>CM035120.1:19477191-22031215 GCA_020205555.1 Panax stipuleanatus
GTCCGAGTTAGAGCAGTAGTAGTCATCACTATTTTTAATAAATAGTGTGAGAATAATTGTAATGAGGACTTAGTTTGAATGTTAATATTTTCTACATATTTGTATTGACACTCACAGTTGTGTGGTCGTATTTTGCACTACCGTGTGATATAAAGTTTGTATTTGAATTCTGTACCATGTATTTGGCGACTCAGAAGTGACTGGACCTATTCTGGGGGGCGTCACAGTTGGTATCAGAGCTTAGGGATATGGTCTTGGCGGAGATCGGGGAATAGAACTAGGAGGGGAGAGACGAGTAAATCTTTCGCTAGTGTGTCCTACCTAAGTTTATGTGGTATTTAATTGGTCAGTCGGAGCATAGGGTTATTATGTGATATGTTAATTTGTTTAATTAACCTTTGTTTTATAGCAGTATTTGAGAATGGCAGCTGAGAATGTTAACAATGAAGTGAATGAGATCGTGGAGACACCTTTAATCACTAACCAGGAGAACGTGCAACAGGAAGGCAATGTTCATCCTGAAAACAACGCTGATCAGACGATAAATAATGAGATGTTTAGAAGTTTTTTGCAGTTCATGCAAAATCAGACGAGGGAGACTCGTGTGCAAAATACAGGTGGAGATAATAACTCACGGCTTGTCACTGCCAAGCAGTTCAAAGAATTGGGACCACCAAAGTTTTTGGAGAAGCCGGATCCGATCAAGGCGGAGACGTGGGTTAAGCAAATTACGAAGATATTTGATGTCTTGGAATGCACGGAGGAACAGAAGGTTCCATTCGCCACGTTTATGTTCCGTGGAGAGGCAGATTACTGGTGGGAATCTGTGAAGCGTACCCAGCCTGCCGCACTCAAGATGCCTTGGAAAGCGTTCCAAAAACTATTCAATGACAAGTACTTTCCTGAAAGTATTCGTCATATGAAGGAGGTAGAGTTTATCAGACTAGAATAAAATAACATGACTGTGTCCCAGTACGAGGCTAAGTTCGCGGAGTTGTCCAGGTTTGCACCTCATTTGGTAGAGAATGAGGAACGTATGACGCGGATGTTTCTAAGAGGTTTGAAACCCGAAATACGCCAATACCTCATTTCTCACAAATTTTCTCTATATTCGGATGTAGTGAACATGGCCAGTTATTAGAACGAGATAGTGATTATATTCAACCAAGGGACAACAACCAAGGTCGTACCGGTGGCAGCAGTCATCGGAGCAATGACCACCAGCGGGGAGAAAAGTATGACAGAAGCGGTAACCACTCCGGTGGTAATCGTGGCCATGATAGTAGAAAAAGCGAATCGGGAGGAGATTTCAAGAAGAGAAGGTACAATAATGAGAACGTGAAGACGTCAACATCAGCACCAGCATCAACTGTTTCTAGGGGAGGAGAACGACCACCGGTCGTATGCTATAAATGCTGGAAAGAGGGACACATCAGCCCAAACTGCCCACAACAATTCAAAGCATGCTATAACTGCGGAAAAGAAGGACATATAGCTCGAGATTGTCCTGTTGCGAAACCAAGTCCAGCGGGGGTGGTGATTCCAAAGGCGATTTCGGACAAGTCAAAGTCGGTGATTCCTGGAAGAGCGTTTGTTGTGACAGCCCAAAATGCGAGGAACCCACACGAGGTGATTACGGGTAAGCTAATCATAAACTCTTGTGAAGTTTACACCTTGTTAGATACCGGTGCTACCCATTCCTTTATTTCACCTACTTGTGCTCAACGTTTGAACTTGACTTCTGATAAATTTGACTTTGACTTATCTGTTGAAACTCCGTTAGGAGAAACCTTTGTTACATCCACATTTTACAAATCTTGCTTGATTCAGATTGGTACCCTTACCTTACCTGTTGATATTATATCTTTGAAAATACTTGCATTTGGCGTGATTTTAGGAATTGACTGGTTAACCACTTACCATGCCAAAATTGATTGTTTTCGTAAAGTTGTTAGTTTTTATATTCCTAATCAACCTGTTGTGCGACACCAAACCACTAAAATAAGTCAATATCATTTCAAGTCACAAAGCTATTCGTTTATTAAAAAATGGATGCCAAGCTTTCTTAGCGCATGTCACTAATCTAAACCAGAATACATTAGGTTTAAATGATATTTCCGTTGTTAAGGAGTTTCCTGATGTATTTCCCGAAGAACTTCCCGGTCTACCCCCAGAACGTGAAGTTTAATTCTTTATTGACCTTGAACCCAGTATAAAACTCATTTCTAAAACCCCATATCTAATGGCTTCTATTGAACTTCAGGAGTTAAAGGTCCAATTACAGGAATTGTTAGACATCGATTTTATTCGTCCTAGTACGTCTCCTTGGGGTGCTCCTGTTTTATTCGTAAAGAAGAAAGACGGGAGTATGCGACTTTGTATTGACTATCGGGAGTTAAACCATGTCACCATCAAGAATAGGTATCCGCTACCTCGTATTGATGACCTGTTCGACCAGTTGCAAGGAGCACAATTCTTTTCAAAGATCGATCTTCGTTCTGGATATCATCAGCTAAAGATTAAAACTGAGGATATTCCAAAGACTGCTTTCAGAACTCGGTACAGGCATTATGAGTTCTTAGTCATGTCTTTTGGATTGACTAATGCTCCTGCTGCTTTCATAGATATGATGAACCGTGTATTCAAGGAATATTTGGATCAGTTCGTTGTTGTCTTTATTGATGACATCCTCATCTATTCTAAAAGCTGTGAAGATCATGAGCACCACTTGAAGTTGGTACTTCAAAAGCTTCGTGAGAACAAGCTATATGCCAAGCTGAAGAAGTGCGAGTTCTGGCTTGAGGAAGTAGCATTCCTTGGGCACGTGGTATCGAAATGTGGAGTATCTGTTGACCCAACAAAGATTGAAGCAATACAAAGCTGGGAGCAACCTAAGTCGGTGACCGAAGTACGAAGCTTTCTGGGCTTAGCTGGTTATTATCGGAGGTTCGTAGAGGGATTTTCTTGAATCGCTACTCCATTAACTCAGTTGACTCTGAAAGATACAAAATTTGTTTGGAGCGAGGAATGCGAGAAGAGCTTTCAAGAGCTCAAGAGAAGACTTATCTCGGCACCTGTTCTAACAATACCATCTGGTTCGGATGAATTTGTTATCTACATCGATGCTTCGGACAAAGGGTTAGGATGTGTTCTCATGCAACATGGGAAAGCCATAGCCTATGCCTCGCGACAACTCAAAGAATATGAGAGGAATTATCCTACTTATGATCTAGAGTTGGCAGCTGTCATTTTCGCGTTGAAGATCTGGAGACATTACCTGTACGGGGAGAGAGTAGAGATTTATACGGATCATAAGAGCCTTAAATATTTTTTCACTCAAAAGGAACTCAACATGCGGCAACGACGTTGGCTTGAGCTGTTGAAAGATTACGATCATACCATCCAATACCATCCTGGAAAAGCGAACGTGGTAGCTGACGCGTTGAGTAGAAGATCATATGTGGGAACGAGTGCGATGATGTCAAGTATACGCGTAGAACCAGCTTTGATTGATAAAATTAAATCTGCTCAAGCTACGGATCCGGAGCTGATGAAGATGAAGAAGAAGGTGCAAGAAGGTGCCATTCTAGAAGCAAGAATTGATGAAGAGGGAATACTTCGAGTCAACTCCAGACTTTGTGTTCCTAACGATTCTGACTTGAAGCATAGAATCATGATGGAGGCACACAACACACCATTTGTAATCCATCTTGGCAGTACTAAAATGTATCATGATCTTCGACATACATTTTGGTGGAGCAATATGAAAAGAGAGATCGCGGAGTTTATTTCGAGATGTTTAACTTGTCAACGTGTAAAGGCGGAGCATCAAGTGCCGAAGGGTCCATTGCAACCACTGGAGATTCCGAAATGGAAGTGGGAACACATTACGATGGATTTTGTTACGGGTCTTCCCAAGGTTTCTCAAGGCATAGATGCGATTTGGGTTATTGTTGATAGATTAACCAAGTCTGCTCATTTCTTGCCGATACGAGAGACTTATTCCCTTGAATGTCTTGCTCATATGTACGTGAATGAGATTGTGAGATTGCATGGCATGCCAGTATCCATAGTTTCGGATCGTGACCCCAGATTTACTTCACGATTTTGGATCAGTTTGCAAAAAGCTATGGGCACGGAGTTACGATTCAGTTCGGCATATCATCCTCAAACGGACGGACAATCAGAAAGGACTATTCAAACTCTTGAAGATCTAGTGAGACTCTGTGTTCTAGACTTCAAAGGGAGTTGGGATAAGTACTTACCATTGGTGGAATTCTCCTACAATAACAGTTATCAAGCAAGTATAAGCATGGCTCCATTCGAAACGTTGTATGGACGAAAGTGTCGTTCTCCAGTATGCTGGGATGAGGTGGGTGAAGCAACATTGTTGTGACCGGAGTTGGTACGTATGACTACATAAAAGATCCAAATGATCCGGCAATGGATACACACCGCACAAGATCGACAAAAGAGTTATGCGGATCTTCATTGAAAGGACGTGGAATTTAATGTTGGGGACCATGTGTTATTACGTGTTGCTCCGTGGAAGGGAGTTATGAGGTTTGGCAAAAGAGGAAAGCTCAATCCACGATTCATTGGTCCATTTGAGTATAGACTCGCTTTACCTCCAAGTATGTCTCGTCTTCATAATATTTTTCACATATCTGTGTTGCGTAAATATGTGAAAGATCCAAACCACATTATTGAGTTAGAACCAGACGAGATAGCCGAAGATTTAACGTACGAGGAGGTACCTGTTAAGATCTTGGATAGGAAGGAGCATGTCCTACGCTCGAAAATTATACCTCAAGTTAAAGTTTTGTGGAGAAGCCATGAAATTGAGGAAATGACCTGGGAGTTGGAATCGGAAATGAAAGCGAGGTATCTTCACCTTTTCGACATACCAGGTACATACGTCAATTTCGAGGATGAAATTTCATAAGAAGGTGAGGTTGTAAGACCCCAACTTTTATGAATAAAGATTTAATTTTCTTTATATATTATTTCGAAATAGTTAGGTGTTGATTTGATAAATGTGAAAAATTATGGGTGAAATGTGCAAATATTTCAAAATAAGCAAGTGGTTATAAAATATTCATTGTTGTCGAGGAATATTCGTTTGGTCGTGGAATATTCTTGTTGTCGGGGAATATTCGTACAACGGCGCATCTATTTGTGGGCCCCACAACGGAATAACTGTCGGATATAGAAAGCGACAGAAATAATTTTTTTTATAAAATAACGGCGTAGTTACCGTTAGTACTGTTGAAATATTCGGTGGTTAAAATACAGTAATACGCGGTATTGCACAGTAGCACACGGTATTGCACAGTATTTTGAATTATTAATTCTTACATAAGAAGGCACTTACTCAATTATTGTTACAGTAATTACTATTCAATATTTTATATTATTGATTCAATAATTGCATGATATTTTATTGATTCAATAATTGCTACATTGATATTTTATATCAATAATTGCTACGTTGCTATTTTATATGATTGATTCAATAATTGCTACCGTTGATATTTTGTATTATTGATTCAATAATTATCACTGTACAGTATTTCACATTATCAACTCAATAATTCATATTATTTGAATAATATTATTAGATAGCATTATTGACAATGTCTAAGGAAGTTCTGTCTAGGAGGGATTATTTAATTGCGCGCCAGTAAGGAGAAATCCTTATCGGAAGGCCCCCTCTTTCCTGGGAACGACCTGGTTGTTAATATTGTATGTCTATAATATTATTTGTGAATAATTAATTATTAATTTATATGATAAGGAAATATTTATTTTGTGGATATAAAAGAAGGAATTAGTGTTGATGTGTTTTTATCAGTATTTTGGTGTGGAAAATCATCCATTTATGGATTTCGGATAATTTATGTTTGGAATTTGGAAAAACTTCCTTCTACAAAGTTGTAGAGAATTAAATTTCCTATGGAAACGATATAGAATTTGTATTTTTCTGACAAAAGGGCTATTTATTATAAATTATTGAAATTTCAGAAAATAAATGTTTTTTTTATAAAATGGTGGGCCCCACTTTTGGTTGGTGTGGAAAATACTGGTTTTGGTGGGCCCCACTTGTGGTGGCTGATATTTTGGGTCAAGGAAGTGTGCGTAGATTTTTTTTATTAATTTAGTCTACTTTGGCATCCTAAGCTTTTCCTATAAATAGGGTGTTTAGGTTAGAATTGAAAATCACACCAGAATCAGAAGTTTTCTCTCTCTATAATATCGAGCGTATTTTTGCGAATATTTAGATACTTTAAGGTTTAGTATTCAGTGCAAGTTTTCTTCGGTATTATATCCGATATTCTAGTTAGAAGTACTATTCTTTTGAGGTAAAGGATGTTATTTTCTTTTGTAAATGATGTTATTCTTTTCAATATCATTATACCAAAATATTGGCATGGATTTTATTATAAAATTCTTACTTTTTCCGTCGAGGTTACTATTTATGTATACGGCACTACTCACGAAAAGATTAAATTTTCTTCTATTTGTCCAAGTGGCTTGTTAAGGTTCATATCTTTGATTGGATCCAAGTTTTTATCTTTATTCTTGAATTTTGCTCCACAAAGTATTATTATGAAATATTCTTGAACTTGGATAAACTAAATTACGAATCCCTAATCTTTGTCTTTTATCTCACTGAATTCGTTATTTATATTGTTTTCATCATCCTCAGTCCTAAAAGGTGATATAATTGAATATATTTGGCCTGTACAGCAAAGATGAATGATACCTGATGAATATCTTTGGTCGTAGTGCAAAGATGACAGGTGTTGAGATGAACATGACTACTGGTGATACAAATGAATATCTTTGGCCGTAGTGCAAAGATGAATATTTGATTCGAAATGTATATTGATTGATGTTACAGGGATAAAATATTGATGATGAACTTTTAAATCGTAGAAGATAGTAGACTTCATTTGTACTTAACTCTTCTAATGAATGGTTATTTCCGCTGCGAATATTGATCTAAAACTTGTTGTCAATAATATTTTATATGAATTGTTGAAGACTAACGATAATTTATTTTTCATTATCTTAGTCATAATATTTTTTACTGGGCTAGTTGAACTCACCCTTTTCATCTATTGTCCTCTTTAGGGAATGAGAATGTCGCAGAAACTAGACGGGGGACAGAGTGATGGTCCGAGTTAGAGCAGTAGTAGTCCTCACTATTTCTAATAAATAGTGTGAGAATAATTGTAATGAGGACTTAGTTTGAATGTTAATATTTTTTACATATTTGTATTGACACTCACAGTTGTGTGGTCGTATTTTGCACGACCGTGTGATATAAAGTTTGTATTTGAATTATGTACTATGTATTTTGCGACTCAGAATGGGTTGGGTTGATTGGACCTATTCTGGGGGGCGTCACACATTCGATATGGGGTTTTGGAAATGAGTTTTGTACCGGGTTCAAGGTCAATAAAGAATTCAACTTCACGTTCCGGGGGTAGGCCAGAAAGTTCTTCAGGAAATGTATCAGGAAATTTATTAACAATAGAAATATCATTCAAATCTGACGTATTTTTGTTTAAATAAGTGGTATGGGCTAAGAACACTTGACATCCATTTTTCAATAAACGAATAGCTTTATGACTTGAAATGACATTGATTGATTTTGGTGGTTTGGTTGTTTGAATTCGCATAACATATTAGTTAGGAATATGAAAACTAACAACCTTACAAAAATAATCAATTTTTGCATGATGAGTGGTTAACCAATTGATTCCTAAAATCTCATCAAATGCAAGTATTTTCAAAGAGATGAGATCAACAGGTAATGTGAGGGTGCCAATTTGAATCAAACAATATTTGTAAACTGTAGATGTAACGAAGGTTTCTCCTAACGGAGTTTCAACAGATAAATCAAAGTCTAATTTCTCAGGGGTCAAGTTCAAACGTTGAGCACAAGCAGGTGAAATAAAAAATGGATAGAATTGGTATCTAATAAGGTATAAACTTTGCAAGAGTTTATGATTAGCTTACTCGTGATAACTTTGTTCAGGTTCCTCGCTTTTTGGGTAGTCACGACAAAAGCTCTTCGCTGGACCACCGACTTTGACTTGTTTGGGACAGCCTTTGGTGTCACCATCCCCACTGGACTTGATTTCGCTACAGGATAAAATTAAGCTATGTGACCGTCCTTCCCACAATTGAAACACACTTTGGAAAGCTGTGTATAGTTTGGACAGATGTGTCCCTCCTCTCCGCATCTGTAGCATCTAACTGGTGGTCATTCTCCTTCCCAAGAAACGGTTGCTGGTGCTTCTGCCGACGTCTTTACGTTGTCATTGTTGTACCTTCTCTTTTTGAAATTTTCCCCCAACTCACTTCTTCTATTATCATGGCCATGATTACCACTGGAGTGGTTACCGCTTCTGGCATGATAATTTTCTCCACGCTGATTTTCATTGTTTCGATGACTGTTGCCACCGGTATGACTATGGTTGTTGTCCCTTGGTTGAACAGACTCATTATCCCGTTCCAGTAATTAAGCACTATTCACAACATCTGAATACAAACAAAGTTTGTGAGAAATGAGGTATTGACGAATTTCAGGTTTCAAACCTCTCAGAAACATTCGTGTCATTCGTTCCTCATTATCCACCAAATGAGATTCAAACCGGGATAACTCCGCAAACTTGGCCTCGTATTGGGATACAGTCATATTGTTCTGTTCCAGTTTAATGAATTCTACCTCTTTCATATGACGAATACTTTCAGGAAAGTATTTGTCGTTGAACAATTTCTGGAACTCTTCCCAGACATCTTAAGTGCCTAAAGATGCGTATGCTTCACAGATTCCCACCAGTAATCTGCCTCCCCACGGAACATAAAGGTGAAGAATGGAACCTTTTGCTCCTCGGTGCATCCTTGGACATCAAATATCTTGGTGATTTTCTTAACCTAAGCTTCTTCCTTGAATGGATTTGGCTTTCACAAAAAATCTGGTGGTCCCAACTCCTTGAATTGATTAGCAGTAACCAATCGTGAGTTGCCATTGTTTCCACCTGCATTTTGAACAGGAGTCTCTCTTACCAGATTTTGCATGAATTATAGAAAGCTTCTCAACATCCCATCGTTCATCGTCTAATTGGTGATGTTGTTTATAGGAGGATTATTGCCTTCCTGTTGCACATTATCCTAGTTAGTGATTAGAGGTGTCTCAATGGTCTCATATGCTCTATTCAGACATGGCAAACGGGCCGGGCCAAATTTGGCCCAAGTTTTTTTGGGCCAAAAATGTGAGGCCCGTGGCCCGGGTTGGGCCGGGCCGAGCCGGCCCGCGGGCTTTTACTTTTTTTTTTTTGCAAATTTCTTTGTCAAATTCTTAATTCCTAATTCCATCCCCTTCATTTTACTTGTTTCCTACTTTATTATTTTTTAACTCTTTCCATTATTTCAGACATGTTAGGTCCCTTAAATTATTCTTGCTGCTTGCTTCTTGTCATCTCATCTCATCTTAATTTTTATTTATTTTTTAAATAAATAAATAAATAATTTTTCTCTTCTTAATTATATATTCTTGTATTTGGGCTCCATGTGAAGTAAGTTGAAGAACTGTACTGTCTTCTGCTAATTCTATTTTTGATGAAGAGGACAAAATACCCGGAGCTGGAAAAGTCTTATTCATGCATTAAAAGTGTGCCTTTAAATGGGGACAATATTACTATAATGTGGTCAATTTGTACTAGCATGCATGCAAACAAAATGTGGCCCATATATAGTACGAGTATTACTGAATATTGCTATTAATTAAGCTCACACAAACAAACAAACAAACTCTCCTAGATATATTCCTTTTCTGCTTTTCTTTTTCCTCAACCTACCAGTTTTAGGTCCTTAGCAGTAGAAGCCTCAGGTAATACTATTTGCAAACTGCAATATTTGGCTAGTTTATAGTATATATACAGGAATGTATGTATGATATGTTTTCAAGGCCCTGCTCTTCTCCTTAACTTTTGAGTTTTGAGTTCATGTATATATATAGGAATGTAATAAAAATGCAAAAAAAAAAATATTAAATCACGGGCCGGGCCGGGCCAAAATGGCCCAGCTTTTCGTGGGCTACAATACTTAAGCCCGTAGCCCATCTTTTTGCGGGCGGGCTGGGCCGGCCCGCGGGCCTGGGCTTCTTTTGCCAGGTCTAGCTCTATTTTTTAGATTTTCAGCTGCCATTCTCAAATACTGCCACAAAACAAGGGTTAATTAAAGAAATTGACATGTCACATATTATCCCTATGTTTCGACCGACCAATTAAATAACAAGTAAGCTTAGGTAGGACACACTAGCGAAAGATTTACTCATCTCTCCCCTCCTAGTTCTATTCTCAGATCTCCGCCAGAGATCATATTCCTAAGCTCTGATACCAACTGTGACGCCCCCAAAATAGGTTCACACAACCCATTCTGAGTCGCCAATACATGGTACAGAATTCGAATACAAATTTCTTATAACCAACGGTCGTTCAAAATACGACCACACAAATTGTGAGCTTCAATACAGACGTATATAATACAAAAATATAAACACTCAAATAAGTCCTCATTATAATTATTATCACACTATTTTATAAAATATTGAGGACTTCTACAGCTCTAACTCGGACCATCACTCCATTCCCCGACTAGTCCCCTCGATATTCTCATTTCCTGAAGAGAACAATGGAAGAAAAGAACTAGCTAAATAAAGAATATTATGACTATGATAATGAAGAATAAATTATCGTTAACCTTCAATAAATCAGATAAAATATGATGGACAACAAGTTTTAGATCAACAACTGCAGCGAAAATAACAATTCATTAGAAGAGTTAAGTAGAGAATGATGTTTACTATCTTCTATGATATAAAAGTCCAACATCAATATTTTATCCCTGTAACACCAATTAATAATATTTTCAATCAACGAATTATCCATGCACTACGGGCCAAGGATATTTGTTTGTATCACCAGTGGTCATGATCATGTCAAACACCTGTCCATCTTTACACTACAGGCCAAAGATATTCATAAATTAACAGCTCATCTTTGTACTACGAGCCAAAAATATTCATCAATCAACAATTCATCTTTGCACTACAGGTCAAATATAACTTTCACCACAATATAGGACCGAGGATGATGAAAAATGATATAAAGAACGAATTCAGTGAGATCAAGGACAAATATTAGAGATTTATAATTCAATTTATCCAGAGTTCAAGAATATCTAAGTTTTCAATATAGAGATCAAAACATGGATCCAATCAAAGATAATTTGGACAGAAAAAAATTAAATTTTTTTCGTGAATAGTATCCCGTGAATAGTACCTGAATTAATAGTACCCCGACATGAAAAGATAAAATTTTTATAAGAAAGTTCAGACCAATATTCCAGTGAAATGATATTAGATGAAGCACAAAACTCAAGAAATTTCTGATCATTTTAGGAATTACAGAAGCAATACTTACCGTAGTAAGTTTAAATTTAGGAATATAAAATAAAATATTATCACTTTCATAATATGGAATATGAAAGAAAATAATATTGTTTATGAATATTGAAAGGAAATAACATCTTTTACTCGAAAAATAATATCATTCACCTTAGTAGAATACTAAATTTGACTGGAATATCGGATATTATGTTGATAAAATCTTACACTGTTATCCACACTCAAACTATCTTTATACTCACAAGAAATATGCTCAATATTATAGAGAGAAATTTTTTTGATTCTGGTGTGATTTTCATTTCTTAACTAAGCAACCTATTTATAGAAAAATGACAGAACACCAATGTTGACAAATGAAACCCACGGAGGATTTCCAAGCACCACACTTTTCACAACGGAAAAGGAAAAAAAAGAGGGAGAAGAGAAGAGGGAGAAAAGGGAGAAGGGGGAAAAGAGAAGAGGGAGAAGAAGGGAACGCCGCCACCACCACCACCACCACCGCCGCCGCCATTACCGCCGCCGCGTATTAGGTAATAATTACTTTTGCCTTTGTTTTTATATTCTCTTTTCAATCCTTTTTTTTCACAACTGAAAATACACATTAGTGGAATGTCTTGGGATAATTTGATGGCCCATGTTATTTAGGAGTTTGGCATTTAAAATTAATTTTGTACTAGTGTTATTTTTAGATGTCTATATATAGATGGGCAGATTAGTGATGTTGGAGGTCTCCTAGCAACTCTCCATTGTGTATTCTTGATCCTCTATGGGCTCCTTTTGGCTGCTTGAATGTGTATTTTAAGGTTGAGCTCATTTAAAGAAAGCATTTTTGTTAAACTGGATGTTATGTAGTTAAATCCTTCTTAATTATGTTTATTTTCGTATGTAATGATTATGTTTTTTCTTTTGAAACAACCTGAAGTTGGCTTTAAATCTAGTTATGTATATTGAAATTAGACAACAGTGAACCAGGATCAAAGTAGGTATTTTTGATAACTTTTTTAAAGAAGGTTTGTTAAGATACTAGGGTTGTAAGCTTGGTTTACTTGTTCAGTTACTTGAGTTAATTTTCTTATATTATGTCGCTAACTCTATTTTCTCAAAAGGCTCTCATTTATAGGAAAATCAGTTAGTAACTAAGTCATATATTCACACTTACTCATGAATATGCTGTTAGTTAAGTAAGAAGCAATTTTGCACTGACATGGTATGTTATTTGTTGATAAAATAAATAAAGTTGCAAAATAAATTAATTAGTTGCTTCATTATTTGCCTTAGATGGGATTTCAGCTTTGTTAACACAATTTTTGTGTGGGATCTTGTACGTTAAAATTAAGAGAATAAAAAAGAACAATATGGTGGGAGTTACGAAGTTAGAATAAGATGTACGTGCCCTAAGTAGATGGTGAGGTGGAAATTCATGATTAGGGAAGGTGAATTCCGATCCATGGCCTTGAAAATATAACAGTTCTAACTGGTCCTAAAATATAAACACTTACTAAATCAAGTGTTTTATCGCTCTTTTACTTCTCTGTTATCTAGTCCATCCTAAACCTAATTCTCTCTGACAAATTCTTCAGTAGGGCATATATGAAAACTATAATTTTGACAAGATGAATCAATAACTAATACGAACGCCTTTTCTATTCATATTTTAGATATGTTGATCCATGCTTAGATTTTTATCCTCTGCTAGTACATAAAATGTTCTTCAATACTTAATGGTATAGCTATTGTTGCCCTTGCTTTTGATTATTTTCAAGTTTCATCTACCATTTGTCATCCCATTTCTTTTATTTAGAGGTGACCTGCTACCTCACAACTGAAAATACACCTTAAAAATTACGCGAAGTGGACGTCAGAACACGTTCGCCGATAGCATACGCTTACATATATTTTGAGGTTTTTAAAATAGTTTAGCTTATCCCGAGGCACCGAGATGGACATATAACGCAGTTTAAAATATAAATAATGCGTATATCCATTCGAAGCATACTAAAAGCTATAAAAGCAATATGTAATCATAAGTTTATATATATATATATAGATATATAGATAATATATATGTGTTATGGGAATACGTGGACATTAATGAAAGCTGTTCCAAAACTATATCTCGAAACTGAACAGTTTTCGAAACGTTAAGTGACGTTTATGCAAACAAAGTTAAAAACTCAATGTTTGACATGAGTAAGCTATGTATAGGTATAAGACCTATAAATAGCGTATTTTTATCTACAAGCTATGCAAAAGCATAGATATAAGGATTAATTTTGCATTGCGGGTAAAGTGTGTCTGCAAAAGCATAGATATACGTTATGAATACATGAAATTGGAAAAATACTGATATGTGGACATTTTAAGCATGGAAAGGTATTATAAATGAAGTTAAGCTATATATACGCGAAGAAAGGCCTAAATGCATTATATGATTGTGAATTTATATATGGATGCATAGTAAGCCTATAAATGCCTTATAAAAGGTTTATAAACTATAAAAGCAATGTTATGACGTTTAAAAAGCTATATTAACACTTTTTACAAGTTTATGGCTATATTACGACAAAATCTCAAAGATTCTAACAAGTATGCTCAACTAATTAGCTAACAAGTATGCTCAAGTCATATGCTTACTGTGACGAACGAGAATTTTGTAATTTATTATAAATATTTATTGAATTAAAAAAATATTTTTGACGATTTATTTATTGATTTAAATAAATATTTCATGGAATTATGGTATATTAATTTAATTATATATGTTACATTGATTAAATTAATGTGGAGTAATTTTATAATTCAAAGTATGAATTTAATTGAGTTGATTTAATTAAATGAATTATTTAACGAGCATAATGTTATTCTAATTAATTTAATAATTAATTAGAGATTTAATGATTTGTCATAAATAATAAATGAGA
This sequence comes from Panax stipuleanatus, assembly GCA_020205555.1. Classification (NCBI taxonomy): domain Eukaryota; kingdom Viridiplantae; phylum Streptophyta; class Magnoliopsida; order Apiales; family Araliaceae; genus Panax; species Panax stipuleanatus. Next base: position 19,491,595 of record CM035120.1, read on the forward strand.
ATTTTAATTATGCGATGATGTGATTTAATATGTATTATTATCTTTTAATTAATTAAAATTAAATGATATTAATTAATTTATTAAAGTATGAAAAATAAACTATATAAAAAATACTTTAATTAAATTAAATGGGAAAGGAGCCTTTTGTGATAACCAAACAAGCCCTTAAGATAGTGGGTGTTAGTTAAAACCATTATGGAATTAACTGACACCATTATCTCTGACAATTATATATTATATACGTATATGATATATATCAAACCTTACATATAACGTATCAGACTTCATATCATATTCATAAGAGCGAAAAACTTAAAGAGAAAATTTGAGAGAGAATTGAGAATCGAAGGAAGAAAAGTTGGATAATTAAAGTTTATAGCATCAAACAGAGTTAGCAAGGGTAATCTCTTCATCCCAAGTTCTATATTTCATGTTATTATGTTTTCTCCATGTAAACTATTTTTAAGTTATCTATGAATGAAAATTTCGATGAATGCTTGAGATATGATTATATATGTGTTAATAGTTGTTCATAACATGTTTTATATCATTTATTCATGCTTTAGAACAATCAAATTCATGTAATCATGATTTAATTAGAATTTTATGAGTTACAGAGTATGAACATATGAATATGGCCCTTTTATGTACAAAATTTCATGCTTTAATTGTTTATTAAACTTTTAATTTATGGTTGATTATGACTATATATGTTAAAACAAAGAAAACAAAATTCAAACGGACAGATTCGATGTTATAACGAATCTGTAATGAAGAATTTTATGATTTTTGACAAAACTTTGCAAAATATCAAAAATATGAAAATTGGGTGTTCTAATTTGACTAATTATGTGACTTAAGTTGTCAAAAACATGCTATGTATGTTGCTACATATTTTTGTTAAGTTTATAGTGCATGGGTAATATTAAAATTTGTTGTTTGAGCTTAATTTGACATTATTTGGCTTTTTCTGTGTTCTTCGTGAACAGTGTCAGTCCTTACTGCGACGCGGCGCCGCAGCGCCGGTTCTGTGAAGAAACTCAGCGCTGCAGCGCCAGGCCAAGGGGCGTGTTGATGTAGTCATGGCGCGACAGCGCCAGTTCTGTGAAGGGAACCCAGCGCTGCAGTGCCAGGCCAAACACTCGGTTGACGTGGGCTCAACGCTGCAGCGCCGGTCCCCAGTACAAAATGGGCGCTGCAGCGACGGCCAGTAGAATGAACCAATAAATTTTATTTAAGTGTTCAAAGTTCAGAAATGTGTTTTAAAACCTAATGTAATAAACATGATGACATGTTAAGCATATATTGAGATGTTAAAACAAATTATTAACTTGTTTTACGTGATTAATTGATAAGTTAGATACGTTATGTAAACTCGTTATTCGAAAAGTCTTGTAACGTGTTCAAACACTGATGTTTAGGACTTAATGAGTATAATCAGACTTAGAATTAATTTGTACTGTGAATGTAATGGTATGTAAAATTAATTGAGGAACGTGAGTTATATTTGTAGCTTGCGCACGAGGCAAGTTTTCTAACTATACTCTGTAAATTGAGCAAGTGTTCTATCCCTAACTCATTATCGTTATTCAAGTTTCTAAACTCTAAATTATTCATTGAGCAAGTCCTAAACTTATGTTTTTATATCGAACAAGTTCTTGTTCTTGTTTATTCAAGTTAAGATTCTATATGAGATATTATAATTCTTTTAAAGTATTACTTCAGTTATACAATACTTATTTGATTGTATACCTTTGAGATTCGTTATTTGATTTGAGTATCAGTTTATTGTTGAACCTTGTAAGACTAGTGAACTCTTATTGATTCGACTAGTCCATAGTTGATGAGCGTTCTAAATTCTAGAACCATTATTGAGCTTATTCAAACTAAACTTTCTTTAGTGCGGATTCTGATGTCAAACCGAGATGAACAACCCTTTATAGGGGATTATTTACGCGTTAGCGTTGAGATGATATGCACATTCATGGTACTAAGGGCTGATCCCCCTAAGTACAAGAAGTTGATTCCATATAGTCTTATGAATGTTAAAGGTTTAAAGTAGAAATACTTGACAACCTGGGATATAGTTCTTGGTCTTATGACCCTCAGATGTTCTTTTGATTCTTGTTATTCATTCTTTATTCAAAAGCCGAGCTTTCTATTATTCAGAACTCTTTGATTTCTCGTATGTTATTATTACTGTTATATTATTATACTTGTGGGCAATCGTTACTCACTCTTGCATAATAACATTGCAGCTAAGATTAAAAGGACTGACGAGCCTTCCACTAGCAAAGGCAAGGGCAAAGCTAATAAGTGATGAAGACTTGTTAATTGTTTATGAATATTGTGTTTAAGACTTATGATTTTGTTTAAGACCTATTTATTGGTTTATGTTTTTGCATTGATGTTTAAGGTTAGTTAAATCTGGGATTTATTTATTTATTCAGATGTTGTAACCCCTTAAGGGGGGGATTTCTATTTATTTCGTGAGTTGCTTTTATTATGGGTAGATAGATATGTTATATTTGGTCAGTGAGCACCAAATCCTGTGAAAATGAAGTACCCAAATTTTGGGGTGTCACAAATTGGTATCAGAGCTGTAAAATATGAACCTTTGGTGGGAAAAAACCTTAAGGTAGTAGCCTTTTAAGAGATCGATAACATGGTGGTGATAAACTCTTATCAAGTTCTAAGAAATGAATTCCTTAATTCATTAAAGATAATAAAGACTTTATATGCTTATGTGATTATTTATGTGCTCACGAGTATCGATTAGCATCACATAGTAACTAAAGAACTTAAAATTTTAATTGTCAAGATGTCAGATGTTGGAGGATCCAGTCAGCCTAGGGAGTTTGAGCCCCGAGTGACTAGAGAGGAGGAGCCCCGAGACATTCATACAGTCCAGGAGCAGTTTGTTCGGAGAGAGCCATCTCCATTGATCACTATTGTGGGTCAGGAGTATGAGTCAGTGTTTGATTCAGAGGAGGACTCTGAAGAGATAGAGGTTGAGGCTGAGGCTGAGGCTGAGGAGGAAGATGAGGACCCTGATGAGTTTCCACCAAACTCTATTAGTGTCGAGATGTACGACGAGCTATATGACCATAACATAGAGTTACAGGATACTGCCCGAAAATTGAAGGAGCAGACTATTGCACAACGGACTACTATCGAGCAGAAGAATGTAGAAATTGAGAGTCTTAATATACGTCTTGGAGACGTGGAGTGGAAGCTGGTTCATGCAGAGAGCCAAAATGAAGAGAAGTCAGCTGAGATAGAGAAGCTGAAGAGTGACTTACGAGATGAGTTGACAAAGCATGCTAGAGCAGAGGACGCTTGGATGAGAGCTTCTCGACGTGCAGATCTTGCCGAGGATGACGATCAGGCAAAGAAAGCTAAGATTGAGGAGATGGACTACACGTTTCAGACAGCGATTGATAGGATTATCCAGTGCAGTTGGAGGACTTACCTTGGTACATACTGGACCGTAGGACGATGTTTCGTATTATGGAAGAGGAGTGCAGAGAAGCTGTTCGATGCCTTAGTAGGCCGTGATAGGAACAATATTGATTATGTGAATATTTCATGGTAGTTAATAATGTAAATTCTGATGTGGTTATAAATAACGGAATATGATGATGATTTAAATCCTGAAGATTCTTTATCTCGGGATTGTTAATGTAAATAGCAGTGATGCTATCTTTCGTGTGTTTAAAACTATTTGAATGAATAAAATATCAGAATTTATTTGAGATGATTTGTGTTAAGTGATATCTTAAAATGTTTAAGTTAAGTCTTAAATATTTAAGAATTGAGTAACGATCTAATAAGCGTATATCTTAAATAGAAAGATGCCACTAAGAAGACGCCCAACTCGTCAACCATCCCAGGAAGGGTCAAATAATAACAATGCCAATACCAACGCTAATCCTGTTCAGGAGTTGGTGAACCTGTTGCCTAGAGCACTTGCCAATCAGTCGCAAGCTCCACAGAATACGTCGTTCAAAGATTTCAAAGCGGTTAGACCGCCAGAGTTCAAGGGATCCATGAACCCAATCGAAGCTCAGACGTGGGTTATGGAGATGGAGAAGGTATTCGACGTTGCTAGGGTCAACGAGGATCAGAAGACGGCTTTCGCAACATTCATGCTGAAGGCAGAGGCCAGCTATCGGTGGCAGGCAAACAAAGTCCGGGGAGGATAGGGCGTGATAACCTAGGAAAGGTTTAAAGAAATGTTTTTCGAGATGTACTTTCTGACGAGCTCACAGAACCAGATGGAGGTTCAGTTTTTGGAGCTAAAATAAGGTAATATGTCTGTACCGGATTATGCTGCAAGATTTAATGAGTTGGCTAGGTTCGCCACATATCAAGTGAATATCGATGAGAGAAAGGCAAGGAGGTTTGAATAGGGACTGAAGCCCTGGTTGTACAACAAAGTGTCAATGTTCCAATAAAACACTTTTGTGGGAGTATTGGAGAAGGCGATCATCGCAGAAGGTGGAAGCGATGCTCTGACCAGGTACAACCAAGAGCTTAAGAAGAAGAAGAATGAAGGTGAAGGTAACAAGGCTAGTGGCAGTAATACTGATGGAGGCAGCGATCAGAAAAGAAGATGGAATGACAGTGCGTCGACTGGGAGCTAACAAGGAAATCAGAAGAAGAGGGTGGAAGCTTGTTCTTCCTGTGGGAAGAATCACCTGGGGGTCTGTATGAAAGGAAAGGGAGTCTACTACAATTGTGGTCAGGAAGGCCACATAGCACCAAACTGCCCTAACCCTAAGAAGGGCGCCTGCTTCACATGTGGGTTAAAAGACCATCTGGCCAGGGATTGCCCCAAGAAGGTATCAGGAGGGGCAGGAGCAGGTGGAAATAGAGTAACCAGCGGTGGCAACGCTCTGACAATCACAGGACCGACACCAACCAACCGACCTACTGCCAGGACTTTTAACATGACCGTGCAAGACGCAGTGCAGTCACGCGATGTGGTGTCAGGTATCATTCCGATCAATAATGTTAATGCTTATGTATTATTTGATTCTGGTGCTACTTACTCATTTATATCCGATGACTTTGCTAAGAACCTAGAATTGCTTAAGGACGAGTTAGAATACCCTATAAACATAAAGATTGCAAATAGGAAAGTGATTTTTGATAAGTCTATATGCAAGAAATATAGGGTGGGCATTAAGGGTAACGTAATGAACATAGATCTTATCCCGATTAAACTTGGGAAATTTGACGTTATCTTGGAGATGGATTGGCTATTCAATTATGGGGCGATAATTGATTGCCACAAGAAGTGTATTAACCTTATGACTCCGTCAAAGGTTGTGTTTTATGGCAGTAAGTTGCCTAGACAAGCGAGTTGTCTGACGATGATGCAGGCCAAGAAGTTGTTGAGACAAGGTTATGTAGGGTATTTAGCCTACATAGTCGATAGTCGCAAAGAGAGCCCAAAGTTAGAGGAGATACCAGTCGTGAGAGACTTTGTGGATGTATTTTCGGATGATTTGCTAGGACTTCCGCCAGATATGGAAGTAGAGTTCATGATCGATTTGGCCCCAGGAACTGCACCAATATCGAAGGCCTCGTACCATATGACTCCGGTAGAGATGAAAGAATTGATGGTGTAGCTGCAAGGACTTTTGGACAAGAAGTATATTCAGCATAGCGTATCGCCGTGGGGAGTGCTGATGTTGTTTGTTAAGAAAAAAGATGGATCGATGCGGCTTTGCATTGACTACAGGGAGTTGAACAAGGTCACAATTAAGAATAAATATCCGTTGCCAAGGATCGATGACTTGTTTGACCAATTGAAAAGAGCGAGATACTTCTCGAAGATAGACATGAAAAGTGGTTACCATCAGTTGAAGGTGAGGAAAGAAGATGTTCCGAAGACAGCGTTCAGGACTTGATATGGTCACTACGAGTTTCTGATGATGTTATTTGGTCTAATGAATGCCCCTGCAGCATTTATGGACCTAATGAACAGAGTGTTTAAGCTGTTTTTGGATAAATTTGTAGTAGTGTTTATCAACGACATTCTGGTGTATTCTAAGACCAAGGAGGAACACGTAGAGCATCTGAAGATGACGTTGAAAGCATTGAGAAGAGAGAAGTTGTTTGCCAAGTTTTTGAAATGCAAATTCTAGATAGAGCGGGTGCACTTTCTTGGACATATGATCGATAAGGACAAAATTTCGGTAGATCCCTCAAAGGTGGAAACTGTGATGAACTGGGATCAGCCGAAGACACCGTCAAAAGTGAGAAGTTTTCTCGGATTGGCAGGATATTATAGAAGGTTTATTCAGGACTTTTCCAAAATTGCGACTCCGCTGACTAGTTTTACTAGGAAATCGGTGAAATTCGTTTGGACAGAGAAGTGTGAGGAAAGCTTCCAAGAGCTGAAGAAGAGGATGAGTACGGCACCTGTGTTATCTCTTCCGGATAGCACATGAAATTTTGTGGTGTATAGTGATGCGTCACATAAAGGACTAGGCTATGTGCTTATGCAAAACGGCAAGGTCATTGCATATGCATCATGATAACTGAAGGATTATGAGCAAGGGTATCCAACCTATGATTTGGAATTGGCCGAGGTAGTATTTGCTTTAAAGATCTGGAGGCACTATCTCTATGGGGAGAAGTGTGAAATATATACAGACCATAAGAGTCTGAAATATATTTTTACACAAAAGGATTTAAACATGCGCCAGAGAAGATGGTTGGAATTGATAAAGAATTATGACTGTGAGATCTTATACCATTCGGGGAAAGAGAATGTGGTTGCCGATGCCTTAAGCAGAAAAGGTCGAGAGAAATTGATGCTGTTGACTGCCCAGGAGGAGCTAATTTTAGCAACGGAGAAACTGGAATTAGAGGTGAGATATCCTAAGGAATCTGACGAGAAGGTGTTCCAACTAGGAGCTAGTACAACCTTAGTGGATAAGGTTAAGGAAGCACAACTTCAGGATGAAGAATGTGAGAAGATTAAGAAGAAGATATCCAAAAGGAATAAACGGAAATTCAAGGTGGACAATGAAGGACTATTAAGATTCGAAAGCAGAATTTGGGTACCACCAGTGCCAGAGATTAAAGAGGAAATTTTGATCGAGGCTCATAGTTCAAGGTATTCGATTCACCCGGGGAGTACGAAGATGTACCAGGATCTCCGACAGCATTTTTGGTAGCCGAATATGAAACAGGACGTTGTCGATTATGTGGCCAAGTGCCTGACATGTCAGAAAGTAAAAGCAGAATATCAGAGGCCTAGTGGATTACTACAACCGTTAGAAATCCCAGGATGGAAATGGGAGCATATCACAATGGAATTCCTAGTAGGTCTTTGATAAGTAGGTTTCATACCTACGAATCGATGCCATATAAACCTAAGATATCGTTACTTCAAGTATGTTTTAGGTTCTTTTTCATGCATGTGCATTGGTTTGTGTGCAGGGACTGATCAGTTCAAAAAGCAGATGGAATGGGAGCTTACAAAGAAGGAATGACTTGATTTCTGCAATCTGTGTCGGGGCACGTGTTTCCAGGCTTAATTCTACGCTCGAGCACAGGTGCGCCGGGGCGCGCCTTCAAGGAGTAAAAATTGCGTCGGGGCGCAGTTCCGGCAGATTTGATTTGCTTTCATGATTTGACTAGGATTCGGATGGAAGGTTGGTTGTAGTTGCTGCTCGCGAATGGAAGGTTATATAGGGTTACAAAGGCACATATATCAGACACACTTATACAGGAACAAAGCCCTAGTTCGTGACCTTGATACGTGAGGAGATTTGAAGCGAAGTTGAACATGATGAACACAAGGGAACGTGGAGACGAGTAACGACAGAATTTCAGATTCTACTTTCTCTCTTCATATTTATCTTGTATTCAGAATGGTTTACACTTTGTGGATTATGGTTTTTTATTCATTCATGATGAACTAAATTCTTATTTAAGTCTATAACGAATCTTATTATGTAATGATGGATTGATTTACTTCTAGTTTAGTTTATGAATATTATTTCCAGGTTATTTGCTATGGTTTGTGCATAACTAATATAGTTGCTTAATCACCAATTATCTTTTATCCCATATAAATTCGAGAGATGATATATGGGATTAGAACTGGCCATAATAACGTATGTTTGTGATTTCTACCGTAGTTAGGATTCATAATTCATGTGTAGGATAGAGATATTTGTGCATCATACGTAATCTGAAGAGAACTTGATAATAAACCTTTTTCAATTATAATTCACATAGAGATATAGTGAGTTAGTTAATTAAAGTGTTTTGCTTAATTCTATCATTTGTGGATTTGAGTAAGTATGGATGTAATGCATTGAGAGATGGTTATAACTGCTTTTGTGTTCTTGGTTAATAATCTGGAGTAATTGATATAAATTGAAGGAAAGTATATTATCCGAAGTGAAGTAATAGGTGAAGTTGTAGGCTTAATTCTCCAAAACTTGTTAAAATCCGGAATTAGTGTTAGTTTTAGTCTAAGTAGTAGTTATTATAAAAATCATGAGTTAATCATTGGTTTAGTAAAGATGAAATAATACAACATTGATACTTGTTTGAATAAATTAGAATTATTGTCTCTGTGGGTACGATACTTGATCTTATCATTGTATTACTTGTTGACCACGTACACTTGCGTGTAGCGCGTATAGATTTTACCCAACAAGTTTTTGGCGACGTTGCCGGGGACAGTAATTGCGTTTATTACTTATAATATCAGTTTAATTAGATCAGTTTTAGTTAAACATATATATGTATATATATATATACATAATTATTCTTATTTTTGTTTCATTGGTTATTTCAGGTAATCTTGAGTAGAGCATGCAAACTCGATCGAAGAAGCTAGATTTGTTGACGACACCGACAAACGATTTCAGAAGTTAACTATATGGATTGAAAAGACTCGAGAATAACTTGAAACACCCAAAGATAACATAGTTGAACCGGAAGAGAAAGCACTGCGGGATTATACTACACCGTGGATTACAGAAATTTAGTTAAGTATCACCAGGCCGGCAATTAATGCAAACAACTTTGAGATCAAGTCTGGAACAATACAGATGGTGCAGAATAATTGTCAGTTTGGGGGTCTCCAAAATGATGACCCGAATGAGCACATTGTCAATTTCATAGAGATATGTGATACCTTCAAGTGCAATGGGGTTTCAGACGATGCTATCAGATTGAGATTATTTTCGTTCACACTCAGGGATAAGGCAAAGGGTTGGCTCCATTCTCTACCATCGGGGTCAATCACCACATGGAACGATTTGGCGCAAAAATTTCTGGCTAAATTCTTCCCGCCTTCAAAAACACATAAATTGATGACGGAGATTTCTTTATTTGCACAGCAGCAGGGAGAACCATTATATGAAGCGTAGGAAAGGTACAAAGAGCTTTTGAGAAAATGTCCACATCATGGATTCCCACATCGGATGCAGATGAATACATTTTACAACGGGTTAGGGAGTCATATACGGACTACCATCGATGTAGCCTTAGGTGGAGCTTTTCTGGCAAAGAAATTTGAGGAGGCATGGGACTTGATAGAAACAATGGCTGCAAATAACTATTAGTGGCCGACTGAGAGAATTACTCAACCCAAAGCAGCAGGTATTTTGGAAGTGGACACTATGACAGCTCTATCGACATAAATAGCAGCGTTATCGAAGAAGATGGATGCCATATCCACGGGAAACGTGCAGCAGGTAGCATTTATATGTGAGCTTTGTGCAGGTGAGCATCCGACAGAACAATGTGCGATCAACCCAGCTTCAGTACAGTTTGTGGGTAGCTATAACAAGCCACCTAACACTTATCAGAATGCATATAATCAGGGGGCAAGGAACTATCCGAATTTTTCATGGAGCAACAACCAAAATCAGAATCAGCAGCAGGCTCCATGACCATCACACCCCCTGGTTTTCAGAATCAACATCAATAGGCAACTCCGCATCAAGTGAAAAAGACAGATTTTGAGGAACTACTGGCGAAGTATATAACAGGAAATGAAGAGGCAATGAAAACTCAGGCGGCTGCGATCAAGAATTTGGAAACTCAGATAGGACAGATTGCTAGTGCATTGAATAGTAGACCCCAAGGAACCTTGTCGAGTGACACAGAAAAGAATCCGAGGGGAGGTCATGAGCAATGTCAAGCCGTTACACTTCGGAGTGGAAAACAGCTAACCGAGCAAGATTCTGAAAAGCCGACAACTGAGAAGAAAGTTGAGACTAGTGTGGAAGAGACAGTGGAAGGGAACAAAGAAGGCGAAAAATCTACGGTAAAGGAACAGGTTGTTACACCGATAGTCTACCCACCACCACCATTTCAACAATGGATCCGAAAATAGAAAGTAGAGAAACAGTTTACTAAATTTCTGGAGGTGTTGAAAAAGCTACACATCAACATTCCTTTCGCGGAGGCATTAGAGCAGATGCCTAGTTTGCCAAGTTCATGAAGGATATTTTATCAAAGAAAAAGAAATTAGAGGACTTAGAGCCTGTAGCACTAACGGAGGAATGTAGTGCGATATTGTAAAAGAAGCTTCCACTGAAATTGAAAGATCCAGGTAGTTTCACCATCCCATGCAAAATAGGGAGTTTGGCCTTCAACAAGTGTCTGTGTGACTTAGGTGCAAGTATAAACCTCATGCCACTATCGGTTTACACTCAATTAGGTTTACCAGCACCTAGACCCAGAAACATCTCCTTACAGCTGGTGGACAGATCGGTAACCTATCCACGGGGAATTGTTGAAGATGTGTTGGTAAAGGTGGACAAATTCATATTCCCAGCAGACTTCATCATCTTAGACTATAAAGAAGATAAGGATATTCCAATAATCCTTGGGCGACCATTTTTGGCAACCAGTAGGACTCTCATTGATGTTCAGAAAGGAGAGTTGACCATGAGGGTTCAAGATAAAGAGGTAACCTTCAACATGTTTAAGGCCATGAACTTCCCCAAAGATGATGAGGAGTGTTTTTGGGTGGATATAATCAACAAGGTGGTGGGTGATGAACAACGTCTAATATTGAGTACCGACCCTTTAGAATCAACATTGATGGGAGACTATGATGGAGATAATCCAGAGGGGATAGAGTATCTACAACTGTTAGAGGCACATCCTAGAGTGAGCAGATTCAAATTACCATTTGAGCCATTGGAAGCAGCATGAACTTCATCAGCAAAGATGAAGCCATCTCTAGAGGAACCACCTGCACTAGAACTCAAACCATTACCCAATCACCTCAGGTATGCTTATTTGGGTAATTCATCTACTTTACCTGTTATTATTGCATCTGCACTTAACGAATTGCAGGAAAGTAAGCTGTTAAGAGTTCTGAGGGAATACAAGTCTGTTATTGGATAGACTATCGTCGATATCAAAGGAATCAGCCCCTCATTCTGTATACATAAGATTTTGATGGAGGAAGATGGCAAGACAATAGTGGAACAACAAAGGGGGCTCAACCCAATCATAAAAGAGGTAGTGAAGAAGGAAATCTTGAAATGGCTGGATGCTAGAATTATCTACCCAATTTCAGATAGTGCATGGGTGAGCCCGGTTCAGTGTGTCCCGAAGAAAGGTGGTATGACAGTGGTGAAGAACAAAAATAACGAACTGATACCGACAAGGACAGCGACCAGCTGAAGGGTTTGCATGGACTACAGAAAGCTGAATAAGGCAACCAAAAAAGATTATTTTCCCTTGTCGTTTATTGATCAGATGTTGGACAGACTGGCTGGATATGAGTACTATTGCTTGTTAGATGGGTATTCAGGATACAACCAGATCGTTATTGCACCGGGGGATCAAGAGAAAATGACGTTCACGTGCCCATACGGCACCTTTGCCTTTAAAAGGATGTCATTTGGACTGTGTAACGCACTGGCGACCTTTCAGCGTTGCATGATGGCAATATTCTCAGATATGGTGGAGCGCAGTGTTGAAGTGTTTATGGAAGATTTTTTAGTATTGGGGAATCGTTTGACAGGTGCTTTAAAAATCTAGTCCTGGTGCTGAAAAGATGTGTTGAGACGAATCTGGTACTCAACTGGGAAAAATGTCATTTTATGGTCCAAGAAGGAATAATACTTGGGCATAACATTTCAGGAAAAGGTTTGGAAGTTGATCGGGCTAAATTAGAGACAATTTAAAATCTGCCACCGCCTACTTTAGTAAAGGGTATTCGGAGCTTTCTTGGTAATGCTGGATTCTACCGCCGATTTATTAAGGACTTCTCCACAATCACAAAACCGATATGTAGTTTATTAGAGAAAGACGTCCTGTTCAAATTTGATGATGATTGTCTAGCGGCGTTTGAGCAATTAAAGAAGAAGCTAACCACAGCCCCCGTGATCATAGCACTGGATTGGACAATGTTGTTCGAGCTAATGTGTGATGCCAGTGACTATGCAGTAGGGGTTGTGCTTGGATAACGCTGGGAGAAAGTCTTTCATGCCATCTATTATGCGAGCAAAGTACTGACTGATGAACAGTTGAACTACACCACCACTAAAAAGGAATTACTTGCAGTTGTGTATGCGTTTGATAAGTTTCCTTCATATTTGGTGGGGACTGTGGTGGTGGTTTACACAGATCATTCTGCCATTCGGTATCTAGTTGCAAAGAAAGACTCAAAGCCGAGACTGATTCGTTGGATTTTGCTCCTCCAAGAGTTTGATTTAGAGATTAAAGATCGGAAGGGGAAAGAAAATCAGGTGCCTAATCATCTTTCACGATTGGAAAACCCGAATCAGGACGAGACAAACAAGGTATTGATCAACGAGTCTTTTCCTGATAAACAGTTATTTTTGATCCACGACGAGTTTCTGTGGTATGCGGATTTCGCGAATTATTTGGTAAGCAACATTGTCCCACCAGATTTGACTCGCCAGCAAAAGAAGAAATTCTCACACGATGTGAAGTGGTATATGTGGGATGAACCGTATCTATTCCTATAGTGTGCTGAAAGAATGATTCGGCGATGTGTGCCGAAAAGTGAATTAGAAAGCATCTTGCAGGCATGTCACACCTCATTATATGGGGGACACTACGGGAGCGAAAAAACAGCCGCGAAAGTTCTCCAAGCAGGCTTCTACTGGCCCATTTTGTTCAAAGATAAACATCAGTGCGTGAAAAACTGCGATAGGTGTCAACGAGTGGGGAATATTTCTAAGCAGAACGAGATGCCACTCAACATGATTTTGGAAGTCGAGGTTTTTGATGTATGGGGAATCGACTTCATGGGACTATTTTCGTCATCGTTCAGTAATTTGTACATCCTTTTGGCAGTTGACTATGTATCGAAATGAGTTGAGGTAGTTGAGCTACCAACGAATGATGCGAAGGTTGTACTAAAATTCTTACAAAAGAATATCTATACCAGATTTGGCACCTCGAGGGCAATTATCAGTGATGAAGGGAGCCATTTCTGTAACAAGTACTTCACCTCTCTCTTAACTAAGTATGGGGTTAACCACAGAATCACCACGGCCTATCACCCCCAGACGAGTGGCCAAGCCGAAGTATCTAACCGAGAGGTAAAGAGAATCCTGGAAAAAATGGTAAATCCAAATCGAAAAGACTGGTCGTTGAAATTAAACGACGCTCTTTGGGCGTATCGGACCTCTTACAAGACCCCGATAGGCATGTTTCCTTATCAGTTAGTTTACGAAAAGGCGCGTCACCTTCTAGTGGAACTCGAGCATAAAGCATATTGTGCCATCAAGAAACTCAACTTTGATCTATCAGCGGCAGGGGAGAAAAGAATTTTGCAAATCAATGAGTTAGACGAATTCTGCCTGCAAGCATACGAGAATTCAAAGTTGTACAAAGAAAAGGTCAAGAAATGGCATGATCAAAAGATAATGGACAGAAAGTTTGAACCGGGCCAGTCAGTATTGCTATTCAACTCTCGGTTGAAACTTTTTCCTGAAAAACTAAAATCCAGGTGGTCGGGCCCTTTTACCATCAAGACAGTGTTTCCTCATGGGGCCATTGAAGTGTATAGCTGGGACTCATCAGAAACATTCAAAGTCAACGGCCAACACTTAAAGCACTACTGGGGTGGTGATCTCGATTGCCAAACAACCTCAATTGACCTCGTCGACCCAGTTTAAAACAGAAAGTAGTCATGCTGAACAACTCTAAATCAAGCGCTTGATGGGAGGCAACCCAATCATTAGTTTATTTTAATTATTGAAAGTTATTTGTTTTAATTAAGTAAAGTAGTAGTAGAATAGGACGAGCCGTAGGGTAGAAATTGTATCTAATTTTTAATTCAACATTGATACTAAGGGTGTGTATGGTTTGGATTGCAGGAGGGGACCAGAAATGAGCATGACAGCAAATAAGGAACCAACTCAATGGTATGTGGTGATTACGGGAAGTGCAGACAAGCAAGTGAAAATTTTCAGCATGAAAAAACCACCTACGCCCCGGCGCAACTTCCATGAAAAAAATGCACCCCGACGCAAACTCTCTGGCCATCTACGCCCCAGCTCAGTTTTATGAAGAAAATCATGCACCCCGGCCCAGACCACTCTAGCCATCTGCGCCCCGACGCGCTTTCACGAACAAAAATGTGTGCCCCGACGCGTGTCCCTTTTCCCTGTTTTTAAAAATCATTTTCAACAGTTACAAACAACATCCCATCTCAATTCTCCAACATTCTCCCATCCGAATACAAAGAGAACACCACTTTCAAGCAAACAAAACACCACATAATTTCCAAGTACAAAATCAAGGGTTCTTCACTGCCAAAATCTCCAAGTTCATAATCTCCAAGTACCACATCAAGAGTTCTTCAAAGGAAAGAAAGGACTTATTCATACCAAAACCACACCCTACGAAGTCATCACAATCACTTACAAGTAACGTTGATTTTGGGTTAATTGTGAGATTATTTTTAGGATTCGTACACTAGGGCTTGGACAATCTACCAAGTGGGCATAACCAGTCAAGTTTGGGGGTAAGAGAATCAAGCTATAACAGTGTGCACACCAAGTGTTCGACGAAAGGTTTCACCAACAACTCCTTCACTCAAGAACAAGTAACGATCACAACATCGCCACCATGACTTCCAGACAACAGAAAAGGCAACGTGGGTAAAGTTCATCCACCCCCTCTTGGCAATTTGACCGACGAAAATTCTTGAATGCCGAGGCGGCGGAGAGATATGAATATCTATTAGGCAAGTCATTGGCACCGAAGCGTGGTTTGGCTCCCGACTAGTTTAATGGGGCTATGATTACTCAGATTCGCAAAAGGCGATGGGAAACGTTCACGGCATAGCTGAACGCCGCCGTAGTGGCGGTGGTGAAGGAATTTTATGCCTATGCTCCCGAAAAATCACCGTTCTTTGCCTTTGTGAAGGGAAAAATGGTTCTATTTACTGTGCAGGAGATCAATGACTACTACAACTTGCCACATATAAGTTATGCATATTCGACCCTAAAGGAAAGCGGAGCTGACTATGAGCAAATTTTGACTGAATTGTGCAAGCCAGACGCCACATGGGCGACGAATGGGTCTCATTTTCAGAGCAACCATCTCAGTTTGTATGGGAAATTTGGCATGCGTTCGTGTGCGCAAAAATGTTACCATCTACACACATGAGCAATGTCACGAAGGAAAGGTTAATTATGCTATATACCATTTGTAAAGATCGCCCAATAGACGTGGGCCGCCTCATCCATCACTCTATTCGCCGACATCTGCAGTGACCATTTCAGGGTTGATTGCCTCACCCATCATTGATATGTGCACTATGTGCCCGATCAAGGGTACAATGGAGTTCCACGGAGCCTATCCAGCATCCTCTATTGTGCCTAGATCCAAATTTAATTCAGAGGCATGGATGTTGGAAAGGAGGACAATTGTACGCGGCCTAGGGTTTACATTTGCCCAGTCTGAGGATGAGGAAGAGGCGGACGAACTGGATGCTAATTTTGTTATGGAAGAAGAGTAAGAACGTGAACAAGGCGGGACTTCAACCTCGTCCCGAACAAAGGCAACTTTCATCTTCCAATTTTGCAATATACAGCAGTATGTCGATCAGAGGTTCCAAGGGTTAGCAGCCAGGCAAGATCACATGGTTGCAACTCATAATGAATTCAACGCTTCTCTAGCAGCTACATTTGCCCAATTGAATACCACTGACAAAGATTTTCAATTTCTCGTTCCACATCCATTACCAGCTTTTCTCCCCCCATCTCCTGTTGAGGACCCGGTTGACGAACCACCTACCGAGGATCCACCGGTCGAGCATGACGCTTGATTGCTCAGGGCAGTCCTCGTACTTTTATTGTTATATATAATAAGGACATTAAATTATTTAAGTTTGGGGGTAGAATTAGTCATGTAGTTAGTTTGCATGTTAGAGTAGTTCATTTCATTTGGCATGTAGTTAATTGCACTTTAGAGTAGAGCATATGTACCTTCTTGTATTCTTAGTTTAAATTTTACATGAGTTATATGGTTATATGGTATATATATAAAAAAATAAAGAAAATTGAATAAAAAAATCTCAAAAATATATTCTTTGCATTTAGGCATATAGGTTGCATGAGTTTAAGCAATGGATTGATATGTATTTAGTTCGACCGATGATAGGATTGGTATTACATGTTAACTCGAACAAATGTGAAGATTAATGGTGAGTTATAATGTTAATCAAGATGAAAATCTAAGTCTATCTGAGACTTGTGTAACTGGTTAGCACGTAAGAGTTTAACTGTTCTAGTCAACTCAGTTTAAGGGGTCACAACTTGTTTCTTGGGGGGGGGGGAATCTTTGTTAAATTTTGATGATTTGGTATATTGACAATAAAGGTTAAAAGGAAGTAAAAACTCGAGTTTGGGGGAATCATTGGGGTAAAAAAAGAAAAAATATGAAAAGGAAAGAAAGTAGAAAATTGAGAAAATGAAAAAAAAGGAAAAAAACACATTGACTGGTTTGTGTCTGTGGCCTTTGTTACTTGAATAAGTAAGCCCTTGGGGGTGTTTTTACACCTAGCGCCCTAAAACCGTCTGGTTTGGGAGTCGTTGGTCGAAAGTTCGTTAAACGGGTAGCATTGAAAAGCCTAATAGATGCGAACATTGCACGCTCAATTGTGAATGCTGGATGGAGCGTAAAACGCACCCGTGAATGAAAAATAACCTCATTTGTGAATCCCGAACTCAGTAATTACTAAATTTGACCGATTTTATCATGAATACAGAATATTTGAGATAGAACTGAAATTTTCCCCCTAAGAAGGTTGTTATGTGATGTTTTTGAATTGTTGGTGATTAGAATGGTTAACGAGCACACACGCACAACATGGGTGAGGACAGGGTTGGATGGACTAATTGATTACTGATGAACAGTACATTGATTTGTCAGTATTATTTGAGTATCTTATGATATCTTTGAGGCCTATGCTAAACAACATGTTCATCTATTGCTAGATTCGTAGGCATGTAGGAAGTAGGTCATGCACATGCATACATATAGATACGTTGTTTGTTATTTTCATTTTTGTTTTGTTTTCACTTGAGGGCAAGTGAAATCTTAAGTTTGGGGGTATTTGATAAGTAGGTTTCATACCTACGAATCGATGTTATGTAAACCTAAGATATCGTTACTTTAAGTATATTTTAGGTTCATTTTCATGCATGTGCATTGGTTTGTGTGCAGGGACTGATCGGGCCAAAAAATCAGATGGAATGGGAGCTTACAAAGAAGGAATGGCTTGATTTCTGCAATCTGCGCCGGGGCACGTGTTTTCAGGCTTAATTCTACGCCGGGGCACAGGTACGCCGGGGCGCGCCTTCAAGGAGTAAAAACTACGTCGGGGCGCAGTTCCGGCAGATTTGATTTGCTTTCCTGATTTGACTAGGATTCGGATGGAAGGTTGGTAGTATTTGCTGCTCGCTAATAGAAGGTTATATAGGGTTACAGAGGCACATATATCATACACACTTATACAGGAATAAAGCCCTAGTTCGTGACCTTGATACGTGAGGAGATTTGAAGTAAAGTTGAACACAACGAACACAAGGGAACATGGAGACGAGTAATGACAGAATTTCATATTCTACTTTCTCTCTTCATATTTATCTTGTATTTAGAATGGTTTAAACTTTGTGGATTATGGTTTTTTATTCATTCATGATGAACTAAATTCTTATTTAAGCCTATAACGGATCTTATTATGTAATGATTGATTGATTTACTTCCAGTTTAGTTTATGAATATTATTTCCAGTTTATTTGCTATGGTTTGTGCATAACTAATATAGTTTCTTGATCACCAATTATCTGTTATCCCATATAAATTCTAGAGATGATATATGGGATTAGAATTGGCCATAGTAACGTATGCTTGTGATTTCTACCTTAGTTAGGATTCATAATTCATGTGTAGGATAGAGATATTTGTGCATCATACGTAATCTGAAGAGAACTTGATAATAAACCTTTTTTAATTATAATTCACATAGAGATATAGTGAGTTAGTTAATTAAGGTGTCTTGCTTATTTCTATCATTTGTGGATTTGAGTGAGTATGGATGTAATGCATTGAGAGATGGTTATATCTGCTTTTACGTTCTTGGTTAATAATCTGAAGTAATTGATATAAACTGAAGGAAATTATATTATCCGAAGTGAAGTAATAGGTGAAGTTGTAGGCTTAATTCTCCAAAACTTGTTAAAATCCGGAATTAGTGTTAGTTTTAGTCTAAGTAGTAGTTATTATAAAAATCATCAGTTAATCATTGGTTTAATAAAGCTGAAATAATACAACATTGATACTTGTTTGAATAAATTAGAATTATTATCTCTGTGGGTACGATACTTGATCTTATCATTGTATTATTTGTTGACCACGTACACTTGCGTGTAGCGCGTATAAATTTTGTCCAACAGTCTTTCGACGACTCAGAAAGGTTTCGACGCAGTTTGGGTTATCATAGATCGATTGACAAAATCAGCACACTTCTTATCGATCAAGATTAGATTCAACTTAGACCAGTTGGCAAAGTTGTATGTCTAGGAGATTATTTCAAGGCACGGAGTCCCAGTGTCAATAGTTTCCGACCGAGATTCGCGCTTCACATCAAACTTCTAGAAGCGACTACATGCATGCATGGGGACGCAGTTAAGAATGAGTACGGTATATCACCCTCAGATAGACGGGCAGAGTGAAAGAACAATCCAGACATTGGAAGATATGTTAAGAGCATGCATCATGGATTTCAAAGGATATTGGGATGATCACCCACCTTTAGTGGAATTCGGTTAGAATAACAGTTACCAAGCAAGTATTGGCATGCCGCCTTACGAAGCGTTGTACTACAGAAAGTGCAGAACTCCATTATACTGGGATGAAATTAGCGAACGACAATTGCTAGGACCAGAATTGGTACAACAAACAGCCGAGATCGTCAAGGTGATCCGGACAAGACTAGTAGCTGCTCAGGATAGGCAGAAGAAATACGCAGATCCACATTGCAAGAACATAGAATTTGAATCGGGTAACTTTGTTTTCTTGAAAGTGTCTCCCTGGAAGGGAAAGATCAGATTCGGCCAGAAGGGAAAATTGAGCCCGAGGTTTATTGGACCCTTTGAGGTGCTGCGAAGAATAGGAGAAGTTGCACATGAGGTAGACTTACCTCCGGGGTTAGAGCACATCTACAATGTTTTTCATGTTTTAGTTTTACGACCGTATAAATCCGATTACAAGCATATCATAGAATACGAACCCCTGCAATTTGAGAAAGACTTATCCTATGAAGAAGTTCCTGTTCAGATTATTGACAGGAAAAAGCAAGTTCTCAGAAACAAAGTGATACCTTCTGTTAAGGTAATTTGGAGGAACCACAATGCTGAAGAAGCTACGTGGGAACTCAAAGACCATATGATGAAAACTTACCCACATTTATTTGCTTAATCTATGTGTAAGCGATTCTGAGGACAGAATCTTTGTAAGGGGGGAGAATGTAACGGGACGAATTTAATTGAATCGTGATTCTGAAGACAGAATCATTTTAAGGGGCGAAAGATGTGACGAACGAGAATTTTATAATTTATTATAAATATTTATTGAATTAAATAAATATTTTTGACGATTTATTTATTGAGTTAAATAAATATCTGATGGAATTGTGGTAGATTAATTTAATTATATATGTTACATTGATTAAATTAATGTGGAGTAATTTTATAATTCAAAGTATGAATTTAATTGAGTTGATTTAATTAAATGAATTATTTAATGAGCATAATGTTATTCTAATTAATTTAATAATTAATTAGAGATTTAATGATTTGTCATAAATAATAAATGAGAATTTTAATTATGCGATGATGTGATTTAATATGTATTATTATCTTTTAATTAATTGAAATTAAATGATATTAATTGATTTATTAAAGTGTGACAAGTAAACTATATAATAAACACTTTAATTAAATTAAATGAGAAATGAGCCTTTTGTGCTAACCAAACAAGCTCTTAAGATAGTGGGTGTCAGTTAAAACCATTATGGAATTAACTGACACCATTATATTTGGCAGTTATATATTATATATGTATATGATATATATCAAACCTTACATATAACGTATCCGACTTCATATCATATTCATCATAGAGAAAAACTTAGAGGGAAAATTTGAGAGAGAATTGAGAATCGAATGAAGAAAAGTTGGAGAATTAAAGTTTATAGCATCAAACAGAGTTAGCAAGGGTAATCTCTTCATCCCAAGTTCTATATTTCACATTGTTATGTTTTCTCTATGTAAACTATTTTTAAGTTCTCTGTGAATGAAAATTTTGATGAATGCTTGATATATGATTATATATGTGTTAATAGTTGTTCATAACATGTTTTATATCATTTATTCATGCTTTAGAACAATCAAATTCATGTAATCATGCTTTAATTGGAATTTTATGAGTTACAGAGTATGAACATATGAATATGGCCCTTATGTACAAAATTTCATGCTTTAATTGTTTATTAAACTTTAAATTGATGGTTGATTATGATTATGCATGTTAAAATAAAAAAAGCGAAATTCAAATGGATAGATTCGGTGTTATAACGAATCTGTAATGAAGAATTTCATGATTGTTGACGAAACTTTGCAAAATATCAAAAATATGAAAATTGGGTGTTCTAATTTGACTAATTATGTGATTTAAGTTGTCAAAAGCATGCTATGTATGATGCTACATGTTTCTGTTAAGTTTATAGTTCATGGGTAACATTAAAATTAGTTGTTAGAGCTTTATTTGGCATTATTTGGCTTTTTCTGTGTTCTTCGCGAATAGTGTCAGACCTTACTGCGACGCGGTGCCGCAGCGCTGGTTCTGTGAAGGAACCCAGGGCTGCAACGCCAGGCCAAGGGGCGTGCTGACGTAGTCATGGAGCGGCAGCGTCGGTTCTGTGAAGGGAACCCAGCACTGCAGCGCCAGGCCAAGCACTCGACTGACGTGGGCTCAGCGCTGTAGCGCCGATCCCCACTACAAACTGGGCACTGCAGCGCCGACCAGTAGAATGAACCAGTAAATTTTATTTAAGTGTTCAAATTTTATAAATGTGTTTTAAAACCTAATGTAATAAACATGATGACATGTTAAACATATATTGAGATGTTAAAACAAATTATTAACTTGTTTTACGTAATTAATTGATAAGTTAGATACGTTATGTAAACTCGTTATTCGAAAAAGTCTTGTAACGTGTTCAAACACTGATGTTTGTGATTTGATGAGTATAATCACACTTAGAATTAATTTATACTGTGAATGTAATGGTATGTAGGATTAATTGAGGAACGTGAGTTATATTTATAGCTTGCGCATGACGCAAGTTTTCTAACTATACTCTTTAAATTGAGCAAGTGTTATATCCCTAACTCGTTATCGTTATGCAAGTTTCTAAACTCTAAATTATTCATTGAGCAAGTCCTAGTTTGAAGTGTAAGAATGTAAATTATATGGACAGAGATGTGGTAAACTATCATTTACTTGTTTCTGGGTTCATGAAAAATTACAAAGAATGTTGGTGGGCACATGGACAGAGAAGAGATGGTGGCATCACAGAAGTACACAATCCGGGCAATAGTACCCATCGTATGAATGAAATGGTTCATGATATTGTAGAACCAGATTTTGATTAGGGACAAAGCAGAGAGCAACTTATGAATTATGATGCCAAAGCCTTCTTTAAGTTGTTAGACGAGAGTAGCGAGCCATTGTGGCATGGTTGCACCAAACACACTATATTGTATGTAGTGGCGACATTACTTAACATCAAGGCTGATCACAACATGAGCCATGAGTGTCTTGAGTCGCTCTTGAAGGCCATTAAGAGTATGTTTCCTGACAGTGAGAAATTACCTGATAACTATTACTATTGTAAGAAAATGGTGAAGAAGTTAGGTCTTGGATACCAAAAGATCAATGCATATCCCAACAATTGCATGCTATTTTATAAGGAAAATGAACAGATGACAAGGTGCATGTTTTGCAGTCATGATCGGTTTAGGCCTAATAAAGAGGGTGTGACTACAAAAAAAATCAACTATACCATTTAAGATTTTAAGGTGTTTTCCAATTACACATCGGCTAAAAAGATTGTACATGTCTTCAAGAACAGCTGAACATATGAGTTGGCATGCGAAATCTTCAGCTAATGATGGAGAACTAAATCATCCCACAGATGGGCATGCTTGAAAATATTTTAACTTAGCACATCCTGGGTTTGTATTGGAACCTAGAAATGTGAGGCTTGAATTGTCCACCGATGGTTTCAACCTGTTTGGCCACTCAGCTGTTCCGTACTCATGATGGCCAGTGATTGTTACTCCCTACAACTTGCCTCCTTGGATGTGTATGAAACAGCCATACTTGTTTCTTTCACTCGTGGTTCTTGGTCCTAAGAGTCATGGAAAGAACTTAAATGTTTACTTGAGACCTCTTATAGATGAGTTGAAGGTATTGTGTGAGGATGGAGTACAGACTTGGGATGTCGCAATGAAAAAAAATTCAACCTTAGGGCAGCGGTTATGTGGACTATAAGTGACTTCACAACTTATAGTATGTTAGCTGGATGGAGTACACACGGGAAGTTGGCTTGTCCGTATTGTATGGAGCATACAAAGTCTTTCTGTAATAACCAAGAATTTCTATGTTGCATTGTAACTAGATATATTAATTAATATGTGATATGTTATGGATGACTAAGTGGTTAAGTGATTATATCAATAATGATGAGCATTAGCTCAAGAGATAATAAAGTTAGTGGACTAAGAAGTGTAAGTGATTTAAACAAGCCCAATTAATTAATTAAACATTGGACTTGTTGATAATTTGGTTTAAGAGCAACTAAAATATTAAACTGTCCCAATATTAGATGTATGGGGTAAGTATACTAATAGCATAATTAATTAGTTATGGGAGGCCCAAGCCCATTAGTTGCCCAAAAGAATTAATGGCAAGCCCAAAAGAATTCATTGCAAAAGCCCAATCTTGGCCCACTTGAAAAAGGGTATTTTGGTCTTTGAATAAAGTAATTAAAGCATAAAAATAAAACAAAAATGGAAGGATAATTAGGCCTTAAGGCCGATTTTGAGAGAAAGGAAGAAGGGGGGTGAATGTAATTATTACATCACTTTAGTAGTTAAACAACTACACTAGGTGTCACTTGTTCATTCGTCCACCACTTTTATTCTTTCTTGCAAGCAACAATGTAATTAATGAAAAGGAGAAATAGAGAATGAATGTGGGAGAATGAGTTAGATATACAAGTTATATCTATAAACTCTTACTAGCCAAAAATAAAAAGTTAACTTGTTCTTATCTTTACTTTCATTTTATTTAACCAAGCAAAGAAAGAGAAAGAAAGAGAGAACAAAAGAAGTTAGAGAAAGGAAAGAGAGAGAGAGCGAGGTTCGGTGGGAAGGAGAGGAAGAGAGGAAAAGAATAGATCCATATGTATCCTAGATTCATAACCTATTTTGGTTGGAAGAGAAAGGTAGCTAGCAAATTAAGGTATAAACCTTAATTTTTGAACTTTTGATTAAAGAATGTTTAAGTAAGATTAAGTAATAATAATATAATTACATACTTACATTGACATAAAATAATTATTTATTATTTAATTAATAATAAATAATAAATAAAAACAAATAATAATTAATTATTCTTAAAATAATAAGAAAGAATAATTAAAGATTTATGAAGTGAATTAATTAATTATTATTCAAGTATAAATAAATAATTAATTATTATTTAAGTAATTTTAATATTTAAATAATAATTAAAGACAAATAAGATTAATAATTTAATTATTTATTATTTAATTAACATTAAATAATAAATAGATTTTATTAGTTATTATTTATTATTAAATAGTGACTAAAGGTAATTAATTAATTACTATTTAACTAATATTAAATAGTAATTAAATGAAGATAGAATTAATAAATAAAGAGAATTTAAATAACTCATTAATTAAACAATTATAATAAATTATTTAAAGGATCTAATGAGTGTTTATCACATAAGAAAAACATTATAAATTAATTAAATCATTAACCTAAGATCAATTAAATATCTTATAGGACTAATGATAGTACATTATATTATATATACTTTGTGATTGAATTATTTACCAGATAATAACATAAGTAAGCGTATAGACATACTATTATACGCAATACTAATTAATAGACCAACATTGTCAATGCTAGGTCGTTCAAAGAGTTCTAATTAAAGCTAGTTAGTTGTAGCTCGTCGAACAGGCAAGTTCTCTAACTCAACTTGAGTTATTACTTTCAAAGCATGTTAGTGAATAATTATTGTTGATTAGTCACATCTATAATTATTGTTCATATTCGCATTTTGTGCAATTGAATTCATGTTCTATTATTATTGAACTGTGAATTGGTTAAAGTTCTTTTTATTCATGAACTGTTTATGATATGGATCTATGCTAGTTGTATCAGCTAGATCAAGCATATTTAAATTTGTTAAATCAAATATGTTTTGAAAGCGGTGCCTAACCAATTGAAATGGTAAGGACTCATGGCTGAGAAAAAGAACAATTTTATTAAAGCATTATTGGAAAACAATTATTGCTAGTATACTGAGTGATTATGCATATTTCGCAGGGTATGAAAGGCTGATCCCCTTGATTACCAAACCTTATTAAAAGGAGCAGTTTAAATACTGACAACCTTAGTATATGTTCATGGTTATTTCAAACCACTCAGCATCTATTATTCAATTATTCGAATATTCAGTTATCGAGATTTAATTCATGTTCATTCACAATCGATTTATCTTGTTGAACATTGAAAGCATTCTTTTCTGATCATAATATATCTCCTTTGTATTTAAACTTGCTAAGCAAATTAGTTGCTTACCCTTACTATATCATGACATTTATTTCAGCTAAGCCAGAGACATCTAAAAAGGACAAGGGCAAGGAAAAAGTTCAGGAATAGCTGATATGACTAGATTATGTATTATGTTACATTATGTTAATGATTTTGTAAACCTTTTGTGTTACTCTATGTAACTAAGTAAGGTATGTTTAAGTTAAGGTAATAGACCTTGGGATATTGTTATAATATTTTATTATAATGAACAATGTATGTTTATTATTCCGCAATAGTATATAGAATGCTTATGATGATAATGTATCGTGAGCACCAAACTCGAGGTTAGAGAACCCGAATTTGGGGGCGTCACAGGTTAGTATCAAAGTTTTAGGTTATAAACATTAGGATGCGAAACCTGGGTTATAACCTTAGAAGAAAACTGGTATAGAGTATGCTAAGAGATGGATTATGGAGATTCATATAGTGCAGATTGTACATAATAAAATATTATTTCATTTTATCAATGAATATATTTTATTGTGATACTAATGTTGTGCTTGTCTGGTCACATGATGTCAGAGGAAAGACAGGATAGCCATACGGTAGAACAGGAGCCAAGACATCTTGATGAGGAGAAAGCTGAGAGTGATTATTAAGATGAAGATATGATGGTGGTGAATCTGTTCGAGGAGAACATGGCACTGGAAAACAGAGTTACACAGCTAGAGCAAGAAAACGCTACTCATCAATTTAATGAGACGCAGTATAAGGAGTTAGTGTATCAGGCTCAGACAGAGCTTGCTGAGGTGAAGGTGCAGTTGCAAGGACAGGTGACT
This sequence comes from Panax stipuleanatus, assembly GCA_020205555.1. NCBI lineage: Eukaryota > Viridiplantae > Streptophyta > Magnoliopsida > Apiales > Araliaceae > Panax > Panax stipuleanatus. The sequence continues at coordinate 19,517,843 of CM035120.1, forward strand.
TCGGCCCAACAGATGGTTGTTATGAATGCTGAGCTGAGGGAAAGATTGGAACAATAGGAGTTAAAGCTAGGAGTACTGAGAGTTGAGCATCAGGTGATGCATTTTGAGTTTGATTTGGGGATTTCAGACAAGATTAGGATTAAGGAGGCATGGGTTAGAGCAGCAAGGATGGTTGATCAGTTAGAGGCATTTGGAGGATAAGGAGGTCAGGCTAGAGTCTCTGGGACGGCATTAGATGCAGCATACGCGGGTCCCAGGGTTGATAATAGGAGTCCGCATTTTGAGCTCGACGAGTCTAGCCGGTCAGTGCGTCGTCGTTTGGTTGGAGATGCACTGCAGGCGCAGGAGCTTGTCCAAGTTGAGGTGCCTCTACCTGACAGCCAGTGATGTGTTGGTTGGTGATGATGTATATAGATGCACTAGTACCCTTTTTGTTTAGCAGGGTTATATTATGTATGATGTAAACCTCTAGCTATGTGAGGTTGTATGTAAATATGATGTATCCCCATCTTAGTTGTGTAGGGGAGTATATCTTTTGGTAGATCCCATCTCTGGATGTTTAGAATGGGATAGTTAACATTTATAAAAATATGCCAGGCATGTAAGTGTACGACACTAATATTTGGTATATGAATATAAATGCGGTATTATGAGTAAATATTTGATTAAGTAGATAAGACTTGAGAATAAAGATAGTAAGTTGTCGGTTTGATAATTTGAAGGTTTATTAAATTAAATGTGTTAATTCAGCAAGTTGAATTGGATCATTCAGCAAGTTGAACATGGTGATAATATGATTGTTAGAATTTAAATTACATGTTATATTTTAAACACTTATAAGATATGACATAAAATAAAACTTAAAGTGATAATGTAAGACTTTGTTTGACTAGATAATGTCACCCAGACGACAAAACTGTAACTAGAGGGAAGAACAGTCTATAAATAATGAAAGAGATCAAGTTGACCCAATGCAGAAGTTCTCAAATATGATAGCTCAAGCTATGCAGACTCGTGCACCTACATCAAGAAATCAAGTGGATAATGGATTGGCAAATTTTAAAGATTTTAAGGCTGTATGACAGCCAGAATTCAGAGGAACCACGGACCCCATAGAAGCTCAGATATGGGTAAAAGAGATGGAAAAGGCCTTTATCATTACTAGGGTAGCCGAAGAGCAAAAGACGGCTTTTGCTACCTACTTGATGAAAGGTGAGGCTAATTACTGGTGGGAGTTGAACCAAGCTAGAGCCGGAACGGAAGTAGTAGCCGGGACAAGGTTTAAGGAGTTGTTGTTTGAAAACTATTTCTCGCTGTTGGGTTTGTAAGAAATCGTGACGCAATTAAATTGCAAAAAATTAGCGGAAGCATGTTATATCAGAGTTTAAAAATTTCTACAAAACCATTACCCGGATCATCCTTTATGCAAATTTTTAATTTAAAACGATAAATAATAAGTTATAAAATCATACCCTTGTAGAACGAAACTTTCACAGGTACTAGTTCAACTCCTTGTTCTTCGTGATCTCCTTGAATTTCCGGGTTAGATTCATTCCTTTGATCAACGTTAGCCACCCAAGTGTTTGGCCTCTAGAGGTGATCCACCAAGAAAGAGGAATTATCAAGAAGGATGGTGTTTGGCTAAACCTTAGTTTTCTATCCTCTATAAAAAACGAGTACTCTCCAACAATTAGAATTGCATCAACTGATATCTATTATAAGACTCCTCTTATATGGATATTGGTCAACTATTCTAATCCTATTAGACATGAGATTTCATTTAATTAATTAAACTCCTTTAATTAATTTAGGCTTCCCACCACATTGGAAATAATTAATTAAATTCATTTAATTAATTTATCTCCTAATCTTATTAGGAATAAATGAGAGTACTAATATTAAATTAATTACTAAACTCTTTTAAAAATTAAAATAATAATAATTGTAATAATATTAATAGGACTCCTCTTATTAATTTATATTTAATATTTCTAAAATATTGAATAATAAATATTAAGCTATTTAATTTGTTCTATCACTATAGATTAAATTAATTACACTTAATGCATTATTACGATTATGCCATTACCTTCTTAAATAATTATTCTTCCTTTTATGGTGTGACCCTTTAGGTTCTCCATATTAAACCGGTTGTGAATACATCAATTAGAACAAGTCTAATCTTATTTAAATAAATAAATTAAACTAATAATCTATTTAAATAAATAATATTTATTCTACAATAGGGATAAGCCTCCCTAGCGATCAATGACTTTCCAGATAATATAGATTTCAACAATAATCATAAAAGAACATATGAGTAAATAGTTACCGTATAATTCAATCCTTCCACCATACAATGTCCCAATTAAATATAAGACATGGAATTACTGTCAAGTCTTATTTTATTTAATTATATGTATTTCGATTAGAAAATGCACAACTCCATTTAATGCAAATTAGAAACTCCTTTCTAATTTTATTCCACCTTGCCCAGGATTCCTGGGTTGTCATTTAACGAATCACATAGGACATATCTCCTCTTTTACTAGAGGTGGTAGATTCTTTATTGATCATTCATTATCTCCATATGTAACTCATTATACCCAAGCATACCCTTTTATATATCCTAAAGGGCTTTAAGGAATAAGTCAAAGTATAATTCATTATATACAAGATACTATGATGATCTCAAGTCCAAGGATCACTTGTACTTCTATCACATTGGGAATTCCTATTGACAGGCGAGTAAAACTCCATTAGATATTCCATAGCGAATCACGTTCAGTGAACTTATTCTCTAATAAGCACCTACATACTCGCTTTAGTGTCTCCACACAAATGATCATGAGATCAATCATCCTCATCCAATGAGCAAGCACCATATGTACCAATCTATCCGAATTTACTAATCCCCTTTTTAGTAATCCCATGATTGGGAACTATTTTAGTTTTAAAGCTTTCTAAGAATTTAGATCTCATTAGCATGATCATCATCATGATTCTAAAAGCATTGCTTAAAACTATTGGTTATTTACATATTATAAAAATAGCACCATATAGATAATTAAATGCCTTTAATAATTTAATACTTTTATTAATAAATAAATAAGATCGTCTCCAAAGTAGATGCTTTATCATCATACATGATTGGCTTGTATGCATACTACTTTCAATCTCCCACTTGCACTAAAGTCAATCGCCATTGTATCTCATACCCATCTTCTCTAAGTGGCGATCAAACTGCTGTTGTGTTAAAGCTTTAGTAAATGGATTTGCAATGTTATCTTGAGAGTCTATATGCTCCTCTTTCAATGATTTCTTTAATCAAAGTGCCGCAACACATGTTTAGATTCAAGATGAGACTTACTAACTATTCCTAGTTCTGTAATGAACTTTTCATCTGAAACATCAACTTGCAGCTTCACTTACAATTATATACTTTGTCTTTGTCACTAAACCAACAACCTTTTGTTGTTTGGAATCTTTCCAAATCACTGCACCATCTTTTAAGGTAACGACTTACCCTAAAGTGGATTTGCTATCGTCTTAGTCAGTCTGAAAACTTGAGTCTGTTTAGCACTCTAGTTTAATTCAGACTCATCATGTGACATGATGACATCCTTATTGTCAGTTAAGTACTCTAAGATGTTTATCATTATCTCACAGTGATCTTCTCCAGAATATAGGATGCTTCTCCCAAGTTCTTCATGGAGAAGTGTTTAGATAATCAGATTTTAATCGATTGTAGCATAGGAATGTCATTCCCTATTAGTAATATATCATTAATATATAGTACAAAGAATGAAACTACGCTCCTACTAACCTTCTTGTACACACATGGTTCATCGTCGTTTTTGATAAAATCAAACTCTTTGATTGTCTCATCAAAACGAATGTTCCATCTACGAGAAGCTTGCTTCAATCCATAAATGGATTGTTGTAGTTCATATATATGATTTGCTTCAACTATTGAAACAAATCCATCTGGTTGTATCATATATACATTCTCCTCTAATAATGTATATTTGAGGAAGGGCTTCTCCACGTCCATTTTACCAGATAAAATAATAATACGTTGCAATCGCAAGTAAAATCCAAATGGACTTGAGCATAGCTTCAAAATCCATTTTAGATTTTATGGTCATCTACCATTTCTCTGAGTCTTTATTACTTATAGCCTGTTCGTAATTCAATGGATCATCATCATTCATGATGTGTACCTCATCGTCATCCTCTATGACGAATCCATACCTCTCAGGTATCTTCGGTACTCTTTCAGATTTACGAATAGGGTGTGATACAGTAGGTTCTTCCACTTGGTCAGGTACCTGACTCTGATCCGTAGTAATTTGTGGTTCTTGAACTTCTTCAAGATATATCTTACTCCCACTGACCCCTTCATGGATAAACTCATTTTCCAAGAAGGCAACATGTTTCGCAACAAACACCTTTTAATCAGTTGGATGATAGAAATAATACCCTACAGTTTCTTTAGGGTATCCCACAAATCTACACTTGTCGGATTTAGTCTGTAGCTTATCATGTTCAAATTTTTGACATGAGCTGGACAACCCCAAGTCTTAACATGCTTAAAATTTGGTTTCCTCCCCTTCCACATCTCATATGGAGTCTTTGGACGAATTTGGTAGGTACCTTGTTAAGTAGGTATGCAGCCGTTTCCAGGGCATAACCCCAGAAGGAAATGAGAAGGTCGGTAAAACTCATCATGGATTGAACCATGTCCAACAGTGTTCGATTTCTCCTTTCAGATACTCCATTCAACTGTGGTGTACTTGGTGGAGTCCATTGTGAAATTATACCATTTTCTTTGAAACAATTGAGAAACTCACCGCTTAAGTATTCTCCACCTCGATCTGATCAAAGAATCTTAATACTCTTGCTTGTTTGTTTCTCTACTTCACTTTTGAACTCTTTGAACTTTTCAAATGATTCTGATTTGTATTTCATTAATTACACATATCCAAATCTTGAGTGATCATCAGTAAAAGTAATAAAATAAGAATACCCACCCCGTGCACTTGTTGTCATAGGTCCACAAACGTCTGTGTGAATCAATGCCAACAACGCTGTAACTCTTTCTCCTTTTTCACTAAAAGGAGATTTAGTCATTTTACCCATGAGACAAGATTCACAAGTTGGATATGATTCATAATCGGATAGCTCGAGGAGCCCATCTTTATGCAACTTGGATAATCTTGTTTCATTGATATGACCGAGTCTACAGTGCCACATGTAGGTATAATTAATATCATCTCTTTTCCTTTTCTTAGTTTGTTCAATTTGAAATATACTTTCTTGTAAGTCAAGTGTATAAAGTCCATTTCGCAAATTTTCAATACCATATAAAACATCGTCTTTATAAATAGAACAACTATTGTTCTTTATAACAACGTTAAATCCTTCCATATCCAATACAGAAATTAAAATAATATTTTTAATAATATTCGGAACATAATAACAATTATTAAGATAAATGGACTTGCCCGAAGGCATTGCTAAACAATAAGTTCCTACAGCTAATGCAGCAACCTTTGCTCCATTCCCCACTCGTAGGATCACCTCATCATTGTTCATCTTTCTACTTCTGACCAGTCCCTGCACAGTATTACATATGTGAGAACCACAACCGGTATCCAATACCCAAGTAGAATTATGACTTTCAAAAAAATTAATTTCAATCATAAACAAACCTTGATTGGAAGTCAAAGCTTCTCCAAGCTTCTTCTCTGCTAGATACTTCTTGCAGTTCCTTTTCCAATGTCCCGGCTCGTTGCAATGAAAGCACATTCCTTTAGCTAGTTCAGGTTTTTTTATTCCTTTTCTTTCCCCTTTCCCTTAGCCTTCTTGGATTTCTTCTTTTCAGAAGATACCTTGGGCCTCTTCCTTTTATTGGAAGAATCCACCATCAAGATATTGTTCTTCTTGGATGGGAAGTGACCTTCTGCAGTTTTCAGCATGTTAAGCAGCTCAGGCAAGCTGACATCTAGCTTATTCATGTGAAAATTAACCACAAACTGCGAGAAGGTCTCAGGGAGTGACTGCAAGACCAAGTCTTGACTCAACTCCCCATCCATGACGAACCCAAGCTGTCCAAGGTGTTCAATCAAATTGATCACTTTCAGGACATGAGTCTCGACGGCAGTACCCTCGGTCATCCGAGATCGGAAGAGCTCCTTAGATATCTCATATCTAGCAATCCTACTCTGTTCACCATACAACTCCTTGAGCTGAAGCAGCATAGCATGAGCATCCATTTTTTCGTGCTGACGCTGAAGCTCGTTATTCATGGATGCGAGCATTATGCATTGAGCCACAGATGCATCATCTTGCCACTTATTGAAAGTGGCAATCTCTTCCTCAGAGGCTGTTTTCGAAACAGATTCAGGGACAGTTGAATTTAGGACATAAGAAATCTTTTCAGCAGTGAGAACAATTCTTAGATTTCTTAGCCAGTCCTCATAATTTGGCCCGGTAAGCTTATTTGCATCAAGTATGCTTCGTAGTGAGATTAGTGATTTAGACATTTTTAAAATTCTGCATGTGAAAAACAACATTTTTAGCAAACATTTATTTTATTAACTTTGCATACCAGAATAAATTTAGGTCTTTATTTTAAATTGGTAACTCCCACTATTTTCATCAAACTATATTACCCTCACTTATATAGTTCGGCAACATCTAATTAAAGATTTGCTAGTGAGATTAAGGATCCCATTTCAAATGTATATAACTTTATGGATAGCACAACAAGCGATATAGAAATAAATAGGTAGACAACTCTTATCAATTACATCACCATGTAACTCCTTTTATTTGCCTCTTAAATCATAATGGTCATGTGTGTGCACATCCGAACTAAAATGATTTAAGTTAAGTCCAGCCTAGCACTTCCATAAATTCAAAAAAGAAAAATGTTCGTCTTTGTGGATAGCACAACAAGACTAGATCGTTCAATTTTCTTGATAAGCATCAAATGTGATTAATTAACATCTTAAATACTCAATACTCGCCTTGTGGATAGCACAACAAACTCATATTAAATATTTAATACTCTATTAATTAATCATGCTAGAAGGCGACGTTCGATATTCCAAATATCATTTGAACGCTTCGGACTTAATATTATTTCTTTGAGGGTTTGTTATTATTTGTCTCATCTTGTTTAGCGCGCATGCACACACACACACACACATATATATATATATACATATATATATATATATATAAAATACGCGTCATTTTATTAAACATGCGAAGCATGTTTGCATAAAATATAATCTATATAATACTTAGCATGCACATATAGAATATTATATTCTACCCGGATTGATTATGGACTTTTATTCTAGTTTGGTTCGCTAGAGACACCAAGTGAACCAAAAGGTCAAACCTAGGAGTGCAAGAATTTAAATTTAAACGTAACTATTACATTTAGACTCGGGCTCCATACAAACGGGTCTTCACGTGCTCCTTGCTCATTGCTCTCCAATTCCCTCAAGATAATTCTAATTCTTTCTATTACATTAAACTATTTAATTAAAATAGAAACCTTGATTAGCAGTCAATGGGAAGTACATAGGAGGGAGATAGAATTTTACATCAAGAAAAAACTAGAGAAGACGAGGTACGCAGAGCCCATTTAATAAAATTCATTCATTCAAGCATTCAACTAAAATAAAATCCAATCACATTAGTCAAATAGTCCATAATCAATCCCTATTTATTATCATACATATCACCATATATATCAATAAATAAATATCCATCTCATGAATTAAAACATTCCATATATATATATGAGTATCATTTAATGGGCAATTTTAAATTGCATGAAATCCAATTTCAAGATTAAAATGAACTCTTTATTTTAATTATAAAATTATTAAAAATAATATATAAATATGTATTATATAATATCCTTCCACCAAATCACTTTCGCTTCTATTTTTTTTTAAGTCCTTTTAAATCCTGGAACCTTAATATATAATATATATATATCATATAGTAACGTGACCCGCAGTTTTGCAACCAAATTGATAATTTTCCTACTGGGTCACCTAGTGTAATCATCTTTAAATCAAGTTACTTCCTTTAAGAAAACGTAATCACAGCAGCGAAAGAGAGAAAAAAAATAATTTTGTTTCCACCTTTTTTTTCATTAAAAAAATAATAATTTTATACAACTAAAATTATGCCCAATAAATTATTTTAAATACATACCCATATGTATATGAAATTAAAATAATTAATAATTGTATAAAGGTTTGGCTCTGATGCCACTGTTGGGTTTGTACGAAATCGTGACGCAATTAAATTGCACAAATTAGCGGAAGCATGGTATATCAGAGTTTAAAAATTTCTACAAAATCATTACCCAGATCATCATTTATGCAAATTATTAATTTAAAATGATAAATAAGAAGTTATAGAATCATACCCTTGTAGAACGAAGCTTTCACAGGTACTAGTTCAACTCCTTGTTCTTCGTGATCTCCTTGAATTTTTGGGTTAGATTCATTCCTTTGATCAACGTTAGCCACACAAGTGTTTGGCCTCTAAAGGTGATCCACCAAGGAAGAGAAATTATCAAGAAGGAGGGTGTTTAGCTAAACCTTAGTTTTCTATCCTCTATAAAAAAAGGAGTACTCTCCAATAATTAGAATTGCATCAACTGATATCTATTATAAGACTCCTCTTATATAGATATTGATCAACCCTTCTAATCCTATTAGACATGGGATTTCATTTAATTAATTAAACTCCTTTAATTAATTTCGGCTTCCCACCACATTGGGAATAATTAATTAAATTCATTTAATTAATTTGTCTACTAATCTTATTAGGAATAAATGAGAGTACTAATATTAAATTAATTACTAAACTCTTTTAGAAATTAAAATAATAATAATTGTAATAATATTAATAAGACTCCTCTTATTAATTTATATTTAATATTTCTAAAATATTGAATAATAAATATTAAGCTATTTAATTTATTCTATCACTATAGATTAAATTAATTACACTTAATGCATTATTACGATTATGTCATTACCTTCTTAAATAATTATTCTTCCTTTTATGGTGTGACCTTTTAGGTTCTCCATATTAAACCGGTTGTGAATAAATCAATTAGCATAATTCTAATCTTATTTAAATAAATAAATTAAACTAATAATCTATTTAAATAAATAATATTTATTCTACAATAGGGATAAGCCTCCCTAGCGATCAACGACTTTTAAGATAATATAGATTTCAACAATAATCATAAAAGAACATGTGAGTAAATAGTTACCGTACAATTCAATCCTTCCACCATACAATGTCCCAATTAAATATAAGACATGGAATTACTGTCAAGTCTTATTTTATTTAATTATATGTATTTCGATTAGAAAATGCACAACTCCATTTAATGCAAATTAGAAACTCCTTTCTAATTTCATTCCACCTTGGCCAAGGATTCCTGGGTTGTCATTTAACGAATCACATAGGACATATCTCCTCTTTTACTAGAGGTGGTAGATTCTTTATTGATCATTCATTATCTCCATATGTAACTCATTATACCCAAGCATACCCTTTTATATACCCTAAAGGGCTTTAAGGAATAAGTCAAAGTATAATTCATTACATACAAGATACTATGATGATCTCAAGTCCAAGGATCACTTGTACTACTATCACATTAGGAATTCCTATTGACAGGCGAGTAAAACTCCATTAGGTATTCCATAGCGAGTCACGGTCAGTGAACTTATTCTCCAATAAGCACCTACATACTTGTTTTAGTGCCTCCACACAAATGATCATGAGATAAATCATCCTCATCTAATGAGCAAGCAACATATGTACCAATCTCTCCGGATTTACTAACCCCCTTTTTAGTAATCCCACGATTGGAAACTATTTTAGTTTTAAAGCTTTCTAAGAATTTAGATCTCATTAGCATGATCATCATCATGATTCTAAAAGCATTGCTTAAAACTATTGGTTATTTACATATTATAAAAAAAACACCATGTAGATAATTAAATGCCTTTAATAAGTTAATACTTTTATTAATAAATAAATAAGATCGTCTCTAAAGTAGATGCTTTATCATCATACATGATTGGCTTGTATGCATACTACTTGCACTCGCAGGGCACACAAGCCAGGATGGAAGTGAAGTTTCTTGAATTGAAGCAAGAGAACATGACAGTTGCCGAATACGCAGCAAAACTCAATGATCTAGCCAGATTTGCACCTCATCAGGTGGATATAGAAGTACGAAAGGCGCGTAGATTTGAAAATGGGTTGAAGTCGTGGATATACAGCAAGGTTGCAGTGTTACAAATTGCTACTTTTTCAGCGTTGTTGGAGAAAGATATCATGCCGAAGGTGGTAGCGAAGCAGTGTCTAAATACAATCAAGAGAAGAATAAGAAGAAGGTTGAAGGTGGAAATCAGGGTGCCAGCAGTGGTGGCAGTAATAGTAAGAAACGCAAGTGGAACAGTGGCAACGAATCAGGAACTCAACATGGGAGGACACCACAGAAGAAGCTAGCATGTGTAAAGTGTGGGAGGAATCACTCTGAGGAGTGTATGAAGGGGAAGAATGTCTGTTATAACTACGATCAGGAAGGATATATTTCACCAAATTGTCCTAAACCAAAGAAGGGAGGTTGTTTTTTATGTGGGGGAACGGGGCATCGATATAAGGATTGTCCATTTAAGAAGAATACTGACAGAGGAAGTGGAAACAAGAGCAGTGCCACAAAGTTAACAATTGGAGGGCCAACGCAGCAGAGCAAGCCGACAGCCCGAACTTTTAACATGACTGTGCAAGACGCAATTGCATCAAAGGAGGTGGTGTCAGGTATAATTCCGATCAATAATATAAATGCGTATGTATTATTTAATTCGGGAGCTACCTGTTCATTTGTGTCTGATGAATTTGCTAAAAGACTAAACTTACCCTGTGAAAAGTTAAAGAACCCAATGAATATAGAAGTTGCAAACAAAGAAGTGATTCCTGTAGAGTTTATCCATAAAAATTATGGTGTGTAAATAAGGGGACATAAGTTAAGCGTGCATTTGATTCCGATACGCTTAGGAGAATTTGATGCTATCTTAGGGATGGATTGGTTGTTTAACCATGAGGCAGTTATAGATTGTCAGAAAAAGAGTATACGCCTTAAGACACCAAATAAGTCTAAGGTTGTATTTTATGGTAGCAAGTCGCCAAGACAAACAAGTTGTCTGACGATGATGTAGGCCAGGAGGATGTTACGAAAAGGATGTGAAGGTTATTTTGCTCATGTAGTGGATAAACGGGTTGTGAATTCGGACATGGGGCAGATACCTATAGTTAATGAGTTTGGGGATGTCTTTCCAGATTAACTTTCGGGACTTTCGCCAGACAGAGAAATAGAATTTGTGATTGATTTAGTACCGGGGACAGCGCTGATATCGAAAGCATCGTATAGGATGGCTCCGGTAGAAATGAAAGAGTTGATGATCCAGCTACAAGAGCTATTGGATAAAAAGTACATCCAACCTAGTGTATTTCCATGGGGAGCACCGGTGTTGTTTGTAAAGAAGAAGGATGGTTCGATGAGGTTGTGTATGGATTATAGAGAGTTGAATAAGGTGACAATCAAGAACAAATATCAGTTACCAAGAATAGACGATCTGTTTGATCAACTTAAAGGAGCGAGATATTTTTCAAAGATTGACTTAAGGACTGGTTACCATCAGTTGAAGGTGAGGACAGAGGACGTACCAAAGACAACATTTACAACTCGTTATGGCCATTATGAGTTCCTAGTGATGTCGTTTGGACTGACAAATGCGTTAGCTGCATTTATGGACTTGATGAATAGAGTATTTAAACCGTACTTGGATAAGTTTGTGGTTGTGTTCATTGACGATATTCTGGTGTATTCGAAGACCGAAGAGGAGCATGCCAAACATCTAAGAATTGTATTGGAAACATTAAGAGAAGAGAAACTATATGCTAAATTTTCAAAGTGTGAGTTCTAGTTGAAGAGGGTTCAATTTTTGGGACATGTTATCGACAATGAGGAATTTCTATTGATCCAACGAAAGTAGAAGCGGTGAAGAATTGGGGACAACCGAAGACACCGACAGAAGTTAGAAGTTTCTTGGGATTGGCAGGGTATTACCGGAGGTTTATTCAGGATTTCTCGAAGATAGCGACAACCTTGACTAATCTGACGAGGAAGACTGTTAAGTTTGTGTGGATAGAGAAGTGTGAACAAAGTTTTTAAGAACTGAAGAAAAGACTTAGTGAAGCACCTGTGTTATCGTTACCAGATAGTACGAGGGGTTTTACAGTGTATAGTGATGCGTCACACGAAGGACTGAGTTGCGTGTTAATGCAGAATGGTAAAGTCATTGTGTACGCGTCACGGTAATTAAAGGATTATAAGAAGGGATACCCTACCCATGACCTGGAATTAGCTGCGGTAGTATTTGCCCTTAAGATTTGGAGGCATTACCTCTACGGAGAAAAGTGTGAGATATATACAGACCACAAGAGTCTGAAGTATATCTTTACATAAAAGGAGTTGAACATGAGGCAAAGGAGATGGTTAGAATTGATCAAGGATTATGATTGTGATATTCTATATCATCCAGGGAAAGCCAATGTAGTGGCAGATGCTTTAAGCAGGAAGAACAGAGAAAAGTTGTTTGTATTGACCGAACAAGAAGAATTAGTAAGAGAAATGGAGAAAATGGAGTTAGAGGTGAAAAATCCGAAGAATTAGGATAGAGTGCTAGAAATGGAAGCAAGTACAACTTTATTAGACAAGGTAAAGGATGCACAAGAGAATGATGAAGAATGCGATAACATCAAGAAGCGATTAGCTGAAGGCGAAGAGTTGAAGTATAAAATTGACAGCACTGGATTGCTGAGATTTGAAGGACGAATTTGGGTACCTGCAGTACCAGAGTTAAAAGAAGAGATTTTGTAAGAAGCACATAATACAAGATATTTAATACACCCAGGAAGCACGAAGATGTATCAAGATTTACGTTAACATTATTGATGGCCTAACCTGAAGAGAGAAGTTGCTGAATGTGTCAGCAGATGTTTAACCTGTCAAAAAGTCAAGGCAGAGCATCAACGAACCAGTAGACTATTACAACCGTTAGAAATTCCAGAATGGAAATGGGAGCACGTCACGATGGATTTTGTAGTAGGACTTCCAGCGACACAGAAAGGTTATGACGCCATATGGGTGATTATTGATCGTCTTACAAAGTCAGCACACTTTTTGCCGATCAGTATCAGGTATACTTTGGATCAATTTGCCAAATTGTATATCAAGGAAATAATTTTGAGACAGGGAGTGCCAGTATCAATTGTGTCTAATAGAGATCCGCGCTTCATGTCAAACTTTTGGAGGAGTCTTTAAGAAAAAATGGGGACACAGCTAAGGTTAAGTACCGCGTATCATCCACAGACAGATGGGCAAAGCGAGAGAACGATTCAAACACTAGAAGACATGCTCGGAGCATGTGTGATGGACTTCAAAGGAAGCTGGGAAGATCATCTTCCATTGGTAGAGTTTGCATATAACAATAGTTATCATGCAAGCATTGGAATGCCAACGTACGAAGCCATGTATGGAAGGAAATGCAGAACGCCCTTATGTTGGGATGAGGTAGGTGAACGAAGACTGTTGGGGCCAGAATTGGTACAGCAGACCGTAGAGATCATCAAAGTGATAAGAGCTCGACTGGTAGCAGCTCAGGATCGACAAAAGAAGTATCCAAATCTTCATCACAAGAAAAGAGACTTTGAAGTGGGAAGCTATGAGTTTATAAAGGTATCTCCCTGGAAGGGGAAGATAAGATTTTGAAAGAAAGGTAAATTGAGTCCGAGATTTATTGGACCATTCGAAATACTGAAGAAGATAGACAAAGTGGTGTAAGAGGTAGCTCTACCTCCTGAACTGGAACATATTCATAATATGTTTCATGTGTAAGTATTACATCCGTACAAGCCGGATTACAAGCATGTGATATCGTATGAACCAATTCAAGTTGAGAAGGACTTATCATACGAGGAGATCCCCATAGAAATTTTGGATAGAAAAGAGCAGAAATTGAGAAATAAGGTATACATTCTGTCAAAGTTCTATGGAGAAACCACAATACTGAGGAAGCTACGTGGGAACTTGAGAAAAAGATGAGGAAGAATTATCTGAATCTTTTTGAGTAACCTAAGTGAAATTTCGAGGACAGAATTATTATAAGGGGGGAGAATGTAATAACCAAGAATTTCTATGTTGCATTGTAAATAGATATATTAATTAATATGTGATATATTATGGATGACTAAGTGGTTAAGTGATTATATCAATAATGATGAACATTAGCTCAAGAGATAATAAATTTAGTGGACTAAGAAGTGTAAGTGATTTAAACAAGCCCAATTAATTAATTAAGCATTGGACTTGTAGATAATTTGGTTTAAGAGCAACTAAACTATTAAACTGTCCCAATATTAGATGTATGGGGTAAGTATACTAATAGCATAATTAATTAGTTATGGGAGGCCCAAGCCCATTAGTTGCCCAAAAGAATTAATGGCAAGCCCAAAAGAATTCATTGCAAAAGCCCAATCTTGGCCCACTTGAAAAAGGGTATTTTGGTCTTTGAATAAAGTAATTAAAGCATAAAAATAAAACAAAAATGGAAGGATAATTAGGCCTTAAGGCCGGTTTTGAGAGAAAGGAAGAAGGGGGGTGAATGTAATTATTACATCACTTTAGTAGTTAAACAACTACACTAGGTGTCACTTGTTCATTCGTCCACCACTTTTATTCTTTCTTGCAAGCAACAATGTAATTAATGAAAAGGAGAAATAGAGAATGAATGTGGGAGAATGAGTTAGATATACAAGTTATATCTATAAACTCTTACTAGCCAAAAATAAAAAGTTAACTTGTTCTTATCTTTACTTTCATTTTATTTAACCAAGCAAAGAAAGAGAAAGAAAGAGAGAACAAAAGAAGTTAGAGAAAGGAAAGAGAGAGAGAGCGAGGTTCGGTGGGAAGGAGAGGAAGAGAGGAAAATAATAGATCCATATGCATCCTAGATTCATAACCTATTTTGGTTGGAAGAGGAAGGTAGCTAGCAAATTAAGGTATAAACCTTAATTTTTGAACTTTTGATCCATTTTTTTTGATAGAAAAATTGGATATGGAGTTTGTATTTTCCAACTTAAAAACTATAGATCTACATGTTTTCTATGGTTTCATGTTTAGATCTAACCTATTTAAGTGTTAGAAAGATAATAAAGAAGAAGTAAAAGAAACTATGTTCAAAAAGTTAACAAAAACCCTAATTTTGTATGTTTTGTATATTTTTATGTAAAATCCATGGAGTTAAAGCTTTAAATGGCTAGAAGCATGCTAGAATGATATATATAGAGTTAAATGGGTTTAACTTGGTTATTGATATATGTTTATGTTGAAACGTTGGGTAAAGTACATGAGAAAGAGTTTTTTCGAAAAATTTATTTTAAAGGTGTGATCTATGCTTTTCATTTTGAAATCTACAAATAGTTTTTATGATTTTCTTTTTGGTATGCTAGATCTATGAGTTAAGGACAAAACCTCTTTGGAATAACTGAAAAATGTTTTAAAATGAGCAAGATATGAATTTTTTACCAAAACACCCTAAACTGTTGGAACCTTGCAAGAACAGTCCACTTCCGGCCCATTTTTAGTAGCCAAAACGATCCAAATTTGATGTTTGATAAATGAAAACTGTAGTTCGAGAAGATACAAATCCAACGAGACTGACTGGACTTTAATCGGAGTTGTATATTTCGTTTTATGAAGGTTTTAGTAAAGGACCACAAAACTGAAAACAAAATCAAAAAGTTAGAAAATTTAAAGAATTTTTACAGGTTCAGTTTTCCGGTGAACCGGCAGAACTTTCCGACGGCCAGTTCTCCACTTTTTCGGCCGGTTCTTGGGGCAGGTCTTGGACCGAATTTTTTTTAAAATTGTGAAGAATATTAAGATATTTAATTCAGAATTTTTCTGGACAGTTATGTAATTGTGAAGTAATTAATGGTTTAAACTCATTTAAATCATTTAAAACTTACTAGTTAATAATTATTAATACTATTAAATAATTATTGAACTAATTAACATATAATTTAAATGTAATTAACTATTTAATTATTATTTAAGTGACATTAAGTGATAATTAAGTAGAGTTAGTATTAATAAACTAACTATTGGTTATTTAATTAAGATTAAATAATAAATAGAGTTAAATCATTAATTAATTATTATTTAATTAATATTAAATAATAATTAAAGAATGTTTAAGTAAGATTAAGTAATAATAATATAATTACTTACTTATATTGACATAAAATAATTATTTATTACTTAATTAATATTAAATAATAAATAAAAACAAATAATAATTAATTATTCTTAAAATAATAAGAAAGAATAATTAAAGATTTATGAAGTGAATTAATTATTTATTATTCAAGGATAAATAAATAAATAATTATTATTTAAATAATGTTAAATAATAATTAAAGACAAATAAGATTAATAATTTATTATTTATTATTTAATTAATATTAAATAATAAATAGATTTTATTAGTTATTATTTATTATTAAATAGTAACTAAAGGTAATGAATTAATTACTATTTAACTAATATTAAATAGTAATTAAATGAAGATAGAGTTAATAAATAAAGAGAATTTAAATAACTCATTAATTAAATAATTATAATAAATTATTTAAAGGATCTAATGAGTGTTTATCACTTAAGAAAAATATTATAAATTAATTAAATCATTAACTTAAGATCAATTAAATATCTTATAGGATTAATGATAGTACATTATATTATGTATACTTTGTGATTGAATTATTTGCCAGATAATAGCATAAGTAAGCGTATAGACATACTATTATACGTAGTACTAATTAATAGACCAACATTGTCAATCACTACAAGAAAATTGTCTGACAGTGACCATCACTTTCAGCGACCGCCCTCTACGATCGCTGATAGTAGAAATAGCGACCGCCATATGCGATCGCATTTGAATCTAGTCGCTAGACTATATCTGCGACCGCACGCTGTCGCTGAGTGGTCGCTGGTATGAATTTCCCGCCCTAAAATTGGCGTGAAAAGTTAGCGCGGAGGTTTTGTGTGACCACTCAATATCAGCGACCGCTAGCGGTCGCTGATACCTCCACATCATTAAAAAATTAGCGACCGCATGTGTTCGTTAATGGCGATCGCTGATCTTCTTTAATCTAATCAGGTTCAGGCATTCGCTCAACACAGCAGCAGAAGAAAAAAAAAGAGGGAGAAGAGAAAAGGGAGAAGATGGAGCAGGGGAGAAAGAGAAGAGGGAGGGAGAAGAGGGACCAGCCACCACCGCCGCCGTCTCCCACCACCACCGCCGCCGTCACCCTTTGATTCCCCTTCTTTTTCTGTTCAAGTCAGTCAATTGTTTGTCAATTAAATTGTGGCATCTTATTTCTAGTTTTTTCTTTTACGACAAACCCTAGTAACAATACTAGGAAATCCATTCATTCAATGTTGACCTTGAATTACATGTATAATAAAATTGTGGAGATACTAACTCTATCTAAAGTGAAATCTAAATTATAAACTTTCACGACTTAAGTCAAAATAAAATAATAATTAAAAAATAACTATCATAGACTTGTCACTCCAATTAACTTGTGTACAATCACCCATCTATCGACGAAATCAACTCACAGTTCAAGCGCCCAAAAAGAGAAAAAAAGACGCACTAACTTCAAATTATGGAGAAACAAACTCCACCAAAGGATAAAATAAGAACTAAATAAGTCGCTAAATATAATTAAAAGATGTAGGGAAGGGTCTCTTTAAAAGAGGAGAAATCTTACCAAATGTTTAGGTAAGTCATATGCTTACAAGTATGCTCAAGTCATATGCTTACAAGTATGCTTAAATGTAACTCATATGCTTACAAGTATGCTCAAGTCATATGATTAATTACAAGTATGCTTAAATGTAAGTCATATGCTTATAAGTATGCTCAAGTCATATGCTTAATTACAAGTATGCTTAAATGTAAGTCATATGCTTACAATTAAGCTCAAGTCATATGCTTAATTACAAGTATGCTTAAATGTAAGTCATATGCTTACAAGTATGCTCAAGTCATATGCTTAATTACAAGTATGCTTAAATGTAAGTCATATGCTTACAAGTATGCTTATAAGTATGCTTAGCTAGAGAGCTTGAATATACATTAATAAGCTCATGTTGTCTGTAGTAGGTACCGTGGTATCATGGACCTCTATTCAGACCGTAGTTGGATGAGACGATGAAAGTCAAGTGCCCAGATAGGTGCTACAGCTGAATTTAGAGCTAGTTACCGAGTGTTATTGGAGTATGCGTATAGTCACCCGGAATGTGTGAATGGTCAGAACAAGATACGATGCCCTTGTTTGAAGTGTAAGAATGTAAATTATATGGACAGAGACATGGTAAACTATCATTTACTTGTTTCTGGGTTTATGAGAAATTACGAAGAATGTTGGTGGTCACATGGGCAGAGAAGAGATAGTGTCATCATAAAAGTACACAATTCGGGCAGTAGTACTCGTCGTATGAATAAAATGGTTTATGATATTGCAGGGCCAGAGTTTGATTGGGAACAAGGCAGAGAGCAACCTATGAATTCTAATGCCAAAGCTTTCTTTAAGTTGTTAGAAGAGGGTAGCGAGCCATTGTGGCATGGTTGCACCAAACATACTACATTATCTGCAGTGGCGACATTACTTAACATCAAGGCTGATCACAACATGAGCCATGAGTGTTTTGAGTCGCTTTTGAAGGCCATTAAGAGTATGTTGCCTAACGGTGAGAAATTACCTAATAATTATTACTATTGTAAGAAAATGGTGAAGAAGTTGGGTCTTGGATACCAAAAGATCGATGAATGTCCCAATGATTGCATGTTATTTTATAAGGAAAGTGAACAGATGACCTGGTGCACGTTTTGCAGTCATGATCGGTTTAGGCCTAATAAAAAGGGTGTGACTACAAAAAAAACAACTATTCCATTTAAGATTTTAAGGTATTTTCCAATTATACATCGGTTAAAAAGATTGTACATGTCTTCAAGGACAGCTGAGCATATGAGTTGGCATGCGAAATCTCCAGCTAAAGATGGAGAACTAAATCATCCCACAGATGGGAAGGCTTGGAAAGATTTTAACTTAGCACATCCTGGGTTTGTATTGGAACCTAGAAATGTGAGGCTTCGATTGTCCACTGTTGGTTTCAACCCGTTATGCCACTCAACTGTTCCGTACTCCTACTGGCCTATGATTGGTACTCCGTACAACTTGCCTCCTTGGATGTGAATAAAACAACCATACTTGTTTCTGTCACTCGTAATTCCTGGTCCCAAGAGTCCTGGAAAGAACTTAGATGTTTACTTGAGACCTCTTATAGACGAGTTGAAGGTATTGTGTGAGGATGGAGTACAGACTTGGGATGTTGCAACAAAAATTTTTTTTAGCCTTAGGGCAACGGTTATGTGGACTATAAGTGACTTCCCAGCTTATGGTATGTTAGCTGGATGGAGTACACACTTTGTATGGAGCATACAAAGTCTTTCAATCTATCTCAAGGTCGAAAGCCTTGCTGGTTTGACTGTCATCGTCGGTTCTTGCCGATAGATCACCCATTTCGAAGAAATAGAGAACACTTCAGGAAAGGGAAAGTAGACAATGATATGCCTGCATCGCGATTGTCGGGAACGGAGATGCGAGATCGTGTGATGAGATTTTCGGTCATCCCATTTGGTAAGATTGATTCCACAAACATAATCAATGGGTTTGGCGAATCTCATAATTGGGTTCGGAGAAGCATCTTCTTGGAGTTGCCTTATTAGTCTACAAATTTGATTCGTCATAATCTAGATGTGATGCATATTGAGAAGAATGTGTTCGACAATGTGACGCCCCCAAAATAGGTTCAATACCAACCCATTTTGAGTCGCCAAATACATGGTACAGAATTCAAATACAATCTTTTATAACATACGATCGTGCAAACTACGACCACACAAACTGTGAATTTCAATACAAATTGTATATAATACGAAATATAAACATTCAAATTCACTCCTTATTAATTACAATCATTATCCCACTATTTTATAGAATAGTGAGGACTTCTACTGATCTAACTCTGACCATTACTCTGATCCCCGACTAGTCCCTGCGATATTCCCATTTCCTGAAGAGAACAATGGAAGAAAAAGGTCAGCTCAACTAGCCCAGTAAAAAATATTATGACTAAGATAATGAATAATAAATTATCGTTAGTCTTCAATAAATCAAATAAAATATAACGGACAACAAGTTTTAGATCAATATTCGCAGCGAAAATAACAATTCTTTAGAAGAGTTAAGTAGAGAATGAAGTCTACTATCTTCTATGATTTAAAAGTTCATCATCAATATTTTATCCCTGTAACATCAATCAATATATATCTCAAATCAATATTCATCTTTGCACTAAGGCCAAAGATATTCATTTGTATCACCAGTTGGTCATGTTCATCTCAACACCTGTTCATCTTTGCACTACGGGCCAAAAATATTCATCAAGTAATCATTCATCTTTGCACTACAGGCCAAAGATATTCATCAAGTAATCTTTCATCTTTGCACTACAGGCCAAAGATATTCAGTTATATCACCATTTAGGACTGAGGATGATGAAATACAATATAAGGAACGAATCTAGTGAGATAAAGGATAAGAATTAGGGATTTGTAATTTAGTTTATTCAAGTTCAATAATACTCCGTAATAATCAATTGTGGAGCAAAATTCAAGAATGAAGTTCAAAACTTGGATACAATAATAAAAAAAATAAAATTACCGTGAATAGTAACTCGACATGAAAAGATAAGAATTTCTCAAGAAAGTTCAGAAAATTATTCCGGTGAAATGATACTAGATGAAGCGCAAAACTCAAGAAATTTCTTATTATTTTAGGAATTCTAGAAGCAATACTTACCGTAGTAAGTTTAGAGTTAGGAATCTGAAATGAAACAATGTACGAAACTGCAATTGGATTTTCACCCGTCTGGCGGTAGTCCGCTCAGACAGATTATTTCCACAATTTAATAACAACTGAATACGAAGGGTTATTCATCAGACATGCGGTAGTCCGCGTAGACAGGTTATTCCCACAGAATAATAAAGAATGAAGTAACAACAGGATTTCACCATGCATGCGGTAGTCCGCGTAGACAGGTTATTCCAACAGAATAATAAAGAATGAAATAACAACCCTTACGAATATTGAAAGAAAATAACTCTCTTCATGAATACGAAAGAAATAATACCCCTTACCTTAA
Organism: Panax stipuleanatus; assembly: GCA_020205555.1. Classification (NCBI taxonomy): domain Eukaryota; kingdom Viridiplantae; phylum Streptophyta; class Magnoliopsida; order Apiales; family Araliaceae; genus Panax; species Panax stipuleanatus. The sequence continues at coordinate 19,539,312 of CM035120.1, forward strand.
AAATTTGGAGACTGCACTAGTGTAATAGCAGAATACTCTTCTTCTTTCTCTCTTATTCTCTCTATACTTTCTCTCTCTATTGCTTTAGTGAATTGGTGAGAAAATAATGAAGAAATGAGCTTCTATTTATAGGCTCGACAGAGTAAGGGTAAAATAGTTTTTTTGCTATAATTTATGACATCATCGCTTACATCATCGATCCTATAACATCATTGTTTGCATCATAAGAGTTCAAATTCAATTTGCACTCTTCCACCTCGTTTAACTTTTATACCATGAATTTACTATAATAATGTTACCATTTAAATTATAAAAATCATACTATTATATAATCACATCATACTACTATAATGTAATATTATAATAATATATTTGAATGAATTATTTTATCAGACAAGATAAAATACCAACTTTCAACAAATGTCACATGTTAAAAATTCCTTCGTTTAAATCCACATTGAATAAATATTTTCTTATCATATATATCAAAAATTAATTATTCACAAATAATATTACAGAACTACAATATTGACAACCAGGTCGTTCCCAGAAAAGAGGGGGCCTTCCGATAAGGATTTCTCCTTACTGGCGCGCAATTAATCAACCCCTTTCCTAGACAAAACTTCCTTATACATTGCCAATAATGCTATCTAATAATATTATTCAAATAATATGATTATTGATTTGATAATTTAAAATAATATGCAATGACAATTATTGAATCAATAATATAAAATAGCAAAGTAGCACTTATTGATATAAAATATCAACGTAGCAAATATTGAACCAATAAAATATTATGCAATTATTGAATCAATAATATAAAATATTGAACAGTAATTACTATAAAAATAATTGAGTAAGTGCCTTCCTACGTAAGAATCAATAATTTGAAATACTGTGCAATACCGTGTGCTACTGTGCAACACCACGTATTACTGTATTTTAACCACCGGGTATTTCAACAGTACTAACGGTAACAATTTTGCCTTTATTTTTATAAAAAGGTTACTTCTGTCGCTTTCTATATCTGACATTCATTCCGTTGTGGGGTCCACCAATGACTGGGCCGTAGTACGAATATTCTCCGATAAAAAGAATATTCATCGACCAAACGAATATTCCCCAACACAATGAATATTTTATAACCACTTGCTTACTTTGTAAACTTTGCACATTTCACCCATGACTTATCACATTTATCAAATTAACACCTTACTATTTCAAAATAATATATAAAGAAAATTAAATCTTATTCATAAAATTTGGAGTCTTACAGACAATGTGTTTGACACCGTGATGAATATTACGGGGAAGACAAAAAATAATGATAAGGCACAATTGGACATGAAAGATATTTGTAGGCGTCCTGAATTAGAACTTTATGAATCTCCTAATGGTAAGATTGTCAAACCGCATGCGAGGTACACATTGTCCAAAAAGCAAGTTGAAGATGTGTGCACATGGGTCAAGTCACTGAAACTACCAGATGGTTATGCGTCAAACATTGCCAGGTGTGTTACGGGTGGGAAATTACAAGGGATGAAGAGTCATGACTGTCATGTGTTCATAGAGAGACTCATTCCTATTGCATTTCGGGATCTACTTGATAAACCATTATGGGATGCTTTGACGGATCTTAGTCATTTCTTCAGAGACTTATGTTCAAAAACATTAAATGAGAAGGACATGTCCGTACTTGAGAAGAACATCATAGAGATCACGTGTAAACTTGAGAAAATATTCCCACCTGGTTTTTTTGACTCCATGGAGCATTTGCAGATCCATCTTGCTTACGAATCTCGTGTTGGGGGTCCAGTTCAATGTAGATGGATGTATCCTTTCGAGAGGGTGATGGGAAACCTTAAGCAGAAGGTGAACAATAGAGCTTATGTCGAGGGGTCGATTTGTGAGGTATACAGTTTCGATAAGATATCTACGTTTGTCTCAAACTACTTTCCGGACGAAGTTTTGACTAAGGCCAATCGAGTCTCGAGACATGATGATGGGGGCAATGTTAAACTAAATAGTCGACTTTCTATGTTTGGTCTATCGGGCCGCGCTTATGGAAAAAGGAAGCTCATATTCCTCTTTGAGCAAGAATTACATGCTGCATATACTTACATTCTTCTCAATTGCGAGGAGATTGACGAATTTATGAGGTACACATGTAATATACATTCCAATATGTTAATGTTTATAACATTGTATAGATCATACGATGACGAGTTAAAAGTGAAGCATCCAGGCATTACTGATAAAGATATTCAAATCTGTCGTGATAAACAGATTTCACTTTGGCTAAAGGACAAAGTAAGTTAAGTTACTTAAGCACGATATATATATACTCCATATTAACTATGACTTCATTTAATAGGATGGAGTTTTTGTAGGCTTTTACTGCGGGGTCAACGATTTCGGCTAATATACAAGTCCTATCTATGGGATCAGACAGGGACCAAATGAGCCGCAATGGTTACAAAATCAATGGTTGTGAATTTTATACTAAGGCATATGGTCTCGGTAAAAGAATAACGAATACCGGAGTGTGTGTCCAAGGAGATTGTTACAATGAGCTTGGTCGGGCCTTTTATGGGGAGTTGGAGGCAATCATAGAGTTGTCGTACCACATACGGGGGTCATATTAACTTGTTCAAGTGTCATTGGTTTTATTCAGAAAAAGGGATGCGTGTTGACAGACATGGAATCATCGATGTTGACCTCCATAGGTTCGCGTATGCCAACGAACCGTTTGTGTTACCAACATAAACATTACAAGTATACTACACTCCTAGTCCTGTTAGGAAAAGGGATAGACCGCCTGCAGATTGGCAAGTTGTACTTCATACTCCCACGTGCAATCGTGTAGAAATAGTAGATGGGGAGATTTACCAAGAGCAGATGCTTCATAGACAAATAATTATAAATGTGGAGGACGACAATGATGTAATCCAGTTAGATGGTGGAGATGAATCGAATGAATTAGAGCCTGAGTCACTACTTATGCCAGATGACACTGATACTGAGGAAGAAGAGTTATTAACTGACACTGAAACTGAATCTGAAGCAGATGATGGTTATGAATCTGCAATACGTAGAGGAGATAACTCTGACTCAGACAACGATTAAAAAAATAAAATGTATGTTTAGTATTACATGCTCTTTATATCATTGTCATATTTATGTACTTAACTATTTTATGCAATTTCTTGTCATTATTGTCATTTTATATTCATATATGCATGTATTGTCATTATTGTCAATTTATATTCATATATGCATGTATTATCATTATTGTCATTTTATATTCAAATATAACTTATAATAATATCTTAAAATTTGTAAAAATATAGATGGCTTCGTCTTCAGCAGCGCCGAAGAAGCGCGACTTGGGTCGGGGGCCTAATCACGTGCCGAAGGCCCCGGCTAATCCGGATGACCGGATTCTTATTTCTATCCGTCCTTCTCCTGACAGCACGTACGTCCGCTTTCTGTATATATAAACATTTTATATTTTCATGTAATTTGCTTTAAATATTATAATAACTCTTCGTATCTTTAATGTAACTTGTTGTATATTATAGTAACTTTTCAGATAACAAGGTAGTCAAGTGCATTTCACAGTTATGCCTGCAGAACTAGCCGACACTTGTGATTATGTGGGCGAGTACACCTATCGCCCACAAGGATGCAGTATGGGCTGAATTTTAAGTAAGTTTTTAATTGTTTAGTAGTGTTAGATTATATGTTAATATAGAGTACCGTTTTAATATTATTATTGTTATTTTATTTGCAGAAACGGTATAAATGGGAGGACGCGCAAGCCTCAGTGATACAGACACTATTCTGGCAGAAGTGTGCGGTCCGCACCAAAGATAATTTGAATAAAGAACGCATAAAAGCTCTACACAATACATCTATTGACCATCCAGACCAGGGAGAGGAGCACATACACGAGCAAAACCCCTGGTGGTGCACCCAGTCCATATGGGCTGGGATGTGTACCCAATGGAGAGCTGAGCTCTGGGTCAAGAGAAGCAAGACTGTCCCCACCAACAGATCCTCGGGTGTACCTAATGGCGAGAATGCGAAAAGAACCTACAGGGGCGGCAGTATATCACAGGTGCAGCATATTACTGCTAGAGTACGTATAAATAGTACAATAACTTGTGAATATATATTTGATAGAATATTTTTAATATGTTTACAATCATATATGGTTTGTAGAATATCACATGTTTACTTAGTATGGGAGTATGTTTTGTATAGGAGTCTCAGTCTCAAGGTACGCCTATCCATTGGTTGGATGTGTACGTGGCCACCCGTGATGGTCTGCCTAATGTTGTCCAAATCGCTGTAATAAGTTTTGACAACTTTGATATATATTGTTTATCAAGTTTATGTTATTATTTAGAATTTAATATTTATTTTTAATTATTTAATTGTTAACCTACTGACAGGATACTTATAAGCGCTTATTGAACGAGCGTTATCCTGAAGCTCCACGTCCGGTCATTGATCAAGAGCTATGGGAGAGGGCGTCAGTCATGAAGAAGAATTACGTCAAAGACCAAGGACAACGACGATGCCCAACCATCAGTGGCACATGCAGCTCTGCTACCCAGTCTACCCAGTCATCGACCCATCTAGGAGCACATACTCCTGCTGACTGTGTGAGAGCGATCTGTCGAGATTGTGATCTTCTTCGTATACTGGGCGGGCATTTGGGGGCTCTGAATCCTGATGAGTTAGTTGCTGCAGTGCCGGCAGCAACAGCATCACTGCAAGAGGATGGCGACCAGGTAATCTTAGTATTTATATTACAATCAATAACCATTAGTCACTTATATGTACTATATATATACTATATATGTAACTTGTTTTATTATTTTGTTAATTTCAGAGTGATCATCCAGATATTAATTTGGACGAAGATGCATGGCGGGCCGACCTATAGCTAGTCTTGTTGTATAGCTAGATGAGGCTTGTACTTTTATAATCATTCTTTGGGTGACTGTATATTACTTACAAACTTGAGATTTGTATATTTTTCTTCATTCATATTGATTTTTTTAGTGTTTATATAGTTTGTACTGTTTTGGTGTATGTGATGGATGTTATATTGTTGTGCTTGTGTTGGGATTATACAATACTTGGTTGGAAGTTTATATATACTGTCTGCTGTATGTTAGGATATAAAACAGGTACAAAAAACAAGTACAGTTTTTTGGGAAATCCAAAAAATAGGAAAAATATTTTTTTTATTTTTATACATCAGCGACCGCATATGATCGCTAATATATATCAGCGACTGCTATTGGATCAGGGAGTTAACGACTGCTTACAATCGCTGATGGCGGTTGCTGATACGTGGTCCACGTCAGCCTTTCGACCCTGACAATGCTGACTCAGCGTAGCGACGGCTGACGGCGAAGATATGTCGGTCGTAAATAGTGGTCGCTTTTGTACATTCCAGCGACCAGATATTATGCGACGGCTGTCAGCGACCGATACCGATCGCTGATGGCCAAGTGCTACCGTAAACGATCACTGATAAGCGGTCGCTGATAGCATTGTTTCTTGTAGTGAATGCTAGGTCGTTCAAAGAGTTCTAATTAAAGCTAGTTAGCAATAACTCGTCGAAAAGGAAAGTTCTCTAACTCAGCTTGAGCTATTACTTTCAAAGCATGTTAGTGAATAATTATTGTTGATTATTCACATCTATAATGATTGTTGATATTCACACTTTGTGCAATTGAATTCCTGTTATATTATTATTGAACTGTAAATTGGTTAAAGTTCTTTTTATTCATCAACTATTTATGATATGGATCTATGCTAGTTGTATCAGCTAGATCAAGCATATTTAAATTTGTTAAATCAAATATGTTTTGAAAGCGGTGCCTAACCAATTGAAATGGTAAGGATTCGTGACTTAGAAAAAGAATAATTTTATTAAAGCATTATTGGAAAACAATTGTTGCTAGTATACTGAGTGATTATGCATATTTCGCAGGGTATGAAAGGTTAATCCCCTTGATTACCAAACCTTATTAAAAGGACCAGTTTAAATACTGACAACCTTAGTATATGTTCATAGTTATTTCAAACCACTCAGCATCTGTTATTCAATTATTCGAATATTCAATTATCGAGATTTAATTCATGTTCTTTCACAATCGATTTATCTTGTTGAACATTGAAAGCTAAATTCTTTTCTGATCATGATATATCTCATTTGTATTTAAACTTGCTAAGCAAATTAGTTGCTTACCCTTGCTATATCATGACATTTATTTTAGCTAAGCCAGAGACGTCTAAAAAGGATAAGGGCAAGGAAAAAGTTCAGGAATAGCTGATATGACTAGATTATGTATTATGTTACATTATGTTAATGATTTTGTAAACCTTTTGTGTTACTCTATGTAACTAAGTAAGGTATGTTAAGTTAAGATAATAGAACTTGGGATATTGTTGTAATGTTTTATTATAATGAACAATGTATGTTTATTAGTCCGCAATAGTATATAGAATGCTTATGATGATGATGTATAGTGAGCACCAAACTCGAGGTTAGAGAACCCGAATTTGGAGGCATCACACTTTCAATCTATCAAAAGTCAAAAACCTTGCTGGTTTGACTGTCATCGTCGGTTCTTGCTGGTAGATCACCCGTTTCGAAGAAATAGAGAACACTTCAGGAAAGGGAAAGTAGACAATGATGTGTCTGCATCACGATTGTTGGGAACGGAGATGCGAGACCTTGTGATGAGATTGTCGGTCATCCCATTTGGTAAGATTGATGCCACAAACATAATCAATGGGTTTGGAAAATCTAATAACTGGGTTCAAAGTAGCATCTTTTGGGAACTGCCTTATTGGTCTACAAATTTGATTCGTCATAATCTAGATGTGATGCATATTGAGAAGATTGTGTTCGACAATGTGTTTAACACCGAGATGAATGTTACGGGGAAGATAAAAGATAATAATAATAAGGCATGGTTGGACGTGAAAGATATTTATAAACGTCCTATATTATAACATTATGAATCTCCTAATGGTAAGATGGTCAAACCGCATGCAAGGTACACATTATCCAAAAAGCAAGTTGAAGATGTGTGCATATGGGTTAAGTCTCTAAAACTACCAGATGGATATGCGTCAAACATTGCAAGGTGTGTTACGGGTGGGACATTGTAAGGGATGAAGAGTCATGACTGTCATGTGTTCATGGAGAGACTTATACCTATAGCATTTTGGGATCTACTTAATAAACCAATATGGGATGCTTTGACGGATCTTAGTCGTTTCTTCAGAGACTTATGTTCAAAAACATTAAATGAGAAGGACATGTCCGTACTTGAGAAGAACATCATAGAGATCACGTGTTAGCTTGAAAAAATATTCCCACCTGATTTTTTTGACTCCATGGAGCATTTGCAAATCCATCTTCCCTATGAAGCTCGTGTTGGGGGTCCAATTCAATATAGATGGATGTACCCTTTCGAGAGGGTGATGGGAAACCTTAAGAGGAAGGTGAAGAATAGAGCTTATGTCGAGAGATCGATATGTGAGGCATACAGTTTCGATGAGATATCTACGTTTGTCTCGGACTATTTTCTGGACGAAGTTTTGACAAAGGCCAATCGAGTCTCGAGACATGATGATGGGGGAAATGTTGAACTAAATGGTCGGCTTTCTGTATTTGGTCTATCGGGCCGCGCTTATGGAAAAAGGAAGCTCATATTCCTCTTTGAGCAAGAATTACATGCTGCACATACTTACATTCTTCTCAATTGCGAGGAGATTGACGAATTTATGAGGTACACATGTAAAATTCCTATTTATCCCTTAACGTTTAATGACATGTAATATACATTCCAATATGTTAATGTTTATAACATTGTATAAATCATACGATGACGAGTTAAAAGCGAAGCATCCCGGCATAACTGATAAAGATATTCAAATCAGTCGTGATAAAAAAATTGCACTTTGTCTAAAGGACAAAGTAAGTTAAGTTACTTAAGCAAGACATATATATACTCCATATTAACTATGACTTCATTTAATAGGATGGAGTTTTTGTAGGCTTTTACTGAGGGAACGATTCTGGCTAATGTACAAGTCCTAGCTCTGGGACCAGACAGGGATCAAGTCAACCCAATGGTTACAAAATAAATGGTTGTGAATTTCATACAAAGGCATATGGTCGCGATACACTACAAAAAAATGGTGATTTTACAACAAACGATTTTCGTTGCTAAAGGTGCGAAATTTCGTTGCCAAAGATCATTTGCAACGTTTTTTCGGTCGTTGGACCATTCAGTTGCGCAATAAGCGTTGCTAATTGTCTAGCAACGAATTATTTTTTTTCGATGCAGAAAGTGAGATATTTTGCAACGAAAGTTTGTTTTCGTGTAAAATCATAGATCAGTTAGCAACGAAATTGTTTGTAGCAAATTTATTAAGAAATTGTTACTGAAAAGCAACTTTCGTTGCAAAATCCGCCTAATTGGCAACGAAAAAATCTTTTTTTTTGCCAACGAAAATGAAATTCGTTGCGTTTGATACACATTTGCCAATGATATTTGTCATTGCTGAATATTATGAAAATTGTTACCTTAACTGATTTTCGTTGCTGATTGTATACTTTTTAGGCAACGATGTTCGTTGCTAAATATGCATAATAAACCGGTTATTTATTAATTTGCAACAAAATTATTTGTTGTCGTTAGTTTTGTTCTGAATAATTATGATCAATTAGCAACGATATTGTTCGATACTGATTACTTTTCGAGAGCAACGAAAGTTATTGTCGATTAGCAAAGACACTGTATCGTTGCCAAATCCATTATTGACTTTGTTTTGTAACGAATGTCGAAATTATTTTACAAATAAAATAAATTGGCTCAATGAACCCATGACAAATTATAGCATAAATACAAAAAACTCAAATATTATTAATTAAATCATCCAGTACATAATCATTCATCATCTTTACAATAAACTATCTATTATAAAAAAACAGTCTACGCCCATTACACGTAAACCATTTACATATATAAAAAATATACAAAATCATGCAGTAACAACAAAACTTTTTGTCACATAATAATCAAACTTCAGGGGCATTAATTGTATCGAAAGAGCACTTCTACATAGGAACACCAGTAATGTCCAAGCCTTTCCTTCCTAAAATGAAGAAAGAAAAAATAAGAACCAACAATTTGTGATTGAGAGACAATATATAACCAAGGTCATCATAAGTGAACTCAATCCCCCTCTCATTTTCCCATGCACCGGCTTTCAAAGCTAATGCCTCCAGCATTCCTTTCCCAAATGATGCCAAAAATATTTGATAAATTATTAATGAAAGAAAACAGTCTCCAAGTTAATACTGGATGATCCCACGTACGTATGTAGAGTTAAGTAGACACAAGAAACCTTCCATTCCAAGGGAGGTATGTGAATACTAGCACCATCTGTAACCTAAATCTTTAGACAGTGGGAAAAGGTTTTGGCATACAAATCAATTCAAAACTCAAAAGTGGCCACAAAAATAATAAAAAAATTGATCAGGAGCAATTTTTTATTGCTGTTAATACATCGTAAGTACAAGTCCAAACGGATGCCTCTACTTTATGGTCTAACACAACTGTGTAGGCTGATATCTCTAACCTTTATATTATGGAGAGCAGTACATAGGCTCAGTTTCTATATCCAAATGTATATTTTTCTTAGTAAAATTTTTAAAAAGTATATTAAGCTCTAAACTAGTAGCCAAGTCAGTCATCCAATTTCCACAACGGAATTTAGAATATCGTCAATATGGAAATGTTAAATGGCAACCACTAATCAATGACTGAAATGGTGAACCCGCTGAACATTAACCCAGTGTAAAAACCTATTTCTATATCTGAATTTTCGAAGAGCTTAATGCATATCAATGTATATTGAAGAAAAAAAGAGAACCAAAAATTAATCAAAAATAGCAAATCAAACAGAACTTACTGGTCCAAATTTGAAAATTTGCCAACAAGATAAAGACCTCCACAATCCCAGGGTTCAGCAATAATTTTACACCTTGATAGAATACCATCTTTTGCAATTGCCTGCTCCATCAAAGAATAACTTCAATCATGTTAAAGGTTCTAATAAAATTTCCTTTGTTATTAATTTTCAGAATTTAGTGCAAAATTAGGTTATATTTATCTCCAGGTGGTTTCATAGAGTTAATTCAAGCAACCGGTGGCACACGCGTTGTGTGTGTAAATAACATAGGTATAAAATAGTAAATTTATAAATTTCAGAAGAATAAATAAGAAGACACATAATTTTAAGTTAAAACAGACAAAATAATAATATAATTAAACTTGTTCATACAAAAGAGGAAAAAAGTTATTGCGACTCAGTTACAACAAGTATGACGTCAGCGGCCCATGACCGCTTTATAATATAGATACAACAAATGCAGATCAAGTGGGTTTTGTTCTTAATTCCAATAGCTTCATAACGCCAACAAATAATGCAATTTTTTTCTCAAATTCCACAATAAATTTTAAGGAAAGAATTCGCAACCACCATTAACAAGTGCTACTCTTAAATCCCTATGTAATTCTTCATATACACTCGAGTATTCTAATTAATCTGGCCATTAGCTGTGTGGAAGGGAAAGGAATGAGACGAGATATCAATTCTATTAACACCACATGCCATGACATGTAACATGTATTCTTCATATATCTAATTTTTTAGATAATATTCTATGTTCTCATCTTACAATCATGCAATATTTGGACGATTGAATTCTGGTGACTTACCCTTATAAGTGGAGGTGTATTAAGCGGATAACCATCTGTTGCCCGACAAAGAACACTGGCAAGATCATAGAGAAATCCATCCACATGATATTCCACGACCCTTCAATAGGTGAAAAGGAAAACGAATTAAAAAACAACTTACGATGTGATATTTGACACCCTTCAGTAGGCCTACGATAAAGGAATTAATAAATCCAGAAACTATGAAGTGATATTCGACAACCCTTCTGTAGGTTAACAGAAGAAAAAAAAGATAACACAAATCCAGAGATTACAAATTGTAAATCAACAAGATATTTAAATCTTTTTTAAATTAAATTTCTTAATAATTAAAACTAGAAGCTATATGTTATGATAAGTGTCATGGACTGATTTGATTGTTTACTAAGTTGCTTTAAAGACTTCACTCTGCAGCAAAAGAACGTTGGCAGCTGAGGCATGTCAAAAACCTGACTACAGCATCATTCAAACTTCATAAGAAAAAATATAAAGGGTAGACATAACACCTGTTAATGTAAATGAATTCACCTATTAAGCAGGTGCATAAAAAGCCAACTACGACAGCAGCATCTGGATTGATCGGTGCAACAGTGGCCCACCAACCAGTGCTAAGTATCCAACCATACAAAGAAGAGTGCCCATTTTCCTATAAATTAAGAAAGCAAAATATGGTTAGTAATTTAAAAACAGGAGATTAAAAACATTAAAACAATAAGGAGATTCACTGCCTGAATAAAATAAGTTGGCACAAATGTTTATTGGCTAAAGTAAAAAAGACTTGCCCATCTTCCTATAAATTTATTAACTAAATTAAAAGCTGTTTGATTATAGCATGTTCATAATTAGAAAAGTGAGGCATGTAATTTCTTCCAGTCCCCTCCCCTTCCCCACCCCCAAAAAAATAAATAAATTGTGGATAGGGAAATAAAAAAGTGTGTCGATTGTAGGGATGTATGTAATCAGAAACTTATATAATTTCTCATTCTTGATTGATTCACCAACTCCAAGACCTCCCCATATGCAGCGGACATTTATTTTATGCTTAGTTTAAGATTGAATAATGATTTTACAGTCACTTCAAGCTTGAAAAATGTTCATCATTAGAATAAGTCAAAGCAGTTTTGCAAAAATGAAGATAACATGTTTGTTGAGGTAAAATACGAGGCTACAAGCATACTTGGATTAAGACTAACAGACTAGTAAATAAAAATGGGCTGCTGGTATATCATACAACACAATAAACAACAACTTGCAAAAGCCTTGTACCAACTTAATATTTAAATCTATATAAACCTAATCTTAGTATAATCCTTCTAATCGATCGAAATCTTACATACAATCCAGAATAAATAAAAAAACAAAATCAAATACTACATTACGGCCCTTTTTTAAATAAGTGATATTATAAAATAATCACTATCATACAAAGTTGGTCGTACTAATTTTTTTTTGCTTGGCAAGTATAGTGCTAGTAACATATCTGCACCACATCTGTCCTTTTGGGTCTTTCTCCTATTTGCTCAATGAACCTAATTTCAGGCATGCCCCCATTCTGATAAACACTATAAGTTCACACCTGCTAGTGTATACGGAAGCTAATTGAGCTCTAAGCATGTGATCATACGTACTCATTTAGGCTACTAAATTTTCTTGAATTACATTTGAGTGATAAATTTAGTATTCATAGTTAGAAAATTAAGTCTCAGTATATAGCCCATTCAAAGACAAACACCAAGTTCTTGTATCCGATATTTTGGCAATTGTTGAACTGCCCAAAGAAATTAACGGAATATCTTAGTATAACTATGTAGAATATATTATAGTAAACCAAATATCAACTAGAATTAGCACTGTAATATAGCCTTTCAAATCTTCATCTTCACATTGTTTCTCTATCTGCAAATAATTGAAAACTCCTAAAGTTGACTCGACCAGGTAACTTATGTAAACAAATGCAAATAAGCAAGTTGAACAACAAAGTTTCAGCATACAATTCCTCTATTTTACCTCAAACAAGTGGTCCAAGAAAAAGTGTGATAAAGAACCTGCCAAGATCAATAACAAACACTATTTCTTGGTAAGGGGCACCTGCATTAAGATGACAAACCACTTCCTTGTAAAAGACACTACTAATGTCATGCATGTATTCTTGTTAAAAATAATTGTTTTGCATGTATAGCCAATAAATATAAATTTGAAATTACATTCTATTTGCAACAAATTTTAGTACAGGGTGGAAACAAAACCAAAGCCCAACCTAATGACTCGGGGGAATTTTGAAACATCAGGTGGGGATATAAAAACTGCACAAGTGATATGAGTCAAAAGAGTTGTAGAGATGTAATAAAAAGTTTGTGCATCAAATTTCAAAAGTGAATCAAGTGACGCATAATACATGTTTTTAAAATCAAGTACGGAGTTTTTGAACCCATTTGGAATCCTTTTAGTACCACTTTGAGTCCACGGAGTTTTCTGCATCACATCAAATAAGTCACTATGCTTGCAATCAAACTAAGAATTCTGCTTTTTTGGTAGTAGTGAAGCTTATCAGAATAATTAAAACTAGAAGCTATCTGTTGATTGAGAAGGAATAAAATCAAAAGAAAATGATGGGAAAATGAAAGTTACATGGTTCTGACAATAAAATAATGTAAAATATCTGTATTGAATTAGCAATAAAATCAAGGGGTGAGGGGTAAGAGAGATCTAGTTCGAGTAGATATTATCAAACACGCTATAAGCTTCCCTAATTGCTACCAAACAGGTAGGTACTTAGGTTTCTTAACAGTAAACACACAAAATTAAAAACTAACCTTTAATTTAGGGACACCAATGGAGGAGGAGGAGGTAACATACAGCCGCCACTACAGACCACCTATCGACAAGTCAAAATTTAGGGCTTGTTAGAGGGAGGGGAGAAATAGAGGAAATCAAACCAAAATTAGGGGTAGATGAGAGAAATACATTTTGTTTTTACATTAGATTAATGTATATATAAATTGAAAACCTAAATACTGAAATTACCTGCTCAAATAGTTTCAATATGTATAATTGCTTTCAAGGGTTCCAATTTGAGAGGGACGGAGGGATGAAGTGAGATGAGAGAGATATGTATGGATTTTGCCGGGGGAGAGATGTGAGGACAGACAACAGAGCGATGAGTTGTGGCTTTCTATAGGGAGGAGGGGTTTCCGAAGAGGGAGATGTTTGATTTGTTCTTTTTTTTGTTGCTTACTGATATGCCAAAGACGACGATTGAAGGAGATAGGGAGATTGAGGGAGATAGGGCTCGACTGAATGCATTTTCTAAACCGAGGGAGTAAAAATTGAGTGAGAGAATGGGCGTGAAAATAATGGAGGGACGCGAATAGCTTATTTTAGGGAAAACTTATTTTATTTTTTTCATAAAAAGAATATAATTTGTAAAATTTATAAATTTTAAGAACATATATATATTATAGTATATGTTAATTCCTAAAAATTGGTATGTTACTGATTGTTAATGATAACATGATATTTATACGTTGACAAATTTATAACAAAGTTGAATTATAATTAACGTGAAACTTTATGTGATAAGATAGAATAATTTATAACGAAGTTGAATTATAATTAACGTGAAACTTTATGTGATAAAATAGATTATTTTAAAGTATGGTCATTTTTAATTCAAATCTATCTCTTGTATGCACATCATCATATATAGCATACTCTTAAAATATAATGGTAAACTTAATATATTATATTATTTTATATTGTTATTTATAAAAAGAGCACTCTTTTTGTAGAATAAAAATAAATGATAAATGTGAATCTTTTGTGGGACATAGGGATAACTTTTTATAGGTGGAGTAAGGATGTGAACAAATCGAGTTAAGTTTTGGTTTATCGAATTCGAGCTCCCCTAAAAGTTAAATGAGCTCGAATTGAGTCAAACTTTTAAATGAGTCCTAATATGTTATTCGAATTTGACTCGTTTCTAAAACAGAATATTATGGACGAAATATAATTTACTGTAATATCTAAAATCGTACCCCCACTGCTAAATTCATAATTAATACTTAGAGTACATTTAAAAATATATAATTATTCATAAAAGTCTTTACTTTAGAAATGAATTTTGAATCAAAGGGAGAATATATTTTTTTTATTTAACAATCTTGATAATATAATGAACAAGTTAGCCGACAATTCAAAAGTTCTACGATTGATTCAACGCAGAACCAGATCAGGGACAGAAAGAGCTGAAAACAACTCTTGATCATTATTTATGGACATTCAAAATTGTTGAACTTTTGTTGTGGACACTACAAAAACTTGGATATTAATGTTGAACTTTATGTTAAACTTGGTAAATCATTAATTTAAAGTACAATGGATGATATTTGGATTCTGATTTTTTTTTTATTTTAGTTAAATATGATGGAAAGTTAAAATTTAATTATTCTATTGTTGCAGTTGGTGTTTTGCTGTTGTTATAATCATTAACTTGTTTCAGGACAAATATTAATTGGGTAAACAACTTTTTTAATATAATGTTTGAGAATGAATCTGGTATGTTGGATACATTGAAGAAGCTCTTTTAGTTTTATTTCAAGTAGTAATATAGTTTTCTCAGTTCAAAAAGTTTTCATATAATATAAAACAAGAGCTACTGAAACTAGACTTGGCAATTTAGGTTGAGAACCATCTAGTTAACTAAAACTATTTGGGTTTTAGTGGGTTGATTAACTAGTTTTTATACTATGGGTTGGTTTAGTTTTGGGCTCATATTAAAAAGAAGAAATATGGGTTGAAACTAGTTTAACTAGTTTTGACCCATATTAGAAACATATTCTAATTTGTTTAGTTTTCAAATTAATTAACTAATTTTGATCCATATTGACTCCAAATCAGTTGTCCAGGATATATACCATTAGTTGTCCAAGACTTAAAAAATTTTCTTGTGTCATCTTGTTTATGTAATTGGAACAAAGCTTAGCTTGGGAAAAAAAATGAACTATAGTGTACATAAATAATAATTTTTATTCACAGCTTGCATGATTGGTCATTAGTACTATATATACATACCTAATATCATTAAATTAATAAGAATAACTTAATGTATATGCACTTCACAAAATATATATTTCTTTTATTATAATTCTTTTAAGAAAATATTCCCTCCGTTGCAAAAAAATAAAATAAAATAAAACGTAGTTTAGATTTAAATAATTAATTTGGAAAACTCAAATAAAAGTATCAATAATTTTTTCATTTTAATTAATATAAAAATTACTAATGTAAATTATTTTAAAAATGCTTCTAATAAGAAAATTTTAATTTTTTAATACTTAATTTAGTCACATCAATGTTAAACTTTTTAAACTTAACTTTAAAAATTAAAATGAAACTCTTTTTGTATAACAGAGAGCAATATTTTTATAAGTTTCTTTTTTTATTTTCACAATTCTATCGTATATCATGAACATGAAAATTCTTTATTATAAAATTAATTTTATTGCATAACACTAGTCTCACACTTTGGTAATGAGAATATTAATAGACACAATATTCTCGAGTTTAACTTCAAATTATAGAATTTGTCACTCCACTGAATTAATTTATCTATATATATATATATGTATATATATAAGGGACAAATATGGAACATAAAGTCTATCACATAAAAAGTATAGCACATGAAGCAGAAAAATTTATGTCACAGCTAGGTTATGATCTTGGGACCTATGGGTTATTTGGTCTTTGAGCTACGAATGCACCACTCTAATTTATTAATTAGCTACGTTGCCGCTAAAACTTGTAACGACAGGCAGTGTAGTACATGGGCAAATGAGGGGCAGATGTGTAATTTCTCGTGCTGCTACAACCTGTAGCGACAGGGGAAAATTCATTTCAATCTGTGTCATCCAATGTCGCGATAAACGATATAAATTATGGTTGTTGGAATAGTACTCGTGGCAATCGTTTGCCACGGATGGGGACCCTATATATATACATATAAGTTATTAATATATACATATATATATATATATAAAAATTATTAATATATACATATATATATATATATAAAAATTATTAATATAGCAGAATGGATCTAAAACATACCTTTTAAATAGCACACTTCTCTTAAATAACATACCTTTATTAAAACTACATCGTTTTGGATATTCTTTTAAAAAATAAAATAATATTAAAAGAGAGTGGTTCCACTTGCTTTCCCTTTATTTACATTTGATCAGACCAGCTTATTAGAAATGACTTATAAGTCATTTATAAATAAGTTAAAAATTGTTACTTATTAATAATGACTTATAAGTAAAAAAATAAGTCAAAATTTAAGTTGTTGTCAAACATTAAATAGTAACAAATGACTTATAAATTAGTTTGACCAACTTATAAGTCATTGTCAAATACCCTCTAATTCAAGATATAAAGTGAAATTAATATCTGATTATAAAAAAAAATTACAAGTCGATAAAAAATGAGAATTTGAAAAAAGGGAGTTAAAAAGGAATTTACATACCATTAGTGCAATTTAATTGGTCTATGTCAGAACCATTAGTGCAACTTAATCGGTGCGGTTTGGTCGATTTTTGGTGCAATTTCGGGAGCAATTTCAATTCCTTGCTCAGTCCTTGTCAAAAGGTATATATGTAAAATAACGAGTTACAAGAAAAAATTCATATAAATTATTTTCAAAATTAATTATATTTTTTTTCAAAATTATAAGTGAGCGAATATGATCATTATAAACTACATCCAATTGACTACAAACTCTAATTTTTGTAAATTAGAAAATATATCTATATGTGCTCAATTTTAATTTCAAAAATTATAACTTTGAAAAAAAAACTGGGCATTTATTTTGAGACGGAGGGAGTGAAACATTTGACTATATAAAAATTTGTCCAAATAAATAAATAATTTTAAATGCAAAATGATGTGTTTTGGAGAAAAAAAGAAGTCGAAACATGCTTATTGAGTTTTTCTTAATTTTGGGCAACAATTTACAAGTCGTTGCAATAAAATGTATAAAATGCGCAACGAAAAAAAATTGTTGCCAATGGATCTGGCCTATATTAGGCAACGAAATATAGCAACATAAAAGTTTTCGTTGCCGACGATGAGGAGAAATCTCATCGGCAACAAAAAAAGTAAATATGAGGTGGGTTTTTTTTTCCCGCCAACGATTTGGCAACGAAATTTTGCAACGACCTATGAATTTCGTTACGAAAAAATGAAAGCCTTTCACAAAATGCAACGAATGACAAATTTCGTTGCTAAACATGCATTTTTGGCAACGACTTTATAAGTCGTTGCCCGAAAAATTGTTGCCAAATGTCCATTTTTTTGTAGTGATAAAAGAACAATGAACACTAGAGTGTGTGTCCAAAGAGATTGTTATAATGAGCTTGGTCGTGCCTTTTATGGGGAGTTAGAGGAAATCATAGAGTTCTCATACAAAGGCACTTTCGGAGGTCAGATTAACTAGTTCAAGTGTCGTTGGTTTGATTCAGAAAAAGGGATACATGTTGACAGACATGGAATCGTCGATATTGACCTTCATAGGTCCTCGTACGCTAATGAACCGTTTGTGTTACCAACTCAAACAGTACAAGTATACTACACTCCTAATCCTGTTAGGAAAAGGGATAGATCGCCTGCAGATTGGCAAGTTGTAATTCATAATCCCTCGCGTAGTCGTGTAGAAGTAGTAGACGGGGAGATCTACCAAGAGGAGATGCTTCATAGACCTACTATAATAAATGTGGAGGACGACAATGAAGTAATCCAGTTAGAGATTGGAGATGAACCTAATGAATTATATCCCGAGTCAATACTTGTGCCAGATGACATTGATAGTGAGGAGTAAGAGTTATTGACTGACACTGAATCTGAAGCAGATGATGGTTATAAATCTGCAATACGTATACAAGATGATTCTGACTCAGACATTGATTAAAAAATAAAATGTATGTTTAGTATTACATGTTCTTTGTATCATTGTCATGTTTATGTACTTAACTATTTAATGCAATTTCCTGTCATTATTGTTATTTTATATTCATATATGCATGTAATCAAATATAACTCATAATAACATCTTGAAATTTATATTTATAGATGGCTTCTGAAGCAGCGCAAAAAAAAAACGAGGCTTGGGTAGGGGTCCTAATTGTAACGCCCGAGAAAAATTGAATTTTTATGTAAATAAATTTTATTTGAGTTTATTGAATAAAATTATAATATATGTTTATTAAACTGAGTAAGCTATTTAAAGGTCATTCTATGACCTAAAAGATGCGAATGTGGTTAGGATTCTGGTTATGTGCTAGAATTAAATGATTTGAATTTCCAAGAGGAAAATAAAGATTTTTCCGAGAAATTTCCAAAAAATCACTATTCATCCATTTCTGCTCGAGAATTATTTTTGAATTTCTGAGAAACGCGTAATGATAGGATTTGAAGACGAGATGGAATATCTAATAATATTTCAGTTATGGCAAACGAAGTTTTTACCTACGGACTTGAAACCCTAAGGGTTAGGGAAAGTGAAATTCTAAGAATGAGAGATTAAGTGTAATAATAATGATTATTATACGTAATGAATATGAGTATAATAATAGGTGTTATACGAGTATAATGCGAAGAATAATACGACGTATAATACGAATATCATACGTAGTATATACGATAAGAATACGATAGGTCTTAATGGACTTTAACCATTGGACTTAGACAATTGTCAAGCCCAATTGGATGATGAATGAGGCCCAATGAGATTTATATCAAGGCCCAACGATAATTTAAATCAAGCCCAAGAATAAGCCTAATTTGAATTAATGTTAAGCCCGAACTAAGAACCGAACTCGTGGGTCGAACCGATGGGTCATCGGGTGGGTAAAACCCATGGGGCAACTCATGAGAGCACATGGGGTGCACAAGGGGGAGACATGGTGGGCACATGGCCTTTCCATACCTATCAGGTATCTTCGGTACTCTTCTAAATTTACGAATAAGGTGTTGTACAGTAGGTTCATCCACTTGGTTAGATACCTGACTTTGATCTATAGTAATTTGTGGTTCTTAAACTTCTTCAAGATATATCTTACTCCCACTGACCCCTTTATGGATAAACTCCTTTTCCAAGAAGGCAGCATGTTTCGCAACAAACACCTTTTGATCAGTTGGATGATAGAAATAATACCCTTGTGTTTCTTTAGGGTATCCCACAAATCTACACTTGTCAGATTTAGACTGTAGCTTATCATTTTCAAACTTTTTGACATAAGCTGGACAACCCCAAGTCTTAACATGCTTAAGATTTGGTTTCCTCCCTTTCCACATCTCATATGGGGTCTTTAGGATGGATTTGGTAGGCACCTTGTTAAGTAGGTATGCAGCCGTTTATTGGGCATAACCCCATAAGAAAATTGGAAGATCGGTAAAACTCATCATGGAGCGAACCATGTCCAACAATGTTCGACTTCTCTTTTAAGATACTCCATTTAACTGTGGTGTTCCTAGTGGAGTTCATTGTGATATTATACCATTATCTTTGAGACAATTGAGAAACTCACCGCTTAAATATTCTCCACCTCGATCCGATCGAAAAATCTTAATACTTTTGCCATATTGTTTCTCTACTTCACTTCTGAACTCTTTGAACTTTTCAAATGATTCAGATTTGTATTTCATTAAATACACATATCTGAATCTTGAGTGATCATCAGTGAAAGTAATAAAATAAGAATACCCTTTCTCGTGCATTCGTTGTCATAGTTTCACAAACGTCTGTGTGAATCAACGCTAACAACTCTGTAACTCTTTCTCCTTTTCCACTAAAAGGAGATTTAGTCATTTTATCCATGAGACAAGATTCACAAGTTGGATATGATTTATAATCAGATAGCTCTAAGTGCCCATCCTTATGGAACTTGAATAATCTTGTTTCATTGATATGACCGAGTCTACAGTGCCACATATAGGAATAGTTAACATCATTTATTTTCCTTTTCTTAGTTTGTTCAATTTGAAATATATTTTCATGCAAGTCAAGTATGTAAAGTCCATTTCGCAAATTACCAACACCATATAAAATATTGTTATTATAAATAGAACAACTGTTGTTCTTTATTATAATATTATATCCATCCATATCTAATACGAAAATAGAAATAATATTTCTAATGATATTCAGAACAAAATAATAATTATTTAAATTAATAGACTTGCCCGTAGACAATGCTAAACAATAAGTGCCTA
Organism: Panax stipuleanatus; assembly: GCA_020205555.1. Lineage (NCBI taxonomy): Eukaryota > Viridiplantae > Streptophyta > Magnoliopsida > Apiales > Araliaceae > Panax > Panax stipuleanatus. The sequence continues at coordinate 19,560,407 of CM035120.1, forward strand.
CAGCTAATGCAACATCCTTTACTCTATTTCCCACTCGTAGGACGACCTCATCCTTGTTCAGCTTTCTACTTTTGACTAGTCCTTGCATAGTATTACATATGTGAGAACCACAACTGGTATCCAATACCCAAGTAGAATTTTGACTTTCTGAAAAATTAATTTCAATCATAAACAAACCTTGATTAGGATTTGAAGCTTTTTCAAGCATCTTCTGCTTTTGTTCCACAAGGAAATCCTTACAGTTCCTCTTTCAGTGACCCGGCTTGTTGCAATGGAAGCACATTCCTTTTCTATCTAGATCATGTTTCTTATTATTCTTTACTATTGTCTTGCATTTAACCTTCTTAGATTTCTTCTTTTGAGAAGATACCTTGGGCATCTTCCTTTTCTTGGAAGAATCATCCACCATTAAGACATGGTTCTTCTTGGATGGGAAGTGACCTTCAGCAGTTTTCAACATGTTAAGTAATTCAGGCAAGCTGACATCCAACTTATTCATGTGAAAATTCACAACAAATTGTGAGAAGGTCTCGGGGAGTGACTGCAAGACTAAATCTTGACTCAACTCCCCATCCATGACGAACCCAAGTTGTCCAAGGCGTTCAATCAGATTGATCACCCTTAGGAAATGAGTCTCAACGGCAATGCCCTCGGTCATCCGAGATCGAAAGAGCTCCTTAAATATCTCATATATAGCAGTCCTACTTTGTTCACCATACAACTCCTTAAGGTGAAGCAACATAGTAGGAGCATATATGTTTTCATGCTGACGCTGAAGCTTGTTATTCATGGATGCGAGCATGATGCATTGAGCCACAGATACATTATCTTGCCACTTCTCTATAGTGGCAATCTCTTCCTCAGAGGTTGTGTCTGCAACAATTGCAAGGATAGGCGAATTTAGGACATAATTTTTTTTTTCAGTAATGAGAACTATTCTCAGATTCCTTAACCAATCCATATAATTCGGTCTAGTTAATTTGTTAGCATCAAGTATGCTACGCAATGAAATTAGTGATTTCGATAATTTTAAATTTCTGCATGTGAAAAGACAATATTTTAGCAAACATTCATTTAATTAATTATTTACATACCAAGATAAATTAGGTCTTATTTTAAATTGGTATCTCCCACTATTTTCTTCAAACTATGTACCCTCACTTTTATAGTTTGGCAAAATCTAATTAAAGATTTGCTAGTGAGAATAAGGATCACATTTTAAATGTATACAGCCTTGTAGAAAATACAATAAATCATATATAAATAAATAGGTAGACAACTCTTTGTCAATTACATCAACATGTAACTCCTTTTATTTTGTCTCTCATATTATTTTGATCAAGTGGTAACACATCCGAATCAAAATTATATGAGTTAAGTCTAACCTACCACTTCCATATATTCAAAAAAGAAAAATATTGTCCTTGTGAAAAACACAACAAAATAATATTGTTCAATTTTCTTTATAAGTATCAAATGTGATAAATTAACATCTTAAATACTTAATACTTGCCTTGTGGAAAACACAACAAACTCATATTAAATATTTAATGCTCTATTAATTTTATCATGCTAGAAGGTGACGTTCGATATTCCAAATATATTTGAACGCTTTAGACTTAAAATAATTTCTTTGAAGGGTTTGTTATTATTAGTCTCATCTTGTTTAGCGCACATACACATATATTTATAAAATACGCATCATTTTATTAAAGCATGCGAAGCTTGTTTGCATAAAATATAATATATAATACTAGCATGCACATATAGAATACTATATTTTACCTGGATTGATTATGGACTTTTATTCTAGTTTGGTTCACTCGAGCCACCAAGTGAACCAAAAGTTCAAATCTAGGGTTGCAAGAATTAAATTTAAATATAACTATTACATTTAAATTTGGGCTCCATTACAAACGGGTCTTCATGCACTTCCTACTCCTTGGTCTCTAATTCTTTAATAATTCTAACAAATCCTATTACAAAAACTATTTACATTAAATAGAAACCTTGATCAGCAGTCAAAGAGAAGTAAATAAGAGAGAAATAGACTTTTACATCAAGAAAGATTAGAAAAGACGAGGTACGCAGACCCCATTTATAAAACTCATACATTCATGCATCCAACTAAAATAAAATCTAATCACATTGGTCAATAGTCCATAATCAACCCCATTTATTATCATATATATCATCATATACATCAATAAATAAAATTCATCTCATGAATAATAAATTCATTCCACATATGCATCGATATCATTTAATGGGAAATTAAAATTTGTATGTAATCAAATAAAACAAACTCCTATATTTTATTTTTGGAAAAATTGCACAAATTAAAATCAGAATTTTTTCTGCAGCTCCAGCGCACTTTGCGCCACCACTAGCGCGCCCCGCGCTGACCTTACAAAAAAATTCTAGATTTCTGAATACCCGGCACCCCACGCGCCACCTTTGGCGCACCCCGCGCCGCAGCGAAATATGGAATTTCTTATTCACAATTTTTGACCTTTTCATCCAAAAATTAAGATTTCATACAACAAATTATGCCAAATAAATTGTTCCAAACACATACCCATACATATATAGAATCAAAACAATTAATAACTCACATAAAGGTTTGACTCTGATACCACTGTTAGGTTTGTAAGAAATCATGGCGCAATCAAATTGCAAAAATTAGCTGAAGCATGGTAAAATCAAAGTTTAAAATTTTCTACAAACCAATTACCCGGGTCATCCTTTATGTAAATTATTAATTTAAAACGATAAATAAAAAGTTATAGAATCATACCCTTGTAGAACTAAGCTTCCACAGGTACGATTTCAGCTTCTTGTTCTTCGCGATCTCCTTGAATCTCCGGGATTGATTCCTTTCTTTGATCAACATTAGCCACCCAAGTGTTTGGCCTCTAGAGGCGATACACCAAGGAAGAGGAATTGTTCAAGAAGGAGGTTGATTGGCTAAACCCTAATTTTCCTATTCTTTATAGAAAAGAAGTACTCTCTCCAACAATTGGAATTGTATCAACTGATATCTAGCATAAGACTCTTCTTATACAGATATTGGTCAACCCTTCTAATCCAATTAGAAATAGAATTTTATTTAATTAATTAAACTTCTTTGATTAATTAGGCTTCCCAACCTATTGTGAATAATTAATTAAACTCTTTTAATTAATTTGCCTCCTAATCTTATTAGGAATAAATGAGAGTACTAGTATAAAATTAATTCCTAAACTCCTTTAGAAATTAAAATAATAATAATTATAATAATATTAATAATATATCTCTTATTAATTTATATTTAATATTTTCAAAATATTAAATAATAAACATTAAGCTATTTAATTTATTCTATCACCATAGATTAAATTAATTACACTTAACATATTATTGCGATTATATCATTACCTTCTTAAATAATTATTTTTTCTTTTATGGTGTGACCCTTTAGGTTCTCCATATTAAACCGGTTGTGAATAAATCAATTAGAACAATTCTAATCTTATCTAAATAAATAAATTAAACTAATAATCTATTTAAATAAATAATATTTATTCTACAATAGGGATAAGTCTCCCTAGCGATCAACGACTTTCTAGATAATATAAATTTCAACATTAATCATAAAAGAACCCTTGAGTTAATAGTTACCGTACAATTAAATCTTTTCACTATATAATGTCCCAATTAAATATAAGACATGGAATTACTGTCAAATCTTATTTTATTTAATTATATGTATCTCGATTAGAAAATGTACAACTCCAAATAATATAAATTAGAAACTCCTTTCTAATTTCATTCCACCTTGGCCAAGGATTCCTGGTTGTCATTTATTGAATCACATAGGACATATCTCTTCTTTTACTAGAAACGATAGATTCTTTATTGATCATTCATTATCTCCATATATAACTTATTACACCCAAGCATACCCTTTGATATACCCTAAGGCTCTTAAGGAATAAGTCAAAGTATAATTCATTATACACAAGATACTATGATGATCTCAAGTCTGAGGATCACTTGTACTACTATCACATTAGGAATTTCTATTGACAGGGGAGTAAAACTCCATTAGGTATTACTTAGCGAGTCACGTTCAGTGTATTTATTCTCCAATAAGCACCTACATACTTGCTTTAGTGTCTTCACACAAATGATCATGAGATCAATCATCCTAATCCAATGACCAAGCAACATATGTATCAATCTATTCGGATCTACTAATCCCCTTTTAGTAATCCATCAATTGTGAACTATTTTAGTTATAAGCTATCTAAGAATTTAGATCCCATTAGCATGATCAACATCATGATTCTAAAAGCATTGCTTAAAACTACATGTTATTTACATATTATAAAAACAGCATCATGTAGATAATTAAATGCCTTTAATAAATGAATACTTTTATTAATAAATAAATAAGATCGTTTCCAAAGTATATGATTTATCATTACACATGATTGACTTGTATGCATACTACTTTCAGCTATATGTAGCAATTTATGCTACTTAGAGAAAAGTGCACCCTGAAATGCATGAAAGCATAAAATGGCTAGAAAAACTCACCAACATTGTAATCCAGTAAGATGGTTGTCTACACAGGCGGAACATGATCCAAGCTCCCTCCACAAAAGGAATCGACAAATCTAAGCTCCCTCCACCGTACGATCCGTTTAACAAGAAACCCTTAATCGAAGAACCCCAAGACCCCAAAAAATTTTAAAATATTTTTTAAAAAGAAAAAAATAAAAACTTCATCTTCCTCACAGACCTCCATCAACCGCCATCCGCCATCATCCATAACCATTTTCCATAACCACCACCATCAACAACCCAAACATCTAGACCACAAATCCAAATCCAAAATAATTCGAAATCAAAAATCTGAAACTCATCAAAATCAAAGCAACCAAGTTCTAAAACTCCAATAACCCAGATTCGTAGCCGGAAGTAGCCGAAATCCAAATCTAATTCATCATCGTTTTCACCGCAAATTCCAGATTCCAGGGATATAGGTTGGACCTTCTTTTTCTGCAACTTTGTGGAAGCAGCGATGGAGAGGGAAGGGAAATCAGCAAGCGCCGCCGCCATGGAATGGTTGTTTGCGTCGGCAATTTCATTCTTGTGTTGATGAAGGAGTTCTTCTTCATGCTCTTCGGAACTGTGTTACTGAATTTGGAGATGAGGAACTATGTGTTACTGAATATGGGTTGGTTGATAACATTTAGGATTTTTAAGAAAAAAAGAGAGAGATAATAATAATAATAATAATAATAATAATAATAATAATAATAATAATAATTGATGTTTGAAGTGTTTGAATATGGGTTTGTTGATGACATTTAGGATTTTTAAGAAAAAAAGGGAGAGATAATAATATTAATAATGTTTGAAATGTTTTAATATTTATTTCTTTTATATTTAAGGCTATTAGCATTGATTTTCAATCTTTGACTTTAACCTTCGGCACACATAGGCAAATAGAATCATAGAACCCAAATTTTCAAAAAATTTCAAAAAGCATCAATTTCTCAATTTCTTATCAAGAATGGATTGATATTCCTAAAGAAAAACCTAAAACGTCCCCCCACACTCAAACCTTACATTGTCCCCAATGTAAGAAAATCATGCAAAGTAGAGAATATTATTCAACTAACATGCAACAACTAAAAAGTAAAGGGAGAGAAAAATCAAATCTGAGTTCTTGGGTTGCCTCCCAAGTAGTTGCCCTTGTTTATTATCTTTAGCTCGACATCATGCCTCTCTTCTCATCCTTCATAGATTGGATCATCTAGCTCCACCATCTCAATATTTTCCACTTGATGTCCCTTATAGAACGGTTTCAATCTATGTCCATTCACCTTAAAAATCTTTCCTGTAGTTGGACTATGAATCTTAACTACACCATGAGAAAACACATTAGTGATAACAAAAAGACCAACCCATCTAGATCTCAATTTACCTGGAAATAACTTAAGCCGAGAGTGATAAAGCAAAACTTTTTGTCCCACAACAAAGATTTTTTGCACAATTTGCTTATCATGAAAGACCTTGGTCTTTTCCTTATAAATCTTCGAACTTTCATAGGCTTCATTCCTCAATTCTTGCAACTGCAATTTTTGATGTACTCCAGCTGCCTCCAAACTTATGTTGCACTGCTTGATTGCCCAAAAAGCCCTATGCTTCAACTCCACAGGTAGGTTGCATGGTTTCCAAAATATGATCCTGTATGGTGACATTCCGATGGGAGTTTTGTATGCAGTTCGATAGGCCCAAAGTGCATCGTCTAATCGTAGACTCCAATCCTTTCTGTTCGGGATGACTACCTTCTCTAAAATGGACTTGATCTCTCGGTTGGACACCTCAGCTTGACCATTAATTTATAGATGGTAAGATGTAGAAACCTTGTGTAGAACATTGTATTTCTTGAACAAAGCTACTAACACCCTATTATAAAAGTGGGTTCCGCGATTACTAATGATGGCTCGTGGTGCTCCAAACCTGAAAAATATGTTAGTTCTGACAAAATCTGCAACAACTTTAGAATCGTCAGTCCTAGTGGCTTTAGCTTCCACCCATTTTGAGACATAATTAATAGCCAAAATAATATATAAATTCTCAAAGGATGAAGGAAAAGGTCCCATAAAATCTATACCCCAAACATCAAAAATCTCAACAACTAAAATAGGGGATTTGATTTTTGTGAGAAACAGTCGTCGTCCTTTGGTAATTAACACATGTTTTACAAAATGGATAGGAATCTTTAAACAGTGAAGGCCAATAAAAATCACTTTCCAAAACTTTGTTAGCAGTTCTTTTTGGACCAAAATATCCTCCACAAACATGAGAATGGCAAAACGTTAGAATAGATTGAAATTCATTATTAGGCACACATCTTCTAACTATCTGGTCAGCACAAAATTTCCATAAGTATGGATCATCCCAAACATAGTGTCTAGCATCACTTTTTAACTTTTCCTTCTGGGATTTGGAAAATTCATTAGGAAAATATACACTTACCAAATAGTTCACCATATTTGCGTACCAGGGAGTTTCATTATGGATGGAAAATAAATGTTCATCTGGGAAAGAATCACGTAAGGGTAGTTCATCCTCTTCTCTCAACAGTCTACTGAAGTGATCCGCTACCAAGTTGTCTGCACCTTTTTTATCGTTGGTCTCCAAGTTAAATTCTTGCAAATGCAGAATCCATTTGATAATCCTAGGTTTGTCGACGCCGGAAAAATAATTTTTTGTTGTTTTTGTTTGAAGATTAGATGTCTTCTTTTATTAACCGTTTTTCCTATTGTTTCTTAACCCCTTTTATTTTGTTATGATAGTTAATTCTTCTAAAGGGTGAGATTTAGGAAAAGACCAACATTAGTCGACTTATTTTACAAAGTTTGGTTTTATTAATTAATGTTGATAATTGGACCGAATAAGACAGAGCCGCCAGTTGGTATGGTTTAAATGGATGTACCAACTCATCCGAATTTTGAAGGTTTTCGCAATATGGTCTAATATGTGACTCCGTAGCATTGGTCTGAAATCGAGATTTTTAGAATTTGGGGGCTAGCTTAAGCGAGGGGAAGGTGTTAGGCACCCCCGACTTCCATGAAAACACGGTTACCGCATCTTATTGATTTCCTAAGCATAAAGTATGTATGTGTGTGTGTGTGTGTGTTTATTGTGCTCAATGCTTTTATTTTATATTTTTTTTCTAGGCTTTATTTGTGTTGTTTGAAAGTAGTGTTGTACCTCTTTTGCACCTAGGTACGAAGGATTTGATATAACAAAAAGTTTATTTTTAACAAGATATGGAAATTAAAATGATGTTTTGAAAAAGGGTTTTCAAATCCTTCGCCCGACTAGGAATTGAGGATTTTGATACTTCCTTTTATTATCTTTACATTTATAAGGTGATCTACCCCGAAACGCTTTATTCTTCATGAAATCTCTTTGTGGTTTTATTTGAAAATCATTTTAGTGAAAATGAATGTTAGAAAGCGCCAAAAAAGGGTCGGATCATCATCGGGCATGTAAGACATCTCGATGAATCCGAGCACTCACAATCAAATTTTTCACTATCATAGGATCTTAAATCCGAATTCTTGGGACTAATCCCTCTAACTCATTTTAAGACCCAAACATTACATATACAATGATTGCACGTTATTTAAACATTATATTGAAAATAAAATGTCCGTCGTGGGAATCAAGTCAAGATCCGATCATTGGATCTCGACTTCGAGATTCCTAGGCTCACATTATTATACTTAAATATGTATGTACAACGTCCTAGACTTGATATTAGGTGATTTCGTCAATTGAAATCACTATTTTAAGCCATTTCGGACCCCCCCCTCGCCTGTAGATATAGATTTAGGCCAATACGGGGTAACTGGGACTGACCAAAAGTAGTAAAACACGTAGATCTACCATGGATATAAAATGATCTAGCATACAGATTAAAGCTTCATGCTTAATAACCACTCAAAAGGCTAGATTCGGCTTATACCTAGGTATATCTAGCCTTCGGACTTGATTTACAACAATATATGCACAATATAACCGGTAAAAACTCACGATCTACCAACTACTACACAATATACGTAAAAAATAACAATTTTAACTAGGTTCAAGCAAAATATGACATAAATTTAGTATATTGAACAAAGATTAACAAAGAAAGTACCTAAAATAAGCATTTTTCACCTTGGGGGACGTGTGAACAAGCTTCTTATGGCTTGGGATCACTATATCAACTCTAGACACTCAAAGTATACAAGATCTAAGCTTAAATCACTCAAATGTGGTGAAGAAATGCCAAACCCGAGGGTTTCTCTCTCTAAAATATCTTTTTCTCTTTTTTGTGTAAATGAGCTACTAGCTGATATAGGCCTCTAAGGGCAGCCGCAGGTTTACCTGTGGCTGGAGCAGGTGCACCTGAGGCTGGATTAGGTGCACCTGAGGCTGAACCCTATAGGTCTAGTTGCCTCAAAGTTCGTGCCTTAGGTCTTAGTTTGGTGAAAGTTGAGCTCCATACCCAAAAATCCCAGAAAGTCATTGCGAAAGCTGTTAAATAAAGTCGATTCTGACGAAGTCGGAGTCTGGGAAGATGATGCAGTAAGCTGAAAGGTATCTTTCAGTTCCCGAGGTTCTTCAATAAGCTCTTCTTGATAGCACGTAGTTCAATGATTGTTGCGGTGACTTCATATGGCCACTTTCTCAGCTTTGCGATCCTCGTTTGATCCGCGTCGTGTTTGGGCATCGTTGGCACTTTGATTTATCCACTAGGTTATCTTCGGAGTGAAAAGATGTCTTTGCCCTACCTTGAGGTTATTTTCGAAGTGATTTTTTTACTTTTACCCTCCTGAAAGTTTAGTCCAAGGAAAGCGAAATTTTGAGTGTCTACAGATGCCCCTCTTTGTAATGTTTATGCAATGCAATGGAATGAACACGACAAAGATTACTAAAAACAGAGATACACGACAAGGTATATCTAACGATGCAATGTCATGTGTAAAGTATGCAATAAAATGTGTGATTCAGATTTAAAAAGGGTTATTCCTACCTACTGGGGAAGATAAGGATTGTGAGAATGTTGTCGGGCACTGCCGACAACTTCATCGGGTTGTATCCAATGGATTCTACATCGGGGTTGAGCCGATACCTTTAATGGGGTTAATATCGGTGGATTCTACATCGGGGTTGAGCCGATACCTTCATTGGGGTTAATGTTAGTGGATTCTATATCAGGGTTGAGCCGATACCTTCACTGTGGATTCTATATCAGGGTTGAGTTGATACCTTCACTAGGGTTAATGCCAGTAGATTCTATATCATGGTTAAGCCGATACCTTCATTGGGATTAATGCTAGTGGATTCTATATCAGGGTTGAGTCGATACCTTCACTGGGGTTAATGCCAGTGGATTCTATATCAGGGTTGAGCCGATACCTTTACTGGGGTTAATGCCAGTTGATTCTATATCAGGGTTGAGCTGATACCTTATTGGGGTTAATGCCAGTGGATTCTATATCAGGGTTGAGTCGTATCTTCACTGGGGTTAATGCCAGTGGATTCTATATAAGGGTTGAGCTGATACCTTCACTGGGGTTAATGCCAGTGGATTCTACATCGGGGTTGAGCCGATACCTTCACTGGGGTTAATGCCAGTGGATTCTATATCAGGGTTGAGCCGATACCTTCATTGGGGTTAATGCCAGTGGATTTTACACCAGGGTTGAGCCGATACCTTCATTGGGGTTAATGCCAGTGGATTCTATATCACGGTTGAGCCGATACCTTCACTGGGGTTAATGCCAGTGGATTCTATATCAGGGTTGAGCCGATACCTTCACTCGGGTTAATGTTAGTGGATTCCATATCAGGGTTAAGCCGATACGTTCACTGGGGTAAATGCCAGTGGATTCTACATCGGGGTTGCGCCGATGTCTTCATTAGGTTGTTGCAACGGATTCAAAGATGGATTATCGATAAAGTGATTTTGAAACATTCCTGGTTTCCCGTTGTTCTTTTGCAGGTTTTTGGCTTTCCCTAGTTTTCTTCCCTTTTTGGAGGTCTTTCAGGGTTCTTGAGGTTAAAAATGACCCCAAAGGGTACCTTTCTTAGTAACTTCTTCGTTTTGGACCCTTAAGAATGCATTTCAGACTATTTTTTACCAAACGAAGAACCGCGGGGCCTACTTTAGGAAGCCGTAGGTAAACTTGCGGATGAAGTAGGTGTGGCTGAGGCTAGTCGCATTTTTGCCTTATACCCAGGCTCATATTCGCTTATTCGATTCGAGTTTTTTTTCATTCTCTCTGTAGAATCTGACCCTTCTTCTCAGATCTACTCAAATCGGGCTTGATTTTGGGTATTCCGCCACTGTACGTTCGTTCTACGTACTACAGGTAACGTATACATCCAACTTTTTGGCGTTTTAACCGTTGTTTCACCATAATTTCTTCATTAAACACAATATATTGAAAATGTATGCATAGATAGCTTAATAGACATGTAATAATGCAATGCATGCTTATGTATCATCATATAGACCGTATGAATGCAATATATTTCTCTTTGAAAGTTAATCTAGACATGTATTCTGACAATATATAAGAAAAATTGTTTAAATTGCTATTTAATTACTTGGTTATGATGATATACCCTCATAGGGTGGTTTAATGCGTGCTTACGTGCACGTGGATAGTCCATATTATAGAGGAAACTCTAGCAAAAATTTTCATAATTTAAATGACAAGATCCTATATGCATGCTTAGCTATGCTAGGATATTTATGTCAATATAATGTATGCATCTATTTGAGACACGTGTAGGACATACATGATGTTATGACCCAAATTAAATTCCTAGGAGTCTACTGTCTCTAGGTTATCGCAATTGCATATTAAAATAAAATGAAGATAGAGACTTACCTTATCTTATTCTGATTCCCATGAACTCGTTGCCCAGGCATGGAGTCAGACAGACCTAGCAGCTCTGGTTCCTGGACAGCTTCATCCGGGGTTTGCCTTCGGAGGCCTGCTTCGGATATTTATATTCCACGAATTGCTAGACAGGTTCGTTATTTGACGGAGTCAGTACACCGTCCTCTTAATGAGGATAGGGGTGACATGAATAAGGAGGTTGATGTCCCTGAGCCTGAGGTTCATACTACGGCTCCAAAATTTCTTCCTGGTATCCAGGTATATGTTCCTGATTTGTTGGGGACTAGTTTGAGCCGTCATCCGTCTGCTTATCTGCAGGCAAACGAGGTACTAAAGTTTTATATATTGATTCGCTTTAATTCTCTATCCTTGCCAACAATTGGGTTTTAACCTTAATGTCGTGCAGATCCTAGAGATTACCCAGCCCAAGGGTAATTGGTTTAGCATATTCTCTTTGTACCAGTCGCTTCACCTTGAGTATCAGGCTCGGGTAGATTCTTGGGGTTTTCAGGCCTTCTTTACCATTGCCCCACGTCGTTACCCAAAGGGCTATCTCCGAGCTCTGTCCGAGAGATGGTTCCATCAGAGTCAATCCCTCCATTTCCTGGATTGCGAGGTCATGATGACGCCTATGGATTGGCGATATATTATTGGTTTACAGTTTGTTGGGGATTGGGTACCTTTGGAGGCTCATATTACCGCCACTACTGTTCGCACCCTTCTCAGCTTTTCTCCTTAGGAGCGAGCTCGTAGTATCCGGTTAGGCTCTCTGAGCGTGGACGCGGCTCAATGTACTCTGCAGGAGCCATTGCCTGATGATTTGGTGGAGAGGGATCGCATCTTGCGGCGTCTATTCCTGACCATCATGAGGGGTTGTTTCATTGCGAACAACTCCTCCACTATTCCCTATAGCTTGGTAGGGGTTGTTCGGGATGTAGACCGCATTGGGGACTACGACTAGGGATTTTTCACATTCGTTATCTTCCTTCATGGGATGTGACTGCGCTCGCAATAAGTGGTTGATGCTTGGCTCGGCTTCTACCCATTCCTTTTGGTGAGTCCTCTTGACCGATTTATGATTCTCTAAATCTTAATTTGCCTTTTCATGACTATTGTCGGGTTCTTTGAATTAACAGTTTTGGGCTTACGAGAGGCTTCCTTGCATCCGACCTCTCACTATTCTGGGCTTGGAAACCTACCCTCGGGGTCGTAGATGGCATCAGTCCACATTATCAAAGGTTCCAATTTTGGTGGATTTCACCCATGTCCGCCTCCTACTAGAGTTGTTATCAGCATCTGACGTAGTGTGGGTCCCCTATACTGCACAGCACTTGACTGAGGGATTTGAGGATGATCTCCCTACAAGACCTGAGTATTATCTGTCTACTCACCGAATTCTTTTCCTGTTCGATGGAGGCTAAGAGCTCTACCTTGGAGAGCGTGCCTTCAGATGTATCACCGAAGAGATTTATCTTCCCTTCTAGCCTCCACCCCAACGATTTTGGCATTTGGCTCTGCCTGTTTTAGATATTCATGTAGCGGGGTATGAGGGGTTTCACATATCAGACGGCCCCATTACCTCAGATGACTTCTCTACTTAGTGGCGTCCTCGCTTTATTGGAGCTCAGACCAGGGCTGCCCAGTTCTTGGGAGACATAGTTCCAGGGTCCATTGTGATGATCGAGTGGATTTCTTTCTTTCAGGAGCCTTCTCATCAGTCCCAGATTGCAGCTTTGACTTATCAGGTGGAGAGGTCGTCGATGTATTGTTGCTATTTGGGCTGGGATCTGTCATTAGCTGGTACTTTTAATTCCCTGGGGCATGAGGCCGGACCATCAGGTACTGATGGCTTTATGGATGGAGAGGGTCCCTCTGATTATCGCTCGGGTATGCAGGAGATGCCTCATCATCAGGATACACAGGATGTGCATTACCACCCAGATATGCAGGGAATGCCTACTCAGGATGATTTGGCTCAGGTTGATCAGTTCGATGATTCTAGCACCTTCCTAGAGGATATGGATATTCTTTTATAGGGCTTTGTTAGACATTGGGTGTATGTGCCCTATTATCCTGTACTTTTTATTTTTAGTTTTCACATGTATCATAGATATGACATTGATATATATATATATATATATAAAACTGTTGTATTTCATTTTGATATATAATGCTGTCTTTTTCTCTTGTTCAATTTATATGATGTATTATCGCTCATTACGATGCATGCTTTATATATATAGAAATGCTTGGATAGAGATTGACCCTTGTATGGTCTTTTTGACACAGCTTTTACAGATAACTTCCTCTTCTGTTGTTCGCTTGGATCACCTTCTGCCTAGTTGGATAGCTACCAATTTGAGGGTTTGGCACGACAGTCTGCCAGATTCTGACCGCTTCGCAGTTGGTCGCATGTTGGTTCATTCCCTATCTTTGTTATCCTTCTAGGTTCCAAAGGGATTTATCGACGGGATGGTCACTCATTGGATCCCAGCGCGCCATGTCTTCAGGTTTTGCTTTGATGAGCTGACTCCTACCTTGGAGGAGTACGGTTGTATTTCAATTTTGTTGATGGATGGGCCTTGCGCCAGAGTGCCAGTAGGACATATGCGCCACCAGTTCGTCACTGTTACCGGTTTGAGGACGTCAGTTGTCATTGCCAAGGTTGGTGGTAGCCACATTATCTCAATTGACTTCATGATAGACCATTTTGCCTCTGCTGACAGCTTCCTTGTCCATCGGGAAGATTTTGCTATTTTTGAGGAGCGATGGCAGACTGCACGAGTAGATGCCCTGATCATGTGCATCTTATCTTACTTGTACATGCCCTTCTATGCCGATCATCTGGACATAGGGATGTCGATGGTCGTCAGGGCTCTTAGAGATGACTTTACCATTCTTCCCCTTATCTTAGCGAAGGCCTTCATTTCAGCATCTTTCTTCCAGTCTTTCGATGATCAGGAGTTTCGCGGTAGCTCCGTCCTTCTGTACATCCGGTTCACGACTCACTTGAGACCTATTGGTAGGCTCCGTCGTCATGGATTCTGTTTCGTACATGATATGTCTTTGACCTACTCTTTCCGTTCATCTTCATGTGTGGACGTGACGTCTTGGACATCATTTTTGGCTGTCATAGAGGAGCCATTTGATATTATCACGTATTCTAGATATTGCTTCTTCCTAAGCTTTATCACTCATGTGGCTGATCTAGACTTCTTTCATTTGTCCGATTTGAGGGGTGTGACCACATATCATCCTCTGGCTGTGATGGGTCAATTTGATTAGTATCAGGATGTTCATTCATTAGAGGGGACTGAGGATTATCGATTTCCCATTTTCTTAGCCACCGAGGAAGATTTAGCTCGGGTTTACGGGTTTTGGTCCCGTCGGCAAACTGCAGAGTTCAGAGATAGCCATTCGGGCCGATCAGCAGAGTATTCAGCCTGGTTAGAGTTGGATGTAGCTCCGGTTGTAGCAGATCAGGCCGAGGTAGGGGATTGGTCGACTAATGATGGGGAACCGATGGAGGACCCCGTATCTCCTACTGAGGAGGATTTGTTTGCAGGTTTGACAGCGCTTTTAGTTAGCACAGCTCTAAGTCTGCTTCATCCTTTAGGGATGAGTTGGAGGGTTATGTGCATCTCTTAACTTTTGAGCTGGATTAGGCTCGGGCCTTGATGTTGGCTGCTGTGACAGGTAGGGATGCAACCATTGCTGAGAGAGATGTGACCATTATTGCTCGAGATGAGGCTATAGTCGATATAGACACAGTCTGATATTTTGCGGATGGGCTCACTGATCATGCTCGAGAGGTTATCCAGAGTTAGGAGGGTATTTTTAGGTCAGCGGTAGAGTTGCTAAGACGGGTTAATACAATGGAGCAGGAGATCAGGGTTGGTCCTGTGACTACAGATACAGCTGTGTACTTGGAGATGTTGTCTCGCCTGACTGCAGATTTGTAGTCCTGTTTTATTTTCCTACACAGACTATGTTATTATCTTTTGTTGCATATTAGAACAGATTTTGTATTCTAAACAGTCGTATATATAAAAATTAACAAGTTTAGCCCACTTCCCTAGTTTGAGTATGTCTAGACTTGTATGCTAATTTTCGTTTATGCTTCATGATTTATCATTTTGATATAGAGCGGCTCTTATCATCCTTGTGCAAAATCGGGTAGAGCGATGCCGAGATACCGGAAGATTCTTTCAGTATGAGCAGTCGACTTTGAGGGTTTTATCTGCTATTTTTGGTTGTTTTTTTTAGGTTTAAGGCATAAGGTTTGGGGTGAATATATGGTAAAAGGGCTTGATTTTTATTTTTCGAAGGTTAGACCGCACCATAAATGACTGCCTACGTACTCCCGTGGATGATGGGAGATCAGGTCTTTCGTAGTTCAGGCTTGGCCTGAAAACTTGACTTAATTTTTTTTATCAAGTTCAAGTGAAAGGGGGTCTCATACATAATACCGTTTCACAGAATCGGAATCTATCAATTACGGGAATTCTTTACCGTCCATCTCTTCCAACCTTATAGCTCCGCATGACAAGATTGCTTTGACAACGAAAGGTCCTTCCCAATTCGGGGAAAATTTTCCTCTAGCTGCATCTTGGCCTAGAATGATCTTATTCAGTACCAAATCATGCTCTTTGAATGCCCGGGGTCTTACTTTCTTTTTATAAGACATGTGTTAGGTTTGTATGATTCATGGATACAATCATATTGCATAAAATAGCGGAAGCGTAAAAATCAGAGTTTGAAAATTTTACAAATCACATACCCAGATTATCCTTTATGCACATTTATTAATTAAAACGAAATAGATGGAGATTAGATTCATACCCTCGTAAAAACTAGCTTTCTCAGGTACGAGTTCAACTCCAATTCCTTTTCTCGTTCAACTTGAATTCACTAGGTTGATTCCTCTAGAGGTGATCCACCAAGAAAGAACAATAATTCAAGAATAAGGGTGTTTGGCAAAATCCTAGTTTCCTTCTCTCTATAAAAGGAGTGCTCTCCCAACTCTTGGAAAAAGTGCGTAACTTATGTAACCTTGTTCCATAATAAGACTTTCTTATTTATAGATGTAGGCAACCCTCCTAAACAATTTAGGATTAGGATTTCATCTTAATTAATTAAACCCTTTTAATTAATTAGGCTTTCCAATCTTATTAGGAATAATTAATTAAACTCTTTTATTTAATTAGCCTCCTAATCTTATTAGGAATGTATGTGAGAGAGTATCTTATTAATTAATTCTCAAACTCCTTTAAGAATTAAATAATAATAATAATAATAAGACTCCTCTTATTAATTTATATTTAATATTTTTAAAATATTAAATAATAAATATTAAGCTATTTAATTTATTCTATCACCATAGATTAAATTAAATATACTTAACTTATTATTACAATTATGCCATTTGTTTCTTTAATAAATATTCTTCCTTTTATGGTGTGACCCTTTAGGTTCTTCATATTAAACCGGTTGTGAATAAATCAATTAGAACAATTCTAATCTTATTTAAATAAATAAATTAAACTAATAATTTATTTAAATAAATAACATTTATTCTACAATAAGGATAAGCCCCTGTGACATCCCAAATTTTTTAAGAATTTATAAATGATAATTTAATAAATAAAATTCTTATTTTAAGATGTTCAAGTACGAGTATGTGTATATGTGTTATATATTGTGAAATATGTGAATTGATGTGAAGATGATTTCAGATATTAATTTTAATATTTATTGAATCAAATAAATATTTTAATTGAATTATTTATTGAGTTAAATAAATAATTATGTGATTATTATGGAGTAATGTAATTAAGTGTAATATATTAATTAAATGAATATTTAATATTTAATATTTGATTTAATTAATATGTAATGATTTTATGTTATAGATCTAATTTAATTGGGATAATTAAATTAGATGAGTTATGTGATGTGTTACATGAAATTATAATTAGCAAGTAATTATAATTATGTGATAATTTTATGTGATTAATTGATGTTAAACTTTTAATTAATTAAATTAATGTTAAAATTTAATTGATTAAAGGATAACATTAAAAAGATTTGTTAAAGAATTTATTAAAAGAATTTAAAGAATTTTTAAAACCGTTTTTTCAAACAAGACCCTTGCATTGTTTTAAATCCGTTTTGCCAAACGGGACCTTAACTACTAAAAATTTATTTTTAAAAATAATGTTGTTTTGCCAAACAAGTTTTAGGACTTTTAAAATTCAAATTGTAACTTAATTATATTAATTGCAATTATGGTATTAAATTGGGTGGTTTAAATATTTGGAAGTTATATATTATATAATTATACATATAATATATATCATATTATAGTTATATTATATGTATACGTTAGTAAGATTAAACAAAAGAGTTAGATGTTAGTCAGTTAGAACAAAAGGTTAGTCTGTGTAGAAAGAAAACACAGAAAAACCTAGAATTAGAGAGAAAGGAAAAGAGAAGAAGGAAGAAGAAGAAGAAGAAGAAGGAAAGATGAAGAAGAGGGAAGGAAGCTTGAGATAGCATCATTCCCTTCGTTCCAATAAGCAAACAAAAGGTATAATCTCTAACTTGGGAGTTTTAAGAATTGCTTTACGTGATTCAAGTTTTAGTTTTATGAAAATATGAATATTCATGAAAACTTATGAGGTTGGGAATATATATGCTATATATGAAATTCTATATGTGAATTGTGATAATAGATGCTTATAATTGAATTATATGATGGTTTAGTTGGTTAATTCATGAATATATGATGAACATGAGGAAATTCATGTTCATCAAAAGTCATAGTGAAATAGTTTGATAATTGACCTATTTGAAATCAAAAATTGTGATTTGATTATGTAAATTGAGGTTAGATGATGATAACATGTTTATAAATAAATTTAAATATGTTTTAATTGGGTATTTTGATTTAAAAATAGATTTCAGTGTTAATTTTCTTCAAGAAAGCTTATCAATGGTTTTCTTCAAAAAATCATGAATTGGGAGTTGTGATTATGTAAATTGATCATTTTATATGTTAGAACATGTTAGAAACTTTAATATTATGTTTTTGAATAGTTTTATGTGTAATTGTGTTGGGTGGAAGTGGAATTTGGTGTGGAGAAATAAGTCAAATTGACTTTTTCTCTGTACAGTTCTCGAGCAAAACTTGAGCCGCTGAAGGAGTCCCGCCCCGGCGGGCCTTGCTAAGCCTAACACCCCCGCCCCGGCGGGGGGTATGCAGAAAAAAAAATAGTTTTATTTGTTTTGTGAAATTTTATTTGTATAATGAAAGGTTGACCTAATATGGTAAATTTGATGACATGTTAGCATATCTTAAAATGCTAAATAATAGTAATGAGATATATTAATAATATAATGTGAAATTATAATTTGAAATAATTATAATTAAAGTGAAGGTTTAATTTAAATTATAATTTGTTAAATTATAATAATATAGTTTGATTAATTATAATCAAAGTAGATGTTTAACTTGAAGTATAATTTGTTTAGCTATAATTTAATATGTGATTATAATTTGGAATAATTATAATTTAGGTAAAAGTGTAATTTAAATTGTAATTTATTTAATTATGATTTAATGAGTGCATGAATTGAAATTGATTAATTGTAATATAAGTAATTGTTTAATTTAAATTATAATATGTTAAAATTATAATTTAATGCATGACGTAATTTGATTAATTATAAATTATAATTTGATTAATTAGAGTAATGGTTTAAATTAAATTATAAATTATTTAATTATAATTTGATTAACATAAGATATAATTATAATTCGATTAATTATAATTAAAGTGGATGTTTAAATTATAATTTATTTGAGTATAATTTAATATGAGTATGTAATGATTAATTGACTAATTATGTGAAAATATAATATGATCATGTGATGTAATTAATTTCGTGGTAATTAATTATTAATTTATTAGTTAATGGGGAATGAGTTAACCTAAATTGGTTAGCCAACTATGAGGATTAGCTATGTGATAATTAACTTATATTGTTAATTATACATATAAATTTGACAGTGTGTGTCAAATAAATAGGAGAGAATTATAAAGTGTAAATTAGAATTTACTTAAGCGATTGCTAAGCGTTGCTAGGTGACTAATAGTTGATGTGTATGGTAATACGTTATGTAGGATTCATGAAGCAGATAATTATAAGCTATTTTCGGTAATTGGTAATCTACGAGCCAGGCAAGTCTTTCGGTTCCTATTTTTTACGTGAACTTGATGAACTGTTTTAAATTGTATTACAAAGAGCATGATATGTTATATATGTTGTAAGCATGAATGTTAAAGTCAATTTATGACTACATTGATTGATTAAAGAATATTGATTGAGTAAGGAACTCAATCTTTATATTTGTTATGTGAATTAAAGTATGTATGCCGTGTTACTTTAATTATTATGAGATATATGTTGAGCATATTATTATGTGCTATGTGATGCATGAAAACTGTTAGAACCTGCTTAGCTGTCGAGCTCACTCTTGCAAATAACCATTTTTGCAGGTCAATGATGCAAGGTAATGATACGTGTTAGTTGAATGTTAAGATCAATAGCGAATCAAGAAATTATTTATTCTAGATGAGTAATGTAATTGTTTTAAATGTAACATGATTGTTAAATTGTAAGTTGAGCTATCTGATGTATATGGATATTGCTTTATGATGTAAGACTTTGTATAGTCATTTTGTTGTAACGATTCATGATATAAATTTGAATCGAATAGATGTAATGTAAAGGTTGCGATTCAGGGCAATAAAGAAAGATTTTATAAAAGTTTTAAATATTTCGCATTTTTAGTGATTTTAATATCGAATAATGACGTAAAGATAGATTAAAGTTGTATTGTTAACGATCGAGAAGGAGAATATTATTGTATGAATTTTGGGGGCGTTACAGCCTCCTTAGCGATCAACGACTTTCCAGATAATATAGATTTCAACATTAATCATAAAAGAACCTTTGAGTAAATAGTTACCATATAATTCAATCATTCCACCATACAATGTCCCAATTAAATATAAGACATGGAATTATTGTCAAGTCTTATTTTATTTAATTATATGTATTTCGATTCCAAAATGCACAACTCCAAATAATGCAAATTAGAAACTCCTTTCTAATTTCATTCCACCTTGCCCAAAGATTCCTGGGTTGTCATTTATCGAATCACATAGGACATTCTCTTCTTTTACTAAAAGTTGTAGATTCTTTATTGATCATTCATTATCTCCATATTTAATTTATTACACCCAAACATACCCTTTGATATACCATAAGGGTCTTAAGGGACATGTTAAAGTATAACTTATCATACACAAGATACTATGATGATCTCAAGTCTAAGGATCACTTGTACTACTATCACTACAGGAATTTCTATTGACAAACAAGTAAAACTCCATTAGGTATTCCTTAACGAGCCATGTTCAGTGAACTTATTCTCCAATAAGCACCTACATACTTTCTTTAGTGTCTCCACACAAATGATTATGAGATCAATCATCCTCATCCAATGAGCAAGCAACGTATGTACCAATCTATCCGGATTCACTAATCCCCTTTTTAGTAATCCAACGATTGGGAACTATTTTAGTTTTAAGCTATCTAAGAATTTAGATCTCAATAGCATGATCATCATCATGATTCAAAAAGCATTGCTTAAAACTATGGATTTATCACATTTTATTATAACAGCATCATGTAGATAATTAAATGCTTTTAATTAAATAACTCTTTTATTAATAAATGAATAAGATTGTTACAAAGTATATGCTTTATCTTCAAACGTGATTGGCTTGTGTGCATATTACTTTCAATCGAGACATTCGCTGCTGGTATAGTTGACCGTGAAAGATAGTTGCGACTCTCTTTTCATTTATAAGGGACAGCTGATCGTATAAATCTTATATCCACTGGCCCTCCTCTATCTAGGAGTCTAAAATTACTCTTAGCGATTCTAGTTAAACTTCTACGGGGAGTACCGCCTCCATGCCATAGACCAATGAGTAGGGTGACGACCCGGTCGAGGTTCGATTCTACGTTCGGTAGGCGAACAAGGTTAAAGGCAACAAATACGGCCATCCTCGGTGGTTTGCTGGCATCTTCATTATTATCTTATTGATATTCTTGTTAGCGGCTTCTACCGCACCATTCATCTTTGGGCGATATATAACGTAGTTGAGGTGCTTGATATTGAACTTACTGCACAATTCCCTCAAATCTCATTATTTAGATTCTTGGAGTTGTCTGACACGATAACCTCAAGCTATCCATATCGACAGATGACGTTGTTTCTGATGAAACCAACAATGACCTCCTTGGTAACTTTGGGGAAAGAGGCTGCTTCCACCCACTTGGTAAAGTATTCAATCATGGTGAAGATGAATCTATGACCATTACTGGCTTTAGGCTCAACGGGTCTGATCACATCCATTCCCCACATGGAAAATGGCCATGGTGATGTCATACAATGAAGCTGGTTAGGCAGTGCATGGATCACGTTAGCATGGATTTGAGATTGATAGCAGCGCCTGACGTGATCATCACAATCAGCTTTGAGGGACATCCAGTAATGACCCGTCCTTAATAGCTTCTTAGCAAGCAAGGGCCCACTCATATGTGCTCCACATGCTCCACCGTGTACTTCATCCATGAGTCTTTGAGCTTGATCCTTGTCAATGCACCTTAGAAGGTGTATAACCCCAACTTTTTATGAATAAGATTTAATTTCCTCCATATATTATTTTAATTAGTAAGGTATTGATTTGATAAATGAGATAAGTTATGGGTGATATGTGCTAATTTTTCAAAGTAACCAAGTGGTCATAAAATATTCATTGTGTCAGGGAATATTCGTTTGGTCGAAGAATATTCTTTTTGTCGGGGAAAATTCGTACGACGACGTAATCATTGGTGGGCCCCATAACGAAAAACTGTCGGATGAAGAAAACGACAAGAATAAGTTTTCTAAAATAACGGCAAAATTTTTACCGTTAAAACTGTTGAAATACCCGGTAATAAAAGAACAGTAATACGCGTTATTGCACACGGTATTGCACAGTATTTTTAATTATTGATTCTTACGTAAAAAGTTACTTACTCAATAATTGTTACAGTAATTACTGTTCAATATTTTATATTATTGACTCAATAATTGCTACATTGATAATTGCATAATATTTTATATTATTGATTCAATAATTGCTACGTTGATATTTTATATTATTGATTCAATAATTGTCACAGTAACCACTGCACAGTATTTTATATTATTAAATCAATAATTGTCACTCATATTATTAATTTGATATTATTAGATAGCATTATTGACAATGTCTAGAAAGTTCTGTCGAGAAAAGGGGTTAGATTATATAATTGCGCGCCAATGAGGAGAAATTCTTTTCGAAAAGTCCCCTCTTTCCTGGGAAGGACCTGGTTGTCAATATTGTGATTCTATAATATTAATTATGAATAATAATTGAGGAATAAAATAAAAATTGTTGATAAATATGAAAAGTAAATATTTGATCAATTTTGATATAAATGGAGGAAATTTTGGTATGAGACATTTGTTGAAAGTTGACATTTTATCTTCTCCGATAAAATATTTATTCAAATATATTATTATAATATTACATTATAATAGTATAATGTGATAATATAATAGTATAATTTTATAATTTAAATGGTAACATTATTATAATAAATTCATGGTATAAAAATAAAATGAGGTGGAATAGAGAAAAATTGAATTTGAATTCTTTTTAATAATTATAAATGTTTTAATATATATATATATATATATATATATATATATATAAACATGTGGGCAACTTGAATTGTCAAGTGTGGTGTGCTGAAGTTTTTAAAAGTGTGGTGCTTGGAAATCCTCTATGGGTTTCATTTGTCAACATTGGTGTTCTAGCATTTTTCTATAAATAGGTTGCCTAGTTAAGAAACGAAAATCACATCAGAATCAGAAAATTTTTTCTTTATAATATTGAGTATATTTCTTCTGAGTATAAGGATAGTTTGAGTGTGGATAACAGTGCAAGATTTCTTCAACATAATATCTGATATTTCAGTCAGATCTAGTATTCTACTACGGTAAAGGATATTATTTTTCTCGTAATTGATGTTATTTCCTTTAAATATTCATAAAGAATATTATTTTCTTTCATATTCTATATTATGAAAGTGATAATATTTTATTTCATATTCCTAAATTTAAACTTACTACGGTAAGTATTGCTTCTATAATTCCTAAAATGATCAGAAATTTCTTGAGTTTTGCGCTTCATCTAATATTATTTCACTAGAATATTGGTCTGAACTTTCTTATAAAATTTTTATCTTTTCATATCGGGGTACTATTTATTCGGGTACTATTCACGAGATACTATTCACGGGGTACTATTCACAAAAAAAAAATTGTCCAAATTATCTTTGATTGGATCCATGTTTTGTTCTCTATATTGACAACTTGGATATTCTTAAACTCTAGATAAATTGAATTATAAATCTCTAATATTTGTCCTTGATCTCACTGGATTCATTCTTTATATCATTTTTCATCATCCTCAGTCCTATATTGTGGTGAAAGTTATCTTTGTCCTGTAGTGCAAAGATGAACTGTTGATTGATGAATATCTTTGGCCCGTAATGCAAAGATGAGATGTTGATTTATGAATATCTTTGGTCTGTAAAAGATGGACAAGTGCTTGGCATAATCATGACCATTGGTGATACAAATGAATATCTTTGGCCCGTAGTGCAAAGATGAATTGTTGATTTGAAATATTTATTAATTGATGTTACAGGGATAAAATATTGATGATGGACTTTTAAATCATAGAGCATAGTAGACATCATTATCTACTCAACTCTTCTAATAGATTGTTATTTTCGCTACAGTTGTTGATCTAAAACTTGTTGTCCATATTTTATCTGATTTATTGAAGGTTAACGATAATTTATGCTTCATTATCTTAGTCATAATATTCTTTACTGGGCTAGTTGAGCTCACCCTTTTCTCCATTGTTCTTTTCAGGAAATGAGAATATAGCGGGAACTAGTCGGGGAATAGAGTGATGGTCCAAGATAGAGCTGTAGTAGTCCTCACTATTTTGCAAAATAATGTGATAATAATTGTAATGAGGACTTATTTGAGTGTATATATTTTCGTATTATATACGATCTGTATTGAAACTCACAGTTTGTGTGGTTGTATTTTGCACGACCTTTTGTTATAAGAAGATTTGTATTCGGATTCTGTACCATGTATTTGGCGACTCAGAATGGGTTGTGTGAACCTATTTTGGGGGCGTCACAGAAGGCCTACGCCCCGATCTCTCTTGTAGAGGGCATCTTGATAAGTGTATAATATTCAAGATTTTTGATTCATTTATGTTTGGTTCTATTATATGTTTTGTGTTGTAAATGGACTTATTATGTTGTTTATTGATTTCAGGATAAAATAGAGCTTAAGTGACGAAACGGGACAATTCGGAGTTGATTAGAAGCAAAAAGGAAAACTTCGCCCCAGCAAATTGGGCGGGAAAATCTTGGAAATCTTAGATTTTTGGAAAGTTTCTAAAAGCAGATTTTGACAACTTTCTACATGGAATTGGATTGATATTTCTATTAGATTTATGATATCTTTAGACTGAGATTTATTTCTAAATTGGATTCTATTTCTTTATGAAAACTAGAGTTTTGTAATTCCTTTTAGGATTTGTATTTCTAGTTCTCATAGAATTTAGGACTTTGTCTAGCACTATAAATAGATATAATATTCATTCTATCATCTAATTCATTCTACAATCTACTACATTCTTTCTCTACACCATTGGAGTGTAGACTTGTAAGCATGTCAGGTTAGTTTTCTTTATTCAGTTCTAAGGGATGTTGAACCTTATTTATAATTAATGATTAATTGAGTATTCGTTATTTATTCCTTCTTACATGAAATTCATTCTTGATAATCTGATTAAATTTCTGAATGTTATTTGGCTTAACTGATTTGATTTTTGCAGGATTGAGTTGGTTAACGAATATAATATGCTAGATCAAGGAATAATATTACGTGTAATTGATATTGTTCCTAATCACAAGTAGCAATTAGTAATACCTGATTGTGAACAAACTTTTGAGTATTGCTATGATTATCAGAAGACAAGTTAAACAATCTGAGCTTATGTGTTTGTTGCTTGGAATAGTCTAATTACCTAGTTCTTAATGTTGCTGTTTTATTAAATCTAGAGAGCTTGTTCTAGGTTATATAATGGTTAGAATCTTGTGAAGAGCTTGTTTCATTGAGTGACAATCTAAGGGGAGTTTCGGGTAGCAAAGCTTGTTGTTACCTAGGGCTAGTAGTTTCATTGAAGGGTAAATAATGTTACACTTGATTAATCCATTGTTGTAAAAAGGTGATACTGAACTAAAGAACTAAAGCTTTTTATTCATTGTTAATTCTTATTAGCATATTCTTGTTAATTTAGTTTAATCAATTCAAAACCCCCTTCTTATTGGAAACAATTGAATAAATATAAAATAAATCACTGTCTGTGGGATCGATTCTTGCTTACTACTGTGCTAATTGTTTGAATTTATAAAGTAAAAGTGAGGTTTAATTTAGGAGTGTAAACGACAGCTCCCACATCTCCGCTTAGGTAGAACTTTGTTGCCATCCTCCGTACTCGCTTCTTTTCAGCTTGGATCATTCCCTCAGGGACGAATCCATCTCGTAAATATTCTTTAATATCTTGATACCAAGGTAGTCCTCTAGGAGATAATTCATTGGATATTTCCCCAATGATGTTCCCATAAGCTGGTGTATCTTGTGTCGCAAAGGTGATAACAGGAAGGCATTTTCTCGACGACATATTGATCAATGAGGCTAATATGGCCAATGCATCGGTGAAGTCATTCCTATTCCGAGGGATATGCATCAAGGCGATATCTTCAAACTCTCCTGCCAACTTGACAATATAATAGTGGTATGGCAATAAATGTAATTACTTGGTACTGTAGGCTCTTATAGATTGTCTGATGACTAGCTCCGAATCTCCGAATACTGCCAATCTTTTGACACCCATGGATTGAGCCAATTTTAACCCCAGGAGGCATACTTCATATTCTGTTATGTTGTTGGAGTTGTTGAATCGCAGCTTAGTTGCCACGGGGTACTGCTCCCCAGTGATAGATACAAGAATTGCCCCTGCCCCGGCTCCTTCTGCGTTGGCGGCGCCGTCAAAGTACAACTTCCAGAATTGTCCCATGTCTTCCTTATGGGCTTGCTGGATAGCCATCACCTCATCGTCAGGGAAGTATGTCTCAAGAGGCTCATAACCTCCTGTCGGTGCTGCCGATAGATGGTCTGCGATTCCCTGTCTCTTAATGGACTTTTGGGTTACATAGAAAATGTTGAACTATTGAAGGTTTAGCTGCCATTTGGATAATCAATAATTCAACATCGGTTTGCTAAAAATATACCTCAAAGGATCCATGCGGGATATGAGATGGGTGGTATGGCCGTGCAGGTAATGTTGTAACCTCACAGCGGCCCAAGCCAATACGCAACAGGTCCTTTCTATCAGCTTGTATTTCTGATCTCCACTACGGAATCGCTTGCTGAGGTAATAAATGGCCCTTTCCTTACCCATATCATCCTTCTGCCCCAGTAAATAGCCCATTGCGTTGGAGTTGACTGATATGTATATGAACAACGAGACTCCCTCCCTTGAGGGTACTAGAATGGGTGCTTCAATCAACTTCTTCTGGATGATGTGAAAAGTCTTTCGACAGTCTTAGTTCCATTTCCCGGAGGAGTTCTTTCTCAACAACTTAAAAATGGGTTCACATGTGGCTGTCAGTTGCTAGATGAATCGGTTGATAAAGTTTATCCTTCCAAGGAAACCTCTGATTTTTTTCTCGATTTTTGGCTCAGGCATCTCAATGATGACTTTTATCTTGGCTGGGTCCAATTCGATACCTCAATTACTTACAAGGAATCCTAGAAGTTTACTCAATTTTATGCCAAAGGTACACTTTGATGGGTTCAGCTTCAAATCATATTTATGAAGCCGCTCAAACAACTTTCAAAGATGGGTACAATGGTCATCTGCCTCCTTGGACTTTATGATGATATCATCCACATGTACTTCTATCTCTTTGTGCATCATATCATGGAATAACACCATCACGGCTCTCTGATATGTAGCACCAGCATTAGTGAGGCCAAAAGCCAATCTTTTATAGCAGAAAGTGCCCCAGGGGGTGATGAAGGCGGTCTTTTCCCGGTCCTCTTCAGTAACCATAATCTGGTGGTATTCGGCGAAGCAATCGGCAAAGGAGTACATCTCGTACTGCACCGTGTTATCTATCAACACATGGATGAATGTTACTGGGAAGTCATTTGTAAGGCTGGCCTTGTTGAGATCTCGATAATCTACACAGACTCACACCTTTCCCCCAGACTTCGGCACTGAGACCACATTAGATAACCATTCCGGGTAGGTTGATACTATAATGATACCCGCATTGAACTATTTTATAATTTCTTCTTTGACCTTCAGGCTCCATTCTAGTTTCAACCGTCTTAGCTTCTGCTTAACTGGTTTGAACACTTCTTTAACTGGTAATCGATGAACGACTATGTCTGTTGACAAACCTATCATGTCTTCATGAGACCAATCAAAAACATCCTATAACTGGGTTAGGAGGTTAATTAAGTCTTTTTCTTGACTAGAGGGAAGGTTGGTTCCAATCTGTAGCTCTTTAGGGTGGTCAGGGTTTCCGATGTTTATGGTGGTGGTCTGCTCAAGGTTGGGTTTGGGTCTGTCTTTGACCCATCCTTTAATTTCCTCAGGCACCTCATCACCGTCTACCGCTTCTTGCTCAATCCCCATCAAGTCAAAGTCCAATTCTATATCAAAATCACAGTCACTACTCGAATTTGACAAGTCAAGGACAGGGCTAGAAATAATCAAATTTTGAAACCTGAGAAGAAAACTTAATTGCTTAATATATATAAAATAGTTGTCAGTTACAAAAGGGTTTAGCAGTTAATATGACAAAAGGCAATAACAAGTTGCAGATATAATAAAATAGACTAAAATATAAAGGATAGTCTCCCCGCTAACAGATCACTTTCTATTTTTACCCTTTTCGGGCGATCTGAGGAATGATCGTCCAATTACTGGTAGTCAGATCTTCAGGGATGGCTGATATGGAGGTGTTGTCGTGGTCACTGCTGTCTTTCAGGATGACCATGACTGATTCTAAACTAGACCCAGGATCCTTCTTTGGGATGTTAACACTCTTCCAGTTAATGACTGGGACATCGGGATGATTGTCTATTGGATCTTGTCCAAATGAATCCTTAGGGGCACCTTCGGCTAGGCTAAAATTGCAACTAAATCTCCTCTATAAACTTCTTATTTCTTTGCCTTTCTAGCCTCCATATCCTCATCTTCAAGAGGTCCTTCCTCATAGGATTTCTCATCTCCACTCTGATTGACCTAGGGTATCAAGAGATTTGAGATATTAGTGGGGACTTTCCTCAATGGCACTTTGAATCCTGCTTCAGTGAGGTTCGGCTTGAGGGGAATCATCATATGGATAGATATATGCTTGTGAGGATTATGGTGTTTGGAACCACTGAGATATCCCAGTCCAGCCCTGCCTAACATTGTTGTTATATGTATGGGACTCTTAATCCCCTGGCCTTTAAGCCCTAGCCATTGGCCTAGTTGATGTCCTTTGGAAAACATCTCTTGACCAACTGCCATCACTTCGGGGGATATCCAAGGTTTCAATGCTGGCGAGCCCAAAGATTGGTATTGAGGTGTGCTTACTTCCAAGGCTTGAAAACTTGCAGGTTCAACATCTTGGTTTAGACCGATCACGGGCATATCTTCCAGAGTATGAATCGAATATTCATGTTGTGACGAACAAGAATTTTGTAAAGTTATTTAAATATTTATTGAATTAAATAAATATTTTTGATGATTTAATTATTGAGTTAAATAATTAGTTCATGAATTAGTGGTAGATTAATTTAATTATATGTGTTATATTAATTAAATTAATGTGTGGTAATTTTATAAGTTTAAAGCATATATTAATGGAGCTTATTTAATTAAATGATTTATTTAATTAATGATAATATTATTCTAATTAATTTAATAATTAATTGGAATTCTAATGAATTGACATAATTAATAAAGAAAAATATTAATTATGTGACAATGTGTTTTAATGTGAGTTTGTCTTATTTTATTTAATTGATTTAAATAAAATTAATTGATTAATTAATAGTGTGACAATTAACTATATAGTAAATTAGTTAATTAAAATAAAGAGAAAGGAGGAAAAGAAGAAAACCAAACAAGGCCCTATGAGAAGTTGGGTTGGTTAAGTTAGCGGATAAATTATTTATGTATTATATATACTTATACGTATTATCATATATCATATATCAGTTTGTTTATATTGATCAGAGAAAGAAAACTTCAGAGAGAAAAAGATAGAGAAATTGAGAAGAGGAATTGAGGGAGAGGAATTTGAGAAATCTATAATATTCTAACTTTGTATCATCTTCACTACTAAAGGATAATCACTCTTCTTAAGTTTTCAAATTAAGATTTCTCAAAGTTTTCATTACGTACTTTAAAGTTTTCTATAAAAAAAAATAGTTTTTGTAATTAAGGCATGATATGGCTATATATATATATATATATATATATATGTGTGTGTGTGTGTGTGTGTGTGTGTGATTATATCATGTTTTATGTTTGGTATGCATGATTTAAAATGATTGAATTCGTGCAAATAGGCCTTAATTGGATTTTTGAAAAGTTACAGAGTTTCTTTTACATGTTTTTAAAATTCTCTGTTAAGAACTATTTTGGGTAATTAAATCAAGATATGATTATATATGTATCTGTATATGTTAATATCATGTGTTGTATCATGTATACATGATTTACAGTGATCACAGCATGAAATTTTGGATTAAATTGGGTTTCACGAATTACAGAGTATGAATGTTGTATAAATAACCCATATGGGTAGATTAAATACTTTAATCGTATGCATAACTTAAAATTGACATTTGATTATGATTATACATGTTAAAACAAAGGAAACAGAATTGGAATGAACGGATTCGGAGGTATAACGAATCCGTGATGAGGAATTTTATATTTTTCATCAAACTTTACAAAAAAATGAAGAACAGTGAAATGTCTTAATTTGTGCAATTACATGATTAAAATGTTAGAAACATGCTAGAATTGATTTATGATGTTCCTGTGAAGTATATACTTCATGGGTAACATTATAAATCAGTGTATTAGTGTAAATTAGAGTTAATTGGGCGAGTCTCTGTGTTCTTCGCGAACTGCAGATTCTGGCACTGCGACTCAGCGCGCCCGCGCCGCTCCAAGGTGTAAATGGAGCGCGGCCGCGCCGTCATGGAAATTCTAAAATTTTTCTAAGTGTCAAATATTGAGTAATGTGATTTAGACTTAATGATCATGAAGACACGTTATGCATATGATGAGATGTTAAATACAAGTTTAATAACTTATGTTATGTGATTAATTAACAAGTTAATTACACAACTTAAACTATTATTTGAAAAGGCTAACAATAAGTTCGAAGAACATTGTTGTGATTCGATAATTGTATTGAACCTGTGATTAATGGATATTATGAATGTGTCGACATGTAGGATTAATTAAAGAACGTGAGTTATAATTGTAGCTTGTGCAAGAGGCAAGTTTCCTAACTATACTCTTTAAATTGAGCAAGTTTCCTAACTATACTCTTTAAATTGAGCAAGTTTCCTAACTATACTCTTTAAATTGAGCAAGTTTCCTAATTATACTCTTTAAATTGAGCAAGTTTTCTAACTCTAAACTTTACATTGAGAAAGTTATAGACTTACATTCTATATCGAACAAGTTTTTATTCTTGATTATTCAAGTTCAAAATTTTATATGAGATGTTATGATTCTTTTAAAAGTATCATTTCAGTATACAATACTTATTCGATTGTATACCCTTGAGAAGTTAATATTCAATTTGAATATCATTTATTGTTGAACTCTTTAAGGCTAGCGAACCCTTATTGATTCGACTAGTCCATAGTTGATGAGCGTTATAAACTCTAGAACTACTATTGAGTTATCCAAACTAAACTTTATTTGGTACGGACTCTGATGTCAAACTGAGATGAACAACCCTATTAAAGGGGAATTGATGATGCTTTAAGCATTGAGGTATTGTGCACAGTATTGGTACGAAGGGCCGATCCCCCTAAGTAAGTGAAGTCCATAGTCTTATGACTGTTAAAGGTTTAAAGGTTAATATACTTGACAATCT
This sequence comes from Panax stipuleanatus, assembly GCA_020205555.1. Taxonomy (NCBI): domain Eukaryota; kingdom Viridiplantae; phylum Streptophyta; class Magnoliopsida; order Apiales; family Araliaceae; genus Panax; species Panax stipuleanatus. The sequence continues at coordinate 19,592,323 of CM035120.1, forward strand.
AGGACATAGTTCAAGGTCTTATGACCCTCAGAAGTAATTTTGATTCTCGATTATTATTCTTGATTCAAAAGTTGAGCTATCTATTATTCAGAATTCTTTCACTCGCATGTTATTATTCTGTCATATTTTTATACTTGCGGGCATTCATGCTCACTCTTGCATAATAACATTGCAGCTAAGAATGAACGATGTGATGAACCTTCTAGTAGCATGGAAGTGTTAAAGACTTGTGGTGTTATTAAAAATGTTAAAGTTCAAGACTTATATGTAATGATTAAAGACTTATTTGTTTACGTTTCCGCAACAGAGATTTAAGATTAAGTATAACCAGGGATTGATTATGTATTTACTAATTCAGATGTTGTAACCCTATTATAGGGAGATGATGGATTATTTATCTATTAAATGAATTTCATTATTATGGGTAGATAGTCATATGATATTTGAACAGTGAACACCAAATCCTGTGGAAATTAAGATACCAGATTTGGGGTGTCACAAATTGGTATCAAAGCCGTAGGTTATGAACCTTAAGTGGGGGGGGGAACCTTAGGATAGTTGCCTTTGAGAACATAGTAATGATAACTCTCATTGAGTTCTAAGAAAGATAATAAAATTACCTTATGTACTATGTGTTTATAATTATATACTTGCTAGAGTATTGATTAACATCACTTAATATCTAAGACTTAAAATTTAATTTGTCAGGATGTCAGATGCCGGAGGATCTAGTCAGCCCAGGGATGTTGTACCCCTAAAGACTAGAGATGAGGAACCCCGAGACATACATATAGTCTGGGAGCAGCTAGTTCAGCCAGAGCCATCTCCTTGGATCACAATCGTTGGTTGGGAGCATGAGCCAGAGATTTACTCAGAGGAGGACCCTGAGGAGTTTGAGATCCCGACTGAGGCATCCGAGGAGGAGGATGAAGACCCTGAGGAGTTCCCACGAAACTCTATCAGCTCTGAGATGTATAATAAATTGTATGATCGTAACATAGAGTTACGAGATACGATTCAGGAGCTGAGGGAGCAGATGGTTACTCAACGGACTACCATCGAGCAGAAGGATGGTGAGGTTGAGACATTCCACAACCGTCTTGGAAATGTGGAGTGGAATTTGGTTCATGAGAAGGGCCAAAGTGAGCAAAAGTTTGAGGAGATAGAAAGGTTGAAGAATAAGTTGAAAGGGAAATCAGAAAAACTTGCCATAGCAGAGGAAACTTGGGTGAGCAATTCACGACGTGCAGATCTTGCAGAGGATGATGCGCGTGCAAAGAGGGCTAAGGTTGAAGAGACGGGCTTCACATTTTTGAGGGCAATTGATGAGGCCCAAGACCGAGTTATGAGCTATCCAATTCAGTTCGAGGGACTGCCTTCGTATATGCTAGATCATAGGACTATGTCCCGCATTATGGAGGAAGTGCGTAGCAAAGCTGTTTGATGCCTAAGTAGGCCGTGATCGGGACAGTATGATTATGTGAATGCTTAACTGATAGTTAATAATGTAAATTCTGATGTGATTATAATCAAAGGAATATTCTGATGATTTAAATCTTGAAGATTCTTTATCTCGGGATAGTTGATGTAAATGGCAGAGATGCTATCGTAATATAATAAAATATCAAAGTTTATTTGAGATGATATAGGTTAAAGTGATTATGTTAAATATTTGAGTTAAGTCTTAAGTATTTAAGAGATTGAATAAAGATCTAATGAGCGTGTATCTTAACAAAAATATGCCGCCAAGAAGAAGATAAAGTCGTCCACAGGCCCAGGAAGGGTCAACTAATAACAATAACAACAATGATGCCAATGCGAACCCCGTTCAGCAGTTGGTGAATCTATTAGCTGGAGCGATGAACAATCAGCCTCAAGCTCCACTGAACACTTCGTTTAAGTACTTTAAGGCGGTGGGACCGCCAGAGTTTAAAGGCTCCACAAACCCGATAAAAGCTCAGACTTGGGTTATGGAGATAGAGAAAGTTTTTGATGTCGCCCGAGTTAGGGAGGAACATAAGACCGTCTACGCAACATTCATGTTAAAATCAGAAGCCAGCTACTGGTGGCAGGCAAATAAGGCCAGGGGAGGAGAAGGTGTAATAACCTGGGAAAGGTTCAAGGAAATATTTTTTGAGATGCACTTCCCGACCAGCTCCCAGAATCAAATAGAGGTGCAGTTTCTGGAGTTGAAACAAGGCAATATGTCCGTGCCCAATTACGCGGCAAAGTTTAACGAATTGGATAGGTTTGCCCAATATCAGGTGCATACTGACGAAAGAAAGACTATGCGATTTAAGTAGGAACTGAAACCCTAGTTGTATAGCAAAGTGTCAATGTTTCAATTAAACACTTTTGCTGGAGTTCTGGAGAAGGCCATCCTCACTGAAGGTGGAAGCGAAGCGGTGACCAAGTACAATCAGGATCAGAAGAAGAAGAAGAATGAAAGTGAAGGAAATAATAAGGCTAGTGGCAGTAACACGAGAGGAAACAATAATCATAAACGAAGGTAGAATGACAACCTGTCGTTCGTAAATTAGTAAGGGAGTCAGAAGAAAAGGATAGAACCATGCCCAACCTGCGAAAAGGCTCACTTGGGAGTCTGCATGAAGGGGAAAAGAGTTTGCTACAATTCTGGTCAGGAAGGCCACATAGCATCTAACTGCCCTAACCCTAAGAAGGGCGCCTGCTACACATGTGGGTCAAAGGATCACTTAGCTAGAGACTGTCCCAAGAAGGCATCTGGAGGGGTAGGGTCAGGGGGAAATAAGGGAAATAGCAGTAGAAATCCTCTTACAATTACCGGAAAAACTTTGACAAACCGACCAACTGCGAGGACTTTCAACATGACCGTACAGGATGCGGTGCAGTCTCGTGATGTGGTGTTAGGTATCATTCCGATCAATAAAGTCAATGCTTATATTTTATTTGATCCGGGTGCTACTTGTTCATTTATATCCGATGACTTTGCAAAGAACTTAGAATTGCATAAAGACGAATTAGAAATCCTGATGAACATAGAGATTGCGAACAGGGAAGTGATTCCTGTTAAATATATACACAAGAACTGTAGAGTGGATATTAAGGGTAACGTTATGAATGTAGATCTTATCCCGATTAAACTTGAGGAATTTGACGTTATCCTGGTAATGGATTGGCTATTCAATTATGGGGCTGTAATTGATTTTCAAAAGAAATATATTAACCTTATGACTCCGTCAAAGGTTGTGTTTTATGGCAGCAAATTGCCTAGGCAAGCGAGTTGTCTGACGATGATGCAAGCCAGAAAGTTATTAAGACAAGGCTGTGTAGGATATTTAGCCTACATAGTCGATAGTCGTAAAGAGAATCCGAAGTTGGAGGAAATACCAGTCGTAAGGGACTTCGTGGATGTGTTTCCAGACGATCTGCCAGGACTTCTGCTTGACAGGGAAGTAGAATTCATGATCGATTTGGCGCCAGGAATGGCTCCAATATCGAAGGCATCGTACCGGATGGCTCCGGTAGAAATGAAAGAATTGATGGTTCACTACAAGAGCTACTGGACAAGAAATATATTCAACTGAGCGTATTACAGTGGGGAGCGTCGGTGTTATTTGTTAAAAAGAAGGATGGTACGATGCGGCTCTGCATCGATTATAGAGAATTGAACAAGGTTACCATAAAGAACAGGTATCCGTTGCCAAGGATTGACGAACTGTTTGATCAATTAAAGGGAGCGAGATATTTCTCAAAAATAGACCTGAGAAGTGGTTATCATCAGCTGAAGGTAAGGCCGGAAGATGTTCCAAAGACAGCATTTCAGACGCGATGTGGTCACTACGAATTTTGGTTATGTCATTTGGTCTAACGAATGCGCCTGCAACATGTATGGGCCTAATGAATGGAATGTTCAAGCCCTTTTTGGACAAATTCGTAGTTATGTTTATCGATGATACATTGGTATATTCTAAGACCAAGGAAGAACATGTTGAGCATTTGAAGTTGACATTAGAGGCATTAAGAAGAGAGAAGTTGTACGCCAAATTCTCGAAATGTGAGTTCTGGATTAAAAGGGTGCAATTTCTTGGACATGTGATTGATAAGGACGGAATTTCGGTAGATCCCTCCAAAGTCGAAGCAGTAATGAATTGGGATCAGTCGAAGACACCGTCGGAAGTAAGAAGTTTTCTTGGATTAGCGGGTTATTACAGAAGATTTAATCAAGATTTTTCCAAGATCGCCACTCCGCTAACGAATTTGACTAGGCAATCGGTGAAATTCGTTTGGACGGAGAAGTGTGAGGAAAGTTTCCAAGAACTTAAGAAGAGGTTGAGTACAGCTCCCGTGTTGTCCCTTCCGGATGACACAGGAAACTTTGTGATATATAGTGACGCGTCACATAAAGGGCTAGGCTGTGTGCTTATGCAAAACGGCAGAGTCATCGCGTATACGTCACGACAATTGAAGGATTACGAGAAGGGATATCCAACCCATGATTTGGAATTGGCTGCGGTGGTATTCGCTTTAAAGATTTGGAGACACTATCTCTATGGGGAGAAGTGTGAAATATATACAGACCACAAGAGTCTGAAATATATTTTTACACAAAAAGACTTGAATATGTGCCAAAGAAGGTGACTGGAAGCGAATGTAGTAGCCGATGCCTTAAGCCGAAAGGGTCGGGAGAAGTTGATGATGTGACAGCACAGGAAGAGTTAATTTCAGCAATGGAAAAGCTGGAATTGGAAGTAGGATATCCAATGGAGATTGATGAGAAGCTGTTTCAGATGCAAGCTGGTACAACTCTATTGGATATGGTTAAGGAAGCTCAAATCCTAGATAAGGAATGTGAGGAGGTAAAGAAAAAGATGTCTGAAGGAACTGAACTTAAATTCAAAATGGATAGCGAGGGATTGTTGAGGTTTAAAAATAGAGTTTGGGTACCGCCAGTACCAGAAATTAAGGAGGACATTCTGAGCGAGGCTCATAGTTCGAGGTATTCCATTCATCCTGGAAGAACCAAGATGTATCAGGATTTACGACAACATTTTTGGTGGCCAAATATGAAGAGAGACGTTGTCGATTGTGTTGCCAGGTGTCTGACCTGTCAGAGAGTGAAGGCAGAACATCAGAGACCAAGTGGTTTTCTACAACCCCTAGAGATCCTAGAATGAAAATAGGAACATATTAGAATGGATTTTGTGGTTAGCCTTCCGATGACCTAGAAAGGCTACGACGCAGTATGGGTTATCGTTGGCCGATTGACAAAATCCGCACACTTTCTTCCGATCAAAATCAGATTTAACTTAGATCAGTTGGCGAAGTTATATGTGAAAGAGATTGTTTCGAGGCACAGAGTACCAGTGTCGATTGTTTCCGACTACAATCCGCGCTTCACATCGAATTTCTGGAAACGACTACAGGAATGCATGGGAACACAGTTGAGGATGAGTACAACTTATCACCCTCAGACTGACGGGAAAAGCGAAAGGACGATCTAGATATTAGAGGATATGCTGAGAGCATGCATCATAAATTTCAAAGGCAATTGGGATGATCATCTACCGCTTGTAGAATTAGGTTATAACAATAGTTACCACGCTAGTATTGGTATGCCGCCTTACGAAGCGTTCTACGGTAGAAAGTGCAGAACTCCACTATACTGGGATGAAGTTGGTGAGAGACAATTGCTAGGTCCAGAGTTGGTACAGCAGACAGTAGAGATAGTTAAAGTAATCCAGACAAGATTAGTAGCGGCTCAGGATAGGCAGAAGAAATATGCCGATCCACACAGCAAGAATGTTGAGTTTGAATCGGGTAACTTTGTATTTTTGAAGGTCTCTCCCTAGAAGGGAAAGATCAGATTCGGTAAAAAGGGAAAATTAAGCCCGAGGTTTATTGGACCCTTTGAGGTGCTACGAAGAATTGGAGAAGTCGCTTATGAGGTAGCTTTACCTCCAGCACTGGAGCATGTCCACAACGTTTTTCATGTGTCAGTGTTACGACCTTACAAACCCGATTACAAACATGTGATAGAATATAAACCCCTACAATTCGAGAAAGACTTATCCTACGAAGAAGTTCTTGTTCAGATTGTTGACAGGAAAGAATAAGTTCTCAGAAATAAAGTAATACCTTCTGTTAAGGTAATTTGGAGGAACCACAACGCTGAAGAAGCTACATGGGAACTCGAAGAAAATATGATGAAGACTTATCTACACTTATTTTCTTAAATATGTGTAAGCGATTCTGGGGACAAAATCTTTGTAAGGGGGGAATGTGACGGGACGAAATTATTAATCGAACCGTGATTCTGAGGACAAAATCCTTTTAAGGGGGAAAAGGTGTGACGAACGAGAATTTTGTAAAATTATTTAAATATTTATTAAATTAAATAAATATTTTTGATGATTTAATTATTGAGTTAAATAATTAATTCATGAATTAGTGGTAGATTAATTTAATTATATGTGTTATATTAATTAAATTAATGTGTGGTAATTTTATAAGTTCAAAGCATATATTAATGGAGCTTATTTAATTAAATGATTTATTTAATTAATGATAATGTTATTCTAATTAATTTAATAATTAATTGGAAATCTAATGAATTGACATAATTAATAAAGGAGAATATTAATTATGTGACAATGTGTTTTAATGTGAGTTTGTCTTATTTTATTTAATTGATTTAAATAAAATTAATTAATTAATTAATAGTGTGGCAATTAACTTTATAGTAAACTAGTTAATTAAAATAAAGGGAAAGGAGGAAAAGAAGAAAACCAAACAAGGCCCTATGAGAAGTTGGGTTCGATAAGTTAACGGATAAATTATTTACGTATTATATATACTTATACGTATTATCATATATCATATATCAGTTTGTTTATATTGATCAGAGAAAGAAAAGTTCCAAGAGAAAAAGATAGAGAAATTGAGAAGAGGAATTGAGGGAGAGGAATTTGAGAAATCTATAATATTCTAACCTTGTATCATCTTCACTACTAAAGGGTAATCACTCTTCTTAAGTTTTCAAATTAAGATTTCTCAAAGTTTTCATTACGTACTTTAAAGTTTTCTGTAAAAAAAATAGTTTTTGTAATTAAGGCATGATATGGCTATATATATATATATATGTGTGTGTGTGTGTGTGTGTGTGTGATTATATTATATTTTATGTTTAGTATGCATGATTTAAAATGATTGAATTCGTGCAAATAGGCCTTAATTGGGTTTTTAAAAAGTTACAGAGTTTCTTTTACATGTTTTTAAAATTCTCTGTTAAGAACTATTTTGGGTAATTAAATCAAGATATGATTATATATGTATCCGTATATGTTAATATCATGTGTTGTATCATGTATACATGATTTACAGATCACACCATGGAATTTTGGATTAAATTGGGTTTCACGAATTACAGAGTATGAATGTTGTATAAATAACCCATATGGGTAGATTAAATACTTTAATCGTATGCGTAACTTAAAATTGACACTTGATTATGATTATACATGTTAAAACAAAGGAAACAGAATTGGAATGAACGGATTCGGAGTTATAACGAATCCGTGATGAGGAATTTCATATTTTTCATCAAACTTTACAAAAAAATGAAGAACAATGAAATGTCTTAATTTGTGCAATTACATGATTAAAATGTTAGAAACATGCTAGAATTGATTTATGATGTTCCTGTGAAGTATATACTTCATGGGTAACATTATAAATCAGTGTATTAGTGTAAATTAGAGTTAATTGGGCGAGTCTCTGTGTTCTTCGCGAACTGCAGATTCTGGCACTGCGACTCAGCGCGCCCGCGCCGCTCCAAGGTGTAAATGGAGCGCGGCCGCGCCGTCATGGAAATTCTAAAATTTTTCTAAGTGTCAAATATTGAGTAATGTGATTTAGACTTAATGATCATGAAGACACGTTATGCATATGATGAGATGTTAAATACAAGTTTAATAACTTATGTTATGTGATTAATTAACAAGTTAATTACACAACTTAAACTATTATTTGAAAAGGCTAACAATAAGTTCGAAGAACATTGTTGTGATTCGATAATTGTATTGAACCTGTGATTAATGGATATTATGAATGTGTCGACATGTAGGATTAATTAAAGAACGTGAGTTATAATTGTAGCTTGTGCAAGAGGCAAGTTTCCTAACTATACTCTTTAAATTGAGCAAGTTTCCTAACTATACTCTTTAAATTGAGCAAGTTTCCTAATTATACTCTTTAAATTGAGCAAGTTTTCTAACTCTAAACTTTACATTGAGCAAGTTATAGACTTAAATTCTATATCGAACAAGTTCTTATTCTTGATTATTCAAGTTCAAAATTTCATATGAGATGTTATGATTCTTTTAAAAGTATCATTTCAGTATACAATACTTATTCGATTGTATACCCTTGAGAAGTTAATATTCAATTTGAATATCATTTATTGTTGAACTCTTTAAGGCTAGCGAACCCTTATTGATTCGACTAGTCCATAGTTGATGAGCGTTATAAACTCTAGAACTACTATTGAGTTATCCAAACTAAACTTTATTTGGTACGGACTCTGATGTCAAACTGAGATGAACAACCCTATTAAAGGGGAATTGATGATGCTTTAAGCGTTGAGGTATTGTGCACAGTATTGGTACGAAGGGCCTGATCCCCCTAAGTAAGTGAAGTCCATAGTCTTATGACTGTTAAAGGTTTAAAGGTTAATATACTTGACAATCTAGGACATAGTTCAAGGTCTTATGACCCTCAGAAGTAATTTTGATTCTCGATTATTATTCTTGATTCAAAAGTTGAGCTATCTATTATTCAGAATTCTTTCACTCGCATGTTATTATTCTGTCATATTTTTATACTTGCGGGCATTCATGATCACTCTTGCATAACAACATTGCAGCTAAGAATGAACAATGTGATGAACCTTCTAGTAGCAAGGAAGTGTTAAAGACTTGTGGTGTTATTAAAAATGTTAAAGTTCAAGACTTATATGTAATGATTAAAGACTTATTTATTTACGTTTCCGCAACAGAGATTTAAGATTAAGTATAACCAGGGATTGATTATGTATTTACTAATTCAGATGTTGAAACCCTATTATAGGGAGATGATGGATTATTTATCTATTAAATGAATTTCATTATTATGGGTAGATAGTCATATGATATTTGAACAATGAACACCAAATCCTGTGGAAATTAAGATACCAGATTTGGGGGTGTCACACATGTTCGGCACTAACGGTGACCAAGTTGTCGTTGATAATATATTTCAATTGTTGGTGAAGAGTGGACGGAACGGCTCCAGCCATATGAATCCATGGTCGCCCCAGTAATAGGTTATACCCAGTAGTAATATTCAATATTTGGAAGGATATGTTGAAAATAAATGGACTGATCTCCATGGAAAGTTCAATTTCCCCCACTGTATCCTCCGTGATCCATCGAAAGCTCGGATTACCACATGGCTATCTCGAATCCGGTTTGGATTGATATTCATCCTCTCCAGGGTATTCTGAGGGCAGATATTCAGGGACGAGCCCCCATCGATGAGTACGCCTCCTATCACATACCTAGATGATATAATTGCTATATGTAGTGGCCTGCGATGCCCAGTTCCTTCAGCTGGTATATCATCATCGGTGAAAGATATCACGTTGCTATCTAGTACGTGGCTAATCAGATGCTGGAACTTCTCAGTATCTATGTTTTTGGGCAACTGAGCCTCCTCCAACACTTGGATTAGAATTTGACGGTGGTCCTCGGAGGCTAGCACCAAGTCAAGGATGGAGGTTTGTGGTGGTGCCTCCTTCAGCTACTTTACCGCTTATGCCTCATTATGTCCTACTTTGTTAAGGAAATCCACAATCTTCTCTGATGGCACCTTTCCCATGTTTTTAGCTATTGGCTTCATTACCCGCCGTGGGAGGCACAATGGGTTATCCCTTGGCAAGATTGCAGTACATTCGGTCTCCAACCTTATATCCTCTCTATAGTTCCAAGGAACCTTTTTCAGATTAAAAACAGAGACCTGAGGCTCCTAAATCTAGCTTGACTTTTTCAAATCTGGTGTTTCCTATTTTGTATGGGATTGTGAACATTCGTGGATCTTTACATTTAGGAGGCATTTTTCTTTGAAGAACAACTGATACATTTTCCCCAACCGTGACTCTTTCATCGTTTTGAAATTTTCTTTTATTAGTGCACAATTCTTTTAAAAACTTAGCATACTGTGACACTTGTTTGATTGCATCAAGAAGGGGGATGTTTACTTCTACTTTCCTAAAAGTTTCCAGAATTTCATCTTTCTTTGAAGTTTTAGAATTTCTGGGGGGATAGGGTAGAGGAATATTTTTAAGCTGACAAGGAGGGTTAGGTTGTACCTTGGATTTTTCAGTTTCCTCCTTAGCTGCTTCCTCCTCAAACTCAACGGTGGCCGGTGGTGTGTCCATTTGTTTTCCACTCCGTAAAGTTATGGCACTCGCATTTTCCCTTAGGTTGACTACTATTTGAGATGGCAATTTTCCTGAGCTTCGGGATTCCAATATCCCCACAGTTGTAGCTAGTTATCCTACTTAGTTCCTTAAATCTTGAACCGAAGCTTTTGTCTCTTGCTAGAACTGCTGTGTCTGATTCATGAATGCTTAGAACATATCTTTCAATGATGTTCTAGAAGGTGCAGGGGCTGCTTGCTTAGGTTGATATTAAGATTGGGCTGGTTGGAAGCCCTGTTGCCTAGGTGGAAATGCAGGTGGTGCCGCTTGCTTGTTCCCATAGCTCAGATTTGGATGATTCCTCCATCCTGGGTTATAAGTGTTTGAGTACGGATCATACTTTCTCTGAGGTTGTGGCTGATAATTTCCCATTGCATTAGCTTGTTGCGCAGTTTCATCATCTTGTAATGTTGGGCATTCATCTGTATTGTGATTAGGTTGTAGACAGATTCCACAAACCTTTGCAACTGGCAGTTGACCTGTAGCTAATTGTCTAACCGTAGCAGTTAATTCAGAAATTTGCTGACCATAATCACAATTGCTTACCTCGCTTACCCTTATTGGTGCATGATTTGTTCTAGTGTCATATTATTGCGAGTTTACTGCCATGTTTGCAATTAAATTCCTTAAAGCCTCTGGGGTTTTGTCAACTAGTGCTCCTCCACTAGTTGCATCGATCATGCTTCTATCCATCGGTACCAACCCTTCATAGAAATACTATATCAGATGTTGTTCATCTATTTGATGCGATGGACAGTTGGAACAAAGCTTTTTGAATCTTTCCCAATACTCGTATAATGTCTCTCTACTGAATTCCCTAATCTCACAGATCTCCTTCTTTATGTTAGCTACTCTTGAGGCTAGAAAGTATTTCTCCAAGAACAACTGTTTCATGTCATTCCAAGACTGTATTGAACCTGAGGGTAAGTAGTATAGCCAATCCTTTGCTAGATCCGCTAGTGAGAAGGGAAAGGCCCTAAGTTTGATCTGTTCTTCCGTTATCCCATGTGGTTTCATGGTGGAGCACACCATATATAATTCCTTCAAATGTTTGTAGGGGTCCTCACCTGTAAGACCACGAAAAGTAGGCAGTAAATGGATTAGTCCAGATTTAAGTTCAAATGCAGCATCTACATTAGGATATTCAATACACAGAGGTTTCTGATTTAAATTAGGAGTTACCAACTTCCTGAGAGTTTTATTGTTATTTGGAACCGTCATCTCTTCTTCATTGTCTGATTCGATGGTTGATTTGTCGGACAATAGCTTCAAAGCTATGTTGAGGCCCGGTGATGATGCAGAAGCCTCGTCAAAATATGCAGTAGACTGTTGAGCTTTTCGATTTTGCTTCTTTAGCCTCCTTACAATTCTCTTGATCTTTGGATCAAAATCTAATGTAGTAGCCTGAGAAGATCAAGTCATAAAACAAAAACAAAAAAATGGTAGAATAAAACAAAACGCACAATTACTCCCCGACAACGGCTCCAAAATTTGGGAGCTGTCATTTATACTCCTAAATTAATTTTACTTTTACTTCACATATTCAAACAATTAGCACAGAAGTAAGCAAGGATCGATCCCACAGAGAATAAGTTTGTTTTAGACTTATTCTACTATTTTTAACAGAAAATAAAGATGGGGGTTTTTGAAATTGTTTTGAAACTAAGAAAACATAATTTAACTAATGAGTTTAACCAACTATGTGACAATTTCAGTTCCTTAGTTCAGCTTCAGCAAGTTACAGCAACCAATTAATCAAGTTGTTATTATTTACCTTTCAATGAAACTATTAGTCCTAGATAACAATAAGCTCTGCTATCCAAAATTCTCCTTAGATTTTCACTGTATGAAATAAGCTCTTCACCATATTCAACTGTTATATAACATAGAACAAGATCTCTTAGATTTAATATGACAGAACCATTAAGAAATATAGAATTAGGCTAATCCAAGCAACAAACACATAAGCTCGATTTGTTTAACTTGTTTTCTGATAATCTTAGCAATACACAAAAGCTTGTCCACAATTAGTATTACCAAGTTGCTACTTATGATGAAGATAGATATCAATTACACTTAATATCAATCCTAATCTAGCATATGATAATGATCAAATCAACCCAATTGGCTATATCAAATTAATTGCATCAATTAGTATGCAATCAATGAAAATAAATTATCAGAAGAAATTTTACACAAGAAGGAATAAATAATAATACTTAATTAATCAATTATTTGTAACAAGGTTCCACCTCCCTTTAGAACTGAATAGAGAGAACTAACCTGACATGCTTCCAAGTCTGCACTCCAATAGTATAGGTGAGAGCTGAATAATGAATGAATGAATATCTCATCAATACCATGTATTTGTAGTGCTAGACAAGGTTCTAAATCCTACGGGAACTAGAAATCCAAATCCTAAAAGGAATTACAAATCACAACTAGTTTTTATATAGAAAATAGAATCCACTAGGGAAAGCAATCTCAGTCTAAAAGATATCCTAAATCTAGTAGAAGTATCAATCCAAATCCATGTAGAAGTCTGTTAAAATCTACTCTTCAAAAGTTTTCAAAAATAAGAGATTTCCTTTCTTCCCGCTAACACCGGCGGGGGCGGGTGTTTTTGTTCTTCAGAGTCCCGTCGGGGCAGGTCAGTCCAGAGAGGCCGGGGCCGGGGCGGCTTCCAGGCGCGTTGGGGTGGCTTCCAACAGAGGGGTACTCGCCGGAGCGGGGGTTTCCAAGTCAAATTGCCCGCTGGGGGCGGGCTTGTCAGTTTCTTGAACTTACTCCTTTTTACTTTTAATTTGCTCCGAATCGTTCTGTATCTTCACTTAAGCTCCATTTTATCCTGAAATCAGTAAACACACTAATAAGTCCATTTACAACACAAAACATGCAATAAAATTAAACGTAAAGGAATCAAAAATCATGAATATTATGCACTTATCAAGCACTATTGAGAAAATTAATACTTTGGGACAAAAAGTAAAATTTTATGGAACTTTAGGTGACACTTTTGCAAATAATCCAAAATTTAAAAAGCTAAGAATTAAAAAGAGTTAACTTCAAAAGTATCTCTCAAAGTTCGACAAAATTTTATTTTAGTCCACTAACTTCCTCAATTGTGGTCCTTCAGCCCTTTTAACATATTGATGAAATTATATGTCGTAATCCTTCACACACATGTCCAAAATTATTGATAATTATGTTATTTAAGTATATATAACATAAGTTTTAACTTATAATTTCACTAATATATTTAAAAAAAAAGAATAGTTTTGTAAAAAAAACAAACTTTATTAAGAAAATTGAGGGACAATATTAGGGTTAACCCAATTGAAAAAAAAATAAACTTCAATGGCCTTTGGAGTAAAATTTCTCCTTTTCCCATCTTTACTAATTTTCTTCAGTTTCTAAAATTCACAAACAGTGTGTTGATTCAGAAAGAAGCTCTGCTTAAAAAGCGTGAAACGGTTCTCCAAATCTGAAATCTCAATCACAGGCTATTCCGATTGATAATGCCATTCCAATTTAACGTTTTCCAATAGAAATCCAAGCTCAAATATCTTTATCTTAACTTCCTTCCAATTATTCTTTTTAACTCTATTCACGTGAATTATGCGTAGCCAGAATGCAGAACAAGCCTCATTTTTGATCAAATTTGTGGTATTAGAAGAGATAAATTTGGTTTTACGAAATGGGTTTTGTTATCTGATTTGAAAGACCCATTTGAGGATTTCGACATTACCACCATTTGATGAAGCAAGAGCACTCTTGGGAAAGTTTAGTTTGAATTAGCTTTGATTCTGGGAAAATTTTAGCTGTTCCAGAAATGGGTTTTCGGCTTTGGATGAATGTATTGACAAGTGATGATTAAATGGTTTCGGTTGATGTGAAAATACACAATTACGGTGAATCAGTTGACGATAAAGAAAGCTTGTAATGGGGAGGTTCCTTGGTGGAATTGTATTGCCTCTGCTTCTTTTGACTGGTATACTTTATTTTGCAGTAATTTAGATGTTTTATGCTGTTATTTTAGTTTTGGATGGTTAGCTGCAAAGTTTATGAATGTTGATGGTAGAGTTTTATTCTTCATCTCACTTGGTGGTTGTTATGCACAATGATTTTAAGCCAGTCCTACCCTTTGCTAAAGGTTAGTTTACAATTCCCTCATTTAATATGAAAATAGTTGCATCACTGTAGTTGGATGAAGGTGGTGTTAACTAAAGTAGTCACCAATATATGTTGTAAAAATCATGTGCATACCTTCTTGTTAACCCCTGGGGGAGGGTGGGGTGGGGGTTACTATCAGTAAGAGCTTATTTTGAAAGTTTGGCTACCAAATTTTGTGATGTCACAAATGTAATATCTGTATTACCGAACTTTAATTTGTTTGAAATATGCTAAGTTAGTTGAGCATAGTTCTACTCAGCAAGTACACGTAGTGGTTAAACTATATTGAATTAGTGCATGTAGAGCTCTCCATTGAGGATATTTCATATTTCGATTTGTATTTTCCCTCTTTTGCTTTCTGTCAGGAGGACATCTTGTCCTCCTTTTATAGGTCTTTCAACTTTCTTGTCCACTCATATTCTGCTGTTCAAAATGGCTGTTGAGAATATCGGAGTGACCTCCTTTATTTGGGTTTAAGATAAAATTAAGTATCAACTAACTAACTCAAATTGTGGAAGTTCAGGGGTTTTAATCCTTTCTTTCTAAATTTCTTGCAAACAAGGTATTCCCATCTTAAGGGATACTCATTGTTGTAGTAAAGAATGAAAGTGTTGAGGATTTGGAGTGATTGTTGAAGATGGGAATACTCATGTACATGTATTATGTGAGCCCAAACACAAATTAGGGTTCACATGTATAAAAGAATTGAATGAAAAGACGAAAAATGCGGAAATAAATGAGCAAGACCTGAGAGAAGTCTCCACAAGTCCAGAGGAAGAAGACTCATGGAGGCGACTCATTTTGGGAATTGATTGGTGGCTAGAAAGACATGACGATCTAGGCATTACTCGGGTAACTATGGGTATTTCTGGAATTTTTCCTGAGATCAACTGCTAGGTAGAAATCCCAGACATGTGCCAGTCGCATGACCACTTACCAGGAAATTCTATAAATACTCTTTCCATTCCATGAGGAAGGGACTTTTGACCTTTTAACTCTCTTTGAACTCTAGACACTCAAGAAAACTCTCTGGATCCTTGATACTCAAGAAAGCTTTCGGATCTTAAGAGTTTTGCCACGTTTTATTAGAGTAATTGCTCAAATGTTCTTCTCCCCTGTTCAACTCATCAATTAATTCCGTACTCTTCGTGGATTTCTCTCCTTCTCAACCAACACGAAACCCTAACCCTAGTAATGTACGATTTCTTTGTCCACATTTCCTCCACGAGCTTCTTCTCGAGTACCTCCATCCCGAATACCTCCTCAAGCTCCTCCCCAGGGATCCTCTACTGCCAAAGAGATGAGAGTTACTCGCTCTAGAGCGAAACATCTACTACTACTATTTCTGAGGCGGTGCCCCCTGTAGGTTCTATTGTGGGCCCAGTTTTTCAGTATGTTATTAGGCGCACCGTGAATGGGACCACCCTTATCTTGAAGCCGTTGACGAAACGCCCACACGATGATGCTGGTTCTAGTATGCCGGTAGCCAAGGATCCTGATCAAGAGACGCCGAAAGCTTTTGGTAAACTGTGTGACATTTTCATTTGTCTTTCAACATTCACATGGTTGCTTTCATATTTCCTTATGTTAGTCTTTCCTTACCTTTTAGCTTGCTGAGGATGATGATAATGCCCCCTTTGGGTTTCTTATGGGTACTGTAAGTGAGATGGCGACTTCCACTACTTATGAGCCTTCCTGACCTATCACTATTGCTGTTGAGTCCTCTTCATCACGAGATGATCGCGTCAGTCTTGATACTAAGGATTCTTTGTCTGATGTGAGCTTGTGTCCTGCTATGGGTGGGGTACAAGTCCCTCTTCATGCCATCTTACAACATCTCCACATGACAGCCTTGAGGGTACCGGTGATACCCATACTGATGCTGATGATCCTTTAGCCGCGAATCCTCCTTCCTCGAGGGAGAATCCTTCAAAGCCTGTTGCTGATTTCCATCCTCTCCAGAAGGATTCTGCTGAGATCTCCCTTGACAGGGAGGGTACAGTGGCTAGTTTGTGAGAAATCGAAAAAGAATTATTTATATATAATATTTTTGATTAAAGATTTCATGTTATGACATGCATATTATTGTCTTAGAGTATTGATTTGAATGACTTACGATTCAATGTTTAAATATTGGATTATAAGAGAGAATTGAAGTTAAAGACAACTAATAATGCTGAAGAAGCTTTAATCTAATAACTGAAATATGCATGAGTTTTCTTAAACAGGAAAAAAAAACTACAAAAAGTCATTATCTAAAGGCCATGACATATCGAACTGAAGAAGGGGCATAGCTAAAGTCTCCAAGTCAGCAATTGGCGGCGTCCCGAATCTTTGCATTTGAGGCTGTGACATTTTGAAGGTCCAAAAGCTGTACTGAAAGCAAGTCATCCTCATGATGACGTAAAGCGACCTCCGAGCGTAGTGCAACAACACGAAAACTGGAACTAAAAAGATCCAGCCTAGCACGAAAATGAGACATGTCAAAGCCCACATGAGGAGAAGTTATCAACCTCACAATTAAACCTATTTAAGTCCTCTGCTCACAAAGAATAGAGAGAAAGATTGTGCATCTCAAGAATAAGGCTCGCAAGTCGATGTAGAACGAAGGTCTGGGCGGAGGCCCCACGAATAATTAGCCGATCAAGTATCAGCAGGAACCGAGTTAGGAGACGCTCGAGACTTTCCTGGCTGGAAGAAGAAATCTGAAAACCCCTCTAAGGAACAAAATCTCCAGTTGGATTGAAGGAAGCTCTAGTGAGTGTCACTTTGGAAGCAGCCACGACATCTATCGGGGCAAAAGTTGTATGAATCGGCGGCTTCGAGGCTACAGGTGACTCCATGAGACCTTGGCTGTTAGGTGGATAGCCAAGGTCACTAAAAGGTGAGGTGGCAGAATCAAGGGAATCGAATAAGGCGAGCCCCTCAAGAGACAAAGGTAGACCCTTCATCTTCTCAGCCTGAAAAAGGAAAATGACATAGCATAATAAGTTATGAAAAGAGGAATAAAAAATTAAAAGGCAAGTGTACGTCAACTAAAGAAAATGCTCATAAGGTAACCGATCGAAAAAGTGTCGCGAGACTCCACAAAAAGCAAAACCTTGGTTCCCCCACCCAAAGAACTAGCCACTGTACCCTCCCTGTCAAGCGAGATCTTGGCAGAATCCTTCTGCGGAGGATGGAAATTAGCAACATGCTCTGAAGGATTCTCCCTAGAGGAAGGAGGATTTGCGACCAACATCAACATGGGTATCACCGGTACCCTCAAAGCTGTCAATGTGGAGATGTTGTAGGATGGCGTGAAGAGGGAGTTGTACGACCCACAGCAGGACCCAAGCTCACATAAAACAAAGAATCCTTAGCATCAAGATTGACTCGATCATCCCGTGGTGAAGAGGACTCGACAACAATAGTGATAGGTCCGGGGAGGCTCACTATTGTGATTAGCAATCACAATTGAAGAATTCAAAAGATAAAAATAAGAAACAGACTATCAAGAAAGTAAAAATGGCGGAAGAATAAGGAAACGTAAGAAAATGGGCTAGAGAGAGAAATATAAAGAGAGAAACAATTTCATTATCATAATTCTGGTTATCCTTTTTCCATACAAATACCTTCTTATATAGCTTCACTCTACTCCTATAACCAAACAGTACACTAACTACACATTTTATCTATAACTACAGTTAACTAGCCATGACTAATATTTTTCCTATTTATTAATATTCCTATCACATAACATTCCACCCTCCTTAAAATATCCTTGTCCTCAAGGATTGCAAAACAAAAGTTGATGAGGCTGTCTTGATATTGTATTGGGTGGTTGCAGCCTCTAAATGCATTCCATTCCTCTTGGATCAAACACCATAATTTTTGCAGCCAACACAATTAATCAATGAAACTCTTGACAACAATTCCAAATGAAATTCACTAGACCATTCTGTCCCATTTTCTTGAGCATTGAACCACAAACAGGTGCATCAAAAAAATTGAGCCAACTATAGTGAAAATCCCAGAAAAGTCAGCCATGTAGTCGACCTTGTAATCAGTCCATGGAATCTCTTCCAACTTCCTTGTGCTAGCAACCTTGATCTTCCTTCCATTAGTTTTTAAAGTGAACCCATCCATTAGTGTTACTGATCCTGTGAAAACTCCATGGCCAGATTCATATTTGAACATGTAAGCCTTGTAATAATTACCCACCATTGGACTGTTGAACATCTTTGAAGCTGCTTGTTCTGAAATTTTCTCACGATTGCACTTATCTCCTTCATTAGAAACCATGAATTCTTCTTCCCATGTAGTGGTTTCAACACTACTAATATCCGAGTGGTCATCCCCTCTCAACTTCTGTCTGGAGTCGCAAAATAGCCCCTCATCTTCAATGTAGGACAAAGGAGGTTTTTCCACATCTTGATCCCTATTACCAACTTCCATTCCCTTCACAACACTGTTTTTTTGTGGTGTTTCTGATTGTTCCACCAGACCCTCAAGATAATATTGATGAATTTTAGCTTGGTTATAAGCAATAGAGAGGGATTTTGGACATAACTTTTGCACCCAACTTCTAAACTCCTCATTTAATCCCTTTATAAAGCACTTAACAAAAATTATCTCTGTTAACCCTGGATTTTGATTTGAAACCACCAATTGCAACTTGTGAAATCTTTCAATATACTCAAATACTGAGCCTTCTTGATGGATCCTATTGAATCTAAGCCTAACAATCTCAGTTGGATCCAACCCTTCCCTAATGAGCTTTTCATTCATAATTTCCAACATAGTATCAAGTGTGCTCCAAATTGACTTAAAAAACATCTATGTTTTGAACCATTTTTGGAATGAAACAAGATAGAAATTAGAACCGTAGATGGAGACAATTGATCTGTCTACAGAATTGGAACAATGATTTTCTAGTTTCAAAATGCCACTGGGTTTAATTGCTGGCAAAAAAATGGATCAAAAGGGAAAACATGGAAGTCTAAATATAGAGTACAGAAGAATTTGAGAGAAATGTAGTAAAGAGCGATTTTGGAAGAATTGATTTAGGGCTTGTACAAATTGAGAAAGAACAAATTGCAACCAAAAAATAAAATCTAGGGAAAGTGTTACCAATTAATTTTTTCCTGCCCTTCAAGCTTTGTTCTTTAGCAATTGTTGACAGTTGAGCTGCTTGTGCCCATATGAGAGCCAACAATTTGATTCATGGCTTGTTGAAAATATCTTTTCTTGGATTAGGCTTTAGGACAACTCTGATTTATAAACATCGTAGCAGTTGGACGCAACCAATTTTCCTACTAAAGATCTAGGGATTCAAGTGACCATTTAATCAGAATAGTCATCACGATTAGTTGGTATAAGAGTTCTAGTGTGTAGATCCGTAATGGGTTTTAGGTTTTTTAAAATGATAAAAGGAAAGGAATTGAAAGAAAGAACAAAAAATTGATGGGAGATTAGAATGGACAGACGTTGAATTAGAGAAAGATGAAGAAGATTTCTAAAATTAGGGCCAAGGAAGGTGCTGCTCTGATACCAAATGTTGTGATTAGCAATCACAATTGAAGAATTCAAAAGATAAAAATAAGAAACAAACTATCAAGAAAGTAAAAATGGCGAAAGAATAAGGAAACGTAAGAAAATGGGCTAGAGAGAGAAATATAAAGAGAGAAACAATTTCATTATCATAATTCTGGATATCCTTTTTCCATACAAATACCTTCTTATATAGCTTCACTCTACTCCTATAACCAAACAGTACACTAACTACACATTTTAACTATAACTACAGTTAACTAGCCATGACTAATATTTTTCCTATTTATTAATATTCCTATCACATAACATTATTGCAGTGTTCGCCCGGGGCTAGATTCGTCTAGCGCAAAGCCAGCCCGCGTGGGCGCCGGGACTGCGGAGCGTGGTGGAATGTTATGATTCTAGTTGCAAGGTATGGGACTTGTGTCCCACATCGATGGTATGGGACTTTGATGTGAGATATTTATAAATTTTGGGCTCTCCAACCTTAATAACTAGCTTTTAAGGTGTGGCTCTCCCATGGTTTATAGCATATTGCAGTGTTCACCCGGGGCTAGATTCGTCTAGCGCAAAGCCAGCCCGCGTGGGCGCCGGGACTGCGGAGCGTGGTGGAATGTTATGATCCTAGTTGCAAGGTATGGGACTTGTGTCCCACATCGATGGTATGGGACTTTGCGGTGAGATATTTATAAACTTTGGGCTCTCCAACTTTAATAGCTAGCTTTTAAGGTGTGACTCTCCCATGGTTTATAACAATTGGTATCAGAGCCGTCCACTACCTCCCGGTTGCAATCGTGCAACGCGGGTGGTGACGTCGGTATTGCAGTGTTTGCCCGGGGCTAGATTCGTCTAGCGCAAAGCCAGCCCGCGTGGGCGCCGGGACTGCGGAGCGTGGTGGAATGTTATGATCCTAGTTGCAAGGTATGGGACTTGTGTCCCACATCGATGGTATGAGACTTTGATGTGAGATATTTATAAACTTTGGGCTCTCCAACCTTAATAGCTAGCTTTTAAGGTGTGACTCTCCTATGGTTTATAACACTCACAAGTAGTGGAAGCCGTCGCTTCACTTGCAATACCCATAAGAAACCCAATGGGGACATTATCATCATCATCAGCCTCAACAAGCTAAAAGGCAAGGAAAGACTAACATAAGTGATATACTCCACGACACTCTTGCGTGAGGTGGTTGTTGTCCGGATCGTTTCTAACAAAGTCGTAAGGTGGATCGCTCACAACATCTCAACCCCTCGCTTATATGTAAGCGGTAATCTTGGTACAATTGCTCGCGCTAGAAAATTTGCGTTGAATGGACATCTTGACCCCTCGCTTATATGTAAGCGGTAATGTTGGTACAATCGACGATTGATGCGGTAGAAGACGTCACACACAACTATGTATTGTTGTATGATAAGTCAATATTGAACCTCACAGAAAAACCATGAACAATTCGAGAGTTCTCAAAGAACCAAAAGGATAATAATCTCACAGGAATTTAATTAATAATCTGAAGTTGTATGAAGTACATCAGCTTTTACCCCTATTTATACTATTCAAAAGTAATCCTAATCCTAATAACAAAAGAAATAAATTACATACCAATCAAACTTAAAATTGGAATTGAAAATCCTAACTAAATAAAATCCTAATTATATTAGTATAAAAACTAATTTTTCCTAGAATCTAAAAATCTCCCAATTACCGTGTTCGGATCTTATGAGTTATGTTACCGCGTGAAAATAATCCTTGCTGCGTGAAAATAATCCTTGCATGTAACCAACACATGAATATTGATGTTTTAAGGATTGCTGAATCCGTGTACTTACATAAATCCAAAATCAATTAGGATAGCTTGCTGCATATGTTATGTTGATTAATCATTCCTTGGCCTACATGTATGTTAGGAATATATTAACATATATTAAGCTTGCTGCATGCTTGTTGAATTTCGTGAGAATTGCTATTAGTCCAACGTGATATATGTAATGTAATTGCCGATTGGAATTGCTGACTTGAACATTTCCGTGGGCCCCACATAATTTACCATCCTTTGCATGTAAGATATTAGCATGCTGCCCACTTTTATCTATGTAATCCGACATGAAAAGCTTGTTGAATATCTGTGTACTCCAATTTGCAATGCATGAAAAACTTGCATCTATTTGCTGAATATCATTAGTTCATTAACTTCTTCAATATGCTAGGAATCAGTGAATGGCTAGGAATTTGCATGGTTGCTGATTTGAATTGTTAAATTGGGTTAGTCCATTTGCATTTTAATTGCGCTTCTTTGGTCTAATAAGGGAAATGTTAATTAATTGACGAACAACAACTTTCTTAAATAATCTTCAGCCCAATTACTTAAAGTCACTTGATGAATCCCTGGAGCTTGAATTGAGTTATTGACGTTTGATGCAACCCTGATCAGGATCGTGTCATTCCCCTCCTCTTGAAAAGGATTTGTCCTCAAATATGACATCCCCTCATCTTGAAAAGGACTTGTCCACAAATCTGACCCTACATCAAAACAAACCAAGTTAGAATCACCAAACAAAACATAACCACAAGTCTCACCTGACAAATTAAATGTATAAACAATATCAGCATCGCAAACAAGAATTTGAAAAGTTCCAACTCCTCCCGGATCAAATATCAGTATGTAGAACTCTCCACGTTGCACTTTCACCCATTTACGAATTTCTGGATCAAAAGACAATCTAATGATCTCATCCATTCGTAGAAACACTCTTCATGGTGCCTGGGTCAAATATAAAATTTTGAAACTTTGCTCATTGTATATGCAAACACATGAATTCCTAGATTAAACACAAAACAAAATAAATCAACATGTCTCTTTTGTGTATTCACCATGAAATCAAAATAAACAAGTTTTAACGCATAGTCTACTAGAACAAAAATCAAAACACTTCCCTATAGGCTCTCAATGCATCGTTTGGAATGATTTGCACAATGAATCTTGTTGTTCTCCTCGTTGTATCTGATTCTATCCCGAATCTGCACAACAAAATCAACCTTTCCCTTTCCATTGACATTAGCACATTCAAAATCAAGTAATTGTATTAACGGAATTGAAAGGTCACATCCAATTTCGCAATATGAAAATTCAATAATATAATTAACACTAGGATGAGGATATATAAACACAACAAGAGCTAAAGAATTTCCCCAAGTGTTGATAAAAATTGGAATATCATCAAAATAGATAATAACAAATTTTCTCATAAAAAAAATGCAAAATATGGCTCAATATGAAAACACTTAATGCCTTAGAAAATCCGAATGACTTAACTAGACACGCATGTAAACCACATCTCACTCTAGTTTGATTATAAACACTTTTCAAACCAATTTTAAACTCCTTTCCATTCACGACAACATTTTCAAAATCATGCAATGAAGATTGCTCGACTGGAAAGACATGATCACTTCCAAATAACGACAAACCTTGTACAAATTGACTAGCATGAAAACAAGAATACGGACAAGAAAACCTAGAATGAATTTTACGAAGATAAGAACATTGGAAACGAGAATACACATCATGATCATAAACTAACTCAACAAATATCAAATATCCTCCCTAGTTTACGATAAAGATGATTCTACCATCAAAATAGCTAACAACAAATTTATCAATGGAAGCATGCAAAACATGTTTTAATAAACCCATAAAAACACTAGATGCATTAGTTAATTTAACTGAAATAACTAACCAAGTATACAAATCACATGTCAACGCAACTTTTCATCCATCGCAATCTCCCATGCTAATTTGATTAGGCATTGTCATCACGTGGTTATCATCAAGTGTAGATAAAACACAAGTATTATGCAATTTATCAAGCATATTATCTAAGCAAAGAAAATAACGATACTTATTTACCAACTGAAAATCAACGCACAAGCTCAATATCGTTTCCTCCTTAGGTACTATGCTCTCTTGAACTACACATGAACTCATGCTCTCTCCCATGATACTTGTCTTGATCAACTCCAACTTGCCTTGGTAACTCTGTCGTTTCCTCGGGAACGCTATAAGCTGATCGGTACGGAATGATAGCACTAGGTATGTAACCCCTCACCTGTATAAAACAGAACTAGACAAAACAGAGTTAACCTAGTTAGTATTCAATAGCGCCTCCTTGTACGAATGTACAATCATCTGCTGTTTAAAATACAATTCACTTTTCAACTCACTATTTTTTTCATAGTCACTTATTTTTCTCTCAACTGTTTCATGCTCTCTTTTATTTCCAATCTCGCTCTCCTCAATCTCTCGTTTGTTTTCACTTTCATTCTTTTCAATCACTCTTTTCAATCTCTCTTTTCTTTTCATTCTCACTCGTCTCTAATTCTTCTTTTCCACTCACTATCGCTTGATCATCTTCTTGAGCACTTTCTTGCTTCGGTTCACGATCTATTTGTAAGTGCTTTAGATCTTCATGGACTCCATCATGTACACTAGAATCTAACAATTCTCCTTAGACTTCATATTCTTTTTCGAATTCTACCTTCCTCGGCTGATCTTGAATCTCATGTGCCGTAGGAACGTTTCGAATCTGCATCCAACAATCTTCTAACCCCTCGCGAAACACCTCCATCATCTTACAAGCTGAATCCTTGAGGTCCTCTTTTACCCCTTTGGAAAATACTTGTTCCCTATGTACCCTAGGAGTTTCGCGTGGATGTCTCCAATGCTACTTTTCATGTCTATGAACCTTCTTGTCACCATCCCAAATTGATCGCCTTGAAGGTTGCTCTACACTTTTTGAAACAGCATAATTACAATACCTCTCATAATCTTTCTCCCATGTTCTCTTCCATTCATCTTCGAAAGAATCCATACGAACTCTTGGTTTCCTTTTTAATTACTCCTCATAGACAAACATGTTTGCTACAAAACAAAGATTAGTAGATAAAATGTTTTCTCAACACTCTCTTACGATTTTCGCTCAAACAATGTTTCAATTGTGTATGCACTCAAGTGGCTTTTACCCTCAATTAAGCTCACAACTCTTGCCTTTTACCACTCAATATTCTCTCTTATAGGTTCTTTTTGAATTCACCAAATAATATCACAGTTTTACTATTCAATTCAATAAGAACTTAACAAGAACAAAATATAGAAGGTGTGAATTTTCGGAATATTGATTGCCTTGTACTCCTCTTGTATGCTCTCTTTAAATTTCCACATGTAGGCTTTCCCGAAAACTTATTGTGTCGTTTAGTCGGAATTGATGATTGAATGATGTGCTAAAATTTTGATTAGCACAATAGAAATAAATTCTGAAAATTTTTCTATACTTTTTTTTTGCTCAACAATTCAAACAGAAAAATTAAAGGATAAATAACTTGCTAGGAACTTAACTTTGATACCAAACATGGAACGCTTGCGTGAGGTGGTCGTCTCCCTGATCGTTTCTAGCAAAGTCGTAAGGTGGATCGCTCACAACGCCTAAACCCCTCACTAATATGTAAGCGGTAATTTTGGTATAATTGCTCGCGCTAGGAAATCTGCGTTGAATGAACACCAACGACACCTTGACCCCTCGCTTATATGTAAGCTGTAATCTTGGTATAATCGACGATTGATGCGGTAGAAGACGCCACACACAACTATGTATTATTGTATAATAAATTAATATTGAACCTCACAGAAAAACCATGAATAGTTCGAGAGTTCTCAAAGAACCAAAAGGAGAATAATCTCACAGGAATTTAATTAATAATCTGAAGTTGTATGAAGTACATTAGCTTTGACCCCTATTTATACTAAAAAGTAATCCTAACCTTAATAACAAAAGAAATAAAATACATACCGATCAAACTTAAATTGGAATTGAAAATCTTAACTAGATAAAATCCTAATTACATTAGTATAAAAACTAATTTTTCCTAGAATCTAAAAATCTCCCAATTACCGTGTTCGGATCTTATGAGTTATGTTACCGCGTGAAAATAATCCTCGCCGTGTGAAAATAATCCTTGCATGTAACCAACACATGAATATTGATGTTTTAAGGATTGCTGAATCTGTGTACTTATATGAATCCAAAATCAATTAAGATAGCTTGCTGCATATGTTATGTTGATTAATCATTCCTTGGCCCACATGTATGCTAGGAATATATTAACATATATTAAGTTTGCTGCATGCTTGTTGAATTTTGTGAGAATTGCTATTAGTCCGACGTGATATATGTAATGTAATTGCCGATTGGAATTGCTGACTCGAACATTTCCATGGGCCCCACATTATTTACCATCCTTTGCATGTAAGATATTAGCATGCTGCCCACTTTTATCTATGTAATCCCACATGAAAAGCTTGATGAATATCCGTGTACTCCAATTTGCAATGCATAAAAACTTGCATCTATTTGCTGAATGTCATTAGTCCATTAACTTCTTCAATATGCTAGGAATCCGTGAATGGCCAGGAATTTGCATGGTTGCTGATTTGAATTGTAAAATTGGGTCAGTCCATTTGCATTTTAATTGCGCTTCTTTGGTCCAATAAGGGTCATGTTAATTAATTGACGAACAACTCTTTTATTGAACTTTCTTGAATAATCTTCAGCCCAATTCTTGAAATCACTTGATGAATCCCTGGTGCTTGAATTGAGTTATTGACGTTTGATGCAATCCTGATCAGGATTGTGTTAATAAGGAAATAGGAAAACAACCATACGAATGTTGAAAGACAAATGAAAATGCCACACAGTTTACCAAAAGCTTTCGGTGTCTCTTAACCGGATCATTGGCTGCCGGCATACTAGAACTAGCATCATCGTGTGGGCGTTTCGTCAACGGCTTCAAGATAAGGGTGGTCCCATTCACGGTATGCCTAATAACATCCTGACAAACTGGGCCCACAGTAGAACCTATAGGAGGCACCACCTCAGAAACAGTAGTAGTAGGTGCTCTCGCTCTAGAGCGAGTAACTCTCGTCTCCTCGGCAGTAGATGGGGAGGAGCTTGGGGAGGTATCTGGGATGGAGGTACCTGTGAAGAAACTCGTGGAGGATGACGCCTAGAAGTGGCGGGAGCATGATTGGGAGGAGTGTCAAGAGGATTCCGAAGGAGATTTTCTGTCGAAGGAAGGAGGAAGCTTGGTCCTTGACTGCTGGTTGGCTAACTCTCTGAACAGGTGTTGAGTCTGGGAGAACATAGTAGTTTGGCCCACTGGAGATGTTTGGGAGGAGAAACCGGCAACGAGCAAACCATAGCATCATCTTGCCACATTTTCAGATTGATAGGCCAGAAGTTGTGCTCACCACCATCATAGCGTCCTTCCCGAGAAGAATCCGGTATGACAAAAGGGTGAGAGTCATAATGAGCAATTGGTAGTCTTGGAAGCTCCCATGCAAACGAGCGGGATACGGGGACAAAATTATTGAGAGCACTCTTGTAATTCCCAAAAGTATAAGTCCTTTAATATATGAGAGAATAAACCAAGATGTTATCAAGGTTATATGGCTCAGAAAAAGAAAGACTGAAGTTACCTTAAAGATAAAAAAACAAGGAAAGATGATTCAAGTGACCTTGATGGCTATTGTAATGGAAAATTTGTTACACAACATGATATGCTAAGAGAGCTAGCTATCCACTAGTGCAACCAAGATGCTCTAGAACTGAGGAAAAGATTGATTATCGAGATAGGAGGAAATAGCCTACCTAAGGAGTTGGTTGAAAAGTTAAAACAACCTCTTTATGCCCGCCTTGTGTCAATTTCTACATTCTAAAGAGAATCGGTGTTTTGCGATAAGCAGACTTCTTTGCTATGGGGATTTTATAAAAAAGTCGGCGTGATTATGGTGAAAGAAGATATCAACCTAAATTGGCTTTGAATTTTGGGTGTGAATGTTTCTTTGTTTAATCACTTTAAACTAGCAGCCTAATTTGTACTTGGGCTCACATTTGCCCACTGCACATGAGTCACACATTTGAAGTGGCGATCATGCAAAATACTTCAAGTCTTGAAATCTCGCTTTAATTTTCGGAATGATCCTAGAATTCAGTCTTGCAAGCCTCGAAAATGAAGTATTTAGGAGAGGGAACCCCCATGAGGTCAAACCCCGAGGGGAGCTCGCACAGGATATTTTGTGCAATCCACCATCAAATCTTCCCAAATCTTGCTCAATCTCATTGTTTCCTTAATTCTTTGGAAACTAAATCACGATAAATCAAATTAAATCTGGAAACTTCATATTACCAAATAAAAATCAAATACTTTTTTTTTCTTTTTTGCCTTTTCTTTTTTCTTTTTTTAGCAACAACGTTCATATATTAACTAATAAATCATTTTTTTACTTGGAACTTTGCAGTTGGTAGTCATATCCCTGCTAGTTTAAAGGGATTAAACAAAGAAACATACCCACCCAAAAGTCCAAAGCCAATTTAGGTTGATATCTTCTTTCACCAGAATCACATCCACTTTTTTATAAAATCCCCATAGCAAAGAAGTCTGCTTATCGCAAAACACCATTAAGGCCTCTAATTCCTCTACAAACTGAGGTAACTCAAATAATCTCAAGTAACCTCGCATGTGAAGTGTTCTTAGACCATGTAAATCACTCATTCGTTTCGGCATCTCAGTAAGGCTTAAACAATTATACACATAAACCAAGTTTAGTTTTTGGAGGCATCCGATTGTTTTAGGTAACCTCCCTTGTATAAGAATTAAGTGTCAGTGATTGCAAATTTATCAGCCTTCCAATTTTCACTGGGAGCACTCTCCGCTCGTTACAAGTTATATTGATTTTCTTAAGATGAATATTGTCACATAGTCCCGCAGGTAATTTAACCAAGTCATGACAATATTCGATCTCAATCTCCACAATATTTGGGAACATATTAGGACCATTGTCCAAAGCGTTACCAATCTGATTCTCTTTAGGCTGTAGAAATTGATACAAGGCGGGCATGAAGAGGTTGTTTTAACTTTTCAACCAACTCCTTGGGAAGGCTATTTCCTCCTATCTCGATAATCAATCTTTTCCTCAGTTCTATAGCCTCTTAGCATATCATGATGTGTAACAAATTGCCCATTAGAATAGCCATCAAGGTTACTTGAATCATCTTTCCTTGCTTGATTTTTTTTCTTTTAGGTAACTTCAGTCTTTCTTTTTCCAAGCCATATTACCTTGATTACATCTTGGTTTTTTCCTCTGATATTAAAGAAAGACTTGTACTTTTAGGAACTCAAAGAGGCACTTTGTTCCAACAGTCAAAGAACGAATCATGAAGGAAGCAAGGTATCATAGTAGGACCACCTTAGGTGGGCGAACCCTAGGGGCCGAATCCTAGGGGCCGAACCCTAGGGAGTTTTTCGTCTTTTGCTCATTTTGTTCCTTCTTTTTTCAGGTGTCCATCTCTCATTTTTCGGGCTGAGTCTCTCATTCAAGCTTTAGACTTCTTTTCTGCCGGATATTGTCAAAGGGAGATTGTTTTCAAGGCAACCTCGTTTGCTTGTGATTCCTCACATCTCTTTTCGCCGTGGTAAGCACTTAATTTCGAACACTTTATTTTCTCATTTCATAGAATTCTCATGTCAAATCCCCTTTGTTGCAGGCCAATTCTGACGAGCGTTCTACGAACCCAAAAACCACCAAGGAAATCCTCTTCCTCAGTGAATGGAGAAAATCTCCTCTCTATGGGCACTTTGATGTCTTCTGGGAACAAGTGAAGAGTTATGATCGTTCAACTTTTCCTCCGTTTGACAAAGAGGGTCTGTTTCTATATGCTGCAACTTACGAAAGTCGGGAGAGTTTTCGTCGTTCTGATCGTATTCCCCGCATGTGTATCGAGAAGCAGGAATACCCTTTCAGCCCGGTCCGCTTCCTATCCGACTCTTGCAACCGCCTTCAAGAATGGCAGCACTGGATTGACGAGATCCTTGGGGATTCAATACATGTAAAGATGCTCGAGGATGCTGTCATTCTGCATTCAGATGTGTAGGGATCTGCACATTCATTAGGACCATGGCGCCCTCACTTTATTGCTTTCACGCTAGTGCTCCTCTACCTGCACCGCTTGGGGGAATTCATCCCTACTTTAGAGGACGTCTATTCTATTTACCAGTAAGTTTCCTTTTCCTTCCATTCGTTCATCATCATTTTTTTTCTTGGATTATGTACTTATTCTGACTTATATATTGTAGCCTTCTTGCCACTGCTTTAGTCTCGTGCGATCCCTCTGGCTTGTCTCCTAGGGTGCCGAGTATGTCATATCTTATAGAGGCTTTTAAGCGGGCCTCTAACTACACTTCGCGGTACCCTTTTTCCAAATTGGTACATTTTTGTATCAATTCTCTTTCATACTGCACTTTCCTTTTGCTCATCAACGTTTTCCCTCTTGTTTAGGTGCGACGTGAATTGCTTCATCCCGGGCTCTTTTCTTCAGATCTTCCTCTTCGAGCGCTTTTGGGGCCATTCTACCTCATTACACTTCTCCAAGGAGAAGAAGCTTCCACGAGGTTATTAGACCTAGACTGGACCGCTGGTCGGACTGGTAAAAACGGAAACCGGTCCACACTCTGGTCCGGTTTGGACCAATTAACCAGTTTAGACCTGGTCAAACCCGGCAACCCGACGGTTGAACCGGTCGACCTAGTGAACCGGTAACTGGGTCACCAGTTTTACCGGTTCCCTAAAAAAAGATATTTTTTAGTTTAATCCTTTGAATTTGATTGAATGTACCATAGAGATTTTTACATTTGTGTTTGATTTTATCACTCTTGAGTTTTGACTTATGATCATGATTTAATCTTTCTTTTCATAGAGATTTAGTATTTATTTGAATTGTATAAAGTAAACATTGTTCAAATAAGTTTTGTTTTTTGGTAGATAAATTGATTAATTTTACATATTTACTAAATATTATATATAATATATAATAATATATAATAATTAATATATTTAATTATTTAATTATTTATTACATATTAATGACGTCAATGAGTCAATAACGGTTCGACTACTGGTTGGACCAGTAGCCCATCTGTAACACCCCCTTCCCAAAGGAAAAAGGATGTCACACACAAAACATAATAAATGGAAGCCTGTAATAAACCTCATAGTATTTCTAAATAGATTGAATGCCAGAAGTCTTAAACGCCAATTTAAATAGAAAGAACTCCACATATACATAGTCTCTACTTTTCAAAATAAATGCCAAAATGGCCCAAACATCCATCTACTAAATATTAGGAAACCAAGTCTAATAATAATCTCAAAAGCTAATCTACTAATTTGGATCAAAGGTAGCTCTCATCCCACAGATCCTGATCACCCCTGATTACCTGCTGGAAAAAGAACACAGCGTGAGCCAATTGCCCAGTACGGATATGAAGATGAACAAATATATCACAATATGAAATGTATCTGAAAGAGTCGAATGAATAAACAGATGCGAATTACAAACGAATTACGAATATATCAGAATTAGCGAGACTATTTACAAATGATTAACACTGTCAAACGAATAATCATAGCCAAAAGAATCCCGAACAAAAAAAGGCTGAATCAAATGGTTATAAGGTGACAATTTCATACTGAGCTCAAATACAAATAGCCAAAGGCTAACAAAATACATCGGTACCATGATGTATGCCAATCAAAACAGATAGTACGCACGACACATATGTCACTAATCCGCCAAACAAATCGAATCAAATCAAACCCTGGGTCGACCCATACGTATCCTGAACAAACAAATCAAATGGCCAAAGATCATACCCAGAGCATACAAAAGGATACGCCGTGGACTGATCACACCGCCACGGAAGGTGTCGTGCCCTTGTGTCAAGAGGACATGCTTGTGGTACCCCCACAGGTGGTTAGCTCAACTATACCCTAAGGATCAAACTACAAAATGTAAGCCAAAGGGGGTTCAAATCACAAGGCTTACATGACCATCTGCAAATGAAATCGAATTATCAAATACGAACATTCTTAATTATCACAATATATCAATGATCAAAATAACTCCCGAATGTGAACGAAAATATACGAACAATGATACAAACGAATAAAGTCTCCAAAATATATTGATATAATTAATTAGTTCAAAGAGTACAAATACGAGTTACATGTACCAACGCCAACGTGAAACTATCATATGAATTCGAGAAGGAACAATCATGTGGAACAATAACTAACTTCTAAATAAAAAGCTAAACGA
The DNA here is from genome assembly GCA_020205555.1 of Panax stipuleanatus. Lineage (NCBI taxonomy): Eukaryota > Viridiplantae > Streptophyta > Magnoliopsida > Apiales > Araliaceae > Panax > Panax stipuleanatus. The sequence goes on from CM035120.1 coordinate 19,624,729, forward strand.
ACATTTCAAAATTTAAAGGATTATCGCTGAAGGAGTACGGAATCCGTACCTGAGTTAAGCAATGTAATACCCGAAATTATAACCTCAAAAATAGTTCATTAAACTCCTTCCGTCCGAGCTAATTACATAAAATAATAATAAATGTAAGTACATTTACAAAAATATTATTCCCATATTTAACCCGTTAATTAACTCATCTTACTAATATTATTATTATTATTATAGATTTTATATGTATTAACTATCTACCTTCTGATTTAAAAGATATACATATATTAAATTGGTATTTATATATATATATATTAAATATACAGATATATACATATATTAAAGTAGTTTGCAACGGAAGCTTCAGGATTCAAGTTATATAATATATATATATATATATATATATATAAAAGTATATATACTGCCACTTTTGATTCATGAATGAGACTCCTATTTTGGGACAATTTTAGATGCTATTCTTAATGCAATACTAAGTCAGAAAGCTTTTAATCCAATTAAATTAAAAAAAGAAGTGCGCAACTTACTAGTATAATCCGATTTCCCACTTTCCCTTGTTTTACCGAGGCTGCGCTCTCCTTTCTTTTCTTTCTTCAGTAAACGATAGTTAGGTTTTACTTGGTTATTTATATATCTTATTATTTCTCCAAATTTTAATAGGATTTTAATATTGCATAAATATAAATTAGACCCAAATTAATTTAAAGCCCAATTTTACCAAATTAGTTTATCCATCACTTATTAATTTTTATTAACCCACATAAATTAAATGACTATTTTGACCCAATTAAAAGACAAAGTCCAAACAATCATTTTAAAAAAAATATAAATATAAATATAAATATAAATTAAATCTAAATATTATTATTTTTTATTTTTTTCGGGTATTACATCACCTCCCCCTTACAAGGATTCCGTCCCCGGAATCAAAATAATAGAACATACCTAATTCTCAAAAAGATGCGGATACTTCGCTAGAATAGAGTCCTCCATCTCCCAAGTAGCTTTCCGCTCCGGATGGTTTTTCCAGACTTTAACAAATGAGATTGTCTTCGCCCTCATAACCTGTTCTTGACGATTTAAAATCGCCTCGGCTTCTTCCTCACAAGTAAGATTTTCTCGAATCTTATGTAACGGGTATTGCACAACATGAAACAGGTGATAATTATATCTCCTTAACACAGAAACATGTAAGACATTATGCACGTGAGATAATTGTGGTGGCAAAGCCACCCGATATGCCACCTCTCCAACTTTCTCAAGAACTTCAAAAGGGCCAATGAAACGCGGACTAAGCTTTCTTTTTAAACCGAACCTTCGAACACCTTTCCATGGAGAAACTTTCAAAAACACGTGCTCGCCAGGTGTGAATTCAAGAGCCCTCCTATGAATATTAGCATAACTCTTTTACCGTGATCGAGCTTCTTTCAATTTTTCTTTAGCCACTGCTACCTTCTCCGTAGTAATCCTAACCAAATCGGGTCCTTCTATTATCCTTTCTCCAACCTCATCCCAACAAGTCGGAGCTCGACACTTCTTACCATATAATGCTTTAAAAGGAGCCATACCAATACTAGCTTGCCAACTGTTATTATATGCGAACTCCACCAAACTCAAATAATCATCACAGTTTCCTGTCCATTCTAAAGCACAAGATCGCAACATGTCTTCTAATGTCTGAATAATTCTCTCTGATTGCCCATCTGTCTACGGATGAAAAGTCGTACTATAGTTAAGTCGTGTTCCCCAAGCTCGTTGAAATCCTTTCCAAAATCGAGAAGTAGACCGCGGATCCCGATCCGAAACAATAGAAACCGGAGTCTCATGAAGCTTAACAATCTCACGTTGAAAAATATCTGCTAACTTATTTACCGAAAAATCCTCACGAATAGCCAGGAAATGAGCCGATTTGGTCAAACGATCCACTTCCACCCAAATAACATCATTTTTCTTAAGAATACTCGGTAAACCAGTTACAAAGTCCATCGAAATATCATCCCATTTCCACACAGGAACCTCTAACTGTTGCAACAAACCACCAGGCCGCTGATGCTCTATTTTCATTTGCTGACAAGTAAGACATTTACTCACAAATTCAGCTACATCCCTTTTCATTCCGCTCCACCAGAAATTCTCCTTCAAATCCTTATACATCTTTGTAGACCCCGGATGAATAGAGAATAGCGAACTATGAGCTTCGGTCAACACTGCCTCACGAATCATTGGATCCTTCGGAACACATAACCGTTTACCAAACCATATCACACCTTGTTCGTCAATGCGAAACTCTGGCTGCCTACCCTCATCCATATTCTGCGTTACAACCCACAACTCGCCATCCTCCTTTTGGGCTTCTTTAATACGCATAATAAGAGAAGGTTCCACCCTCATACCTACTACCAACCCATCAGAACCTCTAGCATATAGCTCCAAACCCACACGCTCCATATCCGAGATAAGTTGAGGTTGTGTAACCAAGGCAGCTACACTCCCTGAACTTTTTCGACTAAGAGCATCTGCAACCACATTAGCCTTACCGGGGTGATATTGAATCCTTGCATCATAATCCTTGAGAAGCTCCAACCAACGCCTCTGCCTCATGTTAAGCTCCTTCTGAGTAAAAATATATTTAAGGCTCTTGTGGTCGGTGAAAATGGCACAAGTCTCACCATATAGATAGTGCCTCCAAATCTTTAAGGCAAAAATAACTGCTGCTAACTCCAAGTCGTGAGTAGGGTAATTCACCTCATAAGGTTTAAGTTGTCTGGAAGCATAAACAATTACCTGGCCATGCTGCATCAAAACACACCCTAAACCCTTCTTGGAAGCATCACTATAAATCTGATAACCTTCTGTCCCCGGCGGTAATGCAAGTACTGGAGCCGACATAAGTCTCTTCTTAAGCTACTCAAAACTCTTCTCACGCTCCTCATTCCCCACAAACTTTGTGCCCTTTCTCATCAACTGAGTTAATGGCAAAGCTAACAAAAAGAAACCTTCCACAAATCGCCTGCAGTACCCTGCCAAACCCAAGAAACTCCTAACTTCAGTTACCGTGGTAGGTCTTGGCCAAATAGTAATAGCCTCAACCTTCGCAGGGTCCACCTTAATAACTTCTGCAGACACGACAGGTCCCAAAAATGCTACCTGTTCTAGCCAAAACTCACATTTAGAGAACTTAGCATATAACTTGTTCTTCTGCAGAACCCCCAAAATAGTATGAAGATGCCCTTCATGCTCCTCCTTAGACTTGGAATACACCAAAATGTCATCAATGAAGACAATGACAAATTGGTCCAAGTACTCGCTAAAAACCCGATTCATCAGATCTATAAACACCGCCGGAGCATTAGTCAGCCCAAACGACATCACCAAGAACTCGTAGTGCCCATATTGAGTACGAAAAGCTGTTTTAGGAATGTCTTCATCCCTTACTCTCAACTGATGGTACTTCGACCTCAAATCTATCTGAGAAGAACTTTGCCCCTTGGAGCTAATCAAAAAGGTCATCAATCCGTGGCAATGGATATCTGTTCCTGATAGTGATCCGATTTAGCTCCCTATAATCTATACACAACCTCATAGATCCATCCTTCTTTTTCACAAACAAGACTGGAACGCCCTATGGCGATACGCTCGATCTAATGAATCCACGATCTAACAACTTCTGTAATTGTTCCTTCAACTCCTGTAACTCTAATGGAGCCATCCTATAGGGTGCTTTAGAGATAGGTTCCGCTCCAGGAATGAGCTCAATAGTAAACTCAACTTCTCTTGGCGGTGGCAATCCTGACAAATCTTTAGGAAATACTTCAGAAAATTCTCGCACAACTGAATATTCTTCCACTTGGAGCTCACCCATCGAGGTATCCTTCACATAAGCTAAATAACAATCACATCCCTTAGCAATCATTTTGCTCGCCTTCAAAGCTGAGATCGACTTAACAACACCATTCGGCTTGGAACACTGAAACTCAAATTCTGGAGCTTCTAAAGTTCCAAAAATAACCTTCCTCACCTGACAATCAATAGTAGCTCGATGCTTACTTAGCCAATCCATACCCAAGATGATATCAAAATCATGCATCACCATCGGAAGTAAATTAGCCGCATACACCCTTCTCCCTAACTTCAAAGGACACTCGTGGAATTGCTTAGAAATAATCACAGAATTCCCCATCGGGGTAGCAATAGATAAATGAGGATCTAATATGTGAGAAGACACTTCAAGATGACGAACAAATGAAAGTGCAACAATAGAATGTGTAGATCCAGTATCAAACAAAACTGATGCCTCATGATTTCCTACAAGAAGTATGCCTGAGATAGTACCTGGTGCTTGAGCCGCCTGATTAGCTGTTATTGCAAATACTCTCCCACCGGTATTGTGCTGACCGCCATTACCGGCATTACCTCCTCCCCCATTACCACGCTGAACTGTGCAGTCAGTTGCTCTATGTCCCATTTGGCCACATAAGAAACAAGCCCCTGTCTCTCTATAGCACGCCCTGCCAGCATGATACCCAACACAAGTAGCACATGGGCCAGGTGGAAGTGGAAAAAGGTTCGGATTGCCCCCACCTGCTGGTCCTGGATACCGCCCCTTGAATATGACCCTGTTGGCGATGCTGACCCTGATTATGCTGGAAACCCCTATTCTGTTGAAATCCCCTATTTTGATACTGCCCTCCAGCTTGCCACTGACCCTGCTGCTGACCTCCACGACCACCCTGCTGCATTGGGTAAGCAACATCCCTTCGAGGATTAAATCGCTGACCCGATGGAGGCTCATTCCAATTATGCTGCCTTCTATTCTGATTCTTGCCAAACTGTCCTATTCCTTGCCCTTGCTGATCATCTCTATCTCTCTTTTGACTCCCTTCTGCTTTGGAAGCTCGAAAGTCCTTATGCTACATTTCCACACGCTTAGCTGCATTAGCCACCTGTGATACATCTGTAAATATGGTGTGAATGATCGATCTCCTATACTCATATTTCAAAGCCCATATGAATTTTTCTGCCTGTTGTGCAGCTGTCCCAGCTACTGAACTAGCAAAACCAGCCAATCTAGTAAACCTCGCCATGAAATCAGTAATAGTCTCATCCTCCTGTCGAATGGATACAAACTCCCTGATGTATGCATCCCTATCAGCGTTTGGGAAGTACTGCTGATAGAAAAGATCACAAAAAACGCTCCATATGAGTGCATCCATAAATCCATCTCCCTGTGTAGCCTTTAACAATTTCCACCATCGCTGAGCATCATCCTCTAGCATATAAACCGCTAATCTCACTTTCTGATTTTCTGAACACCCAATCATATCAAAAATTTTCTCCAAGTGGGCGATCCAGTTCTCTGCATCAATTGGAGTAGGAGCAAAATGAAAAGATTTGGGCTTCTGCTTAATGAACCTCTCCAACAACACATATAACGGCTGCACTGGCTGACCCACTTGATCTTCGGGAGGATCATTCTGCTCATGCTATGGTATCTCTGCATCATTCCCTATACTATTGGCATGATGATTTCCTTGCACCTGCGGAATACCCTGCATAGCATATGCCACTGCATGTGTAACTGCCTCATTCACCATTGCTGCTACCATAGCCGGGGTTATTGTTACATTATCCTGAGTCCCATCGTTTCCACCTTGGTTAACAGCCTCAACCTGGGCTGCCCCTGACCCCTCCTACCGTTATTGCCCTGTCTCCCAGCAATTCTTGAAGACCTACGAGCCATCTATGATACAAAATCAACAAATTAGAACAAACAGATCAAAACAAATAATCAAAGTCAAAATTATGCGGAATGAAGATCAAACGCAACATAAAAACTATAATAAAATCTTATAACTACCCAGTGGTCTACCCGTAACTCACAGGTCAAGCCTAAAAGGCAATCTACAAGATCATAACCTGGCTCTAATACCAACTCTGTAACACCCCCTTCCCAAAGGAAAAAGGATGTCACACAAAACATAATAAATGGAAGCCTGTAATAAACCTCAAAGTATTTCTATATAGATTGAATACCAGAAGTCTTAAAAGCCAATTTAAATAGAAAGAACTGCACATATATAGTCTCTACTTTTCAAAATATATGCCAAAATGGCCCAAACATCCATCTACAAAATATTAGGAAACCAAGTCTAATAATAATCTCAAAAGCTAATCTACTAATTTGGATCAAAGGTAGCTCTCATCCCACATATCCTGATCACCCCTGATTACCTGCTGGAAAAAGAACACAGCGTGAGCCAATTGCCCAGTACGGATATGAAGATGAACAAATATATCACAATATGAAATGTATCTGAAAGAGTCGAATGAATAAACAGATGCGAATTACAAACGAATTACGAATATATCAGAATTAGCGAGACTATTTACAAATGATTAACACTGTCAAACGAATAATCATAGCCAAAAGAATCCCGAACAAAAAAAGGCTGAATCAAATGGTTATAAGGTGACAATTTCATACTGAGCTCAAATACAAATAGCCAAAGGCTAACAAAATACATCGGTACCATGATGTATGCCAATCAAAACAGATAGTACGCACGACACATATGTCACTAATCCGCCAAACAAATCGAATCAAATCAAACCCTGGGTCGACCCATACGTATCCTGAACAAACAAATCAAATGGCCAAAGATCATACCCAGAGCATACAAAAGGATACGCCGTGGACTGATCACACCGCCACGGAAGGTGTCGTGCCCTTGTGTCAAGAGGACATGCTTGTGGTACCCCCACAGGTGGTTAGCTCAACTATACCCTAAGGATCAAACTACAAAATGTAAGCCAAAGGGGGTTCAAATCACAAGGCTTACATGACCATCTGCAAATGAAATCGAATTATCAAATACGAACATTCTTAATTATCACAATATATCAATGATCAAAATAACTCCCGAATGTGAACGAAAATATACGAACAATGATACAAACGAATAAAGTCTCCAAAATATATTGATATAATTAATTAGTTCAAAGAGTACAAATACGAGTTACATGTACCAACGCCAACGTGAAACTATCATATGAATTCGAGAAGGAACAATCATGTGGAACAATAACTAACTTCTAAATAAAAAGCTAAACGAACATTTCAAAATTTAAAGGATTATCGCTGAAGGAGTACGGAATCCGTACCTGAGTTAAGCAATGTAATACCCGAAATTATAACCTCAAAAATAGTTCGTTAAACTCCTTCCGTCCGAGCTAATTACATAAAATAATAATAAATGTAAGTACATTTACAAAAATATTATTCCCATATTTAACCCGTTAATTAACTCATCTTACTAATATTATTATTATTATAGATTTTATATGTATTAACTATCTACCTTCTGATTTAAAAGATATACATATATTAAATTGGTTTATATGTATATATATTAAATATACAGATATATACATATATTAAAGTAGTTTGCAACGGAAGCTTCAGGATTCAAGTGTTATATATATATATATATATATATATATATATACAATAAGGCTCTTAAACAGACTGTTCGTAAACGAACAATCCTTTTGCGTACACTTTTAAATTGAATAAGTGGGCCCAATTATGTACTATCTCAATTATGTAGGATAAGTAGGAAAAGGATGTACGCAAAAGGATTGTTCGTTTACGAACAGTCCGTTTAAGAGCCTTATCCTATATATATATATAAAAGTATATATACTGCCACTTTTGATTCATGAATGAGACTCCTATATTGGGACAATTTTAGATGCTATTCTTAACGCAATACTAAGTCAGAAAGCTTCCAATTAAATTAAAAAAAGAAGAGCGCAACTTACTAGTATAATCCGATTTCCCACTTTCCCTTGTTTTGCCGAGGCTGCACTCTCCTTTCTTTTCTTTCTTCAGTAAACGATAGTTAGGTTTTACTTGGCTATTTATATATCTTACTCTCCAAATTTTAATAGGATTTTAATATTGCATAAATATAAATTAGACCCAAATTAATTTTACCAAATTAGTTTATCCATCACTTATTAATTTTTATTGACCCACAAATTAAATGACTATTTTGACCCAATTAAAAGACAAACTCCAAAAAATATTTTAAAAAAAATATAAATATAAATATTATTATTTTTATTTTTTTCTGGTATTACACCATCTACCTGGTACCTTTTCCGGTTCGATGACCGGTCCGGGTCTGAAAACAATCAACCCCCTTTCTCATCGCCGAATATTGTTCTACCTTTCGCTAGATTGATCACAGGGTGAATTCGGACTTGTAGCTCTACATTGATGATTTTTCATGTTTCATTGCTCGTTCTTATACTGTAGTCCCGGAGGGCTGTCTTTTGCCTCACTTCTATGGGAACGACTTTCGCTTCTTCTCGAGTGTCGAGGGCTTGAATGTGTCATCACTCTCTTGGTTCCTATTCATCCGGGATGCAGAACTTTGATTCTTTGTTGAGGATTACGAGTTCGACCCCGTTCTTTACTCTCCTCAGAGAGTCATGAGGCAGTTCGGCTTTGATTAAAGATTTTATGTTATGCCATGCACATTATTGTCTTGGAGTATTGGTTTGAATGACTTACGATTCAATGTTTAAATATTGGATTATAAGAGAGAATTCAAGTTAAAGACAACTAATAATTTTAAAGAAGCTTTATTCTAATAACTGAAACATGCATCGTTTTTTGAAATAGGGAAAAAAAACTACAAGTCGTGATATAAAAGCTATGACATATCGAACTGAAGAGGAGGCATAGCTAAAGCCTCCAAGTCAGTGATGGCGGTGTCCCGAATCTTCGCATTTGAGGCTCTCAAATCTTCGCATTTGAGGCTCTCAGTCTCTCAACATCTCGGGTAGCTAACTCCAATTCACGAATCAATTTGGCTGTGGCATCTTGAAGGTCCGAAAGCTGTACCGAAAGCAAGTCATCCTTATGATGACGTAAAGCGACCTCCGAGCGTAGTGCAACAATACAAAACTGGAACTAAGGAGATCTAACCTAGCACGAAAAGGAGACATGTCAAACCCACAGAGGAGAAGTCATCAACTTCACAATTAAACCTATCTAAGTCCTCTACTCGCAAATAATAGAGAGAAAGACTGTGCATCTCAAGAACAAGGCTCGCAAGTCGATCTAGAAAGACAGTCTGGGTGGAGGCCCCACGAATAATCAGCTGATCAAGTCTCTGCGAGTACCGAGTTAGGAGACACTCGAGACTTTCCTGGCTGGAAGAAGAAATCTGAAAACCCTTCCAAGAAACAAGATCTCTGGTTGGATTGAAGGAAGCTCTAGTGAGAGCCACTTTGGAAGCAACAATGACATCCATCGGAGCAAAAGCTATATGAATCGGCAGATGTGAGACTACCGGTGACTCCATGAGACCCTGGCTGTTAGGTGGATAGCCAAGGTTACTAAAAAGTGAGGTGGCTGAATCAGGATGAAGGGAATCGAATAAGGCGAGCCCCTCAAGGGACAAAATCCGATCCTTCATCTTCTCAGTCTGAAAAAGGAAAATGACATAGCATAATAAGTTATGAAGAGAGGAAGAAAAAATTAAAAGACAAGCCTACGTCAACTAAAGAAAATGCTCACAAGGTTCAAGAAAGTGTCGTGTGACTCCACATAAAGCAAAACCTCAGTTCCCCCACCCAAAAGAACTAGCCACTGTACCCTCCTTGTCAAGCGAGATGTCGGTAGAATCCTTCTGGGGAGGATGGATATCAGCAACAGGCTTTGAAGGATTCTCCCTCGAGGAAGGAGGATTCGCGGCCATAGGATCATCAACATCAACATGGGTATCACTGGTACACTCAAGGCTGTCATGTGGAGATGTTGTAGAATGGCGTGAAGAGAGAGCATCCACAGCAGAACCCAAGCTCACATCAGACAAAGAATCCTTAGCATTAAGATTGACGCGATCATTCCTTGGTGAAGAGGACTCAACAGCAATAGTGATAGGTCGGGGAGGCTCACAAGTAGTGGAAGTTGCTGCCTCACTTGCAGTATCCATAAGAAACCCAATGAGGACATTATCATCATCATCCTCAACAAGCTAAAAGGCAAGGAAAGAATTAACATAAGGAAATATGAAAGCAACCATACGAATGTTGAAAGACAAATGAAAATGCCACACAGTTTACCAAAAGTTTTTGGCGTCTCTTGATCGGATCCTCGACTGCCGTCATACTAGAACCAACATCATTGTGTGGGCGTTTCGATGAACATAATAGGGAGAAGGTCATGATGAACAGTTGATAGTCTTGAAAGCACCCATGCAAACGAGCCGGATTCAAGGAAAAAATTATTTAGAGCACTCTCGTAATTCCTATGGCAAGAACAGCCGAAGGGTCGATGCTGATCAAAAGCCAAACTGCCTTATGACTCTCTGAGAAGAGTAAAGAACGGTGTCGAACTCATCATCCTCAACAAAGTATGGAAGTTCTGTAGCCCGGATGAATAGGAACCAAGAAAGTGATGACCTATACAAGCCTTTGATGCTCGAGATAGAGCAAAAGTCGTTCCTATTGAAGTGAGGCAGAAGACCGCCCTCCGGGACTATAGTATAACGATGAGCAATGAAAGATGAAAAGTCATCAATTTAGAGTCGCACGTCCGAATTAGCCCTGTGATTAATCCATTGAGAGGTGTGGGGAACAATATTCGGCGATGAGAAAGGGGTGGAAGCTTCTTCTTCTTCTTAGAGAAGTGCAACGAGGAAAAATGACCTCGAAAGCGCTCGAAGAGGAAGATCTGAAGAAAAGAGCCCATGATGAAGCAATTCACGTTGTACCTAAACAAGTGGGAAAACATTGATGAGCAAAAAGCAAGTGTAGTATGAAAGACAAGTTAGAAAAGGGTACTTTCATAGCAAGGATAGTTTCGTCCAAGCGGCGATATAAGGTCCCCAAGAAGAGAGGAGTAAGGGGAACCTGCAAGCCCCGTGCCAATAAAGCTGTCAAACTAAACATGCGAGTTGAAGGACCATCTACTGGTGGGTCGGGAAAGCTAAAACGGGATAGTCACATAGTTAGATAAGCGGCTAGTGGAAAAGGGCACTGCTCCCCATGAAGAGCGAGAACGGACTCGCTGTTAATGGAACTATCTTAGTGACCGGGCTTGTAGTCTCAGAAGAAATAGCGTACCCAAGATAGTCACAAGGTCTTCTGCCGAGTGGGAGTCTCAAAGTCAGGAAGAAGATTATCACCCTAAAACCGCGAGGTGTAGCTAGTGGCCCGCTTGAAAGCCTCTGTCAGATATGTGACACACTAGGCACCCTAGGAGACAAGCTAGAGGGACCGCACGAGGCTGAAGCAATGGCAGGAAGGCTACAAGATATAAGTAGAATAAGTACATAATCCATGGAAAAAATGAACGATGATGAACGAATGGAAGGAAAAGGATACTTACTGGTAAAGGGCATAGACGTCCTCTAAAGTAGGGGTGAATTCCCCCCAAACGGTGACAAAGGTGCAAGTAGAGGAGCACCAACGTGAAAGCAATAAAGTGAGGGCATCATGGTCCTGCTGAATGCGCATATCCTTACACAGCTGAATGCAGAATGCCAACATCCTCGAGCATCTTTACATGTATTGAATCTCCAAGGATCTCGTCAGTCCAATGCTGCCATCCTTGGAGGCGGTTGCAGGAGTCGGATAGGAAGCGGACTGGACTGAAAGGGTATTCCTACTTCTTGATACTCATGCGGGAATACGATCAGAATGGGGGAAACTCTCCCGACTTTCATAAGCCCCAACGTACAAAAACAGAACCTTTTTGTCAGGCGGAGGAAAAGTTGAACGATCATAACTCTTTACTTGTTCCCAGAAGACATTAAAGCGCCCATAGAAAGGAGCTTTTCCCCATTCATTTAGGAAGGGGATTTCCTTAGCGGTTTTTGGGTTCATGGAACGCTCGTCAGAATTGGCCTGCAACAAAGGAGATTTGACTTGAGAATTCTATGAAATGATAAAAGAAAGTGGAAAGCATGAGAAATTAAGTGCGTACCATGGCGAAAAGAGAAGTGAGGAATCCCAAGCAAACAAGGTCGTTTTGAAAACAATCTTCCTTTAACAATATCCGGCGAAAAAGAAGTCTGAAGCTCGAATGAGAAGACTTAGCCAGGAAAAGGAGAGATTAAGGACACCTACAAAAAGAAGGAACAAAATGAGCAAAAGACGAAAAACTCCCTAGGGTTCACCCCCTTGGGGTTCGGCCACCTATGTTGGTCTTACTGTGATTCCTTGCTTCCTTCGTGGTTCGTTGTTTGACCGTTTGAATGAAGTGTTGCTTTGAATTCCCAAAAGTATAAGTCTTCCTTTAATATCTGAGGGAAAAAATCAAAATGTAATCAAGGTAATATGGCTCAGAAAAAGAAAGACTGAAGTTACCTGAAAGAAAAAAAAACTAGCACGGAAAGAGTATTCAAGTGATCTTGATGGCTATTGTAATGGCAATTTGTTACACAACATGATATGCTAAGAGAGCTAGCTATTCACTATTGCAACCAAAAGGCTATAGAACCGAGGAAAAGATTGATTATCGAGAGATAGGAGGAAATAGGCCTTCCCAAGGAGTTGGTTGAAAAGTTAAAACGACCTCTTCATGCCCGCCTTGTGTCAATTTCTACAACCTAAAGAGAATCAGATTGGTAATGTTTTGGACAATGGTGCTAATATGTTCCCAAATCTTATGGAGATTTTGATCGAATATTTCCATGACTTGTTAAATGGCCTGCTGGACTATGTGACAATATTCATCTTAACAAAATGAGCATAACTTGTAACGAGTGGAACGCGCTCCTAGAAGAAATTGGAAGGCTTATAAATTTGCAATCAGAGACTTAATTCTTGTACGAGTCTGGAGAGGTTACCTGGAACAACAGGATGCCTCCAAAAACTAAACTTGTTTGATGTGTCTTAAGCCTTACTGAGATGCCGAAACGGATGGGTGAAATGGTCTAAGAAAACTTCGCATGCGAGGTTGCTCTGGATTATTTGAGTTACCACAGTCTGTAGAGGAATTAGAGACCTTAATGTTGTTTTGCGATAAACAGACTTCTTTGCTATGAGGATTTTATAAAAAAGTGGGCGTGATTCTGGTGAAAGAAGATATCAACCTAAATTGACTTTGGACTTTTGGGTGGGAATGTTTCTTTGTTTAATCTCTTTAAACTAGTGGTGACATGACTACCAACTGTAAAGTGCCAAGTAAAAAATTGATTTATTAGTTAATATATGAACGTTGTTGCTAAAAAAAAATAAACGAAAAAAAGAAAAGAAAAGGGGATTTGATTTTTATTTGGTAATATGAAGTTTCCAGATTTAATTTGATTTATCGTGATTTAGTTTCCAAAAAATTAAGGAAACAATGAGATTGAGCATGATTTGGGAAGATTTGATGGAGGATTGCACAAAATATCCCGTGAGAGCTCTCCTAGGGGTTCGGTCCCATGGGGGTTCCCTCTCCTAAATACTTCATTTTCAAGGCTTGCAAGACTGAATTCTAGGGATCATTTTGAAAATTAACGCGAGACTTCAAGACTAGAAGTATTTTGCACGATCGCCACTCCGAAGGTGTGACTCACGTGCATGGGGCAAATGTGAGCCCAAGTATAAATTAGGGTTCACATGTAACCTAGAGAATTGAATGAAAAGACGGAAAAACCAGAAATAAATGAGCGAGATCTGAGAGAAGCCTTCACGAGTCCCGAGACAGAAGACTCATGGAGGTGACTCATTTTTAGAATTGATTGAAGGATTGGATTGGTGGCTAGAAGGACATGACAGGACAATCTGGGCATTACTCAAGTAACTAAGGGTATTTCTGAAATTTTCTCTGAGGTCACATGCTAGGCACAAGCCCCAGACATATGCGGCAGAAGGCCCAGATATGTGCTAGGCACAAGACCCAGACATATGCCAGCACAAGACCCAGACATGTGCAGGCACATGACCACTTTCCAAGAAATTCTATAAATACTCCTATTCGATGAAGAAGGGACTTTTGACCTTTTGTCTCTCTCTGAACTCTAGACACTCAAGAAGACTCTCTGGATTCTTGATACTCAAGAAGTCTCTCGGATCCTAAGAGTTCTGCCACATGTTACTAGAGTAATTGCTAACCAGTTCTTCTTCCCTCTTCAACTCATCAATCAATTCCGTACTCTTTGTGGATTTCTCTCCTCAGCCAACACGAAACCCTAACCCTAATACGATTTTCTTGCCCACATATTCCTTTTCCATCAACATCTTCTTATTAATAGCCTCATAGATGGATACTTCCATCTTCTTGTGCTTGTGTTATTGAAAGTGTATTTGAAACAAAAAATTGCAATTTTCCATTGCAAATGTACATCTGCTAAGAGACTAGGAATATAGAGCTACTAAAATGTTTAAATTTAATTAAGAAAAATAAGCACCAATTGATGTGTTGAGGAATTACAAAAGAGTTTGGTACTGCTAATGGTTAATAAGAATTTAGACATTTTGGAGTGATTGTTTTGTATGCTCTCTAAAAATTCTTTGGCAAATCTTTCATTGGAAGCGAAAATATTCGAATTTTACCTTCTCACATGTTCAAAGATTGGGATTTTGAAATCATTTTATTAATATTTAAATTTCATTTGGCAAAACTTGTTACAAAAATTTAAAACTTTCATTTCACAAAACCCCTAATGGAATTTTTTTTCCTGGAAAGGGAGAATGCAATCCTTTTTGACAAAACACAATCACGTATATGAGAAATTGGTGATTGAAGGAATGTTGAATTTTCATTGAAACGGGTATGTACTGGTATGGGTGAAAAGATTAAATGCGGAGGTGACATATCAAACTTCATAGTGTTAAAGCGCAAGTGCCTAATTTGTTACCCATTTTAGTTGTTGCTGGTGAACTACATATACATGTGTGATATGCAAGGAATGATGTAGGACAAGGTGGAAAAGAGGAATAAGAGTGCCTATTCTCGCAGAGGATTGGTACAAAAACACACAAAAGTACGAAACTTTAATCTCAAAATTAAAACCCACTACTATAAAGTCAACAATTAAAAAATTTAAAGAAAATATTCTCCTAATTCAAACTTCTAAAATGTCCTACTTAATATAAGTAGTAAATACCTAATAATCAAATATTTATCTCTAAATGACAATACAAAATTAATAATAAACGATTTTTCTCTTCCATTCCGCATCAAGGAGGCAACTTGAAATGATGATGTATTCTTATGCTTCATGGTGGTGGCTTACAATATTTGGTTATGTTTTTTGCTCACTTGAAGTTTTGTGGTGTTCCCCAATATGAATTTTTGTTGCTTGGGAGTGAGGAAGAATTTGGTCCAAGAGTCGAAGGGAATATCTGGAGAAAATTGCATCATGCTACTTTTTGGAGTACAGGAAAGGATAAACAGAGAAAAAAATTCTGAAGACATGTCGGCTAAACTTACTAGCATATTGGTGATTTATTAATTGAAAAATAGTAATACATACTTGTTATCATGGTAATATACTCTCTCTATAATATATATACACACACATATGTTTCCATGTCTGTCTCTCTTACTCTCTCTCTTGTTAAATAATATTGACAACAATAGTAGCCAGTTACTTACTGCTATTATTTAACCATCCTTTTGTTACATGTTCAATGCAGCTGCTTTGCTCAATTGGAGTTTGATATCCCTGGCTAATCTGCTAGCTTTTCTTTTCATTTTATTGAGTGCTCCAACTATAGGCAAGTATCTTATACGATTTTGGTGTTCATTACAATTCTGTTTATATGTTTTGTTGTTTATTGTTTCTAATACAATGTGCTACATTTTTGTCCGTGTTGATGAAATAATTATCCTATATCATCCTTTGTTCAAATATAGTGAGAAACACTACTTCATGTACACGACAAGCTTGAGAGGCCTATCAAGAGGTGGATAGTGAAAATAGGTTGCTTTCCAGTACTGTAAGATTTCTTAGATATCCTTCGTAGAAGGATGCATATGAGAAACAACAAATATATATGGTGGATTCGGAGAGAATGGGAAAGAAGGGGAGAATAAATTAGTCGAGGGGTGAGTTATATTAGCTTCTAATGAAGAAGATTCATCGGAGAAAATAAATTTAGTCTAGGGGTGAGTTGTATTAGCATTTAAGGAAGCATATTCATCCAAGTGTTGGTTATATATATATATCATTATTCAGCTGATTTCCTTTCCTTGGTTGAACTCAATTTCACGATCTTCATCCTATGTTGATAATACGATATAAATTCTTTTTAGTTATTCGTTTGTATGTGGACACAAGTTCTGAAAACAAAATGTTTAACTTCCTCCATCGCAAAGAAAGAACACTCAGTTAATTAATCAAAAATGATAAGTATGAGATACTACCTTCTGACCTTCTCTCTATACTCAAAGAAGATGCCCCTCACTGGTTCGTGATTCACACATAGAACAACCATCAAACAACTCCCACAATTAGTGACTCATCGAGGCCTGGGTTATTTTTTTTATCATCTCATATCTTCAGATCATGGGTGAGAGTACCCCTGCACTCAACAAAGAATTTTCCTTGTATAGGGATTTTCAATTCATTTTTGAAGGAAAATTTAAGAAAAGAGAAGTATTCTTAGAATTAAGATTTTCAGATGCAATTACATTACAAAAAGTTCAAGGAAAAATAAATTCAAAGAAGTAATTTTGGAATTTCAATTAAGTTTGAGGAGGAGCAGGAGCCTATTTAAAGTCTTTGGATACTTAATCGTTAATTACCATCAAAGGAATTATACGCTGTTTGGTAAAGTGTGAAAAGATCCTAAAACAAGTATACTACCAACGTAAACTTATTTTGGCCCTTAAAGAGTCGATTATAAAGGAAAAAGAATTGTTGCCCAGTTAGCAACAGAACCAGAAAAAGTTAAAAAATGAACACAAGATTCTGAATGAACCATCCAAAACCAGATCAGAAATCTGGACATTCCGAGAGGCATGGGAATAACCAAAGCTACCTCCACCAACTTCATCCGTCATAAGTTTTCCAGCAAAAATAGTACCAACTGAGCGAATAATCAGCAATAACTTGGAGCCTTTTAACAACATTAGTGCTAACAATGGTGTACCTAGAAAACTCGGTAGAGAGTAGATCGCACAACGGAATAAATCTTCCACACAATAGACCACTTTTAGATAAACCATAAACCCCTTACAGCGTCACTTCGAAGACAACAAATTTGAAGATCAAACAATCCTCATATTTTAATACTGAAAACTTGAGGTACTAAACGAAATAGAAATGCCTCCAAACTAAACTCAACAGAACTGCTGCTGAACCCCTCTCATTAATACAGTTGAAGAGTGAAGACAGACAGAAGACCACCAACTCAAGTCTAGAAAATACAACTTCCTATTAACCTTGAGCCTGACTGCGAGTAAGCTACCTAATGCCCACAAAAAAATATGATCTTCAGCACCAGCACCAATGGCTTAAAATCAAATCACAATATTTCCTCCTTTTTTCCAGAAGAAGACAAAACTACACCACATTTTTTCTTCCTTTCTTTTCTAATCAAAACAAGGAGATGAACAGTACCGAACTTTACCAATTAATAGTGCCAAGTACCATAGCTATGAATCTTACCGTTCACATGATGGTAGTATTCATGGTGGACACTATTTGTTCCTTTTTTGGAAACAAACACATGACTCAAAACTAAAGAGGCAATCTTTGACACAAACCTTAAAGCTCTAATACCAGTTAGATGTTCCTTGTATAAACACATGCTGAAGAATGTATAGAATTAGAGGAATAGAAGAAGAGTTAAAAGAGAGAATTACATGATGGTCTATGCTCCACCACACACCACACACCACACACCACACACCACACACCACACACCACACACCACACACCACACAAATAACACAAAACAATACATCATGTACTATTCAGTGAGATAATATGATATAAAAACTGTATAGAAGATGCCTATGAATTGGCTTCGAGCGAGTCCTCTCCGAGAACTAGACTACAAGTGTCAAATAATTCTCCTAACTAATAACTTGAAAGTAACTTTTTATTATACTAGGAAACATAATACTACCTCTGTTCCAAATTATAAGATTATTATTGACTTTTGAAAGTAAATTTAAGACATTTTCAAACTCAAAATTGAGACTATTTATTAAAAATTATAAAACAATAAATCTTACAACAAGTGGTACTTTTTAGATAGTTTACAATGTTGTCACCTTTTTTTTCTTTTCTAGAAAAAGAATTGAGATGATTCGTTACAAAATTATGTTATGAATACCAATGTTAACTTGTCATAGGGGGCAGATCCAATATCGGTAGTATAAGATATCAATGTGGGGGTTGATATAGGCTTTAACCTCTCCTCTTGGATTACTAGCTTTTTATAAGAAAATAGGGGTTTGAGATTATATCGTAACATATGGTATCAAAGCAGACGATCCACGGACTACCAGCTAAACGGAAAGGGCTACCTAGAGGCCAGATTAAAATACTCATAGGCACAAAGGGCATTGGGTCAATGTTGTTGAGCCGTCGTGGACGTCGGTAATGAAGCGTGATGGAATATTATAAATACCAATGTGAGCTTGTCATATGAGGACACATTAGTAGTATGTGATATCCATGTGGGGATTGATATAGGATTGGATCTCCCCTCTTGGATAGCTAGTTTTTCAGGAGAAAATTTGGATTTAAATTATAGAATAATAAATCTTATAATAAGTAGTACTTTTTAGATAGTTTACAATGTTGTCACTTTTTTTTCTTTTCTAGAAAAAGAATAGAATATGAAATGTCTCAAATTGACCTAAAATGTCAATAATGATATTATATTTTGGAACGGAGGGAGTATAAGGAAACAATCACTCCTTATTATACTAGAAATAAACTATAGCTCCTAATTATACTAGGAAATGTAATGTTCTTGCTCCATTAAGACTCCAAGATGGGTTGACCTCTATATATGCTAACACTTTAATACCCTCTAACACACCCTTTCATAGCTAGCCAGCTCCACACTGGCACAACCTGGCTGACCACCACCTGCCAATCTGCCACACATTCACGTACACACCTAACACTCGTAAGAAAGTATAGTTCACTAATAACTGCCTTTATGCTTTGTTTTTTAATGTCAACTCATTAGTTTTGGAAACTATATAGCTGACAACATTGGCATTCGACAGGTTTTCGTTACTGGAGGTTGTCCCTGGTTTCCAATTATGTTATTACATATTCCTTGCTGGTTATTATTTCGCATGCCATATTTCATATCATTTTATCTGTTGAGGGGGAACAATGGCGCACTTCAGATGCTCAGTGGGCAAAACTGTTAGGTTTCATAAGGTCAAATATCAATGCTCCGTATTCTTCATTCATCCCCATCCCACCCCACAGCTCTTTGCCGTTTCTACATTTCTTTTTTCTTTTCAGGAATATCACGGATGGATAAAATCTTGTGTTAAAGTAATTACTCTAACATATCAAAATTTATGGTGTTTCAGAGATGAGTCGCGGATGTCCCTGTCTGTGGGTTATTTCCTTGTCATACAACTATTGGCTGCTGTAGTTGCTTTAGCAGATAGATATGGGGGTAGATTTGTACCTGATCTATCAAAATATTCCTCTTTGCAGCATCTACTTGCTTCCTTTGAACAGATAGGTTGGTAACGACTTAGAAAACAAGTTATCCTTTTCCAATGGAATTTGATACCGCTTTAAATTTTTATCACATTCTTGGTATAGGCTGAACATGTTTTATACATATCAGAAATTCAATCATTGATATGCATTGCTTAGTTCAGTAGACCAAAAACGTATGCCACACAAATTTGGTGAAGTATTATATTATGCCAAAGGTGTGTAAATTTTGAAAATCCTGAACTGTTTACTATGTAATTGAAAATCCGGTAAATTTTTTATTTTCATTTTTACTTTTTTTGTTCTGGGATAAGTGAAGATCCAATAATTTGTTTGCCTTTGATATTCATTTTATGTTATTGATTGACAGTTAGAATCAGTCTGAATTACAAATTGGAACTTGATATTGTTTGAACTGGAATATTTTCATCAACTAGGCCTATATATCTCTGGTTTCTTTATTTGCAGTTTGCTTTTCCATCAAATTTTTAATTCAGAAGTAATTATATTGGTCCAACTTTGATGAGACAATTTTTTTTTCTTAAGCACTGCTGCTTTTCTTTGACTAGTCTTATGCAAGCATATTTATTCTGGATCATTTTTTGTGAAGCTTCTCTTCTCAGGGTTGTATCTTGCTTACTATTGCCTGCTGTACAGCTGGTTGTTGGAATCAGCCACCCCTCGTGGGTTTCTCTACCATTTTTTATATGCAGCTGCATTGGGCTTGTTGATTGTTCTTTAAGAAGAAACTTTCTAGGCCTCTTCCGGTTAGTATTTGTAGTTCCTCTTGGCCAGTTCTAACTTATTATTCAGTTTGCGCTAGTAGTTTTCTCTTCACTGATTTACATCTATTCAAATGGGTTTGAAGGTGGTGGAGATATCTTTTGTTTTATGCAGGCTTGAACATAATTATCCTGTACATATATCAGCTTCCCATTGAGTTATCTTCTATGTTCCAGTGGATCGCCAATATACTTGGGCTCTACAAGATTACTTCCAAGTCAGAATGGTCACAGTTATGCTCTGGGCTTTCGCTTATTCTATTTTACTTCATGGTAAGACAGTTTCACTTAGGTTTCGATTTGTGTCCTGTTTTGTTTTTGCAAATTGACTAGGTAAATGTATTTTCCTTTTAACAAATTGGAGATGATTGTCATATGTATGAAGTTCGTTTGGTCACCTCGGTTTGAATGCGCAGTTATGGTGGTAATATGCAACTATGATTCCATTTTTAGATGATATTTGGCCCTAAAAGGTAATAATCAGGAGTGAAAAAACTAAAGTTGGTATAAGGTCTCTAACTGGTGCAAATGAATCAGAAGAGAATTATCGGGTAGGTTCTACTTTGGGATCTTAGATGTTTAACATTGAGTGCAGGCCCTAGGTTAGGAATTGGGACTGCCCAACAATTACATATAGTGCAGTAGGGTATGATAATTGGTTCTCAATTGGCTTTAAGCCTTTAACTATAAGGTTTTGGTTGAAAAAGTAACGTTCAGCCAGAAGGATGAGTAAGAGTAGTATACCTGAGCTTTCAATCTAGTAGAAAATTGAGGGTTTAGTACTAGAATGTTAGGCTTACAGTTTTTATAGAGTTGTTAAGATCTGGGGAGTTTGAAGGGTTGGCTGTGGCTATTAGCAACATGTTGCAACTGTAAAGATAAACTAAAATAGATATAATGCTTAGAATCTAATTAAATTAACGCCTTCTAGGAGGTGTCTCACCTTGATAGTTAAATATGATATCTTATATCTTATCTTGAATAAGAACAAACTAATGTTCTTTTTTTCTTAAAAATAAATATGAACTTTTTTAGAAGGAATGAAAATGAAGAGATATCATAGTCGAGAATCTGCATAGAATTTCTACTGATTAAATCTCCCTCAAAACTCTAAAGAATATTAAACAAAAGCATTTCAAATCAACGACTCTCTCTTTCTCATTGTCCAACCAATGATTATGAGGAACGTTAGTCGACTGGGTCTACAAAACGAAATCAGGTATGAGGAACCGTATCTATGGTAGAATGCACAGGTGTCTAAGTTCTGGTACTACCACTATTGAGAAAGATAATACCTGCTACGCAGACTGCAGGGCAATAAAAGTTCTCTGGTAACAACCCTACCAATCAAAAAGCAGCAGGTTTTCAACCTTACCTATTATGCTCCACATCTCCTTAGCTACTAAACAACATCCTGAAGTTTGCGATTCTCAATAAATGTATTCTATGAAAGCATCCTTAAAAAAAGACTTCCAGAAGATGTATCACCTGCTTGAGAACCTGGGAATACACATCCTTGAGACTTTTAGAATGACAGACAAAAGAATTAGCAAAAAAGGTAAGGGAAGGTATCTTAATTTCGGTACCACGATGTATGCGGAAGAAATCGAGTACGAGGACATATTGTAGAGAGTGCACAAGGTATCTTTGTTTTCATATCACGATTAGAAAAGATAATACCTGGTAAGCGGAACGCATGGCAATTCGAGTTCCCTAATAACGTTGACAACTTATGCTTCATTTCCAGGACTAGCTGAGAAAAATCTCGCGGATCAGTTGTGATTCCCTGCTTCTATGCACAAGAGTTTCTTCATAAATTGTTTGCATCATAAAAGAGTTTCTCCATATATAGATAAAGTGGGATCCCCTCCTCTATATCAGCAAAGCTCTCCCATTCTACCCCTCTTTCAGAAAACGTTGCAACTTGCAACACGTTTTAAAGTTTTATAGCAGAAGTTCTCAGCTTTGCGTTGAAGGAAGTGTTGGCCCCATCATCCAAAAACGAAGCACAATTACTGGATTTTGTTTTTGGAAGGACCTATACACTGAGAATGACAATACCTTTTTGAGTTCGAGAAATAAAAAATAATGTTCCTTATCATCCCTGTACAAAAGGTTGAGAATAAGCTTTGAATTTTGACATTACTTATTTTGTAGATAATTGGAAACCTGCAAATTTTTCTTACAATTGAAATTACTCAGGATTCCAAGAGTGATAACTTGGCTTCTGGTCCAAGACCCACAATCTTCTGCAATGTATGACAATCCAGACTTCTCCTAACAGGTTACTGCCCAGGGCCCCGGACATTATATTTCTAAGAGTTGGTGATATATCACATTACCATACATACAAATGAGGGTCTTCAGCTAACTAATTTGGCGTGACCTACAAAATTTGTAGACATTGTACCTTGTACTTGTATAACCATTCTTCACCTTTATTAGCCATTTCATGCCAAGTTAGTTGTCAAATGTTAACGAAGTACTGATTCCGTGTGTAATGGAGACTGACATATATTTAGGATAATGTCTGGATCCATGAAAATATAATATGCGCCTCTCCATGGGACTTAAGTTCAATATACCACAGGTCTAGGTTTTCTTGGATTCTATTTCGATCACATGCAATTTGTTTATTGAATGCTTTCTAATATTTCACTTTCTTGGAGATATTTATGTTTTTTATTTTCTTATTATCTACTTAACTAGGCTTGTTTCCCCACTCTTTCAGCTTTCCTGCATTAAATATGATCTCTTGGAGATGGATATCATTGTCTCCGCGAGAGAAAGTAGCTTGACTGAGCAGCTTATTCCCCGAAAGCGTCCATTTTTTATTCACGAGTCTAGGTATTCTAAATAATCTGTTTCTAATTCTGCCATCTATTTTCTTTGTTTGTTTACATCTCTTCCTAGTACTGAGAAATAATTGCTTTATAGTTCTGTCTCACTATATTTCAAACTCTCAAGTCTTAACTAGAATAGAGAAATTCCTGGGATAATGTTTACAATGTTAAAATAGGTATTATACATAGAAAATTGAAAGAAAGGTTTCCCTTCACATAAAACTAATATGAAGTTACGCTCTATATGTAACTTATGGAACAGTATACTTAATTTGTGTACACTAGAGTTAGAGAGAGATGCTTATACTGATGATTTTCTGTTGAAGATAAATGGCTTTTCTACCTTTTAGATTTTCCACATGCAATTAGTACAAATGATCGACCACACGAACAATATCAACTCAATATTTTTGCTTCTAAAAGTACTCTTGTTTTCTTTTGTAGGCTTAAATGTTGCTTTGGGAATAGTGCTCAGCATAGCCTTCGCGAGCTAGATTGGTTATTCTAACTAGAGATATATTTAGTACTTGTCATACGGTCTTATGTTAGGATTTCTAAGTTTAGAGCACCTCTTATAATTTTTGTTTTATGGTAGTTAGATGAAAGGATTTGCCAACTAATTATTTGTACAGTAGTAATTCAATGCAAATTGTGGACTAAAAAAACTATAGGTTCTTGAAAGGAAATAATCTTATTTAAGAATCAGCATCCAGTGCTTTGGCTTGAATGTTGATTTGAAAGATGTTTGGAGTAAGGGACTAAGGGGGTGAGAAAGGAGAATTCTAGTGTACGACTTTTAGGAGTTCTTTATTGTCTTATTAAACTGAAATTGGTACAGGATATACCACCACTTGGGACATTAAAGTGGATAATTTGACAAAATCTGCCTTAGTGAGGGCATAGCACCTGCTGGTTGGTTTGTGATCCGAGCAGAAATCTGGGAGGAACCTTCCATCCCTCTCCTGCACAGAGTCACAGATACACACTATTCACACATCTATACAGTTTCAAATTTTCTGAAAATCAGAGGGTCGGCAATTTAGTATCTACATGTTATATTTTTTCGAGGCAAGCTGAATCACTGAACGAAATACAGATGTTTATGAATTCAATAAAAAATAGATGCAATCTTCTGACTTGTACATATAATTTGATTTGTTTATATTAGAGTATATTATTATTAGGCAAGGAGTCCTTCGTAGTTGATTTTGAGTATTTTATTTTGTTATGTAACAAGTTGTAAGTCATGATATATGACTTCCAACTTGAGGAGGAGTATTAGAGTATATTATTATTATTATTACTTGGTCACCAAGTATGTTTGGTGCCCACACATACTTGGTCACTTTTCAACTAGTAGCCTATATATAAGACTTTAGTACTCATTGTAATAATAACAACAATATTCAATACATCTATTTTATCTCTAACTTGGTGATGTATTGAAATATTGTTGTGTTATTAATATTTTTTTCAATGCAAATTGACCATGTTAGAGATAAAATAAATATATTGAATATTGTTGTTATTATTATAATGAGTACTAAAGCCTTATATATAGGCTACTAATTGAGTAGTGGCCAAGTATGTGTGGGTACCAAACATACTTGATCAATTAATAATAATAATATACTCTAATACACCCCCTCTAGTTGCAACTTACAACTTGTTACATAATAAAAGAAGAGACTTAAAATCAACTACGAAAGGACTCCTTGCCTAATAATAATATACTCTAATATTCCCCCTCAAATTTGAAGTCTTATATCACGACTTACAATTTGTTACTTAACAAAATCATAAAAATAAAATACTCAAACGAACTACGAAGATTGAG
Organism: Panax stipuleanatus; assembly: GCA_020205555.1. Taxonomy (NCBI): domain Eukaryota; kingdom Viridiplantae; phylum Streptophyta; class Magnoliopsida; order Apiales; family Araliaceae; genus Panax; species Panax stipuleanatus. The sequence continues at coordinate 19,649,852 of CM035120.1, forward strand.
GCCTTCTTCAATTTGCAAAGAAAAATGTTTTTTTTTTCTTTTTTAAACGTCCAAATTTAGGTTTCACATTCACTTTCCTAGGGTATCATGTGCCGGCAATAATAGAGAATACTCGTCTCCCATAACAAATGTGAATGACTCTATATCCTTCAAAAACAACTACGAAGGACTCCTTATCTTCCTGAAATAACGGAGGACTCTCTAGCCTCCTACAAAATCGAAGGACACATTCCTTCCAAAAATATCAACTGCATGCAATCTTTACTTTCCGATCCATTTACATATTTCAAGTCGAGAAATTAATTACTCTAGACATATTACCCTTGTTAAGAAAAAAAAATAACATGCAACAAGGAACCTGCATCTTCGGAAAGAAACCTCAAATCTGGGCAACGGAGTACTAGAGCACCAACTTTAACAACGTATGACAAAACTCAAACTACAGCTCCAACAAAAGAACTAAAACTGAACTCTATCTACCTAATTTTTCTTTAAGATGAAGTTAAACAATAAAAATAAATGATGCCAGCCGCCGGTTATGTGCCGCTGACGGCGGAAGCAAGAATTTTTGATTTGATTTGATTTGATATCATGTTAGAGATAAAATAGATGTATTGAATATTGTTGTTATTATTATAAATGAGTACTAAAGCCTTATATATAGACTACTAGTTGAGTAGTTGCCAAGTATGTGTGGGCACCAAGCATACTTGGTGACCAAGTAATAATAATAATAAACTCTTAAAAATCAACTTGCAGTAACTTGTGGAATAACAATAATTTCATATAGTTAAAATCCATCTAATGTTGACTACTATTATTCAAGAAAACTACATTAGCCAAATATAAAGATAATATTGGATTCTACTTGTTTCCTTGTACACCAATCAACTATGTTTCTATCTTCTTTTTATTTTATTTTTAATTTTCATGTTTTCAGATCTGGTGCAAGACACACCAATGTCTTACTAAGGGGAGCAGTGTTCCGAACATTTAGTATCAACTTTTTTACGTATGGTTTTCCGGTATGCTTTCAGCTACTTTATGTTTTTATTTTCTTTCTTTCTTTCTTTATTTGTGGAGCAAATTTCGAGCGATCAATTTAATTTATTATACGTATGGCCTATACAAGCTGTTCTGTTTGATATTAGACCAGACAGTCAGTATTAGTGCTTGTAGTGTGTGCTTGATGAAATCAGCTGAACAGTATCAAAAGAAATCAGCTGACCATGTCTCAGCCCATCAGGTAAGGCCTTAAGAACCTGTACTAGGACAGACTGACAGAGAACTTATCGCAATGCCCACGGACCAATTTATGCTGTCTCTGTTACTGACATTTGTCCAGCTGGCCACATTGATTGACCAGGCTCCAGGGAACTAATGAAATTAGAGCTTCTGATCACTTGATAAAAACTTTGTTTTCATACTCAAGGCACACAATAGTTACTCCATTTTACACATTCTGAAAAGACAACTGGCTTACACTCTGTCAAAACCGAACCCAAACCTAATTAAATGCTGTACAACACAAATACAACATATCCAACTAGTCTGCCACAAAATGACCCCAATCGTCATATCGTTACTTTGTGACCAGCTTCATGCGCACCTTCTAAATAATCACTTGGAAGGTGTGAACTCATACAATGAGCTCAAAGCCTACTAAGAAACTATCATGTCATGCCAAGGTCTTTGTAAACAGATAATTAATTCCTAAAGCAGCTCAACAAACAGTAAGAAAGTTTAAAAAACTAGTTCATTTAAGAGATCAATTGAATGTCAATCATTCCAAAATCAATTATTATAGCGAATGGTGTCACAGGCCCTGGTATTTGGGGATTGATGAACCAATATTAGAAGGTACCTAGCATAATAACGAGAATGAAACTTACTAGATTTTCAGCTTTAGCCACTCAGATTTTCGATATTCCTTTTTATTTATCATCAAAACTTGGCCAAAGTGTGACCCGTTAGCTAGTAAGTAAGTACTGTGACGAAGCGGCTGTTGCTCACCCGACACGATCGTATGTTTCAGTTCGCCAGGTTGTCTCTTGCCTGCCCATGGATTCAGCAGCAGTTTGAAAGTCTTTGTTGGTTTCCCACATGGATACTGTTAAGGATACTTGTCCGGAACAATCCTTTTTGGAGCTCACCAATTATTTACTCTATTGATTAGGATTTAAAGATAGAAATATATTTGCTCACAAGCTTAAATTCAGAAAGTTATCAATTTACGGCATGCTTAGCATCAGTGACACCTATCATGTGTGTAAAGTTATATTACCCTAACCCAGATGTTTTTGTTATGTGCTTGCATGGTAGCGGTCCTAGCGGACTTATTTCTCACTTTTTCTTTCATTGCCCTGATGGTTGGAGTCTGTGATGTTCGTCTTTTTGGCAATTTAAGGAGGCTTTCATGTGCCATTCTTCAGAGGTTGATTTGCTTTCAGAGAGTATTTTTGGGTTTTGGATTGCCAAAGTTCTTTGTAATTGTGGTTTTTTTGTGAGAACTTGTGGGGTATTTAGATGGAACTGAATTTTGTAATTTTTAGGGGTAAATATCTCTCCTTTATGATCTTGGGAGAATATTTTTCTCATAGCATTGGTTTGGTCATCAACTCTGGTTGCTTTTTGGGCTTTGTTGTATCAAATATACCTAAGATGTTGGAGAGTCGCTCTTTTCTTTTCTAGGACTTCAAATTTTCGTGTTTGGTTCCACTTGTTTGCAATCTAGGAAAGACTTATTTGTTCTCACTCTTTTATTCTTCTTCCTGTAAAAATAGTTATTCTTTTTATATATCTACAAATAATGAACTTAAAGGTAATGTTTGGTTTGTGAAGTTTGTGTATTCTATTTTCTTTCATGGAGAATAATAAGTCATATTATCAGATTGTAAAAGCACAACTAAAATTATATTTTCTAACAGAAAAATTTCATAAATGTGACAGATCTCCTTGTTTGTTCTTTCATTCTGGAGTTTCCAGTTTGCCAGTCTATGTTCATTTGGATTACTTGTATATGTTGGCTACTTTTTGTATGCCTTCCCTTCATTGTTGCTTTTGCACCGATTAAATGGCTTGCTTCTAGTTTTTATTCTCGTGTGGGCTATCAGCACCTACATCTTCAATTTGGCATTCACATTTCTACATCAGCAACTACTCAAGGTAACTTTTCTTTTGAACTTCTGATAGCTGCAAAGTGCTCCAAATCAGCTTCTCTTGATTTGTTGATTAAAGATTTGAAGTCCCTTTATAAGATCAAATAAGTTTACTGCAGGACATGGAAATCTGGGAAACTATAGGATTATGGCGTTACCCTGTTCCGGGATTTTTTCTTCTTGCGCAGTTTTGTCTTGCAATTCTTGTTGCCATGGGTATTCTTGTGAACAGTTCTGTTTTCTTGTACATGTCTGATAGGGAAGGGCAGTCCATGTATGGAAATTGTTCTGTTGAAGGTAAGAAAACATTAGTCTATTTTAGTCTTCCAGCGAAATTTGCTATCTCACCTCTGTGATTGATTCTAATATACTGCATCTATTACATATTTCTTATTATTTTTACCACTTTTTGTGGAACAATGAACATATACATAAAGATTCTAAGGTTGTAGTGTGTGTCCATCCTATTCTTGGTCATTGAATAGAGCATCTTCCAAGTCCAATTCATTCTTTCAAATATGGCTGAAAACTTGTTTAATATAAAGGAAATACAGTTTAATTTAAATTGTATTAACCTTTAGTATTGTAAATTTGCCCAAACAATGTCTGAAAATTTGAATGTGATTATGTAATCAATAACATAATTAGAGAAACTATTGTCTTGCTACTCCATTGTGTACTGGATTTTCCTCAAAATAAAGATTTTGTTATCATAGTTGGGTCCACTGCGTATATTGTTCTCAGATCTCACTCAACCAATGCTGAAACATACATAGCAGTGCTCCTTACAAGTTACCAAGCCTTCCAGGTGTCCAACAAAAACTCTTGTAGGTTGATATAAAATTGTAACAAGTTATGAAGTTTGCTGAAGATTCAGGAATTGCATGAGTCATAACTAGGAGCATCATATTATATTCAAATTTCTGAAGACCTGTTGACATTGACAAGTAATCTTTCCTTTTTTCATTGTTTTTCTTGTTTCCTTTTGAACTACTAGATTTCCAGGTAATATTTCTTTTAACAACACTTTAATAGTGTTTCCTATTTAAACTGGAACAATTGCGGCTAGTATTTTACCCTGTTCTTTCTTTTTCACACATATTCTTAAATAGCTTAACTCGCTCAGGTCTAAGACTCTTCTGGTATCGCTGCCCAAAAACTGACCATGCATTTGAGTTTCAGAGAAAGAAGAAACAGCAGTACTGATTGTGGCCATAGTAGCATGGGGATTGCACAACAGCTCTCGTGCTATAGTGCTGGTGCTGATACTTATAAATGCATTGAAACCTGGTTTTGTCCATGCTGTATACAGTAAGTTGAATCAGAAGTCAAAATAGCTTATCTTTCTTTTACTTATAGTTAGATTCTAAGCCGTATACGCAATTGCTTTCAGAATGTCCAAAATTCCTAGCCTTTGTTAGTTTGAGGTTTCTGAAAATTGGCATCAGTACATTGTTCTTTATTTCAAAGAAAGGGGAAACAATAATGTTATTCTTATTCCATCCAACTTCTCTTTTATATTCCAGTGGTATACTTTATGATCTATCTGTTGAGCCACACCATCAGTAGAAAGATTTGCCAGTCCCTGATTCTTTTATGTGAGGCTCACTTTGCACTACTGTACATCCTTCAGATAAATTTGATCTCCAAAGCCTTTGAACGGAAAGGTTGGGTGGCTCTGGAAATTTTGTCACGGTTAGGTAATCATCTAATGAATGAATTCCTTTCATGCAATAATCTTTTCTCGTTTCTTTTACCCTTGAATACATTATCACTTGTACTTTGTTTTTCCCCATAATATAAGCAAACTAATATAGTGATTTATTTTTGTAAAGAATGTGAATGAGTTTCTATTAATTTATTCCTATATCTCGTGAATGTTGTAGGTCTTCTTGAGCATGCTAGCTCCAGGGATTTAATGAAGATTGTTGCGCTCGCGTGCATTTGTGCCATTCGTAATCATGGGTTTGACATGTTCTTTTCCTTTTCAGAAATAGTTCAGCACACTCCTTTTCTTCCAATTGGGTGGAGTATCTTAAAAGCTGGTTTGAAGAAATCAGTTCTATCATCTGTCTATTCTTCAACATTTAAAGACAGTGGAAGCCATAACTCATCTCATGGTATGACTGTATCTAAACCTTAATTCGCCAAAAGAAAAAGATTTTCTTTTTAGTTTATTTCTGAGCCATTAACTGAATAAATAGGATTTTTTGGCAAAAATATGATGAGGAATGTGATTTCATGCAGTGAGTAGGACAAACCTCTCATTATATCCCAAAACTGATTTAGACTAATGATGGCCTGACCTATGTAAACTTTTGTTTATATGTTACCATTTATCGTATTTTTTTGCTTATTGAGGACAGCGAGGAGATATAGTAGACAGTCATGAATCAAGATATATTCAATGACACCAATGGTGCTATCCCTTGATATCTCCAAGTCCTTAGCATCATAAGGGATACTGAAGAATGCATAAATTTTAGTTGCAGTATCAAGGAACTTCAAGCTTTTAATTTTCAGTTACTTGCATATGCTGTTGTAGCCAAGTATTAATCTCCTTAATTAATTTATGCTCTGATACATCAGTCTGCTATCAGTTCATATCTTATTGTCAATGGTGATGTTGTCATTAGCATGAGTAGTCACATTATTATTTCCATGTTTTCTTAAGACTATGTTCATTTATGTGTATTATCAATTATCCATACTGTTTTTACAATATTATTTCAGTATCAAAAACAAAAATGCAACCAAAACAATATACACAAAATAAAATGGTTTATAGGCGTACAAAGTTTACATTTTGGTTAATGAAAATTTTATTTTATTTGTTTAGTTATTTGACCTCGTGCTTACCACAAATATAGAAAATATGACCGTCAGGGTTGGTCAAAACAGCTTGGTAACCATGCCACTTTTCTTCCTGCATTTAGCTTATATCTTACACATGATACCAGATTTTGATGAATAGGGATGTGATATACTTGACTTCAATTTCAGATAGGGAGATAGCCTTGTATCTAAATGCAATCGGGCAGAAGATTCTCTCTGCATATCGATCATGTGGAACCTACATTGTGTGTCTGACTATACTTCTAACAGTTTACTTCGTAATGCCTAATTACGCATCATTTGGTTACTTATTCTTCCTTTTACTATGGATGAATGGAAGACAACTTGTGGGGAAGACAAGAAGGCGCCTCTGGGTTCCTTTGAAAGTGTATGCAGTTGCAGTGTTTATTCTCATTTATTGCCTGAGTGTCTTTCTCAGCTTCAAGATGTGGCTTTCTGAAAGGATAGATCTTTATCAAGCTTTTGGTTATAATCCAGACGCTTCAATGTTGAAAAATGTATGGGAGTCTCTGGCTGTTCTAATTGTCATACAATTACACAATTTTGAGAGGAGACTTAGCGAGTCAATCAATTCGAGGGATGCCCCAGCACAAGAACTCGGCACCTTATCATTTCTTAAACGCCTTCTAATATGGCATAGTGAGAAAATACTGTTTCTTGCCTTGTTTAATGCCTCTCTGTCCCCGATCAGTGCATTTGGTTTTGTATGTCTTCTAGGACTTGTCATTTGTTCAATTCTACCGAAATCTTCTCAAGTGCCATCAAAATTGTTTATAGTTTATTCAGGATTTGTTTTGATGGTTGATTATCTGTTCCAGCTGTGGGGTGAAGAAGCTGAGATGTTTCCCGGCCAAAGGAACTCCCATTTATCCTTTTTCCTTTGCTTGCAGATGTTTAAGCCTGGTTTCTTTGGCTTGGAATCAGGGATGAGGGGAAAAGTTCTGGTTATCGTGGCGTGTGTACTTCAGTATAATGTCTTCCATTGGTTGGAAGTTAGACCTTCTGATAATGGACACAAAGGAAATTGGGAAGAGCCTTGCACTTTGTTTCACTCGATAGTCGGAAGACGAAATGGTGTTCCTTTAAGTTCAAATGACTGTGGTACTTCTATAGATGCTAGTCCACTCCTGGAAAGGCAAAAACAAGCAACAAGCAACTCTTTACAATCTCTTAGTAATGATATGTTTCAAGTTCCAGATCTCTTAACATTTCAAACAGAAAGCATGGAACACTGTCACAGCAAAGGTTACTTGTATAAGTATAGTTGGGGAAGCTCCAAAGAAAATCATAAATGGAATAACAAGTGGATTCTTTTAATGAGAAAGGAGAGGCAAGACATGCAGAAAGCCACCCTGAAGCTATATATGAAATATTTGGTGGAGAATATGTTCAATCTTTTTGGCCTAGAAATTAATATGATTGCATTACTTCTTGCTAGCTTTGCTGTCTTGAATGCCATCTCTCTGCTCTATATTGCTTTACTTGCTGCTTGTGTGCTTATACCTAGGCATGTCATCCGGAAATTGTGGCCTATAATTGTTCTCACTTTTGCTTTGATCCTTACCCTTGAATACTTGTCCATTTGGCTAAATGGGACATCATGGAAACAAGAGCCTCCTAGTGAGGCAAAAGTGCTATGCCATGACTGCTGGAAAAACTCCAATCTTTTCTTTGACTACTGCAAAAAATGTTGGCTAGGTATTTTTATTCTGCATCACATGAAAGTCTTGTACTATTTTCGTTTTCCTTTTGCTAGAGAAGCTCTACTACTCTCTCCTTCTAGCTGTTTGTCCGTGGATGGTCTTTTATTATGTTCTTATATATATCAGCATGTAGAATGGGCATCAGTACTGCAGGTCTTTCTTCATCTTGTTGAAGTAGCTGGATTCTTTACTCATGTTTGTGATAGTAATTTAAAAAGCTAATAGATCTCTCATCTCTATTACTTTCTGCTTAGAGCAGTTTGTACTATCTTCGTTTTCCTTTTGATAGAGAATATCTACTAGTGTCTCCTTCTAGCTGTTTGCTGTTTGTCCTTGCATGGTCTTTTATTTTGCTCTTATCTATATCAGCATGTAGAATGGGCATCATTACTGCAGGTCTTTCTTCATCTTGTGGAAGTAGCTGGATTCTTGACTCATATTTGTGATGATAGTAATTTAAAAAGCTAATAGATCTCTACTACTGTCTGCTTAGAGCAGTTTGTTTGTGCATGGTCCTTATTTTTTGCTTATTGATTGGAATAGATAAAACAATCGGTAATTGTAGATATCGTCTTCACAATGTTTTTGGTCCCTCGGTCACTAATGATCACTTCTTATTGTGCGATTATATTGACCTTTTGTTGCACATGAATTGGCTCTAGGCCTTTGAAGTATAACATCTATTAATATTAAGTGGCGGAGGGGGTTTCATCTTATCTTTTTTTGAAGCTCTATCACATTTTGTTAGGACAAAAATATCCTCTAATCAAAAACATAAAAAAACACTTCCCACTACTTATCCCAATACCGCTAATATCATCCAAATATACCTAAATTAGAAACACATTTGAATGCCACGTACACTAGTATGCATGTATCGGCTTACCCTACTTTACAGGGTAATTCATATAAGTCCCATAGTTTCTTAATACATGAGTAGACTTTGGGGAATTTTGATGATTCAATGACCTCACTTCTGTTTATGCAACTGCAGATTCCATATTAGTGGCTTTAAATTACATATTTAGTTTTCTCTTCCATTTCCTTGAAACTTTGCATCGAGTCATTCTAATTTCTAGTTCATCAGGTAAACAAATCCATTCAGATCCTAACTTTTAGGTAACATGTGACTTTGTAGGTATTATTGTTGATGATCCACGGATGCTCATTAGTTATTTTATGGTTTTCATGCTTGCATGTTTCAAGCTCCGTGCTGATCACCTGTCCAATCTCTCGGAGTTACACATGTATCAACAAATGAAGAAAACATCTCTGTTGAGTGATCTCTCATTTGATACAAAAAGCATGTGGACTTCTCTTGATAATTTGAGGCTTTACAGTTATTGTCACTTACTGGATCTTGTTCTTGCTTTGATTTTGATCACGGGGACCCTTGAATATGACATTCTTCATCTTGGCTACCTTGGTTTCGCCCTGACTTTCTTCCGGATGAGGCTCGAAATATTAAAAAAGAAGAACAGGATCTTCAAGTTCTTGCGAATGTACAATTTCGCTTTAATTGTTTTTTCTCTTACCTATCAATCTCCTTTTATAGGGAATTTCAGTGAGGAGAAGAGCGAAACAGTTGACTACATTTATGAAGTGATTGGGTTCTATAAGTACTATTACGGGTTTCGGATCACATCAAGATCTGCTCTTGTGGAGATCATCATATTTATGTTGGTTTCCCTACAATCATACATGTTTTCATCCCAGGAGTTTGATTATGTGTCAAAATATCTTGAAGCAGAGCAAGTTGATGGCTTTGTGCGTGAACAGGAGAAGAGAGCCTCTTGGAAAACTGCACAGTTGCATCACATACGTAAATCTGAAGAACAGAAGCGCCTTCGTAATTTGCAGTTGGAAAAGATGAAATCAGATATGCTTAACCTTCAAATCCAGCTTCACAGCATGAACATGAATAAAAATTGTTGTAATACCTCACCTGGAAGTGAAGGCCGTAGGAGGAGGAGGAGGAAGAGTTCGCTAAATTCATATAAGAAAAGTTCAACACCTGACAAAGAGGAAAACAATTTTAAGAAGCATAATGTGAACATGAGCGGTGACTCTTTGTTTCAATTTGAGTTGGATGAGTCTCCAACGAGTGTGAGAAATAGAAGTCCTTCTCGAGTGGACTCTATGGAACAGTCGTTGGATTCTCTCCAGGAGATCACTGAACTCAAGGGGAGATCTTTTGATATTGAGTTTTGGGATTTAGACAGAAGAGATGAGTTAAAATTTCAAGTAAAAGAAAACCCAATAGCCTCAGCTGTACATCTTATTGGTGATGGAGTTTCTCAAGTAAAATCTCTGGGTAATAAGGCATTTTCCAATCTTGTGAATTATTTCAATATAGAGTACGAGGAACCAGATTTACATGAGCACTTATCGGAGAATGAAATCTATTATGAATTAGAGAATCAAAATATAGGATGTGAACCTGTGGAACAAACATTTTCTATGCAATCTGGCAGTGAGAGAAATACATCTCATGTTACACGCCCACAAATTTCAGTCATTTTCCATTTCATGTTGGCCCAAGTTCGATCAAATAATGACATTGTCTGCTATGGTTGCTTTGTTTTGATATTCCTCTGGAACTTTAGTTTGCTTTCCATGGTTTACCTTGCTGCTCTCTTTTTGTTTGCTCTATGTGTGAACACTGGGCCTGGTTATATGTTCTGGACTATAATGTTAATTTACAGTGAGATCTGTATTTTACTTCAATATCTATATCAAATCATCATCCAGCACTGTGGGTTCAGCATTCGTGTGAGCTTCCTTAAGGAACTTGGGTTTCCTGAGCACAAAATCACATCATCATTTGTTATCAGCACCTTGCCACTTTTTCTAGTATATATTTTTACTCTCCTTCAGACTTCCATAAGTGAAAGAGATGGTGAATGGGCTTCAGTTACAGAATTCAGTTCTTTGAAGAGAAGGGCTTCATATCAGAAAGAGTCCTTAGAGATTCTTTCTTGGTTGGAGAGACTATATGAACTCTTTTCACCTCTGCAGGATCTGACAAACGTGATTATTAGAAACCTATCTAGGTATTGGAAATCAGTAACACAGGGAGCAGAAACTCCACCTTACTTTGTTCAGCTGTCTATGGAAGTTAACTTGTGGCCAGATGATGGGATTCAACCCGAGAGAATTGAATCAGGACTAGACAGGCTACTCAAAGTCTTTCATGATATGAGATGCAAGGATAAAAATCAGAATCATTCCAATTCAGCAAGTATTGTTCGGATCCAAAGCATCGAAAAAAGTCCAGAAAACCCTAGTATTGCATTGGCTGTTTTTGAGGTGGTATACGCATCCCCTTTTATAGAACCTGTACAGATAGAGTGGTACAAGTCATTAACTCCAGCAGCTGATGTAGCCAATGAGATTTTAAATGCTCAGCATGCTGGAATCTTCAAAGATGTAGGATTCCCATATCCTGTAATATCTGTTATTGGAGGAGGGAAAAGAGAGATTGATCTGTATGCCTATGTGTTTTGCGCAGAGTTGGCTGTTTTCTTCTTGGTTGCCATTTTCTACCAATCAGTCATAAAAAATAATAGCGAGCTTTTTGAAGTCTATCAGTTAGAAGATCAGTTTCCAAAAGAGTTTGTATTTATCTTGATGGTACACATCTTTGCCTTCTCAAACATTATACTCCCAGAATTTAGGAATTTAGATTTCTGTTGAGTCTTGTCTCCTTCATGATTTATACTCGTAAAAAGGTACAAATCTATAAATTTATATATCTCTAATACAATGGGAACTATGCCCTGAAACTGATGCTGTGAGAACTCTAATTCTAACGAAGAATGTAACCATATAACTTGCCTTATTTTGTTTATAATTTATAATCAAAAGTTTTATCCCTTTGATTGCTAAAAGGTGATATTTGGTTTAATTAACCTAAGCATGATTAATTAGTACTAATCTTAATTAATCAAGGTAATCATGTTTAGAGTTTACCAAATCAAAATTTAATGATTAGTGATAGATTAGTTAAACTAATTATAATTAATTAGTGTTAAACCATTATTAACTAATGATGAGTAAGCATGATGACTAGGCTCACTTGATAAATGACACTTAGGAGACTTCTTGACACCTATGACCTATTAACCTACTTAAGCTTGAATGATAAGAGAGAGATCAGATTTTTAACTAAGAGGAGCTTGTCTCTACATAAGCAACTAGGTCATTTTAAAGGAAGAGAAAAGAAGAACAAGAAAGCAAGGGAAATACAAGAAGAAACTAAGGAAAGTTTTTAAAGGATTCTTAGCTTTAAGTTTCTCAGATATAAGAGGTAGATAACTCTAATACATCTCTTGAATAGGTATTCTTCTATTGTTTTGATGCTTTATTTGTTTCTCACCTGAATTGTTTCTTTGTATTGTATTACATGGTTTATTAAGCATGTTTTACCATGGTTCATGCTTATTTTTATTTGTGTTTGAGGTTTAAATGTGAAGCTATTCATCCTTGAAAGGTTATTAAAGATTGATTAAATGATTTGGTTAAGTATATATGGCATATATGGGTATTTGGAAGAGTTATAAGTGGTGTATATAAAAATATACATATGCATAAAATTGTAACCATCCTTTATTTTTAGGGTAGGTTCCAAGGTTCTTTTAGAAAGATCTAACCGTTAACTTTACTTGAAACTGTTATATGTTAAACATTGGTAAGTCTAGTTTATCCATACCAAATATCAACTTAATCGGAATTCGAAAGTGCAGCTTCTAACAATCAACACAGTAAAATTCTGCACACATGGTTTGATTTGCAATAGTTACAAATAAGTTGTTATTAAACATAATTATATGATTCTTGAACCTAAATTGTAGCCTTGAAAGTCTAGTTTCTAGGAAGTGTGGACTCAACTTGTAAAGACTTTATAGTGATCATTGATCGAGTTATTATGGTTTTATTTTATGTGGTATATACAATTATATTATGCACGCACTTATATAAGGTTCTTATGATGCTATTCTTTTTCTTTACGTACTTTTCATAATCACTTTGTAGTATATGTTGGAATGTTGAAAATATCTTGCAGACTCGTATTATCTTTTTTGTGATATTGGTACTTGTGCATCATGCATTTGTTTGAGCATTTGTTTGAGCATTTTGTTTGAGAAGCAAGTATGAATTAAAGGTGCTTATTAGGATATCTGGATTTTGATTATTGTTGAAGTTATAAATGGTAAAGGTTGGTTCCTAGCCTTGAATTAGGATATGGTTTCCCTCGAGGATGACTCCGGGACAAATCCCACTGAGAATGGTTGGTTCCTAGCCAAAATTAGGAGGTTATTAATGGTTGGTTCCTAGCTAAAATTAGGATATTGGTTTGTCGAAACATAACAAAGGATACGTACTTGTTGAAGGTTATGAGAAAGAGAGAATAAAAGGTAAGGAAAGCATGTTGCATTGGAGTTTCATTTGCATGAACTCTCTTGTGACTGCATTATACCTAAATTTAAGGTTGTGTTAGTATTCTCGATTGGGCTTGTGAAGCTCACCTCTATATACCTTTTCAGGGACTCCTTTGAAAGGATGAAAAGAGAAGTATGAGATGACTTGACACTATATGTGCTAAGTGTAACGGTGAACCCATAAACTTGTTTTTGTGTATTTATATATGCAATACATGTTTAAAGCAAGATGTTTTTGCTTTAGACATTTAAACTTTTAAATATATTAGTGTAGTATGTAAATGTTAAATTGTCTTATATTTAGTTGTTTATTTGAATTGGATTGTTTTGAATAAATTTACCTAAAGTCCCAAGGGTTATCTCTAAAGCAATTCTCCCTTCCCCAATCCCCTTACTCATGCCTCCCCGAGGGTGGGGGACTTGACTGACACTATGACATTAATTAAGGACTTTATGTGATTGTCCTATCTGCATGGTTCTGATGGCAGAAGTCCCCAATCTTGATGATATATGAAGGAGTGATAAATATAACATTATGCGCAAATTCCATTTCCACAAGATACTCAAGCATGACACTAATTTTCCTTCAGAGTTGATGTGGTTCTGACTTGGATGATTTTTGTAATTAATTATTACGGCATTCTGGACTCCTTTTGCTTAAGTTTCTTGCTTGTGCCTTTTTGTAATTGAATCTCTGAGCTGGCTTCTAGAGAGATTCAACAGAAAACCATACAGTTCGCTACAGAGTTAACATTTGTCAGAACTAATAATATTGAGTTGAATTCTGAAATGATTTTTATTTTTTATGCAGATACTCTTTTTCTTAATTGTTCTTGATCGCATAATCTATCTCCGTTCATTTGTCTCGGGAAAAGTCATCTTCTATCTTTTTACCCTTGTCCTTTTTACATATTCTGTGATGAAGTATGCTTGGAACATGGAGCCTTCTCACCAGCATGCCGGACGATTAGCACTTCGTGCTATTTTTCTCACAAAGGCAATTTCTCTGGCACTACAGGCCGTACAAATCCGCTATGGAATTCCTCATGAAAGCTCTTTGTATCGGCAATTTTTGACGAGCAATGTTTCACAACTTAATTTTCTTGGTTTCCGACTTTACCGTGCTCTGCCTTTTCTACACGAATTGAGATGTGTACTTGACTGGTCTTGCACAAGGACGTCTTTGACCATGTATGACTGGTTAAAGGTAGGCCAATTTAACTTTAATATCCTTTACATTTTAGCAGAAGTTCACCTGCCTTCATTGCAGGTCATTGTTTTTGTCTTCATAATTTTTGTTTTCCTTTCTCTTTCAAGTGATTAAAATCAAAAGGCTCTTTTAAATATAAGTTCACCCTCCATGGAGTACTGTTGGTTGACAGAGGGTTGCTGCAGTCTGCACTTTGTATTGTTGCCATAATCTTTATTCTGTTGTTGTATCATTATGATTGTTATATAATGACCCTATCATTTATGCATGCATAGAAGAATAATGGAAGTAACACACTACTTCATATGCTGCTGCTTGTCAAATCTTATGAGAAGTTAGCAGATTGATAACCTTGCAGTATTTGTTTGTGAATGTTAAATTTTTGCTACCAAATAAGTTCTTCCTCAGTATGACAAATGATCTTGCTTGGCCCATAGTTTGTTGTTATGATTTTTATCATTTAAGTATTTAGTGGTGATGAGTGTTGAGACTGAAAATCCCACATCGGAGACGGGAAGACTTAACTTTGAAAGCTACTGTACTCATTTCCAGTCAGTTTTGGTTTGGATACTGTAACATGATACAAGAGGATACAATTCAGTCATGCTGTAGGTCAGGCTGTTAAATGTGCTCCATATCACCCTATACCTATAACTTGTCACTATGATGTCTATCAGAAGTATTTGGGGGTGATTTGAAAGTGTTGAGACTAAAAACCCATTCGGATTAGTAAAGTCTTTTTGTTAGCTATTGTACTCATTGCCAATCGCTTTTGCCTTGGATACTTTAGCATGATACCAAAGCATACATTTTAAGTCATGTTGTAGGTGGTTAATTGCGCTCCATATCACCCAATACGTAGTTCATTTGTTTAGCTAAAGTCAAACTGCATGTGAAGGGGGGGTGTTAATGATTTACAAAGGACCAGTTCAAACAAGTGAAATACTAATAGATCAACACAAAGTTTTTGTGTCACTCAACTCAATTCCACTTCGTTGTTGGGTTGTTTAAATCGTAAGCAACGGATTTGACTACATTCTTAGCCACCTGTTTAATAGAACTTGTAACTAAATAAACAAGTGGGGAAAATAAACATTTCTTGGATCTAGCAAAAGTGTTTTATGTGACCTCTTATTTTATATTCGTGTTATCTCTAGTTTTTTGTTGTAATCTCCCTTCACGGATAAGGAGAGGAACAAGAGAGAATAGATAGCTAGTTCTTCTAACAGTTCATTTTAAGGGTTTCAAATGATCTTGGAAATCATGCAATCTTGCACACTGCCATGAAACTGCTGTAGCTAGATACAATGGTCTTCAGAAACAAACATTTGATATCATAACAATTCAACCTAAATTCAAAGAGCTATAGGTGGATTAGCCATAGGATGTGTGTATTTATATGGAAAAAACAAGGCTTAACTTTGTCTGATGTAGGGCATTATATTTCCTTTCTTTGAATTATATCGACTAACATGATGCACATGTTGTCATTTGGCCAAATTTGTAGATATGATCATCTGCTCTGATATTTTGTATAAGCAATCAACTACACACAATTAATTATGACGGGAGTGGTCATCAAGGTTTATATATTGTTCTGTAATACTTCACATACTTAATGTAGGATGCTATACTCTCAACACATCTCTTCGTGTATGGTGTGGCGAGGCCAACATGTGAAAGCATCATGTGGGGAGCATCAAACACTTGAGGCCGATGGAGTAAACATGTATGAAATAGCTTGGTTGGAGATTATACTAGATAACCAGTTGCTCTAAAAACTTAAAACTGTTTGCAAAAGATGCAGCAATCAATATCATGCATGAGCAATGAGAGTACCCAACCATCATATACTCAAGTCTTAAGATTCCAAGCATCTCTTGATGTACATTTTGAGTTGAGAATATGTTCAAAGTAAACCCATCCAAAATCATAGAGATATTAACTCATAGAAAGTTCAGGGGGTTAGTTGTGTTTATGGGTCTTGTAGTTGGCTTTAGAGTTTTGTTGTTTTCTCTTTTCACTTGGATGTACATGGCGTGTATAAAAGGGGATCTATATCATAAAGTTCTTTTCTCTTTCATTATGTTTTATGCATTATGATTTTAATTGCTTTATGCATTACTGGCCATATATTATTTATATTTCTTCTGGTAACTATTAGCAGTTTTCTTTAAGGATCTAATATTACCCTTATTTTTCTTTCGCTAGTTGGAGGATATTCATGCAAGCCTCTTTCTTGTCAAATGCGATGTGGATTTGAACAGGGTTAAACACCACCAAGGGCAAAAGCAAACGAAAATGACTAAACTCTGCAATGGAATATGCTTATTGCTGGTTTTGTTTTGTGTTATATGGGCTCCTATGCTGGTAAGACATTGGAACTGAATCCGTCAAAGAAACCTTTATTTGAAACGCAGTTTAGAAATGTATTTTTAGAAGTTAACGCTTAAAATATTTGTATCTGTAACATTAGGCTGAATGAATCCTAACTACTGGATGGCTTCTAGTATTCTTGAAATTATTTAGAATAAATGAAAAAGTATCATGGGCAACAAAGAATGTAAAATATTCTTAACTGACGAAAAATAACGTTTCTAGAAAAAGTTATTAAAATTCTGTTTTTTTTGAAAAAAATAATTTAAAAGGGGGAATCAAGCATTCTACAGTAAATTTTACACTGTTATCTGAAGAAATTATCTTCTTGAGATAATATCTTGTCATCTGTAGTCTGTACAAACTGTAGATATTTTAAATTGCAAAAATTCCTCAATTATCTTACAAGGTTCTCTTTCGAAGAAACAAACTCACAGGGATATCTTTTTTGATTAAAAATTAAAATTAGGATATGTCTTTGTCTATTTAGATCTCTTTAAATTGTTAAAGCATTTCTGTACAGATGTACAGCAGTGGCAATCCATCAAACATTGCAAACCCTATCAAAGATGCCAGTGTTCAAATCAATTTACATACACTCGGTGGAAGGCTGACTTTATTTGAAACAACCCTTTGCAAAAAAATCTCGTGGGATGAGCTTGACGCACATTTCGATCTAGATCCTCATGGTTATTTAAGTGCATACAGCGAGAAAGATATTCAACTGATATGTTGCCAAGCCGATGCAAGCACCTCTTGGCTTGTCCCTCCTGTTGTCCAGGACAAATTCAGTCAGTATCTTCAGTGGAGCATGAAGTTTGTATTTTCTTGGGAATTCACCAGGGATAGGCCCAAAGGGAAGGAATTCGTGAAGTATGAATTACATATTCAAGAACAAGATCTCCCAAGACCCGTGGAAGTAAGGGGAGTACTAAATGGTACTATCAGTAGTTTCAGGATAAGTAATGTTTACCCAAAATATTTCCGAGTCACTGGCTCTGGTGATGTTCGGCTTCTAGAACAAGCAGTAAGTCGTAAGATATTATTAAAAATTTGTTTTTATTTGAGAATAATGAACTTTTGATGTGAATATGTTCAATTGAGTGTTATATAGATTTGTTTTAGTACTGGTGTTCAGCACTGTTTAAGACACTGAGACAAAACATGTACAGGTAGATATGGTTAGTGGGGATCTTTCCCTCAATCGTGGGAATCCAGAGTGGTGGTCTTTCTATGATGTTAATGCTTCATATTTAACTGGCTGCAGAGAGTTGGCTGGACCCATGGCCATTATTGTCTCAGAGGAAACGCCACGTAAGTTCTAGATCCTGATTGTAAGAGCTGTGAATTTTATTTGAAATTTTAGAAGAACAGCTAATATAAGGTACCCATTTCCCATCATTTTTCACACTAATCATTGATCTTTCATACTTCGTAGAGGGCATTATCGGTGAAACACTCAGCAAGTTCAGTATTTGGGGTCTCTACATTACATTTGTGCTAGCAGTTGGCCGCTTCATTAGACTTCAATGTTCTGATCTAAGAATGAGGATTCCTTTCGAAAGTCTTCCTTCTTGTGACAGGTACGCAAGCTCTACATTATCTCTATGTCATTTACTCATCTAAATTTTTTAACAAGAGTTAAAGTGAACATCTAGAAACATGAATTTCTAATCTCTGTACTACAGAACTTGATGTAGGACAAGGATTGGAGGAAGGAATAAAGGGAATTAAAAAGCTATAATTTGGCTTAATGCCACAAGCACAAGGCTTAAAAATGATAATAGTCAATCATTCAATATCTCATAAAGATGGATTACAACTGTATATATATGAATTAGAAAACCCTAATACTAAATGACCAAGTAAAATATTAAGTAACCTAATTAAATGAGGAAATACAATCCTAGTAAGTATCGTACATAATTGATACTCTAGAATATTCTAACACTTTAACATAATAAAATACAATTACATTGAACTAGAATATTTATATCTAAATAATAATATATAGTAATTAATAATTAATATTTTGATCTTCCTTTTCTCCGCTTCAAAACTCCTTAGTGTACCAATTTCTATTCTCTATCAATTACAACTGGGGGCACAGAGACCATAATGTATAGTGCTTTGGGGTTGGGAAGATTAAAAAGGGATGTGGGGGGTACTATTTTATAACATAAATATGTGGTGGTAGTAAGCATATACGGATATAGACCCTTTTCCTATATCCCTGCATTTTCAGTTCAAGTTTCCAATTTGGTATAACATAATGTAAAATGAGAAATGAATACACGCAGCAACTGGATTAACATAATTGTGCTCATTGGTGATTAGAACTTTTGTGTTATCTCATGTTATACAGCTTACTCCCTCTCCTTTCTACGTTGACTGCATAGTTCAAAACCTTGTTTGTAGCATGGATTTTAAGATGTTCAAAAACACACTTGCAAACAATATTTTGTAATATAGTTTTTTCTATGTTTTAACATATAAAGTGAAGTCTTAAATAAAAAATATGATAAAAGTTTTATCCAAATATGTCAAATAAAAAATATGATAAAAGTTATATCCAAATAGGTCAATGGTAAGTCTAAATTCAGTGCCGCAAACACGGTTTCCATCTTAAGACATTAAAGTGGAACGGAGAGGATATTTGTTAAAAATTAGTTTTCAGATGAGTTGGTTGCTTTGTTTAAAAAACTTTCGTCTCAAGTTGTAGAATTACTTTAGTAATTAGCATGTCATTGATACATCCATAATATGATTCTTGCAAACCTTATAACTGACAATCGCTGACCAAGCTCGATCTTGCAATGTTTACTAGTTTTCATATTACCGTCCTCTCTAATACCAAATTACCAATAATCAAATAGAATGTTTCAAGAACCGGAAATTCTTGGTAGCCCACAGTTGGTGTCCAAAGTTTTCAATTGGTAGTCCACTGCTTTGTTTCCCCCACCCACCACCCACGTACATTGTCACTTTACAAAACCTCAAACTAATTGGGTTAACAAATAATGAAGTATTCCCTCAAAAAAAGGCTTATTTAAAAAAAAAAATTGTTCCACAAAAAGAGTCCACTTTTCAGTAACAGTAGTATAAAATTACACAATATCCTCAAGTTGGCCATCATAATTTCATTATCATACCACATTACTAAACTAACAACTTATTATTTTTAGGGGCATATATGAACAAGAATATATCCTTCCTTCATATTGGCAAATTTTGCAAATAGGATTCTTTTTTGTGGAATGGAGGAGTATTATTCTTATATATCCAAAATATTTATTGGTTTGGTAGGTGCAGCATTATGCAAATACGTCTTCTCATTCTTGAGGATAAAACTTACTTTGCCTTTGTCCGAAAGAGTTGCTTCCATATTTCCTGTAGATAAAAGCACCTATATCAACTTTTATAGAACTATAGCTCGAAAAGACCTGACTAAATTCAGTTTATTACAAAATTATGATGCAGGTTGCTCGCAATTTGTGAGAATATTTATGCAGCTAGAGCAGAGGGTGAACTTGAGGTTGAAGAGGTCTTGTATTGGACACTGGTGAAAATTTACCGGTCCCCTCACATGCTGCTCGAGTACACCAAACTTGAATAATTCATCTGTAAGAGTTCCATGATGTCTGGTCACCCCAGCTGCTTAACCGAGCTGAAATGCTGAATTTTATAGAGCTCATTTCAATTCAATTTGATTTTGTGATGCTGAATTCAAACTTGTTCGAGTAAGGAATCCTTTAGGACTGGCTGAAAAAATGCTCCTCCGGAACATAACATGCGACGCGTATGCTTCAAGTTCCTCCAAGCTTTGGAACTATATGAAGAAAATTCAGCGAGGATTCGACTCCCTCAATTTTGTTGACTGATTAAAGTTAAGTTTTCTTCGAGTAGAGTCGGGGCAAAATGTGTTTATTCTTAAAAGACTGGCAGTAATATTTGTAACCATGTATGGAGAACCTTTTCATATGGAAAATTTTCCAGATTAGGAATGTTGGCATGACAAATTTTGATAGGATTATACATATCAAATAGTACTGTGGTGAGGTATTTATGTAATTCTACATCTTTCCTATTTGATAAAATTTTCCAGATTGACAGTGTTGCAATTTATCTCCTCTCAGCCGGCCAACTTTTTCAAGATTCCTGTGATGAGGTATTTATGTAATTCTACATTTTTTTCTATTTTATTTTTCTTTTTAAGTCGCTCCAAAAAATAGAGATATATATTTTAAGTGATTTCTAGTTTAGAACTATATGTGATATAATATAATTGTATCAGGGATATTTTAATTATTGTGCCATACTAAAAGTTAAAGTCAATAAGTTTTTATTTCATATACACGATCCGGATCTTAAGTTCAACTAACTAAAAGCTCACTCAACTCACTCCCTTTAGGGACGGACCGGGCGACGGTTTGGTCCGTCGCTATATATACAACCGTCATCTTAGCTTTTAGCGACGGACAACGTATAGACGACGGTTGTATATATAGCGACGGATTAAACTGTCGCCGGGTCCGTCGCTAAAGAGAGGTAAGTTGAGTGAGCTTTAAGTTGGGTGAGCCTAAGATCCTTATCGTGTGTGTATATATATATATATATATATATATATATATATATAATTTTTCTTTATATTACACTTCTTGAAGTGCTATTCAAAGTAAATCTATGCAAATGAGATCTTAGTTTGATGAGTAATATTAGGATTATGATTTTTGGGTGTTAGATTCGATTCTCATTTTTTTGTGAGTTTATTTTTTTTTATGTAAAAATTTGTTTCATTCTTTATGTGATGTTTGTTTGATCTGGTCGTGAGGTTTATTGAAATGATTTAATTTCTCAACGAAGTTGGACATTGAGATTTCATTATAACTTGTACTAACATCCCAAAAAATATGATACTTTCAAACACGCGCACAACAACTGCCAAAAAAAGAAGTAAAAATTCAAAATTAAATTAAATTAAATTCTATATCTATTATTTACTTGAATGTGGCTCAAATGGGGTTAAATATACATTTTTCACTCTACTAGGGGTCGGTTTACAAATACATCACCGAACTCTTTTTTTTTACAGTCGACTCATTGAACTTCAAATATTTATCAAATCGTTACAAATTCCGTTAAATGAGTTGACTTTTAACAGAGACCTGTGACATCAGATCTGTCTTACCCCACATCTAATTACACATCAACCACTTCACGTTGGTTAGTCTTAATCATTGTCACGGTGGAAACTTAGTGGTTAAAACCAATTTGGTCGACTAAAGTTCAGACAAAGATAGAAAAGGAAAGCGCGCGAAGGAGTGAAGGAGAGAGACAGATTCAGGCGCGAACATCTCTGCTTGCTGGCGAATCTTGTTCCTTGATGCGAATCTTGCCCTTGGATACGAATATATGAGTGTGAATCTTCTGTGAGGTATGCTAGATTTGTTTAATTTAGGGTTTGTGGACATGGGTTGGTTGGGAATGAGTACAATTAAATTAGGGGTTTGTAATATGTTGTGGACATCTTGTTTGTCTTGATGTTTTCTCCATCTTTCTTGACTTTATACTGACGACATGTGGTCCATGGAATTTTATTTTTGTCATTGTTGTCTTCTTCGGTCCCCCCATGTACTGTAAATAATAATTTTTAATTTATTTTTAATTTTATTTTGTTTTCACAGAATGAGTGAGATTTGTCAGTTGCATGTGCACTATGGAGGCAAATTTGTTCAACAACCTAAAACTGAGTACAAGGGAGGTAAGGTTGAAATTTATCCCCGTGTTGATGTGGATTTCATCTGCATGACTGCAATTAATTCATTTGCTGAAGCTCTATATTATGATAGCAATGCTAATGTTTATTTTAGGAATAATGGCCAAACTAGTGAAAATGGTTATAGAATGGTGCATTATGATGCCAGTATTAGAGACATGATAAAAGTGTCTCCCTTTTGGTGTGATTGAGTTTTATGTTGATCATGTACTTGTGAATGAAGAAGGAGTTGTGACTGAACCGCCTGATGTGAATGAACAAGTTGCAACTACTATTACTGAACCCCCCAATATAGCTGATAATAACAAGGGGAGTACTAGTGCTGATACTAATCTGCAGAAGTCGAAGAGGACTAAGAAGAGGGCATGTATGAATCTTAAGAGCAAGCAGAAGGACAATAATACTAAGAGGAGTAAGAAGAAGGAAATAATGAATAATCAGAGGAGGAAGAGTAATAGAATTAAAATGAAACAGAAATCAAATATGGAGAATGATGATACACCAATTGTGATTGGGGGCTCAGAAAGTAGTGATGCACAAAGTGATAGTGATAAAGAATTACTAAGCAGTGATGAAGAATTATTAGATGCTAAGAAGAGGTGTAGGGAGTACAAAGCAGAGATAGCTAGAGTTGAAACTAATGAGGGGGATGCAGGGCAGGGCAGGGTGAGGGTGATGGTGAGGGGGCAGGGCAGGGTGAGGAGGCTGATGAAACTGGGAAAGAGGGAGATGATGAAGGGGCGGAAGTTGGTCAAGCTGGGGGTGATAAAGGTGCAACAGATAGTGATAGGTTAGTCAATGAGGTTATTGAAGAGGTTGATAGAAATAATGAGGGAGATAATGCTAGTGACTCTGATGATGATAGTGATTGGCACAGTGAGTATGAGGACAGTGATGTATTAAGGTCCCCCTCAGAGAGCAGTGAAGATGAGAACCTTGGTTTTGTGTGTCCCCCTATTAAAAAGAGAAAGCCTGTACATTGTGATGTTTTTAACCCAAAAACAAAGAGAAATCACATAAAGTTTGCACACTATCAGATATTTTACAATTTCAAGGAATTCAAGACTGCCATTAGAAATTATTCAATTGCTAATGGCATGGAGTTGTGGTATAAGGTAAACGACAAGGAAAGGGTCCAGGTTAGGTGTGATAAAGGTTGCCCTTGGAAACTGTGGGCCAGTTATAATCAAGGGACTGACAATGTGCAAATCAAGTCAATAGTGGACACACATAATTGTGTCTACAGTTTTAAAAACAAGATGGCAAACATTAAATTTTTAACAGAGTTTTATGGAAATAGGATAAGGAAAAATCCAAACTGGAGGTTGAAGGACATGCAAGAAGAAATTAAAATCAAGTTGAAATTGGATGTAACACTTGTGAAGTGTATGAGGGTGAGGAATTTAGCTTTGGCAAGTATACATGCAGTTATGAAGGAACATTATTCAAGAGTTTGGAATTTTGGGGTTGAGATTAAGAGAAGTAACAAAATGAATACAGTCAACATCAAAACCACTAGGCTTAATCCTGAAGATGAGGTCAAATTCAAGAGATTTTATGTTTGCAATAACAGCTTGAAGAAAGCTTGGAGAGAGGGTTGTAGGCCAATTTTTGGATTGGATGGCTGTTTCCTGAAAACTGTATGTGGGGGTCAATTATTATCTGCAGTGGGAAGGGATGGGAACAATCAAATGTTCCCTGTAGCTATGACTATTGTAGAAACTGAAAATGGTGACAGTTGGAGATGGTTCTTGGAGTTGTTGGATGATGACCTTAACCTTGGTGAAGGCTATGGATTTACTATAATCAGTGACCAACAAAAGGTATGTATTTTATATAAATTGCTCTGTTTTACTAAATGCCTCTGTTTTACTAATTGTATATGCTTTACTAACTGAGTTTGTGTTGTGCAGGGTTTGAAGAATGCCATATTGCAACTGCTTCCTCATGTTGAGCATAGAAATTATGCTAGATACATTTATGCTAATTGGAGGAAAATGTTTACTTCACAGACACTGAAGAGAGTGTTTTGGGAAGCTGCTCAATGAGGGAAATTAAGAGGCTTTCTGGCCCTGCACATGATAAGATTGCTGAGCATGATCCAAAGGTTTGGTCTAAAGCTTATTTTGACACTCATTCAAAGGCCGATAATGTTGAGAATAACATGTTTGAATGCTTCAATGCTTGGATTATCAAAGCTAGGTACATTATTACTAGTTTACTACAAATTGTATTATTGTAATGTACTGCAATATAATGGTCTTACACTTACTCTTATGTCAATATTTCCTAGGTACATGCCAGTTCTAACAATGCTTTAGAAAATTCATGATCAAATCATGGTTAGATTGCATCAGAAAAGGGATGTTATGCTTAAGTCAGAGGATTTAATTTGTCCACGAATTAAGAAGAAACTTGATGCAACCATCATTGCCTCTGCCCATTGTGATCCACTTTGGGATGGCAAAATCTCATTCCAAGTCAAAGAAAGAGGCAGTGCCTTTACTATGAATCTTAAGGACATAACTTGTGCTTGTAGAGTGTGGGACCTTACTGGCATCCCATGTTGTCATGCTGTCTCTGTAATTCAGTCTATTTATCAAAATCCAATAGACTATGTAGCCCACTGGTATACTAGAGACACTTACCTCAAGACTTATAGTCATACTCTTGATGTGTTAAATGGTGAAGATTTCTGGGAATTCACAGAGTGTGACATAATGGGACCTCCACCTATACCAAAGAAACTGAGAGGCAGACCACAGAGGTTGCGAAGGAGAGAGGGCTGGGAAGACAGAGGAAATAATGGTCAAGTGAATAGGGTGAGTAGGGTAGGAAGGAAAATACATTGTAGCATTTGTAGAAAGCCTGATCATCGAAGGATCCAATGCCCAGATAAAGAGACTAATGCAGAGTCCACAAGAGATCAAGTTGAAGAGTCAACTGAACACCATGATCAAGAGTCCACTGAACATCCTACTACACTGCCTGGTGTAGTAATTAGAGAAGGACACCAATTCAACAAAGCAGAGGTTCCAATACCTAATGTAAGTGTCCATTTAGTATGCATATCATTTTTATTGAAAAGTATAAAGACTAACTATTAAATATATTACAGTACAAAGGTAAAGGTAAAGGTAAAGAAAAGGTGGGAAGCTCTAATGAAAAAGGGAAAGATAGACCTACTTCAGCATTTATGTTTGTAAGTAAATTCATACCTATACCGGTTTACTTTCCAAAATCTCATTTAATTGCTAATAAATTTGGGAGCTTTTATCTTTTGTAGATGCTAACTCCACGTGTGATGAATACTACTGATTTTCCAACCAATAATACCCCTCCAGTTAGTACCCCACCAAATCAAGCACACCTTAGTCAAAGCTCAGTTTCTTCCTCAATTCAAACCAGAGGAGGGGGAAAAAGGAAGATCAATGTTGGCAACCAAGAAGCCACACGAAGGCCATACAAAATTCCAAGGAAGAAGGGTGGAGCAAAGTTAGATAAAAATTAGAATTCTTATCTTTTGGGACTGAACTTTTGGGATATGGTACTGAATGGCCTATTTTATCTGTAATTATGCTACTGAATTATGGTATTTTGTATGTAATTATGCTACTAAATGATGGTCCAGTATAGGCTTAAGGTATATTTTGAAGTGGATGATTAGATGAATATATGAAATGTTTGAACTGGATGAATTTTAATATGGAATATATTTTTGGGAAGCTTGAATTATGGTTCTGTTTTTACTATGTATGCATTTTGGTTGTTATGGTTCATGATAGGGTACTTATATACAATGCATTTTGGTTGTTATGGTTGTTAAAGTATTTTATGGTTGTTATGGTTCATGACAGGGTACTTATACAATGCATTTTGGTTGTTATGGTTGTTAAAGCATTTTATAGTTGTTATGGTTCATGACAGGTTAGGTGCATCAGTTGGTCTCATATTCACTATGAGTCTGCTGCATTCATTTCTTCTAGCCACAATTAAACATGAAGTCATAACATCAATTCATTCAATGCTCTGCTTCAGTTTTGCCAAATAAACATTCATTCAATTCAATACTAAACATGCATTCACATTTTAAGCCAAATCAACATTCAATACATACTTGCCAACCATCAAAACCAACAATAAGCATTCAATACACTAGCATTCAATACATAATTTAACCCTTTACTTGTGACGCCCCCAAATCCGGATCCCTAGAACCTCGGACCTGGTACGTTACGGTACTTCATCTTCATACATATTCTATAAACTAATGCGAATATATAAACATAAATTATTTATTTTAGATGATTCTATAACATTTCCCAAGGTCTATTAACCTTAACTGAATTCATACCTTTAATAACTTAAAAGGTTTATAACATCATTTGCATCGGATAACTTAGTAGTTATAACTGCATAACAATCTATTCTTGAAACTTTGCCTTTGTCTCTGTCTTTCTTCGAGCCTTCGTTTTAAGCTGAAAATTGTTATCATGATATAGCAAGGGTGAGTAACTACTTTGCTCAGCAAGTTTAAATACAACAAGGGTATATCATGATTGAAAGAAAGAATAAGCTTTCAAGTTTTCAACAATATAATAATTGTGAAAGAGAATTAATCATAATTTCAAAAATTGAATGACTGAATCAAAAATGTTTAATGTCAACAAGGACCATGAACAACTTTAACTGAACCTTATGGTAATGAAGGTGATCAGTCTTTCATATCTGATGAACATATGCAACATGCACTAAGTACGAATAAATAATCAGTATAGATGTGAATAATCAATAATAATTATTCACTAACATGCTTTGAAAAAATAACTCAAGTTTGAGTTAAGAAAAACTTGCCTGTACCATTGATTACTACTACGCAATCTAATTTAATCTCTTTATTAAAAAGACCTTTTGTGTGCTCTTCCTCTTCATCTCTTTCCATGGCTACCTCTCTCTCTCTCTCTTGTTCCATCTATGGCTGATATCCCTCTCTATTTTATCTCTTATGGTCGGTGGGAGTGGAAGAAATGAGGGAGAGAATGGCTTTGATTTCATTTTCTCTTTCCTTTCTTTTGCCCAATTATTTAGGAGAGAGGGAGAGTTGGTAAGTCATTAATGGGAGTGGCTGGGGCCCATGTGCTGCTGATTTCCAATAGATTTTCCCCTTGTGGGTCCCGCTTTTAATTTCGCTTTTTGCGTATTTAATTCTGTTTTTGATTTTCGAACTCAAAAAATAAAATTTCAAGTTTATAGTCGCTTCTTACTAAATTCGATGCTCTCAACATCATGGGCACATCCGTTTCTTCAAGTTCATCTCCGAATTTCAAGTTTGACTTTTCTCTTAAAAAGTCAACTATTGACTTTGACTAAAAAGTCAACTCGGACACATTTTGTGTTTAGAGTCCATTCTTAATAATTTCGACGTTCCAGACTCAAATATCTCGTTTGCACCTTCAAATTCCACTCCTAACTCCGATTTTGACTTTTTCTCTATAAAAGTCAACTGGTGACTTTGACCAAAAAGTCAACACCGACACATTTTGTGTTTACAGCCTTTTCTGACTAATCTTGACGTTTCGGACGCAACCGAGCAGTCCGAGTTTAAAATTCTATCTCTAACTCAAATTTTGAGTTTTAATTTGCTTCCTCATTATTGATTAATCATATTAGCTAATTATTTATTGATTATTATTCATTTCCTTTGTCATTCAAGGCCAACATTCAAGTTATGTTAATTCATAATATAGTTTTATCTTGATTATCATATTCTTAACTTAATTCATCATATTGACTTATCTTTCATCCTTTAGTTATTACTTTCTTCCCCATTTACAAGGATTCCTGGTCGGAATCACTATTACTGCAACGTTCTAGTTTAGTTTACTACTAAACTCTTACACAATTTCTCTTAACAACTCATCTCCTCATCTTAACTTATCATAGGTATTATTTTATTATCTCTTTCCCTTATCCTTTTCTATCCAAACCATGGATAGAATTCTATTATTAGCCCAAGTCTTAACTATGTTGCTTCGGCTCATGACTACCTGCTTATTCTCAGGTATTAACATCTTTATCCACCTTTCTCATAAATTCATACAAAATTTTTATTTTTTAACATTCTTTTAATTACAAAATTTTATATAACAATCTTCTCAATTCTTATTATTCAGAATTTCTATCATTCTCATTTAAGTCTCTTTACATTCTTTCAAATATTAACCTATATAGGTTTTCTCGTAAATTTTAATCATTCATCTATTTTTAAATCTAGGTTTATTCTTTAAACCTTTATTTATTTATTTGAGATGAGACAAGTCTCATAATTTTTGGGTTATCACATTCACCCATTCTTCTAAGAATTTTATTATCGAAATTACAGCCTACTAATCTCTAATCCATTTATTCATCAAAACTAGATTTTCAACTTAACCTTTATCTGATTTAATTCTCATTTAATGAGTACATACGGCTTCCTTCTATGAGAAACTCTTCTATCATCACATTCTACCACGACTTCTCTCTAAGGAGTTAAAACTTTTCATATCATGCTGAGGGGTCATATAGAGCATGAACCTTGAGGTTTAACGGTATTCACCGCAACTAAATCTAAAACATATTGTACTAGGTATGTTTACAATCACGAAGAAAGTAAACTACCTAGCCGGGTACGTTAGGTGATCAGCCTATCGCACCTTAGTTTTCGGAATGACTATATGCGTTCTTTGATTGGAATATTTTATCCAATTAATGTATCCCCATTTTTCGGGGTTGTTCACCTCAGACTTAACATAAGAGTCCGTACCAAAATAATTTGGTTCGGGATACATTCTCAAAGAAATACTTGAATTTTCATAAACATTGGTCTAGCTTAATCAAATAGCTTAAACATATACTAATAATTCGAATATCAATCGAAATATTTTTTTTTTGGGCAATTCAATTGGCACTTACTTATCTTTAAAATTTTGAAAATCATTTTATGACGTCATGATATCACATTGTATTTACAGTCCGTTTGAAGATTTCGTCATTTTGTGACTTTGTCATAGTACAATATACCATAGTGGCAGATGATCCTTAGATCATATCCAATACTAGGTAATTCTGCATTGATAACTTTATCATTTTTATAATCTCTGCACCAGGTTCCATGATGCATCGATGATATATAAAAGAGATTTTGATATTTCAAATTATTTTTGTCTAGTCGAAACAATTAGCGTAGACTCTTCTTTAAACAGTTCAAAACCATTGAAAAATCATTTTTGGTGTTATCATGCCGCAACAAGTAACGATGTGTTAGTGGTCTGAAGCCTACTTCTACACAATTGTAACCATGTACTGATGATAATAAAAGTTTATTTATATTTTTAAAGGCACATTATTGCGAATTTAGCTTGATTTCAAAAATTTCAAAGTCTAGCATAGCTAGAAGATTTAAAATATATATGCTTCCACCATTAACTCCAATTTTCTCCAATATCCTATTACTTAATAATTATATCTATTTCTATCATCCTTAAAACTTACGACACTAAAAATTCTCAATTCTCCATCCACAACTTTTCTATACCGCAGTATAGTTCATCAAATATACCACACGTTATTAGTTCAGGAACTTTCCACAATAATATGAGTTTAGGAACTTATCCTAGCAATACGTAGTTCAAAAACCAACCAGGAATTGTCCATACGCTTAGAGGTTCAAAAACATACATACGATTATGAGTCACAAACTTACCATAAGTATGAGTTTTAAGAACTCGCACCTAATCTTAATATTCTCTAACTATCAAATATAAATATGAGAAAAGAATCACCTTCTCGTCATATGTATATCAATAGCGCGACACCAACATTTCAATTATTATTAATGTGATAAACTGAGCAGTCGTTAGACCAAGCACAAAACCACTGCCCATACAAAGGTTTGTACAACTCAGCTATCACATGTGTCCTCAATCGAAATCCCACATAATCTTAGCTTTCTCTTTACTCAATATGAATTTTATTTAATCCGTATCTCATCATCCTTTTCAACTTTTTTGTGTTTAACTCGTACTATTTCATAATACCATTTTTGTATAGCAATTATGCTATGAAGTTTTCAATCAATCGATTGGTCATCTGTCCTACTATGACCTTATCAGATTACGTTGTGATCTCTTTTTATAATCGTGTTATATTACGATTCTTTCCTATCTTAGGCTCATTTTATTTTACGATCTTTTTTCCCTTTAATCATATTACATTATGATTTTAGACTTTTCATCTTATAGACCTTGTCTATTTATTATCACTTTTCATCTTTATTACTGGAGTCAGGTAACTCCGGATTCTTATCTTTATAACTCTTTAAGATTCTTCTTTGAATCTTATTTATCATATTCTTATCTTAATGATGAATTTTCTGAATTAATCTCTTATCACTTAAACTCTATTTGAGTTTATTTCTTATCCTCATCTCTGCGGTTATAGCCTAAGGTAACCCTACCTAAGGTTTATAACCTACAACTTTGATACCAACCTGTGACGCCCCCAAATCCGGGTCCCTAGAACCTCGAACCTGGTACGTTACGGTACTTCATCTTCATACATATTCTATAAACTAATGCGAAATATATAAACATAAATTGTTTATTTAACATGATTCTATAACATTTCCCAAGGTCTATTAACCTTAACTGAATCCATACTGTTAATAACTTAAAAGGATTACAACATCATTTGCATCAAATAACTTAGTAGTTATAACTGCATAACAATCTATTCCTAAAACTTTGCCTCTGTCTCTGTCTTTCTTCGAGCTTTCGTTTTAATCTGAAATTTGTTATCATGATATAGCAAGGGTGAGCAACTACTTTGCTTAGCAAGTTTAAATACAACAGGATATATCATGATTGAAAGAAAGGATAAGCTTTCAAGTTTTCAACAATATAATAATTGTGAAAGAGCATTAATAATAATTTCAACAATTGAATGACTGAATCAAAAATATTTAATGTCAACAAGGACCATGAACAACTTTAATTGAACCTTATGGTAATGAAGGTGATCACCCTTTCATACCTGATGAACATATGCAACATGCACTAAGTGCGAATAAATAATCAGTATAGATGTGAATAATCAACAATAATTATTTACTAACATTCTTTGAAAATATAACTCAAGTTTGAGTTAAGAAAAACTTGCCTGTACCGTTGATTACTGCTACGCAATCTAATTTAATCTCTTTATTGAAAAGACCTTTTGTGTGCTCTTCCTCTTCATCTCTTCATCTCTTTCCATGGCTACCTCTCTCTCTCTCTCTTGTTCCATCTATGGCTGATATCCCTCTCTATTTTCTCTCTTATGGTCGGTGGGAGTGGAAGAAATGAGGGAGAAAATGGCTTTGATTTCATTTTCTCTTTCTTTTCTTTTTCCCAATTATTTAGGAGAAAGGGAGAGTTGGTAAGTCATTAATGGGAGTGGTTGGGAGTTGTTAGGGAGTGGTTAGCGCCCATGTACTGCTAATTTCCAACAAATTTTCCCCTTGTGGGTCCCGCTTTTAATTCCTCTTTTTGCGTATTTAATTTTGTCTTTTGATTTTTGGGCTCAAAAAATCAAATTTCAAGTTTATAGTCGATTCTTACTAAATTCGATTCTCCCAGCGTCATGGGCACATCCGTTTCTTCAAATTCATCTCCGAATTTCAAGTTTGACTTTTCTCCGAAAACGTCAACTATTGACTTTGACCAAAAAGTCAACCCGGACACATTTTGTGTTTAGAGTCCATTCTTAATAATTTTGTCGTTCCAAACTCAAATATCTCGTTTGCGTCTTCAAATTTCACTCCTAACTCTGATTTTGACTTTTTCTCCATAAAAGTCAACTGTTTACTTTGACCAAAAAGTCAACACGGACACATTTTGTGTTTACAGCATTTTCTGACTAATCTTGACGTTCCGGACGCAACCGAGCAGTCCAAGTTTAAAAATTCTATCTCTAACTCAATTATTGAGTTTTAATTTGCTTCCTCATTATTGATTAATCATATTAGCTAATATTTATTGATTATTATTCATTTCTTTTGTCATTCAAGGCCAACATTCAAGCTATGTTAATTCATAATATAGTTTTATCTTGATTCTCATATCCTTAACTTAATTCATAATATTGACTTATCTTTCATCCTTTAGTTATTTCTTTTTTCCCCATTTACAAGGATTCCTGGCCGGAATCACTATTACTGCAACGTTCTAGTTTAGTTTACTACTAAACTCTTACACAATTTCTCTTAACAACTCATCTCCTCATCTTAACTTATCATATGTATTATCTTATTATCTCTTTCCCTTATCCTTTTCTATCCAATCCATGGATAGAATTCCATTCTTAGCCCAAGTCTTAACTATCTTGCTTCGGCTCATGACTACCTGCTTATTCTCAGGTATTAACATCTTTATCCACCTTTCTCATAAATTCATACAAAAATTTTATTCTTTAACAATCTTTTAATTACAAAACTTCATATAACAATCTTCTCAATTCTTATTATTCAGAATTTCTATCATTCTCATTTAAGTCTCTTTACATTCTTTCAAATATTAACCCATATAGGATTTTCTCAAAAATTTTAATCATTCATCTATTTTTAAATCTAGGTTTATTCTTTAAACCTTTATTTATTTATTTGAGACGAGACAAGTCTCATAATTTTTGGGTTATCACATTACTACATTCAAATATACAAATCTAGACATTTGGTTGCAATACAATGAAAAAAAAACTAAGAAACTACTAAAGCAATCCATAGTTTCTTCTCCATCAAACTTTGCTTGTCAATTTTCTTCCTCAACTGCTGCCCTTGTCTTTGCAGCACCAAAACCTCTTCTTCTTAATTTCTTTCTTCTTTATTATTTATCTCACCTGAAGTCATCAATGTGTTTTCAGTTTTCATCTTCTTTATTACTTCCATCAAATGACCTATTTTTTCATTGCTTTGTTCTATTTTTCCCTTTAGGTGCAATATCACTTCCCTTTATCTCTCTGTAATTGGAGGATCACACCATTTAAAGAACCTACAACATAACCTGTTATCCTGCACAACCAGTTACACACAAATAAGAGTTTAATTACAATAGAGTTTAATTACAACCAGTTACACACAAATACAACCATTTAAAGAACCTACAACACAACTAGTTACACACAAATACAACCATCAAACACATATAGCAGATAAGAGTTTAATTACAACAAACATTACCCACATAAATCTCTGATATGCCATACCAATTTCATGCTCTGTTGGTCAACAAAATTAATTAGGGGGTAATTACGTCAGCAAAAGCAACAAAAGTTAGCCATTCCCTTCTCTGTTTGAAATCAAAAGTTAGTCTAAGTGTGTAAATGCAGAAAGATAGCCAGGCGGCCCAAGCCCTTCTCTGTTTGAAATCAAAATCAAAAGTTGGCAGCTTTTAAAAACTTCAAATATTTAACAACACCAAAATTTAATCTCAATCATAACAAACATTACCCACATCAAGCTGAGCTAGAAGAAATTAGGTCACATACCTTGTAATGAGAACAACCGATGAACCTTCTTCCCAGATCGGCGGTTCCCTCTTTCCAAGCGACCCACATCGGTGCGACAATCCCACATCGGTATGTCACCGGAGTTCTGGGCATCTCCCAATCATCGACACGATTTGTGCTGGTATTTTTGCTGCTGCTCATGTCAATTCCTCACTTACTTGCCTTCTCTTCTTCGTCGTTTTGGGTTAATAAGCTTCTTTTCTTTGTCGATCTATAAGGAGGAAGGAGTTGGAATTGATTTGGGTAAGCTTCAATTTCTCTTCTTCGTCATTATTGTCTTCTTTTGATTTGGGACTGAAGATTAGGAATTTAGGGATTACAACTGAATTTTGAGATTTTGAGAGTTTTAGATTTAAGTCGGTTAAAGGATTTAGGGATTTAAGGATTTAATCCACGTAAGTTATTAAATCAATTGCAAGGTATTGCCACGTCCTTCTTCTAGTTAAATGATTAACAGACATAGACGACAAAATCATGTTTTGTAAATAACGTATAGTTCAATGAGTAGTTGACTATAAAAAAATAAGTTCAGTGATGCATTTATAAACCGACCCCTAGTAGAGTGGGGAAATATGTATTTAAACCGGCTCAAATGATGCCGTATCGACTAAAATAAGTGTTACTTTATGGCATAACTAATAACAAAAGATGTATTCAATGCACTGAAATTATTTACCCCAAAATTCGTCAAAAGATGAAAAGCCTAGTTTATCCATGATAAATGATTTTCTTATTAAAATAGCAAGCTTAAAGGAATTACAGTTGAAGGAGGAAAATAAAAATAAAAAAGGACATGTGGCCTTATAATGACTGCTGAAGGAATCATTGTCAGGGAAAAGAGATAGTTATGGCAGTTAAGGGCTCAATTGAAGTTTAAATGTTCGTGTGTTAGCAAAACTGCCGATCGTGGGTAAAACATGCATGGAGGTGTAATACTATAAATGAAATATTGAAGAATTGAAACAAGGACATACAAGCAAACACAAACAAAAAGAAAACACAATCCGAGTTTGTCATCTATCTGGTAATATATCTTAACTTTATTAAATTACTTGAGCCGTAAAAGTGGCGGAGATGATAACGGTATGGTTCCGTTCAGGTTTTTCAGTGATGTGAAATAACTCGGGTCAAATTTCGAGTTCGGAACAAGTTTTAAGTCAAATTATAAGTCTAAATCAAATTAAATTCATTCAAATAAGACCTTAAACCACTTGCTGAATAGTATATGCTTGAGTCATCTTAGCTCACCACAGGCTCACCCAAACATTCATGACTTAAAGGTATTATTGATAGCAACTTAATTTTTTATACACAGATAAATTTTTTCCGTATCTTTTGATGTGGGACTAGGGTGTTACAAACGCTCAAAAAAAAATTACAACCGGAATCGAAACACACAGAGAAAGTGGTTCAAGATTTTTCTATACCAAAATCATGCTGCACCAGCCAATTTATATTATGAATAACACCGCACCGACTTGTATCGGTCAAAAAATAATAATTAAAAAAAGGGTCGGCACTGGTTATTGTAGCCTGTGAGTCATGCATTTTGTTTTGTTTTGTTTTCCTCGATTGATATTTTTCTTCGATAGTATTGAAGACAAGAATTCAAAGGATTACCTACATATTTGATGGAAGATTATTACACGGAGTCAATGAAAAAGTAGTTTCTCCAACATGAAGAAAATGAGTGTTTATGAGTAATTTTCAAGGGGAAGTCACTTTCTGTGAACTATTTAGCCAAATAACCCATTAATGATTACATCCCATTTTTTACAATACCTCAATTTAATTACATCCACCATCCGGCGTGTTGCCTTAGTTTGATCATGCTGATGGGGTTGGGTGATTGGATTTTGTGTTGGGATAGTGTTTGTTTGTTGTGCTCTCGAAGCGTCATGCCCAACCACATATTAAACTAATTCCCCACTCTGGACTTTTTTTCGATCAGATCTTTCCTACCCCAACAAGACTTAGTAGAATATCTGGCCGACCCGTGATAGTCACAATTCTTATTTTGATTTCCCCTATTCGACTTCGTGTTATGCTTGGCCGGTTCAAAGTATGGTTTATCTTTTATCGGCTCTAAGATGGTGGTCGGTCGATGTTGAGAGGGGTATAAATTTTGTTGACCCTCTGATTCAGGAAGGGTGGACGCCCTCCTCCCGAACCCCCATTATTGTTGTTATACTTCTTCGGCTGTTCATCCGATCTGTTATTGTTGTTATTTTTGGTGTAGTTGCTTTTCTCCTTATCCTTTGATTTCTCCATGTTGCTGGGTTTCAAACTGTTCATTACCTCTTCGACCGTTATGAAGCCCTCTGCCCTGTCAAACGCCTCGGCCAGGTCCTTCGGATGATTAAACATCAAATCTTTCACCAACTTCTTTGATTTTACGATGTCCAAATCATTTTGAAATAATACGAGGGCCTGAAGATCATTCAAATATGTAATTTGTCTGACCGCCTCCCGAAACCTCTTAATGTACTGACCTAGAGTCTCGTTCGAATATTGCCTGATTTGGGTTAAGGATCCGGTTAGCTTTCCTCTCTTTTTGTTACTCCAGAATATGACGTGGAACTTATCAGAGAGCTCCTTCCACGATGAGACTGAGTTCGGGACTAATGTTATCATCCACTGCCGAGCGTCCTTCTTCAGAGTCGTCATGAACATCTGACACTTAGCAGCATTAGAATAGCCATAGTAGCACATCAGTCGGTCATAAGCCTGACTGTATTCATAGGGATCACCCGAACTGTCATAACTCTCCATATGTGGGGCCTTTTTGTTCAGATCAGCCCGTTCCTGATCTATTTTTGGGGAGAACAGCTGTGACACCCCCAAATCCGGGTACTTCGTTTCCACATGATTTGGTGTTCACTTTCTAATATAACATATATCTACCCAATGAATAATGCAAAATAAACTACAACTTAAATTAAAATAACTAAATCTCCCTTAAAACAAGGGTTACAACCTTCTCAAAATCAATCCCAGGGTTACTCTAACCTTGACATGAATATAAAGTGCGGAAATAAAACATAACATTCAATTATTACAATCATTCTCAATTAAATAAAAAAAAACAAGTCTTCACTTGCTTTGCTTTCCCTTGCCCTTACTTGTAGACGGAGCATCAGCGTTATCAACCTTAACTGAAATTGTTATTTAATGCAAGAGTGAGCAAACCACAGCTCACTGGAGTTTAACAATAATATAGACATGAAAGAATATCTTTAAGAAAATCTGAACAACTTAGCTTGCTTCAATAATAAAGAATTGAATAATAATTCTCTATCAATATTAAAATTTGGATATAGAATTTATCTGAGGGTCATAAGACCTTTGAACTCTTGTCCTAGGTTATAAATATTTCTATTTAAACCTTTTACAGTCAATTAGACTATGGACCTTAACTCGTACTTAGGGGGATCAGCCCTTCGTACCATGTATTGTGCACAACCATCTTAACGCTATGCGTGGTAACCTCCCCTAGTAAATAGGGTTGTTCAACTCAGTAATTTGAATTCAAGTCCGCACCAAAGAAAGTTTGGTTTGGATAAGCTTACAAGGATAATTTAGAATTCACGTTCATTAACTAAGGATTAGTTGAATCGACTTCCAATAATTCAAAATAAAAGAATTATGAATTAACATATGCTTTAGAATCAACTTAAAGCATTTAAAATAATAACTGGATCTTACTTGAACAATAAGTTAAGACCATTTCAATTAAATAAACAATTGTCCAATACTGAAATGGAAAGGACATTCTCAACAATGAATATATGAATTCAAGAGATCATATAAAATCAATACAAGATTAGGGTTTAGAAAACTTGCGTAAAATTAACGAGTTTAGGGTTTAGAAGACTTGCGTAAAATTAACGAGTTTAGGGTTTAGAAGACTTGCCTCAAGCGCAAGCTACTTAACACAATTCACGTATTTTAATACTTCCTACACATATATATTCAATCACAATAACCTAAATTAGTTAACACGTAACTAATTCACATAAGTGGTTAACCCTCATGGTTAACTCACATTCTGATTAAATAGTAATAATAATCAATCATCATATAGTTAATTACATCACCTACATATTCACATAATTAAATTAATTATGTATTTAACTCAATTATAATTAAACAATTATAATTCAAACACTTAATCAAATTATAATTACTTAAATTATCATTACCTTTTAAATTATAAACAATTTATAATTTAAAATCAATTAAACCACATTCATGCATTTATAATTACACAATTTATAATTAATCATGTATTTATCAATTATAATCAATAATTAATTAAACTATAACATGCATTATAATTACACAATTTATAATTAATTATGTAATTATCAATTAAAAATTCACAATTAAACATGCATTTATTAAATTATAATTACATAAATTATAAT
The DNA here is from genome assembly GCA_020205555.1 of Panax stipuleanatus. Lineage (NCBI taxonomy): Eukaryota > Viridiplantae > Streptophyta > Magnoliopsida > Apiales > Araliaceae > Panax > Panax stipuleanatus. Next base: position 19,688,382 of record CM035120.1, read on the forward strand.
TTAAATTAAAATAATTAAACTTCTATACCTTATAATTTCACAAAATTTATAATTTAAATTACACATTTACTCTTAATTATAATTAATAAAATTATAATTAAGTAACTTATTAAACAATTATAGTTTTAAATACCATATTAGGTTTTCAAAATTTCTTTTATTTTCCAAACATGAAATTATCATAATCATATAACAATATGTTATATCATTCAAAATATATATCCCCTTATCCATGAAAAATTAAACTAAGGTCTTTAAAATAAACTGTACAAGCAAGCAAAACTCACTGCCCAAGCATTGTGCCCGGCGCAGCTGCGCAGCCAGCTGCCTTTAAACCGGCGCGGCTGCGCAGGGAAGGAATCTGGGAAGGACAAGCGGCGCAGCTGCGCTGCTCCTGGCCTTGCTGCCGGCGCAGCTGCGCAGCAACTCGGCCAGACGCAGACAGCCACGTTACTCTGCTTCACCGATTAACCCATACAAGCCAACAACGCCAAAAATACAGTACTATAGACTCTGTAAAACATATATACGCTATTACACATATATAAAGCATGCTTCCAAAATACAAAATCATTTAAACAATGATAATCATAAGTTTTGAAAATCTATTTTGGCCATTTTTATGAAAACTCATATTTTCATAAAATAATTCTCTGTAATAAAATTTTCTTACCAATTCCACTTAAAACATGCATTATGTTTGAAATTGAAGATATTATCACAACAATTCTAAATAGGCATATTAACACACAATCAAATCATAACTTTTACTCTAAAATTGGCCAATAACATACAAAATCATAAGAACATCAATTTCTCCATTAAAACATGTTCTGACAAAATTTTGATTTCTGAAAATCCTTGATCATGACATACAATTCATATAATAACCATTATAAACACAATTTATATATGTACATCATATTTGTATAACTTTCATGCTAAATCATAAACACAGAGAACTCATATTCATGAATATTATAAAGAAAACACATAGAAATATAATTTAATTGAAATAATACCCTTTTTGCTTAGATGATTGAAGAAGAAGATGATAGTGATTCCCTTCAAGCTTCTCAAGCTATACCTTTTCTCTCTATCTTCTTCTCTGTTATTCTTCCTCTCTGCTCTCTCTTTTCTTCTTAGTCTTAGGCTTAAACTAACGTAGTTTTTCCTTACGTAGTATATAGATATATAACTGACATATATTAATAATATACGTACTAACTAATATTTAATAAGCCAATTAAATTAGGAGTTACAAAATTTAAAAGTCCTTTTGGCTTGTTTGGCAACAGGAAAATTAGAAACTAGTTTTACTAACTTAGGCATGGTTTAGGTAAATTAGGTTTAAGCTAGTTTAAGGGCCCTGTTTGGCAACAGTCTTTTAAAACAAAAGCAAGGGCCTTGTTTGTTTAAAATCATTTAAAATCTTTTTTTTTATTTTAATAAATCATTTTAACACATACTTTAATGTCACATTTTAATTAATTAAATATTAATCAACTAATTTAATCAATTAAAATCTAACATCAATAAATCACATAAAATTGCCACATAATTATAATTACTCGCTAATTATAATTCATGTAACACTTCATCACATAATTCATCTAATTTAATTATCTCAATTAAATTAGAATTATATTATAAAATTAATATACATTAATTAAATAAGCATTACACATTCAATTAATTAATATATACACTTAATTAAATCACTCCATAAATCACATAATTTATTTATTTAACTCAATAAATAAATCATATAAAATATTTATTTAATTCAATAAATATTTAAAATTAAATATAAAATCACAATCGTTACAACAGCGATGATGATTTGATCGTATTTATTTTCTCCTTGTTGCCTTCGGCTAACCTCTTTTCCAGATCTGCTAGCTTTTGGGCCAACGCCTCAACACCATCTGTTTTGGGGGACGACTCTATTCTGTCCCGACCTCTATATTCTGGAGAGGCGACTTGCCTTCTCCATTTTGTCTTTCATCTGCCTTCTGAACTTGCTTCTTGGGAGCTACTTTGGTGTTAACTCCTCTCCTGTGACAGCCTCAGGGCCTGCTCTTCTCCTGTGAGCGGCTTTGGTGCCTGCTCCTTTCTTGTGAGCGGCTTCGGTGCCTGCTCCTCGTTTAAGAGCGACTTCGATGCCTGTTCTTGATACGTCGAGTGTTGTCCGAACGATGTGTCTTGGACTGAATCCTTGGAGAACGCTCCCGCCTTCGACTGCGACTGGAAGTACCGTCCTCACAATCCAACAGAGCTAGCTGGGTGTCCCATTCTTTTTGTTTGAGAAGTATGGTCTTCACTGCATCGTTGGCCTCTCAAACCTTTTTTGCCAAAATAGTACGCCTTTAATCCCGATCCTCTCGGCCAGAGTTCTGATCTTCATTATACCGTGTTCGGGACGGGTTGTCCTCGACACTTTTTTTTCTTCCTGGCTGTTGAGAATAATCGGCGTCTGACGTCACCACCATAAACGTCTTTTTGCCCCACTGACTTACTATGGGGCCCGAGCCTGTCTTGGACGCTTTTGGACGGGCCCAACCTGTCCTTGACCGATATTTTTTGTTAGGTTTGTAATATTCATAAACACAATTAAATTGCATTAAAATAGCAGAAGCGTAAAAAATCAGAGTTTTAAAATTTTACAAACCATATACCCTGATCATCCTTTATGCAGAATTATTAATTAAACGAAAGAGATGAAGAATAAGATTCATACCCTTGTAGAAGCTAGCTTCCTCAGGTACGAGTTCAACTTCAAATCCTTCGTGCTCTCCTTGAATTTATCGGGTTAGATTTCTTTCTTTGATCAATGTTAGCCACCCAAGTGTTTGACCTCTAGAGGTGATCTACCAAGGAAGAACAATTATTCAAGAAGAAGGGTGTATGGCTAATCCCTAGTTTTTATCTCTATAGAAATAATGTATACTCTCCAAGTTTTGGAATTTTCATTAGCCTTTAATCAAAATAAGACTCCTCTTATTTATAGATGTAGGCAACCCTCCTAAACCATTTAGGATTAGGGTTTCATTTTAATTAATTAAACTCTTTTAATTAATTAAGCTTCCTAATTTTATTAGGAATAATTTATTAAACTCTTTTAATTAATTTGCCTCCTAATCTTATTAGGAATATGAGAGAGTACTTTTATTCATTAATTCCCAAACTTCTTTAGGAATTAAAATAATAATAATAGTAATAATAATAAAAATTCTATTATTAATTTCTATTATTAATTTCTAAAATATTAAATAATAAATTATTTAATTTGTTCTATCACCATAGATTAAATTAAGTACACTTAACTTATTATTACGATTATGCCATTTGCTTTTTAGAATAAATATTTTTCTTTTATGGTGTGACCCTTTAGGTTCTCCATATTAAATCGGTTGTGAATAAATTAATTAGAACAATTCTAATCTTATTTAAATAAATAAATTAAAATATTTAATTCATTTAAATAAATAACATTTATTCTACAATAAGGATATGCCCCAAAATTAGCGATCAACGACTTTCTAGATATTATAGATTTCAACGTTAATTATAAAAGAACCTTTGAGTTAATAGTTACCGTACAATTCAATCTTTCCACCATACAATGTCTCAATTAAATATAAGATATAAAATTACTATTAAGTCTTATTTTATTTAATTATATGTATTTCGATCTTTAAATGAACAACTCCAAATAATGTAAATTAGAAACTCCTTTCTAATTTCAGTTCACCTTGGCCAAAGATTCATGGATTGTCATTTATTGAATCACATAGGACATTCTCTTTTTTTTTACTAGAAGCGGTAGATTCTTTATTGATCATTCATTATCTCCATATATAATTTATTACACCCAAGCATACCATTTGATATACCCTTAGGGTCTTAAGGGACATGTCAAAGTATAACTCATTATACATAAGATACTATGCTGATCTCAAGTTTAAGGATTACTTGTCACTAGAGGAATTCCTGTTGACAGGTAAGTAAAACTCTATTAGGTATTCCTCAGTGAGCCACGTTCAGTGAACTTATTCTCTAATAAGCACCTACATACTTGCTTTAGTGTCTCCACACAAATGATCATAAGATCAACCATCCTTATCCAATGAGCAAGCAACGTATGTACCAATCTATCCGGATTCATTAATCCCCTTTTTAGTAATCCAACGATTGGGAACGATTTTAGTTTTTAAGCTATATAAGAATTTAGATCTCATTAGCATGATCATCATTATAATTCTAAAAGTATTTCTTAAAACTATGGGTTTATCACATTTAATATAACAACACCATGTTGATAAATTAACGCCTTTAATTAAATAACTCTTTTATTAATAAATGAATAAGATTGTTACAAAATATATGCTTTATCATATCAATATATGATTGGCATGTGTGCATATTACTTTCAATCTCCCACTTGCATTAAAGCCAATCACCATGGTATCTAATACTCTTCTTCTCTAAGTGACGATCATCCTGCTGTTGGATAAAGCTTCAGTAAATGGATATATAATATTGTTCTTAAGAGTTCACTATCTCTATAGCGATTCTCCTCTTTCAATAATTCCTCTAATCAAATGAAAGTGCCGCAACACATGTTTGGATCCAAGATGAGACTTATGAACTGTTCCTAGTTTTGTAATGAACTTTTCATCCAAACAATCAACTTGCAGCTTCATTTACAGCTATATACTTTGTCTTTATTACTAATCCAGCAACTCTTTGCTGTTTGGAACCTTTCCAATTCACTGCACCACCTTTCAAGGTAACGCTTTACCCTAAAGTAAATTTGTTGTCGTCATGGTCAGTCTAAAAAATTTGATTCTGTTTAGTCCTATAGTTTTAATTCAGACCAACCATGAATCATGATCACATCTTTAATGTCGGTTAAGTACTTTAATATGTTTTTCACTGTCTTACAGTGATCTTCTCCAGAATATGATCGATCAACATCAGGTCTCGTACATTTCATTGCATACATGATAGTCACTTATGCGATCTCTCTTTTATTGAAGACAATTTAGAGAGATACACTCCATGATTCGTCTTCATGAGACATCTCTTGGAGTTTGCCATGCTAAACGCCTTTATCATCGAATAAATATACGTTCCTTGGGTCAAGCCGAGCATCCTTTTAAATCTATCAATATAGATCATTGTCCCCTTTTTATAGGATGTTCTACCCAAATCATTCATGGAGGAATGTTTAGACAACTTTATTTTTACTGATTGTAACATTGGTATGTCATTCCTTATCCGTAATATATTAACATATAATACTAGGAATGTTACAGCGCTCCCACTGACCTTTTTGTATACACTAGGATAATTCTCATTTTTGATAAAATTAAACTCCTTTTATTGTCTCATCAAAATAAATGTTCCATCTTTGAGAAGCTTGCTTCAATTCATAAATGGATTGTTGTAGCTCATATACTTGATTTGCTTCAACTATTAAAATAAATCCATCTGGCAGTATCATACATATATTCTCCTATAGTTGTAATTCATATTTGAGGAAGGGCGTCTCAAAGTCCATTTGCCAAATTTAGTAATAATAAGCTGCAATTACAAGTAAAATCCAAATGGACTTGAGCATTACTACCGGTAATAAGGTTTTATCACAGTCAAATATTTGACTTTATTTGAAAACCTTTTTAAACCAGTCTGGTTTTATAGGTCTCCACCTTGCCATTTTCTCCAAAGATCCATTTCAAATTTTATGGTCATCTGCCATTTCTTTGAGTGTTTTAACTCTTAGCCTCATCGTGTATAACTTGATCATCATCCTTTATGTTGCGTACCTCATCATCATCATCTATGATGAATCCATACCTCCCAGGTATCTTCAATACTAATCCAGATTCACGATTCGGTTATGGTACAATAGGTTAATCTACAGGTTCCTTCTTTTGACTAATAGTGATTTGTGGTTCTTGAACTCCTTCAAGATCTATTATCCTCCCACTAGCCCTTCAATGATAAACACCTTTTGCTAACTAGGATTATAGAACATAAACCCTAAACTTACTTTAGGATGTCCCACAAATCTGTACTTATAAAATCTTGTCCCAATCTTATCCTTTTGAAACCATTTCACATAAGCTGGACAACCCCTTATCTTAACATACTTAAGATTAGGAATCCTCCTTGTCCATAACTCTTATGAAGTCTTAGGGACGGATTTTGAGGTTATCTTATTTTGTAAATATGCAGCCGTTTTCAGGGCATTACCCCATAAGGATACTGGAGTGTCAGTAAAATCATTATGGACCGCCTTATGTCTAATAAGGTGCGATTTTTTCCTTTTAGATACACCAATCAATTGTTGTCTACTAGGAAATGTCTATTGTGAGAAAACCATTTAAGATGATCTTAAAACTTATTCCACAAGTATTTATTCCTCGATCCAATCGAAGAATCATAATACCTAGCCAATTAGTTTTACTTCTGAATTCTTTGAACCTTTCAAATGATTCATACTCGTATTTCACCAAATACAATATTCAACTCTTTGAATGATCATCTCCTTTTCTTATACTAGTTTGTTCAATATGCAAAATTATTTTTCATGTAAGTCAAGGATACGACGTCCATTAAGTAATCTTTCAGTTCTATACAAAAACATTATTATTATAAATAGAACAACAATTGTTCTTAAATATAATACCAAAAATTTTATTGTCCAACAACAAAATAGAAATAATGTTTCTAACGAGAATTGGAATACAATAACAACTTATTGATTTAATAGACTTGCTCGTAGGCGATGCTAAACTATAAGTTCATATGGCTAATGCAGCAACCTTTGCTTCATTTCTTACTTATAGGATTTCTTAACCCTTGTTTAACTTTCTACTTTTGCTTAGTCCTTTCATAAATTAATATTTATGAGAACCACACCCGGTATCCAATACCTAAGTAGAACCTTGATTTACAAAAAGATTTATTTTCAATCATGAACAAACATGTATTTGTAACTGAAGCTTCACTAAGCTTCTTCTGGTTAGCCTTTGCAAGATGCTTCTCGCAGTTTCTTATCTAGTGTCCAGACTTATTACAGTGGAAGCAAACTCCTTTGCTATCCTTATCAATTTTTTTCTTATTATCTTTTGTTTTTGCCTTTCCTAATACCTTCTTTTAATTGTTCTTCTTTTCAGAAGATCATTTGGCCTCTACCTGTAAGACTTGGTCTTTCTTGGTTGGAAAGTGACTCTCAACATTTTCAACATGTTAAGCAAATTAGTCAGGCTGATATCTAGTTTGTTCATATAAAATTTCACAATAATTTTGAGAAGGAGTCCAAGAATGACTGCAAGATCAAATATTGGCTCAACTCTCCATCCATGACAAAACCCTGCTATCCTAATTGTTCAATCAAATTGATCATTTTGAGGACATGTGTCTGCCATCGGTTATTCTATATCAGAAGAGCTCCTTAGATATCTAATATCTATTAGTCCTACTTTTCTCGCCATTCAACTACTTGAAGTGCGTTAGTATAGTAGGAGCATCCATAGTTTCATGCTGGTGCTGAAACATGTTACTCATGGATGCGAGCATAATACATTGAGCTAACTGTGCATTGTAGACACTCGAAATTTTGTTTTCCTGTTACTAACCAATGCAGGAGGGCAAAAGTGTCTTTTTCCACTTCAGAGACAGCCCTAGAGGATTACAAGCCATCATTCTAGAGACAACCCCAGAAGACTACATCAAATCAAACCCCGGACACAGCCCCGAGGGATATTAAATCAACCTCGGAGATAACCATGATGAAAAACAGAGTCAACAACTGTTACACCCCAGAGACAACCATGAGGAAGGACAGTTGCAACCATATAAAGCCCAGCGACAACCCCGGAATGGAAAAAGAATAATTTTGCCAACTTAGCACCAATGTTGATCAAACCATTGTGGATAAAGACGTACAGAGCCGTCATAGCAATACCGAGTGCAAACTGCGCCAGACAGCTCAACAGACTGACTGCGGAGACTTGAAGATTTGGTCATGGATCCATCTTCCCAGATTCAAAAAAGGTTAAGCCCCATGCTATTACGTAGCTCTCGAAAAGATATTTCTGAAATGGTATGGCACACCTCCATAGGATTCCCAGATTGTAAGATATCAAGGTTTTAAGCAACCTACACGTCGATTAAGGGAACGCACTTTGAGATGGCAGGACCCACTGGGCCCTTCTGCAGGTACACCTGCGAAAGCCGCAGGTCTACTTGCGAAAGGCCGGGGCTATATATATTAGACCCCTGGCTCATTTTAAAGAGTGAGAACTCAATTGACGGCTTTCCAAATAGAGAAATTCAAGAGCTAGAGAGAGAAATAGAGTGTTTTCTTCCATTTAAACACTGTAAACCTCAATTGTAAACACTTGTATACATATAAATTTAAACATATCAAGTTTTAACCGGTGGAAATTGAATTTAAAGGCTCCAAAAGCAGTTCGATAGCCCATCTCGTGCAAGGCTGTAAGATCTCTTCAGATCTGTGTCCATTTCTTGCTTTAATATATATATAAGCGTTATATATATATTTTAGTCAATATTAAACATAGATTTGACTTTTAACCATTCATTTCATTATAAATAGTCAATATTAGCAGTGTATTGACTAGATCTATACTAGATCTAGCCAGATCTAGCTTTTAATCTGTTCAAAAGTTGCAAAACTTGAACTATTCAACCTAGACTGGCTAGGATCTAGATAGATCTAGTTTACTTTCTAGTTTTTGTAAATATTTGGCAATCACATGACCCTAGATATGTGTCTAGAGGAAACGGGAACTTTGGCCCATTACATACAAGGATTTATTGATGAATCCTTTGTTTAACAATGTCTAAAGTAGATATGCAATTTATTTCAATATATTCATTGTGTAGGCTATTTAAACGATATCATGTGACCCTAGGAGCCACAGGGTCAATGATTCAATCAATGGATCTAGATTCGGTTCCCATGATGGACTTGTTTAAGTTGTACAGTCAGATTGTAACCCATTGTATATGTAAACCTAGGGTCTTAAAAAGGTTATCTAGATTTAAGGCCCCAAAATAGTGAAAACATGTATGTGGTGTTCGAACTCACTTAGATGGCTTTCATGCCCATAAGGAGCCCGACACTTGTAGATAGTTTTATTTATTGTCGAAGATGCTTCGCATCTCAATAAAATTAAATCAAGTATGGAATAAAATTAGAAGTATCAAAGGGCTTCAATTCCTATGTCAGTGCAAGGGTTTGAAAACAGCTTTTCAAAACTTCACTTTTATATGCTTATTTAAAATGAACTTTTCAATAAGTCAAACCCTTCGTATATAGGTCCAACGAGACACAACACTACTTTCAAAATAAATCACTCAAGCACGTTTTTCAAAACTCAAATCACACACATACACATACACACACAATCAATGCATAGGGAATGAAAAGACGCGGTAACCGTATTTCACGGAAGTCGGGGGGTGCCTAACACCTTCCACTCGCTTAAGAAAGCCCTCAAACTCTATGAATCTTGGTTTCCAAACCAATTGAACGGAGTCACATATTGGGCCATATTGCAAAAACCTTTCAAAATTTGGTTGAGTTGGTACAACCATTTAAACTCATACCAATTGGCGGCTCTGTCTAATTCGACCCAATCATTAAGATCAATATTTTCAAATCATTGACATTGTATGTCGGTCTTTTCTAAAAACTCACCCTTCAAACAAGAATAAAATTAACATAGCGAAAGGGTAGAGAACAACTCAAAGAAATTTCTCCCGGCGTCGACAGGTGGCGACTCCGCTGGGGATTCTAGAGGGCTTAAACCGCATTTCAATCTTTTCAATTCCCTTTTTTATCTACATGTGTGTGAATGTTATCTTTACAATGAATGGATGTGAACGAATGCTACTTTACAATGCTTTATATTAGTGTTTCGCACAATGTCATCATATTGCATACTGTGAGATGCGATGAATGCATGTTATGTGATTCCTCCACCAGGAGGCAAACCCGTTAGTGGCTGATTACTGGACTCAAGAGGAGCATAATCCTGCGAGGCTCAAGAAAGGCTCCACTCAGATCCGTTCCAATTGAAAGATTGGATTAACTTTCCATCTAGTAGATTGCGATGATCTGGGAACTTTCATGCCGAAAAGCCCGTGAGAGTAACCTAAGATAGGTCAGCCTCTGATAAACCAAATGCTAAGGGGAGTCTCTTCATGCCTTCCCTCTTTCAATACATGTCCAATATTAAATCATGTCAAATATTATATGTTGTCAAATATCTAAATGCTAATTCCATTGTCAAATATCAAATCATGTTATAAATGTCATCCTGTCATCAAAACAACTGACCTTTGTTTTGCAGGAAAATATTAAAAAAACCCCTAAAACTGACACATTGCACAACATGCATACTCTTAGTGTCTATCAAGACTAAACTACCTACTTTTATTGTAGGAAAGATTGGTCTCATTATCAGATCCAAATCTAAGAAGGTACAAAGCCTATCCACTGACATGGATGAGAGTGCCCAATAAGGGTCAGGTTTCGTATCCCGAGAGGAGTTCGAGGGACTTAAAAATCAAATAGTAGAGTTGGCTATCTTTCTGCAAGAGCAGAGTAAAAGCACTCAGGTTCAACAAGTACCCACTCAACGAGAGTCCTCTGCACAGGTAACAGTCAGGGTACTGACAAGAAGATGGAAATACAGATACCTGAACCTCACTCCAATGAAAAACCAACAAACCCCTGAAATCACCAATCTTAAGGATGATCAGGAAACTGGTGACATTAGAAAGAAAGTCCAACAAATGGAAGAAACCATCCGGTTAATCAAAGGTACTCGTACATATGGAAGTGTCAACTACTCAGATCTATGTATCTTTCTAGGGGCTCGTTATCTAGATAAGTTTCAAGTCCCAGATTTTGAAAAGTACAACAGGATGTGAGATCCTTATACTCACCTAAAGGTATAAATTGGAGAACAAGGATCCTATACCAAGGATGAAAAGCTGAGAATGCAGCTATTTCAAAAAAGGCTGACCGGAGAAGCCAGAACCTGGTACGCTCTACTGGACAACTCTAAAAGCCACAGCTGGTAAAAACTAGCTCGTGCCTTCTTAAATCAATACAGCTTCCAATCTCAAATGGCTTCGAACAAATATCAAGTAACAAAATTCAAAAAGCAGAACCATGAGTCATTTCGGGAATATGCCCAAAGGTGGAGACAGGATGGCAACATAAGTCAGCCCACCCATGACAGAAACTGAAATGGTGATGACTTTCATTGATATACAATAAGCTCCATTTTATGAGAGGGTCCTAATAGGCATAGGAAAACCATTCTCAGAGATGATGAAACATGGAGAAATGGTTGAAATGTGGTTGAAGTTCGGAAAGATTAAAGACCTCACTACTTTGGAAGCCGTGGCTGAGCACATTCAGACCATAAATTATGGGAGTAACCCTAGAAGAGCCCACAAGAAAAAGGAAGAAGATGTATCCTTAATACTCCAAGGTCAAACTCGGCGAGGCAACCAGAATCCGCCCATTCAAAAGCAAAGAAATTACTCCCCATTCCAATCATTTGTAAATCCTGCTAGTCGGTCATCCCAGAAAACTGTAGAAACCAGATGCAAGAGAACATTTACACCCTTAGAGGATTCACTTGAAAATATACTAAAGCTTCTGACAACACAGAAGAAGATCACTCAGCTTCTTCCCCCTACAAATCCATGTGGGAAAGGATTTAACCTAGGCAAAAAATGTGTTTACCATTCTGGGTCCCCTAGCCATGATACCCAAGAATGTTGGTCTCTGAAACACAAGATCCAAGACATGATAGATAATAATGAAATTATGGGGACAACACCAGAACAGCCACATGTCCAGGACGATCCTCTGCCTCAGCACAATGAGGAGGGAGTCAACATGATCAGTATGGGGAATGAAGAAGGTTCCAAATAACTCAACTACATCGGAGAGTCATCACAAAGAAGTGAAGGTAGCCCCGCCAAGTTGGATTATTTAGAAGGTTTTTCTATAGAAAGGGAAATAAAATCCATTAAGGAACAAATTGATCAATTAGCGAAATTAATGGTATATCAACATCAAGTGACATGGCAGTTGATAATCCCGATTAATCAAAGGCAAGCTAATATCCTTCCGCCTAGAATCCTTTCGATTGTAAAGAGGGATCATTATAGATTCCAGGAGCCTGAAATATGGGCGGATAAAGTGGCAAGGGAAGAAAGATTCCGAGCTCATAGAGAGTTTGTTGCTAAAAGAAAGTTCACTCCTTTGAATCAATCATGGGAGGAAATTCTACAGATGTTGATCAATGAAAGAAAGATCACAGAACTGTTACCCCCAATGGACCCCAGATCAAAGAGGTTCGATGTTACGAAGATATGCCAATATCATTCCAAACTCCTGGTCATGATACAGAAAGATGTTGGGCACTGCGTCACCTGATCCAGAATCTAATTGATAATGATGTCCTACAAATGGTAAACAATGGTATTACCTTTCCTGAAGAAGAGGAGATCTTTCCTCTCGAGACACAGAATTTAAGAGAAATTATAACGGTCATTTCCTATGAAGGAGACACATCTACAGTACCTTTGGTAATCAAAGGAGGGAAACATACTATGAAGATAACCGCACCAGAACCACTGATGTTTTCATATCTACCCCAATACCCCATAAGCAGCTTGAAAAGAGTCGCATGGAATTATGGGGAAAGCGCGGGATCAACATCAGAATGTATTTCTATCCTACCTAAGGATAACCCGGTCTATCTACCTCAGCGTGTGTTAAAACCCATCATAAAAACCTCGGGGAGGGTACCCAAAAAGAATGTTTCAGAATTCCTCAGCAAAATGGGGCATCATGAAGCAAGAGTGGTGCAATGTTTAAAAGAAGCACCCCAACAGATCTCCATCATGGATTTAGTATTGTCCTCAGAAGATAATTATAAAATCCTGGTTCAAGTCCTAGAAGAAGCACACCTGCCAAGTACAGTGGACACAGAAAAGTTCCAGCATTTGGTAGATCACATCCTCAACAGTAATGTGATATCCTTCACTGACGATGACATACCAGCTGAAGGAACCGGGCATTACAAATCACTATATATAGCAGTGATATCCTCAGGATATGTGATAAGGGGTGTATTGATAGATAGAGGATCTTCCTTGAACATCTGTCCTTATGACACCTTGGAAATGATGAAAATTAACCCAAACAGAATCTGGAGCAGTCATGTTGTCATAAGAGCCTTTGATGGGTCTCGAAGGGACCCTGTAGGAGAAATCGAGCTTCTTCTAGTGGAGATTGGCCCACATACTGTTCACATCTCATTCCAAGTGTTGAACATAACCACTGGATACAATTTGTTATTGGGAAGACCTTGGATTTATATGGATGGAGCTATCCCATTCACACTTCATCAGCAGGTGAAATACATCATCAATGGAAACCTGATGACTGTTAATGCTGAACCAGAATATCCCGTCCATATACAAGGGGATATGCCTTTGATTAGCCTCAATGAAAGAGTTGAGCCTGCCAGTTTTCAAGCATTCGAAGTGAGCAATACTCATTATTGACCTATTGGGGCACCAGCTTTAAAGCCAAGAATCTCTTCCGAAGTAATGAATGTCGGTCAAGAGATGATATCCTTGGGCTTCTAGCCTGGAAAAGGGCTAGGGAAAAATCAACAAGGGATCAAAAATTCAGTTTAGATACCTAGCCTAATAGGGAAGACTGGATTAGGCTATTCCTATGGATCAAATCATAGAAACCTGAACAAACATCAGCCAGTTCATCTATCCACCATTCTGTTACCAGATCTCACTGATGTAGGATTCGGGAAACCTATAAGGAAAATCACTACTTCTTTGTCCATCATATTGATTCCTAAGGTTAAGCCAGCCAGTGATAAAGAAATCCAAATTCCTGCCAAGGAAATGAAGGATAAGAATGAGAGGTTCCTACAAGAAGTTCAAGATTAATTTGCAAAGATGTTTTATTTGGCACATACTGAGGGTATGGACAATGATACCACATATAGTGATCATCCAGAAGACCAACCCTTGATCCCTTGCATAAACGGGGCCAAGGTTTATGTTCCAAGGAAAGACGCTGACCATTATATGGATTCAGTTATGGCCATCATTGAAGAAGAGGAAAACAACAACCCCTTCATCACAACCGTCAATAATGACCTGACTTTGGACAACTGGAGTAGCATTCCTTGCAACACTTGAAAAAGGGTAAAAGGTCAGAGAGTCCATCTACCATGAAGTGTAGATATTATTAAACTACTTACTTTTGTTGCTTAGTGATAGCAGTTACTTTTGTTATGCTTTTACTGATGCTTTGTATGATTAAACAGTTTTATATATTAAGTAAAAGCATTTTATTTTTAGGACTCCAAAGTTGGATTTGTTTAGCATTGCTGATGAATTTCCAACTCTAAACTGTGACTAAAACTTTGATGTGGAACTGGAGTTTGACCTGATTGGAATTGAGCAAGAAGAGATAGATGACTATGAGGTGCCTAAGGAGATCAAAGGATGGGTCGAAGACAAACCCAAACCAAACCTCGATCAAACTACCACTGTCAATATTGGAACCTCAGAAAATCCCAAAGAACTGCAAATAGGGAATGACCTAACCCCAAGCCAGATGAAAGATCTGATTACACTTTTAACCCAGTTCAAGGATGTGTTTGCATGGTCACATGAAGTTATAATCGGCTTTTCTACTGATATTATCATTCATCAATTGCCCATCAAAGAGGGATTCAAACCAGTCAAACAGAAACTCCGGAGACTGAAGCCTGAGTGGAGCTGTAAGAACCCGAATTTTCCAAGAATCATTATTAATAAGAATTTAATGAATAAAATACTTAAAGCATAAGATAGATTCGAATATGAATATATATATCTGTGATATGAGGTTTGTAGTATTGAATTACATAGGGTGATATAAACTATGTAATACGTGATTCTTAGTGTTTAATAAATATATATCATAATTATATATTTATAGAGATGAATTAGTAGAGGAGATGGATAATATTTATCTATTGTTATTAAATGATTTATAGAATTATTTATCATGATAAGATGATGACATTAAATATTTTTGATAGTCACCATTTCTGGAGTATATGTATGTGTAAGTATTAAGTTTATGACAGTGCAACCGTACCCTTTAATGGTTAATATATAGGAGCTGGGCTAAACGATTCCTTCAGTGAGCGGAGGTATATACGAATTAGTAACCGATCTAACTCACTGTGAAAACAGTGTAGACGAGACGGAAACTAATTTGTTGGTTGTTTGTGGAAAACCACTCAGTGTACTATATAGACTACTAGTAAAGACACGGGGTGTGCTAGGTTTAGACTTGTATATATGTACGTTGTTAGAGAAAGAATAAAATCAATATATCGTTAAATATGTATTGGTTTGAAAATTATTAATTAATTAAATGCACGACGAGAAGTGTAGATTAAAGGAATGTATATATGTGTTATATATATATATATATATATATATATATATATATTGAGTTATGTGGATTGGTGGAAAGAGAAATAATTATTATATTTTTCTAATAAAGATTATTAAAATAATTTCTTGTATTGAGTTATTTTAATAAAAAGGGGAAAATGTTATTTTAAATGATAATAATAATAATAATACATTGTATGTCTTTGACTGAGGTAATATGAATGAGGGTGGATATATTAAAAAATATTTGCTATATATTGATAGGAAATTAATTATGGTCTATTTTCTATATAGAGTTGTACATGTGTCATACATGTAACTATTCTAGCAATGCTTAGATATTATATTTAAATAATATCTTGAGAAAATGAGTAAGTCATTTTTATGATTAATGCCCCTATTGGAAATGATATATTATATAATGAAACTTATTATATCATGTTATGAAGGAATGATTAAACGGGATTAATTGATATTATTATAAGAATTATTGCTATGTACAAATATACATGATATGTGAGTTAGTACCTTTGCGAATAATTGCTAGGATTAATTTAAAGGGAGTCACTAATGGTGTATTAAATTAGTGGACTAACCCTAAACTTTATCTCAAAAGAATTGATAAGATGATTGTAATTAAATATTCAATTACTTGAATATAGTGTAGAGGTTTAAACGTGATTGATTAATAAATATTTTGGATAATTAATCGATAACGTATAAATTTATTATTGTTGAGAATAATAAAACATAAGCGTGTAAAGGATTAATTGTGATTACAAAGGATGGATGATTTACGAATAATATGTCAATTAACTATTATTGTGAATAATATAATATATTAATGAGCAAAGGATTAATAAATATAGTGAGATTATATTTACTTGATTAATTATTTTATACAAACATGCGATAATTAAACCTATAGTATATAGTGGTTCCCTCTATATATTATATAAGTGCAATGTCGCACATTAATGAGGCTATATATTATAGACTATATAGTAAGGTTAATTGTATTATGTAAGTTACATAATAATGTTTATGTGACTACATGTGTGGGTGAACCTTATTTAGTACCATGTGGATATTTTAAGGAGTAAGCAATTGTTAAGTGATGAGTACTTCAATAAGTTATTGTAATTGGAATAATAACCGTTATAATAATGAGTAATAATAACACCCAATTGTATTATACTCAGTGTTAATGAAATGTTAGATTATATATGTGCAAGTTAAAATTACTACTTGGTAATAGTAATTGTTTATTGGGACTACATTGTGACATAACTAAATGTATAACCTAAGTATACATGATATGTAATGTATATATATAACCCAAGTGTGGTATTACATATGAATTGCAATTTACTGAGTTTCATTGTTGTCCAACATTGAGTGCCCAATTCTTCTTCACGTGTATACCCACATGGCTAACTACCCTATACTCTTCCCTCATTTTCATCAAAGTGTAGCTAATGATTATGAAGGGAGTGGATTTCATGATGGATTTCACCTACTAATCAACAACTCTTCTTTAGCCAACAAACAATTCTTCATTCCTTTGGTTTAAATTGGAAGGCAATTACTTTGTCTGGGTATCAAAATCTCTATAAATATAGCTTCTCTTCCTCTCATTTTATATTGCTGAGATATTCAAAGAAAAGTCAGTTGAGTAGTATATTGGGAGAGATATCAGTGAGGGAGATTTGATATAACAACCAATTCATTTCCTGAGCAGAGGTATACTTCCTACCATTTCCATTCTTGTTCAAATTCTGTGAATTTCTAAGTTCTTGAATTTTTGAATTCTTGAATTAAGCATGTATTGATTGTTAATTGAGTTACGAATATGTTTGCTAATTATTATACCAGTTTCTAGATATGTTAGAACTGCTATACAATTGTTTGAAACCAATTTCGTTGAGAATTTCTGAGATGGGTTAGCTGTACTGCCGATGCAGTCTGTTTCCTGGTCTGGCCGTAGCCCTGCGCAGCTGCTCCAGGCCTGAACCAGAATTGCTGTTTCTGTTACACAACCTACTGAATGTTATTATGTAATACCACATTAGGCAAGTATGAGAACATGAGTAACATATATATATATATATATATATATATATGAGTACATTCATGTAGTATGAGCATGTATAACGATATTAGTACACACGATTAAAGAAAAAAACTTATCGTTTTAAAAAGAAACTTATAGTTTTAAATATGAACGTTGACATATGTGTTTCACATGTGTCTTCTGATTTTGTGAACCCGATAGTATGGTTTATATTGACATGAAATACATGTTTAAAGTGTTAATCACACACTATCATACATTATTGATGAAAAGCTTCATAATTGGTAAATGAACTTAGAACATGTTAAAGTGAACTTGTCATGAACATACTATATATGTATTCTGATATTTGTAAATGACGTAGACATGCATGAAGTCAGAATTAACATGTATGAATAAGTACCTTGACATAGCATGAACGCGTTTGACCTCATTAGTGAGCGTTTACTAAAGAAAGTAGAAGTGTTAAAATGATCTTTGACGTATACATATCATGTTTATATTCTGACCTTTTTGAACATAATATATGGTTTATATATGCATGATATGTGAGTCTAAGGTATTGAGTACACACTAGAACACCTTGTTTAAATTGAAAATGATTTAAAAAGCAAAACTTAGACTTTTCGCAAACTAAGTTGCATGATCATAGTGTATTAGTGTTCTAACATGCTTAAGCATACACGCTAATGCTTTTAAATGTCATGTATGTGCACACACCTTACTAGACACTATGAAAGTTAGTTAAGCATGAATTAGATATGTTTTAAAGCAATTATCGATGCTAGTTGTGTGTATATGGTAAAAGTATTTGTGAGCATGCGTCTTAACATTATTTTGACTCCTCACATGCATACATAATGAACATAGTAGCCTTGCATGACTAGCTTAAGTGTGACAAGGATTTTAAAAGGTAAACTTAGAAAGTTTAGATGTAATGGTTATATAAAACCTAGAAATTATAATTTCAATAAGGTTTGAGAAATGTAAGAGTAATATAGATCATGTATCTATGAGTTTTAAATATATGTCGAACACCTTTAGTTAAGTGTGTGATACATGTATATGAAAGATGATAGTAAGTATGTATGGTTAAGGTATACCTATACGTACATAGCAATTCTAAGAATACGATGAGAAAGTAAAACGAAGGATCTAAGAACCAAATTAAACAACAATGTATCAATTGTTATTATATTGAGAATGTATGGATGCGTATGACTGATATATATGAATCCATAATTGTATAATTGTGTAGGAATACACGAAGCTTAGATATCTTTAAGCAGTTCGTAGTTGTTAAACTACGCACCAGGCAAGTCTTTCAGTTCTTATTTGATATATGAATTTAATAACTGTTAGATGAATTATATTATACCATGATGATGTTAACTTATATATATGAACTATATATGAGATATGTATGAGATTGAAAGTTAATCCTTGATGATATACTTGTTATATGAGAAGTAACATACGTAGTAACTATTAATTGTTTATGAATGCATGAACTGAGTATGAAATTATATGCTATGTGATGCATGAAAACTGTTAGAATTGCTGAGCTGTCGAGCTCACTCTTGCAAATAACCACTTTTGCAGGTTAAGGACTCATGATAAAAGTTACGTGCTACGTGATAGAGTTCGAAGATTTCAATTTATTTAAATATATGTTCTTGAACCATGCTTAAGTTCTAGAAAATGTATACGATAGTAGATTACAATGTTTTATACATGTTGAAATTATAAGTTGTGTTATGAAAACACATAGGGATTTCAAAATGAGATGTATACGTTTATACGGTAATTCGAACATAATGAATCATATTTTATAATTGATTCAAGGTTATGTAATTGATTCAAAATTTTGAATTCAATGAAAGATGTTGTTCAAAGGATATAGAAATGTTTAAGTTATTCCGCATTTTTGTAACATCAGTTATGATGTATAGACAGGGATGGTATATGACCGAGATTTGAAAACTTATTAAGGTTTAGGGTCATCATATAAGATCTTGGATATGAAGAGAAATTATATTTCTATATTGTAGTAAGTGATCTTTTTCATTAAGTTTTGAATAAAAGATGTATTAGTTCCGCGATAGATGTATCATGGCGGACCGGATCCGAGGTAATCGAGAGACCCGAATTTGGGGTCGTCACAGGAGCCTGAAAGTCAAAGAAGAAATTGTCAAGCAATTCAAAGCAGGCATTATCATGGTGTCAACCTACCCTGAATGGTTGTCTAATGCGGTTCTCGTGCCTAAACCCAGATGGAAGGTACAAGTATGTGTGGATTACTGGGATCTAAACAAGGCTAGTCTCAAACCCTGTACCTTTCATCCACATCTTGATAGACAACACGACGCAATTTGGCATGTACTCATTTGCTGACTGTTTCGTCGGATATCATCAAATCATGGTTGCTGAAGAAGATAGGGAGAAAACTGTCTTTATTACTCCCTGGGGAACCTTTTGCTATCGATGATTAACTTTCGGCCTTACTAATGTCGGTGCCACATATCAAAGAGCCATGATGACCTTATTTTATGACATGATGCACAAAGAAATAGAGGTTTACGTGGATGATATCATCGTCAAATCCAGAAAGGAAGATGACCACACCAACCATCTTAGAAAGCTATTCAACCGGCTTCGCAACTACAACTTGAAGCTGAACCCAACCAAGTGTGCTTTCAGTGTCAAATCCGGCAAATTATTGGGATTTCTGGTAAGCAACAAAAACATTGAGCTAAATCCCGCCAAGATTAAAGCCATCACTGATATGCCTGTACCCCAAATAGAAAAGGAGATACAAGGATTTCTTAGGAGAATCAATTTCATAAGCAAATTCATCTCTCAACTCACTGCAACTTATGATCCCATCTTCAAGATGTTGAGGAAAAATTCCTCCAGAAAGTGGAATGAAGACTGTCATAAAGCCTTCCTCGTCATCAAGAAATAGTTGATTAAAGATCCTGTTTTGGTGCCTCCAAGGGACAAAGTTCCCTTTTTCATATACATATCAGTCAATTCCAATGCTATGGGCTGCATGCTGAAAGATGATAGAGGCAAGGAAAGAGCCATATATTACCTCAGTAAAAGGTTCAGCAGCTGTGAGCAGAAATACTCTTTGATTGAAAAGACCTGTTGTACTTTAGCAAGGGCCACCATGAGGTTACAACATTATCTTCATGGGCACACAACCTATCTCATATCTCGCATGGATCCTCTGAAATACATATTCAGCAAGCCCATGTTAAATTGTTGATTTTCCAGATGGCAATTAATCCTTTAACAATTCGATATCATCTATGTGACTCAAAAGTCTATCAAAGGTCAACGAATTGCAGATCAATTGGCCGAAGCGCCATTAGGGGACTTCGAACCCTTAGAAACTTACTTCCCGGATGATGGGATAATGACAATTCAGCAAAGCCATCGAGAAGATACAGGAAAATTATGGAAATTATACTTTGACGGAGCTGTAAACATGGAAGGTGCAGGAGCAGGGGCAGTTCTTGTATCTATTACGAGAGAACAGTATCACATGGCCACCAAGTTACAGTTTGTCAACGCCAAATACAAAGCCGAGTATGAAGGTTGTATAATGGGATTGAATTTGGCCCGATTAATGAGTATCAAACGGTTAACGGTCTTTAGGGATTTTGAGTTAGTTATCAAACAAACCACCGAGGCATATCATACCAAAGAATTACATTTGTTGCCCTATCATTGGTAGGTTATCAAGATGGCTATGGATTTTGAAGATATAGCCTTTATCCACATTCCCCGGAATCAAAATGATTTTGCAGATGCACTAGCAACCCTGGTTTCCTTAATCAACATTTCCGCAAAGAGGGGAACCTCGTATATCAAATTCACAAACTAGATGGCACCAGCCTTTGGAAATTACATTGGAGAAGTATATGCTAAGCTACCTCCCATCAAACAAACCTGGTACCATGATATCAAAGAATACCTACGGGATGGATCTACTCCTGCTGGGGCAATTCAAGCTGAAAGAAAGCGGATCCATAAAATGGCTATAAATTTTTATTTAAGTGGAGATGCTCTCTACAAAAGAGATACTGGAATAGGTCTTTTAAAGTGCTTAGACAAAGATCAAGCTCAAAGGCTTGTAAATGAAGTACACGGTGGAGTGTGTGGGCCACACATAAGCGGTCCATTACTTGCTAAGAAGATATTGAGAACAGGGCATTATTGGATTTCTCTCAAAGCTGATTGTGATGATCACGTCAAGAGATGTTATCAATGCCAAGTCCATAGAAATGTAGTCCATGCTCCCCCAAATGAACTACACTATATGAGTTCATCATGGCCCTTTTCCATGTGGGGGATGGACGTGATTGGGCTAATAGAGCCCAAAGCCAGCAATGGTCATCGTTCATTTTCACTATGATCTACTACTTCACCGAGTGGGTAGAAGATGCCTCTTTTCCCAAAGTCACCAAGGAGGTAATCATCAATTTCATCAGAAACAATGTAATCTGTCAATACAGACAGTCAGAGGTGATCGTATCAAACAATGCCAAGAATCTAAATGACCAGATGATGAAGGAATTATGCAACAAATTCCATATCAAACATATTAATTATGTCATCTATCGTCCCAAGATGAATGTTGTTGTCAAAGCCGCCAACAAAAATATCAAGAAAATTATGCAAAAGATGTCCGCCAATCACAAATGATGGCCTGACTTACTGCCTCTTACTTTGCTAGCATACAGAACATCAATGTGCACTTCTACTTGGGCTACCCCCTATTTATTGGTCTATGTCATGGAAGTAGTACTTCCCACAGAAGTAGAAATGGAATCATTAAGAGTGTTGATGGATTCTCGTATGGAAGAAGACTAGTGGTTGCAAAAGCGACACAACCAGTTATCTCTGATAGATGAGAAAAGGGCTGCAACCATTTTTTATGGTCAGTTATATTAGAAAAGGATTGCTCGGTCCTATAATAAGAAGGTCTGGCTTCGGCAATTCAAAGAAAATAACTTGGTTCTGAAGAAAGTCATCTCCAATCAAGATGAAGCCAGAGGAAAATGCGCCCTAAATTGGGAAGGCCCTTTCATTGTCAAGGAAATGTTGTCAGGGCAGCCATCAGGTTGCAAGAAATGGACGGTGAAGAATTTTCCCAAATTATCAATTCAAACTCTATGAAAAGGTACTATGTCTGAACGTTCTGTAAATCACCATCCTGGTCCTCGAAAAAAAAATTCAATCAATTCAGGTCTTTACAGCTTGGTCTGAACTACAAAAGACCTGATCTCCCCCATCCACGGGAGTACGTAGGCAACCATCTATGGTTCGGTCTAACCTTTAAAGGAAACAGCCAAACATAATAAACTCAAATATCCAATCAAATACTAGTCTCAAGACACCAAATCCTACATAGAACCCAAAACCTATAAAGCCTCCAAGGTCGTTGACCCATTCTAAGAGACCCTACGACATCTCAATGTCAGTCCATCAGGAAAGAGTTCGGGATGCATCAAGATAGCAAGTCACGAAGAAAAATGGCAACCATCAAGCAACGTCAAAACATATCTAAAAGGGAAGTGAACTAAAATATATTTCCTTACCATATGTTACCTGTTTAATATATACAATATGTCCTGCACATAACAAAAGTGACTAACCTAATCTATAAAGGAAATAAAAGCTAATCTATAAACCCACAGTCAAATGGATCAGCAAATCCAGCATTGCATCCCTCTCTAAAGATGGAGGTGCATCTCTGAACTTCTGTCTTGCGGTCTCAATACGAGTCATAAGATCTACGGCAGTATGTAGAGTACTACCATAATCACTCAAGAACACACTTGTCTGTGCGACGATGTCATCCGTGTAGGATCTGAGAGCAGCACTCTCAGTAATAGCAGCATCCCTGGAAGCCCGGGCATCATCCCTTTCTAAATAAGTAGCATCCCTGCCGGATAGGGTCGTCAACATCAATGCCATCGCCTGTTCACTCTCAAAGGTCAAAAGACGCAACCTCTGCTCTAAAACCTCCCTGGGAAGTGGGGCAGCAGTAGCTAAAGAACTAGGTGTTGTCCCCGATTAGGTAATAACAAATACGCGCAAGTATACGCAGTCAACAAGTAATAAAGAGTAAGTAAGATATCGTTCCCACGGAGAATTAAATGATAAAAGTCACCAAACCACTAGCTCATAACCATTTCAGTCTTATTTAAACGAGTGATAAATTATTTTAAATAAAAACTAGACAAGTAAATAAACTCAAACTAATTAACCCTAGAGCAAAATCAGATAATGAAGACATGAGATCTCAATTTCCCCTAATGATTCATCTAAGTCAACATACTTCCAGCTAGGTCAAATTAATAGTCACAGAATGCTAGTCGAGAACACGAAAGTGAGATAAGGCCATCTTTCAATGCACCTAATCCATATCACATACAATCCATAGATGATAGAATGCACATGAACACCCACATTATCTAAACCCCTATATGTCTATGTAATTTACAAATAATTAGGGAAGTCCAGATTCTCAATTGACTACGAGCGGCGCTTCGATATATGTCTATCCTAAGCACAAATCATACATCTAACGTCATGTAAATATACAATCGCCCACTACTACAATCAGATCTGAACCCACATTTCATCTTTCAAGTCCATATGGGTTATCGCAGTAATTGTTAGCTAAACAATTAAGCAATGAAGGCATAAATCGTAATAGACAACCACATAACGATAAACAAGATCAACAAGGAAACAAATCAATATAAACTACTCAAAAGGTTCCATTGAAATCTCAAAATAAATTTTAAGTCATAAATGACTCAAATATATTATCCACAACTTGAATAAACATCATCCGAATACAAAATGATAACAAGGAGAGTATAAAGATAGAGAATGCAAATTTGTGTTCTTTCTCCAAGCTTGGATCTTTGATGCCATCCAAATGCTTCAATCTTGAAGTCTAATTAAACCTTAGAAACTAACTAATTAAACCAAATCTAGAATTAATCTACTCCTAACCTAATCTAGACAAAATGTAAAGAAAAAGGGAAGATAGAGCAAGAACTCTCTAGGGCTAAGCTCCCAAAGGGAGTATCTTAAATATGTGCCAAATGAGCCCCTTTTATCTTCCAAAATCTAGTCTGCCTTCTTACCCCAACAATTCCAATCGGCAGCTTAAATGAAAGTCAAATCACAAAAGTGGACCGGAGCAGCTGCGCAGGCAAGGAGTGCAAAATCGACGCAGCTGCGCAGCAGGGGATCTGGCCAAGCCTCCTGGCGCAGCTGCGCAGCCTTAGGACATGAAGTCGACGCAGCTGCGCCATGCACCAGATGTTGAGGTTCTACTTCTGCTGCTGCATGCTCCTGCTGCACTTTTCCTAACCTCTTTCCTTAGCTTTATTCATGCTACTCCATGCTCCTTTTACTCTGTTCCTCAACACACCATCACCTCATGTTTTAGCTTCTTGTTCCCTTTTGGCATTCTTTCGTCATTTCCAGCTCATTTACATCAAGAGGAGTTCCAAATACAGAAATCTACAAAAGGAAGTAAAATCGCATGAAAACCATAAAATTACTTGAGTTTAGGCAATAAAACAAACGAGATAATATCTGAATAAGTGGTCATAAAAACCACTTATCACTAGGAGTGGCACTGACTAAAGCAGCTTTTAAATCAGCGAACAACTCATCCTTTGTGGAGGAGGCGGGATCCTCCATAGGCTCCTCATCATCCGAATCTATACTCAACCCTGAATGAACATCAAGAGCCACTGCTATGTCTGCCTCCAGCCATGCAGAATACTCTAAAGAACGACCCGGGTGACTATCTAAAAAATTAGCTCTCTCTCGATGAGT
The DNA here is from genome assembly GCA_020205555.1 of Panax stipuleanatus. Taxonomy (NCBI): domain Eukaryota; kingdom Viridiplantae; phylum Streptophyta; class Magnoliopsida; order Apiales; family Araliaceae; genus Panax; species Panax stipuleanatus. The sequence goes on from CM035120.1 coordinate 19,713,883, forward strand.
CCAGTAATCATACACTCGGGCTAGATCATCCTCAGATAAGGACAAAGGAGAGGATCTGTGGTCTGAAGCTCCCTCAAAGTAATGAACATCCTGAAACTGATCAAACTATCCCATGACAGTTAATGGATGGTACGTGGTCACCCCTCTTAAACCGGCCAATGGAAAAAAGTCCATACCCACGACATGAGTGGCAAAGATCAAAGGGGAACTAAATCCTGAATAAATCAAAATGGAGAAGGGCTCCTCAATAATTGTCAAAAGACAAAACCATGATGCTATGTCGGTGCAGTCAGCTGGGTAAAAAGATTAAGACATCGCTATATCCAAACCGAAGCAGTTAGCCAAGACGCCAAAATGTGCCTATCGGACTACCTCGAAAATACTCAGCAGTTCGAGCATGTCAATGAGAAAGTGAAATGAGCGTCTCTGCTAAAATCACGGGAATAATGGTATAGCCCTCCCGCAAAGCACTAACTACTGTCACAGGTCCAATATCTATGTGATCCATGTACATGGGCATATATAAATAGCTTAGGACGCACATCACCAGGGTATCAACTATGGCAATCCTCCAATGATCCTCTGAGTCAGCAAAGTCCTCGGAATGCAGTAGAAAGCTATCAGCTGCCCTAAAGTGGTCAATCAAGAAATCTATAGAAATGACGTGACTGGAGCTGATCTCATTTAAAACCACTGTCCGCCTCAAACCTATCATAGTCATAAACTGCTTGCGCATATGATCAACAGCTACCCGAGCACAAGGCCTGTCCAAGAGGAGTCCGGTAATGCGGTGATACTCCTTCAAAGTAAGAGTAAGCTCATCTAAACCAAATCTGAAGATCTATCTCTTAGATATCCAACACGACAACATACCCTCTATCAAACCCTCAGGGACCTGAAAAGTCAAAAATGACATGGAAAGTCCCAACATGCCACTTTTTAATGAGCGATCTGACTCTGAAAGACTGTCAAACCAGGACCGCAAGCTCGAAGCAATGCAGGTGGAAGGAAGATGATCAATACGTGCTACAAATGAGGAAAACATCTGTAAAACTGTATCTCGAGACCATACAGGGGTTAATTCTAACTCATCAAAATAAATACAAATCCATGATATATAATGCATGTATCATTATAAATGACAATATAATGGATGTAGTAAATGAAAAGCATTATAGATACATCTCTATAAAATATAAAATTGCATACATCATAAATTAAATACATCATCTCTGTTCTAAGAATAAAAATAAAAAGTACAGGAAAATGGGGCACATCATCCCAATATCTAACAAAAGCCTATCTGAAGAAGTCTCGGATATCTATATCCCCAAGATGATCAACACGATCCAACTCTTCCTGAGTTACTGTATCTCTGCTAAAGGGGATATTTGGGTGATACAAAGGAGGATCTACTCCGGTGAAACCAATAGTATATGGACCGCCAGATGTACCAACACTTGAGCTGGATGAATCAAAAGTATCTACCTCTGCTGGATCTCTGCCTAAATGGCAAATAAAAAGATGTGCCCTGTCCAATTGTTGGGTCAAATCGGCTATCTGATCTAAATGGGTAGGCTCTCGGATACAGGCTATCCAATCTTTCATCATCACAGACCCAGGTACCATGTCCGTCAAGAACTAAGTCGCACGGGTCTGAGCTCCGATAGTACGAGGAGTCCACCACCGATGGAAGGTGTCCTGTGTGCAAATCCCATCGGACAAGGTGAAGCCATCCACACCCATCAAGGAAATATCTGTATCTGGCAGAGACAAAGGCCAGTATCACTGAGCAGGAGGAAGATGTGGAATGTGAATCTCCCCTATAATTCATCTTATAGCTCGCTCTCCCAAGTAGAGCTCCTAGCCTCCTTCAGTAAAGAAGGGAATCCGATGGGTAGACAACGCATACTCCGCCCCTGTTGGGAAGCCATCCTCAAAGCCTACCGTCAGACAGTCTGGGGTATAAGGAACCCATGTAATGATATATACAGTCAGTAGCTCCAGCTATAAGCGACAATGGGTAAAGCCCTCTGCCATAGGGACCTCTGCCAAAGTAGAGTGATACCAACGCCATCCCCGTGGATATGTCTCCAAGCCTAAGGTAGTAACTGGACGAAGACAAGGAAGCCGCTCGTAAGCCCAGAATTGAAAAAGGCAAAAATTAACTATATTAGTCCATATATCAAAAATACCCGAAGGTGGGAAATTGAAGATTGATTAAAACTACTCACCAGCAAAAATGGGTAGAAGCCTAACCAAGACTCTGTGACGCCCTTAGAGCGCAGACGCATCCCGCAGAGGAAGTATGCAAAGGTGAAGGATCCCTAGTTAAAATCTCTGATGCGATCTACATCACGGAGAGCGTTAATCAGTGCAAAAGAGATAATCATAGATTTATCTATAATGAAGCATCCTCTGATAATAGTCAAAAACAATCGCAGCAGAATGCAATCTCTCTCCCTCTGATTAGCAGAAGGAGGCTCTGATAAAGCTCCACTAGAAGCATCAATTCTCAAGGGATCGGAACTGGACGGCCAGACCCTTAAGGGCCAAAGGAGGGACTCCCAACAAGGATCTCACAGTAGTAGGGGAGATGTCCATCACCAAGGGCACCCTCTCACCAGTAAACTCCAAATAGGTGATGAATCACTAATCCATTGGCGTCATCACCACCTCGCATTCTAGCAAATAGAGTGACTGAGTCTGATGGAACCATCACTAGATAAAGCTCTCAGATAATCCCATGGACAACGCCGTGGTGCGATGAAAAAGAAAGTCTCAAAGCCCCAGGAATGAACAATGGCCTGGTACTCGAAATAAAGACTCATGTACAAGGAGTGGATGCTAAGTCAGTTCCTCCTTGGCTGAGTAAATCCAGGGACCTGCATCATTTTCAAGTCAAGCCTTAACCATTACCAAAAATAGTACTCAAACTTGAGAATCAATCAATACCTCATTAGCATATAGATGGACCGAGGTATGGCGTCTCAAATAGCTAAGATTATAGGGAATCATCACCTGTATCCCGGGAAGGTCCAGACAAGCAGTAGAAGGAGAAGGATCTGCAGCCAGAACATCCTCCTCCTCATCCACAGCCTCTGTCCTATCTACGGCTATAAAACGGATCACATACTCAGTTAACCGACGAGCCTGTCGAGCTGGGCGAGGTAATGGAACATCTGAAGTGGTCCTCCGCACGCCTGAAGAATCCCTATGGGACGTGGAACTGCTAGGCCTATCAGAATCCATGCCTGAAAAGAAAATCCAAATCGCCTTAGAAAGGGTGAGGTATGCTTCTACTCCTGATCAATTCAAATTCAGCATATGCATCCACCTAGATAGACCTAGAAAATGGGTGGGCTTGGCCCAAACGTGCCGAGCCATTGACGGGCCGAGTCAAAACGGCCTAGCTTTTTTTGGGCTGAAATTGTGCAGCCCAAAGCCCGGCCCGTGGCGGGCGGGTGGGCTCGGACCGATTTATGCCTATATTTTGCTAAATTTCTGGGCTTGGCCCAAACGGGCCAGGCCGGGCCAAAACGGCCCAGCTTTTGTTGGGCTGGAAATGTGCAGCCCAAAGCCCGGCTCGTGGCGGGCGGGACAGCCCGACCGGCGGGCTTGGGCCAAGTTTTGCCAGGTCTACACCTAGGATAACAGATCCTTAAAAATATCTAGATCATCATATCATACATGATCTATGTGTAAATTCATGCTACTTTAACATACATCCCCAGTAGAGTTAAACGTGCATGCATATTAAAAAGCCCAGACTCGTGAATTTTTTTTGCCAGAGTCTCCTTTGTAAAATGGACTATCTGCGTGCACATAGGCATGACTAGGTGGCCATTCAATAGCACACCAACCCAAATCATTAAAATTTCATATATTAAACATTAAATTAAGCCCAATGGTAGCTAGATTGCCATAGACATTTGAAAAACATTTTTCCTACTCATTTATCTTAAAATAGGATAGCTGCACTAGGCAAAATATGTGTAAAATATTTTTTCAAAAAATGTAAATTTTTCATATCAGAATGTTTCGCATAGTAAAATACAAACATTTACTAAGCTTGTTCAATTTTATTAAGTCATCTATGCATACATAGTTGATACATTGCATTTAAATTTATTATGCATGGAATCTAGCATTTTAACGGTCAAAACTTGAAAAGAAAGGATGTAAACGTTACCAACGATGTGCATAACGTTTGTACGATGACAAATTTTGCAAAAAAATGACCCGAATTGAGTAGATCTGAGCAAGAAAGTTTGGATTTTTTAAGAGGAAATCAAGTTGAAAGCGACTTGTGAATGGGCCAGGGGGTATAAGACCACCCGCGGCCTTCCGCGGGTCTACCTGCTGAATCCGCAGGTCTACCTCTAAAAGTTCAAGTTGGGTCCCAACCCCTTTGGTCTGATCTAATTTGAGTCCCGGTAGGTCCCCCTGAAGTCAAAAAGTCAAATCAGCAAAAAAGGTTCTACGCGATTGAGCATAAAAGGCCTGAAACCCTGAAATATGGTACCCAACTTCTGATGAATGAAAATCTTCATGTAAACCGCTGGCATCAATCCAGCATAGAATCGGGGAAGGATCTGATGATGTAAGCCGTTGAACACTACTTCAGCGAAGATATCAGGATTTCTGATATTGTGAACCGTTGGCGTTAATCCAGCGTAGCATCAGAGAAGGATCCTGTGATGTAAGCCATTGAACACTACTTCAGCAAAGATATCGAGATTTCTGATATTGTGAACCTTTGGCATCAATCCAGCGTAGCATCGGAGAAGGATCCAATGATGTAAGCCGTTCAACACTACTTCAACGAAGATATAGGGATTTTTGATATTATGAACAGTTGGCGTCAATCCAGCGTAGCATCGGAGAAGGATTCGGTGATGTAAGCCGTTGAACACTACTTCAGCGAAGATATCAGGATTTCTGATATTATAAACTTTTGGTGTCAATCCAGCATAGCATCAGGGAAGGATCCAGTGATGTAAATCGTTGAACACTACTTCAGCAAAGATATCGGGATTTCTGATATTGTAAACCATTGGAGTCAATCCAGCGTAGCATCAGAGAAGGATCCGGTGGTGTAAGCCGTTGAACACTACTTCAACGAAGATATTAGGATGTCTGATATTGAAAACCGTTGGCGTTAATCCAGCGTAGCATCAGAAAAACCTGGTGATGATAACCATGGAAAAACTATCTTCATCGAAAAGGACCGATGATGGAATCTGTTATATAAGAAATCTCTAGCTAGGGCATCGAGACAGTTCGGTGATGGGAGACCTTTGTAAACTACTATTCAAGTAGGCATCAAGACAGCTCGGTGATGGTCAACCTTTGTAAACTACCGTTTGAGTAGGCATTATGAGTGATCAGTGATATCAATCATTGAAACATCTATCCCCATCAGAAACATCTATCCCCATCAGAAACATCGGGAGCAGCAGGTGGTCAAAACGTTGGAAATAATTCCAACAAGAGCATTAAGCGTTCATAACATCATATCATATTACATTGCATTGCATCATTAAATCTGGTCATGTTTCAAGTGTTTAGTAATCTTTATCCTGTTTATTCCAGTACAGTGCATAAACATGATAAAGAGGGGCATCTGTACACACTAAATTTTTTTTTTCCTGTTACTAACCAATGTAGGAGGGAAAAAGTATATTTTCCTACTCCGGAGATAGGCCTAGAGGATTACAAGTCATCATTATGGAGACAACCCCAGAAGACTACATCAAATCAAACCCCGAAGATAGCCTTGGGGGATATCAAATCAACCTCAGAGATAACCCTGATGAAAACTAGAGTCAACAACCGTCAAACCCCGGAGACAACCCTGAAGAAGGGCAGTTACAGCCATATCAAGCCCGGAGACAACCCTGGAATGGCAAAAAGGTAATTTTGCCAACTCAGCACCAACGTTGATCAAACCACTGTGGATAAGGTCGTACAAAGACATCACAGCAATACTGAGTGCAAATTGCACCAGATAGCTCAACGGACTGACTACAGAGACTTGAAGATCTGGTCATGGACCCATCCTCCCATATTCAGAAAAGTTCAAGCCCTATGTCATTACGTAGCTCTCGGAAAGAGCTTTCTGAAATGGTATGGCACACCTCCATAGGATTCTCAGATTGTAAGATATCAAGGTTTCAAGCAGTCTACACGTCGATCGAGTAAACGTATTTCGAGACGGCAGGACCCACTGGGCCCTTCCGCAAGTACACCTGCAGAAGCCACAACTCTATTTACGGAAGGCCGAGGCTATATATATTAGACCCCCCAGCTCATTTTAAAGAGAGAGAACTCAGTCGATGGCTTTCCAGAGAGAGAAATTCAAGAGCTAGAGAGAGAAATGGAGTGTTTTCTTCCGTTTAAACACTATAAACCTCAATTGTAAACACTTACATACATATAAACTTTTAACATATCAAGTTTTAATCAGTGAAAATCGAGTTTAAAGGCGCTAAAAGCCGTTCAATAGCCCATCTCATGCAAGGCTGTAAGATCTCTTCAAATTTGTGTCCATTTCTTGCTTTAATATATATATATATATATATATAAGCGTTATATATATATATATATATATATATATATTAGTCGATATTAAACATAAATTTGACTTTTAACCATTCATTTCGTTATAAATAGTCAATATTAGCAATGTATTGACTAGATCTATACGATTTAGCCATATTTAGTTTTTAATCGGTTCAAAAGCTGCGAAACTTGAACTATTCAAGCTAGACTGACTAGGATCTAGATAGATCTAGTTTACTTTCTAGTTTTTGTAAATATTTGGCAATCACGTGACCCTAAATCTGTGTCTAGAGGAAACGGGAAGTTTGGCTACTTACATACAAGGATTTACTGATGAATCCTTTATTCAGCAATGTCTAAAGTAGATATGAAATTTATTTCAATATATTCATTGTGCATGCTGTTTAAATGATATCATGTTAGCTAAGGAGCCACAGGGTTGATGATTCAATCAATGGATCTAGATTCGGTTCCCATGATGGGCTTGTTTAAGTTGTACAGTCAACTTGCAACCAATTGTATATGTAAACCTAGGGCCTTAAAACAGTTATTCGGATTTAAGGCCCCAAAATAGTGAAAACATGTATGTGGTGTTCGGACTCACTTAGATGGCTTTCATGCCCACAAGGAGCACGACACTTGTAGATAGTTTCATTTATTGTCGAAGAGGCTTTGCAATTCAATAAAATCAAATCAAGCCGAATACGGAATAAAATTGGAAGTATCAAAAGGCTTCAATTCCTATGCGAGCACAAGGGTTTGAAAATAACTTTTCAAAATTTCACTTTCATATGCTTGTTTAAAATGAACTTTTCAACAAGTTAAACCCTTCGTATATCGGTCCAACGAGGCACAACACTACTTTCAAAATAAAGCACTCAAACACGTTTTTCAAAACTCAAATCACACACACACACATACAGACACAATCAATGCATAGGGAATGAAAAGACGCAGTAACCGTGTTTCATGGAAGTCGGGGGGTGCCTAACACCTTCCACTCGCTTAAGCAAGCCCCCGAACTCTATGAATCTCAGTTTCCAGACCAATTGAATGAACTCACATATTGGACCATATTGCGAAAATCTTTCAAAATTCGGTTGAGTTGGTACAACCATTTAATCTCATACCAACTGGTGGCTCTGTCTAATTCGGCCCAATCATTAAAATCAATCTTTTCAAATCGTCGACATTGTATATCGATCTTTTCCAAAAACTCACCCTTCAAACAAGAATAAAATCAACATAGCGAAATCTAAAAGGTAGAGAACAACTCAAGGAAATTTCTCCCGGCGTCGACATGCATCATCTTGCCACTTTTCAAAAGTAACAATCTCTTCCTCAGAGGCATTGTCTGCAACCATTATAGGGATATGCATATTAAGGACATAAGATAGTTTTTCAACCTTGAGAACTATTCTCAGATTCCTTATCAATTTTGTTTGATTCGGTCCGGTTAATTAGCATCTAATATGCTACTCAATGATAGTAATTTAGACATTATAAAATTCTATAAATGAATTTGTAAATAACAACATTTAGAATGCATTCATTTAATTAATTACCAAAATAAATTAGGACTTATTTTAAATTGACATCTCTCACTATTTTCTTCAAACTATATTACCCTCACTTATATAGTTCGGCAATATCTAATTAAAGATTTGCTAGTGAGAATAAGGATCTCATTTCAAATGTATATAGCCTTGTGGTGACACAACAAACTATATATAAATAAATAGGTAGACAATTTTTGTCAATTATATCAACATGTAACTCCTTGTATTTTACCTCTTAGATTATTTTGATCAAGTGGTGACACATCTGAATCAAAATTATCCAAGTTAAGTCCAATCCTAGCACTTTCATATATTCAAATAGAAAAATACTGTCCAAAACAAAACAGTATCGTTCAATTTCTTTATAAGCATCAAATGTGATAAATCAATATCTTAAATATTTAATACTTGCCTAGTGGTGACACAACAAACTCATGTTAAATATTTAATACCCTATTAATTTTATCATGATAGAAGGTGACATTCGATATTCTAAATATCTTTGAACTTTTAGGACTTAATATAAATTCTTTGAGGGGTTTGTTATTATTTGTCTAATCTTGTTTAGCACGCATATATATATATAAAATACGCGTCATATTAAATAACATGCGAAGCATGTTATATAATATATAAAATATATATAGTAAGCATGCACATATATAATATTATATTCTACCCGGATTGATTATGGACTTTATTGTAGTTTGGTTCACTAGAGCCACCAAGTGAACTAAAAGGTCAAACCCTAGGGTACAAAAATTAAATTTAAACATAACTATTATATTTAAACCCGGGCTCCATTACAAACGGGTCTTCACGCGCTCCTTGTCATTGGTCTCCAATTATTTAATGATAATTCTAACTAATCTTATTACATAAACTATTTACATTAGAAACCTTGAACAGCAGTTAAGGAAAAGTATATAAGAGGGAGATAAAATTTACATCAAGAAAATTAGAGAAGACGAGGCACGCAGACCCCATTTAATAAAACTCATACATTCATGCATCCAACTAAAATAAAATCCAATCACTTTGGTCAATAGTCCATAATCAATTTCATTTATTATCATACATATCATTATATGCATCAATAAATAACATTCATCTCATGAATAATAAAATCATTTCATATATGTATCGATATCATTTAATGGGCATTTTAAAATTGCATTAAATCTAGTTTTTGAAACAAAATAAACTATTTTATTTTAATCTAAATCTAAATCAAAATGAATTCCTTTATTTTAATTTATCCAATTTTTAATAAAAATAAACTCTTTTATTTTTAATCAAATTTCAAATCAAAATAAACTCCTTTATTAAGATGGAACCCAATTTCAAGTTCAAAATAAACAACTTTATTTTAACTTAAATTGATGGAAAAATAAAATATGTTGAATCCTATTCCTTATCAAAATTAAACATCTTTAATTTTAGGAAACATGGAATCCTATTCCATATGTGAATAAACTCCTTTATTCTAGGAAACACAGAATCCCTTTTAAAGTATAATAAACTCTTTTATTAATAATCCAATTTCAAATAAAATAAACTCCTTTATTTTAATTTTGAAAAAGTGCACAAAAATTAAAAAATCAGAAATTCTGCTGGACCGGCGCGCCCCGTGCTACCCCTATAGAACCTAGCGCTGCCCCGCGCTATAGCGAAAATATGGTTTTTTATTTTCTTTTAAATCTCGATTTTTGATCCTTTCTTCCAAAAAATACGATTTTATACAACAAATTATGCCCAATAAATTATTCTAAACACATACTCATACATATATGGAATCAAAATAATTAATAACTCGCATAAAGGATTGACTCTGATACCACTGTTAGGTTTGTAATATTCATGAACACAATTAAATTGCATTAAAATAGCAGAAGCGTGAAAAATCAGAGTTTTAAATTTTATAAACCATATACCCGGATTATCCTTTATGCATAATTATAAATTAAACGAAAGAGGTGAAAAATAAGATTCATACCCTTGTATAAACTAGCTTCTTCAGGTACGAATTCAACTTCAAATCCTTCGTGCTCTCCTTGAATTTACTGTGATGCCCCCAAATCTGGGTCCCTTTTATTACCTCGGATCTGATGCAGTCATAGTACTACTAGTCGAACATTTATATCTTTTATTCATAACTTAAAGAATATAACTTTGCTTTATTATAATTTAAAATATAAATTCTTTCCATATCCAAGATCTTGTATAATGACCCCAAACCTTTTATAAGTTTCAAATCTCGGTCATATACCATCCCTGTCTATACATCATATTCGATGTTACAAAATGCGAAATAACTTAAACTTTTTCAATCTCCTTTGAATAAAATATTTTATTGATTTCATTACTTGAATCGATTACAAATCTTTGAATCAATTATATGATATGATTCACTCTAATTGAGTTATTGTATAAACGTTTACATCTTAATACGATATCTTCTATGTACCACATAGTACAACCTTACAACATGACAAATATTATACATCATCTAAAACTTAGACATTGTTCAAGATCATATCATCAGATAACTACATCGATCTCCTTGCGACACTATGGAATTCTATCAGTCAAGTAGTATAATACTTTAATCATGAGTCCTTAACCTGCAAAAATAGTTATTTGCAATAGTGAGCTCGATAGCTCAGCAATTCTAACAGTTTTCATACATCACATAGCATATAATATCATGCACAGTTCATGCATTCATAATCATTTAAATATACTACGCATGTTACTTCTCACATAACAGGCATAGAGATTAACTTCGCAAGTATAAAATCAAATATCAACTTTCAATCTCAAACATATCTCATATACAATTCATATATATAAGTCAACATCCTCATAGCATAATACAATTCAACTAACAGTTATCGAATTTATATATCAAATAGGAACTGAAAGACTTGCCTGATTCGTAGTTTATCAACTACGACTTAACTGCTTAAAGCTATCTGCACTTCGTGTATTCCTACACAGTTATATAATCATGGATTTACATCCATCAGTCATACATTTCATATGCTCTTAATAGAATAACAATTCGTATATAGTTTTCTAATTTTGGTTCCGTTTCACTCTATCTTAGGATAACCACGATGTTACCACATCATACTTTCATACTTATTTTATTGAAATCATACTGTTTCAGTCCTTAGGGTCTTTAAGGAAAATATATAAACATAACTTAAGACCAGGCAGTTAAAAAACTACTCTTAGCAGCTCTGCAGAACGGCGCGGCTACGCTGCATATAAGCTTGGGAGTGGCGCGGCCGCGCTACTCCCTGCTAAAACCAGACTTGAGTATTTCTTTGGACAGTTTAGTCTCTAGTCATAACATGTGTTCTGACACATATTATACCTCAAGTAGACTGTGATCTTTCTTCAAGTTCGTATTCAAACTATTTAGTTTTACTTTTGAATCACATAGCTCTATATTGAATTATTTAATTCAATAAGGCCTAACAACTTCCTTTAACAAAGATTCAATGTCATAAGCTTTTAAACCATATATTAATACTAACAAGCCTTTAATATGCATGCTCACATGTGTCTATCTCATTTATATAGACATAGCATAATGCATTACTTGAAAACTCATTTTAAACCATGTTTGAATAGGCTAGTTTATGCTTAGCTATATGGTGAACGTATTCGTCATTTCTAGAGGCATAAAACGTCCTAGTATACATGCTTGAAAAGTCATAATACTATTTACACAATGTTTAAAACTATTAGTTCTCAAACTTTGAAGTTTTCCTTCAAAACGTTTTAAGCCAAGCCATAGTCCTAGCACATGCAAGGTAACTTGATAACAAACTACGTTTCATACTTACGTACGTATGTTCCAAGGTGAGTTTTGGAATGACACTAGGTACTACAAAGTTCGTTTTCCAAAACTTTAAGTTTTCATTAAAACTCCATTAAAACAAGAGTGGTTTACTATTAACCAAGGTAACTTATCAACAACTACCTTTCATACTAATTGACACACATAATCAAGACACGTACATATGTCTCCAAAGTCAGATTTCTAAGGACTCTAAATTCATCAAGTTTCATTTCTTCAAAAACTTTAAGTTTTCTTTTAGAAAATCGTGCTAAACCAACTAATACTATTCACTTCATGCCTGGTAATCTTAGGTCACATATCAGACTCATTTATATATTTATTAGAGTCTAACTAGCATGCTCAACAACCAGAAATCACAACATTCATTTTCCATTTCTGCATAACGGCGCGGCCGCGCTACTTTTGTACTGAGGAGTGGCGCGGCCGCGCCACTCCGGTTCCAGACCAGAATTGGTTTCTGCAATAGCAAGGCTCAAAACCAACCCATAATTCCTTATGAATCATGCTTACAACCAACTCACATTACTATTATAACATGTATATAAGTCTATTATTACTTCTATAACAACTTAAAATCAAGAATTCAATAACTTTCTAGGAATTTTCCAACTTGAGACTCAAGAACACAATTATGAGTTATACCTCATTGAAGCTTGAATGGATAGAGCTTCCTCTCACAATCAGATTTCTCCCTCAAACTCTCTATAGCAACTTAGCAATTATTTAGCAACTTCAATTTGTAAATATGAAGCTTCAATTTATAGAGGAACCATGGACCAAATTTGGTTCTTGCACATTGAATCAAACCAATGGGAGAAGGAAGAAAATGTTGGGCAAGAAGGATTTGGTGGAAGGTCTCTATTCAAGCCACTCCCCCCGCCATCATTGCACTCATTCTAGCCATCATCACCATTCTCATTTTCAGCAAAGTAGGAAGCTAGGCTATTGGTATACTCACGTGAGGAAGGAAATGAGTACTCACAAAATGGGACAAGAGCTTATAACTCAGCATTTGTAAAAATTGTTGCTAGCATACTAAGGTTTTATTTCCTTATTGGACTATGCAAGTCACACCTTAATAACTTAATAATGCTTCATTAATTTAAGTCATGGGCATATATATATAAATCTACATACATGTATACCCACATATAAATAAGTGTACTCATAATTTAAATATACACCAATATATAATATCATGTACCTCATGTACATTGGTACATGATATTATATAATATCTTAATTAAGCTAATTATAAAATAGTTGGGTATTCTCAACCCATTATTTCCATAATATTAATTATCTCAAATATACCCAATTATTATAATGATAATTGATAAATATATATTAACTTACCATTTATTTTCTTTTAACAATTATAGTTAAATCTCTAATTGATTTAACTTTACCACCCATGCCACACAAGGCACAATTATGTAAACTTAGTATATAATAGACCTCAAGCTTACAATACTATAATCTCACAATTAATATTATTCTTATTATCACATCTTATAATATGCTCATGATGTAATATCATTACACTTCTTATTTACATGTTCTCTAATTATAGTTAATCTATTACCCTCCTATGGACAATACCCAAGGGTCAAGGAAGAGTTGGTAGCTAACTCCACCAACTAACACTATTCAAGGTACACCTAGCCAATGGGCTATATCATCATTGCCATAACATGGCTAACTTGTGAGCCTCTTTTAGCTATAAAAATCAGCATTCTTTTGGTCATGGGAGTGGTCTATTGCACCATGTCACATTTTTTATTCCCACCTTGCACACAAAGCTAGCATACAAGTCTTTATACACACATATGTATTTAAATACCTCTATTATGCATCCATATACATATATACCTATACATGTATCCATCAACTTATATTATACAACATATAATCCATGTACATTTGACAATACCGAATATATTTTAATCGGGTATTATCATATTACATTCTCATCTCTATCATTTCAATTATATTAAATTATTGAAATCATTATCAATTAACAATTGTTTAATTATTATAATATTCATGAGGTACTTATTTAATGTTCCCTCACACACATTGTCACATACCCTTATGTACACATTTAATGTGCTCAAACCCACATACTGTCACATAAGCATTACTTATGTAACTAACATTATTCATTATATGTTTCTTATATATTATAAGGCCACATTGAAATGTCACACTACACTTTCTTGCTAATAGAATGTAGGTACTATATATTATATGATTAATTATCATACCTCTTGCACACAACAATAAATTAGTTCTGTTTACTCATTCCTTCATTAATTTATTTAATGAATTTCTCTTTTCCACCACTTAGCCACACTAGGCCTATTCCACGAGCTTACATTAAGCTCATTATTACTTTCACCACACTTAATAGTCCTTTAACATAAGGTATGTGTAACACATGCACTTTAATGCTAAACTACCTCAAATAATCATACACTTATAGTATGTATAACCTTTACGCTTAAAATAATTAATATTTACTCTATTAATTATTTAAATAATATATTCCACGGTAAAATAACAACTTAAGTTATTTGGTACATTAAAATAATTTAGCTTTCTTTTATTAATTAACTCTCTTGGAAATACATTAAAAATTATGTAACATGACATAAAATGTTTTTACAATGTTCTCTCCCAATATAGGAATTAATTATAATTTACTCATTTTCTCAAGGTATTACTTTAATATAGTATTCACGTCTCACTAAAATAATTGCATGTACGACACATGTACACGTATTATAAAAAATAGATAATAAGTTTATTTTCTATTATGATAAATATTTCCATCAATATATTACATATAACAAACATGTTTTAATATATTTACCATAATAACTAATCATACATTTTACCTCATACAAAGACATATAAGGTATTATTATATAAAATAACATCCTCCCTTTTATTAAAATAATTCAATATTAGAAATTATTTTAATATCTTTTAGTAGAAATATATAATAATTATTTCTCTCTCCTTTCTAAAAATTATCCCCAAAATAATTTCTTTAATCTATACATTTAACCTATATCTCAAATATTAATTAATTCTCTAATCAATATTTATTTAAAGATATATTGGTTTAACAACGTATATGTAAATATTTTATTAACGTCGTTTCGCACATTCACATAATACCATGCCAAGTAATATATATAAAGGTACTTACTATAATCACATACTCGACACTTATATTAATTCACCCTTTTCTTAAGTGAATTAATCCCCTTTACTAAATCACCATAGTTGATTTAGGTTTTAAATATTATATTATTTCATAATATAACTTTCACCTTAATTTAAACTATCCAATATTTATACTTATTAGTTAATTCTCTTAACTAACTAATTCATACTTTACTATCTCACTCTATTCATGGATAACTTAAGCACTAATTATAACTCATATTACATCATACTAGTCACTAGTATATATATTCAAGAAAAAAGTGATTATTCATTAAAGATATTTAATGTCACCAACTTACTATGATAAAATAATTCTATAAATTATTTAATATCGATAGATAATTTTATTCACATCCTTTACCTTAATTAAATTGTCTCCACAATAAATAATAAATATATATTAATAATATATTTATTAATCACAAAATCACATATTATATAGTTCATATTACCCTATGTAACACAATACTTCCTACCTTATAACACACACACACACACACACACACACACACACACACACACACACTACATATATATATATATATATATATATATATATATATATATATATATATATATTCGAACCCAATACATGCCTTAAGAATTTTATTTATTAAATTATTATTATTAATTATTCTTAAAAATTTGGGTTCTCACATTTACCGGGTTAGATTCCTTCCTTTGATTAACGTTAGTCACCCAAGTACTTGGCCTCTAGAAGTGATCCACTAAGGAAGAATAATTATTCAAAAAAAAGGGTGTATGGCTAAACACTAGTTTCTATCTCTATAAAAATAATGTGTACTCTCCAACTCTTGGAATTTTCATTAGCTTTTAATCAAAATAAGACTACTCTTATTTATAGATGTAGGCAACCCTCGTAAACTATTTAGGATTAGGGTTTCATTTTAATTAATTAAACTCTTTTAATTAATTAGGTTTCCTAATCTTATTAGGAATTATTAATTAAACTCTTTTAATTAATTTATCTCCTAATCTTATCAGGAATATGAGAGAGTACTTTTATTAATTAATTCCCAAACTCCTTTAGGAATTAAAGTAATAATAATAATATTAATAAGATTTCTCTTATTAATTTATATTTAATATTTTCAAAATATTAACTAATAAATATTAAGCTATTTAATTTATTCTATCACCATAGATTAAATTAAATACACTTAACTTATTATTACGATTATGTCATTTGCTTCTTAGAATAAATATTTTATTTTTATGGTGTGACCCTTTAGGTTCTCCATATTAAACCGGTTGTGAATAAATCAATTAGAATAATTCTAATTTTATTTAAATAAATAAATTAAAATATTTAATTCATTTAAATGAATAACATTTATTCTACAATAAGGATAATCTCCCTTAGCGATCAACAACTTTTTAGATAATATAGATTTCAACATTAATCATAAAAGAACCTTTGAGTTAATAGTTACCGTATAATTCAATCCTTTCACCATACAATGTCACAATTAAATATAAGACATGTAATTACTATCAAGTCTTATTTTATTTAATTATATGTATTTCGATCCTTAAATGAACAACTCCAAATAATGCAAATTAAAAACTTATTTCTAATTTCATTCCACCTTGGCCAAGGATTCCTGGGATGTCATTTATCGAATCACATAAGACAATCTCTCCTTTTGACTAGAAGCGGTATATTCTTTATTGATTATTCATTATCTCCATATATAACTTATTTACACCCAAGCATACCCTTTGATATACCCTTAGGGTCTTAAAGGACATGTCAAAGTATAACTCATCATTCACAAGATACTATGATGATCTCAAGTCTAAGGATTACTTGTACTACTATTACTAGAGGAATTCTTATTGACATGCAAGTAAAACTCTATTAGGTATTCCTCATCAAGCCACGTTTAGTGAACTTATTCTTCAATAAGCACCTACATACTTGCTTTAGTGTCTCCACAAAAATGATCATGAGATCAATCATTCTCATCCAATGAGCAAGCAACGTATGTACTAATATATCCGAATTCACTAATCCCCTTTTTAGTAATCCAGCGATTGGAAACGATTTTATTTTTTAAGCTATCTAAGAATGTAGATCTCATTAGCATGATCATCATCATGATTCTAAAAGCATTGCTTAAAACTATGGGTTTTTGACATTTAATATAACAGCAGTATGTTGATAAATTAAATGTCTTTAATTAAATAACTCTTTTATTAATAAATGAATAAAACTATTACAAATTATATATGCTTTATCATAGCATATACACTACAAGGAAATGGCTTATTTCCGGCGGAATATTCCGTCGAGATTAAACGTATTCCGTCGAGGATAGCTTAATACCGATGGAATATTCAGTCGGGGATTCGGTCAGTTATAAGCGCGTCGAAATTAAGTCCGTCGGGATTAACTAACTCCGACGGACATAGTGTCGACCGAATGTTCCGTCGATTATAACCTATCTTCGATTGAATTCCTTCCGTCAATATTATTCGGTCGGTGTTAAGTTGCCACTTGGCACCACCCAATTTTATGTAGACGAGATTATTTCCGACGGAATTTCGTCGATCTTACCTTATTCCGTCGAGAATAAGGAGTTTTTTTTAATATTTGCTCTGTTTTGGCAACATCCAGGGTTTTAGCCCACATTTTTATACCTGTAAACTTGTTTATATTTCCAACAACATATACAAGTCCAATATATATAACTGACTTTTGTTCACATACAAGTCCAACAATAATAAAAATACTCTATATTAAAACAATATGTCCAATACTCCATAAGATATACAAAATACTCTATATGAACTACAATACTCCATAATATATACAAAAATGACTTGTTCACAAAAAAGTGCAATATGAATTACAAGGTTTAAAGTACAAAAATGCCAAATATCAACTAAACTAAGTCAAGCTAGTAGTACTACCCCGGTGTGAGGAGGTAGTACTACTGGTTTGACTCCATAAGATATACAAAAATACTCTATATGAACTACAATACTTCATAATATATACAAAAATGACTTGTTCACAAAAAAGTGCAATATGAATTACAAGATTTAAACTACAAAAATGTCAAATATCAACTAAACTAAGTCAAGCCAGTAGTACTACCCTCGGTGTGAGGAGGATCATCGTGCGGACGTCGACCCTGCTGTTCTGGCGTATGAAAATCGTCGTCGACGTCGTCCCTCCGCTCGTGATCGGAATGAGTACCCTGTTGATACAATTAAAAATATAACTCATTAGTCCATATGATACAATTAAAGATGCAAATAAATAAAAATTAAATAACATGTAGAATACGAGAATTTAAAATGAATAGTATACCTGAGTAGTCGAGGGCTAACTCAACAGTGACCCAAAAGCGTCCAAGAGTAAGGTAACCACCATCCGGACCACATCGTCGCGTATCGCAGCGAACTGCTCCGGAGGGATACCCGTACTCTCGGCGGTGGCATCAGCTGCGATGTCCTGAGCAAGCTGGTGGTAGAGGCGAGCACGGCTGGGCAGGTCCTGATGACGGAATAAAGGATCAATACCATACCGCTACGACACCGCCACTATAACCCTCTAGAACATAGCGTCGTCTAAGCCAGCGCCCGTATGTGATGGTCCCACTGGGGCTCTCGGACGCAGACGCTGGCTAATGCCTGCAAAAATAAATATAATATGAATATTAATCAAAATCACTTATTCATTTTTGTTTTATTTTATTAATTTACATTATATTCAATTAAATTTATTTTATTTTATTTCATTATCTAATTTTTAATTATTTAATAATTATTCTTAATTTTATTTATTAAATTTTATTTTATTTATTTATTTATTAAATTTATTTTATTTTATTTATTAAATTAAATTAAATTTCTTTATTAGATTTAATTTAATTTATTGTAATTTATTATATTTTATTTATTTTCTTTTGTTTTATTTTTATTTTATTTTGTTTTATTTTTATTTTATTTTATTTTATTTATTTTTATTTTTATTTTATATTTTACTTTAATTATTTATTCTATTTTATTGTAATTTATTTTGTTTTGTTTTGTTTTGTTTTGTTTTATTTTTATTTTATTTTATAAATAATATTTTATTTTTTTATTGTAATTTATTTCACTTTATTTTATTTTAAAACATTTTATTTTGTAATAGTATACTATATTTTATATTGTATTATTTTATCTTAATTATGTTATTTGATTTTATTAATTTATATTATCTTATCATACACTATATATATATATATATATATATATATATATTAAATTTAGTTTATGTTATAATATACCCATTATTTTTTTAGTATATTGAAACTAAGTAAATACTACTTAGTTCATTTCAATATTGGAAACTAATTAAAATACATAAATATTACAAAGTAAGGCCCATAGATTATGCAATTAAATAATTCTGACAAAAATTCCGTCGAAAATTCATTCAAAAATATCACATATTCATCTTCATAAACAATATACTGATTACCACTACACAAATTCAAACTCATTATAATCAAAATGAAACATAATGAATTTCACCTTACAAATAAATATCATAAAAATCTCTTACAATTCATATGAATGTGATCGATCCAATGTATAACAGTAATTCATTTATATAAAGAAAACAAAAACAAAAACATTATGCTCATCCCCAATCATTCATATAAAAAACATATTCAATGTATAACTGCTCAAACCAGTAAAACCAATGTTCATCCCCAATTCAATAAATGCCAATAATTAATCAAAATGAAAAACTGCCCAATTCAATATATACATATTCAATGTATACTCAGTTAGTCAAAAATCAAACCAATATTATACAAATTGCACAAATTAGTTGCACAATTTCAATACATAAATTAAAATTGACATTTGAAATCACTATACATATTTATGCATTTCAGAAAATAAAAATTGCAAATAAGAAAACTTTTAAACCTGTAATGCAAACAATTAACCGAATGGCCAAAACGACACCGTCGTGAAGCTCGGCTTTATCTCGTAAAGATGTACCGCTGCCGTGAAGATCGTACACCACCATCGTGTGGTCGCTGCCGACCGAAGGTAGTAGTGGAGTGAATGGGAGGTAGGCAGTGGAATGGGAGTATCGGCAATAGAGAGTGGCGAACGGAGGTGGGGAGGTGGAAAGGGACGACATCAACGACAGAGCAACAACATCGAGATGGAGAAAAACGGCAGAGCGATGGTAGAGAAAGAAAGAAAATATGAGAAATGAAATCTCATTTGTGGCAGTTGCTAAATGAAATTAGGTTTAGATTATTTTCGATCGAATTCTGTCGATGTTAGGTCTGTCGATTATAAGTTAATTTCGACGAAAATTCCGTCGACCATATATACATTCCGTCCAGTTTATATTTTGCGCAGGCGGGAAGCTTTGGCGTCATAAGGGGTATTTATTTTTGACAGAATTCCGTCGCAGATAGAATAATTTCGAGGGATATAATGCTGACTGAATATTCCGTCGATATTACCATAAGATCGACTGATTTGAGTTCGTCAGAATTAATTCCGTCGAGAATAACATGTTTTCTTGTAGTGATATGATTGACTTGTGTGCATACTACTTTCACTTTTGGCTGAGTAGATAAGTCAACCGTTGACTTCACTTGTCCAGAAACTATCTTACTAGTCGCCACAACACCCACCTAAAACTCCTTTGTGATTGAAAATTAGTAGCACTAATAGGCTCTCCTTTTAGCGCCAATGTTAATGCCAAGATTCGTCCACGCATCTCAATCACCAAAAGCGCGTTCAATCCTGCACAGAAACGAGATCACACGTGAAGCTTAACAGTTTGGGCCGTCGGAGGATAGCTCTGGTGTGAGAATAAGTACATGCTGAATAAAGTTTAACAATGGAGGCTTTTATACAATAGTGCTGTAAGATAATAATATGTGTTGTGTGTACTTGAGAATTAGGGTATAATCTTGTATTTATAGTAATCACACCACCTTCCCTGTATAGAAATAAAATTCCTCATTTGGTATGATTCCTTAATGGGATTGAACAAAATCTTCTTAAAGAAAGGAAGTCGAAACATATCATGACACTTTCCTTGGGAGTTAGAAATTGAATGTAACTAGGAATCTTAGATTCCTTAAAATACTCAACTGCCAAATTAGATTCTTACGCGGGGTAAATACCTCCACATGGACTTTGACCCACCATGTAATTTGGACCATCCATAATAAGAATTCAATTTGTAAATTTTAAAATATATTAATATTTTGTTTCATATTTATCCAAAAGAATAATAAGTTATTATTAGTGTTATGATCATGGTAAACTTGAAGACATTATGACACTTTATATTGCTTTATATAAAAAAAAATTAAAAAGACCTTTTTCGAAAATCTATATCTATATCTATATCTATATCTATATACATATAGGCTTAAATATGAATTACTACCTCAAACTATTCACCTTTTTTTATTTTGGTAATTGTGACGCCCCCAAAATAGGTTCACACAACCCATTCTGAGTCGCCAAATACATAGTACAGAATTCAAATACAAATGTTTTATATCAAACTGTCGTGCAAAATACGACCACACAAACTGTGAGCTTCAATACAGATATTATGTCGTATATAATACGAAAATATCAACGCTCAAATAATGTACTCATTATAATTATTATCACACTATTTTACAAAATAGTTAGGACTACTATAGCACTATCTCGGACCATCACTCCAATCCCCAGCTAGTCCCAGCTATATTCTCATTTTCTAAAGAAAATAATAAAAGAAAAGAATGAGCTCAACTAGCCTAGTAAAGAATATTATGACCAAGTTAATGAAGAATAAATTATCTTTAGCCTTTAACAATAACAAATCAGATAAAATATAATGAACAACAAGTTTTAGATCAACAACTGCAGCGGAAATAACAATCCATTAGAAGAGTCAAGTAGATTATGATGTCTACTATCTTCTATAATTTAAAAGTCCATCATCAATATTTTATTCCAGTAACATCAATCAATAAATATTTCAAATCAATAATTTATCTTTGCAATACAGGTCAAAGATATTCATTTGTATCACCAGTGGTCATGATCATGCCAAACACCTGTCCATCTTTGCACTACGAGCCAAAAATATTTATCAATCAACAGTTCATCTTTGCACTACAGGCCAAAGATATTCATCAATCAACAGTTCAATCTTTGCACTACGGGCCAAAGATAACTTTCACCACAATGTAAGTCTAAGGATGATAAAAAATGATATAAAAAACGAATCAAGTGAGATCAAGGATAAATATTAGAGATTTATAATTTAATTTATCCAAGTTCAAGAATGTTCAAATTGTTAACATAATAATCAATTGTGGAGCAAAATTCAAGAATGATATTCATATATCAAAAATAATTTAGACAAAAAAGAAATCAATTTTTATCGTGAATAGCACTTTGTGAATATTACAGTATGAATAGTACCGTATGAATAGTACCCCGACATGAAAATATTAAAATTTGATAAAAAAGTTCAAACCAATATTTCGGTGAAATGATATTAGATGAAGCGCAAAACTCAAAGAATTTCTAATCATTTCAGGAATTATAGAAGCAATACTTGCCATAGTAAGTTTAAATTTAAAAATATGAAATGAAATAATATCACTTTCATAATATGGAGTATGAAAGAAAATAATGTCCTTTACGAATATTAAAAGAAAATAACATCATTTACCTTAGTAGAAAATTTGATTTGACTGATATACCGGATATTATTCTGAGAAAATCTTGCACTATAAAATATACTCAAAGTATTCTTATACTCAAAAGAAATACTCACAATATAATATTAGAAACACTTATGTTTTTGGTGTGTTAGGATGAAGGGGGTAACCTCCCTTTTATAGTGCAACACGGAGGAAAAAAGTTAAGTAAACCTACCTAATTCTCTGCCTAACTGTCCTTTTTTCCGTCTCTGCCTAATTTATGCCTACCTTTTTCTTTCTTTTTATTGGTTGAAGGCCCACACTATGGAGAAATGAATTGCAGGAGCAATTCTCAACCAACCATTTGAAAAAAAGGACAAGAACTATACTGCTTTGAAACAAAGCATTCAAATACAATTTGCTCACTTCTGTCCCTTTTATCACATGCTTATATATATATATATATATATTATAATAATTTTACTAATTAAACAATTAAAAAAATACTATTATATCATCACATTATATTATTATAATAAAATATTATAATAATATATTTGAATGAATATTTTATCGGCGAAGATAATTATAATTCCACAGAAAAATATGTCAAACTTTCAATAAATATCTCATTCTAAATTCCTCCATTTTTAACAAAAATTGGACAAATATCCACCACATAATAATTATTCACAATTAATATTATAAGCTCATAATATTGACAACCAGATCGTTCCCATGAAAGAGGGAGCTTTCCGATAAGGATTATCCTTATTAGCGCGCAATTATATAACCTAACCCCTTTCCTTGACAGAACTTTTTAGACATTGCCAATAATGCTATCTAATAATATCATTTAATTAATATTAGTTATTGTGTTGTGACAATTATTGATTTGATAATATAAAATACTATGCAATTATCACTGTAGCAATTATTGAATGAAATACTGAGTGACTTCTTACGTAAGCATCAATAATCAGAGATGTTGTGCAATACCATGTGCTATTGTGCAATAACGCGTATTACTGTACTTTTATCACCGGGTATTTCAACAGTTAACGGTAAAAGTTCCGTCGTCAATTTTTAGAAAACTTATTTTTGTCATTTTCTTCATCCGACAGTTATTCTGTTATGGTCTCACCAATGATTGCGCCGTCGTACGAATATTCTCCGACAAAAAGAATAGTATCCGACAAAACAAATATTCCCCGAATATTTTATGACAACTTGCTTACTTTGTAAAATTTGCACATATTACCCATAACTGTCACATTTATCAAATCCAAACCTTACTATTTAAAATAATATATAAAGAAAATTAAATCTTATTCATAAAAAGTTGGGGCCTTATAACCTCTCCTCGTTATGAAATTTCGTCCTCGAAATCGACGTACGTACCTATTATTTCGAAGAGGTGAGGATACCTTACTTTCATTTCAGATTCTAACTCCCAGGTCATTTCCTCAATATCATGGTTTCTTCATAAAATTTTGACTTGAGGTATAACCTTTGAGCGTAGAATATGTTCATTCTTATGCAAAATCTTGACAAGTACTTCCTCATACGTTAAATCTTCGGCTATCTCGTCTGGTTCTAATTCAATAATATGTTTTGGGTCTTTCACATATTTACGTAGCATGGATATGTGAAAAACGTTATGAACACGAGATATGCTTGGCGGTAAGGCGAGTCTATAGGCCACAGTTCCTACTCTATCGAGGATTTTAAATGGACCAATAAATCGTGGGTTGAGCTTTCCTCTCTTTTCGAATCTCGTAACTCCTTTCCATGGAGCAACACGTAATAATACATGGTCTCCGACATGAAATTCCACATCCCTTCGATGAAGATCAGCATAACTCTTTTGTCGATCTTGTGCTGTTTGTATACGTTGCCGGATCATTTGAATCTTTTCTGTAGTCATACGTACTAACTTCGATCCCAAAAATGTTGCTTCACCTACCTCGTCCCAGCATACTAGAGAACGACACTTTCGTCCATACAACGCCTCGAATGGAGCCATGCCTATACTTGCCTGATAACTGTTGTTATAGAAGAATTCCACCAATGGTAAATACTTATCCCAACTTCCTTTGAAGTCTAGAACATAGAGTCTCAATAGATCTTCAAGAGTTTGAATAGTCCTTTCTGATTGCCCGTCCGTTTGAGGATGATATGCATAACTGAATCGTAAATCAGTGTCCATAGCTTTCTACAAGCTGACCCAAAATCGTGAAGTGAATCTTGGGTCCCGATCAGAAACTATAGATACTGGCATACCATGTAGTCTTACAATCTCATTTATGTATATACGAGCAAGACGTTCAAGTGAATAAGTCTCTCGTATAGGCAAGAAATGAGCATACTTGGTTAATCTATCGATACTAAACCAAATTGCATCTATGCCTTGAGAAACATTAGGAAGACCCGTAACGAAATCCATGTTGATGTGCTCCCACTTCCATTCTAGAATTGTAACTGGTTGCAATGGACCTTTTGGCATTTGATGCTTTGCCTTGACACGTTAAACACCTCGAGATAAACTCTGCGATCTCTCTCTTCATATTACTCCACCAAAATGTATGTCGAAGATCACGATACATTTTGGTCCTCCCAGGATGGATTGCAAACGGTGTGTTGTGTGCCTCCATCATGATTTTATACTTCAAATCAGATTCGTTAGGAACACAAAGTCTGGAGTTGACTCGAAGTATTCTCTCTTCATCGATTCTTGCTTCTGGAATAGCACCTTCTTGCACCTTCTTCTTCATATTCATCAGCTCCTGGTCTGTAGCTTGAGCAACTTTAATTTTATCAATTAAAGCTGGTACTACGCGTATATTTGCCATCTTTACGTGGGTCCCTGGAGTTTTTAACTCTATCTCCATCCTTTGTAAGTCATACAAAATGGACCTTTATGTTGACAACATCGCACTCGTTCTCGCATATGATCTTCTACTCAATGCGTCAGCTACCACGTTCGCCTTTCCAAGATAGTATTGGATGGTATGGTCGTAATCTTTCAACAGCTCAAGCCAACGTCGTTGCCGCATGTTGAGTTCCTTTTGAGTGAAGAAATATTTAAGGCTCTTATGATCTGTATAGATCTCCACTTTCTCCCTATACAAGTAGTGTCTCCAGATCTTCAACGCAAAAACGACAGTTGTCAACTCTAGATCACAAGTAGGATAATTCGTCTCATATTCATTGAGTTATCGTGAGGCATAGGCTATGCCTTTCTCATGTTGAATGAGAACACATCTTAAACCTTTGCCTGACGCATCGCTGTAGATGACAAATCCCTCCGAACCAGATGGTATTGTCAGAACAGGTGTTGAAATAAGTCTTCTCTTGAGCTCTTGGAAGCTCTTCTCACATTCCTCGCTCCATTCGAATTTTGTATCTTTTTGAGTCAGTTGAGTTAATGGAGTAGCGATTCGAGAAAATCCTTCCACGAATCTCCGATAATAACCAGCTAAGCCCAGAAAGTTATGTATTTCGGTTATTGACTTAGGTTGCTCCCAACTTTGTATTGCTTCAATCTTCGTCGGGTCAACTGATATTCCATGTTTCTATACCACGTGCCCAAGGAATGCTACTTCCTCAAGCCAGAACTCGCATTTCTTTAAATTGGCATATAGTTTGTTTTCACGAAGCTTTTAGAGTATTAGCCTTAAGTGTTGCTCATGATCTTCACAACTTTTGGAGTAAATGAGGATGTCATCAATAAAGACAACCACAAAATGATCCAAATATTCCTTGAATATCTGGTTCATTATATCCATGAAGGTCGCAGGAGCATTAGTCAATCCAAAAGACATGACTAAGAATTTATAATGACCGTATCGAGTTCTGAAGGCAGTCTTTGGAATGTCATCAGTTTTAAATCTTTAACCGATGATATCCAAAATGAAGATCGGCCTTTGAGAAGAATTTAGCACCTTGCAACTGATCAAACAAGTCATCAATGCGAGGTAACGGATACCTATTCTTGATGGTGACATGGTTCAACTCCCGATAGTCAATACAAAGTCGTATGCTCCCGTCTTTCTTCTTTACGAATAAAAAAAGAGCACCCCAAGGTGATGTACTAGGACGTATAAAGCCGATATCTAATAACTCCTGTAGTTGGACCTCTAACTCCTGAAGTTCAATAGGAGCCATTCAATATGGGGTTTTGGAAATGGATTTTGTACCGGGTTCAAGGTCAATAAAAAATTCAACTTCACGTTCAGGGGGTAGGCCAGGAAGTTCTTCGGGAAATACATCAGGGAATTTATTAACAATAGAAATATCATTCAAATCTAACATATTCTTATTTAAATCGGTGACATGGGATAAGAAAGCTTGACATCCATTTTTTAATAAACGAATAGCTTTATGACTTGAAATGACAGTGATTGATTTTAGTGGTTTGGTTGCTTGAATTCACATAACAGGTTGGTTAGGAATATGAAAGCTAAAAACCTTACGAAAATAATCAATTTTAGCATGATGAGTGGTTAACCAGTCGATTCTTAAAATCACATCAAATGCAAGTATTTTCAAAGAGATGAGATCAACAGCTAATGTGAGGGTGCCAATTTGAATCAAACAAGATTTGTAAACTGTGGATGTAACGAAGGTTTCTCCCAGCGGAGTTTCAACAGCTAAATCAAAGTCTAATTTCTCAGGGGTAAAGTTCAAACGTTGAGCACAAGTAGGTGAAATAAAAGAATGGGTAGAAATGGTATCTAATAAGGTATAGACTTCGCAAGAGTTTATGATTAGCTTAACCGTGATAACTTCGTTCGGGTTCCTCTCTTTTTGGGAAGTCACAACAAAATCTCTCTCCTGAACCATCGACTTTGACTTGTCTGGGACAGTCTTTGGTGTCACCATCCCAGCTGAACTTGAATTCACTTAAGGGCACACTCGAGCTATGTGACCTTCCTTTCCGTAATTGTTGCATACCTTAGATTGTTGTGTGCAGTTTGGACAGATGTGTCCCTCTTGTCCGCATTTGTAACATACGACCGATGGCCGTTTCCCTCCCCTAGAAACGGTTGTTGGTGTTGGTGCTGTTGCCGATGTCTTTCAGTCGTCAATGTTGAATTTTTTCTTTTTGAAATTTCCACCTGACTCACTTCTTCTATTGTCTTGGCCATTATTACCACCGAAGTGGTTACCATTTCTGGCATGATAATTTTCTCCACGCTGGTTGTCATTGCTATGATGACTGTTTCCACTGATACGACTATGGTTATTGTCCTTTGGTTGAACAGTCTCATTATCTCGCTTCAATAATTGAGCCATGTTCACAACATCTGAATACAAACAAAGTTTATGAGAAACGAGGTATTGACGATATTCAGGTTTCAAACCTCTCAAAAAAATTTGTATTATTCGCTCCTCATTATCCACCAAATGGGATGCAAACTGGGATAATTCCGCAAACTTGAACTCGTATTGTGATACAGTCATATTGTTCTGTTCCATTTTGATGAATTCCATCTCCTTCATATGACGAATACTTTCTGAAAATTACTTGTTATTGAACAATTCTTGGAACTTCTCCCAAGACATCTTAAGTGCGGAAAGCTGAGTACGTTTCACAGATTCCCACCAGTAATCTTCCTCTCCACGCAACATAAAGGTGGCGAAGGGATCCTTTTGCTTATTTGTGCATCCCAGAACATCAAATAATTTGGTGATATGCTTAATCCAAGCTTCTGCCTTGAGTGGCTTTGGCTTTTCCAAAAAACTTCGGCGGTCCCAACTCCTTGAATTGCTTAGCAGTGACCAGCCGTGAGTTACCATTATTTCCACCTACATTTTGAACATGAATCTCTCTCGTCTGATTTTGCATGAATTGTAGAAAGCTCCTAAACACCCCATCGTTCATCATTTGGTCGGTGGTGTTGTTTACAGGAGTATTATTGTCTTCTTGAGGCACATTATCCTGGTTATTGATTGGCGGTGTCTCAATGGTCTCATATGCTCCATTGCTTATCTCCCGATTTTTAGATGTCATTATCAAATACTGCCATAAAACAAGGGTTAATTAAAGAAATTAACATGTCACATATTATCCCTATATTCCGACCGACCAATTAAATAACAAATAAGCTTAGGTAGGACACACTAGCAAAGGTGTTACTCGTCTCTCCCCTCCTAGTTCTAATCCCAGATCTCCGCCAAAGATCATATCCCTAGGCTTTGATACCAATTGTGATGCCCCCAAAATAGGTCCACACAACTCATTCTGAGTCGCCAAATACATGGTACATAATCCAAATACAAATCTTTTATATCAAACTGTCGTGCAAAATACGACCACACAAACTTTGAGCTTTAATACAGGTATTATGTCGTATATAATACGAAAATATCAACACTCAATTACAATTATTATCACACAATTTTACAAAATAGTGAGGACTACTATAGCACTATCTCAGACCATCACTCCATTCTCCGGCTAGTCCCAACTATATTCTCATTTCCTGTAGAGAACAATAAAAGAAAAGGGAGTGCTCAACTAGCCCACTAAAGAATATTATGACCAAGATAATGAAGAATAAATTATCTTTAGCCTTTAACAATAACAAATCAGATAAAAGATAATAGGACAACAAGTTTTAGATCAACAACTGCAGCGGAAATAGCAATCCATTAGAAGAGTCAAGTAGAGCATGATGTCTACTATCTTCTATGATTTAAAAGTCCATCATCAATATTTTATCCCTGTAACATCAATTAATAAATATTTTAAATCAATAATTTATCTTTGCACTACGGGCCAAAGATATTCATTTGTATCACCAGTGGTTATGATCATGCCAAACACCTGTCCATCTTTGTACTACGGGTCAAAGATATTTATCAATCAACAGTTCATCTTTGCACTACGGGCCAAAGATATTCATCATTCAACAGTTCTGAAAGTAGTATGCATACAAGCCAATCATGTTTGATGATAAAGCATATACTTTGTAACAATCTTATTCATTTATTAATAAAAGTATTATTTAATTAAAGGCATTTATTTATCTACATGGTTCTGTTTTTCTAATATGTGATAAACTCATAGTTTTAAGCAATACGTTTAGAATCATGATGATGATCATGCTAATGAGATCTAAATTCTTAGATAGCTTAAAAACTAAAATTATTCCCAATCGTTGGATTACTAAAAATGGAATTACTGAATCCGGATAGATTGGTACATATGTTGCTTGCTCATTGGATAAGGATGATTGATCTCATGATTATTTGTGTGTAGACACTAAAGCAAGTATGTAGGTGCTTATTGGAGAATAAGTACACTGAACGTGACTCGCTAAGGAATACTTAATGGAGTTTTACTCTCCTGTCAATAGGAATTTCTAATGTGATAGTAGTACAAGTGATCCTCAGACTTGAGATCATCATAGTATCTTGTGTATAATGAATTATACTTTGACTTATTCCTTAAGACCCTTAGGGTATATCAAAGGGTATGCTTGGGTGTAATAAATTATATATGGAGATAATGAATGATCAATAAAGAATCTACCGCTTCTAGTAAAAGAAGGGTGTAATAAATTATATATGGAGATAATGAATGATCAATAAAGAATCTACCGCTTCTAGTAAAAGAAGAGATATGTCCTATGTGATTCGATAAATGACAACCCATAAATCATTGGCCAAGGTAGAATAAAATTATAAAGATGTTTCTAATTTGCATTATTTGGAGTTGTGCATTTTAGAATCGAAATACATATAATTAAATAAAATAAGGCTTGACAGTAATTCCATGTCTTATATTTAATTGGGACATTGTATGGTGGAAGGATTGAATTGTACGATAATTATTAACTCACAAGTTCTTTTATAATTAATGTTGAAATTTATATTATCTAGAAAGTCGTTGATCGCTAAGGAGGTTTATCCTTATTGTAGAATAAATATTATTTATTTAAATGAATTATTAGTTTAATTTATTTATTTAAATAAGATTAGAATTGTTCTAATTGATTTATTCACAACCGGTTTAATATGGAGAACCTAAAGGGTCATACCATAAAAGAAAGAATATTTATTTAAGAAGAAAATGACATAATCGTAATAATAAGTTAAGTGTATTTAATTTAATCTATAGTGATAGAATAAATTAATAGCTTAATATTTATTATTTAATATTTTAGAAATATTAAATTTAAATTAATAAGAAGAGTCTTATTATTATTATTACTATTAATATTATTATTTAATTCTTAAAGGAGTTTGTGAATTAATTAATAAGATACTCTCTTATATATATTCCTAATAAGATTAGGAGACTAATTAATTAAAAGAGTTTAATTAATTATTCCTAATAAGATTGGAAAGCTTAATTAATTAAAAGAGTTTAATTAATTAATATGAAACTCTAATCCTAAATAGTTTAGGAGGGTTGCCTACATCTATAAATAAGAAAGTTTTATTATGGAACAAGGTTAGATAATTAATTCCAAGAGTTGGGAGAGCACTCCTTTTCTAGAGAAAAGAAAATTAGGGTTTAGTCAAACACCTTTCTTCATGAATTCTTATTTTTTTCTTGGTGGATCACCTCTAGATGTCAAACTCTTGGGTGGCTAACGTTGATTAAAGGAAGGAATCAACCCGGTGGATTCAAGTAGAATGCGAAAAGGATTTGGAGTTGAACTCGTACCTGAGGAAGCTAGAATATTCAAGGGCATGAATTTTAATCTCCATCTATTTCGTTTAATTAATAACTGTACATAAAGGAAGATCCGGGTATATGGTTTGTAAAATTTTAAAACTCTGATTTACCATGCTTCCGCTTATTTTATGCAATTTGATTGTATCCATGAATCTTACAAATCTAACAAGTTCATCTCTTTGCACTACGGGCCAAAGATAACTTTCACCACAATTTAAGATAGTGGATGTTGAAAATGATATAAAGAACGAATCAAGGAGATCAAGGATAAATATTAGAGATTTGTAATTTAATTTATCCAAGTTCAAGAATGTTCAAATTGTCAACATAATAATCAATTGTGGAGCAAAATTCAAAAATGATATTCATATATAAAAAATAATTTGGACAGAAAAGAAATCAATTTTTATCGTGAATAGTACTCCGTGAATAGTACCGTATTAATAGTACCCCGACATGAAAATATTAAAATTTGATAAAAAAGTTCAAACCAATATTCCGATGAAATGATATTAGATGAAGCGCAAAACTCAAAGAATTTCTAATCATTTCAGGAATTATAGAAACAATACTTACCATAATAAGTTTAAATTTAAGAATATGAAATGAAATAATATCATTTTCATAATATGGAGTATGAAAGAAAATAATATCCTTTACGAATATTGAAAGGAAATAACATCTTTTACCCTAGTAAAAAACTAGATTTGACTGGTATGCCAGATATTATTCTGAGAAAATCTTGCACTATAAACTATACTCAAAGTATTCTTATACTCAAAAGAAATACTCACAATATAATAGTAGAAACACTTATGTTTTTGGTATGTTAGGATGAAGGGATAACTTCCATTTTATAGAGCAACACGGAGGAAAAAAATTAAGCAAACCTGTCTAATTCTCTGCCTAATTGTCCTTTTTTCCTTCTCTGCCTAATTTATGCTTAACTTTTTCTTTCTTTTTATTGGTTGAAGGCCCACACTATGGAGAAATGAATTACAGGAGCAATTCTCAACCAACCATTTGAAAAAAAAAGGACAAGAACTATACTGCTTTGAAACAAAACATTCAAATACAATTTGCCCACCTCCGTCCCTTTTATCACATGCTTATATATATTATAATATATATTATAATAATTTTACTAATTAAAACAATTAAAAAAATACTATTATTTCATCACATTATATTATTATAAAAAAATATTATAATAATATATTTAAATGAATATTTTATCGGAGAAGATAATTATAATTCCACAAAAAAATATGCCAAACTTTCAACAAATATCTCATTCTAAATTCCTCTATTTGTAACAAAAATTGGACAAATATCCACCACATAATAATTATTCACAATTAATTAATATTATAAGCTTTCAATATTGGCAACTAGATCGTTCCCATGAAAAAAGGGGCTTTTCAGTAAAGATTTATCCTTATTGACTCGCAATTATATAACCTAATCCCTTTTTTTGACAGAATTTTTTAGACATTGTCAATAATGCTATCTAATAATATCATTTAATTAATATGAGTTACTGTGTTGTGATAATTATTGATTTGATAATATAAAATACTATGCAATTATCATTGTAGCAATTATTGAATAAAATTCTGAGTGACTTCTTATGTAAGCATCAATAATCAGAGATACTGTGCAATATCGTGTGCTATTGTGCAACAAAGCATATTACTGTACTTTTATCACCGGGTATTTCAACAATTAATGTTAAAAGTTCCGCCGTCAATTTTTAGAAAACTTATTTTTGTCGTTTTCTTCATCCGACAGTTATTCTGTTATGGCCTCACCAATGATTGCACCGTTGTACGAATATTCCCCGACAAAAAGAATATTATCCGACAAAACGAATATTCCCCGAATATTTTATGACAACTTATTTACTTTATAAAATTTACACATATTACCCATAACTATCACATTTATCAAATTCACACCTTACTATTTAAAATAATATATAAAAGAAATTAAATTTTATTCATAAAAAGTTGGGGTCTTACAGTAATCGCCTTTTTAATTTTTTCAATTAGATGATTAAATTTTTAATTTTTTGTAATTTAGTTCAATTGATCAGTTGTAATGTCATAAATTGATTACATGAATTGTACACATATGATGTTAGTGCTTATGTGTTAAAAATGAATCATTCTACAAATTTTCATTTATCATTTTATGTAAATAGAAGAGAGAGACAAAAGTCCTTCACAAGAAAATATATACATACAATTTACAGTTAATATCTGGGTTTTTTTTCTTCTAAAACAAATTTGCATTTCTGTTTTAATATTATGAAAAACTTCTCCTTTTGCCCGCCCTGTATATTGATATGAAGTTCTTTCATTGTAAGATTTCTCCTCTCTCCTCTCTCCTCTCTCCTCATCTTCTTCTTTGCAAAACTGCCTTCAAATTTTTTTAGTTTAAAGTTCATTGATAAGTCTCTCCTTATCGTTAGGTTTAAGTTTTTATCCTTACGAAGCCGATTTATCTTTAGGTTTAAGTTTTTAGATTTAGTTTTTGTTTTTTTGATTATTAATGTTTGGTTTAATTTTTGTTTTGTTTTATTTAATTGTTAATTTATTGTGTTTAATTGTTGTTTTGATAACTTATTATTCTTTCTATTATGCATTTTTATTTACATAAAATGATAAATGAAAATGTGTAGAATGACTCATTTTCAACACATAATCACTAACATCACATGTGTACAAGTATGTCATCAATTTATGACATGATAGTTCAATTGAACTAAATTGAAAAAAATTAAAAATTTAATCATCTAATTAAAAAAATTAAAAAGATGATCACCAAAGTGAAAAAAGTGAATAGTTTGAGATAATAATTTATATATAAGCCTATACATATATAATAAGACAAAATATAATTTTTGATCTTTAGTTTTTTGTATAAGTCTAGAATTTAACTATTACCGAAACACTTATTTAAAAAAAGCTCCCTAATTTTAGGCCTAGAGTACTTTAAATACTATTGAAACATTTTTTAAAGTCTGTCTAATTTTATTTTATTTATTTTAAAGCAATCCAAATAATTACTAAAAAAATCAAACTTAATAGAACTCTTTTTCTTGTACTTACATTTGGTTTGATTCATGTAATTATTTGCTCTAAACCCCAACAAAATATATAATAAGACAACATAATTTTTGTATCCTTGATTTTTGGTATAGACTTAGAATTTAACTATTATTGAAATACTTTTTAAAAACTCCCTAATTTCAGACCTGAACTTTAAATACTATTGAAACACTTTTTTAAAGCCTACCTAGTTTTATTTTATTTATTTTAAAGCAATCTAATTAAATAGCAACTAAAAAACCCAAACTTAATAGGATTCTTTTTCTTATACATGATATTTGGTTTGATTCATGTAATTATTTACTTCCAACCCCAACAGAATATGATAATAGCATAATATCAGAAACGTTAATAATAAATTATGAAACAATAAAGTCAAATTAAGTTATATGTAATTAATAAATTAAGTTGTGAAATTATTAATTAACTATATTCAAAATGATTAATATATAGTTAGTGTTGTAAAACCAAATTTTTTTTATGGTATACTACAGTTCAATTATTGGACAAAGAAATATTTAAACATAAATCGTAATATAATTATTTGCATTTAAGATGTTTACAAATTGGGTTAAGACCTTTACCACGACAAGGTCCATGTTGGGGAATGACTTATTTTAAAATAATTTATAAATTAAAATATAATTTGATTTATAAGTTGTAATAAGTTAGACTTATAAATATAAGCGCTTGACTGATAATGATTTATAAGTTAGAAATTAAGTTAAAATAAGTTATGAATTAATGTGTTCGACTGATAATGACTTATAAGTTAAAATAAAATGTAAAGATTATTAAAAAATAACATCATAAAAAGATACATTGATTCAATATCATGTCGAATGTTATTATTGGTAAACAGTTTATTTAAACAAAGAGCTTATTGATAAATAACTTATTATTGGTAAACAACTTATTATTTAAATAACTTATTAATAGTAAACAACTTATTATTTAAACAATTTATTATTTAAACAGTTTATTATTGACAAGCAGTTTATTAATGGTAACCAGCTTAATATTTAAACATCTTATTATTGATAAATAACTTATTATTTACATAACTTATTGGTAAGCAGCTTATTAACTAGAGACTGCCATAAGGAAAGGACATCAATTATCTGGAATTATTAATGAAATGGACTGAAAGAATCTATTTTTATCTCATCTGTATATATGTAATGAATATACTACTACCATTGAAAAGCTTAGCAAGTCAGCTATATATAGAACTCCCAATTAGATATCTGCGTATATTAATTTAAAAATGACAAGAGTTGAGGAAATATGCATTTAAATTAAAAGATCCGGAAGCTCCCTTTCCTCTCATCTAATCATTTTGGACAATTTCTATCATGAAGATTATACAAGAGAAGCAAGAAGAAAGTACCAGACGTTATATATATATATATATATATATATATATATATAGACATTTTTAGAAGTCAGTGGGAGGCTGCTCAAAAAAGTCATTGACCGTTTTGCGTGCTTCTATTTTTGAAGGAAAGGAAACTGCCCTTCACCTGGCTGCTACAGCGAACAGGGGCGAAGCCATGTATAGATTAGGGTGGGCTTTAGCCCGGGTGGAATTTTTGAAAAATATTTAGTACTTATATATCTTAAATAGCTCAATCTAATATTGTTTTTCTATTTTTTTGTGATCCATTAACAACAATGAGGAGAGAGGTTCAAAGGAAGAATTTAATCTATTCAATTTTGTTATTATCTATATGATTGTTGGGTGTTTGTGTACTGGTTATTGAACATTCAAACAAGGGAGAGAAATGGGATATAAAACAGCACCCTCAAGGTGTTGATAAAAGTCTTGAGAGAGGGAAAAATTGGTTTTTGAGTAAGTTGGGGGGGGGGGGTGTTTGGCCTGAACTGGTTTGTTATTATTTGGGAAATTTAAATGGCACCGAAGACGCAGCGCAGCGAGCCCAACCTCAAGCCTCGATATCATTTGACAACACTCAGTTTGTAAGCGCCGACGCAAAAGGCTATTTTCATGACGTTCTAGTGGCCAACACTCGGTTTGGTAGTCTAAGAAGAAAAAATTTCCTGGCTCCGCCCTTGACAACGAAAGATGTTCACTTTGTGGAAAAGTTAGTTGCAAAGATGCTTACAGAGGACTTAAAGATTCTAAATGCAAAGGGTAATACTGCCCTTTGTTTTGCTGTTGTATGTGGAAATACACAAAAAAGGGTAGAGATGAAATTTATCAACACAGAAAAAGGGTAAAATAGACATTAAATTTGATCAAAATAACTTATTAAGAATGACTTATAAGTTATTCTTTAATAAATTACAAATTCTTACTTATTATTTTTAGACTTATAAGTCAAAAAAAAAGTAGAAATTTAAGTTGCAAACTGTTAACGCCAAGATTTGTTCACGCGCTCCAATCACCAAGCGCGTCCAATCCTACACAAAACGGGTAAACACCAAAGCTTGACGGTTTGGGCCGCCGGGGGATAGCTCCGGTGTAAGAGTAAGTACAGGCTGACAAGGTTTAACAATGGAGGAATAAAATACTCTATTGCTGGAATAATAAAGTGTAAGTGTACCTTGCGAATAGTCAAGCCCTATATTTATAGTGTCACGTCCATGCTAGAATCCACGTCCATATTAGGGTTCCCCCCCCCCCCCCCCCCCCCCCGTGTATCCTTTTCATAATAGGATAGTATTAAATCTCTCAAGATATAGGAAGTTCAATTATTGCATGATTCTTCCTTCCACAAGTAGAATCTCCATATAATTAGGAGTGTCCCCCAACATGGACTAACCAGACCCACTATGGCCCAACCATAGTTTGGGTCGGGGCCCATCCGCAACCAAGCCCAATCGGGTCTTGGGTCTTCAAATATTCGGGCCCCAACATTGCCCCCCCAGTCTTCCATTTGATGGAAGAGTATATAGCCCTACCACATAAATTGTCTAACCCAACAGCTAAGATTTGGCACTCTCTGTCCGAGCCCAACAAGTCCAAGGACTGACACTCTCTGACCGAGCCCAGCCCAAGGAACCAACCTAACCAGCACTGGCCCACCGTACATGGCCCAATTCAGCCTTGAAGCAGTCCACACACAAAGAACCGGAGCACCCAAACATCCCCTTGTCTAAAAACCCTTCACCTCCTCACGTGCCCCATCATTACCCCTCATTAACACGCCGTCCCTTGGGATTCGGGAGCAACTCCCTCCAAGACAAAATAAAACCCCCAAATCACAATCATTCCCTTACTGTTTTCAAAATACCTTCTCTCCCCTAATTCTTCTTCTCCGGCAAATAGCAACCTATTTCTTTGAAGCCTCTGAAGCTTTTAGTAATGGCGTCCATAAGCAACACCTCTGGTTCTGACCCCATCACCACCGGCCCCATCGCTGCCATTCCCCTCTCCTCCATTCTAGCCCTTACCGTGTCTGCCACTACCTCCCCCACCACTACTGCCGCTGTCATTACCAATTCCACCACCGTCACTTCCACCCAAGTCGAATCTGACTAGGTCATAGCCCAACTCCAATACTCTGACCAAACCAAGTTCCCACACGCCAACACCCCCTCCAAACTTAAGGAAGCAGACATGGAGGCCATTCGCCAAGCCTACCAGATTCCATCCACCCATTCCCTCCGGGCCCTATCCGTCACCGAATGCATATACCACTCCAACCACGGCTGGGTTGCCGTTCCCCTTACTCTGCTGGACAAAGGGGTTCGGTTTCCCCTTCACACCTTCTTTATAACCCTCCTGGGGTTCATAGGCCTCGGCTTCAGCTAGTTGGTGCCGAACTCCTACATCAATGTTGTCGCCTTCATTGCCTTCTGCTATGAAGCCAACATAGAACCCTCCAATGACCTGTTCTTTTCTTTATTCACCCTGGGTAAATCCCGAGAACCGGGCCTTCAAATAATTCAACAAACTGCCCAACAAACCGAACGCCCAGATAGAAAGACGGTCTTTGATAAACACCCCCTCCAGCAACAAAGGATGGCACGAAGAGTGGTTCTTCGTACGAGGGCCAGAGACCGCCAGACTACCAAGCTGGGCATCTCACGGCTGACCCAATCCTTCCATCGGCGACCTCTCCACGGATCGGGCAATAGAAATTGCCAAATTAATCGAGAAAATATCGCAGACCAAACTGAACTATGCCATACTCACAAAGCAAGCATGGCTTTATGACTACAAATGTAAGTTCCTGAACTCTTTTTTATGGATTACCAATCTGTTGTCCTCTCTTGATAACCGTGCTAACCACTTCTCCCGTGTAATATCCCTTTTCGCTCCCACCGACATCGACAGCCGTGATCTAGCCGAATACCTTGAGGCCTAACAATCTAGCTAGACTGCCGAAGTCCCCCTGGAGCCAAACACTTCTTCCGAAGCCCAAACCTCCACTACACCCAGCATCGAAGAAATCCGATCCGAAGCTGTCAATCCCGAGGCCTCTACAAAGGTGCGACATAAGAAGAGGGCTTCGAAGAATTTTGGAAAAAGGAAGGCCGATCCTTCCATGGTCAATCCTGTCGATCTTCTCAACTTGCCGGCAGAGGAGCGTGCCAGAGTCCTTCGCTTTAAAGCAAAAAAGGCCAAGATAACTCCTCTATCGGCTGAAGAGCTCAAGATCCCTCCTCCCAAACCATCCGTTCCCTTATCCGAAGCTAACCCTACTACCACCAACCAGGCTCCTCAACAAAAAGCCCCCGAAGAGAACACCTCTTCACCACCTCCCAAAGAGCCTCAAATCAAAGAGCCCCATTCTTCCTCCCAACCGCTCGACCCTCCTCCCCCGATTGAGCCGA
Organism: Panax stipuleanatus; assembly: GCA_020205555.1. Classification (NCBI taxonomy): domain Eukaryota; kingdom Viridiplantae; phylum Streptophyta; class Magnoliopsida; order Apiales; family Araliaceae; genus Panax; species Panax stipuleanatus. Next base: position 19,753,434 of record CM035120.1, read on the forward strand.
TGCAAAAGACTTTCTTCTCCAGCAACTCCAGGCACTATCCCCTCGAAGCTTACAAAAGCTTCGTCCTTCCTGTCGACGAAGCCAGGTTTAAAGACGCCCCATATGGCAAACTCGTCGCCGACGGCTTATCCAGCAAGGCCGGGTAAGCTACTTCTGTACTCTCTTAACAAGTTTATCTTGCGACTTTCTGAGGATGAAATATTGACTTGCAATTTTTAGACCAACGCTCTATGGGGTCGGGTTGCTGATAAATGGAAAGAGCATGAAAACGAGACCAGAAGAGCTGCCAAAGAAGTGGAGACTCTGACGCTAGCTCTTCGACAAGAACAAAATGCCCACGCCCGTACCCAATGCATCAACGTCCAACTTCAACATGAAGTATCAACCCTTCAGGCAGAGAACACAAAATAGGCGAAGCTGGTAGCCCAAACCGAAGCTAAATGCCGAACCCCCAGAGAAAAGGTTGAGGCCGGCCGCTTCTTGATCCAGCAGCAAAATCAGAATGTCCAAACCCTTCAATAGGATAACTCCAACCTGAAGAAGCAGGCAGAGGAAGCTCGCCAGGGGTGCAATGCTGTAGAGAAAGAAGTTGCCGAACTCAAGGCTTCAAAACCCCTCTTTACCGAAGAGCTCCGTCTCCAAGCCATCAAGGAATACCGTGGTTCTCCCTAACTAATTGCAGAAATTACAAAGATGTTTGACGAGGGCTACGAAGCTTGCCAGAAGAAGGGTAAAATGAGGATGCTCAAAGCCCGTCTCAATCCTGACCTGTTTAACACTGATCCCGAAGTGGACAGTAGCGAGGATTCAGATGATGCTCCTTCGGCCTCTGGGTCGTAGTCTTTTATGTAAAAATTTAACCTTCCTGTAATCTTCAATTTATTAATGAAAAGTAGTAATCTTTTATCTTCAGCTCCAATTTGCATTTTCATTAAGTATATATAGCATTTAATTCATGAAATAATCATAAGTAATTAAAGCATGAAAAGTCTTCGATGCCCCCCAGGGCTAAATAATCCAGCCTTAGAGCTCTGAAGACCTTCTCTCCGAGAGCCGAAGGTACATCATAAAAATATTCACATCACTCTAAAGAGACGAGGGAATTCCACCTTAGTCATTCCGATGCACCTTGTCTCCGAGAGCCGAAGATACATCAGGAAAATTTTGCTTCTTAACGAAGCCCACCTTAACCCCACTGATGACCTTCTCTCTGAGAGCCGAAGGCACACCAGGAAAATTTTTGCTCCTGTATGAAGCCCAACCTTAGTCACACTGATGACCTTCTCTCCGAGAGCCGAAGATACACCAGGAATGTTCTAAGACGCTCCGAAGAGGCGTGGGAACCCAACCTTTAAACACTCCGATGTACCTTCTCTCTGAGAGCCGAAGGTACACCAGGAAAACTTGCGTCTAAACGAAGCCTACCATAGCCCCACCGATGACCTTCTCTCCGAGAGCCGAAGGCACATCAGGAATAAACATTCGCTTCGCTACAAAGAGATAAAGGAATTCCACCGTGATCACTCCGATGACCTTCTCTCCGAGAGCCAAAGGTACACCAGGAAAATTTAAACTCCGCTCCAAAGAGACGAAGGGTCTTCCACCTTAGCACCAAAAAACCTAATCCGCTAATCGGATAGACACAATCTGGTCCATTGATCGGACAATCATAAACACATAGAATAACTTTATTGGAGAAAAAAGCTTATTTTATTGATGAGTTCCTGGCACTATTATAGACCATTGACTCTGACTTCTGGAGTACTGAAGACCCCATGCTACTGAAGATTCTTCTTACTGGTAGTATTTCCTGAGTCTACTGGCATGCCAAGTATTCTGGATGTTTGACCCATCCAATGCTCAAAGTCGATAAGTTCCAGGCTTTGGTACTTCTACGATCTCATAAGGTCCTTCCCAGCTCGGCATCAACTTCCCCTGATTCTGAGGCATAGAGGCCTCTACTTCCCGAAGAACGAAGTCCTCGACCTCGAACCTTCGCAATTTCACGCCTTTGTTATAGTGCTTAGCCACCCTGCGTTGGTAAGCAATAAGTTTCACCAGGGCAGTTTCTCTGACCTCATCTAGTAGATCCAGATTAGCCCGAAGTCCATCTTCATTATATATATCTTTATACTGGCTGACCCACAGGGAAGTGGAACCGATCTCTATTGGTACCAAAGCATCTGTACCGTAAGCCAACCGAAGGGGGGATTCGCCAGTAGTGGACCGAGGAGTGGTCCGATAGGCCTATAGGACACTGAGAAGTTCTTCAGGGCCATCTTCCTTTCGCTTCGTCAAGTCTTCGTTTGATTCCGTTCAGTAGCGTTTTGTTAGTGACCTCGACTTGTCCGTTAGACTGAGGATGTGCCACCGAGGTCTTCCTATGCTGTATACCAAGCTCGGCCAGGAAAGACTCAAACTTTGATCCCACGAATTATCGGCTATTATCTGAGACCACTGCCATAGGTATGCCAAACCGGAACACAACACACTCCTTCAGAAACTTTAGGCACTCCTATTCAGTAATCTGCTTAAGCGGTTTGGCCTCTACCCACTTAGTCATGTAGTCAATGGCAACGATCACGAAGCTCACTTTCCCCTTTGCTTTCGGTAAAGGTCCCAAGATGTCTACCCCCCCATACAGCGAATGGGATAGGCGATAATACTGAGTACAACTCTTTAGGTGGCTGATGTGTGATAGGGCTGTTCAGCTGGCACTTCAGGCACTTCTTCACGTATTCAGTAGCCTCCTTGAAAATTGTAGGCCAGTAGTAACCCTGCCAAAGCACTTTGTAATTCAAGGACTTAGCTGCCATGTGATCTTCGCATATCCTCTCATGAACTTCCCAAAAGGCATACTCCGCTTCTGATGGCATCAAACATTTCAACAATGGTGATGAGTAAGCCCTTCTGTATAGATCTCCGTCTATCAGCACAAAATTCACACTTTTGTGCTTTATCTTTCTAGCCAGCAATCGATCCGAAGGAAATATGCCGTCTGCGAGATAGTCCAGGTATGGAGCTATCCAGCTTGTTGAGCGTTCCAGGAACATCACCTCAGCATGCTGAACACTTGGTTTGTTCAGGATTTCCAAGTAGACCGATCCGCTGAAGGTGCTTGCTTCGATCTGAGCTAACCTTGCGAGTGCGTCTGCTATAATGTTATTTGACCGATCTACCCCTTGGAACTCAAATGATTCAAACATCTGTAGTCGATCCTTTGTTTCTGCCAAATACTTCACCATTCTGGACCCTCGGGCCTCATACTCTCCAGAGATCTGTTTGACGACCAACTGAGAGTCGCTGAAGATAACCAACCTCTGCACCTCAAGACTCTTCACTAGCCGAAGCCCTGCCAGAACTGCTTCATATTCTGCCGCATGGTTCGTGGCTTTGAACCCCAATCTGATCGCTTGCTGGACTTTGAACCCCTCAGGACTGGTCAAGATGACCCCAGCTCCACTAACATCCGAAGTCGTTGAACCATCCGTGTACAAGGTCCAAGCCCTTTGTCCTGGTAAAACAACTGCAACCGTCTTCTCGATCCCCTCAGCTTGTCTCATGCTATCATCCGCTTCAGAGAAGGAACATTCCACCACAAAATCTGCTAACGCCTGCCCTTTGATGGTCGTCCAAGGATGGTATTCTAGTATAAATTGGGACAACTCCATGGTCCATGCTGCAAGCCTTCTTGAGACCTCTGGTCGGCCCAGGACTTTCTTCAACGGCTGATCTGTATAAATCACTATCAACCGACCCTAGAAATATTGTCGAAGCTTCCTGCTTACTATCACTAAGGCATAGGCAAACTTTTCCAAGTTTGGATACCTTGTTTTTGCATCCCTAAGGGAGTGGTTTATGTAATAAATCGGGTGCTACTTACCCCCGATCTCCCGCACCAAGACAGCTCCTACTGCCAACGAACTTGCCGCCAAATACAAGTACAACGGCTCTGTAGGAACAGGTTTCACCAGCAAAGGCGCCGAAGACAAATACCTCTTTATCTCTTGAAACGCGTCTTCATATTCTGCTATCCATTGGAAGCTCTTTGCGTTCTTCGACTCTTTCAAAGTATCAAAGAACGACAGACATCTTTCTGCCGACTTGGGCATGAATCTCCTAATAGCTTCTATCCGACCCGTTAGACGCTGGACGCCTTTGTATGACTGTGGAGACTTCATATCAAGGATGGCCTTGATCTTCTCGGGGTTGGCTTCTATCCCTCTTTGACTGATCATGTACCCAGAAATTTCCCGGCTCCCAGACCGAAGGTGCACTTTGTAGGGTTCAGCCTCAGATTGTAATGCCGAACTGTCTGGAAGTAGTTCTCCAAGTCATCTAAATGCCCTCGGATAGTCATGCTCTTCACAATCATATCATCTACGTAGACCTCCATACTCCTTCCCAGCTGGTTTCGGAAGACGTAGTTCATCATTCTTTGGTTGGTGGCTCCCGCGTTCAATAAGCCAAAGGTCATCTTCTTGTAAGCATATACCAACCGATGTGTTATGAATGTCGTCTTTGGTATATCTTCCTTGCACATCGAGATCTGATGATATCCCGAGAATGCATCCATGAAACTAAGCAGATCATACGCCCAAGTGGCATCGATTAGTTGATCGATGTGTGGCAGAGGGTAGAAGTCCTTCGGGCATGCTTTATTCATATCAATGTAGTCGATGCATACCCGCCACTTGCCATTCTGCTTCTGAACTAGCACTACATTTGCCATCCACTCCGGATAATCTATCTCAAATATGAAGTATGCTGCCAACAACTTCGCTATTTCCTCGTTAATTATTCTCTATCTTTCAGGGGCGAAGATCCTCCTCTTTTGCCGAACTGGTTTCTTTGCTGGATCCACATGAAGTTTTTGCTCGACAACCTTCAGATCTACCCCTGGCATGTAGCTGGGGACCCACACGAAGATGTCTGCATAGCTCTAAAGCAACTCCACCAGGTGGGTCCGAAAGGGTTCTGGTAACCCTGTCCCGATCTTTACCATCTTGTCTGGCTTCCTTGGTACTAACTCTATATCTTTGGTTTCTCCTGCCGGTGTGACCAAGGGCTCTTGACTGCTTTCTGTGAAGGGCTCGATCTCTATTACCATGGTTTTATTTTGCTTGTTGACCCCTACCCCCGAAGTGATTAGTGAATTTCGGTAGCACCTTTTTGCCAGATCGAGGTCCCCTGCTACCTCTCCGACCCCATGTTGGGTGGGAAACTTAATTTTGTAATGGGTTATGGAGGTCACTGCCTGGAGGGCTGTCAGCGTAGGTCTTCCCAAGATGGCTTTGTAAGCTGAGTCCACATGTATCACATAGAACCTGCACATGATATCCACCTACAGAGGAGCTGTACCGAAGATCACTGGCAGCTCGATAGTTCCAGCAACATTGACCGGCTCGTTGCTGAAGCCGTAGAGTGGAGATTCCTGTCCAATCTCCATCTTTCTTCTGTCCAGGCTCATCCTTTGATAGGCATGAGCGTATAAAATATCCACTGATGATCCGTTGTCTATCATCATCCTTTTCATATTGACCGACCCCACCTGTGCTGTGATTACCAGGGCTCCTTCATGCGGCTCGATCGGTTCTGTGGGGAAGTCTTCATCTATAAAGGATATGACCGAACCCGGGAAAGGCCTCTCTCGTCTTACAGGTTAGCCGGCCACTAACATTACTGAATCCAGATAGCTACGCCGCTTCTGGCCCGAGAGCTTTCCCATCATGCCTCCCGTGATGACATCTACCACATGGCGAACCCCCTGAGTCGAGTTCGGCTGGGGCTGTTGATCAGCTTGGGTCGAAGTTTTTGTCGTCTGCCATACTTCTTCTTCCCTTCCCGACACAAACCCCCATGCTGTATATTTGTCTCGATCAGCTCCTTCAGACCCCAACAGTCTTCGGTGTAATGTCCCATACACTCGTGGTAGTCACAATATCTGTGGGAGTTTTCCTTCCTGGGCTTGTAGCCGTCGTCTGGCTTCTGGTAACCCGGCTGTTTCTTCAAGTGGTCTAGGATGGCCGGTCGGGGGGTGTTGAGCAGAGTGTAGACTCTGCTATCCTGATCTTTTGGTAGGGGAGGGCGGCTCCCACCAGACCCCCTGTTATTGTCATATCGCTTTTGGTAATTGCCCGACTTATCACTCCCATAACGTCTTGAATTTCCCTCGGGCTTGCTTTTCTCCTTCTCATTTTCCTTAGACTTCTCTGTAGAGCCTCGCTTCAGACTTTCCATCACTTCTTCCATAGTGATGAAACTTTCTGCCTTTTCAAAGGCTTCGGCCAAACTCCTCAGGTGGTTGAACATTAGTTTCTTCATCAACTTTTCGGATTTGACCAGGTCCAATCCGTTCTAGAAGAGCCTTACAGCCTGCAAATCATTGAGATCGTCCACCTGGCCAACTGCTTCTCTGAATCTCTTTACGTACTGGCCCAGCGTCTCGTTGGAATGCTGTTTGACCTGGGCCAACAATCCCATTGGCTTTCCCCTTTTCCTATTGCTCCCGAACCGAGCATGGAACTTATCACATAGTTCTTCCCATGAAGAGACTGAGTTCGGGGCCAATGTGTTCGTCCAGTGCCGGGCGTCCTTTCTAAGAGTGGTGATGAAGGTATTACACTTTGCCGCATCGGTGTAGCCATAGTAGTCCAACAACCTGTCGTATGTTTCACTGTGCTCATACGGATCACCCGACCCATCATAACTCTCCATGTAGGGCAGTCTCTTGGTGAGATCACCCTTATCTCGAAGGATATCTTCAGAGAATGGGGAAACCTTTCTTCTCTAAGTCACTTTCCCCTGCTGGCTCGCGATCAACTTCTTCTGCATATCCTCTAACTTTTTAGTCAATATCTCGACTGCTGCAAGAGCCGGATCAGAATTCTTCTTTGGGGATAACTTTTCTCTTAGATCTCTCTATTTCTGAGGGCTCCTACAGTCTTTCCCGTCCTCCTGGTGAGACCGGCGAGGGCTTCGATAATCTCTTTCACCCTCCCGACGGTTTCGAGGGGGGCTCCGGTAGTCTCTGTCACCCTTCCGGCGGTTCCGGGGGGTGGGGGGGGGGGGGTTCGGTAGTCTCTGTATTGATTCCGTCGAGGACTATCCTGGGGATTGCCCTTTGGTTTCTGGACTGATGGCTGGGCCTCCTGATGAGACCGCTTCCGCGGGGGCTATCTTGTCTTCGGCTTTCATTTCGGTCCATGATGAGTGGTTTTATGACCACTTATTCGGATAGTAACCAGCTTGTTTCATTGCTTAAACTCAAGTAATCCTGTGCTTTTAATATGTCTTTCCTGTGTTTTGCAGTTTTCATGTTTAGGAAATCTCCGAATGCAATTTGAGTGTTAAAGGACCAAAGATGGCCTAAATGGGGCAAAGCACAGAAAGTGGCTTAAAGCATAAGGAAGGCAGGATGACATGGCAAAGGAGCAATGGTTTGTAATGAAGCAATGAGGCCAAAAGGAGAAAGAATGGAATGATGGCATGACAATGGGAAGGAAATGCAATCCGGACAGCGTTTGGGGATTTCATGTTCATTTCATGTTCTTGGATTGGAACTTGAGTCATATTGTAGAGCATCTTATAAGCTTTTCGGAACATCTTGAATCATCCCAATTGGAGTTCGGAGGCGAGAGTTATGCCTCGTATACCAACGGACGTTAAACTTCACAGTTTTGAGTTTTCATGCACAACTGTCACTTAGAGCTCAATTTCAGCCTTCATCCATCCATTATTTCTCAATGCTCAAAGAATGAAAGTTGTAAAGCTCTTCGATAGCTTCAATTTGACAGGTGGAAGGCCTCGTAACTCCTTCCGAATCAAAAGTTATGGCCGTTTTATCAGAGGGCACTGCAGCAGAAAATCCTTGGCACGGGCGCGAGGATTTCTAGTGCATTTTGGGCGCGGCAGCGCCAGTCCTTAGCAGACAAAACTTTGACTTTTCAATTGAACGGGCTTGGCTAGAGATTGGGATATAAGGGGGCTTAGTTTTGGCAAGAAAAGGCATCATTTTATTGGCCCTAAGCCCTAGTTCCTCTCTTCTCTTCCTTTACATCTTGTTTATTGTAGATTAGGAGTAGTTTAGAGTTAGATTAGGGTTAATTAGTTAGCGTAGTTTCTAGGGCTAGATTAGTTAAAGAAGATTGAAGCAAGGAATATCATCAAAGATCCAACACTTGGAGAAGACACAAGATTTGCATTTCTCTATCTCTTACTCTCCTTGTATTAAAATAATATTCGGATGATGTATATTGAACTTGTGGATAATATATTTGGGTTGTCTATGCCTTAAATCTATTTTGAGGTTCCAATGGAACCTTTTGAGTAGTCAATGTTGATTTCCCTTCCATGATGGTTCTATTTGATTGCTATGTGTTTGTCTATTGCGATGTATGTTTTAATTGCTTAATTGAGTTGCAACCAATTAATGTGATAACCTATGTGGGATTGAAAGACGAAGTGTAGGTTTAGATCTAATTGCGATAGCGGGCGATTGTACGTTCACATGGCGTTGAACGTATGATTTGTGCTTAGGATAGACATATACCGAAGCGCCGCTCGTAGTCAATAGAGAACTTGACTTAAACCTTATTTATTTGTAATCACCATAGACATATAGGGGTTTAGATAATGTGGGTGTCCACGTACGTTCTATCATCGGTGGATTGCACGTGGTATGGAGTAGGTGCATCGAAAGATGGCCTTCTCTCACTTTAGTGTTCTCGGCTAACAACTTTAATGATTAATTTGACCTAATTGGAAGTGTGTCGACTTAGACGAATCATTAGGAAAAATTGGAATCTCTTATCTTCATTATCTAATTTTACTCTAGGATTAATTAGTTTAAGTTTACTTCCTTGCTTAGTTTAAAGTAGTTTTAATTCCTTCTCTTTACCACCCGTTTAATTAAGACTGAAATGATTATGTGCTAGTGATTTGGTGTCTATTATCCATTAATTCCTCGTGGGAACGATATCTTTACTCACTCTTTATTACTCGTTGGCCGCGTATACTTGCGCGTTAATTATGTCATCTAAATCGGATCAACAGTCCATTTTTGACTTTCTCTCGTCACGCCGAGGGCTGTTGGAGCGGTGTACTCGCAAACGCGGTACTCGCAAACGTCCCTCGGTTCAACGATCTCCGGATCTACTTCTTTCTCGAGAGTGGCTCCGAAGCCTACTCTCGGTTCTTTTGGTGGCGTCGTTATGCTTTCGGGATTCCCTGAGTGGAGACCTCCCCTGCCCATAGTGGTTAGGGTGGCTGGAAACCTCGTCTTCAACCATGTGGACGACCTGTCTGGCAAGCTCTTCCTTTTGGATCATGAGGACCTTCAGGGCCTGCTCGGTGTCCTCTATCTCTTTCATCTTTCTGGCTACGACCACTTCACGGTCCTCCCGGAGATGGGTTCGAGGCGGGATGTCTTCCACCCGTTTCCAGTCTTTCCTTTCCTGGCTGGTGGTGTGGAACAGTTTTCGTTGGGCTCCATGCAGGCCTCCTCCTTGAGAACCGGCGGGATTGTTTTGAGGGCCAAGCCGTGTGTGGATGCTAGATGGCCCCAACCGATCTTTCACCGACCCCTTCGCTTGTGTGGACGCCGCCACGGACGACTGTTCCTTATTAGAAACTGTTTTGCAGGTCACCATGTTTTCCGGCATGGTGATTTGCTAGTTGTGATTGTAAAGGCCCCTCCTTCTAGCGCCAATGTTAACGCAAAGATTCGTCCACGCGCTTCAATAACCAAGCGCGTCCAATCCTGCACAAAACGGGTAAACACCAAAGCTTGACGACTTGGGCCGTCGGAGGATAACTCCGGTGTGAGAGTAAGTACAGGCTAACAAGGTTTAACAATAGAGGAATAAAATACTCTATTACTGGAATAATAAAGTGTAAGTGTACCTTGCGAATAGTCAAGCCCTATATTTATAGTGTCACAGCCATGCTAGAATCCACGTCCATATAGGATTAGGGTTCCCCCGTATATCCTTTTCATAATAGGATAGTATTAAATCTCTCAAGATATAAGAAGTTCAATCATTGCATGATTCTTCCTTTCACATGTAGAATCTCCATATAATTAGGAGTGTTCCCCAACATGGACCAACTGGACCCACTATGACCCAACCATAGTTTGGGTCAGGGCCCATCCGCAACCAAGCCCAATCCGGATTTTGGGTCTTCAAATATTCGGGCCCAAACACAAACGAACATTAAAACAGTAGAAAGCAGCATCGGCCTTTATTATTGAAGGTGGTACTGCTGGAGTTATTTGTGGTCCTGTTTATAAACAGCTTAATTATACAAATCTTTGTTTTCAAACAATAGGAAAACAGTTAGAAAGAATTAAAGATAAAGTTAATGATCTGTTAAAGACGAATTTAATCATGTCAGAAATAAAATTCATTTAAATAACGATAAGACTAAATTACCTGCTGTCTTATCAAGTAAAGGTAAGGAACCAGTTTTTGAGGAAGTAAATCCTGTTAATATTAAACCATGCACCTGTTAAATTAACAAATAAGACTTTAAATTTAAATTCAAAACAAGATGATGAATTTATGAATTGTTTAAGAGGAAAATTTAAAAAATTGAGTCTTATTAAAAAGAAAAAAAAGAAGATATTTTACTAGTTCACAAGGATGAAGATAATGAAAATAGTGATAGATAAAGTTGTAAAATGAGTAAATAGTTCGGGCTCTTTTATTAATCCAAAGACCGCTTTGTTTTAAAAATTGGGTTTGGAACTATTACTTCCGAGATAACAAAATGACTTATAATGAAGGACAATTTAATACCATATTCAACCAGCAGATATTATAATAAATTTATAGACAAAATTAACCTTTACTTTTTTTAAAATGACCGAAGTGTCATATTCTATGCATCTATATATACTAATATTACTGAAAATACTATCTCTTCCTTATTTGTGGTAAATGAATAATAGTCCAAACAATAAGTTTTTATACAATCCTTTAAATAATTCTGGATAAAAAAGCATAACATGAGATTTTTTTAAAAAATTATCTCATTTTAAACAAATATATGACTATGACTATTTAATCTTAAGATTAATAATCTTACAATTATAATCCATGAAAATATAATTACGAGATTATAATTCTTGTAAATAAATATGACCTAGAAGATTCCAAACCCTAAATTTTTAAATTGACTTTCATTCGATCCGTACAAGGCGTCATAGTTATTAATGATATTTGAGGAAGAAGAAATTTACCAACTCAATTAATATGAGAAAAAAAATTCACGACCATTTTATCCATAAACAGACTCGTGTGAAACACATATATTTAACAACAATTGGTTGGGGGCGTCCTATTTAATACTCCCTCCATTCCTAAATTATTGTCGTTTAAATTTATTGCACATAGATTAAGAAAGTTATTAATATGAGTAAAAAATTATTGTACATGACTAAAATACCCTTATTTAATAAATATTCTCTCTCCCCTCTCACACTCTTCATATCTTCCTTATTCCACTGTTATGAATATGTATTGGGAAAGAAAGGAACATGAAAGGCATGTAGCCTACACCTAATCTAATACAGTGAAAAGTTAAAAAAACTAATTATTGTGTGCATTAATTAAACACTTATTGGAAAACAGGGATAAAGGTAAATTTGATTTTTTTATTATTAATTATGCTTTGGTTTCATTAAGTGTCAAATATTTTGGAATAAATCAAATTGTGTAAAACGTCATTTATATTGGAATAGAGAGAGTATTTATCATGTCAGCAAAAAGTATGGAGCGCAAAGTGTAAAATTTTAAAGTATGGGATGCAAATACTAGCTCATACATTAAAATTGAAAATAATGATTAGATATGATTTATTTCATACAAATAATAGAGGTCGTATATTAAGGAAACAATAACTTTTGAATTTGTTACAAGATTGTTCTTGACAAATTACCTCATCAAGAGAATTCCTTGTTTTTTTATTTGTTAAAATCTTTTAAAAACAGTGGCAATGCTACTAGTTTATTTAAAAAATTTATTTACAACTCCTTCTATTAGGGCTGAGTAAGGAATCAAATTAGAACCGAAATCGCACCAAAAATCGCACCAATTAAAATCGCATTAACGGTTCCGGTGTATGTAGCGGTTTTAGGTGGGTTAAAAAATCACAATTACGGTTCCGATTTGGTTACTAGCCAGAACTGCACGCATAAAATCGAAACCGTACCATATTGGTAGAGTAGCCTATAATATTTATGACACTTTGTATTATGATTGTAATATTACTGTAATATGATCGTTTGATAACAATATGTTATAATATAATTAAGCTACTTTTAGTAACAATATGATGTAATATGGTAAAGTAGCCTGTAAATTATAACAGCATATTGTTACTAAGAATATTACAGTATATTGTTACTAAGAGTAGAGTAGCAAAGATTGTATTTAACTTTTGTTTACTCTACTATATTCTACTCTAATAATTTATATCATAATACTCTATTATATTTAGCTTTTATTTAGACAAAACATTATAAGTAAGGTTGTGTGTATTATCAAAGTGATATTTAATATTGTGTGATATTGCTAAATTGTTAATTTAAATTGCATAAAATTTTGTTGTTTCAATTGCTTTTGGAACCGAAACCGCACCAAATGATTCAAAACCAAACCGCACCAATCACAAGTGATTTCATGTGCGATTTTGAATTTGTCAAACTGCATCTAGGCGGTTTCGTGTGCGATTTGGGTTTCAAACCGCACCAAACCGCACTATACTCACCCTTACCCTCCATCCCAAATTATTTGATGTTTATAGATTTTTTTATTGTATCAAAATAACTACACTTCACTCTTTTTTAATTATATGATAAGTTTACCCTATTCATTTACTCTCTCTTATCATAAGTGTATAATTCCTAAATTGCATAATTATGAATATAATTGTACTTTTAGTGATAAATTTGGCAGAATAATTGCATTTTTTAATAAGTGTGTGAATGATCAAAAATACATGTAATTTAAAATGGAGGGAGTATTATCACAGTTAAGGGTGTAAATGAATCGATTCGAGCCGAGTATTGAGTTGCTCAGATTTGATTTATAAAATTTATAGAGTATAAAATAAGGTTTAATTGAGGCTTGTTTAGCTACCGAGTCGAGCACGAGCAGTTTGAACTTTTCGAACGAATATGATCCGAGTATCAATAGAAAATTCCAATTTGAGGAGGTTCGAGTAATTTATCGAATTTAAAAATTTGCTCATATTTAAATCATTTATATTTCGAGTTGAGCTCGAATCGGACTTTTAGTCGAGCAAGTACGAATTGAGCCCGAACTGTTTGCTCATTTTACAGTCTTAATGATCACAGTGAATAAAAGAGGACATAAGACCGAATCTCAAATCTTACATAAAAAGTTATTTTCACAAAAAAAGTGTTTCATTTAATTTTTTTTGTATTAGTCAGATCTTGATATTCATACAAAGTTATATCTGAAAGTAGTATGTCCTCAATCCAATTACATTTGATATAATAAGCATTTACTTTGTAATCTTGTTCATTTATTAATAAGAGAGTTTATATATTAAAATGCATTCTTTATCCATGTTAATTAATAAATGTGATAAACCCATAGTTATTGAGCAATGCTTTTAGAATCGTGATGTTGATCATACTAATGAGATCTAAATTCTATGATAGATCAAAACTAAAATGTTCCTAATCATTGGATCTGTGACGCCCCCAAATCCACGTTCCTTCGAAACCTCAGATTCGGTGCAGTCACGATACTATTATCGCCAAATTATTATATCTTTTATTCATTAGTAAAAGAATATAACTTTGTTTATTACAATTTAGAATATAAATTCTATTCATATCCAAGATCTCGTCTTTACATCATATTCGATGTTACTAAAATGCGGAATAATTTAAACTTTTCAATATTCTTTGAATAAATTCTTTTATTGATTCCATAACTTGATACCGATTACAAATCTTGAATCAACTATATAATATGATTCCTTCTTCTCTGAGTTATCGTATAAACATTAACAACTCAACTCGATATCCTCTATGTATTAATTAATACATCTTTACAACATAACCTGTATTAAACAGTTTAAGCAACTATCGAGTACATCATCTAGAATCTAAATATGGTCCAGACAATAATCTAAGTAATATTCTTCAATACGATACTATCTATCTTTATCAATCAAGAAGCACGAAATCTTTATCGTGAATCTTTAACCTGCAAAAGTGGTTATTTGCAAGAGTGAGCTCGACAGCTCAGCAATTCTAACAGTCCTCATGCATCACATAGCATATAACATCATACTCAGTTCATGCATTTATAAACAGTTTATATTTACTACGCATGTTACTTTTCACATAACAAGTATATCATCAAAGATCAACTTTCAATCTCATTTATATCTCATATACAGTTCATATATAAGTTCACATTATCACAGCATAATATAATTCAACTAACAGTTATTGAATTCATATATCAAATAGGAACTGAAAGACTTGCCTGATTCGTAGTTTAACAACTACGACTTAACTGCTTAAAGCTATCTGCACTTCGTGTATTCCTACACAGTTATATAATCATGGATTTACATCCATCAGTTATACATTTCATATGCTCTTAATAGAATAACAATTCGTATATCGTTTTCTAATCTTGATTTCGTTTCACTCTATCTTAGGATAACCACGATGTTACAACATCATACTTTCATACTTATTCTATAGAAACCATTCTATTTCGGTCCTTAGGGTCCTTAAGGAAAATAACTTAGGACCAGACAGTTAACAAACTGTTCTTGGCAGTTCTGCAACACGGCGCGGCCGCGCGGCAATTAAGCATGGGAGTGGCGCGGCCGCGCGACTCCCTGCCAGAACCAGAACTTAGATTTCATAAACTTAGTTTGGTCCTAACATATCATGCATTCTGATATATATTATACACACACATTAAGTAGGCATGCTCGTGCTTATACTACACATGTATACTTAATCACATAGTCTATGCTTTTGAAATTCATTTTCTCGAATATGCGTGCATAGGTGAAATCCATGTTTCATCACATGATGCTTATGTCAACATGTCTATAGGCATAATGAATCCTAATATACATGCTCGTATGATCATAATATAACTCACTCCGTGTTTGATGCTATCATCTTACACATTCTAAACTTTTTATAAAAATCTCTTTAAGTCAACAAAGGTAACTAAGTATATGCAAAGTACCTTGTAGTCATGATTCTCATGTATTAGAACACATATATAAGTCATCTATACATGCTCAATGATCAGAACGTGGACATCCTATATATACGTCCAAAAACTCTAAGTTTATCTTTTGAAATCATTTTTAATTTAAACAATGTGTTCTAGTGTATGCTCAATACCTTCGACTCACATATCATGCATATCTAAACCATATAATCATGCTTAAAAAGTCAGAATATAAACATGACTTATATACGCCAAAATTCATTTATAAAACCTTAAGTTTTCATTAAAAACTCCACTACAACAAGGTATAATTGTTTACTATTAGCCAAGGTAATTAATCAACAACTACCTTCATACCCATGGATGCACATAACCAAGACACTTACACATGTCTCAAAAGTCCGACTCAAAGAACATAAAATTCGTCAAGTCTCATTTTCAAAACTTTACGTTTTCTTTTAGGAAATTATGTTAAACCAACTAATACAACTCACTATGTGCATGACAACCTTAGTACACATGTCAGACCCCTTTCTGAAATTATTAGAGTCTAACTAGTATGCTTAACCAACCAGAAAACACAAAATCACCAAGAGTTTCTGCAGAGGGCGCGGCCGCGCCCCATTTGTACTAGGGAGACGCGCGGCCGCGCGTCCCCGTTTCTAAACCAGAAGCTTTTCTGCTTCGGCAGTCTCTTAGCCCAACTCAAAAATTTCTTCAATAATTCGAATTTAAACATGCTAGAAATCAACTACATTGTATTTACAACATGTATACAACTTAACTAACGTGTTAGCATCTTTTCACATGACTAATTACTACTATTTCATGCTATTGCTATGAATTGAATTCCAAAGTAGTTTAAAGATTATACCCCTTGAGCTTCAACTTGGGTAGAGCTTCCCATGAATTTCAGAATTCTCTCCCTCAATACTCATCAACACACTCACTATGTGAAACTTATCAAGAGTTTAGCAACTTGGGTTTGTGAGGGGGAGCTTCCAATTTATAGAGAATTGGTTAACCATGCCAAAGCTTTGCACCATGAATTAAACTAATGGAAGAAGAGAAGAATTGTTGGGCAATAGATAGTTAGTAAATCCCATCATAAAGCCCACTCCCCCCATAATCATCACACTCATTGCTAGCTAGGAAGTTGAGAGATGAAGGAGATAGGCTAGCCTTAGCCATTCACGTGAAAGAGAAGTTGGGCACTCATTGTGAGACAAATAATCTAACTCATCAATAGCAATTAGCAAATGTAATTTCACACTTGGTTACACACCTCTATATATAATATATACACTTAGGTTATATGATTTATGTATACATTTCATCCCATATGACTTAGGTTATAGGTACATATATACAAACCTACAAATATGTACACTCACACCTAATTAGGTATACTCATATTTTGAATATACACTACTATATATAATCATGTACCTCATGTACATAGGTTAAGTTAATATTCTAATTGGACTAAATATAATATGGTTGGGTACTATCATCCCACCATTTTCCATAAAATTATTATCACAAATATACTCAAATATTATAATGATAATTAATATCAACCATTCATTTTCTTCTAATACTTCCAATTAAATCCCCTTGATTTAACTTCATTATTTATGCCACACAAGGCATAATTATGTGAACTTAGTACTTAATAGTCCACAAGTTTATAATAATATAATCTCCTAAAATAATATTATACTCAATGTTACATCTTATAATATGTTCATAAAGTAATACCATTACATTACTAATTTACATGTTCTCTATTATAATCAATCTATTACCCTCCTATGGGTAATACCCAATGGTCAAAGAGGAGTTGGTGGCTAACTCCACCAACTACTACTATTCATGGTCCTTCCTCATCATTACACCTTATAACATGCTCATGGTGTAATTACATTTCTTATTATATGCTTTCTTAGCAACAATGTAGTAATTGAATTAACAAACTCTACACACCAATGTATTGCATCTATTCATTATCAAGCTATTATTCTCCTATGGTTATTACCCAAAGGGCAAAAGGGAAGTTGGTGGCTAACTCCCACCAACTACCACTATTCATGTACCCTAACCACTTAATTGACCATTATTGCTCTCACATGGACTAACTTGCAAGCTTATATCTAATAACTTAATGTTATTACCATATGGTATGATAGGGTCACACATACACCCAATCATATAATCCATGTACATTTGACAATACCGAATATATTTTAATTGAGTAGTGTCACACCCCATTATTGTAACTTTATTATTACACTTAATCATATAGTTTCCTATATTATATAGTTTTCTTGAAGTGTCACACTTCATTCCATATTATATAGATGTATCTACTATATAACTTATAATCACACATCATTGCACATAGGAATCTATTCACATAATAATAATAATTAATTCCATTAATTATTCATTCATTAATTTATTTAATGAATGTTTATTCCACCACTTTGCCACACTAGGCATATCTCACAAGCTTTCCTTAAGCTTATTATCACTCCCATCACACTTTAATATTCTTTTAATATAACGTTTGTGTGACACATGCACTTTAATGCTAAATTATTTAGCTACCTTGAACAATTATATGTATAACCTTTACACTAGAATAATTAATATTTACTCTATTAATTATTATAAAATCTACGATAAAATAATAACTTAAGTTATTTAATATATTGAAATAACTTAGTTTTCTTTCATTAATAAACTTTCTTGAAAATACATTAGGAATTATGTATTTTGCCATAACATAAAATATTATGTTTTCTCCAAATAAAGATATTCATTGTTAGAAAATAATTTACTTATTGTCTCAAGATATTATTCTTAATATAATATCTACTAAAATAATTACATGTATGGCACATGTACATACATTATATATAGAAAATAGGTAATAAGTTTATTTTCTATTATAATAATTTATTTCCATCAATTTATTTATATATAGCAAATATGTTTTAATGTATTTACCATATTAATTAATCACACTTATTACATCATACCAAAAACATATAGGGTAATATTATTATTCAAAAATAATATTTCCTCCTTTATTAAAATAATTCAATATTAGAATTTATTTTAATATCCTTTATAATAATTATTTCTCTTTCTTTTCTATAAATTGTTCCCAAAACAATTTCTTCAAATATTTATTTAAAGATATAATGATTTCCATTTCTCTTTAATAACGTATATATATCTATTAACGTTATTTGTACATTAGACTTTCACACATATTACCATTCTAAGTAATATATAGAAGGTACTAATTATAATCATATATTCAACATATATATTAATTCACTCCTTTACTTAAGTAAATTAAACCTTGTACCATATTACCTTAGTTAATTAAGGTTCAATATTCACATTATATTATTCCATAATATAACTCTCAACTTAAATTAACCAATATTTATTCTTATTAGTTAATTCCTTAACTAACTCATGCTTCACTATCCAAACCTATTCACGGATAGCTTAAGTGCTATTAATAACCTATATTATAAACATACGAGTTATTAATACACATACACAAGAATATGGTGATTATACATTAAGGATATTTAATGTCACCAACTTACTATGATAAAATAATTCTATAAATTATTTAATATCGATAGGAATTTATCCACTTCCTTTATCTCCACTGAATCGTCTCTACGATAAGTAACAAATATATATTAATAATATATTTATAAATCACAAAAACACATATTACATAGTCCATATTATCCTATGTAATATAATACCACATACCTCATATCACATATATATCTTTTTATTCGAACCCATCTTACGGTTTAAGAATTTTATTTATTAAATCCTTATTTAATAATTTCTGAAAATCCGGGTTCTTACAGGATCACTAATGTGGGATTACTAATTTCGAATAGATTAGTACATACTATGATTGCTCTATTAAAGAGAATGATTGATCTCATAATCATTTGTGTGTAGACACTAAAACAAGTATGTAGGTGCTTATTGAAAAATAAGTTGACAACGTATAAAGGAACCCTAATGTAGTTTTACTTGTCTGTCAATAGGAGTTTCTAAAGTGATAGTAGTACAAGTGATCCTTGTACTTGAGATCATCATAGTATCTTATATATACTGAATTATGTTTTGACATATTACTTAATACTCTAGAGTATGTCGTAGAGTATGCTCGAATATAATAAAGTACATATCACTACAAGAAATTTGACTTATAGCGACGGCGACCGTTGCTATAGGCTAAAAGACGGTCGCCAAAGGCTATAGCGACGGTTGGCGACCCTCGCCTTAGAAGCCGTCGCTAAAGGCTATAGTGACGGTCCTGCATATTTATATCGACGGTCAGGTCGTAATTAAAAAATAAACCAAAAACATGTTTAAAGGTTTTTACTGACGACCATTACATACCAATAGCGACGGTCCCGACCGTCGCTATATGAGATTTTGGTGCGAATGTGTGGGTGCCATAGCTACGGTCCTAACCGTCGCTATATGAAATTTTGGCACGAATGTTTGGGTGTTATAACTACGGTCCTGACCGTCGCTATAGCCTTTTTAGATTTTTATTTATTTATTAATAATGTACATATTTATTGAACAAACATAACATAACATAAAATAAAACATAAAAAAAATTATATTTATCATTTAATATCATTCATATGACAATACATCATCCTAAATACATAACATCTAAAAAATTACAGAAACTTTAAGTCAGATTTTGTAAAGGAAAAACATCCAAGTTGAGTTGATACACATGTGTCATGAATGTTTAGGTCACTGCAGGTCAACAATACGTGGATCATCAAAATAAGGAGGTTTCTCAAAACATCCAATAGTGAGTCATTATCATCCACTATTGGAACTGAACTAACTTGAGCTGCAAAAGCAAAGACATTGTAGGTAAGAATCAGAAAAGAAACCCAAGAGCCCAAAGGAATTGTACAAATAGGTAATTGAAGAATAGACAATGATCTAGAAGAATTCCTAAAATACCTACATATACTTGAAAAGTAGCTAAATCCAACCTCAGTAAGTAAACCGTTTTGATTACTTAGAAAACAAACAAAAACTTACATTTTAGTACTTCAGAGAGTGATGCAAGATGTAACAATTGCGGATATGAGCCCTCCTCTGAAGATGAATGAATAATGAACACTGTAGCAACACCATTTTGTAAAAATTTTAAAGCAACATCTTTCAAATTCTCATCTGTTCCTTCTTGCACAAACAACATTAGGTTAGTACAAAGCACTTTTTTTTTTCTTTTGTCCAAACAACAAAAGAGAAATATACATATCATTGACAGCAGGAGAAGAGAACACAATCCCAATTATCAATTCATATATGACAAATGTGGAATCTGTCTAGCAATCTTGCTTCATTGCCATACTGATTGACATAAATTAAATATAATAAATAAAGGGTTAATGAAGCAAGGAGCAATTTAAGAGGCTACAAGATATCCTTGCAATAGCAAAAGAATAGAGCTGGCATAGTTTCAAACCAGTAACCATATTTAACTCCCACTGTTTATTGACAAATGGTAGTAAGTGGGGCTAGCAGTGTTTGTACTGGTTATTGCAGTCTAAAAATAAAAGAAAATAGTAAGACCAACATCATTTATATGTACATTTATAACAGTCATGCCTTCATCTTAAGAGGTTATATTATAAGAACATTAAAGCGTTGTTTGAGTTTTTCAGAAAATTCCAA
The DNA here is from genome assembly GCA_020205555.1 of Panax stipuleanatus. Lineage (NCBI taxonomy): Eukaryota > Viridiplantae > Streptophyta > Magnoliopsida > Apiales > Araliaceae > Panax > Panax stipuleanatus. The sequence continues at coordinate 19,774,439 of CM035120.1, forward strand.
TCCAACCTTAAGAATCCAAAAAAAAAATAGTATAATACCTTTCATGCTTCAAGTTGTAGAGCAGTTCAAATATCAAGTTTGAGTAAAGAAACAGTATAAAATTCCCATGAAATGTGTATATACAATTGCAAATATAGAATAACACTAAAAACAACAATAAAAGCCTTACCTCAAATTATATAACTAGAGATCAGAACAAAATGAGGTTGCAATTATATAATTAGACTTGAGATCAGAACAAAATGCTAAAACTCACCCACGACTACTTTTGTAAGCCCGGGAAGATCGGCCAGTGTAAAGTTCACAACTGTCAATACCAAAAAAATCATAAATGAGATACCATAACTAAGAATTAGCCAATACACTCAACATAAGAGATGATAGAAGAATAAAACTGAACATATGCTTTTCACCAAATAAAAAGATGTTGGCATAAGTAGAGTATATCATCTCATATAGAACAAAAAGAAAAACTAAGTAGATTTATATAGCATAACACCGCCAAAATTTATATAGCTTCCACTTGGTAATCATTTCCGTGTCATGACCAAGGAAAAAGCAGAGCATGAGAAACGAACCTCAACAATAATTTCAGCTGACACTATTCCCGTTTCTTCTCGCAATTCCCTAATTGCAGCATATGTTGGCTCCTCACCATCTTCAATTCCTCCCTAAAATAAAAACTCAAAAAGTGAGCGGATACAGTTACTTGGAAAAATTTATAAAAATATGAGATTCTATATAATTAAACAACATTCTCTGGTATACCTAATGCTGAAAACTTGCAACTATTCATTTAAATGTAAATTCAATATAATCTTTGTAACGGGCTGAATTAATTGCGTTGTGATTATGTGGATAGAATCTTTTTAAGGAGAGAAGAATATAACCATCGAAAAAAATTTGTATCTAATTTAAAATATTTATCGAATTAAAAATATTTTAGTTGATTTTTTTATTGATTAAATAAATAATTGATGAAATTTATTGTGCAGTAATTTAATTAAGTGTGAGGTATTAATTAAATTAATGTTTAATAATTTTATAGTTTGAAGTTTTAATTTAATGAAATAATTAAATTAAATGAATTGTTAAATAATTACAATGTTATGTAATGGTGGAGTTCTAATTTAGTTTAATGATTAGTGGGTTTTATACCTACGAATTAGACACCTTTTAGACTTGATTCTTTGTTAACTTTAAGTATTTTTAGTGTCATTTTACTTGTTTTTGTGTTTGTGTTGTAGGAAACGGCTTCGGAGGGTTAAAACATGAAAAATGGAGCTTAATGGTATTTTTGTAATTTATGGTTACTGTTCATGCGCCAGGGCTAAGTTTCCTAGTGTAAAATTTGCGCCTAGGCTAAGTTGTCGGAAAAAAAAAGAAATTTCAGAAGTTGAGTCTAAAAAGGATTTGTTTGGCTGATTGGTTCAAGGATTTTAAGGAGGGCGAAAAGACACATAAAAAGGGATATAGAAGGAGGACTGTTCGCAAGGATTAGGGGATTCTATTCCATTAGAGTAGTTTAGATTAGATTTCAATTAGATTAGGAAAAACCCTGGTTGGGATTGGATTGAAGATTGAAGCAACTTGGAGACCATTGAAGATCAAGAGTAGGAGCAAGAGGGAGCATGAGATTTCCTGACAACAAATTCTATTCTATTCTTTACTCTTATTTTTATCTTTTAATATTTATTCAATTGTGGATTCTTGGTGTTGATTCAATAATAATGAATTAAATCTTGTGTTTAAGATTACAATGAATCTTATTGCGTAACTTATTTTAATATGTTTCTTTATTAATTATTATGAACTATCGTGGGAATTGTCTATTGTGATTTAGACTTAGTTGTATAATTGTCTAGCTAACAATTACTGTGATAATCTATGTCGACGTCGAGAAAAAATTCGTGGGTCGGGTCACAACCCGGATCTTTCATCTCTTCCTAAGTTATCTCTACCCTCACTTTTTTTATTGGGAAAAAAGGTTTTGAAGGGTTTTTTAGGAAAAGGCCAACATGTATCATGTCGACGATTTGAACGTTTTACAGAGTCGCCAGTTGGTAGATTTAAAATGGTTGTACCAACTCAACCGAGTTTTGTTTGAAAGAGGCCCAATTGCTGGACACAGTCGAAACTTGATCTTTGAAAACAAAGTTTTGAGTTCGGGGGTTTGGTTAAGTGTGGGGAAGGTATTAGGCACCCCACAACTCCCGTGTAAACACGGTATCACATCTTTTTAATATTTCCCTTAATACTGAAATGCGTGTGTAAATGCTGCTTGAAAATTGGGCCTATGTTTGATTGATTGAAAGTAATGCTTTGCTTCGTTGAACCTAGATACGAAGGGTTTGATTTGATTTGCAAAAAGTCTTTGATTTGATTTGCAAAAGTGTTTAATTTGATTTGCAAAAGCTTTTCTTTTGATTGAATTGAAGTGATGTTTTGAAAGCTGGTTATCAAACCCTTGCGCTAACATAGGAATTGAAGCCTGTTGATACTTCCATTTTTTTTTTTCTTTTTAAGCCTTAAGGCACAGTTTGAATGGTGATTATCGGGTTGCGAAGCATCCTCGACCACAAGATATATACAAATATCGGTCTTCTCATTGGCATGATAGCCATCGGAGGGACTCTGACACGACAAATCATATTTTCACTATGTTGAGACCTTAAATCCGGATAACCGTTTTAAGGTCTGTTGTATTATATTTTTTACAAAAAAACTGGCAGGGTACATCTATAAAGCGGAGTTTGTCCATCGTGGGAATCAGATTCTGATCAGTTTGATCATGAATCCCATGATTCCTAGGCTCACATATGAGTAGCCAATAAACCTGCATAGTTCAAATTTGTACAGAAATAGATATATATCCCAAATGTCGCCAGAACCGAGGATTCATCAGTAAATCCTGGTTCGCATCTGGCCGAAGCTACTCGTTTTCACTAGATAGCGATCTAAGGGACGCGAGGTTGCTTGTGTGAAATGGACTGAAAAATGCCGATTCATATCAAATGAATATTTAAAGCATTAATTTAATGAAAAGCAAGTAAAGCAATATATACACAGTTATATCGACAAAAGCTGTAAAGGGCGATGAGTTTTCACACCGGTGCCTGGACTAGAATTAAAATATATATATATATATATATATATATATATTTATAGAAATGTAGTCAACCAAGACTGGGAAGAGAACCCAGTGGTGGTGAAGGCTGCTTATATATGCATATATATATATATATAAAAGCAGTAAAAGGGCCACAGAATAATCTAGGCCAAACAGGAATGTAAATGTACAAAAAAGTAGTCAACCAGGGAATGGGAAGATAATCCAGTAATGGTGAAGGGTGTAAAAATAGTATAAAGGCCACAGAATAATCCAGGCCGGACTGAAATATATAAATATATATATATATATATATATATATATATATATTGACAGAAATGTAGTCAACCAAGACTGGAAAGAGAACCCAGTGGTGGTGAAGGTTGCTTATATATGCATAAATATATATAAAAGCAGTAAACTACCTCGGATTTGACATCCGGGCTTAACAGAATTGAAAAGTTAGTATATATACAGTTAAATAAACACAAAAAAACCAAACCCGGACTGGGAAGATAACCCAGTCTGATGAAATTGTTTAAAATGAAGATGCTAGTGCATTGAAGCTGTTAAAGCTGATGGACCGTCAATCTGAGTTGTAGAAATGTCAAAAATTGAGTTTATGTACAAAAATGTACCAAATTTTGATGAAAACGGCCATGAAACTAAGTTCTGGGCATATTTAGAAAACAATATTTGATATACAAGTGCAAAACAGTGAAAAGAAGTAGGAATCACTTTCTGATCGTAAAAATACTTACAATGGACTGCTACACGGGCTTTTTGGCAAATCGTAGGCTCTAAACGTCAGAATCTACCGGTTATTTTCTGATATGTGATAGTATGTGGGTATATCTACGTGTTAGAGTGAAAAAATTTGGATTTAGAAAAGGTGAAAAAGTCAGAAAATCAAACGGGCAGAGGTTCACTGCGTTTCGGAATTCTTGAAAATGAAGGGGGGTGCACGTTTATTTATAGGCCAGGGAGCCTCAGCTCTACCTGCTGCTACCGCAGGTAGAGGTACGGCTGCATTGGTTGGGCCCACGTGTCTGGTTGAGTCATCTTGAAGTACGTGCACTTCGAGCAACGCGAGGTCGAAGTCAAAACTTTCTAACTTTTGATCGGAGAGTCCGTTTGAGGCGTGCTATACCTTTTCAAAAAGCCCTCGCTGAGAGTGTCACAATGACATAGGATAAAACATTTTTCTGGTCCAAGAAGACGGGTTCATAACCAAGTCTTCGATTTCTCACAGTTTGTCCGTTGAGTTGTCTTGCGCTGTTTGCACTCGGGATCATCGTTATGGTTCGTTCTGACCTTAATGGCATCAATTCGGCTTGAGTTTGACCGAATCGGCTTAAAGTTGGTAAAATAACCATTTTCCCCTCCTTAGGTTGCCCTTAGTGTCGACATGGCCTTTAGTTGACTTTCGGGGGTTGTTTCCAAGACTTGGATCCCATTCGAGTCTGTTTGTCCTTAGTGTTGTCTCTGAGGCTGACTTGGTCGCTTCAGGTTTTCCTCTGGAGTTGTTGTGAAGCTTTAGGACTGTTTCTAAAGTTGACTTAACTTCCCGGGTTGAGACCAGGGATGACCTGCATTTCTCGGGTTGAGACCGGGGCTGACCTGTACCTCCTGGGTTGAGACCAGGGCTGACCTGTACCTCCCGGGTTGAGACTGTGGCTGAGTTGACGTCCTGAGATTGTGATCGGGGTTGATCTAACGGCCCGATATTAAGATCGGGGTTGAACTGACGACCCAATATTGGGATCGGGGTTGAACTGACTACCCGATATTGAGATTGGGGTGGAACTGATGGCCCGATATTGAGACCAGGGTTGATCTGACGGCTCGATCGGAGATCGAGGTTGATTTGATGGCCCGATATTGAGATCGGGGTTGATCTGACGGCTCGATTGGAGATCGGGGTTGATTTGATGGCCCGATATTGAGATCGGGGTTGATATGATTGCCCGATTGGAGATCAGGGTTGATTTGACAGCCCGATTGGAGATTGGGGTTGATTTGACGGCCCGATATTGAGATTGGGGTTGATCTGATGGCCCGATATTGAGATCGGGGTTGATTTGTCGACCCGATATTGAGATCGGGGTTGATTTGATGGCCCGATATTGAGACCAGGGTTGACTTGACGACCCGATATTGAGATCGGGGTTGATTTGACGGCCCGATATTGAGAACGGGGTTGATTTGACGACCTGATATTGAGATTGGGGTTGATCTGATGGCCCGATATTGAGATCGGGGTTGAAATGATGGCCCAATATTGAGATCGGGGTTGATTTGATGGCCCGATATTGAGATCGGGGTTGATTTGACAGCCCGATTGGAGATCGGGGTTGATTTAACAGCCCGATATTGAGATCGGGGTTGATTTGACTGCCTGATTGGAGATCGGGGTTGATTTAAAATATAATTTTAGCCTCCTACAGTGTTAGTATCGGAGTAGGAAATTTCGAGTGTCTATAGATGCCCCTCTTTATCATGCTTATGCAATGTAATGGAATGATAAGAATAAAGATTGCTAGACACTTGAAATGCAAAGATATTATTGATGCAATGCCAATCTCATCGCAAATCGCTTCCCTTCTCGGTGCTCCTTTTGAGGATGTGTATAACAGATTCCATCATCGGGGATGGACTATTATATGGTTTCCTTCACCGGATCACTTCTGATGCTTCGCGGAGGTTGCTCCAACGGCTAAGATGTCGCTGGGGTTGAACCAACGGTTGAACTGGACTCGGTCTGTACCCAATACTTCGCTGGGGCTGAACTAATGACTGAACTGGATTCGGTCTGTACCCGATACCTCGCTGGGGCTGAACCAACTGCTAAATTAAATTCGGTCTGTACCCGATACTTCGCTGGGGCTGAACCAACGACTGAATTGGATTCGGTCTATACCCGATACTTCGTTGGGGCTGAATCAACGGCTGAATTGAACTCGGTCTGTACCCGATCCTTTACTGGGGTTGAACTGGATTCGGTCTGTACCCGATACTTCGCTGGGGTTGAACCAACTGCTGAACTAGATTCGGTCTGTACCCGATACTTCGTTGGGTTGAAGCCAACGGCTGAACTGGATTCGGTTTGTACCCAATACTTCGCTGAGGTTAAACCAATGGTTGAACTGGATTCGGTCTGTACCCGATACTTCGCTAGGGTTGAACCAATGGCTGAATTGAACTCGATCTATACTTGATACTTCACTGGGGTTGAACCAACGGCTGAACTTGATTTGGTCTGTACCCGATACTTTGTTGGGGCTGAACCAACGGCTGAACTAGATTCGGTCTGTACCCGATACTTCACTGGGTTGAAGCTAACTGCTGAACTGGATTCGGTCTGTACCTGATACTTCGCTGGGGTTGAACTAACAGCTGAACTGGATTCGGTCTGTACCAGATACTTCGCTGGGGTTGAACCAACGGCTGAGCTGGATTCGGTCTGTACCCGATACTTCGTTGGGGTTGAACCAACGGCTGAATTGAACTCGGTCTGTACCCGATACTTTGCTGGGATTGAACCAACGGCTGAACTGGATTCGGTCTGTACCTGATACTTCGCTGGGTTGAAGCCAACGGCTGAACTGGATTCGGTCTATACCCGATACTTCGCTGGGTTGAAGCCAATGGCTGAACTGAACTCGGTCTATACCCGAAACTTCGTTGGGTTGAAGCCAACGGCTGAACTGTCGTCGGTCAGTACCCGACGCTTTGAAAGTGGTAGTGTTCAGCAGTTTTGAGCAGTTTTTTGGCAGTTTATCCATAGTTTGCATTATTGATCCCCAGATATGTCTTCGGGATGAATACCAAGGGTTTTCAGAGTGTTCCCCTTTCTGTCAGGATTACGCTGCTTAAACGTAGGATTTCAGGACAACCGCTCAATCGCGTAGCGATTTTTCTTCAGATTTGACTTGGCAGCTCATATAAACTCCGTTTCAACTCGAACCGAACCGAGCTCGAATTTCATGAATATGAACTGTTCCTATTTTTGGGTAGTTGTGCTACTGAATGGCCACCTAGACATGCCTGTGTGTATGTGGATATTCCATTTTACAAAGGAGACTCTGGCGACATTTTTTCAAAAGCCCGAGCATTTAATAACATGCAGTTTTGACTCTATTGGGGATTTTTTGACTGACCCATGCAGATTTTTAGGATTTATCATGCTGGCTACCCGATTGACAGGTTTTCCAATTTTGGCGGCACGAGCTGACTCCGACTCTGGAGGAGTACGAGAAACTTACTGGTCTGGCTCTGGACTTGCCGTGCGCCCATACTGCTATTAGTGATATGAGGAGACCGTTCCTACGGATGTCAGGTTTACGTTAGAGGGTAGTCATGGACGAGATCGTTTCTGGGCGTGTGATCTCGATTGACTTTTTGGTCGATCATTTTGGGGAGCTTGATAGCTACGATAGACATATTGGGGATTTTTGTTATTTCAGCAGAGGCATGACATCTGGCTAGGGTAGATATTCTGCTGATGTGCATTGTGGCATACGTCTACATGCCGCTATGCCTGGATCACCTGGATGTGGGATTGGTAGTTGTTGGTCGAGCCCTTAGACAGGGTAGTACCATTATCTCGATGATATTGGTGATAATAGTGTGAATACAAGCCAATCATGTATGATGATAAAGCACATACTTTATAAACAATCTTATTTATTTATTAATAAAATATTCATTTAAGGCATTTAATTATCTACATGGTGCTACTTTTTATAATATGTAAATAACCCATAGTTTTAAGCAATGCTTTTAGAATCTTGATGAGATCATGCTAATGAGATCTAAATTCTTAGAAAGCTTAAAAACTAAAATAGTTCTCAATCGTGGGATTACTAAAACGGGGATTAGTAAATCCGAATAGATTGGTACATATGTTTCTTGCTCATTGGTTGAGGATGACTGATCTCATGGTCATTTGTGTAGAGACACTAAAGCAAGTATGCAGGTGCTTATTGGAGAATAAGTTCACTGAACGTGACTCGCTATGAAATACCTAATGGACTTTTACTCGCCTGTCAATAGGAATTCCTAATGTGATAGTAGTACAAGTGATCTTTGGACTTGAGATCATCATAATATCTTGTATGTAACAAATTATACTTTGACTTATTCCATAAGGCCTTTTAAGGTATATATAGGATATGCTTGGGTATAATGAGTTACATATGGAGATAATGTATGATCAATAAAGAATCTACCACCTCTAATAAAAGAGGAGATATGTCTTATGTGATTCGTTAAATGACAACCCAGGAATCCTTGGCCAAGGTGGAATGAAATTAGAAAGAGGTTTCTAATTTGCATTATTTGGAGTTGTGCATTTTCTAATCGAAATACATATGATTAAATAAATTAAGACTTGACAGTAAATCCATGTCTTATATTTAATTAGGACATTGTATGGTGGAAGAATTGAATTGTACGATAACTACTAACTCACAGGTTCTTTTATGATTGATGTTGAAATCTATATTATCTGAAAAGTCGTTGATCGCTAGGGAGGCTTATCCCTATTGTAGAATAAATATTATTTATTTAAATAGATTATTAGTTTAATTTAGTTATTTAAATAATATTAGAATTGTTCTAATTGATTTATTCACAACCGGTTTAATATGGAGAACCTAAAGGGTCACACCATAAAAAGAAGAAGAATTATTTAAGAAGAAAATGACATGATAGTAATAATGCATTAAGTGTAATTAATTTAATCTATGGTGATAGAATAAATTAAATAGCTTAATGCTTATTATTTAATATTTTAAAAATATTAAATATAAATTAATAAGAGGAGTCTTATTAATATTAATATTATTTTAATTCTAAAGAAGTTTAGGAATTAATATAATATCAGTATTCTCTCTCAATCCTATTAAGATTAGGATATAAATTAATTAAAAGTGTTTAATTAATTAATTAAATAAAATTCTATTCTAATTAGATTAAGAGGGTTAACCTAATATCTATATAAGAGAGTCTTATATCAGAAATAAGGTACGTGAATTTTTCCAAGGGTTAGGAGTACACATATTCTATAGAGATAGAAACAAGGGTTAAGCCAATAACCCATCTTCCTGAGTTCTTCATCTTCCTTGGTGGATCACCGTTAGAGGCCAAACATTTGGGTGGCTGACATTGATCAAGGGAAGGAGCCACTACAGAGATATCAAAGGAATCAAAGAAGTAGAACTTGTACTTGAGGAAGCTTGGATCTTCAAAGATATAATTCATCTTCTCCTTCTATGTATTGACTGATAATTGATGCACAAGAAAGATCATAGTTAATGGTTTGTAAGAAATTTTAAATTCTGATTTTTCATCCCTTTCACTGCGTTTATGTAATTTGATTGTATGCTTATGTTTATAGCAAACCCAACAGTGGTATCAGAGCCAATCTTGTGCTAATTATCAGTTTATGTGATTTCATACATGTATAATATGTGATTGGATCGAGTTCTTGGGCAACAAAAAATTTCTGTTTCTGCGATGCTACGCAGCTGCGCCGGTGTCGAATCCTAGTTTTTGTGTTGCACAGCTGCGCCGGTTCCCTATGCTTTTCGGGCGCAGCTGTGCCCCTGGACAGATACAGAATTTTTTTTGTCTTCTTTAATTAAATAAGTAGTTTATTTAATTAATAAAGGTTTAAAATAAAGATGTTTATTTTATATGAAATATGATTTCAGAATTGCTAAAATTAAAGAGTTTAATTTGGAATTATTTTTGAATGAAATAAAGGAGTTTATTTTTCCAAAAAACAAAGTTTAGCAAACTTTTGCCCATTAACTGATATTAATACATATATGGAATGAATTTACTTTCATGAGATGAATAAGTTTTATTGATACGTATGATGATATGTATGTTAATAAAAGGGATTGATTATGGACTATGACCAATGTGATTGGATTTTATTTTGGATGAATGCTTGAATGTATGGGTTTTATAAAATGGGGTTTGCGTACCTCGTTTTTTCTGATTTTTTTCTTATTGTAAATTCTATCTCTCTCCTATGTACTTTCCCTTGACTGTTGATCAAGGTTTCTATTTAAATGAAATAGTTTATGTAGTAGGATTAGTTAGAATTTTTGAAGAACTGGAGATCAAGGAGCAAGGACCGTTTGAAGACCCATTTGTATGGAGCCCGTGTTTAAATGTAATAGTTACGTTTAAATTTAAATTCTTGCACTCCTAGGTTTGACCTTTTGGTTCACCTGGTGGCTCTAGTGAACAAAACTAGAATAAAAGTTCATAATCAATCCGGGTAGAATATAGTATTCTATATTGCATGCTAAATATTATATATATTATATTTTATGCAAACATATTTCGTATGTTTAATAAAATGACGCTTATTTTATATATATATATGTGCATGCGCGCTAAACAAGATGAGACAAATAATAACAAACCCCTCAAAGAAACAAGATTAAGTCCGAAGAGTTCAAAGATATTTGGAATATCGAACGTCGCCTTCTAGCATGATAAATTAATAGAGTATTAAATATTTAATATGAGCTTGTTGTGCTATCCACAAGGGAAGTATTGAGTATTTAAGATGTTAATTAATCACATTTGATGCTTATCAAGAAAATTGAACGATCTAGTCTTGTTATGCTATCCACAAGGACGAATATTTTTCTTTTTTGAATTTATGAAAGTGCTAGACTGGACTTAACTTAAATTATTTTAGTTCGGATGTGCACATACTTGACCATTATGATTTAAGAGGCAAAATAAAAAGGAGTTACATGGTGATGTAATTGATAAGAGTTGTCTACCTATTTATTTGTATATCGCTTGTTAAGCTATCCACAAGGTTATATACATTTGAAATGGGATCCTTATTCTCACTAGCAAATCTTTAATTAGATGTTGCCGAACTATATAAGTGAGGGTAATATAGTTTGATGAAAATAGTGGGAGATACCAATTTAAAATAAAGACCTAAATTTATTTTGGTATGTAAAGTCAATAAAATGAATGTTTGCTAAAATGTTATCTTTTTCACATGCAGAATTTTAAAAATGTCTAAATCACTAATCTCACTACGAAGCATACTTGATGCAAATAAGCTTACTGGGCCGAATTATGAGGATTGGCTAAGAAATCTGAGAATTGTTCTCACTGCTGAAAAGATTTCTTATGTCCTAAATTCGACTGTCCCTGAATCTATTTCGAAAATAGCCTCTGAGGAAGAGATTGCCACTTTCAATAAGTGGCAAGATGATGCATCTGTGGCTCAATGCATTATGCTCGCATCCATGAATAACGAGCTTCAATGTCAGCATGAAAAAATGGATGCTCCTGCTATGTTGCTTCATCTCAAGGAGTTGTATGGTGAACAGAGTAGGACTGCTAGATATGAGATATCTAAGGAGCTCTTCCGATCTCGGATGACCGAGGGTACTGCCCGTCTAGAATCATGTTCTGAAAGTGATCAATTTGATTGAACGCCTTGGACAGCTTGGGTTCGTCATGGATGGGGAGTTGAGTTAAGACTTGGTCTTGCAGTCACTCCTTGAGATCTTATCGCAGTTTATGGTTAATTTTCACATGAATAAGCTAGATGTCAGCTTACCTGAGCTGCTTAACATGCTAAAAACTGCAGAAGGTCACTTCTCATCCAAGAAGAACCATGTCTTGATGGTGGATTCTTCCAATAAAAGGAAGAGGCCCAAGGTGTCTTCTGAAAAGAAGAAATTCAAAGAAGGCTAAAGGAAAGGGGAAAGAAAAGGAACAAAAGAAACCTGAACTAGCTAAAGGAATGTGATTTCATTGCAACGAGCCGGGACATTGGAAGAGGAACTGCAAGAAGTTTCTAGCAGAGAAGAAGCTTGGAGAAGCTTTGACTTCCAATCAAGGTTTGTTTATGGTTGAAATTAATTTTTCTGAAAGTTATAATTCTACTTGGGTATTGAATACCGGCTGTGGGTCTCACATATGTAATACTGTGCATGGACTGGTCAGAAGTAGAAAGCTGAACAATGATGAGGTGATCCTACGAGTGGGGAATAGAGCAAAGGTTGTTGCATTAGCTACAGGAACTTATTGTTTAGCAATGCCTTCGGGCAAGTCCATTTATCTTAATAACTGTTATTATGTTCCGAATATTATTAAAAACATTATTGCAATTTCTGTATTGGATATGGAAGGTTTTGACGTTATTATAAAGAACAGTGGTTGTTCTATTTATAAAGACGATGTTTTATATGGTATTAGAAATTTGCAAAATAGGTTTTATATACTTGACTTGCAAGAAAATATATTTCAAATTGAACAAACTAAGAAAAAGAAAAGAGATGATATTAATTATACCTACATGTGGCACTGTAGACTCGGTCATATCAATGAAAAAAGATTATCTAAGTTGCATAAGGATGGGCTCCTAGAGCTATCCGATTATAAATCATATCCAACTTGTGAATCTTGTCTCATGGGTAAAATGACTAAATCTCCTTTTAGTTGAAAAGGAGAAAGAGTTATAGAGTTGTTGGCATTGATTCACACAGATGTTTGTGGACCTATGACAACAAGTGCACGGGGTGGGTATTCTTATTTTATTACTTTCATTGATGATCACTCAAGATTTGGAAATGTGTATTTAATGAAATACAAGTCAGAATCATTTGAAAAGTTCAAAGAGTTCAGAAGTGAAGTAGAGAAACAAACGGGCAAGAGTATTAAGATACTTCGATCAGATCGAGGTGGAGAATACTTAAGCGGTGAGTTTCGCAATTGTCTCAAAGAAAATGGTATAATCTCACAATGGACTCCTCTAGGTACACCACAGTTAAATGGAGTATTTGAAAGGAGAAATCGAACACTGTTGGACATGGTTTGATTCATGATGAGTTTTACCGACCTTCCAATTTCTTTTTGAGGATATGCTCTAGAAACGACTGCATACCTACTTAATAAGGTACCTACCAAATCCGCCCCAAAGACTCTATATGAGATGTGGAAGGGGAGGAAACCAAATCTTAAGCATGTTAAGACTTGGGGTTGTCCAGCTTATGTCAAAAAGTTTGAAAATGATAAGCTACAGACTAAATCTGATAAGTGTAGATTTGTGGGATACCCTAAAGAAACTTTAGGGTATTATTTCTATCATCCAACTGATCAAAAAGTGTTTGTTGCGAAACATGCTGCCTTCTTGGAAAGGAGTTTATCCATGAAGGGGTCAGTGGGAGTAAGATATATCTTGAAGAAGTTCAAGAACCACAAATTACCACGGATCAAAGTTAGGTATCTGACCAAGTAGAAGAACCTACTGTACCACACCCTGTTCGTAAATCTGAAAGAGTACCGAAGATACCTGAGAGGTATGGATTCGTTATAGAGGATGACGATGAGGTACACATCATGAATGATGATGATCCATTAAATTACGAACAGGCAATGAGTAATAAAGACTCAGGAAATGGCTTGAAGCCATGAAATTCGAAATGGATTCCATGTATGAAAACAAAGTATGGACTTTGGTTTCACCACTTGAAGGCATTAAGCCTATTGGGTGTAAATGGGTCTTTAAAAGAAAGACTGGAGCAGACGGGAAGGTAGAGACCTATAAGGCCCGACTGGTTGTAAAAGGTTTCAAACAAAGACAAGGAGTTGACTATGATGAAACATTCTCACCAGTAGCTATGCTCAAGTCCATTAGGATTTTGCTTGCGATTGCAGCTTATAACGACTAAGAAATCTGGCAAATGGACATGAAAACGGTCTTCCTCAATGGGAAACTTGAGGAGGATGTGTATATAACACAGCCAGAGGGATTTGTTTCAAAGGTTGGAAAAAATCAAGTCTGTAAGCTACAACGATCCATTTATGGGTTGAAGCAAGCTTCTCGTAGATGGAACATTCGTTTTGATGAGACAATCAAAGAGTTTGATTTTATCAAAAATGAGGATGAACCATGTGTCTACAAGAAGGTTAGTGGGAGCGCAGTATCATTCCTTGTATTATATGTTGATGATATATTACTGATAGCGAATGACATTCCTATGTAACAATCAATTAAAATCTGGTTATCTAAAAACTTCTCCATGAAGGACTTGGGTGAAGCATCCTATATTTTGGGGATAAAGATCTATAAAGATAGATCTAAAAGGATGCTTGGCTTATCCCAAGGAACGTACATTGATACAATGCTAAAGAGGTTTAGCATGGAAGATTCCAAAAGAGGTCTTATGCCGATGAGCCATGGAATACATCTCTCCAAGAAACATGCCCCAAAGACACCTGAGGAGAGAGACCGTATGAGTAAGATCCCTTATGCTTCTGCAATAGGATTTATCATGTACAGTATGATATGTACTAGATCGGATGTTGCTCACGCACTTAGTGTAATGAGCAGTTACTAGTCGAATCCAGGAGAAGAGCACTGGAAGGCAGTGAAAAATATCCTAAAGTACTTGAGAAGGACTAAAGATATTTTTCTTGTCTACGGTGGGTCTGAATTAAAACTCAAGGGATTCACGGACTCAAGTTTTCAAACAGACCAAGATGACAGTAAATATGTGTTTAACTTGAACGGAGGCGCAGTGAGTTGGAAGAATTCCAAGTAGCAAACAGTTGCTGATTCAGTGACAGAGGCAGAGTATATAGTTGCAAGTGAAGCTGCAAAGGAAGCTGTTTGGATGAAGAAGTTCATAACTGAACTTGGTGTGGTTCCTAGCATTGGAGAAGCAGTTCCCGTATACTGTGACAACACCGGAGCGGTTGCACAGGCTAAGGAACCCAGGTCTCATCAGAAATCCAAACACGTGTTGCGGCAATTTCACTTTATCAGGGAGATCATTGAAAGAGGAGACGTCACCTTGGAGCGTGTGGACTCTCAAGACAACATTGCATATCCATTTACTAAAGCTCTAACACAACAGCAGTTTGATCGTCACTTAGAGAAGATGGGTATGAGATACCATGGCGATTGACTTTAGTGCAAGTGGGAGATTGATAGTAGTGTGCATACAAGCCAATCATGTATGATGATAAAGCACATACTTTGTAAACAATCTTATTTATTTATTAATAAAATATTCATTTAAGTCATTTAATTATCTACATAGTGCTGTTTTTATAATATGTAAATAACCCATAGTTTTAAGCAATGCTTTTAGAATCATGATGAGATCATGCTAATGAGATCTAAATTCTTAGAAAGCTGAAAAACTAAAATAATTCCTAATTGTGGGATTACTAAAATGGAGATTAGTAAATCCGGATAGATTGGTACATATGTTGCTTGCTCATTAGATGAGGATGACTGATTTCATGGTCATTTGTGTGGAGACACTAAAGCAAGTATATAGGTGCTTATTGGAGAATAAGTTCACTGAACGTGACTCGCTATGGAATACCTAATGGAGTTTTACTCGCCTGTCAATAGGAATTCCTAATGTGATAGTAGTACAAGTGATCCTTGGACTTGAGAACATCATAGTATCTTGATGTACCAAATTATACTTTGACTTATTCCTTAAGGCCTTTTAAGGCATATATAGGGTATGCTTGGGTATAGTGAGTTGCATATGGAGATAATGTATGATCAATAAAGAATCTACCACCTCTAGTAAAAGAGGAGATATGTCCTATGTGATTCGTTAAATGACAACCCAGGAATCCTTGGCCAAGGTAGAATGAAATTAGAAAGAGGTTTCTAATTTGCATTATTTGGAGTTGTGCGTTTTTTAATTGAAATACATATGATTAAATAAATTAAGACTTGACAGTAAATCCATGTCTTATATTTAATTGGCACATTGTATGGTGGAAGGATTGAATTGTACGGTAACTATTAACTCACAGGTTCTTTTATGATTAATGTTGAAATCTATATTATCTGAAAAGTCGTTGATCGCTAGGGAGGCCTATCCCTATTGTAGAATAAATGTTATTTATTTAAATAGATTATTAGTTTAATTTATTTATTTAAATAAGATTAGAATTATTCTAATTGATTTATTCACAACCGGTTTAATATGGAGAACCTAATGGGTCATACCATAAAAGGAAGAAGAATTATTTAAAAAGAAAATGGCATGATAGTAATAATGCATTAAGTGTAATTAATTTAATCTATGATGATAGAATAAATTAAATAGCTTAATGTTTATTATTTAATATTTTAGAAATATTAAATATAAATTAATAAGAGGAGTCTTATTAATATTATTATCATTATTATTACTTTAATTCTAAAGGAGTTTAGGAAATAATATAATATCAGTACTCTCTCTCAATCCTAATAAGATTAAGATATAAATTAATTAAAAGTGTTTAATTAATTAATTAAAAAAAACCCTATTCTAATTGGATTAGAAGGGTTAACCTAATATCTATATAAGAGAGTCTTATATCAGAAATAAGGTGCGTGAATTTTTTCAAGGGTTGGGAGTACACATATTCTATAGAGATAGAAACAAGGGTTAAGCCAATAACCTATCTTCCTAAGTTCTTCATCTTCCTTAGTGGATCACCGTTAGAGGCCAAATATTTGGGTGGCTGACATTGATCAAGGGAAGGAGCCACTACAGAGGAATCAAAGGAATCAAAGGAGTAGAACTTGTACCTGAGGAAGCTTGGATCTTCAAAGGTATAATTTCATCTTCTCCTTCTATGTATTGACTGATAATTGATGTACAAGAAAGATCATGGTTAAGGGTTTGTAAGAAATTTTAAAATCTAATTTTTCATCCCTTTCGTTGCGTTTATGTAATTTGATTGCATGCTTATGTTTCTAGCAAACCCAACAATTGGCTGAGACACTGCAGTCAGCTACTCACTATATTACCCACCCGGAGGGGTTCTTTAGAGGTAATTCGGTCTTACTGTATGTATGGCTGATGTCCCATATTCGATTGATTGGATTTTTTAGGCCTCATGGATATTGCTTTACCCGCGAGGTAGCCACATCTTACTCCTTTCAGCCTGCGGAGTGTACTGATGCAGAGACGTGGTCAGCATTTCTATCGGATATTGAACATCTGTTCTTGATTTTTCCATGCTCAGGGTTAGCCTCCCCATATAGCTTTATTACTCATGCACCTGGCATGGATTCCTTGCCCCTAGCGGGTTTGAGGGGAGTGACTACTTATCATCCATTGGCTGTTATGAGCCAGCTTGATCAGTTCAAGAGCTTGCACCAATTCGAGGGGTCTGCTGATCAGACGATGCCGACATCGTCTATGTCATCAGCCGATTTGATCAGAGTATATGAGTGTTGGACTCATAGAGAGAGGGCTAAGTTCTCTAGTAGCCATCCGGACCCTTCTCCAGAGTATTCTGCATGGTTGGAGGCAGATATGGCAACAACTACACTTGTTCCTTCAGCTCCTATTGTAGATTCATATGAGGAGGAGCTTATGGAGGATCCTGATTCTCCCACTGAGGATGAGCTATTTGTGGGTTTGACAGCAGCTTTGGTTAGCGACCCACCGACTATTCCTGCAAGCACAGATCCGAATTTGGCTGATTCGCTATTCAGGATGACCTTTGAGCGGGATTCGGCTAGAGTACAGATGTTGACCGCCTTATCTAGCAGAGATATAGCTTTGGCTGAGAGGGACGCACTTCGAGTCGCTAAAGATGCTGGCTTGATAGAGAGGGAGGAGCTCCGATCTACAAGAGATGCAGCTGTTGTGGAGAGGGATGAGATCCGCTCAGTCAGAGATGCAGGCTTAGCTGAGATCGAGGCTGCATTGATTGCTAGAGACGCAGCTTTTGCGGAGAGGGATGAGGCTATAGCTTTCTGTGATTTCCACATTGCTGACAGTACTGCTCTTCGATCTTATACTCACGGCCTGGTTACCGAGATGAGAGCATATATTGACGACCATAGTGCCACACTGCAGATGACTGTGGAGGTTTTGAACGGTATGGAGGCTGAGGGTATTGCATTTGCAGCTGCTCCTCCATCTTCAGAGAGAGATGCCATGGTGGCATTGCTGGCCCGCTTATCCTTGGGTCCATAGACTAGCTTGGTCTTTCCTATATAAACTAGATCAACCATTTTTATCATGTACAGGACACTATGCATATATCAAACAGTTTTTTATCAGAGAAATATATTTTGATTCACTTCCCTATTTGGAGATGTATTGTTATTGCTGTGTGATTACCACTTCTTTCATGACTCCCTGTCGTTGATGTATCCTGAGCTTCTCCTTGATGGACTGACAATTGAGATGTCAGATAGTATCTCAGATGGGCCTGTTGATCAAGGCAGCTTGGTAGGACTTAACGTTTATATGGTTTTGGTGTCATAAGACCGGTTTTTATTGGTTTTTTTTTCTTGAAGGTCAAACCGCGCCGTAAATGGCTGCCTACGTACTCTCGGGTTGAGGGAGATCAGGTCATTCGTAGTTCTGATTTTGTATGAGAGAGGTTTAAAAAGTATTTTTCTTTGATTTTGAGTTTGGTTTTGATGAGTTTTTGAATTTTTATTTGGTTTGACCCCACCATAAATGGCTGACTACGTACTCCTGGGTTGAGGGAGATCAGGTCATTCGTAGTTCAGGCTTTCTAGTGAAAAACTGAACTTGATTTGATTTATAGGACCCGGATGCGAGTGTGCACGCGCTTCAGACATAGTACCTTTTTATGGTGTCTGAGTTGATGAGTTGGGGAAATTCATTCCCGTCTATTTCTTGTAGTCTGATAGCTCCTCCCGTCAACACTTCTTTGACAATGAAAGGGCCTTCCCAATTAGGGGCGAACTTTCCTTTAGCTTCGTCTTGATTGGCTAAAACTTTCTTCAGCACCAAGTCGTTTTCTTTGAATTGCCATTTTCGGACCTTCTTGTTGTTGGATCGAGCAATCCTTTGCTGATATAAATGTCCGTGGAAAATGGCTGTAGCCCTCTTTTCATCTATCAGGGACAGTTGATGGTATCGATCTTGCAACCACTGGTCTTCGTCTATCTGAGCATCGATCAATACTCGCAAGGATTCCATCTCTACTTCTATGGGGAGGACTGCTTCCATACCATAGACCAATGAATAGGGGGTAGCCCCGGTAGAGGTGCGCATTGACGTCCTGTATGCTAACAGGGTGAGAGGCAGCAGGTCAGGCCATTCTTTGTGATTGGCGGACATTTTTTGCATGATCTTTTTGATGTTCTTGTTGGCCGCTTCGACAGCACCATTCATCTTGGGCCAATAGATGACGGAGTTGAGATGCTTGATGTGGAACTTGCTACATAGCTCTATCATCATCTGATTGTTCAAGTTTTTGGCATTGTCTGATATGATCACCTCCGATTGTCCATACCGACATATGACATTGTTTCTAATGAAACCAATGATTACCTCTTTGGCGACTTTGGGAAAAGAGACTGCTTCGACCCACTTGGTGAAGTAATCGATCATAGTGAAGATGAATCGATGACCATTACCGGCTTTTGGTTCTACTGGACCAATCACGTCCATTCCCCACATAGAGAAAGGCCACGATGAACTCATGTTATGTAGCTCATTTGGAGGAGCGTGTATGGAATTTCCATGTACTTGGCATTGAAAACATCTCTTGACGTGATTGTCATAGTCAGCTTCGAGAGAGATCCAATAATGCTCTGTTCTCAATATCTTTTTGGCCAGCAGATTACCGCTCATGTGTGGACCACAGACTCCACCGTGGACTTCATCCATCAGTCTTTGGGCTTGTTCTTTATCAAGGCATCTCAACAGGCCTATTGCAGCATCTCTTTTGTAGAGTGCATCTCCGCTTAGATAGAATTTCATAGCCATCTTATGAATCCTCTTTCGCGCGGATTGGCTTGCTCCAGCGGGTATAGATCCATCTCGTAGATATTCCTTGATATCTTGGTACCAAGGCTGCTTGACAAGAGGTATTTCATCTGATACTTCTCCGATGTAATTTCCGTATGTCGGGGCTTTCTGAACTATGAATTTAATGTTGGGAAACCCACTCCTATCGGATATGCAGATTAATGAAGCCAACGTTGCCAATGCATCAGCGAAATTATTCCTACCCCGAGGAATATGGCAGAAGATTATGTCCTTCAAACTCCAGGGATATTTTGACGACCTGTCGATGATAAGGTAACAAATGCAGTTCTTTGGTGTGACATGCCCCAGTGGATTGTCTAATGACCAACTCAGAGTCTCCAAAGACCAATAGGTGTTTGATACTCATGGATTGGGCTAGTTTTAACCCCATTATACAGCCTTCATACTCGGTCGTGTTGTTGGTGTTGCCTAAATTGAAGTTTGGTAGCCACAAGATATTGTTCTCCTGTACCAGAGAGAAGGATTGCCCCAACTCCTGCACCTTCCATGTTTACTGCTCCGTCAAAATACATTTTCCATGGTTGGACTGTATTCTCTTACTGAAGTTGCTGAATTGTCATGAATCCATCATCTGGAAAATAGGTCTCCAGGGGCTCGAACCCTCCTGAAGGTGCTTCAGCTAATTGATTTGCAATGCCTTGACCCTTGATTAACTTCTAAGTCACGTAGACAATGTCGAACTGTTGTAGGATCAACTGCCATTTAGGCAGTCAACAGTTCAACATTGGTTTATTGAATACATATTTGAGTGGATCCATGTGGGATATGAGGTAGGTCGTGTACCCATGGAGGTAATGCTGTAACTTCATGACGGCCCATGCTAATGCACAATATGTTTTCTCGATCAGGTTATATTTCTGTTCACCACTGCTAAATCTTTTGCTGAGATGTAGTAGATGACTCTTTCCTTGCTACTATCATCTTTCTATCCTAGCATACAACCCATTGCATTGGCATTGAAGGATAGGTACATGAACAAGGGAACTCCATCCCTCAGAGGTACCAATACTAGTGTTTCGATCAGCTGCTTCTTGATGGCAAGGAAGGCTTGTTGACAATCGTCATTCCATTTGGTGGAGGAATTCTTCCTTAGTAAATTGAATATGGGCTCACAAGTTGTTGTGAGCTGGGAAATGAATCGGCTTATGAAGTTGATCCTTCCCAGAAACCCACGTATTTCCCTCTCTGTTCGAGGTACTGGCATCTCAGTAATGGCTTTGATCTTGGCAGGGTCTAGTTTGATGCCTCGATTACTCACCAATAATCCTAGCAACTTGCTTGCTTTGACGCCAAAAGCATATTTGGCGGGACTTAGCTTGAGGTTGTACTTGCGTAACCTGTTGAACAGCTTTCTGAGATGGTCGATGTGATCATCCTCCCTCTAGGATTTGATGATGATGTCGTTAACATAGATTTCTATCTCTTTGTGCATCATGTCATGAAAGAGGGCCATCATGGCTCGCTAATACGTGGCTCCGGCATTGATGAGGCCGAAGGATAGTCGTCTATAGCAAAAGGTTCCCCAAGGAGTGATGAAAGCTATTTTCTCCCGGTCCTCTTCAGCAACCATGATTTGATGGTAACTAGCAAAGCAATCTTCGAAGGAATACATGCCGTACTGCGCAGTATTGTCGATAGGGATGTGGATAAAAGGTACTGGGAAGTTGTCCTTAAGGCAGGCTTTGTTCAAATCCCGGTAATCCATGCATACTCGTACTTTCACTCTGGGCTTAGGCACGAGAACTATGTTGGAAAGCCACTCTGGGTAGGTTGATTCCATGATAATCCCAGCTTTGAATTGCTTAACAACTTCTTCTTTGACTTTCAGACTCCTTTCAGGTTTCAATCGCTTGAGCTTTTGTTTGACTGGCTTGAACCTGTCTTTGATGGGCATTCGATGGATGAAAATGTCAGTAGAGAGGCCAATCATGTCTTCATGTGACCATACGAATACATCCTGGAACTGTGTTAGAAGTTCGATCAGGTCAGCTTTTTGGTCTGGTGTGAGGTCTAAACCTATCCGGATTTATTTGATGTTTTCGGAGGTTCCTATGTTGACAGTAGTGGTTTGGTCAAGGTTTGGTTTGGGTTTGTCTTCGACCCATTCTTTGATCTCCTCGGGCACCTCATAGTCATCTTCCTCCTCTTGATTAATATCCATCAAGTCGAAGTTCAGTTCTACATCAAAGTCGTAGTCACTTTGACAGGTTGGCATCTCTTCAGTAGAGACAAACACATCCAACGCTTGAGTCCTGAAAACAAAAAGGTTTTCATCTTAGATATATATAACTGCTTAAATATACATAGCATTCTACAAAGCATGACAAAGTTGCTGCTATAGCTGTGCAATTAAAAGTAAGCAGTAAATGAAAGCATGATTAAAGGGTAGATAGACTCTCTCTGCCCCTTTACCCTTTTCGACCTAGGCAAGGGACACTGCACCAGTTATCCAAGGTTAGATCCTCATGAACCGGGAGGATCAATGATTTGTGATTATCTGTCTCGTCTTGAATGACGACTGAGACATCCTTTATAATAGGGCCGTGGTTTTTCTTTGAACTCCCCCTTTTTTCCTTCTTGATGCGAGGGATTTGAATCTAATCCTCGTCTTCACTGTCTGGGATCTCATCATTCATACCCTCGTAGTTTATGATGACCCACATGTAACCGAATGGGTCTCGTCCTTCGTACAAGATCTTTTCTTTTTCTTTTTCTTTTTCCCTATCTGCCTCATGCTTGAGGGCTTTTCTTTCCTTGACAGGTATGATCGGAGGAAACAACATGGCTGATACCACAGTAGGGATCTTCCTCATTGGTTTTACCCATCCGACATTAGTGAGATTTGGCAATAGGATTGTGGAAGCATGAGCCTTGGGATTCTTATGCGGGTTCCTATAATTTGCTCTGGATGAAAATCCCAATCCAGCTCTCCCAGTCTGACACGGGATTTGTATTGGACTCTTGATACCTTGATGATTCTTTCCTAACCCCTCTCCAGGTTGGAAACCTGAAGATACCATTTCTTGGCCCACTGTCATTACTTCGATGGAGACCTTAGGCCCCCGATAGATAGATACTGGATATCGCTCACTTCCAGGACTTGAAAACTTGTAGGTTCAATCCTTGCATCTAGGCTGATCACTGGCATGTCTCCCTGTATGCAGACAGGATATTCTGGTTCAACATTGACCGTGATTAGGTTGCCGTTGATAATGTATTTGAGCTGTTGATGGAGGGTGGATGGCACTACCTCTACCATGTGAATCCAGGGCCTGCCCAGCAACAAGTTATATCCAGTGGCTATGTTGAGCACCTGAAAGGATACGTAGAAAGTGTGCGGGCCAATCTCCAATGGTAGTTCTATTTCTCCCATAGCTTGGCGTCGCGATCCATCGAAAGCTTGGATGACCACATGACTGGTTTTGATCCGATTTGGGTTGATCTTCATTCTTTCCAAGGTATCGTAGGGACATATATTGAGGGATGATCCTCCGTCGATGAGTACCCCTCCGATTACATACCCGGAAGACATCACAGCTATATGCAGGGACTTATTATGGCCTGTTCCTTCTGCAGGGATATCATCACCCGTGAAAGATATCACATTGTTGTTGAAAATGTGTTCTACCACATGACGGAATTTCTCGGCATCCACGGTATGTGGCAGATGGGCTTAGGAAGCCTCTCATATGCCTAGAACTGGCCATGTAAATATCAAAAGTCCTCAGTGACCAAGACTGATAAATGTAAATGCAGAAATCAAAAAGGTATAAGAAAAATGTACTCATTAGTAGAAATGGGTAGAACCCTAACCAGGCCTCCATCACACCTTCTGAGCGCATGCGCATGCCTTAGAGAAAATAGGCAAAGGTGTAGGTACCCCAATCAAAGTCACTGAGGCGCTCTACATGTCGAGTGGCGCTGACCAGGGCAAAGGACACCGTGGTAGAGTTGTCCGCCAGAAAACAACCCCTGATGATCACCAGAAACAATTGCCGCAGGATGCGATCGCTAACCCTCCTCTGATCATCAGGCAGAGGCTCCAACAAAGCCCCACTCTGGGCATCTATGCTCAAGGGACCAGATCGGACCGTCTGACCATTGATTGCCATCGCAGGGACTCCCAGTAAGGACCGAACGGTAGTGGGTGTAATGTCAGCCACGACAGGCACCGGCTCACCCTCAAACTCTATCCTGGTGATGAACCTCCAGTCCATTGGGGTCATCATCACCTCACAGTCCAACAAGTGGAGAGACTGAGTCTGGTGGAACCAGCGCTCAGATAAAGCCCTCATAAAACCCTAGGGGCAACGACAGGGAAGAATAGAAAAGAACGCCTGAAACCCCTAGGTGTCAACAATGTCCCTGTAGTCCTAGTGCAGAATGTGATACAGAGAATGCACATTAAACCAGTTCCCTCGAGGCTGCGTAAAGTCAGGAACCTGCATCAAAAAACCAACCCATATCAAAAACCTGTGCCCCGAGAATGGCAAAAGGAAGAAACAAAATCCAGAAATAAAAAAAAGCTTTAGTCACCTCGTTGGCGTGGAGGAACCTCGAGGGATGACGACTCAAATCTCCCAGCAGATCCTGGGTTGGCACAATAATGCCTAGAAGCTCCGCACGTGGGGCCTGGCCTGGAATGGGAGTAACAAATAGAGCATCCTCATCGTCTATATCGACCAGTGGCTCATCTTGGGCCGGACGAATCACCGACTCCGCTAACCTACGAGGCGGCTGGGCTAGTTGTGGCTGAGGAACATCAGAAGCTCTCCTCTGTCTAACTTCTGAAACGACCCTACTGGCACTACCAGGTCTATCTCGGTCTATAGCCGGGACAAAGTCTCCAAATCACCTTAGAAAGGGTGTGGTAAGCCTAAAACCTGTGGCTTATTAATTTAAATCAGTACTTTATGCATTTCTAAGTCCTAAAACATGCATGGATCAATTAAAAATCCCCTGTAAGTCAAAACTGCATGTTTTTCAAAAGCTAAATCCTAAAAACATGCATAGGTTAGTCAAAAATCCCCAGTAGTGTCAAAACTGCATGTTTATTAAATGCTCGGGCTTTTGAATTTTTTTTTCTAGAGTCTCGTTTGTAAAATGGACTGTCCGCATGCACACAGGCATATCTAGGTGGCCATTCAGTAGCATACTTTTCCAAAAATAGAAATAGTTCATATTTATGAAAAAAAATCAAAAATAAACTTCACATGGTAGCTAAATTACCATGGACAATTTTTAGTTGAAAATCCAGGCTCACTAGGCCTCGAAAAGGATGAGTAAATTGATCAAAAAGAGCAAAAATTGACTGTCTCAGAATATAAATTTTCTTACATCAAAACATGCATTGCAGTAAAATATGCATACTTATGAAGTCAATTTTTTTTGCAGGTCATGTAGGCATACATTTTTGATACATTGCGTTTAAAAGCACCCTACGTGGTTTACATACTTCTAACTGTCAAAACTTAAAAAGGAAGGACGTAAACATTACCTGATATGTGCAGAACGCATGGCCGCAGACGAAACCTGAACAAAACTGCCCGAACTTTGTAGATCTGAAAGAGAAAATCGGATTTTTATCGAAATGAAAAACTGAAAATGACTTATGAGCGCTGTTGCTGCCCAATATAAAAATGCAGGAAGGAGAGGTCCCACCCGCAACAGTCGCACTGTCCCGCCCCCTCTGGCTCGGTCCAGTTCAAGTTGAAACGGAGTTTATATGAGCTGAAAAGTCCAATCTGAGAAAAAATCACTACGCGATTGAGCGGTTTGTCCTGAAATCCTGCGTTTAAGCAGCGGATTACTGACAGATGTGGGAACTTCATGAAAGCCATTGGTATTCATCCCGAAGCAATGTCTGGGGACCAATGATGAAAACTACTAAAAAATTGCACAAAAATACCGAAAACTGCCACTTTTGAAGCGTCGGGTACTGATCAATGACAGTTCAGCCGTTGGCATAACCCCAGCAAAGCGTTGGTTATTGACCGATGACAGTTCAGCCATTGGCACAATCCTAGTGAAGCGTTAGATACTTACCGATTACAGTTCAGCCGTTGGCTCAACCCCAGCGAAGCGTCGGGTACTGAACGATGACAGATCAATCGTTGGCACAACCCCAGCGAAGCGTCGGGTACTGACCAATGATAGTTCAGCCGTTAGCTCAACCCCAGCGAAGTGTCGGGTACTGACTGATGATAGTTCAGCCATTGGCTCAACCCCAACGAAGCATCGGGTACTGACCGATGACAGTTCAGTCGTTGGCACAACCCCAACGAAGCGTGGGGTACAGACCGATGACAGTTCAGTCGCTGACACAACCCCAGCAAAGCGTCGGGTACAGACCGATGACAGTTCAACCATTGGCACAACCCCAGCGAAGCGTCAGGTACAGGCCGATGACAGTTCATCCATTGGCTCAACTCCAGCGAAGCATCAGAAATGATCCGGTGGTGAAAATAGTATATCACTCTATCCCCACAAAGGACAGATGATGGAATTTATTATACAAGTCCTCAAAAAGAACACCAAGAAGGATTGGTGATTCAACCCCCTGTTGCAAACTACCGGTGTAAATTATCGTCAAGATGGACATCGGAAGCACCCACTAAGGTACTCGACAACAGAGATACGTCCTCATCAGAGGAGCCTTCAGAAATGTACAATGGCATCAGCCGAAGGAAAATATGCACTACGAAGAGTATTGACACACGGGGGAAACCATTGGTCTCAAACCAAGGTAACATCAATAATATCATCCCCATTAGAGTCGACAGGTCCATCACGGATAACGTCATCCCTAGCAGAAAGAGACGAGAACAATCTCTGATAGCCTAACTCTGATAACCTATCAGTGATATCCTACCAGTAACCGCCTGACAGTGCTGCCCCAAGGGTTATCTTGAATGACGTTATCCCGAGCAGAGAATGACTTGAACATTCAATGATAACCCAAACCCCTTGAAAGACATCTAACAGTCATCACATATCATATTATGCATTGCCTTGCTCTAACATTTGCATTTCTAGTGTCTAGCAATCTTTATCCTGTTCATTCCACTGCATTCCATGAACATGATAAAGAGGGGCATCTGTAGACACTCAAATTTTTGCATTTCTATTACTAACCCTACAGGAGGGCAAAACCATCTTTTTAACTCAGTTCAACCCCGGTCTCAACCCGGGAGGTACAGGTCAGCCCCGGTCTCAACCCGGGAAGTACAGGTCAGCCCCGGTCTCAACCTAGGAGGTACAGGTCAACCCCGGTCTCAACCCGGGAGGTATAGGTCAACCTCGATCTTAACCCGGGAAGTACAGGTCAGCCCGGGTCTCAACTCGGGAAGTACAGGTCAACCTCGGTCTCAACCCGAGAAGTACAGGTCAGCCTCGACCTCAACTTGGGAAGTACAGGTCAACCTCGGTCTCAACCCGGGAAGTACATGTCAACCCGGTCTTTACCCGGGAGGTACAGTTCAATCCCGGTCTCAACCAAGGAAGTACATATCAACCCCGGTCTCAACCCAAGAGGTACAGGTCAAGCCCGGTATCAACCCGGGATGTCAGGTCAAGCTCCGGTCACAACCCGGGAGGCCAACTAAACTTCGGAGACAACCCCGAAGCCTCACATCATCTTTAGAGACAAACCTGGAAGAACCAAGTCAGCCTCAAAGACAACCCTGAGGACAAACAGAATCGACTGGGATCCAAACCCCGGGAAGTCAGTCGAAGGCCATGCCAGCACTGAAATGAACCCCCGAGAAGGGCAAAATGGTCATTTTACCAACTTAAAGCCGATTCGATCAAACTCAAGCAAAATTGATGACACCAAGTTCAGAAAGAACCGCAATAATAATCCCGAGTGGAAACATCGCAAGACAGCTCAACGGACAAACTGCGAGGAATCAAAGACTTGGTTATGAACCCGTCTTTTTGGACTAGGAAAAGGTTTTTTCCCATATCATTGCGATGTGCTTGGCGAGGGCTTTCCAGAAAGGTACAGCACGCCTCAAACGGATGTTACTATTAAAAGTTAGAAAATTTTGAATCGGACTTCGCATTGCTCAAAGTGCACGTACTTTGAGAAGACGGGACCCGCCACAGGACCCCTGCCACGTGGATCCGCACCTCTACCTGCGGCTGTCGCAGGCAGAGCTGCTTCTCCTGGGTCTATATATATGAGGTCCCCAGCTCATTTTATAATCGAAAACGATCTAAACCTCTACCCGTTTGGTTTCTCAGCCCCACTCTTGTACTCAAAACCCAAATTTTATTACTCTAACATATAGATATACTCCTATACTACCACATATCAAAAATTAACCGGTAGAAACGAACGTTTAAAGCCTACTATTTGTCAAAAAGCCCGTGTAACAGTTCATTGTGAGTATTTTTACTATCAGAAAGTTCATATTACTTCATTGCACTTTTATACACTTGCACGTTAAGTTTCACTTTTTGATTTTACCCGGAACTCAGCTTTTTGTACATTTTCGTGCATAAACTAATTTTTTGGCATTTCTACAACTCGGATTATCGATCCATTGCTTTTAATAACTTTTATATATATATATATATATATCTCCGTTTCTAGCAACTTCGCAGGACTGGGTTATCTTCCCAGTCTGGGTTTCACTTTTTAATGTATATATTTAACTGTATACATACTAACTTTTCAATTTTGTCAAGCCCGGATGTCAAATCCGAGATAGTTTATTACTTTTATATATATAACTATATATATATCTATAATTTTTTTTGACTTATTTGGGCCTGGATTTATACTTCGTGACCATTTTATTGCTTTAATATATATAAATTATCTATATATATTAATATTTACATTCTAGTTTGGCCTGGATTATTCTGTGGCCTTTTTGCTGCTTTTATAAATATATATATACTTACATTTTCTGTCTAGACAAAGGATAGAATGTCCGTCGCCCTTTACAACTTTATATATATATATATATATATATATTTACATTCCGTCAAGCCTGGATCATTCTGTGGCATTTTACAGCTTATATATATATATATATATATATATATATATATATATTTCAATTCTGTCTAGCCTGGATTACTCCGTGGCTTTTTACAGCTTTTATAAATATATATATATTTCCATTCCAGTTCGGGCCTCAGAGTGAAAACTCACCGCCCTTTACCGCTTATATATATATATATTTCAATTTTGTCCAGCCTGAATTACTCCGTGGCTTTTTACAGCTTTTATCAATATATATATATTTACATTCCAGTCCGGGCATCGGAGTGAAAACCCATCACCCTTTACAGGTTTCGTATATATAATTATATACATATATATATATATATATATATATATATTGCTTTACTCATTTTGATTAAATTGTTGCTTTAAATATTCATTTGATATGAATCGACACTGACAATTTTGCAGGGCGAACTAGATTTCTTTAAATCTCGCCAATTCTAGCTTTCAAATTGTTCAAAATAGGTCCAGACAGAACCGGGAAGCTAGAATGGCTGAGATTTACTTAAATCTAGCATTTGTTCTAGTTTCAGTTATGAAAGAAACCCCGTGGCCCTTAGATAGCTATCTAGTGGGAACGAGATGCTTCGGCTACGTGTGAGCCAAGATTTACTGATGAATCATTGGTTCTGGTTACATCTGGATGTAAATATATATTTTTGTACATATTTGAACTGTGCAGGTTTTATTGGCTTCTCTTTGTGAGCCTAGGAATCGTGGGATTCATGATTAAACTAATCAGAATCTAATTCCCACGATGAACAAACTCTACTTTATAGATGTACCCTGCCAGTTTTTCTGTAAAATGTATATCCGAAAGATCTTAAAACTGTTATTCGGGTTTAAGGTCTCACATAATGAGAATAATGGTTTGTCGTGTCAGAGTCACTCCGATGGCTGTTATGCCCATGAGAAGACCGACACTTGTATATATTTTGTGGTCGAGGATGCTTCGCATCCCGACAATCACCATTCAAATTGAGCCAAAAGGCTAAAAAGATAAAACTGAAGTGTTGACATACTTCAATTCCTATGTTAGCGTAAGGGTTTAAAAATCTGCTTTCAAAACAACATTTTAATAATCTTGTAAAAAAAAAGACTTTTGCAAATCAAATCAAACCCTTTGTATATAGGTTTAACGAAGCACGTCCCTGCTTTCAATCAATCAAACATAGGCCCAATTTCTTCCAGCATTCACACATACACATTGCAGATTTAAAAGGAAAATATTAAAAAGATGCAGTACCGTGTTTACACGGGAGTTGTGGGGTGCCTAACACCTTCCCCACACTTAACCAAGCCCCCGAACTCAGATCTTCGATTTCAAAGATTAAGTTTCGATAGTGTCCAACAATTGGGCCTCTTTTCAAATAAAACTCGGTTGAGTTTGTACAACCATTTCAAATCTATCAACTAACGACTCTGTAAAACGTTCAAATCGTCGATATGATACATGTTGGCCTTTTCCTAAAAAACGCTTCAAAACCTTTTTCACAATAAAAAGAATAACGGTAGACAAAACTTAGGAAGAGAGAAAGATCTGGGTCCAACCCGACCCGACTTTTTTCCCGACGTCGACAACTATTATATTTAAACCCGAACTCCATACAAACGGGTTTTCACGCGCTCCTTGCTCCTTGGTCTCCAATTTATTCAAGATAATTATAACTATTTCTATTGTATTAAATTATTTAATTTAAATAGAAACATTGATCAACAGTCAAGGGGAGGTACATAGGAGGGAGATAGAATTTTACATCAAGAAAAAATCCAGAGAAGACGAGGTACGCAGACCCCATTTAATAAAACACATTCATTAAAGCATTTAACTAAAATAAAATTCAATCACATTGGTCAATAGTCCCATAATCAATCCAATTTATTATCATACATATCACCATATGCATCAATAAATAGATATTCATCTTATGAATTAAAACATTCCATATATATATGAGTATCATTTAATGGGCAATTTTAAATTGCATGAAATCTAATTTCAAGATTAAAATAAACTCTTTATTTTAATTATAAAATTATTAAGAATATATATATATATATATATATAAAGTGAATCCTTGAAATCCTGATTCACTTTGTTACTTTGAAATCCTGATTCTCCTTATATATATATATAATATATATAATAACTTGATTCATGTATCCCTTTATTCATATTATAATGTGAATCCAGAATTTGAAACAGGAAGGATTTCAAAGATATGATTTATCCTGCAAAGATGATTCACTTTAAAAAAAGAATCCTGATCCACGAATTGGTATATGTATATAAGTCCTTCGTGAATCACAGATAAAGCGACCTTCTGAAATCCACCAGATCACGGTTGAAATAAAACAAAACGTCCCACAGCGAACAGTTTCAATTCGCGAATTATTTTCGATTTCTGTTTTTTTTCATAAAAAAATAACTTATTCAATTAATTATGTCCAAATAAATTATTCTAAATACATACCCATACATATATGGAATCAAAATAATTAATAATTGCATAAAAATTTGACTTTGATACCACTGTTGGGTTTGTACGAAATCGTGACGCAATCAAATTGCAAAATTAGCAGAAGCATGGTATATCAGAGTTTAAAATTTTTTTTACAAAACCATTACCCGGATCATCCTTTATGAAAATTATTAATTAAAAACGATAAATAAGAAGTTATGGAATCATACCCTTGTAGAACGAAAGCTTCCACAAGTACAAGTTCAACTCCTTGTTCGTCGCAATCTCCTTGAATATCCGGGGAATATTCCTTCCTTTGATCAACGTTAGCCACTCAAGTGTTTGACTTCTATAGGTGATCCACCAAGAAAACAAAATTATTCAAGAAGGAGGGTGGTTGGCTAAACCCTAGTTTTCTATCCTCTATAGAAAATGAGTACTCTCCAACAATTAAAATTGTATTAACTGATATCTAACATAAGAATCCTCTTATATAGATATTGGTTAACCCTTTTAATCCTATTAGACATAGGATTTCATTTAATTAATTAAACTCTTTTAATTAATTAGGCTTCCCAACATATTGGGATTAATTAATTAAACTCATTTAATTAATTTGCATCCTAATCTTATTAGGAATAAATGAGAGTACTAATATTAAATTAATTCCTAATTTTTTTTTAAATTAAAATAATAATAATTGTAATAATATTAATAAGACTCCTCTTATTAATTTATATTTAATAGTTCTAAAATATTAAATAATAAAAATTAAGCTATTTAATTTATTTTATCACTATAGATTAAATTAATTACACTTAATGCATTATTACGATTATGTCATTACATTCTTAAATAATTATTCTTTCTTTTATGGTTTGACCCTTTAGGTTCTCTATATTAAATCGGTTGTGAATAAATCAATTAGAACAATTCTACTCTTACTTAAATAAATAAATTAAACTAATAATCTATTTAAATAAATAATATTTATTCTATAATAGGGATAAACCTTCCTAGTGATCAACGACTTTCCAGATAATATAGATTTCAACATTAATCATAAAAGAAAATGTGAATAAATAGTTACCGTACAATTCAATCCTTCCATCATATAATGTCCCAATTAAATATAATACATGGAATTACTGTCAAGTTTTATTTTATTTAATTATATGTATTTCGATTAGAAAATGCACAACTCCAAATAACGTAAATTAGAAACTTCTTTCTAATTTCATTCTGCCTTGGCCAAGGACTACTGGGTTTTTATTTAACGAATCATATAGGACATATCTCTTCTTTTACTAGAAGTGGTAGATTCTTTATTGATCATTCATTATCTCCATATGTAACTCATTATACACAAGCATACCCTTTGATATACCCTAAGGGTCTTAAGGAATAAGTCAAAGTATAATTCATTACATACAAGATACTATGATGATCTCAAGTTCAAGGATCACTTATACTACTATCACATTAGGAATTTTTATTGACAGGCAAGGAAAACTCCATTAGGTATTCCATAGCGAGTCACGTTCAGTGAACTTATTCTCTAATAAGCACCTACATACTTGCTTTAGTGTCTCCACATAAATGATCATGAGGTCAATCATCATCATCCAATGAGCAAGCAACATATGTACCAATCTATCCGGATTTACTAATTTCTTTTTTAGTAATTCCTTGATTGGGAACTATTTTATTTTTAAGCTTTCAAAGAATTTAGATCTCATTAGCATGATCAACATCATGATTCTAAAAGCATTGCTTAAAACTATGGGTTATTTACATATTATAAAAACAGCATCATGTTGATAATTAAATGCCTTTAATGACTGAATACTTTTGTTAATAAATAAATATGATCGTCTCCAAAGTATATGCTTTATCATCATACATGATTGACTTGTATGCATACTACTTTCACGTCTCTGGTGTAGCTCTCTCCACGATCTCTTTTTCTGGCTCTACGATTCCATCTTCTAGGACTTGCGATCGTGGTGTTGGGATCGACCACCTCATTCGTAGTGTCTGGATCGTTGATCACAGTGTTGAGTGGTACAGATTTTTCTGAGTCTATTTCATCAAAGATGATGTGAATCGAGACTTTAACACTTAGCGTCTTCTTGTTGAACACTCTGTAGGCCTTGCTGTCTGTGGCATATCCAAGAAAGATCCTTTCATCTGACTTCGGTTGGAACTTAGTCAGATATTATTTTCCATTTTTGAGAATGTAGCATGCACAGCCGAACACATAGAAATAGCTGACGTTGGGCTTTCTTCCTTTCCACAGCTCGTAGGGAGTTTTCTTTAGTGTAGAGTGAACAAGAGACCTGTTTTGAGTATAGCAAGTAGTCTTGATGGCTTCTGCCTAAAAGTATCCAGGCAGATGAGTTGGTTCTAGTAGAGTTCTTCCTGCTTCAATCAGGGTTCTATTTTTCCTTTCAGTTACTCCGTTTTGCTGTGGAGTTCGTGGAGCTGAGAAGTTGTGACTGATGTCGTTGTCTGCACAGAATTGATCCATCTCAGAGAAGTCAAACTCTCTTCTATGATCACTCCTTATGGCCTTGATCTTTTATCCTTTTTCATTCATCACCAGCTTGAACATCTTGATAAGTTGGGAGCTTGTTTCATCCATAGAATTTTGAAAGAATACCCATGTGAATCTGGTGTAGTCATCCACTACGACCAGTGAGTATCTCTTCCCTCCAAGGCTTATAGTTGGAATTGGTTTGAAAAGATCCATGTGAAGTAACTGAATGGGCTTATCAATTGAGTTGACTTCTTTGCTTTTGAATGAGCTCCTTGTTTGCTTTCCAAGCTGACAGGCGTTGCATGGCCTTTCTTTGATGAAGCTTAGTTTGGGTAGGATTGCTACTAGATCTTTGGAGGCCAGTTTTGACATACTCTTGAAGTTGAGATGAGATAGCCTTCTGTGCCATAGCCAGCTCATTTCTTCAGAGGCTTTAGCAAGAAAGCATATTGTTTCATCAGAACTCAGTCGAGCAAGATTAACAGTGCAGACGTTCCCTTCTCTGGTTCCAGTCATCTTTATAGAAGAGGTCTTCAGATCTCTGACTTGACATTGATTATTGAGGAAGGTGACTTGATGAACCTTGTCGCACAGTTGGCTGATGCTTAGGAGATTGTGCTTCAATCCTTCCACATAGGCAACTTTGTTGAAGGACACTGCACCAATTCCAGCTGAGCCATATTCTCTTGTCTTGCCAGAGTCGTTGTCTCCAAAGATGACTGTTGGACCCTCATTCTCTGTGAAGTTAGACATGAGAGCTTTATTTCCAGTCATGTGCCATGAGCATCCACTATCCAGATACCAGGTTGTGATCGTGGAGCTCTGTTCTTGCAGTAAGATTAAGCTTTCATTTTGGTACCCAGACTTGCATGGGTCCTACTTTGTTAGTTCCCTTGGGGACCCAAATCTGTTTGAATTTGGGTCTATTATGCAGAGGGTTATAATAGCATGCTGCAGCCTTATGACCATACCTATCACATACAAAGCATCTAGCATGATGCATGCTGGTGTGTGTGTGTGTGTGTGTGTGTGTGGATTCTTTCTTTATTTGGACGTGTGTGGATACTTGGTAGCCTTACCCTTATACTGACTCTTCTTTTTCCATGCAGCTTTGTGAGTCAGGGTTTATATAGAGTAAACCTCAACTCTACGATTCCTTCCTGATTGGTTCGTGGAGCTGGTTTTTCTTGACTCCACGATCCTTCGAGGTTGGAGAATAGTGACTGAGTTACTCTTCTCTTTTCTGAATCCCAGGCCAGAATGGGATCCGTTATATTTTGGGACATAACTTGGATCAGAAGAGCAAGGATGCATTGGCTCTTCACTTTGTGTGGATTTCACAAATGCAATGCTTCTATTAAAATTTGAAGCACTACTAATGTTAGTTTCCTTGGGCTTTTCCACACATGGTTCTGAGGTAGTTCCCCAAAACCTAAACATGTTATGTCAGATGCACTTCTCTGACTGGATATCAGGGAGTCCATGATGAAGAAGACCTATTCCACATTAGAATAGTCTTTTCTAGCTCCTCAATCTTAGAGGTTAGATCTAACACTCTTTGTGTACTGAGTTCATTGGTCTGTCTTAAGATTTTATTCTCAGCCTCAAGTTTAGAGAGAGAGGAAGTGCTGAGCAGAGCTGTGTTCAGTACTACTTGAACTTTCTCTTTCTCTTTTTGAAGAAGAGAATAATCTTTAGACAGAACTCTGAACCACTTCATGTATTGATGCAGATCAGATGTTATGTCATGTAGTGCAGTTCTTAGATCATTAATGTCTACATCAGGAGAGTTAAAGTCAAATACCTCATCAATACTTACTTCGTGATGGTCAGTGCTCTTCTTGTCTTTTACATCTTTGGCCATTAAACATAAATTGGCCACTTGAGGTTTTTCATCATCTCGTGACTCAGAGTTTGCGTCGTTGTCTGAGTCACTCCAAGATCCTCCAGCTACAAGACCTTTATCTTTCTTCTGAAGCTTTTTGTAGCCTTTGAACTCCTTCTTTGGATTTGTTTTCCTCTTTAGCTCTTCTCTAAGAGGTTTGTTACAGTTTTCAATGAAGTGGCCAGGCTTCTTGCAGTTGTAGCATAGGTCGTTGATCTGCTCCTAGCTGCTGTTGTTGTTGAATCTTTTAGGTTTGCTGCTTCTGCCTTTGCGCATGAACCTTTTGAGTCTTCTAACCAGCATTGCAATATCTTTATCATCATCTTCTTCAAAGTCAGATTCATTTTCAGCACGAACTTTGGAGGTGGCTTCTGTTGCCTTGAGGGCTACTTATTTGTCCTTCCTTCTTCCTTTGGATAAAGTTTCTGCTCGTTGAGTTAGCTCCAGCCCGTAGGTAAGAAGGTTGCCATAAAGCTGTTGTATTGTCATTTCATGGAGATTCTTTTATTCTCTGATAGCAGTGGTTTTAGCATCCCACTTACTTGGTAAAGACCTCATGAACTTGATGATAAGATCTTGTTTGGATAGATCTTTCCAAAAGCTCGAAGAGAGTTGAGCAGTACATTGAATCTCTCATAAGTGGAAGTGACGTTCTCTCCTGGTACATGGGTGAACATCTCATACTGTTGAGTCAGAAGAGATTGCTTGTTTTCTCTGACTTCTTCTGTTCCTTCATGTATAATGAGCAGTGCTTCACAGACTTCCTTTGCAGTTTTTCTATTGACCACATTCTCGAATAGATCATCCCTTAAAGACTGGAATAAAATGTTCTTGGCCTTTTTGTCTAGTTGGACAACTTTCTTCTCGTTGTCAATCAATTCTGATTTGATCTTGATCTGAACTGTTGGGTTTGTACGAAATCGTGACGCAATCAAATTGCAAAAATTAGCGGAAGCATGGTATATCAGAGTTTAAAAAATTTCTACAAAACCATTACCCGGATCATCCTTTATGCAAATTATTAATTTAAAACGATAAATAAGAAGTTATGGAATCATACCCTTGTAGAACGAAGCTTCCACAGGTACTAGTTCAACTCCTTGTTCTTCGTGATCTCCTTGAATTTTCGGGTTAGATTCTTTCCTTTGATCAACGTTAGCCACCCAAGTGTTTGGCCTCTAGAGGTGATCCACCAAGGAAGATGAATTATCAAGAAGGAGGGTGTTTGGCTTAACCTTAGTTTTCTATCCTCTATAGAAAAGGAGTACTCTCCAACAATTGGAATTGCATCAATCTAATATCTATTATAAGACTTCTCTTATATAGACATTGGTCAACCCTTCTAATCCTATTAGACATGGGATTTCTTTTAATTAATTAAACTCCTTTAATTAATTTAGGCTTCCCACCACATGGGAATAATTAATTAAATTCATTTAATTAATTTGTCTCCTAATCTTATTAGGAATAAATGAGAGTACTAAATATTAAATTAATTACTAAACTCCTTTAGAAATTAAAATAATAATAATTGTAATAATATTAATAAGACTCCTCTTATTAATTTATATTTAATATTTCCAAAATATTAAATAATAAACATTAAGCTATTTAATTTATTCTATCACCATAGATTAAATTAATTATACTTAATGCATTATTACGATTATGCCATTACCTTCTTAAATAATTATTCTTCCTTTTATGGTGTGACCCTTTAGGTTCTCCATATTAAACCGGTTGTGAATAAATCAATTAAAACAATTTTAATCTTATTTAAATAAATAAATTAAACTAATAATTTATTTAAATAAATAATATTTATTCTACAATAGGGATAAGCCTCCCTAGCGATCAACGACTTTCCAGATAATATAGATTTCAACATTAATCAAAAAGAACCTGTGAGTAAATAGTTACCATACAATTCAATCCTTCCACCATACAATGTCCCAATTAAATATAAGACATGGATTTACTGTCAAGTCTTATTTTATTTAATTATATGTATTTCGATTAGAAAATGCACAACTCCAAATAATGCAAATTAAAAACTCCTTTCTAATTTCATTTCACCTTGGCCAAGGATTCCTGGGTTGTCATTTAACGAATCACATGGGACATATCTCCTCTTTTACTAGAGGTGGTAGATTCTTTATTGATCATTCATTATCTCCATATGTAACTCATTAGACCCAAGCATACCCTATATATGCCTTAAAAGGTCTTAAGGAATAAGTCAAAGTATAATTTGTTACATACAAGATACTATGATGATCTCAAGTCCAAGGATCACTTGTACTACTATCACATTAGGAATTCCTATTGACATGCGAGTAAAACTCCATTAGGTATTCCATAGCGAATCACGTTCAGTGAACTTATTCTTCAATAAGCACCTACATACTTGCTTTAGTGTCTCCACACAAATGATCATGAGATCAATCATCCTCATCCAATGAGCAAGCAACATATGTACCAATCTATCCGGATTTACTAATCCCCTTTTTAGTAATCCCACGATTGGGAACTATTTAAGTTTTAAAACTTTCTAAGAATTTAGATCTCATTAGCATGATCATCATCATGATTCTAAAAGCATTGCTTAAAACTATGGGTTATTTACATATTATAAAAACAGCAACATGTAGATAATTAAATGCCTGTAATAAATGAATATTTCATTAATAAATAAATAAGATTGTTTACAAAGTACGTGCTTTATCATCATACATGATTGGCTTGTATGCACACTACTATCAATCTCCCACTTGCACTAAAGCCAATCGCCATGGTATCCCATACCCAACTTCTCTAAGTGACGATCAAACTGCTGTTGTGTTAAAGCTTTAGTTAATGGATCTGCAATGTTGTCTTGAGAGTCTACACTCTCCTCTTTCAATGATTTCTTTAATCAAAGTGCCGCAACACATGTTTAGATTCAAGATGAGACTTAGGAACTATTCCTAGTTCTGTAATGAACTTTTCATCTAAAACATCAACTTGCAAGCTTCACTTACAGTTATATACTCTGCCTCTGTCACTGAATCAGCAACTGTTTGCTGCTTGGAACTCTTCCAACTCACTACGCCTCCGTTCAAGGTAAAAACATACCCCGAAACAGATTTACTGTCATCTTGGTCCGTTTGAAAACTTGAGTTTGTGAAGCCCTCGAGTTTTAATTCAGACCCACCGTAGACAAGAAAAATATCTTTAGTCCTTCTCAAGTACTTTAGGATATTCTTCACTGCCTTCCAGTGCTCTTCTCCAGGATTCGACTGGTATCTGCTCGTTACACTAAGTGCATGAGCAACATCCGGTCTATAAAATATCATACCGTACATGATAGATCCTATTGCAGAAGCATAAGGGATCTTACTCATACGGTCTCTCTCCTCAGGTGTCTTTGGGGCCTGTTTCTTGGAGAGATGTATTCCATGGCTCCTCGGCATGAGACCTCTTTTGGAATCTTCCATGCTAAATCTCTTTAGCATTGCATCAATGTACGTTCCTTGGGATAAACCAAGCATCCTTTTAGATCTATCTCTATAGATCTTTATCCCCAAAATATAGGATGCTTCTCCCAAGTCCTTCATGGAGAAGTGTTTAGATAACCAGATTTTAATTGATTGTAGCATAGGAATGTCATTCCCTATCAGTAATATATCATCAACATATAATACAAGGAATGAAACTGCGCTCCCACTAACCTTCTTGTACACACATGGTTCATCGTCATTTTTGATAAAATCAAACTCTTTGATTGTCTCATCAAAACGAATGTTCCATCTACGAGAAGCTTGCTTCAATCCATAAATGGATCGTTGCAGCTTACAGACTTGATTTATTCCAACCTTTGAAACAAATCCCTCTGGCTGTGTCATATACACATCCTCCTCAAGTTTCCCATTGAGGAAGGCCGTTTTCACGTCCATCTGCCAGATCTCATAGTCGTTATAAGCTGCAATCGCAAGCAAAATCCGAATGGACTTGAGCATAGCTACTGGTGAAAAGGTTTCATCATAATCAACTCCTTGTCTTTGTTTGAAACCTTTTGCAACCAGTCGGGCCTTATAGGTCTCCACCTTGCCGTCCGCTCCAGTCTTTCTTTTAAAGACCCATTTACACCCAATAGGCTTAATGCCTTCAGGTGGTGAAACCAAAGTCCATACTTTGTTTTCATACATGGAGTCCATTTCGGATTTCATGGCTTCAAGCCATTTCCCTGAGTCTTTATTACTCATGGCCTGTTCGTAATTCAATGGATCATCATCATTCATGATGTGTACCTCATCGTCATCCTCTATAACGAATCCATACCTCTCAGGTATCTTCGGTACTCTCCAAGATTTACGAACAGGGTGTGGTATAGTAGGTTCTTCTACTTGGTCAGGTACCTGACTTTGATCCGTGGTAATTTGTGGTTCTTGAACTTCTTCAAGATATATCTTACTCCCACTGACCCCTTCATGGATAAACTCCTTTTCCAAGAAGGCAGCATGTTTCGCAACAAACACCTTTTGATCAGTTAGATGATAGAAATAATACCCTACAGTTTCTTTAGGGTATCCCACAAATCTACACTTTTCGGATTTAGTCTGTAGCTTATCATGTTCAAACTTTTTGACATAAGCTGGACAACCCCAAGTCTTAACATGCTTAAGATTTGGTTTCCTCCCCTTCCACATCTCATATGGAGTCTTTGGGGCGGATTTGGTAGGTACCTTGTTAAGTAGGTATGCAGCCGTTTCTAGGGCATATCCCCAGAAGGAAATTGGAAGGTCGGTAAAACTCATCATGGATCGAACCATGTCTAACAGTGTTCGATTTCTCCTTTCAGATACTCCATTTAACTGTGGTGTACCTGGAGGAGTCCATTGTGAGATTATACCATTTTCTTTGAGACAATTGAGAAACTCATCGCTTAAGTATTCTCCGCCTCGATCTGATCGAAGTATCTTTATACTCTTGCCCGTTTGTTTCTCTACTTCACTTCTGAACTCTTTGAACTTTTCAAATGATTCTGACTTGTATTTCATTAAATACACATATCCAAATCTTGAGTGATCATCAGTGAAAGTAATAAAATAAGAATACCCACCCCGTGCACTTGTTGTCATAGGCCCACAAACGTCTGTGTGAATCAATGTCAACAACTCTGTAATTCTTTCTCCTCTTCCACTAAAAGGAGATTTAGTCATTTTACCCATGAGACAAGATTCACAAGTTGGATATGATTCATAATCGGATAGCTCGAGGAGCCCATCTTTATGCAACTTGGATAATCTTGTTTCATTGATATGACCGAGTCTACAGTGCCACATGTAGGTATAATTAATATCATCTCTTTTCCTTTTCTTAGTTTGTTCAATTTGAAATATATTTTCTTGTAAGTCAAGTGTATAAAGTCCATTTCGCAAATTTCCAATACCATATAAAACATCGTCTTTATAAATAGAACAACTATTGTTCTTTATAACAACGTTAAATCCTTCCATATCCAATACAGAAATTGAAATAATGTTTTTAATAATATTCGGAACATAATAACAATTATTAAGATAAATGGACTTGCCCGAAGGCATTGCTAAATAATAAGTTCCTACAGCTAATGCAGCAACCTTTGCTCCATTCCCCACTCGTAGGATCACCTCATCATTGTTCAGCTTTCTACTTCTGACCAGTCCCTGCACAGTATTACATATGTGAGAACCACAGCCGGTATCCAATACCCAAGTAGAATTATGACTTTCAGAAAAATTAATTTCAATCATAAACAAACCTTGATTGGAAGTCGAAGCTTCTCCAAGCTTCTTCTCTGCTAGATACTTCTTGCAGTTCCTTTTCCAATGTCCCGGCTTGTTGCAATGAAAGCACATTCCTTTAGCTGATTCAGGTTTCTTTTGTTCCTTTTCTTTCCCCTTTCCCTTAGCCTTCTTGGATTTCTTCTTTTTAGAAGATACCTTAGGTCTCTTCCTTTTATTGGAAGAATCCACCATCAAGATATGGTTCTTCTTGGATGGGAAGTGACCTTCTGCAGTTTTCAGCATGTTAAGCAGCTCAGGCAAGCTGACATCTAACTTATTCATGTGGAAATTAACCACAAACTGCGAGAAGGTCTCAGGGAGTGTCTGCAAGACCAAGTCTTGACTCAGCTCCCCATCCATGACGAACCCCAGCTGTCCAAGGCGTTCAATCAAATTGATCGCCTTTAGGACATGAGTCTCGACGGCAGTACCCTCGGTCATCCGAGATCGGAAGAGCTCCTTAGATATCTCATATCTAGCAGTCCTACTCTGTTCACCATACAACTCCTTGAGGTGAAGCAGCATAGCAGGAGCATCCATATTTACGTGCTGACGCTGAAGCTCGTTATTCATGGATGCGAGCATGATGCATTGAGCCACAGATGCATCATCTTGCCACTTATTGAAAGTGGCAATCTCTTCCTCAGAGGCTGTTTCTGAAACAGATTCAGGGACAGTTGAATTTAGGACATAAGAAATCTTTTCAGTAGTGAGAACAATTCTCAGATTTCTTAGCCAGTCCTCATAATTCGGCCCGGTAAGCTTGTTTGCATCAAGTATGCTTCGTAGTGAGATTAGTGATTTAGACATTTTTAAAATTCTGCATGTGAAAAATAACATTTTAGCAAACATTCATTTTATTAATTTTGCATACCAAAATAAATTTAGGTCTTTATTTTAAATTGGTATCTCCCACTATTTTCATCAAACTATATTACCCTCACTTATATAGTTCGACAACATCTAATTAAAGATTTGCTAGTGAGAATAAGGATCTCATTTCAAATGTATATAACCTTGTGGATAGCACAACAAGCGATATACAAATAAATAGGTAGACAACTCTTGTCAATTACAACACTATATAACTCCTTTTATTTTGCCTCTTAAATCATAATGGTCAAGTGTGTGCACATCCGAACTAAAATGATTTAAGTTAAGTCCAGCCTAGCACTTCCATAAATTCAAAAAAGAAAAATGTTCGTCCTTGTGGATAGCACAACAAGACTAGATCGTTCAATTTTCTTGATAAGCATCAAATGTGATTAATTAACATCTTAAATACGCAATACTCGCCTTGTGGATAGCACAACAAGCTCATATTAAATATTTAATACTCTATTAATTTATCATGCTAGAAGGCGACGTTCGATATTCCAAATATCATTGAACGCTTCAGACTTAATATTATTTCTTTGAGGGGTTTGTTATTATTTGTCTCATCTTGTTTAGCGCGCATGCACATATATATATAAAATACGCGTCATTTTATTAAACATGCGAAGCATGTTTGCATAAAATATAATATATATAATATTTAGCATGCAATATAGAATATTATATTCTACCCGGATTGATTATGGACTTTTATTCTAGTTTGGTTCACTAGAGCCACCAAGTGAACCAAAAGGTCAAACCTAGGAGTGCAAGAATTTAAATTTAAATATAACTATTACATTTAAACTCGGGCTCCATACAAACGGGTCTTCACGCGCTCCTTGCTCCTTGGTCTCCAATTTCTTCAAGATAATTCTAACTATTCTTATTACATTAAACTATTTAATTTAAATAGAAACCTTGATCAACAGTCAAGGGGAAGTACATAGGAGGGAGATAGAATTTTACATCAAGAAAAAAAAATTAGAGAAGACGAGGTACGCAGACCCCATTTAATAAAACCCATTCATTCAAGCATTCAACTAAAATAAAATCCAATCACATTGGTCAAATAGTCCATAATCAATCCCCATTTATTTTCATACATATCACCATATATATCAATAAATAAATATTCATCTCATGAATTAAAACATTCCATATATATATGAGTATCATTTAATGGGCAATTTTAAATTGCATGAAATCTAATTTCAAGATTAAAATAAACTCTTTATTTTAATTATAAAATTATTAAAAATATTATATATATATATATAATATATCTAATATATATATAATATAACCGAATTATGTTATATAATATATATATATACCGTAGCATATTATATAGTATATAATAGTAAAGTAAGTTAAGTGATTACCTTAAATTACTTTATGAAATCATGTAGCTTCTGCAAGATTACAAGAACTAGGATGATAAATATATATATATATATATATATATATATATATATATATATATATATATATATATATATATATATATATATATATATATAAGTGATGACCCACGAAACTCTCATGACAGATCCCCTTGTAGAACAAATCTGTGGGTCATTTTAAACCACCTAATTCGGCAAAACCTTTTAAGTAAAGCGACGGATTATAGCGAAATTATAAAGTGCGAACTATTTTGCGATTTTTTTTTTTTTTTATAAAAAATAATTTTATACAATAAAATTATGCCCAATAAATTATTCTGAATAT
This sequence comes from Panax stipuleanatus, assembly GCA_020205555.1. Classification (NCBI taxonomy): domain Eukaryota; kingdom Viridiplantae; phylum Streptophyta; class Magnoliopsida; order Apiales; family Araliaceae; genus Panax; species Panax stipuleanatus. The sequence continues at coordinate 19,818,708 of CM035120.1, forward strand.
ATACCCATATGTATATGAAATTAAAACAATTAATAATTACATAAAGGTTTGGCTCTGATGCCACTGTTGGGTTTGTACGAAATCGTGACGCAATCAAATTGCAAAAATTAGCGGAAGCATGGTATATCAGAGTTTAAAAAATTTCTACAAAACCATTACCCGGATCATCCTTTATGCAAATTATTAATTTAAAACGATAAATAAGAAGTTATGGAATCATACCCTTGTAGAACGAAGCTTCCATAGGTACTAGTTCAACTCCTTGTTCTTCGTGATCTCCTTGAATTTTCGGGTTAGATTCTTTCCTTTGATCAACGTTAGCCACCCAAGTGTTTGGCCTCTAGAGGTGATCCACCAAGGAAGATGAATTATCAAGAAGGAGGGTGTTTGGCTTAACCTTAGTTTTCTATCCTCTATAGAAAAGGAGTACTCTCCAACAATTGGAATTGCATCAATCTAATATCTATTATAAGACTTCTCTTATATAGACATTGGTCAACCCTTCTAATCCTATTAGACATGGGATTTCTTTTAATTAATTAAACTCCTTTAATTAATTTAGGCTTCCCACCACATGGGAATAATTAATTAAATTCATTTAATTAATTTGTCTCCTAATCTTATTAGGAATAAATGAGAGTACTAAATATTAAATTAATTACTAAACTCCTTTAGAAATTAAAATAATAATAATTGTAATAATATTAATAAGACTCCTCTTATTAATTTATATTTAATATTTCCAAAATATTAAATAATAAACATTAAGCTATTTAATTTATTCTATCACCATAGATTAAATTAATTATACTTAATGCATTATTACGATTATGCCATTACCTTCTTAAATAATTATTCTTCCTTTTATGGTGTGACCCTTTAGGTTCTCCATATTAAACCGGTTGTGAATAAATCAATTAAAACAATTTTAATCTTATTTAAATAAATAAATTAAACTAATAATTTATTTAAATAAATAATATTTATTCTACAATAGGGATAAGCCTCCCTAGCGATCAACGACTTTCCAGATAATATAGATTTCAACATTAATCAAAAAGAACCTGTGAGTAAATAGTTACCATACAATTCAATCCTTCCACCATACAATGTCCCAATTAAATATAAGACATGGATTTACTGTCAAGTCTTATTTTATTTAATTATATGTATTTCGATTAGAAAATGCACAACTCCAAATAATGCAAATTAAAAACTCCTTTCTAATTTCATTTCACCTTGGCCAAGGATTCCTGGGTTGTCATTTAACGAATCACATGGGACATATCTCCTCTTTTACTAGAGGTGGTAGATTCTTTATTGATCATTCATTATCTCCATATGTAACTCATTAGACCCAAGCATACCCTATATATGCCTTAAAAGGTCTTAAGGAATAAGTCAAAGTATAATTTGTTACATACAAGATACTATGATGATCTCAAGTCCAAGGATCACTTGTACTACTATCACATTAGGAATTCCTATTGACATGCGAGTAAAACTCCATTAGGTATTCCATAGCGAATCACGTTCAGTGAACTTATTCTTCAATAAGCACCTACATACTTGCTTTAGTGTCTCCACACAAATGATCATGAGATCAATCATCCTCATCCAATGAGCAAGCAACATATGTACCAATCTATCCGGATTTACTAATCCCCTTTTTAGTAATCCCACGATTGGGAACTATTTAAGTTTTAAAACTTTCTAAGAATTTAGATCTCATTAGCATGATCATCATCATGATTCTAAAAGCATTGCTTAAAACTATGAGTTATTTACATATTATAAAAACAGCAACATGTAGATAATTAAATGCCTGTAATAAATGAATATTTCATTAATAAATAAATAAGATTGTTTACAAAGTACGTGCTTTATCATCATACATGATTGGCTTGTATGCACACTACTATCATGAACTTTGTTTGGATCTCTAGAGTTGGTGCAAGCTTTGTTGGAATGTAGGGCCCATTCATAAAGGTTTCAAATAGATCGTCATCTATTGAATCCATGTAGTCTTGCATACGAACTTTCCAGTTAGCAAATTTATCTTTGTTGCACATTCGTGGTTTGCTGCCTCCACCGATCTTGGACTCGCTTATCAAGTGTGCCATCAGATCTACTCAAGCTTTGTAGGCTAGTTAAGAGAACCTGCTCTGATACCAATTGTTAGTTCCCAGAGGCACAATAGTTATCTAGAAGGGGGTTAAATAGGTATTTTAAAACTTTTTGCTTTTCAAAATACTTATCAGATTTGTTATTAAATATATTAATTAACCACAGCGGAATATATGATTTGCTTGATCCCCTTAAGATAAAGTAAGTTTATAGTTTGATAAGCAGTTATCACAGTTAACACAGATATAGCAGATATAGAAGACACAATGATTTTAAGTGGTTCAGAGTACTCAAGACTCCTAATCCACTCTTCTACTCCACGAGTAGGAAATCCACTAAGGATATCTTTACAACTTCGAATCACAGAGATTCCTTCAAGACCAGCAGTCTTGGAACTGATAATAGTGTGCATACAAGCCAATCACGTATGATGATAAAGCACATACTTTGTAAATAATTTTATTTATTTATAAATAAAATATTTATTTATTAATAAAATATTTATTTAAGGCATTTAATTGTCTACATGGTGCTGTTTTTATAATATGTAAATAACTCATAGTTTTAAGCAATGCTTTTAGAATCATGATGAGATCATGCTAATGAGATCTAAATTCTTAGAAAGCTTAAAAACTAAAATAGTTCCCAATTGTGGGATTACTAAAATAGGGATTAGTAAATTCGGATAGATTGGTACATATGTTGCTTGCTCATTAGATGAGGATGACTGATTCATGGTCATTTGTGTGGAGACACTAAAGCAAGTATGTAGGTGCTTATTGGAGAATAAGTTCACTGAACGTGACTCGCTATGGAATACCTAATGGAGTTTTACTCGCCTGTCAATAGGAATTCCTAATGTGATAGTAGTACAAGTGATCCTTGGACTTGAGATCATCATAGTATCTTGTATGTAACAAATTATACTTTGACTTATTCCTTACGGCCTTTTAAGGCATATATAGGGTATGCTTGGGTATAATGAGTTGCATTTGGAGTTAATGTATGATCAATAAAGAATCTACCACCTCTAGTAAAAAAGGAGATATGTCCTATGTGATTCGTTAAATGACAACCCAGGAATCCTTGGCCAAGGTAGAATGAAATTAGAAAGAGGTTTCTAATTTGCATTATTTGGAGTTGTGCATTTTCTAATTGAAATACATATGATTAAATAAATTAAGACTTCACAGTAAATCCATGTCTTATATTTAATTGGGACATTGTATGGTGGAAGGATTGAATTGTACGATAACTATTAACTCACAGGTTCTTTTATGATTAATGTTGAAATCTATATTATCTGGAAAGTCGTTGATCGCTAGGGAGGCTTATCCCTATTGTAGAATAAATGTTATTTATTTAAATAGATTATTAGTTTAATTTATTTATTTAAATAAGATTAGAATTGTTCTAATTGATTTATTCACAACCGGTTTAATATGGAGAACCTAAAGGGTCACACCATAAAAGGAAGAAGAATTATTTAAGAAGAAAATGGCATGATAGTAATAATGCATTAAGTATAATTAATTTAATCTATGGTGATAGAATAAATTAAATAGCTTAATATTTATTATTTAATATTTTAGAAATATTAAATATAAATTAATAAGAGGAGTCTTATTATTATTATTATTATTATTTTAATTCTAAAGGAGTTTAGGAATTAATATAATATCAGTACTCTCTCTCTCAATCCTAATAAGATTAGGATATAAATTAATTAAAAGTGTTTAATTAATTAATTAAATAAAATCCTATTTTAATTGGATTAGGAGGGTTAACCTAATATCTATATAAGAGAGTCTTTTATCAGAAATAAGGGACGTGAATTTTTCCAAAAGTTGGGAGTACACATATTCTATAGAGATAGAAACAAGGGTTAAGTCAATAACCCATCTTCCTGAGTTCTTCATCTTCCTTGGTGGATCACCGTTAGAGGCCAAATATTTGGGTGGCTAACATTGATCAAGGGAAGGAGCCACTACAGAGGAATCAAAGGAATCAAAGGAGTAGAACTTGTACCTGAGAATGCTTGGATCTTCAAAGGTATAATTCCATCCTCTTTTCTGTTATTGATAACTAGCACAAAGCATGATCATGGATATGGGTTTGTATAAATTTTTGAAAACCTATGTTTCGCGCTTCCGCCCTATTTATCTGATTTGATTGCATGATTGCGTTACGTACAAACCCAACAGTGGTATCAGAGCCTAACTTTGTGCTAATTATCAATTTTATGATTCTATGTATGAATTGATGTGAGAATTGGATCGATTTTTCTGGACAAAATTGTTTTCTGCAAGTTTCTGCGACGAACGGCGCAGCTGTGCAGCTGCCCAGTTCATTACTGGCGCAGCTGCGCCGGTCTGCAAAATCCGGTGTTCCAGGCTTCCTGCGCAGCTGCCCAGTTCATTACTGGCGCAGCTGTGCCGGTACCTGGACAGACCCTGAAAATTGATTTTCTTTAATTAAGTAAACTGTTTATTTAATTAATAAAGTTTTAAAATAAAGATGTTTACTTTATCTGAAATACGATTTTAGATTGCTAAAATTAAAAGAGTTTAATTTGGATTTATTTTTGATTAAAATAAAAGAGTTTATTTTGTTTAAAAAATAAAATTTTGCAAAACTTTTGTCCATTAAATGACATCGATCCATATATGGAATAGCTTTATTATTCATGGGATGAATGGATATTTATTAATGCATATGTTGATGTGTATGATAATAAATGGGGTTGATTATGGACTATGACCAATGTGATTGGATTTTATTTTGGATGAATGCTTGAATGTATGAGTTTTATAAAATGGGGTCTGCGTACCTCGTCTTCTCTAGTTTTATTCTCGATGTAAATTCTATCTCCTTCCTATGTACTTCTCCTTGACTGCTGATCAAGGTTTCTATTTAATTATAGTTTATGTAATAGAAATAGTTAAAATTATCTTGAAGAAACTGGAGACCAAGGAGCAAGGAGCGCGTGAAGACCCATTTGTATGGAGTCCGGGTTTAAATATAATAGTTACATTTAAAATTTAAATTCTTGCACTCCTAGGTTTGACCTTTTGGTTCACTTGGTGGCTCTAGTGAACCAAACTAGAATAAAAGTCCATAATCAATCCGGGTAGAATATAGTATTTTATATTGCATGCTAAATATTATATATATTATATTTTATGCAAACATGCTTCGCATGTTTAATAAAATAATGCGTATTTTATATATATATATATATATATGTATGTGTGTGTGTGTGTGTGTGTGTGTGTGTGTGTGTGTGTGCATGCGCGCTAAACAAGTTGAGACAAATAATAACAAACCCCTCAAAGAAATAATATTAAATCCGAAGTGTTCAAATGATATTTGGAATATCGAACGTCGCCTTCTAGCATGGTTAATTAATAGATTATTAAATATTTAATATGAGTTTGTTGTGCTATTCACAATGCGAGTATTGAATATTTAAGATGTTAATTAATCACATTTGATGCTTATCAAGAAAATTGAACGATCTAGTCTTGTTGTGCTATCCACAAGGACGAACATTTTTTTTTTGAATTTATGGAAGTGCTAGGCTGGACTTAACTTAAATCATTTTAGTTCGGACGTGCACACACATGACCATTATGATTTAAGAGGTAAAATAAAAGGAGTTATATGGCGATGTAATTGACAAGAGTTGTCTACCTATTTATTTGTATATCGCTTGTTGTGCTATCCACAAAGTTATATACATTTGAAATGGGATCCTTAATCTCACTAGCAAATCTTTAATTAGATGTTGCCGAACTATATAAGTGAGGGTAATATAGTTTGATGAAAATAGTGGGAGATACCAATTTAAAATAAAGACTTAAATTTATTTTGGTATGCAAAGTTAATAAAATGAATGTTTGCTAAAATATTGTCTTTTCACATGCAGAATTTTAAAAATGTCAAAATCACTAATCTCACTACGAAGCATACTTGATGCAAATAAGCTTACCGGCCTGAATTATGAGGACTGGCTAAGAAATTTGAGAATTATTCTCACTGCTGAAAAGATTTCTTATGTCCTAAATTCAACTATTCCTGAATCTGTTTTGGAAACAGCAACTGAGGAAGAGATTGCCACTTTCAATAAGTGGCAAGATGATGCATCTATGGCTCAATGCATCGCATCCATGAATAACGAGCTTCAGCGTTAGCACAAAAAAATGGATGCTCCTGCTATGCTGCTTCACCTCAAGGAGTTGTATGGTGAACAGAGTAGGACTCCTAGATATGAGATATCTAAAGAGCTCTTCCGATCTCGGATGACCGAGGGCACTACCGTCGAGACTCATGTTATGAAGGTAATCAATTTGATTGAACGCCTTGGACAGCTTGGGTTCGTCATGGATGGGGAGTTGAGTTAAGACTTGGTTTTGCAGTCACTCCCTGAGACCTTATCGCAGTTTGTGGTTAATTTTCACATGAATAAGCTAGATGTCAGCTTACCTGAGCTGCTTAACATGATGAAAACTACAGAAGGTCACTTCTCATCCAAGAAGAACCATGTCTTGATGGTGGATTCTTCCAATAAAAGGAAGAGGGTCAAGGTGTCTTCTGAAAAAAAGAAATCCAAGAAGGCAAAGGGAAATGGGAAAGAAAAGGAACAAAAGAAACTTGAACCAGCTAAAGGAATGTGCTTTTATTGCAACGAGCCGGGACATTGGAAGAGGAACTGCAAGAAGTTTCTAGCAGAGAAGAAGCTTGGAGAAGCTTTGACTTCTAATCAAGGTTTATTTATGATTGAAATTAATTTTTCTGAAAGTCATAATTCTACTTGGGTATTGGATACCTGCTGTGGGTCTCACATATGTAACACTGTGCAGGGACTGGTCAGAAGTAAAAAGCTGAACAATGAAGAGGTGATCCTACGAGTGGGGAATGGAGCAAAGGTTGTTGCATTAGCTGTAGGAACTTATTGTTTAGCAATGCCTTCGGGCAAGTCCATTTATCTTAATAACTGTTATTATGTTCCGAATATTATTAAAAATATTATTTCAATTTTTGTATTGGATATAGAAGGTTTTGACGTTATTATAAAGAACAATGGTTGTTTTATTTATAAAGACGATGTTTTATATGGTATTAGAAATTTGCGAAATGGACTTTATATACTTGACTTACAAGAAAATATATTTCAAATTGAACAAACTAAGAAAAGGAAAAGAGATGATATTAATTATACCTGCATGTGGCACTGTAGACTCGGTCATATCAATGAAACAAGATTATCCAAGTTGCATAAAGATGGGCTCCTCGAGCTATCTGATTATGAATCATATCCAACTTGTGAATCTTGTCTCATGGGTAAAATGACTAAATCTCTTTTTAGTGGAAAAGGAGAAAGAGTTACAGAGTTGTTGGCATTGATTCACACAAATGTTTGTGGACCTATGATAACAAGTGCATGGGGTGGGTATTCTTATTTTATTACTTTCATTGATGATCACTCAAGATTTGGATATGTGTATTTGTTGAAATACAAATCAGAATCATTTGAAAAGTTCAAAGAGTTCAGAAGTGAAGTAGAGAAACAAACGGGCAAGAGAATTAAGATACTTCGATCAGATCGAGGTGGAGAATACTTAAGCGGTGAGTTTCTCAATTGTCTCAAAGAAAATGGTATAATCTCACAATGGACTCCTCTAGGTACACCACAGTTAAATGGAGTATCTGAAAGGAGAAATTGAACACTGTTGGACATGGTTCGATCCATGATGAGTTTTACCGACCTTCCAATTTCCTTCTGGGGATATGCCCTAGAAACGGCTGCATACCTACTTAACAAGGTACCTTCCAAATCCGCCCTAAAGACTCCATATGAGATGTGGAAAGGGAGGAGGAAACCAAATCTTAAGCATGCTAAGACTTGGGGTTGTCCAGCTTATGTCAAAAAGTTTGAAAATGATAAGCTACAGACTAAATTCGATAAGTGTAGATTTGTGGGATACCCTAAAGAAATCGTAGGGTATTATTTCTATCATTCTACTGATCAAAAGGTGTTTGTTGCGAAATATGCTACCTTCTTGGAGAAAGAGTTTATCCATTAAGGGTCAGTGGAAGTAAGATATATCTTGAAGAAGTTCAAGAACCACAAGTTACCATGGATCAAAGTCAGGTACCTGACCAAATAGAAGAACCTACTGTACCACACACTATTCGTAAATCTGGAAGAGTACCAAAGATGCCTGAGAGGTATGGATTCGTTATAGAGGATGACGATGAGGTACACATCATGAATGATGATGATCCATTGAATTACGAACAGACTATGAGTAATAAAGACTCAGGGAAATGGCTTGAAGCCATGAAATCCGAAATGGACTCCATGTATGAAAACAAAGTATGGACTTTGGTTTTACCACCTGAAGGTATTAAACCTATTGGGTGTAAATGGGTTTTTAAGAGAAAGACTGGAGTAGATGGAAAGGTAGAGACCTATAAGGCCCGACTGGTTGCAAAAGGTTTCAAATAAAGACAAGGAGTTGACTATGATGAAACCTTCTCACCAGTAGCCATGCTCAAGTCCATTCAGATTTTGCTTGCGATTGCAGCTTACAACGACTATGAGATTTGACAGATGGACGTGAAAATAGCCTTCCTCAATGGGAAACTTGAGGAGGATGTGTATATGACACAGCTAGAGGGATTTATTTCAAAAGTTAGAACAAATCAAGTCTGTAAGCTACAACAATCCATTTATGGGTTGAAGCAAGCTTCTCGTAGATGGAACATTCGTTTTGATGAGACAATCAAAGATTTTGATTTTATCAAAAATGAGGATGAACCATGTGTATACAAGAAGGTTAATGGGAGCGCAATATCATTCCTTGTATTATATGTTGATGATATATTACTGATAGAGAATGACATTCCTATTTTACAATCAATTAAAATCTGGTTATCTAAAAACTTCTCCATGAAGGACTTGGGTGAAGCATCCTATATTTTGGGGATAAAGATCTATAAAGATAGATCTAAAAGGATGCTTGGCTTATCCCAAGGAACGTACATTGATACGATGCTAAAGAGGTTTAGCATGGAAGATTCCAAAAGAGGTCTTATGCCGATGAGCCATGGAATACATCTCTCCAAGAAACATGCCCCAAAGACTCCTGAGGAGAGAGACCGTATGAGTAAGATCCCTTATGCTTCTGCAATAGGATCTATCATGTACAGTATGATATGTACTAGATCGGATGTTGCTCACGCACTTAGTGTAATGAGCAGTTACTAGTCGAATCCAGGAGAAGAGCACTGGAAGGCAGTGAAAAATATCCTAAAGTACTTGAGAAGGACTAAAGATATTTTTCTTGTCTACGGTGGGTTTGAATTAAAACTCAAGGGATTCACGGACTCAAGTTTTTAAACAAACCAAGATGACAATAAATCTGTTTCAGGGTATGTGTTTAACTTGAACGGAGGCGCAGTGAGTTGGAAGAGTTCCAAGTAGCAAACAGTTGCTGATTCAGTGACAGAGGCAGAGTATATAGCTGCAAGTGAAGCTGCAAAGGAAGCTGTTTGGATGAAGAAGTTCATAACTGAACTTGGTGTGGTTCCTAGCATTGGAGAAGCAGTTCCCGTATACTGTGACAACACCGGAGCGGTTGCACAGGCTAAGGAACCCAGGTCTCATCAGAAATCCAAACACGTGTTGCGGCAATTTCACTTTATCAGGGAGATCATTGAAAGAGGAGACGTCACGTTGGAGCGTGTGGACTCTCAAGACAACATTGCATATCCATTTACTAAAGCTCTAACACAACAGCAGTTTGATCGTCACTTAGAGAAGATGGGTATGAGATATCATGGCGATTGGCTTTAGTGCAAGTGGGAGATTGATAGTAGTGTGCATACAAGCCTAATCATGTATGATGATAAAGCACATACTTTGTAAACAATCTTATTTATTTATTAATAAAATATTCATTTAAGGCATTTAATTATCTACATAGTGCTGTTTTTATAATATGTAAATAACCCATAGTTTTAAGCAATGCTTTTAGAATCATGATGAGATCATGCTAATGAGATCTAAATTCTTAGAAAGCATAAAAACTAAAATAATTCCTAATTATGGGATTACTAAAATGGGGATTAGTAAATCCGGATAGATTGGTACATATGTTGCTTGCTCATTAGATGAGGATGACCGATCTCATGGTCATTTATGTGGAGACACTAAAGCAAGTATATAGGTGCTTATTGGAGAATAAGTTCACTGAACATGACTCGCTATGGAATACCTAATGGAGTTTTACTCGCCTGTCAATAGGAATTCCTAATGTGATAGTAGTACAAGTGATCCTTGGACTTGAGAACATCATAGTATCTTGATGTAACAAATTATACTTTGACTTATTCCTTAAGGCCTTTTAAGGCATATATAGGGTATGCTTGGGTATAATGAGTTGCATATGGAGATAATGTATGATCAATAAAGAATCTACCACCTCTAGTAAAAGAGGAGATATGTCCTATATGATTCATTAAATGACAACCTAGGAATCCTTGGCCAAGGCAGAATGAAATGAGAAAGAGGTTTCTAATTTGCATTATTTAGAGTTGTGCATTTTCTAATTGAAATACATATGATTAAATAAATTAAGACTTGACAGTAAATCCATGTCTAATATTTAATTGGGACATTGTATGGTGGAAGGATTGAATTGTACGGTAACTATTAACTCACAGGTTCTTTTATGATTAATGTTGAAATCTATATTATCTGAAAAGTTGTTAATCGCTAGGGAGGCTTATCCCTATTGTAGAATAAATGTTATTTATTTAAATAGATTATTAGTTTAATTTATTTATTTAAATAAGATTAGAATTGTTCTAATTGATTTATTCACAACTGGTTTAATATGGAGAACCTAAAGGGTCACACCATAAAAGGAAGAAGAATTATTTAAGAAGAAAATGACATGATAGTAATAATGCATTAAGTATAATTAATTTAATCTATGGTGATAGAATAAATTAAATAGCTTAATGTTTATTATTTAATATTTTAGAAATATTAAATATAAATTAATAAGAGGAGTCTTATTATTATTATTATTATTTTAATTCTAAAGGAGTTTAGGAATTAATATAATATCAGTACTCTCTCTCTCAATCCTAATAAGATTAGGATATAAATTAATTAAAAGTGTTTAATTAATTAATTAAATAAAACCCTATTCTAATTGGATTAGGAGGGTTAACCTAATATCTATATAAAAGAGTCTTATATCAGAAATAAGGGATGTGAATTTTTCCAAAAGTTGGGAGTACACATATTCTATAGAGATAGAAACAAGGGTGGGTTAAGCCAATAACCCATCTTCTTGAGTTCTTCATCTTCCTTGGTGGATCACCGTTAGAGGCCAAACATTTGGGTGGCTGACATTGATCAAGGGAAGGAGCCACTACAGAGGAATCAAAGGAATTAAAGGAGTAGAACTTGTACCTGAGGAAGCTTGGATCTTCAAAGGTATAATTCCATACTCTCTTCTGTTATTGATAACTAGCATAAAGCATGATCATGGTTATGGGTTTGTATAAATTTTTGAAAACCTATGTTTTGCGCTTCCACCCTATTTATGTGATTTGATTGCATGATTGCGTTACGTACAAACCCAACAGGAACTTCTTAGTTCACTGAGAACTCCTCAAGTCTAGCAGACTTGGAATACACTTGTAATGAGAGTTGAGTTCTTGGTTGTGCTACTTAGTTTTCGTTAAGCATAAGTTCGAAAGAACTGAGTAGCGAAGCAAGCTTTCTTTCAGATCGTAGTGTTTGGCTTTGAGTGTTCTTTAGCTTTGTTCGTTCTTGATTTCCTTATCTGAATCTTTAATCTGATTTGCTTATAAGGAGCCTTTGAAATCTTTCTGTTAAAGGCTTCCGTTGGAGCATTTAATGTTTCAGACATTTCTGAGCACTGATGTTGACTTCCTGGGAATGTGGTGTTTTGCTGTCTGACTAACCTGACACAGCCGATTACTTTCTCACCTAACACCTGAAAAGGTGCTTTCAGCAGACAGAAAGTACTTTCCATAGCTTTTTCCATACGTTTCTTAGATTTTAACTTAAGATGAGTGTTGGAGCATTGGGATTCCAGAAATGTCAACGTTCATAAGTCATTCTTCATTCGTTAGACATCTTTTTTCATCAGCTAGGAAAATCTTGATACTCTGATGCTAACTGAAGAAGCACCACGATCATTATCTTTGTACCACGATAGTTGTGTGTTGGTGTCCTCGTACTTGATTCTTTCTTGATCATAGAGAACACTACTATTCTGCTTATGTTTTGATTTACTACGATATCTACTTGCTCATTTAGCAGACTCCGCGTTTCCGAGAGTTGACTGCGATTCTTGACTTGGCTCGGAAGGCGCTCAGACCGTCTCCACGATTTTGAATGAGGCTTTCTTGACAGACTATGATTCTGAGACTGACTTTATCGGCACTCCATGAATTATTTACCTTAGCTTCTGCAAACTCTTGGTTGGCTCGACAAACTACGAATCTGTTAAGGCCTATCTATTATATTTTAAGAGATCAACCTAACAAGTTTAATTTTTCTTCTATACATTCAATTACAGAATGATAAACGTTTTAGCTCAGATCAACCTAACAATTTTGATCTACCATCTAAGTCCATGTACATGTGTTCTATTGAAGAACTTTACATATAAGCACATTTATTTACTTTCAACATAAAATTTGAATATGCATTTCTCAACAATGTTCACTATTTCCTCATTGTGCTAAGGTAGAGGATTGTCCTGGACGAGTGGTTGTTTAGGTGATGTTACCACAATCTCACCACTGTCTATCAGGACCTAAATCTTATGTTTCAGGGACTAGCTTTCTTGGGTATCATGGCCAAGTGATCCAGCATGGTAAGCACACTTTTTACCTGGGTCAAAGTGTTTCCCATTTGGTTTTGCAGGGGGAAGAAGCTGAGTAATTTTCTTATGTGCTGTCAGAAGCATTAATATATTTTCAAGTGAATCCCCAAGGAGTGTGAACGTTCTCCTGCGCTTAACGTCTCTGGTTTTTTGAGGTGGAGAATTTGGAGGCTTCACAATTGATTGGAAAAGGGGGTAATTATTTTATTTCTGGATGGGCGGGTTTTGACTACCTCACCGAGCTTGACCCTGAAGTATTAAGGATGCTTCTTCTTCCTTTTTCTTATGAGCCCTTCGAGGATTAATCCCATAATTCCTTGTCTGGATGTGCTCAGCTACTACCTCTAAAGTAGTGAGGTCCTTAATCTTTCAAGACTTCAACCCCATCTCAGCTATTTCGCCATGCTTTATCATTTTTGAGAATGGTTTTCCTATGCCTGCTAGGACCCTCTCATAATATAGAGATTCTTGTATATCAATGAAGGTTATCACCATTTCAGTTTCTGTCATAGGTGGGCTAACTTGTGCGGCCATACGCCTCCATCTTTGGGCAATATTCTCGGAAAGACTCATTGTTCTGCTTATTGACTTTAGTCACTTGATACCGATTCAACGCTATTTGTGACTGGAAATTGTATTGATTTAGGAAGGCATGGGCCAACTCTTCTCATCCATGGATTTTGGAGTTATCAAGTCGGGCGTACCATGCCCTGGCTTCTACAATCAGACTTTTCTTAAATAGCTGCATTCTTAGCTTCTCGTCCTCTGCATAGGATCTGAGTTCTCTGATGTATACCTTCAGATGGGTATAAGGGTCTCCTAACCCGTTGTACTTTTCAAAATCCAGGTAATGAAATTTGTCAGGATATTTATCCCTTGTAAATATGCAGAGATCTACGTAGTTGACACTTCCATATGTTCCAGTCCTTTTGATTGACCGGATGGTTTCTTCCATTTGTTTGACTTTCTTTCTTATATCCTCGGTTTCTCATCCTTGAGATTGGTGATTTCAGAGGTTTTTTTGATGGTTCCCTCAATGGATTGAGGTTCAGGCATATGTGTTTCCATTATTTTGTTAGCACCTTGACTGCCCCCTTACATGGAGTACTCTGGTTAAGTTGGCATCTTTTGGCTTTGAGTTTGTTTACTTTGTTCTTTCAGTGGGATAGCCAGTTCTGCTATCTGATTTTTAAGTCCCTCAAGTTCTTCTCGAGATACAAAACTAGGTTTAGATGGGAGCACCTTCAGCCATATCGGTGTAGCGGCTTGTGCCTTCCTAAATTTTGATCTAGAATTAGAACCAATCTTTCTTACAAAAGGATATGTAGTTTAGTCCTAATAAATATCAAAGGGATGGATGCATGTACTGCATTATTTTTAGGTTTTTTAATATCTTCCTGCAAAACAAGGGTTAGTTTTTTTTATGACAGGGTAAGATGACATTTGATAATTGACAAGAATGGATATTTACAGGAATTGACATTTGGTATTGTCGGCGCCGGGAAAAATCTATAGTGTCTGTCTTTCCTAAGTTTATGTTGTTTGTTTTACCCTTTTGTGTTCGCTATGTCTATGAATTTTATGAAAGGGTGATGTTTTAGGAAAGCGATAACGACACAAGTGTCGACGACTTTGAAAAGATTAATTTTATTATTTTATGATTGGACCGAATGAGACAGAGCCGCTAGTTAATATGGTTTAAATGGATGTACCAACTCATTCGAGTTTTGAAAGTTTTTGCAATATGGTCCAATATGTGACTCTGTAAGATTGATCTGAAACCCGAGATTCGTGAAATTCGAGGGCTAGGTTAAGCGGGGGGAAGGTGTTAGGCACCTCCCGACTCACAAGAAAACACGGTACCACATCTTATTTGATTTTCTGTTCATAAAGTGTGCGTGTGTGTGTGTGTGTGAGCATGTGTGTGTGTTCTTTAATTTAAGTTTACTTATTTTATTCTAAGTCTTTATATTGGGTTGTTTGAAAGTAGTGTTGTACCTCTTTTGCGCCTAGGTACGATGGATTTGATTTGGCAAAAAGTTCATTTTTAACAAGATGTATGAATTGAAATGATGTTTTGGAAAATAAGATTTTTAAATCCTTCGCCCGACTAGGAATTGAGGACTTCGATACTTCCTTTTATTTATCTTTACGTTCATAAGGTGATCTACCCCAAATCGCTTTATTCTTTATGAAAAGCTCTTTGTGGTTTCGCTTGGAAAATTATTTAGGTGATAATGCATGCAAAAAGCGTCAAAAGGGAGTCGAATTATCCTCGGGCATGAAAGCCATCTCGATAAACCGAGCACCCACAACCACAAATTTTCATTATTATGAAATCTTAAACCCGATATATAGAAATGAAACCCTCAAGACGACTTTAAGATCTAATATTTACAAGTACAATAATACGACATTATTTAAACATTACAAGTAAGCAAAATGTCCATCGTGGGAATCTAGTCAACATCTAATCACTAGATCTCAACCTCGGGATTCGTAGGCTCACATTTATTGAAATAAACATATATACAACATGTCCTAAACTCAAGATCCGGTGGTTTCATTGGTTGAAAATCCTATCACGAGAGCTTAGGACCCTTCTCACCTTTAGATATAGATCAAGGGCTCAACAAAGTGATCGGGAATGATATAAAGCTGGTAAAACAAGTATATCTACCATGGATCTAAGCCGATTTAGCATACGGGTTAAAGCTTCATGCTTGATAACCACTCAAAAGGCTAGATCTAGTTTAGATCTAGGTAAATCTAGCCTACAGACTGTATCTACATCAATAAAATCGCATAATAACTAGTGGGAACTCAATATCCTCCACCAACTATACAATATCTATGTAAAACAACAAGTTAGACTACGCTTACACAATATATCACATAAAACTAGTGTTTCAAATAATATTTACAAAGAAAATGACCCGAAAAGGGCATTTTTCACCTTGGGGGACGCGTGAACAAGCTTTTTGAGGCTCAGGATCAACTTAGAACACTTAAGACTCTCAATATATGTAATATAGAAGATCAAACAATTCAAATTTGGTAGAAAAATTCTCAAACCTGAGGGTTTCTCTCTCTAGAAATCCTTTTCTCTCTCTAAAAGTCTTTTCTCCTATTTCAAATGAGTTGATGTTGCTCTTCTTAATCTGTTGGAGCCAGCCGCATACATACATGTGGCTAGCCGCATACATACATACGGCTAGCCGCATGTATGGATGCAGCTGGGCCCCGCGGGTCCCGCCGTCTTGAAATGTGTTCCTTCGATCCCGATTCAGAGAAAGTTGACCTTCTCAGACTAAACTTTCAGAAAGTCTTTGCGGAATGCGACGGAGTAAGATTGAGTCTGACTGAATCAGGGTCCGGGAAGATGATGCTGGTAGCTGAAATATATCTTCTGATTCCAAACGACAGTTAGTTGGTTTATCTTTGATGGCACGTAGTTTGAGGTTTGCTGAAGTGGTTTCCGGTGGACACTGTCTCAGCTTGGCAATCCTCGTTCGGTTCGCGACATGTTCGGACGTCATTGGTCTTTTGAATCATTCACGGGGTTGTCTCCGGGACGATCTGATACTTTTGCCTTACCTCGGGGTTATCTCCGAAGTAAAATTATGTTTTTGCCCTTCTGCAAGGTTAGTATAAAAGTAGCTAAATTTTGAGTGTCTACAGATGCCTCTCTTTGTCATATTTATGCAATGTAATGGAATGAACACGACAAAGATTACTAGACACAGAGAATGTATGACAAGGTATATCTGATGATGCAATGTCACGTATAAAATATGTAATGATATGTGAGATTATGATAAAGTTCTAAGGATCACGTCGTCGAGGTTAAGCCGACGCTCTCATTGGGTTGTAGCCAACGGATTACTTTATCGGGGCTGAGTTGAGGTTAAGCCGACACCCTTATTGGGTTGTAGCCAATATATTACTTTATGCATAGTGGTTTTGTGATTTTGGAGAAGTCCTTGATGAATCAGCGGTAGAATCCAGCATGACCGAGAAAACTCCGAATGCCCTTTACTAAAGTTGGCGGTGGCAGATTCTCTATTGTTTCCAATTTAGCCCGATCCACTTCCAACCCTTTTTTCGAAACTTTATGCCCAAGTATTATCCCCATTTGAACCATAAAGTGGCACTTTTCCCAGTTGAGCACTAGGTTAGTTTCTACACATCTCTTCAGTACCATGACTAGATTTTTGAGGCACTGTCAAAAGATTCCCCAAATACTGAAAAGTTATCCATAAACACTTAAACACTGCACTCCACCATATCTGAGAAAATTTCCATCATGCATCTCTGAAAGGTCATCCGTGCGTTACACAGTCTGAATGACATCCTTCTAAAGGAAAAGGTGTCATAGGGGCATGTGAACGTCATCTTTTCTTGATCCTCCGGTGCAATAACAATCTGGTTGTATCCCGAATACCCGTCTAGCAAACAGTAATACTCATGTCCAGCTAGCCTATCCAACATCTGATCAATAAACGGCAAGGGGAAATGATACTTGTGGGTTGCCTTATTTAGCTTCCTGTAGTCCATGCAAACCTTCCAGCTGGTCACTGTCCTTCTTGGTATCAATTTATTGTTTTCATTCTTCACTACTGTCATACCACCTTTCATTGGGACACACTGAACCGGGCTCACCCATGCACTATCTGATATTGGGTAGATAATTCCAGCATCAAGCCATTTCAAGATTTCCTTCTTCACTACCTCTTTCATAATTGGGTTGAGCCTTCGTTGTTATTCCACTGTAGGCTTACTATCCTCCTCTATCAGAATCTTGTGCATACAGATTGAAGGGTTGATTCCTTTGATGTCAGCGATAGTCCATCCAATAGCAGACTTGTACTCCCGTAGAACTCGTAACAACTTACTTTCCTGTAATTCGTTAAGTGCAGATGAAATAATAACAGGTAAAGTAAATGAATTACCCAAATAAGCATACCTGAGATGGTTAGGTAAGGGTTTAAGTTCTAGTGCATGTGGTTCCTCTAGAGATGGTTTCATCCTTGCTGATGAAGCTCCTGCCACTTCCAACGGCTCAAATGGTACTTTGAACATGTTCATCCTAGGATGTGCATCTTACAATTGCAGATATTCCATCGACTGATCTGGATCATCTCTATCACAATCTCCCATCAATGTTATTTCTAAAGGGTCGGTACTCAATATACGACCTTGTTCATCTCCCACCACTTTCTCAATTACATCTATGCGAAAGCACTCCTCATCAACTTTAGGGAAGTTCATGGCCTTGAACACGTTGAAGGTTACCTCTTAGTTTTGAACCCTCATGGTCAACTCTCCTTTCTGAACATCGATGAGAGTCCTACCGGTTGCCAAGAACGGTCACCAGAGGATTATCGGATTGTCCTTATCCTCTTCATAGTCCAGGATGATGAAGTTTGCTGGGAATATGAATTTATCAATTTTTACCAGAATATCCTCAACAATTCCCCGTGGATAAGTTACCGATCTGTCCACAAGTTGTAGGGAGATGTTTGTTGGTCTAGGTGCCAGTAAACCCAACTGAGTGTAAACTGATAGTGGCATGAAGTTTATACTTGCACCTAAGTCACATTGACATTTGTTGAAGGACACACTGCCAATTGTGCATGGGATGGTGAAACTGCTCGGATATTCCAGTTTAGGTGGGAGCTTCTTTTGCAAAATTACGCTACATTCCTCGGTTAATGCCACAGTCTCGAAGTCCTCTAACTTTTTTTTCTTCGACAAGATATCCTTTATGAACCATAACTAGGCATCTTCTCTAATGCTTCCACGAACAGAATGTTGATGTGCAGCTTCTTGAACACCTCTAGAAACTTAGTGAACTGCTTCTCTAATTTTTGTTTCCAGATCCGTTGTTGAAAGGTGGTGGTGGGTAAACTGTCGGTGTAACTACCTCTTCCTTTACCGCTGATTTTTCTCCTCCTTTGTTACCTTCCACTATTTCCTCCTCACTTGTCTCAACCTACTTTTTCGTTGTCAGCTCTTCTAAATCTTGATCTGCTAACTGTTTTCCACTCCGAAGTGCAACAGCTTGACATTGCTCATGACCTCCCCTCGGATTCTTTTTAATGTCACTCGTGAAGGTTCCTTGGGGTCTACTATTTAACGCACTTGCAATCTGTCCCATCTGAGTTTCTAAATTCTTGATCGCAACCGCCTGAGATTTTATTATCGCCTCATTCCCTGTTATGTACTTCGCAAGTAGATCCTTTAAATCTGTCTTCTTCTCGTGATGCGGAGCTGTCTGTTGATTTTGATTCTAAAAACCAGGGGGTATGATGGTCGTGGAGCCTGCTACTGGTTCTTATTTTGGTTCTGATTGTTGCTCCATGAGAAATTTGGATCCCTGATTATATGCATTCTGATATGTGTTAGGTGGCTTGTTGTAGCTACCCACAAACTGTACTGAAGCTAGATTTATCGCACAATGTTCTGCCGGATGCTCCCCTGCACAAAGCTCACATATGACTGCTACCTGCTGCATATTTCCACTTGACATGGCATCCATCTTCTTTGATAACGCTAATATTTGTGTGGATAGAACTGTCATAGAGTTCACTTCCAGAATACCTGCTACCTTGGGTTGAGTCATTTTCTCAGTCGGCCACTGATAGTTGTTTGCAGCCATTGTTTCTATCAAGTCCCATACCTCCTCAAATTTCTTTGCCATGAAAGCTCCACCTGAGGCTGCATCAATGCTAGTCCGTATATGACTCCCTAACATATTGTAGAATGTGTTTATCTGCATCCAATGCGGTATTCCATGGTGTGGGGATTTCCTCAACAACTCTTTATACCTTTCCCATATTTCATATAGTGGTTTTCTCTGCTGCAGTACAAATGAAGAAATATCCGTTCTCAATTTATGTGTTTTTGAAGGTGGGAAGAACTTAGCCAGAAATTTCTGCGCCAAATCGTTCCAGGTGGTGATTGACCCCGGTGGTAAAGAATGGAGCCAACCCTTTGCCTTATCTTTGAGCGTTAACAGAAACAAACTTAATCTGATAGCATCATCTGAAACCTCGTTGCACTTGAATGTATCGCATATCTCTATGAAACTGACAATGTGCTCATTCGGGTTATCATTCGGGAGACCCCTAAACTGACAATTGTTATGCACCATCTGTATAGTTCAAGGCTTGATCTCAAAGTTATTTGCATTAATCGCCGGCCTGGTAATACTTGACTGAATTTCTAAAATCCGCGGTGCAGCATAATCCTGCAGTGCTTTATGTTCCTCTTCAGCCATGGTTTCCGGTGTTTCAAGTTCTTCTAGAGTTTTCTCAATCCACTTACTTAACCGCTGAAACCGTTTATCGATGTCGTCCTCGAAAGGCAACAAATCTGGCTTCTTTGATCGAGTTTGCATGCACTACTCGAGATTACCTGAAATATAAATAAAACAAAAATAAGAATACAAATATATATATATATATATATATATATGTTTAACTAAAACTGATCTAATTAAACTAGTATTGTAAATAATAAAAGCAATTACTATCCCTGGCAACGGCGCCAAAAACGTGTTGGGTAAAATCTATACGCGCAACACGCATGTGTACGTGATCAACAAGTAATATAATGATAAGAAAAGTATCGTTCCCACAGAGACAATGACTACAATTTATCCTAACAATTACCAATTTTATATTATCTCAACTTTATTAAACCAATGATTAAATGATGACATTTGTGTAAAACTACTACTCAGACTATAATTAACACTATTCCAGGAATTTAACAAGTTTTTGGAGAATTAAGCCCATAACTTCACTTATTGTTTCACTTCAAATGCCATACTTTCTTTTAACTTATATCAATCATTCCAGATTATTAACCAAGAACATGAAAGTAGATATAACCATCTCTCAATGCATTCCATCCATACTCACTCAAATCCACAATGGATAGAATTAAGCAAGACACCTTAATTAACTAACTCACTTTATATCTATGTGAATTATAATTAAAAAAGGATTAATATCAAGTTCTATGTAGATTACGAATGATACATAGATATCTCTATCCTACACATGAATTATGAATTCTAACTTACTGTAGAAATCATAAACATACGTCACTATGGTCAGTTTCGATTCCATGTGTCATCTCTCGAGTTTATATGGAATTAAAAAAAATTATGATCAAGCAATATCATAAATTTAGCACACACCATAGCAAATAATCTAAAAATAATCTCCATAAGCTAACATGAAAGCATGTCAATCCTTAGTTAAATAATAAGATCCGTTGTAGACTTAAATAGCAAATTAGTTCATCATAAGCGAAGTAAAAACCATAATCCACAATGTAAATAACATCCTGAATACAAGGTATAGATGAAGCGAGAAAGTAGAATCTGAAATTGTATCAATACTCATCTTCACGTTCGCCTTGCGTTCGTCGTGCCTCGCTTTGCTTCAGTTCTCCTTATGTATCAACTCTCACGAACTAGGGTTTATTACTGTCTCAGTATATCTCATATAAGCCTCTCTGATAGCCTTATATGTCCTCCTAATTGCTAGCCAAAACCGCAGCCTTCTTTCTAGTAGAATCCTACTCCAACAAGGAAATAAATCAATCTGCCGCAAAACTCGCCTAGGCGAGTTTTTAACCTTGAAGATGTGCGCTCCGGCGAACCTACGCCTAGGAGAGAATTTCAAGCTATAAAACTGCGCCCCGGCGCATATTGCAGGACTTGTGCAAATTTTTTCTGTTAAGTCCTCATCTCCTTGTGCTTTTCATCCCAGCCATTCCCTGAACACAAAGCAATGCAAATGCGTGAAATGGAACTTAAAAATACTTAAATTAGCAATATCTTTGGTTTAAACGGCATAAATTTGTAGGCATGAAACCTACTTATCAATTGCCACCAGATTACATCATCGGGGATCGAGCCGATGCCTTCACTGGTTCGTTGCCAACAGATTACATCATCGGAGTCATACCGATGTCTTCACTGGGGGATTACATCATCGGGGTCATGCCAATGCCTTCACTGGTTCGTTGCTGATGGATTACATCATCGGGGTCATACCGATGCCTTCACTAGTTCATTGCCAACGGATTACATTATCAGGGATGTGCCTCTGTCTGCGCTGGGTTGTAGTCAACGGATTTCACCATCGGGGCTGAGCTGACCTGCGTTGGTTCGTTGCCAATGAATTACATCATCGGGGTTATTCTGATGCCTTCACTAGTTTATTGCCAACGGATTACACCATCGGGATTATGTTGATGCCTTCACTGGTTTGTTGCCAACGGATTACACCATTGGAGTTATATCGATGCCTTCACTGGTTCATTTCCAACGGATTACACCATTGGGGTTATGCCGATGCCTTCACTGGTTTGTTGCCAACGAATTACATCATCAAGGTTAAGCCGATGCCTTCACTGGTTCATTGCCAACGAATTACACCATCAGGGTTATGCCGATGCCTTCACTGGTTTGTTGCCAACGGATTACATCATCGGGGTTAAGCCGATGCCTTCACTGGTTCATTGCCAATGGATTACACCATCAAGGTTATGTCGATGCCTTCACTGGTTTGTTGCCAACGGATTACACCATCGGGGTTATGCCGATGCCTTTACTGGTTTGTAGCCAACAAATTACATCATCGATTACAAAAAAGAGTTTTCTTACTTGCGACCCCGCTGGATTAGATACTCACTTGAGTGATGACCCGGGTGCCGCTGACGTCCCCGGAGGATGCGGCCCGTCCTTTCACTATGTATATTTGAACTTCGGTACAGAGGCCTTGACTTAGGAGGACTTGGCGTAGGTTGACATGTTTGATGATGTAGATTTCATTTGCTAGGCCTTTTGTTAGTCGACGGGCGGCTTCGCCCCATTTCCCTGTACTTTTTTACTTTTAATTGTAGGACAGAGATGATATTTGATGTATACAATTTTATGTATTTCGCAGAGATGTATATATAATGCTTTTATTCACTACATATGTCATGATGCATGCATTAAATGTCATGGATTCACATTTATAAATTGTGAGTTAGGATTTACCCCTGTGTGGTCTTTTGATACCGTTTTACAGATGAGGCGTTGGTTTTTTCTTGGGTAATGATCTATAAGGAATTTTTTCCTTCTTTTGTCGTCGCAAGCTCATGTCATTGTAATTTCTTTCAGAAGTCCTCTCATTTCTTTTGATGAGAAGATTGGTCCTGCCTTAGGCTCCTTCCTATTTATTGAATCGCAAAATGCCCTAGCCTTTTCGCATGTTGCTACCAAGGATTAATGTAAGAAACTCGTTTTATTGACCAAGTCAAGAGTGAGCAATATCCTGCACATCAGACGAAAAATAAAATGTGCTAAAAGCTTGACGGCTCGGGCCGTCGAGGATAATTTTGATATAAAGATTAGTATAATCTCATCAATGAGGCATATGAAGTTAAAGTTCATGAAATTGAATGCTCATTGGGTTTGCCACTTAACTCGTAATTGCTGTATTTTTATCTTATCGCTAAAGATCTTAAACTTGAGTATGAAAATAATTTTTTTTCTAAGCATGTTTTGAATCGCTAACCTCAAGGTTATTTTTTATATCTTTTATCTTAAGGAATTTTTTCATTTAACAAGTTATGAAATTGCAAGAAAACTTTTAAGCATCCATGGTTATTGTTCATGAGTAAGATTATATTCAAAAGACTTATCTCCCTTTATCAAAGATACTTTGTCTTCGCTCTAGAATCGTTCTTCGCAGAATTAACGTCATATGACATGTGCACTATGAGTGACGCCACCCTTAGTAGGGGTTTCCCTTCCATGACTTTAGATGATCTAGTTCTGATTTCGTAAAATTTTTTCTTAACTCCAATTTTCTTTTTTTCTTTTTCTCCTCGCTTAACTTGTCTCGCTTTCTTAGGCTATTCAGAGTTACCCATTTAACAAGTTTTGGACCAATGACTCCCAAACCAAACGGCTTTAGGGCATTAGGTGTAAAGACACCCCTTCGAGTTTACTTGCTTGAGTAACAAAGGCCACACTTTGAGATAATTCAGGCGATCTAATTTATTTTCTCTTCGCCTGACCCTATGCAAGATTCATTTTCTTAGGCTTAAGTTACCCATATAACGAGTGTTAGGCCGGTGACTCCCAAACCAGACGGCTTTAGGGCACCAGGTGTAAAAACACCCCTCAAGCTTAATTACTCGAGTAACCCAGGCCACAATTTTGATCTGCTCAGGTCTTGCCGTTTATCTCCTCACAATGCTCGTTTTCTTAGGCACTAAGTTACCCATGTAGCGAGCGTTAGGCCGATGACTCCCAAACCAGACGACTTTAGGGCACCAGGTGTAAAGACACCCCTCAGGCTTAATTACTCAAGTTACTCAGGCCACGATTCGAGACATTAGGTTCGCCATCACTTATCTTCTATCTTCGCATTAATTGTCATCGATGTCGCCATAGTTTCACACCCCACAATTAAGAGTTGGGGCAACTGCAAAGTGCAGGCATGTATATGAGGTCGATTCTGCTCCAAAATGCACTTTGGACTAGGATGTCGTGCCTAATCAAAAGGTTGAATAGTTTTAATTCTTTAATCGTTCTCGTGATTCTTTCTCCACGAATGCTTATCAGAATTAATCTATTCATAACAAGTTAAAAAAATCTTCTCTTTTAAAACATTTTTCTAAGATTCTAACGCAAGATTCATCTATACTTAAACTGGCTATCATCGCTAATGTATATCATCGCTAATGTATGGAGATAGAAAATAAATAAATGGATGAAAGAGTCGTACCTCGCATGTGGATCATTGTATTCTAAGAAAATTATGATTAGAATAAACTAAATGATCGTACCAGATTGCCAGTGAAATGATATGAGATAAGCTCTGATGATAACGTCGTATGTTAAAAAGATCACGCTATAGGTGTCGACTTGCATTTTCCCTTTTTGGATGGTCAATAAATTCCCCAGTGTCTAGTTGTCGTTGTCTCTGACATTGCCCCAGTCTTGCTTGTCATAAGGGTACTAATATCAAGTTGTCGTTGATTTTGAAATTGCCCCAGTCTTGCTTGTCGTTTGGAGTAGTCGCTTTATTGTATGTTTGACAGATGGGCTGATAAGATGCCAAGATCGCAAGAGTCTTTTACCTCCTAATCCACATAGTGAACAGGTAGTGGAAATTATCTTTGATGTTTGGGTGCGCCAATCATCTCTTCTAACTTGGAGGTGCACTTGGTGTAATCTTCTCTGTATTCACATTTTGCATCGCCTTGTTTTATATCTGTACTCGCTGATGATCATGCTTGACATATCGCTGTGTTTCTCAATTCATGTTATCTTTGGCTTTGGTGTTTGATGTCGAGAGGCCTTTGGATTCCACTGAATTGGATCTAAGAACTCGGTTTGGTTTCTGATGTATCAGTTGCAACCAGGCTTGCTTTGGTTTGTAAGGCTTGATTTGTGGCTTTTATCTTGGAGAGTAGGTCATCGAGTATGAGATAAACTTTGTCACGATGGCCACTCACGCACTTCGGTAGGTTAAAAGGAAATCAAGTCTTCTCGCACTTTCGGGGTTGATGAGTTGTTGAAGAGTCACATCTTGGGATCGCTGAATTATTGAAAATGGTTTTTTGACTTTTGTAATAGTTAGACCGCGTCATTACTGGCTGCCTATGTACTCATTTAAAAGGAGATCAGGTCTTACGAAGTTCACGCCAAGGATATCATAAAATTGAATTTTTTTCTTTTTCTATTTTTCTATTTTTTACATAACAACACGTAACATAATAATGCATAAAGCATAAAATAAGACATAAATCTAATGATACCAGTCCCAACATCTCCTGAAACTCGCAATCGTATTCTCTGAATCTACGCATTCTAGGGTTAGCTGAGGCTTGATAGTTCAGTTTCAAGAGGTCAGGTTTCCTTCGATGCTGGAAGTAGAGGTTACTTCCTTGTCTGGAACATCTTCAATTATCGCCATAACTTGATCACGTCCGAATTCGAAACATCCCACTGGGACGCTCAAACTAGACCCGTCATAAAAAGGGATAAACACTTAATTCCTTGATGGGTTAACTTTGTCGATACCCTCACCTCGTTTACCTTGATCTGTTCCTTCATATTTTCTATGGGCCTGGGAGGTTTTGACTTTGAAAGTTCTCTCGAACGTTTGTTGCATTTCTCGCCAAAAGCTTTCCCTTTTGGCTTTTTCTTCATTGCAAAGGATCAATCTTTCCTGCTCATCATCCAGCAGGGTAGAATCAGGAGTGTGGTTGATAACTACGGGCAACATGATATTTGACGGTGGTAGAGGAATTCCCTTAGGGGACTCACTTCTTTCCTCTGCCATTCCTCGCATTATGACCAGTCCACCTTGTGTTCCGCTAAGATTTGTGCTCATAGTCATCACTTCCTTTGAACTGTCTGTCTCGAGTGGAAATCTTAAGCTTTTTATTTCCCTTTTGCCTTTTCCGGTCATGGGGATTTCTATCTTCAGCTCTCCATTTTCAATGAGATCCTGGATTTTGTGTTACAGAGCCCAACATCCCTCGGCCGCATGTCCTGGTGCTCCGGAATGATAAACACACCTCTTGTTGAGATCATATTGCCTTCCTTTGGGATCCATAGGTGGAGCGAGCTCAGTGATCTTTTTCTGTGCAATCAACAATGCTAATACATTTTCCATCGAGTCTCCCAGAGGCGTGAATACCCTTCTTCGCCAATTCTCCTCGACTTTCGGTGTCGTAGGATTTCAGGGGTTTGCAGGTGTCTGGAATGTTGTTTGATCTTTCCTCTTTAAGAATTCGCATTCCTCGGGATGATTTTTCCGCTGGCGAGATCTTCTTGTAATTTTAACATTCCAATTTTCCTGCCCTTTCACATCTCTCGCTTGGATCATATCTGTTACTCTTTGGATCTAGAGGTGGAGCCAAATCATTAATTTTCATATGGTGGATCAATAAGGCCAATATATTCCCGAGGGAATCACCTAGTGGAGTAAACACTCTATTTTCCATTCTTTCAAATTTTCTCTGTCTATCCTAGCTTTGGTTGAATGTGGCATGTTGTTGTTGTGGCAGATCGCTTCCCTTTATCCAGGTAGAGGGACTATTGTCTGGTCTCCTAGATTGCCCCTGTGAAATAAAGGATACATCTTCATCGTTCTCCTTGTGTATCGACTTGGGAGCGCTCGCATAGTTACCAGACTGTATATGTTCGACGACTGCTTCCAAGGCTGTGAGGTCTTTGATCTTACCAGACTTTAAACCCATCTCTGCCATTTCCCCGTGTTTTATCATTTCGGAGAAGGGTTTTCCTATTCCCGCTAGGACTCTCTCGTAATAAGGCGCTTCTTGGATGTCGATGAAAGTTATCACCATCTCAGCTTCATTCATTGGCGGGTTAACCTGGGCTGCCTTGTGCCTCCACCTCTGTGCATAATCCTTGAACGGTTCATTGCTCAGTTTCTTAACTTTGGTCACTTGGTAGTGATCAGGTGCCATTTGGGTTTGGAAGCTGTACTGGTTGAGGAAAACATGGGCTAAATCTGCCCAACCATGGACCTTGGAGTTGTTGATTCGGGCGTACCAAGTTCGGGCTTCACTAGTAAGGATTTTTTGGAACAACTGCATTCGGAGGTTCTCATCCTCGGCATAGGATCCTAACTCGCCTATGTATACCTTCAGATTGGTGTAACGCCTAAACCATTGTATTTCTCAAATTTTGGGACTTGAAATTTATCAGGGTATCTGGCTTTGGGGAAGATACATAAATCAGAATAAGTAACACTTCCGTGGGATCCTTTCCCCTTCATAGATGGGATAACATCCTCCATCTGTCGCATCTTCTTCCTGATGTCTCTTGTTTCTCTGTCCTCTCGAAGGTCTACTATTTCCCTTGTCATCATTTGGATCGGGTCCTTCTTGGCTAATTCGACATCGAGTGGGGACACTAGGGTAGATGCCGGAGTATCACTATCATTTCCTAGTGTTTGGACTCCTCCCTGAACAGAGGATTCAGTGTGATTCTTCAGTTTGGGTTCTTGAGATACTTTACATTGCTCTCTTAACAGGGTGGTCATCTCAGCAATCTATTTCTTAAACTCCTTGAATTATTCTCGAGATACCGGGATAGGTTCTGATGAACTTCCTTCAGCCATTTTGACTGGTGGTGAACGGACCTTTTTATCTCGGAATCGAGTTCTAGGACCAATCTGCACAAAACATATATCTAGTTTAGATTGGATATTGGTGGACAGAGATGCATGATATGCTATGCATCAGTTTAATGGTTTTTTAATCTTTTCCTGCAAAACACTGGGTTAGTCGAATTGATGACAGGATATGAAAGACGTACAAATGACAGTACAAGATGATGGTCATTTATATACGTGGAAGAGTAAATAGGGCATGAAGAGACATACCGCGCGTTTGGTTTATCAGAGGCTGACCTATCTTAGGTTTACTCTCACGGGCTTTTTGAAATTGGTTCCCAGATCTTCGCAATTTACTTGATGAAAACATCCATTTTTCAATTGGAACTGATATGAGTAGTGCCTTTCCTGAGCCTCACAATGGAAACACCCAGAGGAATCCAGTAATAAAAAATCGACGGGATTGCCTCCTAATGGAGGTACCACACAACATACATTCACATACATTCGCGTCCTCACCGTATGCAGTATGATGACATTGTGCGAAGCACTAATTTATTGTGCGAGGCACTAATACAAAAAATGTTGACTCTGGGAAGTCGCCACCTGTCGACTCTGGGAAAAATCTATAGTGTCCGTCTTTCCTAAGTTTATGTTGTTTGTTTTCCCTTTTTATGTTCGCTATATCTATGGATTTTATTAAAGGGTCATGTTTTAGGAAAGCTATACCGACATAAATGTCGACGACTTTGAAAAGATTGATTTTATTGTTTTATTAATGGACCAAATGAGACAGAGCCGCCAGTTGGTATGGTTTAAATTGATGTACCAACTCATCCTAGTTTTGAAAGTTTTTGCAATATGGTCCACTATGTGACTCCGTAAGATTGATCTAAAACCCAAGATTCGTGAAATTCGGGGGCTAGGTTAAGCGGGGGGGGGGGGGGGGGGGAAGGTGTTAGGCACCCCCCGACTCCCGTGAAAACACGGTACCGCATCTTATTTGATTTTATGTGCATAAAGTGTGTGTGTGTGTGTTCTTTATTTTAAGTTTACTTATTTTATTCTAAGTCTTTATTTTGGGTTATTTGAAAGTAGTGTTGTACCTCTTTTGTGCCTAGGTACGAAGGATTTGATTTGGCAAAATGTTCATTTTTAACAAGATGTATGAATTGAAATGATGTTTTGGAAAATAAGGTTTTCAAATCCTTCGCCCGACTAGGAATTGAGGACTTCAATACTTCCTTTTATTTATCTTTACGTTCATAAGGTGATCTACTCCGAATCGCTTTATTCTTTATGAAAAGCTCTTTGTGGTTTCGCTTGGAAAATTATTTTGGTGATAATGCATGCAAAAACCGTCAAAAGGGAGTCAAATCATCCTTGGGCATAAAAGCCATCTCGATAAATTGAGCACCCACAACCACAAATTTTCATTATTATGAAATCTTAAACCCGATCTATCGAAATAAAACCCTCAAGACGGCTCTAAGATCTAATATTTACAAGTACAACAATACGACATTATTTAAACATTACAAATAAGCAAAATGTCCATCATGGGAATCTAGTCAAGATCTAATCACTAGATCAAGATCTAATCACTAGATCTCGACCCCGGGATTACTAGGCTCACATTTATTGAAATAAACATATAGACAACATGTCCTAAACTCAAGATCTGGTGGTTTCATCGGTTGAAACCCCATTACGAGATAGTAGGACCCTTCTCACCTCTAGATATAGATCTAGGGCTCAACAAAGTGATCGAGAATGATGTAAAGGGGGTAAAACACATAGATCTACCATGGATCTAAGCCGATCTAGCATACGGGTTAAAGCTTCATGCTTGATAACCACTCAAAAGGTTAGATCCGGCTTAGATCTAGATAGATCTAGCCTACAAACTGGATCTACAATAACAAATTTGCATAATAACCAGTGGGAACTCAATATCCACCACCAACTATACAATATCTATGTAAAACAACAATTTAGACTACGTTTACACAATATATCACATAAAACTAGTGTTTCAAACAATATTTACAAAGAAAGTGACCCGAAAAGGGCATTTTTTACCTTAGGGGACGCGTGAACAAGCTTTTTGAGGCTCGGGATCAACTTAGAACACTCATGAATCTCAATATATGTAATATAGAAGATCAAAAAATTAAAGTTGGTAAAAAACACTCAAACCCGAGGGTTTCTCTCTCTAAAAATCTTTTCTCCTCTTTCAAATGATCTGATGCTGCTCTTCTTAATCTGTCGGAGCCAGCCGCATACATACATGCGGGTAGCCGCATGTATGGATGCCCGCATGTATGGATGCGACTAGGCCTCGCGGGTCCCGTCGTCTCGAAACGTGTTCATTCGATCCCGTTTTAGAGGAAGTTGACCTTCGCAGACCAAACTTTCATAAAGTCTTTGCGGAAGGCGATGGAGTAAGATTAAGTCTGACTGAATCAGGGTCCGAAAAGATGATGCTGGTAGCTGACATATATCTTCTGGTTCCAGACGACAATTAGTTGGCTTATCTTTGATGACACGTAGTTTGAGGTTTGCTGAGGTGGTTTCCGGTGGACACTGTCTCAGCTTGGCGATCCTCAATCGGTTTGCGATATGTTCGGACGTCATTGGTCCTTTGAATCATTCACAGGGTTGTCTCCGGGATGATCTGATACTTCTGCCTTACCTCAAGGTTATCTCAGAAGTAAAATTACGCTTTTGCCCTTCTGCAAGGTTAGTATAAAGGAAGTAAAATTTCGAGTGTCTATAGATATTTGACAGGAATTAATATTTAACATATATCGAAAGAGGAAAGACATGGATAGACTTCCCTTTGCGTTTGGATTATCAAAGGCTGATCTATCTTAGGTTACTCTCACGGGCTTTTTCGACATGAAGGTTCCCTGATCATCGCAATCTACTAAATGGGAAGTGAATCCAATCTTTTAATTGGAGCGGATCTGAGTGGAGCCTTTCCTGAGCCTCGCGGGATTATTCTCTTCTTGAGTCTAGTAATCAGCCACTGACGGGTTTTCCTTCTGCTGGAGGAATCACATAACATACATTCATAAACATTTATCGCGTCTCATCGCATGTAGAAGGATGACATTGTGTGAAGCACTAATATAAAGCGCTGTAAACATTCATTCACACACATTCAATGTAAAGAAAACATTTATCACACACACAAAAATAATAGGGAATTGAAAAGATTGAAATGCGGATTAGGCCCTCTATTAACCCCAGCAGAGTCGCCACCTGTCAACACCTGGAATTTCATTTTCCTAGGTTTTGTTTCTACCCTTTTGTATTTCGCTAGGTTGATTTATTTGTTAAAAGGGTGATTTTTAGGAAAGGATTGACATAAATGTCGACGATTATG
Organism: Panax stipuleanatus; assembly: GCA_020205555.1. Classification (NCBI taxonomy): domain Eukaryota; kingdom Viridiplantae; phylum Streptophyta; class Magnoliopsida; order Apiales; family Araliaceae; genus Panax; species Panax stipuleanatus. Next base: position 19,850,330 of record CM035120.1, read on the forward strand.
AAAAGATTGATTTTTATGATTGGGCTGATTTAGACAGAATCGTCAGTTGGTATGAGTTCAAAAAGATGTACCAACTCATCCAGTTTTGAAGGTTTTTTTCCAATATGTGACGCCGTTTAATTGGTCTAGAATTCGAGATTCATAGAGTTCGGGAGCTTGCTTAAACCAGGGGAAGGTGTTAGGCACCCCTCGAATTCCGTGAAACACGATTACCGCTACTTTTCATTCCATATGCATTAAGTGTGTGTGTGAATATGCAAAAGTGCTTTATTTTGACAGTAGTTTTGTGCCTCTTTGGACCTACGTACAAAGAGTTTGATTTACATAAAAGTTCATTTTTATCATGTAAAACTTATAAAAGTGATATTTTTTGGAAAGCTGGTTTTCAAACCCTTCGCCCAAATAGGAATTGAGGCCCTTTGATACTTCCTATTTTTTATTTTATTAGCCGCTTAATTTGATTTTAATAGAGATACGAAGTATCTTCGGAAGCTAAATAAAAAATATTTACAAGGGTCGGGCTCCATATGGGCATGGAAGCCATCGAAGTAAGCCCGAACACCACATACATGATTTTCAATTATTTCAGGGCCTTAAATCCGGATACCATTTTAAGGCCCGAGATTTACATGTACAATGGATTGCAAGATGGCAAGACAACTTAAACAAGTCCATCATGGGAACCGAATCTAGATCCATTACTTGGATCTTTGACCCTGTGATTCCTAGGCTCACATGGCATCATTTAAAAGCTTGCACGATGAATATATTGAATCAAAGTATATATATACTTCCTAACTTCGCTAAACAAGTGATTTATCACTTAAATCATTGTACGCGAGTATTTAAGCTTCTCGTTTCCTCTAGATATAGATCTAGGATAGCGTGGTCGCATTAATATTTACAAAACTAGAAAATAAACTAGATCTACCTAGATCATAGCCAATCTAGCTTAACGGTTCAAGTTTTGCAACTTTTGAACCGATTAAAAGCTAGATCTGGCTAGATCTAGTCAATACACTTTAAATATTGACTATTTACACTAAATGAACAGTTAAACGTTAGATCTAACCATAACCAAGTAAGATATATATATATATATATACACATCACTTATATATATATTAAAGTAGTAAATGAGCACAGATCTGAGAAGATCTTACAGTATAGCTTGAGATCTGCAACGAACGGCTAAAAAACTTTCAAAACTTGATTTAAACTGGTGGAAACTTGATATATAAAAGTTTATATGTATATGAGTGTTTATAATAGAGTTCTATAGAGTTTGAGAAGAAGAATTGCTCCTTTTCTTTCTCTAACTCTCGAATTTCCCTCTCTAGAAAGTATGAAACTGAGATCTCTCCCTTTCAAATGAACTGGGGGTCTGATATTTAAAGAGTGGTCCCTGCTGCCTCGAAGTTCGTTCCCTCAATTATAACGCAGGCTACTGAAACGTTCGTATCTTGCAATTCAGGAATCGCATGGAGATATGCCATACCATTCAGGAAAGCTCTTTCTGAGAGCTACGTAAGAACATAGGGCTTGACCTTTTCTGAATCCGGGATGATGGGTCCATGACCAGAATAACATCTTTAAGTCTCCATAGGTAGTCCGTTGAGCTGTCTTGCGCAGTTTGCACTCAGGATTGCTGCGGTGATTCTTTGTGAGCCTATTCCTAGTTGGACGGTCGTTATTCATGTTGTGTTGTCAACATTCCTTCTTTTCCCTCCTGGGGTTTCTTCGAGGCTGAAGTGGTTGAGGCTGTCCCTCGGGGTTGTCCCGAGGGTTGAGGCATGTCCTTAGAGTTGTCTTTGAGGCTGAATTTGATAGTGTTTTCCACTCGGAGTTATTTTCGGGGTTGAAATTATGATGTTGTCTTTCCTCGTGGTTGTCTTCGAGATGTAAAAAACACTTTTGCCCTCTTGCATGGTTAGTAACAGGAAAATGAAATTTTGAGTGTCTACACATATGATGAGGCAATGAGTAAAATAAACTCATATAATTGGCAAACCGCCACGAAATCCAAAATGGACTCCATGTATGAGAACCAAGTATGGAATTTGGTTGCTCCACCAGAAGGCATAGTGCCTATAAGGTGCAAATGGGTCTTTAAAAGAAATACTAGGGCAGATGGTAAGGTGGAGACTTATAAAGCCAGACTGGTGGCAAAAGGTTTTAAGCAAATATAAGGAGTTGACTATGATGAAGGCTTCTCACCAGTTGCAATGCTCAAGTCCATTCTGATTTTTCTTGCGATTACAACTTACTATGACTATGAAATCTGGTAAATGGACGTGAAAATTGCCTTCCTTAATGGGAAACTAGAAGAGGATGTATATATGATACAACCAGAGGGATTTTTTTTTCAAAAGTTGGAACAAATCGAATTTGTAAGCTACACCGATCCATTTATGGATTGAAGCAAGCTTCTCGCAGATGGAACATCTATTTTGATGAGATAATTAAAGAGTTTAAATTTATCAAAAATGAGGATGAACCTTGTCGACGTCGAAAAAAATCCACGGGTCGGGTCACAACCCGGATCTTTTATCTCTTCCTAAGTTATCTCTACCCTTACTCTTTTTATTGCGAAAAAGGTTTTGAAGGGTTTTTTAGGAAAAAACCAACATGTATCATGTTGACGATTTGAACGTTTTAAAGAGTCGCTAGTTGGTAGATTTGAAATGGTTGTACCAACTCAACCGAGTTTTGTTTGAAAGAGGCCCAATTATTGGACACTGTCGAAACTTGATCTTTGAAAACAAAGTTTGAGTTCGGGGGCTTGGTTAAGTGTGTGGAAGGTGTTAGGCACCCCAAAACTCCCGTGTAAACACGGTACCACAATCTTTTCAATATTTCCCTTAAAACTGAAATACGTGTGTGAATGCTGTTTCAAAATTGGGCCTATGTTTAAATGATTGAAAGTAGTGCTTTATTTCGTTGAACCTATATACGAAGGGTTTGATTTGATTTGGAAAAAATCTTTGATTTGATTTGCAAAAGTATTTGATTTGATTTGCAAAAGCTTTTCTTTTGATTGAATTGAAAATGATGTTTTGAAAGCTGGTTATCAAACCCTTACGCTAACATAGGAATTGAAGCCTGTTGATACTTCCATTTATTATCTTTTTAAGCCTTAAGTTTTGCTTTTAAATGGTGATTTGTCGAGCTGTGAAGTATCCTCGACCACAACATATATATACAAAGGTGGGTCTCCTCATGGGCATGATAGCCATCGGAGGGACTCTAACACGACAAACCATATTTCACTATGTTGAGACCTTAAATTCGGATAACCGTTTTAAGGTCTTTTGCATATATATTTTATAAAAAAACTGACAGGGTACATCTGTAAAGCAGTGTTTGTCCATCGTGGGAATCAGATTTTGATCTATTTTAACGTGAATCCAACGATTCCTAGGCTCACATGTGAGTAGCCAATAAACCTGCACAGTTCAAATTTGTACAGAAATAAATATATATCCCAAATATCGCTAGAACCGAGGATTCATTCAGTGAATTCGGGTTCGCACGACCGAAGCGTCTTGTTCCCACTAGATAGTGATCTAAGGGACGCAAGGTTACTTTTGTAACTGAAACTAGAAAAATGCTATATTTAAGTAAATCTCAACCATTCTAGCTTCCTGTTCAGTCTGTACTGATTTTGAACTTTTTGAAAGCTAAAGTTGGTGAGATTTAAATAAATCTAGTTCGCCCGCAGATATATCAGTGTCGATTCATATCAAATGAATATTTAAAGCAATAATTTAATAACACGAGTAAAGCAATATATATACAATTATATATATACAAAAACTGTAAAGGGCGATGGATTTTCACACTGGTGCCCGGACAGGAATTGAAATATATATATATATATATATATATATTAATAAAAAAGTAGTCAACCAAGACTGGAAAGAGAACACAGTGGTGATGAAGGCTGCTGATATACACATTTATATATATAAAAGCAGTAAAAAAGCCACAAAATAATTCAGGCCGAAATGAAATGTAAATGTACAGAAAAGTAGTCAACCAGGGACTGGGAAGATCACCTAGTAATGGTGAAGTGTGTAAAAATAGTATAAAGGCCACAGAATGATCCAGGCCGGACTGGAATATATAAATATATATAGAGAGACAGAAACGTAGTCAACCAAGACTGGGAAGAGAACCCAGTGGTGGTGAAGGCTTCTTATATATGCATAAATATATATAAAAGCAATAAACTACCTCGGATTTGACATCCGGGCTTGACAGAATTGAAAAGTTAGTATATATACAGTTAACTAAACACAAAAAAGCCAAACCCGGACTGGAAAGATAACCCAGTCTGGCGAAGTTGCCAAAACGAAGATGCTACTGCATTGAAGCTGTTAGAGCTGGCGGATCGTCAATCCGAGTTGCAGAAATGCCAAAAAATACGTTTATGTACAAAAATGTACCAAAAGTTGACAAAAACCGCAACGAACTACGTTTCGGGCATTTTTAGAAAACGAAACTTGATATGCAAGTGCAAAACAGTGCAAAGAAGTAATATTGACTTTCTGATCGTAAAAATACTCACAATGGGCTGCTACACGGGCTTTTTGCCAAATTGCAGGCTCTTAACGTACAAATCTACCGGTTATTTTCTGATATGTGGTAGTATGTGGGTATATCTACGTGTTAGAGTGAAAAAAATTTGGGTTTGGAAGACTTAAAAATGATTGAATATCAAACGGGCAGAGGTTCGAAGCGTTTTTTCATTTTTTAAAATAAAGGGGGTGCCCTCTTATTTATAGGCCAGGGAGCCTCTGCTCTACCTTCTGCTGCTGTAGGTAGAGGTGCGGCTCCCCTGGTGGGCCCACGTATCGGGTTGAGTCATCTCGAAGTACGTGCACTCTGAGAAATGCAAGGTCAAAGTCAAAACTTTTTAACTTTTGATCGGAGCGTCAGTTTGAGGCGTACTATATCTTCCCAGAAAGCCCTGGTCGAGAGTGTCACAATGACATGGGATAAAATATTTTTCGGGTCCAAGAAGATAGTTTCATAACCAGGTCTTCGATTCTCCGCAGTTATCCGTTGAACTGTCTTGCGCTGTTTGCACTTGGGATCATCGTTATGGTTCGTTCTGACCTTGGTGGCATCAATTCAGCTTGAGTTTGACCGAATCATATTGAAGTTGATAAAATAACCATTTTGCCCTTCCCGAGGTTGCCCTTAGTGTCGGCATGGCCTTCGGTTGACTTCCAAAAGTTATCTCCAAGACTTGGACCCCATTCGAGTCTGTTTGTCCTCAGTGTAGTCCCTGGGGCTGACTTGGTTGTTCCAAGTTTTCCTCTGGAGGTGTTATGGAGCTTCAGGTTTGTTCCTGAAGGTGACTTGACTTCTTGGGTTGCGATCGGGGCTGACCTGTACATTCCGGGTTGAGACCGGGGCTGAGTTAATATCCTGAGATTGGTGATCGAGGCTATGGTTGTCCTGGTATTGGTGATCAGGGTTAAGTTGATATCCCAGGTATTGAGACCGAGGCTAAATTGAAGGCCTGATATTGAGATCACGGTTGAACTAATGGCCTGATATTAAGATCGGGGTTGAACTAATGGCCCGATATTGAGATCGAAGTTGAACTGATGGCCTGATATTGAGATCGGGGTTGATCTGACGGCCCGATTGGAGATCTGGGTTGGTATGATGGCCCGATATTGAGATCGGGGTTGATCTGACTGTTCAATTAGAAATCGGGGTTGATTTGATGGCCCTATATTGAGATCGGGGTAGATTTGACTGCCCGATTAGAGATCGGGGTTGATTTGGTGGCCCGATATTGAGATTGGGGTTGATCTGATGGCTCGATTAGAGATCGGGGTTGATATAATGGCTCGATATTGAGATCAGGGTTGATCTGAAGGCCTGATTGGAGATCGAGATTGCTATGATGGCCTGATATTGAGATCGGGGTTGATTTGACGGCCCTATTGAAGATCGAGGTTGATTTAATTGCCCGATATTGAGATCAGGGGTTGATTTGACGGCCCGATTGGAGATCAAGGTTGATTTGATTGCCCAATTAGAGATCGTGGTTGATATGATGGCTCGATATTGAGATAGAGGTTGATTTGAAAGCCCAATTAGAGATCGGGGTTAATATGATGGCCTGATATTGAGATTGGGGTTGATTTGATGGCCCGATTGGATATCGGGGTTGATTTGATGGCTTGATAATGAGATCGGGGTTGATTTGACTGCCCGATTGGAGATCGGGGTTGGTATGATGGCCCGATATTGAGATCGGGGTTGATTTAACAACCCGATTGGAGATTGGGGCTGATTTGATGGCCCGATATTGAGATCGGGGTTGATTTGATGACCCGATTGGAGATCAGGGTTGATATGATGGTCCGATATTTAGATCGGGGTTTCTAATTTTGCCCTTCTACAGTGTTAGTAACAGGGAAGTGGAAATTTTGAGTGTCTACAGATGCCCCTCTTTATCATGTTCATGCAATGCAATGGAATGAGCAGGATAAAGATTGCTAGACACTTGAAATATGACAAGATATTAATTATGCAATGCAATGAATGTTGGAATGTTTTTGCAGATCGCAATTCGCACTTCGCATCGCTAATCGCATTGTCGATCGCATCGCAAACTGTTTACCTTTATCGGTGCTTATGTTGGGGCTAATGCCCATGGTTTGATTCCCATCAATGCTGTCTATGTTTGCTTGATGATTATAAACTGAAATGTTTTCTACATTTCTGATGGGTAGGTCAATACTAGGCTACCGTGAACTGTTTTCGTCACTTTCTGCTGTGGATGATGTCATTTATTGGTAGTCTATTTGACTCTGACGGGGATAACATTATGGATGCTACCTTGGTTTGAGACCAATGGTTTCCATGTCCGGCGGGACTCTTCACAGGGCCTATTTCCCTTCGGCAGGTGCTGTTGCACATTTCTAAAGGCTCATCTGATGGGGATATTTCTCGATTATCGCATTTCCTTAATGGATGCTTCCGATGCCAATCCTGATGATAGTTTACACCGACATTTTGCAATAGGCGGTTGAATCACCAACTCTTCTTGGTACTCCTTTTGAGGATGTGTATAACAGATTCCATCATTAGTGATGGATTACTATATTACTTCCGCCACTGGATCCCTTTCGACATTTCACGGAGGTTGCTCCATCGACTAAACTGTATCGGTCTGTACTCGACACTTCGCTGGGTTGAAGCCAACGGCTAGATTGAACTCGGTCTATACCCGAAACTTTGCTGGGGTTGTAGCAACGGCTGAACTGTACTAGGTCTGTACCCGAAACTTCGCTAGGGTTGTGCCAATGGCTGAACTGTACTCGGACTGTACCCGAAATGTAGGGTATTTTCTAGTTATGCACAACACGCAAGTGTACGTGGTCAACAAGTAATAAAGTGAAAGTAAAGTATCGTTTTCACGAGGAATTATTTAATAAGAATCACCAAGTACTAACCCGTAACCAACTCAATCTTATTTAAATGAATGAATTTCAATATATAATTAAACTACTTCTAACTACCACTAATTACCATTAGTTAAATTAAGATTACGGAGATATAAGATCACAACTTCACTTATTGCTTTATCTAAGTTAACATACTTCTCATCAATTATTCTCTCTATATACTGAATTGTTAATCAAGAACACGAAAGCAAATATAACCACCTCACGATGCATCATACCATACTCACTCAAATCCACAGATGATAAAATTAAGCAAGACACCCTAATTAACTAATCCACTATATTGCTATGTGAATTACAATTAAAAACGATTTAATCACAAGTTCTCTATAAGATTACATATGGCGTAAAGGCATACTTCTACCCTAAACATGAATCATGATTTCCATCTATGCAAAAATCATAAACACATGCTATTATGATCAGATCTAAATCTATACTCATCTCTCGATTTTATATATATTATCACGGTAATTGATAATGAGTCAATTAAACAATTATTCCAAATCATAATAGACAATTCACAACGATAGATCACAATAATTGATAGAGAAGTATATTAAAATAAATTACACAATAAGATCCATTGCAATCTTAAACAAAGAATTAGTTCATTGAATTAAAACTAAGAACCACACTTGAATACACATTAAAAGATAAGAATAAGATTCAGGAAAAGAATTGAATCTGTTGCCGGCAAATTCGTACTCCTTCTTGCTCTTGATCTGGATCTCTAATAGCTTCCAAGTTCTTCAATCTCCAAATCCCCTTTCAACTAGGATTTGTATCTAATCTATTCTATATTAATCTAATGGAATCCCCCTCTAATATGTCCATCTCTGACCCTTAAATAGCCTTTTTGACCCAACTAAACTCGTAGCCCTAATTCCATCAAAATCCTACTTGAAATAGGAGTTTTTCATGTTCCCAGTGCAAAAGCCTGCCCCGGCCGGCTTTTTATCCTTGTTACGCCCGCCCCCGCGGGGATTTTCTGCCATACACCTGGCCCGGCGGGGGTTTTGCCTTGTAAATGCCCGCCTCGGCGGGCCTTGCTTTGCTGCTGCAACATCCTTTGGTAGAACGAGCATAGCTTTTGATTCAGCAAGAGTTACGGGGCTTGCTACCAGTCAAATCGAAGCTATCGACAAGAATTTGGGCTCCAAGTGACTGCTATGTAAATTGCACTTCCAAACTCTGAGGTTTCAACTTCCGTTTGGTAAAAAGGTCATAACTTCTTCCTCCGAACTCCGATTATGATGATTCAAGATGTTCCGAAAAGCTAAGAAGAAGCTCTATAATAAAATCCATGTCCCAAGCCAAGAGTACGAAATTAACATGAAATCACATATGAGTTCCGGATTGCATTTCCTTGCCTATCCATGCCAATAGCCGCTCACACAGTTCCCAAGCATGAAATCTACAAAATAACCACAAAATAAATGAAAAGTGACTACGACACATATGATTAAACAACTTATTCAAGTAAGAGATACCGGATAAGTAGGTATAAAACTGACTTATCACGAAACTTCGCTGGGGTTGTGCCAACGGCTAAGCTGGACTCGGTCTGTACCCGAAACTTCGCTGGGGTTGTGCCAACGGCTGAGCTGGACTCGGTCTGTACTCGAAACTTCACTGGGGTTGTGCCAATGGCTGAACTGGACTCAGTCTGTACCCAAAACTTCATTGGAGTTGTGCCAATGGCTGAATTAGACTCGGTCTGTACCCAAAATTTGGCTGGGGTTGTGCCAACGGCTGAAACTAGACTCGGTTTGTACCTGAAACTTCGAGTCAACTCCAGACTTTGTGTTCCTGAAGATTCATATTTGAAGTATAGAATCATGATGGAGGCACACAACACACCGTTTACAATCCATCCTGGAAGTACCAAAATGTATCGTGATCTTCGACATACATTTTGGTGGAGCAATATGAAGAGAGAGATCGCGGAGTTCATCTCGAGGTGTTTAACGTGTCAACGTGTCAAGGCGGAGCATCAAATGCCAAAGGGTCCATTGCAACCACTTGAGATTCCAAAGTGGAAGTGGGAACACATTACCACGGATTTCGTTATAGGTCTTCCCACTGTTTCTCAAGGCATAGATGCAATTTGGGTTATTGTTGATAGATTAACCAAGTCTGCTCATTTATTGCCAATACGAGAGACTTATTCCCTTGAACGTCTTGCTCGTATGTACGTGAATGAGATTGTGAGATTACATGGCATGCCAGTATCCATATTTTCAGATCGTGATCCAAGATTCACTTCACGATTTTGGGTCAGCTTGCAGAAAGCTATGGGCACGGATTTACGATTCAGTTCGGCATATCATCCACAAACAGACGGGCAATCGGAAAGGACTATCCAAACTCTTGAAGATCTATTAAGACTCTGTGTTCTAGACTTCAAATGGAGTTGGGATAAGTACCTACCATTGGTGGAATTCTCCTACAACAATAGTTATCAGACAAGTATAGGCATGGCTCCATTCGAGGAGTTGTATGGACTGAAAATGTCGTTCTCCAGTATGCTGGGACGAAGTGGGTGAAGCAACATTGTTTGGACCGGAGTTAGTACGTATGACTACGGAAAAGATTCAAATGATCCGGCAACGTATACAAACTGCACAAGATCGACAAAAGAGTTATGCTGATCTTCATCGAAGGGACGTGGAGTTTAATGTCGGAGATCATGTATTATTATGTGTTGCTCCATGGAAAGGAGTTACGAGATTCGAAAAGAGACGAAAGCTCAACCCACGATTCATTGGTCCATTTGAAATCCTTGACCGAGTAGGAAATGTGGCCTATAGACTCGCTTTACCTCCAAGCTTGTCTCGTGTTCATAACGTTTTTCACATATCTGTGCTTCGTAAATATGTGAAAGATCCAAACCACATTATTGAGTTAGAACCAGACGAGATAGCCGAAGATTTAACATACGAGGAGGTACCTGTTAAGATCTTGGATAGGAAGGAACATATCCTACGCTCAAAGGTTATACCTTAAGTTAAAGTTTTGTAGAGAAATCATGACATCGAGGAAATGACCTGGGAGTTAGAATCGGAAATGAAAACGAGTTATCCTCACCTTTTCGACATACCAGGTACGTACGTCAATTTCGAGGACGAAGTTTCATAAGGAGGGGAGGTTGTAAGACCCCAAATTTTATGAATAAGATTTAATTTTTTTTATATATTATTTTGAAATAGTAAGGTGTTGATTTGATAAATGTGATAAGTTATGGGTGAAATGTGCAAAGTTTACAAAGTAAGTAAGTGGTTATAAAATATTCGTTGTGTCGGGGAATATTCGTTTAGTCGAGGAATATTTTTTTTGTCAGAGAATATTTGTACGACGGCGCAGTCATTGGTGGACCCCACAATGGAATGAATGTTGGATATAGAAAGCGACAGAAATAACTTTTTTATAAAAATAATGGCAAAACTGTTACCGTTAGTACTGTTGAAATACCCGGTGGTTAAAATACAGTAATACGCGGTGTTGCACAGTAGCACACGGTATTGCACAGTATTTTGAATTATTGATTCTTACGTAGGAAGGCGCTTACTCAATTATTGTTACAGTAATTACTGTTCAATATTTTATATTATTGATTCAATAATTGTCATTGCACATTATTTTAAATTATCAAATCAATAATTCATATTATTTGAATAATATTATTAGATAGCATTATTGGCAATGTCTAAGTAAGTTCTGTCTAGGAAATGGGTTGATTAATTGCGCGACAGTAAGGAGAAATCCTTATCGGAAGGCCCCCTCTTTCCTGGGAACGACCTGGTTGTCAATATTATAGTTCTGTAATATTATTTGTGAATAATTAATTTTTGATATATATGATAAGAAAATATTTATTCAATGTGGATTTAAACGGAGAAATTTTTAACATATGACATTTGTTGAAAGTGGTATTTTATCTTGTCCGATAAAATAATTTATTCAAATATATTATTATAATATTACATTATAGTAGTATGATGTGATTATATAATAGTATGATTTGAATGGTAACATTATTATAGTAAATTCTTGGTATAAAAGGTAAACGAGGTGGAAGAGTGCAAATTGAATTTGAACTCTTATGATCCAAACAATGATGTCATCGGAGCGATGAGGTAAGCAAGGATGTCATCAGAGCGATGATGCAAACGATGATGTCATAAATTATGGTGAAAAGACTATTTTACCCGTACTCTGCCGAGCCTATAAATAGAAACTCATTTCTTCATTATTTCTCACCAATTCACTAAAGCTATAGAGAGAGAAAGTATAGAGAGAATAAGAGAGAAAGAAGAATAGTATTCAGCTATTACACTAGTGCAGTCTCCAAATTTTAAGGTAAGGGGTATTATTTCTTTCGTATTCATAAAGAGCGTTATTTTCTTTCAATACTCGTAAGGGTTGTTATTCCATTTCTTATTATTCTGTAAAAAAAATCTGTTTGAGCAGACTACCGCCAGACGGGTGAATCTTCGTATTCAGTTGTTATTAAATTGTGAAAATAATCTATTTGAGCAGACTACCGCCAGACGGGTGAATAACCCTTCGTATTCAGTTGTTATTAAATTGTGAAAATAATCTGTTTGAGCGGACTACCGCCAGACGGGTGAAAATTCAATTGCAGTTTCGTATATTGTTTCATTTCAGATTCTTAACTCTAAACTTACTACGGTAAGTATTGCTTCTATAATTTCTGAAATGATCAGATATTACTTGAGTTTTGCGCTTCATCTAATATTATTTCACTGGAATATTGGTTTGAACTTGCTTGTGAAATTTTTACCTTTTCATGTCGAGTTACTATTCATGAGTTACTATTCACGAGATACTATTCACGGTAAAATTTTTTTCCTTCCAAATCATCTTTGATTGGATCCAGGTTGTGATCTTCATTCTTGAACTCTGGATAAATTCTCTAATATTTGTCCTTTATCTCACTAGATCCGTTATTCGTATTATTTTTCATCATCCTCAGTTCTAAATGGTGATATAACTGAATATCTTTGCCCTGTAGTGCAAAGATGAAAAATTACGTGATGAATATCTTTGACCTGTAGTGCAAAGATGAATGATTACCTGATGAATATCTTTAGCCCGTAGTGCAAAGATGGACAGGTGTTGAGATGAATATGACCAACTGATGATACAAATGAATATCTTTGGCCCGTAGTACAAAGATGGATATTTGATTCGAGATGTATATTGATTGATGTTACAGGGATAAAATATTAATGATGGACGTTTAAATCAAAGGAGATAGTAGACATCATTCTCTACTTAACTCTTCTAATAAAAGGTTATTTTCGCTGCGAATATTGATCTAAAACTTGTTGTCCATAATATTTTATCTGATTTATTGAAGGCTAACGATAATTTATTTTTCATTATCTTAGTCATAATATTCTTTACTGGGCTAGTTGAGCTCACCCTTTTCTTCCATTGTTCTCTTCAGGAAATGAGAATATCGCGGGTACTAGTCGGGGAATGGAGTGATGGTCCGAGTTAGAGCCGTAGAAGTCCTCACTATTTGTTTTATTTAAAATAGTGTGATAATAAATGTAATGAGGACTTAGTTTGAATATTAATATTTTTTACATGTCTGTATTGACACTCACAGTTGTGTGGTCGTATTTTGCACGACCGTGTGATATGAAAGATTGTATTTGAATTTTATTGAGTGTATTTGGCGACTCAAAATGGGTGGAGTATTGAACCTATTTTGGGGGCGTCACAGTTGGTATAAGAGCTTAGGGATATGATCTCTGGCGGAGATCTGGGAATAGAACTAGGAGGGGAGAGACGAGTAATCCTTCGCTAGTGTGTCCTACCTAAGCTTAATTATTATTTAATTGGTCGGTTGGAACATAGGGTTAATATGTGATTATATTAATTTGTTTGATTAACTCTTGTTTTGTGACAGTATTTGAGAATGGCATCTGAAAATTTAAACAATGGAGTGAATGAGACCGTTGAGACACCTTTAATCACCAACGAGGAGAACGTGCAACAGGAAGGCTATATTCCTCCTGCAAATAACCCTACCGAAGAAATGATAAATGACGGGATATTTAGAAGCTTTTTGCAGTTCATGCAAAACCCGACGAGGGAGACTCGTGTTCATAATACAGGTGAAAATAACAACTCGCGGCTTGTTACTGCCAAGCAGTTTAAAGAGTTGGGACCACCAGAGTTTCAGGGAAAGCCAGATCCAATCAAGGCAGAAAATTGGATTAAACAAATTACCAAGATATTTGATGTCTTGGGATGCACGGAGGAACAGAAGGTTCCATTTGCCACCTTTATGTTCCGTGGAGAAGCAGATTACTGGTGGGAATCTGTGAAGCGTACCCAGCCTGCCGCACTCAAGATGACTTGGGGGGAATTCCAGAAACTGTTCAATGACAAGTACTTTCCAGAAAGTATTCGTCACATGAAAGAGGTAGAGTTTATCAAACTGGAATAAAACAACATGACGGTGTCCCAGTACGAGGCTAAGTTCACGGAGTTGTCCAGGTTTGCACCTCATTTGGTGGAGAATGAGGAACGTATGACGAGGATGTTTCTGAGAGGTTTGAAACCAGAAATTCGTCAATACCTCATTTTTCACAAATTTTCTCTATATTCGGATGTAGTGAACAGGGCCCAGTTATTAGAACGAGATAATGATTATGTTCAACCAAGGGACAACAACCAAGGTCGTACTGGTGGCAGCAGTCATCGGAAAAATGACAAGCAGCAGGGAGGAAAGTATCATGACAGAAGCGGTAACCACTCCGGTGGTAATCGTGGCCATGATAGTAGAAAAAGCGAATCGGGAGGAGATTTCAAGAAGAAAAGGTACAACAATGAGAACGTGAAGACATCGACATCAGCACCAGCATCAACTGTTTCTAAGGGAGGAGAACGACCACCGGTCGTATGCTATAAATGCGAGAAAGAGGGACACATCAGCCCAAACTGCCCACAATAATTCAAAGCATGATATAACTATGAAAAAGAAGGATATATAGCTCGAGATTGTCCTGTAGCGAAACCAAGTCCAGCGGGGGTGGTGATTTCAAAGGCAGTTTCGGACAAGTCAAAGTCGGTGATTCCTGGAAGAGCGTTTGTCGTGACAGCCCAAAACACGAGGAACCCACACGAGGTGATTACGGGTAAGCTAATCATAAACTCTTGCGAAGTTTACACCTTGTTAGATACCGGTGCTAGCCCATTCATTTATTTCACCTGCTTGTGCTCAACGATTAAATTTGACACCTGAGAAGTTAAACTTTGACTTATCTGTTGAAACTCCGTTAGAAGAAACCTTCGTTACATCTACAGTTTACAAATCTTGCTTGATTCAGATTGGTACCCTTACCTTACCTGTTGATCTTATATCTTTGAAAATACTTGCATTTGACGTGATTTTAGGAATTGACTGGTTGACCACTTATCATGCCAAAATTGATTATTTTCGTAAGGTTGTTAGTTTTCATATTTCTAACCAACCTATTGTGCGAATTCAAACAACCAAACCACTAAAATCAATCAATGTTGTTTCAAGTCATAAAGCTATTCGTTTATTGAAAAACGGATGTCAAGCTTTCTTAGCCCATGTCACTGATCTAAACCAGAATACGTCAGGTTTGAATGATATTTCTGTTGTTAATGAGTTTCCTGATGTATTTCCCGAAGAACTTCTCGGTCTACCCCCGGAATGTGAAGTTGAATTCTTTATTGACCTTAAACCCGGTACAAAACCCATTTCTAAAACCCCATATCGAATGGCTCCTATAGAACTTCAGGAGTTAAAGGTCCAACTACAGGAGTTGTTAGACATCGATATTATACGTCCTAGTACATCTCCTTGGGGTGCTCCTATTTTATTCATAAAGAAGAAAGACGGGAGTATGCGACTTTGTATTGACTATCGGGAGTTGAACTATGTCACCATCAAGAATAGGCATCCGTTACCTCGTATTGATGACCTGCTCGACCAGTTGCAAGGTGCACAATTCTTTTCAAAGATCGATCTTCGTTCTGGATATCATCAGCTGAAGATTAAAACTGAGGATATTCCAAAGATTGCTTTCATAACTCGATACGGGCATTATGAATTCTTAGTCATGTCTTTTGGATTGATTAATCTCCTGCTGCTTTTATGGATATGATGAACCGTGTATTCAGGGAATATTTGGATCAGTTAGTAGTAGTTAGTGTATATAATTATTATATGGGAGTTACATATTCTATTATATGTATATTGTATATACACTTAGTACGTTAGTTTTATAATCTTAAGTCTAACTAAAAGAAGAAGGAGAGAAAAAAAATATAGAGAAGAGAGAGCAGAGAATATCAGAGAATAAAAGAAGGAGAAAGAATTGGTAGAACTCAAGCTCATCACCATCTTTTTCTTCACACTCATAACTAAAAGGTTAGAATTCCATCTATATGTTTCTCGTATTTTATTCTCTGTCAAAAATTAAGTTTTCATGAAAATTATAATCATGAATTTTATATACATGTATTGTGTTCATGTGTTATTAGTAGTGATTGTATGCCATCAAAGAATTTCAGAAATTAAATTGTGGTTAAAACAAGTTGTAATGGAGAAATTTCGTTCGTATGAGTTTTATGTATATTATGGTTGGTTTTAGATTGAGAAATTGAGAATTTGTATGTGTTAATATGCTTATTAAGAATTTGTTTGATGCTATCTTCAATTTTGAATATAATGCATGTATATAAAGTTAAATTGCTTGAGAAAGTGATTACAGTAAATGGTTTTATAAAATATATAAGTTTTATGAAAATATCAAAATTTGACTTGTAAAAACTTTTGATTATGACTGTTTAGATGGTTTTGTGTTTGGAAACATGTTATATGTGTGAATTGTTTCAAGTATGTGCTATACATTGTTCCAGTAGCTTGTAATTGTCGTTTGTTGGCTTGGTTGGGTTAACAGTGTTGCAGAGTGCCGTTGCTGCACTATTTGTGTCTGCGTTCCTGCATAGCAGCGCCGGCAACAAGGGCAGAAGCAGCGCAGCTGCGCCACTGGGAATTTTGGGTTTTGACACCTGCACAGCTGACACCTGTGCAGCTGCGCCGGTGCCAAGGCCTGTGGCTGCGCAGCTGCGCCGCTGGCTGTGCAGTGGCAGTGAATTTGACTCATTTGTACAGTTTTATTTTAGCCTTAGTGAGTTGCTGCAATGATAATAATTATGTATCTAGTTGCAATTCTATATCATCATCATGAATTTGACGTTTTCATATTTGGAAAAAAAAGAGAGGAGATTTTGAAAACCTTAAAGTAGAATTATAAATTATAATTGTTTAATTGTAATATGAGCTACTCAATTATAATTTAAATAATTATAATTAATAGTAAATGTTTAAATTTAAAATATAATTTTGTTAAATTATGATGAGTAGTAGTTGATTTATTTTAATCAATTAGATATTAATTTAAATTATAATTTATGTAATTGTAATTTAATAAATGCATGTTTAATTATGGATTATAAATTGATAATTGCATGATTAATTATAATTTGTGTAATTATAATGCATGATGTAGTTTAATTAATTTTAGTTATAATTTAAAAGGTAATTATAATTTGATTAAGTGTTTGAATTATAATTGTTTAATTATAATTTAGCTAAATACATAATTTATTTAATTATGTGAATATGTATGTGATGTAATTAACTATGTG
This sequence comes from Panax stipuleanatus, assembly GCA_020205555.1. Taxonomy (NCBI): domain Eukaryota; kingdom Viridiplantae; phylum Streptophyta; class Magnoliopsida; order Apiales; family Araliaceae; genus Panax; species Panax stipuleanatus. The sequence goes on from CM035120.1 coordinate 19,867,549, forward strand.
ATAGTTAATTATTATTATTATTTATTTAATTAGAGTGAGTTAACCATGAGGGTTAACCACTTATGTGAATTAGTTAGGTGTTAACTAATTTAGGTTATTATGATTGAATGTATATAGGAAGTGTTTAAGTACGTGATTGAGTTAAGTAGCTTGCGCTTCAGGCAAGTCTTCTAAACCCTAAACTCGTTTATTTATTTAAATTCAATTATTCATTGTTTGAGATTGTTCGTTTATTGGACAAGTAACTATTGAAAATTCATGATGTAACTAAAGTAACCTTGGCTTATTGTTCAAGCAAGATCTGTATATTCTTTTCAAATGCTTTAAATTTACTTCTAAAGCATATGTTAGTTCGTAGTTCTTTCATTTACGAATTATTCTAAGTTATTAAAAGTCGATTCAACTAATCCTTAGTTGATGAACCTGAATTCTAATTTACCCTTGTAAGCTTATCCAAACCAAACTTTCTTTGGTGCGGACTTGTATTCAAAATACTGAGATAAACAACCCTAATTATTAAGGGAGGTTACTACGCGAAAGCGTTAAGATGCTTGTGCACAATACATGGTACAAAGGGTTGATCCCCCTAAGTACGAGTTAAGGTCCATAGTCTTATTGACTGTTAAAGGTTTAAATAAAAATATTTATAACTTAGGACAAGAGTTCAAAGGTCTTACGACCCTCAGATGTATTCTATATTCGAATTTTAATGTTGATAGAGAATTATTATTCAATTCTTTATGGTTGAAGTATGCTAAGTTATTCAAAACTTTTTAAAGATATTCTTTCATGTATTGTTAAACTCCAGTGAGCTGTTGTTTGCTCACTCTTGCATTAAATAACAATTGCAGCTAAGGTTGATAATGTTGATGCCCCATCTACGAGTAAAGACAAGAGGAAGCAAAACAAGTGAAGACTTATTTTATTATTTTAAAATGATTGTAATAGACTTTAATGTTATGTTTTATTTTTGCACTTATTTATTATGTAAAGGTTAAAGTAACCTGGGATTGATTTTAAGAAGGTTGTAACCCTTGTTTTAAGGTAGATTTTAACTATTTTGAATAAAGGTTGTATTCTACTTTAAAGTTTTATTGGGTAGATGTATGTTATTTTAGAAAGTGAACACCAGATCATGTGGAAACGAAGTACCAGAATTTGGGGGTGTCACATTGCTTGCTGATACGTGGCTCCGGCATTGATGAGGCCAAAAGATAGTAGCCTATAGCAGAAGGTTCCCCAAGGAGTGATGAAAGCTGTTTTCTCGTAGTCCTCCTCAGCAACCATGATTTGATGGTAACTAGCAAAGAAATCTACGAAGGAATATATGCCGTACTGCGCCGTATTGTCTATCAAGATGTGGATGAAAGGTACCGAGAAATTGTCCTTGAGACAGGCTTTGTTTAAATCCCATTAATCCACACATACTCGTACTTTCCCTTCGGGCTTCGGTATGGGAACTATGTTTGAAAGCCAATTTGGGTATGTTGATACCATGATGATTCCGGCTTTGAATTGCTTGACAACTTCTTCTTTGACTTTTAGACTCCATTCAGGTTTCAAGCACCTGAGCTTTTGTTTGACTGGCTTGAATCCATCTTTGATGGGCATTCGATGGATGACAATGTCAATGGACAGGCCAAGCATGTCTACATGTGACCATGCAAATAAATCCTTGAACTGTGTAAGGAGTTTGATCAGGTCGGCTTTTTGGTTTTAGGTGAGGTCTAAGCCTATCTGGATTTCTTTGATGTTTTCGAAGGTTCCTATGTTGATAGTGGGGGTTTGATCAAGGTTTGGTTTGGGTTTGTCTTCGACCCATTCTTTGATCTCCTCTGGCACCTCATATTCATCTTCCTCCTCTTGATCAATATCCATCAAGTCAAAGTTCAGTTCTACATCAAAGTTGTAGTCACTTTGACATGTTGGCATCTCATCAGCAGAGACAAACACATCCAACGCTTGAGCCCTGAAAACAAAAATGCTTTCATTATAATATATGCAACTGCTTAAATATACAAAGCATTTGGCAAAGCATGACAAGAGTTACTGCTATAGCTGTGCAATCAAAAGTAAGCAGTAAATGAAAGCATGATTAAAGGGCAGATGTACTCTCTGCCCCTTTACCCTTTTTGACCTAGGCAAGGGACATTGCTCCAGTTATCTAGGGTCAGATCCTCATGAACAGAGAGGATCAAGGATTTGAGCTCGCCTGTCTCATCTCAGATGATGACGAAGACGGCCCTTATAATAGGGCCGGGGTTTTTCTTTGCATTGCCCCATTTTTCCTTCTTGATGCTAGGAATTTGGATCTGATCCTTGTCATCACTGTCTGGGATCTCATCATTCATACCCTCGTAGTTTATAATAATTCTTATGTTAGCAAATGGGTCTTATCCTTTAAACATGATCTTTTCTTTTCCCTTTTTGCTGTCTGCCTCAGGCTTGAGGACTTTTCTTTCATTGACAGGTATGATTGGGGGAAACAGTGTAGCCAATACAACAGTAGGAATCTTCCTCATGGGTTTCACCCATCCGGCATTAGTGAGGTTTGGCAATAGGATTGTGGAAGCAAAAGCCTTAGGATGCTTGTGAGGGTTCCGGTGGTTTGATCCGGATGAATATCCCAATTCGGCTCTCCCAGTCTGACTCGGGATTTATATTGGGTTCTGGATACCTTGCTGATTCTTTCCTAACCCTTCTTATAAGACCCCAACTTTTTATGAATAAAATTGAATTTCCTTTATATATTATTTTGAAATAGTAAGGCGTTGATTTGATTAATGTGGGAAGTTATGGGTAAAATACGCAAATATTTCAAAATAAGCAAGTGGTTATAAAATATTCTTGTTGTCGGAGAATATTCGTTTGGTCGTGGAATATTCTTGTTGTCGGGGAATATTCATACGACGGCGCAGCCATTTGTGGGCCCCATAACGAAAAACTGTCGGATGAAGAAAACGACAAGAATAAGTTTTCTATAAATAACGGCGTAACGGTTACCGTTAACACTGTTGGAATACCCGATGGATAAAGTAAAGTAATACGCGTTGTTGCACAGTAGCACACGGTATGACACTAGTATTTTATATTATTGTTAATTTAATAATTGTTACTGCACAGTATTTCACATTATCAGATCAATAATTTATATTATTTAAATAATATTATTAGATAGTATTATTGGCAATATCTAAGAAAGTTCTGTCTAAGAGGGGTTATTTAATTACGTACCAGTAAGGAGAAATTTTTATCGGAAGGTCCCCTCTTTCATGGGAACGACCTGGTGGTCAATATTGTAGTTCTGTAATATTATTTATGAATAATTAATTGTTGATTTATATGATAAGGAAATATTTATTTTATGTGGATATAAATGGAGTAATTTTTTAACAAAAGAGACAATTATTGAGAATTGATATTTTATCTTTTCTGATAAAATAATTCATTCAAATATATTATTATGATATTACATTATAAGTGTATAACATGATAATATAATAATATAATAATGATGATATTTTTACAATAAGTCCACGATATATGAATAAAATGAGGAGAAAGGGAGTAAATTGGGTCTGGATTATTTTAGTTACAAAAAACATGTTAAATATGTTGGTGGGCCCCATTTTTGACTGAAATTTGATTATAGCCTGCAAGTTCGTCCGTATACAAATTTGGGTCATTTTTCGTTCGGAATTTAAAAAATCTTTTTTCTACAAAGTTGTAGAGAATTAAATTTCATATGGAATGGACATAAGGTTCGTATTTTTCTTATAAAAGGCTATTTATTATGAATTATTGAAGTTTCTGAATATTGGGTCTGAATTATTTTGTTACAAAAATATTTAAAACATGTTTTGTGGGCCCCACTTGTTGTAAAATGCTGGAAAATGAGAAAGTCAAAGAGTTGGTGCGGAGGAAAAATAAATATCTTATTAAATTTTTTGCTTTAGCGTTCTAAACATTTTCCTATAAACAGGATGCTTAGTTAGAATTGAAAATCACACCAGAATCAGAAGTTTCTGTCTCCATAATATCAAGCGTATTTTTGTGAGTATTTAGATACTTTGAGTGTTGTTAAGCAATGTAAGTTTTTTTCAGCATTATATCTGTTATTCCAGTCAGAAGTACTTTTCTTTTGAGGTAAGAGATGCTATTTTTTTTCCGTAAATGATGTTATTGCTTTTAATATCATTTCATCGAAACATTGGTATGAATTTTATTATGAAATTTTTACCTTTTCCGTCGGGATTACTATTCACGTATAGGACATTATTCACGTATACGGCACTATTTACGAATATAGTACTATTCACGAGTACTATTCACGAAGTATGATTTTTTTTATGAAATTTCTATCTTTTCATGTTGGGGTTACTATTCACGTATACGCCACTATTCACGTATACGATACTATTCACGAATATGGTACTATTCACAAAAAAAAATTCTTTTTTTTTGTCCAAGTTGTCTGTTATGGTTCCTATCTTTGATTAAATCCATGTTTTGAACTTCATTCTTGAATTTTGCTCCACAATTGATTATTATGGAGTATTCTTGAACTTGGATAAACTAAATTATGAATCCCTAATCTTTGTCCTTTATGTCACTAGATTCGTTATTTATATTATTTTTCATCATCCACAATCCTAAATGATGATTTAGAGAATATCTGTGGCCTGTAGTGCAAAGATGAACGATTATTTGATAAATATTTTTGGCCTGTAGTGCAAAGATGATCGATTATTTGATGAATAACTTTGGCCTGTAGTGCAAAGATGAATGGTTACCTGATGAATATCTTTGGCCCGTTATGCAAAGATGAACATGTGTTGAGATGAACATGACCACAGGTGATACAAATGAATATCTTTAGCCCGTAGTGCAAAGATAAATATCTGATTTGAGATATATATTGATTGACAGGGATAAAATATCGATGGACTTTTAAATTCTAGAAGATAGTAGACATCATTTTTCTACTTATCTCTTTTGATGAATTGTTATTTTCGTTGCAGTTGTTAATCTAAAACTTGTTGTCCATCATATTTTATCTGACTTGTTGAATACTAATGATAATTTATTTTTCATTATCTTAGTCATAATATTCTTTACTAGGCTAGTTGAGCTCACCCTTTTCATCTATTGTCCTCTTCAGAAAATGAGAATGTTGTAGGGACTAGTCGGGGAACAGAGTGATGGGCAGAGTTAGAGCAGTAGTAGTCCTCACTATTTTTGTATAATAGTGTGATAATAATTGTACTATCTGTAGGGTTTGTACGAAATCGTGACGCAATCAAATTGCAAAATTAGCGGAAGCATGGTATATCAGAGTTTAAAAAAATTTCTACAAAACCATTACCCGGATCATCCTTTATGCAAATTATTAATTTAAAACGATAAATAAGAAGTTATGGAATCATACCCTTGTAGAACGAAGCTTCCACAGGTACTAGTTCAACTCCTTGTTCTTCGTGATCTCCTTGAATTTCCGGGTTAGATTCTTTCTTTTGATCAACGTTAGCCACCCAAGTGTTTGGCCTCTAGAGGTGATCCACCAAGGAAGAGAAATTATCAAGAAGGAGGGTGTTTGGCTTAGTGTTCTATCCTCTATAGAAAATGAGTACTCTCCAACAATTGGAATTGCATCATTTAATATCTATTATAAGACTTCTCTTATATAGACATTGGTCAACCCTTCTAATTCTATTAGACATGGGATTTCTTTTAATTAATTAAACTCGTTTAATTAATTTAGGCTTCCCACCACATGGGAATAATTAATTAAATTCATTTAATTAATTTGTCTCCTAATCTTATTAGGAATAAATGAGAGTACTAAATATTAAATTAATTACTAAACTCCTTTAGAAATTAAAATAATAATAATTGTAATAATATTAATAAGACTCCTCTTATTAATTTATATTTAATATTTCCAAAATATTAAATAATAAACATTAAGCTATTTAATTTATTCTATCACCATAGATTAAATTAATTATACTTAATGCATTATTACGATTATGCCATTACCTTCTTAAATAATTATTCTTCCTTTTATGGTGTGACCCTTTAGGTTCTCCATATTAAACCGGTTGTGAATAAATCAATTAAAACAATTTTAATCTTATTTAAATAAATAAATTAAACTAATAATCTATTTAAATAAATAATATTTATTCTACAATAGGGATAAGCCTCCCTAGCGATCAACGACTTTCCAGATAATATAGATTTCAACATTAATCAAAAAGAACCTGTGAGTAAATAGTTACCGTACAATTCAATCCTTCCACCATACAATGTCCCAATTAAATATAAGACATGGATTTACTGTCAAGTCTTATTTTATTTAATTATATGTATTTCGATTAGAAAATGCACAACTCCAAATAATGCAAATTAGAAACTCCTTTCTAATTTCATTTCACCTTGGCCAAGGATTCCTGGGTTGTCATTTAACGAATCACATAGGACATATCTCCTCTTTTACTAGAGGTGGTAGATTCTTTATTGATCATTCATTATCTCCATATGTAACTCATTATACCCAAGTAGTACCCTATATATACCTTAAAAGGTCTTAAGGAATAAGTCAAAGTATAATTTGTTACATACAAGATACTATGATGATTTCAAGTCAAGGATTACTTGTACTACTATCACATTAGGAATTCCTATTGACAGGCGAGTAAATCTCCATTAGGTATTCCATAGCGAATCACGTTCAGTGAACTTATTCTCCAATAAGCACCTACATACTTGCTTTAGTGTCTCCACACAAATGATCATGAGATCAATCATCCTCATCCAATGAGCAAGCAACATATGTACCAATCTATCCGGATTTACTAATCCCCTTTTTAGTAATCCCACGATTGGGAACTATTTAAGTTTTAAAACTTTCTAAGAATTTAGATCTCATTAGCATGATCATCATCATGATTCTAAAAGCATTGCTTAAAACTATGGGTTATTTACATATTATAAAAACAGCAACATGTAGATAATTAAATGCCTTTAATAAATGAATATTTTATTAATAAATAAATAAGATTGTTTACAAAGTACGTGCTTTATCATCATACATGATTGGCTTGTATGCACACTACTATCAATCTCCCACTTGCACTAAAGCCAATCGCCATGGTATCTCATACCCATCTTCTCTAAGTGACGATCAAACTGCTGTTGTGTTAAAGCTTTAGTAAATGGATCTGCAATGTTGTCTTGAGAGTCTACACTCTCCTCTTTCAATGATTTTTTTTTTTTAATCAAAGTGCCGCAACACATGTTTAGATTCAAGATGAGACTTAGGAACTATTCCTAGTTCTGTAATGAACTTTTCATCCGAAACATCAACTTGCAGCTTCACTTACAATTATATACTTTGTCTTTGTCACTAACCCAGCAACTTTTGCTGTTTGAAACCTTTCCAATTTACTGCACCACCTTTTAAGGTAACGACTTACCATAAAGTGGATTTTGCTGTCGTCTTGGTCAGTCTGAAAACTTGAGTCTGTTTAGTCTTCTTGTTTAATTCAGACCCATCATGTGTCATGATGACATCCTTAGTGTCAGTTAAGTACTTTGAGATGTTTATCACTGTCTCACAGAGATCTTCTCCAGAATATGACTGATCAACATCAAGTCTTGTATATTTCATTGCATACATAATAGTTACTTATGCGATCTCTCTTTTACTGAGGACAATTTTAGAGAGATACACTCCATGGCTCATCATCATGAGGCACCTTTTGGAGTTGCCATGCTAAACGCCTTTAGCATCTAATGAATATACGTTTCCATGGGTTAAGCCGAACATCCTTTTAAATCTATTAATACAGATTTATATCCCCAATGTGGGATGTTCTACCCAAATCATTCATGGAGGAATGTTTAGACAACTTTATTTTGATCGATTTTAGCATAGAAATTTCATTCCCTATCAGTAATATATCATCAACATATAATACATGGAATGAAACAGCGCTCCCACTAACCTTCTTGTACACACATGGTTCATCGTCATTTTTGATAAAATCAAACTCTTTGATTGTCTCATCAAAACGAATGTTCCATCTACGAGAAGCTTGCTTCAATCCATAAATAGATCGTTGCAGCTTACAGACTTGATTTATTCCAACCTTTGAAACAAATCCCTCTGGCTGTGTCATATACACATCCTCCTCAAGTTTCCCATTGAGGAAGGCCGTTTTCACGTCCATCTGCCAGATCTCATAGTCGTTATAAGCTGCAATCGCAAGCAAAATCCGAATGGACTTGAGCATAGCTACTGGTGAAAAGGTTTCATCATAATCAACTCCTTGTCTTTGTTTGAAACCTTTTGCAACCAGTCGGGCCTTATAGGTCTCCACCTTGCCGTCCGCTCCAGTCTTTCTTTTAAAGACCCATTTACACCCAATAGGCTTAATGCCTTCAGGTGGTGAAACCAAAGTCCATACTTTGTTTTCATACATGGAGTCCATTTCGGATTTTATGGCTTCAAGCCATTTCCCTGAGTCTTTATTACTCATATCCTGTTCGTAATTCAATGGATCATCATCATTCATGATGTGTACCTCATCGTCATCCTCTATAACGAATCCATACCTCTCAGGTATCTTCGGTACTCTTCCAGATTTACTAACAGGGTGTAGTATAGTAGGTTCTTCTACTTGGTCAGGTACCTGACTTTGATCCGTGATAATTTGTGGTTCTTGAACTTCTTCAAGATATATCTTACTCCCACTGACCCCTTCATGGATAAACTCCTTTTCCAAGAAGGCAGCATGTTTCGCAACAAACACCTTTTGATCAGTTGGATGATAGAAATAATACCCTAAAGTTTCTTTAGGGTATCCCACAAATCTACACATATCGGATTTAGTCTGTAGCTTATCATTTTCAAACTTTTTGACATAAGCTGGGCAACCCCAAGTCTTAATATGCTTAAGATTTGGTTTCCTCCCCTTCCACATCTCATATGGAGTCTTTGGGACGGATTTGGTAGGTACCTTGTTAAGTAGGTATGCAGCCGTTTCTAGGGCATATCCCCAGAAAGAAATTGGAAGGTCGATAAAACTCATCATGGATCGAACCATGTCCAACAGTGTTCGATTTCTCCTTTCAGATACTCCATTTAACTGTGGTGTACCTGGAGGAGTCCATTGTGAGATTATACCATTTTCTTTGAGACAATTGAGAAACTCATCGCTTAAGTATTCTCCACCTCGATCTGATCGAAGTATCTTTATACTCTTGCCCGTTTGTTTCTCTACTTCACTTCTGAACTCTTTGAACTTTTCAAATGATTCTGACTTGTATTTCATTAAATACACATATCCAAATCTTGAGTGATCATCAGTGAAAGTAATAAAATAAGAATACCCACCCCGTGCACTTGTTGTCATAGGTCCACAAACGTCTGTGTGAATCAATGCCAACAACTCTGTAACTCTTTCTCCTTTTCCACTAAAAGGAGATTTAGTCATTTTACCCATGAGACAAGATTCACAAGTTGGATATGATTCATAATCGGATAGCTCGAGGAGCCCATCTTTATGCAACTTGGATAATCTTGTTTCATTGATATGACCGAGTCTACAGTGCCACATGTAGGTATAATTAATATCATCTCTTTTTCTTTTCTTAGTTTGTTCAATTTGAAATATATTTTCTTGTAAGTCAAGTGTATAAAGTCCATTTCGTAAATTTCCAATACCATATAAAACATCGTCTTTATAAATAGAACAACTATTGTTCTTTATAACAACGTTAAATCCTTCCATATCCAATACAGAAATTGAAATAATGTTTTTAATAATATTCGGAACATAATAACAATTATTAAGATAAATGGACTTGCCCGAAGGCATTGCTAAATAATAAGTTCCTACAGCTAATGCAGCAACCTTTGCTCCATTCCCCACTCGTAGGATAACTTCATCATTGTTCAGCTTTCTACTTCTGACCAGTCCCTGCACAGTATTACATATGTGAGAACCACAGCCGGTATCCAATACCCAAGTAGAATTATGACTTTCAGAAAAATTAATTTCAATCATAAACAAACCTTGATTGGAAGTCGAAGCTTCTCCAAGCTTCTTCTCTGCTAGATACTTCTTGCAGTTCCTTTTCCAATGTCCCGGCTTGTTGCAATGAAAGCACATTCCTTTAGCTGGTTCAGGTTTCTTTTGTTCCTTTTCTTTCCCCTTTCCCTTAGCCTTCTTAGATTTCTTCTTTTCAGAAGATACCTTGGGCCTCTTCCTTTTATTGGAAGAATCCAACATCAAGATATGGTTCTTCTTGGATGGGAAGTGACCTTCTGCAGTTTTCAGCATGTTAAGCAGCTCAGGCAAGCTGACATCTAACTTATTCATGTGAAAATTAACCACAAACTGCGAGAAGGTCTCAGGGAGTGACTGCAAGACCAAGTCTTGACTCAGCTCCCCATCCATGACGAACCCCAGCTGTCCAAGGCGTTCAATCAAATTGATCACCTTTAGGACATGAGTCTCGACGGCAGTACCCTCGGTCATCCGAGATCGGAAGAGCTCCTTAGATATCTCATATCTAGCAGTCCTACTCTGTTCACCATACAACTCCTTGAGGTGAAGCAACATAGCAGGAGCATCCATATTTACGTGCTGACGCTGAAGCTCGTTCTTCATGGATGCGAGCATGATGCATTGAGCCACAGATGCATCATCTTGCCACTTATTGAAAGTCGCAATCTCTTCCTCAGAGGCTGTTTCCGAAACAGATTCAGGGACAGTTGAATTTAGGACATAAGAAATCTTTTCAGCAGTGAGAACAATTCTCAGATTTCTTAGCCAGTCCTCATAATTCGGCCCGGTAAGCTTGTTTGCATCAAGTATGCTTCGTAGTGAGATTAGTGATTTAGACATTTTTAAAATTCTGCATGTGAAAGAAAATAACATTTTAGCAAACATTCATTTTATTAACTTTGCATACCAAAATAAATTTAGGTCTTTATTTTAAATTGGTAATCTCCCACTATTTTCATCAAACTATATTACCCTCACTTATATAGTTCGGCAACATCTAATTAAAGATTTGCTAGTGAGAATAAGGATCCCATTTCAAATGTATATAACCTTGTGGATAGCACAACAAGCGATATACAAATAAATAGGTAGACAACTCTTGTCAATTACATCACCATGTAATTCCTTTTATTTTGCCTCTTAAATCATAATGGTCAAGTGTGTGCACATCCGAACTAAAATGATTTAAGTTAAGTCCAGCCTAGCACTTTCATAAATTCAAAAAAGAAAAATGTTCGTCCTTGTGGATAGCACAACAAGACTAGATCGTTCAATTTTCTTGATAAGCATCAAATGTGATTAATTAACATCTTAAATACTCAATACTCGCCTTGTGGATAGCACAACAAACTCATATTAAATATTTAATACTCTATTAATTAATCATGCTAGAAGGCGACGTTCGATATTCCAAATATCATTTGAACGCTTCAGACTTAATATTATTTCTTTGAGGGGTTCGTTATTATTTGTCTCATCTTGTTTAGCGCGCATGCACATATATATATAAAATACGAGTCATTTTATTAAACATGCGAAGCATGTTTGCATAAAATATAATATATATAATATTTAGCATGCAATATAGAATACTATATTCTACCCGGATTGATTATGGACTTTTATTCTAGTTTGGTTCACTAGAGCCACCAAGTGAACCAAAAGGTCAAACCTAGGAGTGCAAGAATTTAAATTTAAACGTAACTATTACATTTAAACCCGAGCTCCATACAAACGGGTCTTCACACGCTCCTTGCTCCTTGGTCTCCAATTTCTTCAAGATAATTCTAACTATTTCTATTACATTAAACTATATAATTTAAATAGATACCTTGATCAACAGTCAAGGGGAAGTACATAAGAGGGAGATAGAATTTTACATCAAGAAAAATTAGAGAAGACGAGGTACGCAGACCCCATTTAATAAAACTCATTCATTCAAGCATTCAACTAAAATAAAATCCAATCATATTGGTCAAATAGTCCATAATCAATCCCTATTTATTATCATACATATCACCATATATATCAATAATAAATATCCATCTCATGAATTAAAACATTCCATATATATATGAGTATCATTTAATGGGCAATTTTAAATTTCATGAAATTCAATTTCAAGATTAAAATAAACTATTTATTTTAATTATAAAATTATTAAAATATAATATATATATATATATATATATATATATATATATATAACATATGTATGGTAATCACCTTTACTGGCATTAGAAATCATGATTACTATATATTATATAACCCTTATATATATATATATGGTAACCCAGTAACCACTTTTGAATCAAAAGTTGCATTACCATGAAATTCCCTTTTCAAAACCAATCCGTGGGTCACCCACTGCCACGGAATTAACGCAGTGTGCAGAAAATCCGGTTTCGCGAAATTCCTTCGATTTTTTTTTTTTTTTTTTTTTTTTTTATAAAAAAAATAATTTTATACAATTAAAATTATGCCCAATAATTATTCTGAATACATACCCATATGTATATGAAATTATAACAATTAATAATTGCATAAAGGTTTGGCTCTGATGCCACTGTAGGGTTTGTACGAAATCGTGACGCAATCAAATTGCAAAATTAGCGGAAGCATGGTATATCAGAGTTTAAAAAAATTTCTACAAAACCATTACCCGGATCATCCTTTATGCAAATTATTAATTTAAAACGATAAATAAGAAGTTATGGAATCATACCCTTGTAGAACGAAGCTTCCACAGGTACTAGTTCAACTCCTTGTTCTTCGTGATCTCCTTGAATTTCCGGGTTAGATTCTTTCTTTTGATCAACGTTAGCCACCCAAGTGTTTGGCCTCTAGAGGTGATCCACCAAGGAAGATAAATTATCAAGAAGGAGGGTGTTTGGCTTAGTGTTCTATCCTCTATAGAAAATGAGTACTCTCCAACAATTGGAATTGCATCATTTAATATCTATTATAAGACTTCTCTTATATAGACATTGGTCAACCCTTCTAATCCTATTAGACATGGGATTTCTTTTAATTAATTAAACTCGTTTAATTAATTTAGGCTTCCCACCACATGGGAATAATTAATTAAATTCATTTAATTAATTTGTCTCCTAATCTTATTAGGAATAAATGAGAGTACTAAATATTAAATTAATTACTAAACTCCTTTAGAAATTAAAATAATAATAATTGTAATAATATTAATAAGACTCCTCTTATTAATTTATATTTAATATTTCCAAAATATTAATAATAAACATTAAGCTATTTAATTTATTCTATCACCATAGATTAAATTAATTATACTTAATGCATTATTACGATTATGCCATTACCTTCTTAAATAATTATTCTTCCTTTTATGGTGTGACCCTTTAGGTTCTCCATATTAAACCGGTTGTGAATAAATCAATTAAAACAATTTTAATCTTATTTAAATAAATAAATAAAACTAATAATCTATTTAAATAAATAATATTTATTCTACAATAGGGATAAGCCTCCCTAGCGATCAACGACTTTCCAGATAATATAGATTTCAACATTAATCAAAAAGAACCTGTGAGTAAATAGTTACCGTACAATTCAATCCTTCCACCATACAATGTCCCAATTAAATATAAGACATGGATTTACTGTCAAGTCTTATTTTATTTAATTATATGTATTTCGATTAGAAAATGCACAACTCCAAATAATGCAAATTAGAAACTCCTTTCTAATTTCATTTCACCTTGGCCAAGGATTCCTGGGTTGTCATTTAACGAATCACATAGGACATATCTCCTCTTTTACTAGAGGTGGTAGATTCTTTATTGATCATTCATTATCTCCATATGTAACTCATTATACCCAAGCATACCCTATATATACCTTAAAAGGTCTTAAGGAATAAGTCAAAGTATAATTTGTTACATACAAGATACTATGATGATCTCAAGTCCAAGGATTACTTGTACTACTATCACATTAGGAATTCCTATTGACAGGCGAGTAAATCTCCATTAGGTATTCCATAGCGAATCACGTTCAGTGAACTTATTCTCCAATAAGCACCTACATACTTGCTTTAGTGTCTCCACACAAATGATCATGAGATCAATCATCCTCATCCAATGAGCAAGCAACATATGTACCAATCTATCCGGATTTACTAATCCCCTTTTTAGTAATCCCACGATTGGGAACTATTTAAGTTTTAAAACTTTCTAAGAATTTAGATCTCATTAGCATGATCATCATCATGATTCTAAAAGCATTGCTTAAAACTATGGGTTATTTACATATTATAAAAACAGCAACATGTAGATAATTAAATGCCTTTAATAAATGAATATTTTATTAATAAATAAATAAGATTGTTTACAAAGTACGTGCTTTATCATCATACATGATTGGCTTGTATGCACACTACTATCAATCTCCCACTTGCACTAAAGCCAATCGCCATGGTATCTCATACCCATCTTCTCTAAGTGACGATCAAACTGCTGTTGTGTTAAAGCTTTAGTAAATGGATCTGCAATGTTGTCTTGAGAGTCTACACTCTCCTCTTTCAATGATTTTTTTTTTTTTAATCAAAGTGCCGCAACACATGTTTAGATTCAAGATGAGACTTAGGAACTATTCCTAGTTCTGTAATGAACTTTTCATCCGAAACATCAACTTGCAGCTTCACTTACAATTATATACTTTGTCTTTGTCACTAACCCAGCAACTTTTGCTGTTTGAAACCTTTCCAATTTACTGCACCACCTTTTAAGGTAACGACTTACCATAAAGTGGATTTTGCTGTCGTCTTGGTCAGTCTGAAAACTTGAGTCTGTTTAGTCTTCTTGTTTAATTCAGACCCATCATGTGTCATGATGACATCCTTAGTGTCAGTTAAGTACTTTGAGATGTTTATCACTGTCTCACAGAGATCTTCTCCAGAATATGACTGATCAACATCAAGTCTTGTATATTTCATTGCATACATAATAGTTACTTATGCGATCTCTCTTTTACTGAGGACAATTTTAGAGAGATACACTCCATGGCTCATCATCATGAGGCACCTTTTGGAGTTGCCATGCTAAACGCCTTTAGCATCTAATGAATATACGTTTCCATGGGTTAAGCCGAACATCCTTTTAAATCTATTAATACAGATTTATATCCCCAATGTGGGATGTTCTACCCAAATCATTCATGGAGGAATGTTTAGACAACTTTATTTTGATCGATTTTAGCATAGAAATTTCATTCCCTATCAGTAATATATCATCAACATATAATACATGGAATGAAACAGCGCTCCCACTAACCTTCTTGTACACACATGGTTCATCGTCATTTTTGATAAAATCAAACTCTTTGATTGTCTCATCAAAACGAATGTTCCATCTACGAGAAGCTTGCTTCAATCCATAAATAGATCGTTGCAGCTTACAGACTTGATTTATTCCAACCTTTGAAACAAATCCCTCTGGCTGTGTCATATACACATCCTCCTCAAGTTTCCCATTGAGGAAGGCCGTTTTCACGTCCATCTGCCAGATCTCATAGTCGTTATAAGCTGCAATCGCAAGCAAAATCCGAATGGACTTGAGCATAGCTACTGGTGAAAAGGTTTCATCATAATCAACTCCTTGTCTTTGTTTGAAACCTTTTGCAACCAGTCGGGCCTTATAGGTCTCCACCTTGCCGTCCGCTCCAGTCTTTCTTTTAAAGACCCATTTACACCCAATAGGCTTAATGCCTTCAGGTGGTGAAACCAAAGTCCATACTTTGTTTTCATACATGGAGTCCATTTCGGATTTTATGGCTTCAAGCCATTTCCCTGAGTCTTTATTACTCATATCCTGTTCGTAATTCAATGGATCATCATCATTCATGATGTGTACCTCATCGTCATCCTCTATAACGAATCCATACCTCTCAGGTATCTTCGGTACTCTTCCAGATTTACTAACAGGGTGTAGTATAGTAGGTTCTTCTACTTGGTCAGGTACCTGACTTTGATCCGTGATAATTTGTGGTTCTTGAACTTCTTCAAGATATATCTTACTCCCACTGACCCCTTCATGGATAAACTCCTTTTCCAAGAAGGCAGCATGTTTCGCAACAAACACCTTTTGATCAGTTGGATGATAGAAATAATACCCTAAAGTTTCTTTAGGGTATCCCACAAATCTACACATATCGGATTTAGTCTGTAGCTTATCATTTTCAAACTTTTTGACATAAGCTGGGCAACCCCAAGTCTTAATATGCTTAAGATTTGGTTTCCTCCCCTTCCACATCTCATATGGAGTCTTTGGGACGGATTTGGTAGGTACCTTGTTAAGTAGGTATGCAGCCGTTTCTAGGGCATATCCCCAGAAAGAAATTGGAAGGTCGATAAAACTCATCATGGATCGAACCATGTCCAACAGTGTTCGATTTCTCCTTTCAGATACTCCATTTAACTGTGGTGTACCTGGAGGAGTCCATTGTGAGATTATACCATTTTCTTTGAGACAATTGAGAAACTCATCGCTTAAGTATTCTCCACCTCGATCTGATCGAAGTATCTTTATACTCTTGCCCGTTTGTTTCTCTACTTCACTTCTGAACTCTTTGAACTTTTCAAATGATTCTGACTTGTATTTCATTAAATACACATATCCAAATCTTGAGTGATCATCAGTGAAAGTAATAAAATAAGAATACCCACCCCGTGCACTTGTTGTCATAGGTCCACAAACGTCTGTGTGAATCAATGCCAACAACTCTGTAACTCTTTCTCCTTTTCCACTAAAAGGAGATTTAGTCATTTTACCCATGAGACAAGATTCACAAGTTGGATATGATTCATAATCGGATAGCTCGAGGAGCCCATCTTTATGCAACTTGGATAATCTTGTTTCATTGATATGACCGAGTCTACAGTGCCACATGTAGGTATAATTAATATCATCTCTTTTTCTTTTCTTAGTTTGTTCAATTTGAAATATATTTTCTTGTAAGTCAAGTGTATAAAGTCCATTTCGTAAATTTCCAATACCATATAAAACATCGTCTTTATAAATAGAACAACTATTGTTCTTTATAACAACGTTAAATCCTTCCATATCCAATACAGAAATTGAAATAATGTTTTTAATAATATTCGGAACATAATAACAATTATTAAGATAAATGGACTTGCCCGAAGGCATTGCTAAATAATAAGTTCCTACAGCTAATGCAGCAACCTTTGCTCCATTCCCCACTCGTAGGATAACTTCATCATTGTTCAGCTTTCTACTTCTGACCAGTCCCTGCACAGTATTACATATGTGAGAACCACAGCCGGTATCCAATACCCAAGTAGAATTATGACTTTCAGAAAAATTAATTTCAATCATAAACAAACCTTGATTGGAAGTCGAAGCTTCTCCAAGCTTCTTCTCTGCTAGATACTTCTTGCAGTTCCTTTTCCAATGTCCCGGCTTGTTGCAATGAAAGCACATTCCTTTAGCTGGTTCAGGTTTCTTTTGTTCCTTTTCTTTCCCCTTTCCCTTAGCCTTCTTAGATTTCTTCTTTTCAGAAGATACCTTGGGCCTCTTCCTTTTATTGGAAGAATCCAACATCAAGATATGGTTCTTCTTGGATGGGAAGTGACCTTCTGCAGTTTTCAGCATGTTAAGCAGCTCAGGCAAGCTGACATCTAACTTATTCATGTGAAAATTAACCACAAACTGCGAGAAGGTCTCAGGGAGTGACTGCAAGACCAAGTCTTGACTCAGCTCCCCATCCATGACGAACCCCAGCTGTCCAAGGCGTTCAATCAAATTGATCACCTTTAGGACATGAGTCTCGACGGCAGTACCCTCGGTCATCCGAGATCGGAAGAGCTCCTTAGATATCTCATATCTAGCAGTCCTACTCTGTTCACCATACAACTCCTTGAGGTGAAGCAACATAGCAGGAGCATCCATATTTACGTGCTGACGCTGAAGCTCGTTATTCATGGATGCGAGCATGATGCATTGAGCCACAGATGCATCATCTTGCCACTTATTGAAAGTGGCAATCTCTTCCTCAGAGGCTGTTTCCGAAACAGATTCAGGGACAGTTGAATTTAGGACATAAGAAATCTTTTCAGCAGTGAGAACAATTCTCAGATTTCTTAGCCAGTCCTCATAATTCGGCCCGGTAAGCTTGTTTGCATCAAGTATGCTTCGTAGTGAGATTAGTGATTTAGACATTTTTAAAATTCTGCATGTGAAAGAAAATAACATTTTAGCAAACATTCATTTTATTAACTTTGCATACCAAAATAAATTTAGGTCTTTATTTTAAATTGGTATCTCCCACTATTTTCATCAAACTATATTACCCTCACTTATATAGTTCGGCAACATCTAATTAAAGATTTGCTAGTGAGAATAAGGATCCCATTTCAAATGTATATAACCTTGTGGATAGCACAACAAGCGATATACAAATAAATAGGTAGACAACTCTTGTCAATTACATCACCATGTAATTCCTTTTATTTTGCCTCTTAAATCATAATGGTCAAGTGTGTGCACATCCGAACTAAAATGATTTAAGTTAAGTCCAGCCTAGCACTTTCATAAATTCAAAAAAGAAAAATGTTCGTCCTTGTGGATAGCACAACAAGACTAGATCGTTCAATTTTCTTGATAAGCATCAAATGTGATTAATTAACATCTTAAATACTCAATACTCGCCTTGTGGATAGCACAACAAACTCATATTAAATATTTAATACTCTATTAATTAATCATGCTAGAAGGCGACGTTCGATATTCCAAATATCATTTGAACGCTTCAGACTTAATATTATTTCTTTGAGGGGTTCGTTATTATTTGTCTCATCTTGTTTAGCGCGCATGCACATATATATATAAAATACGAGTCATTTTATTAAACATGCGAAGCATGTTTGCATAAAATATAATATATATAATATTTAGCATGCAATATAGAATACTATATTCTACCCGGATTGATTATGGACTTTTATTCTAGTTTGGTTCACTAGAGCCACCAAGTGAACCAAAAGGTCAAACCTAGGAGTGCAAGAATTTAAATTTAAACGTAACTATTACATTTAAACCCGAGCTCCATACAAACGGGTCTTCACACGCTCCTTGCTCCTTGGTCTCCAATTTCTTCAAGATAATTCTAACTATTTCTATTACATTAAACTATATAATTTAAATAGATACCTTGATCAACAGTCAAGGGGAAGTACATAAGAGGGAGATAGAATTTTACATCAAGAAAAATTAGAGAAGACGAGGTACGCAGACCCCATTTAATAAAACTCATTCATTCAAGCATTCAACTAAAATAAAATCCAATCATATTGGTCAAATAGTCCATAATCAATCCCTATTTATTATCATACATATCACCATATATATCAATAAATAAATATCCATCTCATGAATTAAAACATTCCATATATATATGAGTATCATTTAATGGGCAATTTTAAATTTCATGAAATTCAATTTCAAGATTAAAATAAACTATTTATTTTAATTATAAAATTATTAAAATATAATATATATATATATATATATATATATATATATATATAACATATGTATGGTAATCACCTTTACTGGCATTAGAAATCATGATTACTATATATTATATAACCCTTATATATATATATATGGTAACCCAGTAACCACTTTTGAATCAAAAGTTGCATTACCATGAAATTCCCTTTTCAAAACCAATCCGTGGGTCACCCACTGCCACGGAATTAACGCAGTGTGCAGAAAATCCGGTTTCGCGAAATTCCTTCGATTTTTAATTTTTTTTTTTTTTTTTTATAAAAAAAATAATTTTATACAATTAAAATTATGCCCAATAATTATTCTGAATACATACCCATATGTATATGAAATTAAAACAATTAATAATTGCATAAAGGTTTGGCTCTGATGCCACTGTAGGGTTTGTACGAAATCGTGACGCAATCAAATTGCAAAATTAGCGGAAGCATGGTATATCAGAGTTTAAAAAAATTTCTACAAAACCATTACCCGGATCATCCTTTATGCAAATTATTAATTTAAAACGATAAATAAGAAGTTATGGAATCATACCCTTGTAGAACGAAGCTTCCACAGGTACTAGTTCAACTCCTTGTTCTTCGTGATCTCCTTGAATTTCCTGGTTAGATTCTTTCTTTTGATCAACGTTAGCCACCCAAGTGTTTGGCCTCTAGAGGTGATCCACCAAGGAAGAGAAATTATCAAGAAGGAGGGTGTTTGGCTTAGTGTTCTATCCTCTATAGAAAATGAGTACTCTCCAACAATTGGAATTGCATCATTTAATATCTATTATAAGACTTCTCTTATATAGACATTGGTCAACCCTTCTAATCCTATTAGACATGGGATTTCTTTTAATTAATTAAACTCGTTTAATTAATTTAGGCTTCCCACCACATGGGAATAATTAATTAAATTCATTTAATTAATTTGTCTCCTAATCTTATTAGGAATAAATGAGAGTACTAAATATTAAATTAATTACTAAACTCCTTTAGAAATTAAAATAATAATAATTGTAATAATATTAATAAGACTCCTCTTATTAATTTATATTTAATATTTCCAAAATATTAAATAATAAACATTAAGCTATTTAATTTATTCTATCACCATAGATTAAATTAATTATACTTAATGCATTATTACGATTATGCCATTACCTTCTTAAATAATTATTCTTCCTTTTATAGTGTGACCCTTTAGGTTCTCCATATTAAACCGGTTGTGAATAAATCAATTAAAACAATTTTAATCTTATTTAAATAAATAAATTAAACTAATAATCTATTTAAATAAATAATATTTATTCTACAATAGGGATAAGCCTCCCTAGCGATCAACGACTTTCCAGATAATATAGATTTCAACATTAATCAAAAAGAACCTGTGAGTAAATAGTTACCGTACAATTCAATCCTTCCACCATACAATGTCCCAATTAAATATAAGACATGGATTTACTGTCAAGTCTTATTTTATTTAATTATATGTATTTCGATTAGAAAATGCACAACTCCAAATAATGCAAATTAGAAACTCCTTTCTAATTTCATTTCACCTTGGCCAAGGATTCCTGGGTTGTCATTTAACGAATCACATAGGACATATCTCCTCTTTTACTAGAGGTGGTAGATTCTTTATTGATCATTCATTATCTCCATATGTAACTCATTATACCCAAGCATACCCTATATATACCTTAAAAGGTCTTAAGGAATAAGTCAAAGTATAATTTGTTACATACAAGATACTATGATGATCTCAAGTTCAAGGATTACTTGTACTACTATCACATTAGGAATTCCTATTGACAGGCGAGTAAATCTCCATTAGGTATTCCATAGCGAATCACGTTCAGTGAACTTATTCTCCAATAAGCACCTACATACTTGCTTTAGTGTCTCCACACAAATGATCATGAGATCAATCATCCTCATCCAATGAGCAAGCAACATATGTACCAATCTATCCGGATTTACTAATCCCCTTTTTAGTAATCCCACGATTGGGAACTATTTAAGTTTTAAAACTTTCTAAGAATTTAGATCTCATTAGCATGATCATCATCATGATTCTAAAAGCATTGCTTAAAACTATGGGTTATTTACATATTATAAAAACAGCAACATGTAGATAATTAAATGCCTTTAATAAATGAATATTTTATTAATAAATAAATAAGATTGTTTACAAAGTACGTGCTTTATCATCATACATGATTGGCTTGTATGCACACTACTATCACTATCGAGGACTGAAGTTGAGCATTTATATTGTATGTTATATACGATATGTATTGAAGCTCACAGCTTGTATGGTCGTATTTCTCACGATCTTTTGTTATAAAAGATTGTATTTGGATTCTGTACCATGTATTTGGTGACTCAGAATGGGTTGGGTTGATTGGACCTCTTCTAGGGGCGTCACAGTTGGTATCAGAGCTTAGGGATATGATCTCTGGCGGAGATTTGGGAATAGAACTAGGAGGGGAGAGACGAGTAAATCCTTCAGCTAGTGTGTCCTACCTAAGCTTATTTTGTATTTAATTGGTCAGTCGGAGTATAGGATTAATATGTGATATGTTAATTTATTTAACTAACCCTTGTTTTATGTCAGTATTTGAGAATGACATATGAAAATCTAAGCAATGGAGCATTTGAGACCATTGAGGCACCGCTACTCGTAGTCTTACTTTTAGCGGTAGTTATCTATGTAGTGATTGAAGAATTAATAGTTGCACCCGAGCTAGTCGCAGAAGTAGCTGCTGAGAGTGAGGAAGAAGAGGAACCTGCGAAAGATTTATTAGGAGAATTTTATGATCGAAATATAGAACTGCAAAATCGTATTCATGAGTTAGAAGAGCAGAGTGAAGAACGGCAGGCGGCTGTGGAACAAAGGGATACATCAATTCAAGATTTTACTGCTCTATGTGCGGGCTTGAACAGAAGCTCTCTCTGGCAGAGCATATGATATTAAAGCTGGAAGCTGAGAATGCAATTGTCAAAATTTTAATGAAAGAAGAAACAACTGAACGAATGAGAATGGAGGATGCATGGGTAAAAGCCGCACGACGCGTTGATATTTAGAAAGAGACGTCTGATCCAAGAAGGCCAAAATAGACGATATGGATTTCCCTTTTTGGATAACAATTGGGAGAATCCAACATCGAGTTTGGAATTACCTGTGCAAAGAGGTAAACCCCAATTCGATACGGATCGAAGAGTAATGATTCAAATCATGGATCAGGAGTGCGACGAAGTAGTTGAGGGTGGAATGTGCGTTGTAGCAAAGTTAAGTCCAACTGGGATGGTGAAACCAGAGATTGTCCCAGACAAGTCAAAGTCGGTGGATCCTGGAAAAGCATTTATCGTGACTACCCAAAACGCGAGGAACCCGAACGAGGTTATTACGGTTAAGTTAATCATAAACTCTTGCGAAGTTTACACCTTGTTAGATACCAGTGCTCCCCATTCTTTTATTTCACCTACTTACGCTCAACGTTTGAACTTGACTTATCTGTTGAAACTCCGTTGGGTGAAACTTTTGTTACATCTACAGTTTACAAATCTTGCTTGATTCAGATTGGTACCCTCACCCTACCTGTTGATCTTATCTCTTTGTTTGGATCATTTCGTGGTTGTCATTTTTAATGACATCGTAATATACTCCAAAAGCCTCAAATATTTTTCCAAAAAGAACTCAACATGCAACAACGACGTTGGCTCGAGTTGTTAAAAGATTACGAAAATACCATTCAATACCATCCTAGAAAAGCGAACATGGTAGCTGACGCGTTGATTAGAAGATCACATGCGGAAACGAGTGCGATGCTGTTAACACAAAGGCCCATTTTGTGTGACTTACAAGGGATGGAGATAGAGCTAAAGACTCCGGGGACCCACGTGATGATGTCAAGTATATACGTAGAACCAACTTTAATTGATAAAGTTAAAGCTTCTCAAGCTTCAGACCCCGAGTTGATGAATATGAAAAAGGTGCAAGAAGATGTTATTCCAGAAGCAAGAATCGATGAAGAGGGAATACTTCGAGTCAACTCCAAACTTTGTGTTCCTAACGACTCTAATTTAAAGTATAGAATCATGATGGAAGTACACAACACACCGTTCGCAATCCATCCTGGAAATACCAAAATGTATCATGATCTTCGACATATATTTTAGTGGGGCAATATGAAGAGTGAGATCACAGAGTTTATCTCAAGGTTTTTAACGTGTCAACGTGTCAAGGCGAAGCATCAAGAGCCATAAGGTGTGGAGAGCCTCGAGCCTCTTGCTGATGACTTCTTGTGTGGGATGCACCGAAGCTAGACTCTCCGTAGGGGACGCTGTCTTGTGCGGTGGCTAACTGATAGGTACCATTGTGAGGTGCTATGGTTGAAGCAACATGAGAGTTACATTTGGAATCGAGGAAATGACCTGGGAGTTAAAATCGAAAATGAAAATGAGGTATCCTCACCTTTTCTAAATACCAGGTACATACGTCAATTTCGAGGATGAAATTTCATAAGGAGGGGAGGTTGTAAGACCCAAACTTTTTATGAATAAAATTTAATTTCCTCTATATATTATTTTGAAATAGTAAGGGGTTGATTTGATTAATGTGGGAAGTTATGGGTAAAATACGCAAATATTTCAAAATAAGCAAGTGGTTATAAAATATTCTTGTTGTCGGGGAATATTCGTTTGGTCGTGGAATATTCTTGTTGTCAGGGAATATTCTTACGACAACGCAACCATTTGTGGGTCCCATAACAAAAAACTGTCGGATGAAGAAAACGACAAGAATAAGTTTTCTATAAATAACAACGTAACGACTACCGTTAACACTGTTGGAATACCCGATGGGTAAAGTAAAGTAATACGCGTTGTTGCACAGTAGCACACGGTATTGCACAGTATTTTATATTATTGTTAATTCAATAATTGTTACATCACAGTATTTCACATTATCAGATCAATAATTCATATTATTTGAATAATATTATTAGATAGCATTATTGGCAATGTCTAAGGAAGTTCTGTTTAGGAGTGGTTATTTAATTGCGCGCCAGTAAGGAGAAATCCTTATCGGAAGGCCCCCTCTTTCATGGGAACGACCTGGTTGTCAATATTGTAGTTCTGTAATATTATTTGTGAATAATTATTTCTTGATTTATATGATAAGGAAATATTTATTTTATGTGGATATAAATGGAGGAATTTTTTAGCAAAAGAGACAATTATTGAGAATTGATATTTTATCTTTTCTGATAAAATAATTCATTCAAATATATTATTATAATATTATATTATAAGTGTATAACGTGATAATATAATATTATAATAATGATGATATTTTTACAATAAGTCCACGATATGTGAATAAAATGAGGAGAAAGAGAGTAAATTGGGTCTGGATTATTTTTGTTACAAAAAACATGTTAAATATATTGGTGGGCCCCATTTTTGACTGAAATTTGATTATAGCCTACAAGTTTGTCCGTATGTAAATTTGGGTCATTTTTCGTTCGGAATTTGAAAAATCTTTCTTCTACAAAGTTGTAGAGAATTAAATTTTATATAGAATGGACATAAGGTTAGTATTTTTCTGATAAAAGGCAATATATTATGAATTTTTGAAGTTTCTGAATATTGGTTCTGAATTGTTTTGTTACAAAAATATTTAAAACATGTTTTGTGGGCCCCACTTGTTGTAAAATGATGGAAAATGAGAAAGTCAAAGAGTTGGTGTGGAGGAAAAAAAATATCTTATTAAATTTTTTGCTTTGGCGTTCTAACCATTTTCCTATAAATAGGGTGCTTAGTTAGAATTGAAAATCACACCAGAATCAGAAGTTTCTCTCTCTATAATATCGAGCATATTTTTGTGAGTATTTAGATACTTTGAGTGTTGTTAAGCAGTGCAAGTTTTCTTCAGCATTATATCCATTATTCCTGTCAGAAGTACTTTTCTTTTGTGGTAAGGGATGCTATTTTTTTTTTCGTAAATGATGTTATTGCTTTCAATATCATTTCATCGAAATATTGGTATGAATTTTATTATGAAATTTTTACCTTTTCCGTCGGGGTTACTATTCACGTATACGACATTATTCACGTATACGGCACTATTCACGAATACGGTACTATTCATGAAGTATGATTTTTCTTATGAAATTTTTATCTTTTCATGTCGGGATTACTATTCACGTATACGACACTATTCACGTATACGGCACTATTCACGAATAAGGTACTATTCATAGAAAAATTAAATTTTTTTTTTTTTTGTCCAAGTTGTCTGTTATGGTTCGTATCTTTAATTGGATCCATGTTTTGAACTTCATTCTTGAATTTTGCTCCACAATTGATTATTATAGAGTATTCTTGAACTTAGATAAACTAAATTACGAATCCCTAATCTTTGTCCTTTATGTCACTAGATTCGTTATTTTTATTGTTTTTCATCATCCCCAATCGTAAATGATGATATAAAGAATATCTTTGGCCTGTAGTGCAAAGATGAACGATTATTTGATAAATATCTTTGGCCTATAGTGCAAAGATGAACGATTATTTGATGAATATCTTTGGCCTGTAGTGCAAAGATGAATGATTACTTAATGAATATCTTTGGCCCGTAGTACAAAGATGAACAGGTGTTGAGATGAACATGACCACAGGTGATACAAATGAATATCTTTGGCCCGTAGTGCAAAGATGAATATCTGATTTGAGATATATATTGATTGATAGGGATAAAATATCAATGATGGAATTTTAAATCCTAGAAGATAGTAGACATCATTTTTCTACTTATCTCTTTTGATGAATTGTTATTTTCGCTGCAGTTGTTGATCTAAAACTTGTAGACCATCATATTTTATCTGACTTGTTGAAGACTAACGATAATTTATTTTTCATTATTTTAGTCATAATATTCTTTACTCGGCTAGTTGAGCTCACCCTTTTCATCTATTGTCCTCTTTAGAAAATGAGAATGTTGCAGGGACTAGTCGGGGAACAGAGTGATGGGCAGAGTTAGAGCAGTAGTAGTCCTCACTATTTTTGTATAATAGTGTGATAATAATTGTACTGTCGAGGACTGAAATTGATCATTTATATTTTGTATTGTATACGATATGTATTGAAGCTCACAGCTTGTATGGTCGTATTTCTCACGACCTTTTGTTATAAAAGATTGTATTTAGATTCTGTACCATGTATTTGGCAACTCAGAATGGGTTGGGTTGATTGGACCTATTCTGAAGGCGTCACACTTCTCCAGTTTGGAAACACAAATACACCATTTCATGGCCCACTGTCATAACTTTGGTGGAGACCTTTGGCTTTAGGGCTGGTGCTCTGATAGGTAGATACTGAGTATCGCTCACCTCCAGAGCTTGAAAACTTGCAGGTTCAATCCCTGCATCCCGGCTAATCATTGGCATGTCACCCTGTATGAAGACAGGGTATTCTGGTTTGGCATTAACCGTAATGAGGTTGCCGTTGATAAAGTATTTGAGCTGTTGGTGGAGGGTGGATGGCACTGTTTCTGCCATGTGGATCCAGGGCCTACCCAGCAGCAAGTTGTATCCAGTGGCTATGTTGAACACTTGAAAGGACACATAGAAAGTGTGTGGGCTAATCTCTAATGGAAGCTCTATCTCTCCCATAGCTTGTCGGCGAGATCCATCAAAAGCTCGGATGACCACATGACTGGTTTTAATCCGGTTCGGGTTGATCTTCATTTTTTCCAAGGTGTCGTAGGGGCAGATGTTGAGGGATGATCCTCCATATATGAGCACACCTTCGATCACATATCCGGAAGACATCACAGCTATGTGCAGGGACTTATGATAGCCTATTCCTTCAGTAGGGATATCATCGTCAATGAAAAAAAATCACATTGTTGTTGAAAATGTGTTCCACCACGTTGCGGAATTTCTCGGCATCCATGGTATGTGGCAGATGGGCTTCTTCTAGCACTTTCACTAGAATGTCGCGATGATCCACCGAGGATACTACCAAGTCTAGGATGGACATCTGCTTCTTTCAAGCCTTGCACCACCTTGATTTCATTGTGTCCCATTTTGTTGAGGAACTCTTCGATTTTATCGTCGGCCACCTTTACTTTGGCTTTGATGACTGGTTTGATCACCCGCTGAGGTAGGTATAATGGATTATCCTTTGGTACAACAGTAATGTTGTTTGAGGTGGAATCTTCATTATTCCCGTAGTTCCATGGGACCTTCTTTAGACTGATAATTGGATGCTGAGGTCTGAAGGGAAAGATTAGAGGCTCGGGTGCGGCCACCTTTACAGGATTTTATATTTCTTGGACCTCTTTCCCTGGCAGTGCTAAGGGTGTAAGGGATGGCTCCTTGTCACAAGATACCACAACCATTGTATCTTGATTCCATGCAGTGGGGATCCAGAGAGTATCTTCATCTGGGAGGTCGAGAACTTGATTTCCCCTCATCAATTCACCACTTTCAATCATGTCTTGAATCAGGTTTCGAAGTGCCCAGCAATCCTCAGTATCATGGCCGAGTGAATTGGAGTAGTACTGATATATTTGGTCAGGTTTGAATAGATCTATAACCATTCCCTCGTTGATTAACATTTGGAGGATTTCCTCCATTGACTGGTTCAAGTTGGTGAAATTCCTTTGAAATAGGAATTTCCTGCCAGTTTGGACATTTTCTTCTCCGGCCACCTTGTTGGTCCAAGGTTCATGCTCATGAGATCGACTATGATCCCCCCTTAGATGGATCTCTGGTGTGGGAAGACGATCAATGTTAGCCTGGTTGGCCCTTTTTATCATCTTCCTAGTGATTTGATGCTAGTAGACGACCAATTCTGCTAATTGTTCGATTCGTTCCTTGATAGAGTTTATTTCTTGCTCTATCAGGAACATCCTCTCTGAAACTTCCCAACTGTCTGGGGTACTATTTCTGGATGGAGTTGATTCTCCCATATAATGGAGGTACTTGGATCCTTCTGCACTTGTGGTGCTGATCATGTTGACATTCTCTTCTTTATGTTGTGGGAGAGGATTGTCCTGCACATGCGGTTGCTCAGGCTTTGTTACCACAATTTCTCCGTTGTCAATCAAGTTTTGGATCTTTTGATTGAGAGACGAACAGTCTTGAGTGTCATGGCCTAGAGATCTAGAATGATAAGCACATTTCTTGCTTGGATTAAAATTTCGTCCAGCAATGTTGGTGGGTGGAAGGAGTTGTACAATCTTTTTCTGAGCGGTCAGAAGTTTGAATATGTTCTCAAGTGAGTCCCATAGAGGGGTGAAGGTCCTTCGACGCCTGACCTCCATATTTTTCTAGAACGGAGGGTTTGAAGGCTGTGTTGGAGCTTGGAAAGGGTTGGAGCTTGGAAAGGGGTATAGTTCCTCCTTTGAATTGGCATACTTCTTGACTCGCCCCTTAGATTTTGTCCTTGTAACACTAAGGACACTTCTTCATCTTTCTTTTTGTGTACTCTCTGGGGATTACTCTCGTAATTTCCCGACTGGATATGTTCAGCAACAGCTTCGAGGGCGGTCAGATCTTTTATCTTTTCGGATTTGAGCCCCATTTCTGCCATTTCATTGTGTTTGATCATTTCAGAGAATGGTTTTCCTATGCCTGCTAGGACCCTCTCATAATACAGAGCTTCTTGGATGTCGATGAAGGTCATGACTATCTCATACTCAGTCATGGCTGGGGTGACTTATGCTGCAAACCGCCTCCATCATTGGGCATACTCTCTAAATGATCTAGTGTTCTTTTTCTTGATTTTGGTTTTCTGGTATCTGTCTGGAGCCAGCTGAGATTGGAAACTGTATTGACTGAGGAAGGCATGGGCCAACTCCTCCCAGTTGTGAATCTTAGAATTGTACAAACGGGCATACCAGGCTCTTGCCTCTCCGGTTAGACTTTTTTGGAATAACTGCATTCGAAGTTTCTCATCCTCTGCATAGGATCCGAGTTCTCCGATGAACACTTTCATGTGAGTGTAGGGGTCTCCCAATCCATCATATTTCTCAAAATCAAGAGTTCTATATTTTTTGGGGTAACGTGCCCCGAGGAAGATACAAAGGTCAGAGTAATTAACACTGTCGAATGCCCCAGTCTCTTTGATAGACCGGAGAGTTTCTTCCATTTGCTGTACTTTTTTCAGAATATCACCAGCTTCCTGTTCTTTGTTGAGGGTGGTGATTTCATGGGTTTTGTTGGTTGTGTCCTGGTTTTGTGGTTCAGGAATTTGATGCCTTTTTAGTCTATTGACTGCCACCACTACCACCAGGTATTTTCGGTTTTGTATGAGGTTGGGCTTGCTTCCCTTTAAGGGCCTTGCATTGCTTTCTCAAAAAGCCGGCCAATTCAGCTATCTGATTTCTCAGTCCTTCAAACTTTTCCCTAGATATAGGGGTGGATTCTAATTGAGCACTCGAAGTCATGTCCGTGGATGGACTTAGTGCTTTCTTGGATTTAGATCTAGCGACGGGACCAATTTTTCACCTACACCAAAACGTAGGCGTGTTAATTTCCTGAGGTAGGTAGGGATAGGATGCATACCATGATGTGGTTTTTAAATCTTATCCTACAAAATAGAGGTTAGTGGTTCTTGATGACAGGATGACAAGATATATACGACAGGAAATGTAAATCTTTCATTATTTACATTGTGCTCCTTCATATTTGGAATTGAAAACTAGACGTTGAATTGAAAGAGAAAGGCATGAAGAAACTTCCCATCAGATTTGGTTAATCAGAGGCTAACCTATCTTAGGTTACTCTGGCGAGGCTTTTTGGCATAAAGGTCCCCAGATCATCGCAATCTACTAGAGGGGAAATTAATCCTATCTTTCAATTGGAGCGAATCTGGGTAGTGCATTTTCATGAGCCCTAGAGACTTAGCCAATCCCCAGAGACATTACTTATCACCGACGAGTTTTGCCTCCTTGTGAGAGGAACACAACATATATTCACATACATCGCCCTCACCGTATGCACAAGATGATAGTTGGCGTGAAGCACTAATATGGGTACGAAGCACTAAAAAGAAGGAAAGCATTCATTCACATTCATTCAATATAAGGACGCATCATTCACGCATTCATTCAATGTAAAGACGTAGTATTCACGCATTCATTCAATGTAGAGACGCAAAATTTCATGCATTTATAGTTTTGAAAGGGAAATGTTTGAAAAGATTTGAAAGCGGCCTAGGCCCTCTACGGTCATCCCCAGTAGAGTCTCCACCTGTCGACGTTGGAAAAATCCGCGGGTCGGGTCACAACCCGGATCTTTTATCACTTCCTAAGTTATCTCTACCCTTACTCTTTTTATTGCGAAAAAAGGTTTTGAACATGTCGACGATTTGAACGTTTTACAAAGTCGCCAGTTGGTAGATTTGAAATGATTGTATCAACTCAACCGAGTTTTGTTTGAAAGAGGACCAATTGTTGGACACTGTCGAAACTTGATCTTTGAAAACAAAGTTTGAGTTCGGGGGCTTGGTTAAGTGTAGGGAAGGTGTTAGTCACCCCACAACTCCCGTGTAAATACGGCACCGTAATATTTTTAATATTTCCCTTAAAACTGAAATACGTGTGTGAATGTTGGTTAACAATTGGGCCTATGTTTGATTGGTTGAAAGTAGTGCTTTGTTTCGTTGAACCTATATACGAAGGGTTTGATTTGATTTGCAAAAAGTCTTTGAATTGATTTGCAAAAGTATTTGATTTGATTTGCAAAAGCTTTTCTTTTGATTGAATTGAAAATGATGTTTTGAAAGCTGGTTATTAAACCCTTACGCTAATATAGGAATTGAAGCCTGTTGATACTTCCATTTTTTTTTTTTTTATCTTTTTAAGCCTTAAGTCTTGCATTTGAATGGTGATTTATCGGGATGCGAAGCATCCTCAACCACGACATATATATACAAAGGTCGGTCTCCTCATGGGCATGATAGCCATTGGAGGGACTCTGACACGACAAACTATATTTCACTATATTGAGACCTTAAATTCGGATAACCGTTTTAAGGTCTTTTGCATGTACATTTTATAGAAACATTGGCTGGGTACATCTGTAAAGCGGAGTTTGTCCATCGTGGGAATCAGATTCTGATCAATTTTATCGTGAATCCCACGATTCTTAGGCTCACATGTGAGTAGCCAATAAACCTGCACAGTTCAAATTTGTACAGAAATAAATATATATCCCAAATATCGCCAGACCGAGGATTTATTTAGTGAATCCGGGTTAGTACGGCCGAAGTGTCTCGTTCCCACTAGATAGAGATCTAAGGGACTCAAGGTTGCTTTTATAATTGAAACTAGAAAAATGCTAGATTTAAGTAAATCTCAACCATTCTAGCTCCCCGGTTCAGTCTGTACTGATTTTGAATCGTTTGAAAGATAGAGTTGGCAAGATTTAAATAAATCTAGTTCGCCCGCAGATATATCAGTGCCAATTCATATCAAATGAATATTTAAAGCAACAATTTAATAAAACGAGTAAAGTAATATATATACAAAAGCTGTAAAGAGCGATGGGTTTCCACACCGGTGCCCGAACTAGAATCGATATATATATATATATATATATATATATATTGATAGAAAAGTAGTCAACCAAGACTGGGAAGAGAACCCAGTGGTGGTGAAGGCTGCTTATATACGCATATTTATATATAAAAGCAGTAAAAAGGCCACAGAATAATACAGGCCGAACTGAAATATAAATGTACAAAAAAGTAGTCAACCAGGAATTGGGAAGATCACCCAGTAATGGTGAAGTGTGCAAAAATAGTATAAAGGCCATAAAATGATCCAGGTCGGACTGAAATATATAAATATATATATAGAGATAGAAATGTAGTCAACCAAGACTGGGAAGAGAACCCAGTGGTGGTGAAGGCTGCTTATATATCCATAAATATATATAAAAGTAGTAAACTACCTCGAATTGGACATCCGGGCTTGACAGAATTGAAAAGTTAGTATATATATAGTTAAATAAACACAAAAAAGCCAAACCCGGAATAGGAAGATAACCCAGTCCGGCGAAGTTGCGAAAACAAAGATGCTAGTGAATTGAAGCTGTTAGAGCCGTCGGATTGTCAATCCGAGTTATAGAAATGCCAGAAAATGCGTTTATGTACAAAAATGTACCAAACGTTAATGAAAACGACCACAGAACTAAGTTTTGGGCATTTTTAGAAAACAAAACTTGATATGCAAGTGCAAAACAGTGCAAAGAAGTAGTATTGGCTTTCTGATCATAAAAATACTCACAATGGGCTGCTACACGGGCGTTTTGCCAAATTTTAGGCTCTAAACGTCCAAATCTACTAGTTATTTTCTAATATGTGATAGTATGTGGGTATATCTACGTGTTAGAGTGAACAAATTTGGGTTTGGAAGACTTGAAAATGACTGAAAATCAAACGGGCAGAGGTTCGGAGCATTTTTTCATTTTTTAAAATAAGAGGAGTGCCCTTTTATTTATAGGACAGGGAGCCTTTGCTCTACCTACTACTACTGCAGGTAGAGGTGCGGCTCCCCTGGTGGGGCCCACGTGTCGGGTTAAGTCGTCTCGAAGTACGTGCACTCCGAGCAACGCAAGGTCAAAATCGAAACTTTCTAACTTTTGATCAGAGTGTCCGTTTGAGGCGTGCTATACTTTTTTGAAAAGACCTGGCCGAGAGTGTCACAATGACATGGAATAAAACATTTTATGGGTCCAAGAAGATGGGTTCATAACTAGGTCTTCGATTCCCCGTAATTTGTCCGTTGAGCTGTCTTGCGCTGTTTGCACTCGGGATCATCGTTATGGTTCGTTCTGACCTTGGTGGCATCAATTCGGCTTGAGTTTGATTGAATCGGCTTGAAGTTCATAAAATGACCATTTTTCCCCTCCCAGGGTTGCTCTTAGTGTCGACATGGCCTTCGGTTGACTTTCGGAAGTTATCTCCAAGACTTGGATCTATTCGAGCCTATTTGTCCTCAGTATAGTCCCTGGGGCTGACTTGGTTGTTCTAGGTTTTCCTCTGGAGTTGTTGTGGAGCATCAGGTTTGTTCCTGAAGGTGACTTAACTTCCAAGGTTGCGACCGGGGCTGACCTGTACATCCCGGGTTGAGACCGGGGCTGAGTTAATATCCCGAGATTGGTGATCGTGGCTATGGTTGTCCCGGTATTAGTGACCGGAGTTGAGTTGATATCCCGGTATTGAGACCAAGGCATAATTGAAGGCCTGATATTGAGATTGGGGTTGAACTGATGGCCCAATATTGAGCTCGTGGTTGAACTCATGGCCCGATATTGATATCGGGGTTGATCTGACGGCCCGATTGGAGATCGGGGTTGGTATGATGGCCCGATATATAGATCGGGGTTGATCTAACTGCCCGATTGGAGATCGGGGTTGATTTGATGGCCTGATATTGAGATTGGGGTTGATTTGACGGCCCGATTGGAGATCTGGATTGTTTTGATGGCCCGATATTGAGATCGGGGTTGATCTGACGACCTGATTGGAGATCGGGGTTGATCTGACGACCTGATTAGAGATCGGGGTTGATATGATGGCCCGATATTGAGATCGGGATTGATTTAACGGCCCGATTGGAGATCGGGGTTGATTTAATGGCCTGATATTGAGATCGGGGTTGATTTAACGGCCCGATTGGAGATCAGGTTGATATGATGGCCCAATATTGAGATTGGGGTTGATTTGACGGCCCGATTGGAGATCAGGGTTGATTTGATGGCCCTATATTTAGATCAGGGTTGATTTGACTGCCCGATTGGAGATCGTGGTTGATATGATGGCCCGATATTGAGATCGGGGTTGATTTGACGGCCTGATTTGAGATCGGGGTTGAATGAATGGCCCGATATTGAGATCGGGGTGATTTGACGGCCCGATTGGAGATCGGGGTTGATATGATGGCCCAATATTGAGATCGAGGTTGCTTTGTCGTTCCAATTTGAGATCGGGATTGATTTGATGGCCTGATATTAAGATCGGGGTTGATTTGATGGCCCGATTGGAGATCGGGGTTGATATGATGACCTGATATTAAGATTGGGGTTGCCAATTTTGCCCTCCTACAGTGTTAGTAATAGGGAGTGGAAATTTTGAGTGTCTACAAACTTTGTGTGTACAAAAAGGTTCATGGGAGCGATGTGATATTCCTTGTACTATATGTTAATGATATACTACTAATAGGGAATGACATACCTATGCTACAATTAGTAAAGATATGGTTGTCTAAACAATTCTCCATGAAGGACTTTGAAATGATGCTAAAGAAGTTTGGCATGTCCGACTCCAAGAGAGGGCTTATACCGATGAGTTTTGGAGTGAATCTCTCCAAGAAAATGTTCCCAAAGACACCTGAAGAGAGAGATCGCATGAGTAAGATACCTTAAGCTTCAACGATAGGGTTTATCATGTATGGGATGATATGTACAAGACCTAATGTTGCTTATGCACTTGGAGTGACAAGAAGATATCAGTCAAATCCTAGAGAAGAACATTAGAAAGTCATAAAGAACATTCTAAAGTACTTAAGAAGGACCAAAGATGTGTTTCTAGTGTATGGTGGGTCTGATTTGAAACTCAAGGGCTACAGATAATCAAGTTTTCAGACTGACCAAGACGACAACAAATCCACCTCAGGTTATGTTTTTATCCTAAATAGTGGCCCAGTGAGTTGGAAGATTTCCAAGCAGCAAATTGTTGTTGATTCAGTGACAGAAGTGGAGTACATAGCTGCAAGTGAAGTTGCAAAGGAAGCTATTTGGATGAAGAAGTTCATTGCTGAACTTGAAGTGGCTCCTAGCATACAAGGACTAGTGCCTGTGTATTGTGACAACAACGGGGCTGTTGCACAAGCCAAGGAATCCAGGTCTCATCAAAAATCCAAGCATGTATTACAGCGCTTTCATCTGATTAGAGAAATCGTTGAAAGGGGAGATGTCAACTTGGAGAGAGTCGACTCTCAGAACAACATTACAGATCCATTTACTAAAGCGTTAACTCAACAGAAGTTTGATCATCATTTAGAGAAGATGGGTATAAGATACCAAGGCAATTGGCTTTAGTGCAAGTGAGAGATTGAAAGTAGTATTCCCTCAAGCCAATTACATTTGATGTAATAAGCATTTACTTTATAATCTTATTCATTTATTAATAAGAGAGTTTATATATTAAAAGGCATTCTTTATCCATGTTAATTAGTTGAATTAATAAATGTAATAAACCCATAGTTATTGAGCAATATTTTTTGAATCATGATGTTGATCATGCTAATGAGATCTAAATTCTACGATTGCTCAAAACTAAAATGTTCCTAATCATTGGATCACTAATGTGGGATTACTGATTTCAGATAGATTAGTACATACTATGCTTGCTCTATTGAAGAGAATGATTGCTCTCATGATCATTTGTGTGTAGACACTAAAGCAAGTATGTAGGTGCTTATTGGACAATAAGTTCACTGAATGTGACATATAAAGGAACCTGTTGGAAATTACATGATTAAATTTGATGTTGGAATAAAAAAATATGCATGTATGCATGCATTAACAAATGTGTAAAGTCCTTAGAATAACATAGATGAAATAATGTATAAGGACATAGAATAGAAAGATCAAACTTGTTAGGTTGATCTTATTAGCTGAATTGATGTAATAGCTAAAAGGTTCGTAGAGCTTGTTTGGCACTGTGAAAAGTCTGATTCTTTAAGTGCAGAATCGTAGAGTCTTCCCGAGCAATTGTAGAGTCAAGTACAGAATCGTAGAGTCTGCCCAAGAAATCGTAGAGCTAATTACAGAATCGTAGAGTCTGCTCGAGCAATCGTAGAGCCAAGTGCAAAATCAGAGAGTCTGTCCGAGCAATCGTAGAGCTAAGGGGAGAATCATAGAGTCTGCGCGAGCGATCGTAGAGTCATCACAGAGCAACTCTAATACGATAGTAGAACAGGCGGCAAGAGCTAAGTACAAGATGGTAGAGCACTGTCAAATCGCAGAGCACTCTCGGAATCGTAGAGATGTCAAAGTCAAGTCACTCTATGATTCCCACAAACAAACTATGACCAAGTAATCGTAGAGTACATGAAAATCAGCATCAAAATCGTCGAAGTTCATTTATCTGATTAGTGAGAATGTCTAACAACGAAGACTGACATACAAACATTGCAAATTGAAAATCCCGATATACTCATAAACATCTTTGAACTAAATCTAGGAAACAAATGAAAAAGGTGACTGCCAACTAGTCTGCTGAAAGTGACGGCTCAGAGGTGTTAGGTGAAAAAGCAGATTGATGTGACAGGCGAGTCAGAAAGGAGCTGTCACATAAACCCAGAATGTCAACATCAAAGGTCCCAGAATATCTGAAGTACTAAATGCTCCAACGGAAGTCTTTCAATGGGAAGAATTTAAAGGCATCTACATAAGGAAAACAGATTGAATATATTAAAAAAAAAGCAAGAACATACAAAATATAAAAAGATCTGTTAAAGCCTCACTC
The DNA here is from genome assembly GCA_020205555.1 of Panax stipuleanatus. Classification (NCBI taxonomy): domain Eukaryota; kingdom Viridiplantae; phylum Streptophyta; class Magnoliopsida; order Apiales; family Araliaceae; genus Panax; species Panax stipuleanatus. Next base: position 19,904,722 of record CM035120.1, read on the forward strand.
TACGACTCAGAAGAAATATCTTGCTTTGCTACTAAGTTCTTCAGAACTTATGCTTAAGGCAACTTAGTAGCACAACAACGAACAAACTCTTATCACAGAGCTGCCAAGTCTGTTGGGCTTGAAGATTTCTTAGTGAACTAGTGTTCCAAGGCTGCTGGTCTTGAAGAGTATGTAGTGTACTGGTGTTCCAAGGTTACTGGTCTTGAAGGAATCTTAGTGATTCGAAGTTGTATCGATATTCTTAGTGGATTTCCTACTCGTGGGGTAGAAGAGTGGATTAGGAGTCTTGAGTACTCTGAACCACTTAAAACAACTGTGTCATTTACATTCAGTCATCTACTAACTGCCATAACTGCTATATCTGTTATAACTATTACTTGAACTATAATATCTATTTTATCTTAAAAGGAATAATTAAATCATATTTTCCGCTTCACATAATTAATTTCGTAATTAAGAAATCTGATAAGTCACTCTTTGAAAAGAAAAAGTTTTAAAGTATCTATTCAACCCCCCTTCTAGATAACTTTCGTGCCTCTGGGAACTAACAATTGGTATCAGAGTAGGTTCTCATAACTAAAGTATAATATACTTGAGCATATCATATGGCACATAATAAAACTAGTTCAGAGTTAGGTGGTGGAAATAAACCACCACTTTGCAACAAAGATTAAATTTGATAACTGGAAAGTTCGCATGTAGGCATACATGGATGCAATCGATGATGATCTGTTTGATGCTGTAATCAATGGGCCCTATATACCAACAAAACTAGCATCAACATCTGATGATCCAAATAAAGTAGTAGTCAAACTAAGAGCATAATGGACTGATGAAGAAAAGAGGTCGGTCCAGATGGATAAAAGAGCCAAGAACATTCTATTCATGGCACTTGAAGACGAGATGTTTGAAAATGTAGTCAACTGCAAAACAGCAAAGGAAGTCTGGGAAGCATTACTGATCATGCATGAAAGAACAGAAGAGTGAGAGAGAAAAAACAGTCTCTACTTACTCAGCAGTATGAAATGTTCACCAATATACCAGGAGAGAACATTACTTCCACATATGAAAGATTTAATGTACTGCTAAACTCCCTCCGAGTCTTTGGAAAGATCTATCCTAATAAAGATATCATCATTAAATTCATGAGGGCCTTACTAAGAAAGTGGGATGCAAAGACTACATCCATCAGAGAATCAAAGAACCTTCATGAGATGACTGTGCAATAGCTGTATGGCAACCTTCTCACATATGAACTGGAGCTGACTCAATGAGCAAAAACCTTGTCAGAAGGAAAGAAGAAGGAAAAAGGAGTTGCTCTTAGAGTAACAGAAGCAACCTCTAAGGCTCCAGTTAATAATAAATCTGACACTGAAGAAAATGGTGATGAAGATATTGTTATGCTTGTCAGAAGGCTAAGAAGATTTATGTATAAAGGCAGAAGTAGTAGACCTAAGAGATTCAATAACAGTAACAATCAGGAGCAGGATAAAGACCTATTATACAACTGTAAGAAGCCAGGTCACTTCATTGCAGAATACAACAAACCTCTCAGAGAAGAGCTAAAGAGGGACAAGAAGAAATCAGTCTCAAAGAGAGAATTCAAATGCTACAAGAAGCTTCAAAAGAAAGACAAAGGTCTTGTAGCTGGAGGATCATGGAGTGACTCGGATAATGATACGAAATATGAGTCAAGTGAAGATGAAGAATCTTAAATAGCCAACCTGTGTTTGATGGCCAAGGAAGCCAAAATAAGAGAAGCACTTACCATCATGAAATCAGCATTGATGAGGTATTTGATTTCAAATCACCTGATGTAGATATTAATGACTTAAGAACTGCATTGCATGATATAACTTCTGATCTACGTCAATACATGAAATTGTTCAGAGTTCTTTCAAAAGATTATTCTCTTCTTCAATAAGAGAAAGAGAAAGTCCAAGCAGAACTGGAGACAGCTCTACTAAGCACTTCCTCTCTCTCTAATCTTGAAGCTGAAAATAAATGCTTAAAACAGACAAATGAGCTCAGCGCACAAAGAGAGTTAAACCTAGCTTCTAAAATTATGGAGCTAGAAAAGACTATTCTAATGTGGAACAAATCTTTTTCATCTATGGACTCTTTGATCTCTAGTCAATAAAATTCTTCAGATAGATCAGGTCTAGGTTTTGAGGATTCATCCTCAGAATCATGTGTGGGCAAATCACTGGAAACTAACAACAGTGCTTCAAATCTCAATAGAAGTATTATGTTTGTGAAATTCACAGAGAGCATTGAGCCGATGAATCCTTGCTCTTCTGATCAAAGTAATGTCTCTAGACATAATAGGTCCCATGCTGGTCTAGGATTCAAAATTTTCAAGAGTAAGTCAACTACTATATTCCAACCTCAGAGAATCATAGAGTCAAACAAAACTGACTCTACGAACTAACCAGAAAATAATTATATTGTTGAGGTTCACTCTAAGAAATCTATGAATCGTAAAGTAGTATGAAAACAAAAGAATCAGAATAAAGAAAAGGTTACTATATATCCACACATGTCTTTGATAAGAAAAAATCCACACACACACACAAGCATGTATCATACTAGATGTTTTATCTGTAATAAACATTGTCATAAAGTTGCAGCATGTTATTATAATCCTGCTAACCATAGACCTAAAATCAAGCAGATTTGGGTCCCCAAGGGAACTAACAAAGTAGGACCCAAGCAAGTCTGGGTACCAAATTAAAAGCTAAATCTTATTGCAGGTACAGAGTTCCACTATGACAACCTGGTACCTTAATAGTGGATGCTCAAGGCATATGACTGGAAACAAGGCTCTCCTTTAAAACTTCAAAGAGAAGGAAGGTCCTACAGTCATCTTTGGAGACAATGGCTCTGGAAAGACTAGAGGATATGGCTCAGTTGGAAATGGTGTTGTGTCTTTCAGCAAAGTAACTTATGTTGAAGGACTAAAGAACAACCTATTGAGCATCACCCAACTATGTGACAAAGGTCATCAAGTCACCTTCCTCAACAATCAATGTCAAGTCAGAGATTTGAAAACCTCTTAACTAAAGCTGACTAGAACTAGAGAAGGCAATGTCTATGTAGTCAACCTTGTTAAACTAAGTTCTGATGAGACCATATGTTTTCTTGAAAAAGCCTCAGAAGAAATAAGATGGCTATGACATATGAGATTATCTCATTTAAACTTCAAAAGCATGACTAAACTGGCCTCTAAAGACCTAGTAGCAGGTTTTCCAAAGTTTAACTTCATCAAAGAAAGACCCCTGCAAAGCTTGTCAATTGGGAAAGCAGATAAGGAACTCATTCAAAGGCAAAGCAGTCAACTCTAATGATAAGCCCGTGCAGTTACTTCACATGGATCGTTTTGAGCCTATCCTAACTATAAGCCTTGTAGGGAAGAGATACTCACTAGTGGTAGTAGATGACTACACCAGATACATATGGGTATTCTTTCTAAGTTCTAAAGATGAAACTAGCTCTCATCTTGTCAAGCTATTCAAGCTAGTCATGAATGAGAAAGGAGAAAAGATCAAGGCTATTAGAAGTGATCATGGAAAGAGAATTTAATCTCTGAGATGAATCAGTTATGTGAAGAAAATAGGATAAATCATAACTTCTTAACTCCAAGAACTCCACAGCAAAATGGAGTAGCAGAAAGAAAGAACAAAACCTTGATTGAAGTAGGAAGAACACTACTTGCAGCAGCTCATCTACCTGAGTACTTCTGGGCATAAGCTATCAACACTGCCTGCTATACTTAGAATAAGTCTCTTGTTCACTCTACATTAAAAAAGACTCCCTACGAGCTATGGAAAAGAAGAATGCCCAATATCAGCTATTTTAATATCTTTGGCTCTGTATGCTACATTCTCAATAATGGAAAGCAACATCTGACTAAGTTCCAACCAAAGTCAAATGAAGTGATCTTTCTTGGGTATGCCACAGATAGCAAAGCCTACAGACTGTTCAACAAGAAAACCCTAAGTGTTGAAGTTTCTATTAACGTCATCTTTGATGAATCAGTCTCATCAGGAAAAATTGTACCACTCAACACTATGATCGTTGAACCAAAGAACTCTACGCTCAAAGTAGTGGAACCAGACACTGCGATCGTAGGGTCAGAAAATGAAATCGCCAAACAAGAAGAAGAATTCGTAGAGTCAGTCAGACAAAACTTGTGGACTCTATGACTTAAATGCTCAACAGAACCTGAAGTAAACTTAGAAGAGCTCAGACAAGAAGGCACAAGATCAGATGTTCCAATTGGAAGAAGATGGGCTAAAGATCACACCCAAGACTTGATTATCGGAGATCCCAATGTAAGAATCAAGACAAGATCAGCTACTCAAAATGAATGCTTCTATTTAAGCTTTATGTCTCAGTTGGAACCTTAGAAGATAGAGGAAGCCTTGGAAGATTCAAGCTGGATAGAGGCTATGCAAGAAGAGCTGAATTAGTTTGAAAGAAGCAGAGTTTAGAGATTAATTCCTAGACCAAAGCATCATCCAGTCATTGGCACCAAGTGGGTTTTTTCAGAAACAAGATGGATGAAGATGGGGTGATCACAAGAAACAAAGTAAGACTGGTGGCTAAAGGTTACTCTCAAGAAGAAGGCATTGACTATGATGAGAATTTTTCCCTCGTTGCCAGATTAGAAGCCATCAGAATATTCCTTGCTTATGCTGCTCACATGAAATTCAAAGTCTTCCAAATGGATGTTAAAAGTGCATTTCTAAATGGAGAACATCAAGAAGAAGTCTATGTGGAACAACCTCTAGACTTTATCAGTCAAACTCTCTCTAATTATGTCTATAAATTAGATAAAGCTTTATATGGACTAAAACAAGCACCTAGAGCATGGTATGAAACTCTAACAAACTTTCTTACTGAAAAAAGAATTTACTAAAGGAAGAGTAGTCACCACACTATTCCTTAGAAAACACAAAGAAAAAGTTTTACTACTTCAAATATATGTAAATGATATTATATTTGGTTCTACTGATGAAAAGCTATGTGAAAGGTTTGCCAAGCTAATGTAGAGCAAGTTTGAAAGGAGCATGATGGGAGAGCTAAACTTCTTTCTTGTTTGACTTCAAGTAAAGCAATCTGAAGAAGGTTTGTTCATAAACCAAGCCAAGTAAATTAATTATCTATTGAAAAAGTATGGCATAGAATCAGTAACACTTATGAAAACTCCCATGGAACCTGCAACTAAGCTAGACAAAGATGAGCAAGGTAAAAGTATTGATATTACTCAATACGAATGTATGATAGGCTCACTTTTGTACTTAATTGCTAATAGACCTGATATAATATTTGTCACATATATTTGTGCTAAATTTCAAGCTAATCCTAAAGAGTCTCATCTTATAACTGTGAAAAGGATTTTCAGGTATCTCAAGAGCACTCCAAATTTAGGACTATGGTATCATAAGGAGTCACCCATTGATATGATGGGATACTCAGATGCTAACTATGTAGAATGCAAAATTGATAGAAAGAGTACAAGTGGAACTTTTCAGTTCCTTGGAAATAGACTTGTCTCATGGTTTAGCAAAAAGCAAAACTCTATATCGACCTCTACTGCAAAAGCTGAATATATTGTAGCAGGCAGCTACTGTGCACAAATCTTATGGATAAAGAATCAGCTTGCAGATTATGGTTTTGAATTCAAATCTATCCCTATGTATTGTGATAATACACGTGTTATAGCTATAACTCATAATACTGTCATGCATTCTAGAACCAAGCATATAGATATAAGATATCATTTTATTAGAGATTATGTGCAAAATGGTAATATATCTCTACATTATATCTCGACCTAGGATCAGCTTGCTGATGTTTTTACAAAACCCTTGGATGAATCTAGATTTGTTAAAATGATAAATGAGTTAAGCATGTTAAATCTTCATCCATAAATATCATATTTTGTCAGCTACTAACTCTGCAGATAAAAAGTTGAACGATCGTAGAGATAGCAAAGTGGGACAACGATCGTGTAGAGTGAACTCAACGATCGTAGAGTACAGAAGGGAACACAAGCTTAGGGGGAACTAAGGGAAATATAGTCTTATCCTTCTGTCTAAGAAATCGTGGTTCCATTCAGAATAATACACGTGCCCCACTTAGCGAAAACTAAAAAGGGAAGTTACAAATACTTTTAAAAATTTATCTCTATGTTTCACTCATCTGAATTTCAAAAGATTTCCCTCTTTCTCTCTCTCCCTGTCCCTCAAACCCTAGATTACAAAATCAAGCATACTCAGTTAATCTAGGGTGTTTCAGGAAACTTACAAAATTAAATGGCATCTTCAACTATTATCTCTGGAAATCAGCTATGCTTCGAAGAGTTCAAGACTGCCAAGCCAAAATTTCATAAAATTCTTCTCTGCTAAAGCGAGCATGACTTCAGGAAGCCCTAGACACTAGCATGAGGATTTATTCAAAATTAGTAAAAGAGTTTTACACCTATAGAGTTTACAAAGGCGACATTCTATCTACAAGGTCAAAGGTGTATCGATTCGGCTCGAGGTTGCCGATATAAATTGATCCTTAGGGTTTAAATCTGAAGGTCTTACTTCTCTGAGCTACATCGATTTTAATGAAGGACTTGAAAGGATGCATCACAAGAAGAACCCTAATCTCAGAGGCTTCAAGAAGAAGGAATTCCCCCAGATGTATGAATTTTTGGCTAACATTGTTGGGAAATGCATCTTGTGTAAAAACTCAGGTCACAATTCTGTCAGCGAAACACAACTGAAAATCATGACCATAATAGTATTCAAGATCAATATCAACTATGGTGCCCTATTAATGGAGTGGATTAGTAAATGGATCTTAAATACTAAGAAGACCAAAGGCTCAAATAAAATGTTATACGGAAGATTGATCAGCGTCATTCTTCAATCAGCTCTGGGAGATAAAATTGGAGATAATGAAGGTGAGGCCTTCAATACAAATAAGAGAATTACCCAACAGCTATTTGAAAACTGGAAGAGGAATCCAGTGGAAAATTGTAGGTTAATTCAATCTGAGTCCAGTGGAAGAACTGGAGAAGTGAAGAAACCCTTTCTAAAGGGTAATATGTCTGTTGTGGAAGAAGAAGAAGAAGAAGAAGAAGAAGAAGAAGAAGAAGAAGAAGAAGAAGAAGTATATCAGGAGTCTTCTGCCCTTATTAGAAAAAATAAAGGAAAGAGGAAACTGAAGACTATTGATCAGGCGGAAGAAGAGCCTCAACGATCAACAACTGAAGTGCCCCAAAGGCTTGATCCTGAAGATACTCCCCCAAGGTAAACCGTCAAAGATCTTATTTTCATATCTGAATAACCCTTAAAGAAGAAGAAGCAAGCTGAAGTAGAAGCTGACGAGAGAACACCCCTCTCTCAGTTATTTCTTAAGAAGAGAAAATACAGCCTGCGTTTAAAGAAATCTTCTCTCAATACGATCGTAAGGTATATAAGCTCACCAATTGTAGAGTCCAGACTTATCTGCCACAATGAAGAAGACACTGGGATGGTTACTCAGCCTGAGCTAGTGATCATTACTGAAGATGAACAGGTTGCTAAATAAGCTATTGAAACTGAGCCAAGAAGGTTGAAGAGAAAGCTGATTAAAAAGGCCAATCGTGAGCTTCAGAAAATAATGCTCAAGATCAAGGAAGAGGAAAAAAGATTAGCATCCCTTGAGCACGCAACAGCGTGAACTAAAGAAGAGACTCAAACTTAAGTTTTTGATTCTCATAATAAGTCCTTGGATTAAATCTGGATCATTGAAACCATTATCGCTTCCATAAACAGTACAGTCAGCCATATTGCCTCAGGATAAGTTTATACTGAGGGGGAAGCATTAAGAGAATATTGAGAAAAGTCATGCCCATACTGAGGGGGAGCAACCAAAAGCTGTTGAGCCAAGTAATGTTCAAATGGAGGAAAAGATCTCACCTCAAAGTGAATCAAGCTCCCTTACTCAATTCCTTATTCAAACAAGGGTTCTTGAGTGTGATCCATGATGAGATAGATGCTCAGGTTGCGGGGGAGAACTTAGAAATTCAATATGAAGCCTCTTCAACCCCTCAAGAAACAGAAGCAGATGTTGAGGAAAAAGAAGAAGAAATTATGGAGCTCATGGATGAGGAAAAGGATGAAGATGAAGTGGAAATCATTGCTAAATTCAGAAGTGAAGAAAGGAGCATCAACTACAACTGCTTGTTCTCCTACCTGCCTGTGATGCCCTTCCACAGAGCTTTGATTCTTTATTCTTGGGATAACATGTTCTGGACATTCAAAGCTTATCCAGCAGTGCCAGTACTTACTCAAGGATTTCCAAGAAATCTTGCCTTTGCTCAAAAGCTAATCACATATCATGCTTCTCCAAGACATGAGCACTAGGTATACTTCATTCCCACTTCTTTCAGGCTAAATCACTCTCCTTCATCAGACTTTTATAAGTTTGATGAACTGCCTAGATGGATTGAGATCATTCTTGACCCCAATTTTCGATTGCAGAGTCCCAACACTTTATGACTGATGGAATAAATTAACCATCCTCCTTAGTCATAGTGAAGTCTTCTCACCCTACGATCAACTCCATGATCGTAGAGTGTTATGACACTACTACTGATGACCAAACAGTTCCCTCACCCTCTAAATAAATAGATAGAGCTCTCATCTCTCAATCAGACATACCCTCCTCAGCCAATAATGAATTTTTTGATATTCCACTTGCTATATCCAATTTGTTTGAAGGAAATAAGGATGATTCAGAATCTATTCTTACTCGAATTGAGAAACGTGTTTTTGATCTTCCAACTAAGGACAGAATAACCTATCTGATGATAAATATTACTGAAGATATTATCAAAGAATTAGAAGGCAATTCTATAGAGCTGTACCAGAATGTAAATGGGATTAAGAAGATTATTGCCAAGCTTCAAGCTACATTGGGCAAAGACTTCTACAAATGTCTTAGAGAATATCATGGTGAAATTACCAATCTAGTAGCAGTAAGAGACAATGTCTATCTAAAGCAGCAAGCAACTCACTAGAAGGTCATTCTCTCTCTCATAAAATCAAACGCCAAGAAAAACCAACCTATAACTGATAAGCTATTTGAGCTCAGCACGACCCTCAAATCCTTCGAGCAAGTGACCTTGCAGCATATTGAGCGAACAAAGAATACCCTAGCTCTTGCTCATCATCAACGAGAATAGACTGAAGCATTGGATCAAAAAAATAGAACTAACATCACTCAGTTTAGATCTCAAATACAAGAGTTGGTGGAAGGAATGAATCATCTATCTCAAGATATTTGATCCCTAGATGCTGACATAAAGGGGAGAAGAGTACAAGGTATGAGAGAAAGGGGAAGCAGCATCAAGAACAATCATCAAAGCACAATCAGCCTTCGTTAAGAGCAAAGAAACAACCAATAATGGCAATCCCTATAAGGCGACAAAGCCCCACTCCCTCCAGGCAGCAAGGAGTGTCTCAAACTGGCATACACATGCCCATTGGAGATCATGTCTTCATGAACAGACATTAAAATGGTGAAGCTCTTGACCAAAATGAACAAGAAGAAATTGCAAGGCGCAATGAGGCTAGCAGGAAAAAGAGAGCTAAAGAATATGCAAATCCTCCATGGTCCAAGAGACCAAGAGGAGGTAGAAGATAAATTTCTTTTATTTTTTATTGATGTATCTCTCATGAAATGTAATATCCTTGAAGCACATCAATAACTTCAAGATTATCTTCTAGAAATTTAGTTGCTCACTGAACATTAAGTCATGTTTATCTTCTAACAACTTGCATTAGAAATTGATGAAATGATGCAAATCTACTTGGTTATGTCAACATCAAATAGGGGGAGATTGTTGGAAATTGCATGATTAAATTTGTTGTTGGAATAAACAAATATACATGTATACATGTGATGAATGGTATTTATACCCCGCTGAATCGAATACTTTTATCCTTAAGAAGTTGTATGTCCATTATGTTTAAAGTTTCTTTTATAGTATTTTGTTATTATTTTGCTTAAAATATGTTTTGCATGGGTTTTTAGATAATTTCCATCTTTTAGGGGCAAAAAGGTCACTTTTCTAGCACTGGCGCTGCAGTGTCGATTCCTAGTGTTATTCTGGCGCCGCAGCACCACTTCGAAGCCAGCTCAGCCACCTGCCACGCTGTAACACCTTAATTCCATCACAATCTGGCGCCGCAGCGCCTACTTATTGACCAGTGCTTTTGACCAACAAGTATTTGACCAGCGCCTATAAGTAGGCGCTGCGGTGCCAGATTGAGAAGGAATTGGGCAAGTGGTTGAGCTAGCTTTGAAGTGGCCCTGCAGCACCAGAATAACATCTCATCATCACTCCCGTCGAATCTGATGCCACATGAAGAGAATAGTTCAATGTCGACATAATAAATCATGAAGCAAAAATGGCAACCGTGTGCAAAGTTAGATATGCGCAAACAAGGGAAGTGAACTAAACTTGCTTCTTTTTATATATACAACTGTTTAGAATATAAAAGCTGATTCTAACCTATAACAAGTGATAATAACAAAGTCTCTACAGGAAAATAAAATAGAGCTATAAATCAGTGGTGAGACGAGCCAACATCGCCAAATATCCAGCAGTCTCTGTAGTCGGGGGAGCAGCTCTGAACTCGTACTCCAACATATCAACCCGCCTCAGCATCTCTGTTGCCATACGAAAAATCTCCTCTCGACTCCGCACTACACACTGTACGTGAACAATGAGTCCATTTGTGAAAGCTTGGGCCTCATCTCTGTCAATGAAGGCCTGGTCTCTAGAAGCACGGGCTGCGTCTCTCTCACTGATAGCAGCATCCTGACCAACTACAGTGGTCAACAACAGAGCCCGAGCCTGATCCCTCTCAAAGGTCACCAGGTGAAGCTGCCTATCCATCGCCTCTATGGAAATTGAGGCCGAACGCGGGACAGTGCTCACTAGAGAAGCTGTCAAATCTGCAAATAAAGCATCCTCAGTCTGAGATAAAGGATCCTCCATCGGTTCCGTAGCATCTGTGGACCAACCATCGTCATCGAATAAATATCATGTCTCAACCTAATCTACGGTCTCTGGTGCCAAATCTGACTCAAGCCAAGCTGAATACTCTGCTGAACGACCGGGATGACAGTCTCTAAACTCTGCTGTCTGTCGATGAGACCAGAACCCATCAACCCGAGCCAGATTAGCATGGATAATTGAGCAGATGGGGAAGCAATAATCCTCAGTCCCCTCAAAAGCATGGACCTCCTGGTACTGATCAAACTGACCCATCACCGCCAGAGGATGATAGGTCGTCACACGCCTCAAACCCGCCAAGGAGAGGAAATCCAGGTCGGCTGCATGGGTGATGAAACTCAGAAAAGAGCAATACCCAGAATACATGACTATAGCAAAAGGCTCCTCCATAGCACCCATAAATGAAATCCATGACAACTCATCGACGCAAGAAGTCAGGCGATATGAGTAGACCTGGGACAAGCCATGACCAAAACAAAACCCATAGCAACGAAGTCGCCCTATCGGTCTGAGGTGCGTCAGCAACCAGATGTATAGAAGCACTGGGCTACCTCTGAACTCCCGATCCCCAACTTCATGGAAGATAGAGGCTAATATCAATGTCTCTACCAGGATAAGGGGAGGTATAGTAAAGTCTTCTCGGAGAGCTCTAACAGCCATGGACATCGCCACATCCAGATGGTCAGTATAAAATGGCATGTATAGATAGGCTATGAGGCATATAACCAAGGCATCCACTCGGGCAACGTCCCATCGCTCCTCTAAAATGGCAAAGTCTTTGTGATAAACGGCGAAACTATCCGCAGAAGCGAAGTGACTGATCATAAAGTCCATGGAGATAACGTGGCTACCACCCACCTCAGCCAACACAACTTCCCTCCTAAGTCCAATCATTGTCATGAACTGGTGGCGCATATGGCCCAAGGCCATCCGAGCACATGACCCCTCCATCGATAATCCTAAGATGCGACCATACTCCTCCAAAGTAGGAGTCAGCTCGGCCGTGCCAAACCAAAAGACATGACGCTCAGGAATCCAATACCTGAGTATCCCGGCAATAAATCCTACTGGAACCTGAAAGGACAGCATAGACATGGAGTGGCCTAACATACGAATGACAGAAACATGGTCGGTATATGACAACTGATCATACCAAACCCTCAAACTAGTAGCTACATGGCTAGGAGGAAGGTGGTCCAAACGCACCACAGCAGAGGACGACATATGTAAAAACTGTGTCAATAAGACCATACAGGGGTCAATCTCTATCCAATCATTTAAATATATCTGAAGCATGCATTATAACGAGTGATAAAATAGCATGTGTGATGAATAAATAGAAAGCATCATATATAGATATTTGCCAAGTACATTAGTTTCATAAACATCACTGTCATACCTGTGACACATGTGAAAACTAAATAATAAAAAGTACAGGATACTGAGGCACAAATGCCCAATAACTAATAGATGACCTATGGACTCGTTGCCTCATCAAAATCATCCAGGAAAGTGAAGGTATCATCAAACTGATCAACCTGGGGTCATTTACCTGGAGTGGGCACATCCTGCTGATCAGGGCGATAAGGTTTCTCCTGCATATCTGGGTGACGAGGGAAAAGATCATCTCTATCACCAGTACCACCAAAACCTAAGGGTCAAGCACCATGAGAGCCACCACCGCCTGACGGTCAGGCCTTATGACCCCGAGAAGCAAAATTACTTGCTAAGGATGGGTCCAATCCATTATAGCGTCAGTAGGCCGACAGCTGCTCCAACTGAAGTCTCAAATCAGCAATCTGAACCTGATGAGAAGGCTCCTGAAAATATGATATCCAGTCCTTCATCATAAGGGACCCTGGAACCATATCTCCCAAAAATTGGGTAGCCCGGGTTTGAGCTCCTATCGTGCATGGCTCCCACCAGGCGATAAAGTCCTCGGAAGTGATCGGACCGTCGGACAAGTGAAAACCATTATACCCTATAGTGGGAATCGATGCAGCCAACGAAGATAAAGGCCAGAAGCACTGAGCTGGAGGAAGAAAAGGAAGGCGAATCTCCCCAGTGATGCATCGAAAGGCGCACTCCTCGAGGTAGATCTCACAATCTCCATCAAAAACGAATGGAATCCAAAAAGTGGATAACTGAAACTCTGGCCCTTTTGGCGAACCATACTCAAATCCCTCGGACAAGTCCTCTCCAAAATATGGAAGCCACACTATGTCCCGTGCTACCAGTGTCTCCAACTAAAGACGGGCATGGGTAAAGCCCTCTACAATCGGGACCTCCGACAAAGTAGACTGATGCCATCTACGTCCCCGTGGATAAGTGTCCAAGCCTAAGACGAATATGGGGCGAAGACATGGAAGCCTCTCGTCAGCCCTAACCTATTAATTCAAAAGAACCCTCCATTAGTCGTGGGAAAAGATAAACCAACCAAAAGTCAAATAAATGAAATTCGGTCAAAAGGGCTTACCAAAAGAAATGGGTAGAATCCGACCCAGGCATTGGTAACTCCCTCAGATCGCAGTCGCATCCCGTGCAGGAAAAGATCGAATGTAAACGATCCCTAATCGTAGTCCCCAATGTGGTCTACGTCTCGAAACGGCCCCTACCAAGCTAAAGGGAATAGCGGAGGAGTTATTTGCAATGAAACAACCCCTCATGATGGTCAGGAGTAGACACCGCAAGATGTGATCCCTCTCAGCCAAATCTACAGGCAACGGTTGCTGCAAGGTGCCTCGAGTGAAATCGACGCCCAAGCATCCTGATTGAATACTATGAGCCTTGAAGGATTGCTCCTAAGAAGAAAACCCTAGGAGGGTGCGCACCGTAGTCGGAGTGATAGTCGGCTCCAAGGGCACCCTATCCTCGGCAAACTCTAAACCAGTGATGTATCTCTAGTCCATGGGAGTCATCATGACCTCGCAATCCAGCAGATGGAGAGACTGACTCTGATGAAACCATTGCTCGGATAAAGCTTGCAAGTAGCCCCAAGGGCAGCGACGGGGAGCAATGGTGAAGAAAGCCTCAAATCCCCAAGAGTCCACGATCGCCCTGTACTCGGGATGTAGCGAGTGATACAGAGCATATATACTGAACCAGTTACCCCTAGGCTGGGTAAACTCCAAAACCTGCACGACCTCAAGGTTAAGAAAACCCGTCTGTGACAGAAAGGAGAAATGAAAACAAATTAATCATGTACCTCGTTCGCCTGCAAGTGAATGGAGGGATGGCGGCTCAGATCCGTACCCAACAAATCCGGGACAGCTACCTCGATGCCAGGAAGAAATCTAGGCATAGTAGGGGGCTGAGGCGGAACCTCAAGCTTAGGAATATCCTCCTCATCCACAGGAGGATGGTCCGCCCCACCAGGTCGATGAGCTGGCTCCGTCAATCTCTATACCCGTCTGCTAATCCAAGGAATAGGAACCTCAGAAGGAGCTCTACGTCAGCGAACTCCAGATGAAACCCGCTGAGATGTAGAACGACTGGGTCCTGCAGAGTTCATGTATGTACAATGAGTTTGTAGGAATCAGAGCCAAGTCAGGTATATTCCTACTTTATTTTAAATTTCAAATTAAATCCATGAAATATAATTTAGGTCATCACATCATGCATGTCCTACATGTGCCATTAAATGTGTACGTTATTTTAATTATATCCTAATATATCCATGAATGTATCTAGGACCCTGACATCTGGCTCATGAATTTTTTTTGCCAAAGTCTCCTCTATAAAATGGACTATCCAAATGCCCGAAACATGTATTAAATCACCCTATGAGGGTATACCATCACAACCAAGCATGTAAACATCAATTTAAATTGTTATTTTAACACATATATATAATGTATATCTAGATTAACTAATAAATGATAATATATCGCAATCATACGATCCATAAGATGATCTGTAGGCATGTATTGCATCATAAACATGTTTATCTAGCTATCTATGCATACATGTTAGATATAATGCCTTTAAGAAAGGAAATACGGGTTTTTGCCAACGAAAACACGAAAAAACGGAGTCTAGACGTTACCCGTAGTACGTAGAAGAGATATACGGTGGCGGATTGCTCCACATCAAGCCGAAATCGAGTAAATATGAAGTGGGCCTCTATTTTTTAGAGAGTAAAACTAAGAGTTTCGAATGGAATGGGTGAAAATGAGGCCTCATAAGGGTATAAGCTCGATCAGGGGCAGCCTTGACCATGGTTGCTCCAGTCGCAACCACAAATGCGGCTGCCACAAGTGGGCCCCGCGTCTTCTCGATTGGTAATGCGATGTCTAAAACGTGTTATTTTGGGTTCAGAATGGTCACATTATGTAAGATGATACCTTTCTGGGACTGTTTTAAGCCCCAAAAACCCTAAAAAATCCTCCAAAATAGTAAAAGTTCAGCGAAGACCAGAAATCTCGACGTTGAATGCTGGAAGAATCAGAGAAACAGTCAAAAGTAAGACTCCATTTTGTAATCCACCGTAACGAATCAGTGAAGGCATTGGCTCAACCCCCGACGATGTAATCCATCGACAACGAATCAGTGAAGGCGTCGGCTCGACCCCCGACGTTGAAATCCATCGATAACGAATTAGTGAAGGCGTCGGCTCAACCCCTGACGATGTAATCCACCGACAATGAATCAGTAAAGGCGTCGGATCAACCCCCGACGATGTAATCCATCGACAATGAATCAGTGAAGGCGTCGGATCAACCCCCGGCGATGTAATCCACCAATAATGAATCAGTGAAGGCGGCGGCTCGACCCCCAATGATGAAATCCACCGACAACGAATCAGTGAAGACGTCAGCTCAACCCCCGGTGATGTAATCCACCGATAATGAATCAGTGAAGGCGTCGGATCAACCCCAGACGATGAAATCCACTAACAATGAATCAGTGAAGGCGACGGCTAGACCCATGACAATGAAATCCACCGACAATAAATCAGTGAAGACGTCGGCTCAACCCCCGCAGATGTAATCCACCAACAATGAATCAGTGAAGGTGTCGGATCAGCCCCCGACGATGTAATCCACCGACAATGAATCAGTGAACGAGTCTGCTCTACCCCCGACGATGTAATCCATCGACAACGAATCATTGAAGGCTTCGACAAATCCCCGATGATGTAATCCGTTGGCAAAAACCCTACGCAGGTCAAAAAATCCCCGATGATGTAATCCATTGGCGACAACCCTACGCAGGTCGGCAAATCCCCGATGATGTAATCCGTTGGCAACAACCCTACGCAGGTCGACAAATCCCAGATGATGTAATCCATTGGTAACAACCCCACGTAGGTCGACAAATCCCTGATGATGTAATCCGTTGGAAACAACCCTACGCAGGTCGGTAAATTCCCCATGATGTAATCCGTTGGCAACAACCCTACGCAGGTCGGTAAATCCCCGATAATGTAATCCGTTGGCAATAACCCAACGCAGGTTGGCAAATCCTCGATGATGTAATCCGTTGGCAACAACCCAACGTAGGTCGATATATCCCTGATAATGTAATCCGTTGGCAACAACCCTACGTAGGTCGGCAAATCCCCGATGACTTAATCCGTTGGCTACAACCCAGTGAGGGCATCGGTATGACCCCGATGGTGCAATCTGTTGACTTTAATTCAGCGCAGGCTGGTTTGATCCCGACAACGTAATCCTTAACTTCTCCAGCCGGGGAAGTAACCCTTCTCTAAATCTCACATATCATCACATCTGTTATACATGACATTGCATCATCAAATATACCTTGTCATGCATTCTCCATGTCTATTAATCTTTGTCGTGTTCATTCCATTACATTGCATGAACATGACAAAGAGGGGCATCTGTAGACACTCAAAATTTTATTTTCTTTGTATTAACCTTGCAGAAGGGTAAAAGCATAATTTTACTCTGGCGACAACCCCGAGGTAGGGCAAAAGAGCCAGATCATCTCGGAGACAACACCGGGAGCGATGCAAAGGACCAATAACATCTTAACATACCACGAACCGTTCGAGGATCAACGAGCTGAGACAGTGATCACCATAATACACCTCAGTAAACCTCGAATGACATGCCATCAAAGATAAGCCCGATAACTAATATTTGGACCTTATGGATATATCTCAGCCATGAGTATCCACTTCCTGAACCCTAATACAGTCAGAATCGATCTGTTCCCTCTGCATTCCTCAAAGATTGTCTGAAAGGACGTCAACTTCTGCCGAACTGGGACCGAATGACCACCGGCCGAGCATTTGGGGCCCACTTAGGCTAGCCTTAACCATATCTATGGCTAGCCGCATGTTTGGTTGCGGCTGCCTTTGGCAGCTTATAACACCCACACTAGTTCATTTTAGAAGAGAGAGATATACATTTTAGAGAGAGAACAAGCATTCTAGAGAGAGAGAGTCTCGGGTGGAACTTGTCTACACCTCGTTGAAGCTTAATCATCCCATCTAGCGCATACTTGGAGCCCAACTAGTGTTCTTAGTTCATCCTGGGAGTCAAAATGCTTGTTCACGCATCCCCCAAGGTGAAATAACGCACTTTCGAGCTTGGGTTCTTTATAAATGTTGTTCAAATGATAGATTAATGAGATATCTTATTTAAATATAGCTAAACTTATTGTATTTTAAGCATATTATATAATAGTTAATAGATTTTACATTTCTATCGGTTATATTGTGCTTATTACGTTGTAAATCAACTGCGGAGGCTAGATATACCTAAGTCTAAGCCTAATCTATCCCCCGAGAGGTTATTAAGCATGAAGCTTTAACCCATGGGCTATAACGGCTTAGATTCATACTATATCTATGGATTTATTATTTTGAACAGTCCCGGTTAACCCGTATAACCCTAAATCTATATTTAGAGGTGAAAGGGGGGCCGAAACGGCTTAAACAGTGATTTCAATCGATGAAATCATCTAATATCGAAGCCGTGGACGTTATATATATATATATATATATATGATATTGTACAATTCTTGTGAGCCTAGGAATCCCGATGTTGAGATCCCCGAATGGATCCGACTTGATTCCCACGATGGACCGATTTTCATGTTGTAATGTTTTAATAGCGTAAATATCGTTGTACATGTAATATTTGGATCTTGAAAATGAACTAAAGAGGTTAGTCTCGAGAGATCGAATTCAAGATCCCGTGATAGTGAAAACCTTGATTACGGGAGTTCGGTTCATCGAGATGGCTTACATGCCCGATGATGATCCAACCCTCTTTTTAATGCTTTTACATGCATATTATCAAAATGAATTCTAATAAAACCACAAAGAGCTTTTGATGAACAATAAAGCGATTCAGGGTAGATCACGTAATAAATGTAAAGAATAAAAGAAAGTATCGAAATCCTCGATTCCTAGTCAGGCAAAGGATTTGAAAAATCTTACTTTCTAAAACTTCATTTTAATTCATATATTTTGTTAAAAATGAACTTTTTATCAAGTCAAATCCTTTGTACCTAGGAGCAAAAGCGGTACATCACTACTTTCAAGTCACCCAAAATAAAGACTTAGAAAAACACTAAGAAAACATTCAAAATAAAACACACACACACACACACACACACACACAAACATACATACACACTTTATGCATAGAAAATTAATAAGATGTGGTACCGTGCTTGCACGGGAGTCAGCGGGTGCCTAACACCTTCCCCCCGCTTAACCTAGCCCCCGGATTCCACTAATCTTGGGTTTTAAGACCAATCTTTAGAGTCATGCATTGGACCATCTTTCGAAAAACCATTAAAACTCGGATGAGTTGGTACATCCATTTAAACTATACCAACTGGCGGCTCTATCTCAATCAGTCCAATTATCAAAATAAAATCAATCTTTTCAAAATCGCCGACACCTAAGTTGGTACCAGTTTTCTACAAATTCACCCTTTAAACGGAATCCTCAAAGACATAGCGAAAGCAAAAGGGTAGAATATATCAAAATTGGGAATATGGGCAATCCTCTATTTTTCCCCCTAGGAGAGGATGGAGAGCAACACCCAAAATAAAAAGACCCCTCCTTCAACAAAAAGGAGATCAGAGGAAGTTTCTTCCCGGCGTCGACAGGTGGTGACTCCGCTGGGGATCAAAGAGGGCTTAAGCCGCGATCAAACTTTTTAATTTTCATTCTGCATATGCATTTTGTGTGAATGATCTCTGTGTGTATCAATCTCTTAGCATTGTGTATTAGTGCCTCGCACAATATATTAGTGCTTCGCACAATATATTAGTGCTTCGCACAATATATTAGTGCTTCGCACAATGTCATCATATTACATGCGGTGAGGACTTGAATGTATGTGAATGTATGTTGTGTGGTACCTCCATTAGGAGGCAATCCCGTTGGTTGTTTATTACTGGACTCCTCTTCGTGTTTCCATTGTGAGGCTCAGGAAAGGCACCACTAAGATCCGCTCCAATTGAAAAATGGATGTTTTCATCAAGTAAATTGCGAAGATCTGGGAACCAATTTCAAATAGCCCATGAGAGTAACCCTAAGATAGGTCAGCCTCTAATAAACTAAACACGCTGTGTGCTTCTTCATGCCCTATTTAATCTTACGTGTATATAAATGACCGTTATCTTGAACTGTCATACATACATTTTTCAAATCATGTCATCAATTCGACTATCCCGTTGTGTTGCAGGAAAAGATTAAAAAACCATTAAACTGATGCATAGCATATCATGAATCCCTATCCACCAGTATCTAGTCTAAACTAGATATCAGTTGTGTGCAGATTGGTCCTAGAACCTGATCTCGAGCCAAGAAGTCCCGTTCATCACCTTTCAAGATGGCCGAAGGAAGTTCATCTGAACATACCCCTGTATCTCGAGATGAATTCGAGGAGTTTAAGAAACAAATGACCGAGATGACGACCCTGTTAAAAAATAGTGCAAAGTATCTCAGGAATCTAAGCACAAGAGTCCGACTGAATCCTCTGTGCAAGGAGACATGAAAGTACCCAAGAAGGAAGGTGATACCCATACGTCCACACCTATCTCTCCCCTAGATGTTGAAGTACCCAAGGAGGCCCCGATCCAGAAGACGACACGGGAAATCATAGACCTCCGGGAGGACAAAGACACTGGAGACATTCGGAAGAAAGTTAGACAAATGGAGGATGCTATCCGGTTTATGAAAGGGACAGGATCCCACGGGAACGTGAATTATTCGAAAGAGAGAAAGATCCGGGTTTGACCCGACCCTAATTTTTTCCTGACGCCGACAGGTGGCGACTTTGCTGGGGACAGTAGAGGGCTTAAACAGCGTTCAAATCTTTTCAAAATTTCCCTTTCATACCTGCGTATGTGTGAATGCTGCGTCTTTACATTGAATGAATGCGTGAATGCTACATCTTTACTTTGAATGAATGTGAATGAAGGTTTTCCTACTTTATTAGTGCTTCGCACCCATATTAGTGCTTTGCACCAATATCATCATATACATACGGTGAGACGCAATGTATGTTATGTGATTCATCCACCAGGAGGCAAACCCGTTGGTGACAGAGTAATGTCTTCGAGGACGGCTAAGTCTTCGGGTCTCCTGAAAAAGCACCACTCAGATTCGCTCCAGTTGAAAGATCAGATTAATTTCCCCTCTAGTAGATTGCGATGATCTGGGGACCTTAATGCCAAAAAATCCGCGAGAGTAGCCTAAGATAGGTCAGCCTCTGATTAACCAAATTCGATGGAAAGCCTTTTCATGCATTCCTCTTTAAATTCAATGTCAAGTTTTTAATTCCAATGTAAATAGCATAATGTAAATATTCATTCCTTGTTATATACATCTTGTCATGTTATCCTATCATCAAAACAAACTGACCGCTGTTTTGCAGAATAAGATTAAAAAACCTTAAAACACATCATGGCATGCATCCTGTAGACACTCGAATATTCGCTTTCTTTATACTAACCTTGTTGAAGGGGAAAATCATAATTTTACTCTAGCGACAACCCCGAGGTAGGGAAAAAGAGCCAGATCATCTCGGAGACAACCCCGGGAGTGATGCAAAGGACCAATGATGTCCGAACATATAACAAATCGATCGAGGATCGACGAGCTGAGACAGTGATCACCGAAAACCACCTTAGCAAACCTCAAACGGCGTGCCATCAGAGATAAGCCCGATAACTGATATCCGGACCTGATCGATATATCTCGGCCACGAGTATCGACTTCTCGAACCCTAATCTAGTCAGAATCGATCTGTTCCCTCTGCATTCCTCAAAGATTGTCCGAAAGGCCGAGCGACGGACGTCAACTTCTGTCGAACTGGGACCGAAAGACCACCGACAGAGCATGTGGGGTCCACTTAGTCCAGCCTTGACCATATCTGTGGCTAGCCGCATGTATGGTTGCGGCTATCTTTGGCAGCTTATAACACCCACACTAGTTCTTTTTAGAAGAGAGAGATATACATTTTAGAGAGAGAACAAGCATTCTAGAGAGAGAGGCTCGGGTGGAACTTGTCTACACCTCTTTGAAGCTTAATCATCCCATCTAGCACATACTTGGAGCCCACCTAGTGTTCTTAGTTCATCCCGAGAGTCAAAACGCTTGTTCACGCGTCCCCCAAGGTGAAATAACGCACTTTCGAGCTTCGATTCTTTGTAAATGTTGTTCAAATTATAGATTAGTGAGATATCTTGTTTGAATATAGCTAAACTTGTTGTATTTTAAGCATATTGTGTAATAGTTGATAGATTTTACATTTTTATCGGTTATATTGTGCTTATTACGTTGTAAATCAACCGCGGAGGCTAGATATACCTAAGTCAATGCCTAATCTAGCCCCCAAGAGGTTATTAAGCATGAAGCTTTACCTGTGGGCTATAACGGCTTAGATTCATGGTATATCTATGGATTTATTATTTTGAACGGTCCCGATTAACCCGTATAACCCTAAATCTATATTTCGAGGTGAAAGGGGGGCCGAAACGGCTTAAACGTTGATTTTAATCGATGAAATCATCTAATATCGAAGCCGTGGACGTTATATACATATATATATGATATTGTAAAAATCATGTGAGCCTAGGAATCCCGATGTTGAGATCCCCGAATGGATCCGGCTTGATTCCCACGATGGACCGGTTTTTATGTTATAATGTTTTAATAGCGTAAATATCGTTGTACATGTAATATTTGGATCTTGAAAATGAACTCGAGAGGTTAGTCTCGAGAGGTCAGATTCGAGATCCCGTGATAGTGATAACCTTGATTGCGGGAGTTCGGTTCATCGAGATGGCTTGCATGCCCGATGATGATCCGACCCACTTTTTAACGCTTTTACATGCATATCATCAAAATGATTTCTAATATAACCACAAAGAGCTTTTGATGAACAATAAAGCGATTCGGGGTAGATCACGTGATAAACGTAAAGAATAAAAGGAAGTATCGAAGTCCTCGATTCCTAGTCGGGCAAAGGATTTGAAAAATCTTACTTTCTAAAACCTCATTTCAATTCATATATTTTGTTAAAAATGAACTTTTTATCAAATCAAATCCTTCATACCTAGGTGCAAAAGAGGTACAGTACTACTTTCAAGTCACCTAAAATAAAGACTTAGAAAAACACTAACAAAACTTTCAAAATAAAACACACACACAGACACACATACACACTTTATGCATAGAAAATCAATAAGATGCGGTACTATGCTTGCACGGGAGTCGGGGTGCCTAACACCTTCCCCCCGCTTAACCTAGCCTCTGGATTCTATGAATCTTGGGTTTCAAAACCAATCTTTAGAGTCACGCATTGGACCATCTTGCGAAAAACCATTAAAACTCGGATGAGTTGGTACATCCATTTAAACCATACCAACTGGCAGCTCTGTCTCAATCGGTCCAATTATCAAAATAAAATCAATCTTTTCAAAATTGTCGACACTTAAGTCGGTACCTGTTTCCTACAAATTCACCCTTTAAACAGAATCCTCAAAGACATAGCGAAAGCGAAAGGGTAGAATATATCAAAATTGGGAATATGGACATTCCTCTCTTTTTCCCTGAATAAGAGAGGATGGAAAACCAAACCAGAGAGTAAGACCTCCTCCTTCAACAAAAAGGGGTACAAAGAGGACAATTTTCTCTCCGGCATCGACACATCCTATCCATACCTACCTCAGGAAATTGACACGCCTACATTTTGTTCTAGGTGAAAAATTGGTCCTATCACTAGATCTAAGTCTAAGAAAGCACTAAGTCCATCTTCGGACATGGCTTCCAGTGCTCAGCCAGAATCCACCCCTATCTCTAGGGAAGAGTTTGAAGGACTGAAGAACTAGATAGCCGAATTGGCCAGTTTCCTAAGAGAATAAAGTAAGGCTCTTAAAGGGAAATAAGCACAGGGTCACACAAAACCCGTTACACCCGGTGGCAGCAGAAGACCGGGAAGAAGGATACTAAAGATCCTGAGACACAAAACCAGGACACAACCAATAAAACCTCTGAAATAACCATCCTTAACAAAGAACAGGAAACTGGTGACATTTTGAAGAAGGTCCAACAGATGGAAGAAACCATCCGGTCTATCAAAGGGACTGGGGCATGTGGCAGTGTTAATTATTCTGACTTATGCATTTTCGCTGGAGCTCGTTACCCTAAAAAATTTTGAGCTCCTGATTTTGAGAAATACAATGGGTTGAGAGACCCTTACACTCACTTAAAGGTATTCATTGGAGAGCTCGAATCCTATGCAGAGGACGAGAAACTCCTAATGCAGTTATTCCAGAAAAGTTTGAGTGAAGAGGCTAGAGCATGGTACGCCCGTCTAGACAACTCTAAAATTCACAGCAGGGAAGAGTTGGCGCATACTTTCCTCAGTCAATACAGTTTTCATTCTCAACTGGCTCCGGAAAGATATCAAATAACCAAAATCAAGAAACAAAGTACTGAGTCCTTCAGAGAATATGTTCAACGATAGAGACGAATGGCCGAACAAGTCACTCCACCTATGAATGAGTCCGAGATAGTCATGCCTTTCATCGACATTCAAGAAGCCCCGTATTATGAAAGGGTCCTAGTAGGCATAGGAAAGCCATTCTTAAAAATAATCAAGCACGGCAAAATGAGGCTCAAATCTAGGAAGATAAAGGATTTAACAGCCTTAGAAGTTGTTGCCAAACATATCCAGTCTGGGAATTACGGGAGAAATCCTAGGAAAGTACACAAAAAGAAAGACGAAGAAGTGTCTTTAGTATTGCAAGGACAGAATCAGAGGGGTGATTCAAGCAGCATGCCCATTTAAAGGAGGAACTATTCCCCTTTTCAAGCTCTACCACAACCTTCAAACCCGTCATTCTAGAAAAATTTGGAGGGCAGACGCCGAAGAAAGTTCACCCCGTCAGGGGATTCACTCGAGAATGAGCTAAAATTGTTGACGGCCCATAAAAAGATCATTTAACTCCTTCCACCAACCAATACCAGTGGATAAAATTTTTACCCAAGCAAAAAGTGTACTTACCATTCCGGATCCCTGGGACATGATACATATGACTGGTGGTCTCTCAAGCACAAAATTCAAGACTTGATTGATAACAGAGAGATTATGGTGACAAATCCCGAGCAGTCGCATGTGCAGGATAATCCCTTCCCTCAGCATAAAGAGGAAGGTGTCAACATGATTGGCATGCAAAATGGAGAAGGATCCAAATACCTCTGATACGTTGGAGAATTAACTCAATCCAACCCAGACAGTTGGGAAGTCTTAGAGAGGCGATTCCTGATAGAACAGGAGATCAAGTTTATCAAGGAGCAATTTGGACGGTTAGCAGAACTGGCCGTATACCAACATCAGGTCACTAGACAGCTGATAAACCAGACCAACCAGTCTGATGCAAGTCCTTCCACACCAGATATCAGTCCCATTCCTATGAGAGACCATTATCATTTTCATCAGCATAAACCTGGGCCGACAAGATGGCCAAGGAAGAGAAGTTCCAGGCTGATAGGGAGTTTTCTTTCCTAAGGAATTTCACCAACCTAAACCAACTAATGAAGGAAATCCTCCAGATGTTAATCAATGAGGGAATGGTGTCAGACTTATTACCCCCGGTAAATTTGCAATCCAGGAAATTCAAACCTGACCAAATCTGCCAGTACCACTCCAATGTACCCCGCCATGATACTGAGGACTGCTAGGCACTACGTCATTTAATTCAGAACATGATTAAAAGTGGTGAACTGATAAAAGAGAATCGGGATTATGGCCTCCCAGATGAAGAAACTCTCTTTATTCCCACTGCATGGAGTCAGGATTCCGTGGCTATTATTTCCTGTGATAAGGAGCCAGCCCTCACACCCCTAATGCTACCAGAGAAAGTGGTCCAAGAAATACAAAATCCTATGAAGTTAGTCGCACCAGAGCCTTTAATCCTACAATTCAGACCCCAGTATCCAGTGATCAGTCTGAAGAGAGTCCCATGGAACTGTGGGTGTAATGAAGGTTCCACCTCAAACAACATTACCATTGTGCCAAACGAGAATCCCTTGTACCTACCTCAATGGGTGATCAAAGCAGTCATCAAAGCCAAAACAAATGTGGATGAAGAGAAAATAGAAAAGTTCCTCAGTAAAATGGGACACCATGAAATAAAAGTGGTACAAAGCCTGAAAGACGCACCCAAGCAGATGTCCATTCTAGATCTGGTCTTATCATCGGTGCATCATCGCAACATTCTGGTGAAAGTACTGGAAGAATCCCATCTGCCACATACCGTGAATGTCCAAAAATTCTGTCACGTGGTAGAACACATTTTCAACAGCAATGTGATATCTTTCACTAACGATGATATACCTGCAGAGGGGACGGGTCATCGCAAGTCACTGCACATAGCTGTAATGTCATCCGATTGTGTGATTGGAGGTGTGATGATAGATGGAGGATCATTCCTAAACATCTGTCCCTACGACACCTTGGAAAGAATGAAGATTAACCCTAACCGGGTCAAAACCAATCATGTGGTCTTCTGGGCTTTCGGTGGATCTCGCCGACAAGCTATGGGAGAAATTGAGCATCCTCTGGAGATTGGTCCACACACTTTCTATGCGTCCTTCCAGGTGCTTAACATAACCACAGGATAAAACTTGTTATTGGGAAGACCATGGATCCATATGGTAGGGGAAGTGCCATCCACCCTCCATTAGCAACTCAAATACATTATCAACGGCAACCTAATTACGGTGAATGCCGAACCAGAATACCCTGTCTGCATACAAGGAGACATGCTGGTGATCAGCATGGATGCAGGGATTGAACCTGCTGGTTTTCAAGCCTTGGAGGTGAGCGATACTCAGTACCTACCAGTTGGGACACCAGCCTTAAAGCCTAAAGTCTCCCCCGAAGTGATGATAGTGGGCTAGGAAATGGTATCTTTTGGTTTCCAACATGGAGAAAGGTTAGAAAAGAATCACCAGGGAATCAAAAGCCCGGTACAGATCTCGAGCCAGTCAGGGAGAGCCGGATTGGGTTATTCATCCGGGTCAAACCATCGGAACCCATATAAGCATCCTAAGGCTCATGCTTCCACCATATTATTGCCAAACCTCACTAATGCTGGATTTGCGAAGCCAGTGACGAAGATCCCTGTTGTGGTATCAGCCATGTTATTTCCTCCAATCATACCAGTAAGGGAGAGAAAGACCCAGAGCTTGAGGGGATTAGCAAAAAGGGAAAAGAAAAGTTCTTGTACGAAGGACGAGACCCATTTACTAACATGAGGGTCCGCATACACTACGAAGTATAAATGATGATATCCCAGACAGTGACGATGAGGATCAGATTCAAATTCCTCGCATCAAGAAAGAGACGGGAGGCGGTTCAAAGAAAAGCCCCGGCCCTATTTTGAAGGATGTATTAGTCATCATCCGAGATGAGGCAGACGAGCACAATTCCTTGATCCTCCCTGTTCATGAGGATCTAATCCTAGACAACTGGAGCAGTGTCCCTTGCCTCATTCAAAAAGGGTAAAGGGGCTGAGAATCCATCTGCCCTATAACATGCTTTCATTTACTGCTTATTTTTGATTGCACAGCTATATAGCAGTAACTTTTGTCATACTTTGCCAAATGCTTTGTATGTTTAAGCAATTGCATATATTAAAGTGAAAGCATTTTGTTTTCAGGACTCCAAAATTTGAT
The DNA here is from genome assembly GCA_020205555.1 of Panax stipuleanatus. NCBI lineage: Eukaryota > Viridiplantae > Streptophyta > Magnoliopsida > Apiales > Araliaceae > Panax > Panax stipuleanatus. Next base: position 19,931,964 of record CM035120.1, read on the forward strand.
TTGTTTGTCCCTGCTGATGAGATGCTAACCTGTCACAGTGACTTAAAATTTTATGTAGAAATGAACTTCGACTTGATGGATATTGATCAAGAAGAGGAAGATGACTATGAGGTGCCCGAGGAAATCAAAGAATGGGTCGAAGATAAACCCAAACCAAACCTCGACCAAACCACCCCTATCAACATAAGAACTTCTGAAAACCTCAAAGAAATCCAGATAGGCCTAGACCTCACCCAAGCCCAAAAGACCAATCTAATCGAACTCCTAACACAGTTCCAGGATATGCTTGTATGGTCACATGAAGACATAATTGGCCTGTCTCATGACATTGTCATCCATCGAATGCCCATCAAAGATGGATTTAAGCCCTTCAAGCAAAAGCTCAGGTGGTTGAAACATGTATGGAGCTTGAAAGTTAAAGAGGAAGTGGTCAAACAATTAAAAGCCAGAATCATCATGGTATCAACATATCCGGAGTGGCTGTCACACATAGTTTCCATGCCTAAGCCCTGAAGGAAGGTACAAGTATGCGTGAATTATCGGGATTTGAACAAAGCCTTCCCCAAGGACAATTTCCCAGTGCCTTTTATCCACATCTTGATTTACAACACGGCGCAGTATGGCATGTATTCTTTTATGGATTGCTTTGCTGGTTACCATCAAATCATGGTCGCTGAGGAGGACAGGGAGAAAACAGCCTTCATCACTCCCTGGGGAACCTTCTGCTACAGACGATTATCCTTAGGCCTCATCAATGCTGGAGCCACATATCAGAGAGCCATGATGGCCCTATTTCATGACATGATGCATAAAGAGATAGAGGTCTATGTGGATGACATCATCATCAAATTTTGAAAGGAGGACGACCACATTGACCATCTCAATAAGCTGTTCAACAAGTTGCGCAAGTAGAACCTCAAGCTGAATCCAGCCAAATGTGCTTTTGGCATCAAATCAGGCAAGCTATTAGGATTCCTAGTGAGCAATAGAGGCATTGAGTTGGATCCTGCCAAGATTAAAGCCATCACTGAGATACTAGTACCTCAAACAAAGAAGGAGATATGCGAGTTCCTAAGAAGGATTAATTTCATAAGCTGATTCATTTCCCAGCTCACAGCGACTTGCGAACCCATCTTCAAGCTATTAAGGAAGAATTCCTCCGCGAAATGGAATGAGGATTGTCAGAGAGCCTTCCTTGCCATCAAGAACTAGTTGATCGAAGCACTAGTATTGGTACTGTAATACCCGAGAATTTTCATATATTAATAAATGAATATATTAATAGAAATGAATATTTATCAGAATATAAATATTTATGTGTTCTGAGATGAGCTAACTCAATTATAATTAATTGAATAATAATAATAATTGAGAAAATATGGAGTTTCCGATAAACTCGTTGAATGCTTTGTGTGGCACAGTGATGAGACATATTAATAATTATATTAATTAACGAAGGAATTATTAAGTAAATAATTAATCTATATTAATTGTTCATTGTTATTATATAATAATGGTGTGTTGAATTATTATTATTGCAAGTGGTAGCATAATAATAAGTAAACTATTTTTTTAAATATAATAAGATTTATATTTATTTAATGTGATATTTAATCATATAAATGTTAATCAATTATTGTGGAAATTAATAATTTCATTGATTAATGAGAAATGGATTAATTAATATTATTATTAATTAATTGATAAGATAAGTAATTTATTAACTTCTATGTGCAAGCATGCGAATTAAAAGTATAACGTATAGTAGTTAACTATATATTATATGAAGTGTAAAGTGTAGTGTGACTATATTAAATATAGAAACCATATATTAAGATTTATTAATTTACATATCAATGCCTATGTGACAATATGTATGTGAGTATACATTAAAATAGTACATCATGGATTATATATATGCAAGAAAATTCACTACATTGAAATATTGTTTATTGGGATTACATTTTTACTTTATCTAAGTATACATATAATACCTAAGTATATATAATAGGCATGTATGTTATAATGTGAGTGTTGTATATATTCACATTACCCAAATGCTGAGATGCTTTGTCCCTCAAAGAAAGCCCCTCCCTCACGTGCATAGCTACTATGAAGCCTAAGCCTATTGATTCTCCTTAAACTCAGTAAAATCAAAACAATGATGAGCAAGGGAGTGATTTTGATGATGAGGTTCAACAACTAATTACCAACTCTCCATTATCCTTCATACAATCCTTGATTTCCATTGGTTTGATTTGGGAAATAAACACATTAATCGTATATTTGTTTTGCTATAAATATGAGCTCTTTTCTTCTCATTCCGTTGCTGATAATTTCTGACTTAGTGAGACTAGAAAGCATATATATATATCAGTGTTAAGTATTCTGAGAAGTTGAGATTGCATTACAGAGGTATAATTCTATTCCCTTGTTCTTCATTTCGTGGACTCCATTTTCTGTTTTTGCAAATTCTTAGATTTCTTAGATTCTTGGTCATGTGGAATTAAAGTGTAATTGGGTTATATAATGATTGTTTAAGTGTTACATGAACTAATGAGCATGTTAGTAAACAATGTGGTGTGATTACAATCAAATTCGTAGTGTAATTTCTGTTTTGGGCTGGGTTTCTGCCGTAACAGGCTGATCTCTGGTATGAACCAGTAGTGGCGCAGCTGCGCCAGTTTATAACTGAGGAGCAGCGCAGCTGCGCCGGTAACTGAACTCAGTTGCTTGGCTGCTGCTATAATCTGTTAGGTAATAGCTTGTTCATATAAGTTTAAACAGGCATGGTGACTAGTCCAGCATATATATTGATGTACCTAGACCTAAAGAGAACACGTTTTATTATAATAGCATGCATGAATGATGAAAACTTATAGTTTTGAAATAAAATTTAGAGTTTTAAAAAGGGTTTGGATATGTTATACTCATTGTTAATATTCTGACTTTGAGGCACATTAGTATGACCCAGAAACACATGAAATGCAAGTTGTCTTGCGTATATATGTTTCGTAATATAACATGAGCATGTTGGACTTCGTTAGTGAATAATTACTAACAAAAATATAAGTTTCAAAGGTGAACCTTGGCACGTAAATATCATACATACATTCTGATTTTGCAAGCATGTCTACGTGGCCTAGAAATATGTGTCGAACATATTAACATATGAATCTAGATAGCATGAACATGTTAGTCCTTATTAGCAAACTTTACTAATGAAAGTATAAGTTTTGAACCTGAACGTCGACATGTTACATTGAGATTTGAATTCCGATACTTATGAACATGTTTGATAGTACTTTTAGACTCGCTAATGTATCATATACATGTTTGCCTACTATGTTACATGTCGTGAAACCAAGTTTAGCGTAAACGAAGAATGTTTTCAAACTAATAACAATGATGGTAGCATGTATGCGATATGAATACTCATGAACATGCTTAATACAAGTTATATGAATACCTTATGTGTTTAAAATAACAATCATGATAGCTTACATGATTTCATGATGCTGTAAAGCCTTAATTTGTTCAAAATATAGATCTAGAACCTATATCATGTAAATTGAACGTGAAAAGGTTGAACAAGCATGAAAGTATCCTTTAATATGAATACATGCTATGTGATATCATATGTTGACACTTGAATCCGATTTTGACGGTTAACTTATAGAAATGCCATAACTTACTAAAATAAAATATATTTAGTATTGATTGTGGTCTTAAGTGATATTAATGATATACGAATATGTTTAAACTTAAAAAGAGGAACGTTAAGGATAAAAGTTATATTAATATGATACTATATATTGTATAACTGTATAGCTAGGTCAAAGCTTAGCTTATGTGTTGATCGTATATATAAGGGAAAGTATGATGTTAAACTATATGACTAATGGATATCGTATATATACATAATTATATTACGATAGGGGTTTGAAAGTGTTGAATTACTTATCGTGGATAGACTACGTATAGGGAAGTTCTCTAACTTACACTCTTTTAAAGTGCAAGTATCCTATCTTTGTGTTTACGTTATTCGAGGAACGTTGTAAGCAAGTTCCTAACTCTACTCTTTATTTAACATTCATTTAGCTTGCGATATTATGGTCGTACAAGTAAGGTTTTGAGATTGAAATCCAGATATTATGAATTATATACTTCATAGATAAGATAAAAGTCGATTTATATTCTTCAAACTTTAAATCTTGAGATTTAACTTATAATTGTTGTGATCTATGCCATTTGATTCGGCTAGACTTATATTGTTGAAAAGCAACCTAAACCAATTGATTGGTGCGGGATCATGTGTTTGACTGAGATGAACAACCTTCTTTTAAGGGAAAATATATTTGTCAGGAGACTGACGTGCACATAATTTAGTACGATTGAACGATATGCATACCATAGGGTACTTTAGGATGATCACCTGTTGTACTTGTTTTCGATTGGGTTATCAGTTTAATACTGTTAATTCTAGTAAGAGTTCGTAGTCCTTAGTGACTGCTCAGTATTCAGTTATGTTGAAACCTTGAATTGATTTAGTATTGAATCTTATTGATATCTTTCAGTCCTTAGCGACTATTATTGAGAACAGTTGATATTTCTTATTATCCTTGAAACTATCACATCCTGTTATACTCTTTTCAGATTCGAGAACTATATTACTCACCCTTATTGTATATTACGTGCTGAGTAATTTGTGCTCATTCTTGCTTTCCCTAAAAGCATTTCAGTTAAGGCAGAGCAGGGCAAACCTTCGGGAGGCGATAAGGGCAAGGGCAAGGCTACCGACTAGCTTGTCTCTTTTTATGTTTTAAATATTTTAATGTTGTATTAAGATGATGTAGTAAGACTGGATTTGACTATGTTTAAGCTTAAGTTAGATTATGTAATAATTCGTTAATTGATATTATTATATAATCTATTAAGTACTGTAGGTTGTGAAACTTGGGGGAATAATTATAATAAATCATTGTATATTATTCTAAATTAGATCTTTCGCTGTGAATGTGTGATTTTAGTTATTATCGTATTACCATGAGTGCATGACAAACTGAATTTGAGTGACCAAGTGGCGTTTCGAATTTGGGGGGGTCACAGGTACCCCCAAGGGACGAAGTTCCCCTATTTATGTACCTGTCCGTCAATACCAATGCAATGGGTTGTATGCTAGGACAAAAGGATGATAGTAGTAAGGAGAGAGCCATCTATTACATCAGCAAAAGGTTTAGCAGTGGTGAGCAAAAGTACACTCCGATTGAAAAGATATGTTGTGCGTTAGCATGGGCCGCCATGAGGTTACAACATTATCTGCATGGACACACGACCTACCTCATATCCCGCATGGATCCGCTAAAATACGTATTCAACAACACAATGTTTAATTGTCGACTGTCCAAATGGCAGTTGATCCTACAGCAGTTCGACATTATTTACGTGTCTCAGAAGTCTATCAAAGGTCAAGGCATTGCAGATCAACTAGACGAAGCACTGTCAGGAGGGTTTGAACCTTTGGAAACTTATTTCCCTGATGATGGGATCATGACAATTTAGCAAGGTCTCCAAGAAAATGCAGTCCAACTGTGGAGAATGTATTTTGATGGAGCAGTAAACATGGAAGGTGCCGGAGCTAGGGCAGTTCTTATCTCTGGTACTGGAGAACAGTATCCTGGGCTACCAATCTATAGTTTGTCAACACCAATAATACGACTGAGTATGAAGGCTGCATAATGGGGTTGAAACTAGCCCAATCCATGGTTATCAAACATCTATTGGTCTTTGGAGACTCTGAATTGGTTATCAGAAAAACCACTGGGGCATATCACACCAAAGAACTGCATTTGCTGCCTTATCATTGACAGGTCGTTAAAATATCCATGGAATTTGAAGGCATAACCTTCATCCATATTCCTCGCAATAGGAATGACTTCGCTTACGCATTGGCTTCCTTGATCAGCATATCCAATAGCAGTGGGATTCCCGATATCAAATTCACCAGATAAAAGACCTTGACATACAGGAATTACATTGGAGAAATATCAGACGAAATACCTTATCAAACAGCCTTAGTATCAGAACATCAAGGAGTATCTCCAAGATGGATCTACACCCGTTGGGGCAAGCCACTCCGAATGAAAGCGGATTCACAAGATGGCCATGAAGTTTTATTTAAGAGGAGATGCACTCTACAAAAGGGATGCTGGAATAGGGCTTTTAAGATGCCTTGATAAAGAGCAAGCCCATAGATTTATGGATGAAGTCCACGGCGGAATCTGCAGTCCACATATGAGCGGTCATCTGCTGGCCAAGAAAATATTGAGAACATGGCATTATTGGATCTCTCTCAAAGTTGATTGTGACGATCACGTCAGGAGATGCTTTCAATGCCAAGTATATAAAAATGCCATCCACGTTGTAATGACCGTAAAATTTTTAAACTCCATTATTAATTAAATATATGATTTAATTTTAATGAGTTAGTTTTGTAAGCTTATTTAAACCTTGTGTGGTTATGTGAGTTTGAGCCTATGCGAATAATTGCTAGAAATAATTAAAGGGAGTCACTAATGGTTTATTTAAATTAGTGGAGTAGCCCTAGGCTTTTATATCAAAGATTGATAAGAGTGTCAGTAATTAAATATTCAATTTAATTGAATATAGTGAAATGATTAATTGTGATTATAAAGAATAGACGATTAATGAGTAATTAATTAATAATATGTCGGTTAACTATTATATTGAGAAATCGAATATTAATGAGCAAAGGATTAATAAATATAATAAGATTATATTTAATCGATTAATTATTTATGCAAGCATGCAATAATTAAACCTTCAAAATATGGTAGTTACCTATATATTATATATAGTACAATGTGTCGTATTAATATGGCTATATATTATATATATAGACTATATATATAGTAAGATTAATTGCATTATGTGAGTTACATAATATTATTGCTTATGTAACATGATGTGTGTGGGTAGACCTTAATGTATACCCTATTACCTTCTATTAATATCAATAAACAATTGTTAATTGATAATGATTTCAATAAATTATTAAAATTATTATAATAACAGTTATGATAATAAGTAATAATAATGCCCAATTGAATTATATTCGGTGTTAATAAAATGTACATGGATTATATATGGATATATATGTACCCCTACTTGATACATTGTAATTAGAAATTTCAACTGTAATTCATTTATAACCTAAGTACATGAAATGAAATGTGTATATATATTATATAACCTAAGTGTTTATATATACTACACTTGCTAGTTGCTTTGCTGAGTTTTATTGTTTGTCCCATAATAAGAGCTCATCTCTTCCTCACGTGTATCACTCATGAAGGCTACTACTCTATCTTCCTTCTCAATTTCATCAATAATCAAGCTAATGATTATAAGGGATGTGGAATTCATGATGAATTCACCAACTACTCAACAACCATCCCTTAACTATTATACAATCTTGCAATCCGTTGGTTTGAAATGGGGGATAAGAGTATTGTCTGTGTATCCATTCTTCTATAAATAAGACCCTCACCTTCCTTATTGCCTTTTGCTGAGAGTTATATTTGCTAAAGGATTTATAGAGAGTGAGTATAATGTTATTGTGAAGGAGACTAAGAATTTTTATTGCAACTCGATTCTTTAGCAGAGGTATATTCCCATATCCATATTTATTATTCTGAAATTTCATACATTCTTGATTTCATTTGAATTGGATGTTAATTGATTGAAGAGATATTTGCTAAGTGTTATGCAAGCTTCTAGATATGTTAGAACTACATTATGACTTGTGTAGAATCGAATTGTTGAAAGAATCTTGAGTTGGGTTTGTTAAACTGCCAAAGCAGTTCAGTTCCTGGTCTGGCCAGACACCGGCACAGCTGCGCCAGTTTTGTATTGGGCAGCAGCGCAGCTGTGCCAGGCCCTATTTCTGGTTTTTGTTTTCTGTTAAGTTCTGTTATATGCTAACTGGTTGGTATCAATTAGAGCAAGCATGTGGACATGATTAACACACATATATAAGTATCTTGGCGTAGCATGATGCCTGTATAACCATGTTAGTATATGTTATGGAAGATAGTTTTGAATATGAACTTTGACATATGTGTATCACGTGTGTATTCTGATTTTGTGTACCTGATCGTATGGTCTATATTGACATGAGAGCAAGTCTAAAGTGTGAGCACACACTAGCATACATGATTAAAAGATTCAAATGATTTCAAAGGAAAAACTTAAGAACCTTGAAAGCAAACTTGACCAAGACTTATGTCTTTTAAATTCTGACCATTTGAATACGTTTATATAGTTTAGATATATGTTTCAAATGCATATGAATTATATGTTGAGATGCCTTGTATGTACTAAGTTGATTTAGTGCAATTTTCAAAGAAAACTTAGGATTTGGAAGCTAATATCATCAATTACTATGTGAGTTACGTTATGATCATGCAAGCATGTATATTAGGATTCATTATGCCTATAGACATGGTGACATGAGAATTAGTTTGGTTAAACATTGATATCACCTATGCACACGTATTCAAGAAATGAATTTCAAGTATAGACTATGTGATTAAAGTATACATAAGTAGTATACGCACAAGCATGACTACTTAGCATTGTTTAGCCTCGCTATGTGATTTTATGACTTTAGTAGTGGACCCTTAAAGCATGAACTTGATTTGCTTAAAGTGTAAGAATGACCGGCATTGAACCTTATAACTTTGAATTATGAACAGCACCTTGTAATATGTGTATCTTACACTGTATTGCATGCTTAAATTGAAGTGCTATGTGTTCAAGCCTATGTTGATGCATAGAGACTAGATATTCTATAGTTATTAAATCTAAGACAGGATTAGATGTTTATGGACTCAGGCATAGTAAATTGACTTACGTGAACTATATGATAAACCTATTTAATGATTAGGTTCTTGTAAGTGTAGACTCATATTAGTTTACACATGCTAATTGAAAGATCGACTTGTTAGTGTTAGGTCGTTTCAACGCAATTTAATTAAATCTAGACTATTTGTAGCTGAGCAAACAGGCAAGTATCTGAACCCTACTTTTATTGTTCATGTATCCTAAACCCTTGCATTACTTTATTCAATGAATCTTGTAAGCAATTTTCTTAACTTCATTTGATTGAATGCAAGATCTCTAACTTACCCAAACTCGTATATTGTGCAAGTTTTTCTGAACTTCACTCTTTATTGTGCAAGTTTCCTATCCTTCTCATATTGTATTGAGCAGGTTATTGTTGAATTGAAAGTTATTTATTTTAAGCTTTAACTTTATTTCCAAGCATGCTTTAGGTGGTTTAATTACTTTATAATTATTCTACATCGATCTTATTGATACTCGCACTTGGTGCATTTGAGTTCGTACAATCTTGGACTTGTACATTATTTAAAGTTCTATAATTCTTGAACTACGTCAAATAGAGTCTGAACCCTTGTTCGGTCAGATAATTGTATGAATTTTATAAAAGCTATCCAGACCAATTGATGGTAGGGATTCTTAGACTGAAGAGAACACCCCTAATATTATAGGGGAGTACCCCAGGTATCTAATATAAGATACAAACAGCAGAGTTGAATGTAATGCATATACATGGCGTACGCGAGGCTGATCCCCTCAAGTACTTATTTTGTAGCCAGTAACCAAAGGGATTGATTCCATTGGAGTTTTATAGTTCAAAGTCTACTTGACTATCAGTTATTTTAAAAGCAATTATTATCATTGCTTTCGATATTCATATTGTTGAATTCATTGGCAGATATATTCCGTTCATCATGATATATCCTTTATTGCTATATTTAAACTTGCTTAGCAAACTTGTTGCTCATTCTTGCTATATCATGACTTCTATTACAGTTAGGCCCGAGACTTCAGGGAAGGACAAGGGTAAAGGAAAGATGTAGGATTAGTTTGCAAGGAGCAGACTTTACTTTATGCTTAGTTAAATTATTATTAATGTAATTTGAACCCTAATAATTATTCTAGGGTATGTTTGTATGATTGTATTAAGTTTATCGAATCTTGGGACTAGTAACACCTTTTGAATGAATGACATACGTTTATTATATTTCTGCATTTAGTTATTGTATGTTGTTTAGAGGTGGACGTTTGTACTGTATCGTGACGACAGAATCGGGGTTAGAGAACCCAGATTCGTGGGTGTCACACACGCTCCTCCAAATGAACTGCACAACATAAGTTCGCCATGGCCTTTCTCCATGTGGGGAATGGATGTGATAGGCCCAGTTGAACCCAAAGTCAGCAACGAACATCGCTTCATCTTCACCATGATCGATTACTTCACCAAGTGGGTTGAAGCTGCCTCTTTTCCCAAAGTCACCAAAGAGGTCATCATTGGTTTCATCAGAAACAATGTCGTCTGTCGATATAGACAACCGGAGGTGATCGTATCAGACAACGCCAAAAACCTAAACAATCAGATGATGAGAGAACTGTGCAGCAAGTTCCACATCAAGCATCTAAATTACTTCATCTATCGGCCCAAGATGAATGGTGTCGTTGAAGCGGCCAATAAGAACATCAAGAAAATAATGTTGAAAATGTCCTCCAATCACAAAGAATGGCCTGGCCTGTTGCCTTTAACCCTGTTAGCATATAGGACGTCAATGTGCACTTCTACTGGGGCTACCCCCTTTTTATTGGTCTATGGCATGGAAGAAGCCCTTCCCATAGAAGTGGAGATGGAGTCCTTACGAGTATTAATAGACGCTCAGATGGATAAAGATAAGTGGTTTCTAGATCGATAACATCAATTGTCCCTGATAGATGAAAAAAGGGCTACAACCATTTTCCACGAGGAGTTTTATCAGCAAAGGATTGCTCGATCCTACAATAAGAAAGTCTGAATCCTGTAATTCAAAGAAAACGACTTGGTGCTGAAGAAAGTTTTGGCTAAACAAGACGAAGCTAAAGGAAGTTCGCCCCAAATTGGGAAGGCCTCTTCATTGTTAAGGAAGTTTTGACAGGAGGAGCTATCAGATTGCAAGAGATAGACGGGAGCGAATTTCCCCAACTCATCAACTCAAACACCGTGAAAAGGTACTATGTATGAAACACATGCATACCAGCATCCTGGTCCTACGAATCAAACCAGTTTGGTTTTCATTAGAAAACGGAACTACGAATGACATGATCTCCCTCAACCCGGGAGTACGTAGGCAGACATTCCTGGTGCAGTCAAACCAAACAAAAACTCAAAAACTCATCAAACCAAACTCAAAAGAGACACTTCTCAAGCCTCTCTCACACAAAATTGAACTATGAATGACCTGATCTCCCTCAGCCCGGGAGTATGTAGGTACCCATTCATGGTGCGGTTCGACCTTCCAGAAAAAAACCCCAATAAAAACCAGTCCCAAGACACTGAAACCATATGAAACCTAAATCCTATCAAGCCTTCCTGGTCAATAGGCCCATCTGAGATATTCTCTGATATGTTACTATCAGTCCATCAAGGAAAAACTCATGATACATCAACAACAGCAAGTCATGAAAGAAGTGGTAATCACTCAGCAATGACAATACATATCCAAACAGGGAAGTGAATCAAAATATATTTCTCTGATATACGATACTGTTTGATATATACAATGTGTCTTGTACATGACAAAAATGGCTGATCTAGTATGTGCTGGAAAAACAAAGCTAATCTATGGACCCAAAGATAAATGAGATAGCAGTGCCAACATGGCATCTCTCTCTGAAGATGGAGGAGCCGCTGCAAGCACAATACCCTCAGCCTCCATACGGGCCAAAACATCCACATCCATCTGCATAGTGGCACTATGATCATCAATATAAACACTCATCTCGTCAACCAGACCATGAGTATAAGATCGGAGCAGTACTGTCAGCAATGTGGAAATCCCGGGAAGCTATGGCCTCATCCCTCTCCACAAAAGTAGCATTCCTGGTAATCATAACCTCCTCAACTCCACAAAGGCTGTGTCTCTGGCAGATCGTATCTCATCCCTCTCTACAAAAGGTGCATCTCTGGCAATCAATGTCTCCTCAATCTCAATAAAAGCAGCGTCTCGAGAAGATCGAGCCTCATCTCTCTTAACCAATGTTATATCTTGACTGGCTCGAGCCTTATCTCTCTCAGCAAAAGCTATGTCTCTGCCAGACAGGGCAGTCAAAATTAGTGCCCTAGCTTGATCTCTCTCGAAAGTCATCCTAGCTAGTGAATCTGCCAAAGCTGGGTCTGTCCCTGCAGGAATGATTGGCGGGTCGCTAACTAAGGATGATATCAGACCCGTGAACAACTCATCCTCCGTAGGAGAATCAGGATCCTCTATAGGCTTCTCCTCATCTAAATCCACAACCAGAGCTGACTGAATAAATGCAGCTGAGGCTATATTGGTCTCTAACCATGCTGAGTACTCTGGAGAACGATCCGGATGGCTAGTAGAGAAATCAGCCCTCTTCTTATGAGTCCAACACTCATAAATCTGGATCAGGTCGGCTGGCGACATAGAAGAAGCTGACATCCGCTGATCCATGGCCCCCTCAAACTGGTGTAGGCTCTGAAACTAATCAAACTGACCCATAACGGCCAAAGGATGGTATATGGTCACCCCCCTCATTCCCGCTAGAGGTAAGTAGTCCATGCCAGATGCATGGATGATAAAGCTCTAGGGGGAGACTAGTCCTGAGCAGGGCAGAATCGAAAAAGGATGCATAATATCGGACAGAAAAGCTGACCATATCTCTACATCCGAACACTCCGCCGGCTAAAAGGAGTATGACATATCTATATCATGGGTAAAACATTACCTCTAGTGTCTAAAAAAGCCAATCGGGAACAAGTGGGACATGAGCCACATGTACAACAAGACAAAGCTACCTCTGAAAACCCCATCTGGATGGGTACGACAATAGGTAGCCGACCTCAGTATCTCAGCCAATATCATCGGAAGAATGGTGCAACCATGTCTAAGGGCCCAAACCATGACCATCAATCCGACGTCCAAGTGGTCTAAGGGTAGTGGCATATAAATGTAGGCCACGATGCACATCAATAAGATGTCTACACGAGCGAGCTACCACTCATCTACCAAAGTGATAAAATCCCCAGAATATCGCTCGTAGCTGTCTAGGCGGTCGAAGCGCGATCAATCAAAAAGTCTATGGATATCTCATGTCCGCCAATAATCTCCTCAGTCATAACTCGGCGTCTCAGACACGACATAGTTATAAATGGTCTCTGCATGTCACTAATGAATGTACGAGCGTAAGGCAGATCCAGTGCCAAGCCTGTAAGACGCTCATACTCCTCTAAGGTAGGAGTCATCTCATAAAGCCCAAAATGGAAAACCTATCGATCAGGTATCCAGCATGATAAGATGACATCCACAAACCCATACGGAACTTGGAAAGCTAGAAGGGCTAGAGAATGCCTTAGCATCTGGTCTACTATCCCTCTGGCTGTGAGGGGTATACTATCATACCACGACTGCAATGCAGATGCCACCAAGGATGGTGGTGAGTGCTCAATACAGCTGACGGTGAACGACGACATTGGTATCACCGTATCACAAGACCATCTAGGGGTCAAATCTAAACTCATCTGTCTAAGTGCATATCTATGACATAATACATGCATAATGATAATGATAAACATGATGCAATAGATAAGAAATATCATGTATAACTAGAATAAACTATCTACTGCAAGCATCATCTCTGTTTGCTAATAAAGTGCAAAATAAAAGTACAGGGATATGGGGCACAACCCCCCAACTACTAACAGTGGCCTATCAAAATGGGGCACAGCCGCCCAATAACCAAAACAGTGGCCGACCAAAGGATATAGCTACAATAGTTATCCAAAAAGATTCAAAATATCGGCCATCTCCTCCGTGGACACAAAGTCTCGGCCATCAGGAATGTCGGGGCGGTACAAGGGAGGATCAACCCCTGTATAACTACTGTAGATGGACCTGTGGAAGGGCCCACTCCGAAGCTGGATGGATTAAAAGAAGATACCTCTGATGAATCTCGGCCAAGATGCCTGATGAACAAATGAGCTCTCTCCAACTGTTGGGTCAGTCCTGTAATCTGGTCCAAATGAGTAGGCTCCCTAAGGCAAGCTATCCAGTCTGTCATCATCATAGATCCTGGCACCATATCTGCCATGAACTGGGTAGCACGAGTCTGAGCCCTAATAGTGCTAGGACTCCACCAGCTGCTGAATGCCTTCTGGCTGTATGGACCCTCTGACAGGGTGAAGCCATCTATGCCCTCCATCAGAATGTCTGTGAGCGGTTGAACTATTGGCCAATGGTGCCAAGCAGGAGGAACAATGGGAATACAGATTTGCCCCGTGATGCTCCTGATAGCATGCTCTCCTAAATAGAGATCCCAACCTCCCTCTATCAAAAATGGGACTCTGAGGGTAAATAATGCATACTCCTGGCCAGTAGGGAAGCCTCCCTCAAACCTGACTGTCAAAAAGTCTGAGGTATACGGTACCCATGATATCGATCCTGCTATCAAAAGCTCAAGCTGAAGGCGGGAATGGGTGAAACCCTAAGCAACAGGGACCTCTGTCAGAGTGGAGTGCTGCCAACGCCGTCCTCGGGGATAATTCTCCAGGCCTAAAGTGGTTGCGGGACGAAGGCAAGGAATCCTCTCATATGCCCAAAACTGGCCATGTAAATATCAAAAATCCTCAGTGACCAAGACTGACAAATGTAAATGCAGAAATCAAAAAGTTACAAGAAAGATGTACTCACCAGCAGGAATAAGTAGAACCCTAACCAAGCCTCCGTCACACCTTCCGAGTACATGCGCATGCCTCAGAGAAAATAGGCAAAGGTGTAGGTACCCCAACCAAAGTCACTGAGGTGCTCTACATATCGAGTGGTGCTGACCAGGGCAAAGGACACTATCGTAGAGTTGTCCACCAGAAAATAACCCCTGATGATCACCAGAAACAATCTCCTCAGGATGCCATCCCTAACCCTCTGATCATCAGGTATAGGCTCAAGCAAAGCCCCACTCTGGGCATCTATGCTCAAGGGACCAGATCGAACCATTTGACCCTTGTTCGACATCGCTGGAACTCCCAGTAGGGACCGAACGACAGTGGGTGTAATGTCAGTCACGACAGGCACTGGCACACCCTCGAACTCTATGTCGGTGACGAACCTCAAGTACGTAAGGGTCATCATCACATCACAGTCCAACAAGTGGAGAGACTGAGTCTGGTGGAACTAGCACTCAGACAAAGCCCTCATAAAACCCCAGGGGCAACGGCGGGGAAGAATAGAAAAGAACGCCTGAAACCCCCAGGTGTCAACAATGTCCCTGTAGTCCTGGTGTAAAGTGTGGTACAGGGAGTGCACGTTAAACCAGTTCACTCGAGGCTGCATAAAGCCCGGAACCTGCATCAAAAGCCAATGTATGTCAAAAACCTATGCCCAAGAACGGTAAAAGGAAGAAAGAAAATCCAAAAACAAAAAAAACCTTCAGTCACCTCGTTAGCATGGAGGAACCTTGAGGGATGATGACTAATATCTCCCAGCAGATCCTGTACTGGCACAACAATGCCTGGAAGCTCCGCACGTGGAGCCTGAGCTGGGGAAGGAGCAAAAAATTTAGCATCCTCGTCATATATCTACTGCCAGCTCATCCTGGGCCGGACGAATCACTGACTCAGTTAACCTGCGAGGCTGTCGGGCTGGCCGTGGATGAGGGATATCAGAGGCTCTCCTCCGTTTAACTCCTAAAATAACTCGGCTAGCACTCCCGGGTCTATCTCGGTCCATCGCCGCAATAAAGTCTCCAAATCACCTCAGAAAGGGTGTGGTAAGCCTAAAACCTATGGCTTATTAATTTAAATCAGTATTTTATGCAATTTCTAAGTCTTAAAACATGCATGGGTCAGTCAAAAATCCCTAGTAGAGTCAAAACTGCATATTTATTAAATGCTTTGGCTTTTGAAAAAATTTCGCCAGAGTCTCCTTTGTAAAATGGACTGTCCACATGCACACAGGCATGTCTAGGTGGCCATTCAGTAGCACACCTTCCCAAAAGAAGAAACAGTTCATATTTATGAAAACAAAAATCAAAAATAAACTTCACATGATAGCCAAATTACCATGGACATCTTTTAGTTGAAAATCCAGGCTCACTAGGCCTCAAAAAAGACAAGTAAATTGATCAAAAAGAGCAAAAATTGACTGTCTCAGAATCTGAATTTTCGTACATCAAAACGTGCATTGTAATAAAATATGCATACTTATGAAGTCAAAAAAAATTTAGCAAGTCATATAAGCATATATTTTTGATACATTGCATTCAAAAGCACCCTACGTGATTTACATACTTCTAACGGTCAAAACTTGAAAAGAAAGGATCTAAATGTTACATGAGATGTGCAGAACGCGTAGCCGCTGAGGGAATCTGAAAAAAGATGCCTAAACTCTATAGATCTGAAAAGAAAATTGAATTCTGTTTGAAACTCGAAACTAAAAATGAACATATGAGCTCCTCGCTACCCATTTTAAAAACGCAGGAAGGAGCGGCCCCACCCGCGGTAGCCGCACCTCTACCTGCGGCTCCCTAGGGTGGGCCCCACTCCCTCCAGCTTGATTCGGTTCTAGTTGAAACGAATTTTATATGAGCTAAAAAGTTAAATATGAGAAAAAATCGCTACGCGATTGAGCGATTTGTCCTGAAATCTCGCTTTTAAGCAGCAATATACTGACAGAAAGAGGAACTTCTTGGAAGCCATTGGTATTCATCCCGAAGCAATGTCCGGGGACCAATGATGAAAACTTCTAAAAAACAGCTAAAAAACTGCAAAGAACTGCCAAAAACTACTGATAAGTGGTATTTATATCGCGAATCAGATTCTTTAAAGCTCAAGACGCTGCTTGTTTTCTGTTATTTGTTGTGCTTTTGTATATATTTTGTTGTTGTTATGCTTTTCCTGTATGATGCAGGGCTGTTTTGGTCATTTCCAGCTTGCAGGGGCAGAGTTGTCATTTTCTACATTCTGGCGCCGCAGCGCCAGAGCCTATTCTAAAGCCCACGCTGTAGCGCCAACTCATGGTCCTGGCTAAATTCATCTGGCGCTGCAGCGGCCCGGTCCTTCTTATTCTCGCGCTGCAGCGTTAGTGGCGCCGCAGCGCCGCCAAGCAGTTATAGGCTCCGCGCCGCAGCGTCACCTCCGGTGCCTAGCTAGTGGTTCGCATTTAATGACCTAAAAAGAAGAAAAAGAGCAGCGAGAGAACAACGGAAGGATATCGGAGATAGAGAGAAAATACAGAGAATATTTTTGGGGATTCTAGAACAGAAAGAAGCTGTGTTTTAGGGGAGAAAAGTTATTGCATCATTTACAGCTCAGGAGTTACACGGAGAAGAGAAGACGTGGAGACAGAAAACCTTAGCTCAGGAGTTTTCTTATTCTAAAATCTCTCGGTTGTTTGTGTATTACTGATCAATGTTGAATGTGATAGAAATGTGTATTAGCACCATGGTTATGAACTAATTCCTTTTTAGGATTGCAATGTAACCTAGTGTTTAGCCTAATTAACTTTCTCTCCTATTTATACTAATGAATCATTTTGGGAATGGGTTGTTGTGTTTCTTGCTTATTGACTAAATGCTTGACAGAGTTTTTGGCAGTGATATTAATGGATATTGACTATTGGACATTATTATCTAGCTTTTAAAATACAACAACACTTGTTATTCCCTTGCCTAAAGGAATGTGTGCATAAACTGCTTAATAGGATAGACATATCTCTATTTGCCTTGTGTAGCCTTGAGACTGAGCTTAATGACCCTAGCCTAGTTATTTTCATCGATAGATATATTGTGATTCATCTAGCTAGAGATGTGCATTTAGCCTTCGACAGAAGCATATGCATAGTTCTATTCTCGGCTGACCATTCCTTGATTTGTTTGTATTGTGGAGAGTTAGGAGATTAGGCGACGCGTTAGGGGAATTGCAATCCTAGCTTGTCTCCCTATTACATCTATTTCTCCCGCTTCCTTTAGTTGTAATCGCATAGTTTAAAATACCACCTCCAATCAATTGTTTAGATAAGACAGTAAAGAACTTACATTAGTATTTGATTTGCATTTAAGACTTCGTCCTCGTGGGTACGACATCCTACTTATCTTATATTACTTGTTGACCGCGTATACTTGCGCGTTAATTGTCGTTACATAAATCGTACAACAAGTTTTTGGCGCCGTTGCCGGGGACTTAGTATATTATTTGTTATCAATATTAAAGCTAAGTCATTACGATCTTAATTTAGACTAACTTTATCTGTTTAATTTTCTTTTCAGGTGATCTCAACGGCGTATGCCACCTCGAAGGGGTCGGAATATAATACCTCTCGATCCCGAGGTTGATAGAACGTACAGACGCCTGCAGAGAGAAAAAGCGCGGGACATACATACTCCTGTTACAATGGCTGAGGAACTTCAGAAATCTTTAAGGGAGCATGCTATGCCTCACATCGCAGATTTGCAAGCGAGCATTCTTAGGCCCGCAATCCAAGCAAACAATTTTGAGATCAAGCCGGGCACCATCCAAATGTGCTCCAATATTCAGTTTGGGGGATTACCAAATGATGACCCCAACGATCACTTGATGAACTTCTTGGAAATCTGCGATACATTTAAGTGCAACGGAGTGTCTGACAATGCCATCAGACTCCGATTGTTTCCCTTCACTTTGAAGGACAAAGCCAAGAGCTGGCTACATTCACTTCCGTCAGGCTCCATAACCACATGGGATGACTTGGCTCAAAAGTTCGTGGCAAAGTTCTTCCCACCAGCTAAAACCGCCAGGCTCAGGCACGAAATTACCTCTTTTAATCAGTTTGAGTCAGAATCTTTGTACGACTCATGGGAGCGATTCAAGGATCTTCTGAGAAAATGCCCCCACCATGGACTGCCAGAATGGCTTCCCATCCAGACATTCTATAATGGGTTATCCGGAGCTACTCGATCGAGTATTGATGCCGCTTCTGGAGGAGCGTTCATGTCTAAGCATCATACAGCGGGGTATGAATTGGTGGAAACAATGGCGGCCAATAATTATCAATGGCCAAATGATAGGCAGGCCCCTAGAAGAGCAGCAGGAATATATGAGGTAAATCCAGTCACCCAATTAGCGGCTCAGGTTGCAGCGCTAACCAAATAACTTGACACCATGGGAGTGCAAGCTGTGCAGAATGTTCAGAGTGTCGCATTGTTGTGTGAATTGTGTCAAGGGAGCCACACAACTGAGCAGTGTGCCATAAGCCCCGAGTCAGTTCAATTTGTTTCCAACTATGGGCGGCAGCAAAACGCAAGTCTCCCTACTCATTATCATCCGGGCTTGAGGAATCATCCAAACCTTTCTTGGGGCAACACAAATAGCAATCAAGCACAACCTCCGACCACCAGGCCTAATTTTTCAAACCCTCCCGGTTTTCAAGCTCAAAATCAGTACAACCAACAACCACAGAGTTCTCATAATCAGTTCCACTATCCACCATCTCAACAGGAAAGAAAGCCTAGTTTGGAAGATCTCCTGTCATGATATATTGCCCAAAATGAGACAAGGAGCAGTAATCAAGAAGCTTCCATCCGGAACCTTGAAGTCCAAATGGGACAGTTGGCCTCTGCTTTGAATAGTCGACCGCAAGGCACATTGCCGAGTGACACTGATGTCAACCCGAAACGGGATGGGAAGGAACACTGCAAAGCAGTTACACTCCGGAGTGGGAGAACTATAAATGAGAAGGGTGGAGAGAGTCCTGTAGTGCAAGAAGAAGTGACTATAGAGGAACTTATTGTGGAGCAGAGTGATGATAAGTCTGGGGGTGAGGTAAATGCTCAAGAAAGCCCTTCATCACCAACCCCTACAGTGAACACAGCTAGTCCTCCTATCCCACAGTTGCCATTCCCCCAGCGCATGCAGAAATAAAAGCTTGATAAGCAATTTTCTAAGTTTTTAGAAGTGTTCAAGAAGCTTCACATAAATATCCCGTTTGCAGAGGCGCTGGAGCAAATGCCGAGCTATGTTAAATTCATGAAAGACATATTGTCGAAAAAGAGGAAAATGGGAGATTATGAAACAGTGGCTCTGACTGAGGAATGCAGTGCTATTCTACAGAACAAGCTCCCGCCAAAACTGAAAGATCCTGGAAGTTTCACGATTCCTTGCACTATCGGGGACCAATTCATTGGCAAGGCCTTATGTGATTTGGGGGCGAGTATAAATTTGATGCCTCTGTCAATATATAAAAAGCTTGGACTGAATGAAGCCAAACCCACAAGTGTTACTTTGCAATTGGCGGATAGATCTCTCACGTACCCGAAGGGGATAGTAGAGGATGTGCTTGTTAAGGTGGACAAGTTAATCTTCCCAGCGGACTTTATTGTCCTGGACTTTGAGGAAGACAGGGAGGTCCCGATAATACTGGGAAGACCATTCTTAGCAACGGGGAGAACCCTTATAGATGTGCAGAAAGGGGAGCTAACTATGAGAGTACAGGATCAGGAAGTAACTTTCAACGTGTTTAGGGCAATGAAATATCCGAACACCCCTGAAGACTATTTTCAGATTAACCAGATGGATGATGCAGTCAGGGAAGTATTCTCAGAAACATGCATGACAAACCCTTTAGAAGCTCCATTAAGAGGTACCAGTACTAAGGAAGAGGCCACCTATGTTGAATGTGCTAACTGGCTGGATGCACCCCAGCGATCTACACAGTTCCAAAGACAGTTTGAGTCGCTGAATGATCCAGATCTACTTCCAAGGCCTAACCATCTGTTGTAGAACCTCCTGCCCTCGAGTTAAATCCCCTGCCCAATCATCTGAGGTATGCATACTTGGGAAATTCATCCACGTTACCTGTTATAATATCTGCATCTTTAGATGAAGGCCAGGAAGAGAAGCTGCTGCTAGTGCTCAAACAGTATAAAACGGCACTGGGGTGGTCAATTTCAGACATTAAAGGGGTCAGTCCATCCCTTTGTATGCACAAAATCCTACTGGAGGAAGGATCCAAGTCGACCATTGAACATCAGAGGCGATTGAATCCAATAATGAAAGAGGTGGTCCGGAAGGAAATCATTAAGCTGCTAGATGCGGGCATTATATACCCTATCTCGGACAGTCCTTGGGTCAGTCCAATTCCATGCGTGCCAAAAAAAGGGCGGTATGACAGTAGTAGCCAATGAGAATAACGAGTTGATTCCAACCAGAACGGTGACTGGATGGAGGGTATGTATGGACTACAGAAAGTTGAACAAGTCCACCTGTAAGGATCACTTCCCTCTGCCATTTATTGATCAGATGCTCGATAGACTTGCTGGGCACGCCTTCTATTGTTTGCTAGATGGTTATTCTGGCTCTAATCAAATTTCTATTGCTCCCGAAGATCAGGAGAAAACAACGTTCACATGTCCGTATGGGACCTTTGCCTTTCGGAAAATGTCCTTTGGGTTGTGTAACGCTCCTGCAACATTCCAACGTTGCATGATGTCCATCTTCTCTGACATGGTCGAAAAGACCCTCGAGGTTTTCATGGACGATTTTTCTGTATTCGGGAGTTCATTTGATAACTGTCTGGTCAATTTGACTGTCGTTCTCCAAAGATGCGTTGAAACTAATCTTGTATTAATTGGGAGAAGTGCCACTTCATGGTAAAAGAGGGCATTATTCTAGGGCCACAGAGTATCAGATGGTGGTATTGAAGTAGACAAGGCTAAAATTGATGTCATCAATAGTCTACCACCGCCTACATCAGTGAAAGGGGTTAGGAGTTTTCTTGGGCATGCAGGTTTCTATAGGCGGTTTATCAAGGACTTCTCAAGGATAACAAAACCACTATGTTCACTATTGGAAAAGGATATGCCTTTTCAGTTTGATGAAGCCTGCCTCAGAGCATTTGAATTATTGAAGGAAAAACTCATTTCGACTCCTATTGTGGTAGCTCATGTGTGACGCCAGCGATTTTGCAATTGGGGCAGTGTTGGGACAGAGAAGGGACAAAGTGTTCCACACGATCTATTATGCCAGCAAAACATTAACTGATGCTCAGTTAAATTACACCACAACCGAGAAGGAACTGCTGGCAGTGGTCTATGCTTTCGACAAATTCTGTTCCTACCTCATTGGAACAAAAGTGACCGTGTACACAAACCATTCAGCCATTAAATATCTGATAGAAAAAAAAGATGCAAAGCCTAGGCTGATAAGGTGGGTCCTTCTTCTACAGGAGTTCGATCTAGAGATCCGTGACAAGAAGGGGACAGAAAACCAGGTAGCAGATCACTTGTCGAGGTTGGAAAATCCTCCTCATTAGGAAGACGCAATCAAAGACATCAATGATTTCTTCCCGGATGAACAACTGTTTGGTGTCCAAAGTAAAGCCCCGTGGTATGCGAACTTTGCAAATTTCGTTGCTTGTCAAGTGCTTCCTCCCATCTTCAGCTATCAGCAGAGGAAGAAATTCCTAAATGATGCAAAACAATACTTTTGGGACGAGCCCTTTCTATTCAAACAGTGTTCAGATCAGATTCTGCGAAGATGTTTGCCAGAGGAGGAAATCGAAGGTGTGCTCCATCATTGTCATTCCTCTAATTATGGAGGACATTTTGGGGGCCAAAGAACTGCTGCTAAAGTACTCCAATCTGGGTTTTACTAGCCTACCCTGTTCAAAGATGCACACCTATATGTGTTGCACTGCGATAGATGCCAAAGGGTAGGAACCATTTCAAAAAGGCACGAATTGCCTCTGCAGAATATCCTTGAAGTAGAGCTGTTTGATGTATGGGGTATTGACTTCATGGGGCCATTCCCGTCGTCCTTCAACAATCTCTATATTCTAGTCGCGGTTGATTATGTCTCCAAATGGGTAGAAGCAGTCGCCTTGCCTTCTAATGATGCTAAGGTGGTGCTTAATTTCTTAAGGAAAAATATTTTCACTCGCTTCGGCACTCCTCGGGCAATAATCAGTGATGAAGGGTCACATTTTTGCAACAAATATTTCGAAGCCCTTCTTGCTAAGTATGGGGTGACCCATAAAATAGCCACAGGTTATCATCCACAGACAAGTGGCCAAGCAGAGATCTCTAATCGAGAGGTTAAGCGTATCCTGGAGAAGATCGTTAATCCTAATCGGAAGGACTGGTCAAAGAAGCTTGATGATGCCTTGTGGGCATACCGCACCGCTTATAAAACGCCTATCGGAATGTCTCCGTATAGGCTTGTTTATGGCAAGGCTTGTCATCTTCCTGTGGAGCTAGAGCACAATGCATATTGGGCTATCCAAAAGCTCAATTTCGATATGGATGCAGCAGGTGAACGAAGACTATTACAACTCAATGAATCAGACGAGTTTCGTCTGCACGCGTATGAAAACGCTAAGTTGTATAAGGAAAAGACAAAGCGGTGGCATGACAAGAAAATTGTCGAAAGGAACTTCGAAAAAGGCCAGAAGGTGCTTCTTTTTAACTCCCGGCTGAAATTATTCCCGGGGAAGTTGAAGTCCCGATGGTCGGGGCCGTTCACCATTGCTAAAGTGTATCCTCATGGGGCTATTGAGGTCGAAGACCCTCATTCAGACAAAACATTCAAAGTCAATGGACAACGTTTGAAACACTATTGGGGCGGCGAGGTCGACCAGCAAAACACCTCCATCACCTTGGGAGACCCGGTGTAAGGCGGGGCGAAAGTCAAGCCGACGACTCTAAATCAAGCGCTTGATGGGGAGGCAACCCCCATCTTAGTATCAAAAATTTCCTTATGGTTTTATTTAGTCTTATTTTCCTTAGTTATCATTAGTGCAATTGGTTTTGCTTAGAATTAGTGTAAATGTTAATTTAGTATGTTAGGATGTAGTTTAATAGTTAATATAATTGTTAGTATGATTGCTATGTCTAGTAGTTCTAATGTGCATTGATTCAGATTTTGGGTGTTGGCTGCAGGAATGCAGTGCTCACGCTGCAGCGCCAAGAGCTAGTCTGAGTTTCGCGCCGCAGCTCCAAGAACCACGCCGCAGCGCCATCCCCTTTACAAATTTTCGCACCGCGGCGCCGGCATATGCTGGAAGCTACTGGAGAGTTGCGCTGCAGCGTCGAGGTCTTCCTAATTACTCACGCCGTAGCGCCAAGATTTCACGCCGCAGCTCCGATAATGACGCCGCAGCACCAGGTTTAACCTTTCCCGCGCCGCAGCGCCATGCACCACGCTGCAGCGCCAGTGCCGAGTTTTTAAGTTTAATTGAGGCTTTTGGGTTCAGTTTGCAGTGTCCCTCGTTTCTCTCTCACACATCTCCCTTACTCCCAACGATTGCGGCAAATCAACCGTCACCCATTCGGCTTCTGAGCATTTGGGGCCTTCAACCGTCGTGCAGTTATTCTCCTTCATTGTATTTATAAGCAACCAGAGGTAAAGGATTTCTTCAGAGCAGAGTTTCATTGATCGTTTATTAATTATCTTTTTGTTGTTCTTGGAGTTTTGATTGCTATGGGTTCAAAGCGTCCTCGCACTAGTATAGGTCCTCCTCCGTCTTCCAGAGCCCCTCCTCTTTGGGATGCTATAAAATTTCCGAGTGAGGAAGCCTGGAAGCGATATGCCCAAAAATTTTCAAAAAGGAGTTTGGTGCCTGAGAGAGGGCTAAGGCCAGATGACAAGATGGACGGCCATATGAATTCAATGATTGTGACTATGAAATGGATTCACTTCACCAAGCCGCCCGAATCTGCAGTTATTTCAGTGGTAAAGGAATTCTATGCAAATGCTAAGGCCGATGGTCCT
Source organism: Panax stipuleanatus (assembly GCA_020205555.1). Classification (NCBI taxonomy): domain Eukaryota; kingdom Viridiplantae; phylum Streptophyta; class Magnoliopsida; order Apiales; family Araliaceae; genus Panax; species Panax stipuleanatus. The sequence goes on from CM035120.1 coordinate 19,956,829, forward strand.
GCTTCGGTGCTAGTTCGGGGTAAGTTGATAAAATTTGACACTCGAACCATCAATGCTGTATATGGGACTCCAAACTACGATGGTAAGGATTATCTGGAGCCTGGGATGCGGAGTTACAATACTGATGAGATTATAGCAAAGCTCTGCAAGCCTGGTACCCTGTGGAAAACCAATGAATTCCATGGTGAAAAGACCTCTTTCCCCCATCAAGCCTTAAGTCGTTATGGTAAGGCGTGATACTCCTTTATTTGTGCAAATATTATGCCAACACGCCACCTGAGCGATGTAACAAGAGAGAGGGCAGTACTACTTTATGCAATTGTCATGGGGCTGAAGGTTGATGTGGGGGTTCTTATTCAGGATTCAATTAAAAAGGCCATTAGGAGCAACGTCAATTCCGGACTCCCTCACCCGTCTCTGATCACACGCCTATGCAAAAGGACGGGTGTGGTATGGGAGAAAGACGACATCACTCAGCCGCCTATGGCAGTCATTGATCATCACGTTATAGCCCGTTATGGAGTTTGGGATGGGGGACCTCCGTCACACCCAAAGGGTCAGGGATATTTACCGGGGCCTCTGCCGCCTCCCTCATCGGAAGCTGGTACCTCCGCTCAAGCGCCTGAGCCCCCATCTTCTGAGGCTATGCCACCCGGGGCCTTGGCAGAGATTTTAAGCAGTCTTAATTTTCTCCACAGCAAGGTTGATACAGTGGCTCAATGGCAGAGCCAATTCAATCACTATCATGCGGAGTTCGCAAATACGGTCTCCAGTATCTATTATGCTCAGGGAGGAGACGACGCAGAGTCCATGCCCTTTTAATTTCCAGAGCCTCCAGTCTTTGCGCCTTATCCTCCACCATTTCCAGCCTCAGGAGAGGATCGCGAGGAGGAGCCAGCGGATGCGGATGCTGAAGACGAGGATGATGGCGGAGGTGATATTGCTCCAGAGGGTGAAGGCCAGTGAGGTCATTGGCAGATTTCAAGCTTGGGGAAGATTTCCTGTTTAAGTTTTTTTTTTATATATGAATTGCTGTCATGTTTCTTTTGGGCGGTTTAGCCCCAGACTATCCTATTTTTTTTATGCTATGTTTGTGAATGTTTTCGGTTTATTTTTGGGATGCATGTTATGATGCATTGGTGTGTTATTTTTATTTTTATTTTTATTTTTTTGGTTTATTAATGAATGTTTTGGTTTATAATATTTAAATGCTTGTGCTTTATTTTGGTTGTTATGTTTTTAGCCATATTTTGGGGTTTGTGCAGATAATTGGTTTTCTTGATGCCTTGTGTAATGGCTTCTCCTTATTCCCCCTTTCGCCTAGTTCTGTAACTGTAAATATGCTGGGTGAGGGTTAATTTTTGATCGTGGCTAATGACAGGCGCCAAGTAGTTATGGCTGTCTCTTAGAGTCGTGTCAGGCATGTATGTGTTAGGGGTTGTGAATCGAAAAGTCGAGACTGTTTTTGATCCGTCCTTAGCAAGCACCGATCAACTGTTTTAGCTATTTATTTTTCGATGTTACTTCGCGCGTTGATTGCTTTGAAAGTATGTTCATTCTTATAATCTTTCATTTCTGCAAGGTAATAAAGGGCTTGGGTGCTTTTACAGTTTTGGATCTTGGACTCTGGCATGTTGTATTAAAATAAAATAAAAATAAAATGAATTGAAAAGGAGATTGATTATCGAAAGTCTTGCGGTGGGTCGAGATGGAGCGTAAAACGCACTCGCCTATAAACGCAGGACCGATGTTGAGATGGAGCATAAAATGCACTCGTCAAATAATCTTCAGATTTTGTAAAGTCTAATTTGGCTTATGTTGATTACGTGGCCTTTGATGCTCGAGTTATTAGATTCATAGGGGTGTTCCACGCCTAGTGCCCTAAAGCCATCTGGTTTGGGAGTCACTGATCAAAAGCTCATTTATGGGTAGCTCTGTTTAGCCTAAGGTAATTAAGGACTGTCCGAATCAGATTTTACTGTCTTCATGCTAGAGCCTTTTGATTTTTTTCTGTGCTTGCATCCTAGCCTTAATGCTTGTTGAATGTTTAAGTTGCGTAATGTGCATATTGTTTTTAGCAATCAGCTGTGCAAGTTTTGTTTGAGCTATGTTTAGTTAGGATGGTTGGTCTTCGCGCACATAGAATGGATCAAGTACAGTCTCATGCTTGCAAATTCAATTTTAAGCCCCTTTTCATGTCTGTGTTTGTCCTATTCTCGGAGAGGCTCTTTTTGTACGCTTTGAAGCCGTGGTATTATTATATAGTAGTAGTTTCCTTTCGCGTCTTCCAGTAATGCAAGTGTGGATGTTAGATTGTTTGCTTGAGGGCAAGCAAAAGCTTAAGTTTGGGGGTATATGATAAGTGGTATTTATATCGCGAATCAGATTCTCTAAAGCTCAAGACGCTGCTTGTTTTCTGTTATTTGTTGTGCTTTTGTATATATTTTGTTGTTGTTATGCTTTTCCTGTATGATGCAGGGTTGTTTTGGTCATTTCCAGCTTGCAGGGGCAGAGTTGTCATTTTCTACATTCTGGCGCCGCAGCGCCAGAGCCTATTCTAAAGCCCACGCCGCAGCGCCAACTCATGGTCCTGGCTAAATTCATCTGGCGCTGCAGCGGCCCGGTCCTTCTTATTCTCGCGCTGCAGCGTTAGTGGCGCCGCAGCGCCGCCAAGCAGTTATAGGCTCCGCGCCACAGTGTCACCTCCGGTGCCTAGCTAGTGGTTCGCATTTAATGACCTAAAAAGAAGAAAAAGAGCAGCGAGAGAACAACGGAAGGATATCGGAGATAGAGAGAAAATACAGAGAATATTTTTGGAGATTCTAGAACAGAAAGAAGCTGTGTTTTAGGGGAGAAAAGTTATTGCATCATTTACAGCTCAGGAGTTACACGGAGAAGAGAAGACGTGGAGACAGAAAACCTTAGCTCAGGAGTTTTCTTATTCTAAAATCTCTCGGTTGTTTGTGTATTACTGATCAATGTTGAATGTGATAGAAATGTGTATTAGCACCATGGTTATGAACTAATTCCTTTTTAGGATTGCAATGTAACCTAGTGTTTAGCCTAATTAACTTTCTCTCCTATTTATACTAATGAATCATTTTGGGAATGGGTTGTTGTGTTTCTTGCTTATTGACTAAATGCTTGACAGAGTTTTTGGCAGTGATATTAATGGATATTGACTATTGGACATTATTATCTAGCTTTTAAAATACAACAACACTTGTTATGCCCTTGCCTAAAGGAATGTGTGCATAAACTGCTTAATAGGATAGACATATCTCTATTTGCCTTGTGTAGCCTTGAGACTGAGCTTAATGACCCTAGCCTAGTTATTTTCACCGATAGATATATTGTGATTCATCTAGCTAGAGATGTGCATTTAGCCTTCGACAGAAGCATATGCATAGTTCTATTCTCGGCTGACCATTCCTTGATTTGTTTGTATTGTGGAGAGTTAGGAGATTAGGCGACGCGTTAGGGGAATTGCAATCCTAGCTTGTCTCCCTATTACATCTATTTCTCCCGCTTCCTTTAGTTGTAATCGCATAGTTTAAAATACCACCTCCAATCAATTGTTTAGATAAGACAGTAAAGAACTTACATTAGTATTTGATTTGCATTTAAGACTTCGTCCTCGTGGGTACGACATCCTACTTATCTTATATTACTTGTTGACCGCGTATACTTGCGCGTTAATTGTCGTTACATAAATCGGACAACAACTACCACTTTCGAAGCATCGGGTACAGACTGGTGATAGTTCAGCCATTAGCTCAACCTCAGCGACGTCTCAGCTGTTGGCACAACCCCAGCGAAGCATCGGGTACTGACCGATGATAGTTCAGCCATTGGCACAACCCCAGGGAAGCGTTGGGTACTAACCAGTGACAGTTCAGCAGTTGGCTGAACCCCAGCGAAGCGTCGAGTACAGACCGGTGACAGTTCAGTCGTTGGCTCAACCCCAGCAAAGCGTCAGATATAGATCGATGACAGTTTTGTCGTTGGCACAACCCTAGCGAAGCGTCGGGTGCAGACTGGTGACAGTTCAGCCATTGGCTCAACCCCAACGAAGTGTCGGGTACAGACCGAGGATAGTTTAGCCATTGACACAACCCCAGCGAAGCATCGGGTACTAACTGATGATAGTTCGGCCATTGGCAAACCCCAACAAAGCGTCGGGTACTGACCAATAACAGTTCAGCCATTGGCACCACCCCAGCGAAGCGTCGGGTACTGACTGGTGACAGTTCAGTCGTTGGCTCAACCCTAGCAAAGCGCCAGATACAGACCGGTGACAGTTCCACCGTTAGCTCAACCCCAGTGAAGCGTCGGGTGCAGACCGGTGACAGTTCAACCATTGGCTCAACTCCAGCGAAGCATTGAGAATGATCCAGTGGTGAATACAGTATATCAATCTATCCCCACAAAGGACATATAATGGAATCTGTTATACACATCCTCAGAAGGAGCACCAAGAAGGATTGGTGATTCAACCTCCTATGGCCAATTATCGGTGCAAATTATTGTCGAGATATGCATCTGGAGCACCCGTTAAAGTAACTCGACGGCAGAGATATCCCCAGCTAAAGAGCCTTTAGAAATGTATAACGGCATCAGCAAAATGGAAACATGCCTTAGGGAGAGTATTGACAGACGTGGGAAACCATTGGTCTCGAACCAAGGTAGCATCAATAATGTCATCCCCATCAGAGTAGACAAAGCTATCACGGATAACGTCATCCCTAGCAGAAAGTGACAAAAGCATTCTGTGATAGCTTAAATTTGATATCCTACTAGTAATCACCTGACAGTGCTACCCCAAGGGTTATCATGAATGACGGTATCCCCAGCAGAGAGTGATGTGAACATTCAATGATAATCCTAACTCTTCGCAAGTATCTAACATTCATCACATATCATCCCATGCATTGCCTTGTCTTTGCATTTGCATTTCTAGTGTAGCAATCATTATCATGTTCATTCCATTGCATTGCATGAACATGATAAAAAGGGGCATCTATAGACACTCAAAATTTTATTTCCCTGTTACTAACCCTGTAGGAGGGAAAAACTGTCTTATCAACTTAACCCCTATCTCAATATCGGGCCATCAAATCAACCCTGGTCTCAATACCGGGCCATCAAATCAACCCCGATCTCAATACCGGGCCATCAAATCAATCCCGATCTCAATATTGGGCCATTAAATCAACCCCGATCTCAAACCGAGAGGTACAGGTCAGCCCCGGTCTCAACCTGAGAGGTACAGGTTAGCCCCACTCTCAACTCGAGAAGTACAAGTCAGTCCCGGTCTCAACCCGAGAGGTACAGGTCAGCCCCGGTCTCAACCTGGGAATTATATATCAGCCCTAGTCTCACCCCGGGAAGTACAGATCAGCCCCGGTCTTAACATGGGAGGTACAGGTAAGCCCCGGTCTCAACCTGGGAATTACAGGTCAGCCCCGATCTCAACTCAAGAGGTATAGGTCAGCATCAGTCTCAACCAGGGAGGTATAGGTCAGCCCCAGTCTCAACCCAGAAAGTACAGGTTAGCCCCAGTCTCAACCCCAATAGTACAGGTCAGCCCCGGTCTTACCCAGGAGGTACAGATCAGCCCCGATCTCAACCTGGAAAGGACAGATTAGCCCTGGTCTCAACCCGGGAGGTCAAATCAACTTTGAAAATAACCCCGAAGCCTCACATCATCTCCATGGACAAACCTGGAAGAACCAAGTCATCCTCAGAGATAACCTGAGAACAAACAGAAGCAACTGGGTTCGGAAACCTCAGAGACAACCCCGGAAAGTCAGCCAAAGGCCATGCCAGCACTGAAGGCAACCCCGGGAGGGGAAAAATGGTCATTTTACCAACTTAAAGCCGATTCAGTCAAACTCAAGCCGAATTGATGCCACCAAGGTCAGAAAAAACCTATAACGATGATCCCGAGTGGAAACATCGCAAGATAGCTCAACGGATAAACTGCGAGGAATTGAAGACCTGATTATGAACCCATCCTTTTGAACTTGGAAAAGGTTTACTCCCATGTCATTGAGACACTCTCAGCGAGGGCTTTCCGAAAAGGTATAGCACGACTAAAACAGACGCGCTGATTAAAAGTTAGAAAGTTTCGAATCTGACTCGCGTTACTCAAAGTTCACATACTTCGATGCAATGGGACCAGCCACGTGTGCCCCACCACGTGGAGCCGCACCTCTACTTGTGGCTGCCATATGTAGAGCTGCTTTTATACGAGGTGACCCCCAGCTCATTTGATAATCGAAAAACGCTCTGAACCTCTGCCCGTTTCATTTCTCAACCATATTTTTGTCCTCAAAACCCAAATTTTTTTACTCTAACATGTAGATATACACACATACTACCACATATAAAAAAATAACCAGTAGAAACGGACGTTTAAAGCCTACGATCTGGTAAAAAGCCCGTGTAGCAGTCTATTATGAGCATTTTTACGATCAAAAAGTTTATATTACTTCATTGCATTTTTATACACTTGCACGTTAAGTTTCACTTTCTGAATATGCCCGAAACTCAGTTCCGTGGCCGTTTTGCTTATGTTTTCATACAATTTAGTACATAAACTCATTTTCTGACATTTCTACAACTCGGATTGTCGATTCGTCGCTTCAAACAGCTTTTATATACATATATCTTCGTTTTTAGCAACTTCGCCGGACTGGGTTATCTTCCCAGTCCGGGTTTGGCTTTTTAATGTGTATATTTAACTGTATATATACTAACTTTTTAATTTTGTCAAGCCCGGATGTCAAATCCGAGGTAGTATACTACTTTTATATATATAACTATATATATATATATAATTTTTCTGACTTATTTGGGCCTGGATTTATACTTCGTGGCCTTTTTATTGCTTTAATATGTAAATATATTAATTATATATATTATTATTTACATTCCAGTTTATCCTGGATCATTCTGTGACCTTTTTACTTCTTTTATACATATATATTTACATTTCTGTCTGGGCAAAGGATATAATGTCTGTCGCTCTTTATCGCTTATATATATATTTTACATTCTGTACAGCCTGAATCATTCCGTGGCTTTTATACAGTTTTTATAAATATATATATATATTTTCATTCCAGTTCGGGCCTCAGAGTGAAAACCCACCACACTTTTCAGCTTATATATATATATTTCAATTCTGTCCAGCCTGGATTTCTTCGTGGCTTTTATATAGCTTTTATAAATATATATATATATATATATATATATATATATTTCCATTCCAGTTCGGGCATCGGAGTGAAAACCCATCACCCTTTACAGTTTTTTATATATATATTTCCATTATGTCAAGCCTAGATTATTCTATGGATTTTTATAGCTTCTAAATATATACTTTACCTATTGTATAAATCCGAATTGTTGCCATGTCAACTAATATTCGTTATTATCCAAACATCAACTTTATATTTAGATGTTGTTGCAAGTAGTTGAACTTATCGTTCCTAAATGCATTACAAAAGTGTTTAAGTCATTTGATTCGGCTAAACTAATATCTTATGTTAGAAAGCTATCCAAACCAATTGATTGGTGCAAAATCTTATAATTGACTGAGATGAACAACCCTTTTTAGGGGGAAACTATATTTGTCGGGAGACCGACGTGCGCACTTGAGTACGATTAAACGATATGCATAACGTAGGGTACTTTAGGCTGATCACCAGTTGTACTTGTCTTATTGGATTATCAGCATATTACTGTTAATTCTAGAAGAAATTCATAGTCCTTAGTGACTGCTCAGTATTCATTGTTTTAAAATCCAAAAATGATTTAATCATCGAATCTTTTGATATCTTTCTGTCCTTAGTGACTGTTATTGAGAATTTTTGATACTTCTTGCTATTCTTGAACTATCACCTATTGTTGTGTCCTTAGAGAATTAAAAACTATATTGATCCTTATTGCTATATTACTTGGTGAGCAAACTCGTTGTCATTCTTGCATTTTCCTAAAAACATTTCAGTTAAAACAGAGCAAGGCGGACCCTCGGGCACTGATAAGGGCAAGGGCAAGGCTACGGAGTAGCTTATTATTTATGTAGAACTTTTATGTTGATTGTAATAAGATTCTATTCTAATATGTATTAGTTAAGATTATGTATGCTTAAGCTATGTTTAAGATGTAAGAGATGTTCAGGTTACGAAACCTTGGGACATGAATGGCTATATTAAATAAATATAATCTATTCGTATGTGTATTTTCGTTGTGCGAGATATTATTATTGTATTATTATTTAGAATGTGACGAACCGAATTCGAGACTGTGGTGGTCCGAATTTGGGGGCGTCACAGGTTGGTATCAAAGCTGTAGTTATAAACTTTAGGAGTGAGAGTCCTTAGATTATAACTTAGGAGAACTTAGAAGATAGAAAGGGATGAAACTTATGTAGAGTTTTCCTAGAGAGACTTAGTGTGTTATGAAATATAATTTCATTCTATACAATGAACTTATGTTTTATTTAACTTTCTAATGGAGTTGTTTGTTTGTCTTATGTTTGTGGTTGTAGGATGACAAAATGGGTGGACCTAGTAGAGTTGTAGAGGAGGAGCCTCGAGATATACATGTTGTATATGAGGCACCTCTAGAGGATGTGCCTGTGCAGGCAATTCCATCGTCCGAGTTTGACGACGAGGACGAGATTGAGGTAAAGTCCGATCCAGAGGAGGAGTCTATAGAGGATGAGCCCATGGAGGACTCTGATGAGGCTACTGTCGAGGAGCAGATGGTAGGAGAGTATGAGGAGCGGATTCTAGAGTTGGATTGCAGAGTTCAGGAGCTAGAGGGTGAGGCTCAATAGAGAGTCCGAGTTCTAAAACTGAGGGACGATGACCACCAGAGGAAGCTAGTAATGCAGGAGTTAGAGGTAGAGATTGCCTACAGTAGAGAGGTAGGGATCCAGATGGGAACCTTGTTCCACAGGTCGGTATCTCGGAATGTGGATCTAGCAGGAAAGCTAGAAGAGGTGGAGCAGAGAGAATTGAGTGAGAAGAAAAAGAAAGAGGCTCTCCGTACTCAGCTAGAGTTGGAGGTGATGGATAGGATCCACTTCGAGGAGAAATGGGAAGTGGCGAAATGAGAGGACAGACGACTTAGAAGATGAGGTGAGATGTAAGAAGTGGAAGATGAACAAGATGGGTTACGTGTTTTGCTAAGCTATTGAGAGGATGATTGATGGTGTATACCACTACCCGACAGAGCAGGGACAGACCCGACATACTATGAGCAGAGAGCTGATGGTGTACATAGCGCAGATGAGTACAAGAGCGCTGTGGAGCGCGAGATGTTGGGATGAAACCCATTAGTTAGTATAGTATTAGTAGTTTCTTTTATGTAATATATATATGTTGTGATATAATCCCAATCTTTTGTGTTAGATATAGGATAAGTATGTAAACCCCGTGTAGGCTTATGTTAGAGGGGTAGTATGTTGGTATTTTCCCCATCTTTTGTGATAATAGGGGATATGTGTTGACATTTATAGCAGTATGCTAGGGATAATCATTTAATGAAATGATTTGGCATATGAATATAAATGATCTTATTTCCAAAATGTGTTATAAATTCTATTCTTTTTAGCATTAAAGAAATACTTAAGTAATATAATTGAATAATAAAAATAAAAATTTTGTGATGCAGAAAATGCTGCCTAGACGTAGATTAACTGCACCTGAGGAATCAGTGAACAATGAGAGAGAGAAAGTAGACCCGATACAGAAGTTAGTGGATTTTTTTAGGAGAGGCTCTTAGGGGAAGGAACAACGAACCCGTTCTCCCCAATCCTTAAGCAGCCCCAGTCACTAATTTCAAAGACTTTAAGAGCGTAGGACCTCCAGAGTTTGAAGGTACAACCGATCCAATCATTGCGCAGACCTGGATAAAAGAGATAGAGAAGGCTTTCACCATCGCTCGTGTGCCAGAAGACGGTATTCGCTACGTATATGATGAGGGGCGAAGCAAACTACTGGTGGGAGGCTAATTAACAAAGAGAGGGAGAAGGGATAATAGCATGGGAGAGATTCAAGACGTTGTTTTTCGAGAACTACTTCCCGAAAAGCATGAAGAACATAGTGGAGGTTAAGTTTTTAGAACTGAAGCAGGGTGATATTGATAGTAGTGTGCATACAAGCCAATCATGTATGATGATAAAGCACATACTTTGTAAGCAATCTTATTTATTTATTAATAAAATATTCATTTAAGGTATTTTATTATCTACATGGTGCTGTTTTTATAATATGTAAATAACCCATAGTTTTAAGCAATGTTTTTAGAATCATGATGAGATCATGCTAATGAGATCTAAATTCTTAGAAAGCTTAAAAACTAAAATAGTTCTCAATTGTGGGATTACTAAAATGGAGATTAGTAAATCCGGATAGATTGGTATATATGTTGCTTGCTCATTAGATGAGGATGACTGATCTTCATGGTCATTTGTGTGGAGACACTAAAGCAAGTATGTAGGTGCTTATTGGAGAATAAGTTCACTGAACGTGACTCGCTATGGAATACCTAATGGAGTTTTACTCGCCTGTCAATAGGAATTCCTAATGTGATAGTAGTACATGTGATCCTTGGACTTATGATCATCATAGTATCTTGTATGTAACAAATTATACTTTGACTTATTCCTTAAGGCCTTTTAAGGCATATATAGGGTATGCTTGGGTATAATGAGTTGCATATGGAGATAATGTATGATCAATAAATAATCTACCACCTCTAGTAAAAGAGGAGATATGTCCTATGTGATTCGTTAAATGACAACCCAGGAATCCTTGGCCAAGGTAGAATGAAATTAGAAAGAGGTTTCTAATTTGTATTATTTGGAGTTGTGCATTTTCTAATCGAAATATATATAATTAAATAAATTAAGACTTGACAGTAAATCCATGTCTTATATTTAATTGGGACATTATATGATGGAAGGATTGAATTGTACGGTAACTATTAACTCACAGGTTCTTTTATGATTAATATTAAAATCTATATTATCTAAAAAGTCGTTGATCGCTAGGGAGGCTTATCCCTATTGTAGAATAAATGTTATTTATTTAAATAGATTATTAATTTAATTTATTTATTTAAATAAGATTAGAATTGTTCTAATTGATTTATTCACAACCGGTTTAATATGGAGAACCTAAAGGGTCACACCATAAAAGGAAGAAGAATTATTGAAGAAGAAAATGGCATAATAGTAATAATACATTAAGTATAATTAATTTAATCTATGATGATAGAATAAATTAAATAGCTTAATGTTTATTATTTAATATTTTAGAAATATTAAATATAAATTAATAAGAGGAGTCTTATTAATATTAATATTATTATTATTTTAATTCTAAAGGAGTTTAGGAATTAATATAATATTAGTACTCTCTCTCTTAATCCTAATAAGATTAGGATATAAATTAATTAAAAGTATTTAATTAATTAATTAAATAAAACCCTATTCTAATTGGATTAGGAGGGTTAACCTAATATCTATATAAGAGAGTCTTATATCAGAATAAGGGACGTGAATTTTTCCAAGAGTGGGGAATACACATATTCTAAAGAGATAGAAATAAGGGTTCAGCCAATAACCCATCTTCCTGAGTTCTTCATCTTCCTTGGTGGATCACCGTTAGAGGCCAAACATTTGGGTGGCTGACATTGATCAAGGGAAGGAGCCACTACAGAGGAATCAAAGGAGTAGAACTTGTACCTGAGGAAGCTTGGATCTTCAAAGGTATAATTCCATCATCTTTTCTATTATTGATAACTAGCACAAAGCATGATCATGGTTATGGGTTTGTATAAATTTTTAAAACCTATGTTTCGCGCTTTTGCCTATTTATGTGATTTAATTGCTTGATTGCGTTACGTACAAACCCAACAGTGGTATCAGAGCCTAATTTTGTGCTAATTATTAATTTTATGATTCCATGTATGGATTGATGTGAGAATTGGATCGATTTTTCTGGACAAAATCGTTTTCTGCAAGTTTCTGCGACGAACGGCGCAGCTGCGCAGCTGCCCAGTTGATTACTGGCGCAACTGCGCCGGTCTGCAAAATCCGGTGTTCCAGGCTTCCTGCACAGCTACGCAACTGCCCAGTTCATTACTGGCTGGACAGACCCTGAAAATTGATTTTATTTAATTAAGTAAACTATTTATTTAATTAATGAAGTTTTAAAATAAAGATGTTTATTTTATCTGAAATATGATTTCAGGTTGCCAAAATTAAAAGAGTTTAATTTGGATTTATTTTTGATTAAAATAAAAGAGTTTATTTTGTTTCAAAAATAAAATTTAGCAAAACTTTTGTCCATTAAATGACATCAATCCATATATGGAATAGCTTTATTATTCATGAGATGAATAGATATTTATTGATACGTATGATGATATGTATGTTAATAAAAGGGATTGATTATGGACTATGACCAATGTGATTGGATTTTATTTTGGATGAATGCTTGAATGTATGGGTTTTATATAATGGGGTCTGCTTATCTCGTCTTCTCTGGTTTTATTCTCGGTGTAAATTCTATCTCCCTCCTATGTACTTCCCCTTGACTGCTGATCAAGGTTTCTATTTAATTATAAATAGTTTATGTAATAGAGATAGTTAGAATTATCTTGAAAAACTGGAGATCAAGGAGCAAAGAGCTCTTGAAGACCCATTTGTATGGAGCCCGGGTTTAAATGTAATAGTTATATTTAAATTTAAATTCTTGCACTCCTAGGTTTGACCTTTTGGTTCACTTGGTGGCTCTAGCGAACCAAACTAGAATAAAAGTCCATAATCAATCCGGGTAGAATATAGTATTCTATATTGCATGCTAAATATTATATATATTATATTTTATGCAAACATGCTTCGCATGTTTAATAAAATAACGCGTATTTTATATATATATATATATATATATATATATATATAAATATATATATATATATATATATATATATATGTGTGTGTGTGTGTGTATGTGTGTGTGTGTGTGTGTGTGCATGCGCGCTTAACAAGATGAGACAAATAATAACAAACCCTCAAAGAAATAATATTAAGTCCGAAGCGTTCAAATAATATTTGGAATATCGAACGTCGCCTTCTAGCATGGTTAATTAATAGAGTATTAAATATTTAATATGAGTTTGTTGTGCTATCCACAAGGCGAGTATTGAATATTTAAGATGTTAATTAATCACATTTGATGCTTATCAAGAAAATTGAACGATCTAGTCTCGTTGTGCTATCCACAAGGACGAATTTTTTTTTTTTTTAAATTTATGGAAGTGCTAGGCTGGACTTAACTTAAATTATTTTAGTTTGGATGTGCACACATATGACCATTATGATTTAAGAGGCAAAATAAAAAGAGTTATATGGTGATGTAATTGACAAGAGTTTTCTACCTATTTATTTGTATATCACTTGTTGTACTATCCACAAGGTTATATACATTTGAAATGGGATCCTTAATCTCACTAGCAAATCTTTAATTAGATGTTGCCGAACTATATAAGTGAGGATAATATAGTTTGATGAAAATAGTGGGAGATACCAATTTAAAATAAAGACCTAAATTTATTTTGGTATGCAAAGTTAATAAAATGAATGTTTGCAAAAATGTTATCTTTTCACATGCAGAATTTTAAAAATGTCATAATCACTAATCTCACTACGAAGCATACTTGATGCAAATAAGCTTACCGACCCGAATTATGAGGACTGGCTAAGAAATCTGAGAATTGTTCTCACTGCTGAAAAGATTTCTTATGTCCTAAATTCAACTATCCCGAAATCTATTTAGGAAACATCCTCTGAGGAAGAGATTGCCACTTTCAATAAGTGGCAAGATGATGTATCTGTGGCTCAATGCATCATGCTCGCATCCATGAATAACGAGCTTCAGCGTCAGCACGAAAAAATGGATGCTCCTGCTATGCTGCTTCACCTCAAGGAGTTGTATGGTGAACAGAGTAGGACTACTAGATATGAGATATCTAAGGAGCTCTTCCGATCTCGGATGACCGAGGGCACTGCCGTCGAGACTCATGTTCTGAAGGTAATCAATTTGATTGAACGCCTTGGACAGGTTGGGTTCGTCATGGATGGGGAGTTGAGTCAAGACTTGGTCTTGCAGTCACTCCCTGAAACTTTCTCGCAGTTTGTGGTTAATTTTCACATGAATAAGCTAGATGTCAACTTGCCTGAGCTGCTTAACATGCTAAAAACTGCCGAAGGTCACTTCTCATCCAATAAGAACCATATCTTGATGGTGGATTCTTCCAATAAAAGGAAGAGGCCCAAGGTGTCTTCTGAAAAGAAGAAATCCAAGAAGGCTAAGGGAAAGAAAAGGAACAAAAGAAACTTGAACCAACTAAAGGAATGTGCTTTCATTGCAACGAGCCGGGACATTGGAAGAGGAACTGCAAGAAGTTTCTAGCAGAGAATAAGCTTGGAGAAGCTTCGACTTCCAATCAAGGTTTGTTTATGATTGAAATTAATTTTTTTGAAAGTCATAATTCTACTTGGGTATTGGATACCGCCTGTGGGTCTCACATATGTAACATTGTGCAGGGACTGGTCAGAAGTAGAAAGCTGAACAATGAAGAGGTGATCCTACGAGTGGGAAATGGAGCAAAGGTTGCTGCATTAGCTGTAGGAACTTATTGTTTAGCAATGCCTTCGGAAAGTCCATTTATCTTAATAACTGTTATTATGTTCCAAATATTATTAAAAACATTATTTCAATTTATGTATTGGATATGGAAGGTTTTGACGTTATTATAAAGAACAATGGTTGTTCTATTTATAAAGACGATGTTTTATATGGTATTGGAAATTTGCGAAATGGACTTTATATACTTGACTTACAAGAAAATATATTTCAAATTGAACAAACTAAGAAAAGGAAAAGACATGATATTAATTATACCTACATGTGGCACTGTAGACTCGGTCATATCAATGAAACAAGATTATCCGAGTTGCATAAAGATGGGCTCCTCGAGCTATCCGATTATGAATCATATCCAACTTGTGAATCTTGTCTCATGGGTAAAATGACTAAATCTCCTTTTAGTGGAAAAGGAGAAAGAGTTACAGAGTTGTTGGCATTGATTCACACAGACATTTGTGGACCTATGACAATAAGTGCACGGGGTGGGTATTCTTATTTTATTACTTTCACTGATGATCACTCAATATTTGGATATGTGTATTTGATGAAATACAAATCAGAATCATTTGAAAAGTTCAAATAGTTCAGAAGTGAAGTAGAGAAACAAACGGGAAAGAGTATTAAGATCTTCGATCAGATCGAGGTGGAGAATACTTAAGCGGTGAGTTTCTCAATTGTCTCAAAGAAAATGGTATAATCTCACAATGGACTCCTCCAGGTACACCACAGTTAAATGGAGTATCTGAAAGGAGAAATCGAACACTGTTGGACATGGTTCGATCCAGGATGAGTTTTACCGACCTTCCAATTTCCTTCTGGGGATATGCCCTAGAAACGGCTGTATACCTACTTAACAAGGTACCTACCAAATCTGCCCCAAAGACTCCATATGAGATGTGGAAAGGGAGGAAACCAAATCTTAAGCATGTTAAGACTTGGGGTTGTCCAGCTTATGTCAAAAAGTTTGAAAATGATAAGCTACAGACTAAATCTGATAAGTGTAGATTTGTGGGATACCCTAAAGAAACCGTAGGGTATTATTTCTATAATCCAACTGATCAAAATATGTTTGTTGCGAAACATGCTACCTTCTTAGAGAAAGAGTTTATCCATGAAGGGGTCAGTGGGAGTAAGATATATCTTGAAGAAGTTCAAGAACCACAAGTTACCACGGATCAAAGTCAGGTACCTGACCAAATAGAAGAACCTACTGTACCACACCCTATTCGTAAATCTGGAAGAGTACCAAAGATGCCTGAGAGGTATGGATTCGTTATAGAGGATGACGATGAGGTACACATCATGAATGATGATGATCCATTGAATTACGAACAGGCTATGAGTAATAAAGACTCAGGGAAATGGCTTGAAGCCATGAAATCTGAAATGGACTCCATGTATGAAAACAAAGTATGGACTTTGGTTTCACCACCTGAAGGTATTAAACCTATTGGGTGTAAATGGGTTTTTAAGAGAAAGACTGGAGCAGACGAAAAGGTAGAGACCTATAAGGCTCGACTGGTTGCAAAAGGTTTCAAACAAAGACAAGGAGTTGACTATGATGAAACCTTCTCACCAGTAGCCATGCTCAAGTCCATTTGGATTTTGCTTGCGATTGCAGCTTATAACGACTATGAGATCTGGCAGATGGACGTGAAAACGACCTTCCTTAATGGAAAACTTGAGGAGGATGTGTATATGACACAGCCAGAGGGATTTATTTCAAAAATTGGAACAAATCAAGTCTGGAAGCTACAATGATTCATTTATGGGTTGAAGCGAGCTTCTAGTATATGGAACATTTGTTTTGATGAGACAATCAAAGAGTTTGATTTTATCAAAAACGAGGATGAATCATGTGTATACAAGAAGGTTAGTGGGAGCGCAGTATCATTCCTTGTATTATATGTTGATGATATATTACTGATAGGGAATGACATTCCTATATTACAATCAATTAAAATCTGGTTATCTAAAAACTTCTCCATGAAGGACTTGGGTGAAGCATCCTATATTTTGGGGATAAAGATCTATAGAGATAGATCTAAAAAGATGCTCGGCTTATCCCAAGGAACGTACATTGATACGATGCTAAAGAGGTTTAGCATGGAAGATTCCAAAAGCGGTCTCATGCAGATGAGCCATGGAATACATCTCTCCAAGAAATTGGCCCCAAAGACACCTGAGGAGAAAGACCGTATGAGTAAGATCCTTTATGCTTCTGCAATAGGATCTATCATGTACGGTATGATATGTACTAGACCGGATGTTGCTCACGCACTTAGTGTAACGAGCAGATACCAGTCGAATCCAGGAGAAGAGCACTGGAAGGCAGGGAAAAATATCCTAAAGTACTTGAGAAGGACTAAAGATATTTTTCTTGTCTATGGTGGGTCTGAATTAAAACTCGAGGGATTCACGGACTCAAGTTTTCAAACAGACCAAGATAACAGTAAATCTTTTTCAGGGTATGTGTTTACCTTGAATGGAGGCGCAGTGAGTTGGAAGAGTTTCAAGCAGCAAACAGTTGCTGATTCAGTGACAGAGGCAGAGTATATAGCTTGCAAGTGAAGCTGCAAAGGAAGCTGTTTGGATGAAGAAGTTCATAACTGAACTTGGTGTGGTTCCTAGCATTGGAGAAGCAGTTCCCGTATACTGTGACAACACCGGAGCGGTTGCACAGGCTAAGGAACCCAGGTCTCATCAGAAATCCAAACACGTGTTGCGGCGATTTCACTTTATCAGGGAGATCATTGAAAGAGGAGACGTCACCTTGGAGCGTGTGGACTCTCAAGACAACATTGCAGATCCATTTACTAAAGCTCTAACACAACAGCAGTTTGATCGTCACTTAGAGAAGATGGGTATGAGATACCATGGCGATTGGCTTTAGTGCAAGTGGGAGATTGATAGTAGTGTGCATACAAGCCAATCATGTATGATGATAAAGCACATACTTTGTAAATAATCTTATTTATTTATTAATAAAATATTCATTTAAGGCATTTTATTATCTACATGGTGCTATTTTTATAATATGTAAATCACCCATAGTTTTAAGCAATGCTTTTAGAATCATGATGAGATCATGTTAATGAGATCTAAATTCTTAGAAAGCTTAAAAACTAAAATAGTTCCCAATTATGGGATTACTAAAATGGGGACTAGTAAATCCAGATAGATTGGTACATATATTGCTTGCCCATTAGATGAGGATGACTGATCTCATGGTCATATGTGTGGAGACACTAAAGCAAGTATGTAGGTGCTTATTGGAGAATAAGTTCACTGAACGTGACTCGTTATGGAATACCTAATGGAGTTTTACTCGCCTGTCAAAAGGAATTCCTAATGTGATAGTAATACAAGTCATCCTTGAACTTGAGATCATCATAGTATCCTGTATGTAACAAATTATACTTTGACTTATTCCTTAAGGCCTTTTAAGGCATATATAGGGTATGCTTGGGTATAATGAGTTGCGTATTGAGATAATGTATGATCAATAAAGAATCTACCACCTCTAGTAAAAGAGGAGATATGTCCTATGTGATTCGTTAAATGACAACCCAGGAATCCTTGGCCAAGGTATAATGAAATTAGAAAGAGGTTTTTAATTTGCATTATTTGGAGTTGTGCATTTTCTAATCGAAATACATATGATTAAATAAATTAAGACTTGACAGTAAATCCATGTCTTATATTTAATTGGGACATTGTATGGTGGAAGGATTGAATTGTACGGTAACTATTAACTCACAGGTTCTTTTATGATTAATGTTGAAATCTATATTATCTAAAAAGTCGTTGATCGCTAGAGAGGACTTATACCTATTGTAGAATAAATGTTATTTATTTAAATAGATTATTAGTTTAATTTATTTATTTAAATAAGATTAGAATTGTTCTAATTGATTTATTCACAACCGGTTTAATATGGAGAACCTAAAGGGTCACACCATAAAAAGAAGTAGAATTATTGAAGAAGAAAATGGCATGATAGTAATATTGCATTAAGTATAATTAATTTAATCTATGGTGATAGAATAAATTAAATAGCTTAATGTTTATTATTTAATATTTTAGAAATATTAAATATAAATTAATAAGAGGAGTCTTATTAATATTATTATTATTATTATTTTAATTCTAAAGGAGTTTAGGAATTAATATAATATCAATACTCTCTCTCTCTCAATCCTAATAAGATTAGGATATAAATGAATTAAAAGTGTTTAATTAATTAATTAAATAAAACCCTATTCTAATTAGATTAGAAGGGTTAACCTAATATCTATATAAGAGAGTCTTATATCAGAAATAAGGGACGTAAATTTTTCCAAGAGTTGGGAGTACACATATTCTAAAGAGATAGAAACAAGGGTTAAGCCAATAACCCATCTTCCTGAGTTCTTCGTCTTCCTTGGTGGATCACCGTTAGAGGCCAAACATTTGGGTGGCTGACATTGATCAAGGGAAGGAGCCACTACAGAGGAATCAAAGGAATTAAAGGAGTAAAACTTGTACATGAGGAAGCTTAGATCTTCAAAGGTATAATTCCATCCTCTTTTCTATTATTGATAACTAGCACAAAGCATGATCATGGTTATTGGTTTGTATAAATTTTTGAAAACCTATGTTTTGCGCTTTTGCTCTATTTATGTGATTTAATTGCATGATTGTGTTACGTACAAACCCAACAGATATGACGGTGGCGCAGTACGCGGCTAAGTTCAATGAACTAGCACGGTTTGCAGAACACCAGGTGGGGGTTGAAGAGAGGAAAGCTAGACATTTTGAGCAAAGATTGAAGCCTTGGTTATTTAATAAGGTGTCAGTTCTTCAGATTGATTTCTTTGCGACATTGCTGGAGAAGGTGATCATTGCGGAAGGTGGCAGTGAAGACTTAAGTCTGTAGCAGTAGTGGAGGAAGTAACTTAGGAAAGAAAAAGTGGGAGAATAACAACAACAACAACAACAAAAATAATCAGTCGGGAAATTTTCGTGGAGGTTTTAAGAAGAGGGCTGAGGGTTGCCCGAAGTGTGGGAAGAATCATCAGGGCGAGTGCTGGAAGGGGCGCAGTACTTGCTACAATTACGGACAGAAGGGACACATTTCACCCAACTGCCCGAAGCCAAAGAAGATCCAAGGGTGTTTTGCTTGCGGCTCAACTGAGCACCGGATCAAGGATTGCCCGAAGAAGGGAAGCGGCAGAGGAAGTGGCCAACCAGGGGGATGCAGCAAATTAATGATCGACGGACCGACACAATCCAACTGCCCAACCTCCAGAACTTTTAACATGACCGTCCAAGATGCAGTAGCTGGGAAGGACGTGGTTTCAGGTATTATCCCAATCAATGATATAAATGCATATGTATTATTTGATTCGGGTGCCACATATTCTTTTGTACCTAAGAATTTGCTAGTCAACTAAATTCACCTCGAGAACGATTAGGAAACCCTTTAGACATAGAAGTTACAAATAAAGAAGTAATCCCTATAGAATTCATATACCGAAATTGTCGTGCAAACATTAAAGATCATGAACTGAGCGTAAACTTGATTCCAATTAGATTGGGAGAATTTTACGTAATATTGGGAATGGATTGGTTGTATAACCATGCTATAATAATTGACTGTCAGAATAAAAGTGTAAACCTTCAGACTCCGAGTAAGTCTAAGGTAGTGTTTTATGGTAGCTCATCGCTTAAGCAATCGTGTTATCTTACGATGATGCAGTCCAAGAAATTGTTAAGGAAAGGATGTGTAGGTTACTTAGCTTACATTGTAGATAATCGGATAAAGGGAGTAAAAATTAAGGATATATCTGTAGTGAGAGAATTCCAAGATGTATTTCCAGACGATCTGCCTGGTCTTCTGCCAGACAGAGAAATTGAATTCGTGGTAGACTTAGCAACGGGAACGACACCAATTTCGAAGGCTCCATATCGTATGGCGCCAGTAGAAATGAAAGAACTGATGATACAACTGCAAGAGTTATTCGATAAAGGTTACATATGGCCGAGTGTGTCTCCTTGGGGAGCACCAGTGTTGTTTGTTAAGAAAAAAGACGGGTCGATGAGGCTCTTTATCAATTATCGAGAATTGAACAGAGTAACGATCAAGAATAGATATCCGTTATCAAGGATAGACGATCTTTTTGATCAACTGAATGGAGCAAAGTGTTTCTCGAAGATAGACCTACGGACAGGTTATCACCAACTGAAGGTACGAGAGGAAGACATATCAAAGACGACGTTTCGAACCCGTTACGGGCACTATGAGTTTTTGGTAATGTCATTCGGATTGACTAATGCTCCGGCAGGATTCATGGATTTAATGAACCGAGTTTTCAATCCCTACTTGGACAAGTTTGTGGTAGTTTTCATCGACGACATCTTGATCTACTCGAAGATAGAGGAAGAGCACGCCGAACATCTGAAGATTGTTTTGGAGGCGCTAAGGAAGGAGAAGATGTATGCGAAATTTTCTAAGTGTGAATTTTGGATGGAGAAGGTTCAATTCTTAGGACACGTGGTGGATAAGAATGGAATCTCAGTAGACCCTGCGAATGTAGAAGCAGTAAGTAATTGGGAGCAGCCGAAGACACCAATAAAGATAAAAAGTTTCTTAGGGTTAGCTAGGTACTATCGAAGATTTATTCAAGATTTTTCTAAGATAGCAACCTCATTGACCAATCTAACGAGGAAGACTGTAAAGTTCGTATGGACAGACAAATGCGAGGAAAGTTTTCAAGAGTTGGAAAAGAGATTAAGCGAAGCGCCTGTATTATCATTACCAGACGATGCGGGAGGTTTTGTGGTGTATAGTGATGCATCGCACAAGGGACTTGGCTGTGTGCTCATGCAACATGGCAAGGTCATTGCGTATACATCACGACAATTGAAGGCTTACAAAAAATGATACTCTACTCACGACTTAGAGTTAGCGGCAGTAGTTTTTGCGTTAAAAATTTGGAGGCATTATTTGTACGGAGAAAAATGTGATATATACACGGACCACAAAAGTCTGAAATATATCTTCACATAGAAGGAGTTGAATATGCGTCAGAGAATGTGGTTAAAATTGATTAAGGATTATGACTGTGATATTCTTTATCACCTAGGTAAGGCAAACGTAGTTGCCGACGCTCTGAGCAGGAAAGGAAGGGAGAAAGTGTTTCACTTGACGACTCAGGAAGAGTTAATAAGAGAAATGGAGAAGTTGGAAATAGAGGTAAAGGGATCGGGGAGGTCTAAGGAAAAGTTATTTGTAATGGAAGCTCGTCCAACCTTGTTGGATAGAGTGAAGGAATCACAAGAAAAGGATGAGGAATGCGAGAAAATCAGAAAGAGGATCGCAGAGAATGATGAGGAAAGATTCAGAATGGATAAAGATAATATCTTAAAATTCGAAGGGAGAGTGTGGGTACCAGTGGTAGCCAAATTGAGAGAAGAAATTTTTCACGAGACACACAATACGACATATTTCGTTCATCTAGGAGGCACGAAGATGTACCGAGATTTAAGGCAACATTTTTGGTGGCCCAATTTGAAACGGGAATTTGCAAAGTGCGTTAGTAGATGTCTTACTTGCCAACGGATCAAAGCAGAGCATCAGAGGCCGAGTGGTTTACTACAACCGTTGGAAATACCAGAGTGGAAATGGGAGCACATTACGATGGATTTCGTAGTGGGACTTCCAGTCACGCAGAAAAATTACGATGCCATTTGGGTTATCGTAGATCGACTAACAAAGACCGCACATTTTCTACCGATTAAGATCCGATACAATTTGAATCAGTTAGCAAGCCTATATGTAAAGGAAATTGTTTCATGGCATGGAGTGCCGGTGTCAATTATTTCTGATCGAGATCCGCGCTTCACGTCAACTTCTGGAAAAGCTTACAAGAAAGGATGGGAACACAGTTGAGGTTGAGTACTGCTTATCATCCTCAGACAGACGGACAGAGTGAGCGAAGAATACAAACGCTGGAGGATATACTTAGGACTTGCGTGATGGATTTCAAGGGAAATTGGGACGACCATCTACCTTTAGTGGAATTTGCGTATAACAATAGTTATCATGCGAGTATCGGCATGCCACCGTACGAAGCTCTTTACGAAAGAAAATGCAGAACGCTGTTATGTTGGGACGAAGTCGCAGAACGACCAATGTTGGGGCCAAAATTAGTACAACAAATCGGAGACGCTGGTGACAGTGATAAGAGCCAGACTGGTAGCAGCTCAAGATCGCCAGAAAAAGTACACAGATTTGCATCGATAAAATCGAGACTTTAAAGTCGATAGTTTTGTTTTCTTGAAAGTATCTCCCTGGAAAGGAAAAATACGATTCGGCAAAAAGGGAAAATTGAGTCCATGATGTATAGGACCGTTCGAGATATTGAAGCGAGTGGGCGAAGTGGCATACAAAGTAGCATTACCACCTGAGTTGGAGCACATCCATAACGTGTTTCATATCTCCGTGTTGCGCCCATACAAGGCCGACTACAAGCACGTGATTTCCTATGAGCCCATTCAAGTAGAGAAGAACCTGGCGTATAAAGAAATTCCTGTCCAAATTTTAGATAGGAAAGAACAGATATTAATAAATAAAGTTATTTCTTTTGTAAAAGTACTTTGGCAAAACCATGATGTCGAGGAGGCTACGTGGGAATTAGAAGATAGGATGATGAGGGACTATACCCATCTTTTTGTGTAACCTTGTACCAATTTCGAGGACGAAATTTTTATAAGGGGGAGAGGATGTAAGAACCGTGAATTTCATGAATAAATATTAATACTGATATTAATAAGAATGCGGATGTTTATTTGAATATAAATGTTTATGTGTTATGAGGTGAGTAATTCAAATTGAATTCATAATAATTGAGAAAAATGTAGAGTTTATGATAAGCTCGAAGAATGCCTTATGTGGCATGATAATGAGAATTATGATGATTTAAGCAATTAAAGAAGGAATTAAAAAGTGAATGATTAATTAATAATATATTGTTAATTAATTGTTATTATGAGTGATAGCATATTAATGAATAAATAATTGATTAATATTATAAGGTTAACGTTTGTTCAATTAATTGCGAAGTGTAACGATAGGTAATCACATATTATATAGTAACTACAGCTATATAATATAAAGTATAGTGTGACATTGTGATATGACTATGTATTATAGGAACTATATGGTAAAAGGGAGTAAGTCACATGAATTACATAAATGGACCCACGTGAATACATGTTATGTGTACATTGTGCAATGTTGAATCAAACAATGTTATATAAAGTGTAGTGTGACACTTTAGTGTGACTATATAATATATAGAAACTATATAGTAAGATTAATGAATTGTATGAGTTAAATAAATGATACTTATGTGACTATGTGATATGTATAATACATTAGTGTGTACTTTATGGAATATTAAATTAGACTATATAAATAATTAAAATAATAAGGTTTATGATAATGTGGTATGCCACTACCTAATTAAATCATAATTTGGCATTACCAAAATGTACATGGATTATATATTAATGTGTGTACATGTACCCCAATTTGCTACTATGTAATATTGTTATATAATTAAAATCTATGTATGTACCCAAATGAATTTAAAACCAAGGTATATTATATGCATATTAACCTAAGTATATTATGTGGGTATATATAAACATATAGTATATGATATTATTTCACTTCATACTTGCAAGTTGCTAAGATTAATTTATTGGCCTTGTCCCTAATTGAGTGACCCATTTCTTATTCATGTGAATACTCAATGGCTAGCCTACTCCCTTGTTTCTCAAACTCAGCAATCTAGCAATCATGAAGGGGGAGTGGTTCAAATAGTAGCCTTGATTGATTGCTTCACCAACTCCTCTCAATCTAATGGGTTGATTCATGGTGCAATAACTTTACATGGTTAACAATTTCTCTATAAATTGGACTCTTCTCTTCATTTCTATGTTGCTAAAAATTAGTGCTAAGTTGCTATAGAGTGAGTTGAGTGTATAATCTGATATTGAGGGAGAGTTCTACCCAATTCAAAGCATAAAAGGTATACTACTTATCCATACTTTAAAATTTAACAACTATGAATTCATTGAAATTTTCATGAAATAGTTGGAATTGATATGTGTTAAGCTGCTAGCATGATTAGTGAAGTATAAAGGTATGTTATGTATGCAATGTGTTAGTTTGTAAGCATGTTTCACGAGAAGATTGAATGTTGGGGGGAAGCTCTGCTTTAGCAATAAGCATTCTGGTCTGGCGCGCCACTCCTTAGTATAAACAGGACGCGACCGCGCCCTTCTGCAGAATCAGAAAATGAATTTTTGTGGTTTCTAAGATGTGGAGCATGCTAGTATTATGTCATTAAGCCTATATAAGTCCTTGACGTGCTAGTTTAAGGGGCCTTGCATATAACCACTTACCATAGATTGGTTTCCCAAGGGAACTTGAGTTTTTAAAGTGCAAACTCCATGAGCCATGTATACTTTAAATTTTGAACTTGAAAATATGCTATTATGATCTGATTACATATGTACATAAGCAGGAAAGCATGATATAAAATATATGGACTTACCTTGCATGCTTGAATAGTCTTGATGACCTTCTAACGGAAACTTAGTTTTTTAAATACAAACTTGACGAATTAGGAAACACTTTAAAGTATGAACTTGTGAGCATGTTTATGTGGTCTAGTGGGAGCTGTCTTTTACACTCCTAATTAACCTCACTTTCACTTCACAAATTTAAATAATGAGCACAGTAGTAAGCAAGGATCGATCCCACAGAGAGTGATTTATTTTATATTTATCCTATGATTTCTAATAAAAAGGGGTTTTGAATTGATTAAACTAAATTAACAAGAATAAAGTAATAAGAATTAACAATTAATAAAAAGCTTCAGCTCTTCAGTTCAGTATCACCTTTTCACAATTATAGAGTAATCAAGTTGTATAGTATTTACCCTTCAATGAAACTAATAGCCCTAGGTAACAACAAGCTCTGCTACCCGAAACTCCCCTTAGATTGTCACTCAATGAAACAAGCTCTTCACAAGATTCTAACCATTGTATAACCTAGAACAAGCTCTCTAGATTTAATATAACAGCAGCGTTAAGAACTAGGAAATTAGACTATTCCAAGCAACAAACACATAAGCTCGGATTATTTAACTTGTTTTCTGATAATCATAGCAATACTCAAAAGCTTGTCCACAATCAGGTATTACTAATTGCTACTTGTGATTAAGAACAATATCAATTACACGTAATACTATTCCTTGATCTAGCATATGGCACCAATTCACTAATTTAATCCTGCAGAATCACGTTAGTAAATTGAATAGCATACAAGAAGTTAAAGTAGATTATCAGAATAAATCTCATGCAAGAAGGAATAAATAAAATAAACTTGATCAAACCATTAATTATGAATAAGGTTCAACATCCCTTCTGAACTGAATTGAATGAATTATCTCATGACTCCAAATAAACCTAACTCTAATATGAAAGAAAAATAATAAGATGAAAAAAAAATACAAGAGAATATGGATCTCCCCTATTTATAACATTATAATATTGCAGCCCTAGTCTCTCTCTTCTTATTTCTGTGACCAACTAGCAAAAGGAATTCAGCATCTTGGCCGAACTATAGCTGTCCGCGCTACAAAGGCGCGCTCCGCGCCCAATACACATTCTCCTTTTCTATTTCGCATGGCATAGTTACAATCCCTTTTGGCGTGAGTTTCTTGTTATTCCTTTAATTGCATTCCTTTAATGAGCAGGACAAATGATAGACTTCTCAAGCTGCTTAAACTGAATTGGATTTCTTTTGAAAGTTGCTTGGTCCGTGACCCACTAACATTCCTTTTCCATTCATGGCTTGGAAATCCGTGAGCAGCTAGTTCCTTTTGCAAGCTGGTGACTTCTTAGCATGGCCCACGTGGACATCTAATGCTTTTGTTGCCATTAAACCTGTAGCCCACTAATAAATATATATGCTTGCATGCGTTACTTTGGAAATCCTTCTCCAATTTGGACTCATCAAAGGCGTGTCCCACATGTTGATCAATTCCTTTAATTGCTTTGCTTTAACAATCCTTGACCTGCTAGGACTTGTGTGGGCTGAACCGTGGCCCACTTCACTAGCCCATATAATAATTTATCTTGATTGCATGCGTGGCTATAATGGGACGTGAGCTGCTTGGTCAATTGGGAATTAGTGAGATGCTAGGATTTTCGGACGTGAGCTGCTAGCCTTCCGTGGCCCATGGCATTCCTTTGTGATATTTATGTGTTGCATTGGGCTTGCTGAAACTGTGGGCCCAATGTGTAATACCGATTCAAGCTGCTAGCAATCTTCTTAAACCCCTAACCAATTATCTCCCTTGTGCAAACATGCTACCAACGTGGGCCCCATATAATTCTATATTCAATTGGTAAGCTGCTGGAACTCCTTTGTAAATTAGGACTTCATGACCCACACATGAATGAACCAAAACCGTGACCTGCTAGGAACCGTGGGCCATGTAATATTTATTCAAGCTAGTTGCTGAACCGAGAGCTCATGTGCTGAATTGGGTCAGCCCAATTGATCCCAATTAAACTCTAATTCGTCCCGTTTCAATATACTAGCTCCATATAATCCTGAAATCAATAAACACAGTAATAAGCTCATATCCACATTAAACATGTAATAAAACTAAATATAAAGGAATAATAATTATCGAATATTATGTACTTATCAAATTCCCCCACACTTAGCCTTTTATACGTCCTCGTGTAAACCAAAAGTTTGATTTCCAAAAACAATTCTATTCAACCAGCATGTCAAAATATTTTAAGATCAAATCATGATTATCAATACTAAACCCACAAAAACATAAGCAACGCTTCATCAATCAATTCAAGAAAAGCACCTCGCCACTTCACCAATGAATTTCCTTAAATTAAATTGTAATCACATAAGCCCTCGTCTATGATCCACACACTTACTCAACTCAGTTACCATGGAGAAAAAATCGTGCACACCACTCAAAAACTCAAAACATATTTTTTTTATGCTTTAATTTTTTTTCTCCAGGACCCTTTCATTTTTCTAATTTGTTTTCGGTGAATGCATTTTATGCTCCGTTTCACCTTCCTCAATCATTCTTTTGTAAGTGAGTGCATTTTATGCTCCATCTCACTTATTCGCACGTATTTATGGGAGAGTGCGTTTTACGCTCCATCTCATCCCACCACATGATTTCTCTTTTGCTTCTTTTTCTCTTTTTCAACATTATTTTTATCTTCAACCTTTTTTGATTTTTTTCACATGGTCCTGCAAAAAGCATAAGTAGTTCAATAGTTCTAGAGCATGAGATTAGTGCACATAGACAACTCCACAGATAACTCAGTCAACTACACATATATCACATGTTCAAGTACTCATTAGACACAAATTCAATTCAAATCAATTACTATGGATCAAGACTTAATTTTTCTCAATCATTAATCAATTCAGCATTAAACATATTTTGAATTTTTAGCATTGATTCTCATTTGTTGATCTTAACCTTCGAACACATAGGCAAATAGAATCATGGAATCCAATTTTTTTTCAAAAATTTTCAAAGGCATCTAGATGGTCCTATTTTCTATCAAAATCAGCAGATCAATATCACTAAAATAAATTAAAAAAAACCTAAATCTCTCCCCCCACACTCAAACCTTACATTGTCCCCAATGTAAGAAAATTATGTAAAGAAGAAAGAACTACATGCAAATAAAAAAACTAAATAGTAAAGGGATTAAATCTGATTTCTTGGGTTGCCTCCCAAGCAGCTGCCCTTGTTTATTAGTCATTGGCTTGACTTCTTCATCTCTTCTATGTAATTGGACTCGTGAACTTTAAGTGGACTGGTAACAGTTTCTTCCTTAATTGAGGAACATTGTATACTTCATAATACTGCTCCTTTCCAGCCATCACATCCTCCTCGTATAATTGTATTCGATCAAAAGATTCCTGCACTGAACAATTCACAACATCAATAGCAAAAACAGCTTTAACATTACCAAGATACCTTTTAAACTCATCGGCGTTGAACTGGAACTTTATACTGTCCACTTCCATGGTAAAGGTACGATGGTGTGTAGCACTCCTTGTTTCTGTTAGTTGTACTGATGGAGTTGAATCCACGTCTTTCTCTTCGAGATCTACAGAATTTATCAAATTATTCTCTTCTTCCTCTTGTTCATTCTCTTCGTCAAATTCCATATTACAGTCCGTTCCTGGAGTAAGCCCTGAATCCTCCTGCTCCTTTTCGTCAAATCCCATTGTACTAAAGTTCTCAACAAATGGAGGAGATAACTCCCCAAAACCTTGAGATTCTAACCTTCCTACTATGGTTGCAAGCTGATCAACTTGATCCCTCAGATCTTGAACAGAAGTTCTTGTCTCCTGCTGGAATTGCTGTGTTTGACTCATGAACTGTAGTGTTTGGCTCATGAATGCCTTGAACATATCCTCCATAGATGTCCCAGAATTGACAGGTACTTTGTAGCTCAAGTCGTGATGATCTCTCCATCCGAAATTGTAAATGTCTGCCCAAGGATCACATTGATGTGGATTTTATCCGGAGAATGTCCCCACAGCATTAACTTGATGAACAATTACATCCTCTTGCACTATGGGACAATCATTTGTTGTATGTTCTGATTTTGAGTAAATTTCACATACTTCTGCAACCGGTACGTTTCCTGTTGTTAATTGTTGCACCACAACAGTTAAGTTAGAAACCTGTTGTGCCAATTCACTCGTGCTTACCTCACTTACCCTTTGTGGAGCATGATCGTATTGTTGTGAGTTAGCGGCCATGTTTGCAATCAAATTTCTTGCAGCCTCAGGTGTCTTGTCTACTAATGCTCCTCCACTAGCCGTATCGATCATACTTCTTTCCATTGGTATCAATCCCTCATAGAAGTACTGAATCAAGTGTTGCTCATCAATCCCGTGAGGTGGACAGCTGGAACACAACTTCTTGAACCTTTCCCAATACTCGTAGAGAGTTTCTCCATTGAACTGCCTGATTCCACATATCTCCTTCCTTGTATCAGCAACTCTTGATGTAGGAAAATACCTCTCCAAGAATAGCCTTTGCATATCAGTCCATGATCGTATCGATCCTGAAGGAAGATAGTATAACCAGTCTTTCGCCAAATCTGCTAAGGAGAATGGAAAAAGCCTAAGCTTAATCTGCTCATCTGTCACTCCTTGTGATTCCATCGTGGGACACACCACATGGAACTCCGTTAGATGCGTATATGGATTTTCACCTGTAAGACCACGAAAAATAGGCAAAAAGTGAATTAGTCCGTAGTTAAGTTCAAAAGCAACATCTAAGGTAGGATATTCAATACACAAGGACAGTTGATCAAGGTCTGGAGTAGCCAGTTCTTTTAAAGTCCGATTGTTGTTCGGCACAGCCATCTTTTCCTTTTTAAGTGTTGGAACAAGAGTTTCTTTTGTATCTGCAATTTTCTCTATCTCTTGATCAAAATTTAAGTTAACAGAGTGAGAGGATTTGAGTCATAAAACAAAAATAAAAAGAAAAAGAAAATAAATAAAAACAAAGAATAAACAAAAATAAATAACACTCCCCAGCAACGGCGCCAAAATTTGGGAGCTGTCGTTTACACTCCTAAATTAACCTCACTTTCACTTCACAAATTTAAATAATGAGCACAGTAGTAAGCAAGGATCGATCCCATAGAGAGTGATTTATTTTATATTTATCCTATGATTTCTAATAAAAAGGGGTTTTGAATTGATTAAACTAAATTAACAAGAATAAAGTAATAAGAATTAACAATTAATAAAAAGCTTCAGTTCTTCAGTTCAGTATCACCTTTTCACAATTATAGAGTAATCAAGTTGTATAGTATTTACCCTTCAATGAAACTAATAGCCCTAGGTAACAACAAGCTCTGCTACCCGAAACTCCCCTTAGATTGTCACTCAATGAAACAAGCTCTTCACAAAATTCTAACCATTGTATAACCTAGAACAAACTCTCTAGATTTAATATAACAGCAGCATTAAGAACTAGGAAATTAGACTATTCCAAGCAACAAACACATAAGCTCGGATTATTTAACTTGTTTTCTGATAATCATTGCAATACTCAAAAGCTTGTCCACAATCAGGTATTACTAATTGCTACTTGTGATTAAGAACAATATCAATTACACGTAATACTATTCCTTGATCTAGCATATGACACCAATTCACTAATTTAATCCTGCAGAATCACGTTAGTAAATTGAATAGCATACAAGAAGTTAAAGTAGATTATCAGAATAAATCTCATGCAAGAAGGAATAAATAAAATAAACTTGATCAAACCATTAATTATGAATAAGGTTCAACATCCCTTCTGAACTGAATTGAATGAATTATCTCATGACTCCAAATAAACCTAACTCTAATATGAAAGAAAAATAATAAGATGAAAAAAAAATACAAGAGAATATGGATCTCCCCTATTTATAACATTATAATATTGCAGCCCTAGTCTCTCTCTTCTTATTTCTGTGACCAACTAGCAAAAGGAATTCAGCAGCTTGGCCGAACTATCGCTATCCGCGCTACAAAGGCGCGCTCCGCGCCCAATACACATTCTCCTTTTCTATTTCGCATGGCATAGTTACAATCCCTTTTGGCGTGAGTTTCTTGTTATTCCTTTAATTGCATTCCTTTAATGAGCTGGACAAATGATAGACTTCTCAAGCTGCTTAAACTGAATTGGATTTCTTTTGAACGTTGCTTGGTCCGTGACCCACTAACATTCCTTTTCCATTCATGGCTTGGAAATCCGTGAGCAGCTAGTTCCTTTTGCAAGCTGGTGACTTCTTAGCATGGCCCACGTGGACATCTAATGCCTTTGTTGCCATTAAACCTGTAGCCCACTAATAAATATATATGCTTGCATGCGTTACTTTGGAAATCCTTCTCCAATTTGGACTCATCAAAGGCGTGTCCCACATGTTGATCAATTCCTTTAATTGCTTTGCTTTAACAATCCTTGACCTGCTAGGACTTGTGTGGGCTGAACCGTGGCCCACTTCACTAGCCCATATAATAATTTATCTTGATTGCATGCGTGGCTACAATGGGACGTGAGCTGCTTGGTCAATTGGGAATTAGTGAGATGCTAGGATTTTCGGACGTGAGCTGCTAGCCTTCCGTGGCCCATGGCATTCCTTTGTGATATTTATGTGTTGCATTGGGCTTGCTAAAACTGTGGGCCCAATGTGTAATACCGATTCAAGCTGCTAGCAATCTTCTTAAGCCCCTAACCAATTATCTCCCTTGTGCAAACATGCTACCAACGTGGGCCCCATATAATTCTATATTCAATTGGTAAGCTGCTGGAACTCCTTTGCAAATTAGGACTTCATGACCCACACATGAATGAACCAAAACCGTGACCTGCTAGGAACCGTGGGCCATGTAATATTTATTCAAGCTAGTTGCTGAACCGAGAGCTCATGTGCTGAATTGGGTCAGCCCAATTGATCCCAATTAAACTCTAATTCGTCCCGTTTCAATATACTAGCTCCATATAATCCTGAAATCAATAAACACAGTAATAAGCTCATATCCACATTAAACATGTAAGAAAACTAAATATAAAGGAATAATAATTATCGAATATTATGTACTTATCAAATTCCCCCACACTTAGCCTTTTATACGTCCTCGTGTAAACCAAAAGTTTGATTTCCAAAAACAATTCTATTCAACCAGCATGTCAAAATATTTTAAGATCAAATCATGATTATCAATACTAAACCCACAAAAACATAAGCAACGCTTCATCAATCAATTCAAGAAAAGCACCTCGCCACTTCACCAATGAATTTCCTTAAATTAAATTGTAATCACATAAGCCCTCGTCTATGATCCACACACTTACTCAACTCAGTTACCATGAGAAAAAATCAGTGCACACCACTCAAAAACTCAAAACATATTTTTTTTATGTTTTAATTTTTTTTCTCCAGGACCCTTTCATTTTTCTAATTTGTTTTCGGTGAATGCATTTTATGCTCCGTTTCACCTTCCTCAATCATTCTTTTGTAAGTGAGTGCATTTTATGCTGCATCTCACTTATTCGCACGTATTTATGGGAGAGTGCGTTTTACGCTCCATCTCATCCCACCACATGATTTCTCTTTTGCTTCTTTTTCTCTTTTTCAACATTTTTTTTATCTTCAACCTTTTTTGATTTTTTTCACATGGTCCTGCAAAAAGCATAAGTAGTTCAATAGTTCTAGAGCATGAGATTAGTGCACATAGACAACTCCACAGATAACTCAGCCAACTACACATATATCACATGTTCAAGTACTCATTAGACACAAATTCAATTCAAATCAATTACTATGGATCAAGACTTAATTTTTCTCAATCATTAATCAATTCAGCATTAAACATATTTTGAATTTTTAGCATTGATTCTCATTTGTTGATCTTAACCTTCGAACACATAGGCAAATAGAATCATGGAATCCAATTTTTTTTCAAAAATTTTCAAAGGCATCTAGATGGTCCTATTTTCTATCAAAATAAGCAGATCAATATCACTAAAATAAATAAAAAAAACCTAAATCTCTCCCCCCACACTCAAACCTTACATTGTCCCCAATGTAAGAAAATTATGTAAAGAAGAAAGAACTACATGCAAATAAAAAAACTAAATAGTAAAGGGATTAAATCTGATTTCTTGGGTTGCCTCCCAAGCAGCTGCCCTTGTTTATTGTCATTGGCTTGACTTCTTCATCTCTTCTATGTAATTGGACTCGTGAACTTTAAGTGGACTGGTAACAGTTTCTTCCTTAATTGAGGAACATTGTATACTTCATAATACTGCTCCTTTCCAGCCATCACATCCTCCTCGTATAATTGTATTCGATCAAAAGATTCCTGCACTGAACAATTCACAACATCAATAGCAAAAACAGCTTTAACATTACCAAGATACCTTTTAAACTCATCGGCGTTGAACTGGAACTTTATACTGTCCACTTCCATGGTAAAGGTACGATGGTGTGTAGCACTCCTTGTTTCTGTTAGTTGTACTGATGGAGATGAATCCACGTCTTTCTCTTCGAGATCTACAGAATTTATCAAATTATTCTCTTCTTCCTCTTGTTCATTCTCTTCGTCAAATTCCATATTACAGTCCGTTCCTGGAGTAAGCCCTGAATCCTCCTGCTCCTTTTTGTCAAATCCCATTGTACTAAAGTTCTCAACAAATGGAGGAGATAACTCCCCAAAACCTTGAGATTCTAACCTTCCTACTATGGTTGCAAGCTGATCAACTTGATCCCTCAGATCTTGAACAGAAGTTCTTGTCTCCTGCTGGAACTGCTGTGTTTGACTCATGAACTGTAGTGTTTGGCTCATGAATGCCTTGAACATATCCTCCATAGATGTCCCAGAATTGACAGGTACTTTGTAGCTCAAGTCGTGATGATCTCTCCATCCGAAATTGTAAATGTCTGCCCAAGGATCACATTGATGTGGATTTTATCCGGAGAATGTCCCCACAGCATTAACTTGATGAACAATTACATCCTCTTGCACTATGGGACAATCATTTGTTGTATGTTCTGATTTTGAGTAAATTTCACATACTTCTGCAACCGGTACGTTTCCTGTTGTTAATTGTTGCACCACAACAGTTAAGTTACAAACCTGTTGTGCCAATTCACTCGTGCTTACCTCACTTACCCTTTGTGGAGCATGATCGTATTGTTGTGAGTTAGCGGCCATGTTTGCAATCAAATTTCTTGCAGCCTCAGGTGTCTTGTCTACTAATGCTCCTCCACTAGCCGTATCGATCATACTTCTTTCCATTGGTATCAATCCCTCATAGAAGTACTGAATCAAGTGTTGCTCATCAATCCCGTGAGGTGGACAGCTGGAACACAACTTCTTGAACCTTTCCCAATACTCGTAGAGAGTTTCTCCATTGAACTGCCTGATTCCACATATCTCCTTCCTTGTATCAGCAACTCTTGATGTAGGAAAATACCTCTCCAAGAATAGCCTTTGCATATCAGTCCATGATCGTATCGATCCTGAAGGAAGATAGTATAACCAGTCTTTCGCCAAATCTGCTAAGGAGAATGGAAAAAGCCTAAGCTTAATCTGCTCATCTGTCACTCCTTGTGATTCCATCGTGGGACACACCACATGAAACTCCGTTAGATGCCTATATGGATTTTCACCTGTAAGACCACGAAAAATAGGCAAAAAGCGAATTAGTCCGTAGTTAAGTTCAAAAGCAACATCTAAGGTAGGATATTCAATACACAAGGACAGTTGATCAAGGTCTGGAGTAGCCAGTTCTTTTAAAGTCCGATTGTTGTTCGGCACAAGCCATCTTTTCCTTTTTAAGTGTTGGAACAAGAGTTTCTTTTGTATCTGCAATTTTCTCTATCTCTTGATCAAAATTTAAGTTAACAGAGTGAGAGGATTTGAGTCATAAAACAAAAAGAAAAAGAAAAAGAAAATAAATAAAAACAAAGAATAAACAAAAATAAATAACACTCCCCGGCAACGGCGCCAAAATTTGGGAGCTGTCGTTTACACTCCTAAATTAACCTCACTTTCACTTCACAAATTTAAATAATGAGCACAGTAGTAAGCAAGGATCGATCCCACAGAGAGTGATTTATTTTATATTTATCCTATGATTTCTAATAAAAAGGGGTTTTGAATTGATTAAACTAAATTAACAAGAATAAAGTAATAAGAATTAACAATTAATAAAAAGCTTCAGTTCTTCAGTTCAGTATCACCTTTTCACAATTATAGAGTAATCAAGTTGTATAGTATTTACCCTTCAATGAAACTAATAGCCCTAGGTAACAACAAGCTCTGCTACCCGAAACTCCCCTTAGATTGTCACTCAATGAAACAAGCTCTTCACAAAATTCTAACCATTGTATAACCTAGAATAAACTCTCTAGATTTAATATAACAGCAGCATTAAGAACTAGGAAATTAGACTATTCCAAGCAACAAACACATAAGCTCGGATTATTTAACTTGTTTTCTGATAATCATAGCAATACTCAAAAGCTTGTCCACAATCAGGTATTACTAATTGCTACTTGTGATTAAGAACAATATCAATTACACGTAATACTATTCCTTGATCTAGCATATGACACCAATTCACTAATTTAATCCTGCAGAATCACGTTAGTAAATTGAATAGCATACAAGAAGTTAAAGTAGATTATCAGAATAAATCTCATGCAAGAAGGAATAAATAAAATAAACTTGATCAAACCATTAATTATGAATAAGGTTCAACATCCCTTCTGAACTGAATTGAATGAATTATCTCATGACTCCAAATAAACCTAACTCTAATATGAAAGCAAAATAATAAGATGAAAAACAAATACAAGAGAATATGGATCTCCCCTATTTATAACATTATAATATTGCAGCCCTAGTCTCTCTCTTCTTATTTCTGTGACCAACTAGCAAAAGGAATTCAGCAGCTTGGCCGAACTATCGCTGTCCGCACTACAAAGGCGCGCTCCGCGCCCAATACACATTCTCCTTTTCTATTTCGCATGGCATAGTTACAATCCCTTTTGGCGTGAGTTTCTTGTTATTCCTTTAATTGCATTCCTTTAATGAGCTGGACAAATGATAGACTTCTCAAGCTGCTTAAACTGAATTGGATTTCTTTTGAAAGTTGCTTGGTCCGTGACCCACTAACATTCCTTTTCCATTCATGGCTTGGAAATCCGTGAGCAGCTAGTTCCTTTTGCAAGCTGGTGACTTCTTAGCATGGCCCACGTGGACATCTAATGCTTTTGTTGCCATTAAACCTGTAGCCCACTAATAAATATATATGCTTGCATGCGTTACTTTGGAAATCCTTCTCCAATTTGGACTCATCAAAGGCGTGTCCCACATGTTGATCAATTCCTTTAATTGCTTTGCTTTAACAATCCTTGACCTGCTAGGACTTGTGTGGGCTGAACCGTGGCCCACTTCACTAGCCCATATAATAATTTATCTTGATTGCATGCGTGGCTACAATGGGACGTGAGCTGCTTGGTCAATTGGGAATTAGTGAGATGCTAGGATTTTCGGACGTGAGCTGCTAGCCTTCCGTGGCCCATGGCATTCCTTTGTGATATTTATATGTTGCATTGGGCTTGCTGAAACTGTGGGCCCAATGTGTAATACCGATTCAAGCTGCTAGCAATCTTCTTAAGCCCCTAACCAATTATCTCCCTTGTGCAAACATGCTACCAACGTGGGCCCCATATAATTCTATATTCAATTGGTAAGCTGCTGGAACTCCTTTGCAAATTAGGACTTCATGACCCACACATGAATGAACCAAAACCGTGACCTGCTAGGAACCGTGGGCCATGTAATATTTATTCAAGCTAGTTGCTGAACCGAGAGCTCATGTGCTGAATTGGGTCAGCCCAATTGATCCCAATTAAACTCTAATTCGTCCCGTTTCAATATACTAGCTCCATATAATCCTGAAATCAATAAACACAGTAATAAGCTCATATCCACATTAAACATGTAATAAAACTAAATATAAAGGAATAATAATTATCGAATATTATGTACTTATCAAATTCCCCCACACTTAGCCTTTTATACGTCCTCGTGTAAACCAAAAGTTTGATTTCCAAAAACAATTCTCTTCAACCAGCATGTCAAAATATTTTAAGATCAAATCATGATTATCAATACTAAACCCACAAAAACATAAGCAACGCTTCATCAATCAATTCAAGAAAAGCACCTCGCCACTTCACCAATGAATTTCCTTAAATTAAATTGTAATCACATAAGCCCTCGTCTATGATCCACACACTTACTCAACTCAGTTACCATGGAGAAAAAATCGTGCACACCACTCAAAAACTCAAAACATATTTTTTTTATGCTTTAATGTTTTTTCTCCAGGACCCTTTTATTTTTCTAATTTGTTTTCGGTGAATGCATTTTATGCTCCGTTTCACCTTCCTCAATAATTCTTTTGAAAGTGAGTGCATTTTATGCTCCATCTCACTTATTCGCACGTATTTATGGGAGAGTGCGTTTTACGCTCCATCTCATCCCACCACATGATTTCTCTTTTGCTTCTTTTTCTCTTTTTCAACATTTTTTTTTATCTTCAACCTTTTTTGATTTTTTTCACATGGTCCTGCAAAAAGCATAAGTAGTTCAATAGTTCTAGAGCATGAGATTAGTGCACATAGACAACTCCACAGATAACTCAGCCAACTACACATATATCACATGTTCAAGTACTCATTAGACACAAATTCAATTCAAATCATTACTATGGATCAAGACTTAATTTTTCTCAATCATTAATCAATTCAGCATTAAACATATTTTGAATTTTTAGCATTGATTCTCATTTGTTGATCTTAACCTTCGAACACATAGGCAAATAGAATCATGGAATCCAATTTTTTTTCAAAAATTTTCAAAGGCATCTAGATGGTCCTATTTTCTATCAAAATCAGCAGATCAATATCACTAAAATAAATTAAAAAAAACCTAAATCTCTCCCCCCACACTCAAACCTTACATTGTCCCCAATGTAAGAAAATTATGTAAAGAAGAAAGAACTACATGCAAATAAAAAAACTAAATAGTAAAGGGATTAAATCTGATTTCTTGGGTTGCCTCCCAAGCAGCTGCCCTTGTTTATTGTCATTGGCTTGACTTCTTCATCTCTTCTATGTAATTGGACTCGTGAACTTTAAGTGGACTGGTAACAGTTTCTTCCTTAATTGAGGAACATTGTATACTTCATAATACTGCTCCTTTCCAGCCATCACATCCTCCTCGTATAATTGTATTCGATCAAAAGATTCCTGCACTGAACAATTCACAACATCAATAGCAAAAACAGCTTTAACATTACCAAGATACCTTTTAAACTCATCGGCGTTGAACTGGAACTTTATACTGTCCACTTCCATGGTAAAGGTACGATGGTGTGTAGCACTCCTTGTTTCTGTTAGTTGTACTGATGGAGATGAATCCACGTCTTTCTCTTCGAGATCTACAGAATTTATCAAATTATTCTCTTCTTCCTCTTGTTCATTCTCTTCGTCAAATTCCATATTACAGTCCGTTCCTGGAGTAAGCCCTGAATCCTCCTGCTCCTTTTCGTCAAATCCCATTGTACTAAAGTTCTCAACAAATGGAGGAGATAACTCCCCAAAAACTTGAGATTCTAACCTTCCTACTATGGTTGCAAGCTGATCAACTTGATCCCTTAGATCTTGAACAGAAGTTCTTGTCTCCTGCTGGAACTGCTGTGTTTGACTCATGAACTGTAGTGTTTGGCTCATGAATGCCTTGAACATATCCTCCATAGATGTCCCAGAATTGACAGGTACTTTGTAGCTCAAGTCGTGATGATCTCTCCATCCGAAATTGTAAATGTCTGCCCAAGGATC
This sequence comes from Panax stipuleanatus, assembly GCA_020205555.1. NCBI lineage: Eukaryota > Viridiplantae > Streptophyta > Magnoliopsida > Apiales > Araliaceae > Panax > Panax stipuleanatus. The sequence continues at coordinate 19,996,113 of CM035120.1, forward strand.
ACATTGATGTGGATTTTATCCGGAGAATGTCCCCACAGCATTAACTTGATGAACAATTACATCCTCTTGCACTATGGGACAATCATTTGTTGTATGTTCTGATTTTGAGTAAATTTCACATACTTCTGCAACCGGTACGTTTCCTGTTGTTAATTGTTGCACCACAAGCAGTTAAGTTAGAAACCTGTTGTGCCAATTCACTCGTGCTTACCTCACTTACCCTTTGTGGAGCATGATCGTATTGTTGTGAGTTAGCGGCCATGTTTGCAATCAAATTTCTTGCAGCCTCAGGTGTCTTGTCTACTAATGCTCCTCCACTAGCCGTATCGATCATACTTCTTTCCATTGGTATCAATCCCTCATAGAAGTACTGAATCAAGTGTTGCTCATCAATCCCGTGAGGTGGACAGCTGGAACACAACTTCTTGAACCTTTCCCAATACTCGTAGAGAGTTTCTCCATTGAACTGCCTGATTCCACATATCTCCTTCCTTGTATCAGCAACTCTTGATGTAGGAAAATACCTCTCCAAGAATAGCCTTTGCATATCAGTCCATGATCGTATCGATCCTGAAGGAAGATAGTATAACCAGTCTTTCGCCAAATCTGCTAAGGAGAATGGAAAAAGCCTAAGCTTAATCTGCTCATCTGTCACTCCTTGTGATTCCATCGTGGGACACACCACATGAAACTCCGTTAGATGCCTATATGGATTTTCACCTGTAAGACCACGAAAAATAGGCAAAAAGCGAATTAGTCCGTAGTTAAGTTCAAAAGCAACATCTAAGGTAGGATATTCAATACACAAGGACAGTTGATCAAGGTCTGGAGTAGCCAGTTCTTTTAAAGTCCGATTGTTGTTCGGCACAGCCATCTTTTCCTTTTTAAGTGTTGGAACAAGAGTTTCTTTTGTATCTGCAATTTTCTCTATCTCTTGATCAAAATTTAAGTTAACAGAGTGAGAGTATTTGAGTCATAAAACAAAAAGAAAAAGAAAAAGAAAATAAATAAAAACAAAGAATAAACAAAAATAAATAACACTCCCCGGCAACGGCGCCAAAATTTGGGAGCTGTCGTTTACACTCCTAAATTAACCTCACTTTCACTTCACAAATTTAAATAATGAGCACAGTAGTAAGCAAGGATCGATCCCACAGAGAGTGATTTATTTTATATTTATCCTATGATTTCTAATAAAAAGGGGTTTTGAATTGATTAAACTAAATTAACAAGAATAAAGTAATAAGAATTAACAATTAATAAAAAGCTTCAGTTCTTCAGTTCAGTATCACCTTTTCACAATTATAGAGTAATCAAGTTGCATAGTATTTACCCTTCAATGAAACTAATAGCCCTAGGTAACAACAAGCTCTGCTACCCGAAACTCCCCTTAGATTGTCACTCAATGAAACAAGCTCTTCACAAGATTCTAACCATTGTATAACCTAGAACAAGCTCTCTAGATTTAATATAACAGCAGCAGTTAAGAACTAGGAAATTAGACTATTCCAAGCAACAAACACATAAGCTCGGATTATTTAACTTGTTTTCTGATAATCATAGCAATACTCAAAAGCTTGTCCACAATCAGGTATTACTAAATGCTACTTGTGATTAAGAACAATATCAATTACACGTAATACTATTCCTTGATCTAGCATATGACACCAATTCACTAATTTAATCCTGCAGAATCACATTAGTAAATTGAATAGCATACAAGAAGTTAAAGTAGATTATCAGAATAAATCTCATGCAAGAATGAATAAATAAAATAAACTTGATCAAACCATTAATTATGAATAAGGTTCAACATCCCTTCTGAACTGAATTGAATGAATTATCTCATGACTCCAAATAAACCTAACTCTAATATGAAAGAAAAATAATAAGATGAAAAAAAAATACAAGAGAATATGGATCTCCCCTATTTATAACATTATAATATTGCAGCCCTAGTCTCTCTCTTCTTATTTCTGTGACCAACTAGCAAAAGGAATTCAGCAGCTTGGCCGAACTATCGCTGTCCGCGCTACAAAGGCGCGCTCCGCGCCCAATACACATTCTCCTTTTCTATTTCGCATGGCATAGTTACAATCCCTTTTGGCGTGAGTTTCTTGTTATTCCTTTAATTGCATTCCTTTAATGAGCTGGACAAATGATAGACTTCTCAAGCTGCTTAAACTGAATTGGATTTCTTTTGAAAGTTGCTTGGTCCGTGACCCACTAACATTCCTTTTCCATTCATGGCTTGGAAATCCGTGAGCAGCTAGTTCTTTTTGCAAGCTGGTGACTTCTTAGCATGGCCCACGTGGACATCTAATGCTTTTGTTGCCATTAAACCTGTAGCCCACTAATAAATATATATGTTTGCATGCGTTACTTTGGAAATCCTTCTCCAATTTGGACTCATCAAAGGCGTGTCCCACATGTTGATCAATTCCTTTAATTGCTTTGCTTTAACAATCCTTGACCTGCTAGGACTTGTGTGGGCTGAACCGTGGCCCACTTCACTAGCCCATATAATAATTTATCTTGATTGCATGCGTGGCTACAATGGGACGTGAGCTGCTTGGTCAATTGGGAATTAGTGAGATGCTAGGATTTTCGGACGTGAGCTGCTAGCCTTCCGTGGCCCATGGCATTCCTTTGTGATATTTATATGTTGCATTGGGCTTGCTGAAACTGTGGGCCCAATGTGTAATACCGATTCAAGCTGCTAGCAATCTTCTTAAGCCCCTAACCAATTATCTCCCTTGTGCAAACATGCTACCAACGTGGGCCCCATATAATTCTATATTCAATTGGTAAGCTGCTGGAACTCCTTTGCAAATTAGGACTTCATGACCCACACATGAATGAACCAAAACCGTGACCTGCTAGGAACCGTGGGCCATGTAATATTTATTCAAGCTAGTTGCTGAACCGAGAGCTCATGTGCTGAATTGGGTCAGCCCAATTGATCCCAATTAAACTCTAATTCGTCCCGTTTCAATATACTAGCTCCATATAATCCTGAAATCAATAAACACAGTAATAAGCTCATATCCACATTAAACATGTAATAAAACTAAATATAAAGGAATAATAATTATCGAATATTATGTACTTATCATCTAGTTATATTTACATGAAAGCATGATGTATAGTAATTGAAGTAGCTTTGCATGCTTGGTTGGTTAACATGAAATTTTCAAAAGAAACCTTAAGAGTTTGAAAACTAGTTTTGTCAATAATTATGTTAAGAGTATTCTAAAATTTGGACTATCATGTTAGGATAAGTTATGCCTATAGACATGATTGACATATATGCCTAACTAGTCTTATGCATTGTAAACTAGTTGAGCATGAAATGAGACGAGTGTTAAAGAGGTGAAACTTCATAACTTGAAATACATGACTAAACTAACGTGAGCATGTATAGTTGAGACTTAGTGACCTCATAGCATATGTATAACGATTAAACGTGAGAGACTTTGTTACTTGAACACTTAAAGCCTTGATTAAATGAGAATGGACAACAGACTATGTTAAAGACAAGATATGGGGTCGAACTTAGTTATCAACATCCTGACATGTGTGTTTTGCATAGTTCATCATATATGTGCAAATCGGGATGAGCTGGGATTCTGCAGGGGCAGCCAATTCTTGGTTTAAACCAAGAGTAACGCGGTCGCGCCACTCCTTATTTCAAACCAAGTGCGGACACGCCAATCTGCAGAATGAACAGAGTCTGTTTAGTGTAATCTGGAACTTGATGCATACTTGTATTTTTATCCTATTCTATAATACATGTCCAATACAGTGTTCAAAAGTCAACAAGCATGCTAGCAATAGAATCATAGATTTGATAAGTGTTTATAAACTTTCAAATGTTGAGTCACCAATGATTACAAATAAGGATTATCAAGTAATGATTATGAACCATGTCATTTGACTTCATAGTGTCTCATAAACTGATTTTGTATTATGTGTATGTAAAGTACGTAATGACTTACGTATAGGAGTATACAACTAAGTTAGAATCGTATACGTGTGTTTAACTTACATATCAAGTTTGTTTATCATGTGCGTAGCTAATGAATATCCTATATACATAAATATGTTATAATAGGATTCGAAAAGTGTTGATAAGCTTTACATTGGTAAACTACGCATAAGGCAAGTATCCTAACCGACGCGTTTACTTTATGCGAGTATCTAAACCTTATCTCTTTGATGCAAGTTCTTTAACTCTTTTCACTTTACCTAGTGTATAAATCCGAATTGTTGCCATGCCAACTAATATTCGTTATTATCCAAACATCAACTTTATATTTGGATGTTGTTGCAAGTAGTTGAACTTATCGTTCCTAAATGCATTACAAAAGTGTCTAAGCCATTTGATTCAGCTAGACTAATATCTTATGTTAGAAAGCTATCCTAACCAATTGATTGGTGCTTAATCTTATAATTGACTAAGATAAACAACCATTTTTAAGGGGAAACTATATTTGTTGGGAGATCGACGTACGCACTTGAGTACGATTAAACGATATGCATAACATAGGGTACTTTAAGCTGATCACCTATTGTACTTGTCTTATTAGATTATCAGCATATTACTGTTAATTCTAAAAGAAGTTTATAGTCCTTAGTGACTGCTCAGTATTCGTTGTTTTAAAATCCAGAAATGATTTAATCATCGAATCTTTTGATATCTTTCTGTCCTTAGCGACTGTTATTGAGAATTTTTGATATTTCTTGCTATTCTTGAACTATCACCTATTGCTGTGTCCTTAGAGAATTAAAAACTATATTGATCCTTATTGCTATATTACTTGCTGAGCAAACTCGTTGCTCATTCTTGCTTTTCCCTAAAAATATTTCAGTTAAGACAGAGCAAGGCGGACCCTCTAGCACTGATAAGGGCAAGGGCAAGGCTACGGAGTAGCTTGTTATTTATGTTGAACTTTTATGTTCATTGTAATAAGATTCTATTATATTATGTATTAGTTAAGATTATGTATGCTTAAGCTATGTTTAAGATGTAAGAGATGTTCAAGTTATGAAACCTTGGGACATGAATGGTTATATAAAATAAATGTAATCTATTCGTATGTGTATTTCCATTGCGCGATATATTATTATTGTATTAGTATTTAGAACGTGACGAACTAAATTCGAGACTGTGGCGGTCTGAATTTGGGGGCGTCACACTACCCAGCAGCAAGTTGTATCCAGTGGCTATGTTGAGCACATGAAAGGACACATAGAAAGTGTGTGGTCCAATCTCTAATGGAAGCTTTATCTCTCCCATAGCTTGTCGGCGAGATCCATCGAAAGCGTGGAATGACCACATTACTGGTTTTGATCCGGTTCGGGTTGATCTTCATTCTTTCCAAGGTGTCATAGGGACAAATGTTGAGGGATGATCATCCATCTATGAGCACACCTCCGATTACATATTCGAAAGGCATCACAGCTATGTGCAGGGACTTATGATGGCTCGTTCCATCCTCAGGGATATCATCATCAGTGAAAGATATCACATTGCTATTGAAAATATGTTCCAACACATGACGTAATTTCTCGGTATCCACTGTATGTGGCAGATAGGATTCTTCTATTATTTTCACCAGAATGTCACGATGATCCATTAATGACAAGACCAAGTCTAGGATAGACATCTGCTTGGGTGCGCCTTTTAGGCCTTGCACCACTTTGATTTCATTGTGTCCCATTTTGTTGAGGAACTCTTTGATTTTCTAGTCGGCCACCTTTACTTTGGCTTTGCTGACTGGTTTGATCACCCGCTGAGGCAGGTATAATGGATTATCCTTTGGTACAACAATAATATTGTTTGAGGTGGAACCTTCATCATTCTCGTAGTTCCATAGGACCCTCTTCAAACTAATGATTGGATACTGAGGTCTGAAGGGAAAGATTAGAGGCTCGGGTACGGCCACCTTCACAGGGTTTTATATTTCTTGGACCCCTTTCCCTGACCGTACTAAGGGTGTGAGGGATAGCTCCTTGTCACAAGATACAATAGCCACTATATCTTGATTCCATGCAGTGGGGATCTAGAGAGTATCTTCATCTGGGAGGTCGAGAACTTGATTTCCCCTCATCAATTCACCAGCTTTCAATTATGTCTTGAATCAGGTTATGAAGTGCCCAGCAATCCTCAATATCATGGCCAGGTGAATTAGAGTGGTACTGACATAATTGGTCAGGCTTGAATTTTCTAGATTGGGGGTTCAATGGAGGTAACAAGTCTGCAACCATTCCCTCATTGATCAACATCTGGAGGATTTCTTCCATTGATTGGTTCAGGTTGGTGAAATTCCATTGAAATAGGAATTTTCTACCAGTTTGGACACTTACTTCTTCGACCCCCTTGTCGGTCCAAGGTTCATGCTCATGAGACCAGCTATGATCCATCCTGGGATTAATCTCTAGTGTGGGAGAACGATCGATGTCAAACTGGTTGGCCCGTCTAATCATCTTTCTGGTGATCTGATGCTGATAGACGACTAATTCTGCTAATTGCTCGATTTATTCCTTGATAGATTTTATTTCCTGTTCTATCAGGAATCTCTTTTCTGAGACTTCCCAACTGTCTAGGGTGCTGTTACTTGATGAAATTGATTCTCCCACATAACAGAGGTATTTGGACCCTTCTCCACTTGTGGTGCTGATCATATTGACATTCTCCTCTTTATGTTGTGGGAGAGGATTGTCCTGCATATGTGGTTGCTCAGGCTTTGCTACCACAATTTTCCCGTTGTTAATCAAGTCTTGGATTTTATGCTTGAGGGACCAATAGTCTTGAGTGTCATGGCCCGGAGATCCAGAATGGTAAGCACACTTCTTTCTTGGATCAAACTTTTGTCCACCGGTGTTGGTGGGTGGAAGGAGTTGGACAATCTTTTTCTGTGCCGTCAATAGCTTCAGCACATTTTTGAGTGAATCCCCTAGAGGGGTGAAAGTTATTCGACGCCTGACCTCCATATTTTTTTGAAATGGATAGTTTGAAGGCGACGCAGGAGTTTGGAAAGGGGTATAGGTTCTTCTTTGAATAGGCATACTATTTGACTCGCCTATTTGATTTTGTCCTTGTAACACTAAGGACACTTCTTTATCTTTCTTTTTGTGTACTCTTCAGGGATTACTTTCATAATTTTCAGACTGAATATGCTCAGCGACAGCTTCGAGGGCGGTTAGATCTTTTATCTTCCCAGACTTGAGCCCCATTTCTGCCATTTAGCCATGTTTGATTATTTTAGAGAATGGTTTTCCTATACCTTCTAGGACCCTCACGTAATATGGAGCTTCTTGGATGTCGATGAAAGTCATAACTATCTCAGACTCATTCATGGCTGGGGTGACTTGTGCTGCAACCCACCTCTATCGTTGGGCATATTCTCTGAATGATTTAGTGTTCTTTTTCTTGATTTTGGTTATCTGATATCTGTCTGGAGCCAGCTGAGATTGGAAGCTGTACTGACTGAGGAAAGCATGGGCCAACTCTTCCCAACTGTGAATCTTAGAGTTGTCCAGACGGGCATACCAGGCTCTGGCCTCTCCAGTCAAACTCTTCTAAAATAATTGTATTCGAAGCTTCTCGTCCTCTGCATAGGATCCGAGTTCTCCAATGAATACTTTCAGATGGGTATAGGGATCTCCCAATCCATCATATTTCTTAAAATTAGGAGTTCTAAATTTTTCAGGATAACGAGCCCCGAGAAAATACAAAGGTCGGAGTAATTAACACTGCCGAATGCCCCAGTCCCTTTGATAGACCGGAGAGTTTCTTCCATCTGCTATACTTTCTTCATAATATCACCATCTTTCTGTTCTTTGTTGAGGGTGGTGATTTCAGGGGTTTTGTTGGTTGTGTCCTGGTTCTGTGGTCCAGGAATCTGAGTCTCCGCTTTTTAGTCTCTTGACTGCCACCACTACTACCAGGTTTCCTGGTATTCTGGTTGAGCACTGGAAGTCATGTCCGTGGATGGACGTAGTGCTTTCTTAGACTTAGATCTAGTGACAGGACCAATTTTTCACCTACAACAATACGTAATCTTGTCAATTTCCTGATGTAGGTAAGGATAGCATGCATGTTATGATGTGGTTTTTAATCTTATCCTTGCAAAATAGAGGTTAACTATTTTGATGACAGGATGACAAGAGATATATACGATAGGGAATGTAAATCTTTCATTATAATATTTACATTGAAAACTTGACATTGAATTGAAAGAGGAAGGCATGAAGAAGCTTCCCGTCGGATTTGGTTAATCAAGGCTGACCTATCATAGGCTACTCTAGCGACTTTTTGGAATGAAGGTCCCCAGATCATCGCAATCTACTAGAGGGAAAATTAATCCGATCATTCAACTGGAGCAAATCTGGGTGGTGCATTTTCATGGGCCCCAAAGACTATGCCGTCCCCAAAGACATTACTTATCACCGACGGGTTTTGCCTCCTTGTGAGATGAACACACAACATACATTCACATACATCGTCCTCACCGTATACATATGATGACAGTTGGTGCGAAGCACTAATATGGGTGAGAATCACTAATATGGGTACGAAGCACTAAAAAAGTAGGAAATCATTCATTCAATGTAAAGACGCAGCATTCACTCATTCATGCAATGGAAAGACGCAGTAGCATTCACACATACGTAGTTTTGTAAGGGAAATTTTTGAAAAGATTTGATCGCGGCCTAAGCCCTCTATTGTCCCCAGCAGAGTCGCCACCTGTCAACGTCGGGAAAAAATCTGCGGGTCGGGTCACAACCTGGATCTTTCATCTCTTCCTAAGTTATCTTTACCCTTACTCTTTTTATTTTAAAAAAAGTTTTTAAAGGGTTTTTTAGGAAAAGGTCAACATGTATCATGTCGATGATTTGATCATTTTACAGAGTCGCCAGTTGGTAGTTTTGAAATGGTTGTACCAACTCAATCGAGTTTTGTTTGAATGAGGCCCAATTGCTGGACACTGTCAAAACTTGATCTTTGAAAACAAAGTTTGAGTTCGGGGGCTTGGTTAAGTGTGGGGAAGGTGTTAGGCACCCCACAACTCCCGTGTAAACACGGTACCACTTCTTTTCAATATTTCCCTTTAAAAACTGAAGTGTGTGTGTGAATGCTGTTTGAAAATTGGGCCTATGATTTATTGATTGAAAGTAGTGCTTTGCTTCGTTGAACCTATATACGAAGGGTTTGATTTTATTTGCAAAAGTCTTTGATTTGATTTGAAAAAGTGTTTGATTTGATTTGCAAACGCTGTATTTTTTTTTATAAGATTATTGAAATGATGTTTTGAAAGCTGGTTATCAAACCCTTACGCTAACATAGGAATTGAATCCTGTTAATACTTCCATTTTTTATCTTTTCAAGCCTTAAGGCACAGTTTGAATGGTGATTATCGGGCTGCGAAGCATCCTCGACCAAAAAAATAAATACAAGTGTCAGTCTCCTCATGGGCATGATAGTCATCGGAGGGACTCTGACACGACAAACCATATTTCACTATATTGAGACCTTAAATCCGAATAAACCGTTTTAAGGTCTTTTGTATGTACATTTTACAGAAAAACTGGCAGGGTACATCTGTAAAATGGAGTTTCTCCATCATGGGAATCAGATTTTGATCGGTTTGATCATGAATCCCACGATTCATAGGCTCACATATGAGTAGCCAATAAACCTCCACAGTTCAAATTTGTACAGAAATAGATATATATTCCAAATATTGCAAGAACCGAGGATTCATTCAGTAAATCCAGGTTCGCACAGCCGAAGCATCTCGTTCCCACTAGATAGCGATCTAAGGGACGTGAGGTTGCTTTTGTAACTGAAACTAGAAAAATGCTAGATTTAAGTAAATCTCAGCCATTCTAGCTCCTCGGTTTAGTCTGTACATGTTTTAAACTGTTTGAAAGCTAGAATTGGCGAGATTTAAATAAATCTAGTTCACCTGCAGATATGTCAGTGCCAATTTATATAAAATGAATATTTAAAGTAATAATTTAGTAAAGCGAGTAAAGCAATATATATACAGTTATATATACAAAAGCTGTAAATGGCGATGGATTTTTCACACCGGTGCCCGGACTGGAATTAAAATATATATATATATATATATATATATATGTGTATGTATTGATAGAAAAGTAGTTAACCAAGACTGGAAAGAGAACCCAGTGGTGGTGAAGGCTGCTTATATATGCATATTTATATATAAAAGCAGTAAAAAGGCCACAAAATAATCCAGGCCGAACTGAAATGTAAATGTACATAAAAGTAGTCAACCCGGGACTGGAAAGAGAACCAAGTAATGGTGAAGGGTGCACAAAACAGTATATAGGCCACAGAATGATCCAGGCCGACTGAAATATATAAATATACATATAGAGACAGAAACGTAGTCAACCAAGACTGGGAAGAGAACCCAGTGGTGGTAAAGGTTGCTTATATATGCATAAATATATATAAAAGCAATAAACTACCTCGGATTTGACATCTGAGCTTGACAGAATTAAAAAGTTAGTATATACACAATTAAATATATACAAAAAAAAAAGTCAAACCTGGACTGGGAAGATAACCCAGTCCGACGAAGTTCCTTATAACGAAGATGCAAGTATGCCGAAGCTGCTGGAAGTGACAGATCGTCAATCTGAGTTGTAGAAATGCCAGAAAATACGTTTATGTACAAAAATATACCAAAAGTTGACGAAAACGGCCACGGAACTGAGTTTCGAGCATATTTAGAAAACAAAACTTGATATAAAAGTGTATAAAAGTACGAAGAAGTAATATAAACTTGCTGATCATAAAAATACTCACAATGGACAGTTACACGGGCTTTTTGCCAAATCGTAGGTTCTAAACGTCCAAATCTACCGGTTATTTTCTGATATATGGTAGTATGTGGGTATATCTACTTGTTAGAGTGAAAAATTTTGGTTTGGAAGACTTAATAATGACTGAAAATCAAACGGACAGAGGTTCGGAGCATTTTTGAATTATAAAAATAAGGGGGGTGCCTCTTATTTATAGGCCAGTGAGCCTCTGCTCTACCTGCTGATGCCACAGGTAAAGGTGCGGCTCCTCTGGTGGGACCCACGTGCCGAGTTTAGTCGTCTCAAAGTACGTGCACTCTAAGCAACTCGAGGTCGAAGTCAAAACTTTCTAACTTTTGATCGGAGCGTTCGTTTGAGGCGTGCTGTACCTTTTCGGAAAGCCCTCGCCGAGAGTGTCACAATGCCATGGGATAAAACATTTTTCGGGTCCAAGAAGACTGGTTCATAACTAGGTCTTCGATTCCCCGCAGTTTGTCCGTTGAGCTGTCTTACGCTGTTTGCAGTTGGGATCATCGTTATGGTTTCTTCTGACCTTGGTGGCATCAATTCGGCTTGAGTTTGACCGAATTGGATTGAAGTTGGTAAAATGTTCGTTTTGCCCCTCCCGGGGTTGCCTTTAGTGTCGACATGGCCTTAAGTTGACTTTCGGGAGTTATTTCCAAGACTTGGATCCCATTCTAGTCTGTTTGTCCTTAGTGTTGTCTCTAGGGATGACTTGGTCATTCTAGGTTTTCCTCTGGAGATGTTGTGGAGCCTCAGGTTCATTCCTGAAGTTGACATGACTTCCCGGGTTGAGACCGGGGCTGACCTGTACTTCCCGGGTTGAGACCGGGGCTGATCTGTACCTCCCGGGTTGAGAGCGAGGCTAATTTGATGGTTCGGGATTTGTCTCTGAAGGTTGGATTGGCTTCCTATGGTTATTTCTGGGGCTGAACTAGATCTCCTGCTTGTGACCGAGGCTTAACTGCACCTCCCGGGTTATGACCAATGCTGAATTGATATCCCGGTATTAAGACCGGGGTTGATCTGATGGACCGATATTGAGATCGGGGTTGAGCTGATGGCCCGGTATTGAGACCGGGGTAGAACTGATGGCCCGGTATTGAGACCGAGGTTGAGTTGACATCCTGATATTGGTGATTGGGGCTATAGTTGTCCCGTTATTAGTGACCAGGGTTGAGTTGACATCCCGATATTGGTGATCGGTGTTGATTTGATGGCCCGATATTGAGATCGAGGTTGATCTGATGGTCCGATTTGAGATCGGGGTTGATATGATGGCCCAATATTGAGATTGGGGTTGATCTGACGGCCCGATTGGAGATCGGGGTTGACATGATGGCCCGAAATTGAGATCGGGGTTGATCTGACGGCACGATTGGAGATCGGGGTTGATATAATGGTTCGATATTGAGATCGGGGTTGATTTTACAGCGTAATTTGAGATCGGGGTTGATACGATGGCCCGATATTGAGATCGGGGTTGATCTGACAGCGCGATTGGAGATCGGGGTTGATATGATGGTCCGATAATGAGATCGGGGTTGATCTGACGACCCGATTTGAGATTGGGGTTGATCTGATGGTCCGATTTGAGATCGGGGTTGATATAATGGCCCGATATTGAGATTGGGGTTGATTTGACGGCCCGATTGGAGATCAGGGTTGATTTGATAAGACAGTTTTATCCTCCTACCGTGTTAGTAACAGAGGATGAAAATTTCAAGTGTCTATAGGTCTTCTAGGGAAACAAACACCCCGTCCTATAGAAGCATCTACACCCGATGGCAGTCAGGACACCGGCAAGAAAGATCCGCAAACCCATGAGTCTCAGAACAAGGACCTTACCAACAAAACCCTTGAAATCATAAACCTTGACAAAAAGCAGGAGGCTGATGATATTATGAGAAAGGTCCAACAAATGGAAGAAACAATCCAGTCCATCAAAGGGACTGGGGCATTTGGGAGTGTCAATTACTCAGATTTATATATATTTCCAGGGGCTCGATATCCCGCCAAGTTTGAAGTCTATGATTTTGAGAAATATGTTGAATTAGGAGATCTCTACACCCATTTGAAGGTATCCATTGGAGAACTTGAATCCTATGCAGAGGACGATAAGCTCAGAATGCCATTGTTCCAAAAAAAGTCTGATCGGAGAGGCTAGAGCCTGGTATGCCCGACTAGACAATTTAAAAATTCACAGCTGGAAAGAGCTAGCACATGCCTTAATCAATACAGCTTTCAGTTTCAGATGGCTCTAGACAGATATCAAATCACCAAAATCAAGAAGCAAAACACTGAGTCATTTTGAGAGTATACTCAACGGTGGAGGCGGATGGTGGCACAAGTCACCCCACCCATGACAGAGACTGAGATAGTCCTGCCCTTCATGGACATTCAAGAAGCTCCGTATTACGAGAGGGTCCTAGCAGGTATAGGAAAACTATTCTCGGAGATGATCAAACACGTAGAGATGGCCGAAATGGGGCTAAAGTCTGGGAAGATAAAAGATCTTACCGCCTTGGAAACCGTGGCCGAGCATACCAAATATGGGAGTTATGGGAGTAATCCCCAGAGAGTACACAAAAAGAAGGAAGAAGAAGTGTCCTTAATACTACAAGGACAAAATCAAAGAGGCAGTTCAAGTAGCCTACCTATTCAAAGGAGAAACTATCCACCTTTCTAAGCTCCTGCACAACCTTCAAATCCTCCATTCCAAAAAATGGGAGAGGTCAGACATCGAAGAACATTCAACCCCTTGGGAGATTCACTAGAAAATATTATGGAGCTGCTGACAGCACATAAGAAGATTATTCAGCTCTTTCCGCCAGTTAGTTCCTGCGGAAGGAATTTCGACCCGAGTAAAAAGTGTGCATACCATTCCGGATCACTGGGCCACGATACACAAGACTGTTAGTCTCTCAAACACAAAATCTAATACTTGATAGACAACGGAGAGATTGTGGTGACCAAACCAGAGCAACCACATGTGCAAGATAATCCCCTCCCTCGACATAATGAGGAGAGTGTCAATATGATTAGCACAAAGAGCGGAGAAGGATCCAAATACCTCTGGTATGTTGGAGAGTTAACTCAATCAAGTACCAATAGCCCAGACAATTGGGAGTTCTCAAAAAGGCAATTTTTGATGGAACAAGAAATAAAGTCCATTAAGGAACAGATTGGACAATTGGCAGAGCTGGTCGTGTATCAACATCAGATAACCATACAGCTTATAAATCAGACCAACCAGCATAAAGCAAGTCTTCCTACCCCTGAGATTAGCCCCATTATTATAAGGGATCAATACCAATTTCATGAGCATGAACCATGGGCAGACAAGGTGGCCAAGGAAGAGAAGTTCCAAGCTGATAGGGAATTCGCCTTCCAGAGGAATTTCACTAATTTGAATCAGCACATGAAAGAAATCCTCCAAATGCTGATCAATGAGGGGATGGTTACAGATTTGTTACCACCAGTGAACCCTCGATCCAGGAAGTTCAAGCTTGACTGGATCTGTCAGTATCATTCCAACGCACCCGGTCATGACATCGAGGATTTTTGGGGACTTTGTCACTTGATTCAAAATCTGATTGAAAGAGGTGAGCTGATAATGGAAAATTAAAATTATGGCTATCCCGATGAAGAAGCACTCTTTATTCCCATGGCATGGAATCAGGAAGTAGTAGCTATAATTTCCTGTGAGAAGGATATAGCCATCACACCCCTGATACTACAGCGGAAAGGGGTCCAAGAAGTACAGAATCCTGTGAAAGTTATTGCGCCCGAGCCCTTAATATTTCCCTTCAGACCACAATATCATGTTATCAGCCTGAAGAGAGTCCCATGGAACTACGAGAAGGGGGAAGGCTCAACCTCAAACAACATTGACAGTGTATCAAAGGAAAACCCGCTATACCTGCCTCAGCGGGTGATCAATTAAGTCATTAAAGCTAAGGGGAGAATGGCTGAAGAGAAAATTAAAGAATTCCTCATCAAAATGGGGCATAATGAGATCAAGGTGGTGCAAAGCTTGAAAGAGGCACCCAAAAAGATGTCCATTATGGATGTGGTATTATCCTCAGAGGATCACCGCAAAACTCTGGTGAAAGTACTGGAGGAAGCCCATCTGCCAAAGACGGTAGATATTGAGATATTTCGTTATGTGATAGAGCACATCTTCAACAATAATGTGATATCCTTCACTGACGATGATATACCCGCGGAGGAGACGGGTCATTGCAAGTCACTGCACATAGTAGTGATGTCATTAGGGTATGTGATCGGAGGTGTGCTAATAGATGGAGGATCGTCTCTAAACATCTGTTCCTACGACACCTTGGAAAGAATGAAGATCAACCCAAACTGGATTCGTACCAGTCATGTGGTTATCCGGGCTTTCAATTGATCTCGTCGAGAGGCCATGGCGGAGATTGAGCTTCCATTAAAGATTGGTCCCCATACTTTCTATATATCCTTTCAGGTACTTAACATTACCACTGGATATAATTAATTTGTTGTTGGAAAGACCATGGATCCACATGGCAGGAGCAATGCCATCCACCCTTCATTAGCAACTCAAGTACATCATTAATGGCAGTCTGATCACCGTAAATGCCTAGCCAGAATATACGGTCTGCATACAGAGCGATATGCTGGTGATCAGTCTAGATGAAGGGATTGAACCTGCTAGTTTTCAAGCCTTGGAGGTGAGCAATACTCAATACTTACCTGTTGGGGCACCAACTTTGAAACCAAAAGTTTCCCCCAAAGTAATGACAGTTGGTCAGGAAATGATATCCTTGGAATTCTGCCCTAGACAATGGTTAGGGAAAAATCAGCAAGGAATCAAGAATCCAGTACAAATCCCGAGCCAGTAAGGGAAAGCCGGATTGGACTATTTATACGGGTCAAACCATCGAAACCCACACAAGCATCCCAAGGTTCCTACTTCCACTATCCTACTACCAAACCTCATTGATGTCGGACTTGTGAGACCAATGAGGAAGATTCTTGTTGCGGTGTCAGCCATGCTATTTCCTCCAGTCAAACCGATTAGTGAGAGAAAATTCCCCAAAGCTTGAAGGGGAGATAAAAAAGGGAAAAGAAAAGTTCCTGCACGAAGGACGAGACCCATTTGCTAATATGTTTTTTCTGATACACTATGAGGGTATAAACGATGATATCCCAGACAGTGATGAAGAAAATCAGATCCAAATCCCTAGCATCAAAAGGGATAAGGGTAACAACTCAAAGAAGAACTCCTGCCCTGATCTGAAGGATGTCTCAGTCGTCATCAAAGATGAGGCAGACGAGCACAACTCCTTTATCCTCCCTATTCATGAGGACTTGACATTGGACAATTGGAGTAGCGTCCCTTGCCTCATTCAAAAAGGGTAAAAGGGAAGAAAGTCCATCTGCCCTAGAGCATGGTTTCATTTACTGCTTATTTTGTTGCACAACTATAGCAGTTACTTTTGTCATGCTTTTGCTAAATACTTTGTATATTTAAACAGTCTCATATATTAAAGTGAACGCATTTTGTTTTCAGGACTCCAGAATTGGATTTGTTCGTCCCTGCTGATGAGATGCCAAATTTTCACAGTGGCTACAACTTTGATGTAGAACTAGACTTCGACTTGATGGAGATTGATCAAGATGAGATAGATGACTATAAGGTGCCCGAGGAGATCAAATAATGGGTCAAAGACAAACCCAAACCAAACCTCGACCAAACCACCACTATCAATATCGGAACCTCAGAAAACCTTAAAGAAATGCAGATAGGCATAGACCTCACCCAAGACCAAAAAGCCGACCTGATTGAACTCTTAATTCAGTTCCAGGATGTGTTTGCATGGTCACACGAAGACATGATTGGCATGTCCACTGAAATTGTCATACATCGACTGCCCATTAAAGATGGATTCAAGCCAGTCAAACAGAAGCTCAGACGATTGAAACCTGAATGGAGTCTGAAAGTCAAAGAAGAGGTTGTCAAGCAATTCAAAGCTGGTATCATCATGGTATCAATATACCCAGAGTGGTTGTCAAACATAGTTCCCGTGCCTAAGCCGGGTGGGAAGGTACGAGTATGCGTGAATTACCGGGAATTGAAAAAAGCTTGTCTTAAGGACAACTTCCCAGTACCTTTTATCCATATCCTGATAGACAATACAGCACAATATGGCATGTATTCTTTTATGGATTGCTTTGCTGGATACCATCAAATCATGGTCGCTGAAGTGGACAGGGAGAAGACAACCTTCATCACTCCCTGGGGAACATTCTGTTATAGAAGTTTGTCTTTCGGCCTTATCAATGTCGGTGCCATATATTGGTGAGCCATGATGGCCATTTTTTATGACATGATGCACAAGGAGATAGAGGTCTACGTGGATGACATCGTCGTCAATTCCCGGAAGGAGGATGACCACATCAACCATCTCAAAAAGCTTTTCAACAGGTTGCGTAAGTACAACCTCAAACTGAATCCGGTCACATGCGCTTTTGGTGTTAAATCGGGCAAGTTATTGGGATTTCTGGTGAGAAATAGAGGCATTGAGCTAGATCCCGCTAAGATTAAAGCCATCACTGAGATGCCCGTGCCCCGAACAGAAAAGGAAATATGGGGATTCCTAGGAAGAATTAATTTTATAAGCAGGGTTATTTCCCAGCTCACAGCAACGTGTGAACCCATCTTCAAACTGCTAAGGAAGAATTCATCTGTAAAATGGAATGAAGATTGTCAAAAATCCTTCTTTTCCATCAAGAAGTTGTTAATCGAAGCACTTGTCTTGGTACCCCCAAGGGACAATGCTCCCCTGTTTATGTACATGTCCGTCAATGCCAACGCAATAGGTTGTATGCTGGGACAGAAAGACGATATAAGCAAGGAAAGAGCTATTTATTACCTTAGCAAAAGATTTAGCAGTGACGAGCAGAAGTACACCCAGAATGAGAAGACCTGTTATGCATTAGCACGGGCCACCTTAAGATTCCAACATTATCTGCATGGGCACACGACCTACCTTATATCCCGTATGGATCCATTAAAGTACGTATTCAGTAAACCAATGTTGAATTATTGATTGTCCAAATGGCAGTTGATCCTCCAATAGTTCGACATTGTCTACGTGACTCAGAAGTCTATCAAAGGTCAGGGGATTGCAGATCAATTGGCCGAAGCACCGTCAGGGGATTTTGAACCCTTGAAAACTTATTTTTTTGGACGACGAGATCATAACAATTCAACAAATCCCTCAAGAGAATACAATCCAACCTTGGAAAATGTATTTTGATGGAGCAGTGAACATGGAAGGTGCCGGAGCTGGGGCAGTCCTTGTCTCTTGTACGGGAGAACAGTATCCTATGGCTATCAAGCTGCAATTTGTCAACACCAACAACACGGCTGAGTATGAAGGCTGCATAATGGGGTTGAAACTAGCCCAGTCCATGGGTATCAAACATTTATTAGTCTGTGGGGATTCTGAGTTTGTTATGAGCCAAACCACTGGGGCGTATCACACCAAAGAATTGCATTTGCTGCCGTATCACCGGCAGGTTATCAAGATGTCCATGGAGTTTGAAGAGGTAACCTTCATCCACATCCCTTGAGGAAGGAATGACTTTGATGATGCATTGGCAACGTTGGCTTCCTTGATCCACGCATCTGATAACAGGGGAATTCCCGACGTCAAATTCACAAGCCAAAAGACCCCATCATATAGGAATTACATTAGAGAAGTATCAGATGAAATACCTCATACCAAATAGCCTTGGTATCAAGATATAAAAGAATATCTCTGAGATGGATCTACCCCCGATTAGACAAGCCAAGCCGGAAGAAAGCGAATTCATAAAATGGCTATGAAGTTCTATCTGAGCGAAGACGCACTCTATAAAAGGGATGTTGGAATAGGCCTTTTAAGATTCCTCGATAAAGATAAAGCCCAAAGACTAATGGATGAAGTACACGATGGAGTATGCGGTCCACACATGAGCGTTCATTTACTGGCCAAGAAGATATTGATAACAGGGAATTACTGGATCTCTCTCAAAGCTGACTGTGATGATCACGTCAGGAGATGCTACCAATGCCAAGTCCATGGAAATGTCATACACGCTCCTCCAAACAAACTGCATAATATGAGTTCGCCATGGCCTTTTTCCATGTGGGGAATGGATGTGATTGGGCCAATAGAACCCAATGATAGTAATGATCATCGATTCATCTTTACCATGATCGATTACTTCACCAAATGGGTTGAAGCTGCATCTTTTCCCAAAGTCACCAAAGAGGTAATCATTGGTTTCATCAGAAACAATATCGTATATCGATATGGACAACTGAAGGTGATCGTATTAGACATCACCAAAAATCTAAACAACTAGATGATGAGGGAGTTATGCAGCAAGTTCCATATCAATAAACTCAATTTTTGTTATCTATCGGCCCAAGATGAATGGTGCTGTTGAAGCGGCCAACAAAAATATCACGAAGATCATGTAGAAAATGTCTGCCAATCACAAAGGATGGTCTAACCTGTTGCCTCTGACTCTGTTAGCATACAGGACATCAATACGTACATCTACTGGGGATACCCTCTACTCATGGGTCTATGGCATGGAAGCAGTACTTCTCATAGAGGTAGAAATTGAGTCTCTGAGAGTGTTAATAGACGCTCAGATGGAGGAAGACTAGTGGTTGCAAGAGCAGTACCACCAGTTGTCCCTGATAGATGAAAAGAGGGCTACAACCATCTTCCACGGGCGATTATATCAGCAAAGGATTTCTCTATCATACAATAAGAAAGGTCGACTCCGACAATTCAAAGAGAATGACTTGGTACTGAAGAAAGTTCTGGCCAATCAAGATGAAGCCAAAGGAAAGTTTTCCCCTACTTGGGATGGCCCTTTCATTGTCAAGGAAGTGTTGATAGGAAGAGCCATCAGATTACAAGAAATGGATGGGAAAGAATATCCCCAGCTCATCAATTCAGACATAGTGAAAAGTTATTATTTCTGAAACCCCTACAAGTCCTCATCCTGGTCCTATGAATCAATCGAATTATTTTAGGTTTCCACAGAAGTTTGAACTACGAATGACATAATCTCCCTCAAATCGGGAGTACGTAGGCAGCCATTTATGGCGCGGTCAAACCAAATAAAAAATTCAAAAAACCCATTAAACCTAAGTTCAAACCCACGAGAAACACTTCTCAAACCATTCGGGCAAAGCCTGAACTATGAATAACCAGATCTCCCTCAGCCCGGAAGTACGTAGGCATCCATTCATGGTGCGGTCTGACCTTCAAGAAAAAATAAAAACCAATAAAAAACCAGTCCCAAGACACCAAAACCCTATAAAACCCAAATACTATCAAGCCTCCCTGATCAATAGGCCTTTTTGAGGTACTCTCCTGATATCTCAATGTCAATCCATCAAGGAAAAGCTCATAATACATCAAGACAGCAAGTCATGAAAGAAGTGGTAATCACTCAACAATGACAATACATATCTAATAGGGAAGTGAATCAAAATATATTTTTCTTCTATATAATATTGTTTGATATATACACTGTGTTCTGTACATGACAAAAATGGCTGATCTAGTATGTGCAGGAAAATAAAAGCTAGTCTATGAACCCATGGACAAACGGGATAGCAGTGCCAACATGGCATCACTCTCAGAAGATGGAGAAGCAGAGGTAAGCTCATATCCCACAGTCTCCATATGAGCAAGAATATCCACAGCCATCTGCATAGTACTGCTGTGACCATCTATGAAGGCACTTATATCTGCAACGAGGCTGTGTGTATATGATCAAAGTGCAGTGTTGTCCGCAATATAAACATCACAGGTAGCTATGGCCTCATCCCTCTCAATATAAGTGGCATCCCGAGCGACTAAAGTCTACTCAATCTCAACAAAAGCTACATCTCGGGTAGATCAAGCCTCGTCTCTCTCAACCAAAGCTGTATCCCGTATAGCTCGAGCCTCATCTCTATCAACAAAAGTTGTATCCCTACTAGAAAGGGCTGTCAACATCAGCGCTCTAGCCTGATCCCTCTCAAAGGTCATTCGAGCTAGTGAATTAATAAGAGCTGGATCTGTCCCAATAGGAACGCTTGAGGGGTCACTGACTAAAGCTGCTATTAAACCAGTAAATAAATCATCCTCCGTGGGAGAATCAGGATCCTCCATAGGCTCTTCATCGTCAGAATCAATGGTCGGAGTTAACTGGATAACCGCAGCCAATGCGATATCGGCCTCCAACCATGCTGAATACTCTGGAGAACGATCTAGATGGCTAGTAGAGAAATCAGCTATCTCCCTATAAGTCCAACACTCATAAGTCCTAATCAGGTCAGCTGACGACAAAGATGAAGCTGATATTCACTAATCCATAGCCCCCTCAAAATGGTGGATGCTCTGAAACTGATCAAACTGACCCATGACTGCCAGTGGAAGATATGTGGTCACCCCTCTCAAACCTGCCAAGGGCAGGTAATCCATACCGTCTGCATGAGTGATGAAGCTGTAAGAGGAGCTAAGCCCTAAGCAGGGCAAGATCGAAAAGGGGTGATCAATCACCAGTAAAAATGCCAACCAGGATGTTTCATCTGTACACTCCGCCAGCCAAAAAGAATAAGACATCGCTATCTAATGGGTAAAACAATACCCATGATGTCTGAAAGTGCCGATAGGACTCAAATGTGTCCTGAACCACACGTACAGCAGAACGGCACTGCCCCTGAAAAACCCCTCTGTATGGGTACTGCAGAATGTAGTCGACCTCAAAGTCTCGGCTAATATCATAGGCAGGATAGTACAACCCTGTCTGAGAGCACGAACCACTACCATCAAGCTAGTATCCAAGTGGTCCATGTATAGTGGCATGTACAAATAAGTCATGACGCACATCAACAGAACGTCCACGTGGGCAAACTGTCACTCATCTGCAGGGATGATAAAGTCCCATGAATATCATTCGTAGCTGTCTAGCCGGCCAAAGCGATCAATCAAAAAGTCCATGGATACCACATATCCTGCAGTAATCTCCTCAGCGACGACTCTGCATCTCAAACCAGTCATGGTCATAAATTGACGTCTCATGTCACTAATGGATGTCTTGGCACAAGGCAGATCTAATGCCAAACCCGTGAGGCGCTCATACTCCTCCAATGTAGGAGTCAACTCATGAAGGCCAAACCTGAAAACCTGGCGCTCGGGTATCTAGCAAGATAACATGTCGTCCACAAACCCCTGTGGAACTTGAAAAGTTAAAAGGGCCAAAGAATGCCCCAGCATCTGATCAATTGTCCCTCTGGCTGTGGGGGTCAGACTATCATACCAAGATCTCAGCGAAGATGCTACCAAAGAGTGTGGCGGATGCTCGATGCGGATGATGGTAGATGAAGACATCTGTATAACCGTATCATGAGACCATCCAGAGGTCAAATCTAAACTCAACTATTTAAATGCATATCCATGACATAATATATGCATGATGACAATGATAAAATGATAATAGGGTGCAATAGATAGGAAATATCATGCATTTCTAGAATATACTATCTACTGAAAGCATCATCTCTGTCTGCTCATAAAATACAAAGTAAAAATTATAGGCAAATGGGGCACAGCCGGCCCAACAACTCACAGAGGCCTATCAAAAGATATAACGAGAAATGGGGCACAACCGCCCAATATCTAACAGAGGCCTATCAAAAGATATAGCAACAAAAGCTATCAAAAAAAATCTAAAATATTAGTATCTAGGAAATCAACCTGCTGCAACTCCTCCTGAGTCACAAAATCTCAGCCAGTGGGAATGTCCGGTCAATATAGAGGATGATCGGCACCTGCATATCTATTAGAAAATGGATCTACTGAGGGGCCAGCTCAAGAGCTGGAAGGATCAAACGAATCTGCCTCTGATGGATCCCTACCAAGGTGCCTGATAAAAAAATGAACCCTCTCTAACCGCTGGGTCAATCCTTAAATCTACTTCAAATGAGTTGGCTCTCTAAGTCAAGCTATCCAGTCTGTCATCATCACAGACCCCAGCACCATGTCAGCAATAACTTGGGTAGCACGAGTCTGAGGCCCAATACTGCGGGGACTCCACCAGCTATGAAATGCCTCCTGGCTATATAGACCCTCCGACAGGGTGAAGCCATATATACCCACCATGGTAATGTCTATGAGTGGCTGAGCTAATGGCCAATGATGCCAAGTAGGAGGAACAAAGGGAATGCAGAAATCTCCTGTGACACTCTAGATAGCGCGCTCTCCCAAGTAGAGCTCTCAGCCTCCCTCGGTCAAAAGGGGAACCCGACGAGTGGACAATAAAAACTCCTGACCAGTCGAAAAGCCATCCTCGAACCCGATTATCAGATAGTCTAGGGTGTAAGGGACCCACGCAATAGAATCAACAGTCAACAGCTCTAGCTACAAGCGGGAGTGGGTAAATCCCTCTACTACAGGGACCTCTGTCAAAGTGGATTGATGCCAATGCTGTCCCCTCGGATAGGTCTCTAATCCCAAAGTAGTGGCAGGACATAGGCAAGGGAGCCTCTCATATGCCCAGAACTGGCAATGCAAAGATCAAATGACCTCAGTGATAAAATTGTTAAACACAAATGAGGAAAATTGAAAGGTGAAAGATGAAGTACTCACCAGCAGGAAGGGATAAAAACATAACCAAGCCTCCATCACGCCCTCAGAGCGTAGGCGCATCCCTCGGAGAAAGTAGGCGAAGGTGTAGGTACCCCAATCAAAATCACTGACATGCTCCACGTATCGAGTAGCGCTAACAAGAGCAAAAGACACCGTCGAGGAGTTGTTTACAATGAAACAAACCCTGATGATCACCAAGAATAGTCACTAAAGGATGCGATCTCTAACCTTCTGATCATCAGGCAGAGGCTCAGTTCAAAGCCCCGCTCTGGGCATCTACACTCAAGGGACCAAAACGGACAGTCTGACCCTTGATAGCCGTAGCAGGAACTCCCAAGAGGGACCTAACGGTAGCAGGTGAAATGTCAACCACCAACAGCACTGGCTCGCCTGCAAGCTCTATCTTGTTGATGAACCTCCAGTCCATCGGTGTCATCATTACCTCATAGTCCAACAGATAGAGAGACTGGGTCTGGTGGAACCAACGCTCAAACAAAGCCCTCAGATAACCCCAAGGGAAATAGCATGGAGGAATAGAAAAGAAGGCCTCGAATCCCCAAGTGTTGACGATGGCCTGATACTCCGGATATAGAGTATGATATAGAGAGTGGACACTGAACCTAGTTCACTTTAGGATACATAAAATTGGGAACCTGCATCAAATAGCCAGTCCAAATTAAACCTGTGCCCTGAAATAGCAAAAGAAAGAAAGAAAAATCCAGAATGAAAACTTCAGTCACCTCATTGGCGTGAAGGTATATTGATGGATGGCGGCTTAAATTGCCCCAGCAGCTATGTAATCAGCACCGTAATTGCTGGAAGCTCCCTACGTGGAGCATGAGCTGGGGCAGGATCCACAAATGGAACATCCTCATCGTCTACATCATCCGGTATCTCAGCACAGATCGGACAAATCACAGACTCAGTCAACCGACGAGGCGGTCGGGCTGGACGAGGCTAGGGAACATCAGAAGCTCTCCTCCGCCTCACACCTGAAGTGACCCTGCTAGCACTACTGGGTCTATCTAGCTCCATAACCTGGACAAAGACTCTAAATCACCTCAGAAAGGGTGAGGTAAGCCTTAAACACGTGCCTTATTAAATTAAATCATTACTTTATGCATTTTTAAGTCCTAAAGCATGCATTAGTAAATAAAAATCCCTAGTAGAGTTAAAATTGCATGTTCATTAAATACTCAAGCTTTTGAATTTTTTTTGCTAGAGTCTCCTTTGTAAAAAGGATTGTCCGCATGCACATAGGCATAACTAGGTGACCATTCAGTAGCAGACCTACCCAAAAACATGAATAGTTCATATTTGTGAAAAAAATCAAAATCAAACTCCCCATGACAGCTAAATTACCATGTGTATTTTTAGTTAAAAATCCAAGCTCATTTGCCCTCAAATAGGACGAGTAAACTGGCCAAAAAGAGCGTCAAATGACCGTCTCAAAAATTGAATTTCTTTACATCAAAGCGTTCAGTGCAGTAAAATATGCATATTTACTAAGTCTAAAAAATTTTATCAAGTCATATAGGCACGCCTATTCGCTCTATTGTGCTTAGAAGCATACTATATGATATCTAGCATTCTAACGGTCAAAGCATGAAAAGAAAGGATGTAAACGTTACCAGAGATGTGCAGAACGTTTGTACGGTGATGGAATTCAAAAAAAGCAGCCCGAACTCAGTAGATTTGAAGAAGAAATTTTGGATTTTCTTTATAGTTTAAACTTTAAAATGAATTTTAAAAGCCACGGGAGCCTAAGTTATACTCGTAGAGAGTAGCAACTCCACCTACGACAGCCTCAAGTGGCCCTGCGGCTCCCTAAGGTAGGTCCCACCCACTCCGGTTTGGTCTGATTGAAGGCAAAGCGGAGTTTACAAAAGCCAAAAAGTTAAATCAGCGAAGAAACTGCTACGCGATTGAGCAGAATGGCCGAAAACCCTAAGTTTAAGTGGCAAGTTCCTGACAAAGAAAGGAATTTCTTGTAAGCCATTGGTAGAAGCCCTGATGAGGTATTTTGAGGGCCGATGACGAAAAACTGCTGAAAAATTGCTGAAAACTGCCTCTGTCTAAGCATCAGGAAGGTCCGGTGTTGTGAACAGCAGGTTTTGAACACGTCAAAGTGTCCAGATGGGTCAGAGGGTGTGACTAATCAAAAAGATACGACCATGTCGAGATCGATCAGGTCTGACATTGTAAGCCATTGGCGAAAACTCCAACGAAGTATCGGGAACAAATCGGTGATGAAAGTCGTTGAAAGCTACTTCAGCGAGGGTCAGAGCATCTGACATGATAAGCCATTGGTGACAACTCTAGCGAAGCATCAGGAAC
Source organism: Panax stipuleanatus (assembly GCA_020205555.1). Classification (NCBI taxonomy): domain Eukaryota; kingdom Viridiplantae; phylum Streptophyta; class Magnoliopsida; order Apiales; family Araliaceae; genus Panax; species Panax stipuleanatus. The sequence goes on from CM035120.1 coordinate 20,022,002, forward strand.
GAGCCAGTGATGAAAGCCATTAAAAATCGCTTCAGCGAGGGTCAGATTGACTGAAATTACAAGCCATTGGCGACAACTCCAGCGAAGCATCGGGAACGAGCCGGTGATGAAAGCTGTTGAAGGCTGTTTCAGCGAGGGTCAAAGCATCCGACATAACAAACCGTTGGTGATAACTCCATCGAAGCATCAGGAATGAGCTGGTGATGAGGACCATGTACAAATTGTCCCCACAGAGGACAGATGATGGAATCTGTTATACAAATCCCTAGCGGGAGCACCGAGAAGGATCGGTGGGTCAACTAACCGTGTAAACTACCATTCGAGTAGGAATCGAGAAGGTTTGGTGATGGTAAAACTCTGCAAATTGCCATGCGAGTGAGAATCAAATCAATCCAATCCCAAACCGTTGGCGACAACTCCAATGTAGCATCGGGAAAGATTCTATGATGTAAACTGGTGTAAGCTATCATTAGGATAGGCATCAGGAATCCGCCGTGAGGTCATTTGTCATGAAAGGAATATCCCCAGCGGAGGAAGAAGTCAAAAGCATATCTAGAGATGGAAGATGTTGGTGACAACCCCAACGTCGAATTTAGAAATGTCCAATGGCCTCAGCCAAGGAAGGATCCTCCCCACAGAGATCTTGAAAACATCTCTACAGCGGGTCATAGGATTAGTCTGGATAGAACCGACGGATATAGTAAACCATTATCTTTAACCTAACGTATCATTAGGAAAGATCCGGTGATAAAAGCTTTGTAAACTACCATTTGAATAGGTACCTTCAGTGATGGTCGAGACTTGGCAAACTACCGTTCGAGTAAGCGTCAAGAGAATTCAATAAGAGCTATCACGAATGATGTCATCCCCAGTAGAAAATGACGAGAACAGCCAGTGATAGCCTACCCATGGTAACTAACACCACGAGGGCATATAACATTCGTAACATGACACATCATGCATTGCATTACATTTGCATATGTCATATTTCCAGTGTCTAGCAGTCTTTATCATGTTCATTCCATTACATTGCATAAACATGATAAAGAGGGGCATAGGTAGACACTCAAAATTTTGCATTCCTGTTACTACCCCTGTAGGAGGGCAAAATTGTCTTTTACCTTCCAGAGACAACCCCGAAAGTTTAAACCAAAGCCGAAGCCCGGGCAACCACACCGGGAGATCTAAGTCAAGCCCTGGCAAAACTGAAATGTAAAGTCAAGCCCCAGAAACAACCCCGGGAGGTACAGCAGCCCCGGCGACAACACCAAGAGATCCAACTCAACCCCGATCACAATACCAGGATGTCAAACTCAGCCTTGACAACACCGGGATGTCAAGTCAAGCCCCTATAATAACCCCAGGAGGTACAAAAGCCCCGACGACAACACCTGGAGATCAAATTAACCTTTGAAAATAGCCTTGAAGCACCAAATCATCCCCAGAGACAACCCTGGGAGACCAAATTAACCTCGAAGATAGCCCTGAGGGAGAACAGAGTCGAATGGGATCAAACCTTGGAGACAACCCCGAGAAAATAGTAAAAAACATGGCCAACACAGGAGACGACCCCTAGAAGGGCAAAACGGTCATTTTATTGACATGAAGCCAAATCAGGTCAAAATAAAGCTAAATTGATGTAATGAGTGCCAGAAAGAGCCATAACATCGATCCCGAGTGCAAACAGCACAAGATAGCTCAACGGATAAAACTGGGAATAACCAAAGATCTGGTTATAAACTCATCTTCCTGGATTCGAAAAAGGTCAAGTCCCATATCATTGTGTTTCTCTCAGAAATGGCTTTCTGGAAAGGTATAGCACGCCTAAAACGGACGCCCAGATCAAGAGTTATGAAGGTTCGAACTTGACATCGCGTTGCTTAGAGTGCACGTACTTCGAGAAAATGGGACCTACGGGAGTGGGCCCCACTCGTGGAGCCGCAGGTAGAGTCGCGGCTATTGTGAGTGCACCCGCTACCATTTTGGTCTATAAATAAGACCCCCCACCCTTGTAAAAAAAGAAAGAAAAAAATAGAAAATACTATGATACTCCGCCCATTTCGACCCTTGGCCCTACTTCTTGTACTCTAAACTTAGATTTTATTCTTCCAATACGTTTGCATACGTATATTCTATAACATACAAAAAATTAACCGATGGAAACGTCCATTTGAAGCCCACGGAGTGGCAAAAAGCCCATGGAGCAGTCCATTGTAAGTTTTTTCACGATCAGAAGTCATTTCTTACTTTATTACGTATATGTGAACGTGCATATAAAGTTTCATCTTCTGGTTTTGCCCGAAACTCAGTTCCGTGGTCTTTTTAGCTTACTTTTTAGTATATATAAGTATATATATATATATATATATATATATATATATATATATATATATATATATATGTTTTTCTTCGTTTGCACAGCTTGAATCGCTAATTCGTGGCTTTTACTCGCTTTTATATATATATATATATATGCTAACTTGTTCGGCCTGGATCGCTGATTCGTGGCCTTTTCAGATTTATTATATATATAACTGGCTATATATATACTAACTTTCAATTCCGTCATGCCTGGATTGCAAATCTGTGGCATTTACTGCTTTTATATATATATATATATATATATATATATTTACATTTATGTCGAGCCTAGAGTAATTCATGGCTCTTAAACGCTTATATATATATATATATATATTTATATTTCAGTCTAGCCTGGATTAATTCATGGCTCTTTACAGCTTTTATAAATATATTTACATTTTAATCGAGCCTGGATTAATTCGTGGCTCTTTACAACTTATATATATATATATATATATATATATATATAAAGCTGTAAAGAGCCACGAATTAATCCAAGCTCGACTGAAATGTAAATATATATATATATATACACATTCCAATCGGGCCTGGATTCAAAATCCGTGGCCCTTTACAGCTTTTATATATATATATATATATATATATATATATATATATATATATATATATATATATATCTTTATTCATTGTGATTAAATATCTGGTTTAGATGTTCATTTGATATGCATTTGTTTTAATGTAAATTTGGCGAATTAGATTTATCTAAATCTAGCCCTTTCTAACTTTCAAACGGTTTAAAATAGGCCCAACCGAAACCGAAAAGCTAGAATGGCTAAGATTTGTTTAAATCTAGTTTTTTCTATATTTATAAATATTAAAGCGACCTCGCTACCTTAGATCCATATCTAATGAAAACGGGAAGCTTTGGCTACGTGCATATAAGGATTTGACTGATAAATCTTTTGTTTTTGCGACGTCTAGAGTACAATTCTCCTTCTATGTGAATATCTGTGCTGTGCAAGTTTTCTAGGCCTTTTTCTGTGAGCCTAGGAATCGTGGGATTGATGATCAAACTGATCTAAATCTGATTCCCATGATGGACAAACTCCACATTGTAAACATATTCTGCCAGTTTTTCTGTAAAATGTACATCTGAGGGACCTTAAAACGGTTATCCGGATTTAAGGTCTCAAACATAGTGAAATATGGTTTGTAGTGCTAGAATCACTTTGATGGCTGTCATGTCCATAAGAAGACCAGCACTTGTATATACATTGTAGACACTCGAAATTTTTGCATTCCTGGTACTAACCTTGCAGGAGGGCGAAATCGTCAACCTAACCTCAGTCACCAATACCGGAATAACCAAAGCCGCGATAACCAATATCGGGATGTTAACTCAACCCCGGTCAACAATATCGGGACAACCATAGCCCTGATCTCCAATATCGGGATGTCAACTCAACCCCGGTCACCAATACCGGGACAACCACAGCCCCGATCACCAATATCAGGATGTCAACTAAACGTTGGTCACCAATACTGGGACAACCACATCCCCGATCTCAATATCGGGCCATCAGTTCAACTCTTGTCTGAATACCAAGCCATCAAATCAACCCCGATCACAATACCGGGCCATCAGTTTAACCCCAATCTCCATATCGGGCCACCAGTTCAACCCCGGTAGCAATGTCGGGCCATCATTTCAACTCCGGTCTCAATACCGGATAATTAGGTCAAACCCCGGTCTCAATACTGGGCCATCAGTTCAAACCCCGATCTCAATACGGGCCATCAGTTCAACCCCGGTCTCAATACTAGACCATCAGGTCAACCCTGGTCTCAATACCGGGCCATCAGTTCAACCCCGGTCTCAATACCGGGATATCAACTCAGCCCTGGTCACAACCTGGGAGGTACAGTTAAGCCCCGGTCACAACCGGGACATCCAGTTCAGCCCCAGAGATAACCCTAGGAAGCTAATTCAACCTTCAAAGACAAACTAGAAGCATGACATCATCCTCGGAGTCATCCTTGGGAGGACCAAGTCAGCCTCGGAGACGACCCTGAGGACAAACAGAATCGGCTGGGAGTCAAACCTCGGGGAACAACCCCAGGAAGACAACCGAAGGTGCTAGCACAATAAACAACCCTGGAGGGGCAAAATGGTCATTTTACTAACTTAAAACCGATTCAATCAAAACCAGCCTAAATTGATGCCATCAAGGTCAGAAAGAACCATAACATTAATCACGAGTGAAAATAATGCAAGACAACTCAACGGACAAACTGCGGAGAATCGAAGATCTGGTTATGAACCCATCTTTTTGGACTCGAAAAAGGTTTTATTCCATGTCTTTGCAACACTCTCAGCAAGGGCTTTCTGGAAAGATATAGCACACCTCAAACGGACACTCTGATCAAAAGTTAGAAAGTTTCGAACCTGACATCGCATTGCTCGAAGTGCACGTACTTCGATGTAATAGGACCCACCACGTGGTCCCTACATGTGGAGCCGCACCTCTACCTGCGATAGCAGCAGGTAGAGTAGAGGCTCCCTTGCCTATATATATGAGGTGACGTTTAGCTCATTTGATAATTCTGAAATGCTTCGAACCTCTGCCCGTTTGGTTTTCTGTCCTATTTCTTGTCTTCCAAACCCAAATATTTTCAATCTAACACGTAGATATACCCACAAACTACCACATATCAAAAAATAACCCATAGATTCAGATGTTTAAAGCCTAAAATTTAGCAAAAAGCCCGTGTAGCAGTCCATTGTGAGTATTTTTACGATCAACAAGTCAATACTACTACATCGCACTTTTATACACTAGCACGTTAAGTTTCATTTTCTAAATATGCTCGGAACTCAGTTTCGTGGCCGTTTTCGTCAACTTTTGGTACATTTTTGTACATAAACATATTTTTTGGCATTTCTACAACTCGAATTGACGATCCGTCGCTTCCAGCAGCTTGCATATACTTGTATCTTCATACTGAGCAACTTCGTCGGACTGGGTTATCTTTCTAGTCCAGGTTTGGCTTTTTTTGTATATATTTAACTGTATATATACTAACTTTTCAATTCTGTCAAGCCCAGATGTCAAATCCGGGGTAGTTTACTGCTTTTATATATAAATATGCATATATAAGCAGCTTTCACCACCACTGGGTTATCTTCCCAGTCTTCGTTGACTACTTTTCTATCTCTATATATATATTTATATATTTCAATTCAGCATGGATTATTCTGTGGCCTTTTTATTGCTTTTATATATAAATATGCATATATAAGCAACTTTCACCACCACTGGGTCTTGGTTGACTACTTTTCTGTACATTTATATTCCAGTTCGGCCTGGATTATTCTGTGGCCTTTTTACAGCTTTTATATATATTTATGCATATATAAGCAGCATTCACCACACTAGGTTATCTTCCCAATCTTGGTTGACTACATTTCTGTACATTTCAACTTCAATCCGGGCACAGGCGTGAAAACCAATCACCCTTTTCTACTATTTTATATATATATTTCAATTCTGTCTAGCCTGGATCATTCCGTGGCTTTTATACAGCTTTTATAAATATATATATATATATATATATACATACATATATATATATATATATATACTTCAATTCCAGTCCAGGCACCGGTGGGAAAACCTATCGCCCTTTACAGCTTTTGTATATATATAATTGTATATATATTGCTTTACTCGCTTTTATTAAATTGTTACTTTAAATATTCATTTCATATAAATCGGCACTGATATATCTGCGGGCGAACTAGATTTATTTAAATCTCGCCAATTCTAGCTTTCAAACTGTTCAAATCGGTACAGATGGAACCGGGAAGCTAGAATGGCTGAGACTTATTTAAATATTGCATTTTTTCTAGTTTCAGTTATCAAAGCAACCTCGCGGCCCTTAGATCTCTATCTAGTGGGAACGAGACGCCTCGGCCAGGTGCAAACCAGGATTTACTGATGAATCCTCAGTTCTGGCGACATTTGGATATATATCTGTTTCTGTACAAATTTGAGTTGTGCAGGTTTATTGGCCTCCCTATGTGAGCCTAGGAATTGTGGTATTCATGATCAAACAGATCAGAATCTGATTTCCACGATGGACAAACTCCACTTTACAGATGTACCCTGCCAGTTTTTCTGTAAAATATACATACAAAAGACCTTAAAATGGTTATCCGAATTTAAGGTCTGAACATAATGAAAAAATAGTTTGTCGTGTAAGAGTCCCTCCGATGGCTATCATGCCCATGAGGAGACCGACACTTGTATATATTTTGTGGTCGAGGATGCTTCGCAGCCCAACAATCACCATTCAAATTGAGCCTTAAGGCTAAAAAGATAAAATTAAAGTATCAATATGCTTCAATTCCTATGTCAGCGTAAGGGTTTGATATCCTGCTTTTCAAAACATCATTTTTAATCTTTTCAAAAAAAAAGCTTTTGAAAATCAAATCAAACACTTTTGCAAATCAAATCAAAAACTTCTTACAAATCAAATCAAACCCTTCGTATATAGGTTCAACGATGCAGAGATATGCTTTTAATCAAACATAGGCCCAATTTTTAAAACACCATACACATACACACTTCAGTTTTTTTAAGGGAAATTTTGAAAAGATGCGGTACCGTGTTTACACTGGAGTTGTGGGGTGCCTAACACCTTCCCCACACTTAAACAAACCCACGAGCTCAAACTTTATTTTCAAAGATCAAGTTTCGACAGTGTCCAGCAATTGGGCCTCTTTCAAACAAAACTCGGTTGAGTTGGTACAACCATTTTAAATCTATCAACTGCGACTCTGTAAAACGTTCAAATCGTCGACATGATACATGTTGGCCTTTTCCTAAAAAACCCTTCAAAACCTTTTTCGCAATAAAAAGAGTGAGGGCAGAGATAACTTACGAAGAGAGAAAGATCTGGGTTGTGACCCGACCCGCGAATTTTTTCCCGACGTCGACAGGTGGCGACTCTGCTGGGGACAGTAGAGGGCTTAGGTCACGTTTAAAACTTTTCAAACATTTCCCTTTTTAAAATCTACTTATGTGTGAATGCTGCGAATAAATGCATGAATGCTGCGTCTTTACATTGAATGAATGTTAATGAATACTTTCCTACTTTTTAGTGCTTCGCACCCATATTAGTGCTTCGCACCCATGTCATCATATGCATAATGGTGAGGCGCGATGTATGTGAATGTATGTTATGATTTCTCCTTCGGGAGGCAAAACTCGTCGGTGATAAGTAATGTCTCTGGGAACGGCCAAGTCTTTGGGACTCATGAAAATGCACCACCCAGATTCGCTCCAGTTAAAAGATCGAATTAATTTTCCCTCTAGTAGATTGCGATGATCTGGGGACCTTCATACTAAAAAGCCGTGAGAGTAGCCTAAGATAGGTCAGCCTCTGATTAAACAAATTCGATTGGAAGATTCTTCATGCCTTCCTCCTTCAATTCAATTTCAAGTTTTCAATTTCAAATGTAAAGGAGCACAATGTAAATATCATAATAAAATTTTATATTCCTTGTTATATACATCTTGTCATGTCATCCTGTCATCAAAACAACTGACCTCTGTTTTACAGGATAAGATTTAAAAACCCCTAAACATAACACATTTCATAACATGTATATAGTTAGTGTCTATCAGAACTAAACTACTTACTCGTCTTGTAGGTATGAGTGGTCTCATTAGTAGATCACAATCTAAAAAGGCACAAAGCCTATTCACCGACATGACTGAATGTGGCCAGCACGAATCAAGTCCCGTATCTCGAAAGGAGTTTGAGGGACTTAAGAATCAAATAGTAGAGTTGGCTATCCTCCTAAAGGAACAAAGTAAAAGCACTCAAGGCCAATCAACGCTCAATCAAAAAGAGTCATCCTCACGGGGTGGCAATCAGAGTGCTTACAAAAAGGGGGAAATGTAGATCCCTAAACCTCAATCTAGTCAAAGAACCAACAGAACCCCTGAAATCACAAATCTCAGGGAAGATCGGGAAATTGGCGATATCCGAAGGAAAGTTCGACAAATAGAAGAAACCATCCGTTCAATAAAAGGAATTGGAAACCTGGGAAGTGTCACCTATTCAGATCTCTGCATATCCCCAGGGGCTAGATATCCTGAAAAATTCCAAGTCTTAGAGTTTGAGAAGTACAATGGGGCAGGCGATCCCTATACACACTTAAAAGTATACATTGGCGAACTAGGGTCTTATGCTAAAGATGAAAGCCTCATAATGCAGCTTTTCCAATAGAGTCTCACTGGAGAGGCTAGGACATGGTATGCCCGACTTGACAATGCCAAAATTCACAGTTGGGAAGAGTTAGCCCACGCCTTCCTAAATTAGTACATCTTCCAGTCTCAGATGGCTCCGGATCGGTATCAAGTGACCAAGGTCAAAAAGCAAAACAACGAGTCTTTCCGTGAGTATGCCCAAAGCTGGAGACGTCTGGCAGCATAGGTCAGCCCGCTTATGACAGAAACTGAAATGGTGATGACTTTCATAGACATCCAAGAGGAACCTTACTATGAGAGGATCCTAGCTGGAATATGAAAGTCATTCTCAGAGATTATCAAACACGGCGAAATGACAGAGATGGGCCTGAAAGCAGGCAAGATTAAAGATCTCATGGCCTTAACAGTAGTCGCCGATCATATATAGTCTGGCAACTATACGAGTGATCCCATGAGGATACCCAAGAAAAGCGATGAAGATGTATCCCACATTGTACAGGGGCAGCCTAGGAGACCCAATTGTAGTCCCCTCATTTGGAAGAAGGAAGACAATCTGTAATTTCAACAATAAGCCACATTCAACCAATGCCAAGACAAAAAGAGAAAATTTGAAAGAACAAAAAATCGGGTGTTCACTCCACTAGGCGATTCACTTGAAAACATGTTGGTGAGGTTAATAGATCACAAGAAAATTACCGAACTAGCTCCACCTCTAGATCCAAAAAGCAAAAGATACAATCCTAGCCAGAGATGTGCTTACCATTCAGGATCTCCAGGACACGATACACAAGATTGTTTGTCCTTGAAGTATAAAATCTAAAACCTGATCGAAAACGACGATATTGTGGTCCAACAACCTAACCATCCAAATGTCAACACCAACCTTCTGATGCCGCATGATATGGAGGGAGTAAACATGATCGGGTCAGGAAGTGATGAAATGCATCCAAATCGTAAATACATACGAAGGATGGAGGAATACCCCCAAAGGAACAGAACAAATGTCCTAGAACTAGAAAATGCAGAGGATGGTATGACAGTGATGCAAAAATTGGATGCGATCCAGCATCAAGTAACTCTGTTGGCTAATCTGATAGTATGCCAACATCAGGATACGAGGAAGCTTTTCACTCAACTATCAGAAAGCCAAGAGAAGGAGGAGGTTATTCAGAATTTAAACATATCTCCCTCCAGGATCAGCCAGCTAAATGAAGAAGAACAAAGCATGTTGAGTAGACAAGAAAGGTGGAATGATAAATTACTAGAAGATCTCGTCAAAGGAAAGATCGTCCGGAGGAATGCAAATTCCCAAATAGGAAATATCAAGCAACATTTCAAACGCTGGAAAACCCTCAAAATCCTACCGCACCGAGAGTCGGCGAGAGTAGGCGAAGAAGGGTATTCACGCCTCTAGGAGACTCGTTGGAAAATGTATTAGCATTGTTGATTGCGCAGAAAAAGATCACTGAGCTCGCTCCACCTATGGATCCCAAAGGAAGGAAATATGATCTCAACAAGAGATGTGCTTATTATTCCAGAGCACTAGGACATGCGACCGAGGAATGTTGGGCTTTGAAACACAAAATCCAGGATCTCATTAAAAATGGAGAATTGAAGATAGAAGTCCTCATGACCAGAAAAGGCGAAAGGGAAATAAAGAGCTTAAGATGTCCACTCGAGACAGGGAGTTCAAAGGATGTGACGGCTATGAGCACCAATACTAGCAGAACACAAGGTGGACTGATCTTAATGTCGGGAGTGACAGAGGAGACAAGAAAGTCCTCTAAGGAAATGCATCCGCCACCATCCAATATCTTATTGCCCAAAGCCAGTAACCACAGTCCTGACTTTACCCTCCTGGATGATGAAGAGGAAATATTGATCCTTCCCCGAGTGGAAAAAACCCAAAAGGAAAGTTCCTTGCGAGAAATACAACAACAGTTTGAGAGTGATCTCATAGTCAAATCCTCTCAAGCCCATGAGAAAGGTGAAAGAACAGATGAAGAAAAATGTGGTGAAGTCCTCGAGGAAGCCAACCCATCGAGGAATCTAGAGTTCATCACTTTCTGCGACGAGTCCAGTTTGAGTCTCCTCAAGGGATATGCTAAATCAGAAGATGATCAAATTACGACCATGATTGAAGATATTCCGAACCAGGAGGTAACCTCTATCACAAGCCTCAAAGGCAACATAACCTCTGACAACTGGACTATCAGGCCTCAGCTAGCCAAGAAGACGTAGATCCAGAGGAAGGTTGCGAGTTCCAGGAGATGTTGGGACATTATCACTTTCTCAACATTATGCCTTTTATTTCCATGCATGCAGATAATCAAAAATTCAAAAAAAAATCAAAAAATCAAAAAATCACAAAATCGACCCTTTCAAAAAAACGTGAACTACAAATGACCTGATCTCCCTCAACCCGGGAGTACGTAGGCAGCCATTCTTGGTGCGGTCGAACCAAACAAAAAAAAAATCAAAAACCCTCTAATCCAAACAAAAATTTCAAAAACCCATCAAACCAAGTTCAAACTCAAAGACACTTCTCTCAAACCTCTCACACAAAAACTCAGAACTACGAATGACCTGGTCTCCCTTAACCCGGGAGTACGTAGGCAGCCATTCAATGGTGCGGAGTGACCATCAAAGAAAAATAAAGAACCAATATAAAACTAGTTCCAAGACACCGAAACCCTATAAATCCAAATTCTATCAAACCTCCTAGTCAATAGGCATTGCTGAGGAAAATCAAAGCTAGTCTCTAAACCCGTGGATAAGCGGGATAATAGTGCCAACATGGCATCTCTCTGAAGATGGAGGAGCAGCTGCAAACTCCTGACCCTCGGTCTCCATACGAGCCAGAACATCCACTGCCATCTGCATAGTGCTGCTATGACCATCTATGAAAGAACTCATCTCTCCAACAAGGTTGTCCGTATATGATCTGAGTGTAGTGTTGTACGCAATATAAATATTTCGGGCAGCTATGGCCTCGTCCCTCTCAGTAAAAGCGGCATCGCGAGAGACTAATGCCTCATCAATCTCCTCAGAAGCCGCATCATGAGTAGATAAAACCTCATCTCTTTACTCAAGAACTGCATCTCGGGTAGATCGATCCTCGTCTCTCTCAACCAATGTTATATCCCGAGTTGCTCGAGCCTCGTCTCTTGTAGCAAAAGATGTGTTTCTGCTAAAAAGGGTTGTTAACATCAATACTTTGGCCTGATCTTTCTCAAAAGTTATCCGAGCTAGTGAATCAGCAATAGCTGGATCTGTCCCGACAGGGATACTCGAAGGATCACTGACTAAAGATGTTGTCAAACCAACAAATGAATCATCCTCGGTGGGAGAATCAGGATCCTCCATAGGCTCCTCCTCTTCTGAATCCATAATCGGAGCTGACTAAATCACTGCAGCTGCTACAATATCGGCCTCCAACCATACAGAATATTCTAGAGAATAATTTGGATAGCTAGCAGAAAAATCAAACCTCTCCCTACGAGTACAACACTCATAAGTCCTGGTAAGGTCAGCTGACGACAAAGATGAAGATGATATCCGCTGATTCGTAGCCCCTCAAAGTGGTGAAAGCTCTAAAAATGATCAAACTGGCCCATGACTGCCAGAGAATGATATGTGGTCACCCCTCTCAAACCCACTAGGGGAAAATAATCCATGCCAACTATATGAGTGATGAAGTTGTAGGGGGAGCTAAGCCCTGAGCATGGCAAGATCAAAAAGGGATGCTCGATCTCCAACAGAAAGGCCGACCATGTCACTACATCTGAACACTCAGTTGGCTTGAAGGAGTAAGACATAGCTATATCATGGGTAAAGCAGTACCCATGGTGTCTGAAGGTGCCGATTGTACTCCAAGGCATCATGAACCATACATACAGCAGAACGACGCTACCTCTAAAAAATCCCCCTGGATGGTCACTGCAGAAAGCAGCCGACCTCATAGTCTCGGCTAATATCATCTGCAAAATCGTACAACCCTGTCTGAGGGCACGAACCACTACCATCAAGCTAGTATCTAAGTGGTCCATATACAGGGGCATGCACAAATAAGCAGTGACGCACATCAGTAGAACGTCTACTCGTGTAAACTGCCACTCATCTGCCAGAATAATAAAATCCCCAGAGAATCGTTCGTAGTTGTCCAACCTACCAAAGCGGTCAATCAAAAAGTTCATGGACACTACATGTCTGGCAGTAACCTCCTCAGTGACGACTCTGCGTCTCAGACCGGTCACTGTCATGAACGGTCTTCCAATGTCACTAATGGCTGTCCTGGCACATGGCAGATCTAATACCAAAACCTTGAGGCTATCATACTCCTCCAACGTAGGAGTAAACTCATTAAGGCCAAACCTGAAAAGCTTACATCCAAGAAAAACCCTCAGAGTCAGCGACCCATGTTGAGAGGACCCAACGGCACCTCAATGTTGTTCCATCAAATCCGGAGCAAGTCTTAAAAGGAAGAGACATTGATACATCAAGACGACCAGTCACAGGGATGAAATGCCAATCATCATAGGATGCAACCTGTCAGCAAATCATTACTCCTGAAGTGTGGGAAGACTTGACCTCCTTTGACCCACAGAAGCACATGGGCTATTGTCGTGGCAAAAGTCTATCTCATACCCGATGATCTGTTCCCTGAGCAAAAGGCCACAGATTAAACCTCACAGATCAAGCCAAATCTAGTTCAAGCCATCATATCACCAACCATAACAAGCCCTTGAGTCCAATTCAGTGGAATCCGCAGGCTTTTCAATATCAACCATCAAAGTCAGATGTGCCCAAAAATCAAAAACAATAATTGGGGCATTCAAGCATCAAGACCCAAATCCACCACATATTCACTATGTGGTTCCAGAGGTAAAATACTCTTACGATCTCGGCGTTTTAGCAACCCATCTGTCAAACATACAACGAAGCAATCACCCCAGGTGACAAGCAAGACTGGGGCAATTTCAGAATCGTCGATAACCCGATGTTGGGACCCTTACAGCAAGACTGAACCAATTTCAAAAATTGCGACAACTCAACACTAGGGTATTTATCAACCATCCAATGAAAATGCACCAGTCGGCACCATCAGCATGGTCCGTCGTCATCCAAGCTTCCATCATTGGCGATCCGGTATGATCAATCGGTCTTTTCCAATCATAATTTTCATAGAATATTGCGATCCACGGATGAGGTACGACTCTTTCATCTCTTTATGTGCTTTCGATCTCCATTTACATGCACCGGCAATGATATACATGTTAAGTATAGATAAACCTTGCGTTAGGATTTTAGAAAAAGATTTTAAAATGAGAAGATTTTTGCTTAACTTGTTATGAATTGAATTAATTCTGATAAGCGTCCGTGGAGCAAGAATCACGGGAACGATTAGAGAATTGAGACTATTCAACCTTTTGATTAGGCACGACATCCTAGTTTAAAGCGCTTTTTAGAACAAACTTGACCTCATATGTATGTCTACACTTTGCGATCGCCCTAACTTTTAGGTGTGGGGTATGAAACTATGACGACAAGAATGACGATTAGTAGCCAGCCTAATGTCTCGAATCGTGGCCTGGGTTACTCGAGTTATTAAGCCTAAGGGGTGTCTTTACACCTGGTGCCCTAAAGCCATTTGGTTTAGGAGCCACCGGCCCAACGCTCGTTACATGAGTAACTCAATGCCTAAGAAAATGAGCATTACAAAAAGAAGAAGGCAAAACCTGAGCAGATCCAAATTGTGGCCTAGGTTACTCGAGTAAGTAAGCCCGAGGGGTGTCTCTACACCCGGTGCCCTAAAGCCATCTGGTTTGGGAGCCATCGACCCAACACTCGCTACATGGGTAATTTAGGGCCTAAGAAAATGAATCTTGTACAAACTCAGGCAAGGATAAAAAAGAGTAGACCGCCTGACTTGTCTCGAAGTGTAGCCTTTGTTACTCGAGCCAGTAAACCTTAAAAAGTGTCTTAACACCTAGTGCCCTAAAGCCATCTGGTTTAGGAGTCATTGGTCCACAACTCGTTAAATGGGTAACTCAGAATAGCCTAAGAAAATGAGACAAAGTTAAGTAGGGAAAGCAGAAAATTGTGCAAGATAAAAATGAGATCATCTAAAGGCATAGAACAGAAACCCCTGCTAAGGGTTGCGTCACTCATAGTGCACATGTCATATGATGTTTATATTTGTGAAGCAGTGTTTAGAGAGAAGATGAGGTGTCTCTGATGAAGGGAGATGAGTCTTTTGAATCTGATCCTACCAATGAAAAATGACCATGGACACTTAAAAGTTTTCTTGCGATTTCATAACTTGTTAAATGAAAATTTTGATTTCCTCAGGAAAAATTCATTCGTATACTCCCTTTAAAGATCTTTAGCGATAAGATAAGAGCTCATTGAATACAAGAATTCATTTTCATAAACTCTAAACTTCAAAATGCCTCATTCAAAGATCATACTGATCCCGACGGCCCAAGCCATCCAAATTTTGGGCACATTTTGTTATTTGGCTAATGTGCAGGATATTGCTTACTCTGGATGTGGTCAACAAAGCGAGTTTCTTCTGTGAACCCCAGTAACAACCGACGAAAGGGCTGGGGCATTGCCGATTCCAAGAAATGGAAAGGATCTACGGTGGGACCAAGTTCCTCATCAAAAGAAAAGGGAGAATTCCTGAAAGAAATCAAGGTGACATAAGTTGTCCCTCCATAAAAAGGGAAAAATTCTCCAGAGAGTTCTTAACTCGGGGAAAAAGATGCCCGATAACAAAAGGTCTGGCAAATAAAATCTACATCATTAAACATGTCAACCTGCGCCAAGTCCTCACAAGTGAAGGCCTCTGCACTGCATTTTAATTCTGAGCAATGAAGGAACAGGCTACATCCTTCATGACGACAGCATCGCCTGAGTCATTAGCCAAGCCAGATCTAATCCAGCAGGGTTGCAAGTAAAGAGCTTGCCCCTTTTCACACTCAATGATCAGCCATTGGCACAACCCCAGCGAAACATCAGTAATGGTCCGATGGTGGGAACAGTATATCAATCCATTCCCACAGAGGACAGAAGATGGATTCTGTTATACAAATACTTAGAAGGGGCATTGAGAAGGATCCAGTGGTGTAAGCTATTGAATACTACTTCAACGAATATATCAGAATATCTCACTAGTAAAGCCATCAGTGTCTGGACCTCTAGAGGGACTTGCACCAGATCCAGAAAAAATAACAGCCTCTGCGAGATCCCCACCAGAGACAACATGTGAAAAGAAAACATCTGAATCTGCCATGCCAAAATAAGTCATACATGAGTTAGAGCTGCTAAGCCTATCAAAATCCATGCTTGAAAAGAAACTCCAAATCCTCTCAGAAAGGGTGAGGTATGGTTCTACATTAATTCAATTAAGCATATGCATCAACCTAGGACAAATTAAGATCATCATGTCATGTCTAGTCTGCACATGTGCAACAAGCGCTACATCAGCACACATCTCCATTAAGAAGGTAGGCATTCATACCCAGTAGAATTAAAAATTCATACACATTAAATACACAAACTTGATGAAAAAGTCTGTTACCATTCTAGTAGGCATCGGGACAGTCCAATGATCAACCATTGTCGTCCCTACCATCAGGGTAGGCACTTTTGCAAACTACCGGTGTAAGTTATCATTAGGATAGGCATCGGGAGCACCCACTGAGGTAACTCGGCAAAAGAAATATATCCCCAACAAAGGATCTTTCAAAAATGTACAACGGCATCAACCAAGAGAAAATCTTCCCCTTAATAGTATCGACAGATTGGGGAAACCATTGGTCTTAAAACCAAGGTAACAGCATTGGTCATAAAGGACGTCATTCCCAGTAGAAATATGGGAAATAGTTCAGTGTATCCTCGTCAAACAAGCATTGGCAACACCGATGGAAATCAAACCATTGGAATTAACACCACCATAGACATCAGCAGCACAGATGAAAGTCAACCGTTGAGACCAGCCCCAACACAGGCATCATCCATGACATGTCAGGGTAAGCGATATGGGATGCAATATGCGATTTGCGAAGTACAAAATGCAATTTGCAAAAATATTTTAACATTCATTGCATTGAGATTTGCATCATTAATATCCTGTCATATTTCAAGTGTCTAGTAAATCTTTATCATGTTCATTCCATTGCATTGCATAAACATGATAAAGAGGGGCATCTGTAGACACTCAAATTTTTTGCATTCCTAGTGCTAACCTTGCAAGAGGGCAAAACTGTCAACTCAACCTCGGTCACCAATACCGGAACAACCAAAGCCCCGATCACCAATATTGGGATGTCAACTCAACCCCGGTCACTAATACCGGGACAACCACAGCCCTGATCACTAATATCAGGATGTCAACTCAACCCCGGTCACCAATACCGGGACAACCACATCCCCAGTCTCAATATCGGACCATCAGTTCAACTCCGGTCTCAATACCAGGCTATGAGTTCAACCCCGGTCTCAATATTGGGCCATCAGTTCAACCCCGGTCGCAATACCGGGCCTATCATTTCAACCTCGATCTCAATACCAGGCCATCAGGTCAAACCCCGGTCTCAATACCGGACCATCAGTTCAAACCCCGGTCTCAATACCGGGCCATCAGTTCAACCCCGGTCTCAATACCTGGCCATCAGGTCAACCCCGGTCTCAATATCGGGCCATCAGTTCAACCCCGGTCTCAATACCGGGATATCAATTCAGCCCTGGCTGCAACTCGGGAGGTACAGTTAAGCCCCAGTCACAAACGGGGATCCAGTTTAGCCCCAGAGATAACCCTGGGAAGCCAATTCAACTTTCAGAAACAAACTCGAAGCATCACATCATCCTAGAGTCAACCTTGGGAGGACCAAGTCAGCCTTGGAGACGACCCTGAGGACAAACAGAATCGACTGAGAGCCAAACCTCGGGGAACAACCCCAGGAATACAACCGAAGACCGTGCTAGCACAGTAAACAACCCTGGAGGGGCAAAATGGTTATTTAACCAACTTAAAACTGATTTGGTGAAAATCAACCCAAATTGATGCCATCAAGGTCAAAAAGAACCATAACATTAATCCTGAGTGAAAACAGCGCAAGACAACTCAACGGACAAACTGTGCAGAATCGAAGATCTAGTTATGAACCCGTCTTTTTGGACTCGAAAAAGGTTTTATCCCATGTCATTGCAACACTCTCAGCGAGGCATTTTCAAAAAGATATTGCACGCCTCAAACGGGCGCTCCGATCAAAAGTTAAAAAGTTTTAAACCTGACATCGCATTGCTCGGAGTGCACGTACTTCGATGCAACAGGACCCGCCACGTGGAGCCGCACCTCTACCTGCGGCAGTAGTAGGTAAAGTGGAGGCTCCCTGGTCTATATATATGAGGTGACCCCCAGCTCATTTGATAATTTTGAAATGCTTCGAACCTCTGCCCGTTTGGTTTTCTGTCCAATTTCTTGTCTTCCAAACCCAAATATTTTCACTCTAACACGTAGATATACCCACATACTATCACATATCAAAAAATAATCGATAGATTCGGATGTGTAAAGCCTACGATTTGGCAAAAAGCCGTGTAGCAGTCCATTGTGAGTATTTTTCCGATCAGCAAGTCAATACTACTACGTCGCACTTTTATACACTTGCACAATAAGTTTCATTTTCTAAATATGCCCGAAACTCAGTTCCGTGGTCGTTTTCATCAACTTTTGGTACATTTTTGTACATAAACATATTTTCTGGCATTTCTACAACTCGGATTGACGATCCGTCGCTTCCAGCAGCTTGCATATTCTTGCATCTTCATACTGAGCAACTTCGCCGGACTGGGTTATCTTCCCAGTCCGGGTTTGGCTTTTTTGTATATATTTAACTGTATATATACTAACTTTTCAATTCTGTCAAGCCCGGATGTCAAATCCGCGGTAGTTTACTGCTTTTATATATAAATATACATATATAAGCAGCTTTCACCCTCACTGGGTTATCTTCCCAGTCTTGGTTGACTACTTTTCTGTCTCTATATATATATTTATATATTTCAGTTTGGCCTGAATTATTCTGTGGCCTTTTTACTGCTTTTATATATAAATATGCATATATAAGCAACTTTCACCACCACTAAGTTATCTTCCCAGTCTTGGTTGACTACTTTTCTGTACATTTACATTCCAGTTCAGCATGAATTATTCTGTGGCCTTTTTACTACTTTTATATATATTTATGCATATATAAGCAGCATTTACCACACTAGGTTATCTTTCCAGTCTTGGTTGACTACATTTCTGTACATTTCAACTTCAGTCCAGGCACAGGCGTGAAAATCCATTGTCATTCTCTACTGTTTTTATATATATATTTCAATACTTTCCAAGCTGGATCATTCTGTGGCTTTTATACAGCTTTTATATATATATATTTCAATTCCAGTCCGGGCATCGGAGTGAAAACCCATCGCCCTTTATAGCTTTTGTATATATATAATTGTATATATATTGTTTTACTCGCTTTTATTAAATTATTGCTTTAAATATTCATGTTATATAAATCGGCACTGATATATCTTCGGGCAAACTAGATTTATTTAAATCTCGCCAATTCTAGCTTTCAAACGGTTTAAATCAGTACAGATGGAACCGGGAAGCTAGAATGGCTGAGATTTATTTAAATCTAGAATTTTTTCTAGTTTCAGTTATCAAAGAAACCTCGCAGCCCTTAGATCTCTATCTAGTGGGAACGAGATGCTTCGGCCAGGTGCGAACCAGGATTTACTGATGAATCCTCGGTTCTGGTGACATTTGGATATATATCTGTTTTTGTACAAATTTGAGCTGTGCAGGTTTATTGGCCTCCCTATGTGAGCCTAGGAATCGTGGGATTCATGATCAAACATATCAGAATCTAATTCCCACGATGAACAAACTCCACT
The DNA here is from genome assembly GCA_020205555.1 of Panax stipuleanatus. Taxonomy (NCBI): domain Eukaryota; kingdom Viridiplantae; phylum Streptophyta; class Magnoliopsida; order Apiales; family Araliaceae; genus Panax; species Panax stipuleanatus. The sequence continues at coordinate 20,041,564 of CM035120.1, forward strand.
TTACAGATGTACCCTGCCAGTTTTTTTATAAAATGTACATACAAAGACCTTAAAACAGCTATCCAGATTTAAGGTCTCGACATAATGAAAATATGGTTTGTCGTGTCAAAGTCCCTCCGATGGCTATCATGCCCATGAGGAGACCGACACTTGTATATATTTTGTGGTCGAGGATGCTTCGCAACCCGACAATCACCATTCAAATTGAGCCTTATGGCTAAAAAGATAAATTAAACTATCAATATATTTCAATTCCTATGTCAGAGTAAGGGTTTGATATCCTGCTTTTCAAAACATTATTTTTAATCTTTTCGAAAAGAAAAGCTTTTGTAAATCAAATCAAACACTTTTGCAAATCAAATCAAAGACTTTTTGGAAATCAAATCAAACCCTTCGTATATATGTTCAACGATGCATAGACATGCTTTCAATCAAACATAGGCCCAATATTCAAAACAGCATACACATACACACTTCAATTTTTTTAAGGGAAATATTAAAAAGATGCGGTACCGTGTTTACACCGGAGTTGTGGGGTGCCTAACACCTTCCCCACACTTAACCAAGCCCCCGAGCTCAAACTTTGTTTTCAAAGATCAAGTTTCTACAGTGTCCAGCAATTGGGCCTCTTTCAAACAAAACTCAGTTGAGTTGCTACAACCATTTCAAATCTACCAACTGGCAACTCTGTAAATGTTCAAATCGTCGACATGATACATGTTGGCCTTTTCCTAAAAAACCATTCAAAACCTTTTTCGCAATAAAAAGAGTGAGGGTAGAGATAACTTAGGAAGAGAGAAAGATCCGGGTTGTGACCCGACCCGCGGGTTTTTTCCAGACGTCGACATACATTATGTGGTTGAGGTTACTTCGCATCCCAACAATAAACATCTAAATTGATCCAAAGGCTGAATAGAATAAAATAGAAGTATCAATATGCTTCAATTCCTATGCGAGCGTAAAGGTTTGAAAACCAATTTTTCAAAACATCATATTCATATCTTGTCTAAACAAAAGGACTTTTCAAACAAATCCAACCCTTCGTATATAGATCCAACGAAGCAAGGAACTACTTTCAAATTAAACAAATGTAGGCTTAATTACTTCCAGCATACATACACACATTGCAATTAAAAAGGAAAATATTGAAAAGATGCGGTACCGTGTTTCAAGGGAGTCGGGGGGTGCCTAACACCTTCCCCCCACTTAACTAAGCCCCCAAACTTTAAGAATTTCGATTTCAAGGCTAAGTTTTGACAGTGTCCAGTAATTGGGCCTACTTGCAAAATCAAACAAAATTCGGTTGAGTTGGTACAACCATTTCAAAAGATACCAACTGCCGACTTTGTGAACCTTTCAAATCGTCGACATGATACATGTTGGCCTTTTCTTAAAAATTTCACCCTTCATAAAACAGATAAGACAAATAAAGGTAGAAAACAATACAATTTAGGAAGAGGAAGATCTGGCTAAAGTGACAAGATTTTTTCCCTGGCGTCGACAAATGCTATAAAAGCAACATTAAACATAATGGACATACAACTTCTTAAGGATAAAAATATTCGATTTGCGGGTATAAATCTCACTCATCAAATACCCCAAACTTAAGCTTTTGCTTGTCCTTAAACAAAAATATCATAACAAAAATAGCAAAAGTAAATATAACTGCGAATTGTGCACCAAACTACTATATACTTGCATTGCGGCCTTAAGGCTAAGAATAACCATTTCAAAGAAGAAGCAAAGTCATAAATAAGGCTTCGATCAAATTTCTAGCATAAACTGCTACTGATCCAAATATGTGTGTGTGTGACTACCAACTATTCTAATCAATTATAGTTCATATACATAAACAATTGCAAAAAGGAAAATGCTAACTCTATACGCTCAAGCTACATCAAGAATTCAAAATAAGACAACAAACGCAAGAACAGACCACCAGGCATTAGCATGAGAAAGGCTAAATTTGACTTGTGCAAAATTCGGCTACCTTAGGCTAAGTTACCCATGTAACGAGCTTTCGATCAATGACTCCCAAGCCAGATGGCTTTAGGACACTAGGCATAGAACTCCCCTAAGGATCTATTAACTCAAGTAACACTAGCCACGCAACCAAACTTAAGCCAAACTAGAATTTTATTCATTATATATTAACCAACACAACCTCAAGCATGACCGTGCAATGTCTAATTACATTAGGCTATTTAGAGTTACTCGTGTAACGAGCTTTTTATTAATGACTCCCAAGCCAGATGGCTTTAGGGCACTAGGTGTAGAACACCCCTAAGGATCTATTAACTCGAGTAACAAAAACCACGTAATCCAACTTAGTCAACTAAGGTTATCAAATTATTCTTTTTCTTTTTCTTTTTCTTTTTATATATATGCCATCTATATATGCCATTAAACAAGGAAAGCATTCGAACTTGCATAAGAATCTAAATCTTACTTTCATTGACTCACTTAAGTTCATAAGAGCTAACAAAAAAATTCCATATGAAATTACCAATTAAGCCTATTAGAAGTATGACTAGCTATAACAGTTGGTATGTGCTCAATAGGATAGATAGGATCAACAACAATCTTAACTAAAAATTAATCTGAGAATCTCATCCATAAATGCTTGACTACTTTGACAAAGCAATACTACAAGCATATCATTGGCCACAATCAAAAATTTAACAATATATAACACATACCAATCGTATAAACAGTTCAAGACAGGGTTAATCAAAAGCCATAGCATGACCCAACTAAATAGATATAAATACATATATAAACCCTTGCAATAATAAAAGCTCAAAAAAGGGTCTAAAACAAACATGGCACAAAAAGATAGATACGCATCCATTCATAACTAATAAAGTCATAACATGGATAGAAATAAGCATCCATACATAATCCATGCATCAAAAACCAATAATCCACGACTGCAAATAATTCAATACTTTGTAGCCCAAAATACTAATAAAGCAGTAATAATAATGTACTAAGGGCATCCTAGCAACATCATGGCATAATAAAGAAAAGCTGATAACACCCCCAAACTTGAAATGGGCAATGCCCTGATTGGCTAGCATATAGATATCAATACAAGAGGGCTGCCTTGAGGGTGAGATCACTCGGTGCTGTCGCCGTTGCTGTCACCGTCACCGCCCTCATCTACAGTAGGTAAAGGTGGTGGATATGGTGGAAAGACATGTGGCTCCGAGAACTGGAACGACATGAAATTAGCATCCTTGCCACTAAAGGATGAGTAGATGTCCCGCACAGTGTTAGCGAGATCAAACTGATACTGCATTATGATATCCTGCCTCTGAGCAACCGCTGCTATGTGCCTCGAATGCCTCTAAGAAACTTCATCTGACTTCTGGTGCAGGAGGCTCGGTGATGCTAGAATCTCAGCCAATGGTCCTTGTGAAGAAAGGCCTAACTCTGGCTGCTGAGTAGATGTACCGGCCTTTGAAGAGGGAGGTGGAGGTCGAGTAGAAGGGAGGTATCCCTCACCGCTGGATGAGAATCTGCACCATCCCACACACCAAAACGTGAAATGATGGCGTGATCTATGACTGCCATGGGTAGCTGATGCACCTCATCCTCTCGCCACTGCACTTTTACCCGTCTGCACAGTCTGGTTATCAGTGATGGATGTGGGAGTCCCTCAGATGTAGTGCCCTTGATCACCTTCAGAATGGACTCTTGAATGCATACGCTAATATCAACGTCGAGATCGGTGACAATAGCAAAGAGAAGGACCGCTCGCTCCTTGGTGACATCATTGTGGTGGCGTGTTGGCATGATATTGGCACAGATAAAAATGTACCATACCTTTCCATAGCAACTGAGGGCATGATGAGGAAAGCTCATCTTCTCCCCAATGAATTCATTTGTTTTCCATGCCGTGTCGGGCTTGCAAAGCCGCTTTATGATGTCATCCAAGTCATAACTGTTAATCCCATTCGTCAGGTAATCATGTCGAATCCCATTCACCAGGTAATCAGAGGCCGAATGGTTAGGCATGTCAAAAAGAGCATTGAGCGTTACACTATCATATGCCACTGCCTGGCATCGAACCTGAACCACTACTGGACCTTCAGAACTGTCATTGGCATAGAATTCTAGGGCTAAACAAAAATTTACAGACCTTGGCTGCTTGGTGAAGTGCACCCATTTCCGCTCAATGATCATGGTCATCATTTCCCCATCCTTCTTCGAGTCTGGCCTCAAACCACTCTCAAGCACCAAACTTTTCTTGGTGAAAGTTTGATTGTATCTTGCAAAAACCTCCTCACTGATAAATTTGGTTTGGTCCCATTGCAGTGCCACTGAAGAGAAGCCACCAATGCTAAGTCTTTGTCTCTTTGGAGTCATTTTAGAATTTTCAGTATATACCTAAACTTACAGACCAAAATTGAATCCCAGCTAAGCCAAATTACAAACCAATCCCAACTGAATTCCACTGCCAACTAGAATTTGTCCAGCTAAATTCCAACAATGCCAAATTGATGTCAAAGCAATGCCCAAACTGAATGCCAAAGAGATCCAAATTGAATGCCAATACCTATGCCCAACAAAATCCAAGCTAAAATGTGCCAAAGATAGCCAAAATGAATGCAAAATACTAAGCCCAGTAAAATTAAACTCTGATCAAAGCATTTCCCAAACTAAATTCCAATGAGCAATCCCAACTGAATAACAACTAGCAAGCCCAACTGAAACTTAGCCAAAATGTGCCAAAGAGAGCCAAAAATAATGCCAAAATTCACTAAGGCAAACTGTCGAACACCTTGTGTGCGCTGCCCCAATCCCTACTCTGACAGCCCCCTGCTTGTATTTCCTTATCCAGATTTCCCTCAGTGGAAATCAACCAATACAGAAGAATAAAGAAGCCCAAAAGAAATCTTAAGAAAAACAAAGCACAGAACTCAATTAAAAATCAAGTGTCTTTGGAGAAATAGAAATCCCAAATACCTTCTCACCCTAGGTGAGAAGCAATCTCAATTATCAATCCTTGTAATATGCAATTGAATAAAGGCTTAATTTGGTTACGTTTAAGTTTTGGTTGATAGTTTGGTGATTTGAGGAACTTAGGGGCTGGATGGGGCTGCTGGCGAGAGAAAGGGAATGCTTGTGTTGTAAATGCCGAGAAAAGGCCGACTTAAAAAATGAAATTTTGCTTTTTGCGTCGCGGCGCATGCATTCCTTCATTATCAGGCACTGCGGCACCTGCTATTAAAACTTGAATTTGGTAGAAACGCTGCGGTGCGCCTTCAAGAGCAAATTGGTGCGCCGCGGCAGATATTTGAAGTAGGTTGGGTTGATTCGAGGTGCCGCGGCGCGTTCTGCTAAGCCTTTTGAGGCGTTGCGGCGTGGGTAATGAACTTTGGGCTTTAAAGGAGGCTCGGCGGCACGGCTTGAAAGGAAAAGTATAGGCGTCGCAACGCTTAACCTGCACCAGGCAAAATTTTGAATACTTTCCTACACACATCAAGCCACTTCAACACAACAACAATTAGCCAAACATTATACAAAAAAATTTATGTACTTCCAATTTACTATAACAAACTAAATTGACAAACTTAGATAGATGCATATCAACATGCAATTTAAACAAAAACTTACCTACTTAAACACAAATAGCTTATAATGTTATACCAATAACTACTATTAGCATGAAAATATATTAAGATAACTAAACATGGAAGCAAAACAAACAAAACAAGCTAAACTAACACTAAAGTAAAAATGAAAGAAACATGGATCAAAAGGATACAAAAAATTAAAACTTGCACTTGGGTCGCCTCCCAAGAAGCGCTTGTTTATAGTCATCGGCCCGACTCTTTCACTTCCTTTCAATCAGGCACATATGCAAAAATAACCATATCATGCCGCCTCTTTGTCTTTTCTTTGATTTGCATGGCAGACATAGATGATTGGCAATCCTTAAACTCCACTTCATCCATAGGCACGAAGAAACTTTCATTGTTTGAATTATCCACTAATTCGCCTTTCGGATCAATTTGAAAATGTTCTTCCAGCTCTATTGGGTCCTTTAGGGTTTCAACAACCTTGAGTGTGGTTTCTAGATCTTTCTCGTTCTCGACATTACAACCAATCGTGCTTCTATTTTTGCCAACCTCAAAATCATGATCACATCAAGATGCATTTCTACCTTGGTTTTAAAAAATTCGTGTAACTCCTTGCCATTTCCTTCCGTATCCACCATGCATTGCTCTTCACCCTCCTCAGTAAGAGTCATTTCTGTGAGTCTAGGTAAATTGCTATGCGGTTGATTAAGGACAATATTGGCAAGTTGTTCTAATTAATTCTCGAGGTTCTGCAATGAAGCATCTTGGGTCGTCATCCGAACTTTATTTTGCACTATGAATTTGGAAAGGAGCTCTTCCGATCTTCTCTCTTCTTCATGCTCTAAGTACTGAGCAAGAGTCTCTTCTAACTTAGATGTTTCCTCATATTGCGATGGAGGTTAGTATGAACATTCTGATTGGTATAAAAAAGTTAGAGCATAGGATTTCTCTTGGTTGTCGTCCCATGAAAATCTTGGATAGCTCTCCGGATGATAGTAGGTTGAGCCATAGTCAGCTTGATCCTGACAGTAGGCATTCTGAGTGGATTGACACTCAAGAATGTTAGAGAACATTGAGATATTTGCGACTTGTTCTTGCAATCGCTCAAGTATTCCTTCCGAACTTCGTTGTGTCATCCTCTCACAAGGCCATTGAAAGTTATGCTCATCCATAGCTGAAAGGACTTAAAAAAATCAAGCAAAAATAGATTAAATACAAATATACACGTTTAAATTAAGACTAAATTGATTGAAATCAATATTGGACAATATCTGAAGAAATAGTTCCCTTGCAATGGCGCAAAAAACTTGTTGGTCGATTTCGTAATCAATAAAACACGCACAAGTATACGCGGTCCACAAGTAATATAATGATAAGTTGAGTGTCGAACCCAGGAGGAATTATTGCTAATAATTACCAAGTACCGACTTTATATCGCTTAAGTCTTATTTAAACAGTTAAATAGAAGATATTTAATTAATCTAATTGATTCTAATTATCAAAGCAAGTAAATGGCTAACGACAGGTATCTAAGGTGCTACAAGCTAAGATCATAACTTTCCCCCCACACAAGCATTTTGTCAAACCCTTGGCATGTTAAGTTTCATTAAACATCCTAAATCTCTATTTGATTATAGCGGTCACGACGGATTGTCAACCAAAAATTCACAAGTGTTCATACGCCTCTTCTAAGGTACATATAAATTTATCTTCTCCAGATCTACCTTAAGGGGAATGTAGACACTCAAAATTTTGTGTTTATGTTACTAACCCTGCACGAGGGTAAAATCACCTTTTTCCTCCCGGTCACTACACCGGGATACCAAGTCAAACCCCGGTAACACCGGGATGTCAAGTAAAGCCCCGGTGACAATACCGGGATGTCAAGCAGCCCTGGCGACAACCCCGAGATGTCAGGCTCAACCCCGGTCACTATACCAGGATGTTAAGTCAAACCCCATAAACACCGGGATGTCAAGTGAAGCCCCGATGATAATACCGGGATGTCAAGCAGCCCCGACGACAACCCCAGGATGACAAGCTCAACCCCAGTCACTACACTGTGATGTCAAGTCAAACCCCGGCAACATCGGGATGTCAGCTGAAGCCCCGGTGACAATACAGGGATGTCAAACAGCCCCGGCGACAACCCCGAGATGTCAAGCTCAACCCCAGTCACTACACCGGGATGTCAAGTCAGACCTCGACAACACCGGGATGTCAAGTGAAGTCTCGGTGATAATACCGGGATGTCAAGCAGCCCCGACAACAACCGCGAGATGTCAAGCTCAACCCCGATCACTACACTGGGATGTCAAGTCAAACCTTGTCTACACCGGGATGTCAAGTAAAGCCCCAGTCACAACTCAGGAGGTACAGGAGCCCCGGCGACAGCACCGGGTGATCAATCCAACCTTCGGAGACAACCCCGAAGCATCACATCATCCCTAGAGACAACCCTGGGAAACCAAGTCAGCCTTAGAGACAACCCTGAGGACAAACAGAGTCGGCTGGGATCAAAACCTCAAAAACAGCCCTGGGAAAATAGTTGAAGACCGTGCCAGTACAAGAGACAACCCCTGGAGGGGTAAAATGGTCATTTTACCAACTTGAAGCCAATCCGGTCAAAATCAAGTTGAATTGATGCAATAAAGGTCAGAAAGAATCATAACATAATCCCGAGTGAAAACAACACAATACAGCTTAACGGACAAACTGTGAAGAAACGAAGATTCTGTTATGAACCCGTCTTCTTGAACTCGAAAAAGGTTAAATCCCATATCATTGTGACGCTCTCTGCAAGGGCTTTTCGAAAAGGTATAGCACGCCTCAAATTACTCTTTAATCAAAATTAGAAAGTTTTGAAACTGACATCGCGTTGTTCGGTGTGCACGTACTTCGAGACGACGGGACCCACCAGGTGCGGCCGACCCTGGGGAGCCGCAAGTAGACCCGCATCTATCGCGGGTAGACCTGCGCTTGCTGCGGGTAAACTCGCTACCTTCGGGTCTTTAAATACAAGCCTCCCCTCTTGCAAAAAAAGAAGAAAAGAATAGAAAATGCTCTGAAACTCCTCCCATTTCGTTTTCTAGCCCAACTTCTAGTACTCCAAACTTAGATTTTATTACTCTAACACATAAGTATACTCATATAATACAACATACCAAAAACTTGTTGGGTTTGTACGAAATTATGGGCGCAATCAAATTGCAAAATAAGCGGAAGCATGGTATATCAGAGTTTAAAAAAATTCTACAAAATCATTACTCGAATAATCCTTTATGCAAATTATTAATTTAAAATGATAAATAAGAAGTTATGAAATCATAGCCTTGTTGAACGAAGCTTCCACAGGTACGAGTTCAACTCCTTGTTCTTCGTGATCTCCTTGAATTTCCGGGTTAGATTCCTTCCTTTGATCAATGTTAGCCACCCAAGTGTTTGGCCTCTGGAGGTTATCCACCAAGGAATATGAATTATTATAGAAGGAGGGTGGTTGGCTAAGCCTTAGTTTTCTATGCTCTATAGAAAAGGAGTACTCTCTAACAATTAGAATTGTATCAACTGATATCTATTATAAGACTCCTCTTATCACTACAAAAATAAGGGGCATTGGCGACGGGCTCATTGCCGACGGCAAAATCCCCATCGAGAATAAGTTCAATGCCGACGGTTTAGCCGTCGCCAATGTATGCCGTCGGTAATGGTCTTATTATTTGGCGCCAGACTCTCCCGGTGGAGGGAAACCTCATTGGCGACGGGGGATAATGTTATTACCGACGGGGATGCCGTCGGGAATGAGTCTTATATTTTAAACCCTGGTTCGACGACAACGATTATATTTTTCATTCCCCCTCTTAATTTTCTCGTTCCCTCGGTATTTGGCCATTTCGCCCCAATTGATTCTAAGCTAACATATCAGAGCTTTTGATTCTCAGCTAGCTCAATTGATTTGTCCAATTGAATCTGGTTCCTCGCTCATCATTTTTGCCCAAATTATCAGCCGCCAAGTTCGCCGCCCAGTTCGCCGCCTGTGTACCGCCCTGTTTGCTGCAACTCGTTCATCATTTCGCCCCCATTTCGCCCCCAGTTGATTCTACAGTTGTTCTACACTTCATTTTGGTAAATTTTTCAATTCCATTTAACACTTCTATATATATATCACAAACATAGTTTAGGTGGACCAAATTAAACCATTCTTTTGATTGTTTATGTATTATTTTTTTCTTAATATTAATTTTTAGGGCACCCCAATTCCCCCTTGAACGGTTGGACCTTAGTATTGCCTTAGTTCATTCAATATGCTTATTTTTTTCTACTGTCTTTTACATAGATTTGATAGTCATTATGGTACAGCTAGGTCATTTCCTAAATTCAAGTGTTGCAACTTTACTGATGATGCTGCTGCTAATTCGTCTGATAACTGAACACAGTAGCAGGAAAAACAGAAAACTATTATCTATCAAAAACCTTAAGAGTATTATACAAAATGCAGTACAAATTTGTAGGCTAGTCCATAACCTACTCCACATGAGTTATGGTGTATATCCCTTACACATTTTAAACCCCTCTTTACAGTAAAGAAAATACTTTATAAAAAAAATTAAATTGATAATATCTTTATTTCATAATGCTGAATTGCTTACCCAATTAATTTCTTTCATTTGTTTGTAGGGTGAGTGGCATCAAAATATTAATTATCCAACTGAACCTCTTGATTGGTACTTGTCATTTCTTTCTTTCTTTCTTTCTTTTTTTTGCTAAATTTAAATTGTATTAAAACGAAAGGAAATGTACAAAGTAAATGGGCCAAACCCCAAACTATAGGACAAGCCCTATAATGGCAAAAGTAAACCAAAGTCAGACATATATTGGTTTTAAAAGGTATTTTGAACCTCTCGATTTTCTCTGTCTCCACTTATGTTGAAGTATAAATGTTATAGATTCGTTTGTTTCAGTTGTATTTGGTCTCTTTTGGGTTTTTGGACAGTTTACATAAAACACATGAGACTATTTTGGTACTCTATTTTACTGGATTCAATATGTTTGTTTATGGAGTCAATATATCACATGTGGGCCTGTTGTTTATGAAGTGATAGGCAGTTCCTTTTTTTTTTTTGCTTATTCAATGGACTTCAAAACAAAATTCGCAGATAATATGAATTCTTTTTCTGTTATATTAGTGTCAGTAATGTGAATCCACTAATGTAGGTGGTTATGGAAGACGTGTGACCTTTGTGCTGGTGTTTCCCTTAAGAAGGTTCATAGCAAATTCTAAGAAGGGGGACAATATTGTTTGAATCATATACTGTGACACAGTTTGAAACTCATAAGCTTGCATATACATTAACTTGGACACTTGATTGTGTTTGTCTACCTTTCCATATATATAGTAGACAGTTGTCCAAGATGTCTGTTGATCGAAGTTGGATGGAACGTAGGGTAGCCACTGATAAGAGTGGGCTTAGCTCTGAGTACCGTAGTGGGGTTGAACAGTTTCTCAATTTTGCGTTTGAGCAAGTCAGCGGCGATGAGATCAGATGTCCTTGTAAAAGGCGTGTGAATGAAGTGTGGAAGGAAAGGAGTGATGTCATGTGCGACTTATTTGCGTATGGGTTCTAGCAGGGTTATACGACATGGATCTATCATGGGGAAACCTGGTTGGATGAACATGAATCAGAACCGGAATCTAGAGGTGACGAAACCTTTGACTGTACTAATATGATAGTCGAAGCTGCTGGTTCATACTTCCAGTGGAATACAGACAGGGATGACAGTAGCGTCGAGCAAGAGCCGAATGACGGGGCTAAGGGTTTCTATGAGTTATTGCATGAAGCAGCGACGCCATTGTATGACGGGCACAAAAAGCACACCGTTTTATCTGCTGTGACTAAGTTTTTACACTTCAAGAACGAGCATGACTGTAGCGAGAGAGGTTTTAATGAACTGCTAAACATTGTGAAGGAGTGCTTACCTGCAGGCAATAATTACCGGAGTCGTACTATGATGTGAAGAAAATGGTCAAAAGGCTTAATCTAGGGTATGAGAAGATTGATGCTTGTGAGAATGATTGTATGTTGTATTACGGTGATGTCAATAAAGATAAGAGGTCATGTGATATTTGTGGTACAAGTAGATACTGTGAACAGCGCAAGAAAAAGGGAAAAGACGTGCCGAGAAAGATCTTACGTTACTTTCCCATTGCACCGAGGCTTCAGCGGTTGTTTATGTCAACACATACTGCCGAGTATATGAGATGGCACTCTACACGGGACATAGTTGAAGGTCAACTGACGCACCCGACAGATGGGCTTGAGTGGAAAAATTTTGATAAAAATCACCCCTCGTTTGCTGAAGAGGTTCGCAATGTTAGGCTTGGACTTGCTACTGATGGGTTTAATTCGTTTAATAGGCCTTACACCAAGCCCTACTCTACTTGGCCGGTGATTATTGTTGTGTATAACCTCCCGCCTTCGATGTGCATGAAAGATCCCTACATGTTCATGCCTTTACTGATTCTAGGTGATAAGAGTCCAAGTAAAGACATCAATGTATACCTCAGTCCGTTAGTTAATGAGTTGAAGATGTTGTGGGATAAAGGGGTTCAAACTTATGATGTATCTCTTAAACAGAATTTTGACATGAGGGCAGCTTTACTGTGGACCATAAATGACTTCTCGGCGTTAGGAATGATCAGTGGATGGTCGACTCACGGGGCCTTGTCATATCCCGTGTGCATCGGGGTCAGTTAAAGCTATGCGGCTCAAACATGGGGGGAAAATGAGTTTTTTTGCAACATCCAGACAGTTTTTGCTGATTGAACATCGTTATCGACAGATGAGTAGACAATTCAATCGAAAAACAAAGAAACGTCAAGTACCTGGACGTCTTTCTGGGACATCAGTGTTGAGTTGGATTACTCACTTGAAATTTCCACCTCCAGGGAAGAATCACAGATTAGAGCGAGCTTATGGTTACGGCAAGGTTCACAACTGGACACACAGATCCATGTTCTTTGACCTTCCTTATTGGGCTACACTATGCATCCGTCATTGTTTAGATTCGATGCATACTAAGAAGAACGTATTTGATAATATTTTTTATACAGTCCTAAATGCAAGTGGTAGAACAAAGGACAACAACAAGTCAAGGCTTGATTTGGTAGAAATGAACATTAGGGAACATCTGTGGCTGTATCAGGAGGGTACTAAGACGGTAACGCCTAAAGCTGATTATACTTTGACTAGGGAACAGTTGCTATTGATATGTAATTGGATTAGTGGACTGAAGTTCCCAGATGGATATTCTTCGAATATAGCAAGGTGTTGTAAAGTCGAAGAGTTAAAGTTTCAGGGTCTCAAAAGTCATGATTGTCATGTATTCATGCAGAAAGTTGATCCCCGTGGCATTTATCGACTTGTTACCGAAACGTGTGGTTGAAGCACTGACGGAGCTTTCTAATTTCTTCAGAGATCTATGCTTAACGGAGCTCCAACTCAAAGACATAGATAAAATGGAAATGCAGATAGTGGAAATAATGTGCAAGTTAGAAATGATCTTCCCTCCATCAGTTTTTTGATTCAATGGAGCATTTGCCTATTCACTTGCCATACGAAGCCAAGTTTGGAGGTCCCGTGCAATATATCTCACCTGAAGCAGAACGCATTGCTGTAAGTTATTTAATTCTCTTATTTAGAATGTATTTAAAATTCGGACATTCTTTTGTATTTTTTTGTTTTATATTTTGCGTATCATCTATTAATGTGTTTTTTTCAGGGACGATTCGAGGACCTTGCTATGGCCCGAAGCAGCCAGAGAGGTGACACTCCAGTCGATGATTCTATGCGTGCGGATGAGGAGATGGAGGACTGGCTGCAGGATACAGGGGGACCGAAGAAGGGTAAAGTTATGGGCATTCCCCATGTCCCAGCCTACACCCTAGTCCCTGCTGCGAGATCACGGCGGCGCCCACCCACTGGAGGTAGTGGTGCGAGTGGATCGGGCGCCGGCCCTTCATTATCCGACGATTTCTTTCGGCGGATTATAGAGGGGTGCATGGCGAGCAGTGTTGTGCAGTCAGGCGCACCATCACAGCGAACGGATCTACCAGCTGGCTCAGGAGGTTGTCCATGGCTCCATAGATCCTACAGCTGCCGCTGACGACCTCATGGGTGTAGTACTGGAAAAGGCCATCCGTGTATGTGCGGTTGTCTTGGCCAACATCTTCCCACCACATATTCAACAGGTAAAAATAATTATTGATGTATTTCCTTATTTAATTTATGAAATTTGTAATTATATTGCTTATATAAAGTTGCGTATCAAACAGTTATTCGACAGATATGAAAACCCATAAGATAAACTTACAGGACTCGATTCTGATATACGGAGGCCGAAATAAACCCATAAGATAAAACCCTGAAATCCAAAATGAAAACCCTGAAATCCACAGACATAGCACCGCATAGGTATTAGGCACGCGTTACAACTTACGGGACTCGATTCCGATATACGGAGGCCGAGTTATCAGCCCGTTTCCCAAACTTGCCATCACTTAGGCAAAAAGCTAAAAAATGGACCGAAACCCGCCTCGATAGTTGAAACGACACGCAAACACAGACATAGCACCGCGTAGGTATTAGGCATACGTTACAACTTACGGGACTCGATTCCGATATACGGAGGCCGAGTTATCAGCCCGTTTCCCAAACTTGCCATCACTTAGGCAAAAAGCCGAAAAAGAGATCGAAACCCGCCTCGGTAGTTGAAACAACACATAAACATAGACATAGCACCGCGTAGGTATTAGGCACGTGTTACAACTTACGGGACTCGATTCCGATATACGGAGGCCGAGTTATCAGCCCGTTTTCCAAACTTGCCATCACTTAGGCAAAAAGTCAAAAAAGAGATCGAAACCCGCCTCGGTCGTTGAAATGACACGCAAACACAGACATAGCACCGCGTAGGTATTAGGCACGCATTACAACTTACGGGACTTGATTCCGATATACGGAGGCCGAGTTATCAGCCCGTTTCCCAAACTTGCCATCACTTAGGCAAAAAGCCTAAAAAGAGACCAAAACTTGCCTCGATCATCGAAACGATACGCAAACACAGACATAGCACCGCATAGGTATTAAGCACGCATTATAACTTATGGGACTCGATTCCGATATACGGAGACCGAGTTATCAGCCCGTTTTCCAAACTTGTCAACACTTAGGTAAAAAGCCAAAAAAGAGACCGAAACCCGCCTCGATCATCGAAACGACACGAAAACACAGACATAGCACCGCGTAGGTATTAGGCATGCGTTACAACTTACGGGACTCGATTCCGATATACGGAGGCCGAGTTATCAGCCCGTTTTCCAAACTTGCCATCACTTAGGCAAAAAGTCAAAAAAGAGATCGAAACCCGCCTCGGTCGTCAAAAAGACATGCAAACACAGACATAGCACTGCGTAGGTATTAGGCATGCGTTACAACTTACGGGACTCGATTCTGATATACGGAGGCCGAGTTATCAGCCCGTTTCCCTAAACTTGCCATCACTTAGGCAAAAAGCTAAAAAAGAGATCGAAACCCGCCTCGATGGTCGAAACGACACGCAAACACAGACATAGCACCGCATAGGTATTAGGCACGCATTACAACTTACGGGACTCGATTCCGATATAAGGAGGCCGAGTTATCAGTCCGTTTCCCAAACTTGTCAACACTTAGTCAAAAAGCTAAAAAAGAGACCGAAACCCGCCTAGGTCGTCAAAACGACACGCAAACATAGACATAGCACCGCGTAGGTATTAGGCATGTGTTACAACTTACGGGACTCGATTCCGATATACGGAGGCCGAGTTATCAGCCTGTTTCCAAACTTGCCAACACTTGTAGAACACAAACTAAAATAATTTAAATATACTCTATTTTTGACTCGTTATTAATATTTTACTTTTGTAGGGTCTTGTTGATGAGACTCGAGGGGGTGGAGGCTGCGGCACAGGCGATGCTCGTAGAGGAGATGGTGATGACTGCCGGGCTGATGCTGATGAGACTATGGAGGGTGGGACCGGCGATGGGACCGGCGGTCGTACGATAGATGACGGTGATGTTGGCACTGAAATTCCTGATCTTGGGTTATAGTTAGTTTATGTTATATTTTGACTTACATGTATGTATTTATATAGCTTTTGAGTTGTACAGATATAGAGTTTTGTATCTAACTATATTGATTGTTGATAATAAAATATATGATTATTATTGATATGCGTGCATTGTCATTATTTGTTTTTTTTTAATTTATAACAGGTACAATTATGTATATGTAAATGAACAGGGGAATTTTGTAATTTTTATTTTTTTTAAACAGGTCATTGGCGACGGGGTGCCGTTGGCTATGAACAGGTCATTGGCGACGGGAAATACACTCATTGGTGACGGCAGTGCCGTCGACAATGACTGTATCTAAAATTTAATTACTGATGGCATGTCCGTCGCTAGTGCCATCGGTAATAACTCATTGCCGACGGCTCGCCGTCGGCAATGACCCCGTCGGCAATGACTTAATTCCCGACGACGAACGACGGGGGCCAGGGGCGATGACCTCTGGGGCGACGGGAGGGGCGACGGGCACTGCCGTCTGCAATGAGGTCATTGGCGACGGCAGGAGGGTCATTGGCGATAGTGTGGCCCGTCGACTAATGACCTTTTTTTTGTAGTGTATATAGATGCATCATCTTGCCACTTTATAATGGTGGAAATCTCTTCCTCAGAGGCTAGTTCTAGAACAGTTCTAGGGACAGGTGAATTTAGGACACAAGAAATCTTTTCAGCAGTGAGAACTATTATCAGATTCCTTAACCAGTTCGTGTAATTCGGCTTGGTTAGTTTGTTAGCATCAAGTATGCTACGCAATGAAATTAGTGATTTCGACGTTTTTAAATTTTTATATGTGAAAAGACAATATTTTAGCAAACATTCATTTATCTAATTTTATATATCAAAAAAATTAGGTCTTATTTTAAATTGGTATCTCCCACTATTTTCTTCAAAAATATATTACTCTCACTTATATAGTTCGGCAGCATCTAATTAAAGATTTGCTAGGTGAGAATAGGATCCCATTTCAAATATATATAGTCTTGTGTGTGCACAACAAACAATATATAAATAAATAGGTAAACAACTCTTGTCAATTACATCGACATGTAACTCCTTGTATTCTGCCTTATAGATCATAATGGTCAAGTGTGTGCACATCCGAACTAAAATAATTTAAGTTAAGTCCAACCTAGCACTCCATATATTCAAAAAAGAAAAATTGTGTCCTTGTGTGTGCACAACAATACAATATTGTTCAATTAACTTTATAAACATCAAATGTGATTAAATTAATATCTTAAATACTTAATACTTGCCTGTGTGTGCACAACAAACTCATATTAAATATTTAATACTCTATTAATTTATCATACTAGAAGGCGACGTTAGATATTCCAAATATCATTGAACGCTTTAAACTTCATATGATTACTTTGAGGGGTTTGTTATTATTTGTCTCATCTTGTTTAGCGCGCATGCACACATATATATATAAAATACGCGTTATTTTATTAAACATGCGAAGCATGTTTGCATATAATATAATATATATATATATATAATACTTAGCATGCACATATAGAATACTATATTTTACCCAGATTGATTATGGACTTTGATTCTAGTTTGGTTCACTAGAGCCACAATGTGAACCAGAAAGTCAAACCTAGGAGTGCAAAAATTTAAATTTAAACGTAACTATTACATATAAACCTGGGCTCCATACAAACGGGTCTTCACGCGCTCCTCGCTCCTTGGTCTCCAACTTCTTCAAGATAATTCTAACTATCTATTTAACATAAACTATTTAAATTACATAGAAACCGTGATTAGCAGTCAAGGGAAAGTACATTGGAGGGATATAGAATTTTACATCAAAAAAATTAGAGAAGACGAGGTACGTAGACTCCATTTAATAAAACTCATTCATTCAAGCATTCAACTAAAATAAAATCTAATCACATTGGTCAATAGTCCCATAATAAATCCCATTTATTATCATACATATCACCATATGCATCAATAAATAAATATTCATCTCATGAATTAAAACATTCTATATATATATGAGTATCAATTAATTGACAATTTAAAATTGCATGAAATCCAATTTCAAGATTAAAATAAACTCTTTATTTTAATTATAAAATTATTAAGAATATTATATATATATATAGTAGTCACTTTTGAAACCATCCAGAATTCAACTTCCTTTAAGCTTTTTGAAATCCTTGCTTGGTTCCTTTTATAAAAAGACTTCGCACCATATATATATATATATATATATATATATAACGTGAAAATCATGCAGGTCACTTCCCTTTTTGAAATCCTGCTATGAAGCCGTGACTAGCCAAAAAACAAACAGTTTTCGCAAATTTTATAGGTTCGCGAATTGGACCTTTTCTTTTTGTTTTCTTAAAAAATAATTTTATACAATAAAATTATATCCAATAAATTATTCTAAATACATACCCATATTTATATGAAATCAAAGCAATTAATAATTGCATAAAGGTTTGGCTCTGATGCCACTGTTGGATTTGTACGAAATCATAGCGCAATCAAATTGCAAAATTAGCGGAAGCATGGTATCTCAGAGTTTAAAAAATTTCTACAAAACCATTACCCGGATCATCCTTTATGCATATTATTAATTTAAAACGATAAATAAGAAGTTATGAAATTCATACCCTTGTAGAACGAAGCTTCCAAAGGTACAAGTTCAACTCCTTGTTCTTCGCGATCTCTTTAAATTATCCGGGTTAGATTCATTCCTTTGATCAACGTTAGCCACCCAAGTGTGTGGCCACTAGAAGTGATCCACTAAGGAAGAAGAATTATCAAGAAGGAAGGTGGTTGGCTAAACCCTAGTTTTTTATCCTCTATAGAAAAGGAGTACTCTCCAACAATTGGAATTGCATCAATTGATATCTAAAATAAGACTTCTCTTATATAGATTTTGGTCAACCCTTCTAATCCTATTAGACATAGGATTTCATTTAATTAATTAAACTCCTTTAATTAATTAGGATTCCCAATTATATTGGGATTAATTAATTAAACTCTTTTAATTAATTTACCTCCTAATCTTATTAGGACTAAATGAGAGTACTAATATTAAATTAATTCCTAAATTCCTTTAGAAATTAAAATAATAATAATTGTAATAATATTAATAAGACTCCTCTTATTAATTTATATTTAATATTTTCAAAATATTAAATAATAAACATTAAGCTATTTAATTTATTCTATCACCATAGATTAAATTAATTACACTTAATGCATTATTACGATTATGTCGTTACCTTCTTAAAAAATTATTCTTCCTTTTATGGTGTGACCCTTTAGGTTCTCCATATTAAACCGGTTGTGAATAAATCAATTAGAACAATTCTAATCTTATTTAAATAAATAAATTAAACTAATAATCTATTTAAATAAATAATATTTATTGTACAATAGGGATAAGCCTCTCTAGAGATCAATGACTTTCTAGATAATATAGATTTCAACATTAATCATAAAAGAACATGTGAGTAAATAGTTACCGTACAATTCAATCCTTCCACCATACAATATCCCAATTAAATATAAGACATGAAATTACTATCAAGTCTTATTTTATTTAATTATATGTATTTCGATTAGAAAATGTACAACTCCAAATAATGCAAATTAGAAACTCCTTTCTAATTTCATTCTGCCTTGGCCAAGGACTATTGGGTTGTCATTTAACAAATCACATAGGACATATCTCTTCTTTTACTAGAAGTCGTAGATTCTTTATTGACCATTCATTATCTCCATATATAACTTATTACACCCAAGCATACCCTTTGATATACCTTAAGGGTCTTAAGGAATAAGTCAAATTATAATTCATTACACAAAGATACTATGATGATCTCAAGTCCAAGGAGCATTTGTACTACTATCACATTAGGAATTCCTATTGGCAGGCAAGTAAAACTCTATTAGGTATTCCATAGCGAGTCACGTTCAGTGAACTTATTCTCTAATAAGCACTTACATACTTGCTTTAGTGTCTCCACGCAAATGATCATGAGATCGATCATCCTCATCCAATGAGCAAGTTAATATGTACCAATATATCTGAATTTACTAAAACCCTTTTTAGTATTCCAACGATTGGGAATTATTTTAGTTTTAAGCTTTCAAAGAATTTAGATCTTATTAGCACGATCAATATCTTGATTCTAAAAGCATTGCTTAAAACTATGGGTTATTTACATATTATAAAAACAGCATCATGTAGATAATTAAATGCCTTTAATAAATTAATACTTTTATTAATAAATAAATAAAATCGTTTACAAAGTATATGCTTTATCATCATACATGATTGGCTTGTATGCATACTACTTTCAATCTCCCACTTGCACTAAAGCCAATCGCCATGGTATTTCATACTCATCTTCTCTAAGTGACGATCAAACTGCTATTGTGTTAAAGCTTTAGTAAATGGATCTGCAATATTGACTTGAGAGTCTACACACTTCAAAGTGACGTCTCCTCTTTCAATGATTTCTTTAATCATAGTGCCGCAACACATGTTTAGATTCAAGATGAGACAACTATTCCTAGTTCTGTAATGAACTTTTCATCTGAAACATCAACTTGCAGTTTCACTTACAGTTTTATTTTGTCTTTGTCACTAAACCACCAACCTTTTGCTGTTTGAAACTTTTTCAATTCACTGAACCACCTATCAAGGTAACGTCTTACCCTAAAGTGGATTTGTTGTCGTCTTGGTTAGTCTAAAAACTTGAGTCTAATTAGTTATCTAGTTTAATTCAGACTCATCATGTGTCATGATGACATTCTTAGTGTAGTTAAGTACTTTAAGATGTTTATCACTTTTTTACAATGATCTTCTCCAGAATATGACTGATCAACATCAAGTCTCGTATATTTTATTTCATACATGATAGTAACTCATGCGATCTTTCTTTTATTGAGGACAATTTTAGAGAGATACACTCCATGGCTCATCATCATGAGACACCTTTTTGGAGTTTTCCATGCTAAACGCCTTTAACATCTAATGAATATACGTTCTTTAGGTTAAGCCGAACATCCTTTTAAATCTATCTATACAGATTTATATCCCCAATATAGATGTTCTACCCAAATCATTCATGGAGGAATGTTTAGACAACTTTATTTTGATCGATTGTAGTATAGGAATGTCATTTCCTATCAGTAATATATCATCAATATATAATACAAGGAATGAAACAACGCTCCCACTAACCCTTTTTGTACACACAAGGTTCATTCTAGTTTTTGATAAAATCAAACTTTTTTGATTGTCTCATCAAAATGAATGTTCCATCTTTGAGAAGCTTGCTACAACCCATAAATGGATTGTTGCATCTCATATACATGATTTGCTTCAACCATTGAAACAAATCCATCTGGCTGTATCATACATACATTCTCCTCTAATAATGTATATTTGAGGAAGGAAGTCTCCACGTCCATTTTGCCAGATCTAGTAAGAATAAGCTGTAATCGCAAGTAAAATCTAAATGGTCTTGTGCATTGTTTCAAAGATCCATTTTAGATTTTATAGTCATCTACCATTTCTTTGAGTCTTAATTACTCATAGCTTGTTCGTAATTCTATGGATCATAATCATTCATGACGTATACCTCATCGTCATCCTCTATGACGAATCTATACATTTTAGGTATCTTTGATACTCTTCCAGATTTACGGATAAGGTGTTGTACAGTAGGTGTTCTACTTGGACAGGTTCATCCAATTGATTTGTATTATTTTGTGGTTCTTGTATTTCTTCAAGATCAATTTTTCCTCCCACTATCCCCTTCAAGGATAAACTCCTTTTCCAAGAAGGCAACGTATTTCACAACAAACACCTTTTGCTCAGGAGGATTATAGAAATAGTATCCCAAACTTTCTTTAGGATATCCCACAAATATGCACTTATCAGATCTTGTCCCAAGCTTATCATTTTGAAAACTTTTCACATAAGTTGGACATCCCCAAATCTTATCATGCTTAAGACCAGATTTCCTCCCTGTTCACATCTCATACGGAGTGTTGAAAGATTTATATGATGACAATTAACGCGCAAGTATACGCAGTCAACAACTAATAAAGTGTAAGTACAGATATCGTTCCCACGAGGAATTAACAGATAAAAGGTCGCCAAAGCACTAGTCCATAATCATTTCGGTCTTATTTAAACGAGCAGTAAAGAGAATGAATTTAAACTAATATTAACTAGGCAAGGAATTAAACTTAAACTAATTAATCCTAGAGTAAAATTAGATAATGAAGATAAGAGATCCCAATTTCCCCTAATGATTCGTCTAAGTCGACATACTTCCAATTAGGTCAAATCAATCACGATAGTTTATTAGCCGAGAACAAGAAAGTGAGAGACGGCCATCTTTTGACTCACCGAATCCATATCACGTGCAATCCACAGATGATAGACGCACGTGAACACCCACATTACCTAAACCACTATATGTCTATTTGATTTACAAATAATTAGGGTTTAAGGTCAAGTCCTTTATTGACTACGAGCGGCGCTTTGGTATATGTCTATCCTAAGCATAAATCATCCGTCCAACGCCATGTGAACGTACAATTGCCCGTTACTACGATTAGATCTAAACCTACATTTCGTCTTTCAATCCTACATAGGTTATCACAGTAATGTGTAGCTAATCAATTAAGCAAAGAAAGCATGAATCATAATAGATAAGAATATAGCAATCAATAAGAACCAACATAGAAGAGAAATCAACATCAACTACTCAAAAGGTTCCATTGGAATCTCAAAATATAAATTAAGTCATAGATAACTTAACTATATTATCCACAAGTTGAATATACATCATCCAAATATACAAAGAGATAGCATGGAGAGTTAAGAGATAAAGAATGCAAATTTGTAATCCTTCTCCAAGCTTGGATCTTCGATGCTAATCCCTTGCTTCAATCTTCAAAAAACTAACTAAACCCTAGAATCTAACTAACTAAACTAACCCTAATCTCCAAGCTAATCTACTCCTAATCTAACTAGATAAGACATTAAAGGAAGAAGAAGAAAAGGAAAACTAGGGCTAGGGCTAAGGGAGAGGTCCCTATTGGAGATGCCGAACAAATGAGGGCCAAAGGCCCTTATGTAATGCCCCTGTCGATCTATTAAGTGCAAGTCAAAGTCGGGCAGAAACATAGACTGGCGTGGCCGTGCGCCATAATGCCTTTCTCCTGGCGCAGCCGCGCGACACTGAATTGCTGAGCTTCTGGTCTGGATAATGGCGCGTGCGCGCGGCTATTGTGCTTGGACCCGGCGCGGTCGCGCGACACCTGAAACTTGGGTTCCTGACTTTTTGCTGCTGGCTCAAGGCTGGTTGCTTCATGCTTGCCTTCTTGTGGACCTTTAGCCTTGTAGCATCATTCATTTGCCTCTTCATTCCATGCCATCATCATGCTTTCCTTATGATTGAAGCCACTTTCTGTGCCTTGCCCCATTTAAGCCATCTTTGGTCCTTTTACGCTCAATTTGCACTTAGAGAGTTCCTAAACATGAATAATGCAAAACAAAGGAAAAATATATTAAAAGCATAGGAATACTCGAGTTTAAGCAACGAAACAAGCTGGTTACTATCCGAATAAGTGGTCATAAAACCACTTATCAAATACCCCCCAAACTTACACGTTGCTTGCCCTCAAGCAACCAAGACAAAACTAAACACAATATGCAATGCAATATCTATAATGTATGCAAACTATAATAATATGAATGCGAATCCATGCCTCAGTCAGTATTGAACTTTCAAAGCAATGCCTCAGAAAAACCACAAGATAATCAAACAGATAAGCTCCCCAAGGCAAGACCATATGGCATATTCTTGCAAATCCAAAACTGTCAGCACTGATGTATTGTGCGTTGTGTGCCTAGCAACCATTAGACATGCATTCAGATAAATAACTCACATACTATGCTTCTTACGTGAAAAACAAGCTTCAACTTAAGAAAAATAGCAAATCATATAAGTTTTAACTAAGACCATGTATTACTAAAATTAAGAGTCACAGGGGGTTTTCATTAAGCTTTTATTACTCATGAGGGCGTATTCGCACTTTCCCGTGTACACCATCGACTGTGCAATACCTAGTCCTCTTAGGCTTTTCAATGATATCCGTGTAGCGAGCTTTCGACCAACGACTCCCAGACCAGACGGCCTTAGGGCGCTGGGTGTAAAGACACCCCTCAAGCTTACTTGCTCGAATATTAAAGGCCACAGAACTCGACATAGCCGATGTGTTTATTATATTTTTTTCTTTTTCTGAATCTTTTTCTTTTGTTTTCTTTTTTTCTTTTTCTTTTCAAAAGGGAGTGCGTCTTACGCTTCTTCTCCCCACATAGCATGCATACCCCCTGCTTCCCCCAAACTTAAGCTTTTAACAGTCTAGTATTATTATATGATAACTGAAACTCTTTCGTTAAAACACAAATTTCCCACCAGAAGACAAGTATGTGAACATTTAAACTTAGCATGTCATGATGGTTACTCTATCGTGCTAACTGGCTACACAGTATCTAACAGATAAGGATTTACATATATGACCTTCAAATCAAGCTTAAGTCTCAAATTAGTTCGAAAATCAAGTGAATTCAATTTCTTCGTAGGCCAAATACATAACTCACCAACTGAAACTGGATTCATGCACAATGTCCTAACACAGAATGCAAAACAAAATGCAAAAATTTTAAAATTTTGACAAATTTTAACTATTTACAACCTACATGCACTAAATGAACTAACACAACATGACATGAACTAACTACATGCAAAAACAAAACCAATACCCCCAAACTTAAAATGCTAAATGTCCTCATTGAAGGTAAAGGTAAAAAGAAACTCCCCTAGTCAGCCTCGTCTGCTACATGAAATGATGTGGTGCTCAGTTTTTATAGAATTTTTCTTTAAGTCTAAATCAACCTGCATGCCGCGCTAGCCGTGCGTCTATTTGCTTTGATTCCGACTCGGCCGCGCCCATCCCCAGATTTCTGATATGCACCCTGTTTCAGGCATTGAGGATGGGGCGTTTGACTTTCGCTTCATTTCAGCAATCAAAACCTGTGAAAGGCATAAAATCTTTATTAAGCCCTCTTAACTATCAAAAGTAAATACTAACTATTTACATTAAGAGAATTAAATATGGAACGATATATGCATTTAAATTCCCAAAAAATTCTCTATGAGCGTATATGCAATGTACAAGTGCATCAAAGTATGTGCAATAAACTTCATAGACCCAAAAATATACGCATCAATGCCTAAGTTCAAAAAATATAGGCAATGAACTCCTAATTCTACGAGCATTAAAAAATTTAACTAAGTTAAACTACGAAGAATTAAACAAGGGGGAGGGAAATATGATAGAAAACAGGTAATGGAGAATTAAACAAGTAGGGAGAGAGAGAAATGATGGGGTGCCTCCCATCGAGCGCTTGATTTATAGTCCTCTAGCTGGACTCAGTTTGAGATTACTATCCGATCCCCCGACGATATTGGAGAAACCCTCCATCCATTAGAATTGCCGTGTACTTTTGGAGGCTCCCCATCATGAGAGGACTCGGATTTAAACTACCTAGCACATGATTTATATAGGAATTCCCCGTGTTGAAGGTTGGGGAGCTAGGCACTGGTTCCGTTGTGTTCGTGAAATAAATGGGGCATTGAGGTTCTACCAACACAATGGTCTCTTCTTCTATTCTCTTTTCTTCGTGCCACCATGGTTTCAGAAGTGCGGACTCTCTCATGTCATTGAGATCCGGCTCTGTGATGTGGCTACCAAGGGGGCAAGGATGTACAAACTTCACTGGCTTGTTCCACTTAGGTTGAGAAGGCTCTTGGGGTATTGTCACGGTTGGTTGATACTTTTCCACATCCCCCATTGTCTCCTCTATATCCATTGCATTTCGCTAGTCCAGCTGCAAGTACACTTCTGGCTCTTCATCAGTTTCTGTATCCATATCATAGCACCACGTATGCTGGGGATCATTACTTATGGCTTCAGTTATTGGAGGTACTTGATTCTGAAGATTTTGTGTCTCTTGCTCACACACTTCCTCCGTTCTTAATGCCGTGCTAATTTGCTCTACCCAAGTCTGAATATCCTCAATTGACTTCTGTTGTTCGACCAAGATCTCCTTTGTTGATGCTATGGAATTCCCCCACAAAATTTCCAATCTTCCCTTTTCTGTTTCAGTCTCGAGATCCATGTACTGAGCCTCACTAGTTAGAGTATTGCTGATTAAGGCCATCTGAGTCTAAAAATTTTGGTTTGATGGTTCTTGGCTCCTAAGCATCTTTTCTTGGTTTGCTGAGCTCCTATACATGAATTCCATTGTTGACTGTTCTCCTTGCAAATATGGAGATTGATATGGGGGGGGGGGGTTCAGGTGCGTAAATTGGACTTTGATCGCAGTATTGGTCTTGATAGCTCACAGTATGGGTCTGCATCCCTTGCTCATCCTCTTTCATCAAGGCCATACTAATTTGCTCTACCCAGTTATGAATATTCTTGACTGACTGTGCTTGCTCAATCAAGATGTCCTTCAATGATACTATGTCACCTCCTTCCTCCAAGGTTGCTTTTTCTGTGTCTCCCTCAAAATCCATGTATTGAGGCTTATGAGTTGGAGTCTGGAAGGTGCATTCTGGGGCGCATGCGGGATTTGGATCCCAATATTGGTCTTGATAATAGTCTGCTGAAGGGTTTGGGTGATACCCCCAATCTTGTTGATAATTGGGATAAGGCTCATTGTAGGAGTACTCACCCCCATACTGCTCCTGTCCATAACTGATAGGCTCTTGATGGCTCGTATAGCTTCCAGCACCATAGTCATAAGTCACTGCTGTCTCTCGATTTTGTTGGGCTGAAACAGCATCCAACTTCCTTGAGTGAATCTCTAGCTGTGCTGATAATGCGGCAATTAGGTTGACGCCATCATTCCCTACTTCCCATGGTTGCTCTTGCCTTATGTAGTTCCATGGATAGAAATTTAAGTCCATTGTTCCTGAAAAGAAAATATAGGAAGAGAATTAAACAAAAATAAAAATGTTTAAATTAAGACTAATTTGATTGAAACTAATGTTATCCAATTAATTCCCCAGCAACAGCGCCAAAAACTTGTTGTCCGATTTATATGATGACAATTAACGCGCAAGTATACGCAGTCAACAACTAATAAAGTGTAAGTACATACATCGTTCCCACGAGGAATTAACAGATAAAAGGTCGCCAAAGCACCTGAAGCTTGGGTTCCTGACTTCTGGTCTGGATAATGGCTCGGGCGGGTGGCTATTGTGCTTGGGCCCGGCACGGTCGTACGGCACCTGAAGCTTGGGTTCCTGACTTTTTGCTGCTGGCTCAAGGCTGGTTGCTTCATGCTTGCCTTCTTATGGACCTTTAGCCTCGTAGCATCGTTCATTTGCCTCTTCATTCCATGCCATCATCATGTTTTTCTTATGATTCAAGCCACTTTCTGTGTCTTGCCCCATTTAAGCCATCTTTGGTCCTTTTACGCTCAATTTGCACTCGGAGAGTTCCTAAACATGAATAATGCAAAACAAAGGAAAAACATATTAAAAGCACAGGAATACTCGAGTTTAAGCAAAGAAACAAGCTGGTTACTATCCGAATAAGTGGTCATAAAACCACTTATTATGGAGCCTTGGGGACAGATTCTGAGGAGACCTTATTTAGTAGATATGCAGCCGCTTTTAGGGTATAACCCTAGAATGATACTGGAAGAATGGTAAAACTCATCATGGAACGAACCATGTCCAATAATGTTCGATTTCTCCTTTCAGATACTCCATTTAACTTTGGTGTACCTGGTGGAATCCATTGTGAGATTATACCATTTTTTTTGAGACAATTGAGAAACTCACCGATTAAGTATTCACCACCTCGATCTGATCGAAGAATCTTAATACTTTTGTCAGTTTGATTCTCTACTTCACTTTTGAACTCTTTGAACTTTTCAAATGATTCAGATTTATATTTCATTAAATACATATATCCAAATATTAAGTGATCATCAGTGAAAGTAATAAAATAAGAATACCCTCCTCGTGCATTCGTTGTCATAGGCCCACAAACGTCTATGTGAACCAACGCTAACAACTTTGTAACTCTTTCTCCTTTTCCACTAAAAAGTGATTTAGTCATTTGACCCAAGAGAAAAGATTCACAAGTTGGATATGATTCATAATCAGATATCTCTAAGAGTTCATCCTTATGCAACTTGGATAATCTTGTTTCATTGATATGATCGAGTCTATAGTGCCACATATAGGTATAATTAACATCATCTCTTTTTCTTTTCTTAGTTTGTTCTATTTGAAGTATATTTTCATGCAAGTCAAGTATATAAAGTCCATTTCGCAGATTACCAACACCATACAAAACATTATCTTTATAAATAAAACAACTGTTGTTCTTTATTATAATGTCAAATCCATCCATATCTCATACAGAAATAGATATAATGTTTCTAATGATATTCGAAACAAAATAACAGTTATTTAAACAAATGGACTTTCCCGTAGGCAGTGCTAAACAATAAGTGCCTACAGCTAATGCAGCAACCTTTGCTCCATTTCCCACTTGTAGAACAACATCATCCTTGTTCAACTTTCTACTTCTGACCAGTCCCTGCACAGTATTACATATGTGAGAACCACAGTCGGTATCCAATACCCAAGTAGAATTTTGACTTTTTAAAAAATTAACTTCAATTATGAACAAACCTTGATTGGAAAACAAAGTTTCTCCAAGTTTCTTCTCTGCCAGAGACTTCTTGCAATTCCCCTTCCAGTGACCCGGCTCTTTGCAATGGAAGCACATTTCTTTGCTATCTGGATCAGGTTTCTTTTGTTCATTTATGTTCACCTTGCCCTTAGCCTTCTTAGATTTCTTCTTTTTCAGAAGATACCTTGGGCCTCTTCTTTTTCTTGGAAGAATCCACCATTAAGACATGGTTTTTCTTTGATGGGAAGTGACCTTCTACAGTTTTCAACATGTTAAGTAATTCAGGCAAGCTGACATCTAACTTATTCATGTGGGAATTAACAACGAACTACGAGAAGGTCTCAGGGAGTGACTGCAAGACCAAGTCTTTGTTGGGTTTGAAGGAAATCATGGCGCAATCAAATTGCAAGATTAGCGAAAGCATGGTATATCAGAGTTTAAAAAATTTCTACAAAACCATTACTCGGATCATCATTTATGCATATTATTAATTTAAAACGACAAATAAAAAGTTATGGAAATCATACCCTTGTAGAACGAAGCTTCCACAGGTATAAGTTCAACTCCTTGTTCTTCGCGATCTCCTAGAATTATCCGGGTTAGATTCCTTCCTCTGATCAATGTTAGCCACCCAAGTGTTTGGCCTCTAGAGGTGATCCACCAAGGAAGAGGAATTATCAAGAAGAAGGGTGGTTGGCTAAACCCTAGTTTTCTATCCTCTATAGAAAATGAGTACTCTTCAACAATTGGAATTGCATCAACTGATATCTAAAATAAGACTCATCTTATATAGATATTAGTCAACCCTTCTAATCCAATTAGACATAGGGTTTCATTTAATTAATTAAACTCCTTTAATTAAATAGGCTTCCCAATTATATTGGGATTAATTAATTGAACTCTTTTAATTAATTTGTTTCCTAATCTTATTAGAAATAAATGAGAGTACTAATATTAAATTAATTCCTAAACAATTTAAGAAATTAAAATAATAATAATAATATTAATAATATTAATAAGACTTCTCTTATTAATTTATATTTAATTACTATTTCCAAAATATTAAATAATAAACATTAAGCTATTTAATTTATTCTATCACCATAGATTAAATTAATTACACTTAATGCATTAATACGATTATGCCATTACCTTCTTAAATAATTATTCTTCCTTTTATGGTGTGACCCTTTAGGCTCTCCATATTAAACCGATTGTGAATAAATTAATTAGAATAATTCTAATCTTATTTAAATAAATAAATTAAACTAATAATCTATTTAAATAAATAATATTTATTCTACAATAGGGATAAGTCTCCCTAGCGATCAACGACTTTTTAGATAATATAGATTTCAACTTTAATCATAAAAGAACATGTGAGTAAATAGTTATCGTACAATTCAATCCTTCCACCATACAATGTCCCAATTAAATATAAGACATGGAATTACTGTCACGTCTTATGTTATTTAATCATATGTATTTCGATTGGAAAATGCACAACTCCAAATAATGCAAATTAGAAACTCCTTTCTAATTTCATTCTACCTTGACCAAAGACTACTGAGATGTCATTTAACGAATCACATAGGACATATCTCTTCTTTTACTAGAAGTGATAGATTCTTTATTGATCATTCATTATCTCCATATGTAACTCATTATATCCAAGCATACCCTTTGATATACCCTAAGGGTCTTAAGGAATAAGTCAAAGTATAATTTATTACACACAAGATACTTTGATGATCTCAAGTCCAAGGATCACTTGTACTACTATCACATTAGGAATTTCTATTGACAGACAAGTAAAACTTCATTAGGTATTCCATAGTGAGTCACATTCAGTGAACTTATTCTCCGATAAGCACCTATATACTTCCTTTAGTGTCTCCACAGAAATGATCATGAGATCAATCATCCTCATCCAATGAGCAAGCAACATATGTACTAATCTATCCAGATTTACTAATCCCCTTTTTAGTAATCCAACGATTAGGAACTATTTTAGTTTTAAGCTTTCTAAGAATTTAAATCTCATTAGCATGATCAACATCATAATTCTAAAAGCATTGCTTAAAACTATGGGCTATTTACATATTATAAAAATAGCATCATGTAGATAATTAAATGTCTTTAATAAATGAATACTTTTATTAATAAATAAATAAGATCGTCTCCAAAGTATATGCTTTATCATCATACATGATTGGCTTGTATGCATACTACTTTCAATCTCCCACTTGCACTAAAGCCAATCGTCATGGTATCTCAGACCCATCTTCTCTGAGTGATGATCAAACTACTGTTATGTTAAAGCTTTAGTAAATGGATCTACAATGTTGTCTTCAGAGTCTACACGCTCTAAGGTGACGTCTTCTCTTTTAATGATTTCTTTAATCAAAGTGCCGCAACACATGTTTAGATTCAAGATGAGACTTAGGAACTATTCCTAGTTCTGTAATGAACTTTTCATCTGAAACATCAACTTGGAGCTTCACTTATAGTTACATACTTTATCTTTGTCACTAAACCAGCAACCTTTTGCTGTTTAGAACCTTTCCAATTCACTGCACCACCTTTCAAGGTAACGACTTACCCTAAAGTGGATTTGTTGTCGTCTTGGTCAGTCTAAAAACTTTAGTCTGTTTAGTTCTCTAGTTTAATTCAAACCCATCATGTATCATGATGACGTCCTTAGTGTCAGTTAAGTACTTTGAGATATTTATCACTGTCTTATAGTGATCTTTTCCAGAATATGACTGATCAACATCAAGTCTCGTATATTTCATTGCATACATGATAGTAACTCATGCGATCTCCCTTTTATTGAGGACGATTATAGAGAGATACACTCCATGGCTCATCATCATGAGACACCTTTTGGAGTTTGTCATTCTAAACGCCTTTAGTATCTAATGAATATAAGTTCCTTGGGTCAAGCCGAACATCCTTTTAAATCTATCTATACAGATTTATATCCTTAATGTAGGATGTTATACCCAAATCATTCATGGAGGAATGTTTAGACAACTTTATTTTGATCGATTTTAGTATAGTAATATCATTCTCTATCAGTAATATATCATCAGCATATAATACAAGGAATGAAACAGCGCTCCCACTAACCTTCTTGTACACACATGGTTCATCCTCATTTTTGATAAAATCAAACTCTTTGATTGTTTTATCAAAACGAATGTTTCATCTACGAGAAGCTTACTTCAATCCATAAAAGGATTGTTGTAGCTCATATACATGAATTTCTTTAACCATTGAAACAAATCCATCTGGTTATATCATACATACATTCTCCTCTAATAATTTATATTTAAGGATGGGCGACTCCACTTGTCCATTTTGCGAGATTTAGTAATAATAAGCTGCAATCGCAAGTAAAATCCAAATGGTCTTGTGCATTACTTCAAAGATTCCATTTTAGATTTTTTGGTTATCTACCATTTCTCTGAGTCTTAATTACTCATAGCCTGTTCGTAATTCAATGCATCATCATCATTCATGACGTGTACCTCATCGTCATCCTCTATGACGAATTCATACCTTTCAGGTATCTTCGGTACTCTTCCAGATTTACGAATAGGGTGTTGTACAGTAGGTGTTCTACTTGGACAGTTTCATTCAATTGATCTCTAGTGTTTCGTGGTTCTTGAATTTCTTCAAGATCTATTTTTCCTCCAACTAGCCTCTTCAAGGATAAACCCCTTTACTAAGAAGGCAATGTGTTTTGCAACAAACACCTTTTGCTCAGTAGAATTATAGAAATAATATCCCAAACTTTCTTTAGGATATTCCACAAACGTGCACTTATCAAATCTTGTCCCAAGCTTATCATTTTGAAACCTTTTCACATAAGTTGGACATCCCCAAATCTTAACATGCTTAAGACCAGATTTCATCCCTGTCCACATCTCATATGGAGTCTTGGGGACTGAATTTCGAGGAGACCTTATTTAGTAGATATGCAGCCGCTTCTAGGGTATAACCCCAGAATGATACTGGAAGAACGGTAAAACTCATCATGGAACGAACCATGACCGATAATGTTCGATTTCTCCTTTCAGATACGCCATTTAACTTTGGTGTACCTGGTGGAATCCATTATGAGATTATACCATTTTCTTTGAGACAATTGAGAAACTCACCGCTTAAGTATTCACCACCTCGATCTGATTGAAGATGATTAATACTTTTGCCAGTTTGTTTCTCTACTTCACTTCTGAACTCTTTGAACTTTTTAAATGATTCAGATTTATATTTTATCAAATACACATATCCAAATATTGAGTGATCATCAATGAAAGTAATAAAATAAGAATACCCTCCCCGTGCATTCGTTGTCATAGGTTCACAAACGTCTGTGTGAACCAACGCTAACAACTCTGTAACTCTTTCTCCTTTTCCACTAAAAGGAGATTTAGTCATTTTACCCATGAGACAAAATTCACAATTTGGATATGATTCATAATCAGATAGCTCTAAGAGCCCATCCTTATGCAACTTAGATAATCTTGTTTCATTGAGATGACCGAGTCTACAGTGCTACATGTAGGTATAATTAACATCATCTCTTTTTCCTTTTCTTAGTTTGTTCAATTTGAAATATATTTTCATGCAAATCAAGTATATAAAGTCCATTTCGCAAATTACCAACACCATATAAAATATTGTTATTATAAATAGAACAACTTTTGTTCTTTGTTATAATGTCAAATATATCCATATCTAATACGAAAATAGAAATAATATTTCTAATAATATTCAGAAAAATAAAAATTATTTAAATAAATGGACTTGCCTATAGGCAGTACTAAACAATAAGTGATTACAGCTAATGCAGCAACCTTTGCTCCATTTCCCACTCGTAGGACAACCTCATCCTTGTTCAGCTTTCTACTTCTGACCAGTTCCTGCACAGTATTACATATGTGAGAACCACAGCCGGTATCCAAAACCCAAGTAGAATTTTGACTTTCTAAAAAATTAATTTCAATCATGAACAAACCTCGATTGAAAGTCGAAGCTTCTCCAAGCTTCTTCTCTGTCAGAAACTTCTTGCAGTTCCTCTTCTAGTGACCCGGGTAGTTTCAATGGAAGCGCATTCCTTTGCTTGCTAGATCAGGTTTCTTTTGTTCCTTCATGTTCACCTTGCCCTTAGTCTTCTTAGATTTCTTCTTTTCAGAAGATATCTTGGGCCTCTTCCTTTTCTTGAAAGAATCCACCATTAAGACATGGTTTTTCTTGGATGAAAAGTGACCTTCTGCAGTTTTTAACATGTTAAGTACTTCAGGTAAGCTGACATCTAACTTATTCATATGAAAATTAACAACGAACTGCGAGAAGGTCTTTGGGAGTGACTGCAAGACTAAGTCTTGACTCAACTCCCCATCCATGACGAACCCAAGCTGTCCAAGGCGTTCAATCAGATTGATCACCCTTAGGACATGAGTCTCAATAGCGGTGCCCTTGGTCATCCGAGATCGAAAGAGCTCCTTAGATATCTCATATTTGGCAGTCCTACTTTTTTCACCATACAACTCCTTGAGGTGAAGCAACATAGTAGGAGCATCCATGTTTTCATGCTGACGCTGAAACTCGTTATTCATGGATGCGAGCATGATGCATTGAGCCACAGATGCATCATCTTGCCACTTTATAATGGTGGAAATCTCTTCCTCAGAGGCTAGTTCTAGAACAGTTCCAGGGACAGGTGAATTTAGGACATAAGAAATCTTTTCAGCAGTGAGAACTATTCTCAGATTCCTTAACCAGTCCGTGTAATTCGGCTCGGTTAGTTTGTTAGCATCAAGTATGCTACACAATGAAATTAGTGATTTCGACATTTTTAAATTTCTATATATGAAAAGACAATATTTTAGCAAATATTCATTTAATTAATTTTATAAACCAAAAAAATTAGGTCTTATTTTAAATTGGTATCTCCCACTATTTTTTTCAAAATATATTACCCTCACTTATATAGTTCGACAACATCTAATTAAAGATTTGCTAGTGAGAATAAGGATCTCATTTCAAATATATATTTTTGTGTGTGCACAACAAACAATATATAAATAAATAGATAGACAACTCTTGTCAATTACATCGACATGTAACTCCTTGTATTCTGCCTTATAGATCATAATGGTCAAGTGTGTGCACATCCGAACTAAAATGATTTAAGTTAAGTCCAACCTAGCACTCCATATATTCAAAAAAGAAAAATTGTGTCCTTGTGTGTGCACAACAATACAATATTATTCAATTAACTTTATAAGCATCAAATGTGATTAAATTAATATCGTAAATACTTAATACTTGCCTTGTGTGTGCACAACAAACTAATATTAAATATTTAATACTCTATTAATTTATCATACTAGAAGACGACGTTCGATATTCCAAATATCATTGAACGTTTTAAACTTAATATGATTACTTTGAGGGGTTTGTTATTATTTGTCTAATCTTGTTTAGCGCGCATGCACACACACACACACACACACACACACACATATATATATATATATATATATATAAAATACGGGTCATTTAATTAAACATGCGAAGCATGTTTGCATAAAATATAATATATATAATACTTAGCATGCACATATAGAATACTATATTCTACCAGGATTGATTATGGACTTTTATTCTAGTTTGGTTCACTAGAGCCACCAAGTGAACCAAAAAGTCAAACCTAGGAGTACAAAAATTTAAATTTAAACGTAACTATTGCATATAAACCCGGGCTCCATACAAACGGGTCTTCATGCGCTCCTCGCTCCTTGGTCTCCAATTTCTTCAAGATAATTCTAACTATCTATTTTACATAAACTATTTAAATTAAATAGAAACCGTGATCAGCAGTCAAGGGAAAGTACATTAGAGGGAGATAGAATTTTACATAAAAAAAAAATAGAAAAGACGAGGTACGTAGACCCCATTTAATAAAAATCATTCATTCAAGCATTCAACTAAAATAAAATCTAATCACATTGGTCAATAGTCCCATAATCAATCCCATTTATTATCATACATATCACCATATGCATCAATAAATAAATATTCATCTCAAGAATTAAAACATTCCATATATATATGAGTATCATTTAATGGGTAATTTAAAATTGCATGAAATCCAATTTCAAGATTAAAATAAACTCTTTATTTTAATTATAAAATTATTAAGAATATTATATATATATATATATATAGTAGTCACTTTTGAAACCATCCAGAATTCAACTTCCTTCAAGCTTTTTGAAATCCTTGCTTGGTTCCTTTTATAAAAAGACTTCGCACCATTATATATATATATATAACGTGAAAATCATGCAGGTCACTTCCCTTTTTGAAATCCTGCTATGAAGCCGTGACTAGTCAAAAAACAAATAGTTTTCGCAAATTTTATATGTTCGCGAATTGGACCTTTTCTTTTTGTTTTCTTAAAAAATAATTTATACAATAAAATTGTACCCAATAAATTATTCTAAATACATACCCATATGTATATGAAGTCAAAGCAATTAATAATTGCATAAAGGTTTGGCTCTGATGCCACTGTTGGGTTTGTACGAAATTATGGTGCAATCAAATTGCAAAATTAGCGGAAGCATGGTATATCAGAGTTTAAAAAATTTCTACAAAACCATTATCCGGATCATTCTTTATACATATTATTAATTTAAAACGATAAATAAGAAGTTATGGAATTTATACCCTTGTAGAATGAAGTTTTCACAGGTACAAGTTCAATTCCTTGTTCTTCGCGTTCTCCTTAAATTATCCGGGTCCTTTCTTTGATCAACGTTAGCCACCCAAGTGTGTGGCCTCTAGAAGTGATCCACAAATAAAAAGAATTATCAAGAAGGAGGGTGGTTGGCTAAACCCTAGTTTTTTATCCTCTTTTATTAATTATCTCAAATCGTTAAATCTCTAATTAATTAGAATAACATTATCCTTATTTAAATAATTCATTTAATCAAATAAGAACAATTAAATACATACTTTGAACAATAAAATTCTCTACATTAATTTAATTAATGTAACATATATAATTAAATTAATCTACCATAATTTCATCAATTAATTATTTAACTCAATAATTAAATTATCGAAAATATTTATTTAATTTAATAAATATTTAAATAATTTATAAAATTCTCGTTCGTCACATCTTTCCCCCCTTAAAAGAATTTTGTCCCTAGAATCTTGGTTCAATTAAATTCGTCCCGTTACATTTTTCCCCCTTACAAAGATCCTGTCCCCAGAATCGCTTACACATAAATTAAGTAAATAAATGCGGATAATTCTTTATCATATGCTCTTCGAGTTCCCACGTAGCTTCTTCAGCATTGTGGTTTCTCTAAATTACTTTAACAAAAGGTATGACTTTATTTCTGAGAACTTGTTCTTTCCTATCAACAATCTGAACAGGAACTTCTTCATAGGATAAGTCTTTCTCAAATTGTAGGGGTTCATATTTAATCACGTGTTTGTAATCGGGTTTGTAAGGTCGTAAGACTAAATCATGGAAGACGTTGTGGACATTCTCTAGCGCTGGAGGTAAGGCTACCTCATATGCAACTTCTCCAATCCTTCGCAGTACTTCTAAGGGTCCAACGAACCTCGGACTCAATTTCCCCTTCTTATCGAATATGATCTTCCCCTTCCAGGGAGAGACTTTCAAGAAAACAAAGCTACCCAATTCAAATTCAACATTTTTGCGGTGTGGATCGACGTATTTCTTATGCCTATCCTGAGCTGCTATCAATCATGTCCGGATCACTTTGACTATCTCTGCTGTCTCCTGTACTAACTCTGGACGAAGCAATTGCCTCTCGCTAACTTCATCCCAGTATAGTGGAGTTTTTCACTTTCTGCAGTACAACGCTTCGTAAGGCGGCATGCCAATACTTACGTGGTAACTGTTGTTGTAACCGAATTTAATGAGCGGTAAGTGATCGTCCCAATTTCCTTTGAAATCCATGATGCATGCTCTCAACATATCCTCCAATGTCTGGATCGTTCTTTCGCTCTGCCCGTCTGTCTGAGGGTGATATGTCGTACTCATTCTCAATTGTGTCCCTATACATTCCTCAAGTCGCTTCCAGAAGTTCAATGTGAAACGTGGATCTCGGTCGGAAACAATCGACACCGGAACTCCATGTCTTGAAACAATCTCTTTCACATATAA
Organism: Panax stipuleanatus; assembly: GCA_020205555.1. Taxonomy (NCBI): domain Eukaryota; kingdom Viridiplantae; phylum Streptophyta; class Magnoliopsida; order Apiales; family Araliaceae; genus Panax; species Panax stipuleanatus. Next base: position 20,079,315 of record CM035120.1, read on the forward strand.
CCTTGCCAACTAGTCTAAGTTGAATCTGATTCTGATCGTAAGGAAGTGTGTGGATTTCGTCAATCGATCAATGATAACCCATACTACGTCGCAGCCTTTCTAAGTCGTCGGAAGGCCAACCACAAAATCCATCGTAATATGTTCCCATTTCTATTCTGAGATCTCTAGAGGTTGTAGCAAACCACTCGGCCTCTGATATTCTGCTTTCACTTTCTAACAGGTCAGACACTTGGCAACATACTCTGCAACATCTCGTTTCAAATTCGGCGACCAGAAATGCAGTCGGAGATCCTGGTACATCTTGGTACTACCGGGGTGAATCGAATACCGTGAACTATGAGCCTTGCTCAAAATGTCTTCCTTAATTTCTGGCACTGGCGGTACCTAAACTCTGCCTTCGAATCTTAACAGTCCCTCACTGTCCATCTTGAATCTCGGTTCGGTTCCTTCAGATATCTTATTCTTTACCTTCTCACATTATTCGTCCTGAAGTTGAGCTTCTTTAACTTTATCCAATAGAGTTGTACCAGCATGTATCTGGAATAGCTTTTTGTCGGTCTCCATAGGGTACTTCACTTCCAATTCCAGCTTCTCCATCGCTGAAATTAGCTCCTCCTGGGCAGTCAACATCATCAATTCTCCCGACCCTTTCTGCTTAAGGAGTCAGCAACCACATTTGCATTACCCGGATGGTATAAAATCTCACAGTCATAGTCCTTAATCAATTCCAACCATCTTCTTTGGCGCATATTCAAATCCTTCTGTGTAAAAATATATTTCAGACTCTTGTGGTCTGTATATATTTCACACTTCTCCCCATAGAGATAGTGTCTCCAGATCTTCAAAACAAATATCACTGCAGCTAACTCCAAGTCATGGGTCGGATACCCCTTCTCATAGTCCTTCAATTGTCGTGAGGCATACGCAATGACCCTGCCGTTTTGCATAAGCACACAGCCAAGTCCTTTATGCAACGCATCACTATAAACCACAAAATTTCCTGTGTCATCCGGAAGAGATAACACAGGTTCCGAAATCAACCTCTTCTTAAGCTCTTGGAAGCTTTCCTCACACTTCTCCGTCCACACGAATTTCACCGATTTCCTAGTCAAATTCATCAGCGGAGTTGCGATCTTGGAAAATTCCTGAATGAATCTTCTATAATAATCTGCCAATCCAAGAAAACTTCTCACTTTCGACGGCATCTTTGGCTAATCCCAATTCATCACAGCTTCAACTTTGGAGGGATCTACCGAAATTTCGTCCTTATCAATTACATGTCCGAGAAATTGTACCCGCTGTAGACACTCAAAATTTCCTTTCACTGTTACAAACACTGTAGGAAGGCAAAGTAGTCAAATCCGATCACCAATATCGGTACTCCAGTCAAATCCGATTACCAATATCGGTATTCCAGTCAAATCCGATCACCAATATCGGTACTCAAGTCAAATTCGATCACCAATATCGATTCTCCAGTTAAATCTAATCACCAATATTGGTACTCCAATTAAATTCAATCACCAATATCGGTACTCAAGTCAAATCTGATCACCAATATTGGTACTCCAGTTAAATCCGATCACCAATATCAGTACTCCAATCAAATTCGATCACTAATATCGGTACTCAAGTCAAGTCTGATCTCCAATCGGACCGTCAGATCAACCCCGATCTCAATATCGGGCAGTCGAATCATCTCGGATCTCCAATCGGACCGTCAGATCAACCCCGATCTCAATATCGGGCCATTAAATCAACTTCGATCTTCAATCGGACAGTCAGATCAACCCCGATCTCAATATTGGGCAGTCAAATCAACTCCGATCTCTAATCAGACCGTCAAATCAATCCCGATCTCAATATCGGGCCATCAAATCAACTTTGATCTCCAATCGGACCGTCAGATCAACCCCGATCTCAATATTGGGCCATCAAATCAACTCCGATCTCCAATCAGACTATCAGATCAACCCCGATCTCAATATCAGGCCATCAAATCAACTCCGATCTCCAATTGGACAACCAAATCAACCCCGATCTCAATATCGGGCCATAATATCAACTCTGACCTCCAATCAGATCGTCAGATTAACCCCGATCTCAATATCGGGCTATTAAATCAACTCCGATCTCCAATCGGACCGTCAGATCAACTTCAATCTGAATATTGGACAGTCAAATCAACTCTGATCTCCAATCGGACCGTCAGATAAACCCCGATCTCAATATCGAGCCGTTCAATCAACTTCGATTTCTAATTGGACCATCAGATCAATCCCGATCTCAATATCGGGCCGTCAAATCAACTCCAATCTCTAATCGGACCGTCAGATCAACCCCGATTTTAATACCGGACTGTTAAATCAACTCCGATCTCCAATCAGATCGTCAGATTAACCCTGATCTTAATATCGGGCCATCAAATCAACTCTGATATCCAATTAGAACCATCAGGTCAACCCCAATCTCAGTATTGGGCCTTCAAATCACACTCGATTACCAATCTCAGGATGTCAACTCAGCCCCGGTCTCAATCCAAAAAGTACAGGCCAACCCTGATCGTAACCTGGGAAGTCAAGTCAACCTCGGGAATGAACCTGAAGCTCCACAACACCTCTAGAGGAAAACCTGGAATGACCAACTCAGCTTCAATTACTTACTGAGGACAGACAGACTCGAATGGGATCCAAGTCTTGGAAACAACTCCCGGAAGTCAACCAAAGGCCATGCCGACACTAAAGACAACCCCGGGAGGGGAAAAATGAACTATTTACCAAACCTAAGTCGATTCGGTCAAACTCAAGATGAATTGATGCCACCAAGGTTAAAATGAACCATAACGACGATCTCGAGTGCAAACAGCGCAAGACAGCTTAACGGATAAACTGCGGGGAATCAAAGACCTGGTTATGAACCCGTCTTCTTGGACCCAAAAAATGTTTTATCTCATGTCATTGTGACACTCTCAGCGAGGGCTTTCCGGAAAGGTATAGCACGCCTTAAACGGACGCTCCGATCAAAAGTTAGAAAGTTTCGACTTTGACCTCGCGTTTCTCGGAGTGCACGTACTTTGAGACGACCTAGCCAAATAGGTGGGCCCCAACAGAGGAGCCGCACCTCTACCTGTGGCAGCAGCAGGTAGAGTAGAGGCTCCCTGGCCTATACATATGAGGCCACCCCCCCTTATTTCAAAAAAATCCGAAGCGCAGCGAACCTCTGCTCGTTTGATTTTCTGATTTTTTCACCTCTTCTAAACCCAATTTTTTTTCACTCTAACACATAGATATACCCACATACTATCACATATCAGAAAATAATCAGTAGATTCTGACGTTTAGAGCCTACGATTTGGCAAAAAGATCGTGTAGCAGTCCATTGTAAGTATTTTTACAATCAGAAATTGGTTCCTACTTCTTAGCACTGTTTTGCATTAACATATCAAGTTTCGTTGTCTAAATATTCCCGAAACTTAGTTCTGTGACCGTTTTCATCAAAATTTGGTATATTTTTGTACATAAACTCAATTTCTGGCATTTCTACAACTTGGATTGACGATCCGTTAGCTCTATCAGCTTCAATGCACTAAATTCTTCATTTTGGCAACTTCGCCGGACAGGATTATCCTCCCAGTCCGGGTTTGGCCCTTTTTTGTATATATTTAACTGTATATATACTAACATTTTAATTCTGTCAAGCCCGAATGTCAAATTCGAGGTAGTTTACCGCTTTTATATATATTTACGTATATATAAGCGATTTTCACCACCACTGGGTTCTCTTCCCAGTCTTGGTTGACTACATTTCTGTCAATATATATATATATATATATTTATATATTTCAGTCAGGCCTGGATCATTTTGTGGCCTTTATATTGCTTTTGCACACTTCGCCATTACTCGGTGATCTTCTCAGTCCCTGGTTGACTACTTTTCAGTAAATTTACATTCCAGTTCGGCCTGGATTATTTTGTGGCCTTTTTACTGCTTTTATGTATGAATATGCATATGTAAGCAGCCTTCACCACCACTGGGTTCTCTTTCCAGTCTTGATTGACAACGTTTCTGTCAATATATATATTATATATATATTTCAATTCCAGTCCGGGCATAGGCGTGAAAACCCATCACCTTTTTTACTATTTTTCTATATATATATTTTAATTCTGTCCAGACTGGATCATTCCGTGGCTTTTATACTGCTTTTATAAATATATATTTTAATTCCAGTCCGGGCACCGGTGTTAAAACACATTGCCCTTTACAGCTTTTATATATAACTGTTATATATACTGCTATCACTTGTTTTTCATTCAACTGATGCTTTAAATATTCATTTGATATGAATCGATATTTTTTAGTTACAAAAGCAACCTCGCGTCCCTTAGATCGCTATCTAGTAGGAACGAGACGCTTCAGCCGTGCAAATCTGGATTTACTGAATGAATCCTCGGTTCTGGCATTCTTGGGATATATATCTATTTTTGTGCAAATTTGAACTGTGCAGGTTTATTGGCTACTCACATGTGAGCCTAGGAATCGTGGGATTCATGATCAAACCGATCAGAATCTAATTCCCACGATGGACAGACTCCAATTTACTAATGTTCCCTGCCGGTTTTTCTATAAAATGTACATACAAATACCTTAAAACGGTTATTCGAATTTAAGGTCTCAACATAGTGAAAATATGGTTTGTTATGTCAGAGTCCCTCCGTGGCTATCATGCCCATAAAGAGACCGACACTTGTATTTATTTCTATGGTCGAGGATGCTTCGCAGACCGAAAAATCACCATTCAAATGCAGCCTTAAGGCTATAAAGATAAAAATTGGAAGTATCAATAGGTTTCAATTCCTATGTCAGCGTAAGGGTTTGATAAGCAGCTTTCAAAACATCATTTTCAATTCAATCAAAAGAAAAGCTTTTGCAAATCAAATTCAATACTTTTGCAAATCAAATCAAAGACTATTTTCAAATCAAATCAAACCCTTCGTATATAGGTTCTTTGAAGCAAAGCACTACTTTCAATCAATCAAATATAGGCCTAATTTCAAACAGCATTCACACACGCATTTCAGTTTTAAGGAAAATATTGAAAAAATATGGTACCATGTTTACACGGGAGTTGTGGGGTGCCTAATACCTTCCCCACACTTAACCAAGCCTCCGAGCTCAAAATTTTATTTTCAAAGATCAAGTTTAGACAGTGTCCAGCTATTGGGCCTCTTTCAAACAAAACTCGGTTGAGTTGGTACAACCATTTTCAAATCTACCAACTGGCGACTCTGTAAAACTTTCAAATCGTCGACATGATACATGTTGGCTTTTTTCCTAAAAAAACCCTTCAAAATCTTTTTCGCAAATAAAAATAGTGAGGGTAGAGATAACTTAGGAAGAGACAAAAGAACTGGGTTGTGACCCGACCCGCGGATTTTTTATCCGACATCGACAGGTGGCAACTCTGCTGAGGACAGTAGAGGGCTTAGGCCGCTTTCAATCTTTTCAAATATTTCCCTTTCAAAATTATGAATGCGTGAATTCTGCGTCTCCACATTAATGAATGCGTGAATGCTTCATTTTTTGCATTGAATGAATGTGAATGAATGCTTTACTGCTTTTTTAGTGCTTCGTACCCATATTTAGTGCTTCACACCTATGTCATCATATGCATAATGATAAGGCACGATGTATGTGAATATATGTTGTGTTCCTCTCACAAGGAGCAAAACCCGTCGGTGATAAGTAATGTCTCTGGGGATCAGCTAAGTCTCTGGGGCTCATGAAAATGCACCACCCAGATTCGCTCCAGTTGAAAGATCAGATTAATTTCCCCTCTAGTAGATTGCGGTGATCTGGGGACCTTCATACCAAAAAGCCAAACGCGAGAGTAACCTAAGATAGGTCAGCCTCTGATTAACCAAATCCGTCGAGAAGTCTCTTCATGCCTTCCTCTTTAAATTCAATGTCCAGTTTTCAATATTTAACTCTTGTCATCCTGTCATCAAAACAACTAACCTCGGTTTTGCAGGATAAGAATAAAAAACACATCATTCATCCTATCCCTACCTACCTCAGGAAACTGACACGGCTACATTTTATTGTAGGTGAAAAATTGGCCCTGTTACAAGGTCTAAGTCTAAGAAAGCACTAGGTCCATCCACGGACATGACTTCGAGTGCTCAACCAGAACCCACCTTTGTATCTAGGGAAGAGTTAGAAGGACTGAGAAATCAGATAGCTGAATTAGCCGATTTTCTGAGAGAACAAAGCAAGGCCCTTAAAGGGAAACAAGCCCAAGCTCACACAGAATTAGGAATACCAGGTGATAGTGGTGGCAGTCAAGAGACTAAAAAAGCCTAAAATTAGATTCCTGGACCACAAAACCAGGACACAACCAACAAAACTCCTGAAATCATCGCCCTCAACAAAGAACAGGAGGCCGGTGACATCATGAAGAAAGTACAACAAATGGAGGAAACTCTCCAATCTATCAAAGGGACTGGGGCATTCGACAGTGTCAATTACTTCGACCTCTGTATTTTCCCCGGGGCTCGTTATCCCGAGAAGTTCAGAACCCCTAATTTTGAGAAATATGATGGGTTGGGAGACCCTTATACACATCTAAAAGTATTCATTGGAGAGCTCGGATCCTATGTAGAGGACGAGAAGCTTCAAATGCAACTATTCCAGAAGAGTTTGACTAGAGAAGCAAGAGCCTGGTATGCCTGTCTGGACAACTCTAAAATTCACAGCTGGGAAGAATTGGCCCATGCCTTCCTCAGTCAATACAGCTTTCAATCTCAGCTAGCTCCAAACAGATACCAAATAACCAAGATCAAGAAAAAGAATACTGAATCATTCAGAGAGTATGCCCAACGATGGAGGCGGGTTGCAGCACAAGTTGTCCCAGCCATGACTGAGTCTAAGATAGTCATGACTTTCATTGATATCCAAGAAGCGTCATATTATGAAAGGTTCCTAGCAGGCATAGGAAAACCATTCTCTGAAATGATCAAACACGGTGAAATGGCAGAAATGGGGCTCAAATCCTGGAAGATAAAAGATCTGACCTCCCTCAAAGCTGTCGCTGAACACATCCAGTCCAGAAATTATGGGAGTAATCCCCGGAGGGTACATAAAAAGAAAGATGAAGAAGTGTCCTTAGTGTTACAAGGACAAAATCTAAGGGGCGAGTCAAATAGTATGCCCATTCAAAGGAGGAATTATACCCCTTTTCAAAATCCAGCACAGCCTTCAAACCCTCAATTCCAGAAAAATATGGAGTTCAGGCGGCGAAGAACTTTCACCCTCTAGGGGATTCACTTGAGAACGTATTCAAACTTCTGACAGCTCAAAAGAAGATTGTCCAACTCCTTCCACCAACCAACACTAATGGACGGAATTTTGACCCAAGCAAGAAGTGTGCTTATCACTCCGGATCCCCAAGCCATGACACTCAAGACTGTTGGTCTCTCAAGCACAAAATTCAAGACTTTATTGACAATGGAGAGATTGTGGTAACAAAGCCTGAGCAACCTCATGTGCAAGACAATCCTCTTCCATAACATAAAGGCAAATAAGGTCAGGGGAGGAGAGGGCATCATAACCTGGGAGAGGTTTAAGGAGATGTTCTTCGAGATGTATTTTCTGACTAGCTCACAAAATCAGATGGAGGTGCAATTTTTGGAATTGAAACAAGGGAACATGTCTGTACCAAATTACGCTGCAAAGTTCAATGAGTTGGCTAGGTTTGCCACATACCAAGTGCACACCGACGAGAGGAAGGTAAGGAGGTTTGAACAGGTCCTGAAATCCTGGTTGTATAGCAAAGTGTCAATGTTTCAATTGAACACTTTTGCTGGGATACTAGAGAAGGCCATCCTCACTGAAGGTGGAAGCGATGCGGTGACCAAGTATAATCAGGATCAGAAGAAGAAGAAGAATGAAAGTGAAGGAAATAACAAGGCTAGTGGCAGTAACACGGGAGGAAGTAATAGTCAGAAGAGAAGGTGGAACGACAACACATCGACCGGGAATCAGCAGGGAAACTAGAAGAAGAGAGTTGAAGCATGTCCGACCTGCGGGAAAGCTCACCTGGGGGTTTGTATGAAAGGAAAATGGGTGTGATACAATTGTGGTCAGGAAGGCCACATAGCACCTAACTGCCCTAACCCAAAGAAGGCCGCTTATTTCACACGTGGGTCAAAGGACCACTTGGCAAGGGACTGTCCTAAAACAGCATCTGGAGGGGCAGGATCAGGAGGGAACAAGGGAAACAGCGGTGGAAATGCTCTAACTATCACGGGACCAATCGCAACCAACCGACCGACTGCCAGGACATTCAACATGACAGTGCAGGATCCTGTGTAGTCTCGCGATGTGGTGTCAGGTATCATTTCGATCAATAAAGTTAATGCTTATGTATTATTTTATTCGGGTGCTACTTGTTCATTTATATCTGATGACTTTGCTAAGAACTTAGGATTGCCTAAGGATGAATTAGAATACCATATGAACATAGAGATTGCGAATAGAAAAGTAATCCCTGTTAAGTACGTACACAAGAACTGTAGAGTGGATATTAAAAGTAACGTTATGAACGTAGATCTTATTCCGATTAGACTTGGGGAATTCGATGTTATTCTGGGAATGGATTGGCTATTCAATTATGGGGCTGTAACTGATTGCCAAAAGAAATGTATTAACCTTATGACTCCGTCAAAGGTTGTGTTTTATGGCAGCAAGTCGCCTAGACAAGCGAGTTGTCTGACTGATGATGCAGGCCAAGAAGTTGTTAAGACAAGGCTGTGTAGGATATTTAGCCTACATAGTCGATAGTCATAAAGAGAACCCAAAAATTGGAAGATATACCAGTCGTGAGGGACTTCGTAGACGTATTTTTGGATGATCTGCCAGGACTTTCTCCAGATAAAGAGGTTGAGTTTGTGATCGATTTGGCACCAAGAACGACTCCAATATTGAAGGCACCATACCGAATGGCTTCGGCAGAGATGAAAGAGTTGATGGTACAACTGCAAGAGTTACTGGACAAGAAGTACATACAATCGAGTGTATCGTCGTGGGGAGCGCCGGTGTTATTTGTGAAGAAGAAGGACATGACGATATGGCTCTGTATCGATTGTAGAGAGTTAAACAAGGTCATGATTAAAAATAACTATCCATTGCCTAGGATTAACGACATGTTTGATCAGCTAAAAGAAGCGAGGTATTTCTTGAAGATTGACCTGAGAAGTGGTTATGATCAGCTGAAGGTGAGGCCAGAGGATGTTCCGAAGATAGCGTTCAGGACTCGATATGGTCACTACAAATTTCTAGTGATGTCATTTGGTCTAACGAATGCTCCTGCAGCATTTATGGGCCTAATGAACGGAGTGTTCAAGCCATTTTTGGACAAATTCATGGTGGTGTTTATAGACGATATTTTGGTATATTCAAAGACCAAGGAAGAACATGTAGAGCATTTGAAGATAACATTAGAGGTGTTGAGAAGAGAGAAGTTGTACGCCAAGTTTTTGAAATGTAAATTTTATATTGAGCGGGTGTCAACGCCGGTTAAAAAATCTGCGGGTCGGGTCACAACCCGGATCTTTTGTCTCTTCCTAAGTTATCTCTACCCTCACTCTTTTTACTTGCGAAAAAGGTTTTGAAGGTTTTTTTTAGGAAAAAGGCCAACATGTATCATGTCAACAATTTGAAAGTTTTACAGAGTCGCCAGTTGGTAGATTTGAAAATGGTTGCACCAACTCAACCGAGTTTTGTTTGAAAGAGGCCCAATTGCTGGACAATGTCAAAACTTGATCTTTGAAAACAAAGTTTTGAGTTCAGGGGATTGGTTAAGTGTGGGGAAGGTGTTAGGCACCCTGATAAGTAGGTTTTATACCTACTTATTGTCTATCAACTTGCTAGGATTATGACTTAATCTCAGGTATTTTAGTGTCTTTTGATTTGTTTTATCTTTGTTTTGTAGATTTCAGTCAGGAAACTCAAATGGCATGGAATGGCATGATAAAGACATGAATTTGGCATGGAATGGGCTAAAAGGCTTCATGGATAGCTTATGATGAACTAGAGGTGGAGTTGGCATGAGGTAATGATAAAGGCATGTGCAAATGGCCTAAAAGTAGTAAGAAGTGAAGGAAAAAGAAGCAAGAAAGAAGCAGCAATGCAACAAGGAAAATAGCAGAAACCAGTAACGCACCAGCAAAAAATGCAGAGCTATGCAGCCGCGCCGGGTTAACAAAGGATAGACGTGCGCCCGCGTCGAGTTGCAGAGTCCAGAGACCACTCTGGGGAAGCGCGCGCCAGCGCCCCAAATGTACTACGGGGCCTCGCAGCCTCGCCGGTCAAGGCTGAGCTGAAAATTAACTTTTCATTTATATCATTTCTGCTGAGTGTATTCTATATATGGTGTATGTTGAAAAGAGACGAATATATCAAAAATTCATTACCGAGTTGAACAGTCTAGGGTTTAGAGAGCTAAGGAGGGTTTTGGAGCTTCACTTCTTTTCCCTTCTATTTCTAGTAGATTTCATTTCTAGGGTTTCATTTTGGGTTTGATTGTGGTCTGAAATTGACAATGAAAGCTTCATTTGGAAGGAGGATCATCAGCTTTGCATTTCTATCTCTCTTAATCTCTTACTTTCATATTTGCTTCTAATGTTTAGATCAAATCCCATAATGGTGAGAGGTTCAGAGATGAACTAATCTCCATTATGGGATTCTAATGAATCTTATTGCTTAGTTCAGTATTGTATGCCTCATTGATATGTATGATTGATTATTTATGGGTTGCCTAGCATGGTTGTATTGAATGTTTAGATGCTTGATCACCATCTACTGTAATAGTTTTTATGGAATTGAAAGAGGAAGTATAAGCTTAGATTTTGCCATGCTAGCATATGTTCATGAAGTTTGCATGTGATGAACTTTATGATTCGTAATCCGGATAGACATATACCGGCTTACCATATGTAGCCAATTAGGAACTTGCACTTTAATCGATATTGCTTGTACATCACATAGACATATAGTGATTTAGGTTTTATAGATGTTCATGTGATTTCTATCTCTTTTGTGGATATTATATGATATGGACTTGGGTTATTGAAAAATAGCCATTTCTCGCATTCGTGTTCTCGACTAGCAATCCTAGGTAATCAATTATGCTTGACATGAAGTGTGTGTAATCTGAATGATGCAATAGGTGAAGTTAGGATCCCATATTTCTCCCATTTGATCCAATCTTCTGTTAATTAATTAATTTTACTTTAAAATCAGTCTAGTCATTAATTCACACTTTGATACTCATTTAAGCAGCTGAAGATAGCTATAGAATTGTTGCATGATAGTTTAAACATAATTGCTTTTCTCCGTGGGAACGATCTTGATTTATCACTTTATTACTTGTCGGTCGTGTATACTTGCACGCATTTGTGTCCGTTTTGTTAACACCGAAACGGCTCAACAAGTTTTTGGCGCCGTTGTCGGGGACTAGTTTTATTACCATTGACATCATTTTTTATTAGATTTGTCTGACTTGAACAAATCTCTTCTTATCTCATTTCTCTTTTATTTTCATTTGTGTTTCAAGTACTTGTGATTAGTATATGCACACACGAGCCTCAAATCCTGAGTTGGTGCCTCTACAAGAAAATATTAACGACAGAGCTTGGAGAGCAAATACCAGAAATACTAACCCACAAGAGGAACTTGAACAACAAGAGAAAATGACAGGCGAAGAACAAAGAGCCGAAAATAGAGCATTGAAGGACTATTTAATACCGAAGATCACTGATCTATAGTCCAGTATAGTCCGGCCAGCGATAGGTGCAAATACTTTTGCGATCAAACTAGGGACAATCCAAATGGTTCAGAACACAGTCCAGTTTAGGGTGTACAGCTATAGAAGATCCTAATGAGCATCTCTTGAGCTTTATTGAAATATGCGACACATTCAAATTCAACAACGTGTCGGATGATGCAGTGAAACTTCGACTATTCCCATTCACCTTGAGGGATAAGGCAAAGAGTTGGTTGCATTCACTACCCTCAGGATCAATCACTACATGGGAGGACTTAGCACAGAAGTTCCTCGCCAAATTCTTTCCCATGGCTAAGACTGCTTAGATGAGGAGCGCCCTATCTTAGTTTGTACAACAGCAGGGGGAATCTTTATATGAGGCATGGGAAAGATACAAAGAGATGCTTAGGACATGCCCGCATCATGAAATGCCGGACTGGATGGTGATAAGTTCATTTTATAATGGTTTGGGATGGCAGTCGAGGCTGATCATCGATGCCGCATCAGGAGGAGCTCTGTGGGCCAAGGACTATGCGACATCATATGACTTAATAGAGACCAAGGCGGCCAATGAATATCAGAATCTGACATCCAGAATGTCACAACCAAAAGTAGCTGGAGTCTTGGATGTGGATGCCGTCACCGGCCATTTTCGCTCAAATGGCAGCGATGTCAAAGAAGATTGACTCTATGGATGAAAATAGAGTTCAACAAGTTGCATTTGTATGTGAGTTGTGTGCCGGAGCACACCCGATAGAACAGTGTGACATCACTATAGAGTCGGTTCAGTTTGTCAGCAACTATCAGAAGCCTCAGAATCAGTTTTCGAACTCTTACCACCCAAGCAATAGAAACCATCCTAACTTCAGCTGGAGCAACAACCAAAATGCTCAACAGCCTTAACAGTCTTAATACCAACCTCCTCAACAACAACCATACCAAAGTGCTCAACAGTCTCAATACCAACCCTACCAACAACAAAAATCTCAGCCACAACAGTCTCAACAACAGTATGCCCCGAGACAGTCACACCCACCTGGATTTCATCAACCACAACATCAACACAATCTAGCTCCTAGTCAACAATCAAAGGAGAGAGCTGAGATAGAAGAACTTAAGTTGATGGTTAAGAGCCAAGCGGTGTCTTTCAAAACATTGGAGACTGAAATAGGACAAATTACTAATGCAGTCTTAACAGACCGCAAGGGACTCTTCCAAGCAGTATGGAAGCAAATCCAGGAAGACGGGATGGCAAAGAGCAGTGTCAAGCTATTTCATTGAGATCAGGGAAGCATCTGGAAAGTCTGGAGACTTGCGTGGCAGCGCCCCAGGAAGAACAAAACCTGGCGCGGGCGGGCCCATGTGCAAAAAGTTCTGAGACAATTTTGAATAATGGGAAGGATGGGGGCAATGCAGTTGAGGCAGATAAGGAGGTAACCACTGAGAAAACCCATGTTCCACCCCAAGTAGTCTACCCTCCTACACCATATCCACATAGGATTCAGAAGCAGAAATTGGATAAGTAGTTCGCAAAGTTTTTGGAGGTATTCAAGAAACTACAGATAAACATACCCTTTGCCAAAGCGTTGGAACAAATGCCAAGCTACGCAAAGTTTATGAAGGGAATACTGTCAAGGAAGAAGAGGCTAGAAGACTATGAAACAGTGGCCTTGATAGAGGAATGTAGTGCCGTCTTGCAGAGAAAGTTACCCCCAAAGCTCAAGGATCTAGGGAGTTTTACAATACCATGCTCTATTGGGAAGTTGTCCTTCAACAAGTGCATATGTGACTTGGGGGCAAGTATAAATTTGATGCTGCTATCAGTGTTCACTCAATTGGGATTACCGGCTCCAAAGCCGACAAACATATCATTGCAGCTAGCCGATAGATCCATCACCTACCCAAGAGGAATTGTAGAAGATGTGTTGGTGAAGGTGGATAAATTTATATTCCCTACAGATTTTATCATCTTGGACTTCGAGGAAGACAAGAACATACCAATCATTCTGGGGAGACCGTTTTTAGCCACCTGGCGAACACTCATAGATGTACAGAAGGGAGAAATAACTATGAGGGTTCAGGACCAAGAGGTCACGTTCAATGTCTTCAAGGCTATAAAATTTCCCACAGATGAAGAAGAATGCTTCAGAGTTGATATGGTTGACAGGGTTCTACATGAAGAAACTGAACACTTGATGAGGGTGGATCCATTAGAGAGTACTCTACTGGGAGACTCCGACATGGAGGAGACAGATGTGGTGGAATACATCTAGATTTTGAATACGGTGCCTCAGATGAGAAAGTTTAAAATTCCCATCGAACCACTCAGACATACTGGGGAGTCATCAGTGCGACTAAAGCCTTTTCTAGGAGGTGGCTCCCACACTTGACCTGAAACCTCTTCTGGATCACTTGAGATATGCATATCTGGGAGAATCTTCTACGTTGCCGGTTATCATCGCTTCTGCTATATCATCCCATCAAGAGAGAAAATTACTGCGGGTCCTAAGAGAGTTCAAATCAGCTATTAGTTGGACCATAACAGACATCAAGGGGATCATCCCATCATACTACATGCACAAAATACTCTTAGAGGATGGCAGTAAGCCATCAGTAGAGCAACAAAGAAGATTGAACCCAATTATGAAAGAGGTTGTCAAAAAGGAGATCCTCAAGTGGTTAGATGCTGGAATAATTTATTCGATCTCAAACAGCTCTTGGGTGAGCCCGGTGCAGTGCGTCTCGAAGAAAGGAGGCATGACAGTCATGACAAATGAGAAGAATGAGCTTATACCTACCAGGACAGTTACGGGATGGAGGGTCTGCATGGACTATCACAAACTGAATAAAGCTACAAGGAAGGATTATTTCTCTCTCCCGTTCATTGACCAGATGCTAGATAGGCTAGCGGGACACGACTACTATTGCCTCCTGGACGGTTACTCGGGGTATAATCAGATTGTTATAGCCCCAGAGGACCAAGAGAAGACCACCTTCACGTGCCCATATGACACTTTTACATTTAGAAGGATGTCTTTCGGGCTATGCAACGCTCTAGCCACTTTCGAGAGATGTATGATGGCCATATTCTCTGACATGGTGGAACACAATGTAGAAGTTTTCATGGACAATTTTTTTAGTCTTTGGAGACTCTTTCGACATCTATTTGGAGAATCTGGTATTGGTCTTAAAGAGGGGTGTTGAGACTAACTTAGTATTGAACTGGGAAAAATGCCATTTTATGGTACAAGAAGGTATTATTTTGGGCCACAAAGTTTCTGGGAAAGGTCTAGAGGTGGACATAGCGAAATTGGAGATCATTGAAAGTTTACCGCCACCAACCTCAGTAAAGGGAGTCCGTAGTTTTCTCGTGCACGCAGGCTTCTACTGACGTTTCATCAAAGACTTCTCAAAAATTACTAAGCCTTTGTGTAGTTTGCTTGAGAAGGATGTTCCATTCAGATTCGACGAGGAATGCCTGGTAGCCTTCAAACACTTGAAAAAGAAATTGACTACGGCACCCATCATTACAACTCCAGAATGGTCCTCTCCCTTTTGAATTGATGTGTGATGAAAGTGACTTCGCCGTGGGGGTTGTCTTGGGACAACGCAAGGATAAGGTTTTTCATGTGATATACTATGCAAGCAAAACCCTGACAGACGCCCAACTAAACTACACCACCACAGAGAAGGAGCTTCTTGCAGTGGTATATGCTTTTGACAAATTCAGGTCTTATCTGATTAGGACAAACGTAGTTGTATACACAGATCATGCTGCCATCAGATACCTGATTTCAAAGAAAGATGCTAAACCTCATCTCATTCGATAGATAGTTCTTCTATAAGAGTTTGACTTAGAGATAAAAGATAGAAAGGGGATCAAAAACCAAGTGGCTAACCACTTATCTCGACTGGAGAACCCGGGGATGGACAGAAACAACAAAGTGATGATTAATGAGTCATTTTCGGATGAACAATTATTCGTGGTGCAAGGAAAGATGCCTGGGTTTGCAGATTGCGAACTTCTTAGTGAGCAATATTATCCCTTCTAACTTCACTAGAGCCCAAAAGAAGAAGTTTCTACACGATGCTAGATGGTATAGTTGGGATGAGCCATATTTGTTTAGGCAGTGCGTTGATAGAATGATCAGGAAGATACATCCCAAGGAGCGAGATGGAGAGTATACTGCAGGATTTCCACTCATCAGTTTATGGAGGACACTATGGGGGTGAGAGGACAACTGCCAAAGTACTTCAGGTCGGCTTTTATTGGCCAACATTGTTTAAAGATGCTTATAACTTTGTCCAGAACTGTGATCGGTGTCAGCGAGTGGGTGACATATCCAAGAGAAATGAGATGCTTATGAATATAATCCTAGAGGTCAAAATCTTTGACCTTTGGGGGATAGACTTCATGGGGCCTTTTGTCTCATCATGTGGAAATCTATACATCTTGCTGGCGGTCGATTACGTGTCCAAGTGGGTAGAGGTAGCAGCCTTACCAACCAATGATGCTAGGGTGGTCTTGCGTTTTCTTCAGAAGAGCATATTCACATGCTTCGGGACACCTAGAGCCATCATAAGTGATGAAGGAAACCACTTCTGCAATTGTCAGGTTTCTGCGCTTTTGGCCAAGTATGGGGTGAATCACCGTATTGCTACTGCATACCATCCCCAAATAAACGGCCAAGCTGAGGTGTCTAATTGTGAGGTGAAGCGAATATTAGAAAAGATTGTGAATCCCACGAGAAAGGATTGGGCCCTAAAGCTTGACGATGCAGTGTGGGCATATAGGATTGCTTACAAGACATCGATGGGTATGTCACCATATCAGCTTGTGTATGGGAAGGCCTATCACCTTCCTATGGAGCTTGAACACAAGGCTTACTGGGCCATAAAGAAGCTGAATTTTGACTTGAAGGCTGCGGGGGAGAAAAGGCTTCTCCAACTTAATGAGCTCGACAAATTCAGATTGCAAGCCTATGAGAATTCCAAGTTGTATAAGGAGAAGGTTAAAAGGTGGCACGAAAAGAAAATCATGGAAAGAACATTTGAGCAGGGGCAAGCAGTGTTGCTGTATAACTCTCGTCTCAGACTCTTTCCCGAAAAGCTCAAATCGCGGTGGTCGGGCCCCTTCACGGTGAAAACCGTATTCCCATATGACGCAGTTGAAATTTTTGATCAATACCCGGACAAGCCCTTTAAAGTGAATGGACAGAGGTTAAAGCATTATTATGGCGACGAGGTAAATCGAGAGAAGGTCACCTCGATTCTTTCCACCACATGACCAGTTCAGACAGAGTCAAGCTAATGGACTGTAAACAAGTGCTCGATGGGAGGCACCCCATAAATTCATTTTTTGCCCTCTTACATAATTCTTGTGATATGTCTCTAATTCTCTCTCTCATATTTAATTCTGGTAACTTATCTATATCTTTTCCCCCTGTTTAATTCTAAGCATGGTGAAACATTTTGAAAAATTTTGAACAATTTTGGTATTAGGAACTCATTGCCTATATTTTTGGACTTAGGCGTTATTGCATATACTTTTGGAATTCGGAGCTCATTGCCTACATTTTTTGACGTAGACATTATTACATATATTTTTGGGAATTAGGAGCTTATTGAACATATTTTTGAAGTACGAGCATATTGCATATACGCACATATATTAATTTTTGGGAATTCACATACATATGATTCACTTACATAGCATTGCTAAGGATTTAAGCGTACATACATCTTATATAGGCAAATTGTGATTATGGAATCAAGTTACATCTTATTTTTTATTGCTATGTGTGCAGGAAAGAAAACTGCTTGAAGTTGCTGCTTAAGCCTTCACATCATTACTACAAAAAACAGGAAAAATTTTGGCTGGGCTCAGGGCAGCGCGACCAATGTGCAGGCCAGAGAACCATTCTGAACAAGCGCGCGGTCACGCCCCATATAGAGTACAAAGCCGGGTGCCCATGCTTGACCCCAGCAAACTGCCAATTGGAAATTTTAAAAATCAGACACTATCCACCTTATGTTATAACTTCTTGACCGAGTCAGCCTCTACACATAACCTTCAAACTCTCCTAATTCCATATTATGTACATCAGAGCATATCAAATACACTCCATCTCTCCTCACATCTTGCCCCACGAACCCTACCCACAAAAACTCCATTTTCTCTATAAAATCTATTCCATCTCCCAGCCACTATCAACGCACCATATCAATTCGCTTCAAACAACAGAGTCGAGTTTAAGAAGAGATTTTAGATTATCTTCACTATTCAGAAGTTAGGGTTTGGAGATACACGATTTGCAGAGATATTCAGATAGTAGTTTGGGGTTATTCTTCAGATTCAAAGCTAGGGTTTGTTCATTTGGTGTGCAGAGATACAAGTTTGGGGGAGTTTCTTCAGAATTCATCACATCTAGGATTTGCAAGGGCAATTTTTTGA
The DNA here is from genome assembly GCA_020205555.1 of Panax stipuleanatus. Lineage (NCBI taxonomy): Eukaryota > Viridiplantae > Streptophyta > Magnoliopsida > Apiales > Araliaceae > Panax > Panax stipuleanatus. The sequence continues at coordinate 20,097,593 of CM035120.1, forward strand.
AAATCATCAATGGGGCCAAAATGAGCACGTTCTGCCGCTCCCGCATCACCCACTTACAGTGACCAGGGCGAGGACACCGTGGATTTAACTAGGTTCATTAGTCTTGATGCCCAATTGGAGTACTATTGGATCGCGGCCAAGATAGTTTTAAAAGAGAGGGGTTTAAAGCCGACAAAGGAGGATGGCCAATTGGTTGCCATGATCAGAGAGATGGGTTGGCAAGGGGTTTGTGCAACACCGTCGCCTGTCCCGTTGGCCATTGTCCTTGAATTTTATGCCAATGCTAAGGAAACACAAAATGACTTCTCTTTCGTGCGGGGCCAAACCGTCGACTATCACCCGGCGGCGATTCATGAGGTGCTAAGCTTGGCTCCAAACCCGTCTGACTAAGTGAATTAGGTCGAGGCAGAACATTTTGAAACCGACCTGGATCAGTTAATCAACGATTTGTGTGTGCCAGACATGAAATGGAAGTATAGGCAGGGCATCGATGAGTATACCACTTTCCCCGCCTCTGGTCTAAATAAGTACGCCAAGGCATGGAATCTATTCCTATGCATAAATCTGATGTCGTCCTCTCACCAGCACGAGATTACAGCCGAGAGGATTATCATTCTTTGGGGGATCATCACTGGGAAGCATATTGATGTCGGCCATTTTCTCCATCAGAATATGTTACGCTTCATGAGAGGTAGTACCACCGGGTCAATTCCATATGCATCAGTGGTGGCTCATCTGTTTGCTGAAGCAGGCCTCGATTGGGATGATGAGCAATTGCAGATGCCGAGTGGGGACATCAATCACGCCACCATTAAAAAGTTTGAAGATTGGGTTGGTGGCACGGCACACCCGCGAGAAAAAGGGTTCATCCTACCAACTCCTACAGTAGTTCCCCCACCGCAGCCAGCAGTAGAAGCTGGTCCTTCCATAGTCAGTTCAGAGTAGCAGAATCGCCAGATGAGGCGATTGAGAGGAGGATGGATGCACTTCATGGGAACTTTGCAGCATTCGTCGATGGCATGTCCCGTGCGCTGGCTGAGGCATTTGCTCAGCAAGGGACGCTTCCGGAATGGCCTATCTTCGGCTCCTCCATGCCATACCCGCAGCCAGATTCACCACCCGAGGAGGGTGGCCATGCCGATACATAGGGGAGTTTCCTGACCCTTTACTTCCAATGCGGACATTGAAAATTTTAAGTTTGAGGGTATTGGGTGTAGTTAGTAGTATTCGCATATAGTTAATTGCATATAATTTTAATTGCATGTTTAGGTTGCAGAGTAGTTGCATTCTAGTGCTTGTCAGTAGTTAAATTTTGGCATAATTATTTTTTTCAGTTTTAGTTTGTTTTGTTTATAATTTATTATGTATTTAGTTGCATTGCATAGCATAATCCCATATTTTTAGCCTGTTGAATTCCATTCTGGCCAATGATGACATTGAGATATGATAGATTTTTGGACTACGTTAATAGCTTAAGCTCAGTTATATTTTTATACATGATGTAGTCTATGCCTGTTTCTTTGATGTTACCAGATAGCACGGAATTGTTCTTATTTACTTGTTGGTTAGATTAGCACATGCTTGTCTTCTGAGGTGAAAATTTTGTTTTTAATGAAAGAATTGTGTAAGAAAATGAATAATGGCCTTAATGACACAAAAATACAAGTTTGGGGGAAACTGTGGGTATGCATGCTAAAAAGAAAAAGAAAAGAAAAAGAAAAAGAAAAAGAAAAAGAAAAGAGAATAAATTGAGAAAAAGAAAAAAATAGAATAAACACCTTGACTAGCTAAGTCTTGTGGCTTTTGATACTCGAGTAAGTAAGCCCTAGGGGATTGTCTCTACACCCAGCGCCCTAAGGCCTTTATGGTTTGGGAGTTGTTGGTCAAAAGCTTGATAAAGGGGTATCATTGAAAAGCCTAAGAGGGCTTAGCATTGCACAGTAGGGTGTAAACCGCGGGAAAGTGCGAATATCGCCCTCGTGTATGAATAAAAGCATAATAAGCCCTTGTTGAACCTTAGCTTGTATCTATGTGTTGGTTTGGTCATTGTTTTATGTATATGAAAAATTCTTGGCTTAAAACCTCAGTTTTCGTTCCTTAGAAGTATAGCATGTGGAATCTTTGCCTCGATCAAGCTTATTTGTGACAGAGCACAAACACACTACATCTTAGCAACAGGTTGTGATTTCCAGATTGTATGTCTATATGACTGTAGCTTGAGTTAATACGTTGTTCACAGTTCTTGTTATTTCTCTGAGGCACATCTTATTGGAATTCATAGCATGGCTAAAATTTTGGGATTCATTTTCATGTTAATTTAGTTTCATAACATGTAGTTTGCATTTGTGTCAGTTGCTTGAGGGCAAGCAATAGTTCAAGTTTGGGGGTATTTGATAAGTAGGTTTTATACCTACTTATTTTCTATCAACTTGCTAAGATTATGGCTTAATCTCAGGTATTTTAATGTCTTTTGATTTGTTTTATTTTTGTTTTGTAGATTTCAGTCAAGAAACTCAAATGGAATGGAATGGCATGATAAAGGCATGAATTTGGCATAGAATGGGCTAAAAGGATTCATGGATAACTTATGATGAACCAAAGGTGGAGTTGGCATGAGGTGATGATAAAGGCATGTGCCAATGGCCTAAAAGCAGCAAGAAGTGAAGGAAAAAGAAGCAAGAAAGAAGCAGCAATGCAACAAGGAAATTAACAGAAACCAGCAATGCACCAACAGAAAATGCAGAGCTGCGGAGCCGCGCCGGGTTAATAAAGGATAGACGCGCGCCCGCGCCGAGTTGCAGAGTCCAGAGACCACTCTGGGGAAGCGCGCGCGCACACCCCAAATGTACTATGGGGCCGCGCGGCCGCGCCTGTTCAAGGCTGAGCAGAAAATTGACTTTTCATTTATATCATTTCTGCTGAGTGTATTCTATATATGGTGTATGTTGAAAAGAGACGAACATATCAAAAATTCATTACCGAGTTGAACAGTCTAGGGTTTAGAGAGGTAAAGAGGGTTTTGGAGCTTCACTTCTTTTCCCTTCTAGTTCTAGTAGATTTCATTTCTAGGGTTTCATTTTGGGTTTGATTGTGGTCTGAACTTGACATTGAAAGCTTCATTTGGAAGGAGGATCATCAGCTTTGCATTTCTATCTCTCTTAGTCTCATACTTTCATATTTGCTTCTAATGTTTAGATCAAATCCTATAATGGTGAGAGGTTCAGAGATGAACTAATCTCCATTATGGGATTCTAATGAATCTTGTTGCTTAGTTCAGTATTGTATGCCTCATTGATATGTATGATTGATTATTTATAGGTTGCCTAGCATGGTTGTATTGAATGTTTAGATGCTTGATCACCATCTACTGTAATAGTTTTTATGGAATTGAAAGAGGAAGTATAAGCTTAGATTTTGCCATGCTAGCATATGTTTATAAAGTTTGCATGTGATAAATTTTATGATTCGTAATCCGGATAGACATATACCGGCTTACCATGTGTAGCCAATTGGGAACTTGCACTTTAATCGATATTACTTGTACATCACATAGACATATAGTGATTTAGGTTTTATTGATGTTCATGTGATTTCTATCTCTTTTGTGGATATTATATGATATGGACTTGGGTTATTGAAAAATAGCCATTTCTCGCATTCGTGCTCTCGACTAGCAATCCTAGGTAATCAATTATGCTTGACATGAGGTGTGTGTAATCTAAATGATGCAATATGTGAAGTTAGGATCCCATATTTCTCCCATTTGATCCAATCGTCGGTTAATTAATTAATTTTACTTTAAAATTAGTCTAGTCATTAATTCACACTTTGATACTCGTTTGATACTCAGTTTTACGCATATGTGACAGGCCTTCCCACAACTCTCGTGTAAACACGGTACCTCATCTTTTCAATATTTTCCTTAAAACTGAAATGCGTGTGTGAATGCTGTTTGAAATTGGGCCTATGTTTGATTGATTGAAAGTAGTGCTTTGCTTCGTTGAACCTATATACGAAGGGTTTGATTTGATTCGAAAATAGTCTTTGATTTGATTTGCAAAAGTATTTAATTTAATTTGCAAAAGCTTTTCTTTTGATTGAATTGAAAATGATGTTTTGAAAGCTGGTTATCAAACCCTTACGCCGACATAGGAATTGAAACCTATTGATACTTCCAATTTTTATCTTTTTAGCCTTAAGGCTACATTTGAATGGTGATTTGTTGGGCTGCGAAGCATCCTCGACCACAGAAATAAATACAAGTGTCAGTCTCCTCATGGGCATGATAGCCATCGGAGGGACTCTGACATGACAAACTATATTGTCACTATGTTGAGACCTTAAATTCGGATAACCATTTTAAGGTCTTTGTATGTACATTTTACAGAAAAACCAGTAGGGTACATTCGTAAATCGGAGTCTGTCCATAGTGGGAATCAGACTCTGATCGGTTTGATCATAAATCCCACGATTCCTAGGCTCACATATGAGTAGCCAATAAACATGCACAGTTCAAATTTGCACAAAAATAGATATATATCCCAAGAATGCCAGAACCGAGGATTCATTCAGTAAATCCCGATTCGCACGGCTGAAGCGTCTCGTTCCCACTAGATAGCGATCTAAGGGACGCGAGGTGTCTTTTGTAACTAAAAAATGCCGATTCATATCAAATAAATATTTAAAGCATCAGTTGAATGAAAAGCAAGTGATAACAGTATATATAACAGTTATATATAAAAGTTGTAAAGGGCGATGGGTTTTCACACCGGTGCCCGGACTGGAATTGAAATATATATATTTCTAAAATCTGTATAAAAGCCACAGAATGATCCAGGTTGGACAGAATTGAAATATATATATATATATATATATATATAGAAAAACAGTAAAAAGGGAGATGGGTTTTCACGCCTGTGCCCGGACTAGAATTGAAATATATATATTGACAGAAACGTAGTCAACCAAGACTGGAAAGAGAACCCAGTGGTGGTGAAGGCTACTTATAAATGCATATTTATATATAAAAGCAGTAAAAAGGCCACAGAATAATTCAGGCCGAACTGGAATGTAAATTTACTGAAAAGTAGTCAACCAGGGACTGTGAAGATCACCCAATAATGGCGAAGTGTGCAAAAGTAGTATAAAGGCCACGAAATGATCCAAGCCAGACTAAAATATATATATATATATATATATATATATATATATATATTAACAGAAATATAGTCAACCAAGACTGGGAAGAGAACCCAGTGGTGGTGAAAATCTCTTATATATGCGTAAATATATATAAAAGCGATAAACTACCTCGGATTTGACATCCGGGCTTAACAGAATTGAAATGTTAGTATATATAAAGTTAAATATATACAAAAAAGGGCCAAACCGGACTAGGAAGATAACCCAGTATGGCAAAGTTACCAAAACGAAGAATTTAGTGCATTAAAGCTGATAAAACTGACGGATCGTAAATTCGAGTTGTAGAAATGCCAGAAATTAAGTTTATGTAAAAAAATGTACCAAATTTTGACGAAAACAGCCACGGAACTAAGTTCCGGGCATATTTAGAAAACAAAACTTGATATGTAAATGCAAAATAGTGCAAAGAAGTAGGAATCACTTTCTGATCGTAAAAATACTTACATTGGACTGCTACACGGGCTTTTTGCCAAATCGTAGGCTCTAAACGTCAGAATCTACTGGTTATTTTCTGATATGTGGTAGTATGTAGGTATATCTACGTGTTAGAGTGAAAAAATTTGGGTTTAGAAGAGGTGAAAAAGTCAGAAAATCAAACGGGCAGAGGTTTTCTACGTTTCAGATTTTTTTAAAATGAGGGGGGTGGGCTCATATATATATGCTAGGGAGCCTTAGCTCTACCTGTTGCTGCCACAGGTAGAGGTGAGGCTCCTCTGGTGGGACTCACCCATTCGACTTGGTCGTCTCGAAGTACGTGCACTCCGAGAAACGCGAGGTCGAAGTCAAAATTTTCTAACTTTTGATCGGAGCGTCCGTTTGAGGCGTGCTATACCTTTTCGAAAAGCCCTCACCGAGAGTGTCACAATGACATGGGATAAAATATTTTTTGGGTCCAAGAAGACGGGTTCATAACCAGGTCTTCGATTCCTCGCAGTTTATCCGTTGAGCTGTCTTGCGCTGTTTGCACTCGGGATCATCGTTATGGTTCATTCTGACCTTGGTGGCATCAATTCATCTTGAGTTTGACCGAATCGACTTAGGGTTGATAAAATAACCATTTTGCCCCTCCCGGGATTGCCTTTAGTGTCGGCATGGCCTTTGGTTGACTTCGGGAGTTGTTTCCAAGACTTGGATCCCATTCGAGTTTGTCTGTCCTCAGTGTAGTCTCTGAAGCTGAGTTGGTCATTCCAGGTTTTTCTCTGGAGGTGTTGTGGAGCTTCAGGTTCATTCCCGAGGTTGACTTAACTTCCCGGGTTGCGACTGGGGTTAACCTATACTTCCTGGATTGAGATCGGGGCTGAGTTGACATCCTGAGATTGGTAATTGAGGCTGATTTGAAGGCCCGATATTGAGATCCCAGTTGACCTGATGGTTTTGATTGGAGATCGGAGTTTATTTGATGGCCTGATATTAAGATCGGGGTTGATCTGACAGTCCGATTGGAGATTGAAGTTAATTTGACGGTCCAATATTGAGATCAGGGATGATCTGACAGTCCGATTGGAGATTAGAGTTGATTTGACGGCCCAATATTGAGATCGAGATTGATCTGATGGTCCTATTAGAGATCGGAGTTGATTTAACTGCCCAATATTGAGATCGGGGTTGATTTGACGGTCCGATTAGAGATCGAAGTTGATTTGACGGCCTAATATTGAGATCTGGGCTGATCTGACTGTCCGATTGGAGATCAAAGTTGATTTAATGGCCCAATATTGAGATCGAGGTTGATTTGACGGTCCGATTGGAGATCGGAGTTGATTTGATGGCCCGATATTGAGATCGGGGTTGATCGAACTGTTCGATTGGAGATCGAAGTTGATTTGATGGCCCAATATTGAGACCGGGATTGATCTGAAGGTTTGATTGGAGATTGGAGTTGATTTGACGGCCCGATATTGAGATCGGGGTTGATCTGACGGTCCGATTGGAGATCAGAGTTGATTTAATGGCCTGATATTGAGATCGGGGTTGATCTGACAGTCCGATTGGATATCGGAGTTGATTTGATGGCCCGATATTAAGATCAGGGTTGATCTTACAGTCCGATTGGAGATCAGATTTGATTTGATTGCCCGATATTGAGATCGGGGTTGATCTGACGGTCTGATTGGAGATCGGACTTGACTTGAGTACCTATATTGGTGATCAAATTTGACTGGAGTACTGATATTGGTGATCGAATTTAACTGGAGTACCGATATTGGTGATCAGATTTGACTAGAGTACTGATATTGGTGATCGAATTTAACTTGAGTACCGATATTGGTGATCGAATTTGACTGGAGTACCGATATTGGTGATCGAATTTAACTGGAGTACCGATATTGGTGATCGGATTTGACTTGAGTACCGATATTGGTGATCGGATTTGACTGGAGTACCAACATTGGTGATCTGATTTGACTGGAGTACCGATATTGGTGATCAGATTTGACTGCTTTGCCTTCCTACTGTGTTAGTAATAGTGAAAGGAAATTTTAATTGTCTACAGATGCCCCTCTTTATCATGCTTATGCAATGTAATGGAATGAGCAGGATAAAGATTGCTAGACACTTGAAATGCAAAGATATTAACGATGCAATGCAATGAACTGTTGAAATATTTTCGCAGATCGCAACTCGCACTTTGTATCGCCAATTGTTTACCTTTATCGGTGCTTGTGTTGGGGCTGATACCAATGGTTTGATTCCCATCAGTGTTGTCGATGTTTGTTTGATGATGATAAACTGAAATATTTTCTACATTTCTATTGGGGAGGTCAATACTAGGATACCGCGAACTGCTTTCGTCATTTTCTGTTGGGGATGGCATCATTCTGGATAGCCTAGGGTGGTCGTTGGCAGACTACTACTGGTAATGGAACCACTGACGTACTGGTCATAGATGGGCTATCACAGATTGTTTTCGTCTTGTTCTGCTAGGGATGACGTTCTCTGCGATAGCTTCATAGATTCTGATGAGGTTAATATTATTGATACTACCTCGGTGCTTCTTTTGAAGATGTGTATAACAGATTCCATCATTGGTGATGGATTGCTACATTGCTTTCGTAACCGGATCATTCCCGATGCTTCGCGGAGGTTGCTCCAATGGCTAAGACGTCGCTGGGGTTGCACCAACGGTTGAACTGGATTCGGTCTATACCCGATACTTTTCTAGGTTAAAGCTAATGGTTGAACTGGACTTCGGTCTATACCCGAACTTCGCTGGAGTTGAACCAACGACTGAACTAGACTTCGGTCTGTTCCCGAACTTCACTGGAGTTGAACCAACGGCTGAACTAGACTTCGGTCTGTACCCAAACTTCGCTGGAGTTGAACCAACGGCTGAACTGGACTCGGTCTGTACCCGATACTTCGTTGGGTTGAAGCCAACGGCTGAACTGGACTCGGTCTGTACCCGATACTTCGTTGGAGTTGAACCCAACGGCTGAACTGGACTCGGTTTGTACCTGATAATTCGCTGGAGTTGAACCTAACGGCTGAACTGGACTCGGTCTGTACCCGAATTTTGGCAGTGTTGATTTTTTTAACAGTTTGATGCCGCTTTTCGGTAGTTTTTCAGCAATCTTCATATATAGGTCCCAAACATTGCTCTGAGATGGAAACCAAGGGTTTTCATAGAGATCCCTTTTCTGTCAGGATTACGCTGTTGAAACGCAAGATTTCAGGATAAACCGCTCAATCGCGTAGCGGTTTTTCTTCAGATTTGACTTGGCAGCACATAGAAACTCCATTTTAACCAGAACCGAACTGAGCCTGGGGGAGTGGGACCCACCCTGGGGAGCCGCATGTGGAGGTGAGGAAGCTGCATGTGGGCCCGCTTCTACCTGGGCTATTCATTGTGATGCGGGATTTTCATTTTTCAAGTTTCAGTTTTAAGTTCCAAACGGATTCTGATCTTCTTTTTTAGATCTACGGAGCTTGGACAGCTGTTTTCTGATTCCGTCAGTTCCTACACATTCAGCGCAACATAGGTAACGTTTTACGTCCTCTTTTCGCAAGTTTTAACCGTTAAAAACATGTAAACCACGTAGGGGGCTTTTAGACGTAATGTATGAAAAATGTATGCCTATATGATCTGTTAAATTTTTTTTGAGTACATATGTATGCATATCTTACTGTAATGCATGTTTGGATGTAAGAAAATTCAGATTCTGAAACAGTGTTATTTTGCTCTTTTTGAACAGTTTAGTCATCCTTTTTGAGGCCTAGTGAGCCTGGATTTTCAACTAAAAATGTTTATGGTAATTTGGCTACTATGTGAGGTTATTTTTGATTTTAATTCATAAATATGAACTGTTTTTATTTTTAGGAAGGTGTGCTACTGAATGGCCACCTAGTCATGCCTATGTGCATGCAGACAGTCCATTTTACAAAGGAGACTCTGGCAAAAAAATTTCAACACCAAAGCATTTAATAAACATTCAGTTTTGACTCTACTGGGGATTTTTGACCGTCCCATGCATGTTGTTAAGATTTATCTTTTGAAAAAAAAACATGCAGTTTTGACTTTACTGGGTACTTTTGACTGACCCATGCATGTTTTAGGACTTAAAGATGCATAGAGTACTGATTTAAATAATAAGCCACAGGTTTTAGGCTTACCACACCCTCTTTGAGGTGATTTGGAGAATTTGTACAGGTGATGGACCGTAATAGACCCGACAGTGCTAGCAGGGTATCCTCAGGTATTAGACGGAGGCGAGCTTCCGATGTTCCTCAATCGCGTCCGGCTAGACCACCTCGCCGGTTGGTAGAGTCAGTGGTTCGTCCAGCTCAAGACGAATCGTCGATTGACATTGATGACGAGCAGGCTGCTTTTGTTGCTCCCGCTCCAGTTCAGGCTCTATTGGAGGAGGTTCCAGGCATTGTTGTGCCTATACAGGAGCTGCTAGGTAACTTGAGTCGCCATCCCTCGAGATATCTCCACGTCAATGAGGTGACTTGAAGTTTTTCTCTTCTTGGATTCTTTTCTTTCTTTGGCCATTCTCGGGGCACAGGTTTTTGACATGGGTTGATTTTTTTGATGCAGGTTCCCGGCTTTACGCAGCCTTGAGGGAACTGGTTCAATGTGCATTCCCTTTATCACACTCTGCACAAGGATTACAGGGATATAGTTGATGGCTGGGGGGTTTCAGGCGTTTTTTTCCATCCTTCCCCGCAGCTGCCCCTGGGGGTATATAAGGGCTTTATCTGAGTGCTGGTTCCACCAGACTCAGTCCTTTCATCTTCTGGATTGTGAGGTGATGATGACTCCTATGGACTGCAGATTCATCTCCGGCATTGAGTTTGAGGGTGATCCAGTGCCTGTTGTGGATGACATCCCTCCTACTACCGTTCGGTCCCTGCTGGGAGTTTTTACGGTGACGCTTAAGGGTTGGTCGGTCCGATCTGGTACCTTGAGTATATATGCCCATAATGGGACTTTGCTAGAGCCTCTGTCGGATGGCCAGAGGGTTAGAGATCGCATTCTGAGGTGACAATTTTTGGTGATCATCAGGGGTTGTTTTGTGGCGGACAACTCATCTACTGTATCCTTCGCTCTGATTAGCGCTACCTGGCATGTAGAGCACCTCAGTGACTTTGATTGGGGTTCCTTTACCTTTGCCTATTTTCTTCGGGGCATGCGCATGCTTTCGGAGGGTTCGACGGAGGCTTGGTTAGGATTCTACCCGTTTCTGCTGGTGAGTACATCTTTCTTGTACCTTTTTGATTTCAGCATTTATATTTGTCAGTCTTGATCACTGAGGACTTTTGATATGGACATGGCCAGTTCTGGGCATTTGAGAGGCTTCCTTGCCTACGATCTGCCACTACTTTAGATCTAGAGACCTATCCTCGAGAACGTTGGCATCACTCGACTTTGACGGAGGTCTCTATTGCTGAGGGATTTACTCATGATCGCCTGTAGTTAGAGCTTTTAACGGCTGGATCGATCTCTTAGACGCCGTATAACTCTGAGTTTTTGATCGTCGGATTTGAGGGAGGCTTTCCCACTAGTTGGGAGTTTATATTGTCGACCCGTAGAGTCCCTATTTTGACAGAGGGAGGTTGAGAGCTCTATTTGGGAGAGCGTGCCATCAGGAGTGTTACGGGTGAGATTCGCAGTCCTATTGTTCCTTCTGCTTGGCATCATTAGCCGCTGATCATGTCGTTGACAGAGATCCCTATAGAGGGCATAGATGGCTTCACCCTATCAGAGGGTCCGTTCAGCCAGGAGGCATTTAGTAGATGGTGAAGCCCTCGTACTATTAGAGCTCAGACTCGTGCTACCCAGTTCATGGTAGACATGGTGCCAGGGTCAGTGATGATGACAGACTGGATAGCTTACCTCAGGGAGCCGACTCATTTAGACCAGATTACAGATTTGACCCGGGAGTTGGATAGGGCTCACTTCATTATCAGGCATTTTGGCCGAGATCCGTCAGAGGCATCTTCTTTTGACCCCTCCAGCTCTGGAGCAGGCCCCTCCTCAGGTCCATTTAGCAGTAGTTTTGTAGAGGCAGATCCTCCCTTATACCTCCCAGATATGCCTGATGACCACAGCTTTATAACTGCAGAAAAGATGGATCAGGTTAACCACCTGGACGTAGATTATCTGGATCTCTTCTGATAGCTATGGCAGCTATGTTTTTGGTCAGCCACTGTTTTGGCTATTCGGCGATTGTGCCATCATTTTTATAGATCACTGTTAGTAGTTGGGTGGTGGTGCCCCATTTCCCTGTACTCTTTATTTCACTTTGTATTATCAGACAGGGATGATGCCCGTAGTAGATAGTTTATTATAGATATTCATGCCATTTCCTATCTATTGCATCATGTTTATATTTGTCATCATACATGTATTATGTTATATGTATGCACTTAGACAGATGAGTTCAGATTTGACCGCTGGATGGTCTTGTGGTACGATGACACAGATGACGTCGTCCTCCGTTAGTCGTATTGAGCATTTACCACCGTCTGCAGTGGCAGCATTGTTGCGGTCCTGGTATGAGAGTCAGGGGGACAGTGGACCAGATGTTGGGGCACTCGTTGGCCCTTGCAGATTTATGAGTTCCAGACGGATTCGTTGAGGGTCTTTTGCCCTTCTGGATACCCGATAGGCAGGTTTTTTGTTTTAGACGGCGTGAGCTGACGCCGACTCTGGAGGAGTACCAGAGATTTATCGGTTTGGACTTAGAGTTGCCATGTGCTCGGACGACGATTAAGGACATGAGGAGACAATTCCTGCGGATATTCGGTCTCCATCAGAGGGTAGTCGCTGACGAGATTATATCTGGGCGTGTGATCTCGATTAACTTCTTGATCGAGCGCTTTGGCGAGCTTGATAGCTATTATCGCCACGTAGAGGATTTTGTTATTTCAGCAGAGGCATGGCATGCGGCTAGGATAAATATTCTACTGATGTGTGTTGTGGTATATGTCTACATGCCATTACGCTTGGATTATTTGAATGTGGGATTGGTAGTCGTGGTTAGGTCCCTAAGACAGGGTAGCACCATCATCCTTATGATATTAGTTGAGATGCTGAGGTCAGTCACCCATTGTAGTACCCATCCAGAGGGGTGTTTTTGAGGCAGATCGGTCTTGTTATATATATGGCTTATGTCCCATATTTGATCGATTGGATTCTTCAGGCCCTGGGTTTTTGCTTCACTCACGAGACATCCACAGTTTACTCCTTTCAGCCTGCGAAGTGCATTAATGCAGAGTCATGATTGGCATTTCTGTCGGATATTGAGCATCTGTTCTCGATCTTGCCATGCTTAGGGTTATCATCCCCATATAACTTCATCGCCCATGCTTCTGGCCTAGATTATTTGCCCCTAGTCGGTTTGAGGGGAGTGACTACCTATCATCCCCTGGCAGTTATGGAGCAGTTTGATCAATTTTAGAGTCTGCACCGTTTTGAGGAGTCTGCTAATCAGAGGATGTCGGCTTCATCCATGTCATTTGCCGACTTGATTAGAGTATATGAGTGTTGGACTCATCGAGACAAGGCTAATTTCTCTGGTAGCCATTCGGGTCGTTCTTCGGAGTACTCTGCATAGTTAGAGGCATATGCAGAAGCAGCAGCAGAGGCTCATGCAGCTCTTATTGTAGATTCAGATGAGGAAGAGCACATGGAGGATCCGGATTCTCCTACTGAGGATGAGCTATTCATAGGTTTGACAGCTGCTTTGGTTAGCGATCCACTGACTATCCCTGTAGGCACGGATCCGGCTTTGGCGGATTCATTATTCAAGATGACCTTTGAGCGGGATTCGGCTAGAGCGTAAATATTGACCGCCTTATCTGGCAGAGATATAGCTTTAGCTGAGAGGGATGCACTTCGAGTTACTCATGATGCTGGCTTGATAGAGAGAGAGGAGCTCCGATCTGCTAGAGATACAGCTGTTGTGGAGATGGATGAGATCCGCTCAGCCAGAGATGCAGCCTTTACTGAGATCGAGGACACTTTAATTGCTAGAGATGCAGCTTTTGCAGAGAGGGATGAGGCTATAGCTTCCCGTGATTTCCACATTACTGACAGTACTGCCCTTTGATCTTATACTCACGGCCTGGTTACCAAGATGAGTGCATATATTGATGACCACAATGCCACACTGCAGATGACTGTCGAGGTTTTGAGCCGGATGGAGGCTGAGGGTATTGCACTTGCAGCTGCTCCTCCATGTTCAGAGAGGGATGCCATGGTGGCATTGCTGGCCCGCTTATCCTTGTGTCCATAAACTAGCTTTATTTCTCCTCCACAGACTAGATCAGCCATTTTTGTCATGTACAGGGCACTATATATATATCAAACAGTTTATATCAGAGAAATATATTTTTGATCCACTTCCCTATTTGGATACATATTGTCATTGCTGAGTGATTACCACTTCTTTTATAACTCACGGTTGTTGATGTATCTTGAGCCTCTCCTTGATGGATTGACAGTTGAGATGTCAGGGAGTATCTTAGATGGGCCTGTTGATCATGGTAGCTTGATAGGATTTAGCTTTTATATAACTTTTGGTGTCTTGGAACTGGTGTTTATTGGGTTTATTATTTTTCTTGAAGGTCAAATCGTGCCGTAAATGGCTGCCTACGTACTCCCGGGTTGAGGGAGATCAGGTCATTCGTAGTTCAGGCTTATGAGAGAGGTTTGAAAAGTATTTGTCTTGGGTTTTGAGTTTGGTTTGATGAGTTTTTGAGTTTTTATTTGGTTTAACCCACTAGAAATGGCTGCCTACGTACTCTCATGTTGAGGGAGATCAGGTCATTCGTAGTTTTGGCTTATGAGAGAGGTTTGAAAAGTATTTGTCTTGGGTTTTGAGTTTGGTTTGATGAGTTTTTGAGTTTTTATTTGGTTTGACCGCACCAGAAATGGCTGCCTACGTACTCCCAAGTTGAGGTAGATCAGGTCATTCGTAGTTCCAATTTCCTAGTGAAAAATCAAACATGATTTGATTTCGTAGGACCCGAATGTGGGCATGCATGTGATTCAGACATAGTACCTCTTTATGGTGTCTGAGTTGATCAGTTGGGGAAATTCGTTCACGTTCATTTCTTGTAGTCTGACAGCTCCTCCCGTTAACACTTCCTTGACAATGAAAGGGCCTTCCCAATTAGGGGCGAACTTTCCTTTAGCTTCGTCTTGATTAGCTAAAACTTTCTTCAGCACCAAGTCATTTTCTTTGAATTTCCGTATTCAGACCTTCTTGTTGTAGGATCGAGCAATCCTTTGATGATACAACTGCCAGTGGAAAATGGTTGTAGCCCTCTTTTCATCAATCAAGGTTAGTTAATGATACCGGTCGTGCAACCAATGATCCTCATCTATCTGAGCATCAATCATCACTCGCAAGGATTCCATCTCTACCTCTATGGGGAGGACTACTTCCATGTCATAGACCAATGAATAGGGGGTAGCCCCAGTAGAGCTGCGCATTGACGTCCTGTATGCTAACAGGGTGAGAGGCAGTAGGTTAGGCCATTTTTTGTGATTGGCGGACATTTTTTGGATAATCTTTTTGATGTTCTTGTTGGCCGCTTCGACAGAACCATTCATCTTGGGCCGGTAGTTGACGGAGTTGAGATGCTTGATGTGGAACTTGCTGCACAGTTCTTTCATCGTTTGATTGTTCAGGTTTTTGGCATTGTCTGATATGATCACCTCCAGTTGTCCATATCAAAAGACGACATTATTTCTGATAAAACTAATGATGACCTCTTTCGTGACTTTCGAAAAAGAGGCTGCTTCAACCCATTTGGTAAAGTAATTGATCATGGTGAAGATGAATCGATGACCATTGCTGGCATTGGGTTCCACTAGGCCGATCACATCTATTCCCCACATGGAGAAAAGCCATGGTGAACTCATGTTGTGCAGCTCATTTGGAGGAGCGTGGGTGGCGTTTCCATGTATTTGGCATTGAAAACATCTTTTGACGTGATCATTGCAGTCAGCTTTGAGAGAAATCCAATAATGACCTATTCTTAATATCTTCTTGGCCAACAGATGACCGCTCATCTGTGGACCACAGACTCCATCGTGGACTTCATCCATCAGCCTTTGGGCTTAATCTTTATTAAAACATCTTAACAGGCCTATTCCAACATCTCTTTTGTAGAGGGCATCTCCGCTTATATAGAACTTCATAGCCATTTTGTGAATCCGCTTTCGCTCGGATTATCTTGCTCCAGCGGGTGTAGATCCATCTCGTAGATATTCCTTGATGTCTTGATACCAAGGTTGATTGATAGGAGGTATTTCATCTGATACTTCTCCAATGTACTTCCCGTATGTAGGGACCTTCTGAATTATGAATTTGATGTTAGGAAACCCACTCCTATCGGATATGCGGATTAATGAATCCAACATTGCCAATGCATCAGCGAAGTTATTCCTACCCCGAGGAATATGGCTGAAAGTTATGTCTTCAAATTCCAGGGATATTCTGATGAACTGCCGATGATAGGGCAACAAATGCAGTTCCTTGGTGTGATATGCCCCAGTAGATTGTCTAATGACCAACTCAGAGTCTCCAATGACTAGTAGGTGTTTAATACCTATGGATTGGGCTAGTTTCAACCACATGATAGAGCCTTCATACTCGGCCGTGTTATTGGTGTTGCCAAATTGAAGTTTGGTAGCCACAGGATATTGTTCTCCTGTACCAGAGATAAGGACTGCCCCAGCTCTGGCACCTTCCATGTTTACTGCTCCGTCGAAATACATTTTCCATAGTTGGATTGTATTCTCTTATTGGAGTTATTGAATTGTCATGATTCCATCATCTAGGAAATAGGTCTCCAGGGGCTCAAACCCTCCTGAAGGTGCTTCAGCTAATTAATCTGCAATACCTTGACCCTTGATTGACTTTTGAATCACATAGACAATGTCGAACTGTTGTAGGATCAACTGCCATTTAGACAATTGACAGTTCAACATTGTCTTGTTGAATACTTACTTGAGTGGATCCATACGGGATATGAGGTATGTCGTGTGCCCATGGAGGTAATGCTGTAACCTCATTGCGGCCCATGCTAACGCACATCATATTTTCTTGATCAGGGTGTATTTTTGTTCCCCACTCCTGAATCTTTTGCTGATGTAGTAGATGGCTATTTCTTTGCTACTATCATCTTTCTATCCTAGCATGTAGCCCATTGCGTTGGCATTGACGGATAAGTACATGAACAAGGGAACTCCATCCCTCGGAGGTACCAATACTGGTACTTCGATCAGCTGCTTCTTGATGGCAAGGAAGGCTTGTTGACAATCCTCATTCCATTTGGTGGAGGAATTCTTCCTTAATAGCTTGAATATGGGTTCACAGGTTGCTGTGAGTTGGGAAATGAATCAGCTGATGAAGTTGATCCTTCCCAGGAATCCACGTATTTCCTTCTCAATTCAAGGTACTGGCATTTTAGTGATGGCTTTGATTTTGGCAGGGTCGAGCTCGATACCTCGATTACTCACCAAGAATCCTAGCAGCTTTCCTGCTTTGACGCAAAAAGCACATTTGGCTGGATTTAGCTTGAGGTTGTACTTGCGCAACCTGTTAAACAGCTTCCTGAGATGGTCGATGTGATCATCCTCCCTCCAGGATTTGATGATGATGTCATCCACATAGACTTCTATTTCTTTGTGCATCATATCATGAAACAGGGCCATCATTGCTCGCTGATACGTGGCTCCGGCATTGATGAGGCCGAATGATAGTCGCCTATAGCAGAAGGTTCCCCAGGGAGTGATGAAAGCTTTTTTCTCCCTGTCTTCTTAAGGAACTATGATTTGATGGTAACCAGCAAAGCAATCCACGAAGGAATACATGTCGTACTGCGCCGTATTGTCGACTAGGATGTGGATGAAAGGTACCGGGAAATTTTCTTTGAGGCAGGCTTTGTTCAAAGCTCGGTAATCCACGCATACTCGTACCTTCCCTCCGGGCTTAGGCACGGGGACTATGTTTGAAAGCCACTCTAGGTAGGTTGATACCATGATAATCTCGGCTTTGAATTGCTTAACGACTTCTTCTTTGACTTTCAGACTCCATTCAAGTTTCAATCGCCTAAGCTTTTGTTTGACTGGCTTGAACCCCTCTTTGATGGGCATTCAATGGATGACAATGTCAGTGGACAAGCCAATCATGACTTCATGTGACCATGCAAATATATCCTGGAGCTGTGTTAGGAGTTTGATCAGGTCGGCTTTTTGGTCTGGTGTGAGGTCTAAACCTATCTAGATTTCTTTGATGTTTTTAGAGGTTCTTATGTTGATAGTGGTGGTTTGGTCGAGATTTCATTTGGATTTATCTTCGACCCATTCTTTGATCTCCTCGGGTACCTCATAGTCATCTTCCTCCTCTTGATCAATATCCATCAAGTCAAAGTTCAGTTCTACATCAAAGTCGTAGTCACTTTGATAGGTTGGCATCTCATCAGCAAAGACAAACACATCCGATGCTTGAGTTCTGAAAACAAAAAGGATTTCATCTTAGATATATACAACTGCTTAAATATACATAGCATTCTGCAAAGCATGACGAAGTTGTTGCTATAGCTGTGCAATCAAAAGTATGCAGTAAATGAAAGCATGATTAAAGGGAAAATTAACTCTCTCTGCCCCTTAACCGTTTTTGACCGAGGCAAGGGACATTGCTCCAGTTATCCAAGGTCAGATCCTCATGAACCGGGAGGATCAAGGCTTTGTGATTATCTGCCTCGTCTTGGATGATGACTGAGATATCCTTTATAATAGGGCCGGGATTTTTCTTTGAACTGCCCCCTTTTCCCTTCTTGATGCAAGGAATTTGAATCTGATCCTCGTCTTCACTGTCTGGGGTCTCATCATTCATACCCTCATAGTTTATGATGACCCGCATGTTAGCGAATGGGTCTCATCCTTCATACAGGATCTTTTCTTTTCCCTTTTTGCTATCTGCCTCATGCTTGAGGGCTTTTCTTTCATTGACGAGTATAATTGGAGGAAATAGCAAGGCTGATACCATAGTAGGGATCTTCCTCATTGGTTTTACCCATCCGGTATTAGTGAGATTTAGCAAAATTATTGTGGAAGCATGAGCCTTGGGATGCTTATGCGAGTTCCGATAATTTGCCCTGGATGAATATCCCAATCTTGCTTTCCCAATTTGACTCGGGATTTGCACGGGACTCTTGATACCTTGCTGATTCTTTCCTAACCCTTCTCCAGGTTGGAAACCCAAAGATACCATTTCCTGGCCCACTGTCATTACTACGGTGGAGACCTTAGGCTTCAGAGCTGGTGCCCCAATAGGTAGGTAATGGGTATCACTCACCTCCAGGGCTTGAAAACTTGCAGGTTCAATCCCTGCATTCAGGCTAATCACTGGCATATCTCCCTGTATGCAGATAGGGTATTCTGGTTTAGCATTGACCGTGATGAGGTTGTCGTTGATAATATATTTGAGCTGTTGATGGAGGGTGAATGGCACTGCCCCTGCCATGTGAATCCAGGGCCTACCTAGCAACAAGTTATATCCAATGGCTATGTTGAGCACCTGAAAGGACACATAGAAAGTGTGTGGACCAATCTCCAAGGGTAGCTCTATTTCTCCCATAGCTTGGCGTCGCGATCCATCAAAAGCTCGGATGACCACATGACTGGTCTTGATCCAGTTTAGGTTGATCTTCATTCTTTCCAAGGTATCATAGGGACAGATGTTGAGGTATGATCCTCCATCTATGAGCACTCCTCTGATCACATACCCGAAAGATATCACAACTATATGTAGGGACTTATGATGGCCCGTTCCTTCTGCAGGGATATCATCGTCAGTGAAGGATATCACATTGTTGTTAAAAATGTGTTCTACCACATGATGAAATTTCTCAGCATCCACTGCCTTTGGCAGATGGGCTTCTTCCAGTACTTTCACTAGAATATTGCGATGATCCACCGAGGATATGACCAGATCAAGGATGGACATTTGCTTGGGTGCATCCTTCAAGTTTTGCACTATCTTGATTTCATTGTGTCCCATCTTGTTGAGGAACTCTTCGATTTTTTCTTCAGCCACATTTGCTTTGGCTTTGATGACTGTTTTGATCACCCACTGAGGTAGGTATAATGGATTGTCCTTTGGCACAATGGCAATGTTATTTGAAGTGGAACCTTCATCGTTCCCATAGTTTCATGGGACTCTCTTCAGACTAATAATTGGATACTATGGTCTGAAGGGCAAGATCAAAGGCTCTGGTGCGGCCACCTTCATAGGATTTTGTATTTCTTGGACCCCTTTCCCAGGAAGTACTAAGGGTTTGAGGGTTGACTCCTTATCACAGGAGATGACAGCTACTGTGTTCTGATTCCATACAGTAGGGATCCAGATAGTTTCTTCATCTGGAAGGTCGAGAACGTGATTTCCTCTTATCAATTCACCGCTTTCAATCATGTCTTGAATCAGGCTACGAAGCGCCCAGCAATCCTCAGTATCATGGCCGGGTGAATGGGAATGTTACTAACATATTTGGTCAGGTTTGAATTTTCTGGCTCGAGGGTTCAATGGAGGTAACAAGTCTGCAACCATTCCCTCGTTGATTAACATCAGAAGGATTTCTTCCATCGACTAGTTTAGGTTGGTGAAGTTCCTCTGAAATAGGAATTTCCTTCCAATTTAGATACTTGCTTCTTCGACCCCCTTGTCAGTCCAGGGTTCGTGCTCATAAGATCGGTTATGGTCCTGCATGGGATTGATCTCCAGTGTGGGAGGACACTCGATGTAAGACCGGTTGGACCGTTTGATCATTTTCCTGGTGATCTGATGTTGGTAGACGACCAATTCTGATAATTGTTCGATTTTTTCCTTAATAGATCTGATCTCCTGCTCTATCAGGAATCACATTTCTAAAATTTCCCAACTGTCTGGGGTGCTATTGTTCAATGGAGTTGATTCTCCCACATAACGGAGGTGCTTGGATCCTTCTCCGCTTGTGGTGCTGATCTCATGTTGACATTCTCCTCCCGCCACCAATAGCTGGCTTCTGATTTCAGCATGAACGTTGTGTAGGCGGTCTTCTGGTCCTCACTGACTCTCGCGACGTTAAAAACCTTTTCCATCTCCATAACCCAAGTTTGAGCTTCAATCGGGTTCATGGAGCCTTTAAACTCTGGCGGTCCCACAGCCTTGAAGTCTTTGAACGAGGTGTTCGGTGGAGCTTGTTGTTGATTGTTCGTTGCTCCCATTAGAAGATTTACCAACTACTGGACAGGGTTCGCATTGGCCTTAGCGTCATTATTGTTTATTGACCCTTCTTGGGAGGGTCGATGGTTTGGTCTTCTTCTCGGCGGAATATTTCTGTTAAAATATACGCTTATTAGATCTTATTCAATCTTTTAAATATTTAAGGCATAACTTAAACATTTAACAAAATCACTTAACATATAATCATCTCAAATAACTCTGATATTTTTATTTAATCAAAAGTTTTAAACGTAATACGATAGCATCACTGCTATTTACATCAACTATCCCGAGATAAAGAATCTACAGGATTTAAATCATCAAGATATTCCTCTGTTTATAAGCACATCGGAATTTACATTATTAACTACTCAAAGAAATATTCACATAATCAAACTGTTCCTATCACTGCCTATTAAGGCGTCGAATAACTTTACTGCGTTCTTCCTCCATAATGCGAAACATCGTCCTGCGGTCTAACATATACCAGGGAAGACCTTGGAACTGGACTGGATAGTACATCACCCGATCATGGGCCTCATCAATTGCCTTTTAAAACGTGTAGTCTGTCCTCAATCTTTGCTTTCTTTGCACGAACATTATCCTCTGCAAGATCGGCACGTCATGAATCCCTTACCCAAGCATCCTCCGCTATGGCAAGTGATGAGTGAGTTTTATACCCACTCATCGGTATTCGTTATAGCTTGATTCTCGTTGTTTTTAAGTAATTCTCCTGTCATATTTACTTGGTTTATACTCTTGTATGCAGGTAACAGAATGGATGCTTAAGTGGCGTAAAAGGACAAAATGGAGCTAAAATTCGGGACCAAGTAGATCAAGATTAGCAAAGTGGGAAGCTCAATATTAGATAGCATGTGGGATTTATTTTCATGCAAAGGTTTCATTGTCAAAGGTAGCAGCTCACGATATAGCAGTTCACGAAAAGGCAAGACATGGGTAGCATGCAAGATGGGCCCACGGCTGTAGGCAGCATAAAAGGAGGAGCAGCGAAATTAGCAACGAACAAGGCTGGACAGAATGATCTCCCGCTGGGGCGCGCGCTTGTAAAGGATTTCCCCCGCTGGGGCGGGGAGGCGGCAACTACATGCGTCGTTTCCTATTCTGATTCGGATTTGTGGGCAGCAATTGATATAAAGTGGGCTAAGAGTATTGTAATTAAGTCGTGTAGCAGCTTATTGCTTTCCTTTACCAGTGGGCCACAGGATTAAAAGGAAAGGTCTTGGACATGGTGACGGCCACGTGGCTAGCAATTGGACCGAACATAAGGGAGAAGGCAGCATATAAAAGGGACTTGAGTTGATACATAAAAGAGGACGGAACAAGCATGCAAGCAGCTGGTCAATATCCTTGGCTGACTCGGATTGGACTTGCGATAAAGGAGGGCATGATAAAGAAGGACTTATAGTAGCTTAGGGGTATAATATATATTATCTATTATATATTATTTAATTATTATAGGGTGACGTAACTTGTTACAAAAAAAAGGACTTAGCCTGGAGGCTACGGAGGAGGGATTAACTTAGCTTATATATATATATAGGATATTATATATGAAAGGAAGTTTTATGATTAGTTTAGTTTTAATATTATTATTAGTTTTAGTTTTAGTTTTAGTTTTCAATAAAAATAATAATAAACCCTAGTTGAAAGGGGATTTGGAGATTGAAGCAATTGAAAACTATTGAAGATCCAGATCAAGAGCAAGAAGGAGCACGAATTTGCCGGCAACAGATTTATTCTATTCTCTACTTTTATTCTGATCTTTAATGTTTATTCAAGTGTGGATTCTTAGTTTTAATTCAATGAACTAATTCTTTGTTTAAGATTACAATGGATCTTCTTGTGTAATTTATTTTAATATGCTTCTCTATTAATTATTGTGATCTATCGTTGAGATTATCTATTATGATTTGGAATTAATTGCTTAATTGCCTAGCTAACAATTACCGTGATAATCTATATGAAATTAATTGAGGAGTATAGATTTAGATCTGATCATGATAGCATGTGTTTGTGAT
Organism: Panax stipuleanatus; assembly: GCA_020205555.1. NCBI lineage: Eukaryota > Viridiplantae > Streptophyta > Magnoliopsida > Apiales > Araliaceae > Panax > Panax stipuleanatus. Next base: position 20,120,556 of record CM035120.1, read on the forward strand.
TTCTGCATAGATGGAAATTATGATTCGTGTTTAGGATAGAGCTATTCCTTTACGCCATATGTAATCTTATAGAGAACTTGTGATTAAATCCTTTTTAATTGTAATTCACATAGAAATCTAGTGAATTAGTTAATTAGGGTGTCTTGCTTAATTCTATCATCTGTGGATTTGAGTGAGTATGGTATGATGCATCGAGAGGTGGTTATATTTATTTTCGTGTTCTTGATTAACAATTCAGAATAGAGAGAATAATTGATGAGAAGTATGTTAACTTAGATGAAGCAATAAGTGAAGTTGTGATCTTAAATCTCCGTAATCTTAATTAACTAGTGGTAATTAGTGGTAGTTAGAAGTAGTTTAATTATATATTGAAATTCATTAGTTTAAATAAGATTGAGTTGGTTACGGGTTAGTACTTGGTGATTTTTGTTAAATAATTCCTCGTGGGATCGACACTCTACTTTCACTCTATTACTTGTTGACCACGTATACTTGCGTGTTGTGCGTAACTAGATTTTACCCAACAAGTTTTTGGCACCCGTTGCCGGGGACTTAATTTAATAATTATTTACCAATATTAATTTCAATCAAAATAGTCTTAATTTAAACATTTTTTTATTTATTTAATTCTCTTCCTATTTTACTCTTTTTTCAGGTACCATGGCTGAATTCAATTATCAATGGCCATATACGAACATGACTCAACCAAGGAAAACAGGGATTGATGAACTTATATTAGCACAGATTGAAAAGCTTTCGAAGACGTTGGAGGTTATCGCAGCCCAACGGAGTCGAAGGATGGTAGTTACGTGTGAATATTGTGTTGACAATCATCCGAGTCATCAATGTACCGTCAGTTTTGAACCGGCACCATATAGTGGTGATTACCTCAACAACTATGTTGAGCCTAACTATCATCAAGATTGGGGGTATCACCCGGATTCTTCATGGAGCTACAATTATGAAGACCAATACTACGCTCCAAATCCATCATACACACCGGAATTTTCATGTCCACCTCCATTGCCACAAGAAGAAAAGCTAGGTTGGGAAGAGGCTTTGGCCAGAATCCAAACAGAAAATGACACGGCGAGGAAATCTCTACGGACGAAAATGAAGAATCTAGCAATTCAGCTAGAGCAAATGACCAAAGTCGTGAACAACATTCCTCCAAACACTGGTCCTAATTACATAGATTTCGAAACTGATGGAGAACCAGAATTAAATCTGCTATTGGATGAGCCACAAGATATAGAAAGAGAGGAGACAAATGGGGATAATGAAATAGAGGTCGACGAAGATCTAAATGGGTCTCCACCAAAGATCAAAGAGCCAGTCAAATTTGCAAAACCCTGCCCGCTTGATAGTCATGTCGTCGTCAAAGCTCTTTATGACATAAGAGCAAGTATAATGTTGAAGCCATGGTGGGACGAGAAAGAGAAGATAGACGAAGAGCCCATTGTGTGTGACAAGCTTCCATGCCCCAAAGTGATCACATACACAATGGAGAAAACACCTAGCAGTTGGACCTTCTTCGTGGAGATCAGACTGAATAAGAGAATGCTAGGTGACTTTGATGCACTGGCCATCGCGTGTGGGAACCTCCCAAAGGATTATTTGCTACTGATGGATGGAGGGTTCCTCAACTTCCGAAGAGGAATTGGATAGCGTTGACCAGACAAAATCCGGCTGAAGGACTATAAGTCAAACGCTTATTGGGAGGCAACCCAAGTTCAAGTTTAATTTTTATTTTTAGGTTTAATATTATTTGATAGATTTTTAATTATTTTTTTTAGGATTTAATAAGCTTGCGTCTATTATGTTCACAAGTTAGTCAAGTCCAACTTAAATGTGGTGCCTGATTCCTTCTAATGTGCATAGCCTATTCTTCAGACTTAGAAGACAAGGAGGAAATTACTTTTAGGGAAGTCCTCTCTTTTAATTTTTCCTATCTTAGACATTGAGGACAATGTCTGTTTTAAGTTTGGGGGTATTTATCATGTTTAGTATTTACTTGGGCAAAGTTTTGATGGAATTTGATCTTGGCCAATGATAAGTGGGTGGTCAATGTTTTTAACTCTTGGAGAATTGAGGAGCATGCTTAGTCTATATTTCGACTCCGTAATTGGTTTTTACACTACTTGCGATTTTTTTGAAAATTTTACACATATCCATTTGTTTAGCCAGTTGGGATTGAAATTTTTTTGGCTAAATACTTATGCAATATATCATTGCAACTTGAGGAACCTTATTTGAGCATCATTCGAAGTGAAAATCAGGCACTCACATAAGTTTGGGGGAAATCTTGGGTTATTTTTGAAAAAAAATTGGAACCTTCCCGAGTTGAATAATTGAATCTTATGGTGGGTCGAGATGGAGCGTAAAACGCACTCCCCATAAACACAGGCACGAGATGGAGCGTAAAACGCACTCGTTTAAATGGAACTGGAAAGTGAGATGGAGCGTAAAACGCACTCACCAAAAAGAAAAGAAAATATATGTGTTTGAAATACTTGAGAAGGGTTCATATGTGCTTAAATGTTTAAATATCCGGTTGATCCTCGAGAAAAAAATTATGTTGTGTCTTTATTAGCGGAGATTGATGTGATAAGAATTTTTGAGAGTTGTTTTTGAAAATCTTTTATGAGTATTGGTTGATCTTATTTAAATCATAACTAGTTGAACATGTGGATGCACACACGCACATAAATGATCATGAGTAGATGTGGAGCTGATGAAAGTTGTAAAATTTTAGACATAGCATTATTTTGAAATTTTCTTTGGGTTATTATTTGTTGTAACCTTTGAGGCCAGTGTTCAAATTCATATTGACTAATTGCCTGAGTGGATCATTGCTAGAGAATGAATCTGTTTAATTTGTATGTTTGCTTGAGCACAAGCAAAGTCTCAAGTTTGGGGGTATTTGATGAGTGAGTTTTATACCCACTCATCGGTATTCGTTATAGCTTGATTCTCGTTGTTTTTAAGTAATTCTCCTGTCATATTTACTTGGTTTATACTCTTGTATGCAGGTAACGGAATGGATGCTTAAGTGGCGTAAAAGGATAAAATGGAGCTAAAATTGGGGACCAAGTAGATCAAGATTAGCAAAGTGGGAAGCTCAATATTGGATAGGATGTGGGATTTATTTTCATGCAAAGGTTTCATTGTCAAAGGTAGCAGCTCACGATATAGCAGTTCACGAAAAGGCAAGACGTGGGTAGCATGCAAGATGGGCCCACGGCTGTAGGCAGCATAAAAGGAGGAGCAGAGAAATTAGCAACGAACAAGGCTGGACAGAATGATCTCCCGCTGGGGCGGGCGCTTGTAAAGGATTTCCCCCCACTAGGGCGGGGAGGCGGCAACTACATGCGTCGTTTCCTATTCTGATTCGGATTCGTGGGCAGCAATTGATATAAAGTGGGCTAAGAGTATTGGAATTAAGTCGTGTAGCAGCTTATTGCTTTCCTTTGCCAGTGGGCCATTGGATTAAAAGGAAAGGTCTTAGACATGATGACGGCCACGTGGCTAGCAATTGGACTGAACATAAGGGAAAGGCAGCATATAAAAGGGACTTGAGTTGATACATAAAAGAGGACGGAACAAGCATGCAAGCAGCTGGTCAATATCCATGGCTGACTCGGATTGGACTTGCGATAAAGGAGGGCATGATAAAGAAGGAATTATAGTAGCTTAGGGGTATAATATATATTATATATTATTTAATTATTATAGGGTGACGTAACTTGTTACCAAAAAAAAGGACTTAGCCTGGAGGCCACGGAGGAGGGATTAGCTTAGCTTATATATATATATATAGGATATCATATATGAACGGAAGTTTTATGATTAGTTTAGTTTTAATATTATTATTAGTTTTAGTTTTAGTTTTAGTTTTCAATAAAAATAATAATAAACCCTAGTTGAAAGGGGATTTGGAGATTGAAGCAATTGAAAACTATTGAAGATCCAGATCAAGAGCAAGAAGGAGCACGAATTTGCCGGGAACAGATTTATTCTCTTCTCTACTTTTATTCTGATCTTTAATGTTTATTCAAGTGTGGATTCTTAGTTTTAATTCAATGAACTAATTCTTTGTTTAATATTACAATGGATCTTCTTGTGTAATTTATTTTAATATGCTTCTCTATTAATTATTGTGATCTATCGTTGAGATTGTCTATTATGATTTGGAATTAATTGCTTAATTGCCTAGCTAACAATTACCGTGATAATTTATATGAAATTGATTGAGGAGTATAGATTTAGATCTGATCATGATAGCATGTGTTTGTGGTTTCTGAATAGATGGAAATTATGATTCGTGTTTAGGATAGAGCTATTCCTTTACGCCATATGTAATCTTATAGAGAACTTGTGATTAAATCCTTTTTAATTATAATTCACATAGAAATCTAGTGAATTAGTTAATTAGGGTGTCTTGCTTAATTCTATCATCTGTGGATTTGAGTAAGTATGGTATGATGCATCGAGAGGTGGTTATATTTATTTTCGTGTTCTTGATTAACAATTCAGAATAAAGAGAATAATTGATGAGAAGTATGTTAACTTAGATGAAGCAATAAGTGAAGTTGTGATCTTAAATCTCCGTAATCTTAATTAACTAATGGTAATTAGTGGTAGTTAGAAGTAGTTTAATTATATATTGAAATTCATTAGTTTAAATAAGATTGAGTTGGTTACGAGTTAGTACTTGGTGATTTTTGTTAAATAATTCCTCGTGGGATCGACACTCTACTTTCACTCTATTACTTGTTGACCACGTATACTTGCGTGTTATGCGTAACTAGATTTTACCCAACAAGTTTTTGGCACCCGTTGCCGGGGACTTAATTTAATAATTATTTACCAATATTAATTTCAATCAAAATAGTCTTAATTTAAACATTTTTTTATTTATTTAATTCTCTTCCTATTTTACTCTTTTTTCAGGTACCATGGCTGAATTCAATTATCAATGGCCATATACGAACATGACTCAACCAAGGAAAACAGGGATTGATGAACTTATATTAGCACAGATTGAAAAGCTTTCGAAGACGTTGGAGGTTATCGCAGCCCAACGGAGTCGAAAGATGGCAGTTACGTGTGAATATTGTGTTGACAATCATCCGAGTCATCAATGTACCGTCAGTTTTTAACCGGCACCATATAGTGGTGATTACCTCAACAACTATGTTGATCCTAACTATCATCAAGATTGGGGGTATCACCCGGATTCTTCATAGAGCTACAATTATGAAGACCAATACTACGCTCCAAATCCATCATACACACCGGAATTTTCATGTCCACCTCCATTGCCACAATAAGAAAAGCTAGGTTGGGAAGAGGCTTTGGCTAGAATCCAAACAGAAAATGACACGGCGAGGAAATCTCTACGGACGAAAATGAAGAATCTAGCAATTCAGCTGGAGCAAATGACCAAAGTCGTGAACAACATTCCTCCAAACACTGGTCCTAATTACATGAATTTCGAAACTAATGGAGAACCAGAATCAAATCTGCTATTGGATGAGCCACAAGATATAGAAAGAGAGGAGACAAATGGGGATAATGAAATAGAGGTCGACGAAGATCTAAATGGGTCTCCACCAAAGATCAAAGAGCCAATCAGATTTGTAAAACCCTGCCCGCTTGGTAGTCATGTCGTCGGCAAAGCTCTTTATGACATAAGAGCAAGTATAATGTTGAAGCCATGGTGGGACGAGAAAGAGAAGATAGACGAAGAGCCCATTGTGTGTGACAAGCTTCCATGCCCCAAAGTGATCACATACACAATGGAGAAAACACCTAGCAGTTGGACCTTCTTCGTGGAGATCAGACTGAATAAGAGAATGCTAGGTGACTTTGATGCACTGGCCATCGCGTGTGGGAACCTCCCAAAGGATTATTTGCCACTGATGGATGGAGGGTTCCTCAACTTCCGAAGAGGAATTGGATAGCGTTGACCAGACAAAGTCCGGCTGAAGGACTATAAATCAAGCGCTTATTGGGAGGCAACCCAAGTTCAAGTTCAAGTTTAATTTTTATTTTTAGGTTTAATATTATTTGATAGATTTTTAATTTTTTTTTTTAGGATTTAATAAGCTTGCGTCTATTATGTTCACAAGTTAGTCAAGTCCAACTTAAATGTGGTGCCTGATTCCTTCTAATGTGCATAGCCTATTCTTCAGACTTAGAAGACAAGGAGGAAATTGCTTTTAGGGAAGTCCTCTCTTTTAATTTTTCCTATCTTAGACATTGAGGACAATGTCTGTTTTAAGTTTGGGGGTATTTATCATGTTTAATATTTACTTGGGCAAAGTTTTGATGGAATTTGATCTTGGCCAATGATAAGTGGGTGGTCAATGTTTTTAACTCTTGGAGAATTGAGGAGCATGCTTAGTCTATATTTCGACTCCGTAATTGGTTTTTACACTACTTGCGATTTTTTTGAAAATTTTACACATATCCATTTGTTTAGCCAGTTGGGATTGAATTTTTTTGGCTAAATACTTATGAAATATATCATTGCAACTTGAGGAACCTTATTTGAGCATCATTCGAAGTGAAAATCAGGCACTCACATAAGTTTGGGGGAAATCTTGGGTTATTTTTGAAAAAAAATTGGAACCTTCCCGAGTTGAATAATTGAATCTTATGGTGGGTCGAGATGGAGCGTAAAACGCACTCCCCATAAACACAGGCACGAGATGGAGCGTAAAACGCACTCGTTTAAATGGAACTGGAAAGTGAGATGGAGCGTAAAACGCACTCACCAAAAAGAAAAGAAAATATGTGTTTGAAATACTTGAGAAGGGTTCATATGTGCTTAAATGTTTAAATATCCAGTTGATCCTCGAGAAAAAAATTATGTTGTGTCTTTATTAGCGAAGATTGATGTGATAAGAATTTTTGAGAGTTTTTTTTGAAAATCTTTTATGAGTATTGGTTGATCTTATTTAAATCATAACTAGTTGAACATGTGGATGCACACACGCACTTAAATGATCATGAGTAGATGTGGAGCTGATGAAAGTTGTTAAAATTTTAGACATAGCATTGTTTTGAAATTTTCTTTGGGTTATCATTTGTTGTAACCTTTGAGGCCAGTGTTCAAATTCATATTGACTAATTGCCTGAGTGGATCATTGCTAGAGAATGAATCTGTTTAATTTGTATGTTTGTTTGAGCACAAGCAAAGTCTCAAGTTTGGGGGTATTTGATGAGTGAGTTTTATACCCACTCATCGGTATTCGTTATAGCCTGATTCTCGTTGTTTTTAAGTAATTTCCTGTCATATTTACTTGGTTTATACTCTTGTATGCAGGTAACGGAATGGATGCTTAAGTGGCGTAAAAGGACAAAATGGAGCTAAAATTCGGGACCAAGTAGATCAAGATTAGCAAAGTGGGAAGCTCAATATTGGATAACATGTGGGATTTATTTTCATGCAAAGGTTTCATTGTCAAAGGTAGCAGCTCACGATATAGCAGTTCACGAAAAGGCAAGACGTGGGTAGCATGCAAGATGGGCCCACGGCTGTAGGCAGCATAAAAGGAGGAGCAGAGAAATTAGCAACGAACAAGGCTGGACAGAATAATCTCCCGCTGGGGCGGGCGCTTGTAAAGGATTTCCCCCGCTGGGGCGGGGAGGCGGCAACTACATGCGTCGTTTCCTATTCTGATTCGGATTCGTGGGCAGCAATTGATATAAAGTGGGCTAAGAGTATTGGAATTAAGTCGTGTAGCAGCTTATTGCTTTCCTTTGCCAGTGGGACACGGGATTAAAAGGAAAGGTCTTAGACATGATGACGGCCACGTGGCTAGCAATTGGACCGAACATAAGGGACAAGGCAGCATATAAAAGGGACTTGAGTTGATACATAAAAGAGGACGGAACAAGCATGCAAGCAGCTGGTCAATATCCTTGGCTGACTCGGATTGGACTTGCGATAAAGGAGGGCATGATAAAGAAGGACTTATAGTAGCTTAGGGGTATAATATATATTATATATTATATATTATTTAATTATTATAGGGTGACGTAACTTGTTACCAAAAAAAAGGACTTAGCCTGGAGGCCACGGAGGAGGGATTAGCTTAGCTTATATATATATATATATATATATATATATATATAGGATATTATATATGAAAGGAAGTTTTATGATTAGTTTAGTTTTAATATTATTATTAGTTTTAGTTTTAGTTTTAGTTTTCAATAAAAATAATAATAAACCCTAGTTGAAAGGGGATTTGGAGATTGAAGCAATTGAAAACTATTGAAGATCCAGATCAAGAGCAAGAAGGAGCACGAATTTGCCGGGAACAGATTTATTCTCTTCTCTACTTTTATTCTGATCTTTAATGTTTATTCAAGTGTGGATTCTTAGTTTTAATTCAATGAACTAATTCTTTGTTTAATATTACAATGGATCTTCTTGTGTAATTTATTTTAATATGCTTCTCTATTAATTATTGTGATCTATCGTTGAGATTGTCTATTATGATTTGGAATTAATTGCTTAATTGCCTAGCTAACAATTACCGTGATAATCTATATGAAATTGATTGAGGAGTATAGATTTAGATCTGATCATGATAGCATGTGTTTGTGGTTTCTGCATAGATAGAATTATGATTCGTGTTTAGGATAGAGCTATTCCTTTACGCCATATGTAATCTTATAGAGAACTTGTGATTAAATCCTTTTTAATTATAATTCACATAGAAATCTTGTGAATTAGTTAATTAGGGTGTCTTGCTTAATTCTATCATCTGTGGATTTGAGTGAGTATGGTATGATGCATCGAGAGGTGGTTATATTTATTTTCGTGCTCTTGATTAACAATTCAGAATAGAGAGAATAATTGATAAGAAGTATGTTAACTTAGATGAAGCAATAAGTGAAGTTGTGATCTTAAATCTCCGTAATCTTAATTAACTAGTGGTAATTAGTGGTAGTTAGAAGTAGTTTAATTATATATTGAAATTCATTAGTTTAAATAAGATTGAGTTGGTTACGGGTTAGTACTTGGTGATTTTTGTTAAATAATTCCTCGTGGGATCGACACTCTACTTTCACTCTATTACTTGTTGACCACGTATACTTGCGTGTTGTGCGTAACTAGATTTTACCCAACAAGTTTTTGGCACCCGTTGCCGGGGACTTAATTTAATAATTATTTACCAATATTAATTTCAATCAAAATAGTCTTAATTTAAACATTTTTTTATTTATTTAATTCTCTTCCTATTTTACTCTTTTTTCAGGTACCATGGCTGAATTCAATTATCAATGGCCATATACGAACATGACTCAACCAAGGAAAACAGGGATTGATGAACTTATATTAGCACAGATTGAAAAGCTTTCGAAGACGTTGGAGGTTATCGCAGCCCAACGGAGTCGAAGGATGGCAGTTACGTGTGAATATTGTGTTGACAATCATCCGAGTCATCAATGTACCGTCAGTTTTGAACCGGCACCATATAGTGGTGATTACCTCAACAACTATGTTGAGCCTAACTATCATCAAGATTGGGGGTATCACCCGGATTCTTCATGGAGCTACAATTATGAAGACCAATACTACGCTCCAAATCCATCATACACACCGGAATTTTCATGTCCACCTCCATTGCCACAAGAAGAAAAGCTAGGTTGGGAAGAGGCTTTGGCTAGAATCCAAACAGAAAATGACACGGCGAGGAAATCTCTACGGACGAAAATGAAGAATCTAGCAATTCAGCTGGAGCAAATGAACAAAGTCGTGAACAACATTCCTCCAAACACTGGTCCTAATTACATAGATTTCGAAACTGATGGAGAACCAGAATCAAATCTGCTATTGGATGAGCCACAAGATATAGAAAGAGAGGAGACAAATGGGGATAATGAAATAGAGGTCGACGAAGATCTAAATGGGTCTCCACCAAAGATCAAAGAGCCAGTCAGATTTGTAAAACCCTGCCCGCTTGGTAGTCATGTCGTCGGCAAAGCTCTTTATGACATAAGAGCAAGTATAATGTTGAAGCCATGGTGGGACGAGAAAGAGAAGATAGACGAAGAGCCCATTGTGTGTGACAAGCTTCCATGCCCCAAAGTGATCACATACACAATGGAGAAAACACCTAGCAGTTGGACCTTCTTCGTGGAGATCAGACTGAATAAGAGAATGCTAGGTGACTTTGATGCACTGGCCATCGCGTGTGGGAACCTCCCAAAGGATTATTTGCTACTGATGGATGGAGGGTTCCTCAACTTCCGAAGAGGAATTGGATAGCATTGACCAGACAAAGTCCGGCTGAAGGACTATAAATCAAGCGCTTATTGGGAGGCAACCCAAGTTCAAGTTCAAGTTTAATTTTTATTTTTAGGTTTAATATTATTTGATAGATTTTTAATTTTTTTTTTTAGGATTTAATAAGCTTGCGTCTATTATGTTCACAAGTTAGTCAAGTCCAACTTAAATGTGGTGCCTGATTCCTTCTAATGTGCATAGCCTATTCTTCAGACTTAGAAGACAAGGAGGAAATTGCTTTTAGGGAAGTCCTCTCTTTTAATTTTTCCTATCTTAGACATTGAGGACAATGTCTGTTTTAAGTTTGGGGGTATTTATCATGTTTAATATTTACTTGGGCAAAGTTTTGATGGAATTTGATCTTGGCCAATGATAAGTGGGTGGTCAATGTTTTTAACTCTTGGAGAATTGAGGAGCATGCTTAGTCTATATTTCGACTCCGTAATTGGTTTTTACACTACTTGCGATTTTTTTGAAAATTTTACACATATCCATTTGTTTAGCCAGTTGGGATTGAATTTTTTTGGCTAAATACTTATGAAATATATCATTGCAACTTGAGGAACCTTATTTGAGCATCATTCGAAGTGAAAATCAGGCACTCACATAAGTTTGGGGGAAATCTTGGGTTATTTTTGAAAAAAAATTGGAACCTTCCCGAGTTGAATAATTAAATCTTATGGTGGGTCGAGATGGAGCGTAAAACGTACTCCCCATAAACACAGGCACGAGATGGAGCGTAAAGCGCACTCGTTTAAATGGAACTGGAAAGTGAGATGGAGCGTAAAACGCACTCACCAAAAAGAAAAGAAAATATATGTGTTTGAAATACTTGAGAAGGGTTCATATGTGCTTAAATGTTTAAATATCAGGTTGATCCTCGAGAAAAAAATTATGTTGTGTCTTTATTAGCGGAGATTGATGTGATAAGAATTTTTGAGAGTTTTTTTTGAAAATCTTTTATGAGTATTGGTTGATCTTATTTAAATCATAACTAGTTGAACATGTGGATGCACACACGCACTTAAATGATCATGAGTAGATGTGAAGCTGATGAAAGTTGTTAAAATTTTAGACATAGCATTGTTTTGAAATTTTCTTTGGGTTATCATTTGTTGTAACCTTTGAGGCCAGTGTTCAAATTCATATTGACTAATTGCCTGAGTGGATCATTGCTAGAGAATGAATCTGTTTAATTTGTATGTTTTCTTGAGCACAAGAAAAGTCTCAAGTTTGGGGGTATTTGATGAGTGAGTTTTATACCCACTCATCGGTATTCGTTATAGCTTGATTCTCGTTGTTTTTAAGTAATTCTCCTGTCATATTTACTTGGTTTATACTCTTGTATGCAGGTAACGGAATGGATGCTTAAGTGGCGTAAAAGGACAAAATGGAGCTAAAATTCGGGACCAAGTAGATCAAGATTAGCAAAGTGGGAAGCTCAATATTGGATAACATGTGGGATTTATTTTCATGCAAAGGTTTCATTGTCAAAGGTAGCAGCTCACGATATAGCAGTTCACGAAAAGGCAAGACGTGGGTAGCATGCAAGATGGGCCCACGGCTGTAGGCAGCATAAAAGGAGGAGCAGAGAAATTAGCAACGAACAAGGCTGGACAGAATAATCTCCCGCTGGGGCGGGCGCTTGTAAAGGATTTCCCCCGCTGGGGCGGGGAGGCGGCAACTACATGCGTCGTTTCCTATTCTGATTCGGATTCGTGGGCAGCAATTGATATAAAGTGGGCTAAGAGTATTGGAATTAAGTCGTGTAGCAGCTTATTGCTTTCCTTTGCCAGTGGGACACGGGATTAAAAGGAAAGGTCTTAGACATGATGACGGCCACGTGGCTAGCAATTGGACCGAACATAAGGGACAAGGCAGCATATAAAAGGGACTTGAGTTGATACATAAAAGAGGACGGAACAAGCATGCAAGCAGCTGGTCAATATCCTTGGCTGACTCGGATTGGACTTGCGATAAAGGAGGGCATGATAAAGAAGGACTTATAGTAGCTTAGGGGTATAATATATATTATATATTATATATTATTTAATTATTATAGGGTGACGTAACTTGTTACCAAAAAAAACGACTTAGCCTGGAGGCCACGGAGGAGGGATTAGCTTAGCTTATATATATATATATATATATATATATATAGGATATTATATATGAACGGAAGTTTTATGATTAGTTTAGTTTTAATATTATTATTAGTTTTAGTTTTAGTTTTAGTTTTCAATAAAAATAATAATAAACCCTAGTTGAAAGGGGATTTGGAGATTGAAGCAATTGAAAACTATTGAAGATCCAGATCAAGAGCAAGAAGGAGCACGAATTTTTCGGGAACAGATTTATTCTCTTCTCTACTTTTATTCTGATCTTTAATGTTTATTCAAGTGTGGATTCTTAGTTTTAATTCAATGAACTAATTCTTTGTTTAATATTACAATGGATCTTCTTGTGTAATTTATTTTAATATGCTTCTCTATTAATTATTGTGATCTATCGTTGAGATTGTCTATTATGATTTAGAATTAATTGCTTAATTGCTTAGCTAACAATTACCGTGATAATCTATATGAAATTGATTGAGGAGTATAGATTTAGATCTGATCATGATAGCATGTGTTTGTGATTTCTGCATAGATGGAAATTATGATTCGTGTTTAGGATAGAGCTATTCCTTTATGCCATATGTAATCTTATAGAGAACTTGTGATTAAATCCTTTTTAATTATAATTCACATAGAAATCTAGTGAATTAGTTAATTAGGGTGTCTTGCTTAATTCTATCATCTGTGGATTTGAGTGAGTATGGTATGATGCATCGAGAGGTGGTTATATTTATTTTCGTGTTCTTGATTAACAATTCAGAATAGAGAGAATAATTGATGAGAAGTATGTTAACTTAGATGAAGCAATAAGTGAAGTTGTGATCTTAAATCTCCGTAATCTTAATTAACTAGTGGTAATTAGTGGTAGTTAGAAGTAGTTTAATTATATATTGAAATTCATTAGTTTAAATAAGATTGAGTTGGTTACGGGTTAGTACTTGGTGATTTTTGTTAAATAATTCCTCGTGGGATCGACACTCTACTTTCACTCTATTACTTGTTGACCACGTATACTTGCGTGTTGTGCGTAACTAGATTTTACCCAACAGCAAGCCTTGTTGATTTCTCTTTTAATTCATTCTTCACCTTCTCTATCTCAGCTGACTTTTCTTCACCTTGGCCCTTCTCTTGGCTCAACTCCCACTCTACATCTCCAAGACGTGTGTAAAGAGTCTCAACTTCAACATCCTTCTGCTCGATGGTGGATTGTTGCTTAACCGTCTGCTCCTTCAACACTCGAACAGTATCCTGTAACTCAATGTTACAGTCATACAGCTCGTCGTATATCTCAGCACTGATAGAATTTGATGGGAACTCTTCAGGGTCTTCTTCATCCTCCTCAGCTGCCTCAGCCTAAATCTCAATCTCCTCAGAGTCCTCCTCTGAATCGAACACCGGCTCATGCTCCCGACCAACGACTGTAATCAAAGGAGATGGCTCTCGTTGAACTAACTGCTCCCATACTGTGTGAATGTCTCGGGGCTCCTCCTCTCTAGCCTCTTAGGGTACAACATCCCTAGGCTGACTAGGTTCTCTAGCATCCGACATATTGACAAATCAAATTTTAAGTCTTAGTTATTATGTGATGTTAATCGATATCGTGCGAGTACATAAATATAAACACATAGCACATAGGGTAAGTTATTATCTTTCTTAGAACACGATCAGAGTAATCATTACTATGTTATTGATCTCCTAAAAGGCTATTACCCTAAGGTTTTCCCCCACCTAAGGTTCATAACCTATAGCTTTGATACCAACCTGTGACACCCCCAAATCCGAGTACTTCAATTTCCACAGGATTTGGTGTTCATTGTACAAATATCATATGTCTATCTACCCATAATAAATGAAACCATTAAATAGATAGAAATAAATCCTCCCCTTATGGGGTTATAGCATCTGAAAATAAATACATCAATCTCAGGTCATACTAACCTTAAGTCTCAAATGCGAAAGTTTAAACAAATAATAAGTCTTACACAACTTTAACATAAGTCTTAAACATAAACATATCAAATAAATAACAAGTCTTTATCACTTGTTGACCTTGCCCTTGCCTTTGCTACTAGAAGGCTCGTCGGACCTTTCGTTCTTAACTGCAATGTTATTATTATGCAAGAGTGAGCACGATTGTCCACAAGTATAATAATATAACAACAATATAATAATATGCATGTGAATCAAAGACTTCTGAATAAGAAAACTCGGCTTTTGAATCAAGAATGCATAACAAAAGTCAAAAGAACTTCTGAGGGTCATAAGACCTTGAACTATGTCCTAGGTTGTCAAGTGTTTATACTTTAAATCTTTAACAGTCATAAGACTATGGACTCTACTTCTCGTACTTAGGGGGATCAGTCCTTAGTACCATACTGTGTACAATATCTCAACGCTAAACGTAAATAATCCCCTATACAGGGTTGTTCATCTCAGTTTAACATCAGAGTCTGTACCAAAGGAATTTTGGTTTGGATAAGCTCAATAATAGTTCTGGAATTTAGAACGTTCATCAACTATGGACTAGTCGAATCAATAAGGGTTCGCAAGTCTTACAAGGTTCAACAATAAACTGATAATCAAATTGAATAATGAATCTCAAGGGTATACAATTGAATAAGTATTGTATAACTGAAGTAACACTTTAAAAGAATTATAATATCTCATGTCAAATCCTGAACTTGAATAATTAAGAACAAGAACTTACTCGATATAGAATATAAGTCTATGACTTGCTCAATGAATAATTTAGAGTTTAAAGTTTAAAGAACTTTCTTAACAATAATAAGTTAGGGATAGAATACTTGCTCAATGTAAAATAAAGGTGTAGAAACTTGCCTCTTGCACAAGCTACAATTAATTTACGTTCCTTATTAAATCCTACATATAAATATATTCACAATACCCATTAATCATAAGTTCGATATGCCTATCGAATCACAACATTAGTCTTTGAACAAGTTATAAGTCTTCACAAATACAGGTTTAATTCATGTACTTAACTTACAATTTAATCACGTAATATAAGTTATTAAATTGTTTTAACATCTCATTATATACTTAACATGTCTTCATGTTCCTTACATTAGGTTTTAAAACACATCTTTAAAACTTTAACACTTAGAAAAATTTTGGAAATTTTCAGGACAGGCGCGGTTTGTTGAGTAAAATCTAGTTACGCACAACACGCAAGTATACGGGGTCAACAAGTAATAAAGTGAAAGCAAAGTATCGTTCCCACGAGGAATTATTTAATAAGAATCACCAAGTACTAACCTGTAACCAACTCAATCTTATTTAAATGAATGAATTTCAAATTATAATTAACCTAATTCTAATTACCACTAGTCAAATTAAGATTACAGAGATTTAAGATTACAACTTCACTTATTGCTTCATCTAAGTTAACATACTTCTCATCAATTATTCTCTCTATTCTGAATTATTAATTAAGAACACGAAAGCAAATATAACCACCTCACGATGCATCATACCATACTCACTCAAATCCACATATGATAGAATTAAGCAAGACACCCTAATTAACTGATCCACTATATTTCTATGTGAATTACAATTAAAAAGGATGTAATCACAAGTTCTCTATAAGATTACATATGGCGTAAAGGCATACTTTTACCCTAAACACGAATCACGATTTCCATCTATGCAGAAATCACAAACACATGCTATCATAATCAGATCTAAATCTATACTCATCTCTCGATTTCATATAGATTATCACAGTAATTGATAATGAGTCAATGAAACAATTATTCCAAATCATAATAGACAATTCACAATAATAGATCACAATAATTGATAGAGAAGCATATTAAAATAAATTACACAATAAAATCCATTGTTATCTCAAACAAAGAATTAGTTCATTGAATTAAAACTAAGAATCCACACTTGAATACACATTAAAAGATAAGAATAAGATTAAGGAAAAGAATTAAATCTGTTGCCGGCAAATTCGTCCTCCTTGTTGCTCTTGATATGGATTTCCAATGGCTTTCACTTGCTTCAATCTCCAAGTCCCCTTTCAACTAGGATTTTTTATTATTTTTTTAATGAAACTAAACTAAAACTCATCTAATAATAATAAGCTAATAATAATTATAAAACTAAGCTACTGCTACCTAATCTAATAATAATATAATATATATACTAATAGTAATACTAAACTAATACTATATATTACAATATATCTGCTTGCCGCCTACTCCACTATATAATATATATAATAATACTATACTAACTATTCTATATTCTCTATATTCTAAGCTGCTCCCTCCTTTTATCCGGATTGAGTCCCTCTTTTTCTTGTATCAATTCCCATGTGTATCACCATATTGTGCTGCCCAATCCGAATTAGAAAAGGAATCATGCCAGCTACTTTTTTATCCTTTTATATCACTATTATCTCCAAGCCCGCTTGATTTGCATCCGTGTCCTAATAGTAGAAGGAGAACAGCAGCCTTGTGCCACTTTCGCATTGGAAACGAAGTCAGCAGTTGCTGGCACGCCTCACCTCCACGTTGCGAGTCCAAGTCAAATTAGGCCCACTTTATATCATGCTTTAAGTCCCATATCTTTCCATCCTCTTGCACCAGGTCACATCTCATGATATAATATATAAACGCCGCCCACCAATCAGCCACAAGCTAACTAAAGTCCTTCATGCAACCGAGTTAGAGTAGGGAAAAACAACAGCAGCTTCCGCCTCCCCGCCCCAGCGGGTTTCTTCAAGTTAAACTCCCCGCCCCAGCGGGGTAGTGTTCTGTCCAGACTGCATATCACCCGCCCCAGGGGGAATTAGTTCATTGAGATGCCGCCCCAGCGGGGGTTTACCTCAAGCAATGCTGGAAATTCACCTTTTAAGCTCATTTTCATCCCATTCATTTCCTACACACAACAATATAAATCCGAAGTACATTGATAGGAAAATTCCTTAAAAACAATGAGAATCAAGCTATAACGAATACCGATTAGTGGGTATTAAACCCACTCATCACGGTCGCGCTCCAAATATTCTTTGGAATGGTGCGACCGTGCTGCACGGCGCGGGCGCGCTCCAAGTGTGCCTTAAAGCAGCACGGCCACGCTGCGACGCAGATTCAGTTACTACAGTTCGCGAAGAACACACCGTAAGACCCAATTAATTCCACTTTACACAAATACGGTGATTATTAATGTTATCCATAAAGTATAAACTTCACAGAAACATCACACAATGTTTCTAGCATGATTCTAACACTTTAAATCATATAATTACTCGAATTAAAACATTTAATTTTACTGTTTTCAATATTTTATAAGTTTTGAAGAAAAATACGGAATTCAATGTTATAGATTCGTTATAACACCGAATCCGTCCGTTTAATTTCCGTTTTGTTCGTTTAAACATGCATAATCATATTCAACTATGAATTTAGAGTTAAATAAACGATTAAAGTATGTAAATTTGTACATAAGGGCCATATATACAACTTTCATACTCTGTAATTTTTAAAAACTCAATTAAGGCATAATTGCATGAATTTAATCATTGTAAATCATGCAGACATAGTATAAAACATGTTATGAACAATTAGTAACACATATATGGTCATATAATCAACAATCACCAAATTCCCCATTCACAGAGAACCTTTAAAACACGTAAATAAAAAAACTCTGAAAACTTTTAAAAACTTGATTAAAACATAATTACATAGTTTTAATCACTGTAATTCATGTATACATGATATATAACATGTTACTAACATATACTAACACATATATGATCATATCTTAAGTTAATTATCGAAATAATTCTTCACAGAGAACTTGGACAAAGTTTTCATGTAGATTATATAATAACGTAAATAATAAGTTTGGGTTGAAGAGATTACCCCTTGCAATTTCTGTGAATATGAATGAACTCTCTTTTGATTTCTACAACCCTTGATCTCTTCAACTCTCTCAAAATTCTCTCTAAATTTCTCTCTGATGGAAGAAGTGAATATAGGAAAACTGATATAGATAGTATATAAAAGTATACGTATATAATTAGTCGTGGAGTTATAGGTCGTCAGTTAGTCCCATAATGGGTTAACTGGCTCCAACCCCCACTAAGGCCTTGTTTGGCTAGTTCATTTATTTCTTCTTTTCCACTTAATTTAATTAGCTTCTTATCATATAGTTAATTTGTCACACTTCAAATTAATCAATTAATTTTATTTAAATCGATTAAATAAAATATAATAAATTCACATTAAATCACATTGTCACAGAATTAGAATTCTCTTTTATTAATTATATCAAATTATTAAATCTCTAATTAATTATTAAATTAATTAGAATAACATTATGCTTATTTAAATAATTCATTTAATCAAATAAGCTCAATTAAATACATACTTTGAACAATAAAATTCTCTACATTAATTTAATTAATGTAACACATATAATTAAATTAATCTACCATAATTTTATTAATTAATTATTTAAATCAATAATTAAATCATCAAAAAATATTTATTTAATTCAATAAATATTTAAATAATTTACAAAATTCTCGTTCGTCACAAATTCAATCATTCCACCGTACAATGTCCCAATTAAATATAAGACATGGAATTACTGTCAAGTCTTATTTTATTTTATTATATGTATTTCGATTGAAAAATACACAACTCCAAATAATGCAAATTAGAAACTCCTTTCTAATTTTATTATGCTTTGGCCAATGACTATTGGGTTGTCATTTAACGAATCACATAGGACATATTTCTTCTTTTACTAGAAGTGGATAGATTCTTTATTGATCATTCATTATCTCCATATGTAACTCATTATACCCAAGCATGCCCTTTGATATATCCTAAGGGTCTTAAGGAATAAGTCAAAGTATAATTCATTACACATAAGATACTATGATAATCTCAAGTCCAAGGATCACTTGTACTACTATCACATTACGAATTTCTATTGACAGACAAGTAAAACTCCATTAGGTATTCCATAGTGAGTCGCGTTCAGTGAACTTATTCTCCAATAAGCACCTACATACTTGCTTTAGTGTCTCCACATAAATAATCATGAGATCAATCATCCTCATCCAATGAGCAAGCAACATATGTACCAATCTATCCGGATTTACTAATCCCCTTTTTAGTAATCCAACAATTGGGAACAATTTTAGTTTTAAGCTTTCTAAGAATTTAAATCTCATTAGCATGATAAACATCATGATTCTAAAAGCATTGCTTAAAACTATGGGTTATTTACATATTATAAAAATAGCATCATGTAGATAATTAAATGCCTTTAATAAATAAATACTTTTATTAATAAATAAATAAGATCGTCTCCAAAGTATATGCTTTATCATTATGCATGATTGGCTTGTATACATACTAGTTTCAGTCTTGACTCAAGTCCCCGTCCATGACGAACCCAAGTTGTCCAAGGCGTTCAATCAGATTAATCATCCTAAAGACATGAGTCTCAACGGCTGTGCCCTCGGACATCCGAGATCGGAAGAGCTCCTTGGATATCTCATAACTAGCAATCCTACTTTGTTCACCATACAACTCCTTGGGGTGAAGCAACAGAGTAGGAGTATCCATATTTTCATAATGACGCTAAACTCGTTATTCTTGGATGCGAGCATGATGCATTGAGCCACAGATGAATCATCTAGCCTGTGACGCCCCCAGAATAGGTCCAGTCAACCCAACCCATTCTGAGTCGCCAAATACATGGTACAGAATTCAAATACAAACTTTATATCATACGGTCGTGCAAAATACGACCACACAACTGTGAGTGTCAATACAAATATGTAGAAAATATTAAGATTCAAACTAAGTCCTCATTACAATTATTATCACACTATTTATCAGAAATAGTGAGGACTACTACTGCTCTAACTCGGACCATCACTCTGTCCCCCGACTAGTTCCCGCGACATTCTCATTTCCTGAAGAGGACAACAGATGAAAAGGGTGAGCTCAACTAGCTCAGTAAAGAATATTATGACTAAGATAATGGAAAATAAATTATCGTTAGCCTTCAATAAATCAGATAAAATATAATGGACAACCAATCTTAGATCAATATTCGCAGCGAAAATAACAATTCATTAGAAGAGTTAAGTAGAGAATGAAGTCTACTATCTTTTATGATTTAAAAGTCCATTATCAATATTTTATCCCTGTAACATCAATCAATATACATCTCGAATCAATATTCATCTTTGCACTACAGGCCAAAGATATTCATTTGTATCAACAGTGGTCATATTCATCTCAACACCTGTCATCTTTGCACTACAGGCCAAAGATATTCATCAGGTAATCATTCATCTTTGCTCTACAGGCCAAAGATATTCATCAAGTAATCATTCATCTTTGCTCTACAGGCCAAAGATATTCAGTTACATCACCTTTTAGGACTGAGAATGATGAAAAACATTTTTAAAAAAAAACGAATCCAGTGAGATAAAAGACAAAGACTAAGGATTCGTATTTTAGTATATCTAATTCAAAAATACCTCGTAATAATCAATTATGGAGCAAAATTCAAGAATAGAGCTCAAAACTTGGATACAATCAAAGATAGTAACCTTAACAAGCAATTTGGACAAATAGAAGAAAATTTAATTTTTTCGTGAATAGTGCCGTATACGTGAATAGTGCCGTATACGTGAATAGTAACTCCGACGAAAAGAGTAAGAATTTCAACATAAAATCCATGTCAATATTTCGGTATAATGATATTGAAAAAAATAACATCATTTACGAAAGAAAATAACATCCCTTACCTCAAAACGATAGTACCTCTGACTGGAATATCGATATAATATCGAAGGAAACCTGCACTGAATACTAACATTCAAAGTATTGAAATACTCACAAAAATACGCTCGATATTATAGAGAGAGAAAACTTCTGATTCTGGTGTGATTTTCAATTCTAACCTAAGCACCCTATTTATAGGAAAAGCTTAGGATGCCAAAGGAGACTAAAATAATAAAATATTATTATTTTCAAAAAATTTCCGCCGCCTGGCGGCTAAAAAATTACAACAAAAGTGGGGCCCACCCATTAAAAAAATATTTATTTTCCGAAATTTCAATAATTCATAACAAATAGCCCCTTTGTCAGAAAAATACAAATTCTATGTCCTTACATAGAAAATTTAATTCTCTACAACTTTGTAGAAGGAAGTTTTTCCAAATTCCAAACATAAATTATCCGAAATCCATAAACAGATGATTTCTCACACCAAAATACTGATAAAAACACATCAGCACTAATTCCTTCTTTTATATCCACAAAATAAATATTTCCTTATCATATAAATCAATAATTAATTATTCACAAATAATATTACAGAACTACAATATTGACAACCAGGTCGTTCCTAGGAAAGAGGGGGCCTTCCGATAAGGACTTCTCCTTACTGGCGTGCAATTAAATAACCCCTCCTAGACAGAACTTCCTTAGACATTGTCAATAATGCTATCTAATAATATTATTCAAATAATATGAATTATTGAGTTGATAATGTGAAATACTGTGCAGTGACAATTATTGAATCAATAATACCAAAATATCAACTGTAGCCATTATTGAATCAATCATATAAAATGGCAACGTAGCAATTATTGAGTCAATAAAATATCAATGTAACAATTATTGAGTCAATAATATAAAATATCAACGTAGCAATTATTGAGTCAATAATATAAAATATTGAACAGTAATTACTGTAACAATTATTGAGTAATGGCTTCCCACGTAAGAATCAATAATTAGAATTACTGTGCAATACAGTGTGCTACTGTATTTTAACCACTGGGTATTTCAACAGTACTAACGGTAATAACCACGCCGTTATTTTATAAAAAAGTTATTTCTGTCGCTATTTATATCCGACAGTTATTCCGTTGTGGGGGCCCACAAATAGCTGCGCCGTCGTACGAATATTCCCCGACAACAAGAATATTTTATAACCACTTGCTCATTTTAAAAATATTTGCACATTTCACTCATAACTTTCACATTTATCAATCAACACCTTACTATTTCGAAATAATATATAAAGAAAATTAAATCTTTATTCATAAAAGTTGGGGTCTTACATTGCCACTTTGTTATGGTGGCAATCTCTTCCTCAGAAGCTGAATCTGAAACAGTTCCAGGGACATGTGAATTTAGGACATAAGAAATCTTTTCAGCAGTGAGAACTATTCTCAGATTCCTTATTCAGTCCGTGTAATTCGACCCGGTTAGTTTATTAGCATCAAGTATACTACGCAGTGAAATTAGTGATTTTGACATTTTTAAATTTCTGCATGTGAAAAGATAATATTTTAGCAAACATTCATTTAACTAATTTTATATACCAAAATAAATTAGGTCTTATTTTAGATTGGTATCTCCCACTATTTTTTTCAAACTATATTACCCTCACTTATATAGTTCGGCAACATCTAATTAAAGATTTGCTATTGAGAATAAGGATCCCATTTGAAATGTATATAGCCTTGTGTGTGCACAACCAACGATATATAAATAAATAGATAGCAACTCTTGTTAATTACATCGATATGTAACTCCTTGTATTCTGCCTCTTAGATCATAATGGTCAAGTGTGTGCACATCCGAATTAAAATAATTTAAGTTAAGTCCAACCTAGCACTCCATATATTCAAAAAATAAAAATATTATCCTTGTGTGTGCACAACAAAATAATATTGTTCAATTAACTTTATAAGCATCAAATGTGATTAAATTAATATCTTAAATACTTAATATTTGCCTTGCGTGTGCACAACAAACTCATATCAAATATTTAATACTCTATTTATTTATCATGCTAGAAGGCGACGTTCGATATTCCAAATATCATTGAACGCTTTAGAATTAATATGATTTTTTTGAGGGGATTGTTATTAATAGTCTCATCTTGTTTAGCGCGCATGCATACAAACACACACACACACACACACACACACACACACACACACACACACTCACACACATATATATATATATATATATATATATATATATAATACACATCATTTTATTAAACATGTGAAGCATGTTTGCATAAAATATAAAAAATATATATATATATATATAATGCTTAGCATGCATATATAGAATACAATAATCTACCCGGATTAATTATGGACTTTTATTCTAGTTTAGTTCACTAGAGCCAGCAAGTGAACCAAAAGGTCAAATCCAGGAGTGCAAGAATTTAAATTTAAACGTAACTATTACATTTAAACCTGAGCTCCATACAAACGTGTCTTCACGGGCTATTTGCTCCTTAGTCTCTAATTTCTTCAAGATAATTCTAACTATCTCTATTACATAAACTATTTAATTTAAATAGAAACTTTGATCAGCAGTCCTGGGGAAGTACATAGGAGGTAGATAGAATTTTACATCAAGGAAAAATTAGAGAAGACGAGGTACGCAAACCCCATTTAATAAAACTCATTCATTCAAGCATTCAACTAAAATAAAATCCAATCACATTGGTCAATAGTCCATAATCAATCTCATTTATTATCATACATATCACCATATGCATCAATAAATAAACATTCATCTCATGAATTAAAATTAGTTCATATATATATGAGTATCATTTAATGGAAAATTTTAAATTGCATGAAATTCAATTTCAAGATTAAAATAAACTCTTTATTTTAATTATAAAATTATTAAGAATATTATAGATATATATATATATATATATATATAATATACCCGTATATATATAGTACTTACATCATTACCTTTTGAAATCCCCTAAGTTCAGTTACTGTATATAATAAATATATATACATATATATATATATATATATATATATATACACATATATAGATATATATACATATATAAAGCACTACCCACTAAATCACATACAATAGCAAGATGCCTTGTAGAACGAAGGAAGAAAAAAAATCAGTATTGCGTAATTGCGAATTTACCTTCCTTTTTTTTCTTTCTTTCTTTCTTTTTAAAAAAATAATTTTATACACTAAATTATGCCCAATAAATTATTCTAAATACATACCCATATAATATTGAATCAAAACAATTAATAATTACATAAAGGTTTGGCTCTGATACCACTGTTGGGTTTGTACGAAATTATGGGCGAAATCAAATTACAAAATAAGCGGAATCATGGTATATCAGAGTTTAAATTTTTTTTACAAAATAATTATCCGGATCATCCTTTATGCAAATTATTAATTTAAAACGATAAATAAGAAGTTATGGAATCATACCCCTGTAGAACGAAGCTTCCACAGGTACGAGTTCAACTCCTTATTCTTCGTGATCTCCTTGAATTTCTGAATTAGATTCCTTCCTTTGATCAACGTTAGCCACCCAAGTGTTTGGCCTCTAGAGGTGATCCACTAAGGAATAAGAATTATTTTAGAAGGAGGGTGGTTGGTTAAGTCCTAGTTTTTTATCCTCTATAGAAAAGAAGTACACTCCAACAATTGAAATTGCATCAACTGATATCTATTATAAGACTCCTCTTATATAGATATTGGTAAACCCTTCTAATCATATTAGACATTGGATTTTATTTAATTAATTAAACTCCTTTAATTAATTAGGCTTCCCAACATATTGGAATTAATTAATTAAACTCCTTTAATTAATTTGTCTCCTAATTTTTTTAGGAATAAATGAGAATACTAATATTAAATTAATTTCTAAACTCCTTTAGAAATTAAAATAATAATAATTATAATAATATTAATAAGACTCCTCTTATTAATTTATATTTAATATTTTCAAAATATTAAATAATAAACATTAAGCTATTTAATTTATTCTATTACCATAGATTAAATTAATTACACTTAATGTATTATTACGATTATGTCATTACCTTCTTAAATAATTATTCTTTCTTTTATCGTGTGACCCGTTAGGTTCTCCATATTAAACCAGTTGTGAATAAATCAATTAGAACAATTCTAATCTTATTTAAATAAATAAATTAAACTAATAATCTATTTAAATAAATAATATTTATTCTACAATAAGGATAACCCTCTCTAGCAATCGATCAACGACTTTTCAGATAATATAGATTTCAATATTAATCATAAAAGAACATGTGAGTAAATAGTTACCGTACAATTCAATCCTTTCACCATACAATGTTCCAATTAAGTATAAGACATGGAATTACTGTCAAGTCTTATTTTATTTAATTATATGTATTTCGATTAGAAAATGCTCAACTCCAAATAATACAAATTAGAAACTCCTTTCTAATTTTATTCTGCCTTGGCCAAGGACTACTGCGTTGTCATTTTACGAATCACATAGGACATATGTCTTCTTTTACTAGAAGTGGTAGATTCTTTATTGACCATTCATTATCTCCACATGTAACTTATTACACCCAAGCATACCCTTTGATATACCCTAAGGTTCTTAAAAAATAAGTCAAAGTATAATTCATTACACACAAGATACTATGATGATCTCAAGTCCAAGGATCACTTGTACTACTATCACATTAGGAATTCATATTGACAGGCAAGTAAAACTCCATTAGGTATTTCATATCGAGTCACGTTCAGTAAACTTATTCTCTAATAAGCACCTACATACTTGCTTTAGTGTCTCCACACAAATGATCATGAGATCGATCATCCTCATCCAATGAGTAAGCAACATATGTACCAATCTATCCGGATTTACTAATTCCCTGTTTAGTAATCCAATGATTGAGAACTATTTTAGTTTTAAGCTTTCTAAGAATTTAGATCTCATTAGCATGATCAACATCATGATTCTAAAAGCATTGTTTAAAACTATGGGTTATTTACATATTATAAAAACAGCATCATGTAGATAATTAAATGTCTTTAATAAATGAATACTTTTATTAATAAATAAATAATATCGTTTACAAAGTATATATTTTATCATCATATATGATTGGCTTGTATGCATACTACTTTCAAAACTAACCGGTGGAAACGTCCATTTGAAGCCTACTAAGTGGCAAAAAGCCCGTGTAGCAGTCCATTGTAAGTATTTTTACGATAAGAACTCGTTTCCTAATTCATTACATATTTATACACGCGCACGTAAAGTTTCATTTTCTGGTTTTGCCTAGAACTCAGTTCCGTGGCCGTTTTTGTTTACTTTTTAGTACATTTCAGTACATATATACGCTTTTTACGTTTGCACAGTCTGGAATGTCGATCTGTGGCTTTTACTAGCTTTTATGTACATATATATACATACGTACTAACTTATTCGGCCTGGATCGTTGATTCTTGGCCTTTTTAGATTTATTATATATATAATTGACTATATATATATACTAATTTTCAATTCAATCAAGCCCGGATTGCAAATCCGTGGCAGTTACTATTTTTATATATATAACTATATATATAAATTTTTCTGACTTCGTTTGGCATGGATTGCTAATTCGTGGCCTTTATTTGCTTTAATATATATATATATATATATATATATATATATATATATATATATATATATTAAAAGTATATATTAACATTTATATTTTATTTTGGCATGGATTGGAAATCCGGTGCCTTTTTACCGCTTTTATAAATATATATATATTTACATTCCAGTTGAGCCAAGAGAAATTCGTGGCTCTTTACCGCTTTTATACACACACACACACACACACACACATATATATATATATATATATATATATATATATATATATTTACATTCTGTTAAGCCTGGATTATTTCGTAGCTCTTTACAACTTTGTTATATATATTTTTACATTCTGTCAAGCCAAGATTATTTTGTGGCTATTTTACAGCATTTATATATATATATATACTTTTCTGTCAAGCCTAGATTATTCTGTGGCTCTTTTACGGCTTTTATAAAAATATATATATATATATATATATATACATATTTATATTTCTGTCCGGGCTTGGGATTAGAAATTTGTCGCCCTTTACAGCTTTTATGTATATATATATATTTACATTTTCTGTCCAGGCCTGATATTGGAAATCCGTCGCCCTTTACAACTTATATATATATATATATATATATATATATATATATATAATTCATTGTGATTAAATATTTGTTTCAATTATTCATTTGATATGAATTTATTTTAATATAAATTTGGTGGTTTAGATTTCTTTAAATCTAGCCCTTTCTACCTTTCAAACGATTCAAAATAAGTCCAACCTAAACCGGCAAGCTAGAATGGCTAAGATTTATTTAAATCTAACTTTTTTTCTAGTTTTGTTAAATATGAAAGCAACCTCGCGACCCTCATATTTCTAACTGGGAACGAGAAGCTTTGGCTACGCGCATGCCATGATTTGACTGATGAATCCTTGGTTTTTTGTGACGTCTGGATGTAAATATACATTTTCTGTAAATATTTGTGTTGTGCAGGTTCTCTTGGCCTCCTTATGTGAGCCTAGGAATCGTGGGATTCATGATTAAACTGATCAGAATCTGATTTCCACGATGGACAAACTCCACATTACAAATGTACCCTGCCAGTTTTTCTGTAAAAACGTACATCCGAAAGACCTTAAAACGGTTATCCGGGTTTAAGGTCTCAAACATAATGAAATAATGGTTTGTTGTGCTAGAGTCACTCCGATGGCTGTTATGCCCATGAGAAGACCGACACTTGTATATATTTTATGGTCGAGGATGCTTCGTAGCCCGACAATCACCATCCAAAACGAGCCAAAGGCTAAAAAAAATAAAATGGAGGTATCAAAAGGCTTCTATTCCTATGAGAGTGTAGGGGTTTGAAAACCACCTTTCAAAATATCATTTTTATATCTTGTCTAAAAATGAATTTTTGTAAATCAAATCAAACCCTTCGTATATAGGTTCAACGAAGCAAGGTACTACTTTCAAAATAATCAAACTTAGGCTCAATTACTTCCAGCATCCACACACTCACATAGGCAAATAAAAAGGGAAATATTGAAAAGATACGGTACCGTGCGTTCACGGGAGTTGGGGGTGCCTAACACCTTCCCCCCACTTAACCAAGCCCCTGAACTTAGAATTTCGATTTCAAAGACTAAGTTTCGACAGTGTCTAGTAATTAGGCCTACTTTCAAACAATACTCAGTTGAGTTGGTACAACCATTTCAAATCTACCAACTGGCGACTCTGTAAACCGTTCAAATAGTCAACATGATACATGTTGGCCTTTTCCTAAAAAACTTCACCCTTTATTAAACATACAATATTATACGTGTAGAAAACAAGAGTTAGGAAAAGAGAAAGATTCCGTCCAATGTAACAGGATTTTTTTCCCGACGTCGACAGTTGGCGACTCTGCTGGGGACAGTATAGGGCTTAGGTCACATTCAAATCTTTTCACAATTTCCTTTTATATTTGCATGTGTGTGGATGCTGCGTTTTACATTGAATAGATGTGAATGAATGCTTTACTGCTATATGTTAGTGCTTCGCACAATGTCATCATTTCGTATGGTGAGACGCGATGTATGTGAATGTATGTTGTGTGAATCCTCCACCAGGAGGCAAACCCATCGGTGTTTGATTACTGGACTCAAAGAAGACTAATTTTGTGAGGCTCAGGAAAGGCACCACTCTAATCCGCTCCAATTGAAAGATCGGATAAATTTCCCCTCTAGTAGATTGCAATGATCTGGGGACCTTCATGCTAAAAAACCGCGAGAGTAGCCTAAGATAGGTCAGCCTCTGATTAACCAAATCCGAAGGGAAGCTTCTTCATGCCTTCCTTTTTCAATTCAATGTCAATTTTCCAAAATTTCAATGTAAATATACATTTTATATCATATAAATTATGTCATACTATCTTGTCATCAAAACAACTAACCTTTGTTTTACAGGATAAGATTAAAAAACCTCAAAAATAATCACATTGCATAGCATGCATCCGGCTAATACCTACATCAGGAAATTAACACACATATATTTGTTGTAGGGTAAAAATTGGTCCTATCACCAAATTGAAATCTAAGAAAGCACTAAGTCCATCTCCAGACATGGCTTCAAGTGCTCAGCCAGAATCCACCCCTATTTCTAGGGAAGAGTTTGAAGGATTGAAGAACCAGATAGCAGAATTGGCTATTTTCTTGAAAGAACAAAGCAAAAACCTTCAAGGGAAACAAACACTCGGTCATATAGAACCATCTACACCCGGTGGAAGTCAAGAGACTAGAAAGAAAGACACTCAAATTCCTGAACCACAGAACCAGGATATGACCAACAAAACCCTTGAAACCACTAACCTCAACAAAGAGCAGGAAGCTGGTGATATTCTGAAGAATGTATAACAAATGGAAGAAACCATCCGGTCCATTAAAGGGACTAAGGCATTTGGAAGTGTTAATTACTCAGACTTATGTATATTCCCAGGGGCTCGTTATCCAGAAAAATTTTAAGTCCCTGATTTTGAGAAATATGATAGATTAGGAGATCCCTACACCCATTTGAAGGTATTCATTGGAGAACTAAGATCTTATGCAGAGGACGAGAAGCTCAGAATGCAATTGTTCCAGAAGAGTCTGACCGGAGAAGCTAGAGCCTGGTATGCTCAACTGGACAATTCAAAGATTCATAGTTGGGAAGAGTTAGCACATGCCTTCCTCAATTAATATAGATTTTAGTCCCAAATGGCTCCGAACAGATATCAAATAACCAAAATCAAGAAACAAAACACTGAGTCATTCAGAGAGTATGCCCAACGATGGAGGCAGGTGGCAGCACAAGTCACCCCACCTATGACTGAGTCTGAGATAGTCATGACCTTCATCGACATTCAAGAAGCTCTTTATTACGAAAGTCTCCTAGCAGGCATAGGAAAACCATTCTCGAAGATGATCAAGCACGGAGAAATGGCTGAAATGGGGCTGAAATCTGGGAAGATAAAAGATCTTACCCGCCTTGGAAGCTGTTGCCGAGCATATCCATTCTGGAAGTTATGGGAGTAATCTCCGGAGAGCCCACAAGAAGAAAGAAGAAGAAGTGTCCTTAGTGCTGCAAGGACAAAATCAGAGGGGCAATTCGAGCAACATGCCCATTTAAAGGAGGAACTATTCCCCTTTTTCAAGCTCTAACCCAACCTTTTAATCCTCCATTTTAGAAAACTGTAGAGGCCAGACGTCGAATAACGTTCACCCCTTTAGGGGATTCACTAGAGAATGTGCTGAAATTGTTAACAGCGCAGAATAAGATTGTTCAACTCCTTCCACCAACCAGTACCGGTGGGCAGAATTTTGACCCAAGCAAGAAGTGCGCATACCATTCTAGATCTCCGGGCCATGATACACAAGACTGTTGGTCTCTCAAGCATAAAATCCAAGACTTGATAGACAACGGAGAGATTATGGTGACAAAACCAGAGCAACCATATGTGCAGGATAATCCCCTCCTTCATCACAAAGAGGAGAGTGTCAATATGATTAGCACAAAGAATGGAGAAAGATCCAAATACCTCCAGTATGTCGGAGAGTCAACTCAATCAAGCACTAATAGCCCAGACAGTTGGGAGTTTTTAGAAAGGCAATTCCTAATGGAACAAGGAATCAAATCCATTAAGGAACAGATTGGATAGTTGGCGGATTTGGTCGTATATCAACATCAGATAACCAGGCAGCTGATAAACCAGACCAACCAGTATGAAGCGAGTCCTCCCACACCGAAAATTAGTCCCATCGCCATGAGGGATCATTACCGATTTTATTAGCATGAACCATGGGCCGATAAGGTGGCCAAGGAGGAGAGGTTCCAAGCTGATAGGGAATTTGCCTTTCAGAGGAATTTCACTAATTTAAACCAGTCGATGAAGGAAATCCTCCAAATGTAGATCAATAAGGGGATGGTTACGGATCTGTTAACCCCGGTAAACCCTCGATCCAAAAAGTTCAAGCCTGACAGAATCTTCCAGTATCATTCCAATATGCCCAGTCATGACACCAAGGATTGCTGGGGACTTCATCACCTGATTCAAAATATAATTAAAAATGGTGAGTTGGTTAAGGGGAATCAAGATTATGGCCTCCCCGATGAGGAAACACTCTTTATTCCCATGGCATGGAATCTGGAGACAGTGGCTGTTATTTCCTGTGAGAAGGATTTAGTTATGACACCCCTAATACTGCAAGGGAAAGGGGTCCAAGTAGTACATAATCTTGTGAAAATGGCTGCGCCCGAGCCTTTAATATTGCCCTTTAGACCACAACATTTAGTGGTCAGTCTGAAAAGAGTCCCATAGAACTATGGGATTCATTAAGGTTTAACATCAAACAACATTGTCATTATATCAAAGGAGAATCTGTTGTACCTGCCTTAGTGGGTGATCAATTCAGTCATCAAATCTAAAGAAAAAGTGGCTAAAGAGGAAATTAAAGAATTTCTCAGCAAAATGGGGCATAACGAGATCAAGGTGGTGCAAAGCTTAAAGGATGCACCCAAACAGATGTCCATCCTGGACCTGGTTTTATCCTCGGTGGATCATCGCAACATTCTGGTGAAAGTACTGGAAGAAGCCCATTTTCCGAGAACAGTGGATGTTGTGAAATTCTGTCATATGATAGAACACATCTTCAACAATAATGTGATATCTTTCACTGATGATGATATACCCGCAGAGGGGACGGGCCATAGCAAGTCATTGCACATAGCAGTGATGTCATCAGGGTATGTGATTGGAGGTGTGCTTATAGATGGAGGATTGTCTCTAAGCATTTGTCCCTACGATACCTTGGAAAGAATGAAGATCAACCCAAACCAAATTCGTACCAGTCATGTGGTTATTCGGGCTTTCGATGGATCTCGCCGAGAAGCTGTGGGAGAGATTGAGCTTCCACTGGAGATCGGTCCCCACACTTTCTATGTATCCTTCCAGGTACTCAACATTACCACTGGATATAATTTGTTGCTGGGAAGGCCATGGATTCACATGGCAGAAGCAATTCCTTCCACCCTCCATCAACAACTGAAGTACATTATTAATGGCAATCTGATTACAGTAAATGCCGAACCAGAGTACCCTGTCTACATACAGGGAGACATACCGGTGATCAGTCTGGATGAAGGGGTTGAACTTGCAAGTTTTCAAGAATTGGAGGTGAGCAATATTCAGTACCTACCAGTTGGGGCACCAGCCTTAAAACCAAAGGTCTCTCCCGAAGTGATGACAATGGGCCAGGAGATGGTATCTTTGGGTTTCAGCCCTGGAGAAGGGTTAGGAAAGAATCAACAAGATATCAAAAGTCCGGTGCAGATCTTGAGTCATTCGGGGAAAGCCAGATTAGGATATTCATTCGGGTCAAACCACCAGAACCCACACAAGCATCCAAAGGTTTCTGCTTCATCTATACTGCTACCAGACCTCACTGATGCCAGATTTGTGAAGCCAATAAAGAAGATTCCTGGTGTTATATCAGCCATGTTATTTCCTCCAATCATATCGGTAAGTGAGAGAAAAGCCCCAAAGCCTGATAGGGAGAGCAAAAAGGGAAAGGAAAAGTTCCTGTACGAAGGACGAGACCCATTTGCCAACATGTATTTTTTGATGCACTATGAGGGTATGAACGATGATATCCCAGACAGTGATGAATAAGATCTCGGCCCTGATCTGAAGGATGTCTCAGTCTTCATCAGAGATGAGACAGATGAGCACAACTCCTTTATCCTCCCTATTCATGAGGACTTGACATTGGACAATTGGAGTAGCCTCCCATGTCTCATTCAAAAAGGGTAAAAGGGCAGAGAGTCCATCTGCCCTGAAACATGATTTCATTTACTGCTTATTTATTGCACAACTATAGCAGTAACTTTTGTCATACTTTTGCTAAATGCTTTGTATGTTTAAACAGTCTCATATATTAAAGTGAAAGCATTTTGTTTTCAGGACTCCAGAATTGGATTTATTTGTCCCCGCTGATGAGATGCCAAACTTTCACAGTGACTACAACTTTGATGTAGAATTGAACTTTGACTTGATGGAAATTGATCAAGAGGAGATAAATGACTATGGGGTGCCCGAGAAGATCAAAGAATGGGTCAAAGATAAACCCAAACCAAACCTCGATCAAACCACCACTGTCAATATCGAAACCTCACAAAACCTCAAAGAAATCCAGATAGGCCTAGACCTCACCCCAGACCAAAACGCCGACCTGATTGAACTCATAACTCAGTTCTAGGATGTGTTTGCATGGTCGCATGAAGACATAGTTGGCTTGTCCACTGACATTGATATCCATTGACTGCCCATCAAAGATGTATTCAAGCCAGTCAAGTAGAAGCTTAGGCAATTGAAACCCGAATAGAGTCTGAAAGTCAAAGAAGAGGTTGTCAAATAATTCAAAGCCGGTATCATCATGGTATCAACATACCCAGCGTGGCTGTCAAACATAGTTCACATACCTAAGCCCGGAGGGAAGGTACGAGTATGCATGAATTATAGGGATTTGAACAAAGTATGTCTCAAGGATAATTTCTCGGTACCTTTCATCCATATCCTGATAGACAATACATCACAGTATGGCATGTATTTTTCGTAGATTACTTTGCTGGTTACCATCAAATCATGGTAGCTGAAGAGGATAGGGAGAAGACAGCTTTCATCACTCCCTGGGGAACCTTCTGTTGTAGACATTTATCATTCGGTCTCATCAATGTCGGTGCCATATATTAATGAGCCATAATGGCCCTATTTCATGACATGATGCATAAGGAGATAGAGGTTTATGTGGATGACATCATCATCAAATCCCAGAATGAGGATGATCACATCAACCATCTCAGAAAGTTGTTCAACAGGTTGTGTTAGTATAACCTCAAGCTGAATTCGGCCAAATGTGCTTTTGGTGTCAAATCGAGCAAGTTGCTGGGATTTTTGGTGAGCAATAGAGGCATTGAGCTGGATCCCTCCAAGATTAAAGCCATCACGGAGATGCCAGTACCCCGAACAGAGAAGGAAATACGCGGGTTCCTGGGGATGATCAATTTCATAAGCCAGTTCATTGCCCAGCTCATAGCAACGTGTGAACCCATTTTCAAGCTGCTAAGGAAGAATGCCTCCACGAAATGGAATGAAGATTGTCAAAGAGCTTTTCTTTCCATCAAAAAGTAGTTGATCAAAGCACCTGTCTTGGTACCCCCAAGGGACAAGGTTCCCCTATTTATGTACCTGTCCGTCAATGCCAACACAATGGGCTGTATGCTGGGATAGAAAGATGATAGTAGCAAGGAGAGAGCTATCTACTACATCAGTAAAAGATTCAGCAGCGACGAACAGAAGTACACACTGATTGAGAAGACATGATGTGCGTTAGCTTGGGATTTCATGAGGCTACAACACTATTTGCATGGGCACATGACCTACCTCATATCCCGCATGGATCCATTGAAGTACGTATTCAGCAAACCAATGTTGAATTGTCAATTATCCAAATGGCAGTTAATTCTACAATAATTTGACATTGTCTACGTGACTCAGAAGTCCATCAAAGGCCAAGGAATTGCAGATCAATTAGCTGAAGCACCGTCAGGGGATTTTGAGCCTTTGGAAACTTATTTCCCGGATGGTGGGATCATGACAATTCAACAACTCCATCAGGAGAATACAGTCCAACCTTGAAAAATGTACTTCGATGGAGTAGTAAACATGGAAGGTGCCGAAGCTGGGGCAGTCCTTGTCTCATGTACAGAAGAACAGTATCCTGTGGCTACCAAATTGCAGTTTGTCAACACCAACAACACGGCTGAGTATGAAGGCAGTATAATGGGGTTGAAACTAGTCCAATCCATGGGTATCCAGCGTCTATTAGTCTTTGGAGATTCTGAGTTGGTTATCAGGCAAACCACCGTAGCGTATCATACCAAAGAATTACATTTGCTGCCCTATCACCGGCAGGTCATCAACATGTCCATGGATTTTGAAGAGATAACCTTCATCCACATCCCTCGAGGAAGAAACGACTTTGCGGATGCATTGGCAACTTTGGATTCCCTGATTAACATATCGGGTAGGATGGGAATCCCCGACATCAAATTCACAAACCAAAAGGCACCGACATAGGGGAATTACATTGGAGAAATATCAGATGAGATACCTTCTATAAAATAGTCTTGGTATCAAGACATCAAGGAATATCTCCGAGATGGATCTACACCCGATGGGGCAAGCAAAGCAGAAAAGAAGCGAATTCACAAAATGGCTACGAAGTTCTATCTGAGCGGAGATGCATTCTATAAGAGGGATGCTGGAATAAGCCTTTTAAGATGCCTCGATAAAGAGCAAGCATAGAGATTGATGGATGAAGTCCACGGTAGAGTTTATGGTCCACACATGAGCGGTCATTTGCTGGCCAAGAAGATATTAAGAACAGGGCATTACTGGGTCTCTCTTAAAGCTGACTGTGATGATCACGTCAGGAGATACTACTAATGTCAAGTCCACATAAATGCTATTCACGCTCCTCCAAATGAGCTACACAATATAAGTTCGCCATGGCCTTTCTTTATGTGGGGAATGGATGTGATTGGGCCGATAGAACCCAAAGCCAGCAACGGACATCGATTCATCTTCACCATGATCGATTATTTCACCAAGTGGGTTAAAGCTGCCTCTTTTCCCAAAGTCACCAAGGAGGTAATCATTGGTTTCATCAGAAATAATGTCGTCTGTCGATACGGACAACCAGAGGTGGTCGTCTCAGACAACGCCAAGAACCTAAACAATCAGATGATGAGAGATTTATGCAGTAAGTTTCATATCAAGCATCTCAATTATGTCATTTACCTACCCAAGATGAATGGTGATGTCGAAGCAGCCAATAAGAACATCAAGAAGATCATACAGAAAATGTCTGCCAATCACAAAGGATGGCCTGACCTGTTGCCTCTGACTCTGTTAGTATACAGGTCGTCAATGCGTACCTCTATTGGGGCTACTCCCTATTCATTGGTCTATGGAATGGAAGCAGTACTGCACATAGAAGTAGAAATGGAGTCCTTGCAAGTGTTAATAGACGCTCAGATGGAAGAAGATCAGTGGTTGCAAGAGCGGTACCACCAACTGTCTCTGATAGATGAGAAGAGGGCTACAACCATTTTCCACGGGCAGTTATATTAGCAAAGGATTGCTCGATCATACAACAAGAAAGTCTGAATCCGACTATTTAAAGAAAATGACTTGGTATTGAAGAAAGTTTTGGCCAATTATGATGAAGCCAAAGGAAAGTTTGCCCCGAATTGGGAAGGTCCTTCATTGTCAAAGAAGTGTTAACAGGATGAGCTATCAGATTACAAGAGGTGGATAGGAGCGAACTTCCCCAGCTTATCAACTCAGACACCGTGGAAAGATACTATGTCTAAAATATATGCCAGCCTTCACCTGGTCCTGCAGATCGATCAAATTAGTTCGAGTTTTCATTAGAAGATCAAACTACAAATGACCTGATCTCCCTCCGCCTGGGAGTACGTAGGCAGTCATTCCTGGTGCGGTCAAACCAAACAAAAATTTCTAAAAAATCTCCAAATTCAAACAAAAGGTTCAAAAAATCCATCAAACCAAACTTAAAAGAGACACTTCTCAAACCTCTCACACAAATCTTGAACTACGAGTGACCTGATCTCCCTCAACCCGGGAGTACGTAGGCAGCCATTCATGGTGCGGTGTGACCATCAAAGAAAAAACCTAATAAGAACCTTCCCAAGACACCGAAACCCTATAAAACCCAAATTCTATCAAGTCTCCCTGGTCAACAGGCCTTTCTGAGATATTCTCTGACATCTCACTGCCCATCCATCAAGGAAAAGCTCATAATACATCAACAACAGCAAGTCATGAAAAAAGTGGTAATCACTCAATAATGACAATACATGCGCAACAAGGAAGTGAATCAAAATATATTTCTCTGATATATAATATTGTTTAATATATACATGGTGTCCTGTACATGACAAAAATGGTTGATCTAGTATGTGTAGAAAAAATAAAGCTAGTCTATGGACACATGGATAAGCGGGATAATAGTGCCAACATAGCATCCCTCTCAAAAGATGGAGGAGCAGCTGCAAGCTCAATACCCTCAGTCTTCATACGAGTAAGAACATCCACAGCCATCTGCATGGTGCTACTATGACCATCTATAAAAGTGCTCATATCTGCCACCAGACTGTGTGTATACGATCGAAGTGTTGTGCTGTCTGCAATATAGACATCTCGGGTAGCTATGGCCTCATCCCTCTTAGCATAAGAAGCATCCCGGGCAACTAAGACCTCCTCAATCTCCTCAAAGGCTGCATCTCGAATAGATCAAACCTCATCTCTCTCCTCGAGAGCTGCATCTCGGGTAGATTGAGCCTCGTCTCTCACAACAAAAGTTGTGTCCCTGCTAGAAAGAGCTGTCAACATCAACGCCCTAGCCTGATCTCTCCCAAAAGTCATCCGAGCTAGTGAATCAGCAATAGCTGGATCTGTCCCGGCAAGGATGCTCGGAGGGTCACTAACTAAAGCCGCTGTCAAGCCGGTAAACAAATCATCCTCTATAGGAAAATTAGAATCCTCCATAGGCTCCTCCTCATCTGAATCAACACTCGAAGCTTACTGGACAACCGCAGATGCTGCTATCTCAGACTCTAACTAAGCCGAATATTCTAGGGATCGATCCAGATGGCTAGTAGAGATATCATCCATCTCTCTATGAGTCCAACACTCATAAATCCTGACCAGGTCAGTTGACGACAAAGAGGAAGGTGATATCCACTGATCCATAGCCCCTTCAAATTGGTGAAGGTTCTGAAACTGATCAAACTGACCCATAACTGCCAACAGATGATAAGTGGTCACCCCTGTCAAACTCTCCAGGGGCAGATAATCCATACCTACTACATGGGTGATGAAGCTGTAAGGGGAGACAAGCCATGAGCATGGTAAGATCGAAAAGGGATGCTCAATATCTGGTAAAAAGGCCGACCATGTCGCTGCATCCGAACACTTCGCTGGCTGGAAGGAGTATGACATGGCTATCTCATGGGTAAAGCAGTACCCATGGTGTCTGAAGGTGCCTATCGGACACAAATGTGTCATGAGCCATACATACACCAGAACAGAGCTACTTCTAAAAAACCCTATGGGATGGGTGCTGCAAAATGTAACCGACCTCAAGGTCTCGACCAATATCATCGGCAAAATAGTACTACCCTGTCTGAGGGCACGGACCACTACCATCAAGCTAATATCCAAATGGTTCAAATATAGTGGCATGTATATAAATGTCGTAACATACATCAAAAAGACGTCTACACGGGCAAGCTTCCACTCATCTACTGAAATGATAAAATCCCCAGAACGTGGTTCGTAGCTGTCAAGCCGGCTGAAATGATTGATCAGAAATTCTATGGATATCACATGTCCTGCAATGATCTCCTCAGTGACGACTCGGCGTCTCAGACCCGACATAGTCATAAATGGTCTTCTCATGTCATTGATGGCTGTACGAGCACAAGGCAGATCCAGTGCCAAGCCTGTAAGACACTCATCCTCCTCTAAGGTAGGAGTAAACTTGTGGAGCCCAAAGAGGAAAACCTGTCGCTCAGGTATCTAGCATGATAGAATGCCATCCACAAATCCATGAGGAACCTGGAAAGCTAGAAGGGCTAGAGAATGCCCTAGCACCTGGTCTACTATCCCTTTGGCTGTGAGGGGTAGACCGTCATACCACGACTGCAGTGAAGATGCCACTGAGGACGGCGGCGAATGCTCAATACGGCTGACGGTGGATGACGACATTTGTATCACCGTATCATAAGACCATCCAAGGGTCAAATTTGAACTCACCTGTCTAAATGCATATCCATGACATAATACATGCATAACAATAATGATAAAATATGATGCAATAGATAGGAAATATCATGCATATCTAAGATAAACTATCTACTGCAAGCATCATCTCTGTCTACTAATAAAATATAAAATAAAAAGTACAGGGAATGGGGCACAGCCGCCCAATAGCTAAACAGAGGCCTATCAAAAGATATAGCGAGAAAAGCTATCCGAAGAGATCAAAATATCTGTCTCCAGGCTATTAACCTGCTCCAACTCCTTCTGAGTCACAAAGTCTCGGCCAATGGGAATGTTCGATAGATACAAGGGAGGATCAACACCTGCAAAGTTGCTAGAAAATGGACCTGATGAGGGGCCAGCTCCAGAGCTGGATGGATCAAAAGAGTCTGCCTCGGATGGCTCCCGGCCAAGGTGCCTGATAAACAAATGAGCTCGCTCCAACTGCTGGGTCAGTCCTGTAATCTGATCTAGATGAGTAGGATCTCGGAGGCAAGCTATCCAGTTTGTCATCATCAAAGACCTTGGAACCATATCTGTTATAAACTGGGTAGCACGAGTCTGAGCCCTAATGGTACGAGGACTCCACCAGCTGTGAAATGCCTCCTGGCTGTAAGGACCCTCTGACAGGGTGAAGCCATCTACACCCGCCAGTGGAATGTCTGTGAGTGGCTGAGCTAGTGGCCAATGATGCCTAGCAGGAGGAATAAAGGAAATGCGAATATCTCTCGTGGTGCTCCGAATAGCACGCTCTCCTAAATAGAGCTCCCAACCTCCCTCTGTAAAAATGGAACTTGGCGAGTGGATAATGCAAACTCCCGGTAAGTGGGAAAGCCATCCTCAAACCCGACTGTCAAAAAGTCTGAGGTATACGGGACCCACGAGATCGACCCGGCTGTCAATAGCTCTAGTTACAGGCGGGAGTGGGTGAATCCCTCAACTACGGGGACCTCCGTCAACATGGAGTGATGTCAGTGCCGTCCCCTCAGATACGTCTCTAATCCCAAAGCAGTGGATGGGTGTAGGCAAGGGAGCCTCTCATATGCCCAAAACTAGTCATGCAAATATCAAAAGTCCTCAACGATAAAGACTGACAAACATAAATGAGGAAATTGAAAAGGTGAAAGAGAAATGTACTCACAATCAGGAATGGGTAAAAACCTAGCCAAGCCTTCGTTACACCCTCCGAGCGCATGCGCATCCCTCGGAGAAAATAGGCAAAGGTGTAGGTACCCTAATCGAAATCACTGAGGCGCTTCACATATGGAGTAGCACTGACCAGGGCAAAGGACACCGTCGAGGAGTTGTCTGCAAGGAAACAACCCCTGATGATCACAAAAAATAGTCGTCGCATGATGCGATCTCTAACCCTCTGATAATCAGGCAGAGGCTCAGTCAAAGCCCCACTCTGGGCATCTACGCTCAAGGGACCAGAACGGACCATCCAACCCTTGATGGCCGTTGCATGAACTCCCAAGAGGGACCAAACGAAAGTGGGTGAAATGTCAGCCACAACCGGCACTGGCTCACCTGCAAACTCTATCCCGGTGATGAACCTCCAGTCCATAGGCGTCATCATCACTTCACAATCCAATAAGTGGAGAGACTGGGTCTGGTGGAACCAGCGCTCAGACAAAGCCCTCAGATAACCCCAGGGGCAACGGCGGGGAGGGATAGAAAAGAACGCCTGAAACCCCCAGGTGTCAACAATGGCCCGATACTCCGGATGCAGAGTATGGTACAAGAAATGGACATTGAACCAGTTTCCCATAGACTATATAAAGCCAGGAACCTGCATCAAAAAGCCAATCCAGATCAAACATGTGCCCTTAAAATGGCAAAAGAAAGAAAGAAAATCCAGAAGAAAAACTTCAGTCACGTCGTTAGCGTGAAGGTATCTCGATGAATGGCGTCTCAAATCTCTTAAAAGCTCCTGAAGTGGCACCAAAATGCCTGGAAGCTCCCCAAGTGGAGCCTAAGCTGGGGCGGGATCAACAAATGGGACATCTTCATCGTCTACATCAACCGGTGGCTTAGTCCAGATGGGATGAAACACATACTCAGCTAAACGGCGAGGCGGTCGGGCTGGACGTGGCTGGGGAACATCAGAGACTCTCCTCCTCCTAACTCCTGAAGTGACCCTGCTAGCACTACCTAGTCTGTCTGGCTCTATAACCTGGACAAAGTCTCCAAATCACCTCAGAAAGGGTTAGGTAAGCCTTAAACCTGTGGCTTATTAAATTAAATTATTGCTTTATGCATTTTGAGTCCTAAAACATGCTTTTGTTAACCAAAATCCCCAGTAGAGTCAAAATTGCATGTTTATTAAATACTTAGGCTTATGAAAAAATTTAGCCAGAGTCTCCTTTCTAAAATGGACTGTCCGCATGCACACAGGCATGACTAGGTGGCCATTCATTAGCACACCTACCCAAAAATAGAAATAGTTCATATTTATGAAAAATAATCAAAAGTAAACTCCCCGTGGTAGCTAAATTACCACAGGCATTTTTAGTTGAAAATCCAGGCTCAATTGGCCTCAAAAAGGATGAGTAAACGGATCAAAAAGGGGGTCAATTGACTGTCTCAGAAATCAAATTTTTTTACATCAAAACATTCAGCACAGTAAAATATGTATATTTACTAAGTCTGAATATTTTTATCAAGTCATATAGGCATACATAATTGATACATTGCATACTACGTGGTTTATAACCTTCTAACGGTCAAATCTGGAAAAGAAAAGATGTAAACGTTACCAGAGATGTGCAGAACATTTGTACGGTGATAGAATCTGAAAAAAAACTACTCAAACTCCGTAGATCTGAGAAAGAACATCGGATTTCCTTTAGGATTCAAAACTAAAAATGAATCTGAGAAGCCATGGCTGCCCAACTTAAACTCGCAGAAGGGAGCAGCCCCACCTGTGGCTACCACACCCCTACCTGTGGCTACCACACCCCTACCTGTGGCTCCCTAAGGTGGGGCCCACCCCCTCTGTCTCGATCCAGTTCGAGTGGAAACGGAGTTTACAAAAGCTAAAAAGTCAAATTTGGAAAAAAAATTGCTACGCGATTGAGCGAATTGGCCTGAAAATCCTGCGTATAAGCAGCGGATTCCTGACGGATGGAAGAACTTCATATAAGCCATTGTTTATGATCCTGAAGTGATATCCGGGGACCAATGATGAAAACTGCTAAGAAACTGCGAAAAACTGCTAAAAACTTCCGCTGTTTGAGCATTGGGAAGGTCCGACAGTACGAACGGTAAGTTCTGACTGTATCAAGGCATCCAGATTGATCCGAGGGTGTGATTTGTTAGAAAGAGTACCCCCCACATCGACATTGATCAAGGTTCGATAGTTCAGCCATTGGCGACAACCCCAACAAAGCATCGGGAACAGTCCGATGGTATCAGCCGTTGAAAGCTACTTCAGCAAAGGTTAGAGGGTCTGACACGTTCAGTCGTTGGTGACTACTCCAGCGAAGCATTTGGAATGGTCCAGTGGTATCAGCCATTGAAGGCTACTTCAACAAAGGTCAGAGGATCTAACACTATCAGTCGTTGGCGACAACCCCAACGAAGCATCAGGAACGGTCCGGTGGTATCAGCCATTGAAAGCTATTTCAGCGAAGGTCAGAGGATCTGACACTATCAGCCGTTGGCGACAACTTTAGCGAAGCATCGGGAACGGTCAGGTGGTATCAGCAGATGAAGGCTACTTCAGCAAAGGTTAGAGGGTTTGACACTATCAGCCGTTGGCGACAACTCCAGTGAAGCATCGGGAATGGTCCGATGCTATCAGCCGTTAAAGGCTACTTCAGTGAAGGTCAGAGGGTCTGACACGATCAACCGTTGGCGATCACTCCAGCGAAGCATCGAGAATGAGTCAATGATGGAAACATCATATAAGTTTATTCCCACAGAGGATATATGATGGAATCTATTATACAAATCCCCAGAGGGAGCATCGAGAAAGATCAGTGATTCAACCGACCGTTGCAAACTACTATGTTTGAGTATGCATCGAGGAGGTTCGGTGATGGTCAAACCCTGTAAACTACCGTTTGAGTCAGAATCGAGTCAAGATCAGTAGACCAGTGTAAACTATCAGTCGGATAAGCATCCACAGGAACGTATGCATCAACTGAATGATAATTTAAACCATTGGCGACCACTCCAACGTAGCATCGGGAAAAGTCCGATGATGTAAACTGGTGGGAGCTATCATCAGGAAAGGCATCGGGAATCTCCCATACAAAAAGGATATCCCTAGCGGAGAATGAAGTCGAAAAGCTTATCTGAAGGCGAAGAGTGTTGATGACAACCCCAATGTCGAGTTCAAAAATATCCCACGGCATC
Source organism: Panax stipuleanatus (assembly GCA_020205555.1). Classification (NCBI taxonomy): domain Eukaryota; kingdom Viridiplantae; phylum Streptophyta; class Magnoliopsida; order Apiales; family Araliaceae; genus Panax; species Panax stipuleanatus. The sequence goes on from CM035120.1 coordinate 20,164,237, forward strand.
AGCCAAGAGAAAATCTTCCCCAAATAAGGCTAATCATGGATAACGTCATCCCCAGCAGAAAATGGCATAACTAGACAATGATAGCCTAGCATCAAAGGTTATCACGGATAACGTTATCCCCATCAGAAAATAACATAAACAACCAGTGATATCCCTACCCCTCGAAGGTATCTAACATTCATAACATGTCATGCCATGCATTGCATTACATTTGCATCTATCATATTTTCAGTGTCTAGCAATCTTTATCCTATTCATTTCATTGCATTGCATAAACATGATAAAGAGGGGCATCTGTAGACACTCAAAATTTTGTGTTCCTGTTACTAAACCTGCAGGAGGGTAAAACCATTTTTTCCTCCCGATCACTACACTGGGATGTCAAGTCAAACCCCAACAACACCGGGATGTCAAGCCCTAGTGACAATACCGGGATGTCAAGCAGCCCCAGCGACAACCCCGGGATGTCAGGCTCAACCCCGGTCACTATACCGGGATGTCAAGTGAAGCCCCAGTGATAATATCGGGATGTCAGCAGCCCCGACGATAACCCTGGGATGTCAAGCTCAATCCCGATCACTACACCGGGATGTCAAGTTAAACCCTGGCAACACCGAGATGTCATTGAAGCCCTGGTGACAATATTGGGATGTCAAGCAGCCCCGGCGACAACCCTGGAATGTTAAGCTCAACCCCGCTCACTACACTGGGATGTCAAGTCAGACTCCGACAACACCAGGATGTCAAGTGAAGCCCCAATAACAATATCGGGATGTCAAGCAGCCCCGGTAACAACCCTGGGATGTCAAGCTCAACCCCGGTCACTACACCGGGATGTCAAGTCAAACCCCGGCTACACCAGGATGTTAAGTAAAGCCCCGGTCACAACCCGAGAGGTACAAGAGCCCCAGCGACAGCACTGGGAGATCAATCCAACCTTCAGAGACAACCCTAAAGCATCACATCATCCTCAGAGACAACCCTAGGAAACCAAGTTAGCCTCGAAGATAATCTTGAGGACAAATAGAGTCGGCTGGGATCAAAACCTTGGAAACAACCTTGGGAAAATAGTCAAAGACTGTGCCAGTACAGGAGACAACCCCTGGAGGGGGAAATGATCATTTTACCAACTTGAAGCCAATCCGGTCAAAATCAAGCCGAATTGATGCAATCAAGATCAGAAAAAACCATAACATTGATCCCGAGTGAAAACAGCACAATACAGCTCAACGGACAAACTACGAAGAAACGAAGATCCGATTATGAACCCATCTTCTTGGACTCGGAAAAGTTTAAGTCCCATGTCATTGTAACGCTCTCGGTGAGGGCATTCTGAAAAAGTATAGCACGCCTCAAATGAACGCTCCGATCAAAAGTTAGAAAGTTTTGAACTTGACATCGCGTTGCTCGTTGTGCACATACTTCGAGACAATGGGACCCACCAGGTGGGTGTTGGGTTTGTACGAAATCGTGACGCAATCAAATTGCAAAAATTAGCGGAAGCATGGTATATCAGAGTTTAAAAAATTTCTACAAAACCATTACCCGGATCATCCTTTATGCAAATTATTAATTTAAAACGATAAATAAGAAGTTATGGAATCATACCCTTGTAGAACGAAGCTTCCACAGGTACTAGTTCAACTCCTTGTTCTTCGTGATCTCCTTGAATTTTCGGGTTAGATTCTTTCCTTTGATCAACGTTAGCCACCCAAGTGTTTGGCCTCTAGAGGTGATCCACCAAGGAAGAGGAATTATCAAGAAGGAGGGTGTTTGGCTTAACCTTAGTTTTCTATCCTCTATAGAAAAGGAGTACTCTCCAACAATTGGAATTGCATCATCTAATATCTATTATAAGACTTCTCTTATATAGACATTGGTCAACCCTTCTAATCCTATTAGACATGGGATTTCTTTTAATTAATTAAACTCCTTTAATTAATTTAGGCTTCCCACCACATGGGAATAATTAATTAAATTCATTTAATTAATTTGTCTCCTAATCTTATTAGGAATAAATGAGAGTACTAAATATTAAATTAATTACTAAACTCCTTTAGAAATTAAAATAATAATAATTGTAATAATATTAATAAGACTCCTCTTATTAATTTATATTTAATATTTCCAAAATATTAAATAATAAACATTAAGCTATTTAATTTATTCTATCACCATAGATTAAATTAATTATACTTAATGCATTATTACGATTATGCCATTACCTTCTTAAATAATTATTCTTCCTTTTATGGTGTGACCCTTTAGGTTCTCCATATTAAACCGGTTGTGAATAAATCAATTAAAATAATTTTAATCTTATTTAAATAAATAAATTAAACTAATAATTTATTTAAATAAATAATATTTATTCTACAATAGGGATAAGCCTCCCTAGCGATCAACGACTTTCCAGATAATATAGATTTCAACATTAATCATAAAAGAACCTGTGAGTTAATAGTTACCATACAATTCAATCCTTCCACCATACAATGTCCCAATTAAATATAAGACATGGATTTACTGTCAAGTCTTATTTTATTTAATTATATGTATTTCGATTAGAAAATGCACAACTCCAAATAATGCAAATTAAAAACTCCTTTCTAATTTCATTTCACCTTGGCCAAGGATTCCTGGGTTGTCATTTAACGAATCACATGGGACATATCTCCTCTTTTACTAGAGGTGGTAGATTCTTTATTGATCATTCATTATCTCCATATGTAACTCATTATACCCAAGCATACCCTATATATGCCTTAAAAGGTCTTAAGGAATAAGTCAAAGTATAATTTGTTACATACAAGATACTATGATGATCTCAAGTCCAAGGATCACTTGTACTACTATCACATTAGGAATTCCTATTGACATGCGAGTAAAACTCCATTAGGTATTCCATAGCGAATCACGTTCAGTGAACTTATTCTTCAATAAGCACCTACATACTTGCTTTAGTGTCTCCACACAAATGATCATGAGATCAATCATCCTCATCCAATGAGCAAGCAACATATGTACCAATCTATCCGGATTTACTAATCCCCTTTTTAGTAATCCCACGATTGGGAACTATTTAAGTTTTAAAACTTTCTAAGAATTTAGATCTCATTAGCATGATCATCATCATGATTCTAAAAGCATTGCTTAAAACTATGGGTTATTTACATATTATAAAAATAGCAACATGTAGATAATTAAATGCCTGTAATAAATGAATATTTCATTAATAAATAAATAAGATTGTTTACAAAGTACGTGCTTTATCATCATACATGATTGGCTTGTATGCACACTACTATCAATCTCCCACTTGCACTAAAGCCAATCGCCATGGTATCTCATACCCATCTTCTCTAAGTGACGATCAAACTGCTGTTGTGTTAAAGCTTTAGTAAATGGATCTGCAATGTTGTCTTGAGAGTCTACACGCTCCAAGGTGACGTCTCCTCTTTCAATGATCTCCCTGATCAAATGAAATCGCCGCAACACGTGTTTAGATTTCTGATGAGACCTCGGTTCCTTAGCCTGTGCAACTGCTCCTGTGTTGTCACAGTAAATGGGAACTGCTTCTCCAATGCTAGGAACCACACCAAGTTCAGTTATGAACTTCTTCATCCAAACAGCTTCCTTTGCAGCTTCACTTGCAGCTATATACTCTGCCTCTGTCACTGAATCAGCAACTGTTTGCTGCTTGGAACTCTTCCAACTCACTGCGCCTCCGTTCAAGGTAAAAACATACCCCGAAACAGATTTACTGTCATCTTGGTCCGTTTGAAAACTTGAGTCTGTGAAGCCCTCGAGTTTTAATTCAGACCCACCGTAGACAAGAAAAATATCCTTAGTCCTTCTCAAGTATTTTAGGATATTCTTCACTGCCTTCCAGTGCTCTTCTCCTGGATTCGACTGGTATCTACTCATTACACTAAGTGAATGAGCAACATCCGGTCTAGTACATATCATACCGTACATGATAGATCCTATTGCAGAAGCATAAGGGATCTTACTCATACGGTCTCTCTCCTCAGGTGTCTTTGGGGCCTGTTTCTTGGAGAGATGTATTCCATGGCTCATCGGCATGAGACCTCTTTTGGAATCTTCCATGCTAAATCTCTTTAGCATTGCATCAATGTACGTTCCTTGGGATAAACCAAGCATCCTTTTAGATCTATCTCTATAGATCTTTATCCCCAAAATATAGGATGCTTCTCCCAAGTCCTTCATGGAGAAGTGTTTAGATAACCAGATTTTAATCGATTGTAGCATAGGAATGTCATTCCCTATCAGTAATATATCATCAACATATAATACAAGGAATGAAATTGCGCTCCCACTAACCTTCTTGTACACACATGGTTCATCGTCATTTTTGATAAAATCAAACTCTTTGATTGTCTCATCAAAACGAATGTTCCATCTACGAGAAGCTTGCTTCAATCCATAAATGGATCGTTGCAGCTTACAGACTTGATTTATTCCAACCTTTGAAACAAATCCCTCTGGCTGTGTCATATACACATCCTCCTCAAGTTTCCATTGAGGAAGGCCGTTTTCACGTCCATCTGCCAGATCTCATAGTCGTTATAAGCTGCAATCGCAAGCAAAATCCGAATGGACTTGAGCATAGCTACTGGTGAAAAGGTTTCATTATAATCAACTCCTTGTCTTTGTTTAAAACCTTTTGCAACCAGTCGGGCCTTATAGGTCTCCACCTTGCCGTCCGCTCCAGTCTTTCTTTTAAAGACCCATTTACACCCAATAGGCTTAATGCCTTCAGGTGGTGAAACCAAAGTCCATACTTTGTTTTCATACATGGAGTCCATTTCGGATTTCATGGCTTCAAGCCATTTCCCTGAGTCTTTATTACTCATGGCCTGTTCGTAATTCAATGGATCATCATCATGCATGATGTGTACCTCATCATCATCCTCTATAACGAATCCATACCTCTCAGGTATCTTCGGTACTCTCCAAGATTTACGAACAGGGTGTGGTATAGTAGGTTCTTCTACTTGGTCAGGTACCTGACTTTGATCCGTGGTAATTTGTGGTTCTTGAACTTCTTCAAGATATATCTTACTCCCACTGACCCCTTCATGGATAAACTCCTTTTCCAAGAAGGCAGCATGTTTCGCAACAAACACCTTTTGATCAGTTAGATGATAGAAATAATACCCTACAGTTTCTTTAGGGTATCCCACAAATCTACACTTTTCGAATTTAGTCTGTAGCTTATCATGTTCAAACTTTTTGACATAAGCTGGACAACCCCAAGTCTTAACATGCTTAAGATTTGGTTTCCTCCCCTTCCACATCTCATATGGAGTCTTTGGGGCGGATTTGGTAGGTACCTTGTTAAGTAGTGATAGTAGTGTGCATACAAGCCAATCATGTATGATGATAAAGCACGTACTTTGTAAACAATCTTATTTATTTATTAATAAAATATTCATTTATTAAAGGCATTTAATTATCTACATGTTGCTGTTTTTATAATATGTAAATAAACCATAGTTTTAAGCAATGCTTTTAGAATCATGATGATGATCATGCTAATGAGATCTAAATTCTTAGAAAGTTTTAAAACTTAAATAGTTCCCAATCGTGGGATTACTAAAAAGGGGATTAGTAAATCCGGATAGATTGGTACATATGTTGCTTGCTCATTGGATGAGGATGATTGATCTCATGATCATTTGTGTGGAGACACTAAAGCAAGTATGTAGGTGCTTATTGGAGAATAAGTTCACTGAACGTGATTCGCTATGGAATACCTAATGGAGATTTACTCGCCTGTCAATAGGAATTCCTAATGTGATAGTAGTACAAGTAATCCTTGGACTTGAGATCATCATAGTATCTTGTATGTAACAAATTATACTTTGACTTATTCCTTAAGACCTTTTAAGGCATATATAGGGTATGCTTGGGTATAATGAGTTACATATGGAGATAATGAATGATCAATAAAGAATCTACCACCTCTAGTAAAAGAGGAGATATGTCCTATGTGATTCGTTAAATGACAACCCAGGAATCCTTGGCCAAGGTGAAATGAAATTAGAAAGGAGTTTCTAATTTGCATTATTTGGAGTTGTGCATTTTCTAATCGAAATACATATAATTAAATAAAATAAGACTTGACAGTAAATCCATGTCTTATATTTAATTGGGACATTGTATGGTGGAAGGATTGAATTGTACGGTAACTATTTACTCACAGGTTCTTTTTGATTAATGTTGAAATCTATATTATCTGGAAAGTCGTTGATCGCTAGGGAGGCTTATCCCTATTGTAGAATAAATATTATTTATTTAAATAAATTATTAGTTTAATTTATTTATTTAAATAAGATTAAAATTGTTTTAATTGATTTATTCACAACCGGTTTAATATGGAGAACCTAAAGGGTCACACCATAAAAGGAAGAATAATTATTTAAGAAGGTAATGGCATAATCGTAATAATGCATTAAGTATAATTAATTTAATCTATGGTGATAGAATAAATTAAATAGCTTAATGTTTATTATTTAATATTTTGGAAATATTAAATATAAATTAATAAGAGGAGTCTTATTAATATTATTACAATTATTATTATTTTAATTTCTAAAGGAGTTTAGTAATTAATTTAATATTTAGTACTCTCATTTATTTCTAATAAGATTAGGAGACAAATTAATTAAATGAATTTAATTAATTATTCCCATGTGGTGGGAAGCCTAAATTAATTAAAGGAGTTTAATTAATTAAAAGAAATCCCATGTCTAATAGGATTAGAAGGGTTGACCAATGTCTATATAAGAGAAGTCTTATAATAGATATTAGATTGATGTAATTCCAATTGTTGGAGAGTACTCCTTTTCTATAGAGGATAGAAAACTAAGGTTAAGCCAAACACCCTCCTTCTTGATAATTCATCTTCCTTGGTGGATCACCTCTAGAGGCCAAACACTTGGGTGGCTAACGTTGATCAAAGAAAGGAATCTAACCCGAAAATTCAAGGAGATCACGAAGAACAAGGAGTTGAACTAGTACCTGTGGAAGCTTCGTTCTACAAGGGTATGATTCCATAACTTCTTATTTATCGTTTTAAATTAATAATTTGCATAAAGGATGATCCGGGTAATGGTTTTGTAGAAATTTTTTTTAAACTCTGATATATCATGCTTCCGCTAATTTTTGCAATTTGATTGCGTCACGAGTTCGTACAAACCCAACAGTGGTATCAGAGCCAAATCTTTATGCAATTATTAATTTATTTTTGATTTCATATACATATGGGTATGTATTTAAAATAATTTATTGGGCATAATTTTATTGTATAAAATTATATTTTTTAAGAAAAAAAAAAAAAAAAAGACTTTTTTTGGGAAGAATCACAATTTTTTTTTTTTTTGGTGCTAATCTTGAATTCTGCAAAGAAAAGGTGTTGTCTCTTTCTTACTCCAAAAAGAATGTGACCCATCAAGAAAGGACTTTTTTAATAAACCTGCAGGACTCTTTTAATAAAAGAAGGTGACTTTTTTTTAAAAAAAATAAATATGATATATTTATATATTATATTCTAAATAATTTTATAATTAAAATAAAGAGTTTATTTTAATCTTGAAATTGGATTTCATGCAATTTAAAATTGCCCATTAAATGATACTCATATATATATGGAATGTTTTAATTAATGAGATGAATATTTATTTATTGATATATATGGTGATATGTATGAAAATAAATGGGGATTGATTATGGACTATTTGACCAATGTGATTGGATTTTATTTTAGTTGAATGCTTGAATGAATGGGTTTTATTAAATGGGGTCTGCGTACCTCGTCTTCTCTAATTTTTTTTTCTTGATGTAAAATTCTATCTCCCTCCTATGTACTTCCCCTTGACTGTTGATCAAGGTTTCTATTTAAATTAAATAGTTTAATGTAATAAAAATAGTTAGAATTATCTTTAAAAATTAGAGACCAAGGAGCAAGGAGCGCGTGAAGACCCGTTTGTATGGAGCCCGGGTTTAAATGTAATAGTTACGTTTAAATTTAAATTCTTGCACCCCTAGGTTTGACCTTTTGGTTCACTTGGTGGCTCTAGTGAACCAAACTAGAATAAAAGTCCATAATCAATCCGAGTAGAATATAGTATTCTATATTGCATGCTAAATATTATATATATTATATTTTATGCAAACATGCTTCGCATGTTTAATAAAATAACGCGTATTTTATATATATGTGCATGCGCGCTAAACAAAGATGAGACTAATAATAACAAACCCCTCAAAGAAATAATATTAAGTCCGAAGTGTTCAAATGATATTTGGAATATCGAACGTCGCCTTCTAGCATGATAAATTAATAGAGTATTAGATATTTAATATGAGCTTGTTGTGCTATCCACAAGGCGAGTATTGCGTATTTAAGATGTTAATTAATCACATTTGATGCTTATCAAGAAAATTGAACGATCTAGTCTTGTTGTGCTATCCACAAGGACGAACATTTTTCTTTTTTGAATTTATGAAAGTGCTAGGCTGGACTTAACTTAAATTATTTTAGTTCGGATGTGCACACACTTGACCATTATGATTTAAGAGGCAAAATAAAAGGAATTACATGGTGATGTAATTGACAAGAGTTGTCTACCTATTTATTTGTATATCGCTTGTTGTGCTATCCACAAGGTTATATACATTTGAAATGGGATCCTTATTCTCACTAGCAATTTTTTAATTAGATGTTGCCGAACTATATAAGTGAGGGTAATATAGTTTGATAAAAATAGTGGGAGATACCAATTTAAAATAAAGACCTAAATTTATTTTGGTATGCAAAATTAATAAAATGAATGTTTGCTAAAATGTTGTTTTTCACATGCAGAATTTTAAAAATGTCAAAATCACTAATTTCACTGCGAAGCATACTTGATGCTAATAAGCTTACCGGGCCGAATTATACGGACTGGCTAAGAAATCTGAGAATAGTTCTCACTGCTGAAAAGATTTCTTATGTCCTAAACTCACATGTCCCTGGAACTGTTCCAGAAACAACCTCTGAGGAAGAGATTGCCACCATTGTAAAGTGGCAAGATGATGCATCTGTAGCTCAATGCATCATGCTCGCATCCATGAATAACGAGCTTCAGCGTCAGCAAGAAAACATGGATGCTCCTACTATGTTGATTCACCTCAAGGAGTTGTATGGTGAACAAAGTAGGACTGCTAGATATGAGATATCTAAGGAGCTCTTCCGATCTCGGATGACCAAGGGCAAGGTGAACATAAAGGAACAAAAGAAATCTGATCCAGCTAGCAAAGGAATGTGCTTCCATTGCAACGAGCCGGGTCATTGGAAGAAAAACTGCAAGAAGTTTCTGGCAGACAAGAAGCTTGGAGAAGCTTCGACTTCCAATCAAGGTTTGTTCATGATTGAAATTAATTTTTCAGAAAGTCAAAATTCTACTTGGGTATTGGATACCGGCTGTGGTTCTCACATATGTAATAATGTGAAGGGACTGGTCAGAAGTAGAAAGCTGAACAATGATGAGGTGATCCTACGAGTAGGGAATGGAGCAAAGGTTGCTGCATTAGCTGTAGGAACTTATTATTTAGCAATGCCTTCGGGCAAGTCCATTTATCTTAATAATTGTTATTATGTTCCGAATATTATTAAAAACATTATTTCAATTTCTGTATTGGATATGGAAGGATTTAACGTTGTTATAAAGAACAATAGTTGTTCTATTTATAAAGACGATGTTTTATATGGTATTGGAAATTTGCGAAATGGACTTTATACACTTGACTTACAAGAAAATATATTTCAAATTGAACAAACTAAGAAAAGGAAAAGAGATGATATTAATTATACCTACATGTGGCACTGTAGACTCGGTCATATCAATGAAACAAGATTATCCAAGTTGCATAAAGATGGGCTCCTCGAGCTATCCGATTATGAATCATATCCAACTTGTGAATCTTGTCTCATGGGTAAAATGACTAAATCTCCTTTTAGTGGAAGAGGAGAAAGAGTTACAGAGTTGTTGGCATTGATTCACACAGACGTTTGTGGGCCTATGACAACAAGTGCACGGGGTGGGTATTCTTATTTTATTACTTTCACTGATGATCACTCAAGATTTGGATATGTGTATTTAATGAAATACAAGTCAGAATCATTTGAAAAGTTCAAAGAGTTCAGAAGTGAAGTAGAGAAACAAACGGGCAAGAGTATAAAGATACTTTGATCAGATCGAGGTGGAGAATACTTAAGCGGTGAGTTTCTCAATTGTCTCAAAGAAAATGGTATAATCTCACAATGGACTCCTCCAGGTACACCACAGTTAAATGGAGTATCTGAAAGGAGAAATCGAACACTGTTAGACATGGTTCGATCCATGATGAGTTTTACCGACCTTCCAATTTCCTTCTGGGGATATGCCCTAGAAACGGCTGCATACCTACTTAACAAGGTACCTACCAAATCCGCCCCAAAGACTCCATATGAGATATGGAAGGGGAGGAAACCAAATCTTAAGCATGTTAAGACTTGGGGTTGTCCAGCTTATGTCAAAAAGTTTGAACATGATAAGCTACAGACTAAATCCGAAAAGTGTAGATTTGTGGGATACCCTAAAGAAACTGTAGGGTATTATTTCTATCATCTAACTGATCAAAAGGTGTTTGTTGCGAAACATGCTGCCTTCTTGGAAAATGAGTTTATCCATGAAGGGGTCAGTGGGAGTAAGATATATCTTGAAGAAGTTCAAGAACCACAAATTATCACGGATCAAAGTCAGGTACCTGACCAAGTAGAAGAACCTACTATACCACACCCTGTTCGTAAATCTGGGAGAGTACCGAAGATACCTGAGAGGTATGGATTCGTTATAGAGGATGACGATGAGGTACACATCATGAATGATGATGATCCATTAAATTACGAACAGGCCATGAGTAATAAAGACTCAAGAAAATGGCTTGAAGCCATGAAATCCGAAATGGACTCCATGTATGAAAACAAAGTATGGACTTTGGTTTCACCACCTGAAGGCATTAAGCCTATTGGGTGTAAATGGGTCTTTAAAAGAAAGACTGGAGCGGACGGCAAGGTGGAGACCTATAAGGCCCGACTGGTTGCAAAAGGTTTCAAACAAAGACAAGGAGTTGATTATGATGAAACCTTTTCACCAGTAGCTATGCTCAAGCCCATTCGGATTTTGCTTGCGATTGCAGCTTATAACGACTATGAGATCTGGCAGATGGACGTGAAAACGGCCTTCCTCAATGAAAAACTTGAGGAGGATGTGTATATGACACAGCCAGAGGGATTTGTTTCAAAGGTTGGAATAAATCAAGTCTGTAAGCTGCAACGATCCATTTATGGATTGAAGCAAGCTTCTCGTAGATGGAACATTCGTTTTGATGAGACAATCAAAGAGTTTGATTTTATCAAAAATGACGATGAACCATGTGTGTACAAGAAGGTTAGTGGGAGCGCAATTTCATTCCTTGTATTATATGTTGATGATATATTACTGATAGGGAATGACATTCCTATGCTACAATCGATTAAAATCTGGTTATCTAAACACTTCTCCATGAAGGACTTGGGAGAAGCATCCTATATTTTGGGGATAAAGATCTATAGAGATAGATCTAAAAGGATGCTTGGTTTATCCCAAGGAACGTACATTGATGCAATGCTAAAGAGATTTAGCATGGAAGATTCCAAAAGAGGTCTCATGCCGATGAGCCATGGAATACATCTCTCCAAGAAACAGGCCCCAAAGACACCTGAGGAGAGAGACCGTATGAGTAAGATCCCTTATGCTTCTGCAATAGGATCTATCATGTACGGTATGATATGTACTAGACCGGATGTTGCTCATTCACTTAGTGTAACGAGCAGATACCAGTCGAATCCAGGAGAAGAGCACTGGAAGGCAGTGAAGAGTATCCTAAAATACATGAGAAGGACTAAGGATATTTTTCTTGTCTACGGTGGGTCTGAATTAAAACTCGAGGGCTTCACAGACTCAAGTTTTCAAACGGACCAAGATGACAGTAAATCTGTTTCGGGGTATGTTTTTACCTTGAACGGAGGCGCAGTGAGTTGGAAGAGTTCCAAGCAGCAAACAGTTGCTGATTCAGTGACAGAGGCAGAGTATATAGCTGCAAGTGAAGCTGCAAAGGAAGCTGTTTGGATGAAGAAGTTCATAACTGAACTTGGTGTGGTTCCTAGCATTGGAGAAGCAGTTCCCATTTACTGTGACAACACAGGAGCAGTTGCACAGGCTAAGGAACCGAGGTCTCATCAGAAATCTAAACACGTGTTGCGGCGATTTCATTTGATCAGGGAGATCATTGAAAGAGGAGACGTCACCTTGGAGCGTGTAGACTCTCAAGACAACATTGCAGATCCATTTACTAAAGCTTTAACACAACAGCAGTTTGATCGTCACTTAGAGAAGATGGGTATGAGATACCATGGCGATTGGCTTTAGTGCAAGTGGGAGATTGATAGTAGTGTGCATACAAGCCAATCATGTATGATGATAAAGCACGTACTTTGTAAACAATCTTATTTATTTATTAATGAAATATTCATTTATTACAGGCATTTAATTATCTACATGTTGCTGTTTTTATAATATGTAAATAACCCATAGTTTTAAGCAATGCTTTTAGAATCATGATGATGATCATGCTAATGAGATCTAAATTCTTAGAAAGTTTTAAAACTTAAATAGTTCCCAATCGTGGGATTACTAAAAAGGGGATTAGTAAATCCGGATAGATTGGTACATATGTTGCTTGCTCATTGGATGAGGATGATTGATCTCATGATCATTTGTGTGGAGACACTAAAGCAAGTATGTAGGTGCTTATTGAAGAATAAGTTCACTGAACGTGATTCGCTATGGAATACCTAATGGAGTTTTACTCGCATGTCAATAGGAATTCCTAATGTGATAGTAGTACAAGTGATCCTTGGACTTGAGATCATCATAGTATCTTGTATGTAACAAATTATACTTTGACTTATTCCTTAAGACCTTTTAAGGCATATATAGGGTATGCTTGGGTATAATGAGTTACATATGGAGATAATGAATGATCAATAAAGAATCTACCACCTCTAGTAAAAGAGGAGATATGTCCTATGTGATTCGTTAAATGACAACCCAGGAATCCTTGGCCAAGGTGAAATGAAATTAGAAAGGAGTTTCTAATTTGCATTATTTGGAGTTGTGCATTTTCTAATCGAAATACATATAATTAAATAAAATAAGACTTGACAGTAAATCCATGTCTTATATTTAATTGGGACATTGTATGGTAGGAAGGATTGAATTGTACGGTAACTATTTACTCACAGGTTCTTTTTGATTAATGTTGAAATCTATATTATCTGGAAAGTCGTTGATCGCTAGGGAGGCTTATCCCTATTGTAGAATAAATATTATTTATTTAAATAAATTATTAGTTTAATTTATTTATTTAAATAAGATTAAAATTGTTTTAATTGATTTATTCACAACCGGTTTAATATGGAGAACCTAAAGGGTCACACCATAAAAGGAAGAATAATTATTTAAGAAGGTAATGGCATAATCGTAATAATGCATTAAGTATAATTAATTTAATCTATGGTGATAGAATAAATTAAATAGCTTAATGTTTATTATTTAATATTTTGGAAATATTAAATATAAATTAATAAGAGGAGTCTTATTAATATTATTACAATTATTATTATTTTAATTTCTAAAGGAGTTTAGTAATTAATTTAATATTTAGTACTCTCATTTATTTCTAATAAGATTAGGAGACAAATTAATTAAATGAATTTAATTAATTATTCCCATGTGGTGGGAAGCCTAAATTAATTAAAGGAGTTTAATTAATTAAAAGAAATCCCATGTCTAATAGGATTAGAAGGGTTGACCAATGTCTATATAAGAGAAGTCTTATAATAGATATTAGATTGATGTAATTCCAATTGTTGGAGAGTACTCCTTTTCTATAGAGGATAGAAAACTAAGGTTAAGCCAAACACCCTCCTTCTTGATAATTCATCTTCCTTGGTGGATCACCTCTAGAGGCCAAACACTTGGGTGGCTAACGTTGATCAAAGAAAGGAATCTAACCCGAAAATTCAAGGAGATCACGAAGAACAAGGAGTTGAGCTAGTACCTGTGGAAGCTTCGTTCTACAAGGGTATGATTCCATAACTTCTTATTTATCGTTTTAAATTAATAATTTGCATAAAGGATGATCCGGGTAATGGTTTTGTAGAAATTTGTTTTAAACTCTGATATATCATGCTTCCGCTAATTTTTGCAATTTGATTGCGTCACGATTTTGTACAAACCCAACAAGAAGGTATGCAGCCGTTTCTAGGGCATATCCCCAGAAGGAAATTGGAAGGTCGGTAAAACTCATCATGGATCGAACCATGTCTAACAGTGTTCGATTTCTCCTTTCAGATACTCCATTTAACTGTGGTGTACCTGGAGGAGTCCATTGTGAGATTATACCATTTTCTTTGAGACAATTGAGAAACTCATCGCATAAGTATTCTCCGCCTCGATCTGATCGAAGTATCTTTATACTCTTGCCCGTTTGTTTCTCTACTTCACTTCTGAACTCTTTGAACTTTTCAAATGATTCTGACTTGTATTTCATTAAATACACATATCCAAATCTTGAGTGATCATCAGTGAAAGTAATAAAATAAGAATACCCACCCCGTGCACTTGTTGTCATAGGCCCACAAACGTCTGTGTGAATCAATGTCAACAACTCTGTAATTCTTTCTCCTCTTCCACTAAAAGGAGATTTAGTCATTTTACCCATGAGACAAGATTCACAAGTTGGATATGATTCATAATCGGATAGCTCGAGGAGCCCATCTTTATGCAACTTGGATAATTTTGTTTCATTGATATGACCAAGTCTACAGTGCCACATGTAGGTATAATTAATATCATCTCTTTTCCTTTTCTTAGTTTGTTCAATTTGAAATATATTTTCTTGTAAGTAAAGTGTATAAAGTCCATTTCGCAAATTTTCAATACCATATAAAACATCGTCTTTATAAATAGAACAACTATTGTTCTTTATAACAACGTTAAATCCTTCCATATCCAATACAGAAATTGAAATAATGTTTTTAATAATATTCGGAACATAATAACAATTATTAAGATAAATGGACTTGCCCGAAGGCATTGCTAAATAATAAGTTCCTACAGCTAATGCAACAACCTTTGCTCCATTCCCCACTCGTAGGATCACCTCATCATTGTTCAGCTTTCTACTTCTGACCAGTCCCTTCACATTATTACATATGTGAGAACCACAGCCGGTATCCAATACCCAAGTAGAATTTTGACTTTCTGAAAAATTAATTTCAATCATGAACAAACCTTGATTGGAAGTCGAAGCTTCTCCAAGCTTCTTGTCTGCCAGAAACTTCTTGCAATTTTTCTTCCAATGACCCGGCTCGTTGCAATGGAAGCACATTCCTTTGCTAGCTGGATCGATTTCTTTTGTTCCTTTATGTTCACCTTGCCCTTGGTCATCCGAGATCGGAAGAGCTCCTTAGATATCTCATATCTAGCAGTCCTACTTTGTTCACCATACAACTCCTTGAGGTGAATCAACATAGTAGGAGCATCCATGTTTTCTTGCTGACGCTGAAGCTCGTTATTCATGGATGCGAGCATGATGCATTGAGCTACAATTGCATCATCTTGCCACTTTACAATGGTGGCAATCTCTTCCTCAGAGGTTGTTTCTGGAACAGTTCCAGGGACATGTGAGTTTAGGACATAAGAAATCTTTTCAGTAGTGAGAACTATTCTCAGATTTCTTAGCCAGTCCGTATAATTCGGCCCGGTAAGCTTATTAGCATCAAGTATGCTTCGCAGTGAAATTAGTGATTTTGACATTTTTAAAATTCTGCATGTGAAAAACAACATTTTAGCAAACATTCATTTTATTAATTTTGCATACCAAAATAAATTTAGGTCTTTATTTTAAATTGGTATCTCCCACTATTTTTATCAAACTATATTACCCTCACTTATATAGTTCGGCAACATCTAATTAAAAATTTGCTAGTGAGAATAAGGATCCCATTTCAAATGTATATAACCTTGTGGATAGCACAACAAGCGATATACAAATAAATAGGTAGACAACTCTTGTCAATTACATCACCATGTAATTCCTTTTATTTTGCCTCTTAAATCATAATGGTCAAGTGTGTGCACATCCGAACTAAAATAATTTAAGTTAAGTCCAGCCTAGCACTTTCATCAATTCAAAAAAGAAAAATGTTCGTCCTTGTGGATAGCACAACAAGACTAGATCGTTCAATTTTCTTGATAAGCATCAAATGTGATTAATTAACATCTTAAATACGCAATACTCGCCTTGTGGATAGCACAACAAGCTCATATTAAATATCTAATACTCTATTAATTTATCATGCTAGAAGGCGACGTTCGATATTCCAAATATCATTTGAACACTTCGGACTTAATATTATTTCTTTGAGGGATTTGTTATTATTAGTCTCATCTTGTTTAGCGCGCATGCACATATATATATAAAATACGCGTCATTTTATTAAACATGCGAAGCATGTTTGCATAAAATATAATATATATAATATTTAGCATGCAATATAGAATATTATATTCTACCCGGATTGATTATGGACTTTTATTCTAGTTTGGTTCACTAGAGCCACCAAGTGAACCAAAAGGTCAAACCTAGGAGTGCAAGAATTTAAATTTAAATATAACTATTACATTTAAACTCGGGCTCCATACAAACGGGTCTTCACGCGCTCCTTGCTCCTTGGTCTCCAATTTTTAAAGATAATTCTAACTATTTCTATTACATTAAACTATTTAATTTAAATAGAAACCTTGATCAACAGTCAAGGGGAAGTACATAGGAGGGAGATAGAATTTTACATCAAGAAAAAAAAATTAGAGAAGACGAGGTACGCAGACCCCATTTAATAAAACCCATTCATTCAAGCATTCAACTAAAATAAAATCCAATCACATTGGTCAAATAGTCCATAATCAATCCCCATTTATTTTCATACATATCACCATATATATCAATAAATAAATATTCATCTCATGAATTAAAACATTCCATATATATATGAGTATCATTTAATGGGCAATTTTAAATTGCATGAAATCCAATTTCAAGATTAAAATAAACTCTTTATTTTAATTATAAAATTATTTAGAATATAATATATAAATATATCATATTTATTTTTTAAAAAGAAGTCACCTTCTTTTATTAAAAGAGTCCTGCAGGTTTATTAAAAAAATCCTTTCCTGATGGGTCACCTTCATTTTGGAGTAAGAAAGAGACAACACTTTTTCTTTGCAGAATTCAAGATTAGCACACAAAAAAAATTGTGATTCGTCCCAAAAAAAGTCTTCTTTTTTTTTTTTTTAAATATAATTTTATACAATAAAATTATGCCCAATAAATTATTTTAAATACATATCCATATGTATATGAAATCAAAAATAAATTAATAATTGCATAAAGATTTGGCTCTGATGCCACTGTTGGGTTTGTACGAAATCGTGACGCAATCAAATTGCAAAAATTAGCGGAAGCATGGTATATCAGAGTTTAAAAAATTTCTACAAAACCATTACCCGGATCATCCTTTATGCAAATTATTAATTTAAAACGATAAATAAGAAGTTATGGAATCATACCCTTGTAGAACGAAGCTTCCACAGGTACTAGTTCAACTCCTTGTTCTTCGTGATCTCCTTGAATTTTCGGGTTAGATTCTTTCCTTTGATCAACGTTAGCCACCCAAGTGTTTGGCCTCTAGAGGTGATCCACCAAGGAAGATGAATTATCAAGAAGGAGGGTGTTTGGCTTAACCTTAGTTTTTTATCCTCTATAGAAAAGGAGTACTCTCCAACAATTGGAATTGCATCATCTAATATCTATTATAAGACTTCTCTTATATAGACATTGGTCAACCCTTCTAATCCTATTAGACATGGGATTTCTTTTAATTAATTAAACTCCTTTAATTAATTTAGGCTTCCCACCACATGGGAATAATTAATTAAATTCATTTAATTAATTTGTCTCCTAATCTTATTAGGAATAAATGAGAGTACTAAATATTAAATTAATTACTAAACTCCTTTAGAAATTAAAATAATAATAATTGTAATAATATTAATAAGACTCCTCTTATTAATTTATATTTAATATTTCCAAAATATTAAATAATAAACATTAAGCTATTTAATTTATTCTATCACCATAGATTAAATTAATTATACTTAATGCATTATTACGATTATGCCATTACCTTCTTAAATAATTATTCTTCCTTTTATGGTGTGACCCTTTAGGTTCTCCATATTAAACCGGTTGTGAATAAATCAATTAAAACAATTTTAATCTTATTTAAATAAATAAATTAAACTAATAATTTATTTAAATAAATAATATTTATTCTACAATAGGGATAAGCCTCCCTAGCGATCAACGACTTTCCAGATAATATAGATTTCAACATTAATCATAAAAGAACCTGTGAGTTAATAGTTACCATACAATTCAATCCTTCCACCATACAATGTCCCAATTAAATATAAGACATGGATTTACTGTCAAGTCTTATTTTATTTAATTATATGTATTTCGATTAGAAAATGCACAACTCCAAATAATGCAAATTAAAAACTCCTTTCTAATTTCATTTCACCTTGGCCAAGGATTCCTGGGTTGTCATTTAACGAATCACATGGGACATATCTCCTCTTTTACTAGAGGTGGTAGATTCTTTATTGATCATTCATTATCTCCATATGTAACTCATTATACCCAAGCATACCCTATATATGCCTTAAAAGGTCTTAAGGAATAAGTCAAAGTATAATTTGTTACATACAAGATACTATGATGATCTCAAGTCCAAGGATCACTTGTACTACTATCACATTAGGAATTCCTATTGACATGCGAGTAAAACTCCATTAGGTATTCCATAGCGAATCACGTTCAGTGAACTTATTCTTCAATAAGCACCTACATACTTGCTTTAGTGTCTCCACACAAATGATCATGAGATCAATCATCCTCATCCAATGAGCAAGCAACATATGTACCAATCTATCCGGATTTACTAATCCCCTTTTTAGTAATCCCACGATTGGGAACTATTTAAGTTTTAAAACTTTCTAAGAATTTAGATCTCATTAGCATGATCATCATCATGATTCTAAAAGCATTGCTTAAAACTATGGGTTATTTACATATTATAAAAACAGCAACATGTAGATAATTAAATGCCTGTAATAAATGAATATTTCATTAATAAATAAATAAGATTGTTTACAAAGTACGTGCTTTATCATCATACATGATTGGCTTGTATGCACACTACTATCAGTGGGGCCCACCCTGGGGAGCCGTAGGTAAACCCGCGGCTACCACGGGTAGACCTGCTACCATCGGGTCTTTAAATACAAGCCTCCCCTTGCAAAAAAAAGAAGAAAAAAAAATAGAAAACGCTCTGAAACTCCGCCCATTTCGTTTCCTAGCCCGACTTCTAGTACTCCAAACTTAGATTTTATTATTCTAACATGTAGGTATACTCATATACTACAATATACCAAAAACTAACCGGTGGAAACGTCCATTTGAAGCCTACTAAGTGTCAAAAAGCCCGTGTAGCAGTCAATTTTAAGTATTTTTACGATTAGAACTCGTTTCCTACTTCATTACATATTTAGAAACGTGCACGAAAAGTTTTATTTTTTGGTTTTGCCCAGAACTAAGTACTGTGGACGTTTTTGTTTAATTTTTAGTACATTTTAGTACATATATACTTTTTTTTGCGTTTGCACAGCCTGGATTGTCGATCCGTGGCTTTTACTAGCTTTTATGTGTGTGTGTGTGTGTATATATATATATATATATATATATATATACATACGTACTAACTTGTTCGGCTTGGATCGCTGATTCGTGGCCTTTTTAGCTTTATTATATATATAATTGACTATATATATACTAATTTTCAATTCTGTCAAGCTTGGATTGCAAATCCGTGACAGTTAGTACTTTTATATATATAACTATTTATATATATATTTTTTCTGACTTCGTTTAGCCTGGATTACTAATTCGTGGCCTTTTATTACTTTAATATATATATATTTACATTCTGTCAAGCATGGATTATTCCGTGGCTATTTTACAGCTTTTATAAATATACATATATATATATATATATACTTTTATGTCAAGCTTGGATTATTCTGTGGCACTTTTACGGATTTTATAAATATATATATATATATATATATATATATATATATATATATATATATATATATATATATATTTATATTTCTGTCCGGGCCTGGGATTAGAAATCCGTAGCCCTTTACAGCTTTTATGTATATATATATATATATATATATATATATTTACATTTTTTGTCCGGGCATGAGATTGGAAATTCGTTGCCCTTTATAGCTTTTATATATATATATATATATATATATATATATATATATATAATTACATATATATTGTGACGCCCCCAAAATAGGTTCAATACTGAACCCATTATGAGTCACCAAAAATATGGTACAGAATCCAAATACAATTTTTTATACGGTCGTGCAAAATACGACCACACAACTGTGAGTGTCAATACAAACATGTAAAACATATAAGCACTCAAACTAAGTCCTCATTATAATTATTATCACACTATTTTACAAAAATAGCAAGGACTACTCCTGCTCTAACTCGGACCATCACTCTGCCCCCCGACTAGTCCCTACGACATCCTCATTTTCTGAAGAGGACAATAGAAGAAAAGGGTGAGCTCAACTAGCCCAGTAAAGAATATTATGACTAAGATAATGGAGAATAATTTATCGTTAGTCTTCAACAAGTCAGATAAAATATTATGGACAACAAGTTTTAGATCAACAACTGCAACGAAAATAACAATACATTAGAAGAGTTAAGTAGAAAATGATGTCTACTATCTTCTATGATTTAAAAGTCTATCATCAATATTTTATCCCTGTAACATCAATCAATATATATCTCAAATCAAATATTCATCTTTGCACTACGGCCAAAGATATTTGTATCGTCAGTGGTCATGTTCATCTCAACACCTGTCCATCTTTGCACTACGGGCCAAAGATATTCATTAGGTAATCATTCATCTTTGCACTACATGCCAAAGATATTCATCAAGTAATCATTCATCTTTGCACTACACGCCAAAGATATTCATTTGTATCACCATTTAAGACTAAGGATGATGAAAAATATTTTAAAGAACGAATCCAGTGAGATAAAGGACAAAGATTAGGAATTCGTAATTTAGCTTATCCAAATTCAAGAATACTCCATAATAATCAATTGTGGAGCAAAATTCAAGAATGAAGATCAAAACATGGATACAATCAAAGATAGGAACCATAACAGACAACTTGGACAAAGAAATTTTTTTTTAATTTTTCTGTGAATAGTATCGTATCAGTGAATAGTGCAGTATACGTGAATAGTGCCGTATACGTGAATTGTAACCCAAACATGAAAAGGTAAAAATTTCATAATAAAATTTATACTAACATTTCAATGAAATGATATTAAATGAAACTCAAAATTCTAAGAATTTCTGATCATTTCAGGAATTATAGAAGCTATACTTACCGTAGTAAGTTCAAATTTAGGAATTTGAAATGAAATATTATCACTTTTATAATATAGAATATGAAAGAAAATAATATTCTTTATGAATATTGAAAGGAAATAACATCATTTACGAGAAAAATAATATCCCTTACCTCAGTATAATACTTGATCTAACTGGAATATCGGATATTATGATGTGAAAAACTTGCACTGTTATCAACACTCAAAGTATCTAAATACTCACAAGAAATACGCTCAATATTATAGAGAGAAAATTTTCTGATTCTGGTGTGATTTTTATTTCTTAACTAAGCACTCTATTTATAGGAAAGTGCCAGCACACCAGGATTGACAAACCTGTCACCGGTGGCTTCTCAGCACACCACCCTTTGAAATTTCTTCAGCTACCTTTTTTGAAAAAAAATTCAAAGCCACCTTGTTTATATATATATATTAAAATATTTATAATTATTAAAATAATTCCAATTTTATTTTCTCTCTTCCACCTTATTTTATTTTTATACCATAAAAATAATGTCATCATCTAAAATATAAAATTATACTATTATATTATTACATTATACTATTATAATGTAATATTATAATAATATACTTGAATAAATATTTTATCGGAGAAGATAAAATACCAACTTTCAACAAATGTCTCATACTAAAAATTCTTCCCTTTATATCATACTTGAATAAATATTTACTTATCCAATTTATCGATAATCAATTATTATTCACAATTAATATTATAGAATTACAATATTGACAACTAGGTCGTTCCCAAGAAAGAGGGGGCTTTCCGATAAAGATTTCTCCTTATTGGTGCGCAATTATATAACCTAACCTCTTTCCTCGACAGAACTTCAATGTTATCTAATAATATCATTTCAATAATTTGTGTGACAATTATTGATTTAATGATGTGCAATACTGTGCAGTGGTTACTGTGACAATTATTGCATCAATAATATAAAATATCACTGTAGCAATTATTGAATCAATAATATAAAATATTGAACATTAATTATCAATGTAGCAATTACTGAGTAAGTGACTTCTTACGTAAGAATCAATAATTAAAAAATATTGTGCAATACCGTGTGCTACTGTACAACAACGCGTATTACTGTTCTTTTATCACTGGGTATTTCAACAGTTTTAACGGTAAAAGTTTTGCCGTTATTTTTAGAAAACTTATTCTTGTCGTTTTATTCATCCGGTAGTTTTCCGTTATGGGGCCCACAAATGGCTGCGCCATCGTACGAATATTCCCCGACAGCAAGAATATTCCACGACCAAAAGAATATTTCCCGACAACAATGAATATTTTATAATCACTTGCTTATTTTATAAAATTTGCGCATATTATCCATAACTTATCACATTTATCAAATCAACCCCTTACTATTTCAAAATAATATATAGAGAAAATTCAATTTTATTCATAAAAAGTTGGGGTCTTACAACCTTCCCTCCTTATGAAATTTCGTCCTCAAAATTGAAGTGCGTACATGATATTTCAAAAAGGTGAGGATACCTCGCTTTCATTTTCGATTCTAAATCCCAGGTCATTTCCTCAATAGCATGGTTTCTCCACAAAACATTGACTTGTGGTATAACCTTTGAGCGTAAAACATGTTCCTTCTTATCCAAGATCTTGACAGGTACCTCCTCATACGTTAAATCTTCGGCTATCTCGTCTGGTTCTAACTCAATAATGTGGTTTGGATCTTTCACATATTTACGTAGCACGGATATGTGAAAAATGTTATGAACATGAGACATGCTTGGTGGTAAGGCGAGTCTATAAGCCACAGTTCCTACTCGGTCAAGGATCTTAAATGGACCAATGAATCGTGGGTTGAGCTTTCCTCTCTTCCCGAATCTCGTAACTCCTTTTCATGGAGCGACACGTAACAATACAACATCCCCAACATTAAATTCCACGTCTCTTCGATGAAGATCCGCATAACTCTTTTGTCGATCTTGTGCCATTTGTATACGTTGTTGGATCATTTGGATTTTTTCTGTAGTCATACGTACTAACTCCGGTCCTAACAATGTTACTTCACCTACCTCGTACCAGCATACTGGAGAACAACACTTTCATCCATACAACACCTCGAATGGAGCCATGCCTATAATTGCCTGATAACTGTTATTGTAGGAGAATTCCACCAATGGTAAGTACTTATCCCAACTCTCTTTGAAGTCTAGAACGCAGAGTCTCAATAGATCTTCAAGAGTTTGAATAGTCCTTTTCGATTGCCCGTCCGTTTGAGGATGATATGCCGAACTGAATCGTAAATCCATGCCCATAGCTTTCTGCAAGCTGATCCAAAATCGTGAACTGAATCTTGGTTTACGATCCAAAACTATTGATACTGGCATGCCATGCAATCTCACAATCTCATTTACGTACATACGAGCAAGACGTTCCAGTGAATAAGTCTCTCGTATAGGCAAGAAATGAGCAGACTTGGTTAATCTATTGATAATAACCCAAATCGCATCTATGCCTTGAGAAACCTTAGGAAGACTCGTAACGAAATCCATGGTAATGTGTTCCCACTCCCATTTTGGAATCTTAAGTGGTTGCAATAGACCCTTTGGCATTTGATGTTCCGCCTTGACACGTTAAACACCTCGAGATAAAATCCGCAATTTCTCTCTTCATATTGCTCCACCAAAATGTATGTCAAAGATCACGATACATTTTGGTACTCCCAGGATGGATTACAAACGGTGTGTTGTGTGCCTCCATCATGATTCTATACTTCAAATCAGAATCTTTAGCAACACAAAGTCTGGAGTTGATTCGAAGTATTCCTTCTTCATCGATTCTTGCTTCTGGAATAGCATCTTCTTGCTTCTTCTTCATCTTCATCAGCTCCGGGTCTATAGCTTGAGCAACTTTAACTTTATCAATCAAAGCTGGTTCTACTCGTATACTTGACATCATCACATGGGTCCCCGAAGTCTTGAACTCTATCTCCATTCTTTGTAAGCCACGCAAAATGGGCCTTTGTGTTGATAACATTGCACTCGTTCCCGCATATAATCTTGTACTCAACGCATCAGCTACCACGTTCGCTTTTTCAGGATGGTATTGGATGATATGGTCGTAATCTTTCAACAGCTCAAGCCAATGCCGTTGCTGCATGTTGAGTTCCTTTTGAGTGAAAAAATATTTAAGGCTCTTATAATCCGTATAGATCTCCACTTTCTCCCTATACAGGTAGTGTCTCCAGATCTTCAACGCGAAAACGACTGCTGCCAACTCTAGATCATGAGTAGGATAATTCCTCTCATATTCTTTGAGTTGCCGTGAGGCATAGGCTATGACTTTCTCATGTTGTATGAGAACACATCCTAACCCTTTGCCCGAAGCATCGCTGTAGACGACAAATCCATCCGAACCAGATGGTATTGTCAAAATAGGTGCTGAAATGAGTCTCCTCTTGAGCTCTTGGAAGCTCTTCTCGCATTCCTTGTTCCATACGAATTTGTTATCTTTCCGAGGCAGCTGAGTTAATGGAGTAGCGATTCGAGAAAATTCTTCCACGAATCTCCAATAATAACCAGCTAAGCCCAGAAAGCTAAGTACTTCGATCACCGACTTTGGTTGCTCCCAACTTTGTATTGCTTCAATCTTCGTCGGGTCAACAGATATTCCATGTTTCGATACCACGTGCCCAAGGAATGCTACTTCCTCAAGCTAGAACTCGCATTTCTTCAACTTAGCATAAAGCTTGTTATCACGAAGCCTTTGAAGTACCAGCTTCAAGTGGTGCTCATGATCTTCACGGCTTTTGGAATAAATGAGGATGTCATCAATAAAGACAACCACGAACTGATCCAAATATTCCTTGAATACACGGTTCATCAGATCCATGAAAGCAGTAGGAGCATTAATTAATCCAAAAGACATAACTAAGAATTCATAATGCCCGTATCGAGTTCTGAAGGCAGTCTTTGGAATATCCTCAGTTTTAATCTTTAACTGATGATATCCAGAACGAAGATCGATCTTTGAAAAGAATTGTGCACCTTGCAACTGGTCGAACAGGTCATCAATGCGAGGTAACGGATACCTATTCTTGATGGTGACATGGTTCAACTCCCGATAGTCAATACAAAGTCGCATACTCCGTCTTTCTTCTTTACGAATAAAATAGGAGCACCCCAAGGAGATGTACTAAGACGAATAAAACCGATGTCTAACAACTCCTATATTTGGACCTTTAACTCCTGAAGTTCAATAGGATCCAATCGATATGGGGTTTTAGAAATGGGTTTTGTACCGGGTTCAAGGTCAATAAAGAATTCAACTTCACGTTCTGGGGGTAGACCGGGAAGTTCTTCGGGAAATACATCAGGAAACTCATTAATGACAGAAATATCATTCAAATATGACGTATTCTG
Organism: Panax stipuleanatus; assembly: GCA_020205555.1. Classification (NCBI taxonomy): domain Eukaryota; kingdom Viridiplantae; phylum Streptophyta; class Magnoliopsida; order Apiales; family Araliaceae; genus Panax; species Panax stipuleanatus. Next base: position 20,190,436 of record CM035120.1, read on the forward strand.
GTTTAAATCAGTGACATGGGCTAAGCAAGCTTAACATCATTTTTTAATAAACGAATAGTTTTATGACTTGAAATGACAATGATTGATTTTAGTGGTTTGGTGGTTTGAATTCGCACAACAGGTTGGTTAGGAATATAAAAACTAACAACCTTATGAAAGCAATCAATTTTGGCATGATAAGTGGTTAACCATTCAATTCCTAAAATCACATCAAATGCAAGTATTTTCAAAGATATAAGATCAACGGGTAGGGTGAGGGTACCAATTTGAATTAAGCAAGATTTGTAAACTGTGGATGTAACGAAGGTTTCTCCTCATGGAGTTTCAACAGATAAGTCAAAGACTAATTTATCAAAAGTCAAGTTCAAACGTTAAGCACAAGCATGTGAGATAAAAGAATGGGTAGCACCGGTATCTAATAAGGTATAGATTTCGCAAGAGTTTATGATTTGCTTGCCCGTGATCACCTCGTTCGGGTTCCTCGCGTTTTGGGTAGTCATGACAAACGCTCTTCCAGGAACCACAGACTTTGACTTGTCCGGGACAGCCTTTGGAGTCACCATCCCCGCTGGACTTGGTTTCTCTATAGGACACACTCGAGCTATGTGACCTTCCTTTCCACAGTTATAACACACCTTGGATTGCTGTGTGCAGTTGGGACTGATGTGTCCCTCTTGCCCGCATTTATAGCATACGACCGGTGATCGTTCTCCTCCCCTAGAAATAGTTGATGCTGGTGCTGCTGTCAACGTCTTCACTTTCTCATTGTTGTACCTTCTCTTTTTGAAATCTCCCCCCGACTCACTTCTTCTATTATCATGGCCACGATTACCACCTGAGTGGTTACCGCTTCTATCATGATACTTTCCTCCTCGCTGGTTTTCATTGTTCCGATAACTGCTGCCATCGGTACAACCTTGGTTGTTCTCCCTTGGTTGTCCTGCCTTGGTTGAACAGACTCATTATCTCGTTCCAATAGTTGAGCCCTTTCACAACATCTGAATACAAACTAAGTTTGTGAGAAATGAGGTATTGACGAATTTTGGGTTTCAAACCTCTCGGAAACATCCGTGTCATACGTTCCTCATTATCCACCAAATGAGATGCAAACCGGGATAACTCCACGAACTTAGCCTCATACTGGGACACAGTCATGTTGTTCTGTTCCAGTTTGATAAACTCTACCTCATTCATATGACGAATCCTTTCTGGAAAATACTTGTCATTGAATAATTTTTGGAACTCTTCCCAAGACATCTTGAGTGCGGCAGGCTAGGTACGCTTCAAAGATTCCCACTAGTAATCTTCCTCTCCACGGAATATAAAGGAACTTTTTGCTCCTCTGTGAATCCCAAGACATCAAATATCTAGGTAATTTGCTTAACCCATGTTTTTGCCTTGATTGGATCTGGCTTTCCCAAAAACTCTGGTTGTCCCAACTCTTTGAACTACTTGGCAGTGACAAGCCACGAGTTGCCATTATTTCCACCTGTATTTTGAACACGAGTCTCCCTCGTCTGGTTTTGCATGAACTATAAAAAGCTTCTAAACATCCCATCGTTCATCGTTTGATCGGTGATGTTGTTTACAGGAGGAATATTACCTTTATGTTGCACATTATCCTGGTTGGTGATTAGCGGTGCCTCAATGGTCTCAAATGCTCCATTGTTTAGATTTTCAGCTGCCATTCTCAAATACTACCATAAAACAAGGGTTAATTAAATAAATTGACATGTCACATATTATCCCTATGTTTCGACCGACCAATTTAAATACCAAATAAGCTTAGGTAGGACACACTAGCGAAGGATTTACTCGTCTATCCCCTCCTAGTTCTATTCCCAGATCTCCGCCAGAGATCATATCCCTAAACTCTGATACCAACTGTGACCCCAAAATAGGTCCAATACTCAACCCATTATGATTCGCCAAATACATGATACAGAATCCAAATACAATCTTTTATACGGTCGTGCAAAATACGACCACACAACTGTGAGTGTCAGTACAAACATATAGAAAATATAAACACTCAAACTAAGTCCTCATTACAATTATTATCACTCTATTTTACAAAAATAGTAAGGACTACTAATACTCTAACTCGGACCATCACTCTGTCCCCCGACTAGTCCCTACGACATCCTCATTTCCTGAAGAGGACAATAGAAGAAAAGGGTGAGCTCAACTAGCCCAGTAAAGAATATTATGACTAAGATAATGGAGAATAATTTATCGTTATTCTTCAACAAGTCAGATAAAATATTATGGACAACAAGTTTTAGATCAACAACTGCAGCGAAAATAACAATTCATTAGAAGAGTTAAGTAAAAAATGATGTCTACTATCTTCTATGATTTAAAAGTCCATCATCAATTTTTTATCCCTGTAACATCAATCAATATATATCTCAAATCAAATATTCATCTTTGCACTACGGCCAAAGATATTTGTATCGCCAGTGGTCATGTTCATCTCAACACCTGTCCATCTTTGCACTACGGGCCAAAGATATTCATCAGGTAATCATTCATCTTTGCACTACAGGCCAAAGATATTCATCAAGTAATCATTCATCTTTGCACTACACGCCAAAGATATTCATTTGTATCACCATTTAAGACTGAGGATGATGAAAAATATTTCAAAGAACAAATCCAGTGAGATAAAGGACAAAGATTAGGGATTCGTAATTTAGTTTATCCAAGTTCAAGAATACTCCATAATAATCAATTGTGGAGCAAAATTCAAGAATGATGTGACGCCCCCAGAATAGGTCCAGTCAATCCAACCCATTCTGAGTCGCCAAATACATGGTACAGAATTCAAATACAATCTTTTATATCACACAGTCGTGCAAAATACGACAACACAACTGTGAGTGTCAATACAAATATGTAGAAAATATTAACATTCAAACTAAGTCCTCATTACAATTATTATCACACTATTTATTAGAAATAGTGAGGACTACTACTGCTCTAACTCGGACCATCACTCTGTCCCCCGACTAGTTCTTGCGACATTCTCATTCCCTGAACAGGACAATAGTTGAAAAGGGTGAGCTCAACTAGCCCAGTAAAGGATATTATGACTAAGATAATGGAAAATAAATTATCGTTAGTCTTCAACAATTCAGATAAAATATTATTGACAACAAGTTTTAGATTAATATTCGCAGCGGAAATAACTATTCATTAGAAGAGTTAAGTAGAGAATGAAGTCTACTATCTTCTATGATTTACAAGTCCATCATCAATATTTTATCCCTGTAACATCAATCAATATACATCTCAAATCAAATATTCATCTTTGCACTATGGGCCAAAGATATTCATTTGTATCACCAGTGGTCATGTTCATCTCAACACCTGTCCATCTTTGCACTACGGCCAAAGATATTCATCAGGTAATCATTCATCTTTGCTCTACAAGCCAAAGATATTCAGTTATATCACCCTTTAGGACTGAGGATGATGAAAAACATTTTAAAGAACGAATCCAGTGAGATAAAGGACAAAGATTAAGGATTCGTATTTTAGTTTATCCAATTCAAAAATACTTCGTAATAATCAATTATGGAGCAAAATTCAATAATAAAGCTCAAAACTTAGATCCAATCAAAGATAGGAACCTTAACAAGCAACTTGGACAAATAGAAGAAAATTTAATTTTTCAGTGAATAGTGTCGTATACGTGAATAGTATCCCGACGAAAAAAGTAAGAATTTCATAATAAAATACATGCCAATATTTTGGTATAATGATATTGAAAAGAATAACATCATTTACGAAAGAAAATAACATCCCTTACCTCAAAAGAATAGTACTTCTGACTGGAATATCGGATATAAAGCTGAAGAAAACTTGCACTGAATAGCAACACTCAATGTATCTAAATACTCACAAAAATACGCTCGATATTATAGAGAGAGAAAACTTCAGATTCTGGTGTGATTTTCAATTCTAAACTAAGCACCCTATTTATAGGAAAAGCTTAGGATGCCAAAGTAGACTTTTGCTACCGGCGGCTTTCACCCAGCACACCTCGTGAAAAAAAAATCAGCATTTTCCAAGCAATGACAAAAGTTTGGCCCGCTATTTTATTTTTTAAAAAATATTTATTTTTGAAACTTCAATAATTCATAATAAATAGCCATTTTGTCAGAAAAATACAAATTCTATGTTTATTTCATAGAAAATTTAATTCTCTACAACTTTGTAGAAGGAAGTTTTTTCAAATTCTCAACCGAAAATAGCCGAAATCTACAAACGGATGATTTTTCACACCAAAATACTAATAAAAACACATCAGCACTAATTCCTTCTTTTATATCCACAAAATAAATATTTTTTTATAATATAAATCAATAATTAATTATTCACAAATAATATTACAAAACTACAATATTGACAACCAGGTCGTTCCTAGGAAAGAGGGGGCCTTCCGATAAAGATTTCTCCTTACTAGCGTGCAATTAAATAACCCCTCCTAGACAGAACTTCCTTAGACATTGTCAATAATGCTATCTAATAATATTATTTAAATAATATGAATTATTGAGTTGATAATGTGAAATATTGTGCAGTGACAATTATTGAATCAATAATACAAAATATCAACAGTAGCAATTACTGAATCAATCATATAAAATAGCAACGTAGCAATTATTGATATAAAATATCAACGTATCAATTATTGAACCAATAAAATATCATGCAATTATTGGATCAATAAAATATTGAACAGTAATTACTGTAACAATTATTGAGTAAGTGACTTCTTACGTAAGAATCAATAATTCAAAATACTGTGCAATACCGTGTGCTACTGTGCAACAACGCGTATTACTGTATTTTTATCACCGGGTATTTTAACAGTTTAACTGTAATAGCTTTACCGTTATTTATAAAAAGGTTATTTCTGTCGCTTTCTATATCCGACAGTTATTCTATTATAGGGCCCACAAATAGCTGCGCCGTCGTACGAATATTCCCCGACAACAAGAATATTTCACGATCAAACGAATATTTCCCAACAACAATGAATATTTTATAACCACTTGCTTATTTTGAAATATTTGCACATTTCACCCATAATTTTTCATATTTATCAAATCAACACCTTACTATTTCGAAATAATATATAAAGAAAATTAAATCTTTATTCATAAAAGTTGGGGTCTTACAACCTCCCCTCCTTATGAAATTTTGTCCTCAAAATTGACGTACGTACCTAGTATGTCGAAAAGGTGAGGATACCTCGCTTTCATTTTCGATTTCAACTCCTAGGTCATTTCCTCAATTTCATAGTTTCTCCACAAAACTTTAACTTGAGATATAATTTTCGAGCGTAGGACATGCTCCTTCTTATCCAAGATCTTGACAGGTACCTCCTCGTACGTTAAATCTTCGGCCATCTTGTCTGGTTCCAACTCAATAATGTGGTTTGGGTCTTTCACATATTTGCGAAGTACGGATATGTGAAAAACATTATGAACACGAGACATGCTTGGAGGTAAATCAAGTCAATAAACCACATTTCCTACTCGGTCAAGGATCTCAAATGGACCAATAAATCGTGGGTTAAGCTTTCCTCTATTCCCGAATCTCGTAACTCCTTTCCATGGAGCAACATGTAACAATACATGATCCCCAACATTAAATTCCACGTCCTTTCGATGAAGATCCGCATAACTCTTTTGTCGATCTTGTGCGGTTTGTATTCGTTGCCGGATCATTTGAATCTTTTCTGTAGTCATACGTACCAACTCCGGTCCCAACAATGTTGCTTCACCCACCTCATTCCAGCATACTGGAGAGCAACACTTTCGTCCATACAACGCTTCGAATGGAGCCACGCCAATACTTTCCTGATAACTGTTGTTGTAAGAGAATTCCACCAATGGTAAGTACTTATCCCAACTCCCTTTGAAGTCTAGAACGCAGAGTCTCAATAGATCTTCAAGAGTTTGAATAGTCCTTTCCGATTGTCTGTCTGTTTGAGGATGATAAGCCGAACTGAATTGTAAATCCATGCCCATAGCTTTCTGCAAACTGATCCAAAATCGTGAAGTAAATCTGGGATCACGATCTAAAACTATGGATACTAGCATGCCATGCAATCTCACAATCTCATTCACGTACATATGAGCAAGACGTTCAAGGGAATAAGTCTCTCGTATCGGTAAGAAATGAGCAGACTTGGTTAATCTATCAACAATAACCCAAATCGCATCTATGCCTTAAAAAACCTTAGGAAGACCCATAACAAAATCCATCGTAATGTGTTCCCACTTCCATTTCAAAATCTCCAGTGGTTGCAATGGACCCGTCGGCACTTGATGCTCCGCTTTTACACGTTGACACGTTAAACATCTCGAAATAAACCCCGCGATCTCTATTTTCATATTGCTCCACCAAAATGTATGTCGAAGATCACGATACATTTTGGTACTCCCACGATGGATTACAAACTGTGTATTGTGTGCCTCCATCATGATTCTATGCTTCAAGTCAGAATCGTTAGGAACACAAAGTCTGGAGTTGACTCGAAGTATTCCCTCTTCATCGATTCTTGCTTCTGGAATGGCACCTTCTTGCACCTTCTTCTTCATCTTCATCAGCTCCGGATTCGTAGCTTGAGCAGCTTTAACTTTATCAATCAAAGCTGGTTCTACGCGTATACTTGACATCATCGCACTCGTTCCCGCATATGATCTTCTACTCAACGCGTCAGCTACCACATTCGCTTTTCTAGGATGGTATTGGATGGTATGATCGTAATCTTTCAACAGCTCAAGCCAACGTCGTTGCCGCATGTTGAGTTCCTTTTGAGTGAAGAAATATTTGAGGCTCTTATGATCCGTATAGATCTCCACTTTCTCTCCATACAGGTAGTGTCTCCAGATCTTTAATGCGAAGACGACAGCTGCAAACTCTAGATCAAGAGTAGGATAATTCCTCTCATATTCTTTGAGTTGTCGTGAGGCATAGGCTATGACTTTCCCATGTTGCATGAGAGCACATCCTAACCCTTTGCCCGAAGCATCGTTGTAGATAACAAATCCATTCGAACCAGATGGTATTGTCAGAACAGGTGCCGAGATAAGTCTTCTCTTGAGCTCTTGGAAGCTCTTCTCACATTCCTCGTTCCAAATGAATTTTGTATCTTTCTGAGTCAACTGAGTTAATGGAGTAGCGATTCGAGAAAATCCCTCTACGAACCTCCGATAACAACAAGATAAGCCCAGAAAGCTTCGTACTTCGGTCACCGACTTAGGTTGCTCCCAGCTTTGTATTGCTTCAATCTTCGCTGGGTCAATAAATACTCCACATTTCGATACCACGTGCCCAAGGAATACTACTTCCTCAAGCCAAAACTCGCATTTCTTTAGCTTGGCATATAGCTTGTTCTCACGAAGCTTTTGAAGTACCAACTTCAATTGGTGCTCATGATCTTCACGGCTTTTAGAATAGATGAGGATGTCATCAATAAAGACAACAACGAACTGATCTAAATATTCCTTAAATACACGGTTCATCATATCCATGAAAGCAGCAAGAGCATTAGTCAATCCAAAAGACATAACTAAGAACTCATAATGCCCGTACCGAGTTCTGAAGGCAGTCTTCAGAATATCCTTAGTTTTAATCTTCAGCTGATGATATCCAGAACGAAGATCGATCTTTGAAAAGAATTATGCTCCTTGCAACTGGTCGAACAGGTTATCAATACGAGGTAGCGGATACCTACTCGTGATGGTGACATGGTTCAACTCCCGATAGTTAATACAAAGTCACATACTCCCGTCTTTCTTCTTTAAGAATAAAACAGGAGCACCCCAAGGAGATGTACTAGGACGAATAAAATCGATGTCTAACAATTCCTGTAATTGGACCTTTAACTCCTAAAGTTCAATAGGAGCCATTCGATATGGGGTTTTAGAAATGGGTTTTGTACCGGGTTCAAGGTTAATAAAGAATTCAACTTCACGTTCTGGGGGTAGACCGGAAAGTTCTTTGGGAAATACATCAGGAAACTCATTAACAACAGAAATATTATTCAGATCTGACGTATTTTGGTTTAGATCAGTGACATGAGCTAAGAAAGCTTGACATCCATTTTTCAATAAACGAATAGCTTTGTGACTTGAAATGATATTGACTGATTTTAGTAGTTTGGTGGTTTGGATTCGCACAACAGGTTGATTAGGAATATGAAAACTAACAACCTTACGAAGACAATCAATTTTGGCATCGTAAGTGGTTAACCAGTCAATTCCTAAAATCACGTCAAATGCAAGTATTTTCAAAGATATAAGATCAACAGGTAAGGTAAGGGTACCAATCTGAATCAAGCAAGATTTGTAAACTGTGGATGTAACAAAGGTTTCTCCTAACGGAGTTTCAACAGATAAGTCAAAGTCTAATTTATCAGAAGTCAAGTTCAAACGTTGAGCACAAGCAGGTGAAATAAATGAATGGGTAGCACCGGTATCTAACAAGGTGTAAACTTTGCAAGAGTTTATGATTAGCTTACCCATAATCACCTCGTGTGGGTTCCTCGCATTTTGGGTTGTCACGACAAGCGCTCTTCCAGGAATCACCGACTTTGACTTGTCTGAAGCCGCCTTTGGAATCACCACCCCCGCTGGACTTAGTTTCGCAACAGGACAATCTCGAGCTATATGTCCTTCTTTTCCACAGTTATAGCATGCTTTGAATTGTTGTGGGCAGTTTGGGCTGATGTATCCCTCTTTCCCGCATTTATAGCATACGACCGGTGGTCGTTCTCCTCCCCTAGAAACAGTTGATGCTGGTGCTGATGTTGACGTCTTCACGTTCTCATTGTTGTACCTTCTCTTTTTGAAATCTCCCCCCGATTCACATTTCCTACTATCATGGCCACGATTACCACCGGAATGGTTACCGCTTCTGTCATGATACTTTCCTCCCCGCTGGTTGTCATTGTTCCGATGACTGCTGCCACCGGTACGACCTTGGTTGAACATAATCATTATCTCGTTCTAACAACTGGGCCCTGTTCACTACATCCGAATATAGAAAAAATTTATGAGAAATGAGGTATTGACGAATTTTGGGTTTCAAACCTCTCAGAAACATCCGCGTCATACCTCGTATTGGGACACCGTCATGTTGTTTTGTTTAAGTCTGATAAACTCTACCTCCTTCATATGACGAATACTTTCAGGAAAGTACTTGTCATTGAACAGTTTCTGGAACGCTTCCCAAGACTATCTTGAGTGCGGCAGGCTGGGTACGCTTCACGAATTCCCACCAGTAATCTGCCTCTCCACAGAACATAAACGTAGTGAATGGAACCTTCTGTTCCTCCGTGCATCCCAAGACATCAAATATCTTGGTAATTTGCCCCACGTCTCCGCCTTGATCGGATCCGGCTTCCCCAAAAACTCTAGTGGTCCCAATTCTTTGAACTGCTTGGCAGTGACAAGCCGCAAGTTGTTATTATCTCCACCTGTATTTTGCACACGAGTTTCCCTCATCTGGTTTTGCATGAACTGCAAAAAAACTTCTAAACATCTCATCGTTTATCGCCTGATCAGCGTTGTTTTCAGGATGAACATTGTCTTCTTGTTGCACGTTCTCCTGGTTGGTGATTAAAGGTGTCTCCACGGTCTTATTCACTTCATTGTTAACATTCTCAGCTGCCATTCTCAAATACTTCCATAAAATAAGGGTTAATTAACATATCACATAATAACCCTATGCTCTGGCTGACCAATTAAATACCACATAAGCTTAGGTAGGACACACTAGCGAAGGATTTACTCGTCTCTCCCCTCCTAGTTCTATTCCCAGATCTCCGCGAGAGATCATATCCCTAAGCTCTGATACCAACTGTGACGCCCCCAGAATAGGTCCAGTCAACCCAACCCATTCTGAGTCGCCAAATACATGGTACAGAATTCAAATACAATCTTTTATATCACACGGTCGTGCAAAATACGACCACACAACTGTGAGTGTCAATACAAATATGTAGAAAATATTAACATTCAAACTAAGTCCTCATTACAATTATTATCACACTATTTATTAAAAATAGTGAGGACTACTACTGCTCTAACTCGGACCATCACTCTGTCCCCCGACTAGTTCCTGCGACATTCTCATTCCCTGAAGAGGACAATAGATGAAAAGGGTGAGCTCAACTAGCCCAGTAAAGAATATTATGACTAAGATAATGGAAAATAAATTATCGTTAGTCTTCAATAATTCAGATAAAATATTATTGACAACAAGTTTTAGATCAATATTCGCAGCGAAAATAACCATTCATTAGAAGAGTTAAGTAGAGAATGAAGTCTACTATCTTCTATGATTTAAAAGTCCATCATCAATATTTTATCCCTGTAACATCAATCAATATACATCTCAAATCAAATATTCATCTTTGCACTATGGGCCAAAGATATTCATTTGTATCACTAGTGGTCATGTTCATCTCAACACCTGTCCATCTTTGCACTACGGCCAAAGATATTCATCAGGTAATCATTCAATCTTTGCTCTACAGGCCAAAGATATTCAGTTATATCACCTTTTAGGACTTAGGATGATGAAAAACATTTTAAAAAATGAATCCAGTGAGATAAAGGACAAAGATTAAGTATTCGTATTTTAGTTTATCCAATTCAAAAATACTTCGTAATAATCAATTATGGAGCAAAATTCAATAATAAAGCTCAAAACTTAGATCCAATCAAAGATAGGAACCTTAACAAGCAACTTGGACAAATAGAAGAAAATTTAATTTTTCCGTGAATAGTGCCGTATACGTGAATAGTGTCGTATACGTGAATAGTATCTCGACGGAAAAAGTAAGAATTTCATAGTAAAATTCACTGCCAATATTTTGGTATAATGATATTGAAAAGAATAACATCATTTACGAAAGACAATAACATCCCTTACCTCAAAAGAATAGTACTTCTGACTGGAATATCGGATATAAGGCTGAAAAAAACTTGCACTGAATAGCAACACTCAATGTATCTAAATACTCACAAAAATACGCTCGATATTATAGAGAGAGAAAACTTTTGATTCTGGTGTGATTTTCAATTCTAACCTAAGCACCCTATTTATAGGAAAAGCTTAGGATGCCAAAGTAGACTTTTGCTACCGGCGGCTTTCACCCAGCACACCTCGTGACAAAAAAAATCAGCATTTTCCAAGCAATGACAAAAGTGGGGCCCACCATTTTATTTTTAAAAAAATATTTATTTTTAAAACTTCAATAATTCATAATAAATAGCCATTTTGTCAAAAAAAAATACACATTCTATGTCTTTTTCATAGAAAATTTAATTCTCTACAACTTTGTAGAAGGAAGTTTTTCCAAATTCCTAACCGAAAATAGACGAAATCCACAAAAGGATGATTTTTCACACCAAAATACTGATAAAAACACATCAGCACTAATTCCTTCTTTTATATCCACAAAATAAATATTTTCTTATCATATAAATCAATAATTAATTATTCACAAATAATATTACAGAACTATAATATTGACAACCAGGTCGTTCCCAAGAAAGAGGGGGTCTTCCGATAAAGATTTCTCCTTACTGACGCGCAATTAAATAACCCCTCCTAGACAGCACTTCCTTAGACATTGTCAATAATGCTATCTAATAATAGTATTCAAATAATATGAATTATTGAGTTGATAATGTGAAATAATGTGCAATGACAATTATTGAATCAATAATACAAAATATCAACGGTAGCAATTATTGAATCAATCATATAAAATATCAACGTAGTAATTATTGATATAAAATATCAACGTAGCAATTATTGAACCAATAAAATATCATACAATTATTGAATCAATAAAATATTGAACAGTAATTACTGTAATAATTAATGAGTAAGTGACTTCTTACGTAAGAATCAATAATTCAAAATACTATGCAATACCGTGTGCTACTGTGCAACAATGCGTATTATTGTATTTTTATCACCGGGTATTTCAACAGTTTAACCGTAACAATTTTACCGTTATTTATAAAAAGGTTATTTCTATCGCTTTCTATATCCGACAGTTATTTCGTTGTGGGGCCCACAAATAGATGCGCCGTCGTACGAATATTCCCCAACAACAAGAATATTCCACGACCAAACGAATATTTCCTGACAACAATGAATATTTTATAACCACTTGCTTATTTTAAAATATTTGCACATTTTACCCATAACTTTTCACACTTATCAAATCAACACATTACTATTTCAAAATAATATATAAAGAAAATTAAATCTTTATTCAGAAAAGTTGGGGTCTTACAACCTCCCCTCCTTATAAAATTTCATCCTCGAAATTAACGTACGTACCTGGTATGTCGAAAAGGTGAGGATACCTCGCTTTCATTTCCGATTCCAACTCCCAGGTCATGTCCTCAATTTCATAACCTAACCCCTTTCCTCGACAGAACTTCTTAGACATTATCAATAATGTTATCTAATAATATTATTTCAATAATATATGTGACAATTATTGATTTAATAATGTGAAATATTATGCCGTGGTTACTGTAACAATTGTTGCATCAATAATATAAAATATCAATGTAGCAATTATTGAATCAATAATATAAAATATTGAACAGTAATTATCAATGTAGCAATTATTGAGTAAGTGACTTCTTACGTAAGAATCAATAATTAAAAAATACTATGCAATACCGTGTGCTACTGTGCAACAACGCGTATTACTGTTCTTTTATCATTGGGTATTTCAACAGTTTTAACGATAAAAGTTTTGCCGTTATTTTTAGAAAACTTATTCTTGTCGTTTTCTTCATCAGACAGTTTCTGTTATGGGGCCCACAAATGGCTTGCGCCGTCGTACGAATATTCTCCGACAGCAAGAATATTCCACGACCAAAAGAATATTCTCCGATAACAATGAATATTTTATAACCACTTGCTTATTTTGTAAACTTTGCGCATATTACCCATAACTTATCACATTTATCAAATCAGCCCCTTACTATTTCAAAATAATATATAGAGGAAATTTAATTTTATTCATAAAAAATTGGGGTCTTACATATATATTCTTTATTCATTATGATTAAATATTTGTTTCAATTATTCATTTGATATGAATTTGTTTTAATATAAATTTGGTGGTTTAGATTTCTTTAAATCTAGCCCTTTTCACCTTTCAAACGGTTTAAAATAGGTCCAACCGGAACCGGGAAGCTAGAATGGCTAAGATTTATTTAAATCTAGCTTTCTTTTTAGTTTTGTTAAATATGAAAGCAACCTCGCGACCCTCAGATTTCTATCTAGTGGGAACGAAAAGCTTTGGCTACGCGCATGCCCGAATTTGACTGATGAATCCTTGGTTTTTTGCGACGTCTAGATGTAAATATACATTTTCTGTAAATATATGTGTTGTGCAGGTTCTCTTGGCCTCCTTATGTGAGCCTAGAAATCGTGGAATTCATGATCAAACTAATCAGAATCTGATTTTCACGATGGACAAACTCCACATTACAAATGTACCCTGCCAGTTTTTCTATAAAAATGTACATCCGAATGACCTTAAAAAGGTTATTCGGGTTTAAGGTCTCAAACATAATGAAATAATAGTTTGTTATGCTAGAGTCACTCCGATGGCTGTCATGCCCATGAGAAGACCGACACTTGTATATATTTTGTGGTCGAGGATGCTTCGCAGCCCGACAATCACCATCCAAATCGAGCCAAAGGCTGAAAAAAATAAAATGGAAGTATCAAAAGGCTTATATTCCAATGAGAGCATACGAGTTTGAAAACCACCTTTCAAAATATCATTTTCATATCTTGTCTAAAAATGAACTTTTGCAAATCAAGTCAAACCCTTCGTATATAGATTCAACGAAGCAAGGCACTACTTTCAAAATAATTAAACGTAGGCTCAATTACTTCCAACATCCACACACACACATTGCAAATAAAAAGAAAAATATTGAAAAGATACGGTACCGTGCGTTCATGGGAGTTAAGGAGTGCCTAATACCTTCCCCCCACTTAACCAAGCCCCCGAACTTAGAATTCTGATTTCAAAGACTAAGTTTCAACAGTGTCCAGTAATTGGGCCTATTTTCAAACAAAACTCGGTTGAGTTGGTACAACCATTTTAAATCTACCAACTGACGACTCTGTAAATCGTTCAAATCGTCGACATGATACATGTTGGCCTTTTCTTAAAAAATTTCACCCTTCATAAAATAGACAATGTAATAAGGGTAGAAAATAAGAGTTAGGAAAAGAGAAAGATTCCGTCCAACGCGACAGGAATTTTTTCCCGACGTCGACAAGGAATAGAATGAAAAGGAACAACCTAGCTAAATAATCCGATATATTCCTATGCGAATTAACCATAGACAAGGAATTCAAGCTCAGATTCTCAAATAGGTCACATATGGCTCACAAGTATACACAAATTACGCAGTCTAATGATGTAGACAAGTCATAATCACATGCCAAATATTCAAGGTATAAATCTATAATCCATTCCCAATTTCTCATAGATTACCAATTTAATTACTAATCCCTTAGTAATCATCATTAAGAACAAATATAATAGACCAATCCATATGGTGCCAACCAAAGAGATAAGAAAATCAATTCAAATTAACAATGGGTTCCATTATAATCATAGAACAAAAGTCTAGTTCATAGCTTGTGAATTAAACATAAGTAGCAACATATACAACATTTATAGATTACAAAACTTAAGGAAATAACTAGAGAAGAATAAACTCTGTCAAAGCATTCTTCAATCTCCAAGAACTCCAATGAATTCTTGCTCTCCATTCCTTGTTGCTAAGTCACTCTTGAGCTCCATGAAATCCCAATCATCTCCCTAATCTATCTTGTTTCCCAAAAGTTATGTACAAACATAGAAGATAAATGGTAAGTTCTAAGCTATGGGAGTGATCTCCATCCGTCTTGTGTAATGGAGGCTAAGTTTCTATATATATACTTCATTCCTTTAATTTAGGTCATTTCCTCTTGTGTCTGCCTGAGAACAGGAGGTGGCGTTGTGGCGCCAAGATATAGCCTTGAACAGGGGCTGCAGCACTTGGTCAAAAGCACTGGTCAATAAGTAGGCGCTACGGCACCAAATTGTGAAGGAATTGGGGTGCTGCAGCGCTGTAGGTGGCTGAGTTGGCTTCGAAGTGGCGCTGCGGCGCAAGAATAACATTAAGAATCGGCGCTACAGCGCCAGTGCTAGAAAAGTGACCTTTTTGCCCCTAAAAGTTAAAAATAACCTAAAAACCCCTGTAAAATATATTTTAAGCAAAATAATAACAAAATGCTATAAAAGCAACATTAAACATAATGGACATACAACTTCTTAAGGATAAAAGTTTTCGATTCGCAGGTATAAATCCCACTCATCAGTATGCATTAACAAATGTGTAAAGTTCTTAGAATAACATAAATGAAATAATGTACAAGGACTTAGAATAGAAAGATCAAACTTGTTAGGTTGAACTTATTACACTACAAGGAAAAAGGATATTTCCAACAGACTTATCTTCGACGGACTAGATTTCGTCAAGATTAACTTATTTTCGAGGGAATGTTTCGTCGAATATAAGTCCCTCGAAAATTGAATAATCCCGACTGAATTCCGTCGAAAGTAGAATTCCATTAGTGGCGCCAGGCTTCTCGCCAGCTCGAAACCTAATTTTGACGGACTAAAGTTATTTTCGAGGGAATGTTTCGTCGAAGTTAAGATAATTTCGAGGGAATTATTTCTGACGGACATTCTGTCGAAAATAATGAATAAAACCTAAATCAAACGTCTTCTTCTCCAGCGCCTCCTTTCATTTTCAATATTCTCTCTCTCTTTCTCTCTCTCTCATCTGCCCACCCCCTCCTTCTGCCACCTGTCCCCCCCACCCCCTCCCCTCGGCACAGCCTCCCCAGCCTTCCCCCCGGCACAGCCCCCCCAGCCCTCCCCCATCCGCAGCCACCTCCACCAGGCCAGCGCCACCTACCACCGGTCATCACCCCCACCACCGGTCAGAGACTCAAAAATCTCTCAAATTTCTCCTCATTGCTCCTTTAATTCAAGGTAAGTGCTTCCTAATTTTGACTGAAATTTGTGGGTTTGATTGTAGGGTTAATATATATCATCTGATAGTTGTGCAAATTAGGGATTACTATTATTGTTGTTAGGGTTAATATTTCATAGAATGTATACTGAATGAGCAGGATAATTGATATTGCTGAAATTTTAATAATTTTTGGCTTATTTATGTTACTAAAATTGTTGCAAATTGAGATGAAGTATTGTTGTGCAATTTGGGATTAATATTATTGTATGGGTAATTCACATCTGTTTGGGTTTATTTTGTGCAATATTGCAGCTTCTGTTAGTGTATATATATCATCTGATAATTGTTTCAATTTGCTTTTCATTAAGCAATTACTGCTTATTATAGTGTATTGCTGCAATTACAGTACTGTATTTGCATAACAGTGTATTGAAGCTTCAATTTGGAATGTGATATTTGATATTTTCGACAGAATTTCCCACAAAAATTCTGTCAGAATTCTTCAGTTGCTAAATTTGTGGGCCATACTAACTATTTATATATATTACTTAATTTTCTAATACTGAAATAAACTAATTAAGTAGCATTTACTTAATTAGTTTTCGACTAATAAAATAAAACAAAATGAAATTAAGTAACTAAAATAAATTAAAGAAATAATACAAAAGAAATAAAATAAAATAAATAACTCAATTAAGTAAATAAAATAAATAAAACAAATTATATTTAATACAATAGTATAATTTGAAATAATTCAAAAAAAACAAAAAAAATATAATAAAATAAAATATAATAAATAGATTAAATTAAATTAACTAAAAAATATAATATAAAAGAAATAAAATAAAAAATATTTAACAAAATTAAATAAAATTAAATAAATTTTGATAAAAAAATAAAAAAGGATATAATATAATATAAATTAAATAAAATAAAATAAAACATAATAATAAATTTAATTTAATAAAATAAAATAAATTTATTAAATTTAATTAAATTTATTAAATTAAATTTAAAAAAAAAATTAATTGTATATATATTATAATATAATACAAAATAACAATAAAATACAATAAAACATAATAATAAATTTAATAAAATAAAATAAAATAGAATAATATAATATAATATATTATAATATAATATAATATAAAATTAAATAAGATAATATAAAATATTAAGTAGTATTTTCTTAGTCTTCTATAACTAAAGTAAATTAAATGAAAATAAAATAAATTCAATAAAATAAATAAAATAAAATACTAAGTAGTACTTGCTTAGTCTTCAACAACTAAAGTAAATTAAATAAAATTAAAATTAAATTAATAAAATAAATAAAATAAAATACTAAGTAGTACTTGCTTAGTCTTCTACAACTAAAGTAAATTAAATAAAAATAAATAAAATAAAATAAAATAAAATACTAAGTAGTACTTGCTTAGTCTTCTACAACTAAAGTAAATTGAAAATGCTTGACACATGTAAATACTTATGTAGTTTTCCACATCTAAATTAAAGTAAACTAAATATGTTTGACACATCATGTAGTATACATATGAGTTTTATTAAACTACGTAGGAGTTTTATTAAACTAAGTAGCATTTGCTTAGTTTGCCATAATCTTCAATAAACTCAATATATACATTTGCTTAGAAACCCGTTTGACATTCACTCGGTAGGAGTGAATGTCGAATAGTCCCAAATTTGGGACTGTTACTGGATGTTATGTATCTCACTTAGACTGGTGCCAATACGAAACGGTATGTTTTTTGACTTTTGAGGATTTTTCTGTTGTTATCTCTACATATTCTTCGAGTGCATACTTAGATTAAGTTATCTTAATCTATTTCGTGTACTTGGAGACCATGGGGAGGTGCTGCCGAAATTTACTTGAAACAGATGAAACGTACTCAACGTGTTGGCACTAGTGAGGAGACGCATCCAAGAACGGGATAGAAGCCTTACCCATATGATGTAGAGTGGAAATACTAGGAACATATAATTCATGCATGGAACACATACATAAATATCCTTGTACTGAATGTGTCTTTTGTTCAGTTCAAGATGTCAGCCAACCGGAGTTGGATGTACCGTAGGATACCCATTGATGGGAGGCGATTAGTCGAAGCTTATCGTGATAGGGTGTCTAACTTTTTGAACAAAGAACTAGAACATGTTGATGATCAGAACGGAAAGATGAGATGCCCGTGTGTCAAGTGTAAAAATATGATCTGGAAGAAAGCGAACGAGATTAAATTTAACTTATTTTCCCGTGGCTTTGTGGATGGGTACTCCGTATGGATTCATCATGGGGAATCAATTGAGTTGAGAGAAGTGATCGAAAGTACTGTAGACCAACCCATTCAACAGGATTCATACGCCGATGACTATGATGTCGTGGAGATGTTGGTCGATGCTTATGGCCCTACCAATATTGACTGGGCTGAAAATGAGCATTCATTAAGCAGTGCTCATCAAGTGCCAAATGATACAGTTGCTTCCTTTTACAGACTGCTATCTGAATCGGGGGTTCTACTGTATCCTAGAAATGATAAGCACACCAGGCTATCTGTAGTAATTAAGCTCTTACACTACAAGAATAAGCACGATTGCAGTGAGAGATGTTTCAACGATTTGATTGCTCTTTTTAGCGAGTTCTTACCCAAGGATCATACTCTACCCGCTAAATATTACGAAGTGAAGAAGATGGTCAAGGGGTTGAATATGGGGTATCAAAAAATCGATGCTTATGAGCATGATTTCATGTTATACTATGGGGCGGACAGAGATAAGGTGTAAGACCCCAACTTTTTATGAATAAAATTGAATTTTCTCTATATATTATTTTGGAATAGTAAGGGGTTGATTTAAATGATGTGGTAAGTTAGGGGTAATACTTGCAAATATTTCAAAATAAGCAAGTGGTTATAAAATATTCATTGTTGTCAGAGAATATTCATTTGGTCGTGGAATATTCTTGTTGTCGGGGAATATTCGTACGACGGTGCAGCCATTTGTGGGTCCCATAGCGAAAAATTATCGGATGAAGAAAACGACACGAATGTGTTTTCTAATAATAACAGCATAACGGTTATCGTTAAAACTGTTAGAATACCCGGTGGATAAAGTAAAGTAATACGCGTTGTTGCACAGTAGCACACGGTATTGCATAGTATTTTATATTATTGTTAATTCAATAATTGTTACTGTACAGTATTTCACATTATCAGATCAATAATTCATATTATTTGAATAATATTATTAGATAGCATTATTGGCAATGTCTAAGGAAGTTCTGTCTAGGAAGGGTTATTCAATTGCGCGCCAGTAAGGAGAAATTCTTATTAGAAGGCCCCCTCTTTCCTGGGAACGACCTGGTTGTCAATATTGTAGTTCTGTAATATTATTTGTGAATAATTAATTGTTGATTTATATGATAAGAAAAAATTTATTTTATGTGAATATAAATGAAGGAGTTAATGTTGATGGTTTTTTTCTCAGTATATGTATTTTGTCGTAATGGAGGTGTGAAAAAATCGTTCGTATATAAATTTCGATCATTTTTTGTTCGAAATTTAGAAAAACTTTTTTTTACAAAGTTGTAGAGAATTAAATTTCCTATGGAATGGACATAAGATTCGCATTTTTCTGATAAAAGGGCAATTTATTATGAATTATTAAAATTCCGGAATACTAGATCTAAATTGAATTTTGGGGTTATAAATATTTTTTAAAAAAAACATTTTTTATGGGTGGGACCCACTTGTTTGGGATGATGAATTGGTCGGAGGTGGGCGTGAATTTTTTTTTATAGATAATAATATTTTATTAAATTTTTTGCTTTGGCGTTCTAAGCATTTTTCTATAAATAGGGTGCTTAGTTTAGAATTGAAAATCACACCATAATCAGAAGTTTCTTTCTCTATAATATCGAGCGTATTTTTATGAGTATTTAGATACTTTGAGTGTTGCTATACAGTGCAAGTTTCTTTTAGTATTTTATCAGATATTCCAGTCAGAAGTACTATTCTTGAGGTAAGGGATGTTATTTTTTTCGTAAATGATGTTATTTCTTTCAATATCATTTTACCGAAATATTGGTATAAATTTTATTATGAAATTTTTACCTTTTTCGTCCGGGTTACTATTCACGTATACGATACTATTCACGTATACAGCACTATTCACGAATACAGTACTATTCATGAGTACTATTCACGAAGTATGATTTTTCTTATGAAAATTTTTACCTTTTCATATCGGGGTTACTATTGACATAGAAGGCACTATTCACGTATACAGCACTATTCATGAATACGGTACTATTCACCGAAAAATTTAATTTTCTTTTTTTTGTCCAAGTTGGCTATTATGGGTCTTATCTTTGACTGGATCCAAGTTTTGAACTTCATTCTTGAATTTTGCTCCATAAATGATTATTATGGAGTATTTTTGAACTTGGATAAACTGATTTACGAATCCTTAATTTTTGTCCTTTATCTCACTGGATTCGTTCTTTAAAAATATTTTCATCATCTTCAGTCTTAAATAGTGATACAAAAAATATCTTTGGCCTGTAGTGTAAAGATGGATGATTCTTTGATGAATATCTTTGGCCTGTAGTGTAAAGATGGATGATTATTTGATGAATATCTTTGGCATGTAGTAAAAAGATGATTGATTACCTGATGAATATCTTTGGCCTGTAGTGCAAAGATGACAGGTGTTGAGATGAACATGACCACTGGTGATACAAATGAATATCTTTGGCCCGTAGTTCAAAGATGAATATTTGATTTGAGATATATATTGATTGACAGAGATAAAATATTGATGATAGACTTTTAAATCATAGAAGATAGTAGACATCATTCTTACTTAACTCTTCTGATATATTGTTATTTCCGCTGCAGTTGTTGATCTAAAACTTGTTGTCCATATTATTTTATCCGATTTGTTGAAGACTAACGATAATTTATTTTTTATTATCTTAGTCATAATATTCTTTACTGGGCTAGTTGAGCTCACCATTTTCATCTATTATCCTCTTCAGGAAATGAGAATGTTGCAGGGACTAGTCGGGGAACAGAGTGATGGGCAGAGTTAGAGCAGTAGTAGTCCTCACTATTTTTGTATAATAGTGTGATAATAATTATAACTGTCGAGGACTGAAGTTAAGCATTTATATTTCATATTATATACGTTATGTATTGAAGCTCACAACTTGTATGGTCGTATTTCTCACGACTTTTTGTTATAAAAGTTCGTATTTGGACTCTGTACCTTGTATTTGGCGACTCAGAATGGGTTGGGTTGATTGGACCTATTATGGGGGGCGTCACATAAGGGACAATGTGATATATGCAGCTTGCCTGGGTACAAGGTGACAAAACGTGGGGGAAAGGAGAAACATGTGCCCACGAAGATCTTACGTTACTTTCCTCTTGCGCCGAGGCTTCAACGGCTATTCATGTCATCCTATACGGCTCAACATATGAGTTGCCATAGAACAAGGGACGTCGTGCCTAGCCAACTGACTCACCAAGTAAATGGAGATGAATGGAAGAGATTTGATGAAAAATTTTCACAGTTTGCGGAGGAAGTCAGGAATGTGAGGCTCAGCATGGCTATAGATGGCTTTTGTCCTTTTAATAATTTTAGTCAGCCTTACTCTGTTTGGTATGTCATTATGGTAGCTTATAATCTTCCACCGTCAATGTGCATGTGGGATCCGTATTTGTTCTTAACTTTACTCATATCGGGGGATAAGAGTCCTACAAAAGACATTAACGTCTACCTCATGCCATTAGTCGATGAACTAAAGATGTTGTGGGAGACGGGGGTTCAGACGTATGATAAATCGATTGGCGAGAATTTTTTGATGAAGGAAACCTTGTTGTGGACTATCACTGACTTTCCGACTCTTGGGATGATTAGCGGTTGGTCAACTCACGGGAAGTTATCTTGTACAGTGTGTATGGGGGATGTGCAAGGCAATCAGTTGCAGCATGGCCGAAAATGTAGTTTCTTTGGAACAACTCGTATATTCTTTCCTGTTGATCACACTTACAGAAAGATGTTTGCACAGTTCAATATAAAGACAGAGAAGAAGGGGGTCGTTGGTCGACTGCCGGGTATTAAGGTCTTGGGTTGGCTGAACGATCTTACATTTCCACCGCTAGGAAATGAGCAAAGTAAATTGAGAGCAGTCAGGTACGGGAAGACTCATAATTGGACACACTCGTCCATATGATTTGAGTTACCGTATTGGGTCACACTTTCAGTTCGTCATTGTATAGATGTCATGCATACAGAAAAGAATGTTTTCGAGGACTTGTTTTACACTGTGTTAGATACAAGTGGTAAAACTAAAGACAATGACTGTGTTTTGGATGCATTGACTGAACTTTCAAACTTCTTTCGGGATCTATGCTCAACTGTAATAAAGTACAGTAATGTGGAGCAGATGGAGATCAATATTGTGCTCACCATTTGCAAGCTCGAAATGGTATTTCCTCTAAGATTGTTGGACTCGATAGAACATCTGCCTATTCATCTACCATATGAACTTAAACTTAGAGGACCGGTGCAATATCGGTGGATGTATCCTTTTGAGAGGTAATATAATCTTTTTGTATTGAATTCTGCTTCTCATATTCATACTACTCATATATATCTTAATGAATGTATTTTAGGTATACGCGTCGATTAAAATAGAAAGTCAAGAATAAAGCTCATGTAGAGGGCTCTATTGCTAAACGCTATACGGAGGAAGAACTTGTCAACTTCTGCTCATTGTATTTTGACGATGTTGTCTCAACGAACCACAACCGTTTAAGTAAGAATGTGGTCGTCGGTCCCCAATCTCATGTTGATGATGAGTTAGCTGTATTCACATATCCGGCTAAGCCATATGGCCATGAGACGATGACTTACTTAAGCGACAATGATTTGAAGATTGTATCTACGTACGTGCTTCTAAATATGCCTGAAGTATCATCATACATCAGGTATGAATAATTATTTATCGCATCTAATATAATTTATAAGTGCACTCATCTATATATTAAGGCATTTTAATATTATTTCAGTTCATTCGAAGAGACAGTGTATGCTTCTAACCTGACTTTAACTGCAGCAAAGCTAGAAGCATTCACTAATGCTAATTTCCAATAGTGGTTTAAGAAAAGGGTTGAAGAAGAGAATATTTTTGAATGTTTTATAGATGTCATCTGAGGACCTTACAAAATTGTTAGTTCTTTTCCTGGTTGCATCATAAATGGGTACAGATTTAAGGTCGATGACTTGAATGAACTCACCTCAGTCAATTCTGGAATTGTGGTGTTAGGAAGCTGTTACCATGATTTCGATTCCAATTACTATGGACGTTTACAGGATGTGGTTGTGCTCAACTATCACGGGGGTAAAAAGGTAGTTACATTTAAGTGTCGCTGATTTGATACTGAAAAAGGTGTCAAAGTTGATCGTAATAGAGTCGTCACAGTAGATATCAAGTCGGTACTAAGATCTTATGATGTATTCGTGTTAGTCAAGTAAACGACTCAAGTGTATTATGATCCTAATGTCGTATATAGTAGAATCCTCTGGTATACAGTTGTCACAACTAAATGGATGAGGTGATGCAGAAGATGTTAGTAATTCCAGGCAGGTAGTGCTAAATGATGAAGATGTGATGACAACTGATGTGGTTGACGTACCTACCGACGAGGATGTCTAGGAAAACGTCGTGAATGACTACGTGGTCGTTGAGGATGATAACGACGATGAAACTGATATCAAAACTGAGGATGACGAAGATACAGAATTCGAGAATGATATTGATGTGGAATCTGACGGGTTTGATGACGTATGTAATCTACAATTATTATAGAGTAGTAAATAATGCAATAGTAATATACGTATTAAAATATTTAAATAATTTACATTCAAATTAATATGTGTTACTTTTTGTTATTCCAGTAGCATATTTATGGCTAGACACAACGGTGGAGGTCGCCGCGGTGGTGGGCAATCAGGATTGGGAGACGCTAGCCATGATGGAGGCTCGTCTTCAGGAGCTAGTAAGTTATCTCACATAGGATTTAAATTTATCTCCACTTGCATTAGCTCATGTTTATTGTAAGACCCCAACTTTTATGAATAAAGATTTAATTTTCTTTATATATTATTTCGAAATAGTAAGGTGTTGATTTGATAAATGTGAAAAGTTATGGGTGAAATGTGCAAATATTTCAAAATAAGCAAGAGGTTATAGAATATTAATTGTTGTCGGAAAATATTCGTTTGGTCGTGGAATATTCTTGTTGTCGGGGAATATTCGTACGACGGCGCAGCTATTTGTGGGCCCCACAACGGAATAACTGTCGGATATAGAAAGCGACAGAAATAACCTTTTTATAAATAACGGTAAAACTGTTACGGTTAAACTGTTGAAATATCCGATGATAAAAATACAGTAATACGCGTTGTTGCACAGTAGCACACGGTATTGCACAGTATTTTGAATTATTGATTCTTACGTAAGAAGTCACTTACTCAATAATTGTTATAGTAATTACTGTTCAATATTTTATTGATTCAATAATTGCATGATATTTTATTGCTTCAATAATTACTACATTGATATTTTATATCAATAATTGCTACGTTGATATTTTATATCAATAATTACTACGTTGCTATTTTATATAATTGATTCAATAATTGCTACCGTTGATATTTTGTATTATGGATTCAATAATTGTCACTGCACAGTATTTCACATTATCAACTCAATAATTCATATTATTTGAATAATATTATTAGATAGCATTATTGACAATGTCTAAGAAAGTTCTATCTAAGAGGGGTTATTTAATTGCGCTCCAGTAAGGAGAAATCCTTATCGGAAGGCCCCTTCTTTCCTTGGAACGACCTGGTTGTCAATATTGTAGTTCTGTAATATTATTTGTGAATAATTAATTATTGATTTATATGATAAGAAAATATTTATTTTGTGGATATAAAAGAAGGAATTAGTGCTGATGTATTTTTATCAGTATTTTGGTGTGGAAAATCATCCGTTTGTGGATTTCGGCTATTTTCGGTTGAGAATTTGGAAAAACTTCCTTCTACAAAGTTGTAGAGAATTAAATTTCCTATGAAAAAGACATAGAATTTATATTTTTCTGACAAAATGGCTATTTATTATGAATTATTGAAGTTTCAAAAATAAATATTTTTTTAAAATAAAATGGTGGGCCCCACTTTTGTCATTGCTTGGAAAATGCTGATTTTTTTCTCACGAGGTGTGCTGGGTGAAAGCCGTCGGTAGCAAAAGTCTACTTTGGCATCCTAAGCTTTTCCTATAAATAGGGTGCTTAGGTTAGAATTGAAAATCACACCAGAATCAGAAGTTTTCTCCCTCTATAATATCGATCGTATTTTTGTGAGTATTTAGATACTTTGAGTGTTGCTATTCAGTGCAAGTTTTCTTCAGCCTTATATCCGATATTCCAGTCAGAAGTACTATTCTTTTGAGTTAAGGGATGTTATTTTCTTTCGTAAATGATGTTATTCTTTTCAATATCATTATACCAAAATATTGGCATGGATTTTATTATGAAATTCTTATTTTTTTCGTCAGGGTACTATTCACGTATACGGCACTATTCACGTATACGGCACTATTCACGGAAAAATTAAATTTTCTTCTATTTGTCCAAGTTGCTTGTTAAGGTTCCTATCTTTGATTGGATCTAAGTTTTGAGCTTTATTATTGAATTTTGCTCCATAATTGATTATTACGAAGTATTTTTGAATTGGATAAACTAAAATACGAATCCTTAATCTTTGTCCTTTATCTCACTGGATTCGTTTTTTAAAATATTTTTCATCATCCTAAGTCCTAAAAGGTGATATAACTGAATATCTTTGGCCTGTAGAGCAAAGATGAATGATTACCTGATGAATATCTTTGGCCCGTAGTGCAAAGATGGACAGGTGTTGAGATGAACATGACCACTGGTGATACAAATGAATATCTTTGGCCCGTAGTGCAAAGATGAATATTTGATTTGAGATGCATATTGATTGATGTTACAGGGATAAAATATTGATGATGGACTTTTAAATCATAGAAGATAGTAGACTTCATTCTCTATTTAACTCTTCTAATGAATGGTTATTTCCGCTGCGAATATTGATCTAAAATTTGTTGTCAATAATATTTTATCTGAATTGTTGAAGACTAACGATAATTTATTTTACATTATCTTAGTCATAATATCCTTTACTGGGCTAGTTGAGTTCACCCTTTTCATCTATTGTCCTCTTCAGGGAATGAGAATATCGCAGGAACTAGTCGGGGGACAGAGTGATGGTCCGAGTTAGAGCAGTAGTAGTCCTCACTATTTCTAATAAATAGTGTGATAATAATTGTAATGAGGACTTAGTTTGAATGTTAATATTTTTTACATATTTGTATTGACACTCACAGTTGTGTGGTTGTATTTTGCACTACCGTGTGATATAAAAGATTGTATTTGAATTCTGTACTATGTATTTGGGGACTCAGAATGGGTTGGGTTGACTGAACCTATTCTGGGGGCATCACAGTTGGTATCAAAGTTTAGGGATATGATCTCTGGGGGAGATCTGGGAATAGAACTAGGAGGGGAGAGACGAGTAAATCCTTCGCTAGTGTGTCCTACCTAAGCTTATGTGGTATTTAATTGGTTAGTCGGAGCATAGGGTTATTATACGATATGTTAATTAACCCTTTTTTTATGGCAGTATTTGAGAATGGCAGCTAAGAATGTTAACAATGAAGTGAATGAGACCGTGGAGACACCTTTAATTACCAACCAGGAGAACGTGCAACAAGAAAGCAATGTTCATCCTGAAAATAACGCTGATCAGACGATAAACGATGAGATGTTTAGAAGTTTTTTTGCAGTTCATGCAAAACCAGAAGAGGAAAACTCGTGTGCAAAATACAGGTGGAGATAATAACAACTTGCGGCTTGTCACTGCCAAGCAGTTCAAAGAATTGGGACCACCAGAGTTTTTGGGGAAGCCGGATCCGATCAAGGCAGAGATGTGGGTTAAGCAAATTACCAAGATATTTGATGTCTTGGGATGCACGGAGGAACAGAAGGTTCCATTCGCCACGTTTATGTTCCGTGGAGAGGCAGATTACTGGTGGAAATCCGTGAAGCGTACCCAGCCTGCCGTACTCAAGATGTCTTGGGAAGCGTTCCAGAAACTATTCAATGACAAGTACTTTCCTGAAAGTATTCGTCATATAAGGAGGTAGAGTTTATCAGACTAGAACAAAACAACATGACTGTGTCCCAGTACGAGGCAAAGTTCGCGGAGTTGTCTAAGTTTGCACCTCATTTGGTGGAGAATGAGGAACATATGACGCGGATGTTTTTGAGAGGTTTGAAACCCGAAATACGTCAATACCTCATTTCTCACAAATTTTCTCTATATTCGGATGTAGTGAACAGGCCCAGTTGTTAGAACGAGATAGTGATTATATTTAACTAAGGGACAACAACCAAGGTCGTACCGGTGGCAGCAGTCATTGGAGCAATGACAACCAGC
This sequence comes from Panax stipuleanatus, assembly GCA_020205555.1. Lineage (NCBI taxonomy): Eukaryota > Viridiplantae > Streptophyta > Magnoliopsida > Apiales > Araliaceae > Panax > Panax stipuleanatus. Next base: position 20,218,158 of record CM035120.1, read on the forward strand.
GGGGAGGAAAGTATGACAGAAGCGGTAACCACTCCGTTGGTAATCGTGGCCATGATAGTAGAAAAAGAGAATTGGGGGGAGATTTCAAGCAGAGAAGGTACAACAATGAGAACGTGAAGACGTCAACATCAGCACCAGCATCAACTGTTTCTAGGGGAGGAGAACGACTACCGGTCATATGCTATAAGTGCGGGAAAGAGGGACACATCAGCCCAAACTGCCCACAACAATTCAAAGCATGCTATAACTGTGGAAAAGAAGGACATATATCTCGATATTGTCCTGTTGCGAAACCAAGTCCAGCGGGGGTGGTGATTCCAAAGGCGGTTTCAGACAAGTCAAAGTCAGTGATTCCTGGAAGAGCGTTTGTTGTGACAGCCCAAAATGCGAGGAACCCACACGAGGTGATTACGGGTAAGCTAATCATAAACTCTTGCAAAGTTTACACCTTGTTAGATATCGGTGCTACCCATTCATTTATTTCACCTGCTTGTGCTCAACGTTTGAACTTGACTTCTGATAAATTAGACTTTGACTTATCTGTTGAAACTCCATTGGGAGAAACCTTTGTTACATCCACAGTTTACAAATTTTTCTTGATTCAGATTGGTACCCTTACCTTACCTGTTGATCTTATATCTTTGAAAATACTTGCATTTGACGTGATTTTAGGAATTGACTGGTTAACCACTTACCTATGCCAAAATTGATTATTTTCATAAGGTTGTTAGTTTTTATATTCCTAATCAACCTGTTGTGCGAATCCAAACCACTAAACCACTAAAATCAGTCAATATCATTTCAAGTCACAAAGTTATTCGTTTATTGAAAAATGGATGTCAAGCTTTCTTAGCTCATGTCACTGATCTAAACCAAAATACGTCAGATCTGAATAATATTTCTGTTGTTAATGAGTTTCCTGATGTATTTCTCGAAGAACTTCCCGGTCTACCCCTAGAACGTGAAGTTGAATTCTTTATTGACCTTGAACCCGGTACAAAACCCATTTCTAAAACCCCATATCAAATGGCTCCTATTGAACTTTAGGAGTTAAAGGTCCAATTACAGGAATTGTTAGACATCGGTTTTATTCATCCTAGTACATCTCCTTGGGGTGCTCCTATTGTATTCGTAAAGAAGAAAGACGGGAGTATGCGGCTTTGTATTGACTATCGGGAGTTGAACCATGTCACCATCAAGAATAGGTATCCGCTACCTCGTATTGATGACCTGTTCGACCAGTTGCAAGGAGCACAATTCTTTTCAAAGATCGATCTTCGTTCTGGATATCATCAGCTAAAGATTAAAACTGAGGATATTCCGAAGACTTCCTTCAGAACTCGGTACGGGCATTATGAGTTCTTAGTCATGTCTTTTGAATTGACTAATGATCCTGCTACTTTCATGGATATGATGAACCGTGTATTTAAGGAATATTTGGATCAGTTCGTTGTTGTCTTTATTGATGACATCCTCATCTATTCTAAAAGCCGTGAAGATCATGAGCACCATTTGAAGTTGGTACTTCAAAAGCTTCGTGAGAACAAGTTATATGCCAAGCTAAAGAAATGCGAATTTTAGCTTGAGAAAGTAGCATTCCTTGGGCACGTAGTATCGAAACGTGGAGTATCTATTGACCCAGCGAAGATTGAAGCAATACAAAGCTGGGAGCAACCTAAGTCGGTGACCGAAGTACAAAGCTTTCTGGGCTTAGCTGGTTATTATCGGAGGTTCGTAGAGGGATTTTCTCGAATCGCTACTCCATTAACTCAGTTGACTCAGAAAGATACAAAATTCATTTGGAACGAGGAATGTGAGAAGAGCTTCCAAGAGCTCAAGAGAAAACTTATCTCGGCACCTGTTTTGACGATACCATCTGGTTCGAATGGATTTGTTATCTACAGCGATGCTTCGGGCAAAGGGTTAGGATGCGTTCTCATGCAACATGGGAAAGTCATAGCCTATGCCTCGCGACAACTCAAAGAATATGAGAGGAATTATCCTACTCATGATCTAGAGTTAGCAGCAGTCGTTTTCGCGTTGAAGATCTGGAGACACTACCTGTACGGGGAGAAAGTGGAGATTTATATGGATCATAAGAGCCTTAAATATTTCTTCACTCAAAAGGAACTCAACATGCTGCAACGACGTTAGCTTGAGCTGTTGAAAGATTACGATCATACCATCCAATACCATCCTAGAAAAGTGAATGTGGTAGCTGACGCGTTGAGTAGAAGATTATATGCGGGAACGAGTGCGATGATGTCAAGTATACGCGTAGAACCAGCTTTGATTGATAAAGTTAAAGCTGCTCAAGCTAAGGATCCGGAGCTGATAAAGATGAAGAAGAAGGTGCCATTCTAGAAGCAAGAATCGATGAAGAGGGAATACTTCGAGTCAACTCCAGACTTTGTGTTCCTAACGATTCTGACTTGAAGCATAGAATCATGATGGAGGCACACAATACACAGTTTGTAATCCATCGTGGGAGTACCAAAATGTATCGTGATCTTCGACATACATTTTGGTGGAGCAATATGAAAATAGAGATCAGCGGAGTTTATTTCGAGATGTTTAACGTGTCAACGTGTAAAAGCGGAGCATCAAGTGCCGAAGGGTCCATTGCAACCACTGGAGATTTCGAAATGGAAGTGGGAACACATTACGATGGATTTTGTTATGGGTCTTCCTAAGGTTTTTAAGGCATAGATGCGATTTGGGTTATTGTTGATAGATTAACCAAGTCTGCTCATTTCTTACCGATACGAGAGACTTATTCCCTTGAACGTCTTGCTCATATGTACGTGAATGAGATTGTGAGATTGCATGGCATGCTAGTATCCATAGTTTTAGATCGTGATCCCAGATTTACTTCACGATTTTGGATCAGTTTGCAGAAAGCTATGGGCATGGATTTACAATTCAGTTCGGCTTATCATCCTCAAACAGACAGACAATCGGAAAGGACTATTCAAACTCTTGAAGATCTATTGAGACTCTGCGTTCTAGACTTCAAAGGGAGTTGGGATAAGTACTTACCATTGGTGGAATTCTCCTACAACAACAGTTATCAGGCAAGTATAGGCGTGGCTCCATTCGAAGCGTTGTATGGACGAAAGTGTCGCTCTCCAGTATGCTGGAATGAGGTGGGTGAAGCAACATTGTTGGGACCGGAGTTGGTACGTATGACTTTAGAAAAGATTCAAATGATCCGGCAACGGATACAAACCGCACAAGATCGACAAAAGAGTTATGCGGATCTTCATCGAAAGGACGTGGAATTTAATGTTGGGGATCATGTATTGTTACGTGTTGCTCCATGGAAAGGAGTTACGAGATTCGGGAAGAGAGAAAAGCTCAACCCACAATTCATTGGTCCATTTGAGATCCTTGACCGAGTAGAAACTGTGGCTTATAGACTTGTTTTACCTCCAAGCATGTCTCGTGTTCATAATGTTTTTCACATATCCGTACTTCGCAAATATGTGAAAGACCCAAACCACATTATTGAGTTAGAACCAGACGAGATAGCCGAAGATTTAACAGTACGAGGAGGTACCTGTCAAGATCTTGGATAGGAAGGAGCATGTCCTACGCTCGAAAATTATATCTCAAGTTAAAGTTTTGTGGAGAAACCATGAAATTGAGAAAATGACCTGGGAGTTGGAATCGAAAATGAAAGCGAGGTATCCTCACCTTTTCGACATACCAGGTATGTACGTCAATTTCGAGGACGAAATTTCATAAGGAGGGGAGGTTGTAAGACCCCAACTTTTATGAATAAAGATTTAATTTTCTTTATATATTATTTCGAAATAGTATGGTGTTGATTTGATAAATGTAAAAAGTTATGGGTGAAATGTGCAAATATTTCAAAATAAGCAAGTGGTTATAAAATATTCATTGTTGTCGGGAAATATTCATTTGGTCGTGGAATATTCTTGTTGTCGGGAAATATTCATACGACGGCGCAGCTATTTGTGGGCCCCACAATGGAATAACTGTCGGATATAGAAAGCGACAGAAATAACCTCTTTATAAATAACGGTAAAACTATTACGGTTAAACTGTTGAAATACCCGGTGATAAAAATACAGTAATACGCGTTGTTGCACAGTAGCAAACGGTATTGCACAGTATTTTAAATTATTGATTCTTACGTAAGAAGTCACTTACTCAATAATTGTTACAGTAATTACTGTTCAATATTTTATTGATTCAATAAATGCATGATATTTTATTGGTTCAATAATTACTACATTGATATTTTATATCAATAATTGCTACGTTGATATTTTATATCAATAATTGCTACGTTGCTATTTTATATCAATAATTGCTACGTTGCTATTTTATATGATTGATTCAATAATTGCTACCGTTGATATTTTGTATTATTGATTCAATAATTGTCACTGCACAGTATTTCACATTATCAACTCATAATTCATATTATTTGAATAATATTATTAGATAGCATTATTGACAATGTCTAAGGAAGTTCTGTCTAGGAGTGGTTATTTAATTGCGCGCCAGTAAGGAGAAATCCTTATTGGAAGGCCTCCTCTTTCCTTGGAAAGACCTGGTTGTCAATATTTTAGTTCTGTAATATTATTTCTGAATAATTAATTATTGATTTATATGATAAGAAAATATTTATTTTATAGATATAAAAGAAGGAATTAGTGCTGATGTGTTTTTATTAGTATTTTGATGTGGAAAAATCATCCGTTTGTGGATTTCGGCTATTTTTGGTTGGGAATTTGAAAAAACTTCTTTCTACAAACTTGTAGAGAATTAAATTTCCTATGGAAAATACATAGAATTTGTATTTTTCTGACAAAATGTCTATTTATTATGAATTATTGAAGTTTCGAAAATAAATATTTTTTTAAAATAAAATGGTGGGCCCCACTTTTGTCATTGCTTGGAAAATGCTGATTTTTTTTCTCACGAGGTGTGCTGGGTGAAAGCCGCCAGTAGCAAAAGTCTACTTGGCATCCTAAGCTTTTCCTATAAATAGGGTGCTTAGGTTAGAATTGAAAATCACACAAGAATCAGAAGTTTTCTCTCTCTATAATATCGAGCGTATTTTTGTGAGTATTTAGATACTTTGAGTGTTGCTATTCAGTGCAAGTTTTCTTCAGCCTTATATCCGATATTCCAGTCAGAAGTACTATTCTTTTGAGGTAAGGGATGTTATTTTCTTTCGTAAATGATGTTATTCTTTTCAATATCATTATACCAAAATATTGGCATGGATTTTATTATGAAATTCTTACTTTTTCCGTCGGGATACTATTCACGTATACGGCACTATTCACGAAAAAATTAAATTTTCTTCTATTTGTCCAAGTTGCTTGTTAAGGTTCCTATCTTTGATTGGATCTAAGTTTTGAGCTTTATTATTGAATTTTTCTCCATAATTGATTATTACGAAGTATTTTTGAATTGGATAAACTAAAATACGAATCCTTAATCTTTGTCCTTTATCTCACTGGATTCGTTCTTTAAAATATTTTTCATCATCCTAAGTCCTAAAAGGTGATATAACTGAATATCTTTGGCCTGTAGAGCAAAGATGAATGATTACCTGATGAATATCTTTGGCCGTAGTGCAAAGATGGGCAGGTGTTGAGATGAATATGACCACTGGTGATACAAATGAATATCTTTGGCCCATAGTGCAAAGATGAATATTTGATTTGAGATGAATATTTGATTTGAGATGTATATTGATTGATGTTACAGGGATAAAATATTGATGATGGACTTGTAAATCATAGAAGATAGTAGACTTCATTCTCTACTTAACTCTTCTAATGAATAGTTATTTCCGCTGCGAATATTGATCTAAAACTTGTTGTCAATAATATTTTATCTGAATTGTTGAAGACTAACGATAATTTATTTTCCATTATCTTAGTCATAATATCCTTTACTGGGCTAGTTGAGCTCACCCTTTTCATCTATTGTCCTCTTCAGGGAATGAGAATGTCGCAGGAACTAGTCGGGGGACAGAGTGATGGTCCGAGTTAGAGCAGTAGTAGTCCTCACTATTTCTAATAAATAGTGTGATAATAATTGTAATGAGGACTTAGTTTGAATGTTAATATTTTCTACATATATGTATTGACACTCACAGTTGTGTGGTCGTATTTTGCACGACCGTGTGATATAAAAGATTGTATTTGAATTCTGTACCATGTATTTGGCGACTCAGAATAGGTTGGGTTGACTGGACCTATTCTGGGGGCGTCACATTTATTAACTTAGTTTTTTTAATAATTACAAATGCGCCTCGTCGACGACACTGAGGGCATAACCTCGGTATCTTTGGTCGGCCTCCTAGCAGCTCCACTTACAGTACCGATGGATGTCCAGTCTTGATAGTAAATGTTAATCCATCATTGTCGTAAAACTGTTAAATCTATATATTTTATTGCATGACACAATTAACGTAACACATATTGTTATATTTTTACTGTAGTATACTAGTCCCGATCGCTAAACACACCTTACACGCTATCTGTCTGTCGCACCTCCCGACCGGGTGCATGCGCTTCACTCACTACGAGCGGTACGATCCTTCCTTTTTGTATACTGTGTTGCAGGAATTTCACGTAAGTTAATAAGTTTATATTAGCCAGTTTTATATTATTACATAGTTGTAGCGTTTAAGAAACTAGTTGTTCCTAACTTTTAGACTTTTGTTATAGAATTATTATAGATTTGCCTAGGGCGTCTCTCAAATAGCCCTGATGCAGTGATTACTTAACATATCGCTTCGATATACTCTGGCTGGTTGTATGAGATGCGACGACGGGTAGCCCGGGCAGTTGAGGACCAGCCCGAGACCACCATCATAGTTCACCAGCCCCGCATAGTCTCTGATTCCGCGTGGCAGGCTACGTGTGCGCACTGGGAGGCTGAAGATTTTAAGAAGAAATCTGAGCAGGCAAAGAAGAACCGGGCCAAGCTTCGCATAGTGCACACGACTGGCTCGCAGTCTTTAGAGGAGGCGAAGACGGTAACCGTAATGTATTTAGAAATAACTTATCAAATTCTAGCACGATTAATAATTAATAAATGTTTGTTGACTATATCTATTAGGCCTTGGGGAGGACCTTGGGTAGAGCTCCGACCATGTTAGAGTTCTGGGATAGGGCCCACACTCCTAAGGAGGAGCGTGCTTTGTTTCAGGCAATATTAGCTATACGGGTAAATCTACTCTTACTTTTTAGTAATCTCAATATTCACAAAATAAAATAACATGATATAATTAACTCACGTATACAATATAAATTACAGGACTGATTTTAGAAGCTTCGGGACCAGCGTATAGCTGAGTTGGAGGCTGTTAGGGGGGTTCTAAGCCATTAGATTCCACAATCCCCACTCCCCAGATTGACTTAGCTCGAGATGAGGAGCTGAGACTATGGGTCGAGTCTCAGGATCCCCCTACTAGTAGTACCGGCAGGTATCGAGTGGTGGGCCTGCCGAGGATACGGATATACACTACTTGGAGGTAATAATATTAATTCTTTATGTTTCACTAAATTCTCATAACTTATCAGAACTTATAAATTATTGAAGATAGCCATGTTATATATATTTTTGCAGGATCTAGCCAGCGCCAGTGTCCGAGAGCACCCATTGGACCATCTCATACAGGAGCTGGCTTGGACGACGAGTTATTTCAGAGGCTGATAGCGGCGGTGTCTGATAGGTTCTATACTGATCCGATTTTTCTTCGTTAGCATTTACCTAGCAGGTCTCGTCTTCACCAGCTCGTTCAGGAGGTTCTAGTTGGGGCCTCCGCAGAGAGTACGGGCTTACCGTAGGAGAAGTTCGATGTATTGGGTGGCGAGATGCTCCGGATAGTGGTTACCCTCCTAGAGCAGGCTTTTCAGCAGCCCCCGCCTACTCAAGTATTCCGCATGTTTATTTTATTTTCATTGAACAATATCTTTTTAATTCTCATATATATACAGACTAATGATTGTTATTTTTAATTCTATCAACAAGGTGGCGATGGCGAGGGGACTGGAGATGGCGATGGCGATGGCGATCATGATCCTCATACTAGTTTATAAACTCATTTGTTGATCATTTTTACTTATTGTAGTCTAGTTGCGTCTGTAAAAGTGTTGTAAATCATATTGTATATAATTTTTGGAACATTAGATTATATTTGAAATTGTTGATGAGTTAGCATATCATTTGTAATTGTTAGCTTACATATATGTCATTGTTAGCTTAGTTGATGATTATTGGACATATGATATATACAGGTTTATATATACAGGTTTTTAGCGATATATATGTTGAATGACTGTAATATATTACTGTTATTGGGCTGAAACAGGTTGCAGGTACAAAAAAATTGGGTTTAAACACCTGAAAATCAAAATTTTATAAAAAAGTATTAAAAAATTATTTTATTTTCAACGGAATAAGGTTTTTCTGTCGGAATTTCAGTCAAAAATAAAATTTCCAAAATAAAGAAAAAATGAAATTTTTCGTCGAAAATAGCATTTACGACCTAATATTTCGTCGTAAATATTCCCGGTTTATGCTTGACGGAATAATTATGTCGTAAATATTCCCTCGAAGATGGTCTATCTACGACGGAATTTCGTCGCAACTAATTTAGTCGAAAAATACATAGTTCTGACGAAATTACCAATGGACTTATTTTCGACGAGTGTATATACGACGAAATTACCGACGGAATATTCCCTCGTAAATAAGTTATTTTCGACGGAATAGACTTTGTTCTGACAAAATATTCCATCAAAAATAAACCTTTTTTTGTAGTGTTAGCTGAATTGATGTAATAGCTAAAAGGTTCGTAGAGCTTCTTTGGCGCTGTGAAAAGTCTGATTCCACTAATTGCAGAATCGTAGAGTCTGCCCGAGCAATCGTAGAGCTAAGTGCCGAATCGTAGATTCTACCCGAGCAATCGTAGAGCCAAGTACAGAATCGTAGAGTCTGTTCAAGTAATCGTAGAGCTAAGGGGATAATAGTAGAGTCTGTCCGAGCGATTGGAGTCATCACAGAGCAACTCCAGCATGATCGTAAAACAGACGACAAGAACTTAGTGCAAGATGGTAGAACACTGTCAAATCGCAGAGCACTCTCGGAATCATAGAGATGTCAAAGTCAAGTCACTCTACAATTCTCACAAACAAATTGAGACCAAGTAATCGTAGAGTACATGAAAGTCAGCATTAGAATCGTCGAAGTTCATATGTTTGATTAGTGAGAATGTCTAACAATGAAGACTAATATACAAACATTGCAAATTGAAAATCCCGATATACTCACCAACATCCTTGAACTAAATCCAGGAAACAAAAGAAAAGGGTGACTACTAACTAGTCTGCTGAAAGTGACAGCTCAGAGGTGTAAGGTAAAAAAGCAGACTGATGTGACAAGCGAGTTAGAAAGGAGCTGTCACATGAACCCAGAATGTTAACATCAAAGATCCCAGAATATCTGAAGCATTAAATGCTTCAACGGAAGCCTTTCAACGGGAAGAATTCAAAGGCATCTACAAAAGGTAAACAGATTGAACATATCAAAAAAAGAAGAAGCAAGAACATACAAAACATAAAAAGATCTGTCAAAACCTCACTCTACGACTCAGAAGAAATATCTTGATTCGCTACTAAGTTATTCAGAACTTATGCTTAAGGCAACTTAGTAGCACAACAACGAACAAACGCTTATCAAAGAGCTGCCAAGTCTGCTGGGCTTGAAGAGTTCTTAGTGAACTAGTGTTCCAAGGTTGCTGGTCTTGAAGAGTACGCAGTGTACTGGTGTTCCAAGACTGTTGGTCTTGAAGAAATCTTAGTGATTCGAAGTTGTATCAATATCCTTAGTGGATTTCCTACTCGTGGAGTAAAATAGTGGATTAGGAGTCTTGAGTACTCTGAACCACTTAAAACAACCGTGTCATTTACATTCAGTCATCTACTAATTGCCATAACTGCTATATATCTTTTTTATCTTAAAGGGAATAATTAAATCATATTTTTCTCTACGCATAATTAATTTCTTAATTAACAAATCTGATAAGTCATTATTTGAAAAGAAAAAAGTTTTAAAGTATCTATTCAATCCCCCTTGTAGATAACTTTCGTGCTACCGGGAACTAACAGAACCCTAATGGACTTTTACTTGTCTGTCAATATGAGTTCCTAAAGTGATAGTAGTACAAGTGATCCTTGGACTTGAGATCATCATCATAGTATCTTATATATACTAAATTATATTTTGACATATTCCTTAACACTCTAGAGTATGTCGTAGGGATGCTTGAATATAATAAAGTATATATGGAGATAGGTGAATAATCAACAAAGGATCTACCGCTTCTAGTAAAGGGAGAGAATGTCAAATATGATTCGATAAAGTGACAACATGAAAATCCCTAACCAGGGTAAATGCAAATTAGAAAGGAGTTTCTAATTTACATTAACTATTGTTGTGCATTTTAGAATCGAAATACATATAATCAAATAAATAAAACTTGACAGTAATTTTATGTTTTATATTTGATTGGGATATTGTACGATTGAAGGATTGAATTGTACGGTAACTATTCACAGAATATGTTCTTTGTATTCTTTGTGATAATCTTTGTGATTAACGCTGAATTCATATTATCCGGATAGTCATGATACATTATTGATAAGGTGTCACTCATGATGTAGAATAAATAATATTTATTTATATTTGAATTAAAGAAGTTTAATTCATTGTAAATAATATTAGAATTGTTGTAATTTATTTATTCTACTACTGGCTTAATATTGAATCTAGAGTGTTACACCACAAAAGGGAGTAATATGATTTTAGAGTTGATTGGCTTAATAATAATAAATTAAGTGTATTTAATTTATTAGTGGAATAAATTAAATAGCTTAAGATTTATAATTAAGTATTTGGAGAAATACTAATATTATAAATTAAAAAGATTAGTCATCTTATTATTATTAATATTATTAAATTGACTAAATAATAATAATATAGTATTCGGAGAAATACTAATATTTATAATTAAGTATTTGGAGAAATACTAGATTGTAAATTAATAAGAGAAGTCGTATTATTATTATTATTTTATTTAGTTCCTAAGTAGATTGAGAATTAAATTAAAACCCAATTACTTAAAGAGTTAAGGATTAGGGTTAGTCTTTAAATAAGAGGAGTCTTATTGTGGGAAAGACTAATACTTACGCATCTTGCTTCTCTCTAGCAAGAACTTTCAAAAACCTAAGTTGTTAGAAAAGTGAGAATTAGGATTAGCCATCCAAGACCTAGTTGAGTCTAAATTAATTCTTCAATCTATTTCTCTTGGTGGATACCTCTTGGGTGTTACATACTTTTTGTGACGAACGTGTGATCCGTAGATTGGAGAGATTGTGAAAGATCAAGGATTCAAATTTGGAGTCTTCATCGAAGGTTACACGCTTCAAATGTATATGTTTATCCTTCCTCAATTAATGAGTTTACATAACGCTACACAATGGATTGCTAAAAATTTTAATTCGCTACTTCCCATGTTTCTGCTGTAATTTCAATTTGATTGTATGTTTTGATCTGTTTTTTGCAATCTTATAATCTCAATTGTGATTTTAAAAAATTACAAATTAGTTAAATATATAATTTATTTAAATTATTTTTGTGAAATAGAGGGAGTCTATGCATGTAATTAAGGCCATATATAATGGCTATTTAAGCAATAAAATTCATTATGTCCATTAATTTTCACTGGAGCAAAAACAAGCATCGAGTACTTCCACACTTAGGTGGTAACTAGACTTTTTCTAACGATTTATTTGGGGTGGAGAAATGAAATTGGTGGATGAATGAAATAAAAAGGAATAAAATAGTGAGTGAAATGATTTTCATTCCATTCCTAGATGGAATGAATCATTTCACACCCTCTCTCAAGAAATAAAATTCACAAATTTGACATAAATGAGAATGATTCATTTCATTCCAATAAAATAACCAAACACATTTTTTTTTATTCTATGACTATGTCATTCCATTCACACTTTAATTTCTAAAATCCAAACGTAGCATAAGGGTAATTTGAAGAAATGCATTCTTACTCGAAGGACATATTGAAAATTTCTCTCCTTTAAGAGCAAACTAGTCATTTTGCGGACTAAGATCCTATCTATTTCAAATGAAATAGAGAGTCTTCATTCTTTGTATATTCCTCATCATCATCTCTTTCTCTCTATCATTAGTATGACATCACATTCCAATACATTTTAAATCTAAACCATAAAATAAAAATTCTCCATTTCATTTGAAATGAAAAATATCCTAATTCTCATTATGCCACCCGTCTACACCTATAACTAGGGGCTCCATCCATCTACACCTATAAATAAAGCTCCATCCATTTATATGGTAAAGTGTCTCACTTGTATATTAATTAATGAATTTCCTTAAACTTTAAGGTCATGTTTTTTTATAAGAATTATAATCCTGAAATTATATTTTTATAAAGTATAATTTTAAGATTATTAATTTTAGAATTAAATAGTTATAGTAACATGTTTATTTTTTATATAATTATTCATGAGATAACTTAAAATAGTCTCATGATATGTTTGTTTTGTTATTTAAAAGATTGGATAAAAACTTACCGTTTGAATTATCATACCATTATTATTAATAACAAAGATATCATATTCTCATTAATTTGAGTATAGATAGATATGATAAAATATATCAGTCCTTTTAAACAAAGTTAAAGGTTTATTTTGTCCACAAATTTTTAGTCCTAAATGATATGAATTATAATACCTAGTTGGATATGATATTAGAATAATGCTAGAGACACAACTTATTCTACAACTATTTTATAATTTGCTGATGTGACATACTCCACCTCAGCTTTTATGTGGGGCCGAAGACTACATTGAAACAATTTGTTCATCATTATGTTGAAATTGAGTATGCCACATCAGTAAATTGTAAAATAGTTATAGAATAAGTTGTGTCTCTAGTATTACTCATGATATTAAATAGTTTTTCCTCCAAGTCATTTTATTATTCCAGAACTGATAGTCAGAGATTTATTTTTAAAAACAAACATGAAATTTATGATTAATAATTCAATCTTAAATATAATTCTTACAAACAAGCAAACGCTAAGAGTTTAGGCTAGCGGTTTAGACACTATTAATTAACTCAAGTCATTATCAAATAAAAACCAATAAAATCATCCATCATACATTATTTCCATCAAATATTCTAGATAAACAAAAAAAAAGAACAAAACAAGAAAAAGATGAGGATGAGATAGAAGAATGGGAATAAGAAAGCAAATAAATGTGGAGGACTACAAACTCCAACTCCAATAAATATAGGAGTACACTCCAACTCCATACAAAACGTGGGACCCGGAACCGATTTTTCTCCTCATCATCCAGCTCATTCTCGGTGTAACCCCTTTTGGTGTTACGTTGGCACTCTTCCCACCATACCCCCCTCCATCCACACCTTTTATTCTCTCTCTAAAACTTTCCCTAGCCTCCCCTCCCCTCCCCTCGCCTCCCTATCTTGGTTGTAAGGATGTTATTAATACCCTCATCCCCTTTTATTCCCCTCTTTTTATACACAACCTTTTTCCTCCATTTGTATTCTCAAAATTATGATGAGCTTTTGCAAGAAAAGTGTTCACTCTTTTTTAGCCTTATCCAATATTGGAATTACTAGTACTAATTGTACTAATACTAGTAATTTTTCACAAGACTCATCCCAACGCCAATACTCCCGTAATATTCCGTCTCCTGTCGTCGCAGGTGACGGCGGATTAACTTTTTTTACTGTTTCCGGCGATATTCCCCGACCCATTAATGTAATTGAGTCATCCACCTACAAACCACCGTTGTATTCTCCGGCAATGGTTAAACGAGACCCGGGCCGAGTCGGGTTTCTCGACGACGTCGGCGGGAGCGTCGACGGATTGATGTCGTGTACGGAGAGTTTAGGATTTGAGAGTTCTGATGAGAGGAGGGTTGATGATAAAATTGAGAATAATATTAATGATGGGATGAGGGCGGCAGCGCTGGCGGCGAGATCGAGGAAAGTTGAGAAGAGGAAAGTTAGGAAGTTTCCGCCGCCGTTGTCTTCATTGAGTGATGACGGAAAGCCGACTTTTTTTCTCCGGCCGGTGAGGAAAGACGGAAGATTGGAGCTTACTGAGGTGAAAATTCACCGGCCGGATATTCTACGTGCTTCCCGCCAAGATGGACGGTTGATATTGCATCTGGTTCAAGATGAAACTGAGGATGATGACGACGTAGATAATACTAATAATAATAATTGTATTGTAGATGATGCAGTGGAAGATGAAAATGAAGAAGACGATGCTAATGAAGAGAAGGAAGAGGAGAGAGTAGAGGGGTGGCAGTTTCCGGCAAGTAGCGGCGGCGGAGAAGGTTTCCGGCGGTGTCATGAGGCGGTGGGCCACCACCACCATCATAATTTGCATGGATGGGGACAGCATTGCGTGACGATCAGGTGAAGGGTGAGGCACAGGGAACGAGGAAACAATACGCAAAAGATGTGCCTGCCTGCCGTTGTATGATTTTTCGGATCATAATTCCAGACAGTTTAAAATAATTAGTTTACTTAACTTAGTTTATAAACATAAATTGTATTAATATAACAACACGGTGCATTTAAAATGCCAACTATCTGTTATACAAATACAATTTATTTTTATAAGACCGTCAGAAATCTAAGTATGTATTTCTTATTCAGAGTTTAGAGAAAGAAAGGGTAAGAGGAATTTAGTGATGATAAAGGTCTGATATATATTGTGTTTAATTTTTTTTCTCTCTCTCTAAATCTTGGGGGCAGAAGAAATAGCGGGCAGACATGGAATCTGAAAGTCTTGAAATGATGGCAAAAAAGAGAGGGTTTAGCAGTTGTGTTAGTATGAGAGAGAGACAGAGAGACAGAGACTTATAACGTACTCGTTTTATATTAATTGTCTTTTTAATTTCATACATATGAATTAAAAAATTCATTTAATATTAGTATCATTTAAAAATTAAATTTTGTATAAAATTTCATCACTACACTTTTATAGAAAATTAAAAACTATTAATACAAGAAAGAAAAATTCTTGGGACAATGAGAAAAATTAGGGGTAATATAGAAAAATAAATAATTTATTTTTCTAGAAAGATGTAAACGATAAATAAATTAAAATAAATTTTTTCTTTTAAAAAGATAATTAATATAGAACCGAGGGAGTATTTTTTTTGCTAAATTTAGAAGGATCCAGTTAGTTCTACTTACACTCAATGTCATGCAGTTTTTCTATTTTTAATTGCATTTTTAATATGATGAGTGACCAAAGTTTAAAAATAGAAACAAGTTGGAGAATATTATATATATGAGTCTCTTTGAACTGTGTGATTAGCATGCACCGTTGCGGCACATATTAAGAATCAGATATACTCTAGTTAAAATTTGGAGAAGCAAATAGTGCAAGTTTGTTAAAGACAAAAAGGAAAAAAAAATATCAAACACAAAGACGTTACAATATTGATAGTGTGACAAGTTTGACTCAATTAGGACCAATTTTGAAAAAGAAAATTGCTATTATTTTAAAATTTTTAAATATTGAGAGAATTCAAATGACTATAATATATAAAAATGACAATATGTTATAAAAGGTGAAAAAATTATAGTAGAAAGAATTAAAATAATAATTTATTTAAATAGAAAACAGATAATTAGGAAAACGGTTAATCGTAAAACCTCATAGATTAAGCTATATTTGAAAATTAATTTCAAGCATTGTATTGGAATTAAAAACTAATTTTAATTTATAATATTAGATGTCGACGTCGGGGAAATTCAATTTCCTAAATTGTGTTTTCTACCCTTTTGTATTTCGTTATGTCGATTAATTTATTTTTAAGACTGAAATTTTAAAAAAATACTAACATAAATGCCGACGAATTTAAAAAAGGTTGATTTTAATGATGAGTCGAATTAGACAGAGCCGCCAGTTGATATAAGTTTAAATGGAAGTACCAACTTGATAGGACACTACAAAAAAAAAGGTTATTGCCGACGGACCATGCCGTCACCAATGACCCTCCAGCCGTCGGCAATGAGGTCATTCGCGACGGCAGTCCCCGTCGCCCCAGAGGTCGTCGCCCCTGGCTCCCGTCGCTCGCTGTCGAGAATTAAGTCATTATCGACGGGGTCATTGCCGACGGCACGCCGTCGACCATGAGTTATTGCCGACGGCACTAGCGACGGACATGCCATCATCGATATTCGTTTTAAATTTTAGCTATACAGTCATTACGGACGGCACTGCCGTCGCCAATGAGTACATTCCCCGTCGCCAATTACCAATAGGTCATAGCCGACGGCACCCCCTCGCCAATGCCCCCGTCACCAATGACCTGTTAAAAAAAATATAAAAATTACAAAATTCTCCTTTTCATTTATATATACATAATTGTACCTGTTATAAATTAAAGAAAAATAAATAATGACAATGCACGTATATCAATAACAATCATATCTTTTACTATCAACAATCAATATAGTTAGATACAAAACTCTATGTCTGTACAACTCAAAAGCTATATAAATACATACATGAAAGTCAAAATATAACATAAACTAACTATAACCCAAGATTAGGAATGTCAGTGCCATCATCACCGCCATCTATCGTACGACCGTCGGTCCCATCGTCGGTCCCACCCTCTATAGTCTCATCAGCATTAGCCCGGCGGTCATCACCATCTCCTCTACGGGCATCGCCTGTGCCGTAGCCTCCACCCCACGAGTCTCATCAACAAGACCCTACAAAAGTAAAATATTAATAACGAGTCGAAAATAGAGCATATTTAAATTATTTTAGTTTGTGTTCTACAAGTGTTGGCAAGTTTGAAAAACAGACTGATAACTCAGCCTCCGTATATCGGAATCGAGTCTCGTAAGTTGTAACGCGTGCCTAATACCTATGCGGTGCTATGTCTGTGTTTGCGTGTCGTTTTGACGAACTAGGAGGGTTTCGGTCTCTTTTTTGGCTTTTTGCTTAAGTGTTGGCAAGTTTGGCAAACGGGCTGATAACTCGGCCTCCGAATATCGAAATTGAGTCCCGTAAGTTGTAACGCGTGCCTAATACCTATGCGGTGCTATGTTTGTGTTTGCGTGTCGTTTTGACGATCGAGGCAAGTTTCGGTCTCTTTTTCAGCTTTTTGCCTAAATGATGGCAAGTTTGGAAAACGGGCTGATAACTCGGCCTTCGAATATCGGAATCGAGTCCCGTAAGTTGTAATGTGTGCCTAATACCTATGCGGTGCTATGTCTGTGTTTACGTGTCGTTTTGACGATCGAGGCGTGTTTCGGTCTCTTTTTCAGCTTTTTGCCTACGTGATGGCAAGTTTGGAAAACGGGCTGGTAAATCGGCCTCCGTATATCGGAATCGAGTCTCGTAAGTTGTAACGCGTGCCTAATACCTATGCAGTACTATGCCTGTGTTTGCGTGTCGTTTCGACCACCGAGGCGAGTTTCAGTCTCTTTTTTAGCTTTTTGCCTAAGTGATGGCAAGTTTGGAAAACAGGCTGATAACTCGGCCTCCGAATATCGAAATCGAGTCCCGTAAGTTGTAATGCGTGCCTAATACCTATGCGGTGCTATGTCTATGTTTGCGTGTCATTTTGACAACCGAGACGGGTTTCGATCTCTTTTTCAGCTTTTTGCCTAAGTGATGACAAGTTTGGGAAACAGGCTGATCACTCGGCCTCCGTATATCAGAATCGAGTCCCTTAAGTTGTAACCCGTGCCTAATACCTATGCGGTGCTATGTCTGTGTTTGGGTGTCGTTTCGACCACCGAGGTGGGTTTCGGTCTCTTTTTCGGCTTTTTGCCTAAGTGATGACAAGTTTGGAAAACGGGCTGATAACTCGGCCTCCGTATATCGAAATCGAGTCCCGTAAGTTGTAACGCATGCCTAATACCTATGCGGTGCTATGGCGGGTTTCGGTCTCTTTTTTGGCTTTTTACCTAAGTGATGGCAAGTTTGGGAAACGGGCTGATAACTCGGCCTTCGTATATCGGAATCGAGTCCCGTAAGTTGTAACGCGTGCCTAATACCTATGCGGTGCTAAGTCTATGTTTGCGTGTCGTTTTGACTATCGAGGCAGGTTTCGGTCTCTTTTTTGGCTTTTTGCCTAAGTGATGGCAAGTTTGGGAAACGGGCTGATAACTCTACCTCCGTATATAGGAATCGAGTCCCGTAAGTTGTAACACTTGCCTAATACCTATGCAGTGCTATGTCTGTGTTTGCGTGTTATTTCGACCACCAAGGCGGGTTTCAATCTCTTTTTTAGCTTTTTGCCTATGTGTTGGCGAGTTTGGAAAATGGGCTGATAACTTGGCCTCCGTATATCGGAATTGAGTCCCGTAAGTTGTAACGCGTGCCTAATACCTATGCGGTGCTATGTCTGTGGATTTTAGGGTTTTCATTTTGGATTTCAGGGTTTTATCTTAAGTTTATCTTATGGGTTTTTATATCTGTCGAATAATTGTTTGATACGCAACTTTATATAAGCAATATAATTACAAATTTCATAAATTAAATAAGGAAATACATCAATAATTGTTTTTACCTGTCGAATATGTGGTGGGAAGATGTTGGCCAAGACAACCGCACATACACGGATGGCCTCCTCCCGTACTACACCCATGAGGTCGTCAGTGGCAGCTGTAGGATCTATGGAGCCATGGACAACCTCCTGAGCCAGCTGGTAGATCCGCTAGCGTGATGGTGCGCCTGATTGAACAACACTGCTCTCCATGCACCCCTCTATAATTCTTCGAAAGAAATCGTCGGATAATGAAGGGCCGACACCCGATCCACTCGCACCACTACCTCCAGTGGGTTGGCGCCGTCGTGATCTCGCAGTAGGGACTAGGGTGTAGGCTGGGACATAGGGAATGCCCACAACTCTACCCGTCTTCGGTCCCCCTGTAGCCTGCAGCCAGTCCTCCATCTCCTCATCTGCACGCGTAGAATCATCGACTGGAGTGTCACCTCTCTGGCTGCTTCGGGCCATAGCAAGGTCCTCGAATCGTCCCTGAAAAAAACACATTAATAGATGATACGCAAAATATAACACAAAAAAATACAAAAGAATGTTCGAATTTTAAATACATTCTAAATAAGAGAATTAAATAACTTACAACAATGCGTTCTGCCTCAGGTGAGATATAACCACCTTCACCTTTCTTCTGGTGGGCGTGCCACCAAAACTCCAAGCGGGAGGGTGCATGCTTTAGACTCACCTCGAGTCTCTCTCGGTAGAGGTCGTACGACTGAAACCCCGTGCAGTGCGAGAGACGACTCTACTGTCGGGCAGCTGTACGCTGTGCTGACATCTTCTTGAAGGCCTCGCAGTCCCAAATGTTGCACATCTGGTCCCACACCGCAGCAGAGATGAAATTTGGCCGGACATCCTTAAGTGTCTGTCCATCAGCCATCTTCGTCTGGGCCTTCTTCTTCCAGTCGTGGACCCACTTGTGCCAATTCATCACCAAGTATTTATGTAGAACAGTCATGCCATGGGCTTTCTTCCTGTCCTCAAAGCGGTAATATCTCTGCACATTACACATTAAGAATCTTAGTAGACAACATAAATCAAACTAACATATGAATGAATATAAAACGAATGAATGAATGAATATAAAAGTAACATATGAATGAATATAAAACTTAGTAGACAACATAAATCAAACTAACATATGAATGAATATAAAACTAACATATATATGAATTAATGACATCTTACCCTAAACTCAGCAATAATCAGCTGGCGTGTGCGGTCATCCACATCCGCCCACCTCATCCACGGGCTTGAGAATCGGTGCGGACGATCCCAAGCAACGTGTTCCTCGGCGTTGCGTCAAGGATACTACAATTGAAATTAATACATTTGCAAATTAGAAAGAATATATAAGAACTAAATACTTATGTTAATACTAAAACGGACTATAAAATTTACCTATTAGTCCCAACACGACAAAGAATCGGCGCCTGGGGGGGATTCCCTAGCAAGCCACGTGCTAGTCCCCGCGGAGGCCTACCTCGATCACCTATGTAGTGAAATACATCATTATTTATATAAACGAATATAATATTAATACTATATAAAATAAAAAATAATCAGCTGTATCCCAACAAAATATGTAATTATACCTGACGATCCGGCCTGATCATCACCCCCATTACCTCCACGGCCCCCACGACCTGCACGCCCACCACGATCGCCGTGTGGTGTACACGCCATATGTATATATACTGTCAAATCATCAAAAAAACATTATTAGACATTCATAAGCATAATATTTTTGAACAGTAACAAAGAGGATAACATACAGATACAACTAAAAAAATACAATATAAATAGTCATCCTAAAAGGATACAACATAAATAGTAACCTAAAACAACTAACACTAGATTTAGTAGATTAATATAAGTTAAAAATAATGATTGCACTATTACAAACTATTACATTTGAATACAACTAAAGGGACACAAAGAGTACATACTCCTAATCATTTATATCGTCAAAGCCATCAATATCAGAATCGTCATCTTCGAGCAGTAGATCTTCAATATCGTTGTCATCACCATCTTCATCATCCTCAATGATTTCTTCAATTATATCTACCTCTTCAATAACATCGTCTTCACTTTCGACAGCGACGACATCATCCTCTTTTTCACTAGACTCACTAATAATTGTCACATCAGCAGGTGTGACACTAGTAGACTCGACTTGTAAAGGTTCATCGTCTGGACGAGGAGTTGTGCCGTGAAAACCACGGGCTTTGGTGGTTATAACATCATACCATGGGCTTGCAAGAGTCTTAACACTACGCGTGTAGTACACCTGTGTTGCTTGACTTGCTAAAATAAAAGGCTCGTTTGAGTTTAGTTTTGACTTAACATTAACAGTCACCAGTCCTGAATTTTTATCTACTCTAACTCCATTCTCAACATCAAACCAATGACAATTGAAGCAAACTAACTCTTTCTGACCCCAATATTTGAGAACGACAACTTCTAGCAATCGTCCATACCAGTCATCCCAAAGATTATCGTAGCAGCTACCTTTAACCAGAACACCAGAATCAGAAGAAGTGACTTCCCTAATATCGCAGCACTTAAATCTGTAACCGTTGATAATGCAGCATGTATAAGTATCTACAGATCTTTCAGGGCCATCGGCTATAAGCTTTAGCCAAATGTCAGCTAACTCATCTGTGAGGACCTAATGTACATGAACACAACATATTATAAAGTTAATTACGCCATAAGATTATGTCTATGATGGTAGATTCATTGAACTACAAATCGATTAAACTTACATGATCTTTAAACCATTGAACAAATTCTCTATTCCTCAAATTTTGCAAATCCCCATCCGATATAATCGGATTCGCTTCACGTATCTCAGCATCATATTGACTGCAATACAATTATATACTTAATTTGTATGGAAGGAACTTATAGGCGCAGTAACACAAGACATATATAGTTATGGCTACTTACTTAATGTATGGCGCTACTTCATTTATGTTGACAAGTGCATACAATGTGGCAGCTGCATACTCACTATCGGTCAAGAATCGCCTTTTTTCCCGCCAAATGGTTGTACAGGATGACTAAAGGCAGTTAATTCTCCACTCTCCTCGTGCGTGACAGCCTCATTCCGACGTAAGCGATTTTGCCTCGTCTGAACATTCGGCTCAAAGTACAACGAGTAGAAATTAACAAGTTCCTCCATAACATAACTCTCAGCAATTGACCCCTCTACACGGGCTCTATTCTTCACCTTTTGTTTTAGACGTCGCATATACCTATGTGTTATATATGCATGTATAAATTAGTAAACAATAATGCACATTTCAGCGTATTAAAAACATTAATGTCATTACCTCTCGAATGGATACATCCATCTATATTGCACGGGACCGCCAAACTTAGCTTCGTATGGCATGTGAATAGGCAAATGCTCCATTGAATCAAAAAACGATGGAGGGAAGATCATTTCTAACTTGCACATTATTTCCACTATCTGCATTTCCATTTTATCTATGTCTTTGAGTTGGAGCTCCGTTAAGCATAGATCTCTGAAGAAATTAGAAAGCTCCGTCAGTGCTTCAACCACATGTTTTGGTAATAAGTCGATAAATGCCACGGGGATCAACTTCTGCATGAATACATGACAATCATAACTTTTGAGACCCCGAAACTTCAGCTCTTTGACTTTACAACACCTTGCTATATTCGAAGAATATCCATCTGGGAACTTCAGTCCACTGATCCAATTACATATCAATAGCAACTGTTCCCTAGTCAAAGCACAATCAGCTTTAGGCGTTACCGTCTTACTACCCTCCTGATACAGCCACAGATGTTCCCTAATGTTCATTTCTACCTTATCAAGCCTCGACTTGTTGTTGTCCTTTGTTCTACCACTTGCATTTAGGACTGTATAAAAAATATTATCAAATACATTCTTCTCAGTATGCATCAGATCTAAACAGTGACGGATGCATAGTGTAGCCCAATAAGGAATGTCAAAGAACATGGATCTGTGTGTCCAATTGTGAACCTTGCCGTAACCATAAGCTTGCTCTAATCTGTGATTCTTCCCTGGAGGTGGAAATTTCAAGTGAGTAATCCAACTCAACACTGATGTCCCAGAAAGACGTCCAGGTACTTGACATTTCTCTGTTTTTTAATTGAATTGTCTACTCATCCGTCGATAACGATGTTCAATCGGCAAAAACTGTCTGGATGTTGCAAAAAAACTTATTTCCCCCCCATATTTGAGCCACATAGCTTTAACTGACCCCATGCACACGGGACATGACAAGGCCCCGTGAGTCGACCATCCACTGATCATTCCTAACGCCGGGAAGTCATTTATGGTCCACAATAAAGCTGCCCTCATGTCAAAATTCTGTTTAAGAGATACATCATAAGTTTGAACCCCTTTATCCCACAACATCTTCAACTCATCAACTAACGGACTGAGGTATACATTGATGTCTTTACTCGGACTCTTATCACCCGGAATCAGTAAAGGCATGAACATGTAGGGATCTTTCATGCACATCGAAGGCGGGAGGTTATACACAACAATAATTACCGGCCAAGTAGAGTAGGGCTTGGTGTAAGGCTCATTAAATGGATTAAACCATCAGTAGCAAGTCCAAGCCTAACATTGCGAACCTCTTCAGCAAACGAGGGGTGATTTTTATCAAAAATTTTCCACTCAAGCCCATCTGCCGGGTGCGTCAGTTGACCTTCAACTATGTCCCGTGTAGAGTGCCATCTCATATACTCGACAGTATGTGTTGACATAAACAACCGTTGAAGCCTCGGTGCAATGGGAAAGTAACGTAAGATCTTTCTCGACACGTCTTTTCCCTTTTTCTTGCGCTGTTCACAGTATCAACTTGTACCACAAATATCATATGACCTCTTATCTTTATTGATATCACCGTAATACAACATACAATCATTCTCACAAGCATCAATCTTCTCATACCCTAGATTGAGCCTTTTGACCATTTTCTTCACATCATAGTACGACTCCGGTAACTTATTGCCTGTAGGTAAGCACTCCTTCACAATGTTTAGCAGTTCATTAAAACCTCTCTCGCTACAGTCATGCTCGTTCTTGAAGTGTAAAAACTTAGTCACGGCAGATAAGACGGTGTGCTTTTCGTGCTCGCCATGCAATGGCGTCGCTGATTCCTGTAATAACTCATAGAAACCTTTAGCCCCGTCATTCGGCTCTTGCTTAGTGCTACCGTCATCCTTATCTGTATTCCACTGGAAGTATGAACCAGCAGCTTCGACTTTTATGTTAGTACAATCAAAGGTTTCATCACCTCTGGATTCCGGTTCTGATTCATGTTCAGCCAACTAGGTTTCCCCATGATAGATCCATGTCGTATAACCCTGATTGAACCCATACGCAAATAAGTCGCACATGACATCACTCCTTTCCTTCCACACTTCATTCACACACCTCTTACAAGGACATCTGATCTCATCGTCGCTGACTTGCTCAAACGCGAAATTGAGAAACTGTTCAACCCCACTACGGTACTTAGAGCTAAGCCCACTCTTATCAGTGGCTACCCTACGTTCCATCCAACTTCGATCAACAGACATCTTGGACAACTGTCTGCTATATATATGAAAAGTTAGACAAACACAATAAACGAACCAAATTTCGAACCAAATTTCGTATTAAGATAACAGATGATGTAATGTAAAGACAACTTAACGATGAAAAGGGAATATATGGTTTAACTACTCTAGAATGACACTACATACATATTATGCTACCAGAGTCGGACTATACATTACATACAATAGAGTTCACAATTCTACCTCCCTTAATTATCAGAGCCAGATTTCATAATTCTTGAAATACCCACAAAAAAGAAAAGAAGAATGAGAGCCCCACTTGAGGACATTACCAACATCTTCTTCCCAGCTACTCATTAAATACGACTTTTTTTGTGTGAATTGGAATGAGTAGTCACCAAAAAACATCAAATTAAGTTCTAATATTCACCAAATGTGATGGCTAGGGAAAAGTAGTTATCTTGCCCATATGGAAATAATTGTTTGTGAATTCAAAATTTGATGAGAAAATAGTCAAAGAAAGACTTTTTTCACACAAGTAACAATAAACTAAAAAAAGTAACAAAGAGGACCTAAAAATTGCTTATAAGGGAAAAATATGATATACCCTATGAGATTAATTCAACATGTAATCTGATTTTTCAGCGGCTCTAGCTTGTAGAGTATATATCAGGCATAATAGTAAACATAACAGATGTTTACTTTATTTATATCTAGCTCAAGCAACCAAATATGTAACATGATGAATATAATCCACGAAAAAATTATTGCATAAATTGCATAATAGTAAACATAATAGATGTTTCCCCCAGTACATATGGGGCTGAAAACGTACATATACAAATATCATATTAAACCAAATACAGTTCAATAGAAGTTCAACCTTGAATGATTATATAGTTTCATATTAAATCCCCAACTTGAACCTAAATAAATTAAAGAGGAGATGAAACTGAAAATATGTATATACTTGAACCTAAGTAAACTAATCATGTACATAAACAATTAAACAACATACCCTCAAAAAAATTAAAGATTAACAAGCGGATAAAATCAATTATAGAGAGGAGATACGAACTGATGTTTATGAGCGTACCAAACCAGCCCAATCCTTGTACAGGTGAAGGTACAACCTCTGAAGTTGCAACGACGAACTGGCCAGAGGTCCAGTTAGAGGCCCCGATTGCAGCGGCGAAATGGATAAGCGGAGGGGTTGAAACAAGGATGAGAGAAATGGGCGAAATGGAAAAATGGGTGAACTTTAGAGAATCAATAAACCGAATTTGAGATTCAGTGGAGAAATTAAAGAGCGAAAATGGCTGAATTTGAGAGGGAAAGAAATATAAAGAGAGGAGAATTTTATAAAAGGAGTCGTTGCCGTCGGAAGAGGGTTTTAATTATAAACCGACTCATTCTCGACGGCCCCCCATCGATAATGACACCATCACTATTGAGTCACTACCGACGGTTATCCCCGTCGATGTTCAAATTATTATCGTCGCCAATGAGTTTTCCCTCCACCGGGAATGTCTGGCGCCAAAAAAAACCCATTACCGACGGCATACATTAGCGACGGCCATACCGTCGATTTTGACCTTATTCTCGACGGAGATTGTGCCGTCGGCAATGAGCCCGTCGCCAGTCCTTATTTTTGTAGTGGGTCTCCAAACTAATCAATTTATTTTGATGATGTTGATGATAACAAACTTAGTAAATAGGATAAATATAAAATAGGTACAATCCTCTCTATAGGATTATTATTTCAATTGATTTTAATTATCCTATTTTATTCTCATAAAAAATATTTTTTTTCATCCTAAAATTGAATTTATTTTTCTTGACCTTGATAAATTAATTATCAAGTGTTAATTAAATTTATTCAATTATTAACATTTCCTAAGGCAAGGAGATTCCTATTCTTTTCTGAAAAGATTTTCTAAAAATTCTTATTGGGCAAAAAATATTTCAAAATTATTTATATAATATATTCGGTATATATATATATATATATATATATATATATATATATAAGTTACATGCATTATATATATATAAAACAAATGCATGCATGTGTGTGGGCCGAAATATATGTGTGCAAGTGAGAATGCATGTGTGCACTGCCGTGTATGTGCAAATGATGAGTGTGTGTGTGTGTGTAAAAGTGGAGTAAACATATGCATGGTTTTTGGAAAAAAAAAAAGCTTGCAAAGTTCGGAAAAGGAACCAAACATGCAAAACTTTTAAAACCAAAAGCCTAAGTTATTTGGCAAAAAAGATTTTCAGATTTGTGCTCAATCCGTGTGCTATCTTTTCATCCGAAACCATAAATTTTTCACCCATGCAATCTGAACCTTTGATTCAAAAATCATATTTCAAAAATTACTATTTTGCCCTCAACTTCAAAATCCTATAAATAAGAGGCTTTTCATTCATTCTAAATTTACCAAATCACAAAGCAAAGAAAAGCTATATCTCCTTGCCTATATAATATCTCTGCAAAAAGCTTTCTCTTCATCTGCTAATTCAAAGTTCTATTTCTTGAAAGAAGATTAAATTGGTCAAAGTAGTTGAGATAAGTCATTAAATTTATGTATTTATATTATCTCATATCTGCTTATACATGTAGATATATTAAAGATAAATTGATTATTTAATTGATAAATCTATTATATTTGATAAACTTTCATAATAACAAGTATCTTACTCACAAACTTATTTATTAACGAAAATACTTGTTACATTATAAAGTGATTTTATATGATTTTCTAAACTCAAAGTTATATCTTTTCAAAACCATAGAAACACTCTTTATAGAGAAGAATCTTTTCTATAATTATTTAAACTATAGAAAAATATTCTTTATCAAAAGAAAAAAAAATCTTTATAAAATTGCATCAATTTACTTATCTGCTAATATGAAGTATTTTATATAAAAGTTTTGAACTTTTATTTATTAATCATAAAATACATATCTGCTTATCTGAAGCATTCCACATAAAAGTATTGAACTTTTATCTAGTATTTGATCTTAAATTATATATCTGCTTATCTGAGAAGTATCAATTATAAAAGTTATTTAAACTTTTATAAATTTGTACTAAACTTTATCTGCTTACTTTAAAAGCTATTTCAAAACTATTTTTGTAAAAGGAAAAGGGTAGAGTCAGTTTATTTTATATCTGTGAGAAAGATAAAAATTCTTTGACCAAGACCAGAGTCTTAGAGAGGTCAGCTGGGAGTTGGGTCTCTAGTGAACTTGTGAGGTGAGAAAGAGATTGTTATTTCAAGAACAGGTTATAGAATAGTTCTAAGCTCTAAAAGAAGATTCAACTAAGCATGAGGAAGGAGCTGGGAGTTCGCTGTTCAAGATAAGTTAGTTGTGAAAAAGTTGTAAGTTGATCTATAAAACTTTGTAAAGGTTTCTCCACCTAGTGAAGGAGCATTTATTACTGGGAGTAATAGGATCTCAAGCCCTGGAGAAGAGCTTGAGACTGGACGTAACAATATACCCAAGCTGTATATTGTGAACCAGATAAATCTCTGTGCATTATGGGATTAAATTTTTCTAACTCTGCATATTAATTTCTGACACTATAAATTAATTTGCTAAAAATTCAAAAAGGCCTAAGATAATTTTTTAACCAGTAATAATCCATTCAACCCCCATTCTATATTATTATTGGACTTTCAATTGGTATCAGAGCGGTGCTCTTTAACTTGTTTGTTAAGTGAATACAGATATATTTAAGAGTAGATCCATCTATAGCCTACAATGCTACCGGTTGGGGAGAAGGACTATCAATGTCTAGACCTCCAATATTTGATGGCACAAACTTTGCCACCTAGAAGAATAGATCCAAAATCTATGCCAAGTCACAAGGAATCAAAATCTGGCTGGCAATAGAACGAGGTGTAAAAATTTCCACAAAAATTGAAGGTGAAAAGATCATTGAGAAAGATGCAAATGAATTCACCACTGAAGATGAGGAGACCATGAATATAGCCGCCAAAGTTGAGCAAGTGCTTACCAGTGCTCTTGTAGAAAAAGAATACAAAAGAGTTAGCAACTGCAAGAATGGTAAAGAAATCTAGAAAAAATTGATTGTAACCTATGAAGGAATAAATCACATCAAAGAAATCAAAAAAGATGCTCTAATTCAAGAGTATGAAAGCTTCAAGTTAGAAAAAGGTGAAAAAATCATTGATATGAAAAATGTTTTTCCAGAATCATTGATAAACTGGAAAAATTGGGAAAAGCTTACACAACAAATGAGAAGAATAGAAGAATCCTCAAAGCTCTTCCATCTGTATGGAAAATGAAGGTTACAGCCATCAAAGAAATGCAAGATCTAATTGCATATCCTCTTGATAGCCTTATTAGAAATCTTCATGCTCATGAAGTCGATATGCTAGTCGAAAAAGCAGGATCAGACGCAAATCTCAAAAAGAAAAGGATCGCCTTCAAAGCTCTACTAGTTGATCAAGAAAACGATGATGAGGAGTGAAATGAAGAACTTCTGAGTCTAGATAATAATGAAGTTGCTTTATTATCAAGAAAACTCAAGAGAGTAATCCAAAGTAAAGCAAAAAGATATGGCAAAGGTTTTATGAAAACAAACAACAACTTCAACAACTTCAAAAACAAGCAAGCCTTCAAACCAAAAGCACAAGGAGAAAACTTCAAAGCCAACAACAATAATTTCAGAAATGTTGGCTCCAATGAAAATTCAAATACATGATTTGAATGCAATCAGCCTGAACACTTCAAGAAGAATTGTCCTAAACTAGTCAACAACAAAGTACTAGTAGCTGAAGAAGGCTTGGATCTAAGTGATGAAGAAGGAACTGCTGAACAACCTAAGGAAATCGAAAATCTATGTCTAATGGCAGACAATGAATCATCACCAAAATCTGAGGTAAATTCAGAACATCAATTACCTAGTACATCATTCGTCACACTTAGTCTAGATAATATAAATAAAGAACATCATGAACTACAAGAAGCATACAATTGTCTTTATGAAGATAATGAAATAATTAAAGAAGATTTTATTAAACTAAAATTTTAATTAGAAAAATTAATTAAAACTAATAGAAATCAAGAAATAAAAAATTCAAATCTAATAATAATTAATGAAACTTTAAAAGAAGAAAATGAGAAACTAGAAAATGACTCTTAAGAAAATCCTGTATTAAAAGAAGAACTAGAGAAATAAAAAAATAAAAATAAAAATCTCGAAATAGAAAATTCAACACTTATTATTTCTATTGAAAATCTTGAAATTGAAAATTCAACTCTTGCGGTACTTATTGAAGATTCTCAAACACTAAATCAAGAGTTAAGTTAAAAAATTAAAACAGTTAAACAGGAAAGTTTCTCTCAACAAATAAAAGAGAAAAATAAAGAATCCACCTTAATAAATCAACTTAGAATGTTGACTATAGAACGGGATGATTTAAACTCAACAGTCATAAAATTTACAAAAGGTAAAGAAAATCTTGATGTTATGCTCAGTCAACAAAGATGTGGTTTTAACAAAGAAGAATTAGGATATATCGAAAAATCTAGTAAGACAAAAGATAAAGGACTCTATCATGTTAAAAACAAAGAAAAAGAAAGTCATATCTCCTTTTTCTAAATGTTCTTACTGTAATAGGAATGGTCATTCTGTTTACTCATGTAATGCCAAAAACGAAAACTATAAAGGAAAATGATTTGGGTACCAAAAGGAAATTACAATACACCCATTATCACAATAAGAAAATCTCATGAAGGATCATCTAGAAACATTCATCAAAATCCTTTAAGATACAATAATAGAGCAAATCATGCATCTTACAGACCTGCTACTCATAGAACACTCGTGTCTACTAAAACTTATTATCATGTACCAAATTTTGTAAAGGAAAATACAAATGATCCGTATACAAAATGGAAAAGTTATCCAAAGGACCCTTCTCATTAAAGGGTACCAGTTTGTGAACTTAATATATGTTGTAGGTATGTCTCACAGCTGACTCTAGTAAAAATAAATGGTACCTTAATAGCGGTTGTTCAAAACACATGACAGACGACAAAACAAAACTGAACAATCTACAAGCTACAGACTGTGGTGAGGTTACATTTGGAAACATTAACAAAGGTAAAGTTATTAGAATTTTAAGTGTTGGCAATAAACACATAATCATCTCTAATGTTCAATTAGTCACAGGACTCAGGTACAATCTTCTATCAATTAGTCAATTATGTGATAGTGGCTTTAAAATAATTTTCAGTCCTCATAATTGCTCAATATTCGACCAATCCGTAAAATTGATTTTATTATGTCCTAGAAGTCAAAATGTGTACACGTGTGACCTAGATACATACTCACATCTGGAAAATATGTGTCTTGTATCTGCCAATGACAATACATGGCTTTGGCATCATCGGTTAGGACACATTAACATAAATTGATAAATAACATATGTTCTAAGGAACATGTCTGTGGTCTTCCTAAATTAAAATTTCTAAAAGACTATATCTGTGAATCCTGTGAATTAGGAAAACAAATACATGCATCTCATAAACCTAAACTCACAGTTTCAACCTCTCGACCATTAGAACTCTTGCATATGGATTTGGTAGGTCCTATCCCTAAACACAGCATGGGGGGAGCTGTTTATATTCTAGTCCTAGTTGATGACTATTCACGATTCACATGGATTGACTTTCTAAAATTCAAAAATGAAGCGATAAACTCCTTCTAAGAATTATGCAAGAAAGTTCAAAATCAACAGGGAAACTCTGTTGGGTAAAATCTAGTTACGCACAACACGCAAGTATACGTGGTTAACAAGTAATAAAGTGAAAGTAGAGTATCGTTCCCACGAGGAATTATTTAATAAGAATACCAAGTACCAACTCGTAACTAAACTTTATCTTATTTAAACAGATAATTTCAAGTTTGAATTAACTATTTAATTATACTAATACTAATTACCACTAATTAAATTAAGATTACGGAGATTTAAGATCACACCTTCACTTATTACTTCATTTAAGTTAATACACTTCTTATCAATTATGTTCACTATTCTGAATTGTTAATCAAGAACACATAAATAAATATTACAATCTCTCAATGCATCATATTCAAATAAACTTAAATCCACATATGATAGAATTAAGAAGAACACCCTAATTAACTAATTCACTATATCTCTATGTGAATTATACTTAAAGAGGATTTCAAGCACAAGTTCTTTATTAGATTACATGTGATGTAAAAGTATATCTCTATCCTAAACACAAATTATGAATTCCAACGCCATGCAGAAAACACAATCACATGCTATTATGATCAGATCTAAATCTATATTCCGTCTCTCATTTCATATAGATTATCACAGTAATTGTTAGCTAGACAATTAAACAATTAAGTTCAAATCACAATAGACAATTCCCACGATAGATCATAATAATTGATAGAGAATTATATTAAAATAAATTACACAATAAGATCCATTGTAATCTTAAACAAAAGATTTATTTCATTAATATTGAATTAAAACCAAGAATCCACAATCAAATAAACATTAAAAGATAGAAACAAGAATAGAGAATAGAATAGAATCTGTTGTCAGCAAATCTCATACTCCCTCTTGCCCTTGCTCTTGATCTTCAATGGCCTCCAAGTTGCTTCAATCTCCAATCTTATTCCAACTAGGGTTTGTATCTAATTTAATTGAAATCTAATCTAAACTAATCTAATGAAATCTAACTCTCTAATCATTGTGTATTCTTCTCCTTTTATAACCTTCTAATGATCCTCCTTCAAAGCAGCTCTCAGAATCCTTTTCAGAGTCAACTTCTAAAAAACCAGCATTCTTTTCCTGATAGGCCCGCCCCGACGGGCTTTTTGCCTTGTGAATGCCCGCCCCGGCGGGTATTGCTCTGGCGCCTGCGACATTCTTTGGTAAAATGAGCATAACTTTTGGTCCGGGAAGAATTACGGGGCCTGATACCAGTCAAATCAAAGATGTCGACGAGATCTACAACTTTTATTCTTTAACATTGACAGATTCTAAATGGATCAAGGTTGAAATCGGCTCCAAGTGACTGCTATGTAAATTGTAACTTCCCAACTCTGAGGTTTCAACTTTCGCTTGGTAAAAAAGTCATAACTCTTTCATTTGAACTACGATTGGGATGATTCAAGATATTCCGAAAAGCTAAGAAGAAGATCTACAATAAAACCCAAGTTCCAAACCAAGACCATGAATCCAACTTAGCTCCATTTTTCATGTTTTGATGCCCCAAAGCTGTTTCCTACAACACAAACATAAAAATAAGTAAAAGACCACTAAAAATACTCAAAGTTAACAAAGAATTAAGCCTTAACGGTGTCCAACTAGTAGTTATAAAACCCACTCATCAAACTCTATTGTTTATATTCGATCTGATCATGGAGAAGAATTTGATAATTTTGATTTCATAATATTTTGTGATGAGCACGGTATAAGCCATAACTTTTCTGCTCCATACACACCACAATCAAATGTTGTTGTAGAAAGAAAAAATCGTACCTTACAAGAAATGGCCAACACTATGCTAAATGAATACCGTCTTCCTGAATACTTTTGGGCCGAAGCAATTGCAACATCATGTTATATCTTAAATCGAGTTTTACTAAGACCTATGTTGTTGAAAACACCCTATGAGCTTTATTATAAAAGAATACCAAAAATAAATTACTTTCATATTTTTGGGAGTAAATATTTTATTTTAAACACTAAACAATATTTGGTGAAATTTGATCCCAAATCTGATGAAGGAATATTTCTGGGATATTCACTTAACAGTAAGGCTTATAGAGTATTCAACAAAAGAACTCTAGTTGTTGAGGAGTCAATGAATGTAACTTTTGATGAATCTGAACCTCCTCCTAAATATAAAGAGCTCGTAGATAATGATGTTGTCATTGAAGACATTCTCAGAAATATGAAAGAACTAAAAATAGAGAATACATATCCACCTGTCATTGTTAATCCTCTTGAAAATCTTAACCCACAATTAAATGACTTACCCAAGGAAACACCTGTCATTAGAATCATCATATAGAAAACGTAATTGGTGATATCGATAAAGGAATTCTTATGAGATCACAAGTTCAAAATCTAGCTGGTCACTTATCCTTCTTATCTCAAATCGAGCCTAAAAACATAAAAGATGCATTGCTCGACGAAGATTGGATTATAGCTATGCAAGATGAACTTGAACAATTCACGAGGAACAAAGTTTGGGAATTAGTTCCAAAACCTGAGAAAACTTCAATTATTGGAACTCGATGGGTTTTTCATAATAAATGAGATGAAAATGGAAATGTCATACGTACTAAGGCAAGATTAGTTGCATAAGGGTAATCAACTTGAAGAAATTGATTACGATGAAACTTATGCTCCTGTTGCTAGAATTGAATCAATACGAATGTTACTAGCCTTTGCATGCCATAAAGTTTTTAAACTATTTCAAATGGATGTCAAATCTGCCTTTTAAAATGGTATTATTGAGGAGGAAGTTTATGTTAAACAACCTCCTGGTTTTGAAGATACTAATTGTCCTGATTATGTGTATAAAATGCATAAAGCTTTATATGGTTTAAAACAGGCCCCAAAAGCATGGTATGAACGATTAAGTAAATTCCTGTTAGAAGATGGATTTAAAAGGGGTAACGTCGATACTACTTTGTTCACAAAATATAAAAATGATGATATCCTTATTTTACAGATCTATGTTGATGATGCCATTTTTGGTTCTACTAACATTTCTTTGTGCAATGATTTCTCTAAAAGCATGAGTAAGGAATTTGAAATGAGCATGATGGGAGAATTAAATTTCTTCCTAGGATTGCAAATCAAGTAAGGAGAAAAAGGTATTCATATCTCTCAATCTAAATATTGCAAAGAAATGATTAAGAAATTTGGACTAGAATCTGTAAAACCTCTTAATACTTCTGTGTCAACCACTGATAAAATAACTGCTGATGAAAATGGAAAAAAGTGTTGACACAAAGAAGTATAGAGGAATGATCGGCAGTCTTCTATATATTACAGCCAGTAGACCTGACATTATGTTTAGTATCTATAAATGTGCTAGATTTCAATCAAACCTTGAGGAATCACACTTGGTTGCAGTAAAAAGAATATTTCATTACCTAAAAGGAACTACAGATATAGGTGTATGGTATCCTAAAGGTTAACCATTTGATCTTGTTTGTTTCTCAGACTTTGACTATGCCGGTCATCATGTTGATCGACAAAGTACAAGTGGCACGTATTAGTTTCTGGGTGGATGCTTAGTTTCTTGGTTCTCTAAGAAACAAAACTCAGTGTCCATCTCAACCACCGAAGCAGAATATATAGCTGCTGCACGATGTTGTGCACAGATATTATGAATGAAACAAACCCTATCTGATTATAATAAAAAGTTTAACTGTGTCTCAATTTTATGTGATAACACCAGTGCTATAAATCTGAGTAAAAATACTGTATTACATGCTAGATCAAAACATATAGATGTCAGACATCATTTTTTACGCGATCATGTAAACAGTGGCATTATTAAGTTAGAACATATCGACACAAAATTAAACATTGCAGACATATTTACTAAACCTTTTAGTTTTGAAAGATCCTGCAAACTACGTCTGGATTTAGGTATGTTAGATATCTCAACCTAATTATTATTAAGTTTAAAATATTTTTTTAATCCTTTTATTAAAACTATTATTATTTCTAAAATTTATATATATAGTATCTGTAAATATTTCTATATTTTAGAATTAAAGGTATCAAATACATAAGTATTTTTAAAATTATATATATTCTTAACTTTATATAACTAATTATCATATAATATATATATTACTTGTTAAATTTTTTTTAAAAAAAGGATATGGGGATTTTTTTGGTATATACTTTTGTTAATTTAATATTGCATTGTATTTTTATTAATTTGTTTAATAATATATAAATATTTCCATAATTTATAGATAACATAATATATATATACCTTGTTAAT
The DNA here is from genome assembly GCA_020205555.1 of Panax stipuleanatus. Classification (NCBI taxonomy): domain Eukaryota; kingdom Viridiplantae; phylum Streptophyta; class Magnoliopsida; order Apiales; family Araliaceae; genus Panax; species Panax stipuleanatus. The sequence continues at coordinate 20,253,471 of CM035120.1, forward strand.
ATTTTAAAAAATTCTTTTTTAAATTAATCTATTTTATATTAATACGAATATTTCAATTATCAGTATAATTATACTCTTATATTTATTTTTTTTAAAAATACAAATAATAATTACTAATACGAATATTTATTCTTATATTATATATTTTCTTCATAAATATTAATTATTTATATATTTAATAATCAATTTTAAAATTTTAAATAATTTTAACTATTTATTCCTATTTAATATATATATATATATATATATATATATTAATATAAATTATCAAGATTAAATCTGGGCCGTTGATCAAAGAAATCAATCTAACGGTGCAATCCTTACTCAATCCAAGGCTGCCCAAACGAACCAATCAGGAGCCATCCTCAATAAACACACGGATCAAGTCGAACTGTCGTTTGATTATCAACAGAAAACACATTCTGATCTCAGCCGTTCGATCAAAACCAATCGATCGATACAAATTTTAAAATTACCTGATCAATCCGGACCGTCCATCAATTTTAAACTCAAGCCTCAACCGTTTGATCAGCCAAATTAACCTAAATATAAATAGCCAAAAATTGTTTTTACTCTCATTTTTTCATTTCTCTCTCTCTCTCTCTCTCTCGCTTCAGCCGATTCTCACTCCTTTTCTTTATCTCTCTCTTCTCTCTCCCTCGTCTTCTCACGAACCGTAATCAATTCTTCATCAAAAATTAATGTCCGATCTTCGGTTGAAATTAGGTGAATCTGAACCGATCAATCGATTCTACACCACTGATTTAGTCTATCTACACCTTCAATCTTCATATTTGTTCCTTCACTGTTGGTCTCTTCGTTTCTCAAGTCTGATGAACAACAAATTTCTTCTTCTTCTTTTTCGAACCCTAGTTCCACTGGTACGTCTTCTTCTACCCAATATTCTTCTGTATATACATACATATTTCAGAATATATAGATATATATACATCTGAAATTTTTCTTTCTATCGATTTTTTATTTATATTTATTTTAAATATATATATATATTTTCATAAACATATATAATATAATTTTTTCGTATATATATATTTTATATATATTTATATATCTATATATATTTTCATAAATATAAATATTTTCTTAAAACTTATTATTTTCTTCTCTTTCATTTTCTTTCAGTTCGTCATTTTTTTAATTTTTTTTTCTCAGATCTTTTTTTTTGTTAATCAGTGTACAATTATTATTATTTTTTTAAAAAAATATATATTATTTATACAAAATCATAATCAGATTAACACTCTCTCGTTCTTTTCTTTCTAATTTTTTTTATAGTTACCTTATTGAAAACACAAAAACTATATATATATAATTATAATTTCTCCTCTGACATTTTTCTTAACCCTAAACCTTTTAAGAAAAACACAAACATATTTTTTAGCCACAAACCCTAATTTCTTTTTTTCTCTGAAAACAAACGAAACGAAGGAAAATTTCTTAACACCTAGAGTTTTTAAGAAACCCTAATTTTTTAACTAGTACAAACCCTAATTTCTTTTACTAACTACAATAGGTTCGGTTTCACTTGCCTACATCTTTATACTTGTATTTGTTCCTATTTCTAACAAACTGTTTTAAGCTTATGTGAACTAATTTGGATGCAGGGCTTGAAAGAAATAAGCCGTATTACATATGTATTGTGCAAATAAGCTTGCAGGTAATTTATTTTCTCTCTCTGTTTATAGCAGTGCACGAAATGTACTGTTGAGGGTTTTTGACTGAAATTTTTTTTGTCTGCTGATGGGAGTTAAGCAAATATTAAATAGTTGTTTACATTTCTTTTTTGATAACATACTTGCTGAATTGGGATATATGACATGTTTTACTGTTGTGGGTGAAAACCTCTAGGTTTAAACCTCTGTTTTGGGATTGCTCCGTTTCACTTCTGAGTAAATCTAGTCTGTTTTGAGTTGCTGTGATATATGACTGGTATCTATATTTTTCAGAATAATAAGTTTCTGACAAATCTGAACTATAATTATTGATTGTTCTCTCTGATAGCATGCTCACCTACTCTATTTTTAGCCGAACTTATTTTGACATGAGGTCACTATAACTAATATTGAGCTGCGTGGACCTTTTTTTTGGTGTTGACCATCTGTTTTATGAAGTAAAATCATAAATTGATTAGACATTCTCTTTTTGCTATACTTAATTATGCTCTATCAGGCTTAAAACTTAGTCACATCTATTCTTTATCTTCTCTGGAATATGTCTGAGACCTGAACACCTATTACTGTATGCATTTACCTTTGTCTAATTCACAGACTTACTTCACTTATCTACCACTTCTATAAATGGGTAATTCACAGACTTACTTCATATGCCCCTTTCACCTCTATCTGTCTGTGTCTATCTGTGTGTCCTTGTCTATCTGCATTCTTTGAAATATTTTTTAAATGGAAGAAGTTTATTCTTCAAAAAGAAAGAAACTGCCTCTTCTTTCTGAGTTACACTCTGACATATTTGCACCAAAACTTCTCACTATACCTGCACAAGTGAAGTATAGGCACTTAAGACACAACCTTATGCCTGGGATGGCTAGTTCTTTTAATAGTTTCTCTAACCTATTAGAGAAAATTAAAAATGTTGGTTGGGATTGCTTGGTGATTTTCTCAAGTAGACAGATTTACCTTGCTCTTATTGTAGAATTTTACTCTCACTTGACATTCATTAGAAATACATCTGGTTTGCTAACTGGTATCTCTACTTGCTTACAAGGTGAACAATACATCATTGATGAGCAACTGATTTTAAATGCCTTACATCTAAACAACAGTATGTTAGAACTGTCTAGAGTCAATGACTATGTGCATCCAATTAGCATCTCTACCAATAAGTGCATGACATTTAGGCATAATCGGGCTACTGTGACTGATCAGTTAGTACCTGCTCAACTATTTGATAGACCATGCAAAGTAGGGTGTGAGTTTTTCACTCCTTAATGTCAGTTTCGTGCTCGAATATTTAGATACAATCTCATGCCTGTCAGGGAAAAAAAACTGTTTATCCCTTTGACTTGGAACTGATAAAATGTGTCTTGAATCAACATATGCCATACAATCTGCCATATTTTCTGCTGAGTTCTTTTGAGTATTGCTATCAGCATAATTGTCTGGGTTTTGGTCTTCTCTTCACTCTTAAATTTCAATATCTGGGTATCAATGTGCTTAACCACCAGACTCAATATGTTAAGAGTAGCAATATTGTGTCTCATTTAAATCTTCCTCCAAAAACTCTTATGATTTTTGATCCAGAAGTGACTGAGTCCCCTGAACCTCACCAAAATTTGTTGTCTCAAATTGATGCCTTAAATAGTTTAACTCAACTGTCTCTGAAAAATCAAACCAATATGTTGAGTCAAATAAAGTCCCTTTAATTTTCTGTGCATCACATTAGAGATATGCTATAAATGTTGATGGAACTTCAGAAGATATTTGTGTCATCCTACAATCTCTCTGCTGGCACCAGTTCAGCTCAGGCAGCTCAGCCTGAACATAATCCGACTGAAGACCTTCTTCCTTCTCTTGGCCTTCACTTCTCTCATCTATCAGAATTCTAACTATTTGAAGGCTTGTAATATATATATATATATATATATATATATATATATATATATATATATATATATATATATATATATATACCGACCAACTATTCGGGATAACTGTACGATAACACTAACAAATACTAACTATGCATGGAATATTTATTGTTGTTTATCTTTTCTAACATATCTTCTTGCAGAATATTAACTTATGTTAAAATACTAACTTTTTCTGCAGGCTAAAATTTTCAATAAATTTTTCTGCAGGTTCTGCAAAACACTTCTATTCCCCCACTTTTTGTAATGACAAAGGGGGAGAAGAAAAATATATTGTTATAACTGCTATATAATTAACTGCTATATCACCTGCTGCACACTACATTGCAATTTTTGATGAGTTAAATTTTTTCAAAAAATTCATAGATTTCGTTAAAATTAAAACTCATGAATCCACTAAGGGGAAGCAGTTACTAAGGGGGAGCAGTTGTAAAACAGAAATATTTTTGGTTTGTTGTCATCATCAAAAAGGGAGAGATTGATAGGTCTCCAAACTAATCAGTTTATTTTGATGATGTTGATGATAACAAACTTAGTAAATAGGATAAATATAAAATAGATAGAATCCTCTCTATAGGATTATTATTTCAATTGATTTTAGTTATCCTATTTTATTCCTATCAAAAATATTTTTTCATCCTAAAATTGAATTTATTTTTCTTGACCTTGATAAATTAATTATCAAGTGTTAATTAAATTTATTCAAATATTAACATTTCCTAATGCAAGGAGATTCCTATTCTTTTCTGAAAAGATTTTCTAAAAATTCTTATTGGGCAAAAAGTATTTCAAAATTATTTATATAATATATTCGGTATATATATATATAAGTTACATGCATTATATATATATATATATATATATATATATAACAAATGAATGCATGTGTGTGACATATGTGTGTGGGCCAAAATATATGTGTGCAAGTGAGAATGCATGTGTGTGCTGTCATGTATGTGCAAATGATGAGTGTGTGTGCGCAAAAGTGGAGTAAACATATGCATGGTTTTTGAAAAAAGAAAAGGCTTGCAAAGTTTGGAAAAGGAACCAAACATGCAAAACTTTTAAAACTAAAAACCTAAGTTATTTGGCAAAAAGGATTTTCGGATTTGTGCTCAATTCGTGTGCTATCTTTTCATCCGAAACTATAAACTTTTCATCTATGCAATCTGAACCTTTGATTCAAAAATCAAATTTCAAAAATTACTATTTTGCCCTCAACTTCAAAATCCTATAAATAGGAGGCTTTTCATTAATTCTAAATTTACCAATTCACAAAGCAAAGAAAAGCTATATCTCCTTGCCTATATAATATCTCTGCAAAAAGCTTTCTCTTCATCTTCTAATTCAAAGTTCTATTTCTTGAAAGAAGATTAAATTGGTCAAAGTAGTTGAGATAAGTCATTAAATTTCTGTATTTATATTATCTCATATCTGCTTATATATATAGATAAATTAAAGATAAATTGATTATACACATTTATATATATCTATATTTAATCTATCAAATATTATAAAAAGTCTGTACTTAGATACCGATATAATTCGGAAGAAATTTCTCTTCCGAACGGTCTTTAAAATCCTAAGCGGCTTTTTATTAATATATGATACATTATATAAGTATTGAAAAATATTTATATAATTATCAGATTGTGAAACAAACAATTTGGTCAGTACTCAGATATCGGATAATTCGGATGTTATTTTAATAAATTCTCTGAAACGGTCTTTAAATCCTAAGTAGCCAATTTTTCACAACATAAATTAAATATAATGTAATATATATAAGTGGGTGAATATTTATCATACTTAATTGTTATACACACACACACACACACATATATATATATATATATATATATATCTATATTTAATCTATTAAATATTATAAAAAATATGTACTTAGATCCGAATAATTTGGATGTTATTTCTATGAAATTCTACGAAACGGTCTTTAAATCCTAAGTAACTTTTTATTAATATTGATACATTATGTAAGTATTGAAAAATATTTATATAATTATCAGATTGTGAAACACACAATTTGGTCAGAACTTAGATACCGGATAATTCAGATGTTACTTCTATGAAATTCTCCGAAACGGTCTTTAAATTCTGAGTGGCCAAATTTTCACAACATAGATCAAATATAATATAATATATATACGTGGGAGAAACAAATTGCATCAAATATTATTTAATTGATAAATCTATTATATTTGATAAACTTTCATACTAACAAATATCTTACTCATAAACTTATTTATTAACGAAAATACTTATTACATTATAAAGTGATTTTATATGATTTTCTAAACTCAAAGTTATATCTTTTCAAAACCATAGAAACACACTTTTTATAAAGAAGAATCTTTTCTAGAATTATTTAAACTATAGAAAAATATTCTTTATCAAAAGAAAAGAAAATATTTATAAAACTGAATCAATTTACTTATCTGCTTATCTGAAGTATTTCATATAAAAGTCATGAACTTTTATTTATTAATCATAAAACACATATCTGCTTATCTGAAGCATTCCACATAAAAGTCTTGAACTTTTATCTGATATTTGATCTTAAATTATATATCTACTTATCTGAGAAGTATCAATTATAAAAGTTTTTTAAACTTTTATAAATCTGTACTAAACTTTATCTGCTTACTTTAGAAGCTATTTCAAAACCATTTTTGTAAAAGGAAAAGGGTAGAGTTAGTTTATTTTATATCTGTGAGAAAGATAAAAATTCTTTGACCAAGACCAGAGTCTTAGAGAGATCAGTTGGGAGTTGGGTCTCTAGTGGACTTGTGAGGTGAGAAAGAAATTGTTATTTCAAGACCAGGTTATAGAATAGTTCTAGGATTTAAAAGAAGATTCAACTAAGCTTGAGGAAGGAGCTGGGAGTTCGCTGTTCAAGATAAGTTAGTTGTGAAAAAGTTGTAAGTTGATCTATAAAACTTTGTAAAGGTTTCTCCACCTAGTGAAGGAGCATTTATTACTGGGAGTAATAGGATCTCAAGCCCTGGAGAAGAGCTTGAGACTGGACGTAACAATATACCCAAGCTGTATATTGTGAACCAGATAAATCTCTGTGCATTGTGGGATTGAATTTTTCTAACTCTGCATATTAATTTCTGACACTATAAATTAAATTGCTAAAAATTCAAAAAGGCCTAAGATAATTTTTTAACCAGTAATAATCCATTCAACCCCCATTCTAGATTATTATTGGACTTTCAATTGGTATCAGAGCGGTGCTCTTTAACTTGTTTGTTAAGTGAATACAGATATATTTAAGAGTAGATCCATCTATGGCCTACAATGCTACCGGTTGGGGAAAAGGACTATCAATGTCTAGACCTCCAATATTTGATGGCACAAACTTTGCCACCTAGAAGAATAGATCCAAAATCTATGCCAAGTCACAAGGAATCAAAATCTGGCTGGCAATAGAACGAGGTGTAAAAATTTCCACAAAAATTGAAGGTGAAAAGATCATTGAGAAAGATGCAAATGAATTCACCACTGAAGATGAGGAGACCATGAATATAGCCGCCAAAGTTGAGCAAGTGCTTACCAGTGCTCTTGTAGAAAAAGAATACAAAAGAGTTAGCAACTGCAAGAATGGTAAAGAAATCTGGAAAAAATTGATTGTAACCTATGAAGGAATCAATCACATCAAAGAAATCAGAAAAGATGCTCTAATCCAAGAGTATGAAAGCTTCAAGTTAGAAAAAGGTGAAAAAATCATTGATATGAAAAATGTTTTTCCAGAATCATTGATAAACTGGAAAAATTGGGAAAAGCTTACACAACAAATGAGAAGAATAGAAGAATCCTCAAAGCTCTTCCATCTGTATGGAAAATGAAGGTTACAACCATTAAAGAAATGCAAGATCTAATTGCATATCCTCTTGATAGCCTTATTAGAAATCTTCATGCTCATGAAGTCGATATGCTAGTCAAAAAAGCAGGATCAGACGCAAATCTCAAAAAGAAAAGGATCGCCTTCAAAGCTCTACTAGTTGATCAAGAAAACGATGATGAGGAATTAAATGAAGAACTTCTGAGTCTAGATAATAATGAAGTTGCTTTATTATCAAGACAACTCAAGAGAGTAATCCAAAGTAAAGCAAAAAGATATGGCAAAGGTTTTATGAAAACAAACAACAACTTCAACAACTTCAAAAACAAGCAAGCCTTCAAACCAAAAGCACAAGGAGCAAACTTCAAAGCCAACAACAACAATTTCAGAAATGTTGGCTCCAATGAAAATTCAAATACATGATTCGAATGCAATCAGCCTGAACACTTCAAGAAGAATTGTCCTAAACTAGTCAACAACAAAGTACTAGTAGCTGAAGAAGGCTTGGATCTAAGTGATGAAGAAGGAACTGCTGAACAACCTAAGGAAATCGAAAATCTATGTCTAATGGCAGACAATGAATCATCACCAAAATCTGAGGTAAATTCAGAACATCAATTACCTAGTACATCAATCGTCACACTTAGTCTAGATAATATAAATAAAGAACATCATGAACTACAAGAAGCATATAATTGTCTTTATGAAGATAATGAAATAATTAAAGAAGATTTTACTAAACTAAAAATTTTATTAGAAAAATTAATTAAAACTAATAGAAATCTAGAAATAGAAAATTCAAATCTAATCATAATTAATGAAACTTTAAAAGAAGAAAGTGTGAAACTAGAAAATGACTCTTAAGAAAATCCTGTATTAAAAGAAGAACTAGAGAAATAAAAAAATAAAAATAAAAATCTTGAAATAGAAAATTCAACACTTATTATTTCTATTGAAAATCTTGAAATAGAAAATTCAACTCTTGTGGTACTTATTAAAGATTCTCAAACACTAAATCAAGAGTTAAATAAAGAAATTGAAACAGTTAAAGAGGAAAGTTTCTCTCAACAAATAAAAGAGAAAAATGAAGAATCCACCTTAATAAATCAACTTAGAATGTTGACTATAGAACGTGATGATTTAAACTTAACAGTCATAAAATTTACAAAAGGTAAAGAAAATCTTGATGTTATGCTCAGTCAACAAAGATTTGATTTTAATAAAGAAGGATTAGGATATATCGGAGAATCTAGTAAGACAAAAGATAAAGGACTCTACCATGTTAAAAGCAAAGAAAAAGAAAGTCATGCATCTCCTTTTTCTAAATGTTATTACTGTAACAAGAATGGTCATTCTGTTTACTCATGTAATGCCAAAAACAAAAACTATAAAGGAAAAATGATTTGGGTACCCAAAGGAACTTACAATACACCCATTATCACAATAAGAAAATCTCATGAAGGATCATCTAGAAACATTCATCAAAATCCTTCAAGATACAATAATAGAGCAAATCATGCATCTTACAGACCTGCTACTCATAGAACACTCGTGTCTACTAAAACTTATTATCATGTACCAAATTTTGTAAAGAAAAATACAAATGATCCTTATACAAAATGGAAAAGTTACCCAAAGGACCCTTCTCATTAAAGGGTACCAGTTTGTGAACTTAATATATGTTGCAGGTATGTCTCACAGCTGACTCTAGTAAAAATAAATGGTACCTTGATAGCGGTTGTTCAAGATACATGACAGGTGAAAAAACAAAACTGAACAATCTATAAGCTACAGACTATGGTGAGGTAACATTTGGAGATATTAACAAAGGTAAAGTTATTGGAATTGGAAGTGTTGGCAATAAACACATAACCATCTCTAATGTTCAATTAGTCACAGGACTCAGGTACAATCTTCTATCAATTAGTCAATTATGTGACAGTGGCTTTAAAATAACTTTCAGTCCTTATAATTGCTCAATATTCGATCAATCCAGAAAATTAATTTTATTATGTCCTAGAATTCAAAATGTGTACACGTGTGACCTAGATACATACTCACACTTAAAAAATGTGTGTCTTGTATCTGCCAATGACAATCCATGGCTTTGGCATCGTAGGTTAGGACACATTAACATGAAATTGATAAATAACATATCTTCTAAGGAACATGTCCGTGGTCTTCCTAAATTAAAATTTCTAAAAGACCATATATGTGAAGCCTATGAATTAGAAAAACAAATACATGCATCTCATAAACCTAAACTCACAGTGTCAACTCTCGACCATTAGAACTCTTGCATATGGATTTGATAGGTCCTATCCCTAAACACAGCATGGGGGGAGCTGTTTATAGTCTAGTCCTAGTTGATGACTATTCACGATTCACATGGGTTGACTTTCTAAAATTCAAAAATGAAGCGATAAACTCCTTCTAAGCATGATGCAAAAAAATTCAAAATCAGCAGGGAAACTCTATTGGGTAAAATCTAGTTACGCACAACACGCAAGTATACATGGTCAACAAGTAATAAAGTGATTGTAGAGTATCGTTCCTACGAGGAATTATTTAATAAGAATCACCAAGTACTAACCCGCAACCAAACTTTATCATATTTAAACAGATAATTTCAAGTTCAAATAAACTATTTAATTACACTAATATTAATTACCACTAGTTAAATTAAGATTACGGAGATTTAAGATCACAACTTCACTTATTGCTTCATTTAAGTTAATACACTTCTTATCAATTATGTTCACTATTCTGAATTGTTAATCAAGAACACATAAATAAATATGACTATCTCTCAATACATCATATTCAAATCAACTTAAATCCACATATGATAAAATTAAGAAGAACACCCTAATTAACTAATTCACTATATCTCTATGTGAATTATACTTAAAGAGGATTTCAAGCACAAGTTCTTTATTAGATTACATGTGCTGTAAAAGTATATCTCTTATCCTAAACATAAATCATAAATTCCAACGCCATGCAGAAAACACAATCACATGCTATTATGATCAGATCTAAATCTATAATTCGTCTCTCAATTTCATATAGATTATCACAGTAATTGTTAGCTAGACAATTAAACAATTAAGTCTAAATCACAATAGACAGTTCCCACGATAGATCATAATAATTGATAGAGAAGCATATTAAAATAAACTACACAATAAGATCCATTGTAATCTTAAACAAAATATTTAGTTCATTAATATTGAATTAAAACCAAGAATCCACAATTGAATAAACATTAAAAAATAGAAATAAGAATAGAGAAGAGAATAGAATCTGTTGTCAGCAAATCTTATGCTCCCTCTTGCCCCTGCTCTTGATATTCAATGGCCTCCAAGTTGCTTCAATCTCCAATCTTATTCCAACTAGGGTTTGTATCTAATTTAATTGAAATCTAATCTAAACCAATCTAATGGAATCTAACTCTCTAATCCTTGTGTATTCTTCTCCTTTTATAGCCCCCTAATTATCTTCCTTCAAATCAGCTCTCAGAATCCTTTTCAGAGTCAACTTCTAAAATTTCAGTATTCTTTTCTTGACAGGCCCGCCTCGGCGGGCTTTTTGCCTTTTGAATGCCCGCCCTGACGGGTATTGCTCCGGCGCCTGCGACATCCTTTGGTAAAAATGAGCATAACTTTATGTCCGGGAAGAGTTACGGAGCCTGATACCTGTTAAATCGAAGTTGTTGACGAGATCTACAACTTTCATTATTTGAGCATTGACAGATTCTAAATGGATCAAGGTTGAAATCGGCTCCAAGTGACTGCTATGTAAATTGCAACTTCCCAACTTCGAGGTTTCAACTTCCTCTTGGTAAAAAAGTCATAACTCTTTCATTTAAACTCCGATTGGGATGATTCAAGATATTCTGAAAAGCTAAGAAGAAGATCTACAATAAAACCCAAGTTCCAAACTAAGACCATGAATACAACTTAGCTCCATTTTTCATGTTTTGACCCCCTGAAGCCGTTTCCTACAACACAAACACAAAAATAAGTAAAAGAACACTAAAAATACTCAAAGTTAACAAAGAATTAAGCCTTAACAGTGACCAACTCGTAGGTATAAAATCCACTCATCAAACTCTATTGTTTATATTCGGTCTGATCATGGAAAAGAATTTGACAATTTTGATTTCATAATGTTATGTGATGAGCACGGTATAAGCCATAACTTTTCTACTCCATACACACCACAATCAAATGGTGTTGTAGAAAGGAAAAATCGTACCTTACAAGAAATGGCCAACACTATGCTAAATGAATACCGTCTTCCTAAATACTTTTGGGCCGAAGCAATTGCAACATCATGTTATATCTTAAATCGAGTTTTACTAAGACCTATGTTGTTGAAAACACCCTATGAGCTTTATTATAAAAGAGCACCAAAAATAAATTAATTTCATGTTTTTGGGAGTAAATGTTTTATTTTAAACACTAAACAATATTTGGTGAAATTTGATTCCAAATCTGATGAAGGAATATTTCTGGGATATTCACTTAACAGTAAGGCTTATAGAGTATTCAACAAAAGAACTCTAGTTGTTGAGGAGTTAATGAATGTAACTTTTGATGAATCTGAACCTCCTCCTAAATATAAAGAGCTCGTAGATAATGATGTTGTCATTGAAGACATTCTCAGAAATATGAAAGAACTAAAAATAGACAATACATCTCCACCTGTCAATGTTAATCCTCTTAAAAATCTTAACCCACAATTAAATGACTTACCCAAGGAAACACCTGTCATTAGAAATCATCATCTAGAAAACGTAATTGGTGATATCGATAAAGGAATTCTTACGAGATCACAAGTTCAAAATCTAGCTGGTCACTTATAAAGTGATTATAAAGTGATTTTATATGATTTTCTAAACTCAAAGTTATATCTTTTCAAAACCATAGAAACACACTCTTTATAAAGAAGAATCTTTTTTAGAATTATTTAAACCATAGAAAAATATTCTTTATTAAAAGAAAAGAAAATCTTTATAAAACTACATCAATTTACTTATCTGCTTATCTGAAGCACTTCATATAAAAGTCTTGAACTTTTATTTATTAATCATAAAATACATATCTGCTTATCTGAAGCATTCCACATAAAAGTCTTGAACTTTTATCTGATATTTGATCTTAAATTATATATCTGCTTATCTGAGAAGTATCAATTATAAAAGTTATTTAAACTTTTATAAATCTGTACTAAACTTTATCTGTTTACTTTAGAAGCTATTTCAAAACCATTTTTGTAAAAGGAAAAGGGTAGAGTTAATTTATTTTATATATGTGAGAGAGACAAAAATTCTTTGACCAAGACTAGAGTCTTAGAGAGGTCAGCTGGGAGTTGGGTCTCTAGTGAACTTGTGAGGTGAGGAAGAGATTGTTGTTTCAACACCAGGTTATAGTATAGTTTTGAGTTCTAAAAGAAGATTCAACTAAGCTTGAGGAAGGAGATGGGAGTTCGATGTCCAAGATAAGTTAGTTGTAAAAAAGTTGTAAGTTGATCTATAAAACTTTGTAAAAGTTTCTCCACCTAGTGAAGGAGCATTTATTACTGGGAGTAATAGGATCTCAAGCTCTGGAGAGGAGCTTGAGACTGGACAGTAGCAATATACCCAAGCTGTATATTGTGAACCAGATAAATCTCTGTGCATTGTGTGATTGAATTTTTTTTAACTCTGCATATTAATTTCTGACACTATACATTAATTTACTAAAATTTCAAAAAGGCCTAAGATAATTTTTTAACCAGTAATAATCCATTCAACCCCCCTTTTAGATTATTATTGGACTTTCACAACTCATCTGGATTTTTGAGGTTTTTGCAATAAGGCTTAATATATGTGACTCTATAAAATTGGTCTTGAAACCGAGATTTATAGAGTTCGTGGGCTTGTTTAAGCGAGGGGAAGATGTTAGGCACCCACTGACTTCCGTGAAAACACGATTATCGCATCTCATTGGTTTCCTAAGTGTGAAGTGTGTGTGTGTTTTGAGAAAGCCTTGGATATCATTGAATCGAAATCGTGTTAAGTGCGTTGTTTTGAAAGTAGTGCTGAAACGTTTTGAACCTATGCGCGAAGGATTTGATTTAAAGAAAAGTTCATTTTAGATTGGATTTTGATAAAACATTTTGAGGCGACGTTTTGGAAAATATGGTTTTCAAACCTTTGCCAAATAGGAATCGAGATTCTTTGTTACTTTCAATTATTGGCCTTAAGTTCGTCTATACCCCGGAATGATTTGTGTTTCACAAGATCTTTATCATTTTGATTTAAAAATTATTTTGGTGATAATGCATGAAATAAAACATAAAAAGGGTCGGGTCACCTGTGGGTATGAAAAACGTCTCGATAGACCCGAGCACCCACAATCACAATTTCTTCTATTACGAGGGCTTAAATCCTATCTCTAGGGACGAGAACCTCGAAGTCATTTTAAGGCCCAAAATTACATGTACAATGATTTGAACATTTAATATTACAATCCACAACATGTCCATCGTGGGAATCTAGTCAAAATTCCGATTCGTGGATCTCGACCCCAAGATTCATTGGCTAACATCAACATGCTTGAACATAATCGAAAGAGATCTAAAAGTGGACTCTCGTAACCTTAACTTTTAAAATGCACCATCGAAGCCAACATTCGAGGGACTATGTGTATTGACAAGATCTATCAAAGGATCTCATAATCTAGGACATGAATCCATAGATCTGAGATATCCAAAGATCTTTGCAATAACATAATCGAGATTTAAATGCAAATTAATATAACAAATGTATCCTAAACCCGCTATCAGGTGATTCACTTGTTAGAATCCCTAACGCGAGTAATTAGGACCTCTTCCCCATTAGATACAGATCTAGGGTTTTGTGGAGTGTTAAAACTTGATTTAAAATATTAAAAATAACTAGATTTAATCTAGATACGAGCCAATCTATTATAAAGGTTCAAGCTTTGAAGCTTTAGAACCGGTTAAGGGCTAAATCTGACTAGATCTAAGGTAGATATAGTGAAAAAGATTTGATCTTTAACTATATACAAGCAAAATATTAGGTAAAATATATAGATATATAGATAAACAACCAATATATGTATAAAGATTGAAACTTTAAATATATATAATTAAGCACTATACTTAACAAGATCTAGTAAATCTAATAGATTTACAATAAAATGCACAAAAGATTCGATTTTTCACCTTAGGAAATAAAGAAACAAGCTTCTTTTTAACTTAGATCTATGCTATATCACTATATATATATATATATATATATATATATATATATGATCTAGCTATTTAATACTAGATCTAACTTGAATCTAATGATTTTTGATACCAAATCCAAACTCCTCTCTCTAGAAATGTATTTCTCTCTAAAAATGAGCTCCTATAACGACCCCAAAATTCATACAATTCGACTCTCAATCTTGGCCATTAACAACACATCAAACATCTAACTTTACATCATTATTCGATGATACAATCACTAAAAATGCGAAAAAATTAAAACTTTTATATATCTCTTTCTTTATTGCCCTGAATCTCAACCTTTACATAACATATTTTTGATTCAAATTTATTACATGAATCGCTACATCGAAGTTACTATATAAAGTCTTACATCACAAAGCAATATCCACTATACATCTGATAGCTCAACTTTACAACTCAACAATTATGTTACAATTAAAACATTAAATGCATTTCTCATCTAACATAAGTAATCTTCTTAAATATTGATCTTTATAATTCAAATAGCACGTATCATTACCTTGAAACGTTGACCTGCAAAAATAGTTATTTGCAAGAGTGAGCTCGACAGCTCAGCAAGATCTAACAGCTTTCATGCATCACGTAGCACATAAATAACATGATCATCTTATACATCATAATCATTAGACTAATATATCATGCATGCTTTAATTCATATAACAAGTATAAAGATTGAGTTCCTTACTCAATCAACATTCTTTACTCAATCAATAAAGTCATAAATTGACTTAATCATTCATACTTACAACATATATAACATCTCATGCTCTTTGCAATACAAATTTAAAATAGTTCATCATCGAGTTCACATAGCAATTAGGAACTGAAAGACTTGTCTGGCTCGTAGATTACCAATTAACGAAAAACAGCTTATAATAATCTGCACTTCATGAATCCTACACAACGTATTACCATACACATCAACTATTAGTCACATAGCAACGCTTAACAATTGTTTAAGTAAATTCTACTTTACATTTTATAATTCTCTCCCATTTGTTTAACACACACAGTCAAATTATATGTATAATTAATAATATAAATTAATTATCACATATCTAATTCTCATAATTAGTTAACCCATTTAGGTTAACTCATTCCTCTTTAATTATTAAGTTAATAATTAATTATCACATAATTAATCACATCACATAATCATATTATATTTTCACATAATTAATCAACTAATAATTATGTACTCATATTAATTAAATTATAATTTAAACAAATTATAATTTAAATTACACATTCTCCTCAATTATAATTAATCAAATTATAATTACATTTTATATTAATTAAATTATAATTTAAATTAAACATTTAGTTTGATTAATTAAACTTAATTTATGCATTTATATTAGTTAAATTATAATTAAACCAATTATAATTTAAATTAAACAATTAATTTGATTATAATTAATCAATTTCAATCCACGCACTCATTAAATTATAATTAAAATGAATTATAATTTAAATTACACATTTACCTTAATTATAATTATTCAAAATATAATTACATATTAAATTATAATTTAAGTTAAACATTTACTTTGATTAAAATTAATCAAACTATATTTATTATAATTTAACAAATCATAATTTAAATTAAACTTTACTATAATTATAATTATTCAAATTATAATTACTCATTATATTTTATTAATATAATTCATTACTAATATTTAGCATTTTAATGTATGTCTAATATGTCATCAAGTTTACCATATTAGGTTAACTTTTCATGATACAACAAAACTTCACAAAACTAGCAATTTCTTTCTTTTTTGCAACCCCCCCCCCCCCCCGGCCGGGGCGAGGTTTTTTGCTTTGATAGGCCCGCTGGGGCGGGCCCCCTGCAGCGAACGCAGACTGGTTCTCGAACTGTGTAGAGAAAAAGTCAATTTGACTTATATCTTCACACCAAATTTTGATTCCAGTCAACACAATTCATATCAACTTTATAAAAAATATTATTTAAAGTTTCTAACATGTTTTAACATATGTAATCATCAATACACAAAATTCAAAACTCCCAATTTCATAATTTTTTGAAGAAAAACCATTGATAAGTGTTTTTGATGAAATTAAACACTGTAATTTATTTTTAAATCAAAATACACAATTTAAATCATATTGAATTAATTTAAAAACATGTTATCATTATCTAACCTCAATTTACACAATGATTATCAATCAATTCATAAATTTTGATTTCAAATAAGCCAATTATAACATTATTTCACTGTAACTTTTGATGAAAATGAATTCTTCATGTTCATCATGTTTACATGCTTTACATAACTAATTTATGCCTATAATTCACATATAATCATGTTATGAACACCATATGACGTATATACACCAAAATTATAAGTTTTCATGAAGATTCATATTTACAGAAAACTAAAACTTGAATAACGTAAAGCAAATCTTAAAACTCTAAAGTTAGATATTATACCCTTTGCTTAGTGAGAAAGAAGAAGATTATGGTTTCTTTGTTGATTCCTCAACGCATCTTCTTTCTTTCTCCTTCTTCTTTCTTTTCTCTCTCACTTTCTTTTTCTGTATTTCTTTTTTGTTCTTCTTTGTTCTAACTGACTAACACTTAGCTAATTCTAACTAACGTATATATAAAATATACATATCTTACATATATTATAAAGTATAAACATAAATATAAATTTTATAACTTATAATACATAATGACCATAATAAGTATAATAATTGCACTTAATACATAGGTTACACATTTGAAATTTAAAAAGCATTGAGGCTTGTTTGGCAAAACAACTCTATTTTAAAAAATAGGTTTTTAGTAGTTCAGGCCCCGTTTGGCAAAACGGATTTAAAACGGTGCATGGGCATTGTTTAGCAAAACGATTTTAAAAATTCTTTTAATAAATCATTTAGCACATATTTTTAATGTTACACTTTAATTAATTAAATCTTAACATTCTAATTTAATTAATTAAAAGTTAACATCAATTAATCACATAAAAATTGTCACATAACAATTATAATTACTCGCTAATTATAATTTTATGTAACAATTATCACATAACTTCATCTAATTTAATTATCCCAATTAAATTTAAACTATAAAATAAAATCATTACATATTAATTAAATTAATTATTAAATATTTTTTTAATTAATATATTACACTTAATTAAATTACTCCATAACCAACATATAATTATTTATTTAACTCAATATATAAATAAATTAAAATATTTATTTAATTTAATAAATATTAAAATTAATATATAAAATTCTCTTCACACCAAATCATATATTTCACAATATATAACACATATACACATACACGTACTCGAACATCTTAAAATAAGAATTTTAATTAATAAATTCTCATTTATTAATTCTTCAAAAAATTCGGGTTGTCACATCCTTCCCTCCTTATATGGATTTCGTCCTCAGAATCAACGAAATTTCCCTTACTCGATTTTCACTAAATCTCTTTCACAATTTTATTGTTGAATAACTTCAACACATTATCTCAAAAAAAGTGTTATATATATACTACTCCATTGATTCCTTCAACAAGTTTTAGGTTTTATTACATAACCTTCAATTAAACATAATTATATTACAAATATTATATATTCTTTAACTCGTTCATTTCCTTTCTAAGGATCATTACCATATACTCTACTCGTAGAATTTATATATTTCATAATTCACTATCTTGTAAGTATTTGGGCTATCACATTCACCCCTTCTTCTAAGAATTTCGTTCTCGAAATTTTTAATCTTTAATCTTTATATATCAATCTATCAAAATTGATTTTACGTTAATCCTTATTCATTGGATTGTTACGTTCCACAACTACTTCTTTCTAAGGAATATCCTTCTTGCCACATTCTTCTTCAGAATAATAAGAATATTCCACAATTGCTCAATAATTGAGAAGCGATATAAATAACTCAAAAATTTAAAAGATTCTCAAATCATGCTGAGGGATCATAAGACCTTGAATTCATCTCTAGGTTTAACAGTGCTTCACCCCTAGTACTTCACACTATAAACCGCTCTAACAAAATATTTAACAATCACGCAGACATTAAACATCCTGTATCGGTGCTCTAGGTGATCAGACTATCGCACCACTATGTCGTGCACAAACGTAGTACATCGTAACGACTATATGCGTTACACTTGGAACTATTATCTTCGATAACATGTCCCCTTTTATAGGGTTGTTCACCTCAGCTTCTTAACATCTGAATCCGCACCAAAATAATTCGGTTTGGCATAGTTTGACCAAGAACGCTCGAATTTCATAAACATCTTTCAATACTTGTCTAGCTGAATCAAGTAGCATTAGCAATAATTCGGACATCAATCGAAATATATATATATATATATATATATATATATATATAACCAACTCAATAATTTTTTTATAGTTTAAGGAAACTAAAATAAATAAATCTTTTTATAATATCCTGATACCGTACCGTAGTAATGGTACGTTGAGGATTTCGTCATTACATGACGTCGTCATACTACATCATACCATAGTGGGCTGACGATCCTACGATCACATCCAACACTAGGTTTAACCGCATTGATGACTTCCTCGATTATTATTCCTACATCATATCAAATGATGCATAAAATATATAAAATACATTTTGAAAATTTTAAATCATCTTTGTCTAGCTGAAGCAATTAGTATAGATATATGAATAATAGCACTATTTTAAAAATTCATTGGTTAAATTATTTGATCCAATATTTTTCAAGAAAAACAGAAGTGCAACATCAACACGAAGTCAATAAATTTCGAAAATCTAGCCAAGCTAGGAGATTTAGAATATAAAAATTTTCTCCATCAATTTAAATCTTTACTCCACCGTTTCATTATTTAAACATTCTATCAATCTTTAACAACATCAATGCTTTCTATATCATAAACTTTCTATACCCAGTATAGTCAGTCAAACTTACCACACTTTAGAAGTTCAAGAAATTATCACAATAATATGAGTTTAAGAACTTGTCCTAGCATTACGTAGTCAAAGAACTGATCAGAGACTGTCCATATGCTTAGGGGTTCAAAGACATACATATGATTATGAGTCACGAACTTACAATAAGTATGAGTTTTAAAAACTCGCACCTAACCTTAATATCATCTAATCTAATCTTAATATTATCTCTAACTATCAACTATAAACATGGGACAAGAATCACCTTCTCACCATATATATATCGATAGCGCGACACCACATTTCAATGATTACCCCTGTGATAAACCAAGTGTAAGCACAAAACCCCTGTCCATACAAAAGTTTGTACAACTCAGCCACCATATGAGCTCTCAGTTGAAATCCCACTTAACTATATCTTGCTCATAATTTCTCGCTCTATGCTGGATACAGATTTCCTGTATCTCATCATTTATAACTCCTCGTGTATTATATCATAGTACATTCTCGTTATACCATCAAACTCTAACTATTAAATCATTACAGACCATCTGTCTTTACAACTTTAAAAGATCACGCCGTGATCTTATTCTGTAATCATCTCCCTTATGATTATTTTCTTATCTCATGATCGTTTTGTTTTACAATCTTCTTATCTTTACCTATTCATCACATCATATCCTGATTCTATTATGCTTTTAATCTTATAGACTTTGTCTATACATCATTATTCGTCATCTTTATTATAGGAGTTAGGCAACTCCTTATTCTTATCTTTATCTCTATCTAAGATTCATCTTTGAATCTTCTTGTTCATTTAACAACTCTTCCTTTAAGAATTTTTAATTTCATTCATGTTACTCAATATTTTATTCGAATTTACTCCTCGTCATTCTCATCTTCTCCTTATAACATTTCTAGGACTTAACTCATCCTATACTTCTACGTATGTGAAAAGAATCACCTTTTTATCATACAAAACTTAAACTTAACTTCTTATAACCTAAGGTCATAGCCTAAGGCACTCTTACCTAACGTGTATAACCTATCAACTTTGATACCAACTGTAACGGCCCCAAAATTCATACAATTCGACTCTCAATCTTGGCCGTTAACAATACATCGAACATCTAACTTTACATCATTATTCGATGATACAATCACTAAAAATACGGAATAATTAAAACTTTTATATATCTCTTTCTTTATTGCCCTGAATCTCAACCTTTACATAACATATTTTTGATTCAAATTTATTACATGAATCGCTACATCGAAGTTACTATACAAAGTCTTACATCACAAAGCAATATCCACTATACATCTGATAGCTCAACTTTACAACTCAACAATTATGTTACAATTAAAACATTAAATGCATTTCTCATCTAACATAAGTAATCTTCTTAAATATTGATCTCTATAATTCAAATAGCACGTATCATTACCTTGAAACGTTGACCTGCAAAAATAGTTATTTGCAAGAGTGAGCTCGACAGCTCAGCAAGATCTAATAGCTTTCATGCATCACGTAGCACATAAATAACATGATCATCTTATACATCATAATCATTAGACTAATATATTATGCATGCTTTAATTCATATAACAAGTATAAAGATTGAGTTCCTTACTCAATCAACATTCTTTACTCAATCAATAAAGTCATAAATTGACTTAATCATTCATACTTACAACATATATAACATCTCATGCTCTTTGCAATACAAATTTAAAATAGTTCATCATCGAGTTCACATAGCAATTAGGAACTGAAAGACTTGTCTGGCTCGTAGATTACCAATTAACGAAAAACAGCTTATAATAATCTGCACTTCATGAATCCTACACAACGTATTACCATACACATCAACTATTAGTCACATAGCAACGCTTAACAATTGTTTAAGTAAATTCTACTTTACATTTCATAATTCTCTCCCATTTGTTTAACACACACAGTCAAATTATATGTATAATTAATAATATAAATTAATTATCACATATCTAATTCTCATAATTAGTTAACCCATTTAGGTTAACTCATTCCTCTTTAATTATTAAGTTAATAATTAATTATCACATAATTAATCACATCACATAATCATATTATATTTTCACATAATTAATCAACTAATAATTATGTACTCATATTAATTAAATTATAATTTAAACAAATTATAATTTAAATTACACATTCTCCTCAATTATAATTAATCAAATTATAATTACATTTTATATTAATTAAATTATAATTTAAATTAAACATTTAGTTTGATTAATTAAACTTAATTTATGCATTTATATTAGTTAAATTATAATTAAACCAATTATAATTTAAATTAAACAATTAATTTGATTATAATTAATCAATTTCAATCCACGCACTCATTAAATTATAATTAAAATGAATTATAATTTAAATTACACATTTACCTTAATTATAATTATTCAAAATATAATTACATATTAAATTATAATTTAAGTTAAACATTTACTTTGATTAAAATTAATCAAACTATATTTATTATAATTTAACAAATCATAATTTAAATTAAACTTTTACTATAATTATAATTATTCAAATTATAATTACTCATTATATTTTATTAATATAATTCATTACTAATATTTAGCATTTTAATGTATGTCTAATATGTCATCAAGTTTACCATATTAGGTTAACTTTTCATGATACAACAAAACTTCACAAAACTAGCAATTTCTTTCTTTTTTGCAACCCCCCCCCCCCCCCCCGGCCGGGGCGAGGTTTTTTGCTTTGATAGGCCCGCTGGGGCGGGCCCCCTGCAGCGAACGCAGACTGGTTCTCGAACTGTGTAGAGAAAAAGTCAATTTGACTTATATCTTCACACCAAATTTTGATTCCAGTCAACACAATTCATATCAACTTTATAAAAAATATTATTTAAAGTTTCTAACATGTTTTAACATATGTAATCATCAATACACAAAATTCAAAACTCCCAATTTCATAATTTTTTGAAGAAAAACCATTGATAAGTGTTTTTGATGAAATTAAACACTGTAATTTATTTTTAAATCAAAATACACAATTTAAATCATATTGAATTCATTTATAAACATGTTATCATTATCTAACCTCAATTTACACAATAATTATCAATCAATTCATAAATTTTGATTTCAAATAAGCCAATTATAACACTATTTCACTGTAACTTTTGAGAAACATGAATTCTTCATGTTCATCATGTTTACATGCTTTACATAACTAATTTATGTCTATAATTCACATATAATCATGTTACGAACACCATATGACGTATATACACCAAAATTACAAGTTTTCATAAAGATTTATACTTACAGAAAACTAAAACTTGAATAACCTAAAGCAAATCTTAAAACTCCAAAGTTAGAGGGTATACCCTTTGCATAGTGAGGAAGAAGAAGATTATGATTTCTTTGTTGATTCCTCAACTCATCTTCTTTCTTTCTCCTTTTTCTTTCTTTTCTCTCTCACTTTCTTTCTCTATATTTCTTTTTTGTTCTTCTTTGTTCTAACTGACTAACACTTAGTTAATTCTAACTAACACTTAGTTAATTCTAACTAACGTATATATAAAATATACATATATCTTACAAATATTATAAGTATAAACATAAATATAAAGTTTATAACTTATAATACATAATGACCATAATAAGTATAATAATTACACTTAATACTTAGGTTACACATTTAAAATTTAAAAATCCTTAAGGCTTGTTTGGCAAAACAACTCTATTTTAAAAAACAGGTTTTTAGTAGTTAAGGCCCCATTTGGCAAAAAAGATTTAAAACGGTGCAAGGGCCTTATTTGACAAAACGGTTTTAAAAACTTTTTTAATTCTTTTAATAAATCATTTAGCACATATTTTTAATGTTACACTTTAATTAATTAAATCTTAACATTCTAATTTAATTAATTAAAAGTTAACATCAATTAATCACATAAAAATTTTCACATAACAATTATAATTACTCGCTAATTATAATTTCATGTAACAATTATAACATAACTTCATCTAATTTAATTATCTCAATTAAATTTGAACTATAACATAAAATCATTACATATTAATTAAATTAATTATTAAATATTCATTTAATTAATATATTACACTTAATTAAATTACTCCATAACCAACACATAATTATTTATTTAACTCAATAAATAAATCAATTAAAATATTTATTTAATTCAATAAATATTAAAATTAATATATAAAATTCTCTTCACACCAAATCACATATTTCACAATATATAACACATATACACATACATGAACTCGAACATCTTAAAATAAGAATTTTATTTATTAAATTCTCATTTATTAATTTTTTAAAAAATTCGGGTTGTCACATCATTCCCTGCTTATAAGGATTCCGTCCTCGGAATCAACAAAACCTCCCTAACTCGATTTTCACTAAATCTCTTTCACAATTTTATTGTTGAATAACTTCAACACATTATCTCAACAAAAGTGTTATATATATATACTACTTCATTCATTCCTTCAACAAGTTTTACGTTTTATTACATAACCTTCAATTAAACACAATTATATTATAAATATTATATATTCTTTAACTCGTTCATTTCCTTTTTAAGGATCATTACCATATACTTTACTCGTAGAATTCATATACTTCATAATTCACTATCTTGTAAGTATTCGGGTTATCACATTCACCCCTTCTTCTAAGAATTTCGTCCTCAAAATTTTTAATCATTAATCTTCGTATATCAATCTATCAAAATAGATTTTACGTTAATCCTTATTCACTGGATTGTTGCGTTCCACAACTACTTCTTTCTAAGGAATGTCTTTCTTGCCACATTCTTCTTCAGAATAATACGAATCTTCTACAATTGCTCAATAATTGGAAAGCGATATAAATAACTCAGGAACTTAAAAGATTCTCAAATCATGCTGAGGGGTCATAAGACCTTGAACTCATCTCTAGGTTTAACAGTGCTTCACCCCTGGTACTTCAAACTATAAACCGCTCTAACAAAATATTTACCAATCACATAGATTGTAAACAATCTGCATCGGTGCGATAGTGCTCTAGGTGATCAGACTATCGCACCACTACGTCGTGCACAAACGTAGTACATCGTAACGACTATATGCGTTACACTCGAAACTATTGTCTCCGATAACATGTCCTCTTTTATAGGGTTGTTCACCTTAGCTTCTTAACATCTGAATCTGCCCCAAAACAATTCGGTTTGGCATAGTTTGACCAAGAACGCTCGAATTTCATAAACATCTTTCAAAACTTGTCTAGCTAAATCAAGTAGCATAGACTTCTAGCAACAATTCGGACATCAATCGAAATATATATATATATATATATATATAACCAACTCAATAGTTTTTTTTATAGTTTAAGGAAACTAAAATAAATAATTTTTTTTATAATATCCTGATACCGTACCATAGTAATGGTACGTTGAGGATTTCGTTATTACATAACGTCGTCATACTGCATCATACCATAGTGGGCTGATGATCCTACGATCACATCCAACACTAGGTTTAACCACATTGATGATTTTCTCGATTATTATTCCTACATCATATCAAAGGATGCATAAAATATATAAAATACATTTTGAAAATTTCAAATCATCTTTGTCTAGGTGAAGCAATTAGCATAAACATGTGAATAATAACACTATTTTAAAAATTCATTGGTTAAATCATTTGATCTAATGTTTTTCAAGAAAAACAGAAGTGCAACATCAGCACGAAGTCAATAAATTTTGAAAATCTAGCCAAGCTAGGAGATTTAGAATATAAAAATTTTCTCCATCAATTTAAATCTTTACTCCACCGTTTCATTACTTAAACATTCTATCAATCTTTAACAACATCAATGCTTTCTATACCATAACCTTTCTATACCCAATATAGTCCATCAAACTTATCATACTTTGGAAGTTCAGGAACTTATAACAATAATATGAGTTTAAGAACTTGTCCTAGCAATACGTAGTCAAAGAACTGATCAGAGACTGTCCATATGCTTAGGGGTTCAAAAACATATATATGATTATGAGTCACGAACTTACCATAAGTATGAGTTTTAAGAACTAGCACCTAAACTTAATATCATCTAATCTAATCTTAATATCACCTCTAACTAGCAACTATAAACATGGAACAAGGATCACCTTCTCACCATATATATATCGATAACGCAACACCACATTTCAATGATTATCCCTATGATAAACCAAGTGTAAGCATAAAACCCTGCCCATACAAAGGTTTGTACAACTCAGCCACCATATGAGCTCTCAGTTGAAATCCCACTTAACTCTATCTTGCTCATAATTTCTCGCTCTATACTCGATACAGATTTCTTGTATCTCATCATTTATAACTCCTCATGAGTTTATCTCGTACTATATCATAGTACATTCTCGTTATAGCATCAAACTATAACTATTCAATCATTACAGACCATCTGTCTTTACAACTTTAAAAGATCGCGCCGTGATCTTATTCTATAATCATCTCCCTTATGATTATTTTCTTATCTCATGATCGTTTTGTTTTACAATCTTCTTATCTTTACCTATACATCACATCATATCATGATTCCATTATGCTTTTAATCTTATGGACTTTGTCTATTCATCATTATTCATCATCTTTATTATTAGAGTTAGGCAACTCCTTATTCTTATCTTTATCTCTCTCCAAGATTCATCTTTGAATCTTCTTGTTCATTTAACAACTCTTCCTTTAAGAATTTCTAATTTCATTCATGTTACTCAATATTTTATTCGAATTTACTCCTCGTCATTCTCATCTTCTCCTTATAATATTTCTAGGACTTAACTCATCCTATACTTCTACGTATGTGAAAAGAATCACCTTTTTATCATACGTAACTTAAACTTAACTTCTTATAACCTAAGGTCATAGCCTAAGGTACTCTTACCTAAGGTGTATAACCTATCAGCTTTGATACTAACTGTAACGACCCCAAAATTCATACAATTCGACTCTCAATCTTGGCAGTTAACAATACATCAAGCTTCTAACTTTACATCATTATTCGATGATACAATCACTAAAAATGCAGAATAATTAAAACTTTTATATATCTATTTCTTTATTGCCCTGAATCTCAACCTTTACATAGCATATTTTTGATTCAAATTTTTTACATGAATCGCTACATCGAAGTTACTATACAAAGTCTTACATCACAAAACAATATCCACTATACATCTGATAGCTCAACTTTACAACTCAACAATTATGTTACAATCAAAACATTAAATGCATTTCTCATCTAACATAAGTAATCTTCTTGAATATTGATCTCTATAATTCAAATAGCACGTATCATTACCTTGAAAACTTGACATGCAAAAATTATTATTTGCAAGAGTGAGCTCGACAGCTCAGCAAAATCTAACAGCTTTCATGCATCACGTAACACATAAATAACATGCTCATCTTATACATCATAATCATTAGACTAACATATCATGCATGCTTTAATTCATATAACAAGTATAAATATTGAGTTCTTTACTCAATCAACATTCTTTACTCAATCAATAAAGTCATAAATTGACTTTATCATTCATACTTACAATATATATAACATATCATGCTCTTTGCAATACAAATTTAAAATAGTTCATCATCGAGTTCACATAGCAATTAGGAACTGAAAGACTTGCCTAGCTCGAAGATTACCAATTAACGAAAAATAGCTTATAATAATCTGCACTTCATGAATCCTACACAATGTATTACCATATGTAATACCCGAGAATTTCCTAATATTATTAACATAAATATATTAATGGAAATGAGAATTTATTTGAATATAAATGATTTTGTGTTTTGAGAAGGATTGATTCAATTATATAAAATTGAATAATTATTATAATAATTGAGAAATTTATGGAGTTTACGATAAACTCGTTGATAGCCTTGTGTGGCACAGTGATGAGGATTATTAATGATTATATTAATTAACGAATAAATTATTAAGTAAATAATTAATCTATATTAATTGTTAATTGCTATTGTAGAATATTAATTAATGGTTATGGAATATTAACTGTGATTGATTAATAATACGTGATTATTATTATTACAAGAAATATAATAATAATAAACCACTTGGTTATAAATATGCTGGGAATTATATTTGTTAATGTGATAATTAATCCTATGATTATTAATTAAGTGTTATTAATGATTACGAGGAATGGATTATTTAATATTATTGTTAATTAATTGATAAAATGAATAAATTATTTATTTAACATCATGAATAATAAAACAACTAAGCAAACTATTAATATTATACTGATTGAAATATATAAGCTACATGTTTATGCTTGTGTGACAGTAAACATGTGGGTATACATCGAATAATATATATCATGAAAATATTGAAGCTATATGCTATGAATTATAAGAGCTACATGATAATGCCTATGTGACATATGAGTATACAGTAAAAGAATATGACATGGATTATATATGTGTAAATTAATTGTACCACATTGCCATGTTAAAAGTACATTGTGACTTAAAGTATATATTATATAATCTAAGTGGACTTGTATAATATAAGTATGTGTGTATAGTTTAGGTATATGATAATGTAAGTGCAAAATAACTTAAGTATTGTATATACTATTAGAATGCTGAGATTTGCTTTGCTTGTCCCTTATTACTAGTCACTCTCCCTCCCACGTGAAATGCATCATGAAGCTAGCTCCCTATAACCTTAAAACTCAGCAAAACCTTCATAGCAATCATATAATGGGGAGTGGGCATGATGATGACCTTCAACAACTATCTACCAACTCTTTTATAACCAACATGCAATTCTAACTCACGTTGGTTTAATTTGTTGAGCAAAGGCATTGTCTGGATTTTTAATTCTTCTATAAATATAGGCTCATCTCTTCTCTCTTTTCAATTGCTGAGAATTGCTTGAATAGTGAGTTAAGAGTTATATATATATATATCAGTGTTAAGCCTTCTTGAGATAGCAGCAAGTTCAATTGCATTTGTAGAGGTATACTTCTATTCCATTGTTCTTCATTTCCATTTTTTTTCGTTTCTGTTAAATCTTAGTTTTCTTAAATTCTTGAGTTTGTGGAATTTGATGACAATTGAAGTATGAATTGCTTGGGTAGTTGTTAAATAGGACTTGCAATCGTATGTGTATACCATATGGCTTGCTAACAATCAAATGCATATAACAACCTCCATGTTCTTTATTTTGTTTCTCTGCATTCTCTGTAAAAATCAACTTCTTGATTTCTTGTTGCACTTATGCTAAATTGAGTATAGGATGCTTGCTTAAGTGTTGTATGGACTTATAAGCCTATTTGAACTGAAATGTAGTTGTTTAGAAACGAAATTGTGGTAAAATTTGGGAATTGGCCTGGAAATCTGCCGAAAACTGGAGCTGTCTGCCGCTGGCCGCCAACTGGCGCAGCAGTGTCAGCAGCTTGCTACAGATTTTGTTTTCCTGCTTGATTCTGCTACATAAAAGTTTATTTGCATAATTTAGATAAACATGCTAGCATGAGTACTACCTATATATGAGTATATTAACATGACATGTACGTGTGTTGCTATGATTTCATGCAAAATTAATGGAATGACGTATAACGTTGAAATGAACTTAAAGTTTCATAAAGCAAACGTTCGCATAAATGAAGCATGTTAGTATTCTGATTTTCGAGGCATGTTAGTATGATATAGAGACACATGATTTGAATGTTAACATGCATATCTAAACTTCATAATGTGACTTGAACAAGTGAATCTCAATAATGAACCTTTCTAATGAAAACACAAGCTTTGAACATGGACTCTAACATGTTATACTGAGACTCTAGGTTCTGATTTTTTGAGCATGTAATATAACCTTGAAATGCGTGTCAGACATGTTAACATACGAATCGAGATAACATGAACATGATAGGCCCTATTAATGAGATTTACTAATGAAAATATGAGCTTTGATTGTGAACCTTAACATGTTATTGTAAGTTTCGTATTCTGATATTTATGGACACATGTGATAGTACTCTTAGACTCATTCATGTGTCATACATGTATATATACCATGATTAGTTGCCGTGATTCAAAATTTGCATAAACAAAGCATGTTTTCAAACTAATGATAATGATAGTTGCATGTATACGATATGAATACTCATGAACATGCTTAATATAAGTATATGAACACCTTATGTGTTTACAAGGTGAGCATGCTAGATTTTGTAACATCATGACCTTGAATAGTTTTAAATTATCGAAAGTGTTAACTTAGAAACTATATCACATATGTTTGGAACGAGGGAAGGTTATACAAACATAAAAGTATTCTTTAAAATGTATACATGCTACGTGATATTATATGATGTTACTTGAACTCGATTTTGACGGTTAACTTATGGGAATGCCATAACTTGCTAAAATGAAATATATTTAGTATTGATTGTGGTCTTATATGATATTAATAATATGTGAGCATGTTTGCTAATTGTTGCGATCTTATATGATATGAGAATGTATTTACACTCAAAAAGAGGAACGTTAAGGATAGAAATTATATTCTATATAACTGTGTAGCTAGGTTAAAACTTAGCTTATGTGTTGATCGTATATTCGAAGATAAAATATGAAGTTAAATTATATGGCTAATGAATATCATATATATACGTAACTATATTACGATAGGAATTCGAAAGTGTTACGCTAAAGGCAAGTTCTCTAACTTACACTTTTTTAAAGTGCAAGTTTCCTTACTTACACTCATTTATAGTGCAAGTATCCTAGACCTTCGTATTTACTTTATTCAATGAACGTTGTAAGCAAGTTCTTAACTCTACTCTTTATTGAACATTCATTTGGCTTATGCAATTATTGTCGTACGAGTAAACTCTTGAGATTAAATTTAGATATTATGAACCATATACTTCATGAATAAGATAAAAGTCGAACTATATTCTTCGGACATTAAATCTTGAAATTGAATTTATAGTTGTTGAGATCTATGCCACTTGATTCAGCTAGACTTATATTATTGAAAGGCGACCCAAGCCGATTGATTGGTGTGGGATCTTGTATTTGACTGAGAAGAACAAAATATAACTGTCGGAGAACCGACGCGCGCACATTAGTATGATTGAGTGTTATGCATAACATATGGTACTTTAGGCTGATCACCTGTGGTACTTGTTTTTGTTGGATTTTCAGTTTATTACTGTCAATTCCTGTGGAAGTTCATAGTCCTTAGTGACTGCTCAGTATTCAGCTATCTTGAAATCTTGAATTGATTTATTATTGAATCACATTGATATTATTCTATCCTTAGCAACTGTTATTGAGAACTGTTGATATTCTTGTTATCCTTGAACTATCAAACCTTGCTATACCCTTTCAAGAATTGAGAATTATATTACTTACCCTTATTGTATATTACTTGCTGGGTAAATTGTGCTCATTCTTGCTTTTCCTAAAACATTTCAGTTAAGGCAGAGCATGACGAACCTTCGGGCGTTGATAAGGGCAAGGGCAAGGCTACCAACTAGCTTGTCTCTTTTATGTTTTTAAATATTTTAATGTTGTATTAAGATGATGTAGTAAGACTGGATTTGATTATGTTTAAGCTTAAGTTAGATTATGTAATAAGTTGTTAATTGATATTATTATGTAATCTATTAAGTACTGTAGGTTGCGAGACTTGTGAGAATAATTATAATAAATCATTGTATATTATTCTAAATTAGATCTTCAGCTGTGGATGTGTGATTTTAGTTATTATTGTATTACCATGAGCACGTGACGAACCGAATTCGAGTGACCAAGTGGCGGTCCCGAATTTGGGGGCGTCACACCATACACATCAACTATTAGTCACATAGTAACGCTTAGTAATTGTTTAAGTAAATTCTATTTTATATTTCATAATTCTCTCCCATTTATTTAACACACAGAGTCAAATTATATGTATAATTAATAATATAAATTACTTATCACATATCTAATTCTCATAATTAGTTAACCCATTTAGGTTAACTCATTCCTCTTTAATTATTAAGTTAATAATTAATTATCACATAATTAATCACATCACATAATCATATTATATTTTCACATAATTAATCAACTAATAATTACGTACTCATATTAATTAAATTATAATTTAAATAAATTATAATTTAAATTATACATTCTCCTCAATTATAATTAATTAAATTATAATTGTATTTTATATTAATTAAATTATATTTAAATAAATTTTAATTTAAATTAAACATTTATTTTGATTAATCAAACTCAATTTATGTATTTATATTAATTAAATTATAATTAAACCAATTATAATTTAAGTTAAACAATTACTTTGATTATAATTAATCAATTTCAATCCACGCACTCATTAAATTATAATTAAAATGAATTATAATTTAAATTACACATTTACCTTAATTATAATTATTTAAATTATAATTACATATTAAATTATAATTAAACAAATTATAATTTAAGTTAAACATTTACTTTGATTAAAATTAATCAAACTATATTTATTATAATTTAACAAATCATAATTTAAATTAAACCTTTACTATAATTAGAATTATTTAAATTATAATTACTCATTATATTTTATTAATATAATTCATTACAATTATTTAGAATTTTAATGTATACCTAATATGTCATCAAGTTTACCACATTAGGTTAACTTTTCATGATACAACAAAACTTCACAAAACTAGCAACTTCTTTCTTTTCTGCACCCCCCCCTCGCCGGGGCGGGGGTTTTTGCCTTGATAGGCCCGCCGTGGCGGGCCTTCTGCAGCGAACGCAGACTTGTACGCGAACTGTGCAGAGAAAAAGCCAATTTGACTTATTTCTCCATACCAAATTCCTATTCCAGTCAACACAATTCATATCAACTTTATAGAAAATATTATTTAAAGTTTCTAACATGTTTTAACATATGTAATCATCAATACACATAATTCAAAACTCCCGATTTCATAATTTTTTGAAGAAAAACCATTGATAAGTGTTCTTGATGAAATTGAACACTGTAATTTATTTTTAAATCACAATATACAATTTAAATCATATTGAATTCGTTTATAAACATGTTATCATTATCTAACCTCAATTTACACAATGATTATCAATCACTTCATAAATTTTGATTTCGAATAAGCCAATTCTAACACTATTTCACTGTAACTTTTGATGAACATGAATTCTTCATGTTCATCATGTTTACATGCTTTACATAACTAATTTATGCCTATAATTCACATATAATCATGTTATGAACACCATATGACGTATATACACCAAAATTACAAGTTTTCATGAAGATTTATATTTGTAGAAAACTAAAACTTGAATAACGTAAAGCAAATCTTAAAACTCTAAAGTTAGAGGTTATACCCTTGCTTAGTGAGGAAGAAGAAGATTATGATTTCTTTGTTGATTCCTCAACTCTTCTTCTTTTTTTCTCCTTCTTTATTTTCTCTCTCACTTTCTTTCTCTGTATTTCTTTTTTGTTCTTCTTTGTTCTAACTAACTAACACTTAGTTAATTCTAACTAACGTATATATAAAATATACATATCTTACATATATTATAAGTATAAAAATAAATATAAAGTTTATAACTTATAATACATAATGTCCATAATAAGTATAATAATTGCACTTAATACATAGGTTACACATTTGAAATTTAAAAAGCATTAAGGCTTGTTTGGCAAAACAACTCTATTTTAAAAAATAGATTTTTAGTAGTTAAGGCCCCGTTTGGCAAAACGAATTTAAAAAGGTGCAAGGGTCTTGTTTGGCAAAACGATTTTAATAACTCTTTTAATTCTTTTAATAAATCATTTATCACATATTTTTAATGTTACACTTTAATAAATTAAATCTTAACATTCTAATTTAATTAATTAAAAGTTAACATCAATTAATCACATAAAAATTGTCACATAACAATTATAATTACTCGCTAATTATAATTTCATGTAACAATTATCACATAACTTTATCTAATTTAATTATCCCAATTAAATTAGAACTATAACATAAAATCATTACATATTAATTAAATTAATTATTAAATATTTATTTAATTAATATATTACACTTAAATTACTCCATAACCAACACATAATTATTTATTTAACTCAATAAATAAATAAATTAAAATATTTATTTAATTCAATAACTATTAAAATTAATATATAAAATTCTCTTCACACCAAATCACATATTTCACAATATATAACACATATACTCATACACGTACTCTAACATTTTAAAATAATAATTTTATTTATTAAATTCTCATTTATTAATTCTTAAAAAAATTCGGGTTGTCACAGCTCTCCCCCTTGACAATGAGTTGATCTCGTACATTTATGGGCATTTTAGGGTAACCTCTATTGCACCTGCGGCTGGGCTCAGTGGGTACCATAATATCGAAGTTCGTTCCTTCGGTCGTTGCGCAGTTTACTAAAATGTTTGTATCTTTCAATAAGGGAATAGTTGGGAGACATGCCATACCATTCCGGAAAGCTCTTTTTGAGGGCTACACAATGACATCATGCTTGACCATTTACAGATCTGGGAAGATGAAACAAACAACAGAAAGGTATCTTTCGTTATTCACGGGCAGTCAGCTGGTTTGCCATGGGTAGTTTATAGCTCGGGGATTATTGCAGTGGTTTCTTATGTACTCATCCTCGGCTTTGTGATCATTGGTTTAACATTTTGTTGTTGTCTCCCACGGGGTTGTCGCCGGGGTGAAATTATGCTTTTGCCCTCACGCAGAGTTAGTACAAGGAAAATAAAATTTTGGGTGTCTACAAATGCCCCACTTTGTTATGGTTATGCAATGTAATGAAATGAATATAACAAAGATAATAGATACCTAATGCATAATGCGATGGCATTTACTAAATTATGATATGAATGTTAAATTTTAAATGTAACTCCCATCTGCTGGGGAGGGTGATTGTTGAATTGCTGCCGTCATCGGGTATTATCTCTAGTGCCTTTGCTGGGTGTTGTCTCCAACAGACTGATAACCACCGGGTGTTGATGCCGATGCCTTCGCCGGGTATTGACTCCAACGGATTGGTTACCACCGGGTATTGATGTCGATATCTTCGTTAGGTATTGACTCCAACGGATTGGTTATCACCGGGTATTGACTCCAACGGATTGGTTATCACCGGGTATTGACGTTAATGCCTTTGCCAGGTATTGACTCCAATGGATTAATTACCACCAGGTATTGACGCCGATGCCTTCGTCGGGTATTGACTCCAACGGGTTAATTACCACATGGTATTGACGTTGATATCTTTGTCGGGTATTGATCCAACGAATTGATTACCACCGAGTGTTGAAGTCGATGACGTCATCGGGTATTGACTCCAACAGATTGATTACCATCGGGTATTGACGCTGATGCCTTCTGTAATACCCATGAATTTTATAAATAATATTAATATTGATATTAATAAACGTGTGAATATTTATTGTAACATAATTATTTATGTGGCATGAGATGAGTAACTCAATTAAATTAAATTGAATTTATGATAATTGAGAAATATGGAGAATTTAAGATGAGATTATGGAATGCCTTATGTGACACAAAGATTGTTTAAATTAAATTAAAGAATGAATGAATTAATAAGTGAAGGATTAATTAACATTATATTGTTAATTAATTATTATTATGAGTAATAGCCTATTAATGAGTAAATGATTAATTAATATAGTAGATTAATGTTTATTCAATTAACTGCTATGTACTATAATATGTACTGAGTGATCATATGCTATATAATACCTACATCTATTTAATATAAAATGAGGTGTAACATTACAAGGTGATTATATATATATGAAACTATATGGTAAAATTAAATGAATCATATAAGCTACATAAATAAGCTATGTGACAACATGTTATGCGTGGATACATTAAATGTGTACCTTAATGAGAAGAATTAAATTAGAATAAACAAATATTTATTATTAAACTATTATAATTAAGTATAATTGAAATAATAAAGTTTTATGATAATATGGAATGATAGTGCTCAGTTAAATTATATTTCGGTATTATCTGGACTAATCAAATGTACATGGATTATATGATAATGATGTGTATATATACCCCCAACTTGCTACAATGTAATAACATTAACTCATTAAAGCTACATTGTAACCTCATAAAAATTAAACCTAAGTACACATATATACATTTGTGTAGGGATATATATATATTAGACCTATGTATGTGGCATTATTGGTTTACAAATGCTGAGTTTAGAAACTTGTCCCATATTTAGTGTCCCTTTTCTTCAATTCACGTAATAGGCCCTTAGCCCATGATACTTCTACAATACCAAACTAAGAGGAATGCCAATGATGGTAATGATGGAGAGGGGTGTGGCTCCAATATTGTTCCACCCACTCCTCATTGCCCAACAATTTCTTCCATCTTCCATTGGATTCAACCTTTGGGACAAAATCTTGGCATGGTTATTGAATCCTCTATAAATTGAAGCTTCCCTCTCCATTTTCATGTTGCTGAGTTTCTTGCTAAGTTGATATAGAGAGTGAGGATATTAAATTGAGTGAACATTCTGAGATTGAGAGCAAGCTTAGCCTAATTCAAGCTTCAAGAGGTATAACTACTATCCTATATTCTTGATTTTAAGCTTGACAAATTTCTAGAATTTTATGAATTCACTGATAATTGAATTGTGAATTGACATATATGAGTTATATAAGTTTATATACATGTTATAGATACAATGTAGTTGATTTCAAGCATGTTTCATGAAGTGTGTTGGAATTGGTTTTGAAGCTCTACAATTGCAGAAACCATTCTGGACTGGAACCAGAGTGGCACGGTCGCGCCCCCCTCAGTACAAAAACGGCGCGGGCGTGCCGTTCTACAGAAATGAAATCCAATTTTTGTGATTTCTGATATGTTGAGCATGTTAGTTTGACTTGGTTATGCCTATATATGTCCCCGACATGCTAACGTAGGTTGCCTTACATGTAATCACTTACCTTAGCTTGGTTTTAATGTTTTCTAAAGGAAACTTAAGTTTTCAAAATACAAACTTGGTGAATCTTGTAACCCTTGTATTCTGACCTTGAGCATGCCTATGTGGTTTAGTTATGTGTGTACATGAGTATGATATATAGAATGTAAAGTTGCTTTGTATGCTTGGTTGGTTTAACATGAGATTTTCAAAGAAAACTTAAGAGTTTAAAAACTAATGATGTTAATAACTACCTTATGTGCATTCTGAAATTTATGACTATCATGATAAGATATCGTATGCATATAGATATGATCGATATGTACACCTAACTAGCCATGTACATTGTAAACTAGTCAAACATAGTTTCAAATGAGTCTAAAGAAGTAAAACGATGCTAATTTGGAATAGTTGAGTAGAATAACTCGAGCATGTGTGTTAAGGTTTATTAACGTCATTACGTAAGTGTAATGGCTAAGCATGAGAAGCCTCTTGAATTAAACACATTGAACCTTGTTAAATAAAAAGTTGATATCGAACTATGTTGGAGGTAACCTAAGGTAAGACGTAAGATCAAACCTAATCATAAATCTCAAAACATATGTGTTTTGCATGTATCATCGTCTAAAGAATGTTATTGGACAAGTTAGTTTTCTGCAGGAGCAAGCCATCTCTGATTTGAACTGGGAGCAGCGCGGCCGTGCCACTCCCTAGTTCAAATCCAGCGCGGCCGCACCGCCCTGCAGTGTAATCTAACCATGTTGTTTGTAATCTAAAACTACATGCACGCTATTACTAATGTCATAAACTGCAATACATGTATAGTAGAATGTTCAAGTGTTAATAAGCATTTTGACAATAGGAGACCATAGATTGATAAGTGTTTATACGACTTTCAAAAAGCTAACTCAACGATGATTACGAGCTATGTTATTTGATTATATAATAACATACAAACTGATTATGTGCTATGTGTACGTAAGATATGTAACGTCATACGTGTAGGATTGTACGACTAAGTTAGGATCTTATATATGTGTTTAACTTACATATCAAGTATATGTATTCGACTTATGTAACTAATAAAAATACATATATGCGTAACTATATTACGATAGGATATCTTAGTTCGTGAAGTGTTGATAAGCTATAGGTTGATAAACTACGCATAAGGCAAGTTCTCTATCTTACACAACTTTGAATATTGTGCAAGTATCCTAACCCTTGGATTTACTTTATACAATGGACCTTGTAAGCAAGTTCCCTAACTCTTTTCACGTTACATATTATATAAATCCGAATTGTTGTCATATCAATCATATTTACATCAAACAAATATCTGTTGCCATTCGAAAACCAATTTTGTATCTTGATGTTGTTGCAAGCATTGAACTTATTGTTCCTAAATGCATTACAAAAGTTGTCTAAGCCATTTGATTCGACTAGACTAATATCGTATGTTAGAAAGCTATCCAAACTAATTGACTTGGTGCGGACTCTTATAATTCTACTGAGATGAACAACCCTCATGGAAGGGGAAAATTATATACAACTGTAGGGGAACCGACGTGCGCACATGAGTATGATTAAATGTTATGCATAACGTAGGGTACTTTAGGCTGATCACCTGTTATACTTATTTTATTTAGATTTTCAGCATAATACTGTTAATTCTAGTAAGAGTTCATAGTCCTTAGTGACTGCTCAGTGTTCATTATTCTTGAACCTTGAAATAGTTAAACACTGAATTTCGTTGATATCTTTCTGTCCATAGCGACATTATTAAGAACTATTGATACTTCTTTCTATTCTTAAACTATCATTTACTGTTGTACCCTTGGGATTTGAAATCTATATTACTCACCTTTATTGCTATATTACTTGCTGAGCAAACTCGTTGGTCATTTTTGCTTTCCCTAAAATATTTCAGTTAAGGCAGAGCAGTGTGGACCCTTTGGCACAGATAAGGGCAAGGCTACGGCATAGCTTTGTACTCTTTTAGGAATATTATGATAATTGTAATAAGACTTAGTTCATATTATGTTTAAGTTATGTTTAAGTTGCAAGACCGTGGGACCCGAATATTTATATTAAATAAATGTAAATTATTCTATTATTCCGTTGCATGAGATGTTAGTATGTTATTAGGAATATAGAACATGATGCGTCGAATTCGAGACACTTGTGGTTTGAATTTGGGGGTGTCACAGGTTGGTATCAGAGCGTTAGTTATAAACCTTAGGAGCGAGAGCCCTTAGATTATAACCTTAGAAGAACTTAGAAAATAGAAGGAGATAAAACTCATATAGAGTTTTCCTAGAAAGACTTAGTGTGTTATAAAATATAGTTTTATTTTATACAATGAACTTCTATTTTATTTAACATTCTAATAGAGTTTGTTGTTTGTTGTCTTGTGTTTGTGGTTGTAGGATGACAGACATGGGAGGACCTAGTAGAGTGGCAGAGGAGGAGCCCCGGGATATACATGTAGTATATAAGGCACCTTTAGTAGCCGAGCTTGTACAGACAGTAGCACCGTCCGAGTTTGATGACGAGGACGAGATAGAGGTAGAGTCGGATCCAGGAGGATGAGCCCATGGAGGACTTTGACGAGTCTACGATCGAGGAGAGGATGTTAGGAGAGTACGAGGAGCGGATCTTGGAGTTAGACTGCCGAGTTCAGGAGCTAGAGGTTGAGACTCAGGGGAGAGAGACTACAAAATTTACCTTACTTCTATTCCACTAACTCAAGAATTAGTATAGTAATAAGCAAGGATCGATCCCACAGAGAGTGTGCTATTTTATTATTATCCAAGTATTTTCCAATGAATTGGGGATTTTAGTTTGAAAAGTTTAATTAACAAAAGTGAATTTAACAAGAATTATCA
The DNA here is from genome assembly GCA_020205555.1 of Panax stipuleanatus. Lineage (NCBI taxonomy): Eukaryota > Viridiplantae > Streptophyta > Magnoliopsida > Apiales > Araliaceae > Panax > Panax stipuleanatus. The sequence goes on from CM035120.1 coordinate 20,293,256, forward strand.
ATGAGTAAAAAACTTCAATTCTTCAGTTCAGTATCCTCTTTTCACAATTATAGATTAACCAAGTGTTTACAATATTTATCTTTCAATGAGATTAATAACCCTAGATAACCGCGATCGCTAATTATCCGAAATTCTCCTTATGTGTAAATCTAATCCGACGATCGCCAACAAAAGATCCTAACTATCATATAACCTAGAACTATCAGTCTAGATTTAATACAATAGAAGCATGAAGAATGAGAATTAGATTACTCCAAGCAATAATCACACAATCAGGAATTATTTAACTTGTCTTCTGAAAACCTTAACAATATTCAAAAGCTTAACCACAATCAAATATCATTAATTGCTACTTATGATTATACATACATCGTTTGCTTAATATGTATCGTAATCTAGCAAATGATATCAATTTACTAATTTAATCCTGCAGAAAACAAATTAGTCAATTGAATAGCATACAAGAAAGTTTATGTAGATAATCAGAATAAATCTCATATACGAAAGAATTAATAATATAAACTTGATCAAACCATTAATTATAAATAAGGTTGAACATCCCTTCAGAATTGAATGAGTAAATTAGCTTGTCTCATTTTCTTCTCACTTAACTTGTCTCATTTTCTTCTCACTTAACTTGTCTCATTTTCTTAGGCTTTTCAGAGTTAATCATTTAACGAGTTTTGAACCAATGATTCCCAAAGCAAACGACTTTAGGGAACTAGTTTTAAAGACACCCCTTTGGGTTTACTTGCTTGAGTAACAAATGCCACACTTTGAGATAAGTTAGAAGGTCTACTCTATTTGCTCCTCGCCTGACCTTATGCAAGATTCATTTTTTTAGGCTTACCCATGTAGCGAGCATTGGGTCGATGACTCCCAAACCAGACAGCTTTAGGGCACTAGGTGTGAAGACACCCCTTAGGCTTAATTACTCGAGTAACCCAGGCCATGATTCAGATATGCTCAGGTCTAGCCTTCTTCCCTAATGCAATGCTCATTTTCTTAGGCTCTAAGTTACCCATATAGCGAGCGTTGGGCTGGTGACTCCCAAACCAGATGACTTTAGGGCACTAGGTGTACAGACACCCCTCAGGCTTAATTACTCGAATAACCTAAGGCACGATTCGAGACATTAGGTTAGCCATTACTTACCCTTTATCTTCGAATTAATTATCATCGTTGTCACCATAGCTTCATACCCCACAACTAAGAGTTAGGGTAAACGCAAAGTGCAGACATGCATATGAGGTTAATTTTGCTCCAAATAGCGCATTGAACTAGGATTTCATGCCTAATCAAAAGGTTAAATAGTCTTGATCTTCTAATCATCCCCATGATTCCTGCTCCATGGATGCTTATCAGAATTAATCCAATTCATAACAAGCCAAATAAAATTTACTTTTTTTTTAAAACTTCTTTCTTTTCGCATTTTTTTTATATTGCCTCTAATGCAAGATTTATCTATACTTAACATGTTTATCATCTCCAATGCATGTAAATGGAGACAGAAAAAAAAGAGATGAAAAAGTTGTACCTTACATGTGGGTCTTTGTATTCTAAGAAAATTATAATTGAAAAAGACTAAATAATTGTACCAAATCACCAATGAAATGATATGAGAGAAGCTTTGATGATGGCATCACATGCTGATGTAATCACACTATGGACTCCGATTTGGGCATTTTTTTCCTTTTGGGATGGTCGATAAATGCCCTAGTATCGAGTTTTCGTAGTTTCATAAATTACCCCATTCTTGTTTGTTGTAAGGAGCCAAATGTCGAGTTTTTGTTGCTTCTAAAATTGCCCTGGTCTTGTTTGTCGTCAGGGTAGTCGCTTCGTTCTATGTTTGACAGATGGGCTGATAAGATGTCGATATTGCAAGAGTCTTTTACCTTATGACCCACATGATGATTAGGTAGACTGTGCGAGTTTTGACGTTCGGGCGCCCCAGTCATCGCTTCTGACTTATAGGTGCCCTTGGCTTCGATGACCTTTTTCTTCTGATTTTACAAAGGCTTGTGATTGAGTGTGTTGACTCTTTAAGGGTTATGAGAGGGGTCACTAGATAGTTACTTTGCATCATTGAGTCTATATTTGTTAATATCTTCATGTTCTTAGGTTGTATCTGTCCACGTTAATGATCGTGCTTACTATATCGTTGTGTTTCTTATTTCATTTTATTGCTTCAGCTTCAATGATTGATATCTAGAGCATTTAGATTCCACTGAATTGGATCTAAGAGCTCGACTTGGTTTGTGATGTGATGGTTTAACTAGGTTTGGTTTGATCTTGAAGGCTTGATTTTTGACTTTTATCTCGGGGAGCTGGTCGTTGGGTATGAGATAGACTTTGCCATGATGGGCGCCTATGTACTTCTATAGGTTAAAAGGAGATCAAGTCTTCTCGTATTACATGAGTTAATGAGTTGTTGAAGGGTCGTATCTTGTGATTGCTGAATTGTTGAAGGGGTTTTGGGATTTTTTTAATGATTAAACTGCGCCATTACTGGCTGCCTACGCATTCCTCTAAAAGGAGATCAAGTCTTACATAGTTCTCACAAAGGATATCATAAGAGTTTTTTTTATTTTTTGATTTATTTTTATACTCCCTCCATCCCAATTTAACTGCTGTTTTAGCATAAAATTTTTGTCCCAAATTATTTGTTTTTTTAAGATTTCAATGCCTTTTGTCCCCTTCTTTTTTTTTTCCTTCTAAATTTGCCCTTAGCCTTGAAAAGGATGTATGAGTAAGGATTGGCTGTATGAGTTAATGCTTCCTTTTTTTTTTTGAGAGGCACGCTTCTCCTCATCTTTTTATTCTCTTATTCTTGGGATTAGGTGAAGCTGCACATGGATAGATGTAAACTAGTAAGAGCATAAATCAATACATAGAGGGTATTTTAGTCTTTTAAATATATTTATTGGTTTGTGTGTGGAACTCTAAAACAGCAGATAAATTGGGACGGAGGGAGTATTTTTGATATATTTTTCTCTTTTTTTTGATAAGTAGACAAAACATAACATAATAATGCATGGGAAATAAAACAAGATATAAATCTAAGCAAATGATAACGTCCCCGCACTTCCTAGGACTCACAAACGTATCCCATGAATCTATGCTTTTTTGGTTAATTAAGGCTTGATAGTCTAGTTGTTAGTGGTCAGTAGTCATGTTGCCTTCAATGCTGACAATGGAGGTTACCTCCTTGTCATGAATATTGTAAGACCCCAACTTTTTATGAATAAGATTTATTTTTCTCTATATATTATTTTAAATAGTAAGGTGTGGATTTGATAAATGTGATAAGTTATGGGTGATATGTGCAAACTTTACAAAGTAAGCAAGTGGTCATAAAATAGTCGTTGTGTCGAGGAATATTCATTTGGTCGGGGAATATTCTTTTTGTCGGAGAATATTCGTACGACGGCGCAATCATTGGTTGACCCCATAAAGGAATAATTGTCGGATATAGAAAGCGACAAGAATAACCTTTTTATAAGAATAACGACAAAACTTTTACCGTTAAACTGTTGAAATACCCGGTGATAAAAGAATAGCAATACGCGTTATTGCACTGTAATACACGGTATTGCACAGTAATTTTAATTATTGATTCTTACGTAAGAAGTCACTCATTCAATAATTGTTATAGTAATTATTGTTCAATATCTTATATTATTGATTCAATAATTGCTACATTGATAGTTGTATAATATTTTATATTATTGATTCAATAATTGCTACATTGATAATTACATAATATTTTATATTATTTATTCAATAATTGCTACATTGATAATTGCACAATATTTTATATTATTGATTCAATAATTGCTACATTGATAATTACATAATATTTTATATTATTGATTCAATAATTGTCACAGTAACCACTGCACAGTATTTCACATTATTAAATTAATAACTCATATTATTTAAATGATATTATTAGATAGCATTATTGACAATGTCTAGAAAGTTCTGTCGAGGAAAGGGGTTAGGTTATATAATTGCGCGCCAATAAGGATAAATTCTTATCGGAAAGCCCCCTCTTTCCTGGGAACGACCTGGTTGTCAATATTATGATTCAGTATTATTAATTGTGAATAGTAATTGATTTTTGATAAATATGATAAGTTAATATTTATTCAATTTTGAAATGAATAGAGAAATTTTTAGCATGAGACATTTGTTGAAAGTTGATATTTTATCTTCTCCGATAAAATATTTATATATTATTATAATATTATATTATAATAATATAATGTGATAATATAATAGTATAATTTTATAATTTAAATGGTAACATTATTATAATAAATTCATGGTATAAAAATTAAATGAGGTGAAAGAGAGCAAATTGAATTTAAATTCTTTTTATAATTATAAATGTTTTTAATATATACATATACATATATATATATATATATATATATATATAACACCATGTGGGAAATGGCTTTAGAATTCCTTTGTCAAAAGAAACGTTGCAGATTGTTCAATAGTGGGAAGTTGGGAAAATCCTCCGTAGGTCATTTTGTCAACATTGGTGTTCTGACATTTTTCTATAAATAGATTGCTTAGTTAAGAAATGAAAATCACACCAGAATCAGAAAATTCTTTCTCTATACTATTGAGCGTATTTCTTGTGAGTATAAGGATATTTTGAGTGTGGATAACAGTGCAAGATTTTCTCAACATAATCTCCGATATTTCAATCAGATCTAGTATTCTACTAAGGTAAATGATATTATTTTCTTTCAATATTTGTAAATAATATTATTTTCTTTCATATTCCATATTATGAAAGTGATAATATTTCATTTCATATTCCTAAATTTAAACTTACTACGGTAAGTATTGCTTCTATAATTCCTGAAATGATTAGAAATTCCTTGAGTTCTGCGCTTCATCTAATATTATTTCACTGGAATATTGGTCTGAACTTTCTTATGAAACTTTTACATTTTCATGTCGGGGTACTATTCATAAATACAACACTATTCATACATACGATACTATTCACGAGTACTATTCACAACAAAATTAAATTTTCTTTCCTTTGTCCAAGTTATCTTTTATGGATCTTATTCTTGAAATTTGATCCATGTTTTGATCTTCATATTGACAATTTAAAGATTCTTGAACTCGGGATAAATTGAATTATAAATCTCTAATATTTATCCTTGATCTCACTTGATTCGTTTTTAATAAAATTGTCATAATCCTTAAACTTAAATTATGGTGAAAGTTATCTTTGGCCTGTAGTGCAAAGATGAACTGTTGATTGATAAATATTTTTGGCCCGTAGTGCAAAGATGAGCTATTGATTTATGAATATCTTTGGCCCGTAGTGCAAAGATGGACAGGTGTTTGTCATGATCATGACCACTGGTGATACAAATGAATATCTTTGGTCCGTAGTGGAAAGATAAATTATTGATTTGAAATATTTTTTGATTGGTGTTACAGGGATAAAATATTGATGATGGACTTTTAAATCATAGAAGATAGGAGACATCATTATCTACTTGACTCTTATAATGGATTGCTATTTTCGCTGCAGTTGTTGATCTAAAACTTGTTGTCCATAATATTTTATCTGATTTGTTGAAGGCTAAAGATAATTTATTCTTCATTATCTTAGTCCTAATATTCTTTACTGAGCTAGTTGAGCCCACCCTTTTCTTTTATTGTTCTCTTCAGAAAATGAGAATATAGCTGGGACTAGCCGGGGAATGGAGTGATGGTCCGAGTTAGTGCTATAGTAGTCCTCACTATTTATAAAATAGTGTGATAATAATTATAATAAGGACTTATTTGAGTGTTTATATTTTCGTATTATATACGATCTGTATTGAATCTCACAGTTATGTGGTCGTATTTTACACGACCGTTTAATATAATAAGATTTGTATTTAGCGACTCAGAATAGGTTGTGTGGACCTATTTTGGGGGCGTCAAAGTTGGTATCAGAGCTTAGGGATATGATCTTTGGCGGAGATCTGGGAATAGAACTAAGAGGGGAGAGACGAGTAAAATCCTTGGCTACTGTGTCCTACCTAAGCTTACTTGTTATTTAATTGGTCGGTCGAAATATAGGGATAATATGTGACATGTCAATTTCGTTAATTAACCTTTATTTTGTGGTAGTATTTGAGAATGACATCTGAAAATCTAAGCAATGGAGCATATGAAACCATTGAGACATCGCTAATCACCAACCAGGATAATGTGCACCAGGAAGGCAATAATCCTCCTGTAAACAATACCACCGATCAAACGATGAACGATGGGATGTTTAGGAGTTTTCTACAATTCATGCAAAATCAGACGAGAGAGACACTTGTTCAAAATACAGGTGGAAATAATGGTAACTCACGTCTGGTCACTGGTAAGCAATTCAAGGAGAGTTGGGACCGTCAGAGTTTTTGGGAAAGCCAGATCCACTCAAGGCAGAAGCTTGGGTCAAGCAAATCACCAAAATATTTGATGTCCTGGGATGCACCGAGGAGCAAAAGGTTCCCTTCGTCACCTTTATGTTCCGTGGAGAGGCAGATTACTGGTGGGAATTTGTAAAGCGTACTAATCTTTCTGCACTTAAGATGTTTTGGGAGAAGTTCCAGGAATTGTTCAACGACAAGTACTTTTCAAAAATTATTCGTCATATGAAGGAGGTAGAATTCATTAAACTGGAACAAAACAATATGACTGTGTCACAATACGAGGTCAAGTTTGCAGAATTATCCCGGTTAACATCTCATTTGGTGGATAATGAGGAACGAATGACACGAATGTTTCTGAGAGGTTTGAAACTTGAAATTCGTCAATACCTCATTTCTCACAAACTTTGTTTTTATTCAGATGTTGTGAACAGGGCTCAATTATTGGAGCGCGATAATGAGACTATTCAACCAAAGGACAACAACCATAATCGTACCGGTGGCAACAGTCATCAGAACAATGATAACCAGCGTGGAGAAAATTATCATGCCAGAAATGGTGACCACTTTGATGGTAATCATGGCCAGGATAATAGAAGAAGTGAGTCAGGTGCGAATTTTAAAAAGAGAAGATACAACAATGACGACAGAAAGACATCGGCACCAGCACCAGCACCAGCACCATCAATCATTTCTAGGGGAGGGGAACGATCACCGATCGTATATTACAAATGCGGACAAGAGGGACACATCAGTCCAAACTGCCCACAACAATCCAAGGTGCGCTACAATTGCAGAAAGGAAGGTCACATAGCTCTTGTGTACCCTACAACGAAGTCAAGTCCAGCTGGGATGGTAACTCCAAAGGCTGTCCCAGACAAGTCAAAGTCGGTGGTTCAGGGAAGAGCTTTTGTCGTGACTACCCAAAAAGTGAGGAACCCGAACGAAGTTATCACGGGTAAGCTAATCATAAACTCTTGCGAAGTCTATGCCTTATTAGATACCGGTTCTACCCATTCTTTTATTTCACTTTCTTGTGCTCAACGTTTGAACTTGACCCCTGAGAAACTAGACTTTGATTTATCTGTTGAAACTTCTTTGGGAGAAACCTTCGTTACATCCACAGTTTACAAATCTTGTTTGATTCAAATTGGCACCCTCACATTACCTGTTGATCTTATCTCTTTGAAAATACTTGCATTTGATGTGATTTTAGGAATCGACTGTTAACCACTTATTATGCTAAAATTGATTATTTTCGTAAGTTTGTTAGCTTTCATATTCCTAACCAACCTATTATGCGAATTCAAACAACCAAACCACTAAAATCAATCACTGTCATTTCAAGTTATAAAGCTATTCGTTTATTGAAAAATAGATGTCAAGCTTTCTTAGCCCATGTCACCGATCTAAACAAGAATACGTCAGATTTGAATGATATTTTTGTTGTTAATAAATTTCCTGATGTATTTCCCAAAGAACTTCCTGGCCTACCCCCGGAACGTGAAGTTGTGTTTTTATTGACCTTGAACTCGGTACAAAAATCGTTTCCAAAACCCCATATCGAATAGCTCCTATTGAACTTCAGGAGTTAAAGGTTCAACTACAGGAGTTGTTAGACATCAGTTTTATACGTCATAGTACATCGCCTTGGGGTGCTTCTATTTTATTCGTAAAGAAGAAAGACGGGAGTATGCAACTTTGTATTCACTATCGAGAGTTAAACCATGTCACCATCAAAAATAGGTATCCGTTACCTCGCATTGATGACCTATTTGACCAGTTGCAAGGTGCACAATTCTTTTCAAAGATTGATCTTCGTTCTGGATATCATCAGTTAAAAATTAAAACTGATGACATTCCAAAGATTGCCTTTAGAACTCAATTCGGGCATTATAAATTTTTAGTTATGTCTTTTGGATTGACTAATGCTCTTGCTACTTTCATGGATATGATGAACTGGATATTCAAGGAATATTTAGATCATTTTGTGGTTGTCTTTATTGATGACATCCTCATTTACTCCAAAAGTCGTGAAGATCATGAGCAACACTTGAAGCTGATACTCCAAAAGCTTCGTGAAAACAAGCTATATGCCAAGTTGAAGAAATGTGAGTTCTGGCTTGAGAAAGTAGCATTCCTTGGGCACGTGGTATCGAAACATGGAATATCAGTTGACCCGACGAAGATTGAAGCAATACAAAATTGGGAGCAACCTATGTCAGTAACCGAAGTACATAGCTTTCTGGGCTTAGCTGGTTATTATCGGAGATTCGTGGAAGGATTTTCTCGAATCGCTACTCCATTAACTCAGCTGACTCGAAAAGATACAAAATTTGGATGGAGCAAGGAATGTGAGAAGAGCTTCTAAGAGCTCAAGAGAAGACTCATTTCGGCACCTGTTTTGACAATACCATCTGGTTCGGAGGGATTTGTCATCTACAGCGATGCGTCGGGCAAATGGTTATGATGTGTTCTCATGCAACATGGGAAAGTCATAGCCTATGCCTCACGACAAATCAAAGAATATGAGAGGAATTATCCTACTCATGATCTAGAGTTGGCAGCTGTCATTTTCGCGTTGAAGGTCTGGAGACACTACCTGTATGGGGGAGAAAGTGGAGATCTATACGGATCATAAGAGCTTTAAATATTTTTTTCACTCATAAGAAACTCAACATGCGGCAACGACGTTGGCTCGAACTGTTGAAAGATTACGACCATACCATCCAATACCATCCTGAAAAAGTGAACGTGGTAGCTGACGCGTTGATTAGAAGATCATATGCGAGAACGAGTGCGATATTGTTAACACAAAGGCCCATTTTGTATGACCTACAAAGGATGGAGATAGAGTTAAAGACTCCAGGGATCCACGTGAAGATGGCAAATATACGGGTAGAACCAGCTTTAATTGATAAAGTTAAAGCTACTCAAGCTATAGACCCAGATCCGATGAATATAAAGAAGAAGGTGTAAGAAGGTGCTATTCCAGAAGCAAGAATCGACGAAGAGGGAATACTTTGAGTCAAATCCAGACTTTGTGTTCCTAACGACTTTGATTTGAAGTATAAAATCATGATAGAAGCACACAACACACCGTTTGCAATCCATCCTGGGAGTACCAAAATGTATCTTGATCTTCGACATACATTTTGGAGGAGCAATATGAAGAGAGAGATCGCAAAGTTTATCTCGAGGTGTTTAACGTGTCTACGTGTTAAGACGGAGCATCAAGTGCCAAAGGGTCCATTGCAACCACTTGAGATTCCAAAATAAAAGTGGGAACACATCAACATGGATTTCGTTACAGGTCTTCCCAAGGTTTCTCAAGGCATAGATGCAATTTGGGTTATTGTCGATAGATTAACCAAGTCTGCTCATTTCTTGCCTATACGAAAGACTTATTCACTTGAACGACTTGCTCGTATGTACATAAATGAGATTGTAAGACTACATGGTATGCCAGTTGTAGACACTCAAAATTTCATTTCCCTGTTACTAAACCTGTAGGAGGGCAAAGCTGTCATATCAACTCAACCCCGGTCTCAATACTTGGCCATCAAATCAACCCTGGTCTCAATACCGGGCCATCAAATCAACGTCGGTCTCAACCCGGGAGGTACAGGCCAGCCTCGGTCTCAACCCAAGAGGTACAGGTCAGCCCTGGTCTCAACCTGGGAAGTACAGGTCAGCCCCGGTCTCAACCTGGGAAGTACAGGTCAGCCCCGGTCTCAACCCGAGAAGTACAGGTCAGCCTCGATCTCAACCCGGGAAGTACAGGTCAGCTGTCTCAAACAGGTAAGTACAGGTCAGCCCCGGTCTCAACCTGGGAGGTAGAGGTCAGCCCCGGTCTTAACCTAGGAGGTACAGGTCAGCCCCGGTCTCAACCCAAGAAGTACAGGTCAGCCCCAATCTCAACCCGGGAAGTACAGGTTAGCCCCGGTCTCAACTCGGGAAGTACAGGTCAGCCCCGGTCTCAACCCGGGAAGTACAGGTCAGCCCCGGTCTCAACCAGAGAAGTACAGGTCAGCCCCGATCTTAACCCGGGAAGTACAGATCAGCCGTCTCAACCCGGGAAGTACAGGTCAGCCCCGGTCTCAACCCGGGAGCTACAGGTCAGCCCCGGTCTTAACCCAGGAGGTACAGGTCAGCCCCGATCTCAACCCGGAAAGTACAGGTCAGCCCCGGTCTCAACCCGGGAAGTACAGGTCAGCCCCGGTCTTAACCTGGGAGGTACAGGTCAGCCCCGGTCTTAACTCAGGAACTACAGGTCAGCCTCGGTCTCAACCCGGGAGGTACAGGTCAGCCCTGGTCTCAACCCAAGAGGTACAGGTCAGCCCCTATCTCAATTCGAGAGGTACAGGTCAGCCCCGGTCTCAACTCGGGAGATATAGGTTAGCCCCGATCTCAATCCTGGAAGTACAGGTCAGCCCTAGTCTCAACCCAGGAAGTACAGGTCAGCCCAGGTCTCATCCCGGGAAGTACAAGTCAGCCCCGATCTCAACCCGAGAAGTAAAGGTCAACCCCGGTCTCAACCCTGGAGGTATATGTCAGCCCCGGTCTCAACCCGGGAAGTACAGGTCAGCCCAATCTCAACTCAGGAAGTACAAGTCAGCCCCAGTCTCAACCTGAGAGGTACAGGTCATCCCCGGTCTCAATCCAGAAGGTTAGGTCAAGCCCTAGTCTCAACCTAGGAGGTCAAGTCAACTTTGGAAACAATCCTGGAACCTCATAACATCTCCAGAGAAAAACCTGGAACGACTAAGTCAGCCTTAGAGACAACCCTGAGGACAAACAGAATCGGCTGGGATCCAAACCTCGGAGACAACCCTGGGAAGTCACCCGAAGGCCATGCCAGCACTGAAGGCAACCCCGGGAGGGGCAAAATGGTTATTTTACCAACTTGAAGCCAATTCGATCAAACTCGAGCCGATTTGATGCCACCAAGGTCAGAAAGAACCATAACAATGATCTCGAGTGGAAACAGCGCAAGACAGCTCAACGGATAAACTGCGAGGAATTGAAGACCTGGTTATGAACTCGTCTTTTTGAACTTGGAAATGTGTTACTCCCATGTCATTGCGACACTCTCGGCAAGGGCTTTTTAGAAAGGTATAGCACGCCTCAAACGGACGCTCCGATTAAAAGTTAGAAAGTTTTGAATCTGACCTCGCGTTGCTCGGAGTGCACGTATTTCGATGCAACGGGACCCGCCACGTATATATGCACCCTTTATCGGACTGGGTTATCTTCCTAGTCCCGGTTTGACTATTTTTTATCTATATTTAACTATATATATACTAACTTTTTAATTTTGTCAAGCCCGGATGTCAAATTCGAGGTAGATTACTGCTTTTATATATATAACTATATATATATATATACATTTTCTGACTTATTTGGGCCTGGATTTATACTTAATGGCATTTTTATTGCTTTAATATATATATATATATATATATATATTAATTATATATATTATTATTTACATTTCAGTCTGGCCTGGATTATTCTGTGGCCTTTTTACTTCTTTTATAAATATATATATATTTACATTTCTGTTCGGGCAAAAGAAAGAATGTTCGTCGCCCTTTACCATTTTTCTACATATATATATTTAAATTATGTCCAGCCTAGATCATTCTATGGCTTTTATACAACTTTTATAAATATATATATATATATATATATATATATATTTCGATTCCAATCCGGGCATCGGAGTGAAAATCCACCGCCCTTTATAGTTTTTATATATATTTCCATTATGTTCAGCCTGGATCATTCCGTGGCTTTTATACAGCTTTTATAAATATATATATATATAAATTTTCATTACAGTCAGGGCATCAGAGTGAAAACCCATCGCCCTTTACAATTTTTATATATATTTCCATTATGTTCAGCCTGGATTACTCCGTGGCTTTTTACAGTTTTTATAAATATATATATATATATATATATATATATATATATTTACATTTCAGTCCGAGCACTGGAGTGAAAACCCATCGCCCTTTATAGCTTTCGTATATATATAATTATATATATATATATATATATATATATTGCTTTACTCATTTTCTATTAAATTGTTGTTTTAAAAATTCATTTGATATGAATCGGCACTGACATTTCTGCGGGCGAACTAGATTTCTTTAAATCTCGCCAACTCTAGCTTTTAAAATGTTCAAAATAGGTCCAGACAGAACCGAGAAGCTAGAATGGCTGAGATTTATTTAAATCTAGCATTTTTTCTAGTTTCAGTTATAAAAACTATCTCGCGGCCCTTAGATCGCTATCTAGTGGGAACGAGACGCTTCAGTTACATGCGAGCCATGCATGATTTACTGATGAATCCTTGGTTCTAGCGACATCTAGATGTGAATATATATTTCTATACATATTTGAGTTGTGCAGGTTTTATTGGCTTCCCTCTGTGAGCCTAGGAATCGTGAGATTCATGATCAAACTGATCAGAATTTGATTCCCACGATGGACAACCTCCACTTTACAAATGTACCCTGCCGATTTTTTTGCAAAAAATATACATCCAAAAGACCTTAAAACTGTTATTCGAGTTTAAGGTCTCAATATAATGAGAAAATAATTTATCGTGTCAGAGTCACTCCGATGGCTGTCATGCCCATGAGAAGACCGACACTTATATATATTCTGTGGTCGAGGATGCTTCGCAGCCCGACAATCACCATTTAAATTGAGCCAAAAGGCTGAAAAGATAAAATTGAAGTATCGATAGGTTTCAATTCCTATGTTAGCGTAAGGGTTTAAAAAAATCAACCTTTCAAAACATCATTTTAATAATCTTCGTCTAAAAGAGAGACTTTTGCAAATCAAATCAAACCCTTCGTATATAGGTTCAACGAAGCTTGTCCATGCTTCCAATCAATCAAATATAGGCCCAATTTCTTTCAGCATTCACACACACATTGCAGATTTAAAAGGGAAATATTAAAAAGATGCGGTACCGTGTTTACACGGGAGTTGTGGGGTGCCTAACACCATCTCCACACTTAACCAAGCCCCCGAACTCAAAACTTCAGTTTCAAAGATCAAGTTTCGACAGTTTTCAGCAATTGGGCCTCCTTTCAAACAAACTCGATTGATTTGGTACAACAATTTCAAATCTACCAACTGGCGACTCTGTAAAACGTTTAAATTGTCGACATGATACATGTTGGCCTTTTTCTAAAAAACCCTTCAAAACCTTTTTCACAATAAAAAAAATAAGGATGGACAAAACTTAGGAAGAGAAAAAGATCCAGGTTTGACCAGACTCAAATTTTTTCCCGACGTCGACAGGTGGCGACTCTACTGGGGACAGTAGAGGGCTTAGACCACGTTCAAATCTTTTCAAAATTTTCCTTTCATACCTGCGTATATGTGAATGCTGCGTCTTTACATTGAATGAATGCGTGAATGCTGCATCTTAACATTGAATGAATGCGAATGAATGCTTTCCTGCTTAATTAGTTCTTCGCACCCATATTAGTGCTTCGCACCAATGTAATCATATGCATACGGTGAGACGCGATGTATGTGAATGTATGTTATGTGATTCCTCCACCAGGAGGCAAACCCGTCGGTGACAGAGTAATGTCTTCGAGGACGGCTAAGTCTTCGGGGCTCATGAAAAAGCATCACTCAGATTCGCTCCAGTTGAAAGATCAGATTCATTTACCCTTTAGTAGATTGCGATGATCTGGGGACCTTCATGCCGAAAAAGTCACGAGAGTAGCCTAAGATAGGTCAGCCTCTGATCCGATGGAATGCCTCTTCATGCCTTCCTCTTTCAATTCAATGTCAAGTTTTCAATTCCAATGTAAATAGCATAATGTAAATAAACATTCCCTGTTGTATACATCTTGCCATATTATTTTGTCATCAAAATAAACTGACCGTTGTTTTGCAAGATAAGATTAAAAAACCTTAAAAACACATCATGGCATGCATTCTATCCATACCTACCTCAAGAAATTGGCACGCCTACGTTTTGTTGTAGGTGAAAAATTGGTCCAATCACTAGATCTAAGTCTAAGAAAGCACTAAGTCCATCTCCGGACATGGCTTCCAGTGCTCAGCCAGAATCCACCTATGACATCCCGAATTTTTAAGAATTATAAATGAGAATTTAATAAATAAAATTCTTATTTATGAGATGTTTTGAGTGTGAATATGTGTATACGTGTCATATGTTGTGAAATATGTGATTTTTTTATGTGTGATTCTGGGGACAGAATCCTTTTAAGGAGGGAAGATTATAACGATTGTGATTTTATATAATAATTTTAAATATTTATTGAGTTAAATAAATATTTTATGTGATTTATTTATTGAGTTAAATAAATAAATTATGTGATTTATGGAGTGATTTAATTAAGTGTTATATATCGATTAAATGAATGTGTAATATTTAATTTAATTAATGTATATTAATTTTATATTATAGTTCTAATTTAATTGAGAGAATTAAATTAGATGATTTATGTGTTAGTGTTACATGAATTATAATTAGCAAGTAATTATAATTATGTGGTAAATTTTATTTGATTTATTGATGTTAGATTTTAATTGATTAAATTAGTTATTTAATATTTAATTGATTAAAATATGATATTAAAGTATGTGTTAAAATAATTTATTAAAATAAAAAGAAAAGAATTTGTAAATGATTTTTAACCAAACAAGGCCCTTGCTTTTGTTTTAAAAGACTGTTGCCAAACAGGGCCCTTACACTAGCCTAACCCTAAATTACCTAAACTATGTTTGGATTTAATAAAACTAGTTTCAAATTTTCTTGTAGCCAAACAAGCCAAGTTGGCTTTTGAATTTTGTAACTTACCTAATTAATAAGAGTCAGTATATATAATTATTATTAGGAGTTACATGTTTTGTGTAATATATGTATTATATGTATATTGTATATACTACAACTACGTTAGTTTTACAAACTAAGAAAAACAAAGAAAGAAAAGTGCAGAGGAAAAAGAAGAACAGAGAAGAAGGGAAGAAGAAGAGAAAGAAAGGGGAAAGAGACCTTGAAAGAATTCTCGCTAAGCCATCATCTTCTTCTCCTAAGCCTAATCAACGGGTATAACTTATAAATTTAGTTTTAATAATGTGTTTTATGTTGTGGAGCTTCTCTGTAAAAACGTTTTTCATGAAAGTTAGTAATTTTGTTGAACATATGTTGGAATTTTGTTAATATACTGTTTATAAATTTAATTAGATGCCATAAACAATGATTTTCAAAAATCAAATTGATTGTAGAAACATGTTTTAATAGAAAAGCTATGTTCATATGAGTTCATATGAGTTTTAGATATTATGGTTGATTTTAGTTTGAAGAAATTGATGAAATTGATATATGTTAATATGTTTATTAGGAATTTATTTGATGCTATCTTCAATTTCAAATATAATGCATGTTTTATAAGTTGAATTGGTAAGAAAATTTTATTTTAGTGAATTGTTTAGAGGAAATATGAGTTTTGTGATAATAGCCAAATTTTAATTTTAAAACTCTTGATTCATATGGTTTAGATGATTATTGTGTTTTAGAAGCATGTTAGATAGATGTGTTATGGTATATGTATGATTTTCAATGTCTATGCTGCTTGAAATTTTCGTTGGTTAGCTTATGGGATGAAGCAGTGAAGCAAAGGGTCGAAACTGTCTGCGTCTGGCCGCGTTGCTGCGCAGCTGCGCCGGCAGCAAGGCTAGGAGCAGCGCAGCTGTGCCGCTTGCCCTTCCCTGATTCATTCCTTGCGCAGCTGCGCCGGTGCCAAGGCTTGTGGCTGCGCAGCTGCGCCGATGGCTGAGCAGAGGCAGAGAACTCTAGTTATTTGTTCAAGTTTTAAAACCTAAATTATTTTGTTTCTATGATAATGATCATGTACCAAGTTGCAATAACATATTGTTATCATGAATTTGACAATTTCATAACTGCGAAAGAAAAGACGTTTTGGAAAACCTTAAAGTATTATTTGAATTATTTATAATAGATATTAAATTATAATTGTTTAAATATAACTTAGCTAATATGATATATATAATTATAATTTGAATAATTCTAATTATAGTAAAGGTTTAATGTAATTTATGATTATTAAATTGTAATGAATTGAGTTGATTGTTTTATTCAAAGTAAATGTTTAACTTGAAGTATAATTTGTTTAATTATAACTTAATATGTGATTATAATTTAGAATAATTATAATCAAGGTAAAAGTGTAATTTAAATTATAATTTATATAATTATAATTTAATGAGGGCATGAATAAAAATTGAGTATTTATAATCTAAGTAATGGTTTAATTTAAATATGATTAAAGTATGATTTAATGCATGATGTAGTTGATTCATTATAAATTATGATTGTTTAATTATAGTTTGATTAAAGTGGATGTTTAAATTATAATTTGTTTAATTATAATTTAAATGAGTATATAATTATTAATTGATTAATCATATGAATATAATATGATTATGTGATGTGATTAATTATGTGGTAATTAATTATTAACTTATTAGTTAAAGAGGAATGAGTTAACCTAAAGTGGATAACTAACGATGAGAATTAGCTATGTGATAATTAACTGATATTGTTAATTATACATATGATTTGACAGCGAGTGTCAAACGAGTAAATAGAAGAGAATTAGAAAGTATGAAGTAGTATTTACTTAGACGTTTGATAAGCGTTGCTAGGTGACTAATAATTGATGCGTATGGTAATACGTTATGTAGGATCATGAAGCAGATTATATTAAGCTGTTTTCGGTATTTGGTAATCTACGAGCCAGGCAATTCTTTCGGTTCCTATTTTCTATGTGAACTTGATGATATTATGAACTGTTTTAAATTATTTTGCAAAGAGCATGATATGTTATATATGTAGTAAACATGAATGTTAAAGTCAATTTATGACTACATTGATTGATTAAAGAATATTGATTGAGTAAGGAACTCAATCTTTATATTTGCTATGTGAATTGAAGCATGTATGCCATGTTACTTTAATTATTATGAGATTTATGTTGAGCATGTTTATTATGTGATATGTGATGCATGAAAACTGTTAGAACTTGTTAAGCTGTCGAGCTCACTCTTACAAATAACCATTTTTGCAGGTCAAGGATGCAAGGTAAAGATACGTGTTAAGTGATTTATAGAGATCAATGTTCAAGAATATTAGTTATGTTCAATTTCAAATTGTAGTTAATGTTTTGATTGTAATACGTCGCTGAATTATACGTAGAGTTATCCAATGTAGATGGATATTGTTTTATTATGTAAGACTTTGTATAGTCATTTTGTTGTAGCGATTCATGATATAGATTTGAATCGAAGAGATGTAATGTAAAGGTTGCGATTCAGGGCAATATAGAAAGAAAGTTTATAAAAGTTTTAAATATTCCGCATTTTTAGTGATTTTTAATATCGAAGAATGATGTAATGAGAGATTAAAGTTGTATTGTTAACGATCGAGGAGGAGAATATTATTGTATGAATTTTGGGATCGTTACAGTTGGTATCAAAGCTGATAGGTTATACACCTTAGGTAAGAGTACCTTAGGCTATGACCTTAGAGAATGAGAAGTTAAGTTAAGTCACGTATAATAAAAAGGTGATTCCTTTCACATACGTAGAAGTGTAGGATGAGTTAAGTCCTAGAAATGTTATAAGAAGAAGGTGAGAATAACGAGGAATAAAACTTGAATAAAATATTGAGCAACAGGAATGTAATTAAAAATTCTTAAAGAACGAGAATTGAATAATAAACAAGAAGATTCAAAGAAGAATCTTGAAGAGATGTAGAGATAAAATCCAGGAGTTGCCTAACTCCAATGATCTAGATGACGAATAACGATGAATAGACGAAGTCTATGAGATTAAAAGCCAATGAATTCGTGATATAATATGATGTAAGGTAGAGATAAGAAGTTTTAAAACAAAACGATAATAAGATAAGGAAGAATAATAAGGGAGATGATTATAGAATAAGATCACAACGTGATCTTTTGAAGTTGAAAGACAGATGGTCTGTAATGATTGAATAGTTATAGTTTGATGCTATAACGAGAATGTACTATGATATAGTACGAGATTAACTCACGAGGAGTTATAAATGATGAGATACAGAAGTCTGTATCGAGTATAGAGCGAGAAGTTATAAGTAAGATAGAGTTAAGTGGGATTTCAACTGAGAACTCATGTGGTGGCTGAGTTGTACAAATCTTTGTATGGGCAGGGTTTTGTGCTTACACTTGGCTTATCATATTGATAATCGTTGGAAGGTTGGTGTCGCGCTATCGATATATATATGACGAAGAGGTGATTCTTTTCTCATATTATATTTGATAGTTAGAGTCAATAGAGATTAGATTAGATAATATTAATATTTGATTAGATGATCTTAAGGTTAGGCGAGTTCTTAAAACTCATACTTATGGCAAGATCGTGACTCATAATTGTATGTATGTTTTGAACCCCTAAGCATATGGACAGTCTCTAATCAGTTCTTTGACTACGTATTGTTAGGACAAGTTTTAAACTCATATTATTGTGGCAAGTTCTTGAACTTCCAAAGTGTGGTAAGTTTGATGAACTATACTGGGTATAGAAAAGTTATGGTGTAAGAAGCATTGATGTTGTTTAAGGTTGATAGAATGATTAAGTAATGATGGAGTAAAGATTTAATTAATGGAGAAAGTTTTTATATTCTAAATCTTCTAGCTTTGCGAGATTTTCAAAATTTATTGACTTCGTGATGATATTGCACTTCTGTTTTCTCGAAAAGCATTGGATCAATGATGGAACCAATGAATTTTTTTAAAATAGTGCTATTATTCACATGTCTATGCTAATTGCTTCAGCTGGACAAAATAATTTTAAATCTTCAAAATGTATTTCATATGCATCATTTGATATGGTGTAAAAATAATCGAGGAAGCTATCAATGCAGTTAAACCTAGTGTTGGATGTGATCGTATGATCGTCAGCCCACTATGGTATGATGTAGTATGACGACGTCATGTAATGACGAAATCCTCAACGTATTAGTACTACGATACGGTATTAGGATATTATAAAAAGATTTATTATTTTTAATTCCTTAAACTATAAAAAGAAAGATTATTTACTTTTAGTTCCCTTAAACGAAAAAAAATATAGAATTTTATTGAGTTAGTTAAATATATATATATATATATATATATATATATATATATATATTTCGATTGATGTCTGAATTTTTGCTAGAAGTTTATGCTACTTGATTCAGCTAGACGAATATTGAAAGATGTTCATGAAATTCAAACGTTCTTTGTCAAACTTTACCAAACCAAATTATTTTGGTTTGGATTCAAATGTTAAGAAGCTGAGGTGAACAGCCCTATAAAAGGGGGATATGTTATCGGAGACTATAGTTCCGAGTGTAACGCATATAGTCGTTACGATGTACTACGTTTGGGCCCGACGTAGGGGTGCGATAGGCTGGCCACCTAGAGTACCGATGCGGTTTTTTAGTATGAAGTACCGGGGGTGAAGCACTATTAAACCTAAAAATAAGTTCAAGGTCTTGCGACCACTCAGCATTATTGGAATCTTTTAAATTCCTGAGTTATTTATATCGCTTCCCAATTATTGAGCAATTGTGAAAGATTCTTATTATTCTGAAGGAGAATGTAGCTTGAAGGATATTGCTTAGAAAGAAGTAGTTGTTGAACACTTTAATCCAGTGAATATATATTAACGTAAAATCTATTTTGATAGAATGATATATATATATTGATAGACTTAAATTTCGAGGACGAAATTCTTAGAAGAAAAGGTGAATGTGATAACCCGAATAATTATAAATGGTGAATTATGTAGTATATTAATTCTACGAGTAGAATATGTGGTAATGATCCTTAGTAAGGGAATGAACAAGTTAAAGAAAATATATAATATTTGATATATGATTGTGTTTGATTGAAGGTTAAGTAATAAAACCTTAACCTTGTTGAAGAGGTGAATTTAGTAGAGATATATGTGTAGATTATATAAATGTCGTTAGGATAATGTGTTGAAGTTATTTAACAATAAAATTGTGAAAGAGATTTTTTTGTGAAAATCGAGTAAGGGAGGTTTCGTTGATTCCGAGGACGGAATCCTTATAAGGAGGGAAGGATGTGACATCCCAGATTTTTAAGAATTATAAATGAGAATTTAATAAATAAAATTCTTATTTATGAGATGTTTTGAGTGTGAATATGTGTATACATGTCATATGTTGTGAAATATGTGATTTTTTTTATGTGTGATTCTGGGGACAGAATCCTTTTAAGGAGGGAAGATTGTAACGATTGTGATTTTATATAATAATTTTAAATATTTATTGAGTTAAATAAATATTTTATGTGATTTATTTATTGAGTTAACTAAATAAATTATGTGATTTATGGAGTGATTTAATTAAGTATTATATATCGATTAAATGAATGTGTAATATTTAATTTAATTGGTGTATATTAATTTTATATTATAGTTCTAATTTAATTGAGAGAATTAAATTAGTTGATTTATGTGTTAGTGTTATATGAATTATAATTAGCAAGTAATTATAATTATGTGGCAAATTTTATGTGATTTATTGATGTTAGATTTTAATTGATTAAATTAGTTATTTAATATTTAATTGATTAAAATATGACATTAAAGTATGTGTTAAAATAATTTATTAAAATAAAAGGAAAAGAATTTGTAAATGATTTTTAACCAAACAAGGCCCTTGCTTTTGTTTTAAAAAACTGTTGCCAAACAGGGCCCTTACACTAGCCTAACCCTAAATTACCTAAACTATGTTTGAATTTAATAAAACTAGTTTCAAATTTTCTTGTAGCCAAACAAGCCAAGTTGGCTTTTGAATTTTGTTACTTACCTAATTAATAAGAGTTAGTATATATAATTATTATTAGAAGTTACATGTTTTATGTAATAAATGTATTATATGTATATTGTATATACTACAACTACGTTAGTTTTACAAACTAAGAAAAACAAAGAAAGAAAAGAGCAGAGGAAAAAGAAGAACAGAGAAGAAGGGAAGAAGAAGAGAAAGAAAGGGGAAATAGACCTTGAAAGAATTCTCGCTAAGCCATCATCTTCTTCTCCTAAGCCTAATCAACGGGTATAACTTCTAAATTTAGTTTTAATAATGTGTTTTATGTTGTGGAACTTCTCTGTAAAAACGTTTTTCATGAAAGTTAGTAATTTTGTTGAACATATGTTGAAATTTTGTTAATATACTGTTTATAAATTTAATTAGATGCCATAAACAATGATTTTCAAAAATCAAATTGATTGTAGAAACATGTTTTAATAGAAAAGTTATGTTCATATGAGTTCATATGAGTTTTAGATATTATGGTTGATTTTAGTTTGAAGAAATTAATGAAGTTGATATATGTTAATATGTTTATTAGGAATTTATTTGATGCTATCTTCAATTTCAAATATAATGCATGTTTAATAAGTTGAATTGGTAAGAAAATTTTATTTTAGTGAATTGTTTAGAGGAAATATGAGTTTTGTGATAATAGCCAAATTTGAATTTTAAAACTCTTGATTCCTGTGGTTTAGATGATTGTTGTGTTTTAGAAGCATGTTAGATAGATGTGTTATGGTATATGTATGATTTTCAATATCTATGTTGCTTGAAATTTTCGTTGGTTAGCTTATGGGATGAAGCAGTGAAGTAGAGGGTCGAAACTGTCTGCGTCTGGCCGCGTTGCTGCGCAGCTGCGTCGGCAGCAAGGCCAGGAGCAGCGCAGCAGCGCCGCTTGCCCTTCCCTGATTCATTCCCTGCGCAGCTGCGCCGGTACCAAGGCTTGTGGCTGCGTAGCTGTGCCGATGGCTGAGCAGAGGCAGAGAACTCTAGTTATTTGTTCAAGTTTTAAAACCTAAATTATTTTGTTTCTATGATAATGATCATGTACCAAGTTGCAATAACATATTGTTATCATGAATTTGACAATTTCATAACTGGAAAAGAAAAGAGGTTTTGGAAAACCTTAAAGTATTATTTGAATTGTTTATAATAGATATTAAATTATAATTGTTTAAATATAACTTAGCTAATATGATATATATAATTATAATTTGAATAATTATAATTATAGTAAGGTTTAATGTAAATTATGATTGTTAAATTGTAATGAATTGAGTTGATTGTTTTAATCAAAGTAAATGTTTAACTTGAAGTATAATTTATTTAATTATAACTTAATATGTGATTATAATTTGGAATAATTATAATCAAGGTAAAAGTTTAATTTAAATTATAATTTATATAATTATAATTTAATGAGGGCATGAATAGAAATTGAGTATTTATAATCTAAGTAATGGTTTAATTTAAATATGCTTAAAGTATGATTTAATGCATGATGTAGTTGATTCATTATAAATTATGATTGTTTAATTATAGTTTGATTAAAGTGAATGTTTAAATTATAATTTATTTAATTATAATTTAAATGAGTATGTAATTATTAATTGATTAATAATGTGAAATATAATATGATTATGTGATGTGATTAATTATGTGGTAATTAATTATTAACTTATTAGTTAAAGAGGAATGAGTTAACCTAAAGTGGATAACTAACGATGAGAATTAGCTATGTGATAATTAACTGATATTGTTAATTATACATATAATTTGACAGCGAGTGTCAAACGAGTAAATAGAAGAGAATTAGAAAGTATAAAGTAGTATTTACTTAGACATTTGATAATCGTTGCTAGGTGACTAATAATTGATGCGTATGGTAATACGTTATGTAGGATCATGAAGCAGATTATATTAAGCTGTTTTTCGGTATTTGGTAATCTACGAGCCAGGCAAGTCTTTCGGCCAAATGCGCCCCGACGCATTTCCCTGAACAAAAAGTTGCGCCCCAGCGCGAGTCCTGAATTCATGTTTTTAAAAATCCAACTTTAGCAGTTCACAAACCCTATCCCAATACACCTCTCTAACCTACCCCCATTTAAAACCAAAAAGGAAAAAACGATTGCAAGCCACTACATATTCCCAATCAATCTTCAAAATTGATTTCAATACTCCTAACCAAATCATACTTCCTCATTCATTCTCTAGGGTTCGTCCTTCAATCAATTTCAAAGAAAGGGAGGATACTCTTCACACAATAAAATCACAATGTTCTCGACTTAAAGAAACAAAGAGGTAACAACCAAGTTTGGGGATTGTAACACGTTTATTTCTGGATTCTTTTCAAGTGCAGGAACAAATTCACAAGTGGGCATAGAAAATCAAGTTTGGGGGTAATAAAAATAAGCCCTAACAGTTGGCACACCAAGTGTTTGTAAAAAGGCTTCAACACCAATTTTCGATTCCAACTGCAAGTTAGAGGCACGCCGACGGTACCATGACTTCCAGACAACAGAAAAGACAACGGGGGGAAGGCTCGTCCACCGCCTCGCGGTAATTTGACAGACGCAAATTCTTGAATGTCGAGGCGGCGGACCGATTTGAGTACCTCTCCAACAAATCCTTGGTGCTGGAGCGTGGTTTGGCTCCTAATGAATTTAATGGGCAAATGTTTAATCAAATTCGCAAGCGGAGATAGGAGATGGGAGACACTCGTGGCACATCTGGACGCTGCCGTAGTGGCGGTGGTCAAAGAATTCTACGCTAATGCACCCGATCAATCCCCGTTTTTGCCTTCGTAAGAGGAAAAGTGGTCCCATTTACCGTGAAGGAGATCAACGACTACTACCATCTTCCACAGATAACTTGTGAGTATTCAGTCCTCAAGGAAAGCGGGGCCAACTATGAGCAGATTTCGGCAGAATTGTGTAAGCCAGACGCTACATGGGCGTCAAATGGGTCTCATTTTCAGAGCAACCACCTCAGTCTGTATGGAAAAATTTGGCATGCATTTTTGTGTGCCAAATTGCTGCCCAACACACATGAGGGATGTCACGAAGGAGAGGGCGGTTCTACTATATACCATATGTAAAGACCGATCCATCGACGTAGGCCTCCTCATTCATCACAATATCTGCTGAAATCTTCATGGATCAGTCCACGGTGGTTTGGCTCACCCATCATTGATATGTGCACTATGTGCCCGGGCAGGGATATAATGGAGTTCCACAGAGCCTATCCAGCAGCCTTTACTATTCTTGGACCCCAATTTGATTCAGCGATATTCAAGTTGGAAAGGAGGGCAGTCGCACCCATGGGGCCTTGGATTTGTATTTTTCGAAGATGAGGACGACGAAGAGGTAGACGCACAGGATGAAGATTTTACAGAAGAAAGATGACCATGCCGGAGATGCAACCTTGTCCCGAACAAAGTATACTTTCAGCCCCCAGTTCCAAAATATACAACAATATGTTGATGAGCGATTCCAAGGGTTAGCATCTAGGCAAGACCACATGTTTGCTACGCATAATGAATTCAATGCATCTCTAGCAGCCGCCTTTTCCTGACTTAATACTACCAGTACAGACTTTCAGTTTCCAGTTCCACAGCCCTTGCCAGCATTTCTTCCCCGACCGCCTGTTAATGACCAACCTACCGAGGATCCACCGGTCGAGCATGACGCTTGATCGCTCAGGGCAGTCCTCGAACTTTATTGAATTATCCAATGAGGACATTGAATTATTTAAGTTTGGGGGTAGAGTAGTCATTTAGTTAATTAATTTGCATATTAGTTATTTACATTTGCATGTTAGTTAAGTTTTCATGTTAGTTAATTACACTTTAGAATAGAGCATATTGTTATTAGTATATTTACATGAATGGAATAAAAGAAGAAAAAAAATTAAAAAATTAAGAAGAAAAAAAATCACAAAAATACTTGCTTTGCATTTAGGCATATAGGTTGCATGAGTTTAAGCAATGGGTTGGCATATTTTTAGCTCGGCCAATGATAGGATTGGTATTGCATTTTAACTCGAACAAACGTGAAGATTAATGATGAGTTCTGATGTTAATCAAGATGAAAGTCCGATTTTGTCCGAAACTTGTGTAACTGGTTAGCACGTAAAAGTTTAACTGTCTAATCAACTCAGTTTAAGGGGTCACAACTTGTTTCTGGGGGGGGGGAAAATCTTAGTTAAAATTTGATGAAACTACTATATTGACATTAAAGGCTTAAAAGTAAGTAATAGCTTGAGTTTGGGGGAACCAGTGGGGTGAAAGGAACAAAAAGAAAAATATAGAAAGAAAGTAGAAAATGAAGAAAAAGAAGAAAGCAAAAGAATAAACATATGAATTAGTTTGTATCTGTGGCCATTGTTACTTGGATAAGTAAACCCTTGGGGGTGTTTCTACACCTAGCGCCCTAAAACCATCTGGTTTGGGAGTCGTTGGTCGAAAGTTTGCTAAACGGGTAGCATTGAAAAGCCTAATAGATGCAGACATTGCACGGTCTATTGTGAACACGGGATGGAGCGTAAAACGCACCCGTGAATGAGAAATAAGAAAAATAAGCCCTATCTAAAATCCCTGAACTCGGTAATTACTATGATTGTTTGGTTTTGTTATAAATGCAGAATAGTCAAGATATAACTGAAATTTTCCCGCTAAGAAGTATGTATGTGATGTTGTTGAATTGTTGGTGAGTAGAATAGTTAACGAGCACACACACACGACATGAGTGAGGACAGGGTTGGATGGACTGATTGAGTACTATTGAACTGTACATTAAATTTTCCGTATTGTTTGAATATCGTATGATATCTTTGAGGCCTATGTTGAATAACATGTTGATCTATTGCTAAATTCGTAGGTATGTAGGGAGTAGGTCATGCATATATATACATATAGATACATCGTTTGATATTTTTTTAGTTTTATTTTTGTTTTCACTTGAGGACAAGCAAAATCGTATGTTTGGGGGTATTTGATAAGTAGGTTTCATACCTACGAATCGGTATCATTTAAACTTAGGATATCGCTACTTTGAGTATGTTTTAGGTTCTTTTCATGCATGTGTGTGGGTTTTGTGTGCAGGAACTGAGTGGGCAAAGAAGTGGAGGGAACGACAGTTTACAAGCAAAAATGGGCAGGATTACTACAAGCTGCGCCGGGGTGCGCCTCAAAAAGTTAAAATTGCCCTGGGGCGCGTGTACGGTAGACTGGGTCTTGTTGTCTTATCCCGAGTAGGATTGTGTGTAAGGGTTGCTGCAAGTTACTGGTCGTGAATAGACTATATATATGGCTAAAGAGGCTCATATTAGAGAGACTTAGACAATTGGGAGCCTTAGCTTGAGACTTGGACAACAGAGGAGGATTGAAGCAGAGCTTAACCCGACGAATGCAAAGCGAACATGGAGACAAGTAACGACGGAGTTTCATATTCCATTCTTTCTCTATTCATATTTACTTTGTATTTAGAATGATTAATACTCTATGGATTGTTGGATTTTATTCGTTTATAATGAACTAATTTCTTATTTAAGCCTATGACGGATCTTGTTATGTAATGGATAATTAAATAGCCTTTAATTCAGTTTATGAATATTATATTCAGATTATTTGCTATGAGTTGTGCTTAATCTATATAATTGCTTGATAACCAATTATCCGTTATCCCATATGAATTCGAGAGATGACATATGGGATTGGAACTAGCCATAGTGACATATGTTTATGATTTATGCGTAGTTGGGATTCATAATTCATGTATAGGATAGAGATATCTATGCATCATATGTAATTCGTTGTGAACTTGATATTAAACCTCATTTAATTATAATTCACATAGAGATATAGTGAATTAGTTATTTAAGGTGTCTTTCTTAATTCTATCATCTGTGGATTTAAGTTAGTATGGATGTAATGCATTGAGAGATGGTTATATCTGCTTTAGTGTTCTTGATTAATAATCTGGAGTAATTGATGTAAACTGAAGGAAAGGATATTATTTGAAGTGAAATAATAAGTGAAGTTGTAGGCTTAATTCTCTAAAACTTGTTAAAATCTTGAGTTAGTGTTAAAATTGGTTTAAGTAGTAATTTAGTTAGAAAATCATCTTTTAATCAGTAGTTTGATAAAGCTGAAATAATATAAAATTGGTACTTATTTGATTAAATAAGAATTATTGTCTCTGTGGTCACGATATCTGATCTTATCAGTATATTACTTGTTGACCACGTACACTTGCGTGTAGCGCGTATAGAAAATACCCAACATCCTGTACATAACAAAAATAGATGATCTAGTATGTACAGGAAAAACAAAGCTAGTATACGGACCCAAAGATAAACGGGACAACAGTGCCAACATGGCATCTCTCTCTGAAGATGGAGGAGCAGCTGAAAGCGCAATACCCTCAGCCTCCATACGGGCCAAAACATCTACAACCATCTGTATAGTGGCACTGTGATCATCAATATAAACACTTATCTCGGCAACCAGACCATAAGTATAAGATCGGAGAGCAGTACTATCGGCAATGTGGAAATCTCAGGAAGCTATGGCCTCATCCCTCTCCACAAAAGCAGCATCCCTGGCAATCAAAACCTCCTCAACCTCCTCAATGGCTGCGTCTCTGGCAGATCGGATCTCAACCTTCTCTACAAAAACTGCATCTCTAGCAATTAATGTCTCCTCAATCTCAATAAAAATAGTGTCTCGAGAAGATCGAGCCTCATCTCTCTCAACCAATGTTATATCCTAAGTGGCTCGAGCCTCATCTCTCTCAGCAAAAGCTATATCTCTGCCAGACAGGGTAGTCAATATCAGCACCCTAGCCTGATCTCTCTCGAAGGTCATCCTAGCTAGTAAATCTGCCAAAGCTGGGTCTGTCCTGGCAGGAATGATTGGCGGGTCCGCTGACTAAGGCTGCTGTCAGAACCGTGAACAACTCATCCTCCGTAGGAGAATCAGGATCCTCTATAGGCTCCTCCTCATCTGAATCCACAACCGGAGCTGACTGAATGAATGCAGCTGAGGCTATATCGGTCTCCAACCATGCTGAGTACTTTGCAGAACGATCCGGATGGCTAGTAGAGAAATCAGCCTCTCCCTATGAGTCCAACACTCATAAATCTGAATCAGGTAGGCTAACGATATAGAAGAACCTGACATCCGCTGATCCATGGCCCCCTCAAACTGATGCAAGCTCTAAAACTGATCAAACTGACCCATAACGGCCAGAGGATGGTAAGTGGTCACCCCCTCAATCCCGCTAGAGGCAAGTAGTCCATGCCAGATGCATGGGTGATAAAGCTATAGGGGGAGACTAGCCCAGAGCAGGGCAGAATCAAAAAAGGATGCACAATATCGGATAGAAAAGCTGACCATATCTCTACATCTGAACACTCCGCCGGCTGAAAGGAATATGACATAGCTATATCACGGGTAAAACAATACCCCTGGTGTCTGAAAAAGTCAATCGGGAGCAAGTGGGACATGAGCCACACGTAAAACAAGACATAGCTACCTCTAAAAAAACCCCTCTGGATGGGTACAAAAATAGGTAGCTAACCTCAGTGTCTTAGCCAATATCATTGGCAGAATGGTGCAACCTTGTCTAAGGGTCCGAACCACGACCATCAATCCGACATCCAAGTGGTTTAAGGGTAGTGGCATATAAACGTAGGCCACGATGCACATCAACAAGACATTTACACGGGCGAGCTGCCACTCATTTACCGAAGTGATAAAATCCCCAGAATACCGCTCATAGCTGTCTAGCTGGCCGAAGCGATCAATCAGAAAGTCTATGGATATCACATGTCCAGCAATAATCTCCACAGTGATAACTTGGCGTCTCAGACCCGACATAGTCATAAATGGTCTTCGCATGTCACTGATGGCTGTACGAGTGCAAGGCAGATCCAGTGCCAAGCTTGTAAGATGCTTATACTCCTCTAAGGTAGGAGTCGTCTCGTAAAGCCCAAAATGAAAAACCTGTCGATCAGGTATCCAGCATGATAAGAGGCTATCCACAAACCCATACAGAACTTGGAAACCTAGAAGGGCTAGAGAATGCCCTAGCATCTGGTCTACTATCCCTTTGGCTATGAGGGGCATACTGTCATACCACGACTGCAATGAAGATGCCACCAAGGATGGCGGCGAGTGCTCAATATGGCTGACGGTGGACGACGACATCTGTATCACCGTATCATAAGACCATCCATGGGTCAAATCTGAACTCATCTATCTAAGTGCATATCCATGACATAATACATGCATAATGACAACGATAAATATGATGCAATAGATAGGAAATATCATATATAACTAGAATAAACTATCTACTGCAAGCATCATCTTTATCTTCTAATAAAGTTTTAAAAAAAAGTATAGGGATATGGGGCACAACCCCCCTCAACTACTAACAGTGGCCTATCAAAATGGGGCATAACGGCCCACAGCCAAAATAGTGGCTGACCAAAAGATATAGCTACAATAGCTATCCAAAAAGACCCAAAATATCTACACTCAGGTGGTTAACTTGCTCTATCTCCTCCGTGGACACAAAGTCTCGGCCATCAGGAATGTCGGGGCGGTACAAGGGAGGATCAGCCCCTGTATAACTGCTGGAAAATGGACCTGTGGAAGGGCCCTCTCCGGAGCTGGATGGATCAAAAGAAGATGCCTCTAATGGATCTCGGCCAAGATGCCTGATGAACAAATGAGCTCTCTCCAATTGCTGGGTCAGTCCTGTAATCTGGTCCAAATGAGTAGGCTCCCTGAGGCAAGCTATCCAGTCTGTCATCTTTACAGACTCCGACACTATGTTTACTATAAACTAGGTGGCATGAGTCTGAGCCCCAATAGTGCAAGGACTTTACCAGCTGCTGAATGCCTCCTAGCTGTATGGACCCTCTGACAGGGTGAAGCCATCTATGCCCTCCATCAAAATATCTGTGAGCGGCTGAACTAGTGGCTAATGGTGCCAAGCAGGTGGAACAATGGGAATGCGGATCTACCCCGTGACGCTTCTGATAGCACGCTCTCCTAAATAGAGCTCCCAACCTCCCTCTGTTAAAAATGGGATTCTGCGGGTAGATAATGCATACTCCCGACTAGTGGGGAAGCCTCCCTCAAACATGACTGTCAAAAAATCTGAGGTATACGGTACCCATGATATCGATCCTGCTGTCTAAAGCTCAAGCTGAAGGCGGGAATGGGTGAAACCCTCAGCAATAGGGACCTCCGTCAGAGTGGAGTGGTGCCAATGCCGTCCCCGAGGATAAGTCTCCAGGCCTAAAGTAGTAGCAGGACGAAGGCAAGGAAGCCTCTCATATGCCCAGAACTGGCTATGTAAATATCAAAAATCCTCAGTGACCAAGACTGACAAATGTAAATACAGAAATTAAAAAGGTATAAGAAAGATGTACTCACCAGTAGGAATGGGTAGAACCCTAACCAAGCCTCCATCACACCCTCCGAGCGCATGCGCATACCTCAGAGAAAATAAGCAAAGGTATAGGTACCCCAATCAAAGTCACTAAGGCGCTCTACATATCAAGTGGCGCTAACCAGGGCAAAGGACACCGTCGCAGAGTTGTCTGCCAGAAAATAACCCCTGATGATCACCAGAAACAATAGCCATAGGATGCGATCCCTAACCCTCTGATCATCAGGCAGAGGCTCAAACAAAGCCCCACTATGAGCATCTACGCTCAAGGGACCAGATCGGACCGTCCGACCCTTGATCGCCGTTGTAGGAACTCCCAGCAAGGATCGAATGATAGTGGGTGTAATGACAGCCACGACAGGCACTGGCTCACCCTCGAACTCTATGCCGGTGATGAACCTCCAGTCCATAGGGGTCATCATCACCTCACAGTCCAACAAGTGGAGGGACTGAGTCTAGTGAAACCAGTGCTCAGACAAAGCCCACATAAAACCTCAGGGGCAATGACAGGGGAAGAATAAAAAAGAACGCCTAAAACCCCAGGTGTCAACAATGTCCCTGTAGTCCTGGTGCAGAGTGTGATATAGGGAATGCACATTAAACTAGTTCCCTCGAGGCTGCATAAAGCCCGGAACCTGCATCAAAAGCCAACCTATGTCAAAAACCTATGCCCCGAGAATGGAAAAAGGAAGAAAGAAAATCCAGAAATAGAAAAAGCTTCAGTCACCTCATTAGTATGGAGGAACCTCGAGGGATGACGACTTAAATCTCCCAACAGATCCTGGACTGGCACAATAATGTTTGGAAGCTCCACACGTGGAGCCTGAGCTGGGGCAGGAGCGGCAAATGGAGCATCCTCGTCATCTATATCTACCGGCGGCTCATCCTGGGCCGGATGAATCACTGACTCAGCTAACCTACGAGGCGGACGAGCTGGCCGTGGCTGAGGGACATCGGAGGCTCTCCTCCGTCTAACTCCTGAAACAACCCGGCTAGCACTCTCGGGTCTATTTCGGTCCATTGCCAGAATAAAGTCTCCAAATCACCTCAGAAAGGGTGTGGTAAGCCTAAAACCTGTGGCTTATTAATTTAAATCAGTACTTTATGCATTTCTAAGTCCTAAAACATGCATGGGTCAGTCAAAAATCCCAGTAGAGTAAAAACTGCATGTTTTTCAAAAACTAAATCCTAAAAAATGCATGGGTCAGTCAAAAATCCCCAGTAGAGTCAAAACTGCATATTTATTAAAAGCTCGGGATTTTGGAATTTAATTTGCCAGAGTCTCCTTTGTATAATGGATTGTCCGCATGCACACAAGCTTGTGTAGGTGGCCATTCAGTAGCACACCTTCCCAAAAGCAGGAACATTTCATATTTATGAAAACAAAATCAAAAATAAACTTCACATGGTAGCCAAATTACCATGGACATCTTTGAGTTAAAAATCCAGGCTCACTAGACCTCAAAAAGGATGAGTAAACTGATCAAAAAGAGCAAAAATTGATTGTATCAGAATCTGAACTTTCTTACATCAAAACATGCATTGCAGTAAAATATGCATACTTATGAAGTCAGAAAGTTTTAGCAAGTCATATAAGCATACATTTTTGATACATTGTGTTCAAAAGCACCCTACGTGGTTTACATACTTCTAACGGTCAAAACTTGAAAAGAAAGGATCTAAATGTTACCTGAGATGTACAGAACGCGTAGCCGCTGACAAAATCTAAAAAAAGTTGCCTAAACTCTATAGATCTGAAAAAGAAAATCAGATTCCGTTTGAAACTCGACACTGAAAATGAACATATGAGCTCGCCGCTGCATATTTTAAAAACACAGGAAGGAGCGGCCCCACCCTCGGAAGTCGCACCTCTATTTGTGTCTCCCTAGGGTGGGCCCCACTCCCTCTGACTCAGTTCGATTAGAGTTGAAACGAAGTTTATATGAGCTGAAAAGTCAAATCTGAGAAAAAATCGCTACGCGATTGAGCGGTTTGTCCTGAAATCTCGCTTTTAAGCAGCGATATACTGACAGAAAGAGGAACTTCCTGAAAGCCATTGGTATTCATCCCGAAGTAATGTTCGGGGACCAATGATGAAAACTGCTAAAAAATTACGAAGAATTGCCACTTTCAAAGCATCGGGTACAGACCGGTGACAGTTCAGCCGTTGGCTCAACCCCAAGCGACGTCTCAACCGTTGGTACAACCCCAGCGAAGTGTCGGGTACTGACCGATGATAGTTTAGCCGTTGGCACCACCCCAGTGAAGCGTTGAGTACTGACAATTGACAGTTCAGCCATTGGCTCTACCCCAGTGAAGCGTCGGGTACAGAACGGTGACAGTTCAGTCGTTGGCTCAACCCCAGCGAAGCGTCGGATACAGACTGGTGACAGTTCCGCTGTTGGCACAACCCCAGCAAAGCGTCGGGTGCAGACTGGAAACAGTTCAGCCGTTGGCTTAACCCCAGCGAAGTGTCGGGTACAGACTGGTGACAGTTCAGCCGTTGGCACAACCCTAGCGAAGCGTCGGGTACTGACCGATGATAGTTCAGCCGTTGGCACAACCCCAGCGAAGCGTCGGGTACTAATCGATGACAGTTCAGTCGTTGGCACCACCCTAGTAAAGCGTAGGGTACTGACCGGTGATAGTTCAGCCATTGGCTCAACCCCAGCAAAGCGTCGGGTACAGACCGGTGACAATTCAACAGTTGGCTCAACCCCATCAAAGCGTCTGATACAGACCGGTGATAGTTCTGCCGTTAGCTCAACCCTAGTGAAGCATCGGGTGTAGATCGATGACAGTTCAGCCGTTGGCTCAACTCCAACGAAGCATCGGGAATGATCCGGTGGTGAAAACAGTATATCAATCTATCCCCACAAAGGACAGATGATGGAATCTGTTATACACATCCTCAGAAGGAGCACCAAGAAGGATTGGTGATTCAACCTCCATTGACCAATTACCAGTGCAAATTATCGTCGAGATATGCATCGGGAGCACCCGTTGAAGTAACTCGGTGGCAGAGATATCCCCAGCTGAGGAGCCTTTAGAAATGTACAATGGCATCAGCCGAAGGGAAACATGGTTTAGGGAGAGTATTGACAGACGTGGGAAACCATTGGTCTCAAACCAAGGTAGCATCAATAATGTCATCCCCATCAGAGTCGACAAAGCTATCACGGATAACGTCATCCCCAGCAGAAAGTGAAAAAAGCATTCTGTTATAGCTTAAATCTGATATCCTACCAGTAACCGCCTGACAGTGCTGCCCCAATGGTTATCATGAATGACGGTATCCCCAGCAGAGAGTGAAGTGAACATTCAATGATAATCCTAACCCTTTGCAGGTATCTAACATTCATCACATATCATCCCATGCATTGCCTTGTCTTTGCATTTGCATTTCTAGTGTCTAGCAATCTTTATCATGTTCATTACATTGCGTTGCATGAACATGATAAAGAGGGGCATCTGTAGACACTTGAAATTTTGTTTCCCTGTTACTAACCCTGTAGGAGGGCAAAATTATCTTATCAACTCAACCCCGGTCTCAATACCGGGCCATCAAATCAACCCCGGTCTCAACTCGGGAGGTATAGGTCAGCCCCGGTCTCAACCCGGGAGGTACAGGTCAGCCCCGGTCTCAACCCGAGAAGTACATGTCAGCCCCGGTCTCAACTCGAGAAGTACAGGTCAGCCCCGGTCTCAACCTGAGAAGTACAGGTCAGCCCCGGTCTCAACCCGGGAGGTAAAGGTCAGCCCCGATCTCAACCCGAAAAGTACAGGTTAGCCCCGATCTCAACCCGGGAGGTACAGGTCAGCCCCGGTCTCAACCCAGGAAGTACAGGTCAGCCCCGGTCTCAACCCAGGAGGTACAGGTCAGTCCCGGTCTCAACCTGGGAATTGCAGGTCAGCCCCGGTCTCATCCTGGGAGGTACAGGTCAGCTCTAATCTCAACCCGGAAGGTACAGGTCAGCCCCGGTCTCAACTCGGGAGGTACAGGTTAGCCCCGGTCTCAACCTAAGAGGTACAGGTCAGCCCCAGTCTCAACCTGGGAAGTACAGGACAGCCCTAGTCTCAACCCGAGAAGTACAGGTCAACCCCGATCTCAACTCGGGAAGTACAAGTCAACCCCGGTCTCAACCCGGGAGGTACAGGTCAGCCCCGGAAGGTACAGGTTAGCCCCGGTATCAACCCAGGAGGTACAGGTCAACCTCGGTATCAACCCGAGAAGTATAGGTCAGCCCCGGTCTCAACCTAGGTGGTACAGGTCATCCCCGGGAGGTCGGGTCAAGCCTCGGTCTCAACCCGGGAGGTCAGGTCAACTTTTGAAACAATCCTAGAACCTTATAACATCTCTAGAGGAAAACCTGGAAGGGCCAAGTCAGCCTTAGAGATAACCCTGAGGACAACAGAATCGGCTGGGATCCAAACCTTGGAGACAACCCCGGGAAGTCAGCCGAAGGCCATGCCAACACTGAAAGCAACCCCGGGAGGGGCAAAATGGTTATTTTACCAACTTGAAGCCAATTCTATCAAACTCAAGCCTGAATTGATGCCACCAAGGTCAGAAAGAACCATAACGATGATCCCGAGTGGAAACAGCGCAAGACAGCTTAACGGATAAACTGCGAGGAATCGAAGACCTGGTTATGAACCCATCTTATTGAACTCGAAAAAGGTTTACTCTCATGTCAGTGCGACACTTTTGGGGAGGGCTTTCCGAAAAGGTATAGCACTCCTCAAACGGACGCTCCGATCAAAAGTTAAAAAGTTTCGAATCTGACCTCGCGTTACTCGGAGTGCACGTACTTCGATGCAATGGGACCCGCCATATGGGCCCTGCCACGTTGGCCCCGCCATGTGGGTTATCTTCCCAGTCCCGGTTCGACTATTTTCTGTCTATATTTAACTATATATATACTAACTTTTCAATTCTGTCAAGCCCGGATGTCAAATCCGAGGTAGTTTACTGCTTTTATATATATAATTATATATATATATATATATTATTTATATTTCAGTCTGGCCTGGATTATTCTGTCAGCCTTTTTACTGCTTTTATAAATATATATATATATATATATATATATATATATATATATATATATATTATATTTGGGCAAATGATAGAATGTCCGTCGCCCTTTACCGCTTTTCTATATATATATATATATATATACATTCTGTCCAGCCTGGATCATTCCGTGGATACAGCTTTTATAAATATATATATATATTTATATTTTTTCTATTCCAGTCCGGGCATCGGAGTGAAACCAACCGCCCTTTACAGTTTTTATATATATTTCTATTCTGTTCAGCCTGAATCATTCCGTGGCTTTAATACTGCTTTTATAAATATAAATATATATATATATATATATATATATATATATATATATATATATATATTTTCATTCCAGTCCGGGCATCAGAGTGAAAACCCACCGCCCTTTACAGTTTTTATATATATTTCCATTTTGTTCAGCCTAGATTACTCCCTGGCTTTTTACAGATTATATATATATATATATATATATATATATATATATATATATATATATATATATATATATATATATATATTTACATTCCAATCCGGGCACCGGAGTGAAAACTCATCGCCCTTTATAGCTTTCGTATATATATATATAATTATATATATATATATATATATATATATATATATTGCTTTATTCATTTTCTATTAAATTGTTGCTTTAAATATTCATTTGATATGAATAGGCACTGACATTTCTGCGGGCGAACTAGATTTCTTTAAATCTCGCCAACTCTAGCTTTTAAACGGTTCAAAATAGGTCCAGACAGAACCGGGTAGCTAGAATGGCTGAGATTTATTTAAATCTAGCATTTTTCTAGTTTAAGTTATAAAAGCTACCTCACGGCCCTTAGATCTCTATCTAGTGGGAACGAGATGCTTCAGTTATATGCGAGCCAGGATTTACTGATGAATCCTTGGTTCTGGAGACATCTGGATGTGAATATATATTTTTGTACATATGTGAGTTATGCATGTTTTATTGGCTTCCCTCTGTGAGCCTAGGAATCGTGGGATTCAAGATCAAACTGATTAGAATCTAATTCCCACGATGGACAAACTCCACTTTACAAATATACCCTGTCGATTTTTCTGTAAAAAATGTACATCCAAAAGACATTAAAATGGTTATCCGGGTTTAAGGTCTCAATATAATGAGAAAATGATTTGTCGTGTCAGAGTCACTCCGATGACTATCATGCCCATGAGACGACCGACACTTGTATATATTCTGTGGTCGAGGATGCTTCGCAGCCTGACAATCAACATTCAAATTGAGCCAAAACGCTGAAAAGATAGAACTGAAGTATCGATAGGTTTCAATTCCTATGTTAGCGCAAGGGTTTGACAAAATCAACCTTTCAAAACATCATTTTAATAATCTTGTCTAAAAAAGAGACTTTTGCAAATCAAATCAAACCCTTCATATATAGGTTCAACGAAGCTTGTCCATGCTTCCAATTAATCAAATATAGGCCCAATTTCTTTCATCATTCACACACACACATTGTAGATTTAAAAGGGAAATATTGAAAAGAAGCGGTACCGTGTTTACACGGGAGTTGTGGGGTGCCTAACACCTTTCCCACACTTAATCAAGCCCCCGAACTCAAAATTTTGGTTTCAAAGATCAAGTTTCGATAGTGTCCAGCAATTGGGCCTCCTTTTAAACAAACTCGATTGAGTTGGTACAACCATTTCAAATCTACCAATTGGCGACTCTGTAAAACGTTCAAATCGTCAACATGATACATGTTGGCCTTTTCCTAAAAAACTCTTCAAAACCTTTTTCACAATAAAAAGAATAAGGGTGGACAAAACTTAGGAAGAGAGAAAGATCCGGGTTAGACCCGACCCGAATTTTTTCACGACGTCGACACTAGTATCCATAGTTTCTGATCGAGACACAAGATTCACTTCACGATTTTGGGTTAGCTTGCAGAAAGCTATGGGCATAAATTTACGATTCAGTTCTGCATATCATCCTCAAATGGACGGACAGTCGGAAAGGACTATTCAAACTCTTGAAGATCTATTGAGACTCTGTGTTCTAGAACTCAAAGAAAGTTGGGACAAATACTTACCATTGGTGGAATTCTCCTACAAAAACAGTTATCAAGTAAGTATAGGCATGGCTCTATTCGAGGCGTTGTATGGACGAAAATGTTGTTCTCCAATATGTTGGGACGAGGTGGGTGAAGCAACATTGTTGGGACCAGAGTTAGTACGTATGACTACGGAAAAGATTCAAATGATCAGGCAACGTATACGAATAACACAAGATCAACAAAAGAGTTATGCTGATCTTCATCGAAGAGACGTAGAATTTAATGTCGTAGACCATGTATTGTTACGGGTTGCTCCATGGAAAGGAGTTACGAGATTCGAAAAGAGAGGAAAGCTCAACCCATGATTTATTGGTCCATTTGAAATTCCCGATCGAGTAGGAACTATGGCATATCGACTCGCCTTACCACCAAGTATGTCTCGTGTTCATAACGTTTTTCACATATCCATGCTACGTAAATATGTGAAAGACCCAAACCACATTATTGAATTAGAACTAGACGAGATAGCCGAAGATTTAACGTATGAGGAGGTACTTGTCAAGATCTTGGATAAGAAGGAACATGTTCTATGCTCAAAGGTTATACCTCAAGTCAAAGTTTTATAGAGAAATCATGATATTAAGGAAATGACCTGGGAGTTAGAATCTAAAATAAAAGCAAGGTATCCTCACCTCTTCGAAATTCCAAGTACGTACGTCAATTTCGAGGACGAAATTTTATAAGGAGGAGAGGTTGTAAGACCCCAACTTTTTATATTGAATAAGATTTAATTTCCTCTATATATTATTTTAAATAGTAAGGTGTGGATTTGATAAATGTGATAATTTATGGGTGCTATATGCAAACTTTACAAAGTAAGCAAGTGGTCATAAAATATTCGTTGTGTCGGAGAATATTCTTTTTATCGGGGAATAGTCGTACGACGGTGCAATAATTGGTTGACCCCATAACGGAATAATTGTCGGATATAGAAAGCGCCAAGAATAACCTTTTTATAAGAATAACGACAAAACTTTTACCGTTAAACTGTTAAAATACCCGGTGATAAAAGAATAGTAATACGCGTTGTTGCACTGTAGCACACGGTATTGCATAGTAATTTTAATTATTGATTCTTACGTAAGAAGTCATTCATTCAATAATTGTTATAGTAATTACTGTTCAATATTTTAGATTATTGATTCAATAATTTCTACATTGATAATTGCATAATATTTTATATTATTGATTCAATAATTGCTACATTGATAATTACATATTATTTTATATTATTGATTCAATAATTGCTACATTGATAATTGCATAATATTTTATATTATTGATTCAATAATTGCTACATTGATAATTACATAATATTTTATATTATTGATTCAATAATTATCACAGTAACCACTACACAGTATTTCACATTATTAAATCAATAACTCATATTATTTAAATGATATTATTAGATAGCATTATTGACAATGTCTAGAAAGTTCTGTCGAGGAAAGGGATTAGGTTATATAATTGTGCGCTAATAAGGATAAATTCTTATCAGAAAGCCACATCTTTCCCGGGAACGACCTGGTTGTCAATATTATGATTTTGTAATATTAATTGTGATTAATAATTGATTGTTGATAACTATGATAAGTAAATATTTATTCAATTTTGATATGAATGGAGGAATTTTTAGCATGAGACATTTGTTGAAAGTTGACATTTTATCTTCTCCGATAAAATATTTATATATTATTATAATATTACATTATAATAGTATAATGTGACAATATAATAGTATAATTTTATAATTTAAATGGTAACATTATTATAATAAATTCATGGCATAAAAATTAAATGAGGTGGAAGTGAGCAAATTGAATTTAAATTCTTTTAATAATTATAAATATTTTTAATATATATATATATATATAAGCATGTGGGAAATGACTTTAGAGTTCCATTGTCAAAAGAAGTATGCTGCAGATTGTTCAAAAGTGGGGTGTTGGGAAAATCCTCCGTAGGTCATTTTGTCAACATTGGTGTTCTGACATTTTCCTATAAATAGGTTGCTTAGTTAAGAAATAAAAATCACACCAGTATCAGAAAATTCTTTCTCTATACTATTGAGCGTATTTCTTGTGAGTATAAGGATATTTTGAGTGTGGATAACAGTGCAAGATTTTCTCAACATAATCTTCGATATTCCAGTCAGATCTAGTATTCTACTAAGGTAAAGGATATTATTTTTCTCGTAAATGATGTTATTTTCTTTCAATATTCTTAAAGAATATTTTTTTTCATATTCCATATTATGAAAGTGATAATATTTCATTTCATATTCCTAAATTTAAACTTACAATGGTAAGTATTGCTTCTATAATTCCTGAAATGATTAGAAATTCCTTGAGTTTTGCGCTTCATCTAATATTATTTCACCAGAATATTGGTCAGAACTTTCTTATAAAATTTTTACCTTTTCATATCGGGGTACTATTCATACAGTACTATTCATTCATACGACACTATTCATACATACGGTACTATTCATGAGTACTATTCACAACGAAATTAAATTTTCTTTTCTTTGTCCATGTTATCTGTTATGGATCTTATTCTTGAAATTGGATTCATGTTTTGATCTTCATATTGATAATTTAAATATTCTTGAACTCTGGATAAATTGAATTATAAATCTTTAATATTTATCATTGATCTCACTTGATTCGCTCTTAATATCATTGTCATAATTCTCAAACTTAAATTGTGGTGAAAGTTATCTTTGGCTTGTAGTGCAAAGATGAACTGTTGATTGATGAATATCTTTGGCCCTTAGTGCAAAGATGAGCTGTTGATTTATGAATATCTTTGGCTCGTAGTGCAAAGATGGACATGTGTTTGGCATGATCATGAACATTAGTGATACAAATGAATATCTTTGGCCCGTAGTGCAAAGATAAATTATTGATTTGAAATATTTTTTGATTGGTGTTACAGGGATAAAATATTGATGGACTTTTAAATCATAGAAGATAGGAGACATCATTCTCTACTTGACTCTTCTAATGGATTGCTATTTCCGCTGCAGTTGTTGATCTAAAACTTGTTGTCCATAATATTTTATCTGATTTGTTGAAGGCTAACGATAATTTATTCTTCATTATCTTAGTCCTAATATTCTTTATTGTGCTAGTTGAGCTTACCCTTTTCTTTCATTGTTCTCTTCAGGAAATGAGAATATAGCTGGGACTAGCCGGGAAATGGAATGATGGTCCAAGTTAGTCCTATAGTAGTCCTCACTATTTGTAAAATAGTATGATAATAATTGTAATAAGGACTTATTTGAGTGTTTATATTTTTATATTATAGACGATCTGTATTGAAGCTCACAGTTGTATGGTCGTATTTTGCACGATCGTTTAATATAATAAGATTTGTATTTGGATTCTGTATCATGTATTTGGCGACTCAGAATGGGTTGTGTGGACCTATTTTAGGGGCATCACAAATATCTTCAATCACTGCCATAACTTGATCACCTCCTGATTCGGCACATCCCTCGAGGATGCTCAAACTAGACCCGTTGATACAATGGATGAGCTCTTAATTTATTGATTGGATGTCTTCCCCAACACCCTCACCTCATTTTTCTTGAATTTTTCCTTCATCCTTTTCATGGGTCTGAGATATTTTGTTCTTGAATTTTTCCTTACACTGTGGTTGTATTTCTTGCAAGAAACTTTCCTTTTTGAGTTTTTCTTCATTGTTAAGGATCAATATTTCCTCCTCATCATCCAGGAGGGTTGAATCAAGAATGTGGTTGCTAACTTTGGGCAACAAGATTTTTGTCAGTGGCAGTGGAATCTCCTGAGGGGATTTTCCTGTTTCCTTCACCCATCCCTAAATTACGATCGGTCCACCTTGTGTTCCGTCAAGATTGGTGATCATAGTCGTCATTTCCTCTGAACTGTCTGTTTCTGGTGGAAATCTTAAACTCTTCATTTCCTTTTTACCTTTTCTGGTCGTGAGAATTTCTATCTTCAGCTCTCCATTTTCAATGATATTTTGGATTTTGTGTTTAAGAGCCCAACATTTCTCGGTTGCATGTCCAGGTGAGTTAGAATGGTTGAGACATATCTTGGTGGGATCATATCTCTTTATCCCTGGATCTGTAAGAGGCAGCAACTCCGTAATCTTTCCTTCGCTTATCAGAAGATGTAACACTTCTTCCTTTGATTTGTTTAGAGGGGTGAAGGGTTGGTCTCTGGTAGATGCTGTTTGATTTTCTTCTTTGAGAATTCGCATTCCTCTGAGCGCTTTTTCCACTGGCGAGATCTTTTAGTAATTTTATCATTCTGCTTTTCCTGCACTTTCAGCCTACTTTGATCTTCTTCAGTCAGTTGTATCATCTAAGAGGGATAGGCTTGCATTCTGGCTAACCTCTTCATTTTCATGGTTTTTAGATAATTAATTTAAAACATGCCTTGTAGCCTGATGTTGGCGCACTATCAGGTTGGCTACATAAGTTACTTGATGCTGGATCATCTCTAATTCTTGTCTTACTATCGTACTCTCCTCCGGATCTTCCCATCCTATGATGTTTTTTCTGCTCCTTTAGGGGTATTCTTCCATCCTTCGTATATACTTATGATTTGGATCCTTTCTGATGCTTCATGACCAAATCATGTTCACTCCCTTCGTATTGTGTTGCGAAAGAAGGTCAGTGTTGACATTTGGCTGGTCAGGTCGTTTGACCACAATATCGCCACTTCCTCAATATTAATTAGAGAAGAATGTATGTATAATACAGCCAGATGAATTTGTTTCAAAGATTGGAGCAAATCATGTATGAGAGCTACAACGATCCATTTATGGATTGAAGCAGGCTTCTCGAAGATGGAACGTCCATTTTGATGAGACAATCAAAAGAGTTTGATTTTATCAAAAACGAGGATGAACCTAGTGAGTACAAAAGGTCAGTGGGAGCGCTGTGACATTCTTGGTATTATATGATGATATATTACTTATAAGGAATGACATACCAATGCTATAATCAATAAATGTAATGTTGTCTAAACATTCCTTCATGAATGATTTGAGAGGAGCATCCTATATTTTAGGGATAAAGATCTATATAGATAGATTTAAAAAGATGCTTAGCTTGACCCAAAGAACGTATATTCATTCGATGCTAAAGGGGTTTAGCGTGAAAAACTCCAAGAAATATCTCATGTTGATGAGCCATGGAGTGTATCTCTCTTGATTGTCCCCAAAAACTCTTAAAAAGAGAGATTGCATGAGTTACTATTATGTATGTATTTAAATGTACGAGACTTGATGTTGATCAGTCATATTCTGGAGAAAATCACTGTAAGACAGTGAAAAATATCCCAAAGTACTCAACCAGAACTTAGGATGTAAGGTGGGTCTGATTAAAAACTAAAGGGC
This sequence comes from Panax stipuleanatus, assembly GCA_020205555.1. Lineage (NCBI taxonomy): Eukaryota > Viridiplantae > Streptophyta > Magnoliopsida > Apiales > Araliaceae > Panax > Panax stipuleanatus. The sequence goes on from CM035120.1 coordinate 20,336,683, forward strand.
TATAAAGACTCAAGTTTTTCAGACTGACCAAGAAGACATCAAATCCACTTTAGGGTAAATAGTTACCTTGAACGGTGGTGCAGTGAATTGGAAAAATTCCAAACAACAAAGAGTTGTTGATTTAATGACAAAGACAAAGTATATAACTATAAATGAAGCTATAAAGTTGGTTGTTAGGATGGAAAAGTTTTTTATAGAACTAGGAATAGTTCATAAGTCTCATCTAAGATCTAAACATAAGTTACGACACTTTCATTTGATTAGAGAATTATTGAAAGATGAGAAGTCACTATAGAGATAGTGGACTCTCAAGAATAACATTGCATATCCATTTATTGAAGTTTAATCCAACAACAGAATGATCGTCACTTAGAGAAGATGAGAATTAGATACCATGACTATTAGATTTAGTGTAAGTGGGAGATTGAAAGTATTATGCACACAAGCCAATCATATTTGATATGATGTAGCATATACTTTGTAATTTTATTCATTTATTAATAAAAGAATTAATTTATTAAATGCATTTTACTTTATCTACATGGTGATGTTATACTATATGTGATAAACCCATAGTTTTAAGCAATGTTTTTAGAATCACGATGATGGTCATACTAATTAGATTTAAATTCTTAGATAACTTAAAACTAAAATTATTCCTAATAGTTAGATTACTAAAAAGGGGATTAGTGAATCCGGATAGATTGGTACATACTTTTCTTGCCCTTAGGAATGTGATGATTGATCTTATAATCATTTGTGTGGAGACACTAAAGCAAGTATGTAGGTGCTTATTGGAGAACAAGTTCACTGAACGTAGCTCGCTATAGGAATACCTAATAGAGTTTTACTTGTCTGTCGATAGGAATTCCTCTAGTGATAGTACCACAAGTGATCCTTGGACTTGAGATCATCATAGTATCTTATGTATGATGATTTATACTTTGACACATCCATTATGACCCTTATGATTGGGTGTAATAAGTTATATATGGAGATAATGAATGATCAATAAAGAATCTACCGCTTCTAGTAAAAGAAGAGATATGTTCTATGTGATTCAATAAATGACAACTCAGGAATCCTTGGCCAAGGTGGAATGAAATTAGAAAGGAGTTTTTAATTTGCATTATTTGAAGTTGTGCATTTGAGAATCAAAATACATATAATTAAATAAAATAATACTTAACAGTAATTCTATGTCTTATATTTAATTGAGACATTGTATGGTAGAAGGATTGAATTGTACAGTAACTATTAACTAAAATATTTTTTTATGATTAATGTTAAAATCTATATTATCTGAAAAGTCGTTGATCGCTAAGGAGGCTTATCCTTATTGTAGAATAAATTTTATTTATTTAAATAAATTATTAGTTTAATTTATTTATTTAAATAAGATTAGAATTGTTCTAATTGATTTATTCACAATCGGTTTAATATGGAGAACCTAAAGGGTCACACCATAAAAGGAAGAATATTTATTTAAAAATCAAATGGCATAATCGTAATAATAAGTTAAGTGTATTTAATTTAATCTATGATGATATAATAAATTAAATAGCTTAATATTTATTATTTATTAATTTGGAAATATTAAATATAAATTAATAAGAGGAGTCTTATTATTATTATTACTATTATTATTATTTAATTACTAAAGGAGTTTAGGAATTAATTAATAAGATACTATCTCTCTCATATATATTCGTAATAAGATTAGGAGGCTACTTAATTAAAAGAGTTTAATTATACCCAATAGGATTAGGAAGCCTAATTAATTAAAAGGGTTTAATTAATTAATATGAAATCCTAATCCTAAATAGTTTAGGAGGGTTGCCTACATCTATAAAAAAGAAAGTCTTATTATGAAACAAGGTTAGACATTTAATTTCAAGAGTTGGGAGAGCACTTCTTTTTTAGAGAGAAGAAAACTAGGGTTTAGCAAAACACCATTCTTCTTGAGTAAACATTAATCCTTTCTGGATCACTGTAGACACCTGAAATTTCGCGTTCTTGTTACTAACCATGCAGGAGGGCAAAATCATCTTTGTCCTCCTGGTCACTACACCGGGATGTTAAGTCAAAACCCGGCAACACCGGGATGTCAAGTGAATCCTCGGTGACCATACCGAGATGTCAAGCAGCCCCGGTGAAAACCCCGGGATGTCTAGCTCAACCTCGGTCACTACACTGGGATGTCAGGTCAAACCCCGACAACATCGGGATGTCAAGTGAAGCCCCGGTGACCATACTAGGATGTCAAGCAGCCCCGGTGACAACCCCGAGATGTCAAGCTCAACCCCGGTCACTACACCAGAATGTCAAGTTAAACCCCGACAATATCGGGAGGTCAAGTGAAGCCCCGGTGACAATACCGGGATGTCAAATAGCCCTGATGACAACCCCGGGATGTCAAGCTCAACCCCGGTCACTATATCGGGATGTCAAGTTAAACCCCGGTAACACCGGGATGTCAAGTGAAGCCCCGGTGACCATACCGGGATGTCAAGCATCCCCGGTGACAACCCTGGGATGTCAGCTCAACCCCGGTCACTACACCAGGATGTCAAGTCAAACCCCAAAAATACCAGGAGGTCAAGTGAAGCCCCGGTGACAATATCAGGATGTCAAACAGCCCCGATGACAACCCCGGATGTCAAGCTCAACCCCGGTCACTATATCAGGATGTCAAGTCAAACTCCGACAACACCGGAATGTCAATTAAAGCCCTGGTGACAATACTGGGATGTCAAGCAGCCCCGGTGACAACCCCGGGATGTCAAGCTCAACCCTGGTCACTATACCAGGATGTCAAGTTAAATCCCGGCAACACCGGGATGTCAAGCCTGGTGACCATATCGGGATGTCAAGCAGCCCCGGTAACAACCCCGATCACTATATCGGGATGCCAAGTCAAACCCCGGTAACACCGGGATGTCATGGTAAAGCCCCGATGACCATACCGGGATGTCAAGAAGCCCCGATGACAACCCCAGGATGTCTAGGTCAACCCTGATCACTACACCGAGATGTCAAGTCAAACCTCAGCAACACTAGGATGTCAAGTGAAGCCCCGATGACCATACCGGGATGTCTAGCAGTCCCGATGACAACACCAGTCACTACAACAGGATGTCAAGTCAAACGCCTGCAACATCGGGATGTCTAGTGAAGCGCCGGTGACCATACCAGGAATTCAAGAAGCCCCGGTGACAACCCCGGGATGTCAAGCTCAACCCCGGTCACTACACCGGGATGTCAAGTCAAACCTCAGCAACACCGGGATGTCAAGTGAAGCCCCGGTGACAACACTGAGATGTGAAGCAGCCCCGACGACAACCCCCGGATGTCAAGCTCAACCCCGGTCACAATTCGGGAGGTCAGGTCAAACCCCGGTCACAACTCGGGAGGCCAAATCAACTTCGGAGACAACCCTGAAGTATCAAATCATCCCCAGAGACAACCTGGGAAACCAAGTTAGCCTCAGAGACAACCCTGAGGAGAAACAGAGTCGGCTGGGATCAAAACCTCGAAAATAACCCCGAGAAAATAGTCGAAGACTGTGCCAGTACAGGAGACAACCCCTTGAGGGGCAAAATGGTTATTTTACTAACTTGAAGCCAATCCAAATAAAATCAAGCCGAATTGATGCCATCAAGGTCAGAAAGAACCATAACATTGATCCCGAGTGAAAATAACACAATACAGCTCAACGGAAAAACTGCGAAGAAATAAAGATCCAGTTATGAACCCATCTTCCTGGACTCAGAAAAGGTTTAGTCCTATGTCATTGTGACGCTCTCGGCGAGGGATTTCCGGAAAGGTATAGCACACCTCAAACGGACGCTCTGATCAAAAGTTAAAAATTTTCGAACCTGACATCGCGTTGCTCGTTGTGCACGCATTTCGAGATGACGGGACCACCATATGGGCCCTACCATGGGGAGCCGCGGTAGACCTGCGGTTGCCGCAGGTAGCGGTTGCCGCGGGTAGGCCCGCTTCCATCGGGTCTTTAAATACAAGTGCCCCTCTTGCCAAAAAAAAGAAAATAATAGAAAACGCTCTAACACGTAGGTATACTCATATACTACAACATAACAAAAATTAACCGGTGAAAACGCCCGTTTGAAGCCTACGAAGTGGCAAAAAGCCTGTGTAGCAGTCCATTGTAAGTTTTTTTACGATCAGAACTCGTTTCCTACTTCATTGCGTATTTATAAACATGCACGTAAAGTTTCATCTCTTGATTTTGGCTGGAACTCAGTTCTGTGGCCATTTTTGTGTAATTTTTAGTATATTTTAGTACATATATACGTTTTTTCGCATTTGCACAGCCTAGATCATCAATCTGCGGCTTTTACTAATTTTTATGTATATATATACTAACTTGCACGGCCTGTATCGCTGATTTGTGGCTTTTTAACTTAATTATATATGTATATATATATTTAACTATATATATACTAACTTTTCAATTTTGTCAAGCCCGGATGGCAAATTCGTAGTAGTTACTGCTTTTATATATATAACTATATATATATAAATTTTTCTGACTTTGTTTGGCCTGGATTGCTAAATTCATGGCCTTTATTGCTTTAATATATATATATATATATATATATATATATATATACTAACTGTATATATATTAACCTTTATATTTCAGTTTGGTCTGGATTGGAAAATCATGGCCTTTTTACAACTTTTATATATATATATATCCATTCTGTCGAGTCTAGATTAATTCGTGGCTCATTTACAACTTTTATATATATATATATATATATATATAATATATATATATATATATATTTCCATTCTATCGAGCCTGAATTATTTTGTCGCTCTTTATTGCTTTTATACATATATATATTTCCATTCTATCAAGCCTAGATTACTCCGTGGCTTTTTACAGCTTTTATAAATATATATATATATATATATATATATATATTTTTTTTTCATTCCAGTCCGGGCATAGAATTTGAAATCCGTCGCGCTTTATTGCTTTTATATATATATATATATATATATATATATATATATATATTTCTATTCTGTCTAGCCTGTATTATTTCGTGGCTTTTTATATCCTTTATAAATATATATATATATATATATATATATATATATATATATATATATTTACATTCCATTTCGGGCATATGATTTGAAATCCGTCGCCCTTTACAACTTTCGTATGTATATATAATTATATATATATATTCTTTATTCATTGTAATTAAATATTTGCTTTAAATATTCATGTGATATGAATCGGCATAGATACAAATTTAGCGGAGTAGATTTATCTAAATCTAGCCCTTTCTAACTTTTAAACGGTTCAAAATAGGTTCAACTGGAACCGGGAAGCTAAAATGGCTAAGATTTATTTAAATCTAGCTTTCTTTCTAGTTTTATTCATTTTAAAGCAACCTCGCGACCCTTAGATCGCTATTTATTGGGAACGAGAAGCTTTGGCTATGCACATGCCATGATTTGACTGATGAATCTTTGGTTTTTGAGACGTCTGGATGTAAATATACACTTTTTGTGAATAACTGTTCTATGCAGGTTTCTTGGCTTCCCTCTGGGAGCCTAGGAATCGTGAGATTCATGATCAAACTGATCAGAATATGATTCCCACGATGGACAAACTCCACATTACAAATGTACCCTGCTAGTTTTTTTGTAAAATGTGTTAGTTCCCAGAGAGCACACAGTAGATCTAGAAGGGGGGTTGAATAGATCCTTTTTGATCTTCAAACATCTTTTCCATTTCATTTTGTATAGCTAAGTAATTAGCATATGACAAACATAAGAATCATTTCAAGAACATCGGAATAAGTTAAAGATCCCCTTCATAGATATCTTGTTAACCATTTGTTCTAGAGTTAGTTTAGATGTAAGTGGTTATTACAGTTATAGTAGTTGTAGCAGTTAAAGGTATATAATGACTGAATGTAAAAGACACAAGAGATTGTAAGTGGTTCAGAGACTCAAGCTCCTAATCCACTCTTCTGCTTCAACAAGCAGGGATTTCACTAAGGAAGTCTTTACATCTTTAAATCAATACGATTCCTTCAAGGCCAGCAGCCTTGGAACTTCAGTTCACTTAGAACTTTTCAAGTCCAGCAGACTTAAAACTTTAGTTCACTAAGAACTCTTGAAGTCCAACAGACTTGGAATCTCTTGTACCCTCTGGTACAGCAAGTCTAGCAGACTTGACTTTGATTTAGTCCCTCGTACAAGGACCCTTTAGGCCCTAGCTTCTTGTTGATGTTGTTGTTGGTGCTGAGCTGCTAAGATAACTTGAAGCTTGTTCATCCTTTGGTACTTAGAATCTTGGTGTGATCCTCCTTGGATTTTGCATCAAGACTAGATCACCTTTGAAGAACTGCTAAGATGTTCATGAAGCCTGACATCTTTGAGTACTTAGTAGTCTATCACTTCTTCTTTGGTGCAGCTGATCTTGTGGTTGATGCTTGTCTTCATCTGATCTCAGCTTTGCACACCTTCACCACTTGGGGTCTGCTAAGTCTTTGTACTTTTGGTTGACTCCTTCTGGTACTTAGCATCCCTAAACCTTGGTTGGCTTGTGTACAAATTTGGTTATGTTTCTGTTCTTCTTCAGCTCTTGGTTATTCATGGTGATTCGTCGAGTTACTATTTGAATCTTCTTTCTGGTCTGCCACTCTTCTCACTATCTTCTTGGCCTTCTCAGCTCTCAGCTTAGCTGCCATTCTGATTAGCATTCTCATTGTTGTTGAGTGAAGTCTTTATCAGCTAAAGCTCTTCTCTTGACTTGCTTCACTTCTAGTTTCGTAGTCACACTGCCACTGAGGCATATTCTATTTAGCTCTGTAGAACTCGTAGAGTTAACAACTTAACCAACCAACAACTCCTGCATCTTTGAAGCTTCAACTGTTATATACCCTTCCATAAGCTTCCCGTTGGAATATAGCCGTTGGAAGCTATTTGAATTGCTTCACAGATCTCGAGTTATTTGGTGCAGACTGCTGATTTGACGTGACAGCCCCTTATTGACTTTTCTGACACAGCAGTCTGCTATTTTGTGTACCACTTCAGAGATGTCACTTTAACGTGTAAGGCTAGTAGTCACCTTTATTTCTCCTTTTTGATTCCTCGATTAGAACCACATGAGTTGTCCTTCTGCATCAATCCTCTCAATCAGTAACGTTCGAATGTCAGTCCTTATATTGACATTGTCATGATTTCAATAAGCAGATGATCGAACTCTATGTTTTTGATGCAGATGACCATGACCATGAACTTGATTGTAGTTTGTCTGTTGAATGTTGGTTGTTGACTGGTTGAGACAACATTACGATTCTGAGAGTGTTCTTTGGATTGACAATATAGAACCTCTCCTTCTTCACTTGTGCAGTACTTCAACACTTCTGCTTGCCTTGACTTGCATTAGGAACTGACAACTTGTCAGAATTCTTTGGCCCTTCTGGATTTGTAAGACTCTTCTGATTAGTCATGCTTAGCCCTCTCTCTCCATGTGATCTTCCATTCACATATCATGGAGGGTCTGACCCATGCTTAATCTTCTTCGTCTATTCTTTATAGGTTGGCCAATATCTCTGTATAAACAGCATCAGTTCCTGCTTCTCGTCTGGCAAGCACTACTATCATGGTCACACCCAAAATCGTTGTCTTCTGTTGGTTTGACAGTTACTGCATTGCTGACTTCCTTCGGTCAGCCACTTCATCTGAAGTCTTCTTATGATTGCTTGTGGAAGACTTCTCCTGAATGGCTTCACTTCTCAATCAGTATACTGATTAAGTTTATGCTTCGATCTTCTGATTACTTGCATGCCATTTGGTAAGTGCTCTCTGGTTTTCAAAGGTAATTTGCATCTTTACTGCTCTGATCAGAGGCTACAACTTTGAATACATTGGGAGTTCTCATATGTTGAGAATCGCATAGTCTCTACTATTCTTCCTAGGCATTGTGAGCACTTGTTGACTTTGTCGAAGCCTTTGTTCTGCAGACTACGATCTTGCTTTGGTTCTGCAGACACTCTGACTCTGAGAGCAGATCATATGACACACTACGATTTCTACCTTAACCCTTGCTGTCCGTGTCTGATCTTGCTCGACTACGATTTCTACCTCTGATATGATTAGTAGACTCCACGACTTCAAGTGTGGCCTACGATTCTTGACTTGGCTTTGGTAGGCGCTCGAACGGTGCTTAGACAGACTGTCTTCACGATTCTGAACATGACTTCCTCAACAGACTACGATCTTCGAGAAAGTCCTTCTCAACACACCATGATCCTGCCTTGTCTCTCCTGGCAGACTACGAACTTCGAGAGCTACTATCCTCATAGACTACGATTCTGCCTTGATAGTTTTTAAGTCTTCCTTGTCTCTCCTGGCAGACTACGAAGGCTGGTGCAGTGCTCGACGATCAAACAAACCTATCTATTACATTACATAAGATCAACCTAACAAGCTTGATCTTTCTATATTTAGTCCTTGTACACCATATTCCTTTGAAGGACTTTACAAAGCTATTTTGTTCATATAGGATCAACCTATCATATTTGATCAATGCATTCTAAGTCCTTGTACATATATTCCTATTATCTATTTGAGGAATTTATAGCTTTTATCCATGCAGACATATTTGCATATTCATTCATTAAGATCATAATCAAATCTTATATAAATAGGAATAGCATTCTCATGCTTATTCCTAACAATCTCCCTCTATTTGATTATGACAAAAATAATAAGTGCATATGTATGAGATGAATGAATCTTAATATAAAGTGAGCAGCTGTATTTCTAAAATAGATAATCATAAATGTCATAGATGATAATTTAGAATTACATATAATATGACACTCTACATCCTGGATCCAGAACATACCTATATAGCTAGAAATGTACCTTCTTTGCTTCATTGTCTGCTCCATGTATGTCTCCAGGATGTTTGTTGATCAGCTATTCATTTTTCTTTTCTTCTTCAGTCTGCTCCCCCTCAGATGCATGCTCTTCTTCTTTGTCTTCAGCTTTGTCTTTCTCTTGTCCTGGCTCCCCCTCAGACTTTGTCTCCATAGGGTCATCATCCTTTGGCTCCCCCTAGATGATGACACATTTGCTGCTGCTGCTTTGATCTTCTTTTTCCTCTTCTTATCCTTCTTTGCTTTTCTGCTGCTTCTGCTCTTGCTCTTCTCTTCTGCCTTCATTCTTCTTTCCGGCTCTTCCTTGAATGCCTCTTTTTCTCCCACTTTTTGTCATTAATCACTTGGAAAAGCTACTGGACATTTGTCATAAGCTGCCCCATCAAGTAAGATGAGCTTGCCAACCTCAAGCTTGAGTTATTGTTGGTTTAGCTCCAGCTGTAGGGAGAGAGACAGATTCAGGGAGTCAATCTTGTTGGAGAGAGACATTATTTGTTCTGCACTTTCCTTCTGAGCTTGCAAGGCTTCTTCCTTCTGATCATTCATGGACTTCAGATAGATTTGATCTCTCTCTTTAAACTTAAGAGATATATCTGATATCATGGCCTAAAGTCTTTTGTGACGCTCACTTTCTCCTTCTCCTAACAGCATCTTAGCTTCAGCAATGAGAGATATCTTCTCAACCAACTCTTCAGAGTTCTTTAATAACTCTTGCTCCTGAAGAGTTTGGTCATTTGGTTGAGCAGACTCTTGCAGAACATCTGGTTGGACTCCACAATTCTCATTCTTGGACAGGCTTTCAAAGGTAGTGAGAATCTGATAGATCGTTGAGTACCAATCACTGTTGGAATGCGAAGGAATATCAAACAAAACTGCTGGGGCAGAATAAAACTTCTCAATCTGAGCTTGATCATCTTCAATGGTAGAGTGAGAGGACTCTAGGATTATGGACTTGATTATGACCCTCCTGCCATCTGAACCTACTCTACAATCGTAGGTAATGTAATGGTTTCTAGCATGTCGGTAGACCCTTGAAGTGAGACTGGTCTTTGATCAGTTGTGTTGCAAATTTCTTTACCCTTGGAAAGTTCTGTGCTACCAGCTTCAAGTTGGGAAGGTGAGAGAAGCACCATGAGAAGTAGCTTTTATCACCAGTGATGGATGCCTTTACCCATGACATTTGAGGATAAAACCACCTTATTGTATGATCCTTGGTTTTAGGCTCATACAGCAAGGTTGAAGTGTCCAGCTTCATAGCCTTAAGATTGTTGAGCAGATTTGCTGTGGAGATTTTCACCACATTCAGCCTTTCATTTCCATAGTTAACCCATTTTCCACAAATTACATTTAGTGGTTCATCATCAACTTCCACCACTATTCTTTTCTTGAGGCAAACTAGAGAAGGAATATGAAAATCTTCTGGCTCCTCATCCTCAGCACTGGAGTCTTCCCCACTCTATTCATGCCTTAACCTGGAGTCAGACCAGAGCATACTTCCTACAACTGACTTATCAGTATATTCCTGCATTTCATCATTATTCATATCACCTTCAGCAGAGTTAGTCTTCGTAAACTCACTGCTTCCAATATTGCTTGAACTGTCAGACATCTTCCTCCTTTTTCCTTTTCCATCTTCTCCCTTAGTCTCAGGCTCGTCATCATTGTTATTACTGAGTTCAATGATTGCTGTAGAAGATTCTCCTTTCTTCTCTAGGATAAATCTAGCAAGCAATCTGTTGCTCTTTCTTTTCCTTGGAGGTTCAGCCACATGAGATTCAGACTTTTCTCCATCTTAAGATTTTGAAGCCTCTGAATCATCAGACAAGCTTCTTTGATGTTCAACAGCAGGAGGAGATACTTCTTCCCCAGACTCTGAGTCCTTTGAGACAGCAGAAGGACTCCTTGGACTTTCAGTAGTAGAAGATCCAATTTCTTCATATTTAGATCCTTCCTTATCAGCAGAATGACTACTTTGGGGCTCAACCATAGGACTCACATTTCCTTCTTCATCTTACAGACTTTGCTTCCTCTTTCTCAAATTCTAACTCCTCCTCATTAGTGGACTGGCTGCTTGAGGATACACCCATAGAGCTTTTAGTTCCCTTTTCTTCTTCTGACTCTACTCTTTCTTTTTCAACAAATAGACTTCTTTGGGGAACAGATTTTGACTTCTTCACCATCTTTGCTTTCTTCTTAGATGGCCTTAAAGACTTGGACTCTGGAATGATTTAATCCTCAGAGTGTGATAGCTTCTCCTCCACATCACTTGCCTTCCTCTTTTTCGTAGTGCTCTTGCAGCTGCTTCCATATGTCACTAGCCTTTTATTTTTCATTGGATTCTTCTTCCAGTTTACAAACAGCTTTGGAGACAACACCTTCTGACTGTTTAGGACTTCACCCTCATCATCCTTAATCCTATTCTTCAGCTTCTTCTTCAGAATGATGCTTAGGAACCTCCCATGAAAAACCTTTGTAAGTGGTTTGTCTGTTGATTTCTTCTTTTCAGCCTTGTCCAATGACTCAAACATTAAGTCGAGCAGTATGGCACCAAAATTAATTTACTTCTAGAGAGCAATGACAGTCATGATTCTCAGCTGGTGATCGCTTACTGCATCATGAGCAGTATCCTTGCTCAGTATACACTTCCCCACTATCTCAGCAAGAAACTCATACTCTTCAGCAAATTCCTTTTTTTCATGTTCTTCATACTAGGTTTTCTTTTGTAACACATGACTTTCTTCCCTTCTTCAATGTCGACCTCTTTAAAGTTCTTTAGACCAGATTTTGGAAAACCTAAGCACTGGATGTCTGTTGGTTTCAACTTCAGAATCTGGCCTTTGACCTTAGTCGTTAGGGTTCTAGAACTTATAGTCGCATTTGAGTAGAACTCTCTTACCAGGGTTGAGTAGATCCGGGTGCTTGATTCTAGGAATTCAGAGAATCCAGCCTTCTTTACCAGTTGAAGAATATCTCTGAACTTCTTCTCGGATTTCTCAAACTTCTTAGTACCGAGTTGAATACCAATGATGACGCGCAAGTCTTCCATTTGAAGAGTTAAGGGTTTCTGGGTTTATGACTTTGTGAGAGTAATTTGAGATATCAGGGAGCGATTTGAGGATGGATAGCAATTTGAGAGGATTAGACTGTTTGGAGGTGTTTAGGTTTTAATTGGAGAGAGAGTGTTTGGATTTGACAGACTTGCAGCTTTTGATGAACTCTCAAAAATGTAACTGCCACTTGATTTGAATTTTCCCTCTTGTAACTGTTCCCTCCACGTTTCTTAGTGGGACAGTTGTAAGAGTCTGATAGGTCACAATCTGTAACTTCTTCTAACACGTCAGTTTATCAGATTTGACTTTTCTTCAGTTGACTATTGACTTCTTCAGTTTGTGGAGTGACTTATGACTTAGCTCAGTACTTCATGATTTCTTAGACTGATCTACAACCTTTGTATCTTCTTTGATGATCGTAGTCTGTGGCCATGCTTCAATAGACAACTTCTTCACTAGACTTCAAGAGAGTGATAATACTCATTTGTAGCTCGTATTCTTCTGAGGAGTTACAGCTTGCTTCAGCAGAGATTCTTGTGATGCAATTAATATCTGCACTTCTTCTGGGATAAGGTTGCTCAGGAAGGGCCAACCTCTTAGACCAAGGCTAAGGGTTAGGTTTGTCCCTGAGGCGCTTATCAGATGAAGAGCTATATAGACATGATGGCAACAATGACATCACATTATGCTTCTCTGCTGGGGAGTTCACTTACCAACTCTGGATGATCTTTGTTGTTGGTATTTGTATAGGCTGCAATCGTGGTGTCATCATACTCTTACACTACGATCAGATGTCTGATCATAAGGACTTCCACGATTTGAGTGGTTCGTTGATATGGTTATCAGTAGCACATTTTGTGACGTTACTACTGACTATGGATCTTCATTTGGTTCATCAGGCACAGAGTTTTGGGACTCTGTAACTGGGATGTTTCTGTTTTGAATTAGCTCTTGCTTTTATGAACTTGACAGAAGTGGTCTTGATATTCGTGGAGTGGTCAACAGACATGCATGCACCATGGTTGACCTATACTCTGAGCTTATCTTAGTTCTTCTGGCAAGAGTTCCACTTCTTCATTTTGCTTCTAGAGCTTCACCATCTCCATATCTTCAGTTGTTCTTCCTTTGCCACTTAAATATCTATCATTAATGATTGAAAGATCTAAAGGATTTGCTCCATTGTGCTTCTTTGACACAATTAGTGCTGCTTCTATAAGCAGATCACTGCTCCCCCATAGTTAACACTATCTTCTCAGAGAAGGATGAACTATTCTTCTTCACATGCATAGGTGAGGTAGACTTGCATATCTCCTTCAGACTGAAATCATCATGGATGAATAAACCTCACTAAATCATAGAAAGGTATCCTCAGGACTAATCACTCCACGATTGTTGACAAAACTACGAATGTAGTCTTTCTCATTCAGCCTTTCGTATCTTCTACACTTGTGGAGCTATGCTTCTATGATGTATTCTTCATGATCGATGCTTATGATCCTTTGATATGAACTTCCTGGATGTTCCCTTTTGGGATGATATGCTTTGCATGGATAAGCACTGAAGATCTCTTTCATCTTGTCATGAACAGCCAGTTTCCTTATGTAGATCATCAAACATGTAAGCTTCAATCCTGGGGACTCAGCAAGTCTTCAAGAATAGGCTTTGGCATTGGATAATTTGATCAAGGGCATTGCTAAAATGTCTTGAGCTTGCAGCTGGTAGAATCTTTGTAACTGAAGCCATCTGCTTCAGTATTCCTTAGAGTGGCCAGATAGACCAAGTACCTGCAGGTTAAGTATATTTCTATTTTGGTACCCATGATTGCTTAGGTCCTGCAAGGTTAGTTTTTTCAAAATCCTAGTTCCTCATATTCTTGAATTTATATCACATTAGCATCAACAATCATATTCATGCATACATCAGATTTAAATATGACATTTATAATGCATGATGGTGAGTGTGTGAATGATCAAGCATTTTGATATGACACTCTTTTTCTTTGATTGTTTCACCCTTTGCTTGGTTATGTTTATAGATTTTGAATGTTTACAGAATAGGAATCAACTCTATTACTTATTTGTATCTGGATGATTCATGGAGATGATCAGTTTCTAAGAACCTTCAAGATACTCCTCTAGTGTTGATCATACTCTACATTTTATCAAAAACACATAACATTGGTTTGTATATATTTATATACATACCAACCCTTCAGCAAGGGTTAATCCACTTAAGCTTAATTAGATTTTGATTGTATTTCTAACATTTTCCAGACTTCTTTCAAAATGTTATCTTCAACCTAAAACATGGGTGGAGAGAAAGTTTGTTGACAATTAAGTTTCCACCCTTAATGTACTTTCTCTCTTCCCCTTTTTAGGAAGAGTATGGTCTCTTGATAGAATACTATTATAGTACATAAGGTGATGCAACATGATGTACACATAGATATTAATGAGGAAGTATACCTTTAAATTGTCAGTTTCTTAACAGTCATTTATCTTGTTATAATGAGGTTAAGCACTGATGTGCATATCTTTGCATTCATTGTTAACAGCTTGTTGCTTCTTTTGACCTTAGATCAATCAGGCATAGTCTTGGAGTTGAAAACATAGGAAAGTCTTGGCAGCTTGAGTTCTTTGATAACCTTGAACCTCAAGGTTCAGATCCAACTGGTCAGTCAAATACATATTGAAAGAATTCATCTTTCTTCTCTGAATAAGCATGTCATTGCATGTATAGGCCTTTCATCTTTCAGAACAGTGGATGATAGACTCTTTTCTTTTGATGCCTTTTGACTTCCCATCACTGATCTGCAAACTACTGATTAACTTTGGACACGGATTGGTCTTATTGCTACAGCATTAAAGAGCATAGACCAATCTGAGCAGTTTTAAGTGAATATACACATTTACCTGTACGCATAATTTCCAACGTGTGAGCTCATCTGCATTCACAAGTGACTTACTATTAAACCAAGTTTAGAACATAGTTTATGCCTAGGATCAGACTCAAAGCGTTAGCTTTAGGGTATAGCATGAGAACCTGCTTTGATACCAATTGTTAGTTTCTAGAGGGCACACAATAGATCTAGAAAGGGGGTTGAATAGATCCTTTTTGATCTTCAAACATCTTTTCCATTTCATTTTGTATAGCTAAGTAATTAGCATATGACAAACATAAGAATTATTTCAAGCACAGCGGAATAAGTTAAAGATCCCCTTCATAGATATCTTGTTAACCATTTGTTCTAGAGTTATTTTAGATGTAAGTGGTTATTACAGTTATAGTAGTTATAGCAGTTAAAGGTACATAAGGTAAATGACTGAATGTAAAAGACACAAGAGCTTGTAAGTGGTTCAGAGACTCAAGCTCCTAATCCACTCTTCTGCTTCAACAAGCAGGGATTTCATTAAGGAAGTCTTTACATCTTTGAATCACTACGATTCCTTCAAGGCTAGCAGCCTTGGAACTTCAGTTCACTTAGAACTCTTTAAGTCCAGCAGACTTAGAACTTTAGATCACTAAGAACTCTTAGAGTCCAGCAGACTTGGAATCTCTTGTACCCTCTGGTACAGCAAGTCTAGCAGACTTGACTTTGATTTAGTCCCTGGGACAAGGACCCTTCAAGCCCTGGCTTCTCGTTGGTGTTGTTGTTGGTGCTGAGCTGCTAAGATGACTTGAAGCTTGTTCATCCTTTGGTACTTAGCAGCTTGGTGTGATCCTCCTTGGATTCTGCATCGAGACTGGATCACCTTTAAAGAAATGCTAAGATATTCAAGAAGACTGACATCTTTGAGTACTTAGCAGTCTATCACTTCTTCTTTGGTGCAGCTGATCTTGTGGTTGATGCTTGTCTTCATCTGATCTCAGCTTTGCACACCTTCACCACTTGGGTCTGCTAAGTCTTTGTACTTTTGGTTGACTCTTTCTGGTACTTAGCATCCCCTAAACCTTGGTTGGTTTGTGTACAAATTTGGTTCTGTATCTGTTTTCTTCAGCTTTTGGTTGTTCATGGTGATTCGTTGAGTGACTCTTTGAATCTTCTTTCTGGTCTGCCACTCTTCTCACTGTCTTCTTGGCCTTCTCAGCTATCAGCTTAGCTGCCATTCTAATTGGCATTCTCATTTTTGTTGAGTGAAGTCTTTATCAACTCTTCTCTTGACTTGCTTCACTTCTACTTTCGTAGTCTCACTGCCACTGAGACATATTCTATTTAGCTCTGTAGAACTCTTAAAGTTAACAACTTAACCAACCAACAACTCCTGCATCTTTGAAGCTTCTGCTGTTATATACCCTTCCATAAGCTTCCCGTTGGAATATAGCCGTTGGAAGCTATCTGAATTGCTTCGCAGATCTCGAGTTATTTGGTGAAGGCTGCTGATTTGACGTGACAGCCCCTTTTTAACTTTTCTGACACAGCAGTCTGCTATTTCACCTACCACTTCAGAGATGTCACTTTAACGTGTAAGTGACATCTCTGTATAAACAGCATCAGTTCCTGCTTCTCGTTTGGCAAGCACTACGATCATGGTCACACCCAAGATCGTTGTCTTCTGTTGGTTTGACTGCTACTGCATTGCTGACTTCCTTCAGTCAGTCACTTCATCTGAAGTCCTCTTATGATTGCTTGTGGAAGACTTCTCCTGAATGGCTTCACTTCTCAATCAGGATGCTGATTGAGTTGATGCTTCGATCTTCTGATTGCTTGTATGCCATTTGGTGAGTGCTCTCTGGCTTTCAAAGGTAGTTTTCATCTTTACTGCTCTGATAAGAGGCTAAACTTTGAATACTTTGGGAGTGCTCATCTGTTGAGAATCGCATTGTTTCTACGATTCTTCCTAGGCGTTGTGAGCACTTGTTGACTTTGTTGAAGCCTTTGTTCTGCAAACTATGATCTTGCTTTGGTTCTGCAGGCACTCTGACTCCGAGAGCAGATCATATAAAAGACTACGATTTCTGCCTTAACCCTTTTTTTCCTTATCTGATCTTGCTCGACTACGATTTCTACCTCTGATGTGATCAGCAGACTCCACGATTTAAAGTGTGGCCTACGATTCTTGACTTGGCTTCGGCAGGCGCTCAGACGGCGCTTAGACAGACTGTCTCCATGATTATGAACATGACTTCCTCAACTGACTACGATCTTCGAGAAAGTCCTTCTCGACACACCACGATCATGCCTTGTCTCTCCTGGCAGACTACAAACTTCGAGAGCTACTATCCTCACAGACTACGATTCTGCCCTGATAGTTTCCGAGTCTTCCTTGTCTCTCCTAGTAGACTACGAAGGCTGGTGCAGTGCTCGACGATCAAACAGACCTATCTATTACATTACGTAAGATCAACCTTACAAGCTTGATCTTTCTATATTTAGTACAAGCTTGATCTTTCTATATTTAGTCCTTGTACATCATATTCTTTTGAAGGACTTTACAAAGCTGTTTTGTTCATTTAGGATCAGCCTAATATATTTGATCAATGCATTCTAAGTCCTTGTACATATATTCCTATTATCTATTTGAGGACTTTACAGCTTTTATCAATGCAGACATATTTGTATATTCATTCATTAAGATCATAATCAAACCTTATATAATTAGGAATAGCATTCTCATGCTTATTCCTAACAAAATGTACATCCGAAAGACCTTAAAACGGTTATCCGGGTTTAAGGTCTCAAACATAATGAAATAATGGTCTGTTGTGCTAGAGTCACTCCGATGGCTATCATGCCCATGCGAAGACCGAAACTCATATATCTATTTTGGTCGAGGATGCTTCGCAGCCAGACAATCACCATTCAAATTGAGCCGAAAGGCTGAAAAGTTAAAAAATGGAAGTATCAACATGCTTCAATTCCTACGTCAGCGTAAGGGTTTGAAAACCTGCTTTCAAAACATTATTTTAATATCTTGTCTAAAAAGGACTTTTGCAAATCAAATCAAACCCTTCGTATATAGGTTCAACAAAGCACGACAATACTTTCAAAACAAACGTAGGCCCAATTACTTCCAGCATTCACACACACATTGCAAAAAAAAAGAGAAATATTGAAAATATGCGGTACTGTGTTTCTACAGGAGTTGTGGGGGTGCCTAACACCTTCCCCCCGCTTAACCAATCCCCAACTTAGAACTTAGGTTTTAAAGATCAAGTTTCGACAGTGTCCAGCAATTAGGCTTACTTTCAAACAAAACTCGGTTGAGTTGGTACAACAATTTCAAAATTTACCAACTGGCGACTCTGTAAACCGTTCAAATCTTCGACATGATACATGTTGGCCTTTTCCTAAAACTCCTTTTCACCCTTCATGAAACAGATAAGGTAATAAGGGTAGAAAGCAACAAAACTTAGGAAGAGAGAAAGATTCCGTCCAATGCGATAGGATTTTTTCCCGACGTTGACAGGTGGTGACTTTGCTGGGGACAGTAGAGGGCTTAGGCCACGTTCAAATCTTTTCAAAATTTCCTTTTATATCTGCGTGTGTGTGGATGCTGCATTTTACGTTGAATGGATGTGAATGAATGCTTTACTACTTTATATTAGTGCTTCACATAATGTCATCATTTTCATACGGTGAGACGTGATGTATGTGAATGTATGCTGTGTGATTCCTCCACCAGAAGGCGAACTTGTCGGTGTTTGATTACTGGACTCAAAGAAGACTAATTTTGCGAGGCTCCGGAAAGGCACCACTCAGATATGCTCTAATTGAAAGATCGGATTAATTTCCCCTCTAGTAAAGTGCGAAGATCTGGGGACCTTTATGTCGAAAAGCAATGAGAGAAGCCTAAGATAGGTCAGCCTCTGATTAACCAAATGCGAAGGGAAGCTTCTTCATGCCTTCCTCTTTCAATTAAATGTCAATTTTCCACTTCCAATGTAAATACCAAGATTCAATGTAAATATACATTCCATGTCATGTAAATCCTGTCATCAAAACAACTGACCTTTGTTTTACAGGATAAGATTAAAAAAACCTTGAAAATAAACACATTATATAGCATGCATCTAGCTGATACCTACATTAGCAAATTGACACACCTATGTATGTTGTAGGTAAAAATTGGTCCCGTTACCAGGTCAAAATCTAAGAAAGCACTAAGGACATCTTCAGACATGACTTCAAGTGCTCAGCCAGAATCCACCCCTGTTTCTAGAGAAGAGTTTGAACGATTGAAGAACTAGATAGTAGAATTGGTTATTTTATTGAAAGAATAAAGTAAAGGTCTTCAAGGGAAGCAAATAACAGGTCATACAGAACCATCTACTCCCGGTGGCAGTCAAGAGACTAGAAAGAAAGACACTCAGATTCCTGAATCCCAGAACCTAGGATATGACCAACAAAACCCCTGAAACCACCAACCTCAACAAAGAGCAGGAAGCTGGTGATATTCTGAAGAAAGTACAACTAATGGAAGAAATCATCCGGTCCATCAAAGGGACTGGGGCATTTGGGAGTGTCAATTACTTAGACTTACGTTTATTCCCAGGGGCTCGTTATCCAGAAAAATTTCAAGTCCCTGATTTTGAGAAATATGATGGATTGGGAGATCCCTACACCCATTTGAAGGTATTCATTGGAGAGCTCGGATCCTATGCAGAGGACAAAAAGCTCAGAATGCAATTGTTCTAAAAGAGTTTGACCGGAGAGGCTAGAGCCTGGTATGCTCGTCTGGATAATGCCAAAATTCATAGCTGGGAAGAGCTGGCACATACCTTCCTCCATCAATATAGTTTTCAATCCTAGATGGCGCCAGACAGATATCAAATAACCAAAATCAAAAAGCAAAGCGCTGAGTCATTAAGAAAGTATGCCCAATGATGGAGGCAGGTGGCAGCACAAGTCATCCCACCTATGAATGAGTCTGAGATAGTCATGACCTTCATCGATATTCAAGAAGATCCGTACTACGAAAGGGTCCTAGCAGGCGTAGGGAAACCATTCTCGGTGATGATCAAGCATGGAGAAATGGCTGAAATGGGGCTAAAATCTGGGAAGATAAAAGATCTTACTGCCTTGGAAGCTGTTGCTGAGCATATCCAATCTGGGAGTTATGGGAATAATCCCCGGAGAGCCCACAAGAAGAAAGAAGAAGAAGTGTCCTTAGTATTGCAAGGACATAATCAGAGGGGCGATTCGAGCAGTATGCCCATTCGAAGGAGGAACTATTCCTCTTTTCAAGCTCCAAACCAACCTTCAAATCCTCAATTTTAGAAAACTGTAGAGGCCAAATATCGGAGGACGTTCACCCTTTTAGGGGATTCACTCAAGAATGTGCTAAAACTGTTGACAGCACAGAAGAAGATTGTTCAACTCCTTCCACCTACCAGTACTGGTGGACGTAATTTCGACCCAAGTAAGAAGTGCACATACCATTCCGGATCTCCGGGCCATGATATGCAAGATTGTTGGTCTCTCAAGCATAAAATTCAAGACTTGATAGACAACAGAGAGATTATGGTGACCAAACCCGAGCAACCACACGTGCATGATAATCCCCTCCCTCAGCACAAAGAGGAAAGTGTCAACAGGATTAGCACAAAGAATGGAGAAGGATCCAAATACCTTCGGTATGTTGAAGAGTCAACTCAATCCATCACTAATAGCCCAAACAGTTGGGAACTCTCAGAATGGTAGTTCCTGATGGAACAGGAAATCAAGTCCATTAAGGAACAGATTAGACAATTGGCAGATCTGGTCGTATATCAACATCAGATAACCAAGCAGCTGATAAACCAGACCAACCAACATGAAGCGAGTCCTCCCACACCAGAAATTAGTCCCAATGCCATGAGGGGTCATTACTAATTTCATGAGCATGAACCCTAGGCCGATAAGATGGCCAAGGAGGAGAAATTTCAAGCAGATAGGGAGTTTGCCTTTCAGAGGAACTTCACTAATTTGAACCAGCCAATGAAGGAAATCCTCCAAATGCTGATCAATGAGGAAATGGTTATAGATTTGTTACCCCCGGTGAACCCTTGATCCAAAATATTCAAGCCTGACAGGATCTGTCAGTATCACTCCAATGCACCCGGTCATAATACTGAAGATTGCTGGGGACTTCGTCACCTAATTCAGAATATGATTGAAAATGGTAAGCTGATAAAAGCAAATCAAGACTACGTCTATCCCAGTGAGGAAGCACTCTTTATTCCCATAGCTTGGAATCAGGAGACAGTGACTGTTATTTATTGTGAGAAAGAGCTAGCCGTGACACCCCTAATACTGCCTCAGAAAGGGGTCCAAGAAGCACCGAATCCTGTGAAGGTAGCTGCACTCGAACCTTTAATACTACCCTTCAGACCGCAATATCCTGTCATCAGCCTGAAAAGTGTCTTATGGAACTATAGGAATGATGAAGGGTCGACCTCAAATAACATTGCTAGTATATCCAAGGAAAACCCAATGTACCTGCCTCAGCAGGTGATCAATTCAATCATCAAAGTTAAAGGGAAGGTAACTGAAGAGAAAATCGAAGAATTCCTCATTAAAATGGGGCATAACGAGACCAAGGTGGTGCAAAGTTTGAAGGATGCACCCAAGAAGATTTCCATCCTGGATTTGGTCTTATCCTCGGTGGATCGTCTTAAAATTCTGGTGAAAGTACTGGAGGAAGCCCATCTACCAAGGACAGTAGATGTTGAGAAATTCCATCATGTGATAGAACACATCTTCAACAACAATGTGATATCTTTCACTGATGATGATATACCCGCGGAAGGGACGGGTCATCGCAAGTCACTGCACATAGCAGTGATGTCATCAGGGTATGTGATCGGAGGTGTGCTACTAGATGGAGGATCATCCCTTAACATCTGTCCCTACGATACCTTGGAGAGAATGAAGATCAACCCAAACCGGATCAGAACCAGTTATGTGGTTATCCGGGCTTTTGATGGGTCCCCCTGAGAGGCTGTGGGAGAGATTAAGCTTCCACTGGAGACCGATCCCCACACTTTCTATGTATCCTTCCAGGTAATCAACATTACCACCGGATATAATTTGTTACTGGGAAGGCCATGGATTCACATGGCAGGAGCAGTTCCATCCACCCTACATCAGCAGCTCAAGTATATTATTAATAGCAATCTGATTACAGTAAATGCCGAACCAGAGTACCCTGTCTACATACAAGGAGACATGCCGGTGATCAGTCTGGATGCAAGGATTAAACCTGCAAGTTTTCGAGCATTGGAGGTGAGCAATATTCAATACCTACCAGTTAGGGCACCAGCTTTGAAACCAAAAGTCTCTCCTGAAGTGATGATAGTGGGCCAGGAGATGGTATCTTTGGGTTTCCTCCCTGGAGAAGGGTTAGGAAAAAATCAGCAAGGAATCAAAAGTCCGGTACAAATCCCGAGCCAGTCAGGGAAAGCCAGATTAGGTTATTCATCCGGGTCAAACCATCGGAACCCCCAAAAGCACCCAAAGGTTTCTGCTTCCACTATACTATTGCCAAACCTCACTGATGCAGGGTTTGTGAAACCAATGAGGAAGATTCCCGCTATTGTGTCAGCCATGAAGTTTCTTCCAATCATACCGATAAATAAGAGAAAAGCCCCAAAGCTTTAGGGGGAAAGCAAAAAAGGGAAAAGAAAAGTTCCTGTATGAAGGATGAGACCCATTTGCTAACATGTATTTTCTGATGCACTACGAGGGGATGAACGATGATACCCCGGACAGTGATGAAGAAAATCAGATTCGAATTCCTCTCATCAAGAAGGGGAAGTGTAGCAGTTCAAAGAAGAATCCCGGCCCTGATCTGAAGGATGTCTCAGTCATCATCAGAGACGAGGCAGATGAGCACAATTCCTTGGTCCTCCCTATTCATGAGGATTTGACCCTGGACAACTGGAGCAGCGTCCCTTGCCTCATTCAAAAAAGGTAAAAGGGCAAAGAGTACGTCTGCCCTATAATATGGTTTCATTTACTGCTTATTTTGGTTGCAAAGCTATAGCAGTAACTTTTGTCATGCTTTGTTAAATGCTTTGTATGTTTAAACAGTTTCATATATTAAAGCGAAAGCATTTTGTTTTCAGGACTCTAGAATTGGATTTGTTTGTCCTTGTTGATGAGATGCCAACCTGTCACAGTGACTACAACTTTGATATAGAACTGAACTTCGACTTGATGGAGATTGATCAAGAGGAGATAGATGATTATGAGGTGCCCAAGGAGATCAAAGAATGGGTTGAAAACAAACCCAAACCAAACCTCGATCAAAACACCACTGTCAATATCTGAACCTCAGAAAACCTCAAAGAAATACAGATAGGCCTATACTTCACCCCAGACCAAAGAACCGACCTAATTAAAATCTTAACACAGTTCCAGGATGTGTTTGCATGGTCACATGAAGACATGATTGGCCTGTCCACTGACATTGTCATCCATTGACTGCCCATCAAAGATGGATTCAAGCCAGTCAAGCAGAAGCTCAGGCGATTAAAACCTGAATGGAGTCTGAAAGTCAAAGAAGAGGTTGTAAAATAATTCAAAGCCGGTATCATCATGGTATCAACATACTCGGAGTGGCTATCGAACATAGTTCCTGTGCCTAAGCCCAAAGGGAAGGTACAAGTATGCATGGATTACCGGGATTTGAATAAAGCTTGCCTCAAGGACAATTTCCTGGTACCTTTCATCTATATCTTGATAGACAATACGGTGTAGTACGACATGTATTCTTTTGTGGATTGCTTTGCTGGTTACCATCAAATCATGGTCGCTGAAGAGGACAGGGAGAAGATAGCCTTCATCACTCCCTGGGGAACCTTCTGCTATAGACGTCTATCCTTGGGCCTTATCAATGCCAGTGCTACATATCAGTGAGCCATGATGGCCCTGTTTAATGACATGATGCATAAGTAGACAGAGGTTTATGTGGATGACATCATCGTCAAATTTCAGAAGGAGGACGATCACATCAACCATCTCAGGAAGCTGTTCAACAGGTTGCATAAGTACAACCTCAAGTTGAATCCAGCCAAATGTGCTTTTGGTGTTAAATCGGGCAAGTTATTGGGATTTCTGGTAAGCAATAGAGGCATTGAGCTGGATCCTGCCAAGATTAATGCCATTACGGAGATGCCCGTACCCCGAATAGAGAAGGAAATATGCGAGTTCCTGGGGAGGATCAATTACATAAGCCGGTTCATTTCCCAACTCACAGCAACTTGCGAACCTATCTTCAAGCCACTAAGGAAGAATTCCTCCATGAAAAGGAATGAGGATTGTCAAAAAACCTTCCTTGCCATTAAGAAGCAGTTGATTGAAGCGCCTGTCTTGGTACCCTCGAGGGATGAAGTTCCCATGTTTATGTACTTGTCCATCAATGCCAACGCAATGGGTTGTATGCTGGGACAAAAAAATGATAGTAGCAAGGAGAGAGCTATCTACTACATTAGCAAAAGATTCAGCAGCGGAGAGCAGAAGTACACCCTGATTGAGAAGATATGTTGTGCATTAGCATGGGCTGCCATGAGGTTACAACATTATTTTCATGGGCACACGACCTACCTCATATCCCGTATGGACCAACTAAAGTACGTATTCAACAAACCAATGTTGAATTGTCGACTGTCCAAATGCCAGTTGATACTCCAACAATTAAACATTATCTGTGTGACTCAGAAGTCCATCAAAGGTCAGGGCATTGCAGATCAATTGGCCGAAGCACCGTCAGGGGGTTTCAAACCTTTGGAAACTTATTTCCTTGATGATGGGATCATGACAATTCAACAAATTCAACAAGAGAATACAGTCTAACCCTGGAAAATGTATTTCGATGGAGCGGTGAACATGGAAGGTGCCAGAGCTGGGGCAGTCCTTGTCTCTGGTACAGGAGAGTAATATCATGTGGCTACCAAGTTGCAGTTTGTCAACAGCAACAACACGGCTGAGTACAAAGGCTGCATAATGGGGTTAAAATTAGCCCAAACCATGGGTATCCAGCGTCTATTAGTCTTTCGAGATTCTAAATTGGTTATCAGATAAACCACTGGAGCATATCATACCAAAGAATTGCATTTGCTGCCCTATCACTGGCAGGTCATCAACATATCTATGGATTTTGAAGAGATAACCTTCATCCACATCCCTCGAGGTAGGAACGACTTTGCTGACGGATTAGCAACGTTGGCTTCATTAATCAACGTATGTAGTAAGAGGGGAATTCCCGACATCAAATTCACAAGCCAAAAGGCCCCGACATATGGGAATTATATTGGAGAAATATCAGATGAGATGCCTCCTATTAATCAGCCTTGGTATCAAGACATCAAGGAATATCTTCAAGATGGATCTACACCTGCTGGGGCAAGCCAAGCTGGACGAAAGCGAATTCACAAGATGGCCATGAAGTTCTATCTAAGCGGAGATGCACTTTACAAAAGGGATGCTAGAATAGGCCTATTACGATGCCTCGATAAAAAGCAAGACCAGAGATAGATGGATAAAGTCCACGGTGGAGTCTGCGGTCCACATATGAGCGGTAACTTGTTAGCCAAGAAGATATTAAGAACGGGGAATTAATAGATCTCTCTTAAAGCTGACTGTGATGATCACGTCAGGAGATGTTACCAATGCCAACTCCACGGAAATGCTATTCACGCACCTCTAAATGAACTGCACAATATGAGTTTTCTATGGCCTTTCTCTATGTGGGGAATGGACGTGATCCGGCCAATAGAACCCAAAGCCAGCAATGGTCATCGATTCATCTTCACTATGATCGATTACTTCACCAAGTGGGTTGAAGCTGCCTCTTTTCCCAAAGTCACCAAAGAGGTAATTATTGGTTTCATCAGAAATAATGTCGTCTGTCGATACGGACAGCTGGAGGTGATCGTATCAGACAATGCCAAGAACCTAAACAATCAGATGATGAGAGATTTATGCACTAAGTTTCATATCAAGCATCTCAATTTCGTCATCTACCGACCCAAGATGAATGGTGCTGTCGAAGCAGCTAATAAGAACATCAAGAAGATCATGCAGAAAATGTCCGCCAATCACAAAGAATGATCAGACCTGTTACCTTTGACTCTATTAGCATACAAGACGTCAATGCGTACCTCTACTAGGGCTACCCCCTATTCATTGGTCTATGGTATGGAAGCAGTACTGCCCATAGAAGTAGAAATAGAGTCCTTGAGAGTGTTAATAGAAGCTCAGATAGAAGAAGATCAGTGGTTGCAAGAGCGGTACCACCAGCTATCCTTGATAGATGAAAATAGGGCTACATCCATTTTCCACGGGCAGTTGTATCAGCAAAGGATTGCCCGGTCTTACAATAAGAAGGTCCAAATCTGACAATTCAAAGAGAATGATTTGGTACTGAAGAAAGTTCTGGCCAATCAAGATGAAGCTAAAGGAAAGTTTGCCCCAAATTGGGAAGGTCCTTTCATTGTCAAAGAAGTATTAACAGGAGGAGATATTAGATTGCAAGAGATGGACGGGAGCGAATTTCCCCAACTCATCAACTCAGACACCGTGAAAAGGTACTATGTCTAAAACACATGCCAGCCATCATCCTGGTCCTGCGAATTAATCAAATCATTTTGATTTTCACTAGAAGATCAAACTACAAATGACCTGATCTCCCTCCGCCCGGGAGTACGTAGGCATCCATTCCTGGTGCGATCAAACCAAACATAAAAAACTCAAAAACCCATCAAACCAAACTCAAAAGAGACACTTCTCAAACCTCTTACACAAAATTTGAACTACGAATGACCTGATCTCTCTCCACCCCGGAGTACGTAGGCAGCCATTCATGGTGCGTTGTAACCTTCAAAGAAAAACAAAAACTAATAAAAACCAGTCCTAAGACATCGAAACCCGATAAAACCCAAATTCCATCAAGTCTCCCTGGTCAACAGGCCCGTTTGAGATACTATCTGACATCTCACTATCCATCCATCAAGGAGAAGCTCGTGATACATCAACAACGTCAAGTCATAAAAGAAGTGGTAATCACTCAGCAATGATAATACATATCCAACAGGGAAGTGAATTAAAATATATCTCTTTGATATATAATATTATTTGATATATACAATGTGTCCTGTACATGACAAAAATGGCTGATCTAGTATGTGCGGGAAAAACAAAGCTAGTCTATGAACCCGTGGCCAAGTGGGATAGCAGTGCCAACATGGCATCTCTCTCTGAAGATGGAGGAGCAGCTGCAAGCTCAATACCCTCAGTCTCCATACGAGTAAGAGCATCCACAGTCATCTGCATGATGCTACTATGACCATCTATAAAAGTGCTCATATTTGCCACCAAACTATGTGTATACGATCGGAATGTTGTGCTGTCTGTAATATAGACATCTCGGGTAGCTATGGCCTCATCCCTCTCAGCATAAGCAGCATCCCGGGCAACTAAGACATCCTCAATCTCCTCAAAGGCTGCATCTCTGACAGATCGGACCTCATCTCTCTCCTCAAGAGCTGCATCTCGGGTGGATCGAGCCTCGTCTCTCTTAACCAATGCTGTATCCCGAGTAGCTCGAGCCTCGTCTCTAGCGGTGAAAGTTGTATCCCTGCTAGAAAGGGCTGTCAACATCAACGCCCTAGCCTGATCTCTCTCGAAAGTCATCCGAGCTAGTGAATCAGCAATAGCTGGATCTGTTCCGGCATGGATGTGACGCCCCCAAATCCGGGTTCCTCTCTTTCCTCGGATCCGGTGCAATCACGATACTACTATCGTCGAACTATTACATCTTTTATTCATAACTTAAAGAATAAAACTTGCTTTATTACAATTTAGAATATAAATTTTTTTCATTATCAGGATCTCGTATAATGATTCCAAACTTTTACAAGTTACAATCTTGGTCATTTACCATTCCTGTCTTATATCATGTTCGATATTATAAAAATACGGAATAACTTAAACTTTTTCAATCTTCTTGGATAAAATCTTTTATTGATTTCGTATCTTGAATCAATTACATATCCTTGAATCAAACTATATTATGATTCACTGTATTTGAATTTCTGTATAAACGTTTACATCTCAACTTGATATCCTCTATGTATTAACTAATACATCTTTATAATACGACAAGTATTAAACATCGTAAACAACTATCAAGTACAACTCCTAGAACCTAAACATGGTTCAAGCAATAATCTAAATAGTAATCTTCATTGCGATACTATTCAACTTTATCAATCAAGAAGCACGCAGTCTTTACCGTGAGTCCTTAACCTACAAAAGTGGTTATTTGCAAGAGTGAGCTCGACAGCTCAGCAATTCTAACAGTTTTTATGCATCACATAACATATAACATCATACTCAGTTCATGCATTTATAATCAATTTATATTTACTAAGCATGTTACTTCTCACATAACAAGCATATCATCAAATATCACCTTTCAATCTCATACATACCTCATATATAGTTCATATATAAGTTCACATCATCACAGCATAATATAATTCAACTAACAGTTATTGAATTCATATATAAAATAGGAACTGAAAGACTTGCCTGATTCGTAGTTTAACAACTACGACTTAACTGCTTAAAGATATCTGCACTTCGTGTAATCCTATATAGTTATATAATTGTGGATTCACACTCTTCAGTTATACACATCCATAAATTATCAATATAATAATAAGTATTACATTATTTTTTATCTTGGTTCTTAGAACCTCGTTTTACTCTCTCATCATATTCTTAGAATAATTATGTACGTATAGATATACCTTAACCATACATACTTACTACCATTCCTTCATATACATGTATCACACACTTAACTAAATGTATTCGACATATATTTAAAACTCATAGATACATGATCTATATTATTCTTACATTTCTCAAACCTTATCAAAATTATAATTTCTGGGTTTTATATAACCAATACATTCAAACTTTTTAAGTTTCACCTTTCAAAATCCTTGTCACATTTAAATTAGTCATGCAAGGCTACTTTGTTCATCATGATACATGTGAGATGTCATAATAATGTTAATACGCATGCTCCTAATTATCTTTATCATATACGCATATCTAGCATCCTTTGTTGCTTTAAAACATGTTTAGTTCATGCTTAACTAACTTTCATAGTGTTTATCAAGGTGTGTGCACATACATGACATCTAAGTGATGTTAAAAGCACTAGCATGTATGCTCAAAAATGTCAGAACATTAAAACACTATGATCATGCAACTTAGTTTGCAAAAAGTCCAAGTTTTGCTTTTGAAATCATTTTCAATGTAAGTAATGTGTTCTAGTGTATCCTTAATACCTTAGACTCACATATCATGCATATCTAAACCATATATCATGTTCAAAAAGGTTAGAATATAAACATCATATATATATATATATATATATATATATGTCAAAAACTCTAAATTTGTCCCTTTGAAATCAACGTAGTCTTCAATGATGTATACTAGTGTGTGTTCAACACTTTAAACATGTATTTCATGTCAATATAAACCATACGATCATGCTTTCAAAATCAGAATGTACACATGTCACGTATATGTCAACGTTCATATTTAAAACTATAAGTTTTATTTTAAAACTATAAGTTTTTCTTTAAAACTATAAGTTTTTCTTTAAAACATACGCTTTCCATTTCATGATATACATTCTAACATGGCTAAAATCATGCATATAGTACTAAGAAACATGTAATATGAGTTACCACCAACTTTTATGTTTGATCAAAGTGGTATCAACTAATTAGCACCATCAGATTTGAAGCAGGAAATAAAAACCAGAAACTAGGACCAGCGCAGCTGCGCAGGGCTCCGGCCAAAGGCAGAAATAGCCTGCTTTGGCAGAACTGCAAACCCAACTCACATATTTGACAACTAATTCGATTCTTAACTACTATAATATAGATCTAACATGCTTGTCAACTTAAATAACACTTGATATCATAACCCAAATCATCTTCTCATATGATCATGCATAATTAAGAGGTTAAAATTTTAAGAGTGAAGAACAAAATGCTACCTCTGCTAATTGTGATATAAACTTGTTGCTTCAATCTTCCTCAATCTCAGACTCTCACTACTATGATACATATATACTTACTCTCATTTCTTAGCTAACTGAAAATCTCAGCAATGAAAAGAAGAAGGGAAAACTTTATTTATAGAGGATTGATTACACAGATAATGCCATTCTCCACTAATTCAAACCAACGGATAGCAAGATTGCATAATGGTTAAGGAATGGTAGGTGAGAGTTGGTAAATCTCATCATGATCTCCACTCCTCCCATGATCATTGGCTCTATATTGCTGAAATTGAGAAGAAACTAGCTAGCTAGGGAGTTCATGTGTGGAAGAAATGAGAGGGACTCTCATATTGGGACAAGCAATTAACCCAGCAACTTGCAAAGTGTAATACAATACTAAGGTTATATATATAGTCTATCACTTACTAAGACTATATCCCATTTCATTTTATACACACATAGGTTATAAAATATATATACACATTCATTTCATATAGCTTAGGTCATGAATGAATTATAAATGAAATTTCTAATTACAATGTATCAAGTATGGTACATATATATATATATATATATATATATATATATATACCAACATATACTCCATGTATATTTTATTAACACCGAATATAATTTAATTGGGCATTATTATTACTTACCATTATCACTGTTATTATTATAATAACTTATTACATCAATTATCAATTAACAATGGTTATTGATATTACTATACATCAATGTTTACCCATACACTTATTGTCACATAAACACTTACTATTATGTAACTCACATAATGCAATTAATCTTACTATATAGTTTATATATATAATATAGTCACAATAATGTTGCACTACACTTTATATAACATATGCGTAACTACTATATGTTATACTCTTAATAATCACATCCTTTGCACATATCAACTAGTTGAGCAATTATAATCATATTAATAATCTACTTGTTTATATATTATTATACTCAATGACAGTTAATTAATTAATAAAATATTAATTAATTCATCCCTCATCAATCAATGTAATTATTAATCTCCATAACAATTAATTAACATTTATATGATCAATTATCACATTAAATAAATATAAATCTTATTATATTTATAAATCATTTACTCATTAATCAACATATTATCAAATATACCCATATCAATAATCAATATTATAAGACGATTTATCTCATTTCTCATCAATTTAATAATCACAATTCTGATTATATTTATAATTAATTTTCTTATTATTATACTATCACTGGCCATAATAATAGATCAACATACTATTATAAAGACAATTAACAATTAATTTAGATTAATTATTTAAATTAATAGTTCCTCCATCCTTGAATTAATTAATTCATTATCGAATCTATTATCGTGCCACACAAGGCATTTCTCACAAGCTTAAACTTAAGCTTATTATCACTTCCACCACACTACTTACCCACCACATGTTCAATTTACTTAGAACTGTTAAATCACAAGGTTCACATATATAAATATATCGTGAATGAAAATATTCAAATATCCTTTATAACCTTTATTGTAATATAATAACTTAAGCTATCAAAATAACTTAGTTTTCTTTCATTAATTAACTCTCTTGAAAATACATTAGAAATTATGTATTTTACCATAACATAAAATATTATGTTTTCTCCAAATAAAGACATTCATTATTAGAAAATAATTTACTTATTGTCTCAAGATATTATTTTTAATATATATCTATTAAAATAATTAAATGTACGACACATGTACATATATTATATATAGAAACTAGATAATAAGTTTATTTTTTATTATAATAAATTGTTTCCATTAATTTATTTACATATAGCAAATATGTTTTAATATATTTACCATATTAATCAATCATACCTATTACCTCATACAAAGACATATAAAGTAATATTATTATTAAAATAATATTCCCTCTTTTATTAAAATAATTCAATATTAGAATTTATTTTAATATCCTTTATTAGAAATATATAATAATTATTTCTCTTTCTTTTCTATAAATTGTCCCCAAAATAATTTCTTCAAATATTAAATATTAATTTAAAGATATAATGATTTCCATCTCTCTTTAATAACGTATATATATTTATTAACGTTATTCGTACATTAGACTTTCTCACATATTACCATTCTAAGTAATATATATCAAAAGTACTAACTATAATTTCATATTCAACATATATATATATATATTAGTCCACCTTTTACTTAAGTAAATTAAACCCTGTACTATATCACCATAGTTAATTAAGGCTTTAATATTCAAATTATATTATTCCATAATATAACTTCCAATTTAAATTAACCAATATTTATTCTCATTAGTCAATTCCCATATCTAACTCATGCTTCACTATCCAAACCCATCCATGGATAGCTTAAGTACTAACAATAACCTATATTACAACATACTAGTTATTAATATACGTACACAAAAAAATAGTGATTATACATTAAAGATATTTAATGTCACCAACTTACTATGAGAAAATAATTCTATAAATTATTTAATATCGATAGATA
This sequence comes from Panax stipuleanatus, assembly GCA_020205555.1. Taxonomy (NCBI): domain Eukaryota; kingdom Viridiplantae; phylum Streptophyta; class Magnoliopsida; order Apiales; family Araliaceae; genus Panax; species Panax stipuleanatus. Next base: position 20,369,246 of record CM035120.1, read on the forward strand.
AATCTTATCCATCTCCTTCACCTCAACTAAATTGTCTTTACGATAAATAACAAATGTATATTAATAATATATTTATTAATCACAAAATCACATATTACATAGTTCATATTACCCTATATATGTGACACCCCCAAATCCGGGTACTTCGTTTTCATATGATTTGGTGTTCACTTTTTAATATAACATACATCTACCCAATGAATAATGCAAAGTAACTACAACTTAAATTAAAATAAATAAATCTCCCTTACAACAAGGGTTACAACCTTTGTAAAATAATCCCGGATTACTCTAACCCTGACATGAATATAATAAAGTGCGAAAATAAAAACATAACATTCAAGTCTTATTACAATCATTTTCAATTAAATAAAGCAAGTCTTCACTTGTTTTGTTTTCCCTTGCCCTTACTTGTAGACGGAGCATCAACATTATCAACCTTAACTGAAATTGTTATTTAATGTAAGAGTGAACAAACCACAGCTCACTGGAGTTTAACAATAATATATACATGAAAGGATATCTTTCAAAGAATCTGAATAATATGATTCGCTTCAACAATAAAGAATTGAATAATAATTTTTTCATCGCAATTATAATTCAAAAATAGAATTTATCTGAGTGTTATAAGACCTTTGAACTCTTGTCCTAGGTTATAAATATTTCTATTTAAACCTTTAACAATCAATAAGACTATGGACCTTAACTCGTACTTAAGGGGATCAGCCCTTTGTACCATGTATTGTGCACAAACATCTTAACGCTATGCGTAGTAACCTCCCCTAGTAAATAGGGTTGTTCAACTCAGTAATTTGAATTCAAGTCCGCACCAAAGAAAGTTTGGTTTGGATAAGCTTACAAGTGTAATTTAGAATTCACGTTCATCAACTAAGGATTAGTTGAATCGACTTTCAAGCATTCATAATAATAGAATTATGAACTAACATATGCTTTAGAATCAACTTAAAGCATTTAAAATAATAACTGGATCTTACTTGAACAATAAGTTAAGATCATTTCAATTAAATAAACAATTGTCCAATACAGAAATGGAAAGAACATTCTCAACAATGAATATATGAATTCAAAAAATTGTATATAATTAACAAGTTTAAGGTTAGAAAACTTGCATAAAATTAATTCAAGATTAAGGTTTAGAAAACTTGCATAAAATTAATACAAGATTAGGTTTAGAAAACTTGCATAAAATTAATACAATATTAGGGTTTATAAACTTGCCTTACGCGCAAGCTACTTAACTCAACTACGTACTTAAACACTTCCTATACACATTCAATTATAAAAATCTAAATCAGTTAATACATAACGAATTCACATAAGTGGTTAACCCTCATGGTTAACTCACTCTAATTAAATAAATAATCATAATCAACTATCACATAGTTAATTACATCACACACATATTCACATTATTAAATTAATTATGTATTTAACTAAATTATAATTAAGCAATTATAATTCAAACACTTAATCAAATTATAATTACCTTTTAAATTATAAATAATTTATAATTTATAATCAATTAAACTATATCATGCATTTATCATTACACAATTTAATCATGTATTTATCAATTATAATCAATAATTAAACATGCATTATAATTACACAATTTATAATTAATCATGTAATTATCAATTTAAAATCCACAATTAAACATGCATTAAATTATAATTACTTAAATTATAATTTAAATTAACATCTAATTGATTAAAATAATCAATTTCTATACATTACAATTTCACAATATTATACTTTAAATTAAGCACTTACTCTTAATTATAGTTAATCAAATTATAATTAAGTAACTCATTTACAATAAAACAATTATAGTTTATAATTTAAATACTATATTAGGTTTTTAAAACTTCCTTTTTCTCAAATATGAATTTATCACAATCATATAACATGTTATATCATTAAATATATGTCTACTATCAATGAATAATTAAACTAAGGCTCAAAAATAATCTGCACAAATAAACTAAAATCACTGCCCAAGCACTGTGCAGGGCGTAGCTGCGCAGCCAGCTGCCTTGCAACCGGCGCAGCTGCGTAGGGTAAGAATCTGGGAAGGGCAAGCGGCGCAGCTGCGCTGCTCCTGGCCTTGCTGCAGGCGCAGCGGCGCAGCTGCGCAGCAACTCGGCCAGACGCAGACAGCCACGGCTCTCTGCTTTACCGATTAACCCATACAAGCCAACAAATGGAAAATTACAGTAACGTAGACACTGTAAATCATATATACGTTGTAATACATATATCTAACATGCTTCTACAACATAATAACCATTTAAATAATGATAATCACAAGTTTTAAAAATCCAATTTGACCATTTTCATGAAAACTCATATTTTTCCAAAATATTCCACTATAAGAAATTTTCTCCATCAATTCCACTCGATATATATACATTATATACGTAATTGCATGTAATCATCAAACAATGTCCCAATAAGCATGCTAGCATATTCTAATTCATCCAATTCTCAAAACAAAATTAACAACAAAACTAAAACTCATATGAACATGAATTTTCTGTTAAAATATCTTTTTACACTAATTTGATTTTTGAAAATCGTTATAGCAATTAACCTACTATGAACACCACATGAATACAATTATATATATAATCCATGTTTACATAATTTCATGAAAACTTATTTTTAACAGATAATGAATATGAAAACATATAACTGAGTTCTATAACAATTAGAGATTATAGATGATACCTTTTGGTTGAAAGAGAAGGTGATGTGAGTTTAATTCTAGAAATTCTTCTTCCTCTTTTATCTTCTTCTCTAACTCTTCTCTGCTCTTCCTTCTCTCTGCTTTCTTTTCTTCTTAGTTCTTAGTTAGACTTAGGATTAGAACTAACGTAGTAGATATATTATAACTGATATAATATATGTATACTAATGATATATATGTAACTTGCTAATTAATTAATATATGTAATAAATACATATTATTATATAAGTTATAACTATTTGAATTTGAAAAACCTTAAGGCTTGTTTGGCCAAAACAACATTATTTTTTAAAAACAGATTATTATTACTAAGGTCATGTTTGGTAAAACAATTTAAAATCCTTTTCTTTTATTTTAACAAATTATTTTAACACATACTTTAATGTCATATTTTAATCAATTACATATTAAACAACTAATTTAATCAATTAAAATTTAACATCAATTAATCACATAAAATTACCACATAATTATAATTACTCGCTAATTATAGTTTATGTAACACTTCATCACATATTTCATCTAATTCAATTATCTCAATTAAATTAAAACTATAGTATAAAATTAATATACATTAATTAAATAAGTATTACACATTCATTTAACTAATATATAACACTTAATTTAATCACTTCCATAAATCACATAATTTATTTATTTAACTCAATAAATAAATCAAATAAAATATTTATTTAACTCAATAAATATTTAAAATTAAATATAAAAATCTCAATCGTTATAATCTTTCCTCCTTAAAAGGATTCTGTCCCCATAATCACACATAAATTTTTTTTTCGTCTATTACATTCTTCCTTCCTTAAAAGGATTCTGTCCCCACAATCAGTATATAAGGGGTTACACACAACTAAGTAAATAAATGCGGATAAGATTTCATCATAACATCTTCGAGTTCCCACGTAACTTCTTCAGCACTGTGGTTCCTCCAGATTACCTTAACAGAAGGTATCACTTTATTCCTAAGTACTTGTTCCTTTCTATCAACTATTTGAACAGGCACTTCTTCATATGTTAAGTCTTTATCAAATAGCAAAGGTTCATATTCTATTACATGTTTATAATCGTGCTTGTAAGATTTTAACACAGAAATATGGAAGACATTATGTACATTCTCGAGCTCCGGAGGTAATGCAATCTCGTAAGCAACCTCGCCCACCTTTCGTAGTACCTCAAAAGGTCCAATGAATTATGGAATCAGTTTTCCCTTTTTACCTAATCGAATCTTCCCTTTCCAGGGAGATACTTTCAGGAACACGAAACTTCCTGGTAAGAATTCTCGGTTTTGTCAATGTAAATCGGCATACTTTTTCTGTCTGTCTTGAGCAGCAACTAATCTCGTTCTGATCAGCTTTACAATTTCGGCGGTTTATTGTACCAACTCTGGTTCCAACAATTGACGTTCACCGACTTCATCCCAGCACAAAGGAGTTCTGCATTTTCTGCCGTATAATTCTTCGTAAGTCGGCATGCCTATACTCGCATGGTGACTATTGTTGTAGGCGAACTCCACCAATGGTAGATGATCCTCCCAGCTTCCTTTGAAGTCCATCACACAAGCTCTTAGCATATCCTCAAGCGTTTGAATTGTTCTTTCGCTCTGGCCATTGGTCTGTGGATGATACGCTGTACTCATTCGCAATTGCGTTCCCATACATTCTTGCAATTGCTTCTAGAAATTAGACGTAAAATGCGGATCTCTATCGGACACAATCGACACTGGAACACCATGTCTAGAAATAATTTCCTTGACGTATAACTTTACTAGCTTATCCAGGTTGTACTTAACCCTGATCGACAGAAAGTGGGTTGACTTCGTCAGTCGATCCACTATAACCCATATCGCATCAAATCTCTTCTGAGTCGCTAGAGGACCTACCACGAAATCCATCGTGATATGCTCCCACTTCCACTCTGGAATTTCTAAAGGTTGCAGCAGTCCACTTGGTCTCTGGTGTTCTGCTTTGACTTTTTGGCACGTTAAGCACTTCGCATCACATTCAGCAAAGTCCCTCTTCATATTCGGCCACCAGAAATGATGCCTGAGATCCTGGTACATCTTCGTACTGCTAAGGTGAATAGAATATCTAAAACTATGAGCTTCGCTCAGAATTTCCTCTTTGACCTCTGGTACTGGCGGTACCCATATTCTACCTTCAAATCGTAACAGACCTTCATTATCAATTTTGAACTTAAACTCTTTGCCAACGGTTATCCTCTTCCGTACTTTCCCGCATTCTTCATCGTGAAGTTATGCTTCTTTCACCTTGTCTACTAGAGTAGAACCAGTGGTTACTTGAAACAACATCTCATCCGATTCCTTCAGAAACTTCACTTCCAGTTCCAATCTAGCCATCTGTTCTATTAATCGATCTTAATCAGTTAACACGTTCAGCTTCTCCCGACCTTTTCTGCTCAAAGCGTCGGCAACAACGTTAGCCTTACCCGGATGGTAAAGTATCTCGCAATCGTAGTCTTTAATCAGTTCCAAACATCTTCTTTGGCGCATGTTCAAATCCTTCTGGATAAATATATACTTCAGACTCTTGTGATCTGTGTATATTTCTCACTTCTCTCCATATAAGTAGTGCCTCCAAATCTTTAGGGCAAACACTACTGCCGCCAATTCTAGATCATGGGTCGAATATCCCTTCTCGTAATCCTTCAGCTGACATGACGCATAGGCAATGACTTTGCCGCTCTGCATCAACACACAGCCTAATCCTTTATGTGAGGCATCACTATATACCACGAAATTCCTCAAACTATCCGGTAAAGACAATACAAGCGCAGTACTTAGCCTCTTCTTCAGCTCTTGAAAACTTTCCTCACACTTCTTTGTCCAAATAAATTTAACCATTTTACGAGTCAAATTCGTCAACGGAGTTGCGATTCTAGAAAAATCTTGGATAAATCTACGATAATAACCTACCAATCCTAAGAAACTCCTCACTTCAGACGGCGTCTTTGGTTGATCCCAACTTATTACGGCCTCAACCTTCAACGAATCCACTAAAATACCATCCTTGTCGATCACGTGGCCAAGAAATTGCACACGTTCCAACCAAAATTCGTATTTTGAGAATTTAGCGTAAAGCTTCTCTCGTCTCATGGCTTCTAAGGTTAGTCGTAAGTGTTCAGCATGCTCCTCCTCGGTCTTAAAATAAACCAGGATGTCATCTATGAACCCTACCACGAACTTATCCAGAAATGGCTTGAACACCCTGTTCATTAAGTCCATAAATGCAGTTGGGGTATTCGTGAGACCAAATGACATTACCAAGAACTCGTAATGACCATATCGAGTCCTAAAAGCCGTTTTAGGTATATCTTCCTTCCTCACCTTCAACTGATGATACCCGCTTCTCAAATTGATTTTCGAGAAGTACTTCGCACCCTTCAGTTGATCAAACAAGTCATCGATCCTAGGTAAAGGATACCTATTCTTGATCGTAACTTTATTCAACTCCCTATAATCAATACAGAGCCGCATCGATCCATCCTTCTTCTTCACGAATAAAATAGGCGCTCCCCACGACGAAAAGCTCGGTTGGATATACTTCTTGTCTAGCAATTCTTGCAGTTGAACCATCAGTTCCTTCATCTCGACTGGAGCCATTCGGTACGAAGCCTTCGAAATTGGAGCAGTTCCCGGTGCTAAATAGATCACGAACTCTGTCTCCCTATCCGGCGGAAGTCCTGGTAAATCGCTCAGAAAAACGTCTACAAACTCCTTAACTACCGATATTTCCTCCACCTTCGGGCTTTCCTTACGCGTATCTACTATGTAGGCTAGATATCCTACACCGCCTTGCGTCAGAAGTTTCTTGGCTTGCATAACCGTCAGACAACTCTCTTGTCTAGGCAATTTGCTACCATAGAACACCAACTTCGACGGAGTCGTAAGGTTCACCGACTTCTTCTGACAGTCGATTATCGCCCCATGATTGAACAACCAATCCATACCTAGTAGACGTCGAATTCCCCAAGTTTAATCGAAATCAAATCTACTCTAAGTTCCTGACCCTTAATGTCCAATCTACATTTCTTATAAACGCTCTTAACAGGAATAACCTCCCTATTCACAGTCTCTATGTTCAAAGGGTAAACTAACTCCTCTACAGGTAAGTCTAAGGTTTTAGCAAAATCATCAGATATGAATGAACAAGTAGCACCCGAATCAAATAATACATATGCATTTATACTATTGACCGAAATAATACCTGACACCACGTCTTTTGATTGCACAGCATCCTGCACCGTCATATTGAATGTCCGTGCAGTGGGTCGAATAGCTTGCAATGGTGCAGCAATAGTAACAATACTGCCACTTCCATTCCCTCCGCTCCCTGTTGACCCTGCCGTCAGCTTCTTCGGGCAATTGCGAGCCATGTGATCTTTGGATCCACATGTAAAACAAGATCCCTTCTTCGGGTTTGGGCAATTAGGCACAATGTGGCCTTCCTGACCACAGTTGAAGCACACCCGCTTCCCCTTCATACACACGCCAGTGTGATTCTTACCGCATGTAGCACATGCTTCAAACTTCCTCTTCTGCTAGCTTCCCTGTTGACTCCCAGCAGAGGTATTATCAGACCACTTCCTCTTTTGTTTCACAGCGCTGCTACCCCCAGTCTTGGTTTCTACCTCATTCTTTTTCTTCTTATCTTGGTTGAACTTCATCACCACTTCGCTTCCTCCCTCAGCAAGTATGGCTTTCTCCAGCACCGCTGCAAAGGTATTCAGCTGGAACATGCAAACCTTGCTGTAGAGCCAGGGCTTTAGTCCCCGCTCAAACCTTCTCACTTTCCTAGCGTCAGTGCTGACCTGGTAAGTAGCGAACCTGGCCAATTCGTTAAACTTAGCGGCATACTCGGACACCGTCATTCCTCCCTCCTTAAGTTCTAGGAACTGGACCTCCATCTGGTCCTGCGAACTCACTAGAAAGTACATCTCGTAGAACATTTCCTTGAAATGTTCCCACGTGAGAACTCCCTCTCCCTCTCGGGTCTTGTTAGCCTGCCACCAAAAGCTAGCATCCGACTTCAACATGAAAGCCGTGAACGCTGTCTTCTGGTCTTCACCTACTCTGGCTACGTCAAATACCTTCTCCATTTCCATAACCCACGTCTGAGCCTCGATAGGGTTAGTTGATCCTTTGAATTCAGGCGGTCCTACTGCCTTGAATTCCTTGAACGTTGTACCCTACACCTGGGGCTGATTCGCAAGAGCTCCAGGTCAATAGGTTCACCAACTGCTGAACCGAGTTGGGGTTCGTCCCATCGTTATTGTTGTTGTTCGTCGAACCCTCGGGGTTTTGACGTGTTATTCTTCTTCTAGGAGGCATTTTCTGTTAAGAAAATATTATTATTAGATCCTTTACTCAATTTTTAAATATTCAAGTTCATACTTAAACGTTTAAATGGCTCAGTTCACATACAACACATAGCACGTTCATAAACTTCTTTTATTCATTACTCGTAGTTAAAAAAATATCAAAAAGATAGCATTTCTGCCATTTACATCATCCTTTCCTGAACTGGAAAAGTTGCAGGATTACATTATTAACTCATCCCATTCTTATCTCAAATTATGGGATTTACTTTATTTACTACAAAAAGCAACACATAAACCAACTCTACTACTGCTACTACTGCTACTGCCTAGGCATATTAATACGTCGCACAGATTCTCTGCGTTCCTCTTCCATTACCCAAAACGCCGTTCTTCAGTCCACCACATACCACGGTAAACCTTAGAACTGAGCTGGGTAATAGAAAATACGGCCTTGAGCTCTCTCTATTGCTATATGAAAAGCATATTCCGTTTCCCTCAGCTTGGCCCTCTTGGCTTCAGCTTCATCTTCAGCTCGATCAGCTCGTTGATTAGCCCTCAAACTTGACTCTTCAGCTCTGGCAGCTTCCTCGACTCCTCCTGGATGTCTTGCTTCAGTTTTGCCAGTTCAAATCGAGCAGCATCTCTATCAACCTCCATATGTATTAGATTCCACTGTGCATCTCCTAGGTCACTTGCCATTTCCTCGATCGTCTTGTCTCGCTGCTGGATAGTCTCCTCGAGATCTCCTACTCGACCATGAAGCTCCACATTGCTATCGTAGACTGCCTCGTACATCTCAGCACTAGTAGAGTGAGGTGGGAATTCCTCTTCGAGATCCTCTTCCTCATCTTCAGACTCGTCCTCGTCCTCATCCTCTGGAATAGGTGTCAGCTCACGCTCCCGACCAGCTATGGTGATCACTGGAGATGGCTCTCTCCTAACCAGCTGCTCCCAGACAACATGTATGTCATGGGGCTCCTCATCTCTAGGCACTTGAGGTACATCCTCTCTAGCCTGACTAGGTTCTCCAACGTTCGACATCCTGACAAAAGAATTTTAAAGTTCATTATTACGTGATAACGAATCGTCACTCTTCGAATACTATAATGTAAACACATAGCACGTAAGGTAGTTTATTATCTTTTACCTATCGCATCTATCTTTTCGATCTTACCTATAAGGCTACTACCTAAGGTTTCCCCACCTAAGGTTTCATAACCTATAGCTTTGATACCAACCTGTGACAGCCGCAAATCCGGGTACTTCGTTTCCACATGATTTGGTGTTCACTTTCTAATATAACATACATCTACCCAATGAATAATGCAAAGTAACTACAACTTAAATTAAAATAAATAAATCTCCCTTACAACAAGGGTTACAACCTTTGTAAAATAATCCCGGATTACTCTAACCCTAACATAAATATAATAAAGTGCAGAAATAAAAACATAACATTCAAGTCTTATTATAATCATTCTCAATTAGATAAAACAAGTCTTCACTTGCTTTGCTTTCCCTTACCCTTACTTGTAGACGGAACATCAACGTTATCAACCTTAACTGAAATTGTTATTTAATGCAAGAGTGAGCAAACCACAGCTCACTGGAGTTTAACAGTAATATATACATGAAATGATATCTTTCAAAGAATCTGAATAATATTATTCGCTTCAACAATAAAGAATTGAATAATAATTCTTTCATCGCAATTATAATTCAAAAATAGAATTTATCTGAGTGTCATAAGACCATTGAACTCTTGTCCTAGGTTATAAATATTTCTATTTAATCCTTTAACAATCAATAAGACTATGGACCTTAACTCGTACTTAGGGGGATCAGCCCTTTGTACCATGTATTGTACACAAACATCTTAACGCTATGAGTAATAACCTCCCCTAGTAAATAGGGTTGTTCAACTCAGTAATTTGAATTCAAGTCCGCACCAAAGAAAGTTTGGTTTGGATAAGCTTACAAGTGTAATTTAGAATTCACGTTCATCAACTAAAGATTAGTTGAATCGACTTTCAAGCATTCATAAATAATAGAATTATGAACTAACATATGCTTTAGAATCAACTTAAAGCATTTAAAATAATAACTGGATCTTACTTGAACAATAAGTTAAGATCATTTCAATTAAATAAATAATTGTCCAATACAGATGGAAAGGACATTCTCAACAATGAATATATGAATTCAAGAAATTATATATAATTAACAAATTTAAGGTTAGAAGACTTGTATAAAATTAATAAAAGATTAGGGTTTAGAAAACTTGTATAAAATTAATACAAGATTAGGGTTTAGAAAACTTGCATAAAATTAATACAAGATTAGGGTTTAGAAAACTTGCCTTACGCGCAAGCTACTTAACTCAACTACGTACTTAAACACTTCCTATACACATTCAATTATAAAAATCTAAATCAGTTAATACATAACTAATTCACATAAGTGGTTAACCCTCATGGTTAACTCACTCTAATTAAATAAATAATCATAATCAACTATCACATAGTTAATTACATCACACACATATTCACATTATTAAATTAATTATGTATTTAACTAAATTATAATTAAGCAATTATAATTCAAACACTTAATCAAATTATAATTACCTTTTAAATTATAAATAATTTATAATTTATAATCAATTAAACTATATCATGCATTTATCATTACACAATTTAATCATGTATTTATCAATTATAATCAATAATTAAACATGCATTATAATTACACAATTTATAATTAATCATGTAATTATCAATTTAAAATCCACAATTAAACATGCATTAAATTATAATTACTTAAATTATAATTTAAATTAATATCTAATTGATTAAAATAATCAATTTCTATACATTACAATTTCACAATATTATACTTTAAATTAAACACTTACTCTTAATTATAGTTAATCAAATTATAATTAAGTAACTCATTTACAATAAAATAATTATAGTTTATAATTTAAATACTATATTAGGTTTTCAAAACTTTCTTTTTCTCAAATATGAATTTATCACAATCATATAACATATTATATCATTAAATATATGTCCACTATCAATGAATAATTAAACTAAGGCTTAAAAATAATATGCACAAATAAACTAAAATCACTGCCCAAGCACTGTGCACGGCGCAGCTACGCAGCCAGCTGCCTTGAAACCGGCGCAACTGCGTAGGGTAAGAATCTGGGAAGGGCAAGCGGCGCAGCTGCGCTGCTCCTGGCCTTGCTGCCGGCGCAGCTGCGCAGCAACTCGGCCAGACGCTGACAGCCACAGCTCTCTGCTTTACCGATTAACCCATACAAGCCAACAAATAGAAAATTACAGTAACGTAGACACTGTAAATTATATATACGCTGTAATACATATATCTAGCATGCTTCTACAACATAATAACCATTTAAATAATGATAATCACAAGTTTTAAAAATCTAATTTGGCCATTTTCATGAAAACTCATATTTTTCCAAAATATTCCACTATAAGAAATTTTCTCCATCAATTCCACTCGATATATATACATTATATACGTAATTGCATGTAATCATCAAACAATTTCCCAATAAGCATGCTAGCATATTCTAATTCATCAAATTCTCAAACCAAAATTAACAACAAAACTAAAACTCATATGAACATGAATTTTCTGTTAAAATATCTTTTTACACTAATTTGATTTTTGAAAATCGTTATAGCTATTAACCTACTATGAACAACATATGAATACAATTATATATATAATCCATGTTTACATAATTTCATGAAAACTTATTTTTAACAGATAATGAATATGAAAACATATAACTGAGTTCTATAACAATTAGAGATTATAGATGATACCTTTTGTTAATAGGTTGAAAGAGAAGGTGATGTGAGTTTAATTCTAGAAATTCTTCTTCCTCTTTTCTCTTCTTCTCTAACTCTTCTCTGCTCTTCCTTCTCTCTGCTTTCTTTTCTTCTTAGTTCTTAGTTAGACTTAGGATTAGAACTAACGTAGTAGATATATTATAACTGATATAATATATATATACTAATGATATATATGTAACTGCAAATTAATTAATATATATAATAAATACATATTATTATATAAGTTACAACTATTTGAATTTGAAAAACCTTAAGGCTTGTTTGGCCAAAACAACATTATTTTTTAAAAACAAATTATTATTACTAAGGCCATATTTGGTAAAATAATTTAAAATCCTTTTCTTTTATTTTAACAAATTATTTTAACACATACTTTAATGTCATATTTTAATCAATTAAATATTAAACAACCAATTTAATCAATTAAAATTTAACATCAATTAATCACATAAAATTGCCACATAATTATAATTACTCGCAAATTATAGTTTATGTAACACTTCATCACATATTTCATTTAATTCAATTATCTCAATTAAATTAGAACTATAGTATAAAATTGATATACATTAATTAAATAAATATGACACATTCATTTAATTAATATATAACACTTAATTTAATCACTTCCATAAATTACATAATTTATTTATTTAACTCAATAAATAAATCACATAAAATATTTAATTAACTCAATAAATATTTAAAATTAAATATAAAAATCTGAATCGTTACAATGTAACACAATACTTCCTTCCTCATAACACACACATATATATATACGAACCCAATACATTCCTTAAGAATTTTATTTATTAAATTCTTATTTAATAATTTCTGAAAATTCGGGTTCTTACAATGGATGCTCGGAGGGTCTCTAACCAAAGCCGCTGTCAAGCTGGTAAACAAATCATCCTTTGTGGGAGAATCAGGATCCTCCGTAGGCTCCTCCTCATCTGAATCAACAATTGGAGATGACTGGATAACCGCAGTTGCTGCTATATCGGACTCCAACCATGCTAAATACTCGTGAAAGCTATTCGGATGGCTAGTAGAGAAATTAGCCCTCTCCCTATGAGTCCAACATTCATAAATCCTGATCAGGTCGGCTGACGATAAAGATGAAGCTAATATCCGCTGATCAATAGCCCCTCAAACTGGTGAAGGCTCTAGAACTGATCGAACTGACCCATGACTGCCAACGGATGGTAAGTGGTCACCCCTCTCAATCCTGCTTAGCGCAAATAATCCATGCCAACTGTATGAGTGATGATGTTGTAAGGGGATACAAGCCCTGAGCATGGTAATATCGAAAAGGGATGCTCAATATCTGATAAAAAGGTCGGTCATGTAGCTGCATTTGAACACTTCGCTGGCTGGAAGGAGTAGGACATGGTTATTTCATGGGTAAAGAAGTACCCATGGTGTCTAAAGGTGCCAATCGGACGCAAATGTGTCATGAGCCACACATACAGCAGGACGGAGCTACCTCTAAAAAACCCTTGGGATGGGTGCTGCAAAAGGTAGTCGACCTCAAGGTCTTGGCCAGTATCATCGGCAGAATAGTACTACCTTGTTTGAGGGCACGGGCTACGACCATCAAGCTAATATCTAAATGGTCCAAATATAGTCGCATGTATATATAGGCCGTGATGCACATCAACAAGACGTCTACACGATCAATCTGCCACTCATCTACAGAAATGATAAAATCCCCAGATTGTCGATCGTAGTTGTCTAGCCGATCGAAATGATCGATCAGAAAGTCGATGGATATCACATGTCCTAAAATGATATCCTCAATGACTACTCTACGTCTCAGACCCGACGTAGCCGTAAATGGTCTCCTCATATTACTGACAGCTGTGCAAGCGCAAGGCAGGTTCAGTGCTAAACCTGTAAGACGCTCACACTCCTCCAGGGTCGGAGTCAACTCGTGCAGTCCAAAGTGGAAAACCTACCGCTTAGGTATCTAGCATGATAAAATGCCATCTACGAATCTGTGCGGAACCTGGAAATCAAGAAGGGCCAAGGAATGCCCTAGCATCTGGTCTACTGTCCTTCTGGCTGTATGGGGCAGACTATCGTACCAAAACCTCAATGAGGATGCTACCAAAGATGGTGGCGAGTGCTCAATACGGCTGATTATAGATGACGACATCTGTATCACCGTATCATAAGACCATCCAGGGGTCAAATCTAAACTCAACTGTCTAAATGCATATTCATGGCATAATACATGTATAATGACAATGATAAATATAATTCAATAGATAGGAAATATCATGCATAACTAAAATAAACTATCTACTGCAAGCATCATCTCTGTCCGCTCATAAAGTGTAAAAATAAATAGGACATAGATATGGGGCACAACCGCCCAGCTACTAATAGAGGCCTATCAAAAGATATAGCGAGAAATGGGGCATAACCGCCCAATAGCTAAACAGAGGCCTATCAAAAGATATAGCGAGAAAAGCTATTCGAAGAGATCAAGAATATGTCTCTAGGGTATTAACCTGCTCCAGCTCCTTCTGAGTCACAAAATCTTGACTAATGGGAATGTCCAGTCGATACAAGGGAGGATCAGCACCAGCAAAGCTGCTAGAAAATGGACCTGATAAGGGGCCAGCTCTAGAGCTGGAAGGATCAAAAGAATCTGCCTCGGATGGCTCCCGACCAAGGTGCCTGATGAACAAATGAGCTCTCTCCAACTGCTAGGTTAGTCCTGTAATCTGGTCCAGATGAGTCGGATCGCAGAGGCAAGCTATCCAGTCTGTCATCATCACAGACCCCGACACCATGTCTTCCATAAAATGGGTAGCACGAGTCTGAGTCCCAATGGTACGAGGACACCACCAGCTATGAAATGCCTCCTGGCTGTAAGGACCCCTCTGACAGGGTGAAGCCATCTACGCCCACCATAGGAATGTCTGTGAGTGGCTGAGCTAATGGCTAATGATGCCAAGCAGAAGGAACAAAGGGAATGTGAATATCTGTCGTGGTGCTTTGAATAGTACGCTCTCCTAAATAGAGCTCCCAACCTCCCTTTGTCAAAAATGGAACTCGGCGAGTGGATAATGCAAACTCCCGACCAGTGGGAAAGCCATCCTCAAACCTGACTGTTAAAAAGTCTGAGGTATACGGGACCCACGAGATCGACCCCGCAATTAATAGCTCTAACTGCAGGCGAGAGTGGGTGAATCCTTCAGCTACAGGGACCTCCGTCAATGTGCAGTGATGCCAGCGTCGTCCCCTAAGATAAGTCTCCAAGCCCAAAGTAGTGGTAGGACGTAGGCAAGGAAGCCTCTCCTGTGCCCAAAACTGGCCATGCAAATATCAAAAGTCCTCAGTGATCAAGACTGACAAATATAAATGAGGAAATCAAAAAGGTACAAGAGAGATGTACTCACCTGCAGGAATGGGTAAAAACCTAGCCAAGCCTCCATCACACCCTCTGAGCGCATGGGCATCCCTCGAAGAAAATAGGCAAAGGTATAGGTACCCCAACCGAAATCACTGAGGCGCTCCACATATCGAGTAGCACTGACCAGGGCAAAGGACACGGTCGAGGAGTTGTCTGCAAAGAAACAACCCCTGATGATCACTAAAAATAGTCGCCACAGGATGCGATCTCTAACCCTCTGATCATCAGGCAGAGGCTCAGTCAAAGCCCCACTCTGGGCATCTATGCTCAAGGGACCAGAACGGACCGTCCAACCCTTGATGGCTGTCGCAGGAACTCCCAAGAGGGACCGAACGGTAGTAGGTGAAATGTCAGCCACAACCAGCACTGGCCCACGTGCGAACTCTATCCCGGTGATGAACCTCCAGTCCATAGGCATCATCATCACCTCGCAATCCAACAAATGGAGAGACTGGGTCTGGTGGAACCAGCGCTTAGACAAAGCCTTCATATAACCCCAAGGGGCAACGGCGGGGAAGGATAAAACAGAACGCCTGAAACCCCCAGGTGTCAACAATAGCCCGATACTCAGGATGTAGAGTATGGTACAGGGAATGGACATTGAACCAGTTCCATCTGGGCTATATAAAGCCAGGAACCTGCATCAAAAAGGCTAATCCAGATCAAGTCTATGCCTTGAAAATGGCAAAAGAAAGAAAAAAAATCCAAAAGAAAAACTTTAGTCACCTCATTGGAGTGAATGTATCTCGATAGATGGCGCCTCAAATCTCCCAGAAGCTTCTTAAGTGGCACCACAATGCCTGGAAGCTCCGCACGTAGAGCCTGACCTGGGACAGGATCAACAAAAGGTACATCCTCATCGTCCAAATCAACCAGCGGATCAACCCGGATAGGACGAATAA
The DNA here is from genome assembly GCA_020205555.1 of Panax stipuleanatus. Classification (NCBI taxonomy): domain Eukaryota; kingdom Viridiplantae; phylum Streptophyta; class Magnoliopsida; order Apiales; family Araliaceae; genus Panax; species Panax stipuleanatus. The sequence continues at coordinate 20,385,590 of CM035120.1, forward strand.
CTGACTCCCAATTTGAGAGGCGGCCAGGGCAGCCGTGACTGAGGAACATCGAAGACTCTCCTCGGCCTAACTCCTGGAATGACCCTGCTGGCACTACCAGGTCTATCTGGCTCCATAACATGGACAAAATCTCCAAGTCACCTTAAAAAGGGTGAGGTAAACCTAAAACCTATGGCTTATCAAATTAAATCAGTAATTCCTGCATTTTTAAGTCCTAAAACATGCATGGTGATGAGTAGGTGTCATACCTACGAATTAGATATTGTTTGAGTTTACTTATTGTTATCTTTAAGTGTTTTTAGGATCTATTTATTTGTTTTTGTGTTTATTTCTTGTAGGTGGAGTTGGAAGGGCAAATATGTCATTTTGGAAGAGAAAAGAATTAAAAAGAAGTCAAAAATATGCGTAATGGCATTTTTGTAATTACTTGGTCCTGGTCAAGAGCCTAGGCGCTTAGATTTGCCATTGGACAAGCGCCTAGGCGCTCATGCACGATTTTGGATGCTAATTTATGTGGTTGAGTACAATGGAGGCCAATCAGACTGGATATTAGGGTTTTAAAAGTAAGGGACAGAGAGAGATACAACGGAAGAAGGATTTGAAGGAGATCACGAAGGAGAGTTACAAAAGGTTGAAGATAAAGTTAGAGATTTGGAGCGGCTTAATAGTTTTTTCTATCCCTTTCCTCTATCTTTAATTTTGTAATCTTTGGGATGTTTGGATTCTTAATTTGGATGATGTTTTTCTCTATCATTATGAACTAACTTTTTATTAAGATCGCAACGGAACTTAGTATGTAATTTGAATTTGATGCTCCTTATTTGATTTAAGTTAATTACTCTTGAATCGTTTATCATATCTTGTGTTCATTGATTAATTGTCTGATCAACAATTACCGGGATAATTTATACGAAATTGGAAAATGGAGTATGAGTTAGATCTAGATATGATATCATTTGTTCATATAAACTGAAAAAGGTTAATATGTTTAGCATATATGATAGGAATATATCTATATGTCTTTTGCAACCATTAAAGAATCTGTACTTGAAAACCCCAATTATCTTAATTCACATAGGAATATAGTGGATTAATTATTTAGGGTGTTCCTTGTAAATCTGTTGCGTAACTGCTAGATGTATAAGGATTCGTTTACGTGTCATCGGAAGAAGTACTTGAATATTATAAAGAATTCTTGGTTAGCGATTCATAGTGATTGAATAATTAAATGAGTGTATTGGTTTAAATGAAATACTAAGGGAAGTTGTGATCTTAACCTATTCCATCTGCATTCATTCTTGTGACGATATACTTTAGTTGTTAATTAGAATTCTCAAAATCACAATCATTATTCGTAGTTTAATTTAAGATTAATTGAATTGAAATTGACATTTGGTAATATTAATCTATTTCCTCGTGGGAACGATATCCTTGCTTGCTAGATGTTATAAACGAACACGTATACTTGCGTGTTTAATTGCTGTTAATAAAATAGGCAACAAGTTTTTGGCGCCGTTGCCGGGGAAATTAGTTTAATATTTCGTTATTATTAATTTTGATAAAGTTAATCTTAATTTAGACTTTTATTTTTATTCTCTTCTAAGGTTATCTTCTCTCGTGCATGCAAACGCGATCGAAACAGCCGGAGCTTGAACCATACGAAGACGATATCGACAAACGGTTCAGACAGTTGCATAAGTGGGTTAAAGAAACGCGAGAGGCACTTGAGAAGAAAGATACAATGGTAGAAGAGCAACAGAAATCCCTTCAGGATTATGCTATGCCAAAAATGGATGGGATCAGGTCAAGCATTCAACGACCGGCAATTAATGCTGCAACTTTTGAGATTAAGCCGGGAACCATCCAAATGATTCAAAATCTGGTACAGTTTGGGGGCTTGTCGAATGATGATCCGAATGAGCACTTGGTGAGTTTTCTAGAGGTTTGTGACACATTCAAATACAACCAAGTCTCAGACGACGCAGTTAGACTTCGTTTGTTTCCGTTCACTCTCCGAGACAAAGCAAGAGGATGGCTACATTCACTGCCACCTGGATCCATTACCACGTGGGATGATCTGGCACAGAAGTTCCTAGCAAAGTTTTTTCCTCCTGCCAAAACAGCAAAGTTGAGGAATGAGATAACCAATTTCACTCAATTTGATTCAGAGTCATTATATGACGCCTGGGAGAGATTTAAAGAGTATATGAGAAAATGTCCACACCATGGATTGCCCGATTGGCTACTAGTACAATCATTCTATAATGGGCTCATGGGTGGTATACGGGCTAGTGTTGACGCTGCATCTGGAGGAGCCTTCATGACAAAAAAAATTAATGAAGCGTACAGTTTGCTAGAGGTGATGTCAGCTAACAACTACCAATGGCCAACTGCTAGAATGACACAACCAAAAGTTGCTGGGATAATAGAGGTAGATGCAGTTACAGCATTGTCAGCCCATATTGCAGCTCTAACACAAAAAATTGAACAGATGGGGAATCCGAATAGGCAAACTGTGGCCATGGTATGTGAATTATGCGCGGGGAACCATTCAAGTGATCAATGTGCAATAAGTCCTGAATCAGTGCAGTTTGTGTCTAATTATAATCGACAACAAGGTAATAATGCAAATAGTTATAACCCAGGATGGAGGAACCACCCAAATCTATCTTGGAGCAATAATCAGTCACAAGCACAAGCTTAAGCTCCAAGACAGTCACATCCACCTGGATTTCAGCCTCAACACCCACAACCTCAACAACATCAGCAACCTCAACAACCTGACAAGTTATCTCAAATGGAGGAATTACTTGCAAGAATGGCAACTCAGTTTGAAGCAACAACAAAGAACCAATCAGCAGCAATAAGGAATCTTGAAAATTAGATTGGGCAGATAGCAAGTGCTTTAAACAACCGACCTCAAGGTTCGCTACCAAGTGATACTGAGAAGAATCCGAGGAAGGATGGGAATGAACAATGTAAAGCAGTTACACTCAGAAGTGGGAAGGAGTTGGCTACAGACTCTGATGAGCATAAGAAAGAGAGTAATGAGAAGGTAGATGGAAAAGAATCTGAAAATTCAGAAAGTAAGTCTGAGGGAAAAGTGGTGGAAAAGCAGAAAGAAGAAAAGCAGATGTCAGTTACACCACCTTTACCATTTCCACAGAGATTTCAAAAACAGAAGTTAGACAGACAATTTTCAAAGTTTCTAGAAGTGTTTAAAAAGCTACATATTAATATTCCATTCGCAGATGCTCTAGAACAAATGCCTAGCTATGTAAAATTCATGAAGGATATTCTATCGAGGAAGAGAAAGCTAGGAGAGTTCGAGACAGTAGCATTGACGGAGGAATGCAGTGCTATTCTACAGAGGAAGCTACCACCGAAGTTGAAGGATCCGGGTAGCTTCACCATTCCGTGCACAATAGGAACTCAGTTTTTCAGTAGATGTCTGTGTGATTTGGGAGTAAGCATCAACCTGATGCCATTATCAGTCTATCAACAGCTTGGGTTGAAGGAAGCTACACCAACGAATGTTACTTTGCAGCTTGCTGATAGATCTCTCACCTACCCCAAGGGAATAGTGGAAGACGTACTAGTAAAGGTAGATAAATTTATATTCCCTGTGGACTTCATAGTTCTTGACTTTGAGGAGGATAGAAATATACCAATTATTCTTGGGCGCCCGTTTTTAGCTACGGGTAGAACATTGATTGATGTGCAAAAAGGAGAGTTAACAATGAGGGTCCAAGACGAAGAGGTGACTTTTAATGTATTCAAAGCTATGAAGTTCCCAAAGGAAGAAGAAGAATGCTTTAGGGTTGATCTGATTGAGGGAGCAATTAGGGAAACAAGTATCGAATCAGTAAATGAAGACCCTCTAGAAGCGGCATTGGTAAGTGAGAACATGTCTGATGACTCAACTGTATTAGAAGTGGCTCAAATGTTAGATTCAACTCCGAAGTTCACACGATGTATGCAAAAATTTGAACCTTTGGATTATTGGGGAAAGCCAGTTGAAAAGGTGAAATCATCCTTAGAAGAACCGCCCACCTTAGAACTTAAGCCATTGCCTAACCATCTACGGTATGCCTACCTCGGTTCTTCTTCTACTCTACCAGTCATAATTTCTGCTTCACTTAATGAGGTTCAAGAGGAAAAGTTGCTAAGGGTACTTAGGCAGTATAAGACAGCTCTAGGGTGGACTCTTGCGGATATCAAGGGGATAAGCCCATCAATTTGCATGCATAAGATTTTGTTGGAAGATGAAGCAAAACCGACTATTGAACAACAACGAAGACTCAATCCCATCATGAAGGAAGTTGTCAAAAAGGAAATTATTAAATGGTTGGATACGGGAATTGTTTACCCTATCTCAGATAGCTCATGGGTAAGTTCGGTTCAATGTGTGCCAAAGAAAGGGGGAATGACAGTAGTTGTAAATGAACATAATGAATTAATCCCGACTCGAACAGTTACGGGTTGGCGGGTGTGTATGGATTATAGAAAGTTGAACAAGGCCACTCGTAAGGACCATTTTCCTCTACCATTCATAGATCAGATGTTGGACAGGCTTGCAGGGCATGAATATTATTGCCTCTTGGATGGATACTCAGGTTATAACCAGATTGCCATTGCACCCGAGGATCAGGAGAAGACGACATTCACATGCCCATATGGTACTTTCGCTTTTCGCAGAATGTCTTTTGGGTTATGTAATGCGCCGGCGACATTTCAACGGTGTATGATGGCTATTTTCTCCGATATGATCGAACAAAATTTCGAGGTATTTATGGATGATTTTTCAATTTTTGGGGATTCGTTCGATTATTGTTTGGAAAATCTCACTCTTGTGCTTAAACGGTGTATGGAAACGAGTTTGGTTTTAAACTAGGAGAAATGTCATTTTATGGTGCAAGAGGGGGTAATCTTGGGTCATCGAGTGTCATCAAATGGAATTGAGGTTGATAGAGCGAAGATCGAAGCTATAGAGAACCTCCCGCCACCAGTTTCAGTAAAGGGAATTCAAAGTTTTTTGGGACACGCTGGTTTCTATAAAAGATTTATAAGAGACTTCTCCAAAATCACGAAACCACTTTGTAGTCTTTTGGAGAAGGATGTCCCATTCAACTTTGATCAAGCATGCTTGGAAGCTTTTGATGTGTTGAAGAAGAAACTAGTTACCGCACCTGTAATCATAGCGCCAGATTGGAGTATCCCGTTCGAGTTAATGTGTGATGCTAGTGACTTTGCGATTGGCGCAGTCCTTGGCCAACGAAAGGATAACATTTTTCATGCTATATACTATGCTAGTAAGACATTAACGGATGCCCAACTGAATTATACTACTACCGAGAATGAGCTATTAGCAGTTGTCTATGCATTTGATAAATTTCGCTCATATTTGATTGGGACAAAGGTGATTGTGTTTACAGACCATTCAGCAATTAAGTACTTGATAGCAAAGAAGGATGCGAAGCCGAGATTGATTCGATGGGTATTATTGCTACAAGAGTTTGACTTGGAGATCCAGGACCGAAAAGGAACAGAAAATCAGGTTGCTGATCATTTATCACGGTTAGAGAATGAAAAACTAAAAAAAATGACACAACAGTGATCAACGAATTTTTTTCGGATGAACAACTGTTTGCGGTAAGGATGGACACACCATTGGTATGCAGATTATGTAAATTTCATTGTGAGTAAGGTGTTCCGCCAGATTTGACGAGTCAGCAGAAGAAGAAATTTCTTCATAATGTGAAGCAATATCTTTGGGACTGAGCCGTTCCTATTTAAACAATGTGCAGATCAAATAATAAGAAGGTGCATTTCGGAAGTCGAAATGGAAAACATTTTACACCAATGTCATGCATCGGAATATGGTGGACATTTCGGGGGAGAAAGAACTGCAGCCAAAGTACTTCAATGTGGATTCTATTGGCCGACGCTCTTTAAGGATGCTCATGTGTTCGTGTTGAAATGTGACAGATGCCAAAGAGTTGGCAATATATCGAAGAGACACGAGATGCCACTCAACACGATCCTAGAGGTTGAATTATTTGATGTTTGGGGCATCGACTTTATGGGACATTTCCCCTCGTCTTTCAGCAACTCCTATATACTTCTAGCGGTGGATTACGTTTCGAAGTGGGTTGAAGCTATCGCATCACCCACCAATGATGCCAAAGTTGTGGTTAAGTTCATTCGTAAGAACATCTTCTCTAGATTCGGCACTCCTCGTGCGATAATTAGTGATGAAGGCACACACTTCTGCAACAAGCAGTTTTCAGCTACTCTCGCTAAATATGGAATCACTCACAAGATAGCAACTGCTTACCATCCGCAGACGAGTGGTCAAGCCGAAGTGAAACGAATTCTCGAGAAGGTAGTGAACCCGAGTAGGAAGGATTGGGCAAGTAAGTTGGATGATGCTCTGTGGGCATACCGTACAGCTTACAAGATACCGATAGGGATGTCACCATACAGGTTGGTTTATGGGAAAGCATGCCATCTTCCGGTAGAGTTAGAACACAGTGCTTATTGGGCTATCCGGAAGTTGAACTTTGATATATCCGCTGCGGGAGAAAAACGCCTTCTAGAATTGAATCAAATGGATGAATTCAGACTCCACTCGTACGAGAATGCTAAACTATATAAGGAAAAAGTTAAGAGGTGGCATGATGAGAAAATTATAGCAAGGAAGTTTGAACCGGGGCAAACAGTGTTGTTATACAACTCCAGACTAAAACTCTTTCCAGGAAAGTTGAAATCACGTTGGTCAGGTCCATTCAGTATTACTAAGGTATTCCCTCATGGAGCTGTGGAAGTTGAGGAGTTAGATTCAAAACGAATGTTCAAAGTCAATGGTCAGAGGTTGAAACATTACTATGGGGGTCACATCGATCGTGAGAAAACATCTATCAGTCTTGCTGATTAGAACAGAGAAGAAAGTCAGGCTGAAGACTATAAACCAAGCGCTAACTGGGAGGCAACCCAAGATTTTATTTATTTATTTATTTTTGTTATTTTATTTTTTCATTTGCTTTATTGTTAGTTTATTTAGTGGTGAAACTTTTATAGCTTAGGATTTTATAGAACTAATGTCAGTAGTTACGCCCCTTATGTTCTCTAACACGGTCTTCATTTGATTTCAGGATATGAAATAAAATTTAATAATTTACGGGTTCGACTAATGGCCACTATGACTACCCATTCGGGGGTCTCGCTCCCCGGAGAGCGAGCGGCTGCCCAGCTCGCCGGTGAGCTGGCGGGGGTTGCAAGGGGACAGCGCCCCCTAGAAGCCAAGCACTTATGAGCTCAAATGCAGAATGTTCATTTGTCAAATTCTCAGATTTCTAATTATTTTCCTCCATTTTTAGTGTTATTGAATTGCTTAGTAGTATAGACCATTTAGGTATTTAGTATTTATGTCATCTTAGTCTAGTATGCAAATGGTGGCAATTAATCATTGATAGTGGTTAACTTGATTGCAGGTCCTAGCAGGACAGAAGTGGAAAACAAAAATTGCCAAGTCTAGTCCAAGTGCCTAGGCTCTCAGGTTAAGCCTCCAGCAAGCGCCTAGGCGCCACCAACCAGTAACTCCCCAATGACCCAAGCGCCTAAGCTCTCCCAACAAAGCCAAACCAAGCGCCTAGGCGCTGACCAAAACTCCAATTCGCTGCCACCAAGGGCCTAGGCGCGCCAACATGCACAATTCCAAGCGCCTAGGCGCTACCTGCATATAACAAAAAAATAATAATTTATAAGCCCTATTCGGGCAACACACTTCAACCACATCTCTCTCTCTCTCCTAGTTCATTTGAAGTTCTTTCTCTCCTACTCCTATCAGCCGAATTTACCCTATCTCTTTCTCCAAATCACAGCCACCAACTTAAGCAAACTTCTCTTTCTCCGAATCAAGGCCACAAACATCAAACCTTTAATCCACACCACACCAAAAATTCGCTCCTACCCATAGCAACAAATGACCAATTTCGTGACTTTCTTCAAGGGAGTCTTCTCATTTAATTGACATGGACCTTCAAGTTTAGTCCTAATTTCAAGTAAGTTGTGCATAAATTAATTATAAAATACTTGGAATTGCTTGGAATAAGGCTGATTACTTGGTATTTGAAGAAATTTAATTTCCTTTGCTTGAATTCCCCATTGAGTTTGTGTGGCTAAATTGTGTTTAGGTGTCAATAAATTGTTATTTTTGTGCATTCGAACCATAGGGTGCTTGGTAATTGACAGATTTAGTGAACACTAAGTTGGGGGAAGGCTTGTAAAAGGTTATTTTGTATAGTGCATGCCAAGTGTTCGATACATTGCCACAAAGAGGTTTTTTGATTTTCTCAATTTAGCCACTGAACTTAAGTTGTTGGGCTCGAATTTGACACACTAGCTATATGGCTCCCAAAAGGCACAGGGGGGAAAGTTCAGGTTCGTCTGGCAAGTTTGATAAGAAGAGATTTGTAAGCGTTCAGGCTGCTGATAGATATCAAAATAAGGCATTAGGCAAATCTATAATTCCAGAACGTGGTTTACTACCCGATGACCACGATGGGGAAGTTGCCCAAATGATTCGACACCGGAAGTGGAGTAACTTTACTTCTCAGCCTGGACCAGCAGCGATAAAAATTGTCAAGGAATTCTATTCAAATGTTAAAGAGGCCAACGGAAGTTTAGTGATGGTTCGTGGAAAATCAGTTAATGTTGGTCGAAAGGCAATCAACGCTTATTATGGATTGAAGAAGATTCGTGATAGTGATTATCGTATGTATATGAAGCGAGAATTGGATTACAGTGAAGTGATTGAAGCCCTTTGTGTGCCAGGAACTGAATGGAAACTAACAGATCAACAAGAAGCAGTTCACTTTCCATCTTCGAAGTTGAGCCGATATGGAAAAGCTTGGCATGCATTCATCTGTGCTAAGTTGATTCCATGCAGGCATATGAGTGATGTTATTAATCAGCGGGCTGCCTTGTTGCTTTGCATTGCTAAGGGAAAATCTGTGGATGTTGGGGAAATCATCCATGAATCGATTATGCGAGGGCTTGACGGAGGCACTTCAGGTGGGTTGCCTCACCCATCTCTGATTACAGAATTGTACCGACAAGCTTGAGTTCAGTGGGATGACGAAGAAGTATTACAGGCACCTTTAGCCCCAATTAACCACTCTATGATGACACTTTACAAGATATGGGATGGGGCTGAGTCACACCCACGGGGAATGGGATTTATTATCGTTCCCCAAATACATGTTAAGCAGCCTGTTTAGCATCCTCCTGAGGCCCCAAGTTCAATGCCACCACCTGATTGGGTTGAGAATATACGGAGAGACCTACAACATCATACGAGACGGATTGACTTGGTGGCAACCCAGATACATCAAGGTTTTGACCGTATGGATCGGCAGCAGTCTTGTCTTGCCCAATGCCAAGTAGAAATTTATTCTCATTGTACCACGTCGTTAGCAGATATGTTTCATCGAATGAATCCAGCCGGGACTCCGTACCAGTTCACACTCCCTCCACCTCTGTCAGTGTATCCACCTCCATACTAACCTCCTCCTAATGCCGAAGATGAAGATGCCGGAGAGGAGTAAGCTTTGATCAGGGAAGTCCTCAGTTCTTAATTTAATTACACTTACACAATGAGGACACTGTGTCATTTAAATTGGGGGTGGCATTATGTTTTGTAGTTAATAGTTTGTGTATATAGAGTAGGAGCATGTTGCTTAGTTTACTCATGTTAGTAGTACTTATGCATGTTTCATTAGAGTTATGTTGCATGTGTCGCATCTAGTTGCATGAATCAAGCAGGGTATGATATACTTATCTAATTTTGGCCAATGATAAGACTGAAGTGATAGTTTAAGACTCAAATAGGATTGAGTACTACTGTGGAGTAATGACTTAAACTGTGAAGTCAATTATGCCTGTCTGAAACTCATAATTAGCAAGGAAAGCACATAACTGACTGTTTGGTCAATTTAATTCAAATCGTTACATAATCTATTTCTGGTAAGAAAATTTGGGATAATATTTGATGAATTAAGTGAAACATTCATGAAGGCGGAAGTTAAGCAAGAAACTAAGTTTGGGGGAATCTTGGGGTGAATCATAAAAATAAAAAAATAAAAATAAAAATCAGAAAAAAAAAAATCAGAAAAACAGGAATAAATAATCAAACTTGACTGGTTTAGTTTCGTAGTCATTGCTACTTGGGTTATTAGATTCGTAGGGGTGTCTTAACACCTAGTGCCCTAAAGCCAACTGGTTTTGGAGTCACTGGTCGAAAGCTCGATACATGGGTAGTTTTGAAAGCCTAAGGAAACTAGACATTGCACAAGTCGAGTTAAAAAGCGAGATGGAGAGTAAAACGCACTCGTACAATAATAAATTATGTGTATGATAACCCTTAGTGATACCCCTGTGCTTAGTAATTGCTTACTTTAGTCGGATTGGTTGTGTTAACTGGTTGAGTTTAATAAAAACTGGAGTTTCTTTCTAAAAGTTGCGTATGTGAGTGATTTGATCTGTGATTGATTAAAATAGTTGGTTTACACACACACACATAACATGAATGATGACAGGTATAATTTGACTAAGTGATTTGAGTTGGAAACTTTATGTTGGTTGGATGTTCTAGATTGAGTATTATGTGTTATTTTTGAGGCCTGATATTAGATGCTATGTTATTTGGTTATTTGATTCGTAGGCATATAGTTAGGTTGCATTTGCATCATTGCATTGCTTGAGGACAAACAATGGGTTAAGTTTGGGGGTATTTGATGAGTAGGTGTCATACCTACGAATTAGATATTGTTTGAGTTTACTTATTGTTATCTTTAAGTGTTTTTAGGATCTATTTATTTGTTTTTGTGTTTATTTCTTGTAGGTGGAGTTGGAAGGGCAAATATATCATTTTGGAAGAGAAAAGAATTAAAAAGAAGTCAAAAATAGGCGTAATGGCATTTTTGTAATTACTTGGTCCTGGTCAAGAGCCTAGGCGCTTGGATTTTCCCTTGGACAAGCGCCTAGGCGCTCATGCACGATTTTGGATGCTAATTTATACGGCTGAGTACAATGGAGGCCAATCAGACTGGATATTAGGGTTTTAAACGTAAGGGACAGAGAGAGATACAATGGAAGAAAGATTTGAAGGAGATCATGAAGGAGAGTTACAAAAGGTTGAGGATCAAGTTAGAGATTTGGAGCGGCTTAATAGTTTCTTCTATCCCTTTCCTCTATCTTTAATTTTGTAATCTTTGGGATGTTTGGATTCTTAATTTGGATGATGTTTTTCTCTATCATTATGAACTAACTTTTTATTAAGATCGCAACGGAACTTAGTATGTAATTTGAATTTGATGCTCCTTATTTGATTTAAGTTAATTACTCTTGAATCGTTTATCATATCTTGTGTTCATTGATTAATTGTCTGATCAACAATTACCGGGATAATTTATACGAAATTGGAAAATGGAGTATGAGTTAGATCTAGATATGATATCATCTGTTCATATAAACTGAAAAAGGTTAATATGTTTAGCATATATGATAGGAATATATCTATATGTCTTTTGCAACCATTAAAGAATCTATACTTGAAAACCCCAATTATCTTAATTCACATAGGAATATAGTGGATTAATTATTTAGGGTGTTCTTTGTAAATCTGTTGCGTAACTGCTGGATGTATAAGGATTCGTTTACGTGTCTTCGGAAGAAGTACTTGAATATTATAAAGAATTCTTGGTTAGCGATTCATAGTGATTGAATAATTAAATGAGTGTATTGGTTTAAATGAAATACTAAGGGAAGTTGTGATCTTAACCTATTCCATCTGCATTCATTCTTGTGACGATATACTTTAGTTGTTAATTAGAATTCTCAAAATCACAATCATTATTCGTAGTTTAATTTAAGATTAATTGAATTGAAATTGACATTTGGTAATATTAATCTATTTCCTCGTGGGAACGATATCCTTGCTTGCTAGATGTTATAAACGAACACGTATACTTGCGTGTTTAATTGTTGTTAATAAAATAGGCAACACATGGGTCAACCAAAATCCCCAGTAAGTTAAAATTGCATGTTTATTAAATGCTCAAGCTTTTGAAAAATATTCACCAGAGTCTCCTTTATAAAATGGACTGTGCGCATGCACACAGGCATAACTAGGTGGCCATTCAGTAGCACACCTACCCCAAAACAGAAACAGTTCATATGTATGAAAAAAAATCAAAAATAAACTCCCCGTGGCAGCTAAATTACCACAGGCATTTTTAGTTTAAAATCCAGGCTCACTTGGCCTTAAAAAGGATGAGTAAACTGATCAATAAGGGCGGCAATTGACTGTCTCAGAATTTAAATTTTCTTACATTAAAATATTTAGCATAATAAAATATGCATATTTACTAAGTCTAAATTTTTTATCAAGGCATATATGCATACATATTTGATACATTGTGTTTAAAAGCACATTATGTGGTTTACAACATTCTAACGGTCAAAACTAGAAAAGAAAGGATATAAATGTTACCAGAGATATGCAGAGCATTTGTGCGGTGACGGAATCTGAAAAAAGCTTCCCGAACTCCGTAGATCTAAGAAAGAAAATTGGATTTCCTTTAGGATTCAAAACCAAAAATAAATTTGAAAAGCCACGGGAGCTTAACTTAAACTCGCAGGAGGGAGCAGCCCCACATGTGGCTGTCGCACCCCTTCTTGTGGATCCCTAAGGTGGGGCCCACCCCCTCTGGCTCGTTCTAGTTTGAGTGGAAACAGAGTTTACAGAAGCTGAAAAGTCAAATCCGAAAAAAAAACTGCTACGCGATTGAGCGGATTGGCCTGAAATCCTACGTATGAGCGGCGGATTCCTGACGGAAAGAAGAACTTCATGTAAGCCATTGGTTATCATCCCGAAGTGATATCCGGGGACCAATGATGAAAACTGCTAAAAAAATGTAAAAAAAAACTCCTGAAAACTGCCGCTGTCAGAGCATCGGGAAGGTTTGACAGTATAAAACGACATATTTTGACTGTATCAAGGCATCCAGATTGATCCGAGGGTGTGATTTGTCAAAAAGAATACCCTCCACATCGAGATTGATCAAGGTTCGATAGATCAGCCATTGGCAAAAACTCTAACGAAGCATCGAGAACGATCCGGTGATATCAGCCGTTGAAGGCTGCTTCAGCGAAGCTCAGAAGGTCTGACACTATCAGCCGTTGGTGACAACTCCATCGAGGCATCGAGAATGGTCCTGTGGTATATGTCGTTGAAGGCTACTTCAGCAAAGGTCAGAAGGTCTGACACAATCAGCCGTTGGCAACAACTCCAATGAAGCATCGGGAACGGTCCGATGGTATCAGCCGTGGAAGGATACTTCAGCGAAGGTCAGAGGGTCTGATATTTTAAGCCTTTGGCGACAACTCCAGCGAAGCATCGGGAACAGTCTGGTGGTATCTGCCGTTAAAGGCTACTTCAGGAAAGGTTAGAGGATCTGACATTATCAGCCGTTGGCGACAACTCCAACCCAGCATCGGGAATGATCCGGTGATATCAACCATTGAAAGATACTTCAGCAAAGGTCAGAGGGTTTGACACTATCAATAGTTGGCGACAAATCCAGCGAAGCATCGGGATTGATCCGATGGGGAAGCCGTTGAAGGCTACTTCAGCGAAGGTCAGAATAAATGACAGTCCAGCCGTTGGCAACAACTCCATCGAAGCATCGAGAATGAGCCGGTGATGAAAATAGTGTATCAGTTTATCCCCAAAGAGAACAGATGATGGAATCTGTTATACAAATCCCCAGAAGGAGCACTGAGGAGGATCGGTGATTCAACCGACTGTTGCAACCACCGTTCGAGTGAGCAACGAGAAGGTTCTGTGATGGTCGACTCTATAAACTACCGTTGGAGTATGAACTGAGTCAAGATCAATCGACCTGTGTAGGCTACCAGTCGAGTAGGCATAAACAAAAACGTCGGCATCGATTGAACAATAATTCAAACTGTTAGCGACAACTCCAACGTAGCATCGGGAAAGGTCCGATGATGTAAACCGGTGGGAGCTATCATCAGGATAGGCATTGGGATTCTCCAATGAGGTAACTTAGCATAGAAGAATATCCCCAGCACAGATAAAATCAGAAAGTTCATCTGAAGGCAGAAAATGTTGGTGACAACCCCAACGTCGAGTTCAGAGATGTCCAACGGCATCAGCCGAGAGAAAATCTTCCCCAAGGACTGTCATGGATAACGTTATTCCCCGCAAAAAATGGCGTAAAAAGACAATGATAGCCTAGCACCAAGGGTTATCATAGATAACGTTATCCCCAGCAGAAAATAACATAAACAACTAGTGATAGCCCTATTCCCTCGAAGGTATCTAACATTCATAACACATCATGCATTGCATTATATTTGCATCTATCATATTTCCAGTGTCTAGCAATCTTATCCTATTCATTTCATTGCATTGCGTTAACATGATAAAAATGGGAATCTATAGACACTCAAAATTTCGCATTCTTGTTACTTACCATGCAAGAGGGCAAAATAGTCTTTTTCCTCCTAGTCACTACACCAGGATGTCAAGCAAAACATCGGCAACATCAGGATTTTAAGTGAATTCCTGGTGACCATACCGGGATGTCAAGCAGCCCCGGTGACAACCCCGAGATGTCAAACTCAACCCTGGTCACTACACCGGGATGTCAGGTCAAACCCCGGCAACACTGGGATGTCAAGTGAAGCCTCGGTGACCATACCGGGATGTTAAGCAGCCCCGGTGACAACCCCGGGATGTTAAGCTCAACCTCGATCACTATATCGGGATGTCAGTCAAACCCCAGCAACACCGAGAGGTCAAGTGAAGCCCTGGTGACAATACCAAGATGTCAAGCAGCCCCGACGACAACCTCGGAATGTCAAGCTCAACCCCGGTCACTATACCGGGATGTCAAGTTAAACCTCGACAACACCGGGATGTCAAGTTGTTCCTCAATGACAATATTGGGATGACAAGCAGCCCCGATGACAACCTCGGGATGTCAAGCTCAACCCCGGTCACTACACCGGGATGTCAAATAAAGCCCCGGTGACCATACCGGGATGTCAAGCAGCCCCGATGACAACCCTGGGATGTCAAGCTCAACCCCAGTCACTACACCGGGATGTCAAGCCAAACCCCGACAACACCGGGATGTCAAGTGAAGCCCCGGTGACCATAGCGGGATCTCAAGCATCCTCGATGACAATCTCGGGATGTCAAGCTCAACCTCAGTCAATATACTAGGATGTCAAGTCAAACCTCAGCAACACCGGGATGTCAAGTGAAGCCCCGGTGACCATACCGAGATGTTAAGAAGCCCCAATGGCATCCCCGGGATGTCAAGTCAAACCCCGACAACACCGGGATGTCAAGTCAAGCCCCGGTGACCTATACCGGGATGTCAAGCAGCTTCGGTGACAACCCCAGGATGTCAAACCTAACCCTGGTCACTACACCGAGATGTCAATTCAAACCCCGACAACACCAGGATGTCAAGTGAAGCCCTAGTGACCATACCGGGATGTAAAGCAGCCCTGGGCCCGGGATGTCAAGCTCAACCCTGGCCACTATACCGGGATGTTAAGTCAAACTCTGGAAACACCGGGATGTTAAGTGAAGCCCCAGGTGACAACCCCGAGATGTCAAGAAGCCCCAGCGACAACCCCGGGATGTCAAGCTCAATCTCTGTCACAATCCGGGAGGTCAGGTCAAACCCCAGTCACAACCCGGGAGGCCAAATCTACTTCAAAGACAACCCCAAAGCATAATATCATCCCTAGTGACAACCCTAGGAAACCAAGTCAGCCTCGGAGACAACCCTGAGGACAAACAGAGTTGGCTGGGATCAAAACTTCGGAAACAACCCTCGGGAAAATAGTCGAAGACCGTGCCAGTACAGGAGACAACGCCTAGAGGGGCAAAATGGTTATTTTACCAACTTGAAGCCAATCCGATCAAAATCAAGCTAATTTAATGCCATCAGGGTCAGAAAGAACCATAACATTGATCCCGAGTGAAACAGCAAAATACAGCTCAACAGATAAATTATGAAGAAACAAAGATCTGATTATGAACCCGTCTTCTTGGACTCGAAAAACATTTAGTCCCATATCATTGTGACGTTCTCAATGAGGGCTTTCCGGAAAGGTATAGCACACCTCAAACGGACGCTCCGATCAAAAGTTAGAAAGTTTCGAACCTAACATCGCGTTGCTCGGAGTGCATGTACTTCGAGACGACTGGACCCACCATATGGGCCCTGCCACATGGAGCCGCAAGTACCTGCGGCTCCCGCGGGTAAGCCCACTTCCATCGGGTCTTTAAATACAAGTTCCCCCTTACCAAAAAAAGAGAAAAAATAGAAAACGCTTTGAAACTCTGCCGATTTCGTTTCCTAGCCCGACTTCTAGTACTCCAAACCTAGATTTTATTACTCTAACACGTATGTATAGTCATATACTACAATATACCAAAATTTAACCAGTGGAAACACCCGTTTGAAGCCTATGAAGTGGCAAAAAGCCCGTGTAACAGTCCATTTTAAGTATTTTTACGATCAGAACTCGTTTCCTACTTCATTGCGTATTTATACACTTGCACGTAAAGTTTCATCTCCTGATTTTTTTGAAACTCAGTCCGTGGCCATTTTTTGTACTTTTTAGTACATTTTAGTACATATATATGTTTTTTCGCATTTACACAGCCCGGATCAACGATCCACGGCTTTTTCTCGCTTTTATGTATATTTATACATATATATACTAACTTGCACGGCCTGGATCACTGATTCGTGGCCTTTTAAACTTAATTATGTATATATTTAACTATATATATACTAACTTTTTAATTCTGTCAAGCCCGGATGGCAAATCCGTCGCAGTTACTACTTATATATATATAACTTTTTCTGACTTCGTTTGGCCTGGATTGCTAAATTCGTGGCCTTTATTTCTTTAATATATACATACTAACTGTATATATTAATCTTTATATTTCAGTTTGGCTTGGAATGGAAATCTGTGGCCTTTTTACATCTTTTATATATATATATATATGTATTTCCATTCTATCGAGCCTTGATTATTTCGTGGCTCTTTATTGCATTTATAAATATATATTTCCATTATGTCAAGCCTGGATTACTCCGTGGCTTTTTACAGCTTTTATAAATATATATATATATATATATATATATATATATTTCCATTCTAGTTCGGGCATAAGATTTGAAATCTGTCGCCCTTTATTGCTTGTATACAAATATATATTTCCATTCTGTCAAGCCTGGATTACTCCGTGGCTTTTTACATCTTTTATAAATATATATATATATATATATATATATATATACACATTCTAGTTCGGGCATAGGATTTGAAATCCGTCGCCCTTTATTGCTTTTATACATATATATATTTCCATTATGTCAAGCCTGGATTATTCTGTGGCTTTTTACAGCTTTTATAAATATATATATATATATATATATATATATATATATATATATTTGCATTCCATTCCAGGTGTAGACACTCAAAATTTTCTTCAGTCCTGTAGCAGACACTCGAATTTTGTATTCCTATTACTAACCCTACAGGAGGGCAAAACCGTCTTTTCAAGCCAGGTCAGCCCTGGTCTCAACCCGGGAGGTAAAGGTCAACCCCGGTCTCAACCTAGGAAGTGTAGGTCAGCCCCGGTCTCAACCCGGGAAGTACAGGCCAGCCCCGGTCCCAACCAGGAAAGTACAAGCCAGCCCCAGTCTCAACCCGGGAGGTATAGGTCAACCCCGGTCTCAACCCGGAAGTTATAAGTCAACCCCAGTCTCAACCCGATAAGTATAGGCCAGCCCCGGTCTTAACCCGAGAAGTACAGGCCATCTCCGATTTCAACCCGGGAAGTACAGGTTTGCCCCGATCTCAACCCGGGAAGTACATGTCAGCCCCGGTCTTAACCCAGGAAGTACAGGTCATCCCCGATCTCAACTCGGGAGGTACAGGCCAGCCCCGGTCTCAACCTGGGAGGTACAGGTCAGCCTCGGTCTCAACCCGGGAAGTACAGGTCAGCCCCTGTCTCAACCCGAGAAGTACAGGTCAGCCCCGGTCTCAATTCGGGAGGTACAAGTCAGCCCCGGTCTCAACCCGGGAAGTACAGGTCAGCCCCGGTCTTAACCCGGGAGGTCAAATCAACTTTGGAGATAACTTCGAAGCCTCACATCATCTCCGTGGACAAACCTGGAAGAATCAAGTCATCCTTGGAGACAACCTTGAGGACAAACAAAATCGACTGAGATTCAAATCTCGGAGACAACCCCGGGAAGTCAGTCGAAGGCCATGCCAGCACTGAAGGCAACCCTGGGAGGGGAAAAACAGTTATTTTACCAACTTAAAGCCGATTCGGTCAAACTCAAGCCGAATTGATGCCACTAAGGTCAGAATAAACCATAACAATGATCCCGAGTGGAAACAACGCAAGACAGCTCAACGGACAAACTGAGAGGAATCGAAGACCTGGTTATGAACCCGTATTTTTGGACTCAGAAAAGGTTTACTCCCATGTCATTGTGACACTCTCGGAGAGGGCTTTCCGAAAAGGTATAGCACGCCTCAAACGGACGCTCCGATCAAAAGTTAAAAAGTTTTGAATCTTACCCGCGTTGCTCGGATTGCACGTACTTTGATGTAACGGGACCCGCCACGTGGAGCCGTACCTCTACATGCGGCTGCCGCAGGTAGAGCTACTTCTCCCGGGTCTATATATATGAGGTGACCCCCAGCTCATTTCATAATCAAAAAACGCTCTGAACCTCTACCTGTTTCGTTTCTCAGCCATATTCTTGTCCTCCAAACCCAAAATTTTTCACTCTAACAAGTAGATACACCCACATACTACCACATATCATAAATTAACTAGTAGAAACAGACGTTTAAAGTTTACGATTTGGCAAAAAGCCCGTGTAGCAGTCCATTGTGAGTATTTTTACGATCAGGAAATTCAGATTACTTCATTACACTTTTATACACTTGCACGTTAAGTTTCACTTTCTGAATATGTTCGAAACTCAGTTCCGTGGCCGTTTTTGCTTACTTTTTGTATATTTTAGTACATAAACGCATTTTTTGGCATTTTTACAACTCGGATTGACGATCCGTCACTTTTAACAGCTTTTATATATACATATATGCACCCTTCACAGGACTGGGTTATCTTCCCAATCTCGGTTTGACTATTTTCTGTCTATATTTAACTATATATATACTAACTTTTCAATTCTGTCAAGCCCGGATGTCAAATCCGAGGTAGTTTACTGCTTATGTATATAACTATATATATATATATATTTATTTTTTTTTTTTTGACTTTACTTGGCCTGGATTTATAATTCGTGGCATTTTTATTGCTTTAATATATATATATATATATATATATATATATTTACATTCCAGTCCGGGCATCGGAGTGAAAACCCATCGCCCTTTACAGCTTTCGTATATATATAACTATATATATATGTTATTACTCATTTTGATTAAATTGTTGCTTTAAATATTCATTTGATATGAATCGGCACTGACATTTATGCTGGTGAACTAGATTTCTCTAAATCTCGCCAACTCTAGCTTTCAAACGGTTCAAAATAGGTCCAGACGGAACTGGAAAGCTAGAATGGCTGAGATTTACTTAAATCTAGAATTTTTCTAGTTTCAGTTCTGAAAGCAACCTCGTGACCCTTAGATCGCTATCTAGTGGGAACGAGACGCTTCGGCCAAGTGCGAGCCAGGATTACTGATGAATCCTTGGCTCTGGCGACATCTGGATGAAAAAATATATATTTCTGTACATATTTGAGTTGTGCAGGTTTTATTAGCTTCTCTTTGTGAGCCTAGGAATCGTGGGATTCATGATCAAATTGATCAGAATCTGATTCCCACGATGGACAAACTCCACTTTACAGATATACCCTGCCAGTTTTTCTGTAAAATGTACATCCAAAAGACCTTAAAATGGTTATCCGGGTTTAAGGTCTCATCATAATAAGAATATGGTTTGTCGTGTCAAAGTCACTCCGATGGCTGTCATGCCCATGAGAAAACTGACACTTGTATATATTTTGTGGTCGAGGATGCTTCGCAGCCCGACAATCACCATTCAAATTGAGCCAAAAGGCTAAAAAGATAAAACCAAAGTGTTGACATACTTTAATTCATATGTTAGCATAAGGGTTTGAAAACCTGCTTTCAAAACATCATTTTAATAACCTTGTCTAAATAAGAGACTTTTGCAAATCAAATTAAACCCTTCGTATATAGGTTCAACAAAGCCTGTCCATGCTTTCAATCAATCAATCATAGGCCCAATTTTTTTTAGCATTCGCACACACACATTGCAGATTTAAAAGGAAAATGTTGAAAAGATGCGGTACCGCGTTTTCACGGGAGTTGTGGGGTGCCTAACACCTTCCCCACACTTAACCAAGCCCCCGAACTTAGAACTTTGGTTTCAAAGATCAAGTTTCGACAGTGTCCAGCAATTGGGCCTCCTTTCAAACAAAACTCAGATGAGTTGATACAACCATTTCAAAACTACCAACTGGCGACTCTGTAAAATGTTCAAATCGTCGACACGATACATGTTGGCCTTTTCCTAAAAAACCCTTCAAAACCCTTTTCACAATAAAAAGAATAAGGGTAGACCAAACATTAGGAAGAGAGAAAGATCCGGGTTTGACTCGACCTAAATTTTTTCCCGACGTAGACATATGGTGACTCTACTGGGGACAGTAGAGGGCTTAGACCACGTTCAAATCTTTCCAACATTTCCCATTTATATCTGCGTATGTGTGAATGCTGCGTCTTTATATTGAATGAATGCGTGAATGCTGCGTCTTTTCATTGAATAAATGTGAATGAATGATTTTCTGCTTTATTAGTGCTTCTCACCCATATTAGTGCTTTGCACCAATGTCATCATATGCATATGGTGAGGCTCGATGTATGTGAATATATGTTGTGTGATTCCTCCACCAGGAGGCAAACCCTGTCAGTGACAGAGTAGTGTCTTTGAGGACGGCTATGTCTTCGGGGCTCATGAAAAAGCACCACTCAGATTCGCTCCAGTTGAAAGATCTGATTAATTTTCCCTCTAGTAGATTGCAATGATCTGGGGACCTTCATGTCGAAAAAGCCGCGAGAGTAGCCTAAGATAGGTCAGCCTCTGATTAACCAAATCTGCTGGAAAGCCTCTTCATGCCTTCCTCTTTTAATTTAATGTCAAGTTTTCAATTCCAATGTAAATAGCACAATGTAGATATCATAATATACATTCTGTATTTTTGTACATCCTGTCATCAAAACAACTGACCTCTGTTTTGCAGGATAAGATTAAAAAACCTTAAAAACACATCATGGTATGCATCCTATCCATACCTACCTCAGGAAATTGACATGCCTACACTTTGTTATAGGTGAAAAATTGGTCCTGTCACTAGATCTAAGTCTAAGAAAGCACTAAATCCATCTCCGGACATGACTTCCAATGCTCAGCCAGAATCCACCCCTGTCTCTAGGGAAGAGTTTGAAGGACTGAAGAACCAGATATCCGAATTGGTCAGTTTCCTTAGAGAGCAAAGTAAAGCTCTTAAAGGGCAGTAAGCACAGGGTCATACAGAGCCAGGAACACTCGGTGGCAGTCAAGATACCGGGAAGAAGGATACTCAAGGTCCTGAGACACAAAACCAGGACACAACTAACAAAACCCTAAAAATCACCACCCTCAACAAAGAACAGTAAGCTGGTGACATTCTGAAGAAAATGCAACAGATGGAAGAAACCATCTGGTCTATCAAAGGGACTGGGGCATTTGGCAGTGTCAATTATTCTGACTTATGCATTTTCCCTGGGCTCGTTATCCTGAAAAATTTCTTGTCCTTGATTTTGAGAAATATAATGGATTGGAAGACCCCTACACTCACTTAAAGGTGTTCATTGGAGAGCTCAGATCCTATGCAGAGGACGAGAAACTCCGAATGCAGTTATTTCAGAAAAGTCTGACCAGAGAGGCTAGAGCCTGGTATGCCCGTCTGGACAACTCTAAGATTCATAGCTGGGAAGAGCTGGCACATGCTTTCCTCAATCAATACAGTTTCCAATCTCAAATGGCTCCGGACAGATACCAAATAACCAAAATCAAGAAACAAAGTACTGAATCATTCAGAGAACATGCTCAACAATGGAGGCGGGTTGCAGCACAAGTCACCCCATCCATGACTGTGTCTGAGATAGTCATGACCTTTATTGATATTCAAGAAGCCCCATATTATAAAAGGGTCCTAGCAGGCATAGGAAAGCCATTCTCAGAAATGATCAAGCACGGCGAAATGGCAGAAATGGGGCTCAAATCTTGGAAGATAAAGGATCTGACTGCCTTAGAAGCTGTTGCCGAGCATATCCAGTCTGGGAATTATGGGATTAATCCCCGGAGGGCACATAAGAATAAAGACGATGAAGTATCCTTAGTATTGCAAGGACAGAATCAGAGGGGTGATTCAAGCAGCATGCCCATTCAGAGGAGGAATTATTCCCCTTTCCAAGCTCCTGCACAGCCTTCAAACCGGCCATTTTAGAAAACTATGGAGGCCATATGTCAGGAGAACATTCACCCCGTTAGGGGATTCACTCAAGAATGTGCTAAAACTGTTGATCGCACAGAAAAAGATTGTGCAATTCCTTCCACCAACCAATACCAATGGACGAAATTTTGATCCAAGCAAAAAATGCGCTTATCATTTCGGAGCTCCGGGACACGATACACAAGACTGTTGGTCTCTCAAGCACAAAATTCAAGACTTGATTGACAGCGGAGAGATTGTGGTGACAAAGCTCGAGCAACCGTACGTGCAGGATAATCCCCTCCCTCAGCACAAAGAGGAGGGTGTCAACATGATTAGCACGCAGAATGGAGAAGGATCCAAATACCTCTGATACATCGGAGAGTAAACTCAATCCAGCCCAGACAGTTGGGAAGTCTCAAAAAGGCGATTCCTGATAGAACAGGAGATCAAGGCTATCAAGGAACAGATTGGACAATTAGCAGAATTGGTCTTATACCAACATCAGGTAACCAGACAGCTGATAAACCAAACTAACTAGTCTGATGCAAATCCTTCCACAACAGAAATCAGTCTCATTCCTATGAGGGACCATTATCGTTTTCATCAGCATGAACCCTGGGCCGACAAGATGGCCAAGGAAGAGAAGTTCCAAGCTGATAGGGAATTCACTTTCCAGAGGAATTTCACTAACCTGAACCAGTCAATGAAGAAAATCCTCTAGATGATAATCAACGAAGGGATGGTCACAAATCTGTTACCCCTAGTGAACCCCCGATCTAGAAAATTCAAACCTGACAGAATTTGCCAGTACCACTCTAATGCACCCGACCATGATACTGAGGACTGCTGGGAACTTCGTCATTTAATTCAGAACGTGATTGAAAGTGGTGAACTGATAAGAGGGAATCGGGATTATGGCCTCCCAGATGAAAAAACTCTCTTTATTCCCACTACATGGAGTAAGGATACAGTAGTTGTTATTTCCTATGATAAGGAGCTGGCCCTCACACCCCTAATGATACCAGGGAAAGGGGCCCAAGAAATATAAAATCCTGTGAAGTTGGCAGCGCCCGAACCTTTGATATTACCGTTCAGACCCCAGTATCTAGTGATCAGTCTGAAGAGAGTCCCATGGAACTACGGGAATGAGGAAGGTTCCACCTCAAACAACATTGTCATCGTACCAAAGGAAAATCCATTATACCTGCCTCAGCGGGTGATCAAATCAGTTCATCAAGGCCAAAGAAAAGGTGGCTGAAGAGAAAATAGAAGAGTTCCTTAGTAAAATGGGACACAATGAAATCAAAGTGGTGCAAAGCCTAAAGGATGCACCCAAGAAGATGTCCATCCTAGATCTGGTCTTATCATCGGTGGATCAACGCAACATTCTGGTGAAAGTACTGGAAGAAGCCCATCTGCCACATATCGTGGATGCCGAGAAATTCTGTCATGTGGTAGAACACATTTTCAACAGCTGTGTGATATCTTTCACTGATGATGTTATACCTGCAGAGGGGACGGGGCATCGTAAGTTACTACACATAGCGGTGATGTCATTAGGGTATGTGATCGAAGGTTTGTTGATAGACAGAGGATCATCCCTCAACATCTGCCCCTACGATACCTTAGAAAGAATGAAGATCAACCCAAACTGGATCAAAACCAGTCATGTGGTCATCCGGGCTTTCGATGGATCTCGCCGAGAGGCTATGGGAGAAATTGAGCTTCGTCTGGAGATTGGTCCACACATTTTCTATGTGTCTTTCATGGTGCTCAACATCACCACCGGATACATCTTGTTGCTGGGAAGGCCATAGATCCATATGGCAGGGACAATGCCATCCACCCTCCATTAGCAACTCAAATATTATCAATGGTAACCTAATCACGATGAATGTCGAACCAAAATACCCTGTCTGCATACAGGGAGACATGCCGGTGATCAGCCTGGATGCAGGGATTGAACCTGCTAGTTTTCAAGCCTTAAAGGTGAGCGATACTCAGTACCTACCAGTTGAAGCACCAGCCTTGAAGCCTAAAGTCTCCCCTAAGGTGATGACAGTCGGCCAGAAAATGGTATCTTTGGGTTTTCACCCTGGAGAAGTAGGAAAGAATCAACAGGGTATCAAGAGTCCAGTGTAGATCCCGAGTCAGTCGGGGAGAGCCGGATTAGGTTATTCATCCTGGTCAAACCACCGGAACCCACATAAGCATCCTAAGGCTCATGCTTCCACCATACTATTGCCAAACCTCACTGATGCTGGATTTGTGAAGCCAATGAGGAACATCCCTGCTGTTGTATCAGCCATGTTGTTTCCACCAATCATACCAGTAAGTGGGAGAAAAACCCCAAAGCCTGAGAGGGATAGCAAAAAGGGAATAAAAAAGCTCATGTACGAAGGACGAGACCCATTTGCTAACATGCGGGCTCTCATACACTACGAAGGAATAAATGATGATATCCCAGACAGTGATGAGGAGGATCAGATCCAAATTCCTTGCATCAAGAAAGAGAAGGGAGGCAGTTCAAAGAAAAACCCCAGCCCTATTTTGAAGGATGTCTCAGTTATTATCCGAGACGAGGAAGACGAGCACAATTCCTTAATCCTCCCTGTTCATGAGGATCTAACCCTGGACAACTGGAGTAGTGTCCCTTACCTCATTCAAAAAGGGTAAAGGGGCAGAGAATTCATCTGCCCTGTAACATGCTTTCATAAACTGCTTATTTTTTATTGCACAGCTATAGCAGTAAATTTTGTCATACTTTGCCAAATGCTTTGTATATTTAAGCAGTTGCATATATTAAAGTAAAAGCATTTTGTTTTCAGGACTCCAGAATTATATTTGTTTTCACTACTAATAAGATGCCAACCTGTCACAGTGACTATAACTTTGATATAGAACTGAACTTCAACTTGATGGAAGTTAATCAAGAGGAGGAAGATGACTATGAAGTGCCCGAGGAGATCAAAGAATGGGTTGAAGATAAAACCAAACCAAACCTCGACCAAGCCACCACAATCAATATAGGAACCTCCGAAAACCTCAAAGAAATCCAGATTGGCCTAGACCTCACTCAAGACCAAAAGACCGATCTAATCGAACTCCTAACATAGTTCTAGAATGTGTTTGCATGGTCACATGAAGACATAATTGGCCTATCTACTGATATTGTCATCCATCGAATGCCCATCAAAGATGGATTCAAGCCAATCAAGCAGAAGCTCAGGCGTTTGAAACCTGAATGGAGTCTGAAAGTCAAAAAGAGGTCGTTAAACAATTCAAAGTCAACATCATCATGGTATTAACATACCCGGAGTGGCTGTCAAACATAGTTCCCGTGCCTAAACCCGGAGGGAAAGTACGAGTATGTGTAGATTACTGAGATTTGAACAAAGCCTGCCTCAAGGACATTTTCCCGGTACCTTTTATCCACATCTTGATAGACAACACGGCGTAGTTAGGCATGTATTCTTTTGTGGATTGCTTTGCTGGTTACCATCAAATCATGGTCGCTAAAGAGGACAGGGAGAAAAAAGCTTTCATCACTCCCCGGGGAACCTTCTGTTATAGGCGATTATCTTTCGGCCTCATCAATGCCTGAGCCACATATCAGCGAGCCATGATGGCCCTATTTCATGATATAATGCATAAGGAAATAGAGGTCTATGTGGATGACATTATCATCAAATCCCGGAAGGAGGACGATCACATCGACCATCTCAGGAAGCTGTTTAACAAGTTGCGCAAGTACAACCTCAAGCTGAATCCAGCCAAATGTGCTTTTGGTGTCAAATCGGGCAAGTTGTTGTGATTCCTAATGAGTAATAGAGGCATTGAGCTGGATCCTGCCAAGATAAAAGCCATCACTGAGATGCCAGTACCTCAAACAGAGAATGAGATACGCGGGTTCCTGGGAAGGATCAATTTCATAAGTAGGTTCATTTCCCAACTCACAAGCAATTTGTGAACCCATCTTCAAACTACTAAGGAAGAATTCCTCCACCAAATGGAATGAGGATTATCAGAAAGCCTTCATTGCCATCAAGAAGCAGCTGATTGAAACATCAGTCTTGGTACCCCCAAGGGATGGAATTCCCATGTTTATGTACTTATCCATCAATGCCAATGCAATGGGCTGTATGCTGGGACAGAAAGATGATAGTAGTAAGGAAAGAGCTATCTATTACATCAGCAAAAGATTCAGTAGTGGTGAACAGAAGTACACTTTGATCGAAAAGACATACTGTGCATTAGCATGGGCCGCCATGAGGGTACAACATTATCTGCATGGGCACACGACATACCTCATATCCCGCATTGATCCGCTGAAATACGTATTCAGTAAGCCAATATTTAATTGTTAACTGTCCAAATGGCAGTTGATCCTTCAACAGTTTGACATTGTCTACGTGACTTAGAAGTCCATCAAAGGTCAAGGCATTGCAGATCAACTGGCCGAAGCACCATCAGGAGGGTTCGAACCTCTGGAGACTTATTTCTCAGATGATGGGATCATGATAATTCAGCAAGGTCTCCAAGAAAATGCAATCCAACCATGGAAAATGTATTTTGATGGAGCAGTAAACATGGAAGGTGCCGGAGCTAGGGCAGTCCTTATCTCTGGTACCAGAGAACAATATCCTGTGGCCACCAAGCTGCAGTTTGTCAACACCAACAACACAGCTGAGTATGAAGGCTGCATAATGGGGTTGAAGTTAGCCCAATCCATGGGTGTCAAACATTTATTGGTCTTTGGAGATTCTGAGTTGGTTATCAGATAAACCACTGGGGCATATCACACCAAAGAACTGCATTTGCTTCCTTATCACCGGCAGGTCGTCAAAATATCCATGGAGTTTGAAGACATAACTTTCATCCATATTCCTCGGGGTAGGAATGACTTCGCTGATGCATTGGCGACATTGGCTTCTTTGATCCTCATAGTCGATAGGAGTGGGATTCCCTACATCAAATTCATAAGATAAAAGACCCCGACATACAAGAATTACATCGGAGAAGTATCAGATGAAATACCTCCTATCAATCAGCGTTGGTATCAAGACATCAAGGAATATCTCTGAGATGGATCTACACCCGCTGGAGCAAGCCAAGCTGAACGAAAGCGGATTCACAAAATGTCCATGAAATTCTATCTGAGCGGAGATACACTCTCTACAAAAGGGATGCTAGAATAGGGCTCTTAAGATTCCTTGATAAAGAACAAGCCTAAAGATTGATGGATGAAGTCCACGGCGGAATCTGTGGTCCACACATGAGCGGTCATCTGCTGGCCAAGAATATATTAAGAACAAGGCATTATTGAATCTCTCTCAAAGCAGACTGCGATGATGATGTCAGGAGATGCTTTCATGCCAAGTCCATGGAAATGCCATCCACGCTCCTCCAAATGAGCTGCACAACATGAGTTTTCCATAGCCTTTCTCTATGTGGGGAATGGATGTGATAGACCCAATGGAACCCAAAGCCAGTAATGGTCATCGATTCATCTTCACCATAATCGATTACTTCACTAAGTGGGTTGAAGCTGCCTCTTTTCCCAAAGTCACCAAAGAGGTTATCATTGGTTTCATCAGAAATAATGTCGTCTGTCGATATGGACAACCGGATGTGATCGTATCAGACAATGCCAAGAACCTAAACAATCAGATGATGAGCAAACTATTCAACAAGTTCCACATCAAGCATCTCAATTTCATCATCTATCAGCCCAAGATGAATGGTGATGTCAAAGCGGCCAATAAGAACATCAAAAAGATCATGCAAAAAATGTTCGCCAATCACAAAGAATGGTCTGACCTATTGCCTCTAACCCTGTTAGCATACAGGACGTCAATGCGTACTCTACTGAGGTTACCCCCTACTCATTGGTCTATGGCATGGAAGCAGTCCTTCCTATAGAAGTAGAGATGGAGTCATTGATAGTGTTAATAGACGCTCAGATGGACAAAGACTAGTAGTTGCAAGAGCGGTGCCACCAACTATCCCTGATAGATGAAAAGAGGTTTACAGCCATTTTTCACGGGCAGTTATATCCGCAAAGGATTGCTCGATCAGACAACAAGAAAGTCTGAATACGTCAATTCAAAAAGAACGACGTGGTATTGAAGAAAGTCCTGACCAATCAAGACGAAGCCAAAGGAAAGTTCGCCACAAATTGGGAAGGCCCTTTCATTGTCAAGGAAGTGTTGACGGGAGGAGCTATCAGATTACAAGAAATGGACGGAAGCGAATTTCCCCAACTTATCAACTCAGACACCATAAAAAGGTACTATGTCTGAAACACATGCATACCAGCATCCTGGTCCTACGAATTAATCAAATCAGTTCGGTTTTCACTAGAAAAATTGAACTACGAATGACCTGATCTCCCTTAACCTGAGAGTACATAGGCAGCCATTCCTGGTGCGGTCAAACCAAACAAAAACTTAAACACTCATCAAACCAAACTCAAAAAAGACACTTCTCAAACCTCTCATACAAAAATCAAACTACGAATGACCTGATCTCCTTCAGCCCGGGAGTACGTAGGCAGCCATTCATGGTGCGGTATGACCTTCAAAGAAAAATAAAAATCAATAAAAATCAATCCCAAGACACCGAAACCATATAAAACCTAAATTCTATCAAGCTTCCCTGGTCAACAGGCCCATCTGAGACATCCTTCCACATCTCACTATCAATCCATCAAGAAGAAGCTCATGATACATCAACAACAGCAAGTCATAAAAGAAGTTGTAATCACTCAGCAATGACAATACATATCCAACAGGGAAGTGAATCAAAATATATTTCTCTGATATATAATACTGTTCGATATATACAATGTGTCTTGTGTATGACAAAAATGGATGATCTAGTATGTGCAGGAAAAATAAAGCTAGTCTATGGACCCAAAGATAAACGGGACAGCAGTGCCAACATGGCATCTCTCTCTGAAGAAGGAGGAGCTGCTACAAGCGCAATACCCTCAGCCTCTATACGGGCCAGAACATCCACAGCCATCTATATAGTGGCACTGTGATCATCAATGTACACACTAATATCAGCAACCAGACCATGGGTATATGATCGGAGAGAAGTACTATCGGTAATGTGGAAATCTCGAGAAGCTATGGCCTCATCCCTCTCTACAAAAGCTACATCTCTGGCAATCAAAGTCTCCTCAATCTCGATAAAAGCAGCATCTCAAGAAGATCGAGCCACATCCCTCTCGACCAATTTAGTATCCCGAGTGGCTCGAGCCTCATCTCTATTAGCAAAATCTATATCTCTGCCAGACAGGGCAGTCAACATCAGCGCCCTAGCCTGATCTCTCTCGAAGGTCATTCTATCTAGTGAATCTGCCAAAGCTGGATCTATCCCGGCATGAATGATCGGCGGGTCACTACCTAAGGCTGTTGTCAGACCCATGAATAACTTATCCTCCGTAGAAGAATCAGGATCCTCCATAAGCTCCACCTCATCTGAATCCACAATCAAAGCTGACTGGATGAATACAGCTGATGCTATATCGGTCTCCAACCATGCCGAATACTCTGGAAAATAATCTGGATGGCTAGTAAAGAAATCACCCCTCTCCCTATGAGTTCAACACTCATAAATCCTGATTAGGTCTGCTGACGACATAGAAGAAGCTGACATCCGCTGATCAATAGCCCCCTCAAACTGGTGCAGGCTCTGGAACTAATCGAACTAACCCATAATTGCCAACGGATGGTAAGTGGTCACCCCTCTCAATCCCGATAGGAGCAAGTAGTCCATGCCAGATGCATGGGTGATGAAGCTATAAGGGGAGACTAGCCCTGAGCATGGCAGAATCAAAAAAAGATGCTCAATATCTGACAGAAAAGCTAACCATGTCTCTACATCCGAACACTCTGCTGGCTGAAATGAGTAGGACATAGCTATATCGTGGGAGAAGCAATACCCCTGGTGTTTGAAGAAGCTAATCGGGCGCAAGTGGGATATGAGCCACACGTACAACAAGACGGAGCTACCTCTGAAAAACCCCTCTAGATGGGTACAACAATAGGTAGCTGACCTTAGTGTCTCAGCCAATATCATCGGCAAGATGCTGCAACCCTGTCTAAGTGCCTGAACCACGACCATCAATCTGACGTCCAAGTGGTCCAAGGGTAGTAGCATATAAACTTAGGCTGCAATTCACATCAACAAGACGTCTAAATGGGCGAGCTGCCACTCATCTACCGAAATGATAAAATCCTCAGAATGTCGTTCGTACCTGTCTAGCCGACCGAAGCGATCGATCAGAAAGTCTATCACATGTCCTGCAATAATCTCCTCAGTGATATTTTGGCATCTCAGACCCGACATAGTCATAAATGGTCTCTGCATGTCACTGATGGTTGTACGAGCGCAAGACAGATCTAGTGCCAAGCCTGTAAGACGTTCATACTCCTCTAAGGTAGGATTCAACTCGTGGAGCCCAAAACGGAAGACCTGTCGATCAGGTATCCAACATGATAAGATGTCATCCATAAACCCATACGGAACCTGGAAAGCTAAAAGGGCTAAAGAATGCCCTAGCATCTGGTCTACTGTCCTTCTGGTTGTGAGGGGCAAACTGTTATACCACAACTGCAATGAAGATTCCACCGAAGACAGTGGCGAGTGCTCAATATGGCTGACGGTGGACGACAACATCTGTATCACTATATCACAAGACCATCCAGGGGTCAAATTTGAACTTATCTGTCTAAATGCATACCCATGACATAATACATGCATAATGACAATGATAAATATGATGCAATAAATAGGAAATATCATGTATATCTATAATAAACTATCTACAGCAAGCATCATCTTTGATAATAAAAGTGCAAAATAAAAAGTACAGGGATATGGGGCACAACCCCCCAACTACTAACAGTGGCCTATCAAAATGGGGCACAGCCGTCCAACAGCCAAAATAGTGGCCTATCAAAAGATATAGCTACAATAGTTATCCAAAAAGGTCAAGAATGTCTACACTCAGGTGGTTAACCAGCTCCATCTCCTCCGTGGACACAAAGTCTTGGCCATCAGGAATATCAGGGCGGTACAATGGTGGATCAGCCCCTGTATAACTGTTAGAAAATACACCTGTGGAGGGGCCTGCTCCGGAGCTAGATGGATTAAAAGAAGATGCCTCTGATGGATCTCGGCCAAGATGCCTGATAAACAAATGAGCTCTCTCCAACTGCTAGGTCAGTTCTATAATCTGGTCGAAGTGAGTAGGCTCCCTGAGGCAAGCTATCCAGTTTGTCATCATCACAGACCCCGGCACCATATCTGCCATGAACTGGGTGGCATGAGTCTGAGCCCCAATAGTGCGAGGACTTCACCAGCTGTTGAATGCCTCCTGGCTGTATGGACCCTCTGACAGGGTAAATCCATCTACGCCCTCCATCGGAATGTCTGTGAGTGGCTGAACTAATGGCCAATGATGCCAAATAGGAGGAACAATGGGAATACGGATCTGCCCCGTGATAGCACGCTCTCCTAAATAGAGCTCCCATAAATAGAGCTCCCAACCTCCCTCTGTTAAAAATAGGACTCTGCAGGTCGAGAATGCAAACTCTCGGCCAGTGGGGAAACCTCCCTCAAACCCGACTGTTAAAAAGTCTAAGGTATACTGTATCTATGAGATCAATCCTGTTGTCAAAAGCTCAAGTTGCAGGCGGGAATGGGTGAATCCCTTAGCCACAGGGACCTCCGTCAGAGTGGAGTGGTGCCAACGCTGTCCCCGGAGACAAGTATCCAAGCCTAAAGTGGTAGCGGGACGAAGGCAAGGAAGCCTCTCATATGCCCAGACCTGGCCATATAAATATCAAAAGTCCTCAGTGACCAAGACTGATAAATGTAAATGCAAAAATTAAAAAGGTACAAGAAAGATGTACTCATCAGCAGGAATGGGTAGAACCCTAACCAAGCCTCCGTCACAATTTCTAAGCGCATGCGCATGCCTCGGAGAAAATAGGCAAAGGTGTAGGTACCCCAATCAAAGTAACTGAGGCGTTCTATATGTCGAGTGGCGCTGACCAGGGCAGAGGACACCGTCGTAGAGTTGTCCGCCAAAAAACAACCCCTGATGACACCAAAAATAATCTCCGCATGATGTTATCCCTAACCCTCTGATCATCAGGCAGAGGCTCAAGCAAAACCCCACTCTAGGCATCTACGCTCAAAGGACCAAATCTAGTCGTCCGACCCTTGATCGCCGTCGCAGGGACTCCCATCAGGGACCGAACGGCAATGGGTGTAATGTCAGCCACGATGGGCACTGGCTAACCCTCAAACTATATCCCGGTGATGAACATCTAATCCAAAGGCATCATCATCACCTCGCAATCCAGCAAGTGGAGAGACTGAGTCTGGTGGAACCAGCGCTCAGATAAATCCCTCATAAAACCCCAGGGGCAACGGTGGGGAAGAATAGAAAAGAACGCCTGAAACCCCTAGGTGTCAACAATGTCCCTGTAATCTTGGTGCAGAGTGTGATACAGAGAATGCACATTAAACCAGTTCCCTTGAGGCTGCGTAAAGCCAGGAACCTGCATCAAAAACTAACCCATGTCAAAAACTTGTGCCCCGAGAATGGTAAAAGGAAGAAAAAAAATCCATAAATAGAAAAAGCTTTAGTCACCTCGTTGGCGTGGAGGAACCTGGAGGGATGACGACTTAAATCTCCCAGCAGATCCTGGATTGGCACAACAATGCCTGGAAGCTCCGCACATAGGGCCTGGCCTGGAACGGAGAGCAACAAATGGAGCATCCTCATCGTCTATATCGACCGGCGACTAATCCTAGGCTGGACAAATCACCGACTCCAGCTAACCTATAAGGCAAACAGGCTGGACGTTGCTGAGGAACATCAGAAGCTCTCCTCCGCCTAACTCCTGAAACGACCCTGCTGGCGCTACCAGGTCTATCTCGGTCCATAGCCAGGACAAAGTCTCCAAATCACCTCAAAAAGGATGTGGTAAGCCTAAAACCTGTGGCTTATTAATTTAAATCAGTACTTTATGCATTTCTAAGTCCTAAAACATGCATGGGTTAATTAAAAATCCCAAGTAGAGTCAAAACTGCATATTTTTCAAAAGCTAAATCCTAAAAACATGCGTGGGTCAGTAAATAATCCCCAGTATAGTCAAAACTGCGTGTTTATTAAATGCTCGGGCTTTTAAAAAAATTTTCCAGAGTCTCCTTTGTAAAATGGATTGTCCGCATGCACACAGGCATGTCTAGGTGGCCATTCAGTAGCACACCTTCCCAAAAATAGGAATAATTCATATTTATGAAAAAAAG
Organism: Panax stipuleanatus; assembly: GCA_020205555.1. Classification (NCBI taxonomy): domain Eukaryota; kingdom Viridiplantae; phylum Streptophyta; class Magnoliopsida; order Apiales; family Araliaceae; genus Panax; species Panax stipuleanatus. Next base: position 20,419,603 of record CM035120.1, read on the forward strand.
TCAAAAATAAACTTTATATGGTAGCCAAATTACCATGAACATTTTTTAGTTAAAAATCCAAGCTCACTAGGCCTCAGAAAGGATGAGTAAACTGATCAAAAAGAGCTGAAATTGACTGTCTCAGAATTCAAATTTTCTTACATCAAAACGTATATTACAGTAAAATATGCATACTTATGAAGTCAGAAAATTTTTAGCAAGTCATATAAGCATACATTTTTGATACATTGCGTTCAAAAGCATCCTATGTGGTTTACACAGTTCTAATGATCAAAACTTGAAAAGAAAGAATGTAAACGTTACCTAAGATGTGCAGAACGGCATGGCTGCTGACGAAATCTGAAAAAAGATGCCCGAACTCCGTAGATCTGAAAAAGAAAATCAAATTTCCAAAGAAAATCAAAACTAAAAATGACTTGTGAGAGCTCCCGCTGCCCATTTTAAAATCGCAGGAAAGAGCAGGCCCACCTGCGGCTGTAGCACCACTACCTATGGCTCCCTCGGGTGGGTCCCTCCCCCTCCGGCTCGGTCCATTTTGAGTTAAAACGGAGTTTATATGAGCTAAAAAGTCAAATCTGAGAAAAAATCGCTGCGCGATTGAGCGGTTTGTCCTGAAATCCTGCGTGCAAGCATCGAGTTAGCGACAGAGGTGGGAACTTCATGAAATCCATTCGTATTCATCCCGAAGCAATATTCGGGGACCAATGATGAAAACTGCTAAAAAACTGCTGAACAATTACGCAAAACTGCCGAAAACTTCCACTTTTAAAGCGTCGGGTACTGACCGATAATAGATCAGCCGTTAGCTCAACCCCAGTGAAGCGTCGGGTACTAACCGATGACAGATCAACCGCTGGCACAACCCCAGCGAAGTATCGGGTACTGAACGATGACAGCTCAACCGTTAGCACAACCCCAGCGAAGCGTCTGGTACTGACCGATGAAAGTTCAGTCGTTGGCTCAACCCTAGCGAAGCGTCGGGAATAAACCGATGATAGTTCAACCATTGGATCAACCCCTGAGAAGCGTCGGGTACTGACAGATGACAGATTAGCCGTTGGCACAACCCCAGCGAAGCATCGGGTACTGACCGATGATAGCTCAGCCGTTGACTCAACCCCAGCGAAGCGTCAGATACTGACCGATAATAGTTCTGCCGTTGGCTCAACCCCAGTGAAACGTCGGGTACTGACCGATGACAGCTCAGCCATTGGCACAACCCCAACGAAGCATCGAGTACTGATCGATGATAGTTCAGCCGTTGGCACAACCCCAGCGAAGCGTCGGGTACTGACCGATGACAGTCTAGTCGTTGGCACAACCCCAGCGAAGCTTCGGGTACTGACCGATGACAGTTCAGCCGTTGGCACAACCCCAACGAAGCGTCGGGTATTGACCGATGATAGCTCAGTCGTTGGCACAACCCCAGCGAAGCGTCAGGTCTTGACCGATGATAGTTCAGCCGTTGGCTCAACCCCAGGGAAGCGTCGGGTACTGACCGATGATAGCTCAGCCGTTGGCCCAACCCCAGCAAAGCGTCGGGTACTGACCAATGACAGTTTAGCCGTTGGCACAACCCCAGCGAAGCGTCGGGTACTGACCGATGACAGTTCAGCCATTGGCACAACCCAGCGAAGCGTCAGGTACTAATCGATGACAATTCAGTCGTTGGCTCAACTCCAGTAAAGCATCGGGAATGATCTGGTGGTGAAAACAGTATATCAATATATCTCCACAAGGGACAGATGATGGAATCTGTTATACACATCCTCAGGGGGAGCACCAAGAAGGATTGGTGATTCAACCTCCTGTTGCAAACTACCGGTGTAAATTATCATCAAGATAGACATCGAAAGCACCTATTAAGGTAACTCTGCAACAAAGATACGTCCCCAGCATAGTAGCCTTCAGAAATATACACTGGCATCAGTCGAAGGAAAATATGCACTACGGAGAGTGTTGGCAGACGGGGGAAATCATTGGTCTCAAACCAAGGTAGCATCAATAATATCATCACCATCAGAGTCGACAAGTCCATCGCGGATAACATAATCCCTAGCAAAAAGAGATGAGAACAATTTGTGATAGCGTAAATCTGATAACCTATCAGTGATATCCTACCAGTAACCGCCTGACAGTGCTGTCCCAAGAGTTATCATGAATGACGTTATCCCAAGCAGAGAATAACGTGAACATTCAATGATAACCCTAACCCCTCAAAAGCATCTAACATTCATCACATATCACGCCATGCATTATATTGCATTTGCATTCATCATAATTCTAGTGTCTAGCAATCTTTATCCTATTCATTCCACTGCATTACATGAACATGATAAATAGGGGCATCTGTAGACACTCAAAATTTTCTTCAGTCCTGTAGCAGACACTCGAATTTAGCATTCCTGTTACTATCCCTACAGAAGGGAAAAACCATCTTTTCAAGCCAGGTCAGCCTCGGTCTCAACCCGGGAGGTACAAGCCAGCCCCGGTCTTAATCCGGGAGGTACAGGTCAGCACCGGTCTCAACCTGGGAAGTACAGGTCAACCCCGATCTCAACCCAGGAGGTATAGGCCAGCCCCGATCTCAACCCGCGAGGGTATAAGTCAGCCTCGGTCTCAACCTAGGAAGTACAGGTCAACCCCGGTCTCAACCTGGGAGGTACAGGTTAGCCCCGATCTCAACCTGGGAGGTATAGGTCAACCCCGGTCTCAACTCGAGAAGTACAAGTCAGCCCCGGTCTCAACCCAGGACGTCAAATCAACTTTGGAGACAACCCCGAAGCCTCACATCATCTCCATGGACAAACCTAGAAGAATCAAGTCAACCTTGAAGACAACCCTATGGACAAACAGAATCGGCTGGGATCCAAACCTCGAAGACAATCCCGGGAAATTAGCCGAAGGCCATGCCAACACTGAAGGCAACCCCGGGAGGGGCAAAATGGTTATTTTACTAACTTGAAGCCGATTTGGTCAAATACAAGCCGAATTGATGCCACTAAGGTCAGAATGAACCATAACAATGATCCCGAGTGGAAACAGCGTAAGAAAACTCAACTGACAAACTGCGAAGAATCGAAGACCTGGTTATGAACCCGTCTTTTTGGACTCAAAAAATGTTTAATCCCATGTCATTGCGACACTCTCAGCGAGGGATTTTTGCAAAAGTATAGCACGCCACAAACGGATGCTCCGATTAAAAGTTAGCAAGTTTTAAATTTGACCTCGCGTTGCTCGGAGTGCACGTTCTTTGATGCAATAAAACCCACGACGTAGGCCCCGCCATGTGGAGCCGCACCTCTATCTGCGGCTGCCGCAGGTAGAGCTGCTTCTCCTGGGTATATATATATGAGGTGACTCCCAGCTCATTTTGTCAACATCGAGAAAAAATTCGTGGGTCGGGTCACAACCCGGATCTTTCTCTCTTCCTAAGTTATCTCTACCCTTACTCTTTTTATTATGAAAAAGGTTTTGAAGGGTTTTTTAGAAAAAGGCCAACATGTATCATGTCGACGATTTGAATGTTTTACAAAGTCGCCAGTTGGTAAATTTGAAATGGTTGTACCAACTAAACCAAGTTTTGTTTGAAAGAGGCCCAATTGCTAGACACTGTCGAAACTTGATCTTTGAAAACAAAGTTTTGAGTTCGGGGGCATGGTTAAGTGTGGAGAAGTTGGGAGGCACCCCACGACTCCCGTGTAAATACGGTACCGCATCTTTTTAATATTCCCTTAAAAAACTGAAGTGTGTGTGTGGATGCTATTTAAAAATTGGGCCTATATTTGATTGAAAGCATGTCTATACATCGTTGAACCTATATACGAAGGGTTTGATTTAATTTGCAAATAGTCTTTGATTTGATTTGCAAAAGTGTTTGATTTGATTTGCAAAAATCTTCTTTTTTCGAAAAGATTTAAAATGATGTTTTGAAAGAAGGTTTTCAAACCCTTACGCTAACATAGGAATTGAAGCATATCGATACTTAGTTTTATCTTTTCAACCTTAAGGCTCAATTTGAATGGTGATTGTCGGGCTGCGAAGCATCCTCGACCACAACATATATATAAATGTTAGTCTCCTCATAGGCATGATAGCTACCAGAAGGACTCTGACACGACAAATAATGATTCTCATTATTTTGAGACCTTAAATCCGGATAACCGTTTTAAGGTCTTTTGTATGTATATTTTACAGAAAAATTGGCAGGGTACATTTGTAAAATTGAGTTTGTCCATCGTGGGAATCAGATTCTGATCAGTTTGATCATGAATCCCACGATTCCTAGACTCACATATGAGTAGCTAATAAACCTTCACAGCTCAAATTTGTACAGAAACAGATATATATCCAAATATCGCCTAGAGCCGAGGATTCATTCAGTAAATCCTGGTTCACACCTGGCCGAAGCGTCTCGTTCCCACTAAATAACTATCTAAGGGCTACGAGGTTGCTTTTGTAACTGAAACTAGGAAAATGCTAGATTTAAATAAATCTAAGCCATTCTAGCTTTTCGATCCCGTCTGTACCGATTTTGAACCGTTTGAAAGCTAGAATTGGCGAGATTTAAATAAATCTAGTTCACCCGCAGATATGTCAGTGCCGATTCATATAAAATAAATATTTAAAGCAATAATTTAATAAAAAACGAGTAAAGCAATATATATACAATTATATATACAAAAGCTGTAAAGGGCGATGGGTTTTCACACCGGTGCCCAGACTAGAATTGAAATATATATATATATATATATATATATATATATATATATATATATTATTTATTTATTTATAATAGCTGTATAAAAGTCACAGAATGATCCAGGCTGTACAAAATTGAAATATATATATATATATATATATATATATATATATAAATAGTAAAAAGGGTGATGGGTTTTCACGCCTGTGCCCGGACTGAAATTAAAATGTATAGAAATGTAGTCAACCAAGACAGGAAAGATAACCTAGTGTAGTGAAGGCTGCTTATATATGCATATTTATATATAAAAGCAGTAAAAAGGCCACAGAATAATCCAGGCCGAACTAAAATGTAAATGTACAGAAAAGTAGTCAACCAAGGCTGGAAAGATAACCTAGTGATGGTAAAGGCTGCTTATATATGCATATTTATATTTAAAAGTAGTAAAAAGGCCATAGAGTAATCCAGGCCGAAATAAAATATAAATATATATATAGAGACAGAAAAGTAGTCAACCAAGACTGGAAAGATAACCTAGTGGTGGTGAAGCGGCTGCTTATATATGCATATTTATATATAAAAGCAATAAACTACCGCGGAGTTGACATTCGGGCATGACATAATTGAAAAGTTAGTATATATACAGTTAAATATATACAAAAAAAGCCAAACCCATACTGAGAAGATAACCCAGTCCAGCAAAGTTGCTCAGTATGAAGATGCAGGTATATGCAAGCTGCTGGAAGCGATGGATCGTCAATCCGACTTGTAGAAATGCCAGAAAATATGTTTATTTACAAAAATGTTTTAAAAGTTGACAAAAACGGCCATGGAACTGAGTTCTGGGCATATTTAGAAAACAAAAATTAACGTGCAAGTGTATAAAAGTGCGAAGTAGTAGTATTGACTTGCTGATCGTAAAAATACTCACAATGGACTGCTACACGGGCTTTTTGCCAAATCGTAGGCTTTAAACGTCTGAATCTACCTATTATTTTTTGATATGTGGTAGTATGTGGGTATATCTACGTATTAGAGTGAAAAAATTTGGGTTTGGAAGACAAGAAATTGGACAGGAAAACCAAACGAGCAGAGGTTCGAAGCGTTTTAGAATTCTTGAAATGAGGGGGGTGCCCTCTTATTTATAGACCAGGGAGCCTCCACTCTACCTGCAGAAGCCGCAGGTAGAGGTACTACTCCACGTGGCATGGGGCCCCACGACGGGTTCCGTCATCTCGAAGTACGTGCACTCCAAGCAATGCAAGGTCGAAGTCAAAACTTTTTAACTTTTGATCGGAACGTCCGTTTGATGCATGCGATACCTTTTCGAAAAAGCCCTCGCCTAGAGTATCAGAATGACATGGGATAAAACATTTTTTGGGTCCAATAATACAGGTTCAAAATCAGGTCTTTGATTCCCCACAGTTTATTCGTTGAGCTGTCTTGCGCTGTTTGCACTCGGGATCATCGTTATGGTTTGTTCTGACCTTGGTGGCATCAATTAAGCTTGAGTTTGACCAAATCGGCTTAGACTTGGTAAAATGAATGTTTAGCCACACCTGGGGTTGCCTTTAGTGTCGGCATGGCCTTCGGTTGACTTCTTAGGGCTGTTTCCAAGACTTGGATCCCATTTGAGTCTGTTTTTCCTCAGTGTTGTCTTTGAGGTTGACTTGGTCACTCCAGCTTTTCTGCTAGAGATGTTGTGATGCTTCAGGTTTGTTCCTGAAGTTGACCTGACTTCCCGGGTTGAGACCGGGAATGACCTGTACTTTCCTGGTTGAGACCGGGGCTGACCTGTACCTCCCAAGTTGAGACTGAGGCTAACTTATACCTCCTGGGTTGAGACCGGGGCTGACCTGTACCTCCCAGGTTAAGATCGGGGCTAATCTGTACTTCTTGGGTTGAGACCGGGGCTAACCTGTACCTCCCGGGTTGAGATCGGGGCTGATTTGATGGCCCGGTATTGAGACCGGGGTTGAACTGATGGCCCGGTATTGAGACTGGGGTTGATTTGATGACCTGGTATTGAGACCGGGGTTTATTTTATGACCCAATATTGAGACCGGGGTTGATTTGATGGCCCGGTATTGAGACTGGTGTTTAGTTGATGACCCGATATTGAGACAAGGGTTGATTTGATAGTCCAGTATTAAGACCAGAGTTGAACTGGCTGCCCAGTATTGAGATCGGGGTTGATTTGATGACCCAGTATTGAGACCAGGGTTGATTTGATGACTCGATATTGAGACCGGGGTTGATTTGATGGCCCGGTATTGAGATCGGGGTTGATTTTATGACCTGGTATTGAGACTGGGGTTGAATTGATGGCCCAGTATTTAGACCGGGGTTGATTTGATAGCCCGATATTGAGATCGGGGTTGAACTGATGGCCCGGTATTGAGATCGGGGTTGAACTGAGGCCCGATATTGAGATCGGGGTTGATTTAAAAAGATAATTTTTCCCTCCTACAGTGTTAGTAACAGGGAAAGGAATATTCGAGTGTCTACAGATGCCCCTCTTTATTATGTTCTTGAAATGCAGTGAAATGGACAGGATAAAGATTAGTAGACACGGGAAATGCACAGGAAAATTGGAGGCAATGCATTGCATGATATGCAATTAATGTTAGATACCTTCGAGGGGGTAAGGTTATCACTGATTTGATTACGTTAGCTTCTGATGGAGATAACGTCACCCGTGATAACCCTCGTGGTGGCACTGTCCGACGACTGATGGGATAACCACTGACAGGTTATCAGAGTTTGACTGTTGTCTTGTTCTGCTGGGGATGTCACTACTAGGCTACCGTGAACTATTTTCATCATTTTCTGCTGGGGATAACGTTACTCATGATAGCCTAGGTGAATTTCTTGGTTTGAGACCAAGGATTTTCCCTCATTCGTCGATGTTCTTTGTGGGGTCATATTTCCTTTCGGTTGATGCCGTTGTATTATTCTGAAGGCGGTCCTTCACTGGGGATATATCTTTGTTGCAGATTTACCTTAGTGGGCCTTTCTGGTGCTTATCTTTGACAATAACTTACACCTGTAGTTTGAAACAGGGGGTTTGAATCACCAATCCTTTTCGGTGCTCCCTTTTGAGGATGTGTATAATAAATTCCATCATTGAGGATGGATTAATATATGGCTTCCGTCACTGGATCCCTTCCGATGTTTCGTTGGGGTTGAGCTAACGGCTGAACTATCATCGGTCAGTACTCAATGCTTCACTGGGGTTGAGCCAACTGCTGAACTGTCATTGGTTAGTACCCAACGCTTCGCTGGGATTGTGCCAACGGTTGAACTGTCTCGGTCTGTACCCGACGCTCGCTGAGGTTGAGCCAACGACTGAACTATTTTAGTCTGTACCCAACGCTTTGCTGGGGTTGAGCCAACGGCTGAACTATCTTGGTCTATACCCAACGCTTCGCTGGGGTTGAGCCAACGGCAGAATTATCTCGGTCTGTACCCAAAGCTTCGCTAGGGTTATGGCAACAGCAGAACTATCTTGGTCTGTACCCGACGCTTTGTTGGGGTTGAGCCAATGGCTGAACTGTCTCGTTCTGTACCCGACGCTTCGCTGGGGTTATGCCAATGGTTGAACTGTCATCGGTCTGTACCTAATGCTTCGTTAGGGTTGTGCCAATGGCTGAACTGTCATCGGTCAGTAGCCGACGCTTCGCTGGGGTTATGCCAACGGCTAAACTGTCTCGGTCTATACCAGACGCTTCACTGGGGTTGAGCCAACGACTGAACTGTCTCGGTCTGTACCCGACACTTCGCTTGGGTTGAGCCAATAGCTGAACTGTCTCGGTCTGTACCCGACGCTTCCCTGGGGTTTAGCCAACGGTTGAACGGTCTCGATCTGTACCCGTTGCTTCGCTGGGGTTGTGCCAACGGCTGAACTGTCATCAGTCAGTACCCGACACTTCGCTGGGGTTGTGCCAATGGCTAAACTATCTCGGTCTGTACCTGATGCTTCGATGGGGTTGAGCTAATGGCTGAACTAGTCTCGGTCTGTACCCGACGCTTTGCTGGGGCTGAGCCAACGGCTGAACTGTCTCGGTCTGTACTCGACGCTTTGCTAGGGTTATACCAACGGCTAAACTATCTCGGTCTGTACCTGACGCTTCGCTGGGGTTGAGCCAATGGCTGAACTGTCTCGGTCTGTACCCAAAGCTTCGCTGGGGTTGAGCCAACGGCTGAACTGTCTCGGTCTGTACCCGACGCTTCATTAGGGTTGTGGCAACGGCTGAACTGTCTCGGTCTATAACTGACGCTTCTTTGGGGTTGAGCCAACTGGCTGAACTATCTTGGTCTGTACCCGACGCTTCGCTGGGGTTGAGCCAACTGTTGAACAGTCATCGGTCTGTACCCGACGCTTCAAAAGTGACAGCTTTCGGCAATTTTGCGTCGTTTTTTGGCAGTTTTTTAGCATTCTTCATCATTGATCCCCAGACATTGCTTCGGGATGAATATCAAGGGTCTCCAGGGAGTTCCCCTTTCTGTCAGGATTACGCTGCTTAAACGCAGGATTTCAGGACAAACCGTTCAATCGCGTAGCGATTTTTCTTCAGATTTGACTTGGCAACTCATATAAACTCCATTTCGACTCAAACTGAACCGAGCCCGGGGGAGTGGGATCCACCCTGGGGAGCCGCAGGTAGAGGTGTGGCTACCGCGGGTGGGCCTGCTTCCACCTGTAGATTTATATTGGGCAGCAAGATTTCATATTTTCAAGTTTTCATTTCGAGTTTCAAACGGAATCCTATCTTTTTTTCAGATCTACAGAGCTCGGGCAGCCTTTTTCTGATTCCATCAGTTTCTAAGCGTTCAGTGCATAGTAGGTAACGTTTTACGTCCTTCTTTCGCAAGTTTTGACTGTTAAAAGCATGTAAACCACGTAAGGGGCTTTTAGACGCAATGTATGAAAAATGTATGCTTATATGACCCGCTAAAAATTTTCTGATTACATATGTATGCATATCTTACTGTAATGCACGTTTGGATGTAAGAAAATTCAGATTCTGAGACAGTTATATCTTGCTCTTTTTGATAAGTTTACTCATCCTTTTTGAGGCCTAGTGAGCCTGGATTTTCAACTAAAAATATCCATGGTAATTTAGCTACTATGTGAAGTTTACTTTTGATTTTATTTCATAAATATGAACTGTTCCAGTTTTTGGGAAGGTGTGCTATGAATGGCCACCTAGACATACCTATGTGCATGCGGACAGTCCACTTTACAAAGGAGACTCTGGCAAAAAAAATTCTAAAGCCTAAGCATTTAAAAACATGCAGTTTTGACTCTACTGGGGATTTTTGACTGACCCAAGCATGTTTTTAGGACTTAGTTTTTTTTGAAAAACACGTAGTTTTGACTGTACTGGGTATTTTTGACTGACTTATACATGTTTTGAGACTTAGAAATGCATAGAGTACAGATTTAAAATAATAAGCCACAGGTTTTAGGCTTACCACACCCTTTCTGAGGTGATTTGGAGATTTTGTCCAGGTGATGGACAGAGATAGACCCAGGCAGTGCCAGCAAAGTCATTTCAGGCGTTAGACATAGGAGGGCTTCTGATGTTCCTCAGCCACATCCAGCTCGACTGCCTCGTAGATTGGCAAAGTCGGTGATTCATCCAGCACAAGATGAGCAGCCGATCGATAGTGATGATGAGCAAGCTCATTTCGCTTCTCCTTCCCCAGCTCAGGCTCCACGTGCGGAGGTTCCAGGCATTATTGTGCTGACCCAAGAGCTGTTGGGTGACTTGAGTCACCATCCATCGAGATTTCTTCACGCCAATGAGGTGACTTGAAGTTTTCTTCTTTTTGGATTCTATTTCTTTCTTTTTGCCATTTTCGGGGTACAGATTGTTGACAAGGGTTGATTTTTGATGCAGGTTCCTGGCTTTACACAGCCTCGAGGGAACTGGTTCAACGTGCATTCCCTGTATCACATTCTGCACCAGGACTACAGGGATATCGTTGATGGCTGGGGGTTTCAGGCCTTCTTTTCTATTCTTCCCCCCCCCCCCCCCCATTGCCCTTGGGGGTATATGAGGGCTCTTTCTGAGCGCTGGTTCTACCAGACTCAGTCCCATCATTTGTTGGACTGTGAAGTGATGATGACCCCTATGGATTGGAGGTTCATCACCGATATTAAGTTTGAGCGTGAGCCAGTGCCTGTCATGGCTGACATCACACTTACTACCGTTTGGTCCCTGCTGGGAGTTCTTGCGACGGCAATCAAGGGTCGAACGGTCCGATCTGGTCTCTTGAGTATAGATGCCCAAAGTGGGGCTTTACTTGAGCCTCTGCCTGATGATCAGAGGGTTTGGGATCGCATCTTGAGGCGATTGTTCCTGGTGATTATCAGGGGGTTATTTTGTGGCAGACAACTCATATACGATGTCCTTCGCCCTGGTCAGTGCTACCCGATATGTAGAGCACCTCAGTGACTTTGATTGGGGTTCCTACACCTTTGCCTATTTTCTCTGGGGCATGCGCATGCTTTCGGAGGGTTTGACGAAGGCTTGGTTAGGATTCTACCCGTTTCTACTGGTGAGTACATCTTTCTTGTACCTTTTTGATTTCTGCATTTATATTTGTGAGTCTTGGTCACTGAGGACTTTCGATATTTACATGGCCAGTTCTGGGCATTTGAGAGGCTTCCTTGCCTACGGCCCGCCACTACTTTAGGTCTAGAGACCTATCCTCGAGGACGGCATTAGCATCACTCCACTCTGACTGAGGTTCCTATTACTGAGGGATTCACCCATGTCCGCCTACAGTTGGAGCTTTTAACGGCTGATCGATCTCTTGGATGTCGTATACCTCTGAGTTTTTGACCATTGGATTTAAGGGAAGCTTCCCCACTGGTCAAGAGTTTGCATTGTCGACCCGCAGAGTCCCATTTTTGACAGAGAGAGGTTGGGAGCTCTTTTTAGGAGAGCGTGCTATTAGGAGCATCAAGGGGAAAATCGGTATTCCCATTGTTCCTCCAGCTTGGCATCATTGGCCATTGCTCTTGCCACTGACAGATATCCCTATAGAGGGCATAGATGGCTTCACCTTATCAGAGGGCCCGTTTATCTAGGAGGCATTCAGTAGATGGTGGAGTCCTCGCACTATTAGAGCTCAGACTCGGGCTATCCAGTTCATAGTAGACATGGTGCCTGGGTCTGTGATGATGACAGACTGGATAGCTTGCCTCAGGGAGCCCACTCATTCAGATCAGATAGCAGAGCTGACCCAGGAGTTGGAAAGAGCTCGCTTTTTTATCAGGCATCTTGGCCGAGATCCGTCAGAAGCATCTTCTTTTGACCCGTCCAGCTCAGGAGCGTTTCCCTCTTCAGGTCCATTTTCCAGCAATTTTTCAGGGGCAGATCCTCCCTTATACCACCCAGATATGCCTGATGACAGCGATTTTGTGTCCACGAAGGATATGGAGCAGGTTAACCACCTGAGCGTAGATATTTTGGATCTTTTTGGATAGCTATTGCAGCTATATCTTTTGGTCAGCCACTGTTTTGGCTATTGGGCGGCTGTGCCCCATTTTGATAGACCACTATTAGTAGTTGGGTGGGGGTGCCCCATATTCCTGTACTCTTTATTTTACTTTGTATTAGCAGACATGGATGATGCCTGCAGTAGATAGTTTGTTGTAGATATTCATGATATTTCCTATCTATCGCATCATGTTTATATTTGTCATCATGCATGTACTATGTTATATGTATGTATTTAGACAAATGAGTTCAAATTTGACCCCTAGATGGTCTTGTGATCCGGTGATACAGATGATGTCATCTACCGTCAGTCGTATTGAGCATTTGTCATCATCTGAGATGGCCTCATCATTATGATCGTGGTATAGCAGTTTGTCCTTCTGAGCCAGAGGGACAATTAATCAGATATTGGGGCATTCATTGGCCCTTGCAGACTTTCAGGTTCCGTACGGGTTCATGGATGGTCTTTTACCCTTCTAGATACCCGAGAGACAGGTCTTCCATTTTAGACAGCATGAGCTAATGCCGACTCTTGAGGAGTACCAGCGATTTACTGGTTTAGCCTTAGAGTTGCCCTGCGCTCGGACAGCGATCAGCGATATGAGGAGACCGTTCACAAGGATGTCAGGTCTTTGCCAGAGTGTGGTGAGGGATGAGATCATTCTCTGGATGGGTGATCTCTATTGACTTCTTGATTGACCGCTTGGTGAGCTTGACAGCTATGATCGACATGCCGCGGATTTTATTATTTCAGCAGAGGCATATCATTTAGCCAGGATAGACATTTTGCTGATGTGCATCGTGTCCTTAGACAGGGTAGCACTATCATTACCGATGATATTGGCTGAAACGTTGAGGTCAGTCATCTACTGCAGTACCCACCCGGAGGGGTTTTTTAGAGGCAATTCGGTCTTGTTGTATGTATGGATTATGTCCCATATACGACCGATTGGATTTTTCAAACCTCATGGGTATTGCTTCATCCGCGAGGTAGCCACATCTTACTCCTTTCAGAGTGTACTGATGCAGAGACATGGTCGACCTTTCTATCGGATATTGAGCATTCGTTCTTGATTTTGCCATGCTCAGGGCTAGCCTCCCCCTATAGCTTTATTACCCTGCATCTGGCATGGACTATCTGCTCCTAGCGGGATTGAGGGGAGTGACCACTTACCATCCTCTGGCTGTTATGGGCCAGTTTGATCAGTATCAGAGCCTGCATCTGTTTGAGGGGGCTGTTGATCAGAGGATGTCAGCTTCGTCTATGTCATCTGCTGACTTGATTCGAGTGTATGAGTGTTGGACTCACAGGGAGAGGGCTAATTTCTCCAGTAGTCATTCGGACCGTTCTCCAGAGTACTCGGCATGGTTGGAGGCAGATATAATATCGGTTGCATTTATCCAGTCAGCTCCTATTGTAGATTCAGATGAGGAGAAGCCTATGGAGGATCTTGAGTCTCCTATCGAGGATGAGTTCTTCATGGGTTTGACAGCAGCACTAGTTAATGATCCGCTGATCATTCCTGTAGGGACAGATCCGACTTTGGCAAACTCACTAACTAGGATGACCTTTGAGAGGGATCAAGCTAGAGCACTGATGTTGACCGCCTTGTCTGGCAGAGATATAGCTTTGGCGGAGCGAGATGCGGCTCGAGCCGCTCATGATGCAGGATTGATTGAGCGAGAGAAGATCAGATCTGCTGGAGACGCAGCTTTTGTTGAGATCGAGGAGACTTTGATTGCTAGGGACGCAACTTTTGTGGAGAGGGACTAGGCTATAGCTTCCCGGGATTTCCATATTACTGACAGTACTGCTCTTCGGTCTTATACTCATGGTCTGGTTACCGAGATGAGTGCATATATTGATGACCATAGTGCCACCTTGCAGATAACTGTGGAGGTTTTAAGCTGTATGGAGGCTAAGGGTATTGCACTTGCAGCTACTCCTCCATCTTCAGAGAGAGATGATATGGTGGCATTGCTGGCCGCTTCTCCTTGGGTCTATAGACTAGCTTTATTTTTCCTGCACATACTAGATCAGCCATTTTTGTCATGTACAGGACACTATGTATATATCAAACAGTGTTATATATCAAAGAAATATATTTTTTGATTCACTTCCATGTTTGGATATGTATTGTCATTGCTGAGTGATTACCACTTCTTTCATAACTCGCTGTTGTTGATGCATCATGAGCTTATCCTTGATGGACTGACAGTTGAGATGTCATGGAGTTTCTCAGATGGGCCTGTTGATCAGGGTAGCTTGATAGGATTTAGCTTTTATATGGTTTTGGTGTCTTGGGACTGATTTTTATTGTTTTTTTTTATTTTTTTCTTGAAGGTCAAACCGCACCATAAATGGCTGCCTACGTACTCTCGGGATGAGGGAGATCAAGTCATTCGTAGTTCAATCTTTTTTTTTGTGAGAGAGGTTTGAAAAGTATTTATCTTGGGTTTTGAGTTTGGTTTGATGAGTTTTTGAATTTTTGTTTGGTTTGACCGCACCAGAAATGGCAGCCTACGTACTCCCGGGTGGAGGGAGATCAGGTCATTCGTAGTTCAGGCTTTCTAGTGAAAAATCGAACCTGATTTGATATGTAGGATCCGGATGCGGGCATGCATATGTTTCAAACATAGTACCTTTTCATGGTGTCTGAATTGATGAGTTGAGGAAATTCGCTCTCGTCCATCTCTTGTAGTCTGATGGCTCCTCTTGTCAACACTTCCTTGACAATGAAAGGGCCTTCCCAATTAGGGGCAAACTTTCCTTTGGCTTCATCTTGGTTGGCCAAAACTTTCTTTAGCATCAAGTCATTTTCTTTGAATTGCCGTATTTGGATATTCTTATTGTAGGATCGAGCAATCCTTTGCTGATGTAACTATCCATGAAAAATGGTTGTAGCCCTCTTTTCATCTATCAGGGACAGTTGGTGGTACCGGTCTTGCAACCACTGACCTTCGTCCATCTGAGCGTCGATTAACACTCGCAAGGACTCCATCTCTACTTCTATGGGGAGGACTACTTCCATGCCATAAACTAATGAATAGGGCTAGCCCCAGTAGAGGTGTGCATTGACATCTTGTATGCTAACAGGGTTAGAGGCAGCAAGTTAGGCCATTCTTTATGATTGGAGGACATTTTTTGCATGATCTTTTTGATGTTCTTGTTGGCCGCTTAGACCGCCCCATTCATCTTGGGCTGATAAATGACGGAATTGAGATGCTTGATGTGGAACTTACTGCAAAGTTCTTTCATTATCTGATTGTTCAGGTTTTTGGCGTAGTCTGATACGATCACCTCTGGTTGTCCATATCGACATACAACATTATTTCTGATGAACCCAATGAAGACCTCTTTAGTAACTTTGGAAAATGAGGCAGCTTCAACCCATTTGGTGAAGTAATCGATCATGGTGAAGATGAATCAATGGCCATTGCTGGTTTTTGGGTTCTACTGGACCGATCACATCCATTCCCCACATGGAGAAAGGCCATGGTGAACTCATGTTGTGTAGCTCATTTGGAGGAGCATGTATGGCATTTCCATGTACCTGGCATTGATAGCATCTCTTGACGTGATCATCACAGTCAGCTTTGAGCGAGATCCAATAATGTCCTGTTCTTAGTATCTTCTTGGCCAGTAGGTGACCGCTCATGTGTGGACCACAGACTCCACCATGGATTTCAACCATCAATCTCTGGGCTTGCTCTTTATCAATGCATCTTAACATGCCTATTCCAGCATCTCTTTTATAGAGTGCGTCTCCGCTCAGATAAAACTTCATAGCCATTTTGTGAATCCACTTTCATTTGGATTGGCTTGCCCCAACGGGTGTAGATCCATCTCGGAGATATTCCTTGATGTCTTGATACTAAGGCTGATTGACAGGTGGTATTTCATCTGATACTTCTCCAATGTAATTCCAGTATGTCAAAGCTTTTTGAATTGTGAATTTGATGTCGAGAATCCCACTCCTATCGGATATGTGGATCAAGGATGCTAACGTTGCCAATGCATCAACAAAGTCATTCCTACCCCGAGGAATATGGATGAGGTTATGTCTTCAAACTCCAATGATATTTTGACGACCTGCCGATGATAGGGCAGCAAATGCAGTTCTTTGGTGTGATATGCCCCAGAGGTTTGTCTGATGACCAACTCAAAGTCTCCAAAGACTAGTAGGTGTTTGATACCCATGGATTGGGCTAATTTCAACCCCATTATACAGCCTTCATACTCGGCTGTGTTGTTGGTGTTGCCAAATTAAAATTTGGTAGCCACAGGATATTGTTCTCCTGTACCAGAGATAAGGACTGCCCAAGCTCAGGCACCTTCCATGTTTACTGCTCCGTCGAAATACATTTTCCATGGTTGGATTGTATTCTCTTGCTGGAGTTGTTGAATGGTCATGATCCCATCATCCGGGAAATAAGTCTCCAGGGGCTCGAACCCTCCTGAAGATGCATCAGCTAATTGATCTGCAATGCCTTGACCCTTGATTAACTTCTGAGTCACGTAAACAATGTCGAATTATTGTAGGATCAACTGCCATTTGGACAGTCGATAATTCAACATTGGCTTGTTGAATACGTACTTGAGTGGATCCATGCGAGATATGAGGTAGGTCGTGTGCCCATGGAAATAGTGTTGCAACCTCATGGCGGCCCATGCTAACGCACAGTATGTCTTCTCGATCAGGGTGTATTTCTATTCACCGCTGTTAAATCTTTTGTTGGTGTAGTAGATAGCTCTCTCCTTGCTACTATCATCTTTCTGGCCCAGCATGCAGCCCATTGCATTAGCATTGACGGACAGGTACATGAATAAGGGAACTCCATCCCTTGGAGGTACCAAAATAGGTTCTTCGACCAGCTATTTCTTGATGGCAAGGAATGCTTTTTGACAATCCTCATTCCATCTAATGGAGGAATTCTTCCTTAGTAGCTTGAATATGGGTTCACAGGGTTGCTGTGAGCTGGGAAATGAATCGGCTTATAAAGTTGATTCTCCCCAGGAACCCACGTATCTCCTTCTCTGTTCGAGGTACTGGCATCTCAGTGATGGCTTTGATCTTGGCAGGGTCTAGCTCGATGCCTCAATTACTCACCAAGAATCCTAACAGCTTTCCTGCTTTGATGCCAAAAGCACATTTGGAGGGATTCAGCTTGAGGTTGTACTTACGCAACCTGTTGAACAGCTTCCTGAGATAGTTAATGTGATCATCCTTCCTCTGGGATTTGATGATGATATCGTCCACATATATCTCTATCTCCTTGTGCATCATGTCATGAAACCGGGCCATCATGGCTCGCTGATACGTACCTCTGGCATTGATGAGGTCGAAGGATAGTCGCCTGTAGCAGAAGGTTCCCCAGGGAGTGATGAAAGCTATTTTCTCCCGGTCTTCTTCAGTAACCATGATTTGATGGTAACTAGCAAAGCAATCTACAAAGGAATACATGTCGTACTGCGCCGTATTATCGATCAGGATGTGGATAAAAGGTACTGGGAAATTGTCCTTGAGGCAGGCTTTGTTCAAATCCCAGTAATCCATGCATACTCGTACTTTCCCTCTGGGTTTAGGTACGGGAACTATGTTTGACAGCCACTCCGGGTATGTTGATACCATGATGATTCCGGCTTTGAATAGTTTAACGACTTCTTCTTTGACTCTTAGACTCCATTCAGGTTTCAATCGCCTAAGCTTTTGCTTGACTGGCTTGAATCCATCTTTGATGGGCATTCGATGAATGATAATGTCAGTAGACAGGCCAATCATGTCTTTATGTGACCATGCAAATACATCCTGGAACTGTGTTAGGAGTTTGATCAGGTCGGCTTTTTGGTCTTGGGTGAGGTCTATGCCTATCTGGATTTCTTTGATGTTTTCGGAGGTTTCTATGTTGATAGTGGTGGTTTGGTCGAGGTTTGGTTTGGGTTTGTCTTCGACCCATTCTTTGATCTCCTCGGGCACCTCATAGTCATCTTCCTCCTCTTGATCAATATACATTAAGTCGAAGCTCAGTTCTACATCAAAGTTGTAGTCACTTTGATAGGTTGGCATCTCATCAGCAGAGACAAACACATTCAATGCTTGAGTCCTGAAAACAAAATGCTTTCACTTTAATATATACAACTGCTTAAATATACAGAGCATTTGGCAAAGCATGACAAAAGATACTGCTATAGCTATGCAATCAAAAGTAAGCAGTAAATGAAAGCATGTTTAAAGGGAAAACAGACTATCTACCCCTTTACCCTTTTTGACTGAGGCAAGGGACACTGCTCCAGTTATCCAAGGTTAGATCCTCATGAACAGGGAGAATCATGGATTGGTGATCATCTGCTTCGTCTCGGATGATGACTAAGACATCCTTCGAAATAGGGCCATGGTTTTTCTTCGAACTGCCCCCTTTTTCCTTCTTGATGCAAGGAATTTAAATATGATCATCACTGTCGCTGTCTGGGATCTCATCATTCATACCCTCATAGTTTATGATAACCCGCATATTAGCAAATGGGTCTTGTCCTTTGTACATGATCTTTTCTTTTCCCTTTTTGCTATCCATCTCGAATCTGGGAGTTATTCTCTCACTTGCTGGTATAATGGGAGGAAATAACATGGTCGATACCATAGCTGGGATTTTCCTTATGGGTTTCACCCATCCAATACCTGTAAGGTTTGGCAGCAATATGGTGGAAGCATAAGCCTTAGGGTGCTTATGTGGATTCCGGCAGCTTCTCCCGGATGAATAACCCAATCTGGCTCTCCCTGTCTGGCTCGGGATTTGGACTGGACTCTTGATACCTTGCTGATTCTTTCCTAACCCTCCTCCAGGTTGGAAACCCAAAGATACCATTTCTTGGCCTACTGTCATCACCTCGGTGGAGACTTTAGGTTTCAGGGCTGGTGCTCTGATAAGTAGATACTGAGTATCACTCACCTCCAAGGCTTGAAAACTTGCAGGTTCAATCCCTGCATCCAAGATAATCATTGGCATGTCTCCCTATATGCAGACAGGGTATTCTAGTTCGGCATTGACTGTGATGAGGTTGCCCTTGATAATGTATTTGAGCTATTGATGGAGGGTGGACGGCACTGCCCCTGCCATGTGGATTCATGGCCTACCCAACAACAAGTTGTGTCCAGTGGTGATGTTGAGCACCTGAAAGGACACATAGAATGTGTGTAGGCCAATCTCTAAGGGAAGCTCTATTTCTCCCATAGCTTGTCGGCGAGATCCATCGAAAGCCCGGATGACCACATGACTGGTTTTGATCCGGTTCGGGTTAATCTTCATTCTCTCCAAGGTATCGTAGGGACAGATGTTGAGGGATGATCCTCCATCTATGAGTACACCTTCGATCACATACCCTGAACACATCACAGCTATATGCAGGGACTTACGATGGCCCGTTGCTTCCGCAGGGATATCATCGTCAGTGAAAAAAATCACATTGCTGTTGAAAATGTGTTCTACCACATGACATAATTTCTCGATATCTAAGGTCTGTGGCAAATAGGCTTCTTCCAGTACTTTCACCAGAATGTCGTGATGATCCACCGAGGATAAGACCAAGTCTAGGATGGACATCTGTTTGGGTGCGTCTTTCAGGCTTTGCACTATTCTGATTTCATTGTGTCCCATTTTGTTGAGGAACTCTTTGATTTTCTCATCAGTCACCTTTTCTTTGGCTTTGATGACTGGTTTGATCACCCGCTAAGGCAGGTACAATGGATTATCCTTTGGTATAATGGCAATGTGGTTTGAGGTGGAACCTTCGTCGTTCCCGTAGTTCCATGTGACCCTCTTCAGACTAATAATTGGATACTAAGGTCTGAATGTTAAGATTAGAGGCTCGGGTGCGGCCACCTTCACAGGATTTTGTATTTCTTTGACCCTTTTCCCTGGCAGTTCTAAGGGTGTGAGGGTTGTCTCTTTATCACAGGAAACTACAGCCACTATAGCCTGATTCCATGCGGTGGGAATAAAGAGAGTGTCTTCGTCTAGAAGGCCATAATCCCGATTCCCTCTTATCAAGTCACCATTTTCAATCATATTTTGAATTAGGTTACGAAGTGCCCAGCAATCTTCAGTATCATGGCCGAGTGAATTGGAGTGGTACTGATAGATTTGGTCAAGCTTGAATTTTCTGGATCGAGGGTTTAGTGGAGGTAATAAGTCTGCAACCATTCCCTCGTTGATTAACATTCTGGAGGATTTCCTCCATTGGCTGGTTCAGGTTGGTGAAACTCCTTTGAAATAAGAATTTCCTGCCAGCTTAGGCAATTCTCATCTTTGGCTACCTTGTCAACCTAAGGTTCATGCTCATGAGACCGGTAATGATCCCTCTAGGGATTGATCTCTGGTGTGGAAGGACGATTGACATCAGACTGGTTGGCCTATTTTATCATCTGTCTGGTGATCTGATGCTGGTAGACGACCAGTTCTGCTAACTGTTCGATTTGTTCCTTGATAGACTTTATCTCTTGGTCTATCGGGAATCTTCTTTCTGAGATTTCCCAACTATCTGGGTTGTTGCTGCTAGATGGAGTTGACTCTCCCACATAACGGAGGTATTTAGATCCTTCTCCACTTGTGGTGCTGATCATATTGACATTTTCCTCTTTATGTTGTGGGAAAGGATTGTCCTGCACATGAGGTTGTTCGGGTTTTGTTACCACAATCTCTCCTTTGTCAATCAAGTCTTAAATTTTATGCTTAAGAGACCAACAGTCTTGAGTATCATGGCCCGGAGATTCGGAATGATAAGCGCACTTCTTGCTTGGGTAAAAATTTTGTCCACCAGTGTTGGTTGGTGGAAGGAATTGGACAATCTTCTTCTGTGCCGTCAACAGCTTTAGCACATTCTTGAGTGAATCCTTTAGAAGGGGTGAAAGTTCTTCGACGCCTGACCTCTATATTTTTCTAAAATGGAGGGTTTGAAGGCTGTGCAGGAGTTTGAAAAGGGGTATAATTCCTCCTTTGAATGGGCATACTGTTTGACTCGCCTCTTTGATTTTATCCTTGTAACACTAAGGACACTTCTTCATCTTTCTTTTTGTGTACCCTCCGGGGATTACTCCCGTAATTTTCGGACTAGATATGTTCAGCAATAGCTTCAAGGGCGGTCAGGTCCTTTATCTTTCTGAATTTCAGCCCCATTTCGGCTAGTTCACCGTGTTTGATCATTTCAGAGAATGCTTTTCCTATGCCTGCTAGGACCCACTCGTAATATGGAGCTTCTTGTATGTCAATAAAGGTCATGACTATCTCAGACTCAGTCATGGCTGGGGTGACTTGTACTGCAACCCGCCTCCAGCGTTGTGCATATTCTCTGAATGATTTAATGTTTTGTTTCTTGATTTTGGTTATTTGGTATCTGTCTGGAGCCAGCTGAGATTAGAAGCTGTATTAATTGAGGAAGGCATGAGCTAACTCTACCCAACTGTGATCTTAGAGTTGTCCAGACGGGCATACCAGGCTCTGGCCTCTCCGAACATACTCTTTTGAAATAACTGCATTTGAAGTTTCTCGTCCTCTGCATAGGATCCGAGTTCTCCAATGAATACTTTTAGATGTGTATAGGGGTCTCCCAATCCATCGTATTTCTCGAAATCGGGGACTTGAAATTTATCGGGATAACGGGCTCCAGGGAAAATACATAGGTCAGAGTAATTGGCGCTGCCAAAGGCCCCATTCTCTTTGATAGACCGGAGAGTTTCTTCCATCTGCTGTATTTTCTTCACAATGTCACCAGCTTCCTGCTCTTTGTTGAGGATGGTGATTTCAGGGATTTTGTTGGTTGTGTCTTAGTTCTGTGGTCCAGGAATCTGAGTCTCAGCTTTTTCAGTCTCTTGACTGCCACCACTACCACCAGGTATTCCCGGTTCGGTGTGAGCTTGGGCTTGTTTCCCTTTAAGGGCCTTGTTTTGTTCTCTCAAAAAATTGGCCAATTCAGCTATCTGATTCTTCAGTCCTTCAAACTCTTCCCTAGATACAGGGGTGGATTCTGATTGAGCACTGGAAGTCATATCCGTGGATGGACTTAGTGCTTTCTTAGACTTAAATCTAGTGGCAGGACCAATTTTTCACCTACAACAAAACATAGGCGTGTCAATTTCCTGATGTAGGTAGGGATAGGATGCATGCCATGATGTGTTTTTTAAATCTTATCCTGCAAAATAGAGGTCAGTTGTTTTGATGACAGGATGACAAAAAGTATATTACAGGAAATGTAAATCTTTCATTATTTACATTGTGCTCCTTTATATTTGGAATTGAAAACTTGACATTGAATTGAAAGAGGAAGGTATGAAGAAGCTTCCCTTCGAATTTGGTTAATCAGAGGCTGACCTCTCTTAGACTACTCTCGTGGCTTTTTGGCATGAAGGTCCCCAGATCATCGTAATCTACTAGAGGGAAAATTAATTCGATCTTTCAACTGGAGCGAATCTGGGTGGTGCATTTTCATGAGCCCCAGAGACTAAGCCGTCCCCAGAAACATTACTTACCACCGACGGGTTTTGTTTCCCGAAGGAGGAATCACACAACATACATTCACATACATCGCGTCTCACCGTTATGCATATGATGACATAGGTACGAAGCACTAATATGAGTGTGACGCACTAAAAAGCAAGAAAATATTCATTCACATTCATTCAATGTAAATAAGCAGCATTCACGTATTCATTTAATGTAAAGACGCAGCATTCACACATACGTAGTTTTGAAAGGGAAATGTTTGAAAAGATTTGAACGCGGCCTAAGTCCTCTACTATCCCCAGCAGAGTCGCCACCTATCGACGTCGGGAAAAAAATTCGAGGGTCGGGTCACAACCAAGATCTTTCTCTCTTCCAAAGTTATCTCTACCCTTACTCTTTTTATTATGAAAAAGGTTTTGAAGGGATTTTTTAGGAAAAGGCCAACATGTATCATGTCGACGATTTGAACGTTTTATAGAGTCGCCAGTTGGTAGATTTGAAATGGTTGTACCAACTCAACCGAGTTTTGTTTGAAAGAGGCCTAATTGCTGGACACTGTCGAAACTTGATCTTTGAAAACAAAGTTTTGAGTTTGGGGGCTTGGTTAAGTGTGGAAAAGGTGTTAGGCACCCCACGACTCCCGTGTAAACACGGTACAGCATCTTTTCAATATTTCCCTTAAAAAACTGAAGTGTGTGTGTGTATGCTATTTGAAAATTGGGCCTATGTTTGATTGAAAGCATGTCTATGCATCGTTAAACCTATATACGAAGGGTTTGATTTGATTTGAAAAAAGTCTTTGATTTGATTTGCAAAAGTGTTTGATTTGATTTGTAAAAAGCTTCTTTTTTCGAAAATATTTAAAATGATGTTTTAAAAGAAGGTTTTCAAACCCTTACGCTAACATAGGAATTAAAGCATATCGATACTTTAGTTTTATCTTTCTAGCCTTAAGGCTCAATTTGAATGGTGATTGTCGGGCTGCGAAGCATCCTCGAACACAACATATATACAAATGTCGGTCTCCTCATGGGCATGATAGCCATCGAAGGGACTCTGACATGACAAACCATGATTCTCATTATTTTGAGACCTTAAATCTGGATAACCGTTTTAAGGTTTTTTGTATGTACATTTTACAGAAAAATTGGCAGGGTACATTTGTAAAATGGAGTTTGCCCATCGTGAGAATCAGATTCTGATCAGTTTGATCATGAATCCCACGATTCCTAGACTCACATATGAGTAGCCAATAAACCTGCACAGCTCAAATTTGTACAGAAACAGATATATATCCAAATATCGCCAGAACCGAGGATTTATTCAGCAAATCCTGGTTCACACCTAGCCGAAGCGTCTTGTTCCCACTAGATAGCGATCTTGTAATACCCGAGAATTTTCATATATTATTAAATAAATATATTAATAGAAATGAGAGTTTATTTGAATATAAATAATTTTGTGTTATGAGATGAATTAATTCAATTATATAAAATTAAATAATTATAATAATTGAGAATATGTGGAGTTTGCGATAAACTCGTCGATAGCCTTGTGTGGCACAGTGACATAATATAAGAATGATTATATTAATTTAAGCGAACAATTAATCTATATTAATTGTTAATTGTAGAATATTAGTTAATTGTTATCGTAGATTATTAATTAATTATTGTGGAATATTAATTTTGATTGATTAATAATATGTGATTATTATTATTGCAAGAAATATAATAATAATAATAAAACACTTGGTTATAAATATTCTGGGAATTATACTTGTTAATATGATAATTAATCCTATGATTATTAATTAGGTGTTATTAATAATCAATGAGGAATGGACTAATTAATATTATTGTTAATTAATTGATAAGGTAAATAATTTATTTGACATTATGAATAATAAAATAAATAAGTAAGTTATTAATAAAATGAGGTTGTATTAATTGTTACATGCAAGCATGTGAATTAAATGTATAAGGTATGGTAGCTACCTAGATGTTGTATAAAGTAGTGCAATATGGCTATACAATTATACATAAACTATATAGTAAAGATATTGAATTGAGAAAGCTACATGATAAGGCTTAGGTGACAATTGTGTATGAGTATACATTAAAATAATATGTTATGGATATATTGTAAATTGAATTTAAATAATAAATAAGACAATGTAATGTGATAATATCCGGTTAAAATATATCGGTACAATAAAATGTACATGGATTATGTGTGTGAACTACATTTACCATTATATGAATTACATGGTAGTATTATTGGGATTATATTGTAGTTTTAATTGTAATCTAAATATATAGTATGTATATATATGAGGTAACCTAGGTGCATAATATATGTTATAACATTGCATTGTACAAATTGATAGAATGCTGAGAGTGATATTGCTTGTCCCTAAATGCTAGACCCATTTGCTCTTCACGTGTATGACAAAAGGCTAAAGCCTATTTCCCCATTCTTCTCCCAAGCTCAAGCTAGCAATGATGATCAAGGGGATAGTCTTCATGATTTCCTTCAACAACTAATTACCTACCACTCCATAACCTTCATACAATCCTTGCATACGTTGGTTTGATTTGTGGTATAATTACATTGCCTGTGTAAGGATTTCTCTATAAAAAAAAACCCATCTCTTTCATATTTTCAATTGCTGAGATTTGCTAAGTGTTGAAAGGAAGAGCATATATATATATCAGTGATAGCATTCTCTGAGGCTGAGAGAGTTCTTATTAGCAAGTTCGATTTCATTTACAGAGGTATAATCCCTTGCTTATCATTTTCATCCTCTGACAAAGACTCCATTTCTTATTTCTGTCAAAATCCAAATTCTCGATCATATAAAATTGAAGTATAATTAAATTATAGAAAGCTTGTGTAGTGTATTGTGGACTTACATACATGTTGGAACTACAATATAGCTCACCTGCTCATCGTTCTTCATTTTCGTTTTCTGTTTCTGAAATTTCTGTTTCAATTCCTGAATTTAGTTGGAGTTCATGAAATTGGGAATCGATAAATGGCGATTGACTATTATATAAGCATATATATGTGTTAGTAAGTTAAAAAGGTTAGTCTAATAGCATATGGGTATGTCAAAATCGATGAAATGGGAAGATTGGGGTCGGTTTTGGCTGCAGCATGAACTGCAAGAACTGAATCTGCATCGCGGCGCCGCAGCGCTGATGCGCAGCGTTATCTGTGCGCTGCAGCGCCACAGTGCCTCAGTCCTGCATCCCCACATCGCAACTCCAATCCCAGGCATTATGTCCGCGCCGTAGCGCCTCCAGCGCCAGCTTGCTGCTGTTGTTGCAGCGCCGCAACGCCGCTGTGTTGACAGGCCTAGAAATGCCTATTTGTTTGTCCAGTCTGAGAGCAGTGAAATTATAATTTATACTAAGTAAATGTAACATGATTTATGGAGTCCCTCTTGTGCAATACATGTTTTCATAATTTACTTAACATGCAAAGAGAACTCATGATTTTGAAAAACAACCCTTGACGAAGCATGTGTTATTTAAGTCCGAACTTGCTAGCATATGCTCGTAACTTAACTAGGTGTGAGATATGATTTGAAATTACCTATATGAACTAGATTGCTTTGGCTTGGTTTAAAATGACTGTTAAAGACTGACTCGAATATGTTTGCAAACTAAGTTTCATACACGTTGCATGGTTGTATTCTGAACTTATAGGGTTGCATGCTAGTAGTCCTTATGTCGCTACGCATGATCTATATGAACACTCACATAGTTGGACACGACGTAAACTATTCAAGTATGATTTTCTAAGACAAATACAAGTAAGAACTATAGTTGATTATTAAACTATGTGGTTTGTTAATATATAGTTATACGATTTGATTGTGTAGCTAAGATAGAACTTGATGTATGTGCTCAATTTGCATGTCAAATATGTGAATCCGATGTGTATAACTAATGTGTGTGTATATATATATATATACTTTAATAGGATAGCATAATTCTTTGAAGCAATATTAGGCTTTACGTGGATAAACTACGCTTAAGGCAAGTATCCTAACCAACGCATTTACCTTATGCAAGGAAATCTATGATTGTGCAAGTTTCCTGACTTACACTCATTTATAGTGCAAGTATCCTAACCCTTGTATTACTTTATTCAACGAATATTGTAAGCGAGAATCTAAACTTTATCTCTTTGAATGCAAGTTGTCTTACTCGTTCATTTGAGCCAGTATGTTTAAACTCTTGTGAAAGCTATTATTCATGTTGAACTTGGTATTGTTCTTGAATATTGTGAAAGTGTCTATGCCACTTGATTCGGCTAGACTATATGCATGTTTATAAAATTGTCCAAACCTTTTTATCGGTGTGGAAATCTTAAAAACTGAGTTGAACAACCCTTATGGTAAGGGGAGTGTTTATTGTTGGAAGCCCCAACACACGCGTGAATATTACTGTGGTTATGCATAACATAGAGTATTGTAGACTGATCATCTATTATACTTGTTTCTTTTGGGTTATCAGTTTAATATTGGTAATTCTAGTAGATGTTCAATAGTCCTTAGTGACTGCTCAGTATAAATTGTTTTATCCAGTTGGATACGTTGATAGCCTTTGAATTCATATATATCTGTTGATCTATATTGAATTATCATTTCATATTCCAAAGATGTGATTCGAGAATTGTTGATATTTGTTGTTCCTGATATTATTCTGAAAATCTGAACTATCTTAGAGATTATACTTCGATATTTCAAACTCGTGATATAATACTCATCACCCTTGTTGTATATTACTTGCTGGGTAATTTGTGTTCATTCTTGCTTATTTTAAAACCTTTCAGTTAAGGCGGAACAGGGAAGTGTCTCTGGGAAAGACAAGGGCAAGGGCAAGGCTACCGACTAGCTTGTTCCTTTATGTTTCAAATTGTTATGTTGTATTAAGACTATCTTCAGACTATGTTTAAGCTTAAGTAGGATTATGTAATAAGTCTTTATTCAATATCATTATGTAATCTATTAATTACTGTAGGTTGCGAGACTTGGGGGAATAATTATAATAAATCATTGTATATTATTATAAAATAGATCTTTCGCTGTGAATGTGTGATTTTAGTTATTATTGTATTACCATGAGCACGTGACGAACCGAATTCGAGCGACCCCGTGACGGTCCTGGAATTTGGGGGTGTCACAGATCTAAGGGCCACGAGGTTGCTTTTGTAACTGAAACTAGAAAAATGCTAGATTTAAATAAATCTCAGCCATCCTAGCTTTTCGATTCCGTCTGTTTCGATTTTGAACCGTTTGAAAGCTAGAATTGGCGAGATTTAAATAAATCTAGTTCACCCGCAGATATGTCAGTGTCGATTCATATAAAATGAATATTTAAAGCAACAGTTTAATAAAAGCGAGTAAAGCAATATATATACAATTATATATACAAAAGTTATAAAGGGCGATGGGTTTTCACACCGGTGCCCGGGCTAGAATTGAAATATATATATATATATATATATATATATATATTTATATTTATAAAAGTTGTATAAAAGCCACGGAATTATCCAGGCTGGACAGAATTGAAATATATATATATATATATATATATATATATAAACAGTAAAAAGGGCGATGGATTTTCACGCTTGTGCCCGGACTAAAATTGAAATGTACAGAAATGTAGTCAACCAAGACTGGGAAGATAACCCAGTGTGGTGAAGGCTGCTTATATATGCATATTTATATATAAAAGCAGTAAAAAGGCCACAGAATAATCCAGGCCAAACAGAAATGTAAATGTACAGAAAAGTAGTCAACCAAGACTGGGAAGATAACCCAGTAGTGGTAAAGGCTGCTTATATATGCATATTTATATACAAAAGCAGTAAAAAGGCCACAGAGTAATCCAGGTCAAACTAAAATATAAATATATATATAGAGACAGAAAAGTAGTCAACCAAGACTGGGAAGATAACCCAGTGGTGGTGAAGGCTGCTTATATATGCATATTTATATATAAAAGCAGTAAACTACCGCGAATTTGACATAATTGAAAAGTTAATATATATACAGTTAAATATATACAAAAAAAGGCAAACCCAGACTGGGAAGATAACCCAGTCCGGTGAAGTTGCTCAGTATGAAGATACAAGTATATGCAAGATGCTGAAAGCGACGAATCGTCAATCCGAGTTGTAGAAATTTCAGAAAATGGGTTTATGTACAAAAATGTACCAAAAGTTGACGAAAACGGCCACGGAACTGAGTTCCGGGAATAGTTAGAAAATGAAAATTAACGTGCAAGTGTATAAAAGTGCGAAGTAGTAGTATTGACTTGCTGATCGTAAAAATACTCATAGTGGACTGCTACATGGGCTTTTTGCCAAATCGTAGGCTTTAAACGTCCGAATCTACCAGTTTTTTTTGATATGTGGTAGTATGTAGGTATATCTACGTGTTAGAGTGAAAAAATTTTATTTTGGAAGACAAGAAATTGGACAGAAAACAAAATGGGTAGAGGTTCGAAGCGTTTCAGAATTCTTAAAATGAGGGGGGGTGCCCTCTTATTTATAGACCAGGGAGTCTCTACTCTACTTGCGGCAGCCGCAAGTAGAGGTGCGGTTCCACATGGCGTGGGCCTTGAGAAACACAAACTACAAAGCATTTCCATCGTCTCGAAGTATGTGTCGAGCAACGCGAAGTCAAAGTCGAAACTTTCTAACTTTTGATCGGAGCGTCCAATTGAGGCGTACAATACCTTTCTAGAAAGCCCTCGCCGAGAGTGTCACAATGACATGGGATAAAACATTTTCTGGGTCCAAGAGGACGTGTTCATAACCAGATCTTCGATTCCCCGCAGTTTGTCTATTGAGCTGTCTTGCGCTGTTTGCACTCAGGATCATTGTTATGGTTCGTTCTGACCTTGGTGGCATTAATTTGACTTGAGTTTGATCGAATCGGCTTGGAGTTGGTAAAATGACCATTTTTCCCCTCCCGGGGTTGCCTTTAGTGTCGACATGGCCTTTGGTTGACTTCTTGGGGATGTTTCCAAGACTTGGATCCCATTTGAGTCTGTTTGTCCTTAGTGTTGTCTCTGAGGTTGACTTGGTTGCTCCAGGTTTTCTGCTGGAGATGTTGTGATGCTTCAGGTTTGTTCCTGAAGTTGACCTGACTTCCCGGGTTAAGAACGGGGATGACCTGTACTTCCCGAGTTGAGACCGGGGCTGACCTGTACCTCCCGAGTTGAGACCGGGGCAGACCTATACCTCCCGGGTTGAAACCGGGGCTGACCTATACCTCTTGAGTTGCGACCGGGGCTGATCTGTACTTCCCAGGTTGAGATTGGGGATGACCTGTACCTCCCAGGTTAAGATCGGGGCTGATTTGATGGCCCGGTATTGAGATCGGGGTTGATTTGACGACCCGGTATTGAGACCGGGGTTGATTTGATAGTCCGATATTGAGACCGGAGTTGATCTGGTTGCCCAGTATTCAGACCGGGATTGATTTGATGACCTTGTATTGAGACCGGGGTTTATTTAATGACCCGGTATTGAAACCGGGGTTGATTTGATGGCTCGGTATTGAGATCGGGGTTGATTTTATGACCCGGTATTGAGATCGGGGTTGAACTGATGTCCCGGTATTGAGACCAGGGTTTATTTGATGACCCGATATTGAGACCGGGGTTGAACTGATGGCCCGGTATTGAGACCGGGGTTGGACTGATGGCCCAGTATTGAGACCGGGGTTTATTTGATGACCCGGTATTGAGACCGGAGTTGAACTGATGGCCCGGTATTGAGACCGGAGTTGATTTCAAAAGATAATTTTGCCCTCCTACAGTGTTAGTAACAGGGAAAGGAAATTTCGAGTGTCTACACATTTCATAATCGCAAAACGCTTTGAACCTCTGCCCGTTTTGTTTCTCAACCATATTTTTGTCCTCCAAACCCAAATTTTTTCACTCTAACACGTAGATACACCCATACACTACCACATATCAAAAATTAACCAGTAAAAACGGACGTTTAAAGCCTATGATTTGGCATAAAGCCCGTATAGCAGTCCATTGTGAGTGTTTTTACAATCAGGAAGTTCATATTACTTCATTGCACTTTTATACACTTGCACGTTAAGTTTCACTTTCTGAATATGCCCGGAACTCAGTTCCGTAGCCGTTTTTGCTTACTTTTTGTACATTTTAGTAATTAAACGCATTTTCTGGCATTTCTACAACTCGGATTGACGATCCGTCACTTTTAACAGCTTTTATATATATATATATATATATATACACCCTTCACCGAACTGGGTTATCTTCCCAATCCCGATTTGACTATTTTATGTCTATATTTAACTATATATATACTAACTTTTCAATTCTGTCAAGCCCGGATGTCAAATCCGAGGTAGTTTACTGCTTATATATATATAACTATATATATATACATTTTTCTGACATTATTTGGTCTGGATTTATACTTCGTGGCCTTTTTATTGCTTTAATATATATATATATTATTTATATTCCAGTTTGGCCTAGATCATTCTGTAGCCTTTTCACTGCTTTTATATATATATATATATATATATATATATATATATATATATATATATATAAATATATATATATATATATGTATATATATATATTTACATTTTTGTCCGGGCAAATGATAGAATGTCTGTCGCCCTTTAATGCTTTTCTATATATATTTACATTCTGTCCAGCCTGGATCATTCCGTAGCTTTTATACAGCTTTTATAAAAATATATATATATATATATATATATATATATATATATATACATTCTAGTTCGGGCATCGGATTGAAAACCCACCGCCCTTTAACGCTTATATATATATATATATATATATATATATATATATATATATTCATTCTGTCAAACTTGGATTATTCCGTGACTTTTTACAGCTTTTATAAATATATATATATATATATATATATATATTTACATTCCAGTCCGGGCATCGGAGTGAAAATCCATCGCCCTTTACAGTTTTTGTATATATATAACTATATATATATATAGATGTTATTACTCATTTTGATTAAATTGTTGCTTTAAATATTCATTTGATATGAATCGGCACTGACATTTCTGCGGGCGAACTAGATTTCTCTAAATCTCACCAACTCTAGCTTTCAAATGGTTCAAAATAGGTCCAGACGGAACCGGAAAGCTAGAATGGCTGAGATTTACTTAAATCTAGCATTTTTCTAGTTTCAGTTCTGAAAGCAACCTCGCGACCCTTAGATCGCTATCTAGTGGGAACGAGACGCTTCGGCCAAGTGTGAGCCAGGATTTACTGATGAATCCTTGGTTCTGGCGACATCAGGATGAAAAATTATATATTTCTGTACATATTTGAGCTATGCATTTTTATTGGCTTCTCTTTGTGAGCCTAGAAATCGTGGGATTCATGATCAAACTGATCAGAATCTGATTCCCACGTTGGACAAACTCCACTTTATAGATGTACCCTGCCAGTTTTTCTATAAAATGTACATCCAAAAGACCTTAAAACGCTTATCCGGGTTTAAGGTCTCATCATAATGAGAATATAGTTTGTCGTGTTAGAGTCACTCTGATGGCTATCATGCCCATGAGAAGACCGACACTAGTATATATTTTTTGGTCGAGGAAGCTTCGTAGCCCAACAATCACCATTCAAATTGAGCCAAAAGGCTAAAAAGATAAAATTGAAGTGTTGACATACTTCAATTCCTATGTTAGCCTAAGGGTTTGAAAACCTGCTTTCAAAACATCATTTTAATAATCTTGTCTAAATAAGAGACTTTTGCAAATCAAATCAAACCCTTCGTATATAGGTTCAACCAAGCTTGTCCATGCTTTCAATCAATCAATCATAGGCCCAATTTCTTTCAGCATTCACACACACACATTGTAGATTTAAAAAAGAAAATATTGAAAAGATGCGGTACCGTATTTTCACTGGAGTTGTGGAGTGCCTAACACCTTCCCCGCACTTAACCAAGCCCCCGAACTTAGAACTTCGGTTTCAAAGATCAAGTTTCAACAGTGTCCAACAATTGGGCCTCCTTTCAAACAAAACTCGATTGAGTTGGTACAACCATTTCAAAACTACCAACTGGCGACTCTGTAAAACGTTCAAATCGTCGACATGATATATGTTGGCATTTTTCTAAAAAACCCTTCAAAATCTTTTTCACAATAAAAAGAATAAGGGTAGACCAAACATTAGGAAGAGAGAAAAATTCGAGTTTGACCCGACCCGAATTTTTTCCCGACGTCGACACCGGGCATAGGATTTGAAATCCGTCGCCCTTTATAGCTTTTGTATATATATATAATTATATATATATTCTTTATTCATTGTGATTAAATATTTGCTTTAAATATTCATTTGATATGAATCGACATTTATGCAAATTTGGCGAAGTAGATTTATCTAAATCTTGCCCTTTCTACCTTTCAAACGGTTCAAAATAGGTCCAACCAGAACCAGAAAGCTAGAATGGCTAAGATTTATTTAAATCTAGCTTTCTTTCTAGTTTTATTCATTTTAAAGCAATCTCGCGACCCTTAGATCACTATCTATTGGGAACGAGAAGCTTTGGCTATGCGCATGCCAGGATTTGACTGATGAATCCTTGGATTTTGCGACGTCTGGATGTAAATATATACTTTCTGTGAATAACTGTGTTGTGCAGGTTTCTTGGCTTCCCTCTGTGAGCCTAGGAATCGTGGGATTCATGATCAAACTGATCAGAATCTGATTCTCTTGATGGACAAACTCCATATTACAAATGTACCCTGCCAGTTTTTTTGTAAAATGTACATCCAAAAGATCTTAAAATGGTTATCCGGATTTAAGGTCTCAAACATAATGAAATAATGGTCTGTTGTGCTAGAGTCACTCCAATGGCTGTCATGCCCATGAGAAGACCAGCACTCGTATATCTATTTTGGTCGAGGATGCTTAGCAGCCAGACAATCACCATTCAAATTGAGCCAAAAGGCTGAAAAGTTAAAAAATGGAAGTATCAACATGCTTCAATTCCTACATTAGCGTAAAGGTTTGAAAACCTGCTTTCAAAACATCATTTTAATATCTTGTCTAAAAAGGACTTTTGCAAATCAAATCAAACCCTTCGTATATTGGTTCAACAAAGCACGATAATACTTTCAAAACAAATGTAGTCCCAATTACTTCCAGCATTCACACACACATTGCAAAGAAAAAGGGAAATATTGAAAATATGCAGTACCGTGTTTCACGGGAGTTGGGGAGTGCCTAACACCTTCCTCCCACTTAACCAAGCCCCCGAACTTAGAACTTCGGTTTCAAAGATCAAGTTTCGACAATGTCCAGCAATTGGGCTTACTTTCAAACAAAACTCGGTTAAGTTGGTACAACCATTTTAAAATCTACCAACTGGCGACTCTATAAACCGTTCAAATTGTCAACATGATACATGTTGGCCTTTTCCTAAAAAACCTTTTAACCCTTCATGAAATAGATAACGTAATAAGGGTATAAAGCAACAAAACTTAGCAAGAGAGAGATTTCGTCCAACGCAACAGGATTTTTTCCCAACGTCAACAATCACCTCTAGAGACCAAACACTTGGGTGGCTAACGTTGATCAAAGGAAGGAATCTAACCTAGTAAATTCAAGGAGAACGAGAAAAGATTTGGAGTTGAACTCGTACCTGAGGAAGCTAGAATCTTCAAGGGTATGAATCTTATTCTTAATCTATTTCGTTTAATTAATAACTGTGCATAAAGGATGATCCGGGTATATGGTTTGTAGAATATTTTTTTTAAAACTCTGATTTACCATGCTTTCGCTAATTTTTACAATTTGATTGTGTTCGCGAATCTTACAAACCTAACAGTTAAATCAAGATTTGATCTTGCAGTCACTCCTAGATACCTTTTCACAATTTGTTGTGAATTTTCATATGAATAAATTGGATGTCAGCTTGCCTGAATTACTTAAAATGTTGAAAACTGCTGAAGGACACTTCCCATCCAAGAAAAACCTAGTCTTACTGGTGGATGATTCTTCCAAGAAAAGGAAGAGGCCCAAGGTATTTTCTGAAAAGAAGAAAACCAAGAAGGCTAAGGGAAGGGCGAAAGCGAAGGATCAAAAGAAACCTGATCCAACTAGCAAAAGAATGTGCTTCCATTGCAACGAGTCGGATCACTGGAAGAGGAACTGCAAGAAGTTTCTGGCAGAGAAGAAGCTTAGAGAAGCTTCGACTTCTAATCAAGGTTTGTTCATGATTGAAATTAATTTTTCTGAAAGTCAAACTTCTACTTGGGTATTGGATACCGGCTGTGATTTTCACATATGTAATACTATGTATGGACTGGTCAGAAGTAGAAAGCTGAACAAGGATGAAGTCGTCCTACGAGTGGAACATGGAGCAAAGGTTACTACATTAGCTGTAGGGACTTATTATTTAGCATTGCCTACGGGCAAGTCCATTAATTTATATAATTGTTATTTCGTTTCAACAATCATAAGAAACATTATTTCTATTTCTATATTGGATATGGATGGTTATAATATTATAATAAAGAACAATAGTTGTTCTATTTATAATAAGGATGTTTTATATGGAGTTAGTAAATTACTAAATCGACTTTACGTACTTGACTTGCTTGAAAATATACTTCAAATTGAATAAACTAAGAAAAGGAAAAGAGATGATGTTAATTATACTTTTATGTGGCACTGTAGACTCGGTCATATTAATGAAACAAGATTATCCAAGTTGCATAAAGATGGGCTCTTAGAGCTATCTGATTATGAATCATATCCAACTTGTGAATCTTGTCTCATGGGTAAGATGACTAAATCTCCTTTTAGTGAAAAAGGAAAAAGAGTTACAGAGTTATTAGCGTTGGTACACACAAATATTTGTGAACTTATGACAACGAATGCACGAGGAGGGTATTCTTATTTTATTACATGCACTGGTGATCATTCAAGATTTGGATATGTGTATTTAATGAAATACAAATCTGAATCGTTTGAAAAGTTCAAAGAATTCAGAAGTGAAGTAGAGAAACAAACTGGCAAGTGTATTAAGATTCTTCGATCGGATCGAGGTGGTGAATACTTAAGCAGTGAGTTTCTCAATTATCTCAAAGAAAATGATATAATCTCACAATGGACTCCACCAGGAACACCACAGTTGAATGGTGTGTCTGAAAGGAGAAATCGAACACTGTTGGACATGGTTCGTTCTATGATGAGCTTTACTTATCTTCCAGTTTCCTTCTGGGGTTATACCCTAGAATCGGTTGCATACCTACTTAACAAGGTACCTACCAATCTGTCCCAAAGACTCCATATGAGATATGGACATTGAGGAAACCAAATCTTAAACATGTTAAGACTTGGGGTTGTCCAGCTTATGTCAAAAAGTTTGAGAATGATAAACTGCAGACTAGATTTGACAAGTGTAGATTTTTGGGATACCCTAAAGAGACATCAGGATATTATTTATATCATCCAACTGATCAAAAGATGTTTGTTACGAAACATGCTGCCTTCTTGAAAAAGAAGTTTATCCTCAAATGGGTCAGTGGGAGTAAGATATATCTTGAAGAAATTCAAGAACCACAAATTACTACGGATCAAAGTCAGATACCTGACCAAGTAGAAGAACCTATTGTACAACACCATATTCATAAATTTGGAAGGATACCGAAGATACCTGAATGGTATGGATTCGTCATAGAGGATGCCGATGAGGTACGCAATATGAATGATGATTCATTGAATTACGAATAGGTGATGATTAGTAAAGACTTAGAGAAATGGCAAGAAGCCATGAAATTCGAGATGGACTTCATGTATGAGAACAAAGTATGGACTTTGGTTTCATCACCTGAGGGCATTAAGCCTATTGGGTTCAAATGGATTTTTAAAAGAAAGACTGGAGCGGACGGCAAGGTAGAGACCTATAAGGCCCGACTGGTTGCGAAAGGTTTCAAACAAAGACATGGTGTTGACTATGATGAAACCTTCGCACCAGTATCAATGCTCAAGTCCATTCAAATTTTTCTTGCGATTGCAGCTTACTATTACTACAAAATCTGGCCGAAGGACGTGAAAATGACCTTCCTCAATGGAAACCTTGAGGAGGATGTGTATATGACACAGCCAGAGGGATTTGTTTCAACGGTTGGAACAAATCAAGTCTGTAAATTGCAACGATCCATTTATGGGTTGAAGCAAGCTTCTCGTAGGTGGAACATCCGTTTTGATGAGACAATCAAATAGTTTAATTTTATCAAAAACGAGGATGAACCATGTGTGTATAAGAAGGTTAGTGGGAGTGCTGTTTCATTCCTAGTATTATATGTCGACGATATATTACTAATAGAGAGAGATATTCCTATGCTACAGTCGATTAAAATCTGGTTATCTAAACACTTCTCCATGAAGGACTTGGGAGAAGTATCCTATATTTTGGGGATAAAGATCTATAGAGATAGATCTAAAACGATGCTTAGCTTGTCCCAAGGAAAGTACATTGACACGATGCTAAAGAGATTTAGCATGGAAGATTCCAAGAGAGGTCTCATGCCAATGAGCCATGGAATACATCTCTCCAAGAAACAGGCCCCAAAGACACCTGAGGAGAGAGACCGTATGAGTAAGATTCTTTATGCGTCAGCAATAAGATCTACGATGTATGTTATGATATGTACTAGACTGGATGTCGCTCATGCATTTAGTGTAACAAGCAAATATCAGTCGAATCCTGGAGAAGAACACTGGAAGGCAGTAAAGAATATCCTAAAGTACTTAAAGAAAAACTAAGGATGTATTTCTTGTCTACGGTGGGTCTGAGTTAAAACTAGAGGGATACATTGACATAAGTTTTTAAACTGACCAAGATGACAACAAATCCGTTTCGGGGTATGTGTTTACCTTAAACGGTGGCGCAGTGAGTTAAAAGAGTTCCAAAAACAAACAGTTGCTGATTCAATGACAGAGGCAGAGTACATAGCTGCAAGTGAAGCTACAAAGGAAGCTGTTTGGATGAAGAAGTTCATAAATGAACTTGGTGTGGTTCCTAGCATTAGAGGAGCAGTACCTTTATTATGTGACAACATCGGAGCTGTTGCACATGCTAAGGAACCTAGATCTCATCAGAAATCCAAACACGTGTTGTGGCGATTTCATTTATTAGAGAGATCATTAAAAGAGGAGATTTCACCCTGGAGCGTGTGGACTCTCAAGACAATATTACAGATCCATTTACTAAAGCTTTAACTCAACAATAGTTTGATCGTCACTTAGAGAAGATGGGTATGAGATACCATGGCGATTGGCTTTAGTGCAAGTGAGAGATTGAAAGTAATATGCATACAAGTCAATCATGTTTGATGATAAAGCATTTACTTTGTAACAATTTTATTCATTTCTTAATAAAAGTATTATTTAATTAAAGACATTTATTTATCTACATGGTGCTGTTTTTATAATATGTGATAAACCCATAGTTTTAAGTAATAGTTTTAGAATAATGATGATGATCATGCTAATGAGATCTAAATTCTTAGATAGCTTAAAACTAAAATAGTTCTCAATCGTTGGATTACTAAAAAGGGGATTAGTGAATCCGGATATGTTGGTACATACGTTGACTTGCTCATTGGATGAGGATGATTGATCTCATAATCATTTGAGTGGAGACAATAAAGCAAGTATATAGGTGCTTATTAGAGAATAAGTTCACTGAACGTGGCTCTCTAAAGAATACCTAATGGAGTTTTACTTGTCTATCAATAGGAATTCCTTAAGTGATAGTAGTACAAATAATCCTTAGACTTGAGATCATCATAGTATCTTGTGTATGATGAGTTATACTTTGACATGCCCCTTAAGACCCTAAGGGTATATCAAAGGATATGCTTAGGTATAATAATTTATACATGGAGATAATGAATGATCAATACAGAATCTACCACTTCTAGTAAAAGAAGAGAATGTCCTATGTGATTCGATAAATGACAACCCAGTAGTCTTTGGCCAAGACAGAATGAAATTAGAAAGTAGTTTCTAATTTGCATTATTTGGAGTTGTGCATTTTAGAATCGAAATTCATATAATTAAATAAAATAAGACTTGATAGTAAATCCATGTCTTATATTTAATTAGGACATTGTATGGTGGAATGAATGAATTGTACAGTAACTATTTACTCATAGGTTCTTTTATGATTGATGTTGAAATCTATATTATCTGAAAAGTCGTTGATCGCTAAGGGGGCTTACCCATATTGTAGAATAAATATTATTTATTTAAATAGATTATTAGTTTAATTTATTTATTTAAATAAGATTAGAATTGTTCTAATTAATTGATTCACAACTGGTTTAATATGGAGAACCTAAAGAGTCACACCATAAAAGGAAGAATATTTATTAAAGAAGCTAATGGCATAATCGTAATAATAAGTTAAGTATGTTTAATTTAATCTATGGTGATAGAATAAATTAAATAGCTTAATATTTATTATTTAATATTTTGGAAATATTAAATATAAATTAATAAGAGGAGTCTTATTATTATTACTATTATTATTATTATTTAATTCCTAAAAAAGTTTGGGAATTAATTAATAAGATACTCTCCCTCCCATATATTCCTAATAAGATTAGGAGGCTAATTAATTAAAAGAGTTTAATTATTTCCAATAGGATTGGGAAGCCTAATTAATTATAAGGTTTAATTAATTAATATGAAACCCTATACCTAAATGGTTTAAGAGGGTTGCTGACATCTATAAATAAGAAAGTCTTATTATAGAACAAGGTTACACATATTACACTATTCCAATAGTTGGGAGAGTATACAAATTCTATAGAGATAGAATTAGGGTTTAGCCAAACACCCACCTTCTTGAATATCTCTTCTTTCTTGGTGGATCACCGCTAGAGGATAAACACTTAGGTGACTAACGTTTATCAAATGAATGAATCAATCTCGGAGAACTCAAGGAGATTACGAAGGATTTGGAGTTGAACTCGTACCTGTGGAAGCTTAGTTCTACAACGGTATGATTCTATAATTTCTTCTCTTTCGTTTAATTAATAATTGTGCATAAAGGATGATATTGGTATAAGGTTTGTAAAATTTTAAAATCCGTTTTTACCATGCTTCCGCTACTTTGATTGTTACAAACCTAACATATGTGACTCCTTAAAATTGGTCTTGAAATTGAGATTCATATAGTTCGGGGTCATGCTTAAGTGAGGGGAATGTGTTAGGCACTCTCTCAACTTTTTTGAAAACACAGTTACCACATCTCATTGTTTTCCTAAGTGTGAAGTGTGTGTGTGTGTGTGTTTTTTGAGAAAGCCCTGGATATCATTGAATCGAAATCGTGTTAAGTGTGTTGTTTTGAAAGTAGTGTTGAACCTCTTTGAACCTATGAGCGAAGGATTTGATTTAAAAAAAAGTTCATTTTAGATTGGATTTTGATAAAGCATTTTGAGGTGACGTTTTGGAAAACATGATTTTCAAACCCTTCGCCAAATAAGAATCGAGATTCTTTGTTACTTTCAATTATTGGCCTTAAGTTCGTCTATACCCCGGAGCGATTTGTGTTTTACAAGATCTTTATCATTTTGATTTAAAAATCGTTTAGGTGATAATGCATGAAAGAAAACATAAAAAGAGTCGGGTCACCTGTGGGCATGAAAGCCGTCTCGATAGACCCGAGCACCCACAATCACAATTTCCACTATCACGAAGCCTTAAATACTATCTCTAGGGACGAGACCCTCGAAATCGTTTTAAGGCCCAGAATTACATGTACTATGATTTGAACATTTAATATTACAATGCACAACATGTCCATCGTGGGAATCTAGTCAAAATTTAATTCGTGGATCTCAACCCCCAAGATTCATAGGCTCACATCAACATACTTGAACATAATCGAAAGAGATCTAGAAGTGGGCTTCCGTAACCCTAACTTTTAAAATGCACCATCGAAGCCAACATTCGAGGGACTATGTGTGTTGATGAGATCTATCAAAGGATCTCATAATCTAGGACATGAATCCATAGATCTGAGGTATCCAAAGATCAGTGCAATGACACAATCGGGATTTAAATGCAAATTAATATAAAAAATGTATCCTAAACCCGCTATCAGGTGATTCACTTGTTAGAATCCCTAGCGTGAGTAGTTAGGACCTCCTCCCCACTAGATACGGATCTAGGGTTTTACGGAGTGTTCAAAATCAATTTAAAATATTAAAAATGACTAGATCTAACCTAGATTCGAGCCAATCTAGCATAAAGGTTCAAGCTTTGAAGCTTTAAAACCGATTAAGGGCTAGATTTATGGTAAAACTAGTGAAACAATTTGATCTTTAACTATATACAAGCAAAATATTCGATAAAATATATAGATCTATATATAAACAACCAATATATGTATAAAGATTGAAACTTTAAATAGATCTAAGCACTACACTTAACAAGATCTAGTAGATCTAATAGGTTTACAATGAAATGCATAAAAGATTCGATTTTTCACCATGGGGAATGAAAAAACAAACTTCTTTTTGACTTGGATCTGTACTCTATCACTATATATATATGATCTAGTTATCTAATACTAGATCTAACTTGAATCTAATGATTTTTTAGACCAAATTTGAGCTTCTCTCTCTAGAAATGTATTTCTCTCTCTAAAAATGAGTTCCCCTTAAAAATGAGTTGATCGCGTCTATTTGTGGGCATTTTAGGGCAACCTCTATTGCACCTGCAGCCAACCGCGGTTGCACCTGCGGTTGGGCCCAGTGTGTTCCACAGTCTCGAAGTTCGTTCCTTCGGTCATTGCGCGATTTGCTGAAACGTCCTTATCTTTCAATCCGGAAATAGTTGAAAGACGTGTCATACTATTTCGGAAAGTTCTTTTCGAGGACAACACAATGACATCAAGCTTGACCATTTTCAGATCCGGGAAGATGAAGCAAACAACATAAAGGTATCTTCCGTTATCTGCGGGTAGTCAGCTGGTTTGCCATGGGTTAGACATGGCAAACGGGTCAGGCTGGACTGGGCTAGAAGCGGGTCGGACCAAAATGGCACAGCTTTTCTTGGGCTAAAATTGTGAGGCCCGTGGCTCGGGTTGGGCCAGCCCGCAGGCTTCTTCCTTCTTTTCTTTTTTTTTGCAAAGTCATGCTACACAATTTTTCAATTTAACTCAAAGTAAAAGAATAAAGACCATATTTTGAATTAAAATACGAGTAACAATTTATTAAAATCAATAAAACAATTTGGGGGAAAACAGAGAGGAAATGATTGAAAAGCCTAAGAGGAT
The DNA here is from genome assembly GCA_020205555.1 of Panax stipuleanatus. Classification (NCBI taxonomy): domain Eukaryota; kingdom Viridiplantae; phylum Streptophyta; class Magnoliopsida; order Apiales; family Araliaceae; genus Panax; species Panax stipuleanatus. The sequence goes on from CM035120.1 coordinate 20,461,696, forward strand.
TGTTAGTATTGGGAAATTGGACTAACTTTTAATATCTTGGTACAGGTTTTGTTAGTATTGGAATTTCTAATATATTCAAGTATATCCTTTCATCAGTGGAAGAAACCCAGTCCATATCATATCCTTCTACAATTTCCTCCACCTGCATGCCAAACAAAAAGATCCATCACATAAAATATTAACTAGATACTCACTAAACATCTTCACTAAGCCAATTATAAGAGGATTTTTAATACATGCTCTGACGCAGAGAAGGAGATGAGGCCAATAGGGATGAAGACGACCGCAAGAAGGATGAATATTGAAATGACCTGAAATCATGAGAGAGAGAGAGAGACTAATCAGCATTAAATAAAACATTCCAGGGAAATATAAATTTCTATATTTTTTAAGGAGATTGAGCAAAATATATAATCAATCATATACCCATCCTGGTGTTAGAATTGGTTTCCAAGCAGGAAGCTCTTGTTGTGTAAATCTAGAATCTGAAACATGGAACAGAGATCAATCAAACTTTCTCAAGGAGCTGTATCAAAAAAAATGCCTATTGAGAAATTGAACTAACTTTTCACGGACGGGCCGAGTCACCTCGCAGGTCAGGCCATCCCGAACCGGGCCAAAATGGCCCAACTTTACGTGGACTGTAATAATAAAGTTCATAGCCCATTTTTTTGGGGGGGACCGGGCCGGCTCGCGGGCTGCTTTTGCCAGGTCTACCATGGGTAGTTTACTGCTCGGGGATTGTTGCGATGGTTTCTTATAATCTCATCATCAACTTTGTGATCTTTGGTTGAACATGTTATTGTTGTGGCAAAATTACACTTTTTCCCTCCCACGGGATTGTCGGGATGAAATTACACGTTTGTCCTCCTGCAGGGTTAGTACGAGAAAAACGAAATTTCGAGTGTCTACATTAGATATATATGGTCAATTTCCAAGGACCAATTTTGAATTTTTTTTTTGATATATTTTTAATGTTTTTAATAATGAAATAATTCAAAAGACTAGAATATATAAAAATGACAATCTGTTATAAAAGGTAAAACAATTATAGTAAAAAGAATTAAAATAATAATTTATTTAAACAGATAACAGATAATTAGGAAAATGATTAATCATAAAACCTCATAGATTAGGCTATATTTGGCAATTAATTTCAAGCATTGTATTAGAATTAAATGCTAATTTTAATTTATATTATTAGATATGTATGGTCAATTTTAATTTTAAATATTAAATTTGAGTTGTCAGGCAAATAAGGTGGACTTGTTTTTATATGTAAAGCTAGTGAGTACATGTATTTTATTTTTTATAATTATTGAGTTAATAAACTAAGCTAAATTTTATTTTATAATAAAGCGTAATTAATTGGTAAAATGTGAACTGAATTTGTTATTTACTAGCAAACAATATAATCAAAAAACATGAACAACAAATAGTAAACAATATGCCTTCTGGTATGCTTTAATGTGCTTTCATTTTATTCTCTCCTTTCATTACTTCTCCTTCCACTTGTTCCATTTCATAAGATAAGATAAAGAATTTTGACGAAGTGGATGGTTGGAGTAAAGGCATTTAAAATTAATTTAAATATATTATACTAGTGTTTGATGATTTTTTAAGAGTATTCTTATTAACTAACTTTTTTTTAAATACACTTTTTAAATCTAAACATAAGCTATAAATCCGTCCTTCAATTATTAAAGAAAAATCAAAAGTTCATACAATATACTTTTAATATAATTTGTATTTTATTTTATCAAAGCAATTTACAATTTTATTACAATTAAATATTATTCAAAATCTGGACTTTCACATCATAACATATACTACTTCCGTCTCATAATAAGTGTTTTTTTAGCTTAAATCACACAAATCAATACACAAGTTAAAATAACAAAAATACCCTTAATATATTTTTTTTTGTTTTGTTTGACACTTTTTTTTATTGCCTTTTGGTCTCTCTTTTTCTTTCTTCAACCTTTCAACTTTCCAATAAATACCATTGGATGCATAAGGGCACATATGAGAAAATATTGTAAAAATTATATTGGAGTTCTAACACATCACTTATTTTGGAAAAAATTGTTAAGCCTAAAAAAGCACTTATTGTGGGACGGAGGTAGTACTTAGGATATTTTAATGTGTATTAGAATTCAAACACCTATCATTAATACTTTCAAGGAATTTCTTAACATGTGCCCTTAGGGCACATGCTAAGCACACAGTTCAAGAAAATATTCTCTTGAATTGTGTGCATATTCCCTTGAACTTGGTGCAAATGTAAAAAATCAATAGAATATGCACACAGTTCAAGAGAATATTCTCTTGAACTGTGTGCTTAGCATGTGTCCCAAGAGCATATGTTAAGAGGACCCTACTTTCAATACTACTACTAATTAGTACTCCTATATACTACTCCCTCCGTTCTTAAAAGATTGTCGTTTTAGGAAGTAATTTTTGTTCCAAAAAGATTGTCATTTTAAGTTTATCAATACACATTAATTATTTTTTTTCCACTTTACCCTTTTTTAAAGCTTTCTTCTATTTAAAGCTTTCTTCTATTTAAAGCTTTCTTCCCTTCTCAATTATTCTTATTCAATTCAATGCTATAATCCAAGTAGTAATTGGTTGAATTGAATAAGAAACATTAGGAAGGGAATAATTGATTGAGACAATTAATAAGGGTAGTATAGTATTTTCGCTAGGTATTAATTATATTTCTTAATATATGTGCATTAACCTTAAACGACAATCTTTTAAGAACAGAGGGAGTACCATTAAAATACTACTCCCTCTGTTCCTAAAAGATTGTCGTTTAAGGTTAATGCACACAGATTAAGAAAAATAATTAATACCTAGCGAAAATACTATACTATCCTTATTAATTGTCTCAACTAATTATTCCCTTTTCAATGTTTCTTATTCAATTCAACCAATTACTACTTGGATTATAGCATTGAATTGAATAAGAATCATTGGAAAGAAAAGAAAGCTTTAAATAAAAGAAAGCAAGGATAAAATAAGAAAATAAATAACTAATGTGTATTGATAAACTCAAAATAATAATTTTTTTAAAATAAAAATTATTTTTTAAAATCATAATATTTTAAGAACGGAGGGAATAGTAAAGTGATGCCATATTTGTCGAGAGTAGGAGGATAGGGATGTGCTGGAGTTTGGGACGTTCAGTTGTCATGAAATCTTGGGATTCTTGCTTAGGCATGAAATTTGAATAGGTGTTTAAAATATTATTGGATCAGGAGGTGACGAAAGTAACAACGAAAAGGATATGCATGCTACAGAAAAATCATTAATAATTTCCATTAGAAAATCAAATGTTTAACAATAATTTAGATTCTTCTTTTATTTGAAGCAATAATTAAGGTAAGATGGGGACTGAATTGACATTTTCAGGAGTTGATGAGACATTTTATGAATTGACAAATGACAATAATAATGGAACCAAACAATTAATGGGAAGGAAGAAAGAAATATATTTCCAAAGTACAATTTTTATACATATTAAATAAAATAAAAATAAAAAAAAGAGAGTAATAAACCTCATTAAATAGAAAAGTAGAGAAAAAATTATCTAAATTGATGAGCATTTTTTTTAAGGGTTCTCTTAACAAGTGTCCTTAGGGTATATGCTAAGCACACAGTTCAAGAAAATATTTTTTTGAACTGTGTGCATATTCTCTTAATTTCTGCATTTACACCAAGTTCAAAGGAATATGCACACAATTTAAGAGAATATTCTCTTGAACTGTGTGCTTAGCATGTGCTCTTAAGACATATGTTAATAAAAAAATTTTTTAATACTAATGGACCTCATTAAATAACTTAATTATTTTTCACTTTTTTGTATTTTAGTCATACTTTTGGGGACAGAGGGAGTAAGAAAAAATGATAGAGTTCTCACTATATTTTGAGAAAAATTTGTGTGAACTTACTATTGCGACATATATTAATTTATATAATTGTGTAAAATTATGAGAGATTGGTGCACTATATCATATATGTATATATTTAAAATATTATTAATAATGATCATTCACGTAATTGATATTAAAAAATATATATATATTAAGTCGTAAAAATATATGATTTTTTAAGGGGAAAAAGCAGAAGAAAGCAATGAAGAACAAAAAGACTCTGGATTTTTAATAGCAAAACTATTCTCGCTTTTCAAATAATTTGATAGCACTTTGACGAATTATTTGAATTTTAAAAGTCAATACAAATATTTAAAAGTTACTTTTATTTTTGATTATTGATAATGTCAAAATAATAATTAAAATGTAAAAATATTGAAAGTACTATTTGATAGTGTCATTGAAAGTTCAAAGTATTATTAAAACAAATATAAAAATATTGTTAAATGCATATTTATGTTGGTAACAAAATTATTGCTCATACAGTATTAACAACATTATTTTCTATTAAAAGAAAATTTAGTGTTGTGACCTTAAAAAAAATCACTGGCACGATTTTCACGTGACAATATTTAATTAAAGAAAGGGAGACATAATTAAATGATATGGTTGGCAACTTGGCATGTTCCATATAGGTTGTAGGAGGTTGTATTTGTGTGTATATAAAATAGGGTCCTCTTAACCTATGTCCTTATAGCACATGTTAAGCATACAAGTCAAGAGAATATTCTCTTGATCTGTGTGCATATTCTTTTGATTTTTGTATTTACATCAAATTCAAAAAAATATATACATAATTCAAATAAATATTTTCTTGAACTGTATGCTTAGCATGTGCCCTTAGGACACATATTAAAAAATTCCTATAAAATAACATAAAATATTGTATTGATTCTGAAATAAATATTAATGAAATCTGACCCAATTCGGGATATGCATTAATAATTGCACTTCAATCAATGCTAAATTACATGTCAATCACTGAGTATTATGATAAGTTTTGCCCAACAAGTGGGAGTGGGACCACAAACTACAATGGCGGTTAGTGGATTAACATGTCTAAAGAGTCCAGATTTTTTCTCTAATATTCTTAGGTAGGGTTTAGTTTGCATCATAGAAATTTAATGGAATATGATAGTCTACATAATGTAATATAATTATAATACAATGATAATAAGTTATTATAACATATTTATTTGATTCGTATTTGGTATTTATTACTACCTCCGTCCCATAATAAGTGTTTTTTTAACCTTATATTTTTTTTCCAAAATAAGTGATGTGTTAGGACTCCAATACAATTTTTATAATATTTTTTCATATATACCCTTGTACAACTAATGGTATTTATTGCGTATTTATTAGGAAGTTGAAAGATTGAAGAAAGAGAAAGAGAGACCAAAAGGCAATAAAAAAAAATTTCAAACAAAACAAAAAAAGTATATTAAGGATATTTTTGTCATTTTAGCTTGTGTATTGGTATGTGTGATTTAAACTAAAAAAACACTTATTATGGGACGGGGGTAATACTTCCGTCCCACAATAAGTACTTTTTTAGATTTAATATTTTTTTCCAAAATAAGTGATGTGTTAGAATTTCAATACAATTTTTATAATATTTTTTCATATGTGCCCTTATGCAACCAATGGTATTTATTGCCTATTTTTTGGGAAGTTGAAAGATTGAAGAAAGAGAAAGAGAGACCAAAATGCAATAAAAAAAGTCTCAAACAAAACAAACAAAGTATATTAAGGGTATTTTTGTTATTTTAGCTTGTGTATTGGTATGTGTGATTTAAGCTAAAAAAATACTTATTATGGGACGGATGTAGTATATAATAATTATAGTGTAATTACATTACGTTTAAGATTGAATTTAATTCATTAAATTTTATATAATAAATAAAGCAAATTATAAATTAAAATGTTAAATCAATGATAATTATTACTACTATTTTATCTTTTATGACATATTGCATTACAGACATAATGAGTTAATATATCTACCAGTGAGCGTAATGAAAAAATATTCAAATTGATGTAATCGTATTATGTCAATAATGGACTAATACATGTAATAAATGAACCAAATAAAAATATATATCAAATAAATGCAATAGCCTATTGCATTATAGAGTTATTACAATGATTTGATACGAACCAAACACTACCTTATTTGTCAGTATGCGTTTAAAAAACACCTCCAATTATAATTTGTCTTTGATAAATTAAATAGTAAAAATATCAATAATATACCCAAAAAAAATATTATGCAATCTCGCTGAATAAATATTAACCGCGAAAAATAATACGTCCTTCGTTCTAAAATATAATATTATTATTAATTTTTTAAAGTCAACTCAAAGAATTTTCAAACTCAAAATTAACATAATTTTTTTAATTTTAGTCGATACATATGTTCTCATCCGTTTACATCTTGAACCGCTCATATATGCCCTCTAGTTAGCTTAGAGATTTTGCTTTTTTTGACTATCGCACAATTCAAAGCATTCTAGATTTCTTTTGTCGTCTTACAAAAAGAAACCTTTTAACTAGCTAGACCATAAACCAAAGTACTCAAATCTCTGTTTTTGTTGACTTGATATACATGGTTAATGTCTCTTCTAACAACTTAAACTTTTAGATAAGTTGATTACTTAACATGATACCAGAGCTAGGATGCAAGGTATTGGATTTAAATTTTTCTAACCGCACGTTACCTTTTATATGGGTGTGTATGTTGTGCAAGGTCTTGTAATCAAGCCTTCTCACTACACGTTACCCTTAATATTGATATTAATGCAGATGCATATAATTTGTCTTTCTCCATGTATGCACTTGAGGGGAGGGGTATTGGCTTGATATATACATTGTTAGTGCTTATTTCTAACAACTTAAGTTTTCAGATTAGTTGGTTACCTAACAGTTCTCAATACCAAATAATCTATTTTCTTCATCTGTCCATTGAGCTTTGGGCTTAACAACTACAATAATTTTAAAGTCCCGCTATATACTGTGAAAGTTTTCTGGTGAATTACAAGTACAATGTATACCATTACATAATATTAGAGATAAAAATAAATGTATTGAAATATTGTTGTTGTTATATGTTTACAAAGAAAATATAAACACTCAAAATTTTTCTTGCCCCAATACTAACACTGTGGGAGGGCAAAGCCGTCAATCAAGCCAACCCCGGTACCGATACCGGGCTTCCAATCCAAACCTGGCCCCCAATGCCGGTCCTCCAGGTCAAAGCCTGCCACCAATGCTGTTCCTTCAACCTAAATCTGATCCCCAATATCGGTAAACCTAAATCTGATCCCCAATATCGATAAACCTAAATTCGATCCTCAATAACGGTAAACCTAAATCCGATCCCCAATATTGATAAACTTAAATTCGATCCCCAATATCGGTAAACCAAAATCCGATCCCCAATATCGGTAAACCTAAATTCGATCCCCAATATCAGTAAACCTAAATCCGATCACCAATGTCGGTATTTCAGTCAAATCCGATCACCAATGTCGGTACTCCAGTCAAATTCGATCACCAATGTCGGTACTCCAGTCAAATTTGATCATTAATATCGGTAGTCAATCCAACTCCGATCGTTAATCGGACCGTCTATCCAGCTCCGATAGTCAATCGAACCCTCTATCCAGCTTCGATCGTTAATCGGATCGTCTATCCAGCTTCGATTGTCAATTGGACCGTCAATCCATCTTCGATCGTCAATCGGACCGTCAATCCATCTCCGATCGCCAATCGGACCGTCAATCCAGCTCTGATCGTCAATCGGACCGTCAATCCAGCTCCGATCGTGAATCAGACCGTCAATCCAGCTCCGATCGTCAATCGGATCGTTAATACAGTTTTGATCTTCAATCGGACCGTCAATCCATCTCCGATCGCCAATCGGACCGTCTATCCAGCTCCGATCGTCAATCAGACTGTCAATCTAGCTCCGATCGCCAATCGGACTGTCAGATCAATCCCGATCTCAATATTGGGCCATCAGATCAATCCTGATCTCCAATCGGGCCATCAGTTCAAACCCCGATCTCACTATCGGGCCTTCAAATCAGTCTCGACAGCAACCCGAGAGGTAAAAATCAGCCCCGGCAGCAACCTGGGAGGTATCGATCAACCCCGATCTCAACATCGAGCCGTCAAGTCAGCCCCGACATCAACCCGGGAGGTACAAGTCAACCTCGACATCAACCAAAGACGTGTCAAGTCATCCCCGGTCTCAGCCCGGGAAGTACAGATCATCCCTAGCATCAATCCGGGAAGTGCAGTTCAGCCCTAGAGATAACCTTGGGAAGTCAGATCCACCAAGGACCACCCCGGGAAGGGAAAAACTCCCATTTTGTCAACTCTCAGTCGATTCGGTCAAACTCAAGTCGAATTGATGTCATCGAAGTCAGAATGAACCATAACAACGATCTCGAGTGCAAACAGCGCAAGACAGCTCAACGGATAAACTGCGGGGAATCAAAGACCTGGTTATGAACCCGTCTTCTTGGACACAGAAAATGTTTTATCCCATGTCATTGAGACACTCTCGGCGAGGGCTTTTCGAAAAGGTATCTCACGCCTCAAACAGACGCTCCGATCAAAAGTTAGAAAGTTTCGATTTCGACTTCGCGTTGTCTGGAGTGCACGTACTTCGAGACGACAGAACTCGGCACCGCGAGCCCCACTAGGGGAGCCACACCTCTACCTGCGGCAACCGCAGGTAGAGTGGAGGCTCCCTGGCCTATAAATAAATGTGCCCCCCTTCATTTTGAAAAATTTTGAAACGCAACGAAGTTCTGCCAGTTTAATTTTTTGACTTTTACACCTCTTCCAAACCCAAATATTTTCACTCTAACACGTAGATATACCTATATACTACCACATATCAGAAAATAACCGATAGATTTGGACGTATAGAGAAGCCCGTGTAGCAGTCCATTGTAAGTATTTTCACAATCAAAAAGTGAATATTACTTCTTCGTACTTTTATACACTTGCACGTTAAGTTTCGTTTTTTAAAAATCCCCGGAACTTAGTTCCGTGGCCGTTTTCATTAAAATTTGGTACATTTTTGTACATAAACTGATTTTCTGACATTTTTACAACTCGGATTGACGATCAGTCAGCTCCAGCAGCTTCTATGCACTAAACTCTTCGTACTGGCAACTTCTCCGGACTGGGTTATCTTTCCAGTCCTGGTTTGGCCCTTTTTTGTACATATTTAACTATATATATACTAACATTTCAATTCTGTCAAGCCTGGATGTAAAATTCGAGGTAGTTTATGAAAGTAGTATGCATACAAGCCAATTATGTATGATGATAAAGCATCTACTTTGGAGACGATCTTATTTATTTATTAATAAAAGTATTAACTTATTAAAGACATTTAATTATCTACATGGTTCTGTTTTTATAATATGTAAATAACTCATAGTTTTAAGCAATGCTTTTAGAATCATGATGTTGATCATACTATTGAGATTTAAATTCTTAGAATGCTTAAAACTAAAATAGTTTCCAATCGTGGGATTACTAAAAAAGGGATTAGTAAATCCAGATAGATTGGTACATATGTTGCTTGCTCATTGGATGAGGATGATTGATCTCATGATCATTTGTGTGGAGACACTAAAGCAAGTATGTAGGTTCTTATTGGAGAATAAGTTCACTGAACGTAACTCGCTATGGAATACCTAATGGAGTTTTACTCGCCTGTCAATAGAAATTCCAAATGTGATAATAGTTCAAGTGATCCTTGGATTTGAGATCATCATAGTATCTTGTATGTAATGAATTATACTTTGACTTATTCTTTAAAGCCCTTTAGGGTATATAAAAGGGTATGCTTGAGTATAATGAGTTACATATGAAGATAATGAATGATCAATAAAGAATCTACCACCTCTATTAAAAGAGGAAATATGTCCTATGTGATTCGTTAAATGACAACCCAGGAATCCTTGGCCAAGGTGGAATGAAATTAGAAAGGAGTTACTAATTTATATTATTTGGAGTTGTGCATTTTTTAATCGAAATACATATAATTAAATAAAATAAGACTTGACAGTAATTTCATGTCTTATATTTAATTGGGACATTGTATGGTGGAAGGATTGAATTGTACGGTAACTATTTACTCACAGGTTCTTTTATGATTAATGTTGAAATCTATATTATCTAGAAAGTCGTTGATCGCTAGGGAGGCTTATCCCTATTGTAGAATAAATATTATTTAAATAGATTATTAGTTTAATTTATTTATTTAAATAAGATTAGAATTGTTCTAATTGATTTATTCACAACCGATTTAATATGGAGAACCTAAAAGGTTACACCATAAAAGGAAGAATAATTATTTAAAAAGGTAATGGCATAATCGTAATAATGCATTAAGTGTAATTAATTTAATCTATGGTGATAGAATAAATTAAATTGCTTAATGTTTATTATTTAATATTTTGGAAATATTAAATATAAATTAATAAGAGGAGTCTTATTAATATTATTACAATTATTATTATTTTAATTTCTAAAGTAGTTTAGTAATTAATTTAATATTAGTACTCTCATTTATTCCTAATAAGATTAGGAGGCAAATTAATTAAATGAATTTAATTAATTATTCCCAATGTGGTGGGAATCCTAAATTAATTAAAGGAGTTTAATTAATTAAATAAAATCCCATGTCTAATAGGATTAGAAGGGTTGACCAATATCTATATAAGAGGAGTCTTATAATAGATATCAGTTGATGCAATTTCAATTGTTGAAGAGTACTCCTTTTCTATAGAGGATAGAAAACTAAGCCAACAACCCTCCTTCTTGATAATTCATCTTCCTTGGTGGATCACCTCTAGAGGCCAAACACTTGGGTGGCTAACGTTGATCAAAGGAAGGAATCTAACCCGGAAATTCAAGGAGATCACGAAGAACAAGGAGTTGAACTCGTACCTGTGGAAGCTTCGTTCTACAAGGGTTTGATCCCATAACTTCTTATTTATCGTTTTAAATTAATAATTTGCATAAAGGATGATTCGGGTGATGGTTTTGTAGAAATTTTTTAAACTCTGATATACCATGCTTCCGCTAATTTTGCAATTTGATTGCTTTACGATTTCGTACAAACCCAACAGTTTACTGCTTTTATATATATTTACACATATATAAGCGATTTTCACCATAACTGGGTTCTCTTCCCAATATTGATTGACTACATTTCTGTCGATATATATATATATATATATATATATATATATATATATATATATATATATATATATATATTTCAATTCCAGTCCGGGCACCGACGTGAAAACCCATCGCCCTTTATACTGTTTTTGCACTCTTCGCCATACTGGGTGATCTCCCCGGTCACTGGTTGACTACTTTTCTACAATTTACATTCAAGTCTGGCCTGGACTATTTCGTGGCCTTTATACTATTTTTGCACACTTCACCATTACTGGGAAATCTTTCCAGTCCCTGGTTGACTACCTTTCTATACATTTACATTTCAGTTCGGCCTGGATCATTCTGTGGCCCTTTTACTGCTTTTATATATATTTATGCATATAGAAGTAGCCTTCACCACCACTAGGTTTTCTTCCCAGTCTTGGTTGACTACGTTTCTATCAATATATATATATATATATATATATATATTTTAATTCCAGTCCGGGCACAGGCGTGAAAATCCATCGCCCTTTTTACTATTTATATATATATATATATATATATATATATATTTCATTTCTGTCAAGCCTGGATAATTTCGTGTCTTTTATATAGCTTTATATATATATATATATATATATATATATATATATATATATAGAGGATGGTGATCTCTCTGAGAAGAAGATCAATAGCACCCACCGGCGAGGAAGGAGCCGGACCTCAACAGTTAACCTCAACAGTAAACCCCCCAGGGTCCCACAGTCATCGGATGCTCCAGTCATCATCAGATGCAATCAACGCGTCCGACAAAGTCAAAAGCAGCCGAAAGCAAAAACAGACCAAAAGGCGGAAGATTAACAAAAGGCGGATGATTACCCCAGTTTGGCATGTTGATAATCTGTTTAATATATAGAGAATGATAGATGATTTTTGAGGAATCATTTCTATCATAAATTGGTTTAATAAGGATTGACTGAGTTTAAAGCAAGACATCCTTATAATACATAAGAGATTTATAAGGAGCCAGAGGAATAAAATGCCAGCCAGTTGGAAAGAACTGGGCAGCCAACTTAATAGGATCATCAATTGATTTCATGTCTTTCAATATGAAATAAATTGGTGGACTAAACAGGAATGTACTCGGTTGGAGTACGTTGACCAGCAGAAGGATTACTGGACGAAGCAAAAGGATCAATCATACGAGGGGGCTGGACCAGAGCCGAAGTGTATGGCTTTGTTCCAGAAACAAGAGGGGTAAACCTATTAACTACAGTAAGAGGTGTAACTGGATGAGGGATTACAGCTCCCATGGGCTTCTGACTAGACTGGTCTGGGCTAGGAGGGCCAGGGGCCCGAACATTCTTACTGGATCCTCTCACACTCATTTTGAATTTGAGGAGTACCTGAATTAATAAATTCCCGAGTTAAAAAATCAGGAACTGAATTATCACTGCCTTTAATGTAATCAATATCAAAATAAAAAATACTTAAAATAGATTGCCATCTGACAAAAATGTGTTTAGCAGCAATATTTTTAACATCCTTTTCTAAAATATATTTTGCTGACTTACAGTCAATGCGAACCAAAATTTTTTGATTTAATAAGTCATTTTGAAATTTACTAATACATAAAATCAAAGCTAAAATTTCTTTTTTAATCGTGCTATAATTTAATTGGGCTTGATTCCACGCGCCAGAGTGGAACCGAACAATTTGCTCAGAAGAAGCCGGAGTCAATTTTTGCTTCAAGATACCACCGAAGCCAATTTCGGAGGCGTCAGTTTCAACAATTTTGAAGGCGGATTCATTGGATATGCCAAGGCAAGGAAGGACCTTAACATATTTCTTAACTTGTTGGACGATGGCAGTATGCTCATCAGTCCAAGGAGGAGGATATTTCTGTAAACGGAGAAACAAAGGTTTACAAATTTTTCTTAGATTTTGATAAAACTTGCCGATGTAATTAAGAGATCCTAAAAACCGCTGGAGTTGAGTTTTATCAGGAAATTTATCAGCAAATTGAATGACTCTTTGGATTGGACGGACCAAACCATGATGAATATCATGACCAAGAAACTTAACCCTAACTTGGAAGAGACTGCACTTGGTCGGTAAAAGAACCAAACCGTTGATTTTAATGGCTTTGAAGAACGAATTCAAGTGTTTGAAATGTTCATCAATTGACTTGGAAAAAACCAGAATGTCATCAATATAAACAATGATAAAATGACTGAAAGGATTCAAAATTTCATTGAGAATATTTTGAAATTCACTGGGGGCATTCTTTAAGCCAAACGCTTGAACAACCCATTCATAATGACCAAAGGGGGTAGTGAAGGCAGTTTTATATCTATCACTGGGATGAATACTGACTTGCCAAAAACCCGACTTAAGATCGAATTTACTAAAAATAGTAGCATTACTAAGTCGACTCAGAAGGTCTTCTTTATTGGGAAGGGGATACCTAATTCATTCAAGAACCTTGTTAAGAGGTTTATAATTAATAACTAGGCGAGGGATTCCTCTCTCTTTTTCAGCTTCATTATTAACGTAAAAGGCTGGACAAGACCAAGGAGACTTACTATGTTTTATTAGGCCTTTAGCAAGCAAATCATTAATCTCTTGCTTACATAATTCCATTTGTTGATGACTCATCTGGATAGGTCTGGCCTTAGTAGGAATTAAATGCTCCTTAAATTCCTTAGCATAAGGAAGTTTAACAACATGCTTCCTTCGATGCCAAAAGGCATTGGGAGAGTCAGCACATAAATTTTTAACCATAAATAGACGAAGCTCTTCTATCTTATCTTGAATCTTATCAAGCAGAAGAAGATCCTCAACACGTTTATACTTAATCTCTTGTTTTAAGTATTTTAACTGAGAAGTTTTACAATTTAACAAATTGAGCGTCATTGAAATAGACTCATTCTGAATGAATTTTAAGTCTCTTTCCTTAGGTTGAGTGATGAATTCAAATATCACCTTCTGTCCTAGGTGTTCTGTAGTTAAACCATTGTTACTAGTAGTGAAAGGATATAATAAATATATAAACGGTAAACCTAAAATTATTTTATCAGTCAAGTTTCGAATTAGAACAAAGGAAGTTTTGAAACACATATTATCTTGACAAATATGAACTCTAGGAAGTTTATAATTTATTTCCATACAGCTACCATTAGCAGAGTTTAATCTTTCACTGGTTTTAACATAGAACTCGGTAGGGATTAAACCTTCCTGAATGCAATTAAGGTCTGCACCAGTGTCAACAAGAGCAGGAAGTTGAATAGCAAAAGTTCTATTAATCATTAAACGGATCATGATGTACCATTTTTGAATAGTTATATCTTTCAATCTTTTTAAAGAATTACCTTGAACCATAAGCAAGGACTCTTCATCCTTGGCTCCTGAAGATTCAGGTTGATCCTCACTATCGGAAGAATCAGAAATATGAAGATCTGACCTTTTAGAGGCCAAATTGGTCATATATTTTTTTAGTTCAGAGATATCAGACTTAAGACCAGAAATTTTCTTTTTAAGTTTGTTAACTTCTTGATTTAATTCTGGGAGGGTGATCTCCTTCTCAGCAGTTTTAAATCTTTCAAGGGTTTTATTAAGGCTAATTACAGGTTTATCTTTGCCTCTAATAACCTTACCTTTACCTGAATTGTTTTTATTAAATAGGTCCTTTAATTGTTTCATATACTGTAATTTTAAATCTTCATCCGTAAGTTTACTAATTAATTCAATTAACAAAGAACTTTCTTGGTCTTCTTTGTTAAGGACGTTAATAGTTTTACAACAGTCGGATCTACAATTATCAGTACAAAGGGTAACTTCATTATCCTCACTGGGAGTCTGACTATTTTCTTCATTTCCTGAAGAAAAGGGAAAATCAGAATGATCATTATCATCATCAGTCTGAATTCTAATTAACTCGAAAATCTTTTCAGTATCTTCAGCGAAAATATTTAGCTGACTTAACTTTTGTTTTAACTTACATTCATTTTTATAATGACCCTTTTTACCACAATTATAGCAGGTAATTTTACTCTTATCATTAGATTTTTTATTATGTGTTTTCTTTCTTGACTTAGGTTTCTCGTAATAACTATCTTTGTTATTAGATTGACTAGAACGCTTCTTATGATGCTTACGTTTTTTATGACTCTCAACTTGCCTTTTCTTATGCTTTCTTCTCGAGGGAGCAATAGGAGGCAAACCATATTGTTCACAAAAAGTACCAAGCTCATATTTAGCTTTCTTTTTATCTTTAGCGGCTTGTTTAGCAATTTTAAAGTCAATACACATTTTTAATCCAATTTTTTGAATATAGCTAATTATATCACCATAAGTGAGGTTATCATAATCAATATAACCAAGAGTTTTACTTAGTTCTAGAGTATTAATACCATCAGGGATACCAAAGCCAACATCTTCCCGAAAGATGGGCTAACCATTATCATCTAACTGGCGAGCATGGATAATAGAAATCCTTGCATCTTCATCAAGGTATTTTTCCCACCAAGAACGAAGTACACCAGTAAATCCATTAGCTAAAATTTCAACGATATCTGACTGAGTAAGACTGTTAAAAGCTGTAATATAGCTGTTGGCAACCATAGACATATGATTCATTTTGGTGAGGATCTGATGTTCACTAAAACCATCAATATTCCATTCATAGATTTTATTAGACGAAATAGAAAATTGATTATCAAGATTCTTCTCCTCATACTGAAGATCAGGGGGAGTAGGTCTAGAATACCAATTTCTTGTAATACTAGTGTTATTAAAGGTTAATTTATTTAATTGTTCAGTAAGATCAGGAACAGAAGTGACTTCAGAAATCTCTTCTGAATCACTATCGTAATTATCGTCAGATTCCTGAATCTGATCAATGATGGCAACAGTTCCACTAGCTTCGCCAGTACTAGAACTAATCTTTTTAATGAGCTTATCAATACTTTTTACCAGGTCAGAATCTTTACTTGGCAATCCCTTTCCATCTCTGTTATCAGGGAGAGTTAATAAAGGTTGATCTAGTTTCTTTTCAGGATTTTTAATAAGGGTATTATCAAATTTTTCTTCAATTTTATCAAGTTGTTTACCTATGGTGGCTAAATACTGATTAGTGAAATTATTTTGTTCAATGATTTTTTTATCATCAGTTTTACCGTCAGTGACTTTAAAAGGACTAGCGACCACAGAGGCATTTTTAACTTGTAAAAGAATAGTTTCTAAGGGAGGATGAGAAGCTAAAGTTTTAGATTTATCCTCTTTTAACCATTGGGATTTAGTAAGAACTTTACACTGAGAATGATGTTTATCATACCAATCATAAACTGTAAGGTTCTCTCCAGTAAGCTTAATATATTTCTTCCAATTATGAACAATTTTATCTCTATCATGTTTATCGTACATACTTCGGAAAACATGACGTTTATGTTGATTTGCTTTGGAATTAAAATCTGTAACAAGACTGTCCCAATCCAATTTAGAGACTTTAGTAATGACTCTTAACTGGTGATTAATAGGGGCTTCAAAATCAGAGGGAGAAGGTCCTACAGAAACTGTAGGAGACACATCATCTTGTTCTCCTTCAGCATGAAAGGCTGGACTGTAACAAGGATGACTTGTCTGTCCCTGATTCAACACACCTTTCATTTTAACATCAGGAATAGAAAAGTCACTTAAGACTTCGGTATCTCTTCTGGAAGCAGAAGGGACTGAAGAATTAGTAAATTCTTCAATAATAAAAGGTCTTTTAGTATGTTCGAAACTGACATGGACAGTACCATCAGAAAATTATTTAATATTATCTAAATTTAATAAATTATTATTAATAGGCTTTTGCAGAATTTCTTGGGGAAGAATCCATTGACTAGGTAACGTAACGTCTTTCCAAAGAATAGTCTTTGGTGTTTGAATATTAGCGTTATTAGTACTACTTTGAATTAACACAGTATGATCTTTAGGACTTTTATTGAGTGCGTGAATATTTAAATTGGTTTTCATAACTTTATAATAAATTCTGTAAATCAAGGCAATAGGTTGAGAACCCTCAATCATTTGAGTTATCTCGCCAGCAGTTTTAATATTCAGAGTTAAAGCTTTTAATAAATTAATATCAGATAAACTCAAAGGAAGATCTGGAAAGCAATTAAAATGGATAGGACCATCATGCAGACTAGATTCCATGATTCCAATAATACTAGGAGCATAATTGAGATAACGAGCATCTCTTAAACATAAAAAGACACTTGAGTTTATTCCTTTAATAGTTAATGGTTTAACTGCAACCTGAACTAAGCCAATATGAATAAAATTATATCCTTTCTTGAGATGTTTATTAATAACCTTAGGAGAAAGAAGACTACAATTTTCATATTCTTTATTAATAGCATAAACACATTCAACAGTTTTAACATTATAATCAGTTTTAAAATTATCAATAAAAGTTGACTGGTAAATCTCCTTAGGGGACACACTAGGTATGTTCCAGTTACTAAGGGTTTGATTGATATTTTCATAACTGTGTTCTTCTTGGTTAACTATATTTGGAACAGGAGGAAGTGAAGATCTATTACTAACAGATGAACTGGACCTGAATAATCTACTCATAATTAAAAATTAAAGTTTTTAAAATATCTGTGTTCTTCCATACATACCCCTTTTTTTGCTTAACATAAACACATACCCTATCATCTAGTGATTCCCAGAAAGCCAAAACTGCTCACTCTCTCGAGACTTACAAAGGCTGGACAAGGACCTATGGCGATGGAGGGTGGTTTATACAAAGAGACTAGGTGACTTCTTGAACAAAGAAAGATCAAAAACTTTTGATTTTTAAAAATGACTAAGATTAAACAGATAAAGAACAACGATTAGCAAACAAAAGACACATGGCTTTCAATTCCAGTCCGGGCACCAGCGTGAAAACCCATCGCCCTTTACAGTTTTTACATATATATAACTGTATATATACTGCTTTGCTCATTTTATTCAATTGCAGCTGTAAATATTCAATTTTATGAATTGGCACATATTTGGAGGCGGACTAGATTTATTTAAATCTCGCCAATTCTAGTTTTTAAACTGTTCAAAACCTCCAGACTAAACCGGGAAGCTAGAATGGCTGAGATTTCCTTAAATCTAGCTTTCTTTCTAGTTTCAGCTTCAAAAGCAATCTCTCGTCCCTTAGATCGCTATCTAGTGGAAACGAGACGCTTCGGTCGTGCGAACCAGGATTTACTGAATGAATCCTCGGTTCTGGCAATATTGAGATATTTATCTATTTTTGTGCAAATTTGAACTGTGCAGGTTTTGGCTACTCATATATGTGCCTAGGAATCGTGGGATTCATGATCAAACTGATCAGAATCTGATTCCCACAATGGATAAACTTCGATTTACGAATGTACCCTGCCAATTTTTCTGTAAAATGTACATACAACAGACCTTAAAATGGTTATCCGGATTTAATGTCTCAACATAGTGAAAATATGGATTGCTGTGTTAGAGTCCCTCCAATGGTTTTCATGCCCATGAGGAGATCGACACTTGTATATTTTTTGTGGTCAAGGATGCTTCGCAGCCCGACAAATCACCATTCACATGCAGCCTTAAGGCTATAAAGAGAAAATTGAAAGTAGCGATATGCTTCAATTCCTATGTTAAAGTAGGGGTTTGATAAAACAGCTTTCAAACTTCATTTTTAATTCAAATCAAAAGAAAAGCTTTTGAAAATCAAATTAAATGCATTTGCAAATCAAATCAAAGACTGATTTTCAAATCAAATCAAACCCTTCGTATATAGGTTCAACGAAGCCTGTCAAAGCTTTCAATCAATCAAATCAATAGGCCCAATTTTTAAATAGCATTCACTCACGCATTCCAGTTTTAAAATGAAAATATTGAAAAGATGCGGTACCATGTTTACATAGGAGTCGTGGGGTGCCTAACACCTTTCCCACACTTAACCAAGCCCCCGAGCTCAAAACTTTATTTTCAAAGATCAAGTTTCGACAGTGTCCATCAATTGGATCTCTTTCAAACAAAACTCGGTTGAGTTGGTACAACCATTTTCAAATCAACCAACTGACGACTCTATAAAACGTTCAAATAGTCGACATGATACATGTTGGCCTTTTTCCTAAAAAATCCTTCGAAACTTTTTTCCTAAATAAAAAGAATGAGGGTAGAGAGAACTTAGGAAAAGAGATTAAAAGACCCGGGTTGTGACCCGACCAGCGGATTATTTAAACCAACGTCGACAGGTGGCGACTCTGCTGGGGACAGTAGAGGGCATAGGCCGCTTTCAAATCTTTTCAAACATTTCCATTTCAAAACTATTGAATGCGTGAAATTCTGCGTCTTCATAGTTAATGAATGAGTGAATGCTGCGTCTTTACATTGAATGAATGTGAATGAATGCTTTCCTGCTTTTAGTGCTTCGCACCCATATTTAGTGCTTCGTACCCATGTCATCATATGCACAACGGTGAGGCACGATGTATGTGAATGTATGTTGTGTGTTCCTCTCACAAGGAGGAAAACCTGGTCGATGATAAGTAATGTCTCTGGGGACGACTAAGTCTCTGGGGCTTATGAAAGTGTACCACCTAGATTCGCTCCAGTTGAAAGATCGGATTAATTTCTCCTATAGTAGATTGCGATGATCTGGGAGCCTTCATGCCGAAAACAAAAGTTGCGAGAGTAACCTAGGATAGGTCAGCCTCTGATTAACCAAATCCGAAGGGAAGCTTCTTCATACCTTCCTCTTTCAATTCACTGTTAAGTCTCCAATTATCGAGGAGCACAATGTAAATATCATAATGAAAGATTTACTTTCCCTATCAAAATACCATGTCATCCTGTCATCAAAACAACTAACCTCAATTTTGCAAGATAAAATCTAAAAAACACATCATGCATCCGATCCTTACCTACATCAGGAAATTGACACACCTACGTTTTGTTGTAGGTAAAAATTGGTCCTGTTACTAGGTCTAAATCTAAAGCACCCAGTCCATCCACAGACATGGCTTCCAGTGCTCAACCAAAATCCACACCGGTATCCAGGGAAGAGTTTGAAGGACTAAAAAATCAAATAGCCAAATTAGCCGATTTTCTCTTAGAACAAAGAAAGGCCCTTAAAGGGAAACAATCCCAAGCTCACACCGAACCAGGAGCAACTGGTGGTAGTAGTGGCAATCAAGAGACTGAAAAGGCCAAAACTCAGATTCCTGGACCACAAAACTAGGACATGACCAACAAAACCCCTGAAATCACCCCCTCGTCAAAGAACAGGAAGCTGGTGACCTTCTCAAGAAAGTACAACAGATGGAAGAAACCCTCCGGTCTATCAAAGGGACTGGGGCATTTGGCAGTGTTATTTACTCTGACCTCTGTATATTCCCCGGGGCTCGTTATCCCGAGAAGTTTTAAATCCCCGATTTCAAGAAATATGACGGATTGGGGGATCCTTACACACACCTGAAAGTAATCATCGGAGAACTCGGATCCTATGCAGAGGATGAAAAGCTTCGAATGCAGCTATTTCAGAAGAGTCTAACCGGAGAAACCAGAGCCTGGTATGCCCGTTTGGACAATTCCAAAATCCACAGCTAGGAAGAACTGGCCCATGCTTTCCTCAGCCAGTATAGTTTCCAGTCTCAGCTGGCTCCAGACAGATACCAAATATCCAAAATCAAGAAAAAAAACACTAAATCATTCAGAGAATATGCCCAACAATGGAGACGATTGTAGACACTCAAAATTTTTTTTGCCCAAATACTAACACTGTAGAAGGGCAAAATTGTCAATTAACTCAAATCTGACCACCAATGCCGATCCTTCAACTCAAATCCAGCCGCGAATGCCGGTCCTTCAACTCAGAACCGGCCGCCAATGATGGTCCTTAAACCTAAATCCGATCCCCAATATCGGTAACCTAAATTCGATCCCCAATATCGGTACTTCAGTCAAACCCAATCACCAATGTCGGTAATCTATCCAGCTCCGATCTCTAATCGGACCGTCAATCCATCTCTGATCTCCAATCGGACCGTCAATCCATCTCCGATCTCCAATCGGATCGTCAATCCATCTTCGATCTCCAATCGGACCGTCAATCCATCTCCGATCTCCAATCGGACTGTCAATCCATCTCCGATCTCCAATCGGACTATCAATCCAGCTCCGATCTCCAATCGGACCGTCTATCCAGCTCCGATAGTCAATCCCGATCTCAATATCGGGCCATCAGATCAATCCCGATCTCAATATCGGGCCATCAGATCAATCCCGATCTCCAATCGGGTCATCAGGTCAAACCCTGATCTCAATATCGGGCCTTCAAATTAACCTCGACAGCAACCCGAGAGATTCAAATCAGCCCCAGCAGCAACCCGGGAGATACCAATCAACCTCAGTCTTCACATCGGGCCGTCAAGTCAGCCCCAGTCTCAACCCTAGAATTTAAGTCAACCTCGACATCAACTCAAGACATGTAAAATCATCCCAGATCTCAGCCCGAGAAGTACAGATCAGCCTCGGCGTCAATCTGGGAATTACAGTTCAGCCCAGAGACAACCCTGGGAAGCCAGTTCCATCAAAGGTCGTACCGACACCACAGGCAACCCCGGGAGGGGAAAAATAGTCATTAGAACGACTCTCAACCGATTCGGTCAAACTCAAGCTGAATTGATGCCATCGAAGTCAGAATGAACCACAACAACGATCCCGAATGCCAACGGCACAAGACAACTCAACGGACAAACTGCGGGAAATCGAAGACCTAGGTTATGAACCCGTCTTCTTGGACCCAAAAAATGTTTTATCCCATGTCATTGCGACACTATAGGCGAGGGCTTTCCAAAAGGTATCGCACGCCTCAAACGGACGCTGCGATCAAAAGTTTAAAAGTTCCGACTTCGACTGCGCGTTGTTCGGAGTGCATGTACTTCGAGACAATGGAACCCGACACAGCGGGCCTCACCAGGCGAGCCGCACCTCTACCTGCGACAGCTGCAGGTAGAGCTAAGGCTCCCTGGCCTATAAAAAATGTGCACCCTGTAAGACCCCAAATTTTATGAATAAAGATTTAATTTTCTTTATATATTATTTTGAAATAGTAAGGTGTTGATTTGATAAATGTGATAAGTTATGGGTGAAATGTATAAATATTTCAAAGTTAGCAAGTGGTTATAAAATATTCATTGTTGTCGGGGAATATTCGTTTGGTCGGGGAATATTCTTATTGTCGGGGAATATTCGTACGACAGCGCAACCATTTATGGGCCCCACAACAGAATAACCGTTGGATATAGAAAGCGACAGAAATAACCTTTTTATAAAATAACGATAAAACTATTACAGTTAAACTGTTGAAATACCCGGTGATAAAAATACAGTAATACGCGTTGTTGCATAGTAGCACACGGTATTGCACAATATTTTGAATTATTGGTTCTTACGTAAGAAGTCACTCATTTAATAATTGTTACAATAATTACTGTTCAATATTTTATATTATTGATCCAATAATTGCTACATTAATATTTTATATTATTGATTCAATAATTGTCACAATAACTGCTGCACAGTATTTTAAATTATTAAATCAATAATTCATATTATTTGAGTAATATTATTAGATAGCATTATTGACAATGTCTAGAAAGTTCTGTCGAGAAAAGGGGTTAGGTTATATAATTGCACGCCAATGAGGAGAAATCCTTATCGAAAAGCCCCTCTTTCTTGGGAACGACCTGGTTGTCAATATTGTAGTTCTGTAATATTATTTGTTGATATACATGATAAGAAAATATTTATTTCAATTTTGATATAAAAGGGAAGAATTTTTAGCATGTGACATTTGTTGAAAGTTGGCATTTTATCTTCTCCGATAAAATAATTCATTCAAATATATTATTATAATATTACATTATAAAATTATAATGTGATAATATAATAATTTTATGTGGTTGTTGGGAATATAGATGGAGGCTTGAAATTTTCAAAAGTTGTATGCTAAAGCTTATTTTTCAAAAGTAGCATGCTGCTGAGTCATCCGTATGTAAATTTGAGTCATTTTTTTCGTTCAAAATTTGGAAAAACTTTCTTCTACAAAGTTGTAGAAAATCAAATTTCATATGGAATGGACATAAGGTTCGTATTTTTCTGATAAAAGGCTATTTATTATGAATTATTGAAGTTTTGAAAATAAATATTTTAATATATATATATATATATATTATATAAACATGTGGGATTCATTAGTGGTGGCTGATTTTTGTTCAAATGTGACGTGCTGGAGGATTGTCAAAAATGTAAGGCTTGGAAAAATTCATCCGTTGGTGAAACAGTCTATATTGGTGTTCTAGTATTTTCCTATAAATAGGGTGCTTAAGTTAGAATTGAAAATCACACCAGAATCAAAAAAAATTTCTCTTTATAATATCGAGCGTATTTCTTGTGAGTATAGGGATAGTTTGAGTGTGGATTACGGTGCAAGATTTTTCTTAGCATTATATGCAATATTCCAGTAAGATCTAGTATTTTACTAAGGTAAATGATGTTATTTTTCTCGTAAATGATGTTATTTGTAACGTCCCCAAAATAGGTTCAATACTCAACCCATTCTGAGTTGCCAAATACATGGAACAGAATTCAGATATAATCTTTTATAACATACAGTCGTGTAAAATACGACCACACAACTGTGAGTTTCAATACAAATTGTATATAATACGAAATATAAACACTCAAATTCATTCCTTATTCATTACAATTATTGTCCCACTATTTTATAGAATAGTGAGGACTTCTACAGATCTAACTCTGATCATCACACTGTTCCCCGACTAGTCCCCGCGATACTCTCATTTCCTGAAGAGAACAATAGAAGAAAAGGGTGAGCTCAACTAGCCCAGTAAATAATATTATGACTAAGATAATGGAAAATAAATTATCGTTAATCTTCAAAAAATTAGATAAAATATTATGGACAACAATTTTTAGATCAATATTAGCAGCGAAAATAACAATTCATTAGAAGAATTAAGTAGAGAATGAAGTCTACTATCTTCTATGATTTAAAAGTCCATCATCAATATTTTATCACTGTAACATCAATCAATATACATCTTGAATCAAATATTCATCTTTGCACTACGGCCAAAGATATTCATTTGTATCACCAGTTGGTCATGTTCATCTCAACACTTGTCCATCTTTGCACTACGGGCCAAAGATATTCATCAGGTAATCATTCATCTTTTTACTACAGGCCAAAGATATTCATTATGTAATCATTCATCTTTGCACTACAGGCCAAAGATATTCAGTTATATCAACATTTAAGACTGGGGAAGATGAAAAACAATACGAATAACAAATCCAGTGAGAAAAAGAAAAAATATTAGATAATTTATCCAGAGTTCAAGAATGAAGATCAAAACCTGGATCCAATCAAAAGATGATTTGGAAAGGAAAAAAAATATTTTTTTACCGTGAATAGTACCCCATAAATAGTAACTCGTGAATAGTAACTCGACATGAAAAGATAAAAATTTCACAAGAAAGTTCAGACCAATATTCCAGTGAAATGATATTAGATGAAGCGCAAAACTCAAGGAATTTCTGATCATTTAAGGAATTATAGAAGCAATACTTACCGTAGTAAGTTTAGGAATCTGAAATGAAACAATATACGAACTGCAATTGGATTTTCACCCGTCAGGCGGTAGTCCGCTCAGACAGATTATTTCCATAATTTAATAACAACTGAATACGAAGGGTTATTCACCAGATATGCGGTAGTCCGCGTAGACAGGTTATTCCCACAGAATAATAAAAAATGGAATAACAACAGAATTTCACCATGCATGCGGTAGTCCGCGTAGACAGGTTATTCCAATAGAATAATAAAGAATGGAATAACAACAGGATTTCACCATGCATGTTGTAGTCCGCGTAGACAGGTTATTCCAACAGAATAATAAAGAATGTAATAACAACCCTTACGAGTATTGAAAGAAAATAACTCTCTTCATGAATACGAAAGAAATAATACCCTTTACCTTAAAAATTTGGAGACTGCACTAGTGTAATAGCAGAATACTCTTCTTCTTTCTCTCTTATTCTCTCTATACTTTCTCTCTCTATAGCTTTAGTGAATTGGTGAAAAATAATGAAGAAATGAGCTTCTATGTATAGGCTCGGCAGAGTAAGGGTAAAATAGTCTTTTTGCTATAATTTATGACATCATCGCTTACATCATCGATCCTATGACATCATTGCTTATCTCATCATTCTGATGACATCATTGCTTACCTCATCGTTCCGATGACACATTGTTTACATCATAAGAATTCAAATTCAATTTGTTCTCTTCTACCTCATTTTACTTTTATACCATGAATTTACTATAATAATGTTATCATTCAAATTATAAAAATCATACTATTATATAATCACATCATACTACTATAATGTAATATTATAATAATATATTTGAATGAATTATTTTATCGGACAAGATAAAATACTAACTTTCAACAAATGTCACATGTTAAAAATTCCTCCGTTTAAATCCACATTGAATAAATATTTCCTTATCATATATATCAAAAATTAATTATTTACAAATAATATTACTGAACTACAATATTGACAACCAGGTCGTTCCTAGGAAAGAGGGGGCCTTTCGATAAGGATTTTTCCTTACTGGCACACAATTAAATAACCCCTCTTAGATAAAACTTCCTTAGACATTGCCAATAATGCTATTTAATAATATTATTCCAATAATATGAATTATTGATTTAATAATTTGAAATACTGTGCAATGACAATTATTGAATCACTAATATAAAATATCAACGTAGCAATTATTGAATCAATAAAATAAAATATTGAACAGTAATTACTGTAACAATTATTGAGTAGTGACTTCTTACGTAAGAATCAATAATTAGATCTACTGTGCAATACCGTGTGCTACCGTGCAACACCGCGTATTACTGAATTTTAACCACCGGGTATTTCAACAGTTTTAACGGTAAAAGTTTTGCCGTTATTTTTATAAAAAGGTTACTTTTGTCGCTTTCTATATCAGACATTCATTCCGTTGTGGGGTCCACCAATGACTGCGCCGTCGTATGAATATTCTCCGACAAAAAGAATATTCTCCTACCAAACGAATATTCCCCGACACAACGAATATTTTATAACCACTTGCTTACTTTATAAACTTTGCACATCTCACTCATAACTTATCACATTTATCAAATCAACACCTTACTATTTCAAAATAATATATAAAAAAAATTAAATCTTATTCATAAAATTTGGGGTCTTACAACCTTTCCTCCTTATGAAATTTCGTCCTCGAAATTAACGTACGAACCTGGTATGTCGAAAAGGTGAGGATACCTCGCTTTCATTTCTGATTTTAACTCCCAGGTCATTTTCTCGATATCATGGTTCCTCCACAAAACTTTAACTTGAGGTATAACCTTTGAGCGTAGGACATATTCCTTCCTATCCAAGATCTTGACAGGTACCTCCTCGTATGTTAAATCTTAGGCCATCTTGTCTGGTTCTGACTCAATAATGTGGTTCGGGTCTTTCATATATTTACGAAGCACGAATATGTGAAAAACGTTATGAACACGAGACATGCTTGGAGGTAAGGCGAGTCTATAGGCCACATTTCCTACTCGGTCAAGGATTTCAAATGGACCAATGAATCGTGGGTTGAGCTTTTCTCTCTTTTCGAATCTTGTAACTCCTTTCAATGGAGCAACACGTAACAATACATGATCTCTGACATTAAACTCCACGTCCCTTCGATGAAGATCATCATAACTCCTTTGTCAATCTTGTGCAGTTTGTATACGTTGCCAGATTATTTGAATCTTTTTCGTAGTCATACGTACTAACTCCGGTCCCAACAATGTTGCTTCACCCACCTCATCCCAGCATACTGGAGAACGACATTTTCGTCCATACAACGCCTCGAATGGAGCCATGCCTATACTTGCCTGATAACTAGTATTGTAGGAGAATTCCACCAATGGTAAATACTTGTCCCAACTCCCTTTAAAGTCTAGAACACAGAGTCTCAATAGATCTTCAAGAGTTTGAATAGTCCTTTTCGATTGTCCGTCCGTTTGAGGATGATATACCGAACTGAAATGTAAATCTGTGCCCATAGCATTCTGCAAACTGACCCAAAATCATGAAGTGAATCTTGGGTCACGATCCCAAACTATGGACACTGGCATGCCATGCAATCTCACAATCTCATTTATGTACATACGAGCAAGACGCTCCTGTGAATAAGTCTCTCTTATAGGCAAGAAATGAGCAGACTTGGTTAATCTATCGACAATAACCCAGATTGCATCTATGCCTTGAGAAACCTTGGGAAAACCCGTAACGAAATTCATGGTAATGTGTTCCCACTTCCACTTTGGAATCTCAAGTGGTTGCAATAGACCCTTTGGCACTTGATGCTCCGCCTTGACACGTTGACACGTTAAACACCTCGAGATGAACTCCGCGATTTCTCTCTTCATATTGCTCCACCAAAATGTATGACGAAGATCACGATACATTTTGGTACTCCCAGGATGGATTGCAAACGATGTGTTATGTGCCTCCATCATGATTCTATACTTCAAGTCAGAATCGTTGGGAACACAAAGTCTGGAGTTGACTCAAAGTATTCCTTCTTCATCAATCCTTACTTCTGGAATAGCACCTTCTTGCACTTTTTTCTTCATCTTCATCAGCTCCGGGTCTGTAGCTTGAGCAGCTTTGACTTTATCAATCAAAGCTGGTTCTACGCGTATACTTGACATCATCACATGGGTCTTCGAAGTCTTGAACTCTATCTCCATCCTTTGTAAGTCACACAAAATAGGCCTTGACAGCATCGCATTCGTTCCTGCATATGATCTTCTACTCAACGCGTTAGCTACCACGTTCGCTTTTCCAGGATGGTATTGGATGGTATGGTCATAATCTTTCAATAGCTCAAGCCAACTTCGTTTCCGCATGTTGAGTTCCTTTTGGGTGAAGAAATATTTAAGGCTCTTATGATCCGTATAGAACTCCACTTTCTCCTCATACAGGTAGTGTCTCCAGATCTTCAACGCAAAAACGACAGCTGCCAACTCTAGATCATGAGTAGGATAATTCCTCTCATATTCCTTGAGTTTTCGCGAGGCATAGGCTATGACTTTCCCATGTTACATGAGAACACATCCTAACCCTTTGCCCGAAGCATCGCTGTAAATTATAAATCCATCCGATCCAGATGGTATTGTCAGAACAAGTGCCGAAATGAGTCTCCTCTTGAGCTCTTGGAAGCTCTTCTCACATTCCTCGTTCCATACAAATTTTGTATCTTTCCGAGTCAGCTGAGTTAATGGAGTAGCGATTCGAGAAAATTCTTCCACGAATCTTCGATAATAACCAGCTAAGCCCAGAAAGCTACGTACTTCGATCACCGACTTCGGTTGCTCCCAACTTTGTATTGCTTCAATCTTCACCGGGTCCACAAATACTCCACGTTTTGATACTACGTGCCCAAGGAATGATACCTCCTCAAGCCAGAACTCACATTTCTTTAGCTTGGCATATAACTTGTTTTAACGAAGCCTTTGAAGTACTTGCTTCAAGTGGTGCTCATGATCTTCACGGCTTTTGGAATAGATGAGGATGTCATCAATAAAGACAACCATGAACTGATCCAAATATTCCTTAAATACACTGTTCATCATATCCATGAAGGCAGCAAGAGCATTAGTCAATCCAAAAGATATGACTAAGAATTCATAATGCCCGTACCGAGTTCTAAAGGCAGTTTTCAGAATATCCTCAGTTTTAATCTTTAACTGATGATATCTAGAATGAAGATCGATCTTTGAAAAGAATTGTGCACCTTGTAACTGGTCGAACAGGTCATCAATATGAGGTAACGGATACCTATTCTTGATTGTGACATGGTTCAACTCCCGATAGTCAATACAAAGTCTCATACTCCCGTCTTTCTTTTTTACGAATAAAACAGGAGCACCCCAAGGAGATGTACTAGGACGAATGAAACCAATGTCTAACAACTCCTGTAGTTGGACCTTTAACTCCTGAAGTTCAATTGGAGCCATTCGATATGGGGTTTTAGAAATGGGTTTTGTACCGGGTTCAAGGTCAAGAATTCAACTTCATGTTCTGGGGGTAGACCAGGAAGTTCTTCGGGAAATACATCAGGAAATTTATTAACAATAGAAATATCTTTCAAACCTGACGTATTCTGGTTTAAATCAGTGACATGGGCTAAGAAAGCTTGACATCCATTTTTTAATAAACAAATAGCTTTATGACTTGAAATAATATTGATTGATTTTAGTGGTTTGGTTGTTTGAATTCTCATAATAGGTTGGTTAGAAATATAAAAACTAACAACCTTACGAAAATAATCAATTTTGGCATGATAAGTGGTCAACCAGTCAATTTCTAAAATCACATCAAATGCAAGTATTTTCAAATATATAAGATTAACAGGTAGGGTGAGGATACCAATTTGAATCAAGCAAGATTTGTAAACTGTAGACGTAACGAAGGTTTCTCCCAATGGAGTTTCAACAGACAAGTCAAAGTCTAATTTATCAGGAGTCAAGTTCAAACGTTGAGCACAAGTAGGTGAAATAAAAGAATGGGTAGCAACAATATCTAATAAGGTATAGACTTCGCAAGAGTTTATGATTAGCTTATCCGTAATAACCTCATTCGGGTTACTCGTTTGTTGGGAAGTTACGACAAAAGCTCTTCCAGGAACCACTGACTTTGACTTGTCAGGGATAGCCTTTGGAGTCACCATCTTTGTTGAACTTGGTTTCACTACAGGATACACTCGAGCTATGTGCCCTTCCTTTCCACAGTTATAACACACCTTAGATTTTTGTGTACAGTTGGGACTGATGTGTCCCTTTTGCCCACATTTATAGCATACGACTGGCGGTCGTTCTCTTCCCCTAGAAACAGTTGATGGTGGTGCTGCTGTCGATGCTTTCATGCTCTCATTGTTGTACATTCTCTTCTTAAAATCTCCCCCCAACTCACTTTTTCTATTATTATGGCCACAATTACCACCTTAGTGGTTACCGCTTCTGTTATGATACTTTCCTCCCTGCTGGTTGTCATTGTTTTGATGATTGCTGCTACTGGTACAACCTTGGTTGTGGTCCCTTGGTTGAACCGACTCATTATCTCGTTCTAATAACTGGGCCCTGTTCACTACTTCCGAATATAGAGAAAATTTGTGAGAAATGAGGTATTGACGAATTTCTGGTTTCAAACCTCTCAGAAACATCCGCGTCATACGTTCCTCATTCTCCACCAAATGAGGTGCAAACCGGGATAACTCCACGAACTTAGCCTCGTACTGGGACACCGTCATGTTGTTCTGTTCCAGTCTGATAAATTCTGCCTCCTTCATATAACGAATACTTTCTAGAAAATACTTGTCATTGAACAGTTTCTAGAATTCCTCCCAAGACATCTTGAGTGCGGCAGGCTGGGTACGCTTCACAGATTCTCACCAGTAATCTGCCTCTCCATGGAACAAAAATGTGGCTAATGAAACCTTCTATTTCTTTGTGCATCCCAAGACATCAAATATCTTGGTAATTTGCTTAATCCAATTTTCTGCCTTGATTGGATCTGGCTTTCCCTGAAACTCTGGTGGTCCCAACTCTTTGAACTGCTTGGCAGTGACAAGCCACGAGTTGTTATTATTTCCACCTGTATTATGAACACGAGTCTCCCTCGTCTGATTTTGCATGAACTGCAAAAAGCTTCTAAACATTCCATCATTCATCATCTAATCGGTGGTGTCGTTTCCAAAAGGAATATTGCCTTCTTGTTGCACGTTCTCCTGGTTGGTGATTAAAGGTGTCTCAACGGTCTCATTCACTCCATTGTTTAGATTTGCAGCTGCCATTCTCAATTACTGCCACAAAACAAGGGTTAATCAAACAAATTAACATATCACATATTAACTCTATGTTCCAAACGACCAATTAAATACCAAATAAGCTTAGGTAGGACACACACTAGCGAAGGATTTACTCGTCTCACCCCTCCTAGTTCTATTCCCAGATCTCCGCCAAAGATCATATCCCTAAGCTCTGATACCAACTGTGACGCCTTCAAAATAGGTTCAATACTCAACCCATTCTGAGTCGCCAAATACATGGTACAGAATTCAAATACAATCTTTTATAACATACGGTCCTGCAAAATACGACCACACAACTGTGAGTTTCAATACAAATCGTATATAATACGAAATATAAACACTCAAATTCATTCCTTATTCATTACAATTATTGTCCCACTATTTTATAGAATAGTGAGGACTTCTACAGATCTAACTTTGATCATTATACTGTTCCCCGACTAGTCCCCGCAATACTCTCATTTTCTGAAGAGAATAATGGAAGAAAAGGGTGAGCTCAACTAGCCCAGTAAAGAATATTATGACTAAGATAATGGAAAATAAATTATCGTTAGTCTTCAACAAATCAGATAAAATATTATGAACAACAAGTTTTAGATCAATATTCACAGCGAAAATAACAATTCATTAAAAGAATTAAGTAGAGAATGAAGTCTGCTATCTTTTATGATTTAAAAGTCCATCATCAATATTTTATCCCTGTAACATCAATCAATATACATCTTGAATCAAAAATTTATCTTTGCACTACGACCAAAGATATTCATTTGTATCACCAGTTGGTCATATTCATCTCAACACTTGTCCATCTTTGCACTACGGGCCAAAGATATTCATATGGTAATCATTCATCTTTGCACTATAGGCCAAAGATATTCATTAAGTAATCATTCATCTTTGCACTACAGGCCAAAGATATTCAGTTATATCAACATTTAAGACTGGGGAAGATGAAAAACAATACGAATAACAAATCCAGTGAGAAAAAGAAAAAATATTAGAGAATTTATCCAGAGTTCAAGAATGAAGATCAAAACCTGGATCCAATCAAAAGATGATTTGGAAAGAAAAAAAATATTTTTTTAATCGTGAATAGTACCCCGTGAATAGTAACTCGTGAATAGTAACTCGACATGAAAAGATAAAAATTTCACAAGAAAGTTCAGACCAATATTCCAGTGAAATGATATTAAACTCAAGAAATTTTTGATCATTTCAGGAATTATAGAAGCAATACTTACCGTAATAAGTTTAGGAATCTGAAATGAAACAATATACGAACTGCAATTGGATTTTTATTTGTCAGGCGGTAGTCCGCTTAGACAGATTATTTTCACAATTTAATAATAACTGAATACGAAGGGTTATTCACCAGGCATGCGGTAGTCCGCGTAGACAAGTTATTCTCACAGAATAATAAAGAATGGAATAACAATAGGATTTCACCATGCATGCGGTAGTCTGCGTAGACAGGTTATTCCAACAGAATAATAAAGAATGGAATAACAACCTTTACGAGTATTGAAAGAAAATAACTCTCTTCATGAATACGAAAGAAATAATACCCCTTACCTTAAAAATTTGGAGACTGTACTAGTGTAATAGCAGAATACTCTTCTTCTTTCTCTCTTATTCTCTCTATACTTTCGCTCTCTATAGTTTTAGTGAATTGGTGAGAAATAATGAAGAAATGAGCTTCTATTTATAGGCTCGGCAGAGTAAGGGTAAAATAGTCTTTTCGTCATAATTTATGACATCATCGCTTACATGATCGATCCTATGACATCATTGCTTATCTCATCGTTCTGATGACATCATTGCTTATCTCATCGTTCTGATGACATCATTGCTTACATCATAAGAATTCAAATTCAATTTGTTCTCTTCTACCTCATTTTACTTTTATACCATGAATTTACTATAATAATGCTACCATTCAAATTATAAAAATTATACTATTATATAATCATATCATACTACTATAATGTAATATTATAATAATATATTTGACTGAATTATTTTATCGGACAAGATAAAATGCCAACTTTCAACAGATGTCACATGTTAAAAATTCCTCCGTTTAAATTCACATTGAATAAATATTTTCTTATCATATATATCAAAAATTAATTATTCACAAATAATATTACAGAACTACAATATTGACAACCAGGTCATTCCCAGGAAAGAGGGGGCTTTTCAATAAAGATTTCTCCTTACTGACGCGCAATTAAATAACTCCTCCTAGACAGAACTTCCTTAGACATTGTCAATAATGCTATCTAATAATATTATTCCCATAATATGAATTATTGATTTGATAATATGAAATACTGTGCAATGACAATTATTGAATCACTAATATAAAATATCAACGTAGCAATTATTGAATCAATAAAATAAAATATTGAACAGTAATTATTGTAACAATTATTGAGTAGTGACTTCTTACGTAAGAATCAATAATTAGATCTATTGTGCAATACCGTGTGCTACCGTGCAATACCGTGTGCTACCGTGCAATACCGTGTGCTACCGTGCAACACCGCGCGTTACTGAATTTTAACCACCGGGTATTTCAACAGTTTTAACGGTAAAAGTTTTGCCGTTATTTTTATAAAAAGGTTACTTCTGTCGCTTTCTATATCCG
Organism: Panax stipuleanatus; assembly: GCA_020205555.1. Lineage (NCBI taxonomy): Eukaryota > Viridiplantae > Streptophyta > Magnoliopsida > Apiales > Araliaceae > Panax > Panax stipuleanatus. The sequence continues at coordinate 20,495,519 of CM035120.1, forward strand.
ACATTCATTCTATTGTGGGGTCCACCAATGACTGCGCCGTCGTACGAATATTCTCCGACAAAAAGAATATTCCTCGACCAAACTAATATTTCCCGACACAACGAATATTTTATAACCACTTGCTTACTTTGTAAACTTTGCACATCTCACCCATAACTTATCACATTTATCAAATCAACACCTTACTATTTCAAAATAATATATATAAAAAATTAAATCTTATTCATAAAATTTGGGGTCTTACATTATTTCCTTTCAATACTCATAATGAATGTTATTTTCTTTTATATTCCATATTATGAAAGTGATAATATTTTATTTCATATTTTTAAATTTGAACTTACCACGGTAAGTATTGCTTCTATAATTCCTGAAATGATCAGAAATTTCTGGAGTTTTGCGCTTCATCTAGTACCATTTCACCGGAATAATTTTCTGAACTTTCTCGTGAAATTTTTATCTTTTTATGTCGAGTTACTATTCACGAGTTACTATTTATAATTTACTATTCACAGGGTACTATTCACGATAAAAAAAATATTTTTTTTATCTTTGATTGGATCCAGGTTTTGATCTTCATTCTTGAACTCTGGATAAATTCTCTAATATTTGTTCTTTATCTCACTGGATTCGTTATTCGTATTGTTTTTCATCATCCTCAGTCCTAAATTGTGATATAACTGAATATCTTTGGCCTGTAGTGCAAAGATGAATGATTACTTGATGAATATCTTTGGCCTGTAGTGCAAAGATGAATGATTACCTGATGAATATCTTTGGCCCGTAGTGCAAAGATGGACAGGTGTTTAGATGAACATGACCAACTGGTGATACAAATGAATATCTTTGGCCCGTAGTGCAAAGATAAATATTTGGTTCGAGATGTATATTGATTGATGCTACAGGGATAAAATATTGATGATGGACTTTTAAATCATAGAAGATAGTAGACTTCATTCTCTACTTAATTCTTCTAATGAATCGTTATTTCCGCTGTAGTTGTTGATCTAAAACTTGTTGTCCATAATATTTTATCTGATTTATTGAAGACTAACGATAATTTATTTTTCATTATCTTAGTCATAATATTCTTTACTGGGCTAGTTGAGCTCACCCTTTTCTTCCATTGTTCTCTTCAGGAAATGAGAATATCGCGGGGACTAGTCGGGGAACAGTGTGATGATCAGAGTTAGATCTGTAGAAGTCCTCATTATTCTATAAAATAATGGGACAATAATTGTAATGAATAAGGAATGAATTTGAGTGTTTATATTTTGTATTATATACAATTTGTATTGAAGTTCATAGTTGTGTGGTCGTATTTTACACGACTGTATGTTATAAAAGATAGTATTTGAATTCTGTACCATGTATTTGGCGACTCAGGCAACCCTAGGAGGGGCAAAATGATCATTTTAACAACTCTCAACCGATTCGGTCAAACTCAAACCGAATTGATGCCATCGAAGTCAGAATGAACAACAACAACGATCCCTAGTGCCAACAGTGCAAGACAGCTCAACGAACAAACTGTGGGGAATCGAAGACTTGGTTATGAACTCGTCTTCTTGGACCCAAAAAATATTTTATCCCATGTCATTGCGACACTCTCAGCGAGTGCTTTCCAAAAAGGTATCGCACGCCTCAAACGGACGCTCTGATCAAAAGTTTGAAAGTTCCAACTTCGACTGCGCATCATTCGGAGTGCACATACTTCGAGACGACAGAACCCGGCACCGCGGGCCCCACCTGAGGAGCCGCACCTCTACCTGCGGCAGCCGCAGGTAGAGCTAAGGCTCCCTGGCCTATAAATAAGCGTGCACCCCCCTTCATTTTTAAGTTTCTGAAACGTAGCAAAGCTCTGCCTGTCTGATTTTCTGACTTTTACACCTCTTCCAAACCCAAATATTTTAACTCCAACACGTAGATATACCCATATACTACCACATATCAGAAAATAACCGGTAGATTTGGACGTATAGAGCCTACGATTTGGCAAAAAGTCCTTATTACAATCCATTGTAAGTATTTTTATGATCAGAAAGTCAACATTACTACTTTGCACTGTTTTCCACTTGCACACGAAGTTTCATCTTCTAAATATGCCCGAAACTTAGTTTCGTGGCCGTTTTCGTCAAAATTTGGGATATTTCTATACATAAACATAAAATTTTGCATTTTTACAACTCGGATTGACGATCCGTCAGCTTTAGCAGCTTCAATGCACTAGCACACACATTTTTGGCAACTCCGCCGGACTGGGTTGTCTTCCCAGTCCAGGTTTGGCCCTTTTTTGTGCTTATTTAACTGCAAATGGACTAACATTTCAATTCTGTCAAGGCCCTTTTATATATATCTACGCATATATAAGTGACTTTCACCATCACTGGTACTCATATCAGTCCTGGTTGACTACATTTCTGTCACTATATATATATATATATATATATTTTCAGTCCGGCCTGGATTACTTCATGACCATTTTACTGCTTTTGCACATTTCGCCATACTGGGTGCTCTCCCCAGTCACTGGTTGACTACTTTTATGTCAATTTAATTCCAGTACGGGCACCGGCGTGAAAACCCATTGCCCTTTTTACTGTTTTTCTATATATATATTTCATTCCTGTCACAACCTGAATTATTTCATGGCTATTTACAGTTATATATATATATATATATATATATATATATATATATATATATATTTCAATTCCAGTCCGGGCTTGCGAGTGAAAATCCATCGCTCTTGTACAGTTTTTGTATATATATATAACTCTATATATATATTGCTTTACTCCATCTATTCAACTGCTTGCATTTAATATTCATTTTTATGAATCTGCACTGATATATCTACGGGCCGACTAGATTTATCCAAATCTCGCCAATTCTAGCTTTCAACGATTCAAACAGGTCCCGACAGAATCTGGAAGCTATAATGGCTGAGATTTCTTTAAATCTAGTTATTTTTATATAGTTTCAGATTTGAAAACAAACTCGCGTCCCTTAGATCGCTATCTAGTGGGAACGAGACGCTTTGGCCACTCGCAACCAGGATTTATTAATGAATCCTTGGTTCCTTTGTGACGCGACGATGAATATATATCTATTTTTGTGCAAATTTGAACTGTACAGGTTTATGGGCTACTCATATGTGAGCCTAGGAATCGTGGGATTCACGATCAAATCGATCGGGACCTGATTCCCATAATAGACAAACTCTAATTTACAGATGTACCCTGATAGTTTTTCTATAAAATGTACATACACAGACCTTAAAATGGTTATCTGGATTTAAGGTCTTAATATAATGAAAAAATGTCAGTTGTCGTGTCAGCGTCCCTCCAATGGTTTTCATACCCATGAGGAGACCGACACTTGTATATTTTTGTGGTCAAGGATGCTTCGCAGCCCGGTAAATCACCATTTTCATGCAGCCTTAAGGCTATAAAGATAAAATTTGGAAGTATCAAAAGGCTTCAATTCCTATGTCAGCGTAGGGGGTTTGATAAACAGCTTTCAAAACATCACTGTCAATTCAATTTCAAAGATTTTGCAAATCTAATCAAAATGCTTTTGCAAATCAAATCAAAGACTGATTTTCAAAATCAAATCAAACCCTTTGTATATAGGTTCAATGAAGCAAAGCACTACTTTCAATCAATCAAATCAATAGGCCCAATTTTCAAACAACATTCACTCATGTATTCACAGTTTTAAGGGAAATATTGAAAAGATGCGGTACCGTGTTTACACGGGAGTCGTGGGGTGCCTAACACCTTCCCCACACTTAACCAAGCCCCCGAACTCAAAACTTCAATTTAAAGATCAAGTTTCGACAGTGTCCAGCAATTGGGCCTCTTTTCAAATCAAACTCGGTTGAGTTGGTACAACCATTTTCAAATCTACCAACTGGCGACTCTGTTAAAACGTTCAAATCGTCGATATAAACACATGTTGGCCTCTTTCCTAAAAAAATCCTTCAAAACCTTTTTCCTAAATAAAAAGAGTGAGGGTAGAGAGAACTTAGGAAGATCGATTTGAGGAAACATGGGTTACGAACCGACCTGCGGGATTCTTAAATTTTCCAACGTCGACAGGTGGCGACTCTGCTGGGGACAGTAGAGGGCTTAGGCCGCTTTCTAATCTTTTCAAAAATTTCCCTTTCAAAACTATTGAATACGTGAAATCCTGCATTTCCACAGTCAATGGATGAATGAATGCTGCGTCTTTACATTGAATGAATGTGAATGAATGCTTTCCTGCTTTTTAGTGCTTCACACCCATATTTAGTGCTTCGCACCCAACTGTCATCACATGCATAAACGGTGAGTCACGATGTATGAGAATGTATGCTGTGTGTCCCTCTCACAAGGAGGATAACCCGATCGGTGTTAAGTAGTGACTCTGGGGATGATTAAGTCTCTAGGGGTGCCTCATGAAAATACACCACTCAAATTCGCTCTTGTTGAACGATCGGATTAACTTCCCTTCTAGTAGATTGCGATGATCTGGGAGCCTTCATGCTGAAACAAAAGCCGCGAGAGTAAACCTAAGATAGGTCAGCCTCTGATCAACCAAATCCGAAGGGAAGCTTCTTCATGCCTTCCTCTTTCAATTCCATTTCAAGTCTCCAATTACTGAGGAGCACAATGTAAATATCAATAATGAAAGATTTACTTTCCCTGTCAAATACATGTCATCCTGCCATCAAAATAACTAACCTCGATTTTGCAGGACAAACATTAAAAAATACATCATGAATCCAATCCTTACCTACCTTAGGAAATTAACATGCCTAAGTTTTGTTGTAGGTGTAAAAATTGGTCCTGTCACCAGATCTAAATTCAAGAAAGCACTCAGTCCATCCGCGGACATGGCTTCAAGTGCTCCACCAGAATCCACCCCTGTCTCCAGGGAAGAGTTCGAAGGACTAAAAAACAGATAGCCGAGCTAGCCGATTTTCTACAAGAACAAAGTAAGGCCTTTAAAGAGAAAAAATCTCAAGCTCATCCAGAACCAGGAGCATCTAGTAGTGGTGCTGGCGGTCAAGATGCAGAGAAAGCCGAAACTCAGATTCTTGGACAACAAAACCAGGACACCACCAACAAGACTCCTGAGATCACCCCCCTCGTCAAAGAGAAGGAAGCTGGTGACATTCTCAAGAAAATGCAACAGATGGAAGAAACCCTTCGATCTATCAAAGGCATTGAAGCATTCGGCAGTGTCAATTTCTCTGACCTTTGCATATTCCCCGGGGCTCATTATCCCAAAAAATTTTAAGTCCCTGATTTTGAGAAATATGACGGAATGGGGGATCCTTACACACACCTGAAAGTCTTCATCGGAGAACTCGGATCCTATGCTGAGGATGAGAAACTTCGAATGCAACTATTCCAAAAGAGTCCAACCGGAGAAGCCAGAGCATGGTATACCCGATTGGACAACTCCAAAATTAATAGCTGGGAAGAGCTGGCCCATGCCTTCCTCAGACAGTACAGTTTTCAATCACAGCTGGCTCCAGACAGATATCAAATAACCAAAATCAAGAAAAAGAACACTAAATCATTTAGAGAATATGCCCAACGATGGAGACGGGTCGCAGCACAAGTTACCCTTGCCATGACTAAATCTGAAATAGTCATGACCTTCATCGATATCCAAGAAGCGCCTTATTATGATAGGGTCCTAGCCGGAATAGGAAAACCATTCTCTGAAATGATCAAGCATGGCGAGATGGCGAAAATGGGGCTCAAATCCAGGAAGATAAAAGATCTAACCGCCCTAGAAGCTGTCGCCGAACATATCCAATCCTAAAATTACAGGAGTAATCCCCGGAGGATCCATAAAAAGAAAGACGAAGAAGTCTCCTTGGTTTTACAAGGACAAATTCAAGGGGCGAGTCAAACCACATGCCCATTCAAAGGAGGAAATATACCCTTTCCAAGCTTCAGCATAGCCTGCAAACCCTCAATTCCAGAAAAACATGGAAGTCAGGCGTTGAAGAAATTTCACCCCACTAGGGGATTCCCTCGAGAATCTATTCAAACTTCTGACAGCTCAGAAGAAGATTGTTCAACTCCTTCCACCAACCAACACTAACGGAAGGAACTTCGACCCTAACAAGAAATGTGCTTATCATTCTGGGTCTCCAGGCCATGATACCCAAGACTGTTGGTCTCTCAAGCACAAAATTCAAGACTTGATTGACAATGGGGAAATTGTCGTAACAAAGCCTGACCAACCCCATGTCCAAGACAATCCTTTCCCACAGTACAAAAAGGAAAATGTCAACATGATCAGCGCCTCAAATGGAGAAGGATCTAAGTACCTCCGCTATGTTGGGGAACCAAGTTAATCCAATCTCAGCAGCCCAGAGAGTTGGGAAACTTTTGAGAAGCGATTCCTGATAGAGCAAGAAGTTAAGTCTCTCAAGGAACAAATTGAGCAGTTGGCTGAACTGGTCGTCTACTAGCATCAGCTCACCAGGAAGATGCTGAAGTAAATTTGTCAATTCATTGGCAGTTATTCTCCTCCGGCGGAAGTCAATTCCATCCCCAGTAGGGATCATTGCCAGTTGCACGAACAACCAATGTTAAAAAATGAGTATACCCGAGAAGGTAGAAAATTCCTCTTTCAAAGGAATTTCACCAATCTGAACCAGTCAATGGAAGAAATCCTCCAAATGATGATCAACGAGGGGATGGTTGCAGATCTATTACCCCCTTCAATCCAGAAAATTCAAACCTGACCAAATATGTCAGTACCATTCCAACTCTCCCGGCCATGATACAGAAGAATGCTGGGCACTTCGTAACCTAATTCAAGACCTGATTGAGAAAGGTGACCTAATCAGAGGAGATTAAATCCTCTACATTGCATATAAAAATAGCCTCTGGATCCCCAATGCATGGTACCAAGACACAGTGGCTGTCGTATCCTGCGATAAGGAATTAATTCTCTAACCCTTAGTATTGACAGGGAAAGGGGTCCAAAAAGTCCAAAATCCTGTGAAGGTGGCTGCACCTCAGCCTCTAATCTTGCCCTTCAGACCTCAGTATCCAATCATCAGTCTGAAGAAGGTCCCATAGAACTACGGGGACATTGAAAGCTCTACTTCAAACAACATTTCCATCCTGTCAAAGGATAATCCATTGTACCTGCCTCAGCTGGTGATTAAACCAGTTACCAAAGCAAAAGAAAAGGTGGCTGAAGAAGAGATCAAAGAGTTCCTCAACAAAATGGGACATAATGAAATCAAGATAGTGCAAAGCTTGAAAGATGCACCCAAGCAAGTGTCTATCCTTGACCTGGTCTTATCATCAGAAGACCATCGTAACATTCTAGTGAATGGTACTAGAGGAAGCCTATCTGCCACACACGGTAGACACAGAGAAATTCTGTCACGTGATAGAACATATTTCCAACAACAATGTGATATCCTTCACAGACGATGATATCTCGGCAGAGGGAACGGGCCACCATAAATCCCTACATATAGCCGTAATGTCCTTTGAATACGTGATCGGAAGAGTGCTCATTGATGGAGGTTCTTCCCTCAACATTTGTCCATACGACACGTTGGAAAGAATGAAGATCAATCCGAACCGGATCAAAACCAGTCATGTGGTCATCCGGGCTGTCGATGGATCTCGCCGCCAGGCTATGGGGGAAATCGAGCTTCCCCTAGAAATTGGTTCACACACCTTCTATGTATCCTTCCAAGTGCTCAATATTGCTATTGGATACAATTTGCTGTTGGGCAGACCATGGATCCACATGGCAGAGGCAGTGCCATCCACCCTCCATCAGTAACTCAAGTACATCATCAATTGCAGCCTCATCACGGTCAATGCCAAGCCAGAATACCCTACCTACATATATGGGGACATGCTAGTGATTAGCCTGGACGCAGGGATTGAGCCTGCAAGTTTTCAAGCTCTCGAGGTGAGCGATATTGTGACACCCCCAAATCTGGGTTTTCTAACCCCGATTCGGTTGTCACAATACAATACAAATATCCACCGTTAAACAACATACAACAACTAAATGCGGAAAATAATAAACTTATGTCGTTCATTTAAAAGGTGTTACTAGTCCCAAGATTCGATAACCTTAATACAACTATACAAACATACCCTAGAATAGTCATTAGGGTTCATATTACATAACAGTAATTAAACTAATCATAAAGTAAAGTCTGCTCCTTGCAAACTACTACTACATCTTTCCTTTACCCTTGTACTTCCCTGAAGTCTCGGGCTTAACTACAATAGAAGTCATGATATAGCAAGAATGAGCAACAAGTTTGCTAAGCAAGTTTAAATACAACAATAAAGGATGTATCATGATGAATAGAAATATCTGACAATGAATTCAACAATATGAATATCGGAAGAAAGAATAATGATTGCTTTTAGAATAACTGATAGTCAAGTAGACTTCGAACTATAAAACTCCAATGGAATCAATAGTTGATTGACCCTTTGGTTACTGGCTACAGAATAGTACTGGAGGGGATCAGTCTCGTGTACGCCATGTATATGCATAACATTTAACTCTGCTGTTTGTATCTTATATTAGATACCTGGGGTACTTCCCTATATATATAAGGGGTGTTCTTTCAGTCTAAGAATCCTTACCATCAATTGGTTTGGATAACTTTTATAAAATTTCATATAATTATCTGACTGAACAAGGGTTCAGACTCTATCTGACGCAGTTCAAGAATTATAGAACTTTTAAATAATATACAAGTCCAAGACTGTACGAACTCAAATGCACCAAGTGAGAATATCAATAAGATCGATGTGGAATAATTGTAAAGTAATTAAACCACCTAATAACATGCTTGGAAATAAGATTCAAGTTTAAATAAAATAACTTGCAACACAATAATAACTTGCTCAATACAATATGAGAAGGATAAGAAACTTGCACAATAAAGAATGAGTTTCAGAAGACTTGCATAAATAAAGAGTGTAAGTCAGAGAACTTGCACAACCAAAGAGTGAAGTTCGGGAACTTGCTCACAAAATTTATCGAATAAGGTAATGCAAGGTTTTAGAATACTTGCAACACCATAAAGGTAGAGTTCGAATACTTGCCTGTTTGCTCAGCTACAAAATAGTCTAGCTTTAATTAAATAGTGTTGAAATGATCTAACTATTAATAAGTCGGTCTCTCAATTAGTATGTGTAAACCGGTAAGAGTTTATACTTAACATGCATCTAATTATCATGCCACGTTGTCACAGTATGTAGTCATCTCAAGTAAACACATATCAGTAGGGTCAGATTCTAGTTTGCAGTTTAAACATCATATAAGTCAACTAGCATAGTCAGGAAACTAGCAAGCTGCACCAATCCGTGCCAACTCTCTAGCATGCAACTACTGACATTAAACAAATACACATGCTTATCAGGTTATTAACTCAAGTTCGAGACCTAGCATGTTCATTCTATTCTAATTCAAAATCATATATTTTCATGTCGGACATTTACATACTTTAAGTAATACAAGTTCATGCTTCAAAAGTTCGCTACTACAATCATATTATCTCATAAAGAGACTAACCCAAACTAAGTTGGCATGCTTGTACTTATATGTCATATGTATCCATTAATCACATAGTTCACCATGATTGATAAATTCAAGTGATTTCAAAGGAAAGAAACTTAAAGACTTTTGAAGCAAACATGACCAAGGTTAATGTCTTGTAAATTCTGACCATATGAGAGCATTTATATGGCTTAGTAATGTGTTTTAATACATGAGAGTCATGGTTACAAAACACTTTGTTTATACTAAACAACTTTATGGACTTAGTATACTTTTCAATGAAAACTTAGAGTTTGAAGACTAATATCATCAAACACCGTGCGAGTTACGTTCTAAGCATGCAAGCATGAAGATTAAGATTTCATTATGCCTATAGACATATTGACATGAGCATTATTTGGTTAAAGTATGGATTTCACATATGCACGTATTCATAAGAAAATGAATTTCAATGCTAGTGTATTCAACACTTTAAACGTACATTTCATGTCAATATAGACTATAGGATTATGCTTTAAAAATCAGAATACACATATGGTATGTTTATGACAAAGTTTACTTTAACAAGTCTAAGTTCATTTTGTAAACTTTAAATCCTTTCATCAATAGAGTGTACTAACATAGTTATACATGCTCATATTACATGAATGTACTCATATATGTGTGCTAATCCAGTTTACATGCTTGCTCTAACAAGGTACCATATGATAGCATATAACAGTTTCTAGCAGGAAAATAAAAACCAGAAACTGGTCCTGGCGCAGTTGCGCCGCTGGCCAGTACAAAACTGGCGCAGCTGCGCAGGGCTCCGGCCAGAGACAGTAACTGTTCTGCATCGGCAGAAACTTAGCCTAACTCAAAAATTTCACACGAAATTGGTTTCAAACAATCATATAGCAGTTGTAACATGATTGTAAGCTAGCATAGCAACTAATAAGCATTTTCCAATCAACTTATCATACAATTCATGCTTAGTCAAAGAATCAAAAACTTAGCATTTTATAGAATTTGAAGAACAAAAATGAGAAATGATATACCTCTGCTGCTATAACAATTTTCCCTCACTGATAACCTTCTCAATATAAATGCTATCAATTCTATACTTGTATGAAAATCTCAGCAAGTGTAAATTAGAAGAAGGAAGCTCATTATATAGATAATTCAATAACTAGTCAATGCAATTCTCTTTCAAATTAAATCAAAGGATTTCTAGAATGCATAATGGATAAGGAATGGTAGGTGAATAGTTGGTGAATTCATCATGAACTCCACACCTCTTGAAATCATTAGCTAGCTTTGTTGAAATTGAGGAAGATATAGACTAATGTAGCCATGTGGGTATACACGTGAAGAGGAAATTGAGCACTCAATGTGAGACTCAGTAACTTGCAAGTGCAATACACAATACTAATGTAATATATATATAGATAGCCTATCATGCTTACTAAGGCTACATTATGTATACATATTACATATCATATAACTTAGGTTATAATGAATTACAAATGTAATTTCTGATTACAATGTATCAAGTAGGTACATATATACCATATATAATCCATTTACATTTTTCCTTAATACCAACTATAATTTTAATTGGGTATTATCATTATTCATTACCATAACTGTTATTATTATAATCATAATAACTTAATGAAACCATTATCAAATCACAATTGATTATTGATGTTACTACAGGGTAATAGGGTTATATATTAATGTCTATCCACACATTGTCACATAAGCAATAATATGTAACTCACACAATGTAATTAAGTTTACTATGTAGTCTCTATATATAAAATATATAGACATATTAATGTGTCACCTTGTACTATATATAATATAGATAGCTACCATGTATTAAAGGTTTAATAGATCGCATGCTTGCACAAATTAATTAATCAAGTAAATATAATCTCATTATATTTATTAATCCTTTGCTCAATAATATATTATTTATTCATAATAATAGTTAATCGACATACTATCAATTAATTATTCGTTAATCGATTATCCTTTGTAATCACAATTAATCCTTTCACTATATTCAAGCAAATTTGAATATTTAATTAATAACAATTCCTTCAATTCTCTGATATAAAGGTCTCAGGGCTAGTCCACTAATTTAAATAAACCATTAGTGATTCCCTTTAATATTCCTAGCATTTATTTGCGTTGGCTGTATCTCACATAACCACATAATCACATAAGGTTTAAATAAACTCACAAAGCTAACTCATTAAAATTTAAATCACATATTAAATTAATAATGGGGTTTAAAATTCACGGTCATTACAGATACTTAGTATCTACCTATTGGGGCATCAGTCCTAAAGCCTAAAGTCTCCACTGAAGTAATGACAGTAGGCCAAGAAATGGTGTCTTCGGGTTTCCAACCTGGAGAAGGGTTGGGAAAGGATAAGCAAGGCATCAAGATGCCAATCCAAATCCCAAGTCAGATGGGAAGAGCAGGATTGGGATATTCATCCGGGTCAAACCACCGGAATCCACACAAATAGCCCAAGGCTCATGCCTCTACAATTCTGCCCCCAAACCTCATAAATGCCTGATGGGTGAAACCTACGAGGAAAGTCCTGATTGAAGTATCGGCCATGTTATTTCCTCCAATCATACCTGCCCATGAAAGAAAAGCCCTCAAGCCTGAGGCCAATAGCGAAAAGGGAAAAAAAAGGTCTTGTACGAAGGACGAGACCCATTCGCTAACATGAGAGTCATTCTCAACTATGAGGGTATGAATGATGAACTCCTCGATAGTGACGACGACCATTTCCAAATTCCTCACATCAAGAAGAGGAACAATCCACGAAAAAGCCTCGACCCTATTCTCAAGGATGTCTCGATCATCATCCAGGACGAGGCGGATGAGCACAATTCCTTGATTCTCCCAATTCATGAGAATCTGACACTGGACAATTGGAGCAGTGTCCCTTGCCTAAGTCAAAAAGGGTAAAGGGGCAGAGAGTACATCTGCCCTTAATCATGCTTTCATTTACTGCTTACTTTTGATTGCACAGCTAGAGCAGTAACTTTTGTCATGCTTTGCAAATGCCATATGTATTTAAGCAGTTGTATATATTAATGAAAGCATTTTTGTTTTCAGGACCCAAGCATTGGATGTGTGTGTCTCTGCTGATGAGATGCCAACCTGTCAAAATGACTCCGACTTGGATGTAGAATTGAACTTTGACTTGATGGATATTGATCAAGAGGAGGAAGATGACTATGAGGTGCCAGAGGAGATCAAGGAATGGGTCAAAGACAAACCCAAACCAAACCTCGACCAAACCTCCACCATCAACATAGGAACCTCCAAAAACATCAAAGAAATCCAAATAGGCTTAGACCTCGCACCAAATCAAAAAGCCTGACCTGATCAAAATCATAACACAGTAAAAGGATGTGTTTGCATGGTCACAAGAAGACATGATCGGTCTATCCACAAACATTGTCAGCCATCAAATGCCCATCAAAGAAGGGTTCAAACTAGTCAAACAAAAGCTCAGGCGATTGAAACCTGAGTGGAGTCTCAAAGTCAAAGAAGAAGTCGTTAAGTAATTCAAAGCCGGAATCATTATGGTATCAACATACCCCGAATGGCTATCAAACATAGTCCCCGTACCTAAACCGGGAGGGAAGGTATGAGTATGCGTGGATTACCGGGATTTGAACAAAGCCTGCCTCAAGGACAATTTCCCGGTACCTTTCATCCACATCCTGATTGACAATACTGCGCAGTATGACATGTATTCCTTTGTGGATTGCTTTGCTGGTTACCATCAAATCATGGTTGCTGAGGAAGACTAGGAGAAAACAACCTTTATCACTCCCTAGGGAACCTTCTATTATCGACGACTATCCTTCGGCCTCATCAATGCCGGAGAAACGTATCAGCGAGCCATGATGGCCCTCTTTCATGACATGATGCATAAAGAAATAGAAGTTTATGTGGACGACATCATCATCAAATCCCGAAGGGAGGATGATCATATCGACCATCTCAGGAAGCTGTTTAACAGGTTACGTAAGTACAACCTCAAGCTAAATCACGCCAAATGTGCTTTTGGCGTCAAAGCAGGCAAACTGTTAGGATTCCTGGTGAGCAATGGGGGTATTGAGTTAGACCCCGCCAAAATCAAAGCCATCACGAAAATGCCTGTACCTCGTACAGAGAAGAAGATACGTGGATTCCTGGGAAGGATCAACTTCATAAGCAGATTCATTTCCCAGCTCACCGCAACCTGTGAGCCCATCTTCAAGCTGTTAAAGAAGAATTTCTCCATCACGTGGAATGAGGATTGTCAACAAGCCTTCCTTGCCATCAAGAAATAGCTGACTAAAGCTCCTGTTCTGAAACCCCCAAGGGAGGGAGTCCCTTTGTTCATGTACCTGTCCGTCAATGCCAATGCAATGGGCAGCATGTTGGGATAGAAGGATGATAGTAGCAAGGAAAGATCCATCTACTACATCAGTAAAATATTCAGCAGTGGTGAGCAGAAATACACCCTGATCGAAAAGACATACTGTGCATTAGCATGGGCCGCCATGAGGTTGCAACACTATTTGCATGGGCACACGACCTACCTCATATCCCGCATGGATCCACTCAAATATGTATTCAACAAACTAATGTTAAATTGTCGACTGTCCAAATGGCAGTTAATCCTACAGCAATTCGACATTGTCTACGTGACTCAGAAGTCAATCAAGGGTCAAGGCATTGCAGATCAATTAGCAGAAGCACCTTCAGGAGGGTTCGAGCCCCTGGAGACATATTTCCTAGACGATAGGATCATGACAATCCAACAACTCCAGTCGGAGAATACAGTCCAACCATGGAAAATGTATTTCGATGGAGCGATAAACATGGAAGGTGCCGGAGATGGGGCAGTCCTCATCTTTGGTACATGTGATCAATATCTTGTGGCTACCAAACTTTAATTTGGCAACACCAACAATATGGCCGAGTATGAAGGCTGTATTATGGGGTTGAAGCTAGCCCAATCCATGTTTATCAAATACCTACTCATCTTCGGAGATTCCGAGCTGGTTATCAGACAGCTTACTGGCGCGTATCTCACCAAAGAACTGCATTTGCTGCCCTACCATTTGCAAGTCCTGAAAATATCTCGGGAATTCAAAGCAATAACCTTCGTTCACATTCCTTGGGGTCGGAATGACTTCACTGATGCATTAGCAACGTTGGCTTCATTAATCCGCATGTATGATAGGAGTGGATTTCCCAACATTCAGTTCATAATTCAGAAAGCCCCGACATATGGGAATTATGTGGGAGAAGTATCAGATGAAATACCTACTGTCAAGCAGCCTTGGTTTCAAGATATCAAGGAATATCTCCGTGATGGATCCACACCCGCTGGTGCAAGCCAATCAGAGAGAAAACGAATTCTCAGAATGGCCATGAAGTTCTCTCTGAGCGGAGATGCACTTTATAAAAGGGATGCTGGAATAGGCCTGTTAAGATGCCTCGATAAAGAGCAAGCCCAAAGACTAATGGATAAAATCCATGGCGGAGTCTGTGGTCCACACATGAGCGGCCATCTGCTAGCCAAGAAGATAATCAGAACAGGACGTTACTGAATCTCGATCAAAGCTGATTGCAATGATCACGTCAAGAGATGCTTTCAATGCCAAATACATGGAAATGCCATTCACGATCCTCCAAATGAGCTGTATAACATGAGTTCACCATGGCCTTTCTCTATCTGGGGAATGGACGTGATAGGTCCAGTGGAACCCAAAGCCAGCAATGGTCATCGATTTATCTTCACCATGATGGATTACTTCACCAAATGGGTTGAAGTAGCCGTTTTTCCCAAAGTTACAAAAGTCATCATCAGTTTCATCAGAAATAATGTCGTCTGTCGATATGGATAACCGGAGGTGATCATATCAGACAATGCCAAGAACCTAAACAATCAAATGATGATGGATCTGTGCAGTAAGTTTCACATCAAGCATCTCAATTCCGTCATCTATCGGCTCAAGATGAACGGCGTTGTCAAAGCGGCCAACAAAAACATCAAGAAGATCATGCAGAAAATGTCCGCCAATCACAAGGACTGGCCTGATCTGCTACCTCTAACCCTGTTAGCATACAGGACTTCAATGCGCACCTCTACTGGGGCTACCCCCTATTCGTTGGTTTATGGCATGGAGGCAGTCCTTCCCATAGAAGTAGAGATGGAATCTTTGCGAGTGTTGATCGACGCTCAAATAGATGAAGATCAATGGTTGCAAGACCGATATCATCAGCTGTCTCTGATAGATGAAAAGAGAGCTACAACCATTTTCCACGGACAGTTATACCAGCAAAGGATCGCCAGATCCTACAACAAGAAGGTCCGAATTTGGTAATTCAAAGAAAATGACTTGGTGCTAAATAAAATCCTGGCCAATCAGGATGAAGCCAAAGGAAAATTTGCCCCAAACTGGGAAGGCCCTTTCATTGTTAAAGAAGTGTTGACTGGGGACGCTATCAAACTACAAGAGATGGATGGGACCTGAATTTCCCCAAGTCATCAATTCAGACACCGTGAAAAGGTACTATGTCTGAGACACATGCATACCCACATCCGGGTCCTACAAATTAAATCAGGCTCAATTTTTCACTAGAAAGCCGGAACTACAGATGACCTGATCTCCCTCAATCCGGGAGTACGTAGGCAGCCATTTCTGGTGCGGTCAAACCAAATAAAAGCTCAAAAACTCTTCAAACCAAACTCAAAATCCAAGATAAACTCTTTTCAAACCTCTCCAACCAAATAACATGAACTACGAATGACCTGATCTCCCTCAACCTGGGGGTACGTAGGCAGCTATCTACGACGCGGTTTGACCTTCAAGAAAAATAAAAAAATAAAAGACCAGTTCCAAGACACCAAAGACAAATAGAAGCTAAATTCTATCAAACTACACTGGTCAACAGGCCCATCTGAGATACTCTCTGACATCTCAACTGTCAGTCCATCAAGGAGGAGCTCAAGATACATCTACAACTACGAGTCATGAAAGAAGTGGTAATCACTCAGCAATGATAATATATCTCCGTCAGGGAAGTGGATCAAAAATATATTTCTCTGATATATAAAACTGTTTGATATATACATAATGCCCTGTATATGACAAAAATGGCTGATCTAGTCTGTGTAGGAAAAATAAAGCAAGTCTATGGACCCAAAGACAAGCGGGCCCGCAATGCCAGCATTGCATCTCTCTCTGAAGATGGTGGAGCAGCCGTAAGTGCAGTCCACTCAGCCTCCATATGGCTAAGAACATCCACAATCATCTGTAAGGTGGCACGGTGGTCATCAATGTTGTAATATTCTAAACTTTAAATAGGAATATTAATATAAACAGTAAATATAATATATTTTATATCTTGTGTGATGTGTATTTAACTTTATGATTGGTATATATAATTATATATCAACACATAAGATATAGCTGTGTAAGTAGATGTGTAAGGTTTTATAAGTAAAACCTTAATTTAAGAATTTAGCTAAATAAGGAATCCTAACCCTAATTGGTATAATAAATGAAATTATAACATAATACATTGATAATGTTATATATGATTATGAATATATACATATATTAATTTAATTTGATGTATTAAAGATTTAATTAAAAAAGATTGTAAGGAAACCCTAATTAGGAATTATAAAACTCTAACCCTAATTATAAAACCATAATCTTAACTATAAACCCTAATTATAAATTAACAAACCCTAATTGTGCAATTTTATTTTTTTAGTTTCTAGTGGAAATATAAAATGACTAAATTACCCTTGTATTTAAGTAGGAAATTACCATAATACCCTTAGTACATGTAAAATAACCAAAATGCCCTAATTTTGTTCTCTTATTAAAACAAGATAGGAACAAATATTTGCTTGCAAGCAAAAGATTTGTCACATGGCTCTAACACTCTTGGCATGACAACACACCCTAATTTCATAAATGAAGTAGGCTTACTTGTCAAAATAAGAGAGAAATTAGTTTTTAACCCCCACTTGAACATTTGGATACAAGGAGAAGTAAAGTAATTATAAGGCCATGAAAATTACACTTCACATATACCACTACGTAACTTAGGAACAACACTCAGCAAGCCAGAAGCAGAATCAGGGAGGAAAGAATCAAAAATTTGCTAAAAAGGTTAAAAACCTAACCCTAGCTTAATTTTTAAATTCTAAAATTTTAATTGTTGTTGTTATTGTTTAATTAAGGGTGTTTATTAGAAAGTTATTTAGTGATCTGGGTTGCTAAAACATGGATCTATAAAACTTAAAAGCATCAAAATAGAGTTTTAAGCAAAACTATCAAAGTTGCAAAACAGGGTCTAACAACGAATGTCAGCCCTCATATCTCGTTAATTGTTTGTTGTTTTGATGTTTTAAGAGTTGGTAGTCATAGCTTACAACGTTGTAAATCGATTAGAAGTGGTAGATTAGACATCAGAACACTGGATCGGGAGTTATAAGCAGTCAAATGTCGTTGATCGACCATGACCGCCAGCTTTCTGGGCAACCCAGAAAGCTTAAGAACGAGCCTGACAACCTAGTTTGACCGGCCTAATCTCTCTCCAGTCAGTCGTTTTAGATGTAAATTGGTAATCAGATTATGCTTTGACATGGGTACTATAATACCAGAGCACTCTAGAGCCCTAAACATTAACCGATCGAACGCTATAAAAGGTCAAACTGCATTGATCGTTAAGCTTATGTTTCTGGGTAACCCAGAAACCCAAAGCAGGGCTCTGACAGTTTTTTTGAATGCTTAGATCTTACAGCTTGATGATACTTAGACTATGTAAGTGCTACCTTGGGGTACCCTGATAGTTGGTCTACACCACCCGAGCACTGAAATCCCTAAGATGTGAACAGATTGCAAGATATAAAGCCATAGAAACCGTTGATCGGCGTTGACCGTTCGTTTCTGGGCAACCCAGAATTGCAAGAACAGTCTAGGTTAGGTGGTTTGACCGGCCATGGGGACTTGTAGACATGTTGTTAGGTAGTGAAATGAGCATTGGTGTGTAGTATTACACTAGCACTGCAACTTCATTACATTAGACTGGCTAGAAACAAATGGATTGCCAGGAAAATCAGGTCAAACGAGGCACTAACGCGTTGACCGACCTGTTCTTGGGTTAGCCAAGAACAGCTAAGGTGACAGATCCGTCGCTATAGACCATTAGCGACGGGTTAAAATTGAAAAATAATAAAATTAATTAAAATAATTAAAATAAATAGAAATAAATTGAAATAATTACTAAATAATTAATAAAAAATTCTAAAAATTCATTTTTAATTATAATAAGTAATTTTTAATATTTTGATATAAAATTTTATTAATATTTAATTTATTTAAATATTAATGATAATAAAGGTAGTTAATAATAAATTACTTAAAAATAATATTAATGATTTAAAAATTATTTTAAATAATAATAAATTATTTAAAAATGATATTAATGATTAAAAAAATCATTATTAATAAAAATAAATTATTTAAAAATAATATTCTGGTGGGAGCTTTGCAAGGAAGGCAAGCTAACGCGATACCAGCTACACCCAATAATCTAACCACAACTCAGTTTAAGGATTTTAAACTAGTGGGACCACCAAAGTTCAGAGGAACTGATGAACCAATAAAGGCTCAAACTTGGATTACCGAGATGAAAAAGATGTTTTAAAGTAACAAAGGTGAATGACGATCAAAAGGTAGATTTTGCTACTTTCTTTTTAAAGGAGGAAGCTAACCACTGGTGGAAAGCAAACAAGGGGAGAGCTGGAGAAGGTGCTACTAATTGGGAAAAATTCAAAGAGTTTTTCTTTGCCAATTACTTTCCAACTTCGATGCAGGATCGTATGAAGGTTCAATTCCTAGAATTGAAACAAGGGAAGATGACGGTGTCACAATACGCAGCCAAATTCAACGAGTTGGCTAGGTTCGCATCACATCAGTTAGATACCGAGGCAAGAAAGATAAGGAGGTTTGAAGGGGGGCTGAAACCCCAAATTAGGATTAGAGTATTGGCATTTCAGGTGAAGACTTTTGCGGAGATATTGGAAAAGGCCGTTATAACAGAGAAGGAAGGAGAGGCTCTATTGCAGTTCAATAAGGAGAAGAGGGTTATTACCGAAAAGGGAAATATGAGTGGGAGTAGCAACAACAACAATAACAGCAACAACAACAAGAGAAGGTGGGAGTTAGCTTTTCCAAATAAGCCTGGAAAAGGAGGGTATAACCCTAACAACAATGCCAATAAAGGAGGTAACAACAAAAACAACCAAAAGATTGAGCGCTGTCAGACATGTGGAAAGAATCACAAAGGGGCATGTTATTTTAGAGGGATGACTTGTTATACATGTGGAGAAGATGGGCATTATTCCAATTGGTGTCCCCAAAAGAAGGAGAAGAGCAAGAATATCAAATGTTTCAACTGTGGGGAAGAGGGTCATGTGTCAAAGTTTTGTCCAAAACCCAAGAAGGTGAATATGGGAGGAGGTCAGGATTTCAACAATAAGCCAGGAGCAGCGGCTGCAGGGGTTGCTCAGAATCTTCCGAATGCAAGAACTTTCAACATGACAGTGAGGGATGCGGTGGCGGCACAAGATGTGGTGACAGGTATCATACCAATTGATGCTGTAAATGTTTATGTGTTATTCGATTCTGGTGCTTCTTATTCGTTTGCATCTATTGATTTTGTTAAGAGATTAAAAATGCCATGTGAAGATCTAGATGTACCTTTCAACGTAGAAATTGCTAACAGAGAAATGATCCCTGTTCATACAGTACATAAGAATTATAGTGTAGAAATTCAGGGGCATACGTTACCGGTAAACCTTATACCTATACAACTAGGGGAGTTTGATGTAATCTTGGGGATGGACTGGTTGGGTAGGTATAAGGCAGTAATTAATTATAGAAGGAAACAAGTAAGTTTAAGGACATCTTCGAAAACAAAGGTAGTGTTTAAGGGCAGTTGTTCACCAAAGCAAGTCCAGTGTTTAACAGTTATGCAGGCTAAGAGATTGCTTCGAAAGGGTGGTACCGGGTATTTAGCCTATGTTGTGGATACAAGAAAAGAAGGGGGAAAGTTAGATCAAATACCTATAGTAAATGAGTTTCTGGACGTGTTTCTAAGTGATCTACCTGGTCTTCAACCTGACAGGGAGATTGAATTTATGATTGACATTGGGAACAGCACCAGTTTCAAAGGCACCTTACAGGATGGCACCAGTAGAGTTGAAGGAGTTGCATGTTAGGTTTATTGATATTGGGGATCGCATTTAGGTGTATCGATATTGTGGATCGAATTTAGGTTTATAGATATTGGGGATCGGATTTAGGTTGAAGGTCCAGCATTTGAACTGGATGACCGGTATTGGGGGCTGGGTTTGGATTGGAAGCCCAGTATCTGTACCGGGGTTGGCTTGATTGACGTCTTTGCCCTCCTACAGTGTTAGTATTGGGGCAAGGAAAATTTCGAGTGTCAACAAATGCCTCTCTTTATCATGTTCATGCAATGTAATGAAATGGACAGGATAAAGATTGGTAGACACTGGAAATGCTAATACAGACGCACGACAATACATGATATGGCATGTTATGGATGATTGATACCTTTGAGGAGGTAGGGTCAACATGGATTACTTTATATCATTGACTGCTGGGGCCCTTGAGGTTCATAAGATTGTAGTTGATTGACTCCCTGATGGGTTATCAGAGTTAGGATATAAAAGCCGGCTTTGGTCACTTTTTGCTGGGGATGACGGTATTCATGATATCCTTCTTGACTCTAATGGGGATAATATTATGGATGTTTCCTTGGTTTGGGACCAATGGTATCCCTATCAATCAATATTCTGCGTAGGTGCCGTTGCACATTTTGAAAGTTCGCCCATGGGGATATCTTCCAATTATCGAATTATCTCAACGAAAGCTTCTGACGCCTTCCTGGACGATAGTTTGCACTGGTAGTTTGCCATAGGAGAATGCATCATCGATCCTGGCTAATAATCCCTTTGAGGATGTGTATAACAGATTTCATCATTTTTCCTCTGTGGGGATGAAGTAATATATGGCTTTCGCTCCTCGATCATCTCCCGATGTCTCATGGGGCTAATCCCACAGTTGAAGCGTCATTGGGGTTGAGCCAATGGCTGGATGGGATTTCAGTCTATACCCGAACTTTGCTGGAGTTGAATCGACGGTTGAACTGGATTTTGGTTGTACCCAAACTTCGCCGGAATGGAACTAACGGCTGAACTGGACTTCGGTTAGTACCAGAACTTCGCTGGAATGGAACCAACGGTTGATCTTGGCTTCGGTCTCTACCCGAACTTCGCTGGAATAAAACCAACGGTTGTACTTGGATTCGATATGTACCCGAACTTCGCTGGAATGGAACCAACTATTGAACTGGATTTCGGTCTGTACCCGAACTTCGCTGGAGTTGAACCAATGGTTGAACTGGACTTCAGTCTGTACCCGAACTTCGCTAGAATGGAACCAACGGTTGAAACTGGCTTCGGTCTGTACCTGAACTTCGTTGGAGTTGAACCAATGACTGAACTTGGCTTTGGTCTGTACCCGAACTTCGCTGGAATGAAACCAATGGTTGATCTTGGATTCTGTCTGTACCCGAACTTCGCTGGAATGGAACCAACGGTTGAACTGGATTTTTGTCCGTACCCGAACTTCGCTGGAATGGAACCAACGGTTGAACTTGGATTCGGTATGTACCTGAACTTCGCTGGAATTAAATCAACGATTGGACTTGGCTTCGGTCAGTACCCGAACTTCGAAAAATGACAGCTTTCTGTAATTTTGCGCAGTTCTTGCGCAGTTTTTTCATAGTTTACTTTTTTAATCCTCGGACACGGCTCCAGGATGAATATCAAGGGTCCATGGGGTTTCTCTTTCTGTCAGATTCCCTCTGCTTAAACGCAGATTTTCAGGACAAACCGCTTAATCGCGTAGCGATTTTTCTTCAGATTTGACTTGACAGCTCAGTTAAACTCCGTTTTGACTCAAACCGAACTGGGCTTGGGGGAGTGGAACCCACCCTAGAATGCCGCAGGTGGAGGTACGGCAGCCGCATGTGGAGGTGCGGCCACCTGGGCTTTAAATTGTGCTGCGGGATTTTCATTTTTCAAGTTTCCCATTTGAGTTCCAAAAGGATTTTCGATCTTCTTTTTCAGATCTACGGAGTTCGGGCAGCTATTTTCTAATTCTGTCAGTTCCTACGCGTTCAGCGCAGCGTAGGTAACGTTTTACATCCTTTTTTTGCAAGTTTTGATAGTTAAAAGCATGCGAACCACGTAGGGAGCTTTTAGATACAATGTATAAAAAATGTATGCCTATATGACCTGTTAAAAATTTTCTGACTACATATGTATGCATATCTTACTGTAATGCACGTTTGGATGTAAGAAAATTTAGGTTTTGAGACAGTGTTATTTTGCACCTTTTGATTAATTTAGTCATCCTTTTTGAGGCCTAGTGAGCCTGGATTTTCAACTAAAAATGTCCATGATAATTTGGCTACCATGTGAGGTTGACTTTTGATTTTTTTTTTCCATAAATATGAACTATTTCTATTTTTGGGTAGGTGTGCTACTGAATGGCCACCTAAACATGCCTATGTGCATACGAACAGTCCATTTTACAAAGAAGACTCTGGCGAAATTTTTCCAAAATCTTAGGCATTGAAAAACATGCATTTTTGACTTTACTAGGGATTTTTTACTGACCCATGCAGGTTTTTAGCTTTTAGGTTTTGAAAACATGCAGTTTTGACTTTACTAGGTATTTCTGACCAACCCATGCATGTCTTAGGACCTAGAGATATATGCTGGACTGATTGAAAATGATAATCCACAGGTTTTAGGCTTTCCACACTCTTTCTGAGGTGATTTGGAGTATTAGTGTATGCGATGGATCGCGATAGACCTGACATTTCCAGCAGGGTATCCTTAGGTATTAGACGGAGGAGGGCTTCTGATGTTCCACAGCCTCGTCCAGCTCGGACGCCTAGTAGATTGGTGGAGGCGGTGATTTGTCCATCACAGGACGAGTAGCCACTTGATATTGATGATGAGGAGGCTCCTTTTGCTGCTCCTGTTCCCGCTAAGGCTCCACGTGCGGAGGTCCCTGGCATTGTTGTGCAGACGCAGGAGTTGTTGGGCGACTTTAGTCGCCATCCTTCAAGATATCTTTATGCCAATGAGGTGGCTTGAAGTTTTTAACTTTTTTGGATTCTTTTCTTCCTTTTGCCATTCTCGGGGCACATGTTTCTGACATGGATTGATTTTTGATGCAGGTTCTTGGCTTTACGCAGTTTCGAGGGAACTGGTTTAGTGTACATTCCCTGTATTATACTCTGCACAATGATTACAGGGATATTGTAGATGGCTAGAGCTTTCAGACCTTTTTCTCGATCCTTCTCTGCCGTTGCCCCTGGGGGTATATGAGGGCTTTATTTGAGTGCTGGTCCCACCAGACTCAGCCTCTTCATCTTCTGGACTACAAGGTGATGATGACTCCTACGAATTGGAGATTTATCACCGGCAATGAGTTTGAGGGCGAGCCAGTGCCTGTCATGGCTGACATTACGCCCACTAATATTCGGTCCTTGCTGGGAGTTCCTACAATGGCATTCAAGGGTCAGGCAGTCCGATCCGGTCCTTTCAGTATAGATGCCCAAGATGGGACTTTACGGGAGCCCCCGCCTGATGATCAGAGGGCTAGAGATCGCATTCTGAGGCGATTATTTTTATAGATCATCGGGGGTTATTTTGTGGCGGACAACTCGTCTACTGTGTCCTTCGCCTTGATTAGCGCCACTCGACATGCACAGCGCCTTAGTGACTATGATTGGGGTTCCTATACCTTTGCCTATTTTCTCCGTGGCATGCGCATGCTTTCGGAGGGTGTGACGGAGGCTTGGTTAGGATTTTACCCATTTCTGCTGGTGAGTACATCTTTTTGTACCTTTTTTTATTTCAGTATTTATTTTTGTCAGTCTTGGTCACTGAGGACTTTTGATATTTGTATGATCAGCTTTGGGCATTTGAGAGGCTTCTTTGCCTACGGCCCGCTTTTACCTTAGGTCTGGAGACCTATCCTCGGGGTCAGCGATGGCATCACTCCACTTTGACGGAGGTCCCTGTTGCTGAAGGATTCATTCATGCCCGTCTGTAGTTAGAGCTTTTGACTATGGGTTCGATCACCTAGATGCCATATACATCTGAGTTTTTGACCGTCGAATTCGAGGGAGTTGTCCCTACTGGACGGGAGTTTGAGGTGTCGACCCGCAGAGTCCCTTTGTTGCCGGTGGGAGGTTGGGAGCTCTATCTTAGAGAGCGTTCCATTAGGAGCATTATGGGGGAGATCTGTATTCCCATTGCCCCTCCTGCTTGGCATCATTGGCCGTTGACCGTGCCATTGACAGATATCCCTATGGAGGGCATAGATGGCTTTACCCTGTCAGAGGGCTCGTATAGCCAGGAGGCATTTAGCAGTTAGTGGAGTCCTCGCACTATTAGAGCTCAAACTCGTGCTACCCAGTTCATGGCAGACATGGTGCCAGGGTCCATGATGATGATAGATTGGATAGCTTGCCTTAGGGAGCCTACTCATGCAGACCAGATAGCAGATCTGACTAGGGTGTTAGAGTAGGCCCGTTTCTTTATCAGGCACCTTGGCCGAGATTCGTCAAAGGCATCTTTTTTTTACCCATCCAGCTCAGGAGCGGGTCCCTCTTCAGGACCATTTAGCAGCAGCTATGCAGGGGCAGATCCTCCCTTATACCGCCCAGACGTGCCTGATAACAGCAATTTTGTATCCACCGAGGAGATGGAGCAGGTTGATCGTTTTAACATTGATGTCTTCGACTTCCTCTGATAGCTATTGTAGCTATACTTTTTGGTCAGCCATTGTTTTGGCTATTTGGCTGTTGTGCCATCATTTTAATAGACCACTATATTAGTTGGGTGGTGGTGCCCCATTTCCCTGTATTTTCCTTTTTGATTAGTATTAACAGACAGGGATGATGCCCGTAGTAGATAGCTTATTGTAGATATTCATGATCTTTTCTATCTATCGCATCATAGTTTATATTTGTCATCATATATATATTATGTCATGTATATGCATTCAGATAGATGCGACTTGATTTGACCTCTGGATGGTCTTGTGGTACGGTGCTACAGATGACGTCGTCTACGGTCAGCCTTATTGAGCGGTCAGCCTTATTGAGCATTCACCACCGTCTGAGGTGGCCACATCATTGAGGTCGTGGTATGAGAGCCTGCCGTACCCAGTCAGAGGGACAGTGGACCACATGTTGGGGCATTCGTTGGCCCTCATAGATTTTTAGGTGCCATTTGGATTTGTTGATGGCATTTTACCCTTCTAGATACCTGTGAGACGGGTGTTTCGCTTCGGGCGGCATGACTTAACGTCGACTCTGGAGGAGTACAAGCGATTTATTGGGTTGGCTCTGGATTTGCTGTGTGTTCGTACGGATATTAGTGATATGAGGAAACCATTTACCCGAAAGTCTGGTCTCCGTCAGAGCGTGATCAGGGACGAGATTGTATCTGGACACGTGATCTCGATTGACTTCCTGATCGATCGATTTGGAAAGCTCGACAGCTATGTTTGCCATGTAGGAGATTTTATTATTTCAACAGAGGCATGGCATCTGGCCAGAGTAGACATTCTGCTGATGTGTATTGTGGCATACGTCTATATGCCATTTCTCTTGGATCATTTGGACGTGGGATTAGTAGTTGTGATTCGGGCCCTTAGACAGGGTAGCACCATTATCCCTATGATACTGGTTGAGACACTTAGGTCCACCACACATTGTAGTACCTATCCAGAGGGGTTTTTTAGGGGCAGCTCGGTCTTGCTGTATATATGGCTGATGTCCCATATATGACCGATTGGATTCTTCAGGCCTCGGGGTTTTTGCTTCACTCACGAGACATCCACAGTTTACTCCTTTCAGCTTGCGGAGTGCATTGATGCACAATCATGGTTGGCATTTCTATCGGACATTGAGCATCCGTTCTTGATTTTGCCATGCTCAGGGCTAGCGTGCCCATATAGCTTTATCACCCATGCATCTGGTATGGATTACTTGCCCCTGGCGGGATTGAGGGGAGTGACTACCTATCATCCCCTAGCAGTCATATGTCAGTTCGATCAGCTGCAGAGTCTGCACCACTTTGAGGGGGCTACTAATCAGAGGATGTTGGCTTCGTCTATGTCATCCGCCGACTTGGTTAGAGTATATGAGTGTTGGACTCATCGAGAGAGGGCTGATTTCTCTAGTAGCCATCTAGGTCATTCTCCGGAGTATTATGCCTGGTTGGAGGCAGACACAACATCAGCATCAGGGCCTCAGGCAGCTCCTATAGTAGATTCGGATGAGGAGGAGCCTATGGAGGATTCGAATTCTCCTACCGAGGATGAGCTATTCATGGGTTTGACCACAACATTAGTTAGCGATCCCACGACTATTCCTGCCGGGACAGATCCGGCTTTAGCGGACTCACTATTCAGGATGACCTTTGAGCGAGACTCGGCTAGAGCGCAGATGTTGGCTGCCTTGTCTGGCAGAGATTTAGCTTTGGCGGAGAAAGATGGGCTCAGGGCCGCTTTGGATGCTGGATTGATTGAGCGAGAGGAGCTCCGATCTTCCAGAGATGCAGCTATTGTAGAGCGAGACGAGATCTGCTCGGCTAGGGATGCATTATATGTTGAGATCGAGGAGACTTTGATTGCTCGAGATGCAGCTTTTACGGAGAGGGATGAGGCTATAGCTCCCCATAATTTCTACATTGCTGATAGTACTGCTCTTCGATCTTACACTCATGGTTTGGTCACCGAGATGAGTGCGTACATTAATGACCACAGCGCCACCTTGCAGATGACCGTGGAGGTATTGGGCCGTATGGAGGCTGAGTGGACTGCACTTACAGCTGCTTCCCCATCTTCAGAGAGAGATGTCATGCTGGCATTGCTGACCCGCTTGTCCTTGGGTCCATAGACTAGCTTTATTTTTCCTGCTAGACTAGATCATCCATTTTTGTCATGTACAGGGCATCATGTATATATCAAATAGTGTTATATATCAGAGAAATATAGTTTTGATTCACTTCCTTGATTGGATATGTACTATTAATTCTGAGTGATTACCACTTCTATCATGACTCACAGTTGGAGATGTATCTTGAGTTTCTCCTTGATAGACTGACAGTTGAGTTGTCAGGAGTATCTCAGATGGGCCTGTTGACCAGGGTAGATTGATAGGATTTAGCTTTTATTTGTCTTTGGTGTCTTGGAACTAGTTTTTATTGGTTTTTTCCTTGAAGGTTAAACCGCGCCGTAGATGGCTGCCTACGTACTCCCGGGTTTAGGGAGATCAGGTCATTCGTAGTTCAAGTTTTTTGGTTGGAAAGGCTGGAAAAATATTTATCTTGCATTTTTGAGTTTGGTTTGATGAGTTTTTAAGTTTTTTATTAGTTTGACCGCACTAGAAATTGCTGCCTACGTACTCCCGGGTTGAGGGAGATCAGGTCATTCGTAGTTCTGGCTTTGTCGGGATGGTTTGATTTTTGGATTTTTAGATTTTTTTATTTTTTTCCTTAGTTTGACCGCACCAAAAATGGCTGCATACGTACTGCCGGGTTGAGGGAGATGAGGTCATTTGTAGTTCTGTCTTTTAAATGAAAAACTGAACCTGATTTGATTCGTAGGACCCGGATGTGGGTATGCATGTGTCTCAGACGTAGTATCTTTTGATGGTGTCTAAATTGATGAGTTGGGAAAATTCGTTCCCATCCATTTCTTGTAGTTTGATAACTCCTCTTGTCATCACCTTCTTGACAATGAAAGGGCCTTCCTAATTTGGGGCAAACTTTCCTTTGGCTTCATCCTGATTGGCTAGGACTTTCTTTAGCACCAAGTCATTTTCTTTGAATTATCGGATTCAGACCTTTTTGTTGTAGGATCTGGCGATCCTTTGCTGGTATAACTTTTCGTGGAAAATGGCTTGTAGCCCTCCTTTAATCTATCAAAGACAGTTGATGATACCGGTCTTGTAACCACTGATCTTCGTCCATCTGAGCATCAATCAACATTTGCAAGGATTCCATCTCCTACCTCTATGGGGAGTACTTCTTTCATGCCATAGACCAATGAATAGGGGGTAGCCCTAGTAGAGGTGCGCATTGACGTCCTGTATGCTAACAGGGTTAGAGGCAGCAGGTCAGGCCACTCCTTGTGATTGGCAGACATTTTTTACATGATATTTTTGATGTTTTTATTGGCCGCTTCGACAACACCATTCATCTTGGGCCAATAGATGATGAAATTAAGATGCTTGATGTGGAACTTACTGCATAATTCTTTCATTATTTGATTATTCAGGTTCTTGGCGTTGTCTGATACGATCAACTCCGGTTGTCCATATCGACAGACGACATTGTATCTGATGAAACTAATAATGACCTCTTTTGTGACTTTGGGAAAGGAGGCTGCTTCAACCCATTTGGTGAAGTAATCAATCATGGTGAAGATGAATCGATGACCATTGCTGGCTTTTGGTTCCACTGGACCTATCACATCCATTCCCCACATGGAGAAAGGCCATGGTGAACTCATGTTGTGCAGCTCATTTGGAGGAGCGTGGATAGCATTTCCATGTATTTGGCATTGAAAACATCTCTTAACGTGATCGTTGCAGTCAGCCTTAAGAGGGATCCAATAATGGCCTGTTCTGATTATCTTCTTGGCCAGCAAATGACCGCTCATGTGTGGACCACATACTCCACCATGGACTTCATCCAATAATCCTTGGGCTTACTCTTTATCGAGGCATCGTAACAGGATTATTCTAGCATCTCTTTTGTAGAGGGCATCTCCGCTTAGATAGAATTTCATAGCCATTTTGTGAATTCGCTTTCGCTCGGATTGACTTGCCCTAGCGGGTGTGGATCCATCACGGAGATATTCCTTTGACGTCTTGATACCAGGGCTGCTTAACAGGAGGTATTTCATCTGATATTTCTCCAACGTAACTCCCATATGTCGGGGCTTTCTGAATTGTGAACTTGATGTTGGGAAATCCACTCCTATCGGATATGCGGATTAATGAAGCCAACATTGCTAATGCATCAGCGAAGTCATTCAGACCCCGAGGACTATGAACGAAGGTTATGTCTTCGAATTATCGGGATATTTTGAGGACCTGCCGATGATAGGGCAGCAAATGCAGTTCTTTGGTGATATATGCGTCGGTGGTTTGTCTGATGACCAGCTCAGAATCTCCGAAGACTAGTAAGTGCTTGATAGACATGGATTGGGCTAGCTTCAACCCCATTATGCAACCTTCATACTCGGTCGTGTTGTTAGTGTTGCCAAATTAAAGTTTGGTAGCCACAGGATACTGTTTTCCTGTACCAGAGATGGGGACTGCCCCAGCTCCGGCACCTTCCATGTTTACCGCTTCGTCGAAATACATTTTCCATGGTTGGACTGTATTCTCTGACTGGAGTTGTTGAATTTTCATGATCCCAATATCCGGGAAATATGTCTACAAGGGCTCGAACCCTCCTGAAGGTGCTTCAGCTAATTGATCTGCAATGCCTTGACCCTTAATTGACTTCTGAGTTACGTAGACAGTGTCAAATTGCTGTAGGATCAACTGCCATTTGGACAGTCGATAATTCAACATTGGCTTGTTGAATACGTATTTGAGTAGATCCATACGGGATATGAGGTAGGTTGTGTGCCCATGGAGGTAATGTTGTAACCTCATTGCGGCCCATGCTAATGCACAACATGTGTTTTTGATCAAGGTGTATTTCTGTTCACCACTACTGAATCTTTTGCTGATGTAGTAGATAGCTCTTTCTTTACTATTATCGTCATTCTGTCCTAACATGCAGCCTATTGCATTGGCATTGACGGGCAGGTACATGAATAAGGTAACTCCATCCCTTGGGGGGGTACCAAAATAGGTGAAAGAATAGATTATAAAAAAAAATGGGTTTACATACGACTACATTGATCTTAGTAAAGGGTGCTTTAGATGCACGTGGTTAAATCAACCGAGTATTCAACCTTTTAAAGTTCTAGGCCTTTATCTTCATCTTTTTTATCAAGTATTTTTATTCTTCAGTCAGCTGCTTCTTGATGACAAGGAAGGCTTGTTGACAATCCTTATTCCATTTGGTTGAGGAATTCTTCCTCAACAGCTCGAAGATGGGTTCATAGGTTGTTGTGAGCTGTGAAATGAAACGGCTTATGAAGTTAATCTTTCCTAGGAATCCACGTATCTCCTTCTCTAGTTCGAGGTATTGGCATTTCAGTAATGGCTTTGATCTTGGTAGGGTCGAGCTCGATGCCCAAATTGCTCACCAGGAATCCTAATAGCTTGTCTTCTTTGAGGCCAAAAGCACATTTGGCGGGATTCAGCTTGAGGTTGTACTTACGCAACCTGTTGAATAGCTTCCTGAGATGGTCGATGTGATCATCCTCCTACTGGGATTTGATGATGATGCCGTCCACATAAACGTCGATCTCTTTGTACATCATGTCATAAAAGAGGGCCATTATGGCTCGTTGATACGTGGCTCCGGCATTGATGAGGCCGAAAGATAGTCGTCGGTAGCAGAAGGTTCCCCAGGAAGTGATAAAAGCTATTTTCTCCTGGTCCTCTTCAGCAACTATGATTTGATGATAACTAGCAAAGCAATCCATGAAGGAATACATGTCATACTGCGCAGTATTGTCAATCAGGATGTGGATGAAAGGTACCAGAAAATTGTCCTTGAGGCAGGCTTTGTTCAAATCCCGATAATAGATGAAGACTCGTAACTTCCCTCCGAGCTTAGGTACGAGAACTATATTTGACAGCCATTCTGGGTATGTTGATACCATGATGATTCTGGCTTTGAATTGTTTAACTACTTCTTCTTTGACTTTCAGACTCCACTCAGCTTTCAATTGCCTGAGCTTTTGCTTGACTGGTTTAAACCCTTCTTTGATGGGCATTCGATGGATGACAATATCCGTGGATAAGCCAATCATGTCTTCATGTGACCATGCAAATATATCTTGGTACTGCATTAGGAGTTTGATCAGGTCGGCTTTTTGATTGGGTGTGAGGTCTGAACCTATTTGGATTTCTTTGATGTTTTCGGGGGTTCCTATGTTGATGGTGGTGGTTTGTTCGAGGTTTGGTTTGGATTTTTCTTCTACCCATTCTTTGATCTCCTCGGGCACATCATAGTCATCTTCCTCCTCTTGATCAATATCCATCAAGTTGAAGTTCAGTTCTACATCAAAGTTGTAGTCATTTTGACAAGTTGGCATCTCATCAGCAGAGACACACACATCCAATGCTTGGGTCCTGAAAACAAAAATGCTTTCATTAATATATACAACTGCTTAAATACACATGGCATTTAACATGACAAAAGTTACTGCTATAGCTGTGCAATCAAAAGTAAGCAGTAAATGAAAGCATGATTAAAGGGCAGATGTACTCTCTGACCCTTTACCCTTTTCGGCCGAGGCAAGGGACACTGCTCCAGTTATCCAAGGTCAGATTCTCATTAACCGGGAGAATCTAGAAATTGTGCTTATTTGTCTCGTCTTGGATAACAATTGATACATCCTTTAGAATAAGGCCGAGGCTTTTTTGTGGATTGTTCCTCTTCTTGATGGGAGGAATTTGGGCATGATCTTCGTCATCACTGTCTGGGAGTTCGTCATTCATGACTTCGTAGTTGATAATAACCCTCATGTTAGCGAATGGGTCTCGTAATGACTTCGTAGTTGATAATAACCCTCATGTTAGCGAATGGGTCTCGTCCTTCGGACAGGATCTTTTCTTTTCCCTTTTCACTGTCTTCTTCAGGCTTGAGGGCTTTTCTTTCATGGACATGTATGATTGGAGGAAATAGCATGGCTGATACCGCAGTCAGGATTTTCCTCGTAGGTTTCACCCATCCGACATTTGTGAGGTTTGACAGCAGAATTGTGGAGGCATGAGCTTTGGGATGTTTATGTGGGTTTCGGTGGATTAACCAGGATGAATGACCCAATCCTGCTCTCCCAGTCTAACTTGGGATTTGTACTGGCATCTTGATACCTTGCTTATCCTTTCCCACCCCTTCTCCATGTTGGAAACCCGAGGATACCATTGCTTGCACCATTGTCATTACTTCGGTGGAGACTTTAGGCTTTAGGGCTGGTGCCCTGATAAGTAGTTACTGAGTATCGCTCACCTCTAGAGCTTGAAAACTTGCAGGTTCAATCCCCGCAATCCAGGCTGATTACTGGTATGTCCCCATGTATGTAGGTAGGGTATTCTGGTTCGGCATTCACTGTGATGAGGCTGCCGTTGATAATGTACTTGAGTTATTGATGGAGGGTGGATGGCACTGCCCCTGCCATGTGAATCCAAGGTCTGCCTAGCAACAAGTGGCATCCAGTGGCGATGTTGAGCACCTGGAAAGATAAGTAGAAAGTGTGTGGGCCAATCTCTAGAGGAAGCTCTATTTCCCCCATAGCTTGTCGACGAGATCCATCGAAGGCCCGGATGACCATATGACTGGTTTTTATCCGTTTTGGATTGATCTTCATCCTTTCTAAAGTATCGTATGGACAAATGTTGAGGGATGATCCTCCATTGATGAGCACACCTCTGATCATATATCCAGAGGACATTACAGCTATATGCAAGGACTTGTGGTGGCTCGTTCCCTCTGCTGGGATATCATCGTCCGTGAAAGATATCACATTGCTGTTGAAGATGTGCTTTACCACATGACAAAATTTCTCGGTATCCACTATATGTGGCAAATGAGCTTCTTCTAGTACTTTCACTAGAATGCTGCGAGGATCTTCTGAAGATAGGACCAAGTAAAGGATGGACACTTGTTTAGGTGCGTCCTTCAAGCTTTGTACTATTTTGATTTCAAGTGTCCCATCTGTTTGAGGAACTCTTTGATTTTCTCTTCAGCCACCTTCTCTTTTGCTTTGACGGCTGGTTTGATTACCCTCTGTGGTAGGTATAAGGGATTGTCCTTCGGCACAACAGTAATGTTGTTTGAAGTGGAGCCTTCATTGCTCTCGTAGTTCCTTGGGACACTCTTCAGATTGATAATTGGATATTGAGGTCTGAAGGGAAAAATCAAGGGCTCAGGTGCTGCCACCTTCATAGGATCTGGTATTTCTTGAACCCCTTTCCCGGGCAGTACTAAGGGTTTAAGGATTGACTCCTTATCCCAGGATATGGCAGCCACTGTGTTTTGGTTCTATACAGTGGGGATCCAGAGAGTGTCGTTATCTGAAAGATTGAGAATTTGATTTCCCCTTATCAATTCCCCGCTTTCAATCATGTCTTGAATCAGGTTACGAAGTGCTCAACAATCTTCAGTATCATGGCCGGGTGAATTTGAATGGTACTGGCATATTTGGTGAGGTTTGAATTTTCTGGCTCGAGGGTTCAATGGAGGTAAAAAGTCTGCAACCATTCCCTCGTTGATTAGCATTTGAAGGATTTCTTCCATTGATTGATTTAGGTTGGTGAAATTCCTCTGAAATAGGAATTTCCCATCTGCTCGGAGATTCTCTTCTTCGGCCACTGTTGGCCCAAAGATCATTCTCATTAGACTGGTATTGATTTCTCAGGGAAGTGATCTCTGGTGTGGGAGGATGATTGACAATGGACTGGTTGATTTGTTTCACCATCTTCCTGGTGAACTGATGCTGGTAAACGACCAGTTCTGCTAACTTCTCGATTTGTTCCTTGAGAGCCTTTATTTCTTTCTCTATTAGGAATCGACTTTCAAAAACTTCCCAACTATCTCGACTGGTGTTGTTGGATTGAGTTGATTCTCCCACATAACGGAGGTATTTGGATCCTT
Source organism: Panax stipuleanatus (assembly GCA_020205555.1). Classification (NCBI taxonomy): domain Eukaryota; kingdom Viridiplantae; phylum Streptophyta; class Magnoliopsida; order Apiales; family Araliaceae; genus Panax; species Panax stipuleanatus. The sequence continues at coordinate 20,530,090 of CM035120.1, forward strand.
CTCCATTTGTGGTGCTGATCATGTTGACATTCTCCTCTTTATGTTGTGGCAGAGGATTGTTATGCACATGGGGTTGTTCAGGATTTGTGACCACAATCTCTCCATTGTCAATCAAGTCTTGCATTTTGAGATTGAGAGACCAACAGTCTTGGGTGTCATGGCCTGGAGTTCCAGAGTGATAAGCACACTTCTTGCTTGGGTCAAAATTTCGACCATTAGTGTTGGTTGGTGTTAGGAGTTGAACAATCTTCTTCTGGGCTGTCAGAAGTTTGAATACGTTCTCGAGTGAATCCCCTAGAGGGGTGAAAGTTCTTCGACGCCTAACCTCCTATATTTTTCTGAAATGGAGGATTTGAAGGCTGTGCTGGATTTTGAAAAGGGGTATAATTCCTCCTTTGAATGGGCATACTGTTTGACTTGCCCCTTAGATTCTGTCCTTGTAACACTAAGGACACTTCTTCGTCTTTCTTTTTGTGGACCCTGCGGGGATTACTCCCATAATTTACAGATTGGATATGCTCAGCGACAGCTTCGAGGGCGGTTAGATCTTTTATCTTCCCGAATTTGAGCCCCATTTCGGCAATTTTGTCGTGCTTGATCATTTCAGAGAATGGTTTTCCTATGCCTGCTAGGACCCTCTCATAGTATGGAGCTTCTTGGATGTCGATGATGGTCAGGACTATTTCAAATTCTGTCATGGCTGGGGTGTCTTGTGCTGCGACCCGTCTCCATTACTGGGCATATTCTCTGAATGATTCAGTGTTCTGTTTCTTGATTTTGGTTATCTGGTATCTGTTGGGAGCCAACTGAGACTAGAAACTGTACTGGTCGAGGAAGGCATGTGCCAGTTCTTCCCAGCTGTGGATTTTGTAGTTATCCAGACGGGCATACTAGGCTCTCGCATCTTCAGTTAGACTCTTCTGAAATAGCTGCATTCGAAGCTTCTCGTCCTCTGCATAGGATCCGAGTTTCTCCAATGAATACTTTCAGGTGTGTGTAAGGATCTCCCAATCCATCGTATTTCTAAAACACAGGGGTTCTGAATTTCTCAGGATAACGAGCCCAGGGGAATATACAGAGGTCAGAGTAATTCACACTGCCAAATGCCCCAGTCCTTTTGATAGACCGAAGGGTTTCTTCCATTTGTTGTACTTTCTTCATAATATCACCAGCTTCCTGTTCTTTGATGAGGGGGGTGATTTCATGGGCTTTTGTTGGTTGTGTCCTGGTTTTGAGATCCAGGAATCTGAGTTTCAACCTTTTCAGTTTCTTAACCGCCACTACTACCACCAGTTGCTCCTGGTTCTGGGTGAGCGTGAGATTATTTCCCTTTAAGGGCCTTGCTTTGTTCTCGTAGGAAATCGGCTAACTCGGCTATCTGATTTTTCAGTCCTTCGAACTCTTCCCTGGATACCGGGGTAGATTCTGGTTGAGCACTGGAAGCCATGTCCGTAGACGGACTGGGTGCTTTAGATTTAAACCTAGTAACAGGACCAATTTTTACCTACAACAAAATGTAGGTATGTCAATTTCCTGATTTTGCCCATTCAAAGGAGGAACTATACTTCTTTCCAAGCTTCAGCACAGCCTGCAAACCCTCAATTCCATAAAAATATGGAAGTCAGGAGTCAAAGAAATTTCACCCCACTAGGGGATTCCCTCGAGAATGTGTTCAAACTTCTGACAGCTCAGAAGAAGATTGTTCAACTCCTTCCACCAACCAACACTAACGGAAGGAATTTTAATCCTAACAAGAAATGTGCTTATCATTCTGGGTCTCCAGGCTATGATACCCAAGATTGTTGGTCTCTCAAGCACAAGATTCAAGATTTGATTGACAGTGGGGAAATTATGGTAACAAAGCCTAACAACCCCATGTCCAAGACAATCCTCTCCCACAACACAAAGAGGAAAATGTCAACATGATCAACACCTCAATTGGAGAAGGATCTAAATACCTCTGATACGTTGGGGAACCAAGTCAATCCAAACTCAGTAGCCCAGAGAGTTGGGAAACTTTTGAGAAGCGATTCCTGATGGAGCAAGAAATTAAGTCTCTTAAGGAACAAATTGAGTAGTTGGCTGAACTGGTCGTCTACCAACATCAACTCAGCAGGAAGATGCTGAAGCAAATTTATCAATCAATTTACAGTCATTCTCCTCTGGCGGAAGTCAATTCTGACCCCAATAGGGATCATTACCAGTCTCACGAACAAGAGCCCTGGACCGAACAGATGGTTAAAGAAGAGAATTTTCGAGCAAAAAGGAAATTCCTATTTCAAAGGAATTTCACCAATCTGAACCAGCCAATGGAAGAAATCCTCCAAATGCTGATCAACGAGGGAATGGTTGCAGACTTGCTACCTCTGTTGAACCCTCAATTCAAAAAATTCAAACCTGACCAAATATGTCAGTACCATTCCAACTCTCCCGGCCATGATACAGAAGAATGCTGGGCACTTCGTAACCTAATTCAAGACCTGATTGAGAAAGGTGACCTAATCAGAGGAGATCAAATCCTCGACATTACAGATAAAAATAGCCTCTGGATCCCCAATGCATGGTATCAGGACACAATGGCTGTCATATCATGCGATAAAGAATCAATCATCACACCCCTGGTACTGACAAGGAAAGGGGTCCAAGAAGTCCAAAATCCTGTGAAGGTGGCTGCACCTCAGCCTCTAATATTGCCCTTCAGACCTCAGTATCCAATCATCAGTCTAAAGAAGGTCCCATGGAACTATGGGGACATTGAAAGCTCTACTTCAAACAACATTTCCATCCTGTCAAAGGATAATCCATTGTACCTGCCTCAGCAGGTGATTAAACCAGTTACCAAAGCAAAAGAAAAGGTGGCTGAAGAAAAGATCAAAGAGTTCCTCAACAAAATGGGACACAATGAAATCAAGATAGTGCAAAGCTTGAAATACGCACCCAAGAAAGTGTCTATCCTCGACCTGGTCTTATAATCAGTAAGACCATGGCAACATTTTAGTGAAGGTACTAGAGGAAGCTCATCTACCACACACGGTAGACACAGAGAAATTTTGTCATGTGATAGAACACATCTTCAACAGCAATGTGATTTCCTTTATAGACGATGATATCCCGGCATAGGGAATAGGCCACCATAAGTCCCTGCATATAGCCGTAATGTCCTCCGGATATGTGATCAGAGGAGTACTTATTGATGGAGGATCTTCCCTCAACATTTGTCCATACAACACATTAAAAAAATGAAGATTAATCCAAACCGGATCAAAACCAGTCATGTGGTCATCCGGGCTTTCGATGGATCTCGTCGCTAGGCTATGCAGGAAATCGAGCTTCCCCTAGAAATTGGTCCACACACTTTCTACGTATCCTTCCAAGTTCTCAATATTGCCACTGGATACAATTTGCTGTTGGGCAGACTATGGATCCACATGGCGGGGGTAGTGCCATCCACCCTCCATCAGCAACTTAAGTACATCATTAACGGCAGCCTCATCACGGTCAATGCCGAGCCAGAATACCCTACCTACATATATGGGGACATGCCAGTGATTAGCCTGGACACAGGGATTGAACATGCAAGTTTTCAAGCTCTCGAGGTGAGCGATACTTAGTATCTACCTATTGGGGCACCAGCCCTACAGCCTAAAGTCTCCACTAAAGTAATGACTGTAGGCCAAGAAATGGTGTCTTCGGGTTTCCAACCTGGAGAAAGGTTGGGAAAGGATAAGCAAGGCATCAAGATGCCAATCCAAATCCCAAGTCATATGGGAAGAGCAGGATTGGGATATTCATCCGGGTCAAACCACTGGAATCCACACAAACATCCCAAGGCTCATGCCTCCACAATTCTGCTCCCGAACCTTACAAATGCCGGATGGGTGAAACCTACGAGGAAAGTCCCGATTGCAGTATCGGCCATGTTATTTCCTCCAATCATACCTGTCCGTGAAAGAAAAGCCCTCAAGACTGAGGCCAACAGCCAAAAGGGAAAAGAAATGATCCTGTACAAAGGACGAGACCCATTCGCTAACATGAGAGTCATTCTCAACTATGAGGGTATGAATGACGAACTCCCTGACAGTGACAATGATGACCATGTCCAAATTCCTCACATCAAGAAGAGGAATGATCCACAGAAAAGCCTTGGCCCTATTCTCAAAGATGTCTTGGTCATCATCTAGGACGAGGACGGACGAGCACAATTCTTTGATTCTCCCAATTTATGAGAATCTGACACTAGACAATTGGAGCAGTATCCCTTGCCTAAGTCGAAAAGGGTAAAAGGTAGAGAGTATATTTGCCCTTAATCATGCTTTTATTTAATGCTTACTTTTGATTGCATAGCTATAACAACAAATTTGTCATGCTTTACAGAATGCTATGTATGTTTAAGCAGTTGTATATGTTGATGAAAGTATTTTTGTTTTCAGGACCCAAGCATTGGATGTGTGTGTCTCTGCTGATGAGATGCCAACCTGTCAAAACAACTCCAACTTAGTGTTGGGTTTGTACGAAATCGTGACGCAATCAAATTGCAAAAATTAGCGGAAGCATGGTATATCAGAGTTTAAAAAAATTTCTACAAAACCATTACCCGGATCATCCTTTATGCAAATTATTAATTTAAAATGATAAATAAGAAGTTATGGAATCATACCCTTGTAGAACGAAGCTTCCACAGGTACTAGTTCAACTCCTTGTTCTTCTTGATCTCCTTGAATTTTCGGGTTAGATTCCTTCCTTTGATCAACGTTAGCCACCCAAGTGTTTGGCCTCTAGAGGTGATCCACCAAGGAAGATGAATTATCAAGAAGGATGGTGTTTGGCTAAACCTTAGTTTTCTATCCTCTATAGAAAAGGAGTACTCTCCAACAATTGGAATTGCATCAAGTAATATCTATTATAAGAATCCTCTTATATAGATATTGGTCAACCCTTCTAATCCTATTAGACATGGGATTTCTTTTAATTAATTAAACTCCTTTAATTAATTTAGGCTTCCCACCACATGGGAAATAATTAATTAAATTCATTTAATTAATTTGTCTCCTAATCTTATTAGGAATAAATGAGAGTACTAATATTAAATTAATTACTAAACTCCTTTAGAAATTAAAATAATAATAATATTAATAAGACTCCTCTTATTAATTTATATTTAATATTTCCAAAATATTAAATAATAAATATTAAGCTATTTAATTTATTCTATCACCATAGATTAAATTAATTCCACTTAATGCATTATTACGATTATGCCATTACCTTCTTAAATAATTATTCTTCCTTTTATGGTGTGACCCTTTAGGTTCTCCATATTAAACCGATTGTGAATAAATCAATTAGAACAATTCTAATCTTATTTAAATAAATAAATTAAACTAATAATCTATTTAAATAAATAATATTTATTCTACAATAGGGATAAGCCTCCCTAGCGATCAACGACTTTCCAGATAATATAGATTTCAACATTAATCATAAAAGAACCTGTGAGTAAATAGTTACCATACAATTCAATCCTTCCACCATACAATGTCCCAATTAAATATAAGACATGAATTTACTGTCAAGTCTTATTTTATTTAATTATATGTATTTCGATTAGAAAATGCACAACTCCAAATAATGTAAATTAGAAACTCCTTTCTAATTTCATTTTACCTTGGCCAAGGATTCCTGGGTTGTCATTTAACGAATCACATAGGACATATCTCCTCCTTTACTAGAGGTGGTAGATTCTTTATTGATCATTCATTGTCTCCATATGTAATTCATTATACCCAAGCATACCCTTTTATATACCCTAAAGGGCTTTAAGGAATAAGTCAAAATATAATTCATTACATACAAGATACTATGATGATCTCAAGTCCAAGGATCACTTGTACTACTATCACATTAGGAATTCCTATTGACAGGCGAGTAAAACTCCATTAGGTATTCCATAGCGAGTCACGTTCAGTGAACTTATTCTCCAATAAGCACCTACATACTTGCTTTAGTGTCTCCACACAAATGATTATGAGATCAATCATCCTCTTCTAATGAGCAAGCAACATATGTACTAATCTATCCGGATTTACTAATCCCCTTTTTAGTAATCCCATGATTAGGAACTATTTTAGTTTTAGAGCTTTCTAAGAATTTAGATCTCATTGGCATGATCATCATCATGATTCTAAAAGCATTGCTTAAAACTATGGGTTATTTACATATTATAAAAACAGCACCATGTAGATAATTAAATGCCTTTAATAAATGAATATTTTTATTAATAAATAAATAAGATTGCCTCCAAAGTATATGCTTTATCATCATATATGATTGGCTTGTATGCATACTACTTTCACTTAGATGTAGAATTGAGCTTCAACTTGACGGATCCTGATCAAGAGCAGGAAGATGACTATGAGGTGCCAGAGGAGATCAAGGAATGGGTTGAAGACAAACCCAAACCAAACCTCGACCAAACCTCCACCATCAATATAGGAACCTCCGAAAACATCAAAGAAATCCAAACAGGCTCAGACCTCACACCAAATCAAAAAGCTGACCTGATCAAAATCCTAACACAATACCAAGATGTGTTTGCATGGTCACATGAAGACATGATCGGTCTATCCACAGACATTGTCATCCATCGAATGCCCATCAAAGAAGGGTTCAAACTAGTCAAACTAAAGCTCAGGCGATTGAAACCTGAGTGGAGTCTCAAAGTCAAAGAAGAAATCGTTAAGCAATTCAAAGTCAGAATAATCATGGTAGCAACATACCCCGAATGGCTATCAAACATAGTCCCCGTACCTAAACCCAGAGGGAAGGTACGAGTCTGCGTGGATTACCGGGATTTGAACAAATCCTGTCAGAAGGACAATTTCCCGGCACCTTTCATCCACATCCTGATTGATAATACTGCGCAGTATGACATGTAATCATTCGTGGATTGCTTTGCTGGTTACCATCAAATCATGGTTGCTGAAGAAGACCGGGAGAAAATAGCTTTTATCACTCCCTGGGGAACTTTTTGCTACCAACGACTATCCTTCGGCCTCATCAATGCCGGAGCCACGTATCAGCGAGCCATAATGGCTCTCTTTCATGACATGATGCACAAAGAAATAGAGGTCTATGTCGACGACATCATCATCAAATCCCAAAGGGAGGATGATCACATAGACCATCTCAGGAAGCTGTTCAACAGGTTACGCAAGTACAACCTCAAGCTAAATCCCGCCAAATGCGCTTTTGGTGTCAAAGCAGGCAACTTGTTAGGATTCCTGGTGAGTAATCGAGGCATTGAGTTAGACCCTGCCAAATACAAAGCCATCACGAAAATTCCCGTACCTCGTACCGAGAAGGAGATACGTGGATTCCTAGGAAGGATCAATTTCATAAGCAGATTCATTTCCCAGCTCACCGCAACCTGTGAGCCCATATTCAAGCTATTAAGGAAGAATTCCTCCACCACGTGGAATGAGGATTGTCAACAAGCCTTCCTTGCCATCAAGAAATAGCTGACTAAAGCTCCTGTTCTGATACCCCCAAGGGAGGGAGTCCTTTATTTATGTACCTGTCCGTTAATGCCAATGCAATAGGCTGCATGTTGGGATAAAAGGATGATAGTAGCAAGGAAAGAGCCATCTAATACATCAGTAAAAGATTCAGCAGTGGTGAGCAGAAATACATCCTGATCGAAAAGACATATTGTGCATTAACATGGGCCGCCATGAGGTGGCAACACTATTTGCATGGGCATATGACCTACCTCATATCCCGCATGTATCCACTCAAATACGTATTCAACAAACCAATGTTGAATTGTCTACTGTTCAAATGGCAGTTGATCCTACAGCAGTTCGACATTGTCTACGTGACTCAGAAGTCAATCAAAGGTCAAAGCATTGCAGATCAATTATCTGAAGCACCTTCAGGAGGGTTCGAGGCCCTGGAGACATATTTCCCAGACGATAGGATGCTGACAATTCAACAACTCCAGTAAGAGAATACAGTCCAACCATGGAAAATGTATTTCGACGGATCGGTAAACATGGAAGGTGCTAGAGTTGGGGCAGTCCTCATCTCTGGTACAGGTGATCAATATCCTGTGGCTACCAAACTTCAATTTGGCAACACCAACAACACAGCCAAGTATGAAGGCTGTATCATGGGGTTGAAGCTAGCCCAATCCATGTCTATCAAACACCTACTTGTCTTTGGAGATTTCGAGCTGGTCATCAGACAGACTACCGGCACGTATCTCACCAAAGAACTGCATTTGCTGCCTTACCATCTGCAAGTCCTCAAAATATCTTAGGAATTCAAAGCAATAACCTTCGTTCACATTCCTCAGGGTCGGAATGACTTTGCTGATGCATTAGCAACGTTGGCTTCATTAATTAGCATGTCAGATAAGAGTGGATTTCCCAACATTCAATTTACAATTCAGAAAGCCCCGATATATGGGAATTATATGGTTGAAGTATCAGATGAAATACCTACTGTCAAGCATCCTTGGTTTCAAGATATCAAGGAATATCTCCGTGATGGATCCTCACCCGCTGGTGCAAGCCAATCAGAGCGAAAACGGATTCTCAGAATGGCCATGAAGTTCTATCTGAGCGAAGACACACTTTATAAAAGGGATGCTGGAATAGGCCTGTTAAGATGCCTCGACAAAGAGCAAGCCCAAAGACTAATAGATGAAATCTATGGAGGAGTCTGTGGTCCACACATGAGCGGCCATCTATTGGCCAAGAAGATAATCAGAACAGGACATTACTGGATCTCACTCAAAGCTGATTGCGATGATCACGTCAAGAGATGCTTTCAATGCCAAATACACGGAAAAGCCATTCATGCTCCTCTAAATGAGTTGCATAACATGAGTTCACCATAGCCTTTCTGTAGGGAATGGACGTGATAGGTCCAGTGGAACCCAAAGCCAGTAACGATCATCGATTCATTTTCAACGTGATCGATTACTTCACCAAATGGGTTGATGCAGCCTCTTTTCCCAAGGTCACAAAAGAGGTCCTCAGAAATAATGTCATTTGTCGATATGGACAACCAAAGGTGATCGTATCAGAAAACGCAAAAAACCTGAACAATCAAATGATGATGGATCTGTGCAGTAAGTTCCACATCAAGCATCTCAATTCCGTCATCTATCGGCCCAAGATGAACGGCGCTGTCGAAGAGGCCAACAAAAACATCAAAAAAATTATGCAGAAAATGTCCACCAATCACAAGGACTGGCCTGACCTACTGCCTTTAACCCTGTTAGCATACAGAACTTCAATGCGCACCTCTACTGGGGCTACTCCCTATTCGTTGGTCTATGGCATGGAGGCAGTCCTTCCCATAGAGGTAGAGATGGAATCTTTGCGAGTGTTGATCGATGCTCAAATAGATGAAGATCAATGGTTGTAAGACCGATATTATTAGCTGTCTCTGATAGATGAAAAGAGAGCCACGACCATTTTCCATGGACAGTTATACCAGCAAATGATTGCCAAATCTTACAACAAGAAGGTCCAAATTCGACAATTCAAAGGAAACGACTTAGTGCTAAAGAAAATTCTGGCCAACCAGGATAAAGCCAAAGGAAAATTTGCCCCAAACTAGGAAGGCCCTTTCATTGTCAAAGAAGTTATAACTGGGGGTGTTATCAAACTGCAAGAGATGGATGAGACCGAATTTTCCCAACTCATCAATTCAGACACCGTGAAAAGCTATTACATCTGAGACACATGCATGCCTGCACCCGGGTCCTACAAATCAAATCAGGTTCGGTTTTTTCACTAAGAAAGACAAAACTACGGATGACCTGATCTCCCTCAACCCGGGAGTATGTAGGCAGCCATTTCTGGTGCAGTCAAACTAAATAAAAAAGTCAAAAACATCAAATCATCCTGGCATTAGCCGGAACTACGGATGACCTGATCTCCCTCAACCCGGGAGTACGTAGGCAACCATTTTTGGTGCGGTCAAACTAAACAAAAAATCTAAAAATCAAAAAATCAAAAACATCAAATCATCCCGGCATTAGCCGGAACTACAGATGCCCTAATCTCCCTCAACCCGGGAGTACGTAGGCAGCCATTTCTGGTGCGGTTAAACTAAACAAAAAAATCCAAAAATCCAAAAAATCAAAAATATCAAATCATCCCGGCACTAGCTAGAACTACGAATGACCTGATCTCCCTCAACCCTGGAGTATGTAGGCAGCTATCTACGGCGCGGTTTGACCTTTAAGAAAAATAAAAAATAAAAAATAAAAGACCATTTCCAAGACACCAAAGACAAGTATAAGCTAAATTCTACCAAACTACCCTGGTCAACAGACCCATCTGAGATACTCCCTTGACATCTCAACTGTCAGTCCATCAAGGAGAAGCTCAAGATACATCTACAACTGCGAGTCGTGAAAGAAGTGGTAATCACTCAACAACGAAAATACATCTCCAATCAGGGAAGTGCATCAAAAATATATTTCTCTGATATATAAAACTGTTTGATATATACATAATGCCCTGTATATGACAAAAATGGCTGATCTAGTATGTGCAGGAAAAATAAAAGCTAGTCTATGGACCCAAAGACAAGCGGGTCAGCAATGCCAGCATGGCATCTCTCTCTGAAGATGGTGGAACAGCCGTAAGTGTAGTCCACTCAGCCTCCATAAGGCTCAGAACATCCACAGTCATCTGCAAGGTGACACTGTGGTCATCAATATAAGCACTCATCTCGGTGATCAAACCATGAGTATAAGATCAAAGAGCAGTACTATCAGCAATGTGGAAATCATAGGAAGCTATAGCCTCATCCCTCTTCGCAAAAGCTGCATCTTGAGCAATCAAAGTCTCCTTGATCTCAACATATGCTTCATCCCTAGCCGATCGAATCTCGTCTCGCTCTACAACTGCAGTATCCAAAGCAGAGCGAAGCTCATCCTGCACAATCAATTCAACATCCAAAGCGGCCCTGAGACATTCCCTCTCAGTAAAAGCTAAATCTTTGCCAGACAAGGCAGCCAACATCTGTGCTCTAAACGAGTCTCACTCAAAGGTCATCCTGAATAGTGAGTCTGCTAAAGCCGGATCTGTCCCCACAAGAATGGTCGGGGAATCACTAACCAGAACAGCAGTCAAACCCGTGAACAGCTCATCCTCGGTAGGAGAATTTGGATCCTCCAAATGATTGCCAAATCCTACAACAAGAAGGTCCAAATTCGACAATTCAAAGGAAACGACTTGGTGCTAAAGAAAATTCTGGCCAACCAGGATAAAGCCAAAGGAAAATTTGCCCCAAACTGGGAAGGCCCTTTCATTGTCAAAGAAGTTATAACTGGGGGCGTTATCAAACTGCAAGAGATGGATGGGACCGAATTTTCCCAACTCATCAATTCAGACACTGTGAAAAGCTATTACATCTGAGACACATGCATGCCTGCACCCGGGTCCTACAAATCAAATCAGGTTCGGTTTTTTCACTAAGAAAGCCAAAACTACGGATGACCTGATCTCCCTCAACCCGGGAGTATGTAGGCAGCCATTTCTGGTGCAGTCAAACTAAATAAAAAAATCAAAAACATCAAATCATCCTGGCATTAGCCGGAACTACGGATGACCTGATCTCCCTCAACCCGGGAGTACGTAGGCAACCATTTTTGGTGCGGTCAAACTAAACAAAAAATCCAAAAATCCAAAAAATCAAAAACATCAAATCATCTCGGCATTAGCCGGAACTACAGATGACCTGATCTCCCTCAACCCGGGAGTACGTAGGCAGCCATTTCTGGTGCGGTTAAACTAAACAAAAAAAATCCAAAAATCCAAAATATCAAATCATCCCGGCACTAGCTAGAACTACGAATGACCTGATCTCCCTCAACCCGGGAGTATGTAGGCAGCTATCTACGGCGCGGTTTGACCTTTAAGAAAAATAAAAAATAAAAGACCATTTCCAAGACACCAAAGACAAGTATAAGCTAAATTCTACCAAACTACCCTGGTCAACAGACCCATCTGAGATACTCCCTGACATCTCAACTGTCAGTCCATCAAGGAGAAGCTCAAGATACATCTACAACTGCGAGTCGTGAAAGAAGTGGTAATCACTCAGCAACGAAAATACATCTCCAATCAGGGAAGTGCATCAAAAATATATTTCTCTGATATATAAAACTGTTTGATATATACATAATGCCCTGTATATGACAAAAATGGCTGATCTAGTCTGTGCAGGAAAAATAAAAGCTAGTCTATGGACCCAAAGACAAGCGGGTCAGCAATGCCAGCATGGCATCTCTCTCTGAAGATGGTGGAACAGCCGTAAGTGTAGTCCACTCAGCCTCCATAAGGCTCAGAACATCCACAGTCATCTGCAAGGTGACACTGTGGTCATCAATATAAGCACTCATCTCGGTGATCAAACCATGAGTATAAGATCAAAGAGCAGTACTATCAGCAATGTGGAAATCATAGGAAGCTATAGCCTCATCCCTCTTCGCAAAAGCTGCATCTTGAGCAATCAAAGTCTCCTTGATCTCAACATATGCTTCATCCCTAGCCGATCGAATCTCGTCTCGCTCTACAACTGCAGTATCCAAAGCAGAGCGAAGCTCATCCTGCACAATTAATTCAGCATCCAAAGCGGCCCTGAGACATTCCCTCTCAGTAAAAGCTAAATCTTTGCCAGACAAGGCAGCCAACATCTGTGCTCTAAACGAGTCTCACTCAAAGGTCATCCTGAATAGTGAGTCTGCTAAAGCCGGATCTGTCCCCACAAGAATGGTCGGGGAATCACTAACCAGAACAACAGTCAAACCCGTGAACAGCTCATCCTCGGTAGGAGAATTTGGATCCTCTATGGGCTCCTCCTCATCAGAGTCCACACTAAGAGATGAAGAAGCCTCTGCTGCCACTCCTGTCTCTGCCTCCAACCATGCAGAATACTCCAAAGAACAACCCGAATGGCTACTAGAGAAATCAGCCCTCTCCCAAGGAGTCCAACACTCATATACTTTGACCAAGTCGGCAGATAACATGGAAGAAGCCGACATCCTCTGATCAGCAGGCACCTCGAAATGGTGCAAACTCTACAACTAATCAAACTGACACATGACTGCCAAAGGATGATAGGTAGTCACTCCTCTCAAACCCACTAGGGGTAAATAATTCAGGCCAGATGCATGAGTGATAAAGCTATATGGGTACGCTAGCCCTGAGTATGGCAAAATCACAAACGGATGCTCAATATCCGACAGAAATGTCGACCAAGACTCTGCGTCAATGCACTCTGCAGGCTGAAAAGAGAAAGCTCTGGATGTCTCGTGAGTAAAGCAAAAACCCCTGGGCCTGAAGGATCCAATTGGTCATATATGGGACATCAGCCATATATGCAGCAAGACCGAGCTGCCCCTAAAAAACCCCTCTAGATGGGTACTACAATACGCTGTGGATCTAAATATCTTAGCCAATATCATCGGGATAATGGTGCTACCCTGTCTAAGGGCTCTAACCACTACTACCAATTCCACATCCAGATTTTCCAATTGCAACGGCATGTAGACATATGCCACGACACATATTAGCAACATATCTATCTTGGCTATATGTCATGCCTCTGCTGAACAGACGAAATCTCTGTCGTGGCGATCACAGCTATCAGGCTCGCCAAAGCGCTCAATCAAAAAGTCCATAGAGATCACATGCCTAGAAACAATCTCGTCTTTGACTACACTCTGACGGAGACCGGACATCCTGATAAACGGCCTCCTCATGTCACTCATCGCCGTCCGAGCGCACGACAACTCTAAGTTCAGTCCAGTAAATCTCTGGTACTCCTCCAAAGTCGGTGTCAGCTCACGCCGTCCAAAGCGGAACACCTGCCTGTCAGTAATCAGCAGGGTAGAAGGCCCTCAACAAATCCGACTAGAACCCAAAAATCCACAAGGGCCAATGAATGCCCCAACAACTGGTCCACAGTCCCCCTAGCAGGAAAGGACAGACTATCATACCAGGACCTCAATGATGCTGCCACCACAGATGGTGGTAAACGCTCAATGCGGCTGACTACAGACGTCGTCATCTGTAGCACCGTACCACAAGACCGTCCAGAGGTCAAGTAAAATTGCAGATGTCTAAATGCATATAAATGACAATATACATGCATGATGACAGTAATATAAACATGATGCAGAAGATAAGATATGGCAAGAATATCTACAATAAGCTATCTACTGCATACAACATTTTTGTATCCTGATATAAAGTGAAAGGAAGAATACAGGGAAAATGGGGCACCACCACCCAACTAATACAAGTGGTCTGTCAAAATGATGGCACAATCGCCGAATAGCCAAAACAGTGGCTGACAAAAAAGTATAGCTCCAATAGCTATTAGAGGAAGTCGTAGACATCCGTGTCTAATCGATTAACCTGCCCTATCTCCTCGGTGGATACAAAACCACTGCTGTCAGGCATATCTAGGCTGTATAAGGGAGGATCTGCCCCTGCAAAACTGCTACTAAATGGACCTGAGGAGGGACCTGCTCCTGAGCTGGAAGAGTAAAATAAATATGCCTCTGACGAATCTCGGCCAAGATGCCTGATAAAGAAACGAGCCTGCTCTAACTCCCTGGTCAGATCTGCTATCTGGTCTGCATTAGTTGGCTTCCTGAGGCAAGCTATCCAATCCATTATCATCACGGATCCTGGCACTATATCTGCCATGAACTGGGTAGCACGAGTCTGAGCTCTAATAGTACAAGGACTCCACCAACTGCTAAATGCCTCCTGGCTGTAAGGACCCTCTGATAGGGTGAAGCCATCAATGCCCTCCAATAGGATGTCTGTCAAAGGCACAGTTAATGGCCAATGATGCCAAGCTGGAGGAACAATGGGAATGCAAATCTCTCCCGTGATGCTTCTAATAGCACACTCTCCATGATAGAGCTCCTAGCCTCCCTCCTGTCAACAATGGTACCCTGCGGGTCGATAACTCAAATTCCCGGCCAGTAGGGACACCTCCCTCGAATCCGACAGTTAAATGCTCGGATGTGTACGGCGTCCAGGTGATCAAACTCACTGTCAAAAGCTCTAACTGTAGACGGGCATGAGTAAATCCCTCAGCAACAGGGACCTTCGTCAAAGTGGAGTGATGCCATCTCCGTCCTCGAGGATAGGTCTCTAGACCTAAAGTAGTAGTGGGCCGTAGGCAAGGAAGCCTCTCAAATGCCTAAAGTTGGTCATATAAATACCAAAAGTCCTCTGTGATCAAGACTGACAAAAAATGCTAAAATCAAAAAGGTACAGAAAGATGTACTCACCAACAGGAGTGGGTAAAATCCTAACCAGGCCTCCGTCATACCCTCCGAAAGCATGCGCATGCCCCAGAGAAAATATGCAAAGGTATAGGAGCCCCAATCATAGTCACCGAGGCGCTCTACATGTCGAGTGGCGCTGATCAAAGCAATGGACACAGTAGATGAGTTATCCACCATGAAACAACCCCTGATGATCGACGAAAACAATCGCCTCAGAATGCGATCTCTAGCCCTCTGGTCATTAGGCGGAGGCAACTGCAAAGTCCTATCCTGGGCATCTATACTCAAGGGACCAGATCGAACTACCCGACCCTTGAATGTCGTCGTCGGGACTCCCAGCAGGGATCGAACGACAGCGGGCAAAATGTCAATCATGACAGGCACTGACTCGCCCTAAAAACAATGTTGGTGACAAATCTCCAGTCTATAGGAGTCATCATCACCTCGCTATCCACCAAATAAAGGGACTGAATCTGGTGGAACCAGCGCTCAGACAAAGCCCTCATATACCCCCAGGGGCAGCAGTGGGGAAGGATTAAGAAGAAGGCCTGAAATCTTCAGCCATCTACAATTTCCCTGTAATCCTCATGCAAAGTGTGATACAGGGAGTGCACGCTAAACCAGTTCCCTTGAGGCTGCGTGAAGCTAGGGATCTGCATTGAAAACTAACCCAAGTCAAAAACCTATGTCCCGAGAATGGCAAAAAGGGAAGAAAAGAATCCAGAGAGAAGAAAGACTTCAAGTCACCTCGTTGGCGTGAAGATATCTTAAAGGATGGCGACTCAAATAGCCCAACAACTCCTGCGTCTTCACAACAATGCCAGGGACCTCCGCACGTGGAGCCTGAGCGGCAGCAGGAGCACCGAAATGAGCCTCCTCATCATCAATGTCTAGTGGCTTCTCGTCCTATGCTAGACGAATCCTACCTTATACCAATCTCTGAGGCGTCTTAGCCGGACGTGGTTGTGGCACATCAGAAGCCTTCCTACGTCTAATACCCGAGGAGACCCTGTTGGAACTGTCGGGTCTATCACGATCCATCTACGATAAAAAGTCTCCAAATCACCTCAGACAGGGTGCGGTAAGCCTAAAACCTGTGGCTTATCATTTTTAATCAGTCCAACATGTATCTCTAGGTCCTAATACATGCATGGGTCCGTCAAAAATACCCAATAAAGTCAAAACTGCATGATTTCAAAACCTAGAAACTCAAAACCTGCATGGGTCAGTAAAAATTTCCCCACAGAGTCAAATATGCATGTTTTTCAAAGCCTAAGATTTTGAAAAAATTTCGCTAGAGTCTCCTTTGTAAAATGGACTGTCCACTTGCACACAGGCATGTCTAGGTGGCCATTCAGTAGCACACCTACCCAAAAATAGAAACAGTTCATATTTACTGAAAAATCAAAAAATCAAACTCATATGGTAGCCAAATTACCCTGAACACTTTTTGTTAAAAATCCGTGCTCAGTAGGCCTCAAAAAGGATGAGTAAACTAATCAAAAAGTGGAAAAATTGACTGTCTCAGAACCTGAATTTTCTTATATCCAAACGTTCATTACAGTAAGATATGAATACATATGTAGTCAGAATTTTTTTTACATGTTATATAGGCATACATTTTGCATATATTGCGTCTAAAAGCACCCTAGGTGGTTTACATGCTTTTATCAGTCAAAAACTACGAAAAAAGTATGTAAAACATTACCTGCACTGCGCTGAATGCGTAGGAACTGACAGAATCAGAATCTGACTGCCAGAACTCCGTAGATCTGAAAAAGAAGATCGAAAATCCTTTCACTGCTCAAATGGGAAACTTGCAAAATAAAAACTCCCGAGCTCCATTTAAAGCCCAGGTAGCCGTACCTCTACCTGCGACAGCCCAGGTGGGTCCCACTCCCCCAGGCCTGGTTCGGTTAGAGTCGAAACAGAGTTTAAACGGGCTGTAGAGTCAAATTTGAAGAGAAAATCGCTATGCGATTGAGCGGTTTAGCAAGAAATCCCGCGTTTAAGCAGCGTAATCTTGACAGAAAGGGAAACTTCCCTGAGACCCTTGGTATTCATCCTGGAGCCATGTCCGGGGATCAACAAATTAAACTATGGAAAAACTGCGCAAGAATTACGCAAAACTGCCGAAAACGATCGTTTTTCAAAGTTCGGGTACTAACCAAAGCACTTTTCAGCCGTTGGCTCAACCCCAGCAAAGTTCGGGCACTGACCGAAGTAATTTTCAGCCGTTGGCTCAACCCCAGCAAAGTTTGAGTACTAACTGAAGCAATTTTCAACCGTAGGCTCAACCCCAGCGAAGTTCGGGTACTGACTGAAGCAATTTTCAGCCGTTGGCTCAACCCCAGCGAATTTCGGGTACTGACCGAAGCACTTTTTAGCCTTTGGCTCAGCCCCAGCGAAGTTCAGGTACTGACCAAAGCAGTTTTCAGCCGTTGGCTCAGCCCCAACGAAGTTTGAGTTCTGACCGAAGTAATTTTCAGCCGTTGGCTCAACCCCAGCGAAGTTCGGGTACTATGCGAAGCAATTTTATGCCGTTAGCTCAGCCCCAGTGAAGTTTGGGTACTGGCCAAAGTAGTTTTCAGCCGTTGGCTCAACCCCAGCAAAGTTCGGGTATTGACTGAAGCACTTTTCAGCCGTTGGCTCAACCCCAGCGAAGTTCGGGTATTGATCGAAGCAATTTTCAGCCGTTGGCTCAACCCTAGCGAAGTTCGGGTACTGTCCAAAGCAATTTTTAGTCTTTGGCTCAGCCCTAGCGAAGTTCAAGTATTGACCAAAGCAATTTTCAGCCGTTGGCTCAGCCCTAGCGAAGTTCGGGTACTGACCGAAGCAGTTTTCAGCCGTTGGCTCAACCCCAGCGAAGTTCGGGTATTGACCGAAGCACTTTTCCACCGTTGGCTCAACCCCAGCAAAGTTCAGGTACTGAACGAAGCAATTTTCAGCCGTTGGCTCAACCCCAACAAAGTTTGGGTACTGTCCAGAGCAGTTTTTAGCCGTTGGTTCAGCCCTAGTGAAGTTCGGGTATTGACCGATGCAGATTTCAGCCATTGGCTCAGTCCCAGCAAAGTTCGGGTATTGACCGAAGCACTTTTCAGCCGTTGGCTCAACCCCAGCGAAGTTCGGGTACTGACCGAAGCACTTTTCAGCCGTTGGCTCAGCCCCAGAAAAGTTTGGGTACTGACCAAAGCAGTTTTCAGCCGTTGGCTCAGCCCCAGCGAAGTTCGGGTATTGACCGAAGCAGGTTTCTGCCGTTAGCTGAACCCCAGCGAAGTTCGGGTACTGACCGAAGCATTTTCCCGCTGTTAGCTCAACCCCAGCAAAGTTCGGGTACTGATCAAAGCACTTTTTAGCCGTTGGCTCAGCCCTAGCGAAGTTCGGGTACTGCCCGAAGCAATTTTCAGCCGTTGGCTCAGCCCCAGCAAAGTTCAGGTACTGACCAAAGCAGTTTTTAGCCGTTGGCTCAACCCCTGCGAAGTTCGGGTACTGACCGAAGCAATTTTCAACCGTTGGCTCAACCCTAGCAAAGTTCAGGTAATGACCGAAGCAGTTGTCAGCCGTTGGCTCAACCCCAGCAAAGTTCAGGTAATGACAGAAGCAATTTTAGCCGTTGGCTTAACCCCAGCGAAGTTCGGGTAATGACCGAAGCACTTTTCAGCCGTTGGCTCAACCCCAGCGAAGTTTGGGTACTGACCGAAGCAATTTTTAGCTGTTGGCTCAACCCCAGCGAAGTTCGGGTACTGATCAAAGCAGTTTTTAGCCATTGGCTCAGCCCCAACAAAGTTCAGGTACTGATCAAAGTGTTTTCAGCCGTTGGCTCAGCCCCAACAAAGTTCGGATACAGCCTAAAATCCAATCTAGCCTTTGGTTCAACCCCAATGACGCTTCAACCGTCGACTCAACCCCCCTAAAAAATATAGAAAAGGATCCGTTGGCGGAAGCAAATATGATAATCCATCTCAAATGATGGAATCTGTTATACACATCCTCAAAGGGATCATTGAGGTAATGTCAATCATATCAGCCTCAATTAGAATCTACAAAGCTATCACAAAGAATGTCATACCCTGCATAAAATGACAAAATTAGTTCACGATAGCTTCCCAACAAACATCAATAGCTGTACAGAACAACGTTATCCCTAGCAAAGTAATAACGTAAGTAGCTAGCAGAAGCCCCATTCCATTCAAAGACGTCCAGACTTCAAAGCAGCGCTGGCACTTTTTATTTCCAGTTTCTACTAATCTTTATCTTGTCCATTCCATTATATTGCATGGACATGATAAAGAGGGGCATCTGTAGACGCTCAAAATTTTTCTTGCCCCAATACTAACACTGTAGGAGGGCAAAACTGTCAATCAACTCAAATCCGGCCACCAATGCCGGTCCTTCAATTCAAATCCGACCACCAATCTTGGTAAACTCAAATCCAACCACCAATGTTGGTATACCTAAATCCAATATCCAATCGAACTATCAAACCAGCTCCGATCTCCAATCGGATCGTTAATCCAAATTCGATCTCCAATCGGACCGTCTATCCCGCTCCGATCTCTAATCGGACCATCTATCCAGTTCCAATCTTTAATAGGACAGTCAATCCAGCTCCGATCTCTAATCGGACCATCAATCTAGTCCTGATCTCCAATTAGACCATCAATCCAGCTCCGATCTCCAATTGTACCATCAATCTAGCTTCGATCTCCAATCGGACCGTCAATCCACCTCCGATCTCCAATCGGACCGTCAATCCACCTCCGATCTCTAATCGGACCGTCAAGCCAGCTCCGATTTCCAATCGGACCATCAGATCAATCCCGATCTCCAATCGGGCCGTCAGTTCAAATCCCGATCTCAAATATCAGGTCTTCAAATCAGCCTCGGCAACAACCCGATAGGTCAATTCAGCCCCGGCAGCAACCTGGGAGGTTCTGATCAACCCCGGTTTCAACCCGGGAAGTCCATTCAACCCCGGCATCAACCCAGGAGGTACAGGTCAACCTCGACATCAATCGAGGACATGGAAAGTCATCCCTGGTTTCAACCAGGGAAATACAGATCATCCCCAGCGTCAATCCGGGAAGTGTAGTTCAGCCCCAGAGACAACCCTGGGAAACCAGATTAATCAAGGACCACTCTGGGAGGGGTAAAATGGTCATTTTATCAAACTTCAGTTGATTCGATCAAACTCAACCCGAATTGATGCCATCGAAGTTAGAATAAACCATAACAACGATCCCGAGTGCCAACGACGCAATATAATTCAACGGATAAACTGTGGGGAATCGAAGACCTGGTTATGAACCTGCCTTCTTGGATCCAGAAAATATTTTATCCCATGTCATTGCAACATTCTCTGGCGAGAGCTTTTTGAAAAGGTATCGCACGCCTCAAACGGACGCTCCGATCAAAAGTTAGAAAGTTTTGACTTTGACTGCGCGTTGTCCGGAGTGCACGTACTAAGAGACGACGGAACCTAGCACCGTGGGCCCCACCAGGGGAACCACACCTCTACCTACGGCTGCCCTAGGTAGAGCTGCGGCTCTTCCCTCTATAAATAGAGGGGCACCCCCCTCTTATTTTCATAAGCAAGAAACGCAGCGAAGCTCTGCCAGTTCAAATTCTCGACTTTTACACCTCTTCCAAACCCAAATATTTTCACTCTAACACGTAGATATACCTATATACTACCACATAACAGAAAATAACCGGTAGATTTGGATGTATAGAGCCTACAATTTGGCGAAATCCCGTATTGCAGTCCATTATAAGTATTTTTACGATCAGGAAGTCAATACTACTACTTTGCACTGTTTTCCACTTGCACACGAAGTTTTATCTTCTAAATATGCCCGGAACTTAGTTCTATGGCCGTTTTCGTCAAAATTTGGTATATTTTTGTACATAAACTCAAATTTTTGCATTTTTATAACTCGGATTGACGATCCGTTAGCTCCAGCAGCTTCAATGCACTAGCACACACGTTCTGGCAACTTTGTTGGACTGGGTTATCTTCCCAATCCGAGTTTGGCCCTTTTTTGTATATATTTCACTGTATATATACTAACATTTCAATTCTGTCAAGCCCGGATGTCAAATTCGAGGTAGTTTACCTCTTTTATATATATTTACGCATATATAAGCGATTTTCACCATCACTGGTTCTCACACCAGTCTTGGTTGACTATATTTCTGTCAATATATATATATATATATATATATCAATTCAGTCCGAGCACAGGCGTGAAAATCCATCGCCCTTTTTACTGTTTTTGCACTCTTCACCATACTGGGTGCTCTTCCCGGTCACTGGTTGACTACTTTTCAGCAAATTTATATTTTTGTCAATATATATATATATATATATATATATATATTTATATATTTTCAGTCCGGCCTGGATTACTTCGTGGCCATTTTACTACTTTTGCACATTTCGCCATACTGGGGTGCTCTCCCCAGTCACTGGTTGACTACTTTTATGTCAATTTTAATTCCAGTACGGACACCGACGTGAAAACCCATTGTCATTTTTACTGCATTCTATATATATATACATATTTCATTCCTGTCACAGCCTGGATTATTTCATGGCTATTTACATTTTTTTATAAATAAATAAATATATATATATATATATATATATATTTCAATTCTAATCCGGGCTTGCGAGTGAAAACCCATCGCCCTTTTACAGTTTTGTATATATATAATTATATATATTGCTTTACTCAATTTATTCAACTGCTGTATTTAACATTCATTTGTATATGAATCTGCACTGACATATCTGCGGGTAGACTAGATTTATTTAAATCTCGTCAATTCTAGTTTCAAACGGTTCAAAACCTCCAGACTGAACCGGGAAGCTAGAATGGCTGAGATTTCTTTAAATCTAGCTTTCTTTCTAGTTTCAGCTTGAAAAGCTAACTCGCGTTCCTTAGATCGCTATCTAGTGGGAACGAGGCGCTTTTGTCACGCGCAGCGAGGATTTATTGATGAATCCTTGGTTCCATTGCGACGTGAGGATGTATATATATCTGTTTCTGTATAAATTTGAACTATGCAGGTTTGGGCTACTCATATGTGAGCCTAGGAATCGTGGGATTCATGATCAAATCGATCGGAATCTGATTCCCATGATGGACAAACTCCGATTTACAAATGTACCCTGCCAATTTTTCTATAGAAATGTATATGTAAAAAGACCTTAAAATGGTTATCCGGATTTAAGATCTCAATCTAGTGAAAATATGGATTGTCGTGTCAGCGTCCCACCGATGGTTTTCATACCCATGAGGAGACTGACACTTGTCTATTTCTGTGGTCGAGGATGCTTCGCAGCCCGGTAAATCACCATTCACATGCAGCCTTAAGGCTATACAGATAAATTGGAAGTATCAAAAGGCTTCAATTTCTATGCTAGCGTAAAGGTTTGATAAACCAGCTTTTAAAACATCATTTTCAATTCAAATCAAAAGAAAAGCTTTTCAAGAAAATCAAATTAAATGCTTTTGCAAAGCAAATCAAAAATTGATTTTCAAATCAAAATTCAAACCCTTCGTATATAGGTTCAACGAAGCAAAGCACTACTTTCAATCAATCAAATCAATAGGCCCAATTTTCAAACAGTATTCACTCACGCATTCTAGTTTTTAAAGGAAAATATTGAAAAGATGTGGTGCTGTGTTTACACGGGATTCGTGGGGTACCTAACACCTTCCCCACACTTAACCAAGACCCGAATTCAAAACTCCGATTTCAAAGATCAAGTTTAGACAGTGTCCAGCAATTGGGCCTCTTTTTAAATCAAACTCGGTTGAGTTGGTACAACTATTTTCAAATCTACCAACTGGAGACTCTGTTAAATCAAATCAAATAGTCGACATAAATACATGTTGGCCTCTTTCCTAAAAAATCCTTCAAAATCTTTTTCCAAAAGAAAAAGAATAAGGGTAGAGAGAACTTAAAAAGATCGATTTGAGGAAAACCGGGTTAAGAACCGACCCGCGGGATTCTTAAATTTTCCAACGTCAACATCCTGTATTGATCAATACTATCTGTTTGAACGATAAATGCGTTCACTCTGTTCGCCTTGGGCACAAAAATAATTTTCCCATTACGGGTTGTTCATACTCACTCTGGAGTCCTCACTAAACAATTTAGTTGGACGACCTTATCATAAACAATACTATTCAACAGTACCATTCAAAACTATGTCTAGCCGAGTTAATTAGCTTAGACAATCTTTAAACCATAAATACATACCGAAGTTTAATAGTATGTAACAGGATTTGTCATATCAAAGAATTTTAAGTTCAAGAGTTCTTGCTTGAATACAACAGTTTATACAAGTGGGGACACTTGTATAATAAAAGACAATAATGAGATATAAATAAACGAATGAAATAAAATTTCACAATATAAGAATAATTTCATGAACGAATCATGGATATCATTATGGATATGAATAATTTACAATAATTATTCATGAACATGCTTTTAGCTTACTGGGATCCATCGCATAAAATAAATGCAAGGAGTATAGATACTTGATCAGTAAGAAATTGAGTAAAGAAACTTGCACAATGAAAAAGAATAGTTCAGATACTTGCCTTGATAGTTTATTACTGCTACGTAGTATAGCTTACGCTTTTATCTTTAATATGAAGTCCTATCATCAATAGCAATTATTCTTTTAATTAGAATAATACAACTTAACACATAATACTGCTTAAACATGTTGTCACATACTTATATCAGTCATTAAAATACATAAGAACATATACCTAGTCAAACTAGGTCGATTTGATTTGAGTTCGGTATCCCGATTGCATTATCGGATAATTAACTAATTTATTTTTAATGAAACTTTGTTCAAGAACTTAAATATTATATTAGATAATTTAATTATCATTTATAATATTTTTTCCAAACATTAAAATCATTTATAATGATTTTTCAAACACTTGTATCATTTTTAATGATTTAATTACTAAATAATTTTATTATCATTAATATTTAAATATTAATGTTATTCATATCAAAATATTAAAAGTTATTTATTATAACTCAAAAAAAATTTTAAAATATTTATTTCATCTTTAAATGATTTATAAAACATTAAAATCATTTTTAAATATTTTATTTAATATAATTATTAAATAAATGTATTATCATTAATATTAAAATATTAATAAAATTCTTATCAAAATATTATAAGTTATTTATTATAACTTAAAATACTTTTTAAAACTTTAATATCATTTTAAATGATTTTTTTTACAATATTAAAACTATTTTTAACTAATTTATTTAATATAATTATTAAATAAATTTATTATCATTAAACTATTAATAAAATTTAACTCAAAATATTAAAAGTCATTTATTATAACTTAAAATATTTTTTAATACTTTAATATCATTTAAAATGATTTTTAGTATATTAAAATCATTTTTAACTAATTTATTTAATATAATTATTAAATAAATTAAATATTATTACTATTTAATTAAATTAAAATATTAATGAAATTTATGTCAAAATATTAAAAATTAATTTTTATAACTTAAAATTATTTTATGACTTTTTAATAATTAATTTCTATTTATTTTAATTAATATAATTATTTTTCAAAAATCAGTCCGTTGTTCAAGGGCTATCGAGACGGGAAGTGTCGCTATAGGTGTTCTTGAGCAACTTAAGAACCGTCCGGTAAATGCCAAGGGTCCTAGTTTGACCGAATTTTAATGACAATCTATTCGGCTTCTGGGCAGTCACTTGTGATGAAGTTGTAGTGTTAGTGTAGTACTATACTCTTATGGTCATAGCACTGCCTAACAACATCTACACAAAATTCAGTGGTCGGTCAAATCAACATACCAAGACTGTTCTTTATTTCTGGGTTACCCAGAAATGAAGAAGTCAATGTCGGTCAACGCCTTTAATAGCCTTATATCAAGCAGCCTGATCATGGTTTAGGTGTGTTAGACGTCGGGCCTTGTAGTATAACTACCAAGGTATATGGATTGAGCACTTACAGGGTCTATATACCAACCACCAGCAAAATCTATGCCTTAGAAAATCCTGTCAGACGCTGCCTGAGAAATTCTGGGTTACCCAGAATTCCCAGATTAGCGAGCAGCCTAGTTTGACCTCCTATATTTTTCGGTCGGTTAATCGTTAAGGCTTCACAGTGTTCTGGACTTGTAGTCCTCATATCAGAGTACAATCTAAACAATATTTAACATCCAAACAGTCTGACAGGAGAGAGATCTAAGCGGTCAAACTCGCTGTCAGAATGCGTTCTTCAGTTTTTTGGGTAACCCAGAAAACTGATTTTCGTATTCGGTCAACGCAGTTTGACTGGCTATATCTTACGATCTAAACATGATTTAAGCATGATTCCACTTGTAGTATACTAACATAATGGCATAGAACACATACAAATACTTAAACACAACATATCATGAACTGGGTGATAATTATGGCCCCCGACTTTGGCCTGTAAAAGCCAAAATTAGGGTTCATGCAGCTTTCAAAAATTCTTATTTTCGTGCATCTAGATGTTATGGAAATGTTATTTCTCAACCCAGATCACTAAATCACATAACATATAACATATTTAAACACTTAATCATAAAATCTAACGAAGAATTAAAAATCTAGCATTAGGGTTTGAGTTTTATACATTTCTTGACTAATTCTTTAATTTATAATTTCTGATTCTGATCATTGTAAGGCTTGAGAATGTTTATGGCTTTTTAGAGACTGATGTTGAGAGTATATTAAGTAGGTTTAGAGAGAGAGAAAGGAAAAGCTTGATTTGTGGGTAAAAATAAAATGAAATGTAAGTTTCCTTTTCTTTCTTTTACAAATCAAATCTTTAAGTGCAATGTATTAGATCTGGCTAGGTGTCACAAATTCAGCTGATAGAGGAGATTTGAGCATATGTGCAATATCTTAGCATTGATGAGGCAATATCTTGGCAAGATTTGCAAGTTAACTAATAAAAATAAATCCAAAAATGCTAATTTAGGAAACTAACAAATATTTTTAAGGGCATTCTTGTCCATGGTACTTGAATCTAGGGTTAATCAATGGATTTTAACCCTTAAGGTTTCCCAAATAATTTCTAGGGTTTGAAAGATTAAGTTTAAGGTTTCATAAAAATTTAATTAGAACACACTAATTAAAAATTAGGGTTTTCAATAGAAAATTAGGGTTTTATAAAAATTAGGGTTTCTTGATATTATTAGGGTTCTCAAATTATGAATTAGGATTTCCTAATAATTATCCGTAATCACATAATATACACACTTTCATTTAAATACAAACATAATCAATTATTATGTTTAATATTTAAATAAAATAAATAATTAAATTCTTAACATATATTCATATATTATGTTAATAACCATAATTATAATTAAAATCTATAATCATAAATCGTATTAATATACTTACATATATTTGAATACAAATATAGTTAATAATCATATTTAATATTCAACTTCCTTTAGAAAATAATTTCTTATTATTCATAACATAAATATACTTCCTTTTAAATACAATTATACAATAATTGTATAAATAATGAAATTCCATAACATAGATCAAAAATTAGGGTTTTGATCTATAATCACACTTTACCATATATACCATTCTTAATTAAGTTAAAATAATTAACTTAACTAATCTTGATAAATTCATATAATAAAATAATAATTATTATAATTCTAAGAATTACTTCATATATTATTTAAATAATACATTAATCATATTTTCATGGAAATTAATTAATGAAATATTTTTACTATCTAAATTAATTTATTATAAGAATATAATTTATAATAATTAACAATTCTTTTTTCAAAAAAAATTATTTGAAAGCATTCATGCAATAAATAAATATATATTTATCACATATATATATATATGCTTTAACTAGCACATATTCCCCCATATTATTTTGATAGAAATAATATTAAATAAAAAATAATAATTATACACAATTTTTTTTATTTAATTATATCAAAAATCTTGGATTATTACATTCACCGTCCTTATAAGGATTCCGTCCCCGGAATCACCGCTTCAAAACTTATACACACAAGGGTAAATAATATATGCATTCATTGCAAGTAGATCTCGATCTGATTCGATCGAACTGATCTTTAACTATTCAGCATAATGCTTATCTATCTTATTAAACGGAATCTGATTTCTAATAGAACTCAAATTCCTCCTTCAAAATTTTTTAATAAAAGAATTTATTATTAATAAAAAATACCATAAATAAGAAAATAAAATTTATTCGAATAATACCTGGAATTCCATCCCCTGCTGCTACCGTATCTTGAACCGTCATATTGAAGGCCCTCGCAGTTGGCTTGCTTGTCGAAGTTGGATAAGTGATTGCCAGCTTTCCACTGCTTTTTTCAGCATTCGCATTTCCTCCATCGGCGTTTCTTTTCGGACAATCCTTTGCCATATGATTAGTTGATCCGAAGATGAAACAACCACTATTCTTTCTTGGATTTGGGCAATTAGGAGAGATGTGTTATGACGCCCCCAAAATAGGTCCAAACAACCCAACCTATTCTGAGTCGCCAAACACATAGTATAGAATCCAAATACAATTTTTTATATCAAAAGGTCGTGAGCAGGACGACCATACATGCTGTGAGTGTCAATACAAATCGTATATAATACGAAATATAAACACTCAAATTCAGTCCTCAATAGTTACAATTATTTTTACACTATTATACAAAAATAGTGAGGACTACTACTGCTCTTAACTCTGCCCATCACTCTGTTCCCCGATTAGTACCTGCAACATTCTCATTTCCTGAAAAGGACAATATAATAAAAGGATGAGCTCAACTAGCCCAGTAAAGAATATTATGATTAAGATAATAAAGAACAATTTATCGTTAGTCTTCAACAAATCAAATAAAATATTATGGACAACTAATTTTAGATCAACAACTGCAGCGGAAGTAACAATGTATCAGAAGAGTTAAGTAGAAAATAATGTCTACTATTTTCTATGATTTAAAAGTCCATAATTAATATTTTATTCCTGTAACATCAATAAATATATATCTTGAATCAAATATTCATCTTTGCACTACAGGCCAAAGATATTTATTTGTATCACCAGTTGGTCATGTTCATCTCAACACCTGTCCATCTTTGCACTACGGGCCAAAAATATTCATCAGGTAATCATTCATATTTGCACTACATGCCAAAGATATTCATCAAATAATCATCCATCCTTGCATTACAGATCAAAGATATTCTTTTATATCACCATTTAAGACTGAAGATGATGAAAAATATTTCAAACAAAGAATCCAGTGAGATAAAGGACAAAAATTAGGGATTCGTAATTTAGTTTATCCAAGTTCAAGAATACTCCATAATAATTAATTGTGGAGTAAAATTCAAGAATGAAGATCAAAACTTAGATCCAATCAAAGATAGGAACCAGAATAGCCAACTTGGACAAAGAAAAGAAATTTTAATTTTTCTGTGAATAGTACCGTATTCATGAATAGTGCCATATACATTAATAGTAACCCCGACATGAAAAGTTAAAAATTTCACAACAAAATTCATATCAATATTAATTCGGTATAATGATATTAAAAGAAATAACATCATTTTTGAAAAAAATAACATCCTTTACCTCAAAAGAACAGTACTTTTGACTGGAATATCGGATATAATACTGAAAAAAACTTGCACTGAATAGCAACACTCAAAGTATCGAAATACTCACAAAAATACGCTCGATATTATAGAGAAAGAAACTTATGATTCTGGTGTGATTTTCAATTCTAAACTAAGCACCCTATTTATAGAAAAATACTTAGAACGCCAAAGTAGAAAATTTAATAAAATAATAATATTTTTAAAAACTTTTCCTACGCACACCACATCACCCTCATCATCACACACAAGTGGGTCCCACCCATATTAAAAAAGTTTTTTGTGAAAAAAATATTTATAACCCCAAAAATTAATTATTCCGGAACTTCAATAATTTATAATAAATAGCTCTTTTATCAGAAAAATATGAATCTTATGTTCATTCCATATAAAATTTAATTCTCTACAACTTTGTAGAAGAAAGTTTTTCCAAATTCCGAACGAAAAATGACCGAAATTCACATACGGATAATTTTTCACACCTCCATTTCGACAAAATACTGATAAAACACATCATCACTAATTCCTTCATTTATATCCACATAAAATAAATATTTCCTTATCATATAAATCAATAATTAATTATTCACAAATAATATTACAGAACTATAATATTGACAACCAAGTCGTTCCTAGGAAAGAGGGGGCTTTCCGATAAGGATTTCTCCTTACTGGCGCGCAATTAGGTGACCAAACCCCTTTCCTAGACAGAACATCCTTAGACATTGCCAATAATGCTATCTAATAATATTATTCAAATAATATGAATTATTGATCTGATAATGGAAAATACTGTGCAGTGACAATTATTGAATTAACAATAATATAAAAATATTGTACAATACCGTGTGCTACTGTGCAACAACGCGTATTACTTTACTTTACCCACCGAATATTCCAACAGTGTTAACGGTAACAACTACGCCATTATTATTAAAAAAAATCATTCGTGTTATTTTTTTTATCCGACAGATTTTCGTTATGGGGCCCACAATTGGCTGCGCCGTCGTACGAATTTTCCCCGACAGCAAGAATATTCCACGACCAAACGAATATTCTCCGACAACAATGAATATTTTATAACCACTTGCTTATTTAAAATATTTGCGCATTTTATCCCTAACTTACCACATTAATAAAATCAACCCCTTACTAGATCAAAATAATAAATAGAGGAAATTCAATTTTAATCATAAAAGTTGAGGTCTTACATGTGTCCCTTCTGCCCGTACTTATAGCACACAAACTTTCCTTTAAGACACTCACCTGAGTGATTCTACCCGCAATTTCCACACGGTTCAACCTTTTTCCTTATTCCCCCTTGACTATTACCAGTACTTCCAGAATTTGTCCACTTTCTTTTCCCACTTGCACTTCCACTGTTTCCTTCCACCTTAACTTTTCCTTCAACCTTACCCTTATTCTTCTTTTCCTTGTTATAGAGGCTCATGGCCTCACTTCCTCCTTCGAAAATATTTTCTTGTTTTAATTCCAGAAACTTAACCTCCATCTTGTCCTGCATACTAGACGAGAAATAATTCTCGAAGAACAGTTCCTTAAACCTTGTCCATGTCACCACTTCTGATCTAGCTCAAGTTTGATTAGTCTCCCACCAAAAGTTCGCTTCCCTTTTCAACATGTATATAGCAAAAGCTATCTTTTGTTCCTCCGCTACCCTAGCAATAACAAACGCTTTTTATATTTCCTTTACCCAAGTTTGGACTTCTATAGGGTCAGTCGTTCCTTTGAATTCAGGTGGTCCTACTGCCTTGAAGTCTTTGAAGTTCGCTAATTTATTATTTGGCCGATTTCTGGCAACTGGTGCTCTATTTTGCATGGCGTGTGCCAACATATTCGCAAGGTTCTGTATCAGGTTTGCTTGACCTTCTGCGTTACTAACAGATTCTTCTGCCCTTTGGTTTCAGTTTCGTCTTCTTGGCGGCATTATCTGTTTAAACAAAACTTTAAAATTATTATCTTATCATTCATATACCATTATTAATGGTATCATAAAAGATAGAATATAAAATTCTAAATTTAGACCAATTCAGATTGCTGGATTCTCAAATTCAGCTTGCCGAATTAACAAATTGTCATTTAATCAACATACTATCTTAACATATAATCATATCATAACATTTATATTCGTATTCTTTTAAACTATACAAAGTACTTTTCATTACATAGCACAGTCTGCCATAATCACTTATTATCCCTTAGTGGTAACAAAAGTCGGGATTCATCATGATACTTATGCAAAAGTAATACATTTCACACCTATACATACCATATCACAATCTATACATAATCCTATTTTACTTATTCTATTCATTTCCTACGCCTTTCCTAAATCCTGAACAAGCCTTTGCCTGATGACCTATCAACCCACATACAAAACATACGCATTGCTTCGGATCAGGGCAATGAGATGATATATGTCCTTCACGTCCAAAACTATAGCATACATTCTATCCTTTCATACATACGCCTTCATGTTTTCGATTACAGTTTGCACACGTTCCTACTTTCTTGAAGTTCCCTTGATTAAAATCAAAATTTCTAAATCATAGTCATTCATTTTTCTTTTCCCTTTCTGGCTTGGAGTTGCACACGATTTGCTGCATTTAGCTCCCATATGTTCAATTTGAACATTCAACTTATCTTGTTCTTCCATTGTTTCAATTAACGCTTTTTGCAATTGACTATTTAGTAGCCTTTTCATTTTCAACAACATTTCCAAACATAACAATTTATTCTTTAGATTCTGCACTCTCGTTGATGCTTGGCCAGCTCCAACTTCAGTGTCTGAATCACTATCTGTCAATAATACCGTTTCTTGTTCTGGTTCTATGTTTTCCAAAATGATAACTTCATCTTGGTTGCTTTCAGGTGGAGTGATTTTCTCCTTCTTTATGACATGAGAGTCTTCTAATCCTTTCCTTCCTGACATCTATACACAAATTATCCTGATTAACACATAATATATACACATAACAAATAATAGTTTATATAAGTTACATTTATTTTATTTTATGATGAATTTCCTTAATTCATTTCCTTTAAACTCTATTTGAGTTATTTATTTTTTTAACGCTTCTATCTAGCTTAAGGTTATAGCGTAAGGTATCCCCCACCTAAGGTTTTTAACCTATAGCTCTGATACCAACCTGTGACGCCCCCAAATTCGAATACTTGAAACTCGAACTTGGTGCTACACGATATCATTTCTTTAAGCGGAATAATATAAATAACAAACTTAATATACATATCAGAGTTGTTTAATCCCAGGTACACAACCTTTAAAACATTTTATTACATGATAGATACTAAATATTATCGTCTTCATAAAGTCTAACTATTACACAAGATACCATAAAACTTATTCTGTCAGCTTTCCCCTCCTTTGTCATTGTCAGAACCTTTAGGTCGATCACGCTTAGCTGAAATATTTAATTTTAAAGCAAGAATAAGCATTCAATTGCCCAGCAAGTAATAGCAGTTAATAAACTTTAGTTGAAAGAAGTAAAAGTAAATGTTTTCTTTGAGGTATACTTTTACAACTAATCAATAGTTGTGAAGTCTTTCAAAACATATCTTAATAACATATCAAATCGTTTAAAATTTTGAAACGACGTAGTGACTATAAATGCTGAGCGGTCAATGGACCATGAACTTTTATTTTTCATTTTTAAAAAGGTTTAAACAGAAATTCATCTGCAAACCGCTCTGGTCTTACGGACATGTACGATGATCAGCCCCGATATTTTCTATATTGATCAATACTATCTGTTTGAACAATAAATGCATTCACTCTGTTCGCCTTGGGCACAAAAACAATTTTCCCATTATAGGTTGTTCATACTCTGTCTAGAGTCCTCACTAAACAATTTAGTTGGACGACCTTATCATAAACAATACTATTCAACAGTGCCATTTAAACTATGTCTAGCCTTTAAACCATAAATACATACCGAAGTTTAATAGTATGTAACAGGATTTGTCATATCAAAGAAATTTCAAGTTCAAGAGTTCTTGCTTGAATACAACAGTTTATACAAGTGGGGACACTTGTATAATAAAAGAAAATAATGAGATCTTAATAAACGAATGAAATAAAATTCCACAATATAAGAATAATTTCATGAACGAATCATGGATATCATTATGGATATGAATAATTTACAATAATTATTCATGAACATTCTTTTAGCTTACTGGGATCCATTGCATAAAATAAATGCAAAGAGTATAGATACTTGATCAATAAGAAATTGAGTAAAGAAACTTGCACAATGAAAGAGAATAGTTCAGATACTTACCTTGATAGCTGATTACTGTTACGTAGTATAGCTTACGCTTTTATCTTTAATATGAAGTTCTATCATCAATACATTTATTCTTTTAATTAGAATAATACAACTTAACACATAATACTGCTTAAACATGTTGTCACATACTTATAGCAGTCATTAAAACACATAAGAACGTATACCTAGTCAAACTATGTCGATTTGGTTTGAGTTCGGTATTGTTTCGGTATCCCAATTGCATTATCGGATAATTAATAATTTATTTTTAATGAAACTTTGTTCAAGAACTTAAATATTTTATTAGATAATTTAATTATCATTTATAATATTTTTCCAAACATTAAAATCATTTATAATGATTTTTCAAACAGTTGTATCATTTTTAATGATTTAATTGCTAAATAATTTTATTATCATTAATATTTAAATATTAATGTTATTCATACCAAAATATTAAAAGTTATTTATTATAACTCAAAAAAAAAATTAAAATATTTATTTCACCTTTAAATGATTTATAAAATATTAAAATGATTTTTAAATAATTTATTTAATATAATTATTAAATAAATGTATTGTCATTAATATTAAAATATTAATAAAATTCTTATCAAAATATTATAAGTTATTTATTATAACTTAAAATACTTTTTAAAACTTTAATATTATTTTTAAATAATTTTTTTAAAATATTAAAACCATTTTTAACTAATTTATTTAATATAATTATTAAATAAATTTATTATCATTAAATTATTAATGAAATTTAACTCAAAATATTAAAAGTCATTTATTATAACTTAAAATATTTTTTAATACTTTAATATCATTTAAAATGATTTTTAGTATATTAAAATCATTTTTAACTAATTTATTTAATATAATTATTAAATAAATTAAATATCATTACTATTTAATTAAATTAAAATATTAATGAAATTTATGTCAAAATATTAAAAGTTAATTTTTATAACTTAAAATAATTTATAAAATAATTTAATGAATTTTTAATAATTAATTTCTATGTTTTTAATTATATAATTATTTTTCAAAAATTAGTCCGTCGTTAAAGGGCTATCGCGATGGGAAGTGTCGTTATAGGTGTTCTTAAGCAACTCAAGAACAGTCCGGTCAATGCTAGTTTGACCGGATTTGTCTGACAATCTGTTCGTTTTCTAGGCAGTCACTTGTGATGAAGTTGTAGTGTTAGTGTAGTACTGCACTCTTATGGTCATAGCACTGCCTAACAACATCTACACAAAATTCAGTGGCCGGTCAAACCAACATACCAAGACTGTTCTTCATTTCTGGGTTACCTAGAAATGAAGAAGTTAATGTCGCTCAGCGCCTTTAATGGCCTTATATCAAGCAGCCTAATCATGGTTTAGGTGTGTTAGACGTCGGGCCTTGTAGTATAATTACCAAGGTATATGTATACCAACCACCAGCAAGATCTATGGCTTAGAAAATCCTGTCAGACGCTACTAGAGAAATTCTGGGTTACCCAGAATTCCCAGATTAGCGAGCAGCCTAGTTTGACCTCCTATATTTTCCGGTCAGTTAATCGTTAAGGCTTCACAGTGCTCTGAACTTGTAGTCCTCATGTCAGAGTACAATCTAAACAACATATAACATCCAAACAGTCTGACAGGAGAGAGATCTAAGCGGTCAAACTCGCTGTCAGAATGCGTTCTTCAGTTTTCTGGGTTACCTAGAAAATTAATTTTCGTGTTCGATCAGCGCAGTTTTCCTG
Organism: Panax stipuleanatus; assembly: GCA_020205555.1. Lineage (NCBI taxonomy): Eukaryota > Viridiplantae > Streptophyta > Magnoliopsida > Apiales > Araliaceae > Panax > Panax stipuleanatus. Next base: position 20,565,213 of record CM035120.1, read on the forward strand.
GCTATATCTTACGATCATGATTTAAGCATGATTCCACTTGCAGTATACTAACATAATGGCATAGAACACATACAAACACTTAAACACAATATATCATGAACAGGGTGATAATTATGGCCCCTCTACTTTGGCATGTCAGAGCCAAAATTAGGGTTCATCCAATTTTCAAAAATTCTTATTTTCGTGCATCTAGATGTTATGAAAATATTATTTCTCAACCCAGATAACTAAACCACATAACAAATAACATATTTAAACATTTAATCATAAAATCTAACGAAGAATTAAAGATCTAGCATTAGGGTTTGGGTTTTATACCTTTCTTGACTAATTCTTTGATTTCTAATTTCTGATTGTGATCTTGTAAGGCTTGAGAAGGTTTATGGCTTTTTAGAGACTGATGTTGAGAGTATATTTCGTAGGTTTAGAGAGAGAGAAAGGAAAAGCTTGACTTGTGGGTAAAAATAAAATAAAATGTAATTTTTCTTTTCTTTCTTGTACAAATCAAATCTTTAAGTGCAATGTATTAGATCTGGCTAGGTGTCACAAATTCGGCTGATAGAGGAGATTTGAGCATGTGTGCAATATCTTAGCATTGATGAGGTAATATCTTAGTAATATTTGCAAGTTAACTAATAAAAATAAATCCAAAAATGCTAATTTAGGAAACTAACAAATATTTTTAATGGCATTCTTGTCCATGATACTTGAATCTAGGGCTTAATCAATAAATTTTAACCCTTAAGGTTTCCCAATTAATTTTTAGGGTTTGAAAAATTAAGTTTAAGGTTTCATAAAAATTTAATTAAAACACACTAATTAAAAATTAGGATTTTTAATAGAAAATTAGGGTTTTTATAAAAATTAGGTTTTTTTTATAGTATTAGGGTTCTCAAATTATGAATTAGGGTTGCTTAATAATTATCCGTAATCACATAATATACACACTTTCATTTAAATACAAACATAATTAATTATTATGTTTAATATTTAAATAAAATAAATAATTAAATTCTTAACATATATTCATATAATTATGCAATAATCATAATTATAATTAAAATCTATAATCATAAATCGTATTAATATACTTACATATATTAGAATACAAATATGGTTAATAATCATATTTAATATTCAACTTCCTTAAGAAAATAATTTCTTATTATTCATAACATAAATATGCTTTCTTTTAAATACAATTATACAATAATTGTATAAATCATGAAATTTCATAACATAGATCAAAAATTAGGGTTTTGATCTATAGTCACACTTTATCTTATATACCATTCTTAATTAAGTTAAAATAATTAACTTAACTAATCTTGATAAATTCATATAATAAAATAATAATTATTATAATTCTAAGTATCATTTCATATATTATTTAAACAATACATTAATCATATTTTTATGGAAATTAAATAATGAAATATTTTTACTATCAAAATTAATTTATTATAAGAATATAATTGTAATAATTAACAATTCGTTTTTCAAAAAAATTTATTTGAAATCATTTATGCAATAAATAAATATATATTTATCACATATATACATATGCTTTAACTGGCACATATTCCCCCATATTATTTTGCTAGAAATAATATTAAATAATTAAAAAAAAATTTATACGCAAAATTTCTTATTTAATTATATCAAAAATCTTGGGTTATTACATTCACCCTCCCTTATAAGGATTCATCCCCAGAATCACCGTTTTAAAACTTATACACACAAGGGTAAATAATATACGCATTCATTGCAAGTAGATATCGATCTGATTCGATTGAACTGCTCTTTAACTATTCAGCATAAAGCTTATTTATCTTATTAAACGGAATCTGATTTCTAATAGAACTCAAATTCCTCCTTCAAAATTTCTTAATAAAACGATTTATTATTAATAAGAAAGCCATAAATAAGAAAATAAAATTTATTCGAATAATACCTAGAATTCCATCCCCGGCTGCTACCGTATCTTGAACCGTCATACTGAAGGTCCTCGCAGTTGGCTTGCTTGTCGGAGTAGGATAAGTGATTGCCAGCTTTCCACTGCTTTTTCCAGCATTCGCATTTCTCCCATCGGCGTTTCTTTTTGGACAATCCTTTGCCATATAATTAGTTGATTCGCAGATGAAACAATCACTATTCTTTCTTGGATTGGGGCAATTAGGAGAGATGTGTCTCTCCTTCCCGCACTTGTAGCACACAAACTTTCCTTTAAGACACTCACTTGAGTGATTCTTCCCGTAATTTCCACACGGTAAAACCTTTTTCCTTATTCCCCCTTGACTATTACCAGTACTTCCAAAATTTGTCCACTTTCTTTTCCCACTTGCACTTCCACTGTTTCCTTCCACCTTAACTTTTTCTTCAACCTTATCGTTATTCTTGTTTTCCTTGTTATAGAGGCTCATGGTCTCATTTCCTCCTTCGGCAATGATAGCCTTTTCCATTAGCGATCCAAACGAGTTAATCTGCAGCACTGCAACCTTGTTGTAGATCCAGGGTTTTAGGCCATGTTCGAACCTTCGTGCCTTTCTTGCCTCCGTATTCACTTGTTGTGGAGCGAACCTAGCTAATTCGTTAAACTTTGCGGCGTATTCTTAGACGGTCATATTTTCTTGTTTCAATTCCAGAAATTTAACCTCCATCATGTCCTGCATACTAGACGAGAAGTAATTCTCGAAGAACAGTTCCTTAAACCTTGTCCATGTCACCACTTCTGATCCGACTCGAGTTTGATTAGCCTCCTACCAAAAGTTCGCTTCCCTTTTAACATGTAGGTAGCAAAAGCTGTCTTTTGTTCCTTCGCTACCCTAGCAATAACAAACTCTTTTTCTATTTCCTTTACCCAAGTTTGGGCTTCTATAGGGTCAGTCGTTCCTTTGAATTCAGGCGGTCCTATTGCCTCGAAGTCTTTGAAGTTCGCCAATTGATTATTTGGCCGATTTCTAGCTGCTGGTGCTCTATTTTGCATAGCTTGTGCCAACATATTCGCAAGGTTCTGTATCGGGTTTGCTTGACCTTCTGCGTTATTAACAAATTCTTCTGCCCTTTTGGTTTCAATTTCGTCTTCTTAGCGGCATTATCTGTTTAAACAAAACCTTAAAATTATTATCTTATCATTCATATACCATTATTAATGGTATCATAAAAGATAGAATATAAAATTCTAAATTTAGAGCAATTCAGGTTGCTGGATTCCCAAATTCAGCTTGCCGAATTAACAAATTGTCATTTAATCAACATACTATCTTAACATATAATCATGTCATAACATTTATATTCATATTCTTTTAAACTATACAAAGTACTTTTCATTACACAGCACAGTCTGCCATAATCACTTATTATCCCTTGTGGTAACAAAAGTCGGGATTCATCATGATACTTATGCAAAAGTAATACATTTCACGCCTATAAATACCATATCACATTCTATACATAATCCTATTTTACTTATTCTATTCATTTCCTACGCCTTCCCTAAATCCTGAACAAGCCTTTGCCTGATGACCTATCAACCCACATACAAAACATACGCATTGCTTCGGATCACGGCAATGAGATGATATATATCCTTCACGTCCACAATTATAGCATACATTCTGTCCTTTCATACATACGCCTTCATGTTTCCTATTACAGTTCGCACACGTTCCTACTTTCTTAAAGTTCCCTTGATTAAAATCAGAATTTCCTAAATCATAGTCATTCATTTTTCTTTTCCCTTTCTGGCTTGGAGCTGCACACGATTTGCTGCATTTAGCTCCCATCTGTTCAATTTGAACATTCAACTTATCTTGTTCTTCCATTGTTTCAATTAACGGTTTTTGCAATTGACTATTTAGTAGCCTTTCTATTTCCAACAACCTTTCCAAACATAACAATTTGTTTTTTAGATTCTGCACTTTCGTTGATGCTTGGCCAGCTCCAACTTTAGTGTCTGAATCACTATCTGTCAATAATACCATTTCTGGTTCTGGTTCTATGTTTTTCAAAATGATAACTTCATCTTGGTTGCTTTCAGGCAGAGTGATTTACTCCTTCTTTATGACATTAGAGTCTTCTAATCCTTTCCTTTCTGACATCTATACACAAATTATCCTGATTAACACATAATATATACACATAACAAATAATAGTTTATATAAGTTACATTTATTTTATTTTATGATGAATTTTCTTAATTCATCTCCTTTAAACTCTATTTGAGTTATTTGTTTTTTTTAACGCTTCTATCTAGCTTAAGGTTATAGTCTAAGGTATCCCCCACCTAAGGTTTCTAACCTATAGCTGTGATACCAACCTGTGACGCCCCCAAATCCGAATACTTGAAACTCGAACTTGGTGCTACACGATATCATTTCTTTGAGCGGAATAATATAAATAACAAACTTAATATACATATCAGAGTTGTCTAATCCTAGGTACACGACCTTTAAAACATTTCATTACATGATAAATACTAAATATTATCGTCTTCATAAAGTCTAACTATTACACAAGATACCATAGAACTTATTCTGTTAGCTTTCCCTTCCCTTTGTCCTTGTCAGAACCTTTAGGTCGATCACGCTTAGCTGAAATGTTTAATTTTAAAGCAAGAATGAGCATTCAATTGCCCAGCAAGTAATAGCAGTTAATAAGCTTTAGCTGAAAGAAGTAAATATTTTCTTTGAGGTATACTTTTACAACGAATCAATAGTTGTGAAGTCTTTCAAAACATATCTTAATAACATATCAAATCGTTTGAAACTGAAACGACGTAGTGACTATAAATGCTGAGCGGTCAATGGACCATGAACTTTTATTTTTCATTTTTAAAAAGGTTTAAACAGAAATTCATCTGCAAATCGCTCTGGTCTTACGGACATGTAGGGTGATTAGTCCCGATATGTCCTGTATTGATCAATACTATCTGTTTGAATGATAATGCGTTCACTCTGTTCGCCTTGGGCACAAAAATAATTTTTCCATTACGGGTTGTTCATACTCAGTCTGAAGTCCTCACTAAACAATTTAGTTGGACGACCTTATCATAAACAATACTATTCAACAGTACCATTCAAACTATGTCTAGCTGAGTTAATTAGCTTAGACAGTCTTTAAATCAAAAATACATACCGAAGTTTAATAGTATGTAACAGGATTTGTCATATCAAAGAATTTCAAGTTCAAGAGTTCTTACTTGAATACAACAGTTTATACAAGTGGGGACACTTATATAATAAAAGAAAATAATGAGATCTTAATAAACGAATAAAATAAAATTCCACAATATAAGAATAATTTCATGAACGAATCATGGATATCATTACGGATATGAATAATTTACAATAATTATTCATGAACATGCTTTTAGCTTACTAGGATCCATCGCATATAATAAATGCAAAGAGTATAGATACTTGATCAATAAGAAATTGAGTAAAGAAACTTGTACAATGAAAGAGAATAGTTCAGATACTTACCTTGATAGCTGATTATTGTTACGTAGTATAGCTTACGCTTTTATCTTTAATATGAAGTCCTATCATCAATAGAATTATTCTTTTAATTAGAATAATACAACTTAACACATAATACTGCTTAAACATGTTGTCACATACTTATATCAGTCATTAAAACACACAAGAACGTATACCTAGTCAAACTATGTCGATTTGGTTTGACTTCGGTATTGTTTCGGTATCCCGATTGTATTATCGGATAATTAACTAATTTATTTATAATGAAACTTTGTTCAAGAACTTAAATATTATATTAGATAATTTAATTATCATTTATAATATTTTTCCAAATATTAAAATCATTTATAATGATTTTTCAAACACTTGTATCATTTTTAATGATTTAATTGCTAAATAATTTCATTATCATTAATATTTAAATATTAATGTTATTCATATCAAAATATTAAAAGTTATTTATTATAACTCCAAATATTTTTTTAAAAAATATTTATTTCACCTTTAAATAATTTATAAAACATTAAAATCATTTTTAAATAATTTATTTAATATAATTATTAAATAAATGTATTATCATTAATATTAAAATATTAATAAAATTCTTATCAAAATATTATAAGTTATTTATTATAACTTAAAATACTTTTTAAATCATTAATATCATTTTTAAATGATTTTTTTAAAATATTAAAACTATTTTTAACTAATTTATTTAATATAATTTTTAAATAAATTTATTATCATTAAATAATTAATGAAATTTACCTCAAAATATTAAAAGTCATTTATTATAACATAAAATATTTTTTAATACTTTAATATCATTTAAAATGATTTTTAGTATATTAAAATCATTTTTAACTAATTTATATAATTATTAAATAAATTAAATATCATTACTATTTAATAAAATTTATTTCAAAATATTAAAAGTTAATTTTTATAACTTTAAATAATTTTTAAAATTATTTTATGAATTTTTAATAATTAATTTCTTTTTATTTCTATTTTTTTTAATTATTTTAATTAATATAATTATTTTTCAAAAATCAGTCCGTCGTTAAAGGGCCGCAATGGGAAGTGTCGCTATAGGTGTTCTTGAGCAACTCAAGAACAGTCCGGTCAATGCCAAGGGTCCTAGTTTGACCGGATTTTATTGACAATCTGTTCGATTTCTGGGCAGTCACTTGTGATGAAGTTGTAGTGTTAGTGTAGTACTACACTCTTATGGTCATAGTACTGCCTAACAACATCTACACAAAATTCAGTGGCCGGTCAAACCAACATACCAAGACTGTTCTTCATTTCTGGGTTACCCAGAAATGAAGAAGTCAATGTCGGTCAACGCCTTTAATGGCCTTATATCAAGCAGCCTGATCATGGTTTAGGTGTGTTAGATGTCGGGCCTTGTAGTATAACTACCAAGGTATATGGATTGAGCACTTACAAGGTCTATATACTAACCACCAGCAAGATCTATGCCTTAGAAAATCCTGTCAGACGCTGCCTGAGAAATTTTGGGTTACCCAGAATTCCCATATTAGCGAGCAGCCTAGTTTGACCTCCTATATTTTCCAGTCGGTTAATTATTAAGGCTTCACAGTGCGCTGGACTTGTAGTCCTCATGTCAGAGTACAATCTAAATAACATATAACATCCAAACAGTTTGACATGAGAGAGATCTAAGCGGTCAAACTCGCTGTCAGAATGCGTTCTTCGGTTTTCTGGGTTACCCAGAAAATTGATTTTTGTGTTCGGTCAACACAGTTTGACTGGCTATATCTTACGATCTAAACACGATTCAAGCATGATTCCACTTGCAGTATACTAACATAATGGCATAGAACACATACAAACACTTAAATACAACATATCATGAACATGGTGATAATTATGGCCCCCGACTTTGGCCTGTCAGAGCCAAAATTAGGGTTCATGCAGTTTTCAAAAATTCTTATTTTCGTGCATGTAGATATTATGGAAATGTTATTTCTCAACCCAGTTCAATAAATCACATAACATATAACATATTTAAACACTTAATCATAAAATCTAACGAAGAATTAAAGATCTAGCATTAGGGTTTGGGTTTTATACATTTCTTGACTAATTCTTTGATTTCTAATTTCTGATTCTGATCTTGTAAGGCTTGAGAAGGTTTATGGATTTTTAGAGACTGATGTTGAGAGTATATTTCGTAAGTTTAGAGAGAGAGAAAGGAAAAGCTTGACTTGTGGGTAAAAATAAAATGAAATGTAAGTTTCCTTTTCTTTCTTGTACAAATCAAATCTTTAAGTGCAATGTATTAAATCTGGCTAGGTGTCACAAATTCGGCTGATATAGGAGATTTGAGCATTTGTGCAATATCTTATCATTGATGAGGCAATATCTTGGCAAGATTTGCAAGTTAACTAATAAAAATAAATCCAAAAATGCTAATTTAGGAAACTAACAAATATTTTTAAAGGCATTCTGGTCCATGGCACTTGAATCTAGGATTTAATCAATAGATTTTAACCCTTAAGGTTTCCCAAATAATTTTTAGGGATTAAAAAATTAAGTTGAAGGTTTCATAAAAATTTAATTAGAACACACTAATTAAAAATTAGGGTTTTCAATAGAAAATTAGGGTTTTATAAAAATTAGGGTTTCTTGATATTATTAGGGTTCTCAAAATATGAATTAGGGTTTCCTAATAATTATTCGTAATCACATAATATACACACTTTCATTTAAATACAAACACAATCAATTATTATGTTTAATATTTAAATAAAATAAATAATTAAATTCTTAACATATATTCATATAATTATGTCAATAATCATAATTATAATTAAAATCTATAATCATAAATCGTATTAATATACTTACATATATTTGAATACAAATATAGTTAATAATCATATTTAATATTCAACTTCCTTAAGAAAATAATTTCTTATTATTCATAACATAAATATACTTCCTTTTAAATACAATTATACAATAATTGTATAAATCATGAAATTTCATAACATAGATCAAAAATTAGGGTTTTGATCTATAGTCACACTTTACCTTATATACCATTCTTAATTAAGTTAAAATAATTAACTTAACTAATCTTGATAAATTCATATAATAAAATAATAATTATTATAATTCTAAGTATCATTTCATATATTATTTAAATAATATATTAATCATATTTTTATAGAAATTAAATAATAAAATATTTTTACTATCAAAATTAATTTATTATAAGAATATAATTTGTAATAATTAACAATTCCTTTTTCAAAAAAAATTATTTGAAATAATTCATGCAATAATTAAATATATATTTATCACTTATATACATATGCTTTAACTGGAACATATTCCCCCATATTATTTTGATATAAATATTATTAAATAAAAAAAAAATTATACGCAAATTTTTTTATTTCATTATATCAAAAATCTTGGGTTATTACACAGAGCAACTAAACTAGTACAGTTCTCTGGATACAGGGGAGCGCAGCTGCGCCCTGTTTACACTTCCGGGGAGCGTAGCTGCACCCTTCAGTAGTTTTCAAGCTAAACTTCAGCAGGCGCAGCTGTGCCCATTTCCAAGCTAAGCGAAGCGCAACTGCGCCCAGGCACCAGTCCAATTTTTAAAATAAGTCCTGAGCCTGCAGTCAAAACACTCTTAATCAATTACAAACTTTGAGCTGTCTCTCAAATAACAGAACTGCACAATCCTCCTCCTCTTCAACCACATCTCTGAACTCTCCAAACTCAATCCCAAAACAATACACAATCAAATTAGATTCCACCCCTCTCTCTCGCCTATATATATAGAACCTATGACACCCCCAAATCCGGTATCTTAATTTTCATAGGATTTGGTGTTCATTGTTCAAATATCATACAACTATCTACCCATAATAATAGAAATTCATTTATTAGATAAATAATCCATTATCTTACATCATCTGAAATAATAATACATAATAAATCTCAGGTCATACTTCACCTTAAATCTCTGTTGCGAAAACGTAAATAAATAAGTCTTAAGTCATCACACATAAATCCTGAACTTTAACATTCTTAATATCAACACAAGTCTTCAACACTTGTTAGCTTTTCTCTTGCCCTTGCTACTAGAAGGCTCATCACATCGTTCGTTCTTAGCTCCATTGTTATTATACAAGAGTGAGCACGAATGCCCGGAAGTATAAAAATATGACAATAATAACATGCGAGTGAATTTAAAAATATCTGAATAACAGAAAGCTCAACTTTTGAATCAAGAATAATTAATTGAGAATCAAATTGCTTCTGAGGGTCATAAGACCTTGAACTAAGTCTTAGGTTGTCAAGTATATTAACCTTTAAACCTTTAATAGTCATAAGATTATAGACTTTACTTCTCGTACTTAGGGAGATTAGCCCTTCGTACCGATACTGTGCACATTACCTCAATGCTTAAAGCATCATCAATTCCCCTTTAATAGGGTTGTTCATCTCAGTTTGACATCAGAGTCTGCACCAAATAAAGTTTGGTTTGGATAACTCAATAGTAGTTCTGAAATTTAGAACGTTCATCAACTATGGACTAGTCGAATCATTAAGGGTTCGCTAGTCTTAAAGGTTTCAACAAAATAAGATATTCAATTTGAATAATAACTTCTCAAGGGTATATTGTGACGCCCCCAAAATAGGTTCAATACTCCACCCATTTTGAGTCGCCAAATACACTCAATAAAATTTAAATACAATTTTTCATATCACACGGTCGTGCAAAATACGACCACACAACTGTGAGTGTCAATACAGACATGTAAAAAATATTAACATTCAAATTAAGTCCTCATTATATTTATTATTACACTATTTTAAATAAAACAAATGGTGAGGACTTCTACAGCTCTAACTCGGACCATCACTCCATTCCCCGGCTAGTACCCGCGATATTCTCATTTTCTGAAGAGAACAATAGAAGAAAAGGGTGAGCTAAACAAGCCCAGTAAAGAATATTATGACTAAGATAATGAAAAACAAATTATCGTTAGCCTTCAATAAATCAGATAAAATATCATGGACAACAAGTTTTAGATCAATATTCGCAGCGGAAATAACAATTCATTATAAGAGTTAAGTAGAGAATGATGTCTACTATCTTCTTTGATTTAAAAGTCCATCATCAATATTTTATCCCTGTAACATCAATCAATATACATCTCGAATCAAATATCCATCTTTGCACTACGGGCCAAAGATATTCATTTGTATCATCAGTTGGTCATGTTCATCTCAACACCTGTCCATCAAGGTATCATTCTGGGTATAGCCACTTGGCTGCTGAAGAGATTAGAATCAATAAGGACAGTATGACCTTGTAGACTCTGCTTTCTAATATACGGATTTAAAGTTGTCAAAACTTTAAGGTTAATTCTGAATAAAATAGCAAAAGGAGGGGATCCAGGTAAATACTCATATCCATGGGATATGATTCTCATTTCAAGGACTTTAGACAAATTACTGTCAGTCAGAGAAATGCTCAAATTCGGGTAAATATTAAAATAAACAGGTCCATGAGCTAGACTAGTTTCAATAGCTCCCATAAGAGATGCTTTCCAGTTAAGACATCTTCCATCTCTTAGAGTGCATTGAATACTGGTGTTTTGACTAAGTAAAGTCAAAGGTTTAAAAGCAATTTGAACAAGTCCTATATGTACATATTTATATTTTTGCATAAAGGGATACAGATCTTCCATATGAAGTAAATAAACGATAGTATCATTGTCCTGTAAGGGAACAGCATGTTCAAAAGTTTTGATTATTCTTTTACTGGTAAAATCAAAAGTTCCAATTTTGTAAATCATTAACTTTAGGAATAGTCCATTTATCTAAAGCTTCTTTAACATCCTGGTAGGCAATTAACTCGGTGGCCTCTGAAGTTGAGGCTACAGTATTGGCTACAGTAGTAACAGATGTGGAAGAAAGGTCAGTCATGTTTGTGAGGTGATCATATATGCATAATTTAAAAGATATATATTTATCAATATGACAATAAACTAAGTATGGCTCTGATACCATAGGGAAGACATTACTTTTCCCAAACAATGGCAGATTACTAATGTCGTTCCTACCAGACCTTTAATTAGACAATCCATAGAAGACGTTATCCAGACTCGCGAGGGAAATGTCTATATTAGTTTTCAGAAACCTTTAATCCGTAGCCAGTCTACTAAAAGTTGTACTCCTTATAATATTGATTTTCCCAAATCTACTAGACATTCAGTGTCTGAGCCTGTAGAGTCTGTGTATCAAGAATCTACCAAGGCATCTAGCAACGAATCCGTTAAAATAGAGGATCATATTAAAGGCCTTCATATTTCTGAAAACCAGATACCTCATGGTATCTATGGACCTAGTACCTCCAACAGAAGACCAAACAGTCCTACCGCTAGTGACATGCATTTTGAATGCTAATGGATTTTACACCTAATAGCAAAATTCGTGTTCTTTTAAACCAGGAATTTATGCAGGATAAATATCAAGATTTTAGAACTTGGTATTTTAATAACCATAATAAAGAGAGATTAGCAGAATTAAAATCTAATTATTATTTATATTTAAATCAAAACCAGTGTATTATATCATTTACTCAATGGTATTTTGATTTTATTAAACCTACTGAAACTTTTGATAAAGATCAATTAAATGTTTTAACCAGTATTCAAAGAGATTGGATTACTACTACTGGTGGTATTATTAAATCTGTTCATCCTCCCCCTCAGTATTTAGAACTAAGAGCTGGTAATGAGAATTCAAAACCTTTAATTATTAATCCGTATGTTGAAATTTCTGAAGATAATTATAATCTTCAAAGAAGTATGAGGTATGGTGACATTATACCCATTACTAAACAGGATAATTATACTAATTTATTCTTTCAAACTGTGGGAAAACAGTTAATCAGAATTGAAGACCAAATAATTAATTTTAATGATGTTGGAAAACAGCTAACCAAAATTGAGAATCAGGTTAATAACTTAAATAATAAATATCAAACGATCCCTAAACCTGCTAACCTCCAACCTGTCACTATCAAACCTCCTCTTGAAGTTACAAACTTTAAGATGCGGTCTACTAAAACAGATGATGATTTTATTGAAAATCTTCTTCACAAAATGAAAGATTTAAAAATTTCTACAGGATCTTCATCTCAAATTAACGTTATTTCTGATAAACCTTCCTCATCCCAGAATATTGAAGATATTCATGAGGAAAACAATGATGATGAACCAGATCTTACACACATATTTGAGATACAGAATAACTTTCAGGATATTGATTCTGTTAATAAGATTGCTTATAGCCAAAAGCCTATTCAGAGAACTAGTTTTTCAGCACCCAATAGATATTATTATCCTAGACCTACACCATAAGATATCCTTTATGAAGAAGACTTTCTTCATTCCCAGAAGTCTTATCATGGTAAGACCATTTATGAATGGAACATAGATGGTAAAACCGAATACCAGATCTTTGAAACCATACATCATATGATGATGTATGCTACTGTTTGTCGACAGAATAATAATACTAATCATCAGATCTGTAGATTTCTTGCTGCTGGTTTTACCGGTATTCTTAAAGGATGGTGGGATAATGCCATCACTGATACCCAGAAAGAAGAAATCTTAAAATCCTTTAAGACTGAAATTGACCCTATTACTGCCGTTGAAACTAAAAGAGAGGATGCTTGCTATACTATGGTACAATCTATCCTCCACCATTTTGTTGGACCAGGACTTATGAATGCCGATAGGGGTAGAGAATTGTTACAAAATCTCAGATGTCCTTCTTTAACCCATTTTAGATGGTATAAGGATGTTTTCCTTATGAAGGTCATGCAAAGAACTGATGCTAATAGTGAACATTGGAAAGCCAAATTTGTTGATGGGCTTCCTACTTTCTTTGCTGAAAAAGTTCGTAAGAAACTTAGGGATAAACATGATCAAATGAGTATTCCTTATAACCAGGACTCCTATTGTCATTTAGTGGCTGTTATTATCGAAGAAGGATTATCATTATGTAATGATATGAAACTTCAGCATCTGATGAAACAACAGAATCTTACTAAAAGACATGAATTAGGAGAATTCTGTGATCAATTCTCTTATGAGACTAAAATCCAGTACCCTTCTAAACCTAGGAAGCAACAGCATAAGATTAAAACACACAGAAAACGTCCTTCTTCTAGAAAAGATACTTCAGGAAAACCTTCTAGGAAGAAGAAGACTAGTAGTAAAAAAGATAAATCTACTGTAAAATGTTATAAGTGTGGAAAAACAGGACATTTTGCTAATAAATGTAGGTCTAAGGTTAAACAGAAACTTAAAGAATTATCTCTTGATGAAAATGTTCAACTTGAGATTCTTAATTGTCTGTCCAGTAGTGATAATGATAATGAAGAATCTGATCAAGAGATTGATGAAATCTACTCTTCTTATGAAGAAGAGGATGACCAGGAACCCCAGACTTGTGTTACTTGTTCTCCAGATGGCTGTAACACAGTTGCTGAAGCCAATTACTGGAAAGCCATTGTTGAAATGAATGGTTTAGATATTGGCCCAAGTATTAATGTTCTTACCAGTTCCCAACAATCTATGCTTGACATAGCTGATCTTATAAAAGATCCATAAATTAAATTAAAATTTCTGGAAACTTGTTATAAGAATCATAAAACTGAAGATGATATTCTCCCAGTAGAACAATACAGTATACGTGAGGTTATGAAAAGAATACAACATGCTTCTACTAATGATAAACCTGTTACTATTAATGATTTAAAAGCAGATATTAATCTTTTAAAAACCGAAGTTAAACAACTTAAAGCAGCTAATATTATTATTACAACTGATTTAAATAATATTAAGCAGCATTTAAGCACCAAACCAGAATCTTCTAAAAAGAATGATGAAGTTACTGATAATCAGTATCTTATGCTCATGAATCAAGTTGTTTTCCAAAAATGGTATATCCGTATTACTTTTGTTATTAAACCAGACTTTATTTTAAAAGATGCTATTGCCCTTGTCGATAGTGGCGCTGATATGAACTGTATTCAGGAAGGATTAGTTCCTACTAAGTATTTTCAGAAGACCACTCAATCTTTAACTAGTGCTAGTGGTAATACTATGAAAATAAGGAATAAAATACCAGAAGCTTTTATCTGCAATCAAGGTATTTGTCTACCTACTTCTTTTGTGTTAATCAAGAACATGAGTCAAAGTATTATTCTAGGAACTCCTTTTCTTTGTCTTTTAATGCCTATTTCTAAGATTGATACTTTGGGTATTCATACTAATCTGAATAATAGAAAAATTATCTTTGAATTTATTACAGAACCTTATACTAAGGAATTAAATCAAGTTAAAAATATGATTTATTTCAAAGAAAAGCAGATAAATTTTATTCAAAAAGAGGTAAAATTTCTTACTACTGAACAAAGGATTTTACAACCTTCTCTACAAGATAAAATTAAAGCTCTTCTAAAAACTATACAAACAGAAATTTGCAGTGATGTTCCTAATGCCTTTTGGGATAGGAAGAAGCATATTATTTCTCTTCCTTATATTCCAGGTTTTAATGAAAAGAATATTCCTACCAAATCCAGGCCAAGCCAGATGAAAAAGGAATATCTTATTTTGTGCAAAAATAAAATTGAATCTCTTAAACAGAAAGGTCTTATCAAACCTAGTAATTCTCCTTGGAGTTGTACTGCATTTTATGTTAATAAACATGCAGAGATAGAAAGAGGAATTCCTAGGCTTGTGATTAATTATAAACCGTTAAATGAGGCCTTACAATGGATTAGATATCTCATCCCTAATAAGAAGGACCTCCTGGATAGATTGCATAATGCAATTATCTTTTCTAAATTTGATTTAAAATATGGATTTTGGCAAATCCAAATCTGTGAGCAAGACAGATATAAAACTGCTTTTACCGTACCTTTTGGTCATTTTGAATGGAATGTTTTACCATTTGGAGTCAAAAATGGACCATCAGAATTTCAACATATTATGAATGATATATTTAACCCTTTTACAGAATTTGCTATTTGTTATATTGATGATGTTCTTATATTTTCATCCTCAATTGAACAACATATTAAACATTTAAATATTTTCAAAAATGTTATCATTAAAAATGGTTTAGTTGTATCTGCATCCAAGATAAAGCTTTTCCAAACTGCTATTCGTTTCCTTAGACATAATATTTCCAATGGAACTATTATTCCTATTGATAGATGTATTGAATTTGCATCTAAATTTCCTGATGAAATTAAGGAAATTACCCAACTCAGAAGATTCCTTGGAAGTCTTAATTATATTAGGGATTATTATCCGAAATTGTCACATGACTCTTCTATTTTACAATCCAGACTCAAAAAGAATCCTATGCCTTGGACTGAAGAGCATACTCAAGCTGTTCAGAAAATTAAACAAAAGGTTAAACAGTTACCATGTTTGTCCCTTCCTCATCCTGAATGGAAGAAAATTGTGCAAACTGATGCCTCTAATCAAGGCTATGGTGGGATACTTAAACAGTATAACCCTATTAAGAAAAAAAGAAGAATTACTTCATTTTGCTTCAGGAACCTGGAAGGGTGCTGCTTTAAATTACCCTACAATCAAACAAGAATGTTTATCCATTGTCAAATGTGTTTTAAAATTTCAGGATGATCTTTTAAACCAACATTTTCTTATTAGAGTAGACTGTTCTGCTGCTAAACAGATATTTAAGAATGATGTACAAAATCTTGCCTCTAAACAAATATTTGCTACATGGCAAAGTATTTTATCAGTATTTGATTTTGATATTGAATATATAAAAGGAGAAAATAACTCTTTACCGGATTTTCTAACCCGTGAATATTTACAGGGTTGATGATTAGAGGAAGAGGCCGAGGCCGAGGCCGAGGCAGACAACAGTATTATACAGAATTTCCAAGTATTAATACTCCCAACAGTACATCTTCTTCCACTCAAACAGCAAAGGATGTTTTACTCTTACCTGAACAGTATATACCTAACAGTAATATTGAAGAAATAATTCTTTATATTGAACCAAATGATGAAAAATGGATGAAAGATCCATGGGAAATTAAGAGGCGCTATTTAGTGACTCAGCAATTTCCTACCCATTTTGATCAATACCGTTATATCTATGAACAAATAATCATAGAAACAACATCTATGGATATAAAGCATACGCTTCATGATCCATCTAAGACCACCAGCCCTATTTCATACAGTAAAACAACCATCAGAAATATTATGCCCATTGCTAATTGGGGCATACACCCTCATACTACCCGAACTGTCGACTCCAGAAATACAGAAACCAGGTATAGTTATTGGGATTATATTGATTCATTTACCTATATGTTCTATTACCAGAACCTTGTTCATAACCACTCTTGGTTTATTCGAATTTGTCCTGATGTTCTAAGAAACGAAATACCTAACTGGTTTTTCGTTTGGTGGGATAAATTTGGTATAATCATGAAAACAATACCAGAATCAGTCTTAACAGTATTCAAGGATTGGCAAGTTGCCTACTCCCATATTCCCGTAAACAAAGATTTGTCCATGACAAAACTTTTTATTCATTTTATTATCCGATTTCAAATTCCATGGATATGGAAATGGGATTTAAAATGTGATTATCAGAATAAGATTCCTTGCCTTAAAAGGATTTTCTTTACCCGTTGGTGGGACAAAGGTCTTAATCCGACTTTACCAGAATTAATAAAATCTATTAAAGACCATACTCAAGCTTGTTTTGATGCAATCCCTAAGATTCTTCCCGAACCACATGATAATCCATTTATTAAAATTCAAGAAGAATTAAAACAAAAATTTCCAAATCTTTCAAGAGAATATTTAATTGTAAAATCTATGGATTTTATGAAAAATCAATTTCTAAAATCTATGGAACAGGATAAAGATGACTCATCAATGAAAACTGTGAGTTCTGATCAGGATGATAATGAATTCAATGTACTAGCCGGAGAAAGTCAAGAACCTGATGAGACAGAAGGCACTATAGGTGATTTTTGGGATTCTCTTACAACCGTTATCTCAGAAAGAATGGAACAAAATAAAAAAGGGAAAGGTAAAGCTTGATGTTACCTATCCACCACCAATCGCTCCATTATCAGCAAGAGGACAAAACTGTTGTCCTTAAAAGTCTCCACTTGCAGAAATGCTCCTCCATTATCAGGGAAAAGACAGATAGCTGTCCTCCACCAGAAGAGAATATTAGCTTTATTAAAGATATCTTTATTAAAGTTAATCCTACTACCGCACAGCTGTCCCTAAAGATAAGGATGAAGCAGGATATCCGACTCCACTTATAAGGACACGCCACCTGCCCCTCTCTTTGTCTTTTGGTTTTCTATTTAAGGGAAACCTCACCCTTATGTTGAGGCAGAGTTTTTCTTTGTTAAGTTTTTTTCCCTGTACTTCTCTCTCTTATAAATAAGAATCTGAAGGTTTGAAGATATCATCGTCTCCTTTCTCTCTCTGTAAGTATTGCCAATATAAATTATTATGTTTTCTTAATTGATCTTTTAGCATATCATCAGAAAAATAGTAATCGATATAGAACAGAGATCATTAACGCTATTGATAATCATAATCGTTCTTACTTTAAAGAAAGATTTTCTGAATCTGAAATTTTGATTGACAAAACTAAAAAGGCTATACAGGAAGAAACCTGCCGGTTGATTGTGGTGGGAAGAACCCCCACTCAACAGTAGTTTATGAGATCATATATGCAGTAATTTAGAATTTATATATTGTTAATATGACTTTAAAATATTCTTGCTATGCTGCTATTCTGATTCAAGAACTTGAATAAGTGGTAAGTCACCCAAGTCGCGTTGAGGGTTTATGTCATTGACCGGGTAGGGTGTTTAGACTGTTCCTCATAAATCGTTGACAGACGTGCTTATTTGGTGCTTATTTGGTGTTCTTGGCACGTCTGTCAACGATTTATGAGGAAGCAATGAAGGTGATGCCACGAGTCTAGAGGCCAAAAGGAGCAAGAATGGCCTTTGAAGCAAAAATGGGAAGGAAGTGCAATCCGGACATCGTTTGGGTGGTTCACGCTCATTTCATGTTCTTGGATTGGAACTTAGTTCATATTGTAGAGAATATTATAAGCTTTCCGGAACATCGTGAATCATCCAAATCGGAGTTCGGAGGCGAGAGTTATGCCCCAGTATACCAACGGACGTCAAACCTCACGGTTTTGAGTTTTTATGCACATCTGTCACTTGGAGCTCAATTTCAGCCTTCATCCATCCATTATTTCTCAATGCACAAAGAATGAAAGTTGTAGAGCTCTTCGATAGCTTCGATTTAACAGGTGGCAGGCCTCGTAACTCCTCTCGGATCAAAAGTTATGGTCATTTTACCAGAGGACTCTGCAGCAGAAAATCCTTGGCGCAGGCGCGCGGCTTTTAGGCCATTTTTGGGAGCGGCTGCGCCAGTCCCTAGCAGTGCCAGACTTGACTTTTCAATTGAACGGGACTTGGCTTTTGATTGGGATATAAGGGGGCTCGTTTGGGGCAAGAAAGAGTATCAAATATTGGCCTTAAGCCTAGCCCTAGCTTGTTCTTCTATTTCCTTTACATTTCTTGTATAGATTAGGAGTAGATTAAGTCTAGATTAGGGTTTAGTTTAATTAGTTAGTTTTTAGGGTTAGATTAGGTTTGAAGATTGAAGCAAGGGATTAGCATCAAAGATCCAAGCTTGGAGAAAGACCAAAGAATTGCATTTCTCTATCTCTCAACTCTCTTCGCTATTACATTGTATATTTGGATGATGTCTATGAATCTTGTGGATAATATATTTGGGTTGTCTATGCCTTAAATCTATTTTGAGGTTCCAATGGAACCTAATGAGTAGTTAATGTTGATTTCTCTTCCATTTTGGTTCATATTTATTGTTATGTGATTGTCTACTACGATATATGCTTTCATTGCTTAATTGAGTCATGACCAATTACTGTGATAACCCACATAGGATTGAAAGAGGAAGTGTGGGTTTAGATCTAATCGTAGTAGCGGGCGATTGTACGTTCACATGGCGTTGGACGTATGATTTGTGCTTAGGATAGACATATACCGAAGCGCCGCTCGTAGTCAATAGAGGACTTAACCTTAAACCCTATTTATTTGTAAACACCATAGACATATAGGGGTTTAGATAATGTGGGTGTTCATGTGAGTTCTATCATTTGTGGATTGCACGTGATATGGATTAGGTGCATCAAAAGATGGCCTTCTCTTACCTTCGTGTTCTCGGCTAACAACTGTAATGATTAATTTGACCTAATTGGAAGTGTGTCGACTTAGACGAATCATTAGGGGAAATTGGAATCTCTTATCTTCATTATCTGATTTTAACTCTAGAATTAATTAGTTTAAGTTTAATTTCTTGCCTAGTTAACTTAGTTTAAATTCACTCTCTTTACCGCTCGTTTAAATAAGACTGAGATGATTATAGGTTAGTGGTTTGGCAACCTTTTATCTGTTAATTCCTCGTGGGAACGATATCTGTACTTACACTTTATTACTTGTTGACCTGTGTATACTTGCACGAATATATTGATCGGTAAAACGACCAACAAGTTTTTGGCGCCGTTGCCGGGGAATTATTTGGATAACTGTTTGCCAACATTAGTTTAAATAAAATTAGTCTTACTTTAAACATTTTATTTTGTATTTTTGTTTAATTCTCTTCTCATATTCTCTTTTCAGGTACAATGGACTTAAATTTCTATCCATGGAACTGTACAAGACAAGAGCAACCAAGGGAAGCAAGCACTGATGGACTCGACCCAATTGCCACACTTTCAGCACAGTTAGAGGAGCTCTCAAGAAAGCTGGATACTGTTTCAGTCCAACAGAGTCGAGAGCCAGTGACTTCATATGACTATGGTGCTGAAGCTTATATGAGCCATCAGGAGCCTATCAGTTATGGACAGGAGCAGTATGGGGGTGGTTATTCCTACACCGAACCTTATCCCACTTATCAGCCAGATTGGGGGTATCACCCAAGCCCTTCAGCAGACTACTATCAATACCAACACTGGGATCCAAATCCCGCATATGCCCCAGAATGCACCTTCCAGACTCCAGTTTTTGAGCCTCAACACAATTTTGAGGGTGACACAGAAAATGCAAGCTTGGAGGATGGAGGTGACATATCACTGAAGGACATCTTGATTGAGTAACTAGAAGTCAGTCAAGAATATCCAGAACTGGGCAGAGCAAATTAGTAGGGCCTTGATGATAGAGGATGAGCAAGGGCAGACCCATACTGTGAGCTATAGAGAATAATACGAGCCAAGTCCAAATTGTGCACCCGAACCCCCATATCAATCCCCATGTTTACAAGGAGAACAGTCTACAATGGACTTCGGGTATAGGAGCTTAGAAAGCCAAGAGGAGATGCTTAGGAGCCAAAAAGAATCGAGCCAAAATTTTCAGAATCAGATGGCCCTAATCCACAATGCTCCCACCAATGAGCCTCAGTACATGGATCCCGAGACTGAAACTGAAAAGGAAGGATTGGAAATTATGTGGGGGAACTCATTAGCATCAACAAAGGAGATCTTGGTCGAACAAGAGTAGTCAATTGAGGATCTTCAAACTTGGGTAGAGCAAATTAGCACAGCTTTAAGGAATGAGGAGGTGATTGAGCAAGTAAATGAAGCTCAAATGCCTCCAATGACTGAAGCCGTAAGTTATGAACCCCAAGATACATGGTGCTATGAGATGGATGCAGAGACTGATAAAGAGCCCGAAGTGCAGTTACAACTGGACGAGCCTAAGGCAATGGAACAAGAGGAGATAATTGGGGATGTGGAACAGTATGAACCAACAGTGATAATACCCCAAGAGCCTTCTCCACCGAAGTTTGAAACACCAGTCAAGTTTGCACACCCTTGCCCCCTTGGTAGCCACATTACAGATACGGATCTCTATGATATGAGAGAGTCCGCCAGCTTCAAACCATGGTGGTCAGAAGAGAAGAGAATAGAAGAAGAGTCCGTTGTGTGGTCTATACCTCCATGCCCCGATCATTTCACCTACACAACGGAACCCTTGCCTAGCTCCCCAACCTTCAGGATGGGGAATTCTTTTACTTATCCAATGCTAGGTAGTTTAAATCTGCATCCGCTCCTACTGGGGAGCCGCCAAAGTCACACAGCTATTCTGATGGATGGAGGGGTTCTCTAGTATCGTCGGGGAGTCGGATAGCAATGGTCAGACACAGTCTAGCTAGAGGACTATAAATCAAGCGCTTGATGGGAGGTACCCCATCATTTCTCTTTCTCCCTCCTTGTTTAATTCTCCATTTCCTGCCTTCTATCATACTTCCCTCCCCCTCGTTTAATTCTTATTAGTTAATATTCAGTTTAAATTTTTGCATACTGTAGGAATTAGGAGTTCATTGCCTACATTTTTGAACTTAGGTATGAATGCGTAAAAATTTTGGGATTAAAAAGCTTGTAGCATATTTTTGATGCACTTGCATTGTTTATACGCATTTAGAGAATTTTTGGGAATTTAAATGTATATATCTTTCCATGTTTAATTCTCTTGATGTAAATATTAAGTATTAGCTTTTGAGGGTTTTATAGGGCTTAATAAGTCTTGTCTGCATATTTCAGGTTAAAAGCTGCTTGGGAGCAAAGTTCAAATGCCATAGCCTCTGGTGCCTAGAAAAATTCTGCTGAAAACAGGATCTGGCATGCCGCGCGGCCGCGCCAGGATAAGCATGAGATGGCGCGCGGCCACACTTCTCACAGACTGGGCCTGACTTAAGGAAAATTCTGGCAGCTTTTGGGGGCACCGCTTTATGTCAATTATCAGAAGCACCCAAGCCTCAGTCCCTCTTATCCCAAACCCTCAAGTTCCTTAATGCAATCTCCCATCTCTTCCCTCTTATTCAAACCCCCCCCCCACTAAAAGCTTTAGTTGTGAAAACCTCCCACCTCCTCAATCCAAAGTACCAATTCCCATCCACCTCATCCTCTCAACCTGATCAATTGAGACAGTGAGTGTGGGATCATTAGCAGAGCAAGATTGATATGGAGTTGGGTTGGTTCATTGAGTATAGTGTTGAGCAGGATTTATTTTACCAAGAGCAGAGAGAGACGGGGAAACTTCTGAGAGGATGCCACTTCATTTCATGCAGCATCAGAAGCCGAATAGGAGAGTTTCTTTTTACCTTTACCTTCAATGAGGACATTGAACAGTTTAAGTTTAGGGGTATTGGTGTTTATTTTGCATATAGGTAATTCATTTCATGTTTTGCATGTAAATAGTTCATTGCATGTAAGTTAGTTCATATAGTACATGTAGGTTGTAAATAGTTAAAATTTGTGAAAATTTTAAAATTCTTCTTTTATTTTTGCATTCTGTGTTAGAGCATACTGCATGAATCCAGTTTTCAGTTGGTTAGTTATATATGTTGCCTGTGAAAAAACTGAAATCACTTGATTGTTGAACTGATTTGAGACTTAAGCCTGATTTCATGGTCATATATGTAAATCCTTACCTGTCAGATACTGTGTAACCAATAAGCACGATAGAGTAAACACCATGATATGCTAAGTTTAAATGTTTACATACTTGTCTTCTGGTGGAAAAACTATGTTTTAATAAAAGAGTTTCAGTTCGTATATAATAATAACTAGACTGTTAAAAGCTTAAGTTTGGGGGAAACAGGGGACATGCATGATTTATGCGGGGAGATGGAGCGTAAAACGCACTCCCTTGCAGGAAAAGAAAAAGAAAAAGAAAACAAAAGAAAATGCATTGAAAAAGGAAAAAAATAGAATAAACACTTCGGCTATGTCGAGTTCTGTGGCCTTTGATATTCGAGTAAGTAAGCCCTCGGGGTGTCTCTACACCCAGCGCCCTAAGGCCGTCTGGTTTGGGAGTCGTTGGTCGAAAGCTCACTACATGAATATCATTGAAAAGCCTAAGACGACTAGGCATGGCACAGTCGATTGTGTACACGGGAAAGTGCGAATACGCCCTCGTGAGTAATAAAAGCTTAATGAAAACCCCCTGTTGACTCTTAACTCTAGTAATGCACGGTCTTAGTTAGAACTTATATGATTTACTATTTTTCTTAAGTTAAAGCTTGTTTTTCCCCTAAGAAGCATAGTATGTGATATATTTGTTCAAAGCATGTTTAATGGTTGCCAGGCACACAACGCACAATACATCAGTGCTGACAGTTTTGGATTTGCAGAATATGCCTTATGGTCTTGTTTTGAGTAGCTTATCTATTTCGACTATCTCGTGGTTTTCTGAGGCATTGCTTTGAAAGTTCAATGTTGGCTGGGAACTTGGATTCGCATTCATGATAGCGTAGGTTGCATACATTGTAGATACTGCATTGCATCTTTTGTTTAGTTTTGTTTGGTTACTTGAGGGCAAGCAACGTTTAAGTTTGGGGGTATTTGATAAGTGGAATCTATGACCACTTATTCGGATAGTAACCAACTCATTCTGTTGCTTAAACTCAAGTATCATTGTGCCTTTTATGTGTTTTTGTTTTGTTTTGTGATTTTCAGGTTTAGAAACTCTCCGGGTACAAATTGAGCTTAAAAGGGCACAAGAACGCTTAAATAGGACAAAGCACTGAAATGGGCTTAAAGCGTGAAGATAGCATGGGTGAGGAAGCAATGAAGGTGATGCCACGAGTCTAGAGGCCAAAAGGAGCAAGAATGGCCTTTGAAGCAAAAATGGGAAGGAAGTGCAATCCAGACATCGTTTGGGTGGTTCACGTTCATTTCATGTTCTTGGATTGAAACTTGGTTCATATTGTAGAGCATATTATAAGCTTTCCGGAACATCGTGAATCATCCAAATCGGAGTTCGGAGGCAAGAGTTATGCCCCGTATACCAACGGACGTCAAACCTCACGGTTTTGAGTTTTTATGCACATCTGTCACTTGGAGCTCAATTTCAGCCTTCATCCATCCATTATTTCTCAATGCACAAAGAATGAAAGTTGTAGATCTCTTCGATATCTTCGATTTGACAGGTGGCAGGCCTCGTAACTCCTCCCGGATCAAAAGTTATGGCCATTTTACCAGAGGACTCTGCAGCAGAAAATCCTTGGCGCGGGCGCGCGGCTTTTAGGCCATTTTTGGGCGCGGCCGCGCCAGTCCCCAGCAGTGCCAAACTTGACTTTTCAATTGAACGGGACTTGACTTTTGATTGGGATATAAGGGGGCTCGTTTGGGGCAAGAAAGAGTATCAAATATTGGCCTTAAGCCTAGCCCTAGCTTGTTCTTCCATTTCCTTTACATTTCTTGTATAGATTAGGAGTAGATTAAGTCTAGATTAGGGTTTAGTTTAATTAGTTAGTTTTTAGGGTTAGATTAGGTTTGAAGATTGAAGCAAGGGATTAGCATCAAAGATCCAAGCTTGGAGAAAGACCAAAGAATTGCATTTCTCTATCTCTCAACTCTCTTCGCTATTACATTGTATATTTGGATGATGTCTATGAATCTTGTGGATAATATATTTGGGTTGTCTATGCCTTAAATCTATTTTGAGGTTCCAATGGAACCTAATGAGTAGTTAATGTTGATTTCTCTTCCATTTTGGTTCATATTTATTGTTATGTGATTGTCTACTACGATATATGCTTTCATTGCTTAATTGAGTCATGACCAATTACTGTGATAACCCACATGGGATTGAAAGACGAAGTGTGGGTTTAGATCTAATCGTAGTAGCGGGCGATTGTACGTTCACATGGCGTTGGACGTATGATATGTGCTTAGGATAGACATATAACGAAGCGCCGCTCGTAGTCAACAGAGGACTTGACCTTAAACCCTATTTATTTGTAAACACCATAGACATATAGGGGTTTAGATAATGTGGGTGTTCATGTGCGTTCTATCATCTGTGGATTGCACGTGATATGGATTAGGTGCATTGAAAGATGGCCTTCTCTTACCTTCGTGTTCTCGGCTAACAACTGTAATGATTAATTTGACCTAATTGGAAGTGTGTCGACTTAGACGAATCATTAGGGGAAATTGGAATCTCTTATCTTCATTATCTGATTTTAACTCTAGAATTAATTAGTTTAAGTTTAATTTCTTGCCTAGTTAACTTAGTTTAAATTCATTCTCTTTACCGCTCGTTTAAATAAGACTGAGATGATTATAGGCTAGTGGTTTGGCGACCTTTTATCTGTTAATTCCTCGTGGGAACGATATCTGTACTTACACTTTATTACTTGTTGACCGTGTCTACTTGCACGAATATATTGATCGGTAAAAAGACCAACACTTACCTCATCGCTCCGATGACATCATTGTTTGCATCATAAGAGTTCAAATTCAATTTGCACTCTTCCACCTCGTTTAACTTTTATACTATGAATTTACTATAATAATGTTACCATTATAATCATACTATTATATAATCACATCATACTACTATAATGTAATATTATAACAATATATTTGAATGAATTATTTTATCGAAAAAGATAAAATACCAACTTTCAACAAATGTCACATGTTAAAAATTCCTCCGTTTAAATTCACATTGATTAAATATTTTCTTATCATATATATCAAAAATTAATTATTCACAAATAATATTATAGAACTACAATATTGACAACCAGGTCGTTCCCAAGAAAGAGGGGGCCTTCTGATAAGAATTTCTCCTTATTGGCGCGCAATTAATCAACCCCTTTCCTAGACAGAACTTCCTTAGACATTGCCAATAATGCTATCTAATAATATTATTCAAATAATATGAATTATTGATTTGATAATTTGAAATAATGTGTAATGACAACTATTGAATCAATAATATAAAATAGCAAAGTAGCACTTATTGATATAAAATATCAACGTAGCAAATACTGAACCAATAAAATATTATGCAATTATTGAATCAATAATATACAATATTGAACAGTAATTACTGTAAAAATAATTGAGTAAGTGCCTTCTTACGTAAGAATTAATAATTTGAAATACTGTGCAATACCGTGTGCTACCGTGCAACACCGCGTACTACGGTATTTTAACCACCGGGTATTTCAACAGTACTAACGGTAACAGTTTTGTCGTTATTATATAAAAAGGTTATTTTTGTTGCTTTCTATATCCGACATTCATTCCGTTGTGGGGTCCACCAATGACTGGGTCGTCGTACGAATATTCTCCGACAAAAAGAATATTCCTCGACCAAACGAATATTCCCCGACACAACAAATATTTTATAACCACTTGCTTACTTTGTGAACTTTGCACATCTTACCTATAACTTATCACATTTATCAAATCAACACCTTACTATTTCAAAATAATATATAAAGAAAATTAAATCTTATTCATAAAATTTGGGGTCTACAACCTCCCCTCCTTATGAAATTTCGTCCTCAAAATTGACATACGTACCTGGTATGTCGAAAAGGTGAGGATACCTCATTTTCATTTCCGATTCTAACTCCCAAGTCATTTCCTCGATATCATGGTTCCTCCACAAAACTTTAACTTGAGGTATAACCTTTGAGCGTAAGACATGTTCCTTCCTATCCAAGATCTTAATAGGTACCTCCTCGTATGTTAAATCTTCGGCTATCTCATCTGGTTCTAACTCAATAATGTGGTTTGGATCTTTCACATATTTACGAAGCACAGATATGTGAAAAACGTTATGAACACGAGACATGCTTGGAGGTAAGGTGAGTCTATAGGCCACATTTCCTACTCGGTCAAGGATTTCAAATGGACCAATGAATCGTGGGTTGAGCTTTCCTCTTTTCTCGAATCTCGTAACTCCTTTCCATGGAGCAACACGTAATAATACATGATCTCCGACATTAAACTCCACGTCTCTTCGATGAAGATCAGCATAACTCTTTTGTCGATCTTGTGTAGTTTGTATACGTTGCCGGATCATTTGAATCTTTTCCGTAGTCATACGTACTAACTCCGGTCCCAACAATGTTGCTTCACCCACCTCGTCCCAGCATACTGGAGAACGACATTTTCGTCCAGACAACGCCTCGAATGGAGCCATGCCTATACTTGCCTGATAACTGTTGTTGTAGGAGAATTCCACCAATGGTAGGTACTTATCCCAACTCCCTTTGAAGTCCAAAATGCAGAGTCTCAATAGATCTTTAAGAGTTTGGATAGTCCTTTCCGATTGCCCGTCCGTTTATGGATGATATGCCGAACTGAATCGTAAATTCGTGCCCATAGCTTTCTGCAAGCTGACCCAAAATCGTGAAGTGAATCTTGGGTCACGATCCGAAACTATGGATACTGGCATGCCATGCAATCTCACAATCTCATTCACATACATACGAGCAAGACGTTCAAGGGAATAAGTCTCTCGTATCGGCAAGAAATGAGCAGACTTGGTTAATTTATCAATAATAACCCAAATCGCATCTATGCCTTGAGAAACCTTGGGAAGACCCGTAACGAAATCCATGGTAATGTGTTCCCACTTCCACTTTGGAATCTCAAGTGGTTGCAATGGACCCTTTGGCACTTGATGCTCCGCCTTGACACGTTGACACGTTAAACACCTTGAGATAAACTCCGCGATCTCTCTCTTCATATTGCTCCAGCAAAATGTATATCGGAGATCACGATACATTTTGGTACTCTCAGGATGGATTGCAAACGGTGTGTTGTGTGCCTCCATCATGATTCTATACTTCAAATCAGAATCGTCAAGAACACAAAGTCTGGAGTTGACTCGAAGTATTCCTTCTTCATCAATCCTTGCTTCTGGAATAGCACCTTCTTGCACCTTTTTCCTCATATTCATCAGCTCCGGGTCTGTAGCTTGAGCAGCTTTAACTTTATCAATCAAAGCTGGTTCAACGCGTATACTTGACATCATCGCATGGGTCCCCGGAGTCTTGAACTCTATCTCCATCCTTTGTAAATCACAGAAAATAGGCCTTGAAAGCATCACATTCGTTCCCGCATATGATCTTCTACTCAACGCGTCAGCTACCACGTTCGCTTTTCCAGGATGGTATTGGATGGTATGATCGAAATCTTTCAACAGCTCAAGCCAACGTCGTTGCCGCATGTTGAGTTCCTTCTGGGTGAAGAAATACTTGAGGCTTTTATGATCCGTATAGATCTCCACTTTCTCCCTATACAGGTAGTGTCTCCAGATCTTCAACGCGAAAACGACTGCTGCCAACTCTAGATCATGAGTAGGATAATTTCTCTCATATTCCTTGAGTTGTCGCGAGGCATAGGCTATGACTTTCCCATGTTACATGAGAACACATCCTAACCCTTTGCCCGAAGCATCGCTGTAAAAGACAAATCCATCCGAACCAGATGGTATCGTCAAAACAGGTGCCGAAATGAGTCTCCTCTTGAGCTCTTGAAAGCTCTTCTCGCATTCCTCGTTCCATACGAATTTTGTCTCTTTCTGAGTCAGCTGAGTTAATGGAGTAGCAATTCGAGAAAATCCTTCCACGAATCTCCGATAATAACCAGCTAAGCCCAGAAAGCTACGTACTTCGGTCACCGACTTCGGTTGCTTCCAACTTTATATTGCTTCAATCTTCGCCGGGTCCACAGATACTCCATGTTTTGATACTACGTGCCCAAGGAATGCTACCTCCTCAAGCCAGAACTCACATTTCTTCAGCTTGGCATATAGCTTGTTTTCACGAAGCCTTTGAAGTAACAGCTTCAAGTGGTGCTCATGATCTTCACGACTTTTGGAATAGATGAGGATGTCATCAATAAAGACAACCACGAACTGATCCAAATATTCCTTGAATACACGGTTCATCATATCCATAAAAGCAGCAGGAGCATTAGTCAATCCAACAGACATGACTAAGAATTCATAATGCCCGTATCGAGTTTTGAAAGCAGTCTTGGGAATATCCTGTTGGGTTTGTACGTAACGCAATCATGCAATCAAATCACATAAATAGGGCAGAAGCGCAAAAACTAGGTTTTTAAAAATTTATACAAACCCATAACCATGATCATGCTTTGTGCTAGTTATCAATAACAGAAAAGAGAGAACATGGAATTATACCTTTGAAGATCCAAGCTTCCTCAGGTACAAGTTCTACTCCTTTGATTCCTTTGATTCCTCTGTAGTGGCTCCTTCCCTTGATCAATGTCAGCCACCCAATTGTTTTGCCTCTAACGGTGATCCACCAAGGAAGATGAAGAACTCAAGAATATGGGTTATTGGCTTAACCCTTGTTTCTATCTCTATAGAATATGTGTACTCCCAACTCTTTAAAAAATTCACGTACCTTATTTCTGATATAAGTCTCTCTTATATAGATATTAGGTTAACCCTCCTAATCCAATTAGAATAGGGTTTTATTTAATTAATTAAATACTTTTAATTAATTTATATCCTAATCTTTATTAGGATTGAGAGAGAGTACTGATATTATATTAATTTCTAAACTCCTTTAGAATTAAAATAATAATAATAATAATATTAATAAGACTCCTCTTATTAATTTATATTTAATATTTCTAAAATATTAAATAATAAACATTAAGCTATTTAATTTATTCTATCACCATAGATTAAATTAATTATACTTAATGCATTATTACTATCATGCCATTTTCTTCTTAAATAATTCTTCTTCCTTTTATGGTGTGACCCTTTAGGTAATCCATATTAAATCGGTTATGAATAAATCAATTAGAACAATTCTAATCTTATTTAAATAAATAAATTAAACTAATAATCTATTTAAATAAATAACATTTATTCTACAATAGGGATAAGCCTCCCTAGCGATCAACGACTTTCCAGATAATATAGATTTCAACATTAATCATAAAAGAACCTGTGAGTTAATAGTTACCGTACAATTCAATCCTTCCGCCATACAATGTCCCAATTAAATATAAGACATGGATTTACTGTCAAGTCTTAATTTATTTAATCATATGTATTTCGATTAGAAAATGCACAACTCCAAATAATGCAAATTAGAAACCTCTTTCTAATTTCATTCTACCTTGGCCAAGGATTCCTGGGTTGTCATTTAACGAATCACATAGGACATATCTCTTCTTTTACTAGAGGTGGTAGATTCTTTATTGATCATTCATTATCTCCATATGTAACTCATTATACCCAAGCATATCCTATATATGCCTTAAAAGGCCTTAAGGAATTAGTCAAAGTATAATTTGTTACATACAAGATACTATGATGATCTCAAGTCCAAGGATCACTTGTACTACTATCACATTAGGAATTCCTATGGACAGGCGAGTAAAACTCCATTACGTATTCCATAGCGAGTCACGTTCAGTGAACTTATTCTCCAATAAGCACCTACATACTTGCTTTAGTGTCTCCACACAAATGACCATGAGATCAGTCATCCTCATCCAATGAGCAAGCAACATATGTACCAATCTATCCGGATTTACTAATCCCCATTTTAGTAATCCCACAATTGGGAACTATTTTAGTTTTTAAGCTTTCTAAGAATTTAGATCTCATTATCATGATCTCATCATGATTCTAAAAGCAGTGCTTAAAACTATAGGTTATTTACATATTATAAAAACAGCACCATGTAGATAATTATATGCCTTAAATGAATATTTTATTAATAAATAAATAAGATTATTTACAAAGTATGTGCTTTATCATCATACATGATTGGCTTGTATGCACACTACTATCAATCTCCCACTTGCACTAAAGCCAATCGCCATGGTATCTCATACCCATCTTCTCTAAATGACGATCAAACTGCTGTTGTGTTAGAGCTTTAGTAAATGGATCTGCAATGTTGTCTTGAGAGTCCACACGCTCCAAGGTGATGTCTCCTCTTTCAATGATCTCCCTAATCAAGTGAAATCGCCGCAACACGTGTTTAGATTTCTGATGAGACCTGGGTTCCTTAGCCTGTGCAACCGCTCCAATGTTGTCACAGTATACGGGAACTGCTTCTCCGATGCTAGGAACCACATCAAGTTCAGTAATGAACTTCTTCATCCAAATAGCTTCCTTTGCAGCTTCACTTGCAGCTATATACTCTGCCTCTGTCACTGAATCAGCAGCTGTTTGCTGCTTGGAACTCTTCCAACTCACTGCACCTCCGTTCAAGGTAAACACATACCCTGAAACAGATTTACTGTCATCTTGGTCTGTTTGAAAACTTGAGTCCGTGAATCCCTCGAGTTTTAATTCAGACCCACCGCAGACAAGAAAAATATCTTTAGTCCTTCTCAAGTACTTTAGGATATTTTTCACTGCCTTCCAGTGCTCTTCTCCTGGATTCGACTGGTATCTTCTTGTTACACTAAGTGCGTGAGCAACATCCGGTCTAGTACATATCATATCGTACATGATAGATCCTATTGCAGAAGCATAAGGGATCTTACTCATACGGTCTCTCTCCTCAGGTGTCTTGGGGGCCTGTTTCTTGGAGAGATTTATTCCATGGCTCATCGGCATGAGACCTCTTTTGGAATCTTCCATGCTAAACCTCTTTAGCATCGTATCAATGTACGTTCCTTGGGATAAGCCGAGCATCCTTTTAGATCTATCTCTATAGATCTTTATCCCCAAAATGTAGGATGCTTCACCCAAGTCCTTCATGGAGAAGTTTTTAGATAACCAGATTTTAATGGATTGTAACATAGGAATGTCATTCCCTATCAGTAATATATCATCAACATATAATACAAGGAATGATACTGCGCTCCCACTAACCTTCTTGTATACACAAGGTTCATCCTCGTTTTTGATAAAATCAAACTCTTTGATTGTCTCATCAAAACGAATGTTCCATCTACGAGAAGCTTGTTTCAACCCATAAATGGATCGTTGTAGCTTACAGACTTGATTTGTTCCAACTTTTGAGATAAATCCCTCTGGCTGTGTCATATACACATCCTCCTCAAGTTTCCCATTGAGGAAGGCCGTTTTCACGTCCATCTGCCAGATCTCATAGTCGTTGTAAGCTGCAATCGCAAGCAAAATTCGAATGGACTTGAGCATGGCTACTGGTGAGAAGGTTTCATCATAGTCAACTCCTTGTCTTTGTTTGAAACCTTTTGCAACCAGTCGGGCCTTATAGGTCTCTACCTTTCCGTCTACTCCAGTCTTTTTCTTAAAAACCCATTTACACCCAATAGGTTTAATACCTTCAGGTGGTGAAACCAAAGTCCATACTTTGTTTTCATACATGGAGTCCATTTCGGATTTCATGGCTTCAAGCCATTTCCCTGAGTCTTTATTACTCATAGCCTGTTCGTAATTCAATGGATCAT
Organism: Panax stipuleanatus; assembly: GCA_020205555.1. NCBI lineage: Eukaryota > Viridiplantae > Streptophyta > Magnoliopsida > Apiales > Araliaceae > Panax > Panax stipuleanatus. The sequence goes on from CM035120.1 coordinate 20,598,077, forward strand.
CATTCATGATGTGTACCTCATCGTCATCCTCTATAACGAATCCATACCTCTCAGGTATCTGCGGTACTCTTCCAGATTTACGAACAGGGTGTGGTACAGTAGGTTCTTCTACTTGGTTAGGTACTTGACTTTGGTCAGTGGTAACTTGTGGTTCTTGAACTTCTTCAATATATATCTTACTCCCACTGACCCCTTCATGGATAAACTCTTTCTCCAAGAAGGTAGCATGTTTCGCAACAAACACCTTTTGATCAGTTGGATGATAGAAATAATACCCTACGGTTTCTTTAGGGTATCCCACAAATCTACACTTATCGTATTTAGTCTGTAGCTTATCATTTTCAAACTTTTTGACATAAGCTGGACAACCCCAAGTCTTAACATGCTTAAGATTTGGTTTCCTCCTTTTCCACATCTCATATGGAGTCTTTGGGGCGGATTTGGTAGGTACCTTGTTAAGTAGGTATGCAGCCGTTTCTAGGGCATATCCCCAGAAGAAAATTGGAAGGTCGGTAAAAACTCATCATGGATCAAACCATGTCCAACAGTGTTCGATTTCTCCTTTCAGATATTCCATTTAACTGTGGTGTACCTGGAGGAGTCCATTGTGAGATTATACCATTTTCTCTGAGACAATTGAGAAACTCACTACTTAAGTATTCTCCACCTCGATCTGATCGAAGTATCTTAATACTCTTGCCCATTTGTTTCTCTACTTCACTTCTGAACTCTTTGAACTTTTCAAATGATTCTGATACACATATCCAAATCTTGAGTGATCATCAGTGAAAGTAATAAAATAAAAATACCCACCCCGTGCACTTGTTGTCATAGGTCCATAAACGTCTGTGTGAATCAATGCCAACAATTCTGTAACTCTCTCTCCTTTTCCACTAAAAGGAGATTTAGTCATTTTACCCATGAGACAAGATTCACAAGTTAGATATGATTCATAATCAGATAGCTCGAGGAGCCCATCTTTATGCAACTTGGATAATCTTATTTCATTGATATGACCGAGTCTACAGTCCCATATATAGGTATAATTAATATCATCTCTTTTCCTTTTCTTAATTTGTTCAATTTGAAATATATTTTCTTGTAAGTCAAGTGTATAAAGTCCATTTCGCAAATTTCCAATACCATATAAAACATCGTCTTTATAAATAGAACAACCATTGTTCTTTATAATAATGTCAAAACCTTCCATATCCAATACAGAAATTGAAATAATGTTTTTAATAATATTCGGAACATAATAACAGTTATTAAGATAAATGGATTTGCCCGAAGGCATTGCTAAACAATAAGTTCCTACAACTAATGCAGCAACTTTTGCTCCATTTCCCACTCGTAGGATCACCTCATCTTTGTTCAGCTTTCTACTTCTGACCAGTCCCTGCACAGTATTACATATGTGAGAACCACAGCCGGTATCCAATACCCAAGTAGAATTATGACTTTCAGAAAAATTAATTTCAATCATAAACAAACCTTGATTGGAAGTCGAAGCTTCTCCAAGCTTCTTCTCTGCTAGAAACTTCTTGCAGTTCCTCTTCCAATGTCCCGGCTCATTGCAATGAAAGCACATTCCTTTAGCTGGTTCAGGTTTCTTTTGCTCCTTTTCTTTCCCTTTTCCCTTAGCCTTCTTAGATTTCTTCTTTTCAGAAGACACCTTGGGCCTCTTCCTTTTATTGGAAGAATCCACCATCAAGACATGGTTCTTCTTGGATGAGAAGTGACCTTCTGCAGTTTTCAGCATGTTAAGCAGCTCAGGCAAGCTGACATCTAGCTTATTCATGTGAAAATTAACCACAAACTGCGAGAAGGTCTCAGGGAGTGACTGCAAGACCAAGTCTTGACTCAACTCCCCATCCATGACGAACCCAAGCTGTCCAAGGCGTTCAATCAAATTGATTACCTTCAGAACATGAGTCTCGACGACAGTGCCCTCGGTCATCCGAGATCGGAAGAGCTCCTTAGATATCTCATATCTAGCAGTCCTACTCTATTCACCATACAACTCCTTGAGGTGAAGCAGCATAGCAGGAGCATCCATTTTTTTGTGCTGACGTTGAAGCTCGTTATTCATGGATGCGAGCATGATGCATTGAGCCACAGATGCATCATCTTGCCACTTATTGAAAGTGGCAATCTCTTCCTCAGAGGCTGTTTCTGAAACAGATTCAGGGATAGTGGAATTTAGGACATAAGAAATCTTTTCAGCAATGAGAACAATTCTTAGATTTCTTAGCCAGTCCTCATAATTCGGGCCGGTAAGCTTATTTGCATCAAGTATGCTTCGTAGTGAGATTAGTGATTTTGACATTTTTAAAATTCTGCATGTGAAAAGACAACATTTTAGCAAATATTCATTTTATTAACTTTGCATACCAAAATAAATTTAGGTCTTTATTTTAAATTGGTATATCCCACTATTTTCATCAAACTATATTACCCTCACTTATATAGTTCGACAACATCTAATTAAAGATTTGCTAGTGAGATTAAGGATCCCATTTCAAATGTATATAACCTTGTGGATAGCACAACAAGCGATATACAAATAAATAGGTAGACAACTCTTGTCAATTACATCATCATGTAACTCCTTTTATTTTGCCTCTTAAATCATAATGGTCATGTGTGTGCACATCCGAACTAAAATGATTTAAGTTAAGTCTAGCCTAGCACTTCCATAAATTCAAAAAGAAAACTTTTCGTCCTTGTGGATAGCACAACAAGACTAGATCGTTCAATTTTCTTGATAAGCATCAAATGTGATTAATTAACATCTTAAATATTCAATACTCGCCTTGTGGATAGCACAACAAACTCATATTAAATATTTAATACTCTATTAATTAATCATGCTAGAAGGCGACGTTCGATATTCCAAATATCATTTGAACGCTTCAGACTTAATATTATTTCTTTGAGGGGTTTGTTATTATTTGTCTCATCTTGTTAAGCGCGCATGCGCATATATATATATATAAAATACGCGTCATTTTATTAAACATGTGAAGCATGTTTGCATAAAATATAATATATATAATATTTAGCATGTAATATAGAATACTATATTCTACCCGGATTGATTATGGACTTTTATTCTAGATTGGTTCACTAGAGCCACCAAGTGAACCAAAAGGTCAAACCTAGGAGTGCAAGAATTTAAATTTAAATATAACTATTACATTTAAACCCTGGCTCCATACAAATGGGTCTTCACGCGTTCCTTGCTCCTTGGTCTCCAGTTTCTTCAAGATAATTATAACTATCTCTATTACATAAACTATTTTTAATTAAATAGAAATCTTGATCAGCAGTCAAGGGGAAGTACATAAGAGGGAGATAGAATTTGACACCGAGAATAAAACTAGAGAAGACGAGGTACGCAGACCCCATTTTATAAAACCCATACATTCAAGCATTCATCCAAAATAAAAAACAAACACATTGGTCATAGTCCATAATCAACCCCATTTATTATCATACACATCAACATATGCATCAATAAATATCCATTTATCTTATGAATAACAATACTATTCCATATATGGATCGATGTTATTTAATGGACAAAAGTTTTGCTAAATTTTATTTTTGAAACAAAATAAACTCTTTTATTTTAATCAAAAATAAATCCAAATTAAACTCCTTTAATTTTAGCATTCTGAAATCATATTTCAGATAAAATAAACTTCTTTATTTTAAAACTTTATCAATTAAATAAATAGTTTACTTTATTATAAAATCAATTTTGAGGGTCTGTCCAGGTACCGGCGCAGCTGCGCCAGTAATGAACTGGGCAGCTGCGCAGGTAGCCTGAAGTAGCAGTTTTTGCAGACCGACGCAGCTGCGCCAGTAATGAACTGGGCAGTTGCGCAGCTGCGCCGTTCGTCGCAAAAACTTGCAGAAAACGATTTTTGTCCAGAAAAACGATCCAATTCTCACATTAATTCATACATGAATTATAAAATTGATAATTAGCACAAACCTGGCTTTGATACAACTGTTGGGTTTGACCGTAACGCAATCATGCAATCAAATCACATAAATAGGGCAGAAGCGCAAAAACTAGGTTTTTAAAAATTTATACAAACCTATAACCATGATCATGCTTTGTGCTAGTTATCAATAACAGAAAAGAGAGAACATGGAATTATACCTTTGAAGATCCAAGCTTCCTCAGGTACAAGTTCTACTCCTTTGATTCCTTTGATTCCTCTGTAGTGGCTCCTTCCCTTGATCAATGTCAGCCACCCAATTGTTTGGCCTCTAACGGTGATCCACCAAGGAAGATGAAGAACTCAAGAAGATGGGTTATTGGCTTAACCATTGTTTCTATCTCTATAGAATATGTGTACTCCCAACTCTTGGAAAAATTCACGTACCTTATTTCTGATATAAGACTCTCTTATATAGATATTAGGTTAACCCTCCTAATCCAATTAGAATAGGATTTTATTTAATTAATTAAATACTTTTAATTAATTTATATCCTAATCTTTATTAGGATTGAAAGAGAGTACTGATATTATATTAATTTCTAAACTCCTTTAGAATTAAAATAATAATAATAATAATATTAATAAGACTCCTCTTATTAATTTATATTTAATATTTCTAAAATATTAAATAATAAACATTAAGCTATTTAATTTATTCTATCACCATAGATTAAATTAATTATACTTAATGCATTATTACTATCATGCCATTTTCTTCTTAAATAATTCTTCTTCCTTTTATGGTGTGACCCTTTAGGTTCTCCATATTAAACCGGTTATGAATAAATCAATTAGAACAATTCTAATCTTATTTAAATAAATAAATTAAACTAATAATCTATTTAAATAAATAACATTTATTCTACAATAGGGATAAGCCTCCCTAGCGATCAACGACTTTCCAGATAATATAGATTTCAACATTAATCATAAAAGAACCTGTGAGTTAATAGTTACCGTACAATTCAATCCTTCCGCCATACAATGTCCCAATTAAATATAAGACATGGATTTACTGTCAAGTCTTAATTTATTTAATCATATGTATTTCGATTAGAAAATGCACAACTCCAAATAATGCAAATTAGAAACCTCTTTCTAATTTCATTCTACCTTGGCCAAGGATTCCTGGGTTGTCATTTAACGAATCACATAGGACATATCTCTTCTTTTACTAGAGGTGGTAGATTCTTTATTGATCATTCATTATCTCCATATGTAACTCATTATACCCAAGCATACCCTATATATGCCTTAAAAGGCCTTAAGGAATTAGTCAAAGTATAATTTGTTACATACAAGATACTATGATGATCTCAAGTTCAAGGATCACTTGTACTACTATCACATTAGGAATTCCTATGGATAGGCGAGTAAAACTCCATTACGTATTCCATAGCGAGTCACGTTCAGTGAACTTATTCTCCAATAAGCACCTACATACTTGCTTTAGTGTCTCCACACAAATGACCATGAGATCAGTCATCCTCATCCAATGAGCAAGCAACATATGTACCAATCTATCCGAATTTACTAATCCCCATTTTAGTAATCCCACAATTGGGAACTATTTTAGTTTTTAAGCTTTCTAAGAATTTAGATCTCATTATCATGATCTCATCATGATTCTAAAAGCATTGCTTAAAACTATAGGTTATTTACATATTATAAAAACAGCACCATGTAGATAATTATATGCCTTAAATGAATATTTTATTAATAAATAAATAAGATTATTTACAAAGTATGTGCTTTATCATCATACATGATTGGCTTGTATGCACACTACTATCATATCCTCAGTTTTAATCTTCAGTTGATGATATCCAGAACGAAGATCGATCTTTGAAAAGAATTATGCACCTTGCAATTGGTCGAATAGGTCATCAATACGAGGTAACGGATACCTATTCTTAATGGTGACATGGTTCAACTCCTGATAGTCAATACAAAGTCGCGTACTCCCGTCTTTCTTCTTTACGAATAAAACAGGAGCACCCCAAGGAGATGTACTAGGACGTATAAAACCGATGTCTAACAACTCCTGTAGTTGGACCTTTAACTCCTGAAGTTCTATAGGAGCCATTCGATATGGGATTTTATAAATGGATTTTGTACCGGGTTCAAGGTCAATAAAGAATTCAACTTCATGTTCCGGGGTAGACCGGGAAGTTCTTCTGGAAATATATCAGGAAACTCATTAACAACAGAAATATCATTCAAACCTGACGTATCCTGGTTTAAATCAGTGACATGGGCTAAGAAAGCCTGGCATCCGTTTTTCAATAAACGAATAACTTTATGACTTGAAATAACATTGATTGATTTTAGTGGTTTGGTTGTTTGAATTCGCACAATAGGTTGGTTAGGAATATGAAAACTAACAACCTTACGAAAATAATCAATTTTGGCATGATAAGTGGTCAACTAGTCAATTCCTAAAATCACATCAAATGTAAGTATTTTCAACGATATAAGATCAACAGGTAGGGTGAGGGTACCAATTTGAATCGAGCAAGATTTATAAACTGTAGATGTAACGAAGGTTTCTCCCAACGGAGTTTCAACAGATAAGTCAAAGTCTAATTTCTCAGGTGTCAAGTTCAAACGTTGAACACAAGTAGGTGAAATAAAATAATGGGAAGTGTAAACTTCGCAAGAGTTTATTATCAGCTTACCCGTAATAACCTCGTTCGGGTTCCTTGCTTGTTGGGCAGTCACGACAAATGCTCTTCCAGAAACGACTGACTTTGACTTATCGGGGATAGCCTTTGGAATCACCATCCCTACTGGACTTGGTTTCGCTACAGGACACACTCAAGCTATGTGCCCTTCCTTTCCACAGTTATAACACACCTTGGATTGTTGTGTGCAGTTGGGGCTGATGTGTCCCTCTTGCCCGCATTTATAGCATACGACCGGCGGTCGTTCTCCTCCCCTAAAAATAGTTGATGTTGGTGCTGCTGTCGATGCTTTCACGTTCTCATTGTTGTACCTTCTCTTCTTGAAATCTCCCCCCAACTCACTTCTTCTATTATCATGGCCACGATTACCACCGGAGTGGTTACTGCTTCTGGCATGATACTTTCCTCCCTGCTGGTTGTCATTGTTCCGATGACTGCTGCCACCAGTACGACCTTGGTTGTTGTCCCATGGTTGAATATAATCATTATCTCGTTCTAATAACTGGGCCCTGTTCACTACATCCGAATATAGATAAAATTTGTGAGAAATGAGGTATTGACGAATCTCGGGTTTCAAACCTCTCAGAAACATCCGCGTCATACGTTCCTCATTCTCCACCAAATGAGGTGCAAACCGAGATAACTTCGCGAACTTAGCCTCGTACTGGGACACAGTCATGTTGTTCTGTTCTAGTCTGATAAACTCTACCTCTTTCATGTGACGAATACTTTCTGGAAAGTACTTGTTATTGAACAGTTTCTGGAACACCCCCCAAGATATCTTGAGTGCGGCAGACTGGGTACGCTTCACAGATTTCCACCAGTAATCTGCCTCTCCGCGGAACATAAAGGTGGCAAATGGAATCTTCTGTTCCTCTGTGCATCCCAAGACATCAAATATCTTGGTAATTTGCCAAATCCAATTTTTCGCCTTGATTGGATCTGGCTTTTCCTGAAACTCTGGTGGTCCCAACTCTTTCAACTGCTTGGCAGTGACAAGCCGCGAGTTATTATTTCCCCCTGTATTATGAACACGAGTCTCCCTCGTCTGGTTTTGCATGAACTGCAAAAAGCTTCTAAATATCCCGTCATTTATTATTTCTTCGATAGGGTTGTTTACAGGAGAATTGTTGTCTTCCTGTTGCACGTTCTCTTGGTTGGTGATTAAAGGTGTCTCAACGGTCTCATTCACTCCATTGTTTAAATTTTCAGCTGCCATTCTCAATTACTGCCACAAAACAAGGGTTAATCAAATAAATTAACATATCACATATTAACCCTATATTCCAACCGACCAATTAAATAACAATTAAGCTTAGGTAGGACACACTAATGAAGGTTTTACTCGTCTCTCCCCTCCTAGTTCTATTCCCAGATCTCCGGCAGAGATCATATCCCTAAGCTTTGATACCAACTGTGACGCCCCCAAAATAGGTTCAATACTCCACCCATTTTGAGTCGCCAAATACACTCAATAAAATTCAAATACAATCTTTCATATCACACGGTCGTGCAAAATACGACCACACAACTGTGAATGTCAATACAGACATGTAGAAAATATTAACATTCAAACTAAGTCCTCATTACATTTATTATCACACTATTTTAAATAAAATAAATGGTGAGGACTTCTACTGCTCTAACTCAGACTATCACTCCATTCCCCGACTAGTACCCGCGATATTCTCATTTTCTGAATAGAACAATGGAAGAAAAGGGTGAGCTCAACTAGCCCAGTAAAGAATATTATGATAGTAGTGTGCATACAAGCCAATCATGTATGATGATAAAGCACGTACTTTGTAAACAATCTTATTTATTTATTAATAAAATATTCATTTATTAAAGGCATTTAATTATCTACATGTTGCTGTTTTTATAATATGTAAATAACCCATAGTTTTAAGCAATGCTTTTAGAATCATGATGATGATCATGCTAATGAGATCTAAATTCTTAGAAAGTTTTAAAACTAAAATAGTTCCCAATCGTGGGATTACTAAAAAGGGGATTAGTAAATCCGGATAGATTGGTACATATGTTGCTTGCTCATTGGATGAGGATGATTGATCTCATGATCATTTGTGTGGAGACACTAAAGCAAGTATGTAGGTGCTTATTGGAGAATAAGTTCACTGAACGTGATTCGCTATGGAATACCTAATGGAGATTTACTCGCCTGTCAATAGGAATTCCTAATGTGATAGTAGTACAAGTAATCCTTGGACTTGAGATCATCATAGTATCTTGTATGTAACAAATTATACTTTGACTTATTCCTTAAGACCTTTTAAGGCATATATAGGGTATGCTTGGGTATAATGAGTTACATATGGAGATAATAAATGATCAATAAAGAATCTACCACCTCTAGTAAAAGAGGAGATATGTCCTATGTGATTCGTTAAATGACAACCCAGGAATCCTTGGCCAATGTGAAATGAAATTAGAAAGGAGTTTCTAATTTGCATTATTTGGAGTTGTGCATTTTCTAATCGAAATACATATAATTAAATAAAATAAGACTTGACAGTAAATCCATGTCTTATATTTAATTGGGACATTGTATGGTGGAAGGATTGAATTGTACGGTAACTATTTACTCACAGGTTCTTTTTGATTAATGTTGAAATCTATATTATCTGGAAAGTCGTTGATCGCTAGGGAGGCTTATCCCTATTGTAGAATAAATATTATTTATTTAAATAAATTATTAGTTTAATTTATTTATTTAAATAAGATTAAAATTATTTTAATTGATTTATTCACAACCGGTTTAATATGGAGAACCTAAAGGGTCACACCATAAAAGGAAGAATAATTTTTTAAGAAGGTAATGGCATAATCGTAATAATGCATTAAGTATAATTAATTTAATCTATGGTGATAGAATAAATTAAATAGCTTAATGTTTATTATTTAATATTTTGGAAATATTAAATATAAATTAATAAGAGGAGTCTTATTAATATTATTACAATTATTATTATTTTAATTTCTAAAGGAGTTTAGTAATTAATTTAATATTTAGTACTCTCATTTATTCCTAATAAGATTAGAAGACAAATTAATTAAATGAATTTAATTAATTATTCCCATGTGGTGGGAAGCCTAAATTAATTAAAGGAGTTTAATTAATTAAAAGAAATCCCATGTCTAATAGGATTAGAAGGGTTGACCAATGTCTATATAAGAGAAGTCTTATAATAGATATTAGATGATGCAATTCCAATTGTTGGAGAGTACTCCTTTTCTATAGAGGATAGAAAACTAAGGTTAAGCCAAACACCCTCCTTCTTGATAATTCATCTTCCTTGGTGGATCACCTCTAGAGGCCAAACACTTGGGTGGCTAACGTTGATCAAAGAAAAGAATCTAACCCGAAAATTCAAGGAGATCACGAAGAACAAGGAGTTGAACTAGTACCTGTGGAAGCTTCGTTCTACAAGGGTATGATTCCATAACTTCTTATTTATCGTTTTAAATTAATAATTTGCATAAAGGATGATCCGGGTAATGGTTTTGTAGAATTTTTTTTTTTAAACTCTGATATACCATGCTTCCGCTAATTTTTGCAATTTGATTGCGTCACGATTTCGTACAAACCCAACAGTGGCATCAGAGCCAAATCTTTATGCAATTATTAATTTATTTTTGATTTCATATACATATGGGTATGTATTTAAAATAATTTATTGGGCATAATTTTATTGTATAAAATTATTTTTTTTAAGGAAAAAAAATGACTTTTTTTTTGGGACGGATCACAATTTTTTTTTGGGTGCTAATCTTGAATTCTGCAAAGAAAAGGTGTTGTCTCTTTCTTACTCCAAAAAGAAGGTGACCCATCAGGAAAGGACTTTTTTTAATAAACCTGCAGGACTCTTTTAATAAAAGAAGGTGACATCTTTTTAAAAAAAAAAAAATATGATATATTTATATATTATATTCTAAATAATTTTATAATTAAAATAAAGAGTTTATTTTAATCTTGAAATTGGATTTCATACAATTTAAAATTGCCCATTAAATGATACTCATATATATATGGAATGTTTTAATTCATGAGATGAATATTTATTTATTGATATATATGGTGATATGTATGAAAATAAATGGGGATTGATTATGGACTATTTGACCAATGTGATTGGATTTTATTTTAGTTGAATGCTTGAATGAATGGGTTTTATTAAATGGGGTCTGCGTACCTCGTCTTCTCTAATTTTTTTTTCTTGATGTAAAATTCTATCTCCCTCCTATGTACTTCCCCTTGACTGTTGATCAAGGTTTCTATTTAAATTAAATAGTTTAATGTAATAGAAATAGTTAGAATTATCTTTAAAAATTGGAGACCAAGGAGCAAGGAGCGCGTGAAGACCCGTTTGTATGGAGCCCGAGTTTAAATGTAATAGTTATATTTAAATTTAAATTCTTGCACTCCTAGGTTTGACCTTTTGGTTCACTTGGTGGCTCTAGTGAACCAAACTAGAATAAAAGTCCATAATCAATCCGGGTAGAATATAATATTCTATATTGCATGCTAAATATTATATATATTATATTTTATGCAAACATGCTTCGCATGTTTAATAAAATGACGCGTATTTTATATATATATGTGCATGCGCGCTAAACAAGATGAGACAAATAATAACAAACCCCTCAAAGAAATAATATTAAGTCCGAAGCGTTCAAATGATATTTGGAATATCGAACGTCGCCTTCTAGCATGATAAATTAATAGAGTATTAAATATTTAATATGAGCTTGTTGTGCTATCCACAAGGCGAGTATTGCGTATTTAAGATGTTAATTAATCACATTTGATGCTTATCAAGAAAATTGAACGATCTAGTCTTGTTATGCTATCCACAAGGACGAACATTTTTCTTTTTTGAATTTATGGAAGTGCTAGGCTGGACTTAACTTAAATCATTTTAGTTCGGAATGTGCACACACTTGACCATTATGATTTAAGAGGCAAAATAAAAGGAGTTATATAGTGTTGTAATTGACAAGAGTTGTCTACCTATTTATTTGTATATCGCTTGTTGTGCTATCCACAAGGTTATATACATTTGAAATGGGATCCTTATTCTCACTAGCAAATCTTTAATTAGATGTTGCCGAACTATATAAGTGAGGGTAATATAGTTTGATGAAAATAGTGGGAGATACCAATTTAAAATAAAGACCTAAATTTATTTTGGTATGCAAAGTTAATAAAACGAATGTTTGCTAAAATGTTGTTTTCTTTCACATGCAGAATTTTAAAAATGTCTAAATCACTAATCTCACTACGAAGCATACTTGATGCTAATAAGCTTACCGGGCCGAATTATACGGACTGGCTAAGAAATCTGAGAATAGTTCTCACTGCTGAAAAGATTTCTTATGTCCTAAACTCACATGTCCCTGGAACTGTTCCAGAAACAACCTCTGAGGAAGAGATTGCCACCATTGTAAAGTGGCAAGATGATGCATCTGTAGCTCAATGCATCATGCTCGCATCCATGAATAACGAGCTTTAGCGTTCAGCAAGAAAACATGGATGCTCCTACTATGTTGATTCACCTCAAGGAGTTGTATGGTGAACAAAGTAGGACTGCTAGATATGAGATATCTAAGGAGCTCTTCCGATCTCGGATGACCAAGGGCAAGGTGAACATAAAGGAACAAAAGAAATCTGATCCAGCTAGCAAAGGAATGTGCTTCCATTGCAACGAGCCGGGTCATTGGAAGAAAAACTGCAAGAAGTTTCTGGCAGACAAGAAGCTTGGAGAAGCTTCGACTTCCAATCAAGGTTTGTTCATGATTGAAATTAATTTTTCAGAAAGTCAAAATTCTACTTGGGTATTGGATACCAGCTGTGGTTCTCACATATGTAATAATGTGAAGGGACTGGTCAGAAGTAGAAAGCTGAACAATGATGAGGTGATCCTACGAGTAGGGAATGGAGAAAAGGTTGCTCCATTAGCTGTAGGAACTTATTATTTAGCAATGCCTTCGGGCAAGTCCATTTATCTTAATAATTGTTATTATGTTCCGAATATTATTAAAAACATTATTTCAATTTCTGTATTGGATATGGAAGGATTTAACGTTGTTATAAAGAACAATAGTTGTTCTATTTATAAAGACGATGTTTTATATGGTATTGGAAATTTGCGAAATGGACTTTATACACTTGACTTACAAGAAAATATATTTCAAATTGAACAAACTAAGAAAAGGAAAAGAGATGATATTAATTATACCTACATGTGGCACTGTAGACTCGGTCATATCAATGAAACAAGATTATCCAAGTTGCATAAAGATGGGCTCCTCGAGCTATCCGATTATGAATCATATCCAACTTGTGAATCTTGTCTCATGGGTAAAATGACTAAATCTCCTTTTAGTGGAAGAGGAGAAAGAGTTACAGAGTTGTTGACATTGATTCACACAGACGTTTGTGGGCCTATGACAACAAGTGCACGGGGTGGGTATTCTTATTTTATTACTTTCACTGATGATCACTCAAGATTTGGATATGTGTATTTAATGAAATACAAGTCAGAATCATCTGAAAAGTTCAAAGAGTTCAGAAGTGAAGTAGAGAAACAAACGGGCAAGAGTATAAAGATACTTCGATCAGATCGAGGCGGAGAATATTTAAGCGGTGAGTTTCACAATTGTCTCAAAGAAAATGGTATAATCTCACAATGGACTCCTCCAGGTACACCACAGTTAAATGGAGTATCTGAAAGGAGAAATCGAACACTGTTAGACATGGTTCGATCCATGATGAGTTTTACCGACCTTCCAATTTCCTTCTGGGGATATGCCCTAGAAACGGCTGCATACCTACTTAACAAGGTACCTACCAAATCCGCCCCAAAGACTCCATATGAGATGTGGAAGGGGAGGAAACCAAATCTTAAGCATGTTAAGACTTGGGGTTGTCCAGCTTATGTCAAAAAGTTTGAACATGATAAGCTACAGACTAAATCCGAAAAGTGTAGATTTGTGGGATACCCTAAAGAAACTGTAGGGTATTATTTCTATCATCCAACTGATCAAAAGGTGTTTGTTGCGAAACATGCTGCCTTCTTGGAAAAGGAGTTTATCCATGAAGGGGTCAGTGGGAGTAAGATATATCTTGAAGAAGCTCAAGAACCACAAATTACCACGGATCAAAGTCAGGTACCTGACCAAGTAGAAGAACCTACTATACCACACCCTGTTCGTAAATCTGGAAGAGTACCGAAGATACCTGAGAGGTATGGATTCGTTGTAGAGGATGACGATGAGGTACGCATCATGAATGATGATGATCCATTGAATTACGAACAGGCCATGAGTAATAAACACTCAGGGAAATGGCTTGAAGCCATGAAATCCGAAATGGACTCCATGTATGAAAACAAAGTATGGACTTTGGTTTCACCACCTGAAGGAATTAAGCCTATTGGGTGTAAATGGGTCTTTAAAAGAAAGACTGGAGCGGACGGGAAGGTGGAGACCTATAAGGCCCGACTGGTTGCAAAAGGTTTCAAACAAAGACAAGGAGTTGATTATGATGAAACCTTTTCACCAGTAGCTATGCTCAAGTCCATTCGGATTTTGCTTGCGATTGCAGCTTATAACGACTATGAGATCTGGCAGATGGACGTGAAAACGGCCTTCCTCAATGGGAAACTTGAGGAGGATGTGTATATGACACAGCCAGAGGGATTTGTTTCAAAGGTTGGAATAAATCAAGTCTGTAAGCTGCAACGATCCATTTATGGATTGAAGCAAGCTTCTCGTAGATGGAACATTCGTTTTGATGAGACAATCAAAGAGTTTGATTTTATCAAAAATGACGATGAACCATGTGTGTACAAGAAGGTTAGTGGGAGCGTAATTTCATTCCTTGTATTATATGTTGATGATATATTACTGATAGGGAATGACATTCCTATGCTACAATCAATTAAAATCTGGTTATCTAAACACTTCTCCATGAAGGACTTGGGAGAAGCATCCTATATTTTGGGGATAAAGATCTATAGAGATAGATCTAAAAGGATGCTTGGTTTATCCCAAGAAACGTACATTGATGCAATGCTAAAGAGATTTAGCATGGAAGATTCCAAAAGAGGTCTCATGCCGATGAGCCATGGAATACATCTCTCCAAGAAACAGGCCCCAAACACACCTGAGGAGAGAGACCGTATGAGTAAGATCCCTTATGCTTCTACAATAGGATCTATCATGTACGGTATGATATGTACTAGACCGGATGTTGCTCATGCACTTAGTGTAACGAGCAGATACCAGTCGAATCCTGGAGAAGAGCACTGGAAGGCAGTGAAGAATATCCTAAAGTACTTGAGAAGGACTAAAGATATTTTTCTTGTGTACGGTGGGTCTGAATTAAAACTCGAGGGCTTCACAGACTCAAGTTTTCAAACGGACCAAGATGACAGTAAATCTGTTTCGGGGTATGTTTTTACCTTGAACGGAGGCGTAGTGAGTTGGAAGAGTTCCAAGCAGCAAACAGTTGCTGATTCAGTGACAGAGGCAGAGTATATAACTGTAAGTGAAGCTGCAAGTTGATGTTTTAGATGAAAAGTTCATTACAGAACTAGGAATAGTTCCTAAGTCTCATCTTGAATCTAAACATGTGTTGCGGCACTTTGATTAAAGAAATCATTGAAAGAGGAGAGTGTAGACTCTCAAGACAACATTGCAGATCCATTAACTAAAGCTTTAACACAACAGCAGTTTGATCGTCACTTAGAGAAGTTGGGTATGAGATACCATGGCGATTGGCTTTAGTGCAAGTGGGAGATTGATAGTAGTGTGCATACAAGCCAATCATGTATGATGATAAAGCACGTACTTTGTAAACAATCTTATTTATTTATTAATAAAATATTCATTTATTAAAGGCATTTAATTATCTACATGTTGCTGTTTTTATAATATGTAAATAACCCATAGTTTTAAGCAATGCTTTTAGAATCATGATGTTGATCATGCTAATGAGATCTAAATTCTTAGAAAGTTTTAAAACTAAAATAGTTCCCAATCGTGGGATTACTAAAAAGGGGATTAGTAAATCCGGATAGATTGGTACATATGTTGCTTGCTCATTGGATGAGGATGATTGATCTCATGATCATTTGTGTGGAGACACTAAAGCAAGTATGTAGGTGCTTATTGGAGAATAAGTTCACTGAACGTGATTCGCTATGGAATACCTAATGGAGATTTACTCGCCTGTCAATAGGAATTCCTAATGTGATAGTAGTACAAGTAATCCTTGGACTTGAGATCATCATAGTATCTTGTATGTAACAAATTATACTTTGACTTATTCCTTAAGACCTTTTAAGGCATATATAGGGTATGCTTGGGTATAATGAGTTACATATGGAGATAATGAATGATCAATAAAGAATCTACCACCTCTAGTAAAAGAGGAGATATGTCCTATGTGATTCGTTAAATGACAACCCAGGAATCCTTGGCCAAGGTGAAATGAAATTAGAAAGGAGTTTCTAATTTGCATTATTTGGAGTTGTGCATTTTCTAATCGAAATACATATAATTAAATAAAATAAGACTTGACAGTAAATCCATGTCTTATATTTAATTGGGACATTGTATGGTGGAAGGATTGAATTGTACGGTAACTATTTACTCACAGGTTCTTTTTGATTAATGTTGAAATCTATATTATCTGGAAAGTCGTTGATCGCTAGGGAGGCTTATCCCTATTGTAGAATAAATATTATTTATTTAAATAAATTATTAGTTTAATTTATTTATTTAAATAAGATTAAAATTATTTTAATTGATTTATTCACAACCGGTTTAATATGGAGAACCTAAAGGGTCACACCATAAAAGGAAGAATAATTATTTAAGAAGGTAATGGCATAATCGTAATAATGCATTAAGTATAATTAATTTAATCTATGGTGATAGAATAAATTAAATAGCTTAATGTTTATTATTTAATATTTTGAAAATATTAAATATAAATTAATAAGAGGAGTCTTATTAATATTATTACAATTATTATTATTTTAATTTCTAAAGGAGTTTAGTAATTAATTTAATATTTAGTACTCTCATTTATTCCTAATAAGATTAGAAGACAAATTAATTAAATGAATTTAATTAATTATTCCCATGTGGTGGGAAGCCTAAATTAATTAAAGGAGTTTAATTAATTAAAAGAAATCCCATGTCTAATAGGATTAGAAGGGTTGACCAATGTCTATATAAGAGAAGTCTTATAATAGATATTAGATGATGCAATTCCAATTGTTGGAGAGTACTCCTTTTCTATAGAGGATAGAAAACTAAGGTTAAGACAAACACCCTCCTTCTTGATAATTCATCTTCCTTGGTGGATCACCTCTAGAGGTCAAACACTTGGGTGGCTAACGTTGATCAAAGAAAGGAATCTAACCCGAAAATTCAAGGAGATCACGAAGAACAAGGAGTCGAACTAGTACCTGTGGAAGCTTCGTTCTACAAGGGTATGATTCCATAACTTCTTATTTATCGTTTTAAATTAATAATTTGCATAAAGGATGATCCGGGTAATGGTTTTGTAGAATTTTTTTTTTTAAACTCTGATATACCATGCTTCCGCTAATTTTTGCAATTTGATTGCGTCACGATTTCGTACAAACCCAACATATTATGACTAAGATAATGAAAAATAAATTATCCTTAGCCTTCAATAAATCAAATAAAATATCATGGACAACAAGTTTTAGATCAATATTCGCAGCGAAAATAACAATTCATTAGAAGAGTTAAGTAGAGAATGATGTCTACTATCTTCTTTGATTTAAAAGTCCATCATCAATATTTTATCCCTGTAACATCAATCAATATACATCTCGAATCAAATATCCATCTTTGCAAGACGGGCTAAAGATATTCATTTGTATCATCAGTTGGTCATGTTCATCTCAACACTTGTCCATCTTTGCACTATAGGCCAAAGATATTCATCAGGTAATCATTCATCTTTGCACTACAGGCCAAAGATATTCATCACGTAATTATTCATCTTTGCACTACAGGCCAAGATATTCAGTTATATCACCATTTAGAAATGAGGATGATGAAAAATAATACGAATAACGGATCCAGTGAGATAAAGGACAAATATTAGAGAATTTATCCAGAGTTCAAGAATGAATCCAATCAAAGATGATTTGGAAGAAGAAAAAAAAATATTTTTTTTACCGTGAATAGTAACTCATGAATAGTAACTCGTGAATAGTAACTCATGAATAGTAACTCAACATGAAAAGATAAAAATTTCACAAGAAAGTTCAGACCAATATTCCAGTGAAATAATATTAAATGAAGCTCAAAACTCAAGTAATATCTTATCATTTCAGGAATTATAGAAGCAATACTTACCATAGTAAGTTTAGAGTTAAGAATCTGAAATGAAACAATATACGAAACTACAATTGGATTTTCACCCATCTGGCAGTAGTCCGCTCAGACAGATTATTTTCATAATTTGATAACAACTGAATACGAAGGGTTATTCACCCGTCTGGCGGTAGTCCGCTCAGACAGATTATTTCCACAATTTAATAACAACTTAATACGAAGGGTTATTCACCCGTCTGGCGGTAGTCCGCTCAGACAGATTATTCCAACAGAATAATAAGGAATGGAATAACAACTCTTACGAGTATTAATAGAAAATAACTCTCTTCATGAATACGAAAGAAATAATACCCCTTACCTTAAATTTGGAGACTGCACTAGCGTAATAGCAGAATACTCTTCTTCTTTCTCTCTTATTCTCTCTATACTTTCTCTCTCTATAGCTTTAGTGAATTGGTGAGAACTAATGAAGAAATGGGCTTCTATTTATAGGCTCGGCAGAGTAAGGGTAAAATAGTATTTTTGCCATAATTTATGACATCATCGCTTACATCATCGATCTATGACATTATTGCTTACCTCATCGCTCCGATGACATCATTGCTTACCTCATCGCTCCGATGACACCATTGTTTGTATCATAAGAGTTCAAATTCAATTTGCACTCTTCCACCTCGTTTAACTTTTATACCATGAATTTACTATAATAATGTTACCATTCTAATCATACTATTATATAATCACATCATACTACTATAATGTAATATTATAACAATATATTTGAATGAATTATTTTATCGAAAAAGATAAAATACCAACTTTCAACAAATGTCACATGTTAAAAATTCCTTCGTTTAAATTCACATTGAATAAATATTTTCTTATCATATATATCAAAAATTAATTATTCACAAATAATATTACAGAACTACAATATTGACAACCAGGTCGTTCCCAGGAAAGTGGGGGCCTTCCGATAAGAATTTCTCCTTACTGGCGCACAATTCATCAACCCCTTTCCTAAACAGAACTTCCTTAGACATTGCCAATAATGCTATCTAATAATATTACTCAAATAATATAAATTATTGATTTGATAATTTGGAATAATGTGCAATGACAATTATTGAATCAATAATATAAAATAGCAAAGTAGCACTTATTGATATAAAATATCAACGTAGCAAATACTGAACCAATAAAATATTATGCAATTATTGAATCAATAATATAAAATATTGAACAGTAATTACTGTAATAATAATTAAGTAAGTGCCTTCCTACGTACGAATAAATAATTTGAAATACTGTGCAATACCGTGTGCTACCGTGCAACACCGCGTATTACTGTATTTTAACAACCGGGTATTTCAACAGTACTAACGGTAACAGTTTTGCCGTTATTATATAAAAAGGTTATTTCTGTCGCTTTCTATATCCGACATTCATTCCGTTGTGAGGGTCCACCAATGACTGCGTCGTCGTACGAATATTCTCCGACAAAAAGAATATTCCTCGACCAAACGAATATTCCCCGACACAACGAATATTTTATAACCACTTGCTTACTTTGTGAACTTTGTACATCTTACCTATAACTTATCACATATATCAAATCAACACCTTACTATTTCAAAATAATATATAAAGAAAATTAAATATTATTCATAAAATTTGGGGTCTTACATATACAATCGAATAAGTATTGCATACTGAAATGATACTTTTAAAAGCATTATAACATCTCATATGAAATTCTGAACTTGAGAAATCAAGAATAAATACTTCGCTTGAAATAGAATTTAAATCTATAATTTGCTCAAATGTAAAGATTTGAGTTTATGAAACTTACTCAATTTAAAAGTAAGGTTTAGAAACTTGTCTCATGCACAAGCTACAATTATACTCACTTCTTTAATTACTCTTACCTATCAACACATTCACAATATTAATTAATCACAGGTTTGATATGTTTATCGGTTCACAGCTGTGTTCTTTGAACTCATTATTAGGTCTTTCAAATAATGGTTTACGTTGATTAATTAACTTATTAATTAATCACATAACTTAAGTTATTAACTTGTGTTACCATCTTATCACATACATAGCATGTCTTCGCGTTTATTAGACTCAAAACATTTTTCTCAAAATTCAACACTTAGCAAATTTTTCAAAAATTTCAGTCGGGCGCGGCCGCGCGCCTTTTAGCCTTGTACCCGGCGCAGCCGCGCGACTGCGTTTTCCCAGATTCTGAAGTTCGCGAATGAACACAGAACTCGATCATTTTCTCCCAATTTACCCCATTACATTGATTTGTAACGTTACCCATGAAGTATAAACTTCATAGTAACATCACAAATCACTGTTAGCATGTTTCTACCAAATTAGATCATGTAATTACATCAGTTACCACAATCAATTTCATTGTTATTCATAAAATTTGTAAAGTTTTTATGAAAAATATAAAATCTATCATCACGTATTCGTTACTACACCGAATTCACTCATTCCAATTCCATTCTCTTTGTGTTAACATATACAATCATATTCATGTATCCTTTTTAATATAAACATAAGATTCAATCATTAATTTAAGACATATGGGTTATTCACCCATATTCAATACTCTGTCTTTTCATGAAACCCAATTGTCAACAAAATTATTTGATGTGATCAGTGTAAATCATGGATACATGATCTAACACATAATACTAACATATACGATAATATATATGATAGCCTCATACTTTAATTTTTCAAAATGAGTACTAACAGAAAAATTTTACAAAACGTAGAAACTCTGTAAAAAAAAATTTTGAAAACCCAATTAAGGCCAAATTAAATAAAATTGATTACTCTAAAACATTTTTATATGTTAGAAAACATGTTATGATCACATACTCATATAGATAAAACCATATCATAACCTAATTGGGAAACCCAATTTTTACAGGACTTTAAGAATACGTAAAAAAGAACTTTAAGAAAATTAGATTTTGAAAATTAAAAAGGAAGATTACCCTTTGTTAGTATGAAGATTATCAAAGACAACACTTAAGATTTTCTCAAATCTCTTTCTCTCCCTCAATTCTTCTCTTTTTCTCTGATATTTCTCTCTCAAGTTTCTCTAACTTTTCTTCTCTGACTTGAACAAATGAAACTCAATGCGTCTAACTTAATAATATACGTATATATTATATCCGTTATATAAAATAACGGACTAACCTCTACAAGGGCCTTGTTTGGCTACACACTAATTCTTTTTCTATTTATTTTAATTAACTAATTTACTATATAGTTAATTGTCACATTCTTAATTATTCAATTAATTTTATTTAAATCAATTAAATAAAATAAGATAATTCACATTAAATCACATTGTCACAAAATTAATATTCTTATTAATTAATTATGTCAATTTATTAATTATTAAATTAATTAAATTAACATTATGCTTATTTAATTAATTCATTTAATCAAATAAACTCCATTAAATATATACTTTGAACTATAAAATTACTACACATTAATTTAATTAATGTAACACATATAATTAAATTAATCTACCACAACTTCATGAATTAATAATTTAACTCAATAATTAAATCATAAAAAATATTTATTTATTTTAATAAATATTCAAATAATTGTACAAAATTCTCGTTCGTCACATCTTTCCCCCCTTAAAAATAAAGTTTTGAGTTTGGGGGCTTAGTTAAGTGTGGGGAAGGTGTTAGGCACCCCCACAACTCCCGTGTAAATACGGTACCGCATCTTTTCAATCTATGTTTTATTGATTGAAAGTAGTACTTTACTTCGTTGAACATATATACAAAGGGTTTGATTTGATTTGCAAAAAGTCTTTGATTTGATTTGCAAAAGCATTTAATTTGATTTGAAAAACCTTTTCTTTTGATTGAATTGAAAATGATGTTTTTAAAGTTGGTTTATCAAACCCTTACGCTAACATAGGAATTGAAGCCAGTTGATACTTCTATTTTTTTTATCTTTTTATCCTTAAGGCTGCATTTGAATGGTGATTGTCGGGCTATAAAGCATCCTCGATCACAGAAATATACAAGTGTCGGACTACTCATGGGCATGATAGCCATCGGAGGGACGCTGACACGGCAAACCATATTTTTACTATGTTGAGACCTTAAATTCGGATAACTGTTTTAAGGTCCTTTGTATGTACATTTTTACAGAAAAAACTGACAGGATACATTCGTAAATCAGAATTTGTCCATCGTGGGAATTAGATTCTGATTAGTTTGATCATGAATCCCACGATTTCTAGGCTCACATATGAGTGGCAAAAACCTGCACAGTTAAAATTTGCACAGAAATAGATATATATCCCAAATGCCAGAGCCGATGATTCATTCAGTAAATCCGGGTTCGCACGGCCGAAGCGTCTCGTTCCCACTAGATAGCGATCTAAGGGACACGAGGTTACTTTTGTAATTGAAAAATGCTGATTCATAATAAATGAATATTTAAAGCAGTCATTAAATAAGAAGCAAGCAATAGCAATATATATACACAGTTACATATACAAAAACTGTAAAGGGCGATGGTTTTTCACACCGGTGTCCGGACTGGAATTGAAATATATATATTTATAAAAAATGTATAAAAGCCACAGAATGATCCAGGCTAGACATAATTGAAATATATATATAGAAAAATAATAAAAAAGGCGATGGATTTTCACGCCTGTGCCCAGACTAGAATTGAAATATATATATATATTGACATAAAAGTAGTTAACCAAGACTGGAAAGAGAACGCAGTGGTGGTGACGGCTACTTATATATGCATATTTATATATAAAAGTAGTAAAAAGGCCACGAAATATTCCAGGCCGGACTGAAATGTAAATTTACAGAAAAGTAGTCAATCAGGGACTAGGAAGGTAACCCGGAACTTCTTCGTAGTGGCCCCCTTCCATGCCTCATCGAGTCCGAGTGGTGAAGAGTGCAAAAAGCAATAAAAAGGCCACGAAATAATCCAGGCCGGACTGAAATATATAAATATATATATATATATATATATATTGACAGAAATATAGCCAACCAAGACTGGGAAGAGAGCCCAGTGATGGTGAAGGCTGCTTATATATGCATAAATATATATAAAAACAGTAAACTACCTCGGATTTAACATATGGCCTTGACAGAATTGAAAAGTTAGTATATATATAGTTAAATAAACACACACAAAAAAAGCCAAACCCGGACTGGGAAGATAACCCAGTCCGGCGAAGTTTCTTAAAAGAAGGTGCTACTGTATTGGAGCTGTTAGAGCTGACGGATCACCAATCCGAGTTGTAGAAATGCCAAAAAACGTAGTTATGTACAAAAATGTAATAAATTTTGACGAAAACAACCACGGAACTAAGTTCTGGGCATATTTAGAAAACAAAAATTAACGTGCAAGTGTATAAAAGTATGAAGAAGTAATATAAACTTGCTGATCGTAAAAATACTCACAATGGACTGCTACACGAGCTTTTTGCCAAATCGTAGGCTCTATACGTCCAAATCTAAGGGTTATTTTCTGATATGTGGTAGTATATGGGTATATCTAGGTGTTAGAGTGAAAAATTTGGGTTTAGAAGAGGTGAAAAAGTCAGAAAATTAAACGGGCAGAGGTTCGCTGCATTTCAAAATTCTTTAAAATAAGGGGGTATGTTTATTTATAGGCCAGGGAGCCTCAGCTCTACCTGCTGCTGCCATAAGTAGAGGTGTGGCTCCTCTGGTGGGGCCCACATGTCCGGTTGAGTTATCTCAAAGTACGTACACTGCAAGAGCAATGCGAGGTCGAAGCAAAAACTTTCTAACATTTGATCGGAGCTTCCGTTTGAGGCGTGCTATACCTTTTCGAAAAGCCCTCGCCGAGAGTGTCACAATGACATGGGATAAAACATTTTCTCAGTCAAAGAAGACGAGTTCATAACCAGGTCTTCGATTCCCCGCAGTTTATCCGTTGAGCTGTCTTGCGCTGTTTGCACTCGGGATCATCGTTATGGTTCGTTCTGACCTTGGTGGCATCAATTCGGCTTGAATTTGACTGACTCAGCTTGAAGTTGGTAAAATGACCGTTTTGCCCCTCTTGGGGTTGGCTTTAGTGTCGGCATGGCCTTTGGTTGACTTTCGGGAGTCGTTTCCAAGACTTGGATCTCATTCGAGTCTGTATGTCCTCAGTGTAGTCTCTGAAGTTGAATTGGTCATCCCAGGTTCTCTCTTGGAGGTAATGTGGAGCTTCAGGTTCGTTTCTAAAGTTGACTTGACTTTCTGGGTTGCGACTGGGGTTGACCTGTACTTCCCAGGTTGAGGCCGGGGCTGCACTGTACCTCCCGGATTAAGACCGGGGCTGAGTTGACATCCCGAGGCTGATGATCGAGGCTATGGTAGTCCCGGTATTGATGGACGGGATTGAGTTGACATCCCGGTATTGAGATCGAGGCTGATATGATTGCCCGATATTTAGATCGGGGTTGATCTAACGGTCCGATTGGAGATCAAAATTGATTTGATGGCCCGATATTGAGATCGGGGTTGATCTGACAGTCCGATTGAAGATCGGAGTTAATTTGATAGTCCGATATTGAGATCGGGGTTGATCTGACTGTCCGATTGGAGATCGGAGTTGATTTAATGGCCCGATATTGAGATCGGGGTTGATCTGACAGTCCGATTAGAGATTAGAGTTGATTTGATGGCCCGATATTAAGATCGGGGTTGATCTGACGATCTGATTGGAGATCAGAGTTGATTTGATGACCCACTATTGAGATCGGGGTTGATTTGACTGTCCAATTAGAGATCAGAGTTGATTTGATGGCCTGATATTAAGATCGGGGTTGATCTGACGGTCCGATTAGAGATCGGAGTTGATTTGATTGATAGGTATTGCTCTCCTACAGTATTAGTAATAGGGAAAGGAAATTTCGACTATCTACAGATGCCCCTCTTTATCTTGCTCATGCAATGTAATGAAATGAGCAGGATAAAGATTGCTAGACACTTGAAATGCAAAGGCAAAGGCAACGTAATGCATGGCATGGTATGCAAGGAGTATCAGATACCTTTGAGGATGGGAAGTTATCCCTGATGGATTGTGTTAGTTTTCTGCTAGGATGTTAATAGGCTATCGTGAACTATTTCCCGTCATTTTCTGATGGGGAGGACGTCATTCTTGATAGCCTGGGGTGGTTGTTGTCATACTACTACTGGTAGTGGAACCACTGACTTGCTGATCAGAGATGAGCTATCACAGATTGTTCTCGTCTTGCTCTGTTGGGGATGACGTCCTCTGTGATAGCTTCGGAGATTTTGATGAGGTTGATATTATTGATATCACCTTGGTGCTCTTTTTGAGGATGTGTATAACAGATTTCATCATTGGGGATGGACTATTACATGGTTTCCGTCACCGGATCACTTCCAATGCTTCTAGGAGGCTGCTCCGATGGCTGAGACGTCGCTGGGGTTGAACCAACGGCTGAACTGGATTCGGTCTATACCCAAAACTTCGATGGGGTTGAACCAACGGTTGGACTGAACTCGGTCTTTACCAGATACTTCATTGGGTTATGGCCAACGGCTGGATTAAACTCGGTCTGTACCCGATACTTCGTTGGGTTGAGGCCAACAACTGAACTGGACTCGGTCTGTACCTGATACTTCGTTGGGGTTAAAGCCAACTGCTGAACTGAATTCAGTTTGTACACGATACTTCGCTGGGCTGAAGCCAACGGCTGAACTGAATTCAGTCTGTACCCGATACTTCGTTAGGTTGAAGCCAACGGCTGATCTGGATTCGGTCTGTACCCGATACTTTGAAGATGGCAGTTTTTTGGCGATTTTGCTCAGTTTTCGACAGTTTGGCGCAGTTTCCCGGTAGTTTTCTTGCAGTTTGCATTGTTGATTCCCGGATATGACTCCGGGCTGAATACCAAGGGTTTTCAGAGTGTCTCCCTTTCTGTCAGAATTACGCTGCTTAAACATAGGATTTTAGGACAAACCGCTAAATCGCGTAGCGATTTAGATTTGACTTGGCAGTGCATGGAAACTCCATTTCAACCAGAACCGAATTGAGCCCGGGGGAATGGGACCCACCTTGGGGAGTCGCAAGTGGAGGTACGGCAGTCACAGGTGGGCCCGCTTCCACCTGGGCTATTTATTGGGCAGCGGGATTTTGATCTTTTTTTCAGATCCACGGAGCTTGGTTAGCTGTTTTCTAATTTCGTCAGTTCCTACCCGTTCAGCGCAACGCAGGTAACGTTTTACGTCCTTTTTTCGCAAGTTTTGATCGTTAAAAGCATGTGAACCACGTAGGGGGCTTTTAGACGTAGTGTATGAAAAATGTATGCCTATATGATCTATAAAATTTTTTCTGACTACATATGTATGCATATTTTACTGTAATGCACCTTTGGATGTAAGAAAATTCAGATTCTGAGATAGTCAATTTTTGCTCTTTTTGATCAGTTTACTCATCCTTTTTGAGGCCTAACGAGCCTGGATTTTCAACTAAAATATCCATGGTAATTTGGCTACCATGTGAGGTTATTTTTGATTTTATTCCATAAATATGAATTGTTCTTGTTTTTGGGAAGGTGTGCTACTGAATGGCCACCTAGACATGCCTATGTGCATGCGAACAGTCTATTTTACAAAGAAGGCTCTGGTGAATTTTTTTCAAAACCAAAGTATTTAATAAACATGCAATTTTGACTCTACTGGGAATTTTTGACTGACCCATGCATGTTTTAGGACTTAGAGATGCATATATAGAGTACTGATTTAAATAATAAGGCACAGGTTTTAGGCTTACCACACCCTTTCTGAGGTGATTTGAAGACTTTGTGCAGGTGATGGACCGTGATAGACCCGACAATGCTAGCAGGGTATCTTCAGGTATTAGGCGGAGGCGAGCTTCTGATGTTCCTCAGCCACGTCCGACTAGACCACCTCGCAGGTTGGTAGAGTTGATGGTTCGTCCAGCTTAGAACGAACCGCCGATTGACATTGATGATGAGCAGGCTACTTTTGCTACTCCAGCTCCAGCTCAGGCTCCACGGGCGGAGGATCCAGGCATTGTTGTGCCTACACAAGAGCTATTGGGTGACTAGAGTCGCCATCCTTTGAGATATCTCCACGCTAATGAGGTGACTTGAAGTTTTTCTCTTCTTGGATTCTTCTCTTTCTTTGGTCATTCTCGGGGCATAGGTTTTTAACATGAATTAGTTTTTGATGCAGGTTCCCGGCTTTACGCAGCCTTGAGGGAACTGGTTCAATGTGTATTCCCTATATCACACTCTGCACGAGGATTACAGGGATATTATTGATAGCTAGGGGTTCTAGGCTGTCTTTTCTATTCTTCCCCGCCGTTGCCCCTGTGGGTATATGAGGGCTTTGTCTGAGTGCTAGTTCCACCAGACTCAATCCCTTCATCAGTTGGACTGTGAGGTGATGATGACCCCTATGGACTGGAGATTCATCACTGGCATTGAGTTTGAGGGCGAGCCAGTGCCTGTCATAGCTGATATTACGCCCACTGTCGTTCTGTCCTTGCTGGGAGTTTCTGCGACGACGCTCAAGGGTCAGTCGATCCGATCTGGTCCCTTGAGTATAGATACCCAGAATGGGGCTTTGCTAGAGCCTCCACCTGATGATCAGAGGGTTAGAGATCGCATTCTGAGGCGATTATTTCTGGTGATTATCAGGGGTTATTTTGTGGCGGACAACTCATCTACTGTGTCCTTCGCCCTAATTTGCGCCACCCGACATGTAGAGCACCTCAGTGACTTTGATTGGGGTTCCTACACCTTTGCCTATTTTCTCCGGGGCATGCGTATGCTTTCCGAGGGTTCGACGGAGGCTTGGTTAGGATTCTACCCATTTCTGCTGGTGAGTACATCTTTCTTGTACCTTTTTGATTTCAACATTTATTATTTATTTTTTTTGTCAGTCTTGATCACTGAGGACTTTTAATATTGACATAGCCAGTTTTGGGAATTTGAGAGGCTTCCCTGCCTACGGCTCGCCACTGCTCTAGGTCTGGAGACCTATCCTAGAGGACGGCGTTGGCATCACTCAACTTTGACGAAGGCGAGCTTCCGATGTTCCTCAGCCACGTTCGGCTAGACCACCTCGCAGGTTGGTAGAGTCGGTGGTTCGTCCAGCTTAGGACAAACCGTCGATTGACATTGATGACGAGCAGGCTGCTTTTGTTGCTCCAGCTCCAGCTCAGGCTCCACGGGCGGAGGTTCCAGACATTGTTGTGCCTACACGGAGCTGTTGGGTGACTAGAGTCGCCATCCTTTGAGATATCTCCACGCCAATGAGGTGACTTGAAGTTTTTCTCTTCTTGGATTCTTCTCTTTCTTTGGCCATTCTCGGGGCATAGGTTTTTAACATAAATTAGTTTTTGATGCAGGTTCCCTGCTTTACGCAGCCTCGAGGAAACTAGTTCAATGTGCATTCCCTATATCACACTCTGCACGAGGATTACAGGAATATTGTTGATGGCTAGGGGTTCCAGGCTGTCTTTTCTTTTCTTCCCCGCCGTTGCCCCTGTGGGTATATGAGGGCTTTGTCTGAGCACTAGTTCCACCAGACTCAGTCCCTTCATTAGTTGGACTGTGAGGTGATGATGACCCCTATGGACTGGAGGTTCATCACTGGCATTGAGTTTGAGGGCGAGCCAGTGCCTGTCGTAGTTGATATTACGCCCACTGTCGTTCTCTCCTTGCTGGGAGTTTCTGCGACGGCGCTCAAGGGTCGGTCGGTCCGATTTGGTCCCTTGAGTATAGATGTCCAGAATGGGGCTTTGTTGGAGCCTCCACCTGATGATCAGAGGGTTAGAGATCGCATTTTGAGGTGATTATTTCTGGTGATTATCAGGGGTTATTTTGTGGCGGACAACTCATCTACTGTGTCCTTCGCCCTAATTTGCTCTACCTGGCATGTAGAGCACCTCAGTGACTTTGATTGGGGTTCCTACACCTTTGCCTATTTTCTTAGGGGCATGCGTATGCTTTCGGAGGGTTCGACGGAGGCTTGGTTAGGATTCTACCCATTTCTGCTGGTGAGTACATTTTTCTTGTACCTTTTTGATTTCAGAATTTATTATTTATTTTTTTTGTCAGTCTTGATCACTGAGAACTTTTGATATTGACATGGCCAGTTTTGGGAATTTGAGAGGTTTCCCTGCCTACGGCCCGCCACTACTCTAGGTCTGGAGACCTATCCTCGAGGACGGCGTTGGCATCACTCGACTTTGACGGAGGTCCTTGTTACTGAGGGATTTACTCATGCAAGCTTACAATTGGATCTTTTGACGGCTGGATCGATCTCCTGGACACCGTATACCTTTGAGTTTTTGACCGTCGGATTCGAGGGAGGCTTTCCCACTAGTCGAGAGTTTGTATTGTCTACCCGCAGAGTCCCGATTTCGACAAAAGGAGGCTGGGAGCACTATTTGGGAGAGCGTGCTGTAGACACTCGAAATTTCATTTTCCTATTACTGACCCTGCAGGAAGGCAAAACCATCTTCTCATGCCCGATCACCAAATATCGGGATGTTAACTCAACCCCGGTCACCAATACCGGGACAACCACAGCCCAGATCACCAATTTTAAGATGTCAACTCAACCCCGGTCACCAATACCGGGACAACCACAACTCCGATCACCAATACCGGGACATCCACGTCCTCGGTCTCAATACCGGACCATCAGTTCAACCCCTATCTCCAATCGGACCGTCAGATCAACCCCGATCTCAATATCGGGCCATCAAATCAACTCTGATCTCTTATCGAACCATCAGATCAACCCTGATCTCAACATCGGGCCATTAAATCAACCCGATCTTAATATCGAGCCTTCAAATTAGCCCCGGTCTCAACTCGAAAAGTGCAGGTCATCCCCGATCTCAACCAGGGAAGTCAAGTCAACCTCAGGAACAAACCTGAAGCATCACCACACCTCCAGAAGAAAACCTAGAATGACCACGTCAGCGTCAGATGCAACACTTAGGATAAACAGACTCAAATGGGATCCAAACCTTGGAAACAGCCCCAGGAAGTCAGCTGAATGCCATGCCGATATTAAAAGCAACCCCAGGAGAGGCAAAATGGTCTTTTTATCAACTTGAAGCTAATTTGGTAAATCTCAAGCAAAATTAATGTCACCAAGGTCAAAAAGAACCATAACAGTGATCCAAAGTGAAAACAGCGCAAGACGGCTCAACGAAAATTTGCGAAAAAACAAAGACCCAGTTATGAACCCATATTTTTGGATTTAAAAAGGGTTAAATCCTATGTCATTGTGACACTCTTAGCAAGGGCTTTTCAGAAAGATATGGCACGCCTCAAACAGACTCTCCAATCAAAAGTTATGACGTTTCGAACCTAACATCGCATTGCTCGGAGTGCACGTACTTTGAGACGACAAAGTCGGGCACGTGGACCCCACCTTGCGGAGCCGTACCTCTACCTGCAGCAGCAGTAGGTAGAGTGGAGGCTCCCTGGCCTATAAAAAAATGTGCACCCCACTCATATTTCATATTTCTAAAACGCAGCAAAGCTCTGCCTGTTCAATTTTCTGAATTTTACACCTCTTCCAAACCCAAATATTTTCACTCTAACACGTAAATATACCCATATATTACCATATAACATAAAATAACTGGTAGATTTGGAAGTATAGAGCCTACGATTTGGCAAAAAACCTGTGTGGCAGTCCATTGTAAGTATTTTCAAGATCAGAAAGTGAATATTACTTCTTCGTACTTTTATAAACTTGCACGTTAAGTTTCATTTTATAAAAATGTCCGAAACTTAGTTCCGCGGCCGTTTTCGTCAAAATTTGGTATATTTTTGTACATAAACTGATTTTCTGGCATTTCTACAACTCGGATTGACGATCCGTCAGCTCCAGCAGCTTCAATGCACTAAAATCTTTGTTTTGGCCACTTCGCCGGACTGGGTTATCGTCCCAGTCCGATTTTGGCCCTTTTTTGTATATATTTAACTGTATATGTACTAATATTTCAATTCTATCAAGTTCGGATGTCAAATTCGAGGTAGTTTACCGCTTTTTTATATATTTACGCATATATAAGCGATTTTTACCATCACTGGGTTCTCTTTCCAGTCTTGGTTGACTACATTTATGTCAATATATATATATATATATATATATATATTTCAATTCCAGTCCGGGCACCAGCGTGAAAACCCATCGCCCTTTATACTGTTTTTGCACTCTTCGCCATACTGGGTGGTCTCCCCAGTCACTGGTTAACTACTTTTCTGCAATTTACATTCTAGTCTGGCCTGGACTATTTTGTAGCCTTTATACTATTTTTGCACACTTCACCATTACTGGGTTATCTTCCCAGTCCATGGTTGACTACTTTTCTGTACATTTACATTTCAGTTCGGCCTGGATCATTCTGTGGCGTTTTTACTGCTTTTATATATATTTATGCATATATAAGCAGCCTTCACCACCACTGGTTCTCTTCCCAGGCTTGGTTGACTATGTTTCTGTCATTATATATATATATATATATATATATTTCAATTCCAGTTCGGGCTTGTGCGTGAAAACCCATCGCCCTTTACAGCTTTTATATATAACTGTATATATATATTGCTATTACTTGTTTTTTATTTAATTAATGCTTTAAATATTCATTTGATATGAATCGGCATTTTTTAGTCACAAAAAGCAATCTCGTGTCCTTTAGATCGTTATCTAGTGGGAACGAGACGCTTTGGCTGTGCGAACCTGGATTTACTGAATGAATCCTCGGTTCTGGCATTCTTGGGATATATATCTATTTCTGTACAAATTTGAACTGTGCAGGTTTATTGGCTACTCACATGTGAGTTTAGGAATCGTGGGATTCATGATCAAATCGATCAGAATCTGATTCCCACGATAGACAAACTCCGATTTATAAATGTACCCTGCCAGTTTTTCTATAAATATGTACATACAATAGACCTTAAAACGGTTATCCGGATTTAAGGTCTCAACCTAGTGAAAAATATGGTTTGCCATGTCAGCGTCCCTCCGATGGCTATCATGCCTATGAGAAGACCGACACTTGTATATTTCTGTGGTCGAGGATGCTTCGCAGCCCAATAAATCACCATTCACGTACAACCTTAAGGCTATAAAGATAAAATTGGAATTATCAACAGGCTTCCTATGTTAGCGTAAGGGTTTGATAAACCAGCTTTCAAAACATCATTTTCAATTCAATCAAAATAAAAGCTTTTCAAAAAACCAAATTAAATGCTTTTGCAAATCAAATCAAAGACTGATTTTCAAATCAAATCAAACCCTTCGTATATAGGTTCAATGAAGCAAAGCACTACTTTCAATCAATCAAATCAATAGGCCCAATTTCCAAACAATATTCACTCACGCATTCCAGTTTTAAAGGGAAATATTAAAAAGATGCGGTACCGTGTTTACACGGGAGTTGTGGGGTGCCTAACACCTTTTCCACACTTAACCAAGCCCCCGAGCTTAAAACTTTATTTTCAAAGATCAAGTTTTGACACTGTCTAGTAATTGGGCCTCTTTCAAATAAACCTCGGTTGAGTTGGTACAACCATTTTCAAATCTACCAACTGGCGACTCTGTAAAACGTTCAAATCGCCGACATGATACATGTTGGCCTTTTTTCCTAAAAAACCCTTCAAAACCTTTTTCCTAAATAAAAAGAATGAGGGTAGAGAGGACTTAGGAAAAGAGATTAAAAGATCCGGGTTGTTACCCGACCCGCGAATTTTTTAAACCGATGTCGACAGGTGGCGACTCTGCTGGGGACAGTAGAGGGCTTAGGCTACTTTCAAATCTTTCCAAACATTTCCCTTTCAAAACTATTGAATGTGTGAAATTCTGCATCTCCATAGTCAATGAATGAGTGAATACTACATCTTTATTGAATGTATGAATGCTGCGTCTTTACATTGAATGAATGTGAACGAATGTTTTCCTTCTTTTTAGTGCTTCGCACCCATATTTAGTGCTTCACACCCATGTCATCGTATGCACAACGTTGAGGCACGATGTATGTGAATGTATGTTGTGTGTCCCTCTCACATGGAGGAAAACCCAGTCGGTGATAAGTAATGTCTCTAGGGATGACTAAGTCTCTGGGGCTCATGAAAATGCACCACCCAGATTCGCTCCAGTTAAAAGATCGGATTAAATTCCCCTCTAGTAGATTGCGATGATTTGGGAACCTTCATGCTGAAAAAAAGCTGCGTGAGTACCCCAAAATAGGTCAGCCTCTGATTAACCAAATCTGAAGGAAAGCTTTTTCATGCCTTCCTCTTTCAATTCCATATCAAGTCTCCAATTATAGAGGAGCACAATGTAAATATCATAATGAAAGATTTACTTTCCCTGTCAAATAAATACCATGTCATCCTGTCATCAAAACAGCTGACCTTGGTTTTGCAGGATAAGATCTAAAAAACACATCATGCATCCTATCCCTACCTACATCAAGAAATTGACACGCCTACATTTTGTTGTAGGTGAAAAAGTGGTCTTATTACTAGATCATAATCTGAAAAGGCACAAAGCCTATCCATCGACATGACTGAAAGTAGCCAACACAAGTCGGGTTCTGTTTCTCGAAAAGAGTTTGAGAGACTTAAGAATCAAATAGCAGAGTTGGCTATCCTTCTAAGAGAACAAAGTAAAAGCACTCAGGGCTAGGCAATGCTAAATCAAACCGAGTCCTCCTCACAGGGTGGCAATCGAAGGTCTGACAAAAAATGGGAAATGCAGATCCCTGAACCTCGATCCAGTGAAAGAACCAATAAAGCCCCTGAAATCACAAATCTCAGGAAAGATCGGGAAACTGGCGATATCTGAAGGAAAGTCAGACAACTGGAAGAAACCATCCATTCAATCAAAGGGACTGGAAACCTTGGAAGTGTCACCTATTCAGATCTCTGAATATTCCCAGCGGCTAGATATCCTGACAAATTCCAAGTCCCAGAGTTTGAAAAGTACAATGGGGCAGGCAATCCCTATACACACTTGAAAGTATACATTGGCGAGCTAGGGTCTTATGCTGAAGATGAAAGCCTCAGAATGCAGATTTTCCAAAAGAGTCTCACTGAAGAGGCTAGGACTTGGTATGCCCGACTTGATAATGCAAAAATCCACAGTTGGGAAGAGTTAGCCCATGCCTTCCTAATTCAATACAGCTTCCAGTCTCAGATTGCTCCGAATCGGTATCAAGTGTCCAAAGTTAAAAAGCAGAATACTGAGTCTTTTCGTGAGTATGCCCAAAGATGGAGACGTTTGGCAGCACAAGTCAGCCCGCCTATGACAGAAACTGAAATGGTGATGACTTTTATAGACATCCAAGAGGCACCCTACTATAAGAGAATCCTAGCTGGAATAGGAAAGCCATTCTCAAAGATGATCAAACACGGTGAAATGACAGAGATGGGCCTGAAAGCAGACAAGATTAAAGATCTCACGGCCTTGGAAGTAGCAGCCGATCATATACAGTCTGGCAACTATGCGAATGATCCCATAAGGATACCCAAGAAAGGTAATGAAGATGTATCCCTCATTGTACAGGGGTAATCTAGGCGACCCCACCATAGTCCCCCCATCTGGAAGAAGGAATGCAATCTGTTATCCCGACAACAAATCGCGTTCAACCAATGCCAGGACAGAAAAAGAAAATTTGAAAGAACAGAAAATTAGGTGTTCACTCCACTAGGCGATTCCCTTGAAAATATGTTAGTAATGTTAATAGACCACAAGAAAATTACAGAACTGGCTCCACCTCTGGATCCAAAAAGTAAAAGATACAAGCCTAGCCAGAGATGTGCTTACCATTCAGGATCTCTAGGACACGATACACAAGATTATTGGTCCTTGAAGTATAAGATCCATAATCTAATCGAAAACGATGATATTGTGGTCTAGCAACCTGGCCATCCAAATGGAAACACCAACCTTCTGATGCCGCATGATACGGAGGGAGTAAACATGATCGGGTTAGGAAGCGATGAAATGTATCCAAATCGTAAATACATACGAAGGATGGAGGAATACCCTCAAAGGAACAGAACAAATATCTTAGAACTAGAAAATGTAGAGGAGGGTATTACAGTGATACAAAAATTGGATGCGATCCAACATCAAGTGACTCTGCTGGCTAATCTGGTAGTGCGCCAACATCAGGATACAAGGCAGCTTTTCACTCAACTATCAGAAAGCCAAGAGAAAGAGGAGGTTATTCAGAATGTAAGCCTACCTTCCTTAAGGATCATTCAACTAAATGAAGAAGATCAAAGCATGCTGAGTAGACGAGAAAGGGGGAATGATGAAATTACTAGAAGATCTCACCAAAGGAAAAATTATCCGGAGGAGTACGAACTCCCAAATAGGAACTATCAAGCAACATTCCAAATACGGGCAAACCCTCAAAATCATACGGCACCGAGAGTCGGGGAGAGTAGGCGGAGAAGGGTATTCACACCTTTGAGGGACTCCTTAGAAAATGTGTTAGCTCTGTTGGTGGCGCAGAGAAAGATTACTTAGTTTCTGCCTCCTACCAAGCTCGAGATGAAAAGTTATGATGCCACACAGATATGTCGCTATCATTCTAACTCACCTGGACATGCAACTGAGGAACGTTGGTCTCTAAAGCACAAAATCCAAGATCTTATTGAAAATGGAAAACTATAGATAGAAGTCCCCATGACTAGAAAAGGCGAAATGAAAATAAAGAGCTTAAGAGGTCCACTCAAGGCAGGTAGTTCAGAGGAGGTGACGACTGTAAGCACCAATCCTTGCAGAACACTAGGTGGACAAATCTTAATGCTTAGAGTGACAGAGGAAACAGGAGAGTCCTCTAAGGAAATTCATCCGCCACCATCAAACATCTTGTTGCCAAAAGTTAGCAACCACATTCCTGACCTTATCCTCCTAGATGATGAGGAGGAGATACTGATCCTTCCCCATACGGAAAAAGCCCAAAAGGAAAGTTCCTTACGAGAGATACAACAACAGTGCGAGAGGGATTTCATACTCAAATCCTCTCAAGCCTATGAGAAAGGTGAAGGAGCAGATAAAGGGAAAGATGGTAAAGTTCTCAAGGAAGCCAACCCATCGAGGAATCTAGAGTTCATCCCTTTTTGCGACGAGTCAAGTTTAAGCCCCCTTAAGGGATATGCTGATTCAGGAGGCGATCAATTTCTGGCAGTGATTGAAGATATTCATGACCAGGGGGTAACCTCTATCACATGCCTCTAAGGCAACATAACCACGGACAACTGGACTATCAGGCCTCAGCTAACCAAGAAGACGTAGAGCCAGAGGAAAGTTGCGAGTTCCAGAGGATGTTAGGACGTTATCCTTTTCTTAGCATTATGTCTTTTATTTTCCATGCATACAAAATCAAAAGACCAAAAACAATAATTAGAAAATAAAAAAAAAGAAAAAAAGAAAAAAGAATCAAAAATCGAGCCTTTCAAGCCAAAAAATGGTACTACGAAAGACTTGATCTCCCTCAACCCGGGAGTACGTAGGCAGCCATTCACGACGCGGTCAAACCAAATAAAAAATTCAAAAACCCATCAAACCAAACTTAAACCCAAAAGAGACACTTCTCAAACCTCTCACCTAAAACAGGAACTACGAACGACCTGATCTCCCTCAACCCAGGAGTACGTAGGCAACCATTCCTAGTGCGGTCTGACCTTAAAATAAATTAAAAAAAAACTAGTCCCAAGACACCGAATCTTCTAAAACTCAAATTTTATCAAACCTCCTGGTCAACAAGCCCTGCTGAGGAAAATCAAAGCTGGACTCTGAACCCGTGGATAAGCGGGATAACAATGCCAACATGGCATCTCTCTGAAGATAGAGGAGCAGCTGCAAGCTCCTAACCCTCGGTCTCCATACGTGCCAGAACATCCACTGCCATCTGCATACTATGGCCTCGTCTCTCTCAACAAAAGTGGCATCTTGAGCAACGTCACAAGGATGAAATGGAAATCATCATAGGATGCAAACCTGTCAGCAACTCATCACTCTTGAAGTGCGAGAAGACTTGATCTCTTTTGACCTACAGAAGAATTGGGGCGACCATCATGGCAAAGTCTATCTCATACCCGATGATCTGTTCCTTGCGAAAAAGGCCACGAATTAAACCTCACAGATCAAACCAAATTCGGTCAAAGCCATCATATCACCAACCATTACAAGCCCTTGAGTCCAATTCATTGGAGTCCGAAGGCATCTCGACATTAATCATCAAAGTTGAAACAACCACACAGTGATATATCAAGCATAAGCATCAGCAAGGACCTTTAAAGAGCTGACACCCTCAATCTGAAACCTTCATCAAATTAGAAGAGAGGTCATCAAAGCCAATTGCTTCTACAAATCAGAAACCATGACTAGGGTATCCAAGCATTAAAGACAAAATCCACTACCTGTTCACCACGGGGGTCATGCGATTAAAGACTTTTATGATCTCAGCATCTTATCAGCCAACAGGTCAAACATACCATAAAGCAATCACCCCAAATGACAAGCAAGAATGGGCAAGTTCAGAATCAACGACAATCCGATGTGGGGACCTTTACAACAAGACTGGACCAATTCTGAAAATGGCGATAACTTAATACTGGGGCATTTATCAACCATCCAATGAAAATGCATCAGTCGGCACCATCAGCATGGTCCATCATCATCCAAGCTTCCATCATTGGCGATCCAGTATGATCAATCGATCTTTTCCAATCATAATTTTTTGAGAATACTTCGATCCACTGATAAGGTACGACTCTTTCATCTCTTTATGTGCTTTCAATCTCCAGTTACATGCATTGACAAGAGTATACATGTTAAGCGTAGATAAATCTTGCATTAAAATCTCAAAAAAAGAGGAAAGGAAAAAAAAGATTTTTGCTTAACTTGTTATGAATTGGATTAATTCTGATAAGCATCCGTGGAGCAAGAATCATGAAAGCGATTAGAGAATTAAGACTATTCAACCTTTTGATTAGGCATGACGTCCTAGTTCAAAGCACTTTTTAGAGCAAACTTGACCTCATATGCATGTCTGCACTTTGTGATTGACTTGACTCTTAGTGGTGGGGTATGAAACTATGACGATAAGGATGACAATTAGTAGCCAGCCTAATGTCTCGAATCGTGTCCTGGGTTACTTGAGTTATTAAGCCTGAAGGGTGTCTTTGCACCTGGTGCCCTAAAGCCATCTGGTTTGGGAGCCATTGGCCCAACGCTCGTTATATGGGTAACTCAGTGCCTAAGAAAATGAGCATTACAAGAAATCAAAACCTGAGCAGATCCGAAGCGTGGCCCAAGTTACCCGTGTAATTAAGCCCGAGGGGTGTCTCTACACCTGGTGCCCTAAAGCCGTCTGATTTGGGAGTCACCGGCCCAACACTCGCTACACGGGTAATTTACAGCCTAAGAAAATGAATCTTGTCCAAGCTCAGGCGAGGATTAAAAGAGTAGTCCGCCTGACTTGTCTCGAAGTGTGGCCTTTGTTACTCGATCCAGTAAACCCTAAGGGGTGTCTTAACACCTAGTGCCCTAAAGCCATCTAGTTTAGGAGTCATTGGTCCAAAATTCGTTACATGGATAACCCTAAATAGCCTAAGAAAATGAGACGAAGTTAAGCGAGGAGAGCAGAATGTTTTTGCAAGAATGAGATCATCTAAAAGTCATAGAAGAGAAACCCCTGCTAAGGGTTGCGTTATTCATAGTGCACATGTCATGTGATGTTAATTTTGTGAAGAGCAGTGTCTAGAGCGAAGATGAGGTGTCTCTGATGAAGGGAGATAAGTCTTTTGAATCTGATCCTACCCATGAAAAATGACCATGGACGCTTAAAAGTTTTCTTGCAATTTCATAACTTGTAAAATGAAAATTTTGATTTCCTTTGGAAAAATGCATTTGCATACTCAATTTCAAGATCTTTAGCGATAAGATAAGAGTGCATTAAATATAAGCATTCAATTTCATAAACTTTCCGATAACCTGAGCCATCAAGCTTTCGGCACATATTGTTATTTGTCTGAATGTGCATGATATTGTTCACCGTGGATGTGGTCGACAAAGCGAGTTCTTCTGTGAACCCCAGAAATAACATGTGAAAGGGCTGGGGCATTGCTGATTCCAAGAATTGGAAATGATCTTCAGCGGGACCAAGTTCCTTATCAAAAGAAAAGGGAGAATTCCTGAAAGAAATCAAGGCAACATAAGCTGTCCCTTCACAAAAATGGAAAAATTCTCAAAAGAGTCCTTAACTGGGGAAAAAAATAGACGCTCGACGAGAGAAGATCTAGCGAATGAAATCTACACCATCAAACATGCCAACATACGCCAAGTCCTCACAAGTCGAGGCTTCTACACCGAAGTTCAAATCTGGGCAATGGAAGAACGGGCTACATCCTCTAGGACGTCAGCAAAACCCGAGTCATAAGCCAAGCCAGCATTTAACCCAGCAAGGTTGCAAGTAAAGAGCTTGCCCCTTTTCACACTCAATGATCAGCCGTTGGCTCAACCCCAACAAAACATCAGGAATGGTCCGATGGCAAAAATAGTATATCAATCCATCCCCACAGAGGACAGATGATGGAATATGTTATACAAATACTTAGAAAGGGCGTTGAGAAGAATCCAGTGATGTAAGCCATTGAATACTACTTCAACGAATATGTCAGGATATCTCATTAGTAAAGCCATCAGTGTCTGGACCACCAGGGGGACCAGTACCAGATTCGAATCAAGAAAAATAGCAGCCTCTATGAGGTCCTCACCAAAGACGGCATATGAAAGGGGAACATCCAAATCTGCTCTGCGAATGACAAAAAGAGTCATATGGAGTTAGAGCTGCTAAGCCTATCAAAATTCATGCATGAAAAGAAACTCCAAATCACCTCAGAAAGGGTGAGGTATGGTTCTACATCAATGCAATTAAGCATATGCATCAACCTAGGATAAATTAAGATCATCATATCGTGACTAGTCTGGTCATGTGCAACAAGAGCTATATCAGCGCACATCTCCATTAAAAATTTAGGCATACATACCCAGTAGAGTTAAATATGCATACACATTAAATACACAAAACTCGATGAAAAAGTCTGCTACCATTCGAGTAGGCATCGGGATAGGTCAATGATCAACCATTGTCCCTACCAACAGGGTAGGCACTGTAGCAAATTACCGGTGTAAGTTATCATCAAGATAGGCATCGGGAGCACCCACTGAGGTAACTCGGCAAAACAGATATATCCCCAGTGGAGGAACCTTCAGAAATGTACAACGACATCAGCCAAGAGAAAATTTGCCCCCTAATAGTATCAGCAGATGTGAGAAACCATTGGGCTTAAACCAAGGTAACACCAAGGGCTACCACGGATGACGTTATCCCCAACAAAAAGTGACAAGAACAGTCTGTGATAGCCTGACTATGATAGCCTACCAATGGCATCCAACCAACAGCAAAGGATATCATAAAGAACATCGTCCCCCAACAGAAATGTAGAAAATATTTCAGTTTATCTTCATCAAACAAAGCCTCAGCAACACCGATGGAAATCAAATAATTCGAGTCAACACCAGCATACACATCAGCAGCACTGATGAAAGTCAATCGTTGAGATCATCCCCAACACAGGCATCATCCATGACCGGTCAGGGCATGCGATTTGCGATTTGCGATGCGATTTGCGATATGATATGCGATATGCGAAATGCGATTTGCGAAAACATGTTACCATTCATTGCATTGCGATTTTCATCATTAATATCTTGTCATATTTTAAGTGTCTAGCAATCATTATCCTGTTCATTCCATTGCATTACATAAACATGATAATAAGGGACATCTGTAGACACTCAAAATTTTGTTTTCCTATTACTGACCCTGCAGGAGGGCAAAACCGTCTTCTCAGCCCCGATCACCAAATATCGGAATGTTAACTCAACCCCGGTCACCAATACCGGGACAACCACAGCCTAGATCACCAATGTCGGGATGTCAACTCAACCTCGATCACCAATACCGGGACAACCACAGCTTCGATCACCAATACCGGGACAACCACGTCCCCGGACTCAATACCGGGCCATCCGTTCAACCCCTATCTCTAATCAGACTGTCAGATCAACCCCAATCTCAATATTGGGCCATCAAATCAACTCCAATCTCCAATCGAACCGTCAGATCAACCCCGATCTCAACATCGGGCCATCAAATCAACCCCGATCTTAATATTGGGTCGTCAAACTAGCCCCGGTCTCAACTCGGGAAGTGCAGGTCATCCCCGATCTCAACTTGGGAAGTCAAGTAAACCTCAGGACAAACCTGAAGCATCACCACACCTCCATAAGAAAACCTGGAACGACCACGTCAGCGTCAGAAGCAACACTGAGGACAAACAAACTCAAATGAGATCCAAACCTTGGAAACAACCCCATGAAGTTAGCCGAATGCCATGCCGACATTAAAATCAACCTAGGGAGGGGCAAAATGTTCTTTTTATCAACTTAAAGCCGATTCAGTCAAACTCAAGCCAAATTGATTTCACCAAGGTCAGAAAGAACCATAACGGTGATCCAAAGTGAAAACAGCGCAAGACGGCTCGATGGACAAACTACGGGAAAACGAAGACCCAGTTATGAACCCATATTTTTGTACTTAAAAGGCTTAAATCCTTTGTCATTGTGACACTCTTAGCAAGGGCTTTCCAGAAAGATATGGCACCCCTCAAACGGACGCTCCGATCAAAAGTTATGAAGTTTCGAACCTGACATCGTATTGCTCGGAGTGCACGTACTTCGAGATGACAAAGCCGGGCACATGGGCCCCACCATAGGGAGCCACACCTCTGCCTGCGACAGCAGCAGGTGGAGTGGAGGCTCCCTGGCCTATAAATAAATGTGCACCCCCCCCCCCCCCCCGCTCATATTTTGTAATACCGAAACGCAGCGAAGCACTGCCTGTTCGATTTTTTGACTTTTACACCTCTTCCAAACCCAAATATTTTCACTTTAACACCTAGATATACCCATATACTACCACATATCAGAAAATAACCTATAGATTTGGACGTATAGAGTCTACGATTTGGCAAAAAGTCCGTGTAACAGTCCATTATAAATATTTTCACGATCAGAAAGTGAATATTACTTCTTTGTACTTTTATACACTTGCACATTAAGTTTCGTTTTCTAAAAATGCCTGAAACTTAGTTTCGTGGCTGTTTTCGTCAAAATTTGGTACATTTTTGCACATAAACTAATTTTCTTGCATTTCTACAACTCGGATTGACTATCCGTCAGCTCCAGCAGCTTTAATGCACTAAACTCTTCATTTTGGCAACTTCGTCGGACTGGATTATCTTCCCAGTCCGGGTTTGGCCCTTTTTGTATATATTTAACTGTATATGTACTAACATTTCAATTATGTCATGCCCGGATGTCAAATCTGAGGTAGTTTACCGCTTTTATATATATTTACGCATATATAAGCGATTTTCACCATCACTAGGTTCTCTTCCCAATCTTGGTTGACTACATTTCTGTCAAGATATATATATATATATATATATATATATATTTCAATTCCAATACGGGCACCGACGTGAAAACTCAACGCCCTTTATACTATTTTTTCATTATTCGTCATACTGTGTGGTCTCCCCAGTCACTGGTTGACTACTTTTCTGCAATTAACATTCCAGTATGGCCTGGACTATTTCGTAGCCTTTATACTGTTTTTGCACACTTCACCATTACTGGGTTATCTTCCCAGTCCTTGGTTGACTACTTTTCTGTACATTTACATTTCAGTTCGGCCTGGATCATTTTGTGGCCTTTTTACTATTTTTATATATATTTATGCATATATAAGCAGCCTTCACCACCACTGGGTTCTCTTCTCAGTCTTGGTTGACTACGTTTATGTATATATATATATATATATATATTTCAATTCCAGTTCGGGCTTGTGCGTGAAAACTCATCGCCCTTTGCAGCTTTTATATATAACTGTATATATATATATATATATATATATATATATTGCTATTACTTGCTTTTTATTCAATTAATACTTTAAATATTCATTTGATATGAATCGACATTTTTCAGTCACAAAAAGCAACATCGCGTCCCTTAGATCGCTATCTAGTGGGAATAAGACGCTTTGGCTGTGCGAACCCGAATTTACTCAATGAATCCTGGGTTCTGGCATTCTTGGGATACATAACTATTTCTGTACAAATTTGAACTGTGCAGGTTTATTGGCTACTCACATGTGAGCCTAGAAATCGTGGGATTTATGATCAAACCGATCAAAATCTGATTCCCACGAATGGATAAACTCTGATTTACAAATGTACCCTGCCAGGTTTTTTATAAATATGTACATATAACAGACCTTAAAACGGTTATCCGGATTTAAGGTCTCAACATAGTGAAAAATATGATTTGCCGTGTTAGCGTCCCTTCGATGGATATCATGCCCATGAGGAGACCGACACTTATATATTTCTGTGGTCGAGGATGCTTCGCAGCCCGACAAATCACCATTCACATACAGCCTTAAGGCTATAACACTACTAGAAATTTTACCTATAGCGATGAGCTATAGCTACGGTCGTGACGGAACCGTCGCTATAGGGTATCTATAGCGACGGTCACAGGTTGGCCGTCACTATAAGGTAGTCTATTCTGAGGGTCATAATCTGGCCGTTGGTATAGAGTTTATTTTGGCCTTTTAGCAAGGGTTATGAGCGGGCACTAGATAATAGGTTTCAGACGTTCTGTAGTTTGGGCGCGCACAAATTTCTCCCATTTTCCCCCCAAATCATTATCAATCGGCTATTCCCCCAAATTCGTAACATTTTTCCCTCAAACTCACTCACTCGATCTTTTGATCAGCCCTCATTCTCCTCTCTCACCCTTTCTCTCTCCTCTCTAACCCTTTCTCACTCGATCAATTGGCCATCATGTACTGGCCGCCGACAAGAGGGCCCTCCGGTAGTAGGCCATCGGGTGTTCTCAGTTCTGAATCAGACGAATGGAGGTGATTCGGCTGAGCCTCAGGAGTATTATACCGATGGCGAGAAAAGGTATCCATCTATTACTTTCGTGTATTACTGATATAATTTCGTAGCATATACATTTAAAACATCAATACATATGGTCTGAATCCTTTGCTCTGGTTTAA
This sequence comes from Panax stipuleanatus, assembly GCA_020205555.1. Classification (NCBI taxonomy): domain Eukaryota; kingdom Viridiplantae; phylum Streptophyta; class Magnoliopsida; order Apiales; family Araliaceae; genus Panax; species Panax stipuleanatus. The sequence goes on from CM035120.1 coordinate 20,642,478, forward strand.
TTTTTTATCGTTGAATCTAGTGTAATTATCGCTATCGGCTTCATCGCCCAGTAACATTTATGATTTATTGGTGTTGTGATAACATGTGTTTGTAATTGATCGAGGAATGTTAAATTAGTAATTGGACTCTATTATGTGTGATTTGATTCTTGATTTACACTTGTATTTAGTTTTATATGGTGAATGTAAGGTAATTGAAATGAATTGATGTGCAAAATGCACATACTTTAAACTATGTGATTAGGGTTTTTATTTTTTATTTGTTGTTATTTTCTAGTATGCAATGGAAGTATTGTTTCTCAGCTAACTCTGATGTATCATTTATTGTGATGTTCTTGCATTTGAAATATGCTATGATGTAACTAGATATGGATTTATATTCGTATTGTTTCAAAGACTGTTTGGATTGTATCCATGTCATAGCTGGATGCTACTCTCCTATGAATTGAAAATCTTAGGCTACGATTATGAACTACTGTTGCAAGACAGTTATAAACTGGATCTAAGGCTACTGTACTTACTTCTGTAAGTACGTGTTCTACACCACCTTTGCCTTCTTTCCATTATAAAATTATACTCTGAAAAAATTATGCCTTGTCCATTATGTGATGTTTATTAGTAACTGTTGAATACATAGCCATGTAGATATAGACTTATAGTAATCTATGTGTGTGGTAGTGTTATTCAACCCTGTCCTTTTGAGTTTTATTAAAACTGCATAATTTTAATAACCGATGTTGGATATATTGACAGTTGCATTGTGATCAAATTATTAGTAACATACTTCCAGAGAAACCACATCAAGGAGGTATGATGTTTTCACAAACTTAAACATTTGTTTCTTATAAATCTTGCTGAAAGGGTAGGTCTCCAATGTACTTTAGGTCCCCGTGTGTAAAGATAGCCTTGCTCGTATTTTTTTGCCTCAATAATGTGTATGCCCAAAGAATTCTTTGTTGTGGTTCCTGAATTTTCCAATATGTTCCGGTTAATGGTCTTTCTCTCATCTTGGTAAGTAATTGATTCAGTAAGAGGAAAAGAAGATATTACAGTAGAACAAAAAAGATAGCAACACATTCCTACTTTTGTATCCTCCACTTGGTTGTAGTAGCTAGCCTCTTTGAACATTCTCCCGCATACATTAATTCCTTGTGTGTATGGCACCAGGTACTGGATCTTATGGTTCAAATGCTTGGGTTCTCTGATGAAGACAAGCAGAAGATAGGTGTTGCTCAGCAAGGAGCGGGAAAAGGTGTTGTTCGGGGTGTGTTAGGGCAACCAGGCCGACTTGTAGGTGGCATTTTGGGTGGAAGTTCAGCTGAAGGTTCTGCAAGCACAGCATCAGAGAACCAATGGTTAATGTTTATTCTAATTTGATACTTTGTTGGTGCAGCAGGGGCAGGGTAAGATGGGATGAAATGAATCTGGGTGAAATTGAAGCTAATAAACCTGTGAGGCAGAAAATAACAGAACCAAAAACTCCGTATCACCCCATGATCGATGACGATGGTATGTTGTTCCCTTGTCAACTTTATACATGTTTATCGGGGCTACCACAACCATCCTAAATAAATAATATGCACATATGTGGTTAAGTTTTTATTTATTTTCATGCACTTCTATTTTTAATTTAATCCCCCCTCTCCCCACCTCTCTTTCTTTCATTTTCATCTGATTTGTAGTCTTTCTATTTTATGCTTTTGTATGGATTCATTTTCAGCCTATCCCTTTTTTAGGATAAAGCACAATGTTGAGGTTTGATGTTTGTTTTCAATGACAAGTCTTAGAGAGTAGTTTAAAGGTGTCACAGTTAGTCATTTTTGGATCAATGTGTAGTAGATTCTAGGCCCTCCCACTTCATTCTTATTGAACTAATGGAAGCATTATTTCATTAGAGAGCTTGTGGGTTTCAATATTGTCCACTGTCTTCTGGGGTCAAACAGAGAAATTTAAGTGGTTGGAAAAGTTATACTAATATTAGAATACAATTAAACATGTCGAGAAGTTTTTTTTTGCAATCTTTTGATACATAGAATACCTTGATTTGGTCTTGAGGCATTCTATTTCCCCTTGAAGTGTGAATTCTTTGAATCTTCTTCGTTCATTTTATAAGTTTAGGCAATTCTATATTATACCATTGATCAGAATCTTAGATATTCACTCAAGATAACTAACATTTGAAAATTTAGCTGCAGACTCATACATGATTAATGAGGACAATGTAAATTCCTATTAGTTGTGCATCTATATAATACAGCAGGTATAAAGTACATGAAACTCACAAAACATCTTTCTCAAATATGTAGGATGAAATGGAAACTGAAATGGGAAGGCTTAAGTTGGAGCTCAAGCAAACAATGGATATGTACAACAGCGACTGCAAAAGAAGCACTGTTAGCAAAACAGAAGGTTTGTTTAGGTTTTGTGCCAATGCTAATTAAAAATATGAGTTGAGATATTGAAATACACGTACAAGAAATATATAAAATAAACTTGTATACACACATGTATAATATATCTCCATGTTACAATCCTACAAGCCCAGTGGCTTTAAGCCCAAGGCAAATATCAGAAAAGTTTTGAATTGTTATGTATTGATAACAGGCACAGGAACTTCATCGTTGGAAGATGGAGGAAGAGCAGCGATTGGAAGAGGCAAGATTAGCGGAGGGAGCAGCATTAGCTATTGTAGAGAGAGAAAGAAAAGTGTAGGGCAGCCATTGAAGTAGCTGAAGCGGCTCAGAGGATTGCTGAACTGGAAGCACAAAAAAGAATTAGTGCAGAAAAGAAAGCACTCAAAGAATCCGAGGAGAAGAAGAAGGTTATGGATTCGATAGCACAAAGTGATATTAGGTACAGAAAATACTCAATAGAGGAAATTGAAGTAGAAACTGAATACTTTGCAGAGTCACGCAAAATCGGGGAAGGAGGTTATGGTCCAGTATACAAGTGTTAGCTGGATCACACGCAAGTTGCGATAAAAGTTCTTCGTCCAGATGCAACTCAAGGAATGTCACAATTTCAGCAAGAGGTTGGGACTTCAGACTGTCAACTAGAAAATAATGTTAAGAAAATCATCTCCTTTTGGTCCTTTGTAGAGAAGATATTTGTCATCCATGATCAGTTATCACTTTGGGGAATTAAGAACAATAGTTTTTCTTTATGATCATTTAGTTTAGAGCTATTGATATATATAATTTTTTTTTTATATATTTTTTATATTGGATTATGTTTGTTCAATAAATATTTGCAGCACTATATTATTATTTTTTAAATCTAAAAAGACTATAGCGAGGGTCGGCGACCGTCGCTATAGTACCCATCATATAGCGACGGTCTCGACCGTCGCTATTGATATATATTGGACGTCGGTAAAAATCTTCAAACGCGTTTTTGGATTGTTTTTTAGCTACGGTCCGACCGTCGGTATAGATATATAAGACCGTCGTTATAGGTTTTAGCGACGGCAGCTAATGCGAGGGTTGGCGACCGTCGTTATAGCCTATAGCGACGGTCTTTTAGCCTATAGCGAGGGTCGGCGACCGTCGCTATAGGTCAATTTTCCGGTAGTGTAAAGATAAAATTGAAAGTATCAACAGGCTTCAATTCCTATGTTAGCGTAAGGGTTTGATAAACCAGCTTTCAAAATAGCATTTTCAATTCAATCAAAAGAAAAGCTTTTCAAAAAATCAAATTAAATGCTTTTGCAAATCAAATTAAAGATTGATTTTCAAATCAAATCAAACCCTTCGTATATAGGTTCAACGAAACAAAGCACTACTTTTAATCAATCAAAATAATAGGCCCAATTTTCAAACAGCATTCACTTACGCATTCCAGTTTTTAAAGGGAAAGATTGAAAAGATGCGGTACTGTGTTTACACGGGAGTTGTAGGGTGCCTAACACCTTCCCCACACTTAACCAAGCCCCCGAGCGCAAAACTTTAATTTCAAAGATCAAGTTTTGACAGTGTTCAGTAATTGGGCCTCTTTCAAATAAAACTCGGTTGAGTTGGTACAACCATTTTTAAATCTACCAATTGGCGACTCTGTAAAACGTTCAAATTGTCGACATGATACTTGTTAGCCTTTTTCCTAAAAAAATCCTTCAAAACCTTTTTCCTAAAAAAAAGAATGAGGGTAGAGAGAACTTAGGAAAAGAGATTAAAAGATCCGGGTTGTGACCCGACCCGCGGATTTTTTAAATCGACGTCGACACGTGCCATCAGGAGTATTACGGGTGAGATCCGTATTCCCATTGTTCCTCCTGCATGGCATCATTGGCCGTTAATCATGCCACTGACAGAGATTCCCATGGAGGGCATAGATGGCTTTACCCTATCAGAGGGTCCGTTCAGCCAGGAGGCATTTAGCAGATGGTGGAGCCTTCGCACTATTGGAGCTCAGTCTCGTACTACCCAGTTCATGGCAGACATGGTGCCACGTGATGATGACAGACTGGATAGCTTGCCTCAGGGAGCCGACTCATTTAGACCAGATTGCAGATCTGACCCGGGAGTTGGATAGGGCTCGCTTTTTCATCAGGCACCTTGGCCGAGATCCGTCAGAGGCATCTTCTTTTGACCCATCCAGCTCAGGAGAAGGCCCCTCCTCAGGTCCATTTACCAGCAGTTTTGCAGGGGCTGATCCTCCCTTATACCATCCAGAGATGCCTGCTGACTGCAATTTTGTGTCCACAACAGAGATGGAGCAGGTTGATCACCTGGATATGGACTATCTGGATCTCTTCTGATAGCTATAGCAACTATATTTTTTGGTCAGCCACTGTTTTGGCTATTTGGCGGTTGTGCTATCATTTTGATAGACCACTGTATTAGTTGGGTGGTGGTACCCCACTACCCTGTATTGTTCACTTCATTTTGTATTATCAGACAGGGATGATGCCTGTAGTAGATAGTTTACCATAGATATTCATGTTATTTTCTATCTATCGCATCATGTTTATACTTGTCATCATGCATATATTATATCATATGTATGCATTTAGACAGATGAGCCGTATTGAGCATTTGCCACAGTTTGAGGTGGCTTCCTCATTGAGGTCATGGTATAAGAGTCTTCCCTTCTCAGATAGAGGGACAGTAGACCAGATGTTAGGGCATTCGCTGGCCCTTGCAGATTTCCAGGTGCCATATGGGTTTGTAGACGGCATACTATCCTGATGGATACCTGAGAGGCAGGTGTTCAGATTTGGGCGACATGAGTTGACGCCGACTTTGGAGGAGTACGAGCGGATTACCAGTTTGGCTTTGGACTTGCCGTGCGCCCGGACTGCTGTTAGTGATATGCGGAGACCATTCTTGCGGATGTCCGGTCTTCACTAGAGGGTAGTTGCTGACGAGATCATATCTGGGCGTGTGATCTCGATTGACTTTTTGATCGATCGTTTTGGGGAGCTTGACAGCTACGATCGACATGTTGGGGATTTCATTATTTCAGCAGATGCATGGCATTTGGCCAAGGTAGATATCCTGCTGATGTGCATTGTAGCATATATCTACATGCCATTATGCTTGGATCATCTGGACGTGGGATTGGTAGTAGTTGTTTGGGCCCTTAGACAGGGTAGTACCATTGTCCCGATGATATTGGCTGAGATGCTATGGTCAGCCACCCATTGTAGTACCCACCCGAAAGGGTTTTTTCAGGGGTAGTTCGGTCTTATTGTATGTATGGCTGATGTCCCACATACGACCGATAAGATTCTTCAGACCTCATGGGTTTTGGTTTACCCGCAAGGTAGCCACATCATACTCCTTTTAGCCTACGAAGTGTACCGATGCAGAGACATGGTCGACCTTTTTGTCGGATATTGATCATCCATTCGTGATTTTGCCATGCTCAGGGCTAGCATCCCCATATAGCTTCATTACTCATGCACCTGGCATGGATTACCTGCCCTTAGCGGGTTTGAGGGGAGTGACTACTTATCATCCCCTGGCTGTTATGAGCCAGTTTGATCAGTTCCAGAGCTTGCATCGATTTGAGGGGTCTGCTGATCAGAGGATGTCGGCATCGCCTATGTCATCAACCGATTTAGTTTGAGTATATGAGTGTTGGACTCACAGAGAGAGGGTTGAGTTCTCCAGAGTATTCTGCATGGCTAGAGGCAGATATGGCAGCAGCATCATTTGTTCCTTCAGCTCCCATTGTAGATTCAGATGAGGAATAGCCTATGGAGGATCCTGAGTCTCCCACTGAGGATGAACTGTTCGTAGGTTTGACAGCTGCTTTGATTAGCGACCCACAGACTATCCCTGTAGGCACAGATCCGACTTTGGCGGATTCACTATTCAGGATGACCTTTAAGCGGGATTCAGCTAGAGCGTAGATGTTGACCGCCTTATCTGGCAAAGATATAGCTTTAGTTGAGAGGGATGCACTTTGAGTCGCTAATGATGCTGGCTTGATAGAGAGAGAGGAGCTCCAATTTGCCAGAGATGCAACTTTTGCTAAGATCGAGGACACTTTGATTGCTAGAGATGCAGCTTTTGCAGAGAGGGATGAGGCTATAGCTTCCCACGATTTCCACATTGCTGACAGCACTGCCCTTCAATCTTATACTCACGGCCTGGTTAATAAGATGAATGCATATATTGACGACCACAATGCCACACTACAGATGACTGTGGAGGTTTTGGGCTGTATGGAGGCTGAGAGTATTGCATTAGCAGCTGCTCCTCCATCTTCAGAGAGAGATGCCATGGTGGCATTGCTAGCCCGCTTATCTTTGGGTCCCGTAGACTAGCTTTGTTTTTTCCTGTATAGACTAGATCAACCATTTTTGTCATGTACAGGGCACTATGTACATATCAAACAGTTTTATATCAGAGAAATATATTTTTTGATCCACTTCCCTATTTGGATATATATTGTCATTGCTGAGTGATTACCACTTCTTTCATGACTCGCTGTTGTTGATGTATCTTGAGCTTCTCCTTGATGGACTGACAGTTGAGATGTCAGGGAGTATCTCAGATAGGCTTGTTGACCATGGTAGCTTAATAGGATTTAGCTTCTGTATGTCTTTCGGTGTCTTGGAACTGGAATTTATTGGGATTTTTATTTTTTCTTGAAGGTCAAATCGTGCCGTAAATGGCTGCCTACATACTCCCGGGTTGAGGGAGATCAGGTCATTCGTAGTTCTGGCTTTGTATGAGAGAGGTTTGAAAAGTATTTGTCTTGGGTTATGAGTTTGGTTTGATGAGTTTTTGAGTTTTTATTTGGTTTGATCGCACTAGAATGGCTGCCTACGTACTCCCGGGTTGAGGGAGATCAGGTCATTCGTAGTTCTGGCTTTATAGTGAAAAACTAAACCTGATTTGATTTGTAGGACCCGGATACGGGTATGCATGTGCTTCAGAGATAGTACCTTTTTATGGTGTCTGAGTTGATGAGTTGGTGAAATTCATTCCCGTCTACTTCTTGTAATCTGATAGCTCCTCCCGTCAACACTTCCTTGACAATGAAAGGGCCTTCCTAATTAGGGGCGAACTTTCCTTTAGCTTCGTCTTGATTGGCTAAAACTTTTTTCAGCACCAAGTTGTTTTCTTTGAATTTCCGTATCCGGACCTTCTTGTTATAGGAAAGAGCAATCCTTTGATGATATAACTGTTCGTGGAAAATGGCTATAGCCCTCCTTTCATCTATCAGGGACAGTTGGTGGTATCGGTCTTGCAACCACTGGTCTTCGTCCATCTGAGCATCAATCAACACTCGCAAGGACTCCATCTCTACTTCTATGGGGAGGACTGCTTCCATGCCATAGACCAATGAATAGGGGGTAGCCCCAGTAGAGGTGCGCATTGACGTCCTATATGCTAACAGGGTTAGAGGCAGCAGGTCAGGCCATTCTTTGTGATTGGCGGACATTTTCTGCATGATCTTTTTGATATTCTTGTTGGCCGCTTCGACAGCACCATTCATTTTGTGCCGATAGATGACGGAGTTGAGTTATTTGATGTGGAACTTACTGCACAGTTCTATCATTATCTAATTGTTCAGGTTCTTGGCGTTGTCTGATATGATTACCTTCGGTTGTCCATACCGACATACGACATTGTTTCTGATGAAACTAATGATGACCTCCTTCGTGACTTTGAGAAAAGAGACTTCTTTAACCCATTTGGTGAAGTAATCGATCATGGTAAAGATGAATCGATGACCATTGCTGGCTTTGGGTTCTACTGGACCGATCACATACATTCCCCACATGGAGAAAGGCCATGGTGAACTCATGTTATGTAGCTCATTCAGAGGAGCGTGTATGACATTTATATGTACTCGGTATTGATAACATTTTTTGACGTGATCATCGCAATCAGCTTTGAGAGAGATCCAATAATGACCGGTTCTTAATATCTTCCTGGCCAGTAGATGACCGTTCATGTGTGGACCACAAACTCCACTGTGGACTTCATCCATCACTCTCAAGGCTTGTTCTTTATCAAGGCATCTTAACAAGCCTATTCTAGCATCCCTTTTGTAGAGGGCATCTTTGCTTAGATAGAACTTCATAGCCATCTTATGAATCCGCTTTCGCGCGGATTGGCTTGCTCCAGCGGGTGTAGATCCATCTCGTAGATATTCCTTGATGTCTTAATACCAAGGCTGCTTGACAGAAAGTATTTCATTTGATACTTCTCCATTGTAATTCCCGTTGTCGGGGCCTTCTGAATTGTGAATTTGATGTAGGGAATCCCATTCCTATCGGATATACGGATTAATGAAACTAAAGTTGCCAATGCATCAGCGAAGCCATTCCTACCCCAAGGAATATGGCTGAAAGTTATATCTTCAAATTCCAGGGATGTTTTGATGACCTGCCGATGATAAGGCAGCAAATGCAGTTCTTTGGTGTGATATGCCCCAGTGGATTGTCTAATGACCAACTCAGAGTCTCCAAAGACCAGTAGGTGTTTGATACCGATGGATTGGGCTAGTTTCAACCCCATTATACAGCCTTCATACTCTGCCGTGTTGTTGGTGTTGCCAAATTAAAGTTTGGTAGCCACTGGATATTGTTCTCTTATACCAGAGATAAGGACTGCCCCAGCTTTGGCACCTTCCATGTTTACTGCTCCGTCGAAATACATTTTCCATGGTTGGACTGTATTCTCTTGTCAGAGTTGTTGAATTGTCATGATTCCAGCATCTGGGAAATAAGTCTCCAGGGGCTCGAATGTGACGCCCCCCAGAATAGGTCCAGTCAACTCAACCCATTCTGAGTCGCCAAATACATGGTACAGAATTCAAATACAAACTTTATATCACACGGTCGTGCAAAATACGACCACACAACTGTGAGTGTCAATACAAATATGTAGAAAATATTAACATTCAAACTAAGTCCTCATTACAATTATTCTCACACTATTTATTAGAAATAGTGAGGACTACTACTGCTCTAACTCGGACCATCACTCTGTCCCCCGACTAGTTCCTGCGACATTCTCATTCCCTGAAGAGGACAATATATGAAAAGGGTGAGCTCAACTAGCCCAGTAAAGAATATTATGACTAAGATAATGGAAAATAAATTATCGTTAGTCTTCAACAATTCAGATAAAATATTATTGACAACAAGTTTTAGATCAATATTCGCAGCGAAAATAACCATTCATTAGAAGAGTTAAGTAGAGAATGAAGTCTACTATCTTCTATGATTTAAAAGTTCATCATCAATATTTTATCCATGTAACATCAATCAATATACATCTCGAATCAAATATTCATCTTTGCACTACGGCCAAAGATATTCATCAGGTAATCATTCATCTTTGCTCTACAGGCCAAAGATATTCAGTTATATCACCTTTTTGGACTGAGGATGATGAAAACAATATAAATAACGAATCTAGTGAGATAAAAGACAAAGATTAGGGATTCGTAATTTAGTTTATCCAAGTTCAAAAATATTTCAAAATAATACTTTGTGGAACAAAATTCAAGAATAAAGATAAAAACTTGGATCCAATCAAAGATAAGAACCTTAACAAGCCACTTGGACAAATAGAAGAAAATTTAATTTTTCCGTGAATAGTGACGTATACGTGAATAGTGCCGTATACGTGAATAGTAACCTCGACGAAAAAAGTAAGAATTTCATTATAAAATCCATGCCAATATTTTGGTATAATGATATTGAAAAGAATAACATCATTTACGAAAGAAAATAACATCCCTTACCTCAAAAGAATAGTACTTCGGACTAGAATATCGGATATAATACCGAAGGAAACTTGCACTGAATACTAACACTTAAAGTATCTAAATATTCACAAAAATACGCTCGATATTATATAGAGAGAAAACTTCTGATTCTGGTGTGATTTTTAATTCTAACCTAAGCACCATATTTATAGGAAAAGCTTAGAATGCCAAAGTAGACTAAATTAATAAAATATTAATAACAAATTTTCTACGCACACTTCCTTGACCCAAAATATCAGCCACCACAAGTGGGGCCCACCAAAATTAGCATTTTACACACCAACCAAAAGTGGGGCCCACCATTTTATAAAAAAACCTTTATTTTCCTAAGCTTCAATAATTCATAATAAATAGCCCTTTTATCAGAAAAATACAAATTCTATGTCCTTTTCATAGGAAATTTAATTCTCTACAACTTTGTAGAAGGAAGTTTTTCCAAATTCCAAACATACATTATCCGAAATCCATAAACGGATGATTTTTCACACTAAAATACTGATAAAAACACATCAGCACTAATTCCTTCTTTTATATCCACAAAATAAATATTTTCTTATCATATAAATCAATAATTAATTATTCACAAATAATATTATAGAACTACAATATTGACAACCAGGTCGTTCCCAAGAAAGAGGGGGCCTTCCGATAAGAATTTCTCCTTACTGGCGCGCAATTAAATAACCCCTCCTAGACAGAACTTCCTTAGACATTGTCAATAATGCTATCTAATAATATTTTTTAAATAATATGAATTATTGAGTTGATAATGTGAAATACTGTGCAGTGACAATTATTGAATCAATAATACAAAATATCAACGGTAGCAATTATTGAATCAATCATATAAAATAGCAACGTAGCAATTATTGATATAAAATATCAACGTAGCAATTATTGAATCAATAAAATATCATGCAATTATTGAATCAATAATATAAAATATTGAACAATAATTACTGTAACAATAATTGAGTAAGTGCCTTCTTATGTAAGAATCAATAATTTAAAATACTGTGCAACACCGTGTGCTACTGTGCAACACCGCGTATTACTGTATTTTAACCACCGGGTATTTCAACAGTACTAACGGTAACAACTACGCCGTTATTTTATAAAAAAAGTTATTTCTGTCGCTTTCTATATCCGACAGTTATTCCGTTGTGGGGCCCACAAATAGCTGCGCCGTCGTACAAATATTTTCCGACAACAAGAATATTTCACGACTAAACGAATATTCCCCGACAACAATGAATATTTTATAACCACTTGCTTATTTTGAAATATTTGCACATTTCACCCATAATTTTTTACATTTATCAAATCAACACCTTACTATTTCGAAATAATATATAAAGTCAATTAAATCTTTATTCATAAAAGTTGGGGTCTTACATCGAACCCTCCTGAAGGTGCTTCAGCTAATTGTTACAATAATTAGCAATTATTGATATAAAATATCAACATAGCAATTATTGAATCAATAAAATATCATGCAATTATTGAATCAATAATATAAAATATTGAACAGTAATTACTGTAATAATAATTGAGTAAGTGCCTTCTTATGTAAGAATCATTAATTTAAAATACTGTGCAATACCGTGTGCTACTGTGCAACACCGCGTATTACTGTATTTTAACCACCGGGTATTTCAATAGTACTAACGGTAACAACTACGCCGTTATTTTATAAAAAAAGTTATTTCTGTCGCTTTCTATATCCGACAGTTATTCCGTTGTGGGGCCCACAAATAGCTGTGCCGTCGTACGAATATTCCCCGACAACAAGAATATTCCACGACCAAACGAATATTCCTCGACAACAATGAATATTTTATAACCACTTGCTTATTTTGAAATATTTGCACATTTCACCCATAATTTTTCACATTTATCAAATCAACACCTTACTATTTCGAAATAATATATAAAGAAAATTAAATCTTTATTCATAAAAGTTGGGGTCTTACATCGAACCCTCCTGAAGGTGCTTCAGCTAATTGATCTACAATGCCTTGACCCTTGATTGACTTCTGAGTCACGAAGACAATGTCGAATTGTTGTAGGATCAACAGCCATTTGGACAGTCGATAGTTCCACATAGGCTTGTTGAATACGTACTTGAGTGGATCCATGCGGGATATGAGGTAAGTCGTGTGCCCATGGAAGTAATGTTGTAGCCTCATTGCGGCCCATGCTAACGCACAACATATTTTCTCGATCAGGGTGTACTTTTGTTCACCACTGCTGAATCTTTTGTTGATGTAGTAGATGGCTCTTTCATTGATACTATCATCTTTTTGTCCTAGCATGCAGCCCATTGCGTTGGCATTGACGGAAAGGTACATGAACAAGGGAACTCCATCCCTCGGAGGTACCAATACTGGTGCTTCGAACAACTACTTCTTGATGGCAAGGAAGGCTTGTTGACAATCCTCATTCCATTTGGTGGAGGATTTCTTCCTTAACAGCTTGAATATGGGCTCACAGGTTGCAGTGAGTTGGGAAATGAATCAGCTTATGAAGTTGATTCTCCCCAGGAACCCACGTATCTTCTTCTCTGTTTGAGGTACTGGCATTTCAGTAATGGCTTTGATCTTGGTAGGATCTAGCTTGATTCCTCGATTACTCACCAAGAATCCTAGCAACTTGTCTGCTTTGACGCCAAAAGCACATTTGGCTGGATTTAGCTTGAGGTTATACTTGCGTAACCTGTTGAACAGCTTCCTGAGATGATCGATGTGATTATCCTCCCTCCAAAATTTGATGATGATGTCATCCATATAAACCTCTATTTCTTTGTACATCATGTCATGAAATAGGGCCATCATGGCTCGCTGATACGTTGCTCCGACATTGATGAGGCCGAAGGATAGTCGCCTATAGCAGAAGGTTCCCCAGGGAGTGATGAAAGTTTTTTTCTCCCAGTCCTCTTCAGCAACCATGATTTGATGGTAACCAGCAAAGCAATCCACGAAGGAATATATGTCGTACTGCGCAGTATTGACGATCGGGATGTGGATGAAAGGTACCGGGAAATTGTCCTTGAGATAGGCTTTGTTCAAATCCCGATAATCCACGCATACTCGTACCTTCCCTTCGGGTTATGGCACGGGGACTATGTTTGAAAGCCATTCTGGGTATGTTGATACCATGATAATCCCGGCTTTGAATTGCTTAACGACTTCTTCTTTGACTTTCAGACTCCATTCAGGTTTCAATCGCCTGAGCTTTTGTTTGACTGGTTTGAATCCATCTTTGAAGGGCATCCGATGGATGACAATGTCAGTAAAGAGGCCAATCATGTCTTCATGTGACCATGTAAATACATCATGGAATTGTGTTAGGAGTTCGATCAGGTCGGCTTTTTGGTTTTGGGTGAGGTCTAAGCCTATCTGGATTTCTTTGATGTTTTCGGAGGTTCCTATATTGACAGTGGTGGTTTGGTCGAGGTTTGGTTTGGGTTTATCTTCGACCCATTCTTTGATCTCCTCAGGCACCTCATAGTCATCTTCCTCCTCTTGATCAATACCCATCAACTCAAAGTTCAGTTTACATCAAAGTCGTAGTCACTTTGACAGGTTAGCATCTCATCAGCAGAGACAAACACATCCAACGCTTGAATCTTGAAAATAAAAAGGCTTTCATCTTAGATATATACAACTGCTTAAATATCTATAGCATTCTGCAAAGCATGACAAAGTTGCTGCTATAGCTGTGCAATCAAAAGTAAGCAGTAAATGAAAGCGTGATTAAAGGGCAGATTGAGTCTCTCTGCCCCTTTACCCTTTTCGACCGAGGCAAGGGACACTGCACCAATTATACAAGGTCAGATCCTAATGAACTGGGAGGATCAGGGATTTGTGATTATCTGTCTCGTGTAGGATGATGACTGAGATATCCTTCATAATAGGGCCGGGGTTTTTCTTTGAACTGCCCCCCTTTTCCTTCTTGATGCGAGGAATTTGAATCTGATCCCGTCTTTGCTATCTGGGATCTCATCATTCATCCCCTCGTAGTTTATGATGACCTTCATGTTAGCGAATGGGTCTCGTCCTTCATACATGATCTTTTCTTTTTCCTTTTCGCTATCCACCTCAGGCTTGAGGGCTTTTCTTTCGTTGACAGGTATGATTGGAGGAAACAGCATGGCTGATACCGTAGTAGGGATCTTCCTCATTGGTTTTACCCATCCGGCATTAGTGAGGTTTGGCAATAGAATTGTGGAGGCATGAGCCTTGGAATGCTTATGATGGTTCCGGTAATTTACACTGGATGAATATCCCAATCCTGCTCTCCCAGTTTGACTCCGGATTTGTATCGGGCTTTTGATACCTTGCTGATTCTTTCCTAACCCTTCTCCAGGTTGGAAACCCAAAGATACCATTTCCTGGCCCACTGTCATTACTTCTATGGAGACCTTAGGCTTTAGAGCTGGTGCCCCGATAGATAGATACTGTATATCGCTCACCACCAGGGCTTGAAAACTTACAGGTTCAATCCCTGCATCCAGGCCGATCACTGACATATCTCTCTGTATGCCGACAGGGTATTCTGGTTCAGCATTGACCGTGATGAAGTTGTCGTTGATAATGTATTTGAGCTGTTGATGGAGGGTGGATGGCATTGCCCCTTCTATGTGAATCCACGGTCTGCCCAGCAACAAGTTATATCCAGTGGATATGTTGAGCACCTGAAAGGATACATAGAAAGTGTGTGGGCCAATCTCCAAGGGTAATTTTATTTCTTCTATAGCTTGGCGTCTCGATCCATCGAAAGCCCGGATGACCACATGACTGGCTTTGATCCGATTTGGGTTGATCTTCATTCTTTCCAAGGTATCATAAGGACATATGTTGAGGGATGATCCTCCGTCTATGAGCACTCCCCCGATCACATACCCAGAAGACATCAGAGCTATATGCAGGGACTTATGATGGCCCGTTCCTTCTGCAGGGATATCATCGTCAGTGAAGGATATCCCATTGTTGTTGAAAATGTGTTCTACAACATGACGGAATTTCTCAGTATCCAATGTCTTTGGCAGCTGGACTTCTTCTAGTACCTTCACTAGAATGTTGCGGTGATCCACCGATGATAACACCAGATCGAGGATGGACATTTGCTTGGGTGCATCCTTTAAGCTCTGTACTATTTTTATTTCATTATGTCCCATTTATTTGCGGAACTCAAGGATTTTCTCGTCGGTCACCTTTACTTTGGCTTTGAGGACCGGCTTGATCACCCGCTGAGGCAGGTACAATGGATTGTCCTTTGGTACAATGATAATGTTGTTTGAGGTGGACCCTTCACCGTTCCCAAAGTTCCATGGGACCCGCTTCAGACTGATAATTGGATATTGGGGTCTGAAGGGCAATATCAAAGGCTCGGGTGCGGCCACTTTCACAGGATTTTATATTTTTTGGACCCTTTCCCTGGCAGTACTAAGGGTTGACTCCTCATCGGATGATATAACAGCCACTGTGTTCTGATTCCATACAGTGGGGATCCAGAGAGTTTCTTCATCTGGGAGGTCGAGAACTTGATTTCCCCTTATTAGGTCACCATTTTCAATCATGCCTTGAATTAGGTTACGAAGCGCCCAACAATCCTCAGTGTCATGGCCGAGTGAATTGGAATGGTACTGATATATTTGGTCAGGTTTGAATTTTCTGGCTCGAGGGTTCAATGGAGGTAACAAGTCTGCAACCATTCCCTTGTTGATTAGCATCTGAAGGATTTCTTCCATTGATTGGTTTAGGTTGGTGAAGTTCCTCTGAAATAGGAATTTCCTACCAGTATGGACACTCACTTCTTCAACCCCTTTGTCAGTCCAGGGTTCATGCTCATAAGACCGGCTATGGTCCTGCATGGGATTGATCTCCGGTGTGGGAGGACACTCGATGTCAGACCAGTTGGCCCGTTCGATCATTTTCCTGGTGATCTGATGTTGGTAGACAACCAACATCTGCCAGTTGCTCGATTTGTTCCTTGATATATTTGATCTCCTGCTCTATCAAAAATCGCCTTTCTGACATTTCCCAATTGTCTGGGGTGCTATTGCTGGATGGAGTTGATTCTCGCACATAACGAAGGTATTTAGATCCTTCTCCACTTATGGTTTTGATCATGTTGACATTCTCCTCTTTATGTTGTGGAAGAGGATTGTCTTGCACATGAGGTGGCTCAGGCTTTGTTACCACAATCTCTCCGTTATCAATCAAGTCTTGAATTTTTTGCTTGAGAGACCAACAGTCTTGGGTGTAATGGCCTAGAGATCCAGAATGATAAGCACATTTCTTGCTTGGGTCGAAATTTCGTCCATCGGTGTTGGTGGGTGGAAGGAGTTGGACAATCCTCTTCTGAGCTGTCAAAAGCTTGAACACGTTCTCGAGTGAATCCCTTAGAGGGGTGAAAGTTCTTATACTCCTGACCTCCATATTTTTCTAGAATGGAGGGCTTGAAGGTTGTGCTGGATTTTAAAAAAAGGTATAATTCCTCTTTTGAATGGGCATACTATTTGAATCTCCCCTTGAATTCTGTCCTTGAAATACTAAGGACATTTCTTCATCTTTCATTATATGTACCCTCCGGGGATTATTCCCGTAATTTTCAGACTGAATATGTTCGACAACAGCTTCGATGGCGGTCAGATCTTTTATCTTTTCAGATTTGAGCATCATTTCTGCCATTTCACCGTGCTTGATCATTTCAGAGAATGGTTTTCTTATGCATGCTAGGACCCTCTTATAATACGGCGCTTCTTGAATATCGATGAAGGTCATGACTATCTCAGACTCAGTCATGGCTGGGATAACTTGTGTCGCGACCCGTCTCCATCGCTGGGCATATTCTCTGAATGATTCAGTATTCTTTTTCTTGATTTTAGTTATTTGATATATGTCTAGAACCAACTGCGATTGGAAGCTGTATTAACTAAGGAAGGCATGGGCCATCTCTTTCCAGCTATGAATCTTAGAGTTGTCTAGACGGGCATACCAGGCTCTGGCCTCTCCAGTCAGACTCTTTTGGAATAACTGCATTCTAAGCTTCTCGTCCTCTGCATAGGATCTGAGTTCTCCGATGAATACTTTCAGATGTGTATATGGATCTCCCAATCCATCATATTTCTCGAAATCAGGAGTTCAAAATTTTTCAAGATAACGAGCTCCGGGGAAAATACAGAGGTCAGAGTAATTAACTCTACCGAATACCCCAATCCCTTTGATAGACCGGAGAGTCTTCTCCATTTGTTGTACTTTCTTCATGATGTCACCGGCTTCTTGTTCTTTGTTTAGGGCGGTGATTTCAGGGGTTTTATTGGTTGGGTCCTGGTTTTGTGTCCAGGGATCTGAGTCTCAGCCTTTTCAGTCTCTTGATTGCCACTACTACTACCAGGTATTCTCGGTTCTGTGTGAGCTTGGGCTTGCTTCCCTTTAAGGGCCTTGCTTTGTTCTCTCAGAAAACCGGCTAATTCAGCTATCTGATTTCTCAGTCCTTCAAACTCTTCCCTAGATACAGGGGTGGACTCTGGTTGAGCACTTGAAGCCATGTCCGTGGATGGACTCTGTGCTTTCTTAGACTTAGACCTAGTGATAGGACCAATTTTTATTTTTTTCACCTACAACAAAACGTAGGTGTGTGAATTTCCTAGGGTAGGTAGGGATAGGATGCATGGTGTGTTTTTTATTCTTATCTTGCAAAACTGAGGTTAGTTGTTTTGATGATAGGATGTCAAGAGTTAAATATTAAAAACTGGACATTGAATTGAAAGAGGAAGGCATGAAGAGACTTCTCGTCTGATTTGGTTAATCAGAGGCTGACCTATCTTAGGTTACTCTCGCGTGGCTTTTTGGTATGAAGGTTCCCAGATCATCGCAATCTACTAGAGGGGAAATTAATCTGATCTTTCAACTGGAGCGAATCTGGGTGGTGCGTTTTCATGAGCCCCAGAGACTTAGCTGATCCCCAGAGACATTACTTATCCCCGACGAGTTTTGCCTCCTTGTGAGAGGAACACAACATACATTCACATACATCGTGCCTTACCGTTATGCATATGATGACAGTTCGTGCGAAGCACTAATATGGGTGCGAAGCACTAAAAAAGCAGGAAAGCATTCATTTACATTCATTCAATGTAAAGATGCAGCATTCACGTATTCATAAATGTAGAGACGCAGAATTCACACATTCATAGTTTTGAAAGGGAAATATTTGAAAAGATTGAAAGCGGCCTAAGCCCTCTACTATCCCCAGCGGAGTCGCCACCTATCGACGTCGGTTAAAAATCAGCGGCGGGTCGGGTCACAACCCGAAACTTTTATCTCTTCCTAAGTTATCTTTACCCTCACTCTTTTTATTGCGAAAAAGGTTTTGAAGTTTTTTAGGAAAAAGGCCAACATGTATCATATCGAAGATTTGAACATTTTATAGAGGCGCCAGTTGGTAGATTTGAAATGGTTGTACCAACTCAACCGAGTTTTGTTTGAAAGAGGCTCAATTGCTGGATACTGTCGAAACTTGATCTTTGGAAACAAAGTTTTGAGTTCGGGGCTTGGTTAAGTGTGGGGAAGGTGTTAGGCACCCCACAACTCCAGTGTAAACATGGTACCGCATCTTTCCAATATTTTCCTTAAAATTGAAATGTGCGTGTGAATGTTGTTTGAAAATTGGGCCTATGTTTGATTGATTAAAAGTAGTGCTTTGCTTCGTTAAACCTATATACGAAGGGTTTGATTTGATTTGCAAAAAGTCTTGATTTGATTTGCAAAAGCATTTAATTTGATTTGCAAAAACTTTTCTATTGATTGAATTGAAAATAATGTTTTTAAAGCTGGTTTATCAAACCCTTACGCTAACATAGGAATTGAAGTCTATTGATACTTCCAATTTTTTTTTATCTTTTTAGCCTGAAGGCTGCATTTGAATGGTGATTATCGAGCTGCGAAGCATCCTCAATCACAGAATATACAAGTGTTGGTCTCCTCATGTGCATGATAGCCATCGGAGGGACGCTGACACGGCAAACCATATTTTCACTATATTGAGACCTTAAATCCGGATAACCGTTTTAAGATCTTTTGTATGTACATTTTTACAAGAAAAAACCGGCAAGGTACATTCATAAATCAAAATTTGTCCATCGTGGGAATCAGATTCTGATTAGTTTGATCATGAATCCCACGATTCCTAGGCTCACATATGAGTGGCAAAAACCTGCACAGTTCAAATTTGCACAGAAATAGATATATATCCCAAATGCCAGAACCGAGGATTCATTCAGTAAATTCGGGTTCGCACGGCCGAAGCGTCTCGTTCCCACTAGATAGCGATCTAAGGGACACGAGGTTGCTTTTGTAACTGAAAAATGCCGATTCATATTGAATGAATATTTAAAGCAGTCATTAAATAAGAAGCAAGCAACAACAATATATATACACAATTATACATACAAAATCTGTAAAGGGTGATGGGTTTTCACATCGGTGCCCGAACTGGAATTGAAATATATATCTATTTATAAAAACTATATAAAAGCCACAGAATGATCCAGGCTGGACAGAATTGAAATATATATATAGAAAAACAGTAAAAAGGGTGATGGATTTTCACGCCTGTGCCCGGACTAGAATTAAAATATATATATATATATATATAATATATATATTGACAGAAAAGTAGTCAACCAGGACTAAGAAGAGAACCCAGTGATGGTGAAAGCTTCTTATATATGTATATTTATATATAAAAGCAGTAAAAAGGCCACGAAATAATCCAGGTCGGACTGAAATATAAATCTACAGAAAAATAGTCAACCAGGGACTGGGAAGATAATCCAGTAATGGTGAAGAGTGCAAAAAGCAGTAAAAAGGCCACGAAATAATCCAGGCCGGACTGAAATATATAAATATATATTTGTTGACAGAAATGTAGTCAACCAAGACTGGGAAGAGAGCCCAGTGATGGTGAAGGCTGTTTATATATGCATAAATATATATAAAAGCAGTAAACTACCTCGGATTTGACATCCGGGCTTGACAAAATTGAAAAGTTAGTATATATATAGTTAAATAAACACACACAAAAAAAAAAAGCCAAACCCGAACTGGGAAGATAACCCAGTCCGGCGAAGTTGCTTAAAACAAAGGTGCTAGTGCACTGGAGCTGTTAGAGCTGACAGATCGTCAATCCGAGTTGTAAAAATACCAGAAAATGCAATTATGTACAAAAATGTACCAAATTTTGACGAAAATGGCCACGAAACTAAGTTCTGGGCATATGTAGAAAGCAAAAATTAACGTGCAAGTGTATAAAAGTACGAATAAGTAATATAAACTTGCTGATCGTAAAAATACTCACAATAGACTGCTATACGAGCTTTTTGCCAAATCGTAGGCTCTATACGTCCAAATCTACTTGTTATTTATTGATATGTGGTAGTATGTGGGTATATCTACGTGTTAGAGTGAAAAAAATTTAGGTTTAGAAGAGGTGAAAAAGTCAGAAAATCAAATAGGCAGAGGTTCGCTGCGTTTTGGAATTCTTTAAAATAAGGGGGGCACATTTATTTATAGGCCAGAGAGCCTCAACTCTACCTTCTGCTACCGCAAGTAGAGGTGCGGCTCCCCTGGTGGGGCCCACATGTTCGGTTGAGTCGTCTCGAAGTACGTGCACTCCGAGCAACGCGAGATTGAAGTTGAAACTTTTTAACTTTTGATAGGAGCGTCTGTTTGAGGCGTGCTATACCTTTTCGGAAAGCCCACGCCGAGAGTGTCACAATGACATGGGATAAATCATTTTTCGGGTCCAAGAAGACGGGTTCATAATCAGGTCTTTGATTCCTCACAGTTTATCCGTTGAGCTGTCTTGCGCTGTTTGCACTCGGGATCATCGTTATGATTCGTTCTAAACTTGGTGGCATCAATTCGGCTTGAGTTTGACCAAATCGGCTTGAATTTGGTAAAATGACCAGTTTGCCCCTCCCGGGGTTGCCTTTAGTGTCGGCATATCCTTTGGTTGACTTCCGGGAGTCGTTTCCAAGACTTGGATCCCATTTGAGTTTGTCTGTCCTCAGTGTAGTCTCTGAAGTTGAATTGGCCTCTCAATGTTTTCTCTTAGAGGTGTTGTGGAGCTTCAGGTTCATTCTTGAAGTTGACTTGACTTTTCGGGGTGCGACCAGGGTTGACCTGTACTTCTCGGGTTGAGGTCGAGGCTACACTGTGCCTCCTGGATTAAGACCGGGGCTGAGTTTACATCCCGAGGCTGTTGATCGAGGCTGTGGTTGTCCCGGTATTGATGGCCTGGATTGAGTTGACATCCTGATATTGAGACCGAGGCTGATATGATTGCCCGATATTGAGATCGGGGTTAATCTGACGATCCGATTGGAGATCGGAGTTGATTTGATGGCCTGATATTGAGATCGGGGTTAATCTGACGGTCCGATTGGAGATCAGAGTTGATTTGATGGCCCGATATTGAGATCGAGGTTGATCTGACGGTCCAATTGGAGATCAGAGTTGATTTTATTGACAGGTATTGCTCTTCTACAGTATTAGTAAGAGGGAAAAGAAATTTCGAGTGTCTACACATGTTATAATCATATCTACAAAAATCATCAATATAATTTAATTACAGAGAACTCAGAATATATGTTAATGGATGAAACATAGTACGCGAAATAAAAATTGGGATGAAGGGATCACCCTTGCAATCTCTGTGAAGATGATATAAACTTAAATCTCCATCTTTTCTCTCTTAAACTTTCAATTCTCTCTAAATTTCTCTCTTTTCTCTATGAAGTGATATGAAAAATGTACTAACTCTGATAATATATAAGGCTTAATATAATATACGTATAATATGTGTATATATGATATATAACTGGTGAGTTTATGGTTAGTTAATCCGTAATGGGTTAACTGCTAAAACTTCCCTTAGGGACATGTTTGCTTGTCCTCCCTTATTCTTCCTTTTAATTTAATTTAATTAACTTACTTAGTATATAGTTAATTGTCACACTTCTAATTAATCAAATAATTTTATTTAAATTAATTAATTAAAATAAAATAAATTCACATTAAATCGCATTGTCACATAATTAAAATTCTCCTTTATTAATTATGTCAAATCATTAAATCTCTAATTAACTATTAAATTAATTAGAATAACATTATGCTTATTTAAATAATTCATTTAATCAAATAAGCTCAATTAAATACATACTTTGAATTATAAAATTACTACACATTAATTTAACTAATGTAACACATATAATTAAATTAATCTACCACAATTCCATTATTTAATTATTTAACTCAATAATTAAATCACCAAAAATATTTATTTAATTCAATAAATATTTAAATTAAATTACAAAATTCTCGTTCGTCACATCTTTACCCCCTTAAAAGGATTCTGTCCCTAGAATCACGGTTCTATTAAATTCGTCGCATTACATTCTCCCCCCTTACAAAGATTCTGTCCCCATAATCGCTTACACATAAATTAAGCAAATAAGTGTGGGTGAGTCTTCATCATATGTTCTTCAAGTTCCCACGTAGCTTCTTCAGCGTCGTGGTTCCTCTAGATTACCTTAACAGAAGGTATCACTTTATTTCTGAGAACTTGTTCTTTCCTGTCAACAATCTGAATAGGAACTTCTTCATAGGACAAGTCTTTCTCAAATTTCAGGGGTTAATATTCAATCACATGTTTGTAATCGGGTTTATAAGGACGTAACACTGACACATGGAAGACGTTGTGGACATGTTCTAGCGATGGAGGTAAGACTACCTCATACGCAACTTCTCCGATTCTTCGTAGCACCTCAAAGGGTCCAATGAACTTCGGGCTCAATTTCCCCTTCTTACCGAATCTGATCTTCCTCTTCTAGGGAGAGACTTTCAAAAATACAAAGCTACCCGATTCAAATTCTACGTTCTTGCGATGCGGATTAGCGTATTTCTTCTGCCTATCTTAAGCAGCTACCAATCTTGTCCGGATCACCTTGACGATCTCTGTTGTTTGCTGTACCAACTCTGGACCTAACAACTGTCTCTCGCCAACTTCATCCCAGTACAACGGAGTTCTGCACTTTTTGTCGTACAAAGCTTCTTAAGGAAGCATGCCAATACTAGTTTGGTAACTATTGTTATAACCAAATTCCACGAGCGGTAAGTGATCATCCCAATTTTCATTTGAAATCCATGATGCACGCTCTCAACATATCCTCCAATGTCTAGATTGTCCTTTCACTCTACCCGTCTGTCTGTGGGTGATATGCTGTACTCATTCTGATCAACTGTGTCCCCATACATTCCTGTAGTCGTTTCTAGAAATTCGATGGGAAGCACGGGTCTCGGTCAGAAACAATTAACATCAAAACTCCATGCCTTGAAATAATCTCTCTCATATACAATTTTTCCAACTGGTGTAGGTTGAATCTGATTCTAATCGGAAGGAAGTGTGCTGATTTCGTCAGTCGATCAACGATAACCCATACTGCGTCGTAGCCTTTCTGAGTTGTCGAAAGGTTGACCACGAAATCTATTGTAATATGCTCCCATTTCTATTCTGGTATCTCTAGAGGTTGTAGCAAACCACTCGGCCTCTGATGTTCTGCCTTTACTTTCTGGCATGTCAGGCACTTGGCAACACAATCGGCAACATCTCGTTTCATATTCGGCCACCAGAAATGCTGTCGAAGATCCTGGTACATTTTGGTACTACCGCGGTGAATCGAATATCGCGAGCTATGAGCCTCGCTCAAGATATCCTCCTTAATCTCTGGCACTGTCGGTACCCAAACTCTGCTCTAAAATCTTAACATTCCCTCGCTGTCCACCTTGAATCTCGGTACGGTCCGTTCAGATATCTTCTTCCTTATCTTCTCACATTCTTCATCTAGGAGTTGTGCTTCCTTAACTTTATCTAGCGAAGTTGTACCAGCTTGTATCTGGAATAGCTTTTCGTCAGTCTGCATAGGATACTTCACCTCCAATTCCAACTTCTCTATTGCTGATATTAGCTCCTCCTGGGCGGTCAACATCATCAATTTCTCCCGAACCTTTCTGCTTAAGGCGTCGACGACCACATTCGCTTTACCCGGATGGTATAAGATCTCGCAATTATAATCCTTTATTAGTTCCAACCATCTTCTCTGGCGCATATTCAGATCCTTTTGTGTAAAAATATATTTTAGGCTCTTGTGGTCTGTATATATTTCACACTTCTCTCTATAGAGATAGTGTCTCCAGATCTTCAAAGCAAATACCACTGCAGCCAATTCCAAATCATGGGTCGGATACCCCTTCTCATAGTCCTTCAATTGTCGTGACGCATACGCAATGACCTTGTCATTTTACATAAGCACACAACCAAGTCCTTTGTATGACGCATCACTATATACCATAAAATTTCCTGTGCTATCCGGGAGAGATAACACAGGTGTCGAACTCAACCTCTTCTTAAGCTCTTGGAAACTTTCCTCACACTTCTCCGTCCAAACGAATTTCACCGATTTCCTAGTCAAATTCGTTAACGGATTTGCGATCATAGAAAAGTCTTGAATGAATCTTCTATAATAGCCTGCCAATCCAAGAAAACTTCTCACTTTCGACGGTGTTTTCGGCTGATCCCAATTCATCATAGCTTTGCCTTTTGAGGGATCTACCGAGATTCCGTCCATATCAATTACATGCCCAAGAAATTGCACCCTTTCAATCCAAAATTCACATTTTGAGAATTTGGCGTACAACTTCTCTCTTCTCAATGCCTCCAATGTCACCTTTAAATGCTTTTACATGTTCCTCCTTGGTCTCTTTGAGTACACCAAAATGTCGTCGATAAACACAACTACGAATTTGTCCAAAAATGGCTTGAACACTCCATTCATTAGGTCCATAAATGCTGCAGGCACATTTGTAAGACCAACTGATTACTAGAAATTCTTAATGACCATATCAAGTCCTGAATGTTGTTTTCGGAACATCCTCAGGCCTCACCTTTAACTGATGATAACAACCTCTCAAGTCTATCTTCGAGAAATACCTCGCTCCCTTTAGCTGATCAAAAAGGTCGTCAATCCTAGGCAATGGATACTAATTCTTAATCGTGGCCTTGTTCAATTCTTTGTATTCTATGCAGAGCTGCATCGTCCCATCCTTCTTCTTTACAAATAACATCGGCGCTCCCCACGGTGATACGCTCGGTTGAATATACTTCTTGTCTAGTAACTCTTGCAGTTGTACCATTAATTCTTTTATCTCTACCGGAGCCATACGATATGGTGCCTTCGATATTGGAGCTGTTCCTGGGGCTAAATCGATCACGAATTCTACCTCTCTATCTGGCGGAAGTCCTGACAGATCGTCCAGAAATACGGCTACGAAGTTCCTCACGACTGGTATCTCCTCCAACTTTGCACTCTCTTTATGACTATCGACTATATAGGCTAAATACTGTAGACACTCAAAATTTTCCTTTCCCCAATACTAACACTGTAGGAGGGAAAAACTGTCAATTAACTTAAATTCGGCCACCAATGCCGTTCCTTCAATTCAAAATCGGCCGCCAATGCCAGTCCTTCAACTCAGAATCAGCCGCCAATGCCGGTCCTTAATACTAAATCCGATCCCCAATATCGGTAACCTAAATTTGATCCCCAATATCGGTAACCTAAATCCGATTCCCAATATCTGTATACCTAAATCCGATCACCAATATCGGTACTCTAGCCAAATCTGATCACCAATATCGGTACTTCAGTCAAACCCGATCACCAATGTCGGTAATATATCCAGCTCCAATCTCCAATCGGACCGTCAATTCATCTCCGATCTCCAATCGGATCGTCAATCCATCTCTGATCTCCAATAGGATCGTCAATCCATCTCCAATCTCCAATCGGACCATAAATCCATCTCCAATCTCCCATCGGACTGTTAATCCATCTCTGATCTCCAATCGAACCGTCTAGCCAGCTCTGATAGTCAATCGGACCGACAGATCAATCCTGATCTCAATATCGGGCCATCAGATCAATCCCGATCTCTAATTGGGTCATCAAGTAAAACCCCGATCTCAATATTGGGCCTTCAAATCAACCTCGACAGCAATCTGAGAGATTCAACTCAGCCCCGGTAGCAACCCTGGAGATACCAATCAACCCTGGTCTTCACATCGGGCCATCAAGTCAGCCCCAGTCTCAACCCGGGAAGTTAAGTCAACCTCGACATCAACTCAAGACATGTTAAATCATCCTCGGTCTTAGCTCGGGAAGTACAGATAAGCCTCGGCGTCAATTCGGGAAGTGCAGTTCAGCCCCAGAGACAACCCTGGGAAGCCAGATCCATCAAAGGCCGTGCCGACACTACAGGCAACCCCAGGAGGGGCAAAACGGTTATTTTATCCAACTCTCAATCGATTCGGTCAAACTCAAGCAGAATTGATGCCATTAAAGTCAGAACGAACCACAATAATGATCCCGAGTGCCAACAGCGCAAGACAGCTCAACAGACAAACTATGGGGAATCGAAGACCTGGTTATGAACCCGTCTTCTTGGACCCGAAAAATGTTTTATCCCATGTTAAAACATTCAAATCGTCGACATAAACACATGTTGGCCTCTTTCCTAAAAAACCCTTTAAAACCTTTTCCTAAATAAAAAGAGTGAGGGTAGAGAGAACTTAGGAAGATCGATTTGAGGAAACCCGGGTTACGAACTGACCCTCGGGATTCTTAAATTTTCCAACGTCGACAGGTGGCGACTCTACTGGGGACAGTAGAGGGCTTAGGCCGCTTTCTATTCTTTTAAAAAATTTCCCTTTCAAAACTATTGAATGCGTAAAATCCTGCGTCTCCACAGTCAATGGATGAGTGAATGTTGCGTCTTCATTGAATGAATGCTGCGTCTTTACATTGAATGAATGTGAATGAATGCTTTCCGGCTCCTTAGTGCTTCGCACCCATATTTAGTTCTTCGCACCCATATTTAGTGATTCACACCCATATTTAGTGCTTCGCACCCAACTGTCATCACATGCATAAACGGTGAGCCACGATGTATGAGAATGTATGCTGTGTGTCCCTCTCACAAGGAGGATAACACGGTCGGTGTTAAGTAATGACTCTGGGGACGATTAAGTCTCTGGGGGTGTCTCATGAAAATACGCCACTCAGATTCGCTCCAGTTGAACGATCGGATTAACTTTCCTTCTAATAGATTGCGATAATCTGGGAGCCTTCATGCCGAAACAATAGCCGCGAGAGTAAACCTAAGATAGGTCAGCCTCTGATCAACCAAATCCGAAGGGAAGCTTCTTCATGCCTTCCTCTTTCAATTCCACGTCAAGTCTCCAATTACTGAGGAGCACAATGTAAATATCAATAATGAAAGATTTACTTTCCCTGTCAAATACATGTCATCCTGCCATCAAAACAACTAACCTCAGTTTTGTAGGATAAACACTAAAAAACACATCATGCATCCAATCTTTACCTACCTCAGGAAATTAACACGCCTACATTTTATTGTAGGTGTAAAAATTGGTCCTGTCACCAGATCTAAATTCAAGAAAGCACTCAGTCCATCCGCGGGCATGGCT
Organism: Panax stipuleanatus; assembly: GCA_020205555.1. Taxonomy (NCBI): domain Eukaryota; kingdom Viridiplantae; phylum Streptophyta; class Magnoliopsida; order Apiales; family Araliaceae; genus Panax; species Panax stipuleanatus. Next base: position 20,670,324 of record CM035120.1, read on the forward strand.
TTAAGTGCTCCACCAGAATCCACCCCTGTCTTCAAGGAAAAATTCAAAGGACTGAAAAAATAGATAGCCGAGCTAGCCGATTTTCTACGAGAACAAAGTAAGGCCTTTAAAGAGAAACAATCTCAAGCTCATCCAGAACCAGGAGCATCTGGTAGTGGTGCTGGCGGTCAAGATGCAGAAAAGGCCGAAACTCAGATTCTTGGACCACAAAACCAGGACACCACCAACAAGACTCCTGAGATCACCCCCCTCGTCAAAGAGCAGAAAGCTGGTGACATTCTCAAGAAAATGCAACAGATGGAAGAAACCCTTCGATCTATCAAAGGAATTGGAGCATTTGGCAGTGTCAATTACTCTGACCTTTGCATATTCATCGGGGCTCGTTATCCCAAAAAATTTCAAGTCCCTGATTTCGAGAAATATGACAGAATGGGAGATCCTTACACACACCTGAAAGTCTTCATCAGAGAACTCGGATCCTATGCTGAGGATGAGAAACTTCGAATGCAACTATTTCAGAAGAGTCTAACTGGAGAAGCCAGAGCATGGTATGCCCGCTTGGACAACTCCAAAATTCATAGCTCGGAAGAGCTGGCCCTTGCCTTCCTCAGCCAGTACAGTTTTCAATCTCAGCTGGCTCCAGACAAATATCAAATAACCAAAATCAAGAAAAAGAACACTGAATCATTCAAAGAATATGCCCAGCAATGGAGACGGGTCACAGTACAAGTTACCCCTGCCATGGTTGAATCTGAAATAGTCATGACCTTCATCGATATCCAAGAAGTGCCTTATTATGAGAGGGTCCTAGCGAGAATAGGAAAACCATTCTCTAAAATGATCAAGCTTGGCGAGATGGCAAAAATGGGGCTCGAATCCGGGAAGATAAAAGATATAACCGCCCTTGAAGCTATCGCCGAACATATCCAATCCAGAAATTACGGGAGTAATCCCCGGAGGGTCCATAAAAAGAAAGACGAAGAAGTCTCCTTGGTTTTACAAGGACAAAATTCAAAGGGCGAGTCAAACCACATGCCCATTCAAAGAAGGAACTATACTCCTTTCCAAGCTTCAACACAGCCTGCAAACCCTCATTTCCAGAAAAACATGGAAGTCAGGCGTCGAAGAAATTTCACCCCACTAGGGGATTCCCTCAAGAATGTATTCAAACTTCTGACAGCTCAGAAGAAGATTGTTCAACTCCTTCCACCAACCAACACTAACGGAAGGAACTTCGAACCTAACAAGAAATGTGCTTATCATTCTGGGTCTCCAGGCTATGATACCCAAGACTGTTGGTCTCTCAAGCACAAAATTCAAGACTTGATTGACAGTGGGGAAATTTTGGTAACAAAGCCTGACCAACCCCATGTCCAAGACAATCCTCTCCCACAGCACAAAGAGGAAAATGTCAGCATGATCAGCGCCTCAAATGGAGAGGGATGTACCTCCGCTACAGTGGGGAACCAAGTCAATCCAATCTCAGCAGCCCAGAGAGTTGGGAAACTTTTGAGAAGCGATTCCTGATGGAGCAAGAAGTTAAGTCTCTCAAGGAACAAATTGAGCAGTTGGCTGAACTGGTCGTCTACCAACATCAACTCACCAGGAAGATGTTGAAGCAAATTTATCAATTCATTGGCAGTCATTCTCCTCTGGCGGAAGTCAATTCCATCCCCAGTATGGATCATTGCCAGTTGCACGAACAACCAATGGTAAAAAATGAGTACACCCGAGAAGGTAGAAAATTCCTATTTCAAAGGAATTTCACCAATCTGAACCAATCAATGGAAGAAATCCTCCAAATGATGATCAACGAGGGGATGGTTGCAGATCTATTACCCCCCATTAAACCCTTAATCCAGAAAATTCAAACCTGACCAAATATGTTAGTACCATTCCAACTCTCCCGGCCATGATACAGAAGAATGCTGGGCACTTTGTAACCTAATTCAAGACCTGATTGAGAAAGGTGACCTAATCAGAGGAGATCAAATCCTCGACATTGCAGATAAAAATAGCCTCTGGATCCCTAATGCATGGTACCAGGACACAGTGGCTATCGTATCCTGCGATAAGGAATCAATCCTCACACCCCTGGTACTGACAGGGAAAGGGGACCAAGAAGTCCAAAATCCTGTGAAGGTGGCTGCACCTCTGTGACACCCCCGAATCCGGGTCCTCTAACCCAGGTCCGATCTCCACGAAACAATACTAACATCCACCTTTAAGTAACATACGATAACTAAAATGCGAAATCTAATAAACGTACGTCGTTCATTCAAAAGGTGTTACTAGTCCCAAGATTCAATAACCTTAATACATCAATACAAACAAACCCTAGAATAAACATTAGGGTTCATATTACATTAATAGTAATTAAATAAATCATAAAGACAAAGTCTGCTCCTTGCAAACCATCCTATATCTTTCCTTTACCCTTGTCCTTCCCTGAGGGCTCGGGCTTAACTGCAATATAAGTCGTGATATAGCAAGAATGAGCAACAAGTTTGCTCAGCAAGTTTAAATACAACAATAAAGGATATACCATGATGAATGGAAAAATATCTGACAATGATTTCAACGAAATGAATATCTTAAAGATTCAACAATATGAATGTTAGAATGATTCAACAATCTATATGATTCAATATTATGAATATCTGTATGATTCAATGATATGAATATCTGTAAGGTTCAACAACCTGCATGATTCAACACTATGAATATCTGAAAGATTCAATAATCTAACTATTAAAAGCAAAGATAATAATTGCCTTTAGAATAACTGATAGTCGAGTAGACTTTGAACTATAAATTTCCAATGGGTGCAATAGCTAATTGACCCTTTTTGGATTACTGGCTTTTGGCTACAGAAACTTAGTACCTCGAGGAGATTAGCCTCGGGCACAACGTTAATATGCATAACACTTAAATCTGCTTACTCGTATCATATATATTAGATACCTGGGCACACTCCTACATATGAGGGGTGTTCTGTTCTGTCTAAGAATCCTTACCATCAATTGGTTTGGATAGCTTTAAAGAAAACTTCATACACTAGTCTGACCGAACAAAGGTTCAGACACTTACTGACATAGTTTAAAAAATTTAGAACCTTGAATAATGTACAAGTTCAAGACTGTACGAGCTCAAATGCACTAGGTGCGGACATCAATAATATCAATGTGGAATAATTGATAAGTAATTAAACCACTAAATAACATGCTTGGAAATAAGGTTCAAGCAATTAAGTAAACAACTTTCGATTCAACAATAACCTACTCAATACAATATGAGAAGGATAGAGAACTTGCACAAAGTGAAGTTTAGAATTTGCACAATATATAAATTTGTGTAAGTTCGCGGAACTTGCACAATACTCAACGTGTGAAGTTCGGGGAACTTGCACAATACTCAACGTGTGAAGTTCGGGGAACTTGCACGATAATAGATTCCTTGCATAAAATAAATGCATAGGCTTAGACACTTACAACATCAAAGAGTGAAATTCGGGGAATTCCACCATAATAGATCCCTTGCATAAAGTAAATGCATAGGTTAGGATATTTGCTTACAACGTTCTTTGAGTAAAGTAAACACAAAGATAAGATACTTGCACAATATACGAATTTGTATAAGTTTAGAGGACTTGCATAATAAAGACATGAAGTTCGGGAACTTGCAAAATAACCAAGGTGTGAAGTTCGGGGAACTTTCATAATATTCAAAATGTGAAGTTCGGAGAACTTTCACAATACTTAAAATTGAAGTTCGGGGAACTTTCACAATACTCAAAATGTGAAGCTCGGGGAACTTTCACAATACTCAAAATGTGAAGTTCGGGGAAATTACACTCAACATAACAATCAAATGAAACTAGGAAACTTGCATCATAAAAGAGTGTAAGTTAAGATAACTTGCAGTATAATAATACCCTGCTCAATATAAATTTGAGTAAAGTTAGGGAGACTTGCAAATAATACAAGAACGGGTTCAAAGGAACTTGCATTCAATATCACAATTAAATAAAGTTAGAAGACTTGCAAATAATACAAGAACGGGTTCAAAGGAACTTGCTCACAATGTTCCTTGAATAAATTAAATACAAGGATAGGATACTTGCATAACTAAGGAGTGTAAGTCAGGGAACTTGCACAATATACGAGTTTGTATAAGTTTAGAGAACTTGCTTACAAGATTTATCAAATAAAATAGTGCAAGGGTCTATAATACTTGCCTGTTTGCTCAGCTACAAATAGGTTTTAGCTTTAATTAAACTCGTTGAAACAACCTAACATTAACAAGTTGGTCTTTCAATTAGCATGTGTAAACCAATATAAGTCTACACTTACAAGAATCTACTTATCATATAAGTTTATCACATAATTCACGTAAGTTAATCTAATCATGTCTTAGATTTAATAACTTTAGATTGCTTGAACACATAGCACTTCAAGTTACTGATATAAATCAACACACATACTTTATCAAGTTATTTACTTCTCGTTCGAAACTAGCATGCTCATTCTATATCCAATTCAAAGTCATGTTTTCATGCCGGACGTTTACATACTTTAAGTAATACATGTTTATGCTTCAAAGATTAGCTACATCATCATATTACCATAACACGAGGCTAACAATACTTAGTAAACATGCTTGTGCTTATACTACTCATGTATACTCTTATCACATAGGCTATGCTTTAGAAATCCATTTTCTATGAATATGCGTGCATAGGTGAAATCTATGTTTAAAATGAGGTTCATGTCAATACGTCTATAGGCATAATGAAATTTTAATACACATGCTCGCATGATCATAATGTAATTCACATGGTAATCAATGCTATGTCACATTCTAAGTTTCTTTGAAATTTACACTAAGTCCACAAAGGTAACATAGTACATGTAAAGCGTCTCGTAACCGTTATTCACATGTATTAGAACGCATACATAAGTTACATACATGTATTTAAGTGGTCACAATCTAAAAGACACAAGTCTTTGTTAAGTTCACTTTGAAAGTCTTAAGTTTCTCTTTTAAAAACGTCTTAACTTATGATCAAGTATACTAGTGGTTTCAATACTTTAAGCATGCATTTCAAGGCCATATAAACATGTTCAAAAAGTCAGAATTCATATATGATCTCTATATGTCAAGGTTCACTTTTAAAAACTCATATTTTCGTTAAGAATGTTCGCTAGTGAGGTTTAACATACTCTTGTCATACTACGAACCATATATACGTAAGACCACATGTCTTTTATGCATTTCTAAACCATTATAATATGCTCGTAAGATCAGAATATCGGCATGGTTATAACATGTCCAAGTTTGTTTTCAAAACATCCATTTTAGTTAGGAACGTGCATTAGTTAGGTTCACATGTTCATATCATGTCACGGAACCTATATACATAAGCTAACACGCATTTTATGTGTTTCTAGGTCATACTAATATGCATCAAAATTCAGAACGTCAAAACGGATATAATAAGTCAATGTTCATTTTGAAACTCTAAGTTTATTGTGAAATATATAACCTCACCATTCAAGCATGCGATCCTAATATAACATGCTCACATTAGTTCAATGTACTCATATAAGTGTGCTAATCTAGATTACATGCTTGCTCTAATAAGTTACTACATGATAGCACAGAACAACAGCTTGAACATAAATCAAAACAAAATCTGCAGAGGCGCGCGGCCGTGCCAAATTTGTACGAAGGAGACGCGCGGCCGCGCGACTCCGTTTCTAGGCCAAGAACAGGCTGCTTCGGCAGTTTGCTAACCCATCTACGAAAATTTCCAACAAAAACTTATCTAAACATGATATAGTATAAATCTAACATGTTTATAATCACATATAATACTTATCAACATATCCCAATCCATTAATTAATCAACCCATGATCAATTCAATAATCAAGAACTAAAAATTATACAGAAATGAAGAACTTGAATGCAATGATTATATCTCTATTATAGAATGCACCTAGCTACAATATTTCTCTCCCTCAACTCAATTGAAATCTCAGAATACAAGCTCAATTCTAAACATAGAGAAAAATCTCAGCAATGTAAATTATGAAGGATGAGAGCTCTTATATAGGCAAATGTATATCCGGTTCTTGCATTTGTTCACCAAATCAAAACAAAGGATATCAAGATTACATAATGGTCAAGGATTGGTAGGTGAGTAGTTGGTGATTCCACTCATGAATCCCACTCCCCATCTCATGATTAGCTAGCTTAGTTGAGTTTGAGGAGAAAGAGATAGAGTAGCATAGCATGTGGGTGTTTCACGTGAATGAGAGAAATAAGAAGAAATGGGCTCTTATTATGGGACAACCAACTAATCTCAGCAATAGCAACTTGGATCCAATACACTACACTATTATTATATGCATCATGCTTACTAAGGTTATATTATGTATACACATTTTATTTCATGTAAATACTTAGGCTATAATTAAATTAAAGTCACAATTTCAATGAGCAATTAATAATATGATGCATCAAGTAGGGTATATACATATAATCCATGTACATTATCTATTAATACCAAATATAAAGTAATTGGGTATTATTATAATAATAACTGTTATTATAATAATTATAATAACTTATTGAAATCATTTATCAATTAATAATGTTATTGATATAATATAAAGTAATAGGGTATACATATTAATGTCTTTCCACCCATATCATGTTACATAAGTCATAATATAATGTAACTCACATAAGGTAATTAAATTTACTATATAGTATATATATATACATAGCCATACTAATGTGTCACCTTATACTATACATAATATATAGTTAACTACCATATATTAAAGGTTTACATATCACATGTTTGTATAATACCATTAATCAATTAAATATAATATTATTATATTTATTAATCTCTTACTCATTAATTATTATTTATTCATAATAATAATTAATCAATATATTATCAATTAATTACTTCCAATTGAAATTAATCAAACACGATTAAATCTCTACACTATATTCACGAAATTTGAATATGTAATTACTAACACTTTTATCAATACTCTGATATAATAGTCTCAGGGTTAATCTACTAATTTCAAAATAACCATTAGTGATTCCCTTTAATAAAATCCTAGCATTTATTCGCATAGGTTCAATTCACAAAATCACATAATCACATAAGGTTTAAATAAGTTTGAAAAATTAACTCCTAAAATTTTTAAATCATATATAAAATTAATAAGGAGCTTAAAATTCCTGGTCGTTACAACCTCAGCCCCTAATCTTGCCCTTCAGACCTCAGTATCCAATCATTAGTCTGAAGAAGGTCCCATGGAACTATGGGGACATTAAAAGCTTTACTTCAAATAACGTTTCCATCATGTCAAAGGATAATCCATTGTACCTGCCCCAGCGGGTGATTAAACCAGTTACCAAAGCAAAAGAAAAGGTGGTTAAAGAAGAGATCAAAGAGTTCCTCAACGAAATGGGACACAATGAAATCAAGATAGTGTAAAGCTTGAAAGACGCACCCAAGCAAGTATCTATCCTTGACCTGGTCTTATCATCAGAAGACCATCGCAACATTCTAGTGAAGGTACTAGAGGAAGCCCATCTGTCACACACGGTAGACACAGAGAAATTCTGTCACGTGATAGAACACATTTTCAACAATAATGTGATATCCTTCACAGATGATGATATCCATACAGAGGGAACGGGCCACCATAAGTCCCTACATATAGCCGTAATGTCCTTCAAATACGTGATCGGAGGAGTGCCCATTGACGGAGGATCTTCCCTCAACATTTGTCCATACGACACGTTAGAAAAAATGAAGATCAATCTAAACCGGATCAAAACCAGTCATGTGATCATCCGGGCTTTCGATGGATCTCGCCGCCAGGCTATGGGGGAAGTCGAGCTTCCCCTAGAAATTGGTCCACACACCTTCTACGTATCCTTCCAAGTGCTCAATATTGCCACTAGATACAATTTGTTGTTGGGCAGACCATGGATCCGCACGACAGAGGCAGTGCCATCCACCCTCCATCAGTAACTTAAGTACATCATTAATGGCAACCTCATTACAGTCAATGCCGAGCCAGAATACCCTACCTACATACATGGGGACATGCCAGTGATTAGTCTGGACGCAGGGATTGAGCCTGCAAGTTTTCAAGCTCTCGAGGTGAGCGATACTCAGTATCTACCTATTGGGGCATCAGCCCTAAAGTCTAAAGTCTCCACTGAAGTAATGACCGTAGGCCAAGAAATGGTGTCTTCGGGTTTCCAACCTAGAGAAGGGTTTGGAAAGGATAAGTAAGGTATTAAGATGCCAATCCAAATCCCAAGTCAGATGGGAAAAGTAAGATTGGGATATTCATTCAGGTTAAACCACCGGAATCCACACAAACATCCCAAGGCTCATACCTCTACAATCCTGCTCCCAAACCTCACAAATGCCGGATGGGTGAAACCTACGAGGAAAGTCCCGATTGTAGTATCGTCCATGTTATTTCCTCCAATCATACCTGCCCATGATAGAATAGCACTCAAGCCTGAGGCCAATAGTGAAAAAGGATAAGAAAAGATCCTGTACGAAGGACGAGACCCATTCTCTAACATGAAAGTCATTCTCAACTATGAGGGTATGAATGATGAATTCCCCAATAGTGACGAAGACCATGTCCAAATTCCTCACATCAAGAAGAGGAATAATCCACGAAAAAGCCTCGACCCTATTCTTAAGGATATCTCAGTCATCATCCAGGACGAGGCAGACGAGCAAAATTCCTTGATTCTCCCAATTCATGAGAATATGACTCTGGAAAATTAGAGCAGTGTCCCTTGCCTAAGTCGAAAAGGGTAAAGGGGCAGAGAGTACATCTGCCCTTAATCATGCTTTCATTTACTGCTTGCTTTTGATTGCACAGCTAGAGCAGTAACTTTTGTCATGCTTTGCAAATGCCATGTGTATTTAAGCAGTTGGATATATTAATGAAAGCATTTTTGTTTTCAGGACCCAAGCATTGGATGTGTGTGTCTCTGCTGATAAGATGCCAACCTGTCAAAATGACTCCGACTTGGATGTAGAATTGAACTTCGACTTGATGGATATTGATCAAGAGGAGGAAGATGACTATGAGGTGCCAAAGGATATCAAGGAATGGGTCGAAGACAAACCCAAACCAAACCTCGACCAAACCTCCACCATCAACATAGGAACCTCCGAAAACATCAAAGAAATCCAAATAGGCTCAGACCTCACACCAAATTAAAAAGCCGACCTGATCAAAATCCTAACACAGTACCAGGATGTGTTTGTATGGTCACATGAAGACATGATCGGTCTATCCACAGACATTATCATCCATCGAATGCCCATCAAAGAAGGGTTCAAACCAGTCAAACAAAAGCTCAGGCGATTGAAACCTGAGTGGAGTCTCAAAGTCAAAGAAGAAGTCATTAAGCAATTCAAAGCCGGGATCATTATGGTATCAACATTCCCCGAATGGCTATCAAACATAGTCTCCGTACCTAAATTGGGAGGGAAGGTACGAGCCTGTGTGGATTATCGTGATTTGAACAAAACCTGTCTCAAGGACAACTTCCCAGTGCCTTTCATCCACATCCTGATTGACAATATTGCGCAGTATGGCATATATTCCTTTGTGGATTGCTTTGCTGGTTACCATCAAATCATGATTGCTGAGGAAGACCAGGAGAAAACAGCCTTTATCACTCCCTGAGGAACCTTCTGTCATCGACGACTATCCTTTGGCCTCATCAATGTCGGAGCAATGAATCAGCGAGCCATAATGGCCCTCTTTCATGATATGATGCACAAAGAAATAGAAGTCTATGTCGACGACATCATCATCAAATCCCGGGGGGAGGATGATCACATAGACCATCTCAGGAAGCTGTTCAGCAGGTTACGTAAGTACAACCTCAAGATAAATCTCGCCAAATGCGCTTTTGGAGTCAAAGCAGGCAAACTGTTAGGATTCCTGGTGAGCAATAGGGGCATTGAGTTAGACCCCGCTAAAATCAAAGCCATCACAAAAATGGCCGTACCTCGTATAGAGAAGGAGATACATGGATTCCTGGGAAGGATCAACTTCATAAGCAGATTCATTTCCCAGCTCACCGCAATTTGTGAGCCCATCTTCAAGCTGTTAAGGAAGAATTCCTCCACCACATGGAATGAGGATTGTCAACAAGCCTTCCTTGCCATCAAGAAATAGCTGACTGAAGCTCCTATTCTGAGACCCCCAAGGGAGGGAGTCCCTTTGTTCATGTACTTGTCCTTCAATGCCAATGCAATGGGCTGCATGTTGAGACAAAAGGATGATAGGAGCAAGGAAAGAGCTATCTACTACATCAGTAAAAGATTCAGCAGTGGTGAGCAAAAATACACCATGATCGAAAAGATGTGTTGTGCATTAGCATGGGCCGCTATGAGGTTGCAACACTATTTGCATGGGCACACGACCTACCTCATATCCCGCATGGATCCACTCAAATATATATTCAACAAACCAATGTTGAATTGCCGACTGTCCAAATGACAGTTAATCCTACAGCAATTCGACATTGTTTACTTGACTCAGAAGTCAATCAAGGGTCAAGGCATTACAGATCCATTAGCAGAAGCACCTTCAGGAGGGTTCGAGCCCATGGACACATATTTCCCAGACGATGGGATCATGATAATCCAACAACTCTAGTCGGAGAATACAGTCCAACCATGGAAAATGTATTTTGACGGAACGGTAAACATGGAAGGTGCTGGAGCTGGGGCAGTCCTCATCTCTGGTATAGGTGATCAATATCCTGTGGCTACCAACCTTTAATTTGGCAACACCAATAACACGGCCGAGTACGAAGGCTGTATCATGGGGTTGAACTAGCCCAATCCATGTCTATCAAACACCTACTCGTCTTCAGAGATTCCGAGCTGGTTATCAGATAGACCTCACCAAAGAAATGCATTTGCTGCCCAACCATCAGCAAGTCCTCAAAATATCTCGAGAATTTGAAGCAATAACCTTCGTTCATATTCCTCAGGGTCGGAATGTCTTTGCTGATGCATTAGCAACATTGGCTTCATTAATCCGCATGTCCAATAGGAGTGGATTTCCCAACATTCAGTTCATAATTCAGAAAGCCCCGACATATGGGAATTATATGGGAGAAGTATCAGATGAAATACCTTCTATCAAGCAGCCTTGGTTTCAAGACATCAAGGAATATCTCCGTGATGGATCTACACCTACTGGTGCAAGCCAATCAGAGTGGAAACGGATTCTCAGAATGGCCATGAAGTTCTATCTAAGCGGAGATGCACTTTATAAAAGGGATGTCCCTGTTAAGATGCCTCGACAAGGAGCAAGCCCAGAGATTAATGGATGAAGTCCATGGCGGAGTCTGTGGTCCACACATGAGCGGCTATCTGCTAGCCAAGAAGATAATCAGAACAGGACATTACTGGATCTAGCTCAAAGCTGATTGTGATGATCATGTTAATAGATGCTTTAAATACCAAATACATGGAAATGCCATTCACACTCCTCCAAATGAGCTGCATAACATGAGTTCACCATGGTGTTTCTCTATGTGGGGAATGGACATGGTAGGTCCAGTGGAACCCAAAGCCAGCAATGGTCATCGATTCATCTTCACCATGATCGATTACTTCACCGAATGGGTTGAAGTAGCCTCTTTTCCAAAGGTCATGAAAGAGGTTATCATTGGTTTCATCAGAAATAATATCTTCTGTCGATATGGACAACCAGAGGTGATCGTATCAGACAACACCAAGAACCTGAACAATCAAATGATGATGGATCTGTGCAGTAAGTTTCACATCAAGCATCTCAATTCCGTCATTTATCGGCCCAAGATGAACGGCGCTGTCGAATTGGCCAACAAAAACATCAAGAAGATCATGCAGAAAATGTCCGCCAATCATAAGGAATGGCCTGACCTACTGCCTCTAACCCTGTTAGCATACAGGACTTCAATACGCACCTCTACTGGGGTTAACCCCTATTCATTGGTCTATGGCATGGAGGCAGTCCTTCCAATAGAAGTAGAGATGGAATCTTTGTGAGTGTTGATCGACGCTCAAATAGATGAAGATCAATGGTTGCAAGACCGATATCATCAGTTGTCTCTGATAGATGAAAAGAGAACTACGACCATTTTCCATGGACAGTTATACCAGCAAAGGATCGCCAGATCCTACAATAAGAAGGTCCGAATTCGGTAATTCAAAGAAAACGGTGCTAAAGAAAATCCTGGCCAATTATGATGAAGCCAAAGGAAAATTTGCCCCAAACTAGGAAGGCCCTTTCATTGTCAAAGAAGTGTTAACTGGGGGCGCTATCAAGCTGCAAGAGATGGATGGGTTCGAATTTCCCCAACTCATCAATTCAGACACCGTGAAAAGGTACTACGTCTGAGACACATACATACCCGCATCCGGATCCTACAAATCAAATCAGGTTCAATTTTTTACTAGAAAGCCAGAACTACGGATGACCTGATCTCCCTCAACCTGGGAGTATGTAGGCAGCCATTTCTGGTGCGGTCAAACCAAATAAAAACTCAAAAACTCATCTAACCAAACTCAAAATCTAAGATAAACGTTTTTCAAACCTTTCCAACCAAATAACATGAACTACGAATGACCTGATCTCCCTCAACCCGGGAGTACGTAGGTAGCCATCTACGGCGCGATTTGACCTTCAAGAAAAACAAAAAAATAAAAAACCAGTTCCAAAACACCAAAGACAAATAAAAGCTAAATTTTATCAAACTACCCTGGTCAACAGGCCCATCTGAGATACTCCCTGACATCTCAACTGTCAGTCCATCAAGGAGGAGCTCAAGATACATCTACAACTGCGAGTCATAAAAGAAGTGGTAATCACTCAGCAATGACAATACATCTCCAGTCAGGGAAGTGCATCAAAAATATATTTCTCTTATATATAAAACTGTTTGATATATACATAATGCCCTGTACATGATAAAAATGGCTAATCTAGTCTGTGCAGGAAAAATAAAGCTAGTCTATAGACCCATGGATAAGCGGGTCAGCAATGCCAGCATGGCATCTCTCTCTGAAGATGGTGGAACAGTCGTAAGTGCAGTCCACTCAGCCTCCATACTGCTCAGAACATCCACAGTCATCTGCAAGGTGGCACTGTGGTCATCAATGTAAGCACTCATCTCGGTGACCAAACCATGGGTGTAAGATCGAAGAGAAGTACTATCAGCAATGTGGAAATCACGGGAAGCTATAGCCTCACCCCTCTCCACAAAAGCTGCGTCTCGAGCAATCAAAGTCTCCTCGATCTCAACATATGCTGCATCCCTAGCCAAGCGAACCTCGTCTCGCTCTACAACTGTAGTATCCATAGCAGAGCGGAGCTCGTCCCGCTCAGTCAATCCATTATCCAAAGCAGCCCTGAGACCATCCCTCTAAGAAAAAGCTAAATCTCTGCCAGACAAGGCAGCCAACATCTGTGCTCTAGACGAGTCTCGCTTAAAGGTCATCCTGAATAGTGAGTCTGTGACAGCCGGATCTGTCCCCACAGGAATGGTCGGGGAATCGTTAACCAGAGCAACGGTCGAACCCGTGAACAGCTCATCCTCGGTAGAAGAATCTGGATCCTCAATGGGCTCCTCCTCGTTAGAGTCCACACTAGGAGATGAAGAAGCCTCTGCTACCACTTTTATCTCTGCCTCCGACCACGCAGAATACTCCGGAGAACAGCTCGGATGGCTACTGGAGAAATCAGCCCTTTCCCGATGAGTCCAACACTCATATACTTTGACCAAGTCGGCAAAATGACATAGAAGAGGCCGACATCCTCTGATCAGTAGACCCCCCAAAATGGTGCAAACTCTGCAGCTGATCAAACTGACACATGACTGCCAAAGGATGATAGGTAGTCACTCCTCTCAAACCCACTAGGGGCAAAAAATCCAGGCCAGATGCATGTATGATAAAGCTATATAGGGATGCTAGCCCTGAGCATGGCAAGATCATAAATAAATGCTCAATATCCGACAAAAATGCTGACCAAGACTCTGCATCAATGCACTCTGCAGGCTGAAAAGAGAAAGCTCTGGATGTCTCATGAGTAAAGCAAAAACCCCTAGGCCTGAAGGATCCAATTAGGCGTATATGGGACATCAGCCATATATACAGCAAGACTGAGATGCCCCTAAAAACCCCTCTGGATGGGTACTACAATACGTGGCGGATCTAAATGTCTCAGCCAATATCATCGAGATGATGGTGCTACCCTGTCTAAGGGCTCTGACCACTACTACCAATCCCATATCTAGATGATCCAATCGCAATGGCATGTAGACATATGCCACAACACACATCAGCAGGATGTCTATCCTGGCTGCATGCCATGCCTCTGCTGAATAAACGAAATCTCCGACGTGGCGACCATAGCTGTCAAACTCGCCAAAGCTCTCAATCAAGAAGTCTATAGAGATCAAGTGCCCCGAAATGATCTCATCCATGACTACACTCTGACGAAGACCAGACAGCCTAATAAATGGCCTCCTCATATCGCTAATCGCCATCCGAGCGCACGACAACTCTAAACCCAAGCCAGTAAATCTCTGGTACTCCTCCAGAGTCGGCGTCAGCTCACGCCGTCTTAAGCGGAACACCTTTTTGTCTGTAATCTAGCAGGGTAGAAGGCCCTCAACAAATCCGACCGGAACCCAAAAATCCGCAAGGGCCAATGAATGCCCCAACATTTGGTCCACAGTCACCCTAACAGGAAAGGGCAAACTATCATACCAGGACCTCAATGATGCTGCCACCGCAGATGGTGGTAAATGCTCAATACGGCTGACTGCAGACGACGTCATCTATAGCACCGTACCACAAGACCGTCCAGAGGTCAAGCCAAATCGCAGTTGTCTGAATGCATACACATGACAATATACATGCATGAGGACAATAATATAAACGTGATGCATAAGATAAGATATGGCAGGAATATCTACAACAAGCTATCTACTGCATACAACATCCTTGTATCCTGATACAAAATGAAAGGAAGAATACAGGGAAAATTGGGGCACCACCAACCAACTAATACAGTGGTCTATCAAAATGATGGCACAATCGCCGAATAGCCAAAATAGTGGCTGACCAAAAAGTATAGCTCCAATAGCTATCAGAGGAAGTCGTAGACATCATCGTCAAAACGATCGACCTGCCCCATCTCATCGGTGGATACAAAATCGCTGCTATCAGGCATGGCTGGGCGGTACAAGGGAGGATCTGCCCCTGCATAACTTCTATCAAATGGACCTGAAGAGGGACCCGCTCCTGAGCTGGATGGGTAAAAAGAAGATGCCTCTGACGGATATGTAAGAACCCGAATTTTCAGAATAATTATTAAAATGAGAATTTAATAAATAAAATTCTTAAGGCATGTATTCGGTTCGAATAAGAATATATATGTGTTAGAAAGTATGTGGTATTGTGTTGCATAAGATAATATGAACTATGCAATATAAAATTCTTGTGTTTAATAAATATATTATTATATATATATTTGTTAAGAATTGTAAAGATGAATTAGTAATAAGATGGATAAAATTTATCTATCGATATTAAATAATTTATAGAATTATTTTATCATAGTAAGTTAGTGACATTAAATATCTTTAATGTACAATCACCATTTTTCTTGTGTATGTATACTAATAACTAGTATGTTTGTAATATAAGTTATTGATAGTACTTAAGCTATCCATGAATGGGTTTGGATAGTGAAGCATGAGTTAGTTAAGAGAATTAACTAATAAGAATAAATATTGGTTAATTTAAGTTGACAGTTATATTATAGAATAATATAATGTGAGTATTGAACCTTAATTAACTATGGTGATATAGCACAGGGTTTAATTTACTTAAGTAAAGGGGTAAATTAATATGTGTGTTGAATATGTAATTATAGTTGATACTTTTATATATATTACTTAGAATGGTAATATGTGAGAAAGTCTAATGTACAAATAACGTTAAATATATATACGTTATTAAAGTGAGATGGAAATTATTATATCTTTAAATGAATAATTAATATTTAAAAAAATTATTTTAGGGACAATTTATAGAAAAGAACGAGAAATAATTACTATATATTTCTAATAAGGGATATTAAAATAATTTCTAAAAATTGAATTATTTTAATCAAAGGGGGAAATGTTATAATATTACCGTATATATTTTTGTATGAGGTAATAGGTATGATTAATTAATATGGTAAATATATTAAAACATATTTGCTATATGTAAATAAATTAATGGAGATAATTTATTATAATAGAAAATAAACTTATTATCTATTTTCTATATATAATATATGTACATGTATCGTACATGTAATTATTTGATATTATATTGAGAATAATATCTTGAGACAATAAGTAAATTATTTTCTAATAATGAATGCCTTTAATTGGAAAAAACATAATATTTTATGTTATGATGGAATACATAATTGTTATAATAGTAATGTATTTCCTAGAGAGTTAATTAATGAAAGAAAACTAAGTTATTATTTTATCGTGGATATTATTATTTAAATAATTAATAGAGTATATATTAATTATTACAAGCGTAAAGGTTATACTTATTATAAGTATAATTAATTGAGGTAGCTTAGCATTAAAATACTTAAGTCACACAAACCTTATAATAAAAGAATATTAAGTATGGTGGAGATAATAAGCTTAATATTGGGCTTGTGAGAAATGCCTTGTGTGGCACGATAATAGATCCGATAATGAATTAAATTATTTAATGATGGAGGAATTATTAATTAAAAAATTAATCTATATTAATTTTTAATTTTTATTATAATGGTATGTTGAATTATTATTATTGTGAGTGATAGCATGATAATAAGTCTATTGGTTATAAATATAATAAGATTTATATTTATTTAATGTGATAATTAACCATATAAATGTTAATTAATTATTATGGAGATTAATAATTACATTGATTGATGAGGGATGAATTAATTAATATTTTATTAATTAATTAACTGTCATTGAGTATAATAATATATAAACGAGTAGATTATTAGTATGATTATAATTGCTCAACTAGTTGATATGTGCAAAGGATGTGATTATTAAGAGTATAATATATAATAGTTACGCATATGTTATATAAAGTGTAGTGCAACATTAATGTGACTATATTATATATATATATATATATATATATATATATATATATATAAACTATATAGTAAAATTAATTGCATTATGTGAGTTACATAATAGTAAGTGCTTATATGACAATAAGTGTATGGGTAAACATTGATGTATAGTAATATCAATAACAATTGATAATTGATAATGATTTCAATAGTTATTATAATAGAAATAATAACCATTGTGATAATGAATAATAATGACACCCAATTGAAATAGGTAGTTGGTATTAAGGAAAAATGTACATGGATTATATGTTGATATATATGTACCCTATTAGATACATTGTTTTAATAATGACCAATTTGAAATAACATTGTAACACCCATTTTAATGTATAACTTAAGTATATACTATATGTATATATATGTACAACATAAGTATTGCTGGTTGCTATATTGCTGAGAATTATTTGTCCCAATATGAATGCCCATCCTCAAATTTCCTCTTCACGTGAGAAGCTAGCCTACTCTATCTTCTTCTCAATTTCCTCACAAGTGTAGCCAATGATTTCAAGGGGAGTGGGCAAAATAGTGTTCTTCAACTACTCTACCAACTCATTTCATTAACCATCATGTGCTTGCTAAATCCCTTGGTTTGAATTGGGAGTTAAGAAATTTGTCTAGTTATCCATTTTTCTATAAATGAAGCTTCTCTTCTCCCTCATGGCATTTGCTGGGAGTTCTAATTGCTAGAATTATAGAGAATGAGTATACCATTATAGTGAGAGTCTGAGAATTGAACAAACAGTGTAGAATCCATTAGCAGCAAAATAGTTTGTAGAGGTATAATCATTTATACTCATGTTCTTCATTTTCTTAAAATTTCTAAAGTTCTTGATTCTTTGACTAATAAGTTGATTGGGAAATGCTTATTAGTTGCTATGCTAGCTTACAGTCATGTTAGAACTGTATTGTAGTAGCTTAGAATGATATTCAGTTAAGATTTTTTGAGTTTGGGTCTGTGAACTGCCGAACAGAAGGCATTTCTGTCTCTGGCCGGCCACCTACGCAGTTGCGCCAGTTTTGTACTGGCCAGCGGCGCAGCTGCGCCGATACCAAATTCTAGTTTTTGATTTTTATTGTAAATCTGTTAGTGCTATCATGTGTCATCACTTTAAACAAGCTTGATGACTGGTTTAACATGTGTAATGAGATACCTAGACCTAATGTAAACATGTGTTACTATGCTCGCATGTACGATTTATGAAACGACCTATAATCTTAAAAATGAACTTAGAGTTTCAAAAAGGGACTTTGACATATTATATCAATTTTAACATTCTGACCCTGCAAGCATATGAGTATGACTTAGAAATACATGAAAGGCATGTTGACCTATGTACATATGTTTCATAATGTAACATGAGCATGTTGACCTATGTACATATGTTTCATAATATAACATGAGCATGTTGAACCTTGTTAGTGAATAATTACTCACGAAAATGTATATTTTGAAAGTAAACCTTGGCATGTATGTACCATACCTATATTCTGATTTTTGCAAGCATGTTTATATGGTTGGTTAAGCACGAAAAGTTAGTCTAAGGTGTTATGATTACACTAGCATACATGAATGAAAGATTCAAATGATTTCAAAAGCAAAACTTGGACTTTTTGCAAACTAAGTTGTATGATCATAGTGTATTAGTGTTCTAACATTCTTGAGCATACATGCTAGTGCTTTTAACATCACTTAGATGGCATGTATGTGCACACACCTTGATAAACACTATGAAAGTTAGTTAAGCATCAATTAGACATGTTTTAAAGCAACAAAAGATGCTAGTTATATATATATATATATATATATATATATATATATATATGATGAGAATATTGTGAGCATGCGTATTTATAATACTATGACATCTCACATGTATGCAAGATGAACATAGTAGCCTTGCATGATTATTTCAAGTATGGCAATGATTTTAAAAGGTGAAACTTAGAAAATTTGAATGTAATGGTTATATAAAAACCCGGGAATTATAATTTCGATAAGGTTTGAGAAACGTAAGAGCAATATAGATCATGTATCTATGAGTTTTAAATATATGTTAAATACATTTAGTTAAGTGTGTGATACACGTATATGAAGGAATGGTAGTAAGTATGTATGGTTAAGGTATACCTATACGTACATAGTTATTCTAAGAATACGATAAGGAAGTGAAACGAAGGTTCTATGAAGATAGTTAGAAAACGCTATACAATTGTTCTTATATTAAGAGCATATGAGACATATGGATGTGTATAACTGACAAGTGTGAAATCCATGATTATATAATTGTGTAGGATTTCACAAAGTGCAGATATCTTTAAGCAGTTAAGTCGTAGTTATTAAACTACGAATCAGGCAAGTCTTTCAGTTCCTATTTGATATATGAATTCAATAACTGTTAGTTGAATTATATTATGTTGCGATGACGTGAACTTATATATGAACTGTATATGAGATATGTATGAGATTGAAAGTTGATCTTTAATGAAATGCTTGTTATGTGAGAAGTAGCATGCTTAGTAATATAAATTAATTATAAATGCATGACCTGCGTATGATGTTATATGCTATGTGATGCATGAAAACTGTTAGAATTGCTGAGCTGTCGAGCTCACTCTTGCAAATAACCATTTTTGCAGGTTGAGGACATGATAAAGATTTCGTGCTTCTTGATTAATAAAGTTAGATAGTATCGCAACGAAAAATACTATTTAGATTATGTTTGAACCATGTTTAAGTTCTAGTAGTTGTACTTGATATTTGTTTACGAGGTTTAATGCTTGTCGTACTGTAAAGATGTATTAGTTAATACATAGAGGATGTCAAGTTAAGATGTATACGGTTATATAGAAATTTGAATAGAGTGAATCATAATATAGTTTGATTCAAGAAAATGTAATAGATTCAAGTTATGAAAGCAATAAAAGATTTTATTCAAAGAAGATTGAAAAAATTTAAGTTATTCCGCATTTTTATAATATCGAACGTGATATAAGACATGAATGGTAAACGACCAAGATTATAACTTGTAAAAGTTTTGAAGTCATTATACAAGATCCTGATAATGAAAAGAATTTATATTCTAAATTGTAATAAAGCAAGTTTATTCTTTAAGTTATGAATAAAAGATGTAATAGTTGACAATAGTAGTATCGTGACTGCACCGGAACAAAGGTAATAATAGGGACCCATATTTGGGGGCGTCATAGGATCTCTGCCAAGATGCTTGATAAAGAAACGAGCCTGCTCCAACTCCCTGGTCAGATCTTCTATCTGGTCTGCATGAGTCGGCTCCCTGAGGCAAGCTATCAAATCCGTCATCATCACGGATCCTGGCACCATATCTGCCATAAAATGGGTAGCACGAGTCTGAGCTCCAATAGTACGAGAGCTCCACCATCTGCCAAATGCCTCCTGGCTATACGGACCCTCTGATAGGGTGAAGCCATCAATGCCCTCCAAAGGGATGTCTGTTAAAGGCACAGTCAATGGCCAATGATGCCAAGTTGGAGGAACAATGGGAATGCGAATCTCTCCTGTGAGGCTCCTAATGGCACGCACTACAAGATAGAGCTCCCAGCCTTCCTCCGTCAACAACGGTACCCTGCGGCTCGATAAGTCAAACTCCCGGCCAGTAGGGACTCCTCCCTCGAATCCGACGGTTAAGTGATCGGATGTGTACGGCGTCCAGCTGATCAAACCCGCTGTCAAAAGCTCCAACTGTAGACGGGCATGAGTGAATCCCTCAGCAACAGGGACCTCCGTCAAAGTGGAGTGATGTCATCTCCATCCTCTAGGATAGGTCTCCAGACCTAATGCAGTAGCAGGCCGTAGGTAAGGAAGCCTCTCAAATGCCCAAAGCTGACCATGCAAATATCAAAAGTCCTCAGTGATCAAGACTGACAAAAATGCTGAAATCAAAAAGGTATAGAAAGATGTACTCACCAGTAGAAATGGGTAAAATCCTAACCAAGCCTCTGTCGTACCCTGCGAAAGCATGCGCATGCCCCGGAGAAAATAGGCAAAGGTATAGGAGCCCCAATCATAGTCACTTAGGCGCTCTACATATCGAGTGGCGCTGATCAAAGCGAGGACACAGTAGACGAGTTGTCTGCCACAAAACAACCCTTGATGATAGACAAAAACAATCGCCTCATAATGAAATCTCTAGCCCTCTGGTCATCAGGCGGAGGCAACTGCAAAGTCTCATCCTGGTCATCTATACTCAAGGGACCAGATCGGACTGCCCGACCCTTGAATGTCGTCGTCGGGACTCCCAACAAGGATCGAACGACAATGGGCGTAATGTCAGCCATGACAGGCACTGCCTCGCCCTTAAACTCAATGCCAGTGATAAATCTCCAGTCCATAGGAGTCATCATCACCTCATAATCCAGCAAATGAAGGGACTGAGTCTGGTGGAACCAGCACTCAGACAAAGCCCTCATATACCCCCAGGGGCAACGACGGGGAAGGATCGAGAAAAAGGCCAAAAATCCCCAGCCATCTATAATCTCCCTGTAATCTTCGTGCAAAGTGTGATACAGGGAGTGCACGCTAAACTAATTCCCTCGAGGATGCGTAAAGCTAGGGACCTGCATCAAAAACCAACCCAAGTTAAAAACCTGTGCCCCGAGAATGGCAAAAAGAGGAAGAAAAGAATCCAGAGAGAAGAAAGACTTCAATTCACCTCATTGGCGTGAAGATATCTCGAAGGATGGCGACTCAAGTCGCCTAGTAGCTCCTGAGTAGGAACAGCAATGCCTGGGACCTCTGCACGTGGAGCCTGAGCGGGAGCAGGAACGACAAATGGAGCCTCCTCGTCATCAATATCTAGTGGTTGCTCATCCTGTGCTGGACGAATCATGCCCTCCACCAGTCTATGAGGCGTCCTAGCCAGACATGGCTGTGGCACATCAGAAGCCCTCCTACGTCTAACACCCGAGGAGACTCTACTGGAACTGCCGGGTCTATCACGATCCATCTACTACAACAAATCTCCAAATCACCTCAGAAAGGGTGCAGTAAGCCTAAAACCTGAGGCTTATCATTTTCAATCAGTCCAACATATATCTCTAGGTCCTAATACATGCATGGGTCAGTCAAAAAAACCCAGTAAAGTCAAAATTACATGTTTTCAAAACCTAGAAACACAAAACCTGCATGGGTCAAAATGCATGTTTTTCAAAGCCTAAGATTTTGGAAAAATTTCTCCAGAGTCTCCTTTATAAAATGGACTGTCCACATGCACACAGGCAAGTCTAGGTGGCCATTCAGTAGCACACCTATCCAAAAATAGAAACAGTTCATATTTACTAAAAAAATCAAAAATTGAACTCACATGGTAGCCAAATTATCATGGACATTTTTAGTTGAAAATTCAGGCTCACTAGGCCTCAAAAAGGATGACTAAACTGATCAAAAAGTGTAAAAATTAACTGTCTCAGAACCTGAATTTTCTTACATCCAAACGTGCATTACAGTAAGATATGCATACATATGTAGTCAGAAATTTTTTTACAGGTCATATAGGCATACATTTTCATACATTGCATTTAAAACACCCTAGGTGGTTTGCATGATTTTAACTGTCAAAAACTACGAAAAAAGTATGTAAAACGTTACCTACGCTGCGCTGAACGCGTAGGAAATGACGGATTTAGAAAATAGCTATCCAAGCTCCGTAAATCTCAAAAAGAAGATTGGAATCCTTTCGAAACTCAAAACGGGAAACTTGCAAAATGAAAATCCAGTAGCACATTAAATAAGCCAGGTAGCCGCACCTCCACCTGCGGCTGCCACACCTCCACCTGTGGCAGCCCAGGTGGGTCCCACTTCCCCCAGGCCGATTCAATTCAAGTTAAAACGGAGTTTAAACTGGTTGCCGAGTCAAATCTGAAGAGAAATTGCTACGCGATTAAGCGGTTTGGCTAGAAATCCTGCATCTATACAGCGTAATCCTGACAAAAAAGGAAACTCCCTGGAGACCCTTGGTATTCATCTTAGAGCCATGTCCAGGGATCAACAAATCAAACTGTGAAAAAACTGTGCAAGAATTGCGCAAAACTGCAGAAAACTATCATTTTTCGAAGTTCGGGTACTGACCGAAGCAATTTCAGCCGTTGGCTCAGCCCCACCGAAGTTCGAGTCTTGACCGAAGTAGTTTTTAGCCGTTGGCTCAACCCCAGCAAAGTTCGAGTACTGATCAAAGCAGTTTTCAGTCGTTGGCACAGCCCCAGCGAAGTTCGGGTACTGATCGAAACAGTTTTCAGCCGTTGGCACAGCCCCAGCGAAGTTCAGATACTGACCGGAATAGTTTTCAGCTGTTGGCTCAGCCCCAGCGAAGTTCGGGTACTGACCAAAATAGTTTTCAGCCGTTGGCACAGCCCCAGCAAAGTTCGGATACTGACCGAAGCATTTTCAGCCGTTGACAATGACACTTCAACTGTCAGCTCAACCCTAGCCAAGCAACAGAAGGGATCCGGTGACGGAAGAAATTATAATAATCCATCACAAATGATGGAATCTATTATACACATCCTTAAAAGGATCATTGAGGTAGTATCAATCATATCAACCTCAATCAGAATCTACAAAGCTATCACAGAGAACGTCATCCCCAGCAGATCAAGACGAGGATAATTTATGATAGTTCATCTTCAACAATCTCATCCGAGTCAAATAAGTTATCATGAATGATGTCATCCCCAGTAGAAAATGGAAAAATTAGTTCGCGGTAACTTCGCAACAACATCAATGGCTGTACATGACAACGTTATCCCAAGAAGAATGATAACATAAGCAGCTAGCAGAAGCCCCATTCCACTCAAAGACGCCCAGCCTTCAAAGCAGCGCTGTCACTTTTTATTTCCAGTGTCTACTAATCTTTATCCTATCCATTCCATTACATTGCATGGACATGATAAAGAGGGGCATCTGTAGACACTCAAAATTTTCCTTGCCCCAATACTAACACTGTAGGAGGGGAAAAACTGTCAATCAACTCAAATCCGGCCACCAATGTCGGTCCTTTAATTCAAAATCGACCGCCAATGCCGGCCCTTCAACTCAGAACCAGCTGCCAATGCCGGTACTTAAACCTAAATCTGATCCCCAATATCGGTAACCTAAATCTGATCCCCAATATCGGTAACCTAAATTCGATCTCCAATATCGGTATACCTAAATCTGATCCCCAATAGTGGTATACCTAAATCCGATCGCCAATATCGATACTCCAGCCAAATCTGATCACCAATATCGGTACTTCAGTCAAACCCGATCACCAATGTCGGTAATATATCCAGCTCCGATCTCCAATCGGACCGTCAATCCATCTTCGATCTCTAATCGGATCGTCAATCCATCTCCGATCTCCAATCAAATTGTAAATCCATCTCCGATCTCCAATCGGACCGACTATCCAGCTCCGATAGTTAATCGGACCAATAGATCAATCCCGATCTCAATATTGGGCCATCAAATCAATCCCAATCTCCAATCGGGTCATCAGGTCAAACCCCGACCTCAATATTGGGCCTACAAATCAACCTTGGCAGCAATCCGAGAGATTCAAATCAGCCCCTGCAGCAACCCGGGAGATACCAATCAACCCCAGTCTTCACATTGGGACGTCAAGTCAGCCCCAGTCTCAACTCGGGAAGTCAATTCAACCTCGACATCAACTCAAGACATGTCAAATCATCCTCGGTCTCAGCCCGAGAAGTACAGATCAGCCTCGGCGTCAATCCGGGAAGTGCAGTTCAGCTCTAGAGATAACTTTGGGAAGCCAGATCCATCAAAGGTCGTGCCGACACCACAGGCACCCCCGAGTAGGGCAAAATGGTCATTCTATCCAACTCTCAACTAATTCGGTCAAACTCAAGCTGAATTGATGCCATCGAAGTCAGAACGAACCACAACAACGATCCTGAGTGCCAACAGCGCAAGACAGCTCAACGGATAAACTGCGAAGAATCAAAGACCTGGTTATGAAACCATCTTCTTGGACAAAGAAAATGTTTTATCTTATGTCATTGCGACACTCTCGATGAGGGCTTTCAGAAAAAGTATCGCACGCCTCAAACGAAAGCTCCGATCAAAAGTTTGAAAGTTTTGACTTTGACTGCGCGTTGTTCAGAGTGCACGATTTTCTAGATGATAAAACCCGGTATTGCGGGCCTAACTTGGGGATCCGCACCTCTACCTGCGGCAGCCGCAGGTAGAGCTAAGGCTCCTTGGCCTATAAATAATCGTGCACCCCCTTCTTTTTTAAGTTTTTAAAACGCAACGAAGCTCGACCCGTCTGATTTTTTGACTTTTACACCTCTTCCAAACCCAAATATTTTCACTCCAACATGTAGATATACCCATATACTACCACATATCAAAAATTAACCGGTAGATTTGGATGTATAGAGCCTACGATTTGGCAAAAAGCCCGTATTGCAGTCCATTGTAAGTATTTTTACGATCAGAAAGTCAATACTACTATCTTGCACTATTTTCCACTTGCACACGAAGTTTCATCTTCTAAATATGCTCGAAACTTAGTTCCGTGGCCATTTTTGTCAAAATTTGGTACATTTCTGTATATAAACGCAAATTTTTGCATCTCTACAACTCAGATTGATGATCCGTCAGCTTCAACAGCTTCAATGCACTAGCACACACATTTTTGGCAACTCCGCTAGACTGGGTTATCTTCCCAGTCCGGGTTTGGCCCTTTTTTATGCTTATTTAACTGTAAATGGACTAATATTTCAATTCTGTTAAGCCCGGATGTCAAATCCGTGGTAGTTTATCGCTTTTATATATATCTACACATATATAAGTGACTTTCACCATCACTGGTACTCATATCAGTCCTAGTTGACTACATTTCTGTCAATATATATATATATATATATATATATATATATATATTTAGTCCGACCTGGATTACTTCGTGGCCATTGTACTGCTTTTGCACATTTCGCCTTACTGGGTGCCATCCTCAGTCACTGGTTAACTACTTTTATGTCAATTTCAATTCCAGTACGGGCACCGGCGTAAAAACTTATCGCCCTTTTTATTGTTTTTCTATATATATATTTCATTCCTGTCACAGCCTGGATTATTTCGTGGCTATTTATAGTTTATATATATATATTTCAATTCCAGTCCGGGCTTGCGAATGAAAACCCATCGCTCTTTTATAATTTGTGTATATATATAACTATATATATATATATACTGCTTTACTTCCATATATTCAACTGCTGCATTTAATATTCATTTTTATAAATCTGCACTGATATATCTGCGGGCGGACTAGATTTATCCAAATCTCGCCAATTCTAGCTTTCAACAGTTCAAACAGGTTCCGACAGAACCTGGAAGCTATAATGACTGAGATTTCTTTAAATCTAGTTATTTTTATATAGTTTCAGCTTTGAAAGCAAACTCATGTCCCTTAGATCGCTATCTAGTGGGAACGATACGCTTTGGCCACTCGCAGCCAGGATTTATTAATGAATCCTTGGTTCCTTTGCGACGTGATGATGAATATATATCTATTTCTGTGCAAATTTGAACTGTGCAGGTTTATGGGCTACTCATATGTGAGCGTAGGAATCGTGGGATTCATAATCAAATCAATCGAGATCTGATTCCCATGATGGACAAACTCCAATTTACAGATGTACCCTGCCAGTTTTTCTGTAAAATGTATATACATATACCTTAAAACGGTTATCCGAATTTAAGGTCTCAATATAATGAAAAAATATCAATTGTCATGTCAGCGTCCCTTCGATGGTTTTCATACCCATGAGGAGACCGACACTTGTATATTTCTCTGGTCGAGGATGCTTTGCAGCCAAGCAAATCACTATTTGCATGCAGCCTTAAGGCTATAAAGGAAAATTTGAAAGTGGCGATATGTTTCAATTCTTATGTCAGCGTAGGGGTTTGATAAACAACTTTCAGAACATCACTGTTAATTCAATTTCAAAGTTTTTGCAAATCTAATCAAAATACTTTTGCAAATCAAATCAAAGGCTTATTTTCAAATCAGATCAAATCCTTCGTATATAGGTTCAATGAAGCAAAGCACTACTTTCAATCAATCAAATCAATTGGCCCAATTTTCAAACAGCATTCACTCACGCATTCATAGTTTTAAGGGAAATATTGAAAAAATGTGGTACCATGTTTACACGGGAGTCGTGGGGTGCCTAACACCTTCCCCACACTTAACTAAGCCCCCGAACTCAAAACTCCAATTTCAAAGATCAAGTTTCGACAGTGTCCAGCAATTGGGCCTCTTTTCAAATCAAACTCGGTTGAGTATGTACAACCATTTTCAAATCTACCAACTCGCGACTCTGTTAAAACGTTCAAATCGTCGACATAAACACATGTTGGCCTCTTTCCTAAAAAACCCTTCAAAACCTTTTTCCTAAATAAAAAGAGTGAGGGTGGAGAGAACTTAGGAAGATCGATTTGAGGAAACCCGGGTTATGATCCGACCCGCGGGATTCTTAAATTTTCCAACGTCGATAAATACCCTACACAGCCTTATCTCAATAACTTCCTGGCCTACATCATCGTCAGATAACTCGCTTGTGTAGGCGACTTGCTACCATAAAATACAACCTTTGACGGAGTCATAATGTTAATACACTTCTTCTGGCAATCAATTATAGCCCCATAATTGAATAACCAATCCATTCCCAGAATAACGTCGAATTCCCAAAGTCTAATCGGGATAAGATCTACGTTCATCACATTATCCTTAATATCCACCCTACAGTTCTTGTGTACATACTTAACAGGGATCATTTCTCTATTCGCAATCTCTATGTTCATATGGTATTCTAACTCGTCCTTAGACAATTCTAAGTTATTATCAAAATCATCAGATATGAATGAGAAAGTAGCACCCGAATCAAATAATACATATACATTAACTTTATTGATTGAAATAATACCTGACACCACATTGCGAGACTGCACAACATCCTGCACTGTCATGTTGAATGTCCTGGCGGTTGGTCGATTAGTTACGGTTGGTCCCGTGATAGTTAGAGCATTGCCACCGTTGTTTCCTCTATTTCCTCCTGTTCCTGCCCCTCCAGATCCCTTCTTGGGATAGTCCCTCGCCAGATGGTCCTTCGACCCACATGTGAAGCAGGCGCCCTTTTTAGGGTTAGGGCAGTTAGGTGCTATGTGGCCTTCCTGACCACAATTGTAGCACACCCGCTTTCCTTTCATACAGACCCCCAGGTGAGTTTTCCCGCAGGTCGGACATGCTTCAACCCTTTTCTTCTGGTTTCCCTGCTGATTCCCGATCGATGTGTTGTCGTTTCACCTTCTCTTCTGACTATGACTTCCTCCCGTGTTGCTGCCACTAGCCTTGTTATTTCCTTCATTTTCATTTTTCTTCTTCTGATCCTGGTTGTACTTGGTCACCGCATCGCTTCCACCTTCAGCGAGGATGGCCTTTTCCAGTACCCCAGCAAAAGTGTTCAATTGAAACATTGACACTTTGCTATACAACCAGGGTTTCAGGCCCTATTCAAACTGCTAGCCTTCCTCTCGTCGGTGTGCACTTGGTATGTGGCAAACCTAGCTAATTCATTGACTTTCGCCGCATAATCTAGTACAGACATGTTACCTTGCTTCAATTCTAGAAATTGTACATCCATCTGATTTTGTGAGCTGGTCGGAAAGTACATCTCAAAAAATATCTCCTTGAACCTCTCCCAGGTTATGATGCCCTCTCCTCCCCTGACCTTATTTGCCTGCCACCAATAGCTGGCTTTTGATTTCAGCATAAATGTTGCGTAGGTGGTCTTCTGGTCCTCACTGACTCTGGCGTACGTCAAAAACTTTCTCCATCTCCATAACCCAAGTCTGAGCTTCTATCGGGTTCATGGAGCCTTTAAACTCTGGTGGTTCTACCGCCTTGAAGCCCTTGAACGAGGTGTTCGGTGGAGCTTGTGGCTGATTGTTCATTGCTCCCCTCAGAAGATTCACCAACTGTTGAACGGGGTTCGCATTGGCATTAGCGTCATTATTGTTTGTTGACCCTTGGGCAGGTTGACGGTTTGGTCTTCTTCTCGGCGGCATATTTCTATTTAAGATATATGCTTATTAGATTTTTATTCAATATTTAAATATCTAAGACTTAGCTTAAATTTTTTAACATAATCACTTAACACATAATCATCTCAATCAACTCTGATATTTTATTTTATCAAAAGTTTTAAACAAAAGAAGATAGCATCACTGCTATTTAAATCAACTATCCCGAGATAAAGAATCTATAGGATTTAAATCATCAAGATATTCCTTTGTTTATAATCACATCGGAATTTACATTATTAACTACTCAAAGAAGTATTCACATAATCAAATTATTCCTATCACTGCCTACTAAGGCGTCGAACAGCTTTACTGCGTTCTTGCCTCCATAATGTGGAACATCGTTCTGCGATCTAGCATATACCACGGTAGACCCTCAAACTGAACTGGATAGCATATAACCTGATCCCGGCCTTGTCAATTGCATTCTGAAATGTATAATCCGTCTCCTCAATCTTTACTTTCTTTGCGCGATCATTATCCTCTGCAAGATCTGCACGTCGCGAATCCCTCACCCAAGCATCTTCTGCTATGGCAAGCCTTGTTGATTTCTCTTTCAACTCATTCTTCAATTTCTCTATCTCCTCTGACTTCTGCTCAACTTGGCCCTTCTCATGGACCAACTCCCACTCTACGTCTCCTAGACGTGTGAACATAGCCTCAACCTCACCATTTTTCTGCTCGATGGTAGCCCATTGAGTAACTGTCTGTTCCTTCAGCTTAGGAAAAGTATCTTGTAACTCAATGTTATGGTCATACAGCTCGTCGAACATCTCAGCACTGATAGAGTTCGGTGGGAACTCTTCAGGGTCTTCATCCTCCTCTTCAACTGCCTCGGCCTGAATCTCAATCTCCTCAGAGTCCTCCTCTAAGTCAAACACTGGCTCATGCTCCAAACCAATAACTGTGAACAAAGGAGATGGCTCTTGTCGAACTAACTGCTCCCAGACTGTATGAATGTCTCAGGGCTCCTCCTCAATAGCCACTCAGGGTACAACATCCCTAGGCTGACTGGATCCTCCAACATCTGACATCCTGACAAATCAAATTTTAAGTTTTAGTTATTACGTGATACTAATCGATACACGCGAGTACATAAATATAAACACATAGCACATAAGGTAATTTATTATCTTTCTTAGAACTCGATAAGAGTTATCATTACTATGTTATCGATCTCTTAAAAGGCTACTACCCTAATGTTTTTCCCCACCTAAGGTTCATAACCTACAGCTCTGATACCAACCTGTGACACCCCCAAATCCGGGTACTTCAATTTTCACGGGATTTGGTGTTCAATGTACAAATATTATATATCTATCTACGCATAATAAATGCAAACCATGAAATAGGTAGAAATAACTCCATCATCTCCCCTTATGGGGTTACAACATCTGAATAATAAATACAATCCCATGTCATACTAACCTTAAACATCTGTGCGAAAACATAAACAAATAATAAGTTTCAAACATTATAACATAAGTCTTTAAACAAATATTCTCAATTAAAATAACAAGTCTTCATCACTTGTTAACTTTGCTCTTGCCTTTGCTAGTGGAAGGCTCGTCTGACCTTTCGTTCTTAACTGCAATGTTATTATACAAGAGTGAGCACAATTGCCCACAAGTATACAAATATAACAATATAATAACATATGAATAAGTCAAAGAAATCTGAATAATAAAAAGCTTGGCTTTTGAATCAAGAATGAATAACAAGAATCAAAAGAACATCTGAGGGTCATAAGACCTTGAACTATGTCCTAGGTTGTCAAGTATTTCTACTTTAAACCTTTAACAGTCCTAAGACTATATGGACTCTAAATCTCGTACTTAGGGGGATCAACCCTTAGTACCATACTGTGCACAATATCTCAATGCTAAAGCGTAAATAATCCCCTTTACAAGGTTGTTCATCTCAGTTTGACATCGGAGTCCGCACCAAAGGAAGTTTGATTTGGATAAGCATAATAATACTTTTAGAATTTAGAACGTTCATCAACTATGGACTAGTCGAATCAATAAGGGTTCGTTAGTCTTATAGGGTTCAACAATAATATTGATATTCAATTTGGATAATAAATCTCAAAAGTATACAATCGAATAAGTATTGTATAACTGAAGTATTACTTTAAAAGAATCATAATATCTCCTATGAAATCTTGAACTTGAATAATTAAGAACAAGAACTTGCTCGATATAGAATATAAGTCTATGACTTGCTCAAGGAATAATTTAGAATTTAAGGAACTTGCTCAATTTAAAGAGTATAGTTAGAAAACTTGCGTAATCTTAATCAAGTTAGGGTACGGAAAACTTGCCTTTTGCATAAGCTACAATTATAATTCACGTCCCTTAATTAATCCTACATATCAATACATTCACAACACCAATTAATTATAAGTTCGATATACTTATCGAATCACAACATCGATTCTTGAGCACGTTATTAGACTTCACGAGTAAGGAGTTTACATAACGTATTTAACTTATCAATTAATCACATAAACAAGTTATTAATTCTGTTTTAATATCTTCATATATGCTTAACATGTTATCATGTTTATTAGATTAGGTTTTAAATACATTTCTGACTTTTGAACACTTATTAAAAATATGCTTTGGAAGAAGCTTGTACAGTTTTAATTTTTTTTTTGTCGATCTGACAGTGTTCGCGGAGAACACAGAAAAGTCAAATAAATGCCAAATTAAACTAAAACAACAATTTTAATGTTACCCATGATTTATAATCTTAATAGAAACATCATATAACGTTTCTATCATGTTTTTAACAATTTAGATCACATAATTACTCCAATTTAGATCACATAACAAATTTTCAAAGTCGCATAATGATCTGATAGTGTTCGCGAAGAACACAGAAAAAGCCGAATAAATGCCAAATTAAACTAACACAATCATTTATGGTTACCCATGATTTATAATCTTAACAGAAACATCATAAACGTTTTTAGTATGTTTTTAACAATTTAGATCATATAATTTCTCCAATTTAGATCACATGACAATTTCTCAAAGTCGCAGAATGGTCTGACAGTGTTCGCGAAGAACACCGAAAAGGCCAAATAAATCCCAAATTAAACTACCACAGCAAAATTACTGTTACTCATGAACTAATAAACTTCATAGAAACATGATACGACATTTCTAGTATGTTTCTAACACTTAATATCACAGAATTACTCAAATTAAAACATATAATTTACTGTTTTTGATATTTTATAAAGTTTTGAGGAAAAACATGAAATTCAACGTTACAGATTCGTAACAATACCGAATCCGTCCGTTTGAATTCCGTTTTATTCGTTTAAACATGTATAATCATATTCAAGCATCAATTTTAAGTTAAACAAACGATTTAACATATTTAATTTATACGTAAGGATCATATATACAATTTTCATACTCTGTAACTTTCAATTTCTAATTTAAACATAATTACATGATTTTAATCACTTTAAATCATGCATACAATATATAAAACATGTTATAATCATATCTACAACAATCATCAATCCAATTTAATTACAGAGAACTCAGAATATATGTTAATGGATGAAACATAGTACGTGAAATAAAAATTAGGATGAAGGGATTACCCTTGCAATCTCTGTGAAGATGATATAAACTTAAATTCTCCAACTTTTCTCTTAAACTTTCAATTCTCTCTCAATTTCTCTCTTTTCTTTGTGAAGTGTTATGAAAAATGTATGAACTCTGATAATATATAAGGCTTAATATAATATACGTATAATATGTGTATATATGATATATAACTGGTGAGTTTGTGGTAAGTTAATCCGTAATGGGTTAACTGCTAAGACTTCTCTTAGGGCCATGTTTGCTTGTCCTCCCTTATTCTTCCTTTTCATTTAATTTAATTAACTTACTTAGTCTATAGTTAATTCTGACACTTCAAATTAATCAAATAATTTTATTTAAATCAATTACTTAAAATATAATAAATTCACATTAAATCAAATTGTCACATAATTAAAATTCTCCTTTAATAATTATGTCAAATCATTAAATATCTAATTAATTATTAAATTAATTAGAATAACATTATGCTTATTTAAATAATTCATTTAATCAAATAAGCTCAATTAAATACATACTTTGAATTATAAAATTACTACACATTAATTTAATTAATGTAACACATATAAT
Organism: Panax stipuleanatus; assembly: GCA_020205555.1. NCBI lineage: Eukaryota > Viridiplantae > Streptophyta > Magnoliopsida > Apiales > Araliaceae > Panax > Panax stipuleanatus. The sequence goes on from CM035120.1 coordinate 20,703,945, forward strand.
TAAATTAATCTACCATAATTTAATCAATTAATTATTTAACTCAATAATTAAATCATCAAAAATATTTATTTAATTCAATAAATATTTATATTAAATTACAAAATTCTCGTTCGTTGCATCTTCCCCCCTTAAAAGGATTCTGTCCCTAGAATCACGATTTTATTAAATTCGTCCCATTACATTCTCTCCCCTTACAAAGATTCTGTCCCTAGAATCGCTTACACATAAATCAAGCAAATAAGTGTGGGTAAGTCTTCATCATATATTCTTCGAGTTCCCACGTAGATTCTTCAACGTTGTGGTTCCTCCAGATTACCTTAACAGAAGATATCACTTTATTTATGAGAACTTGTTCTTTCCTGTCAACAATCTGAATAGGAACTTTTTCATAGGACAAGTCTTTCTCAAATTGCAAGGGTTCATATTCAATCACATGTTTGTAATCGGGTTTATAAGGACGTAACACTGACACATGGAAGACGTTGTGGACATGTTCTAGCGACGGAGGTAAGGCTACCTCATACGTAACTTCTCCGATTTTTCGTAGTACCTCAAAGGGTCCAATGAACCTCAGGCTCAATTTTTCCTTCTTATCGAATCTGATCTTCCCCTTTCAGGGAGAGACTTTCAAAAATACAAAGCTACCTGATTCAAATTCTACGTTCTTGCGATGCGGATCAGCGTATTTCTTCTGCCTATCCTGAGCAGCTACCAATCTTGTTCGGATCACCTTGACGATCTCTGTTGTCTGCTGTACCAACTCTGGACCTATAAACTGTCTCTCGCCAACTTTATCCCAGTACAACGGAGTTCTGCACTTTCTGTCGTACAACGCTTCGTAAGGAAGCATGCCAATACTAGCGTGGTAACTATTGTTATAACCGAATTCCACGAGCGGTAAGTGATCATCCCAATTTTTTATTAAATTAATCTACCACAATTTCATCAATTAATTATTTAACTCAATAATTAAATCATCAAAAATATTTATTGAATTCAATAAATATGTAAATTAAATTATAAAATTCTCGTTCGTCACAATATATTTAGAAGATATCAGTGTGTAAAGAAAAAGATATTCCATCCTTTGGGATCATCATCTTGTATAAATCATCATTAGATATTCTACTCTTCCATTTAGATTAAATTTCATTAGATTAGATAAACCCTAGATTAGATTAGATCTGAAGATTAAAGCAATTGAAGAGCATTGAAGATTCAAACTTGGAGCAAGAGAGATCAAATTTGCAATTTCTATTCCTACTTTCTCTTTTACTTCTATTTGTATTTTTCTAATGCATATTCAAATTGTGAATTATGGATTAGATTTAACCATGAATTAAACTCTATTTTGGGATTACAATGGATCTTATTGAGTAGTTTATTTTGATATGCTTCCTTGTTAGTCTTGTTAATTGTTATTGGATTGCCTATTATGATTCATGCTTAATTGCCTAGCTATTAATTACCATGATAATCCATATGAAATTAAAAAACGGATTATGGGTTTAGATCTAATCATAATAGCATATGTTTGTGTGTTCTACATGGTGTTGGAATTCATGATTCGTGCCTAGGATAGAGATATACCTATGCACCTTATGTAATCTACTAAGAACTTGCGCTTAAACCCTCTTTAATTATAATTTGCATAGAAATATAGTGAGTTAGTTAATTAAGGTGTTCAACTTGATTCTATCATCTATGGATTTGATTTGATATGGGTATGGTACATCGAGAGATGACCATACTTTAACTTCGTGTTCTTGATTAACAATCCGTGATAATTAATTTGATTTAATGGGGAATGTATTGATTTAAATGAAACAATAGGTGAAATTATAGTCTCATGTCTTCATTATCTAGTTTCATTCTAGGGATAGTTAGTATTAGTGTAATTGCATATTATTATTCAAAATACTAAATCAATCGTTTAAATAAGATTAAGTTGGTTACAGGTTAATGCTTGGTAATTTTTTTAGACAATTCTCTGTGGGATTGATACTCTACTTCATCTATATTACTTGTTGACCGCGTGCACTTGCGTGTAAGTGTTGTTTTATCATATATACAAACAAGCCAACAGAAAGAACGGGAGAAGTTATTGTTAACCGCTCAGGAGAAACTGATAAGTGAAATGGCCAACTTGGAGTTTAAGGTCAAGTGTCCGGAAGAATAGGACGAGAAGTTATTATAGATGGAGACCCGTCCAACCTTGGTGGACAAAATGAAAGAAGCACAACTCACGGATGAGGAGTGTGAAAATATAAGGAAAAAGATGTTTGAAGGTGAAGCGGTAAATTTCAAAGTCAATACTGATTTACTATAATAATGTTACCATTCAAATTATAAAAATCATACTATTATATAATCACGTCATACTACTATAATGTAATATTATAATAATATATTTGAATAAATTATTTTATCGGACAAGATAAAATACCAACTTTCAACAAATGTTACATGTTAAAAATTTCTCCGTTTAAATCCACATTGAATAAATATTTCCTTATCATATATATCAAAAATTAATTATTCACAAATAATATTACAGAACTACAATATTGACAACCAGGTCGTTCCTAGGAAAGTGGGGGCCTTCCGATAAGGATTTCTCCTTACTAGCGCGCAATTAAATAACCCCTCCTAGACAGGACTTCCTTAGATATTGCCAATAATGCTGTCTAATAATATTATTCCAATAATATGAATTATTGATTTGATAATTTGAAATACTGTGCAATGACAATTATTGAAGCACTAATATAAAATATCAACGTAGTAATTATTGAATCAATAAAATAAAATATTGAATAGTAATTACTGTAACAATTATTGAGTAGTGACTTCTTACATAAGAATCAATAATTAGATCTACTGTGCAATACCGTGTGCTACCGTGCAATACCGCGTATTACTGAATTTTAACCACCGGATATTTCAACAGTTTTAACGGTAAAAGTTTTGCCGTTATTTTTATAAAAAGGTTACTTCTGTAGCTTTCTATATCCGACATTCATTCCGTTGTGGGGTTCACCAATGACTGTGCCGTCGTACGAATATTCTCCGACAAAAAGAATATTCCCCGACCAAACAAATATTTTCAGACACAACGAATATTTTATAACCACTTGCTTACTTTGTAAACTTTGCACATCTCATCCATAACTTATCACATTTATCAAATCAACACCTTACTATTTCAAAATAATATATATAGAAAATTAAATCTTATTCATAAAATTTGGGGTCTTACAAGCAGAGACAAACACATCTAACGCTTGAGTCCTGAAAACTAAAAGGCTTTCATTTTAGATATATACAACTGCTTAAATATACATAGCATTCTGCAAAGTATGACGAAGTTGCTGCTATAGCTGTGCAATCGAAAGTAAGCAGTAAATGAAAGCATGATTAAAGGGCAGATTGGGTCTCTCTACCCCTTTACCCTTTTCGACCGAGGCAAGGGATACTGCTCCAATTATCCAAGGTCTGATCCTCATGAATCGGGAGGATTATGAATTTGTGATTATCTATCTCGTCTTGGATGACGACTGAGACATCCTTTATAATAGGGCCAGGGATTTTCTTTGAACTGCCCCCCTTTTCCTTCTTGATGCGAGGAATTTGAATCTGATCCTCGTCTTCACTGTCTGGGATCTCATCAATCATCGCCTCGTAGTTTATGATGACCCTTATGTTAGCGAATGGGTCTCGTCCTTCATACATAATCTTTTTTTCCCTTTTTCGCTATCCACCTTAGGCTTGAGGGCTTTTCTTTCATTGACAGGTATGATTGGAGGAAACAGCATGGCTGATACCATAGTAGGGATCTTCTTCATTGGTTTTACCCATCCGGCATTAGTGAGGTTTGGCAATAGAATTATGGAGGCATGAGCCTTGGGATGCTTATGCGGGTTCCGGTAATTTGCCCTGGATGAATATCCCAATCCTGCTCTCCCAGTTTGACTCGGGATTTGTATCAGGCTTTTGATACCTTGCTGATTCTTTCCTAATCCTTCTCGAGGTTGGAAACCCAAAGATACCATTTCCTGGCCCACTGTCATTACTTCTGTGGAGACCTTAGGCTTTAGAGCTGGAGCCCCGATAGATAGATACTATATATCGCTCACCTCCAGGGCTTTAAAACTTGCGGGTTCAATCCCTGCATCCAGGCTGATTACTGGCATGTCTCCCTGTATACCGACAGGGTATTCTGGTTCAGCCTTGACCGTGATGAGGTTGTCGTTGATAATATATTTAAGCTGTTGATGGAGGGTGGATGGCATTGCTCTTGCCATGTGAATCCACGGCCTACCCAGCAACAAGTTATATCCAGTGGCTATATTGAGCACCTGAAAGGATACATAGAAAGTGTGTGGGCCAATCTCCAAGGGTAATTCTATTTCTCCCATAGCTTGGCGTCTCGATCCATCAAAAGCCCGGATGACCACATGACTGGCTTTGATCTAGTTCGTGTTGATCTTCATTCTTTCTAAGGTATCGTAGGGACATATGTTGAGGGATGATCCTCCGTCTATGAGCACTCCTCCGATCACATACTCGGAAGACATCACAGCTATACGCAGGGACTTATGATGGCTCGTTCCTTCTGCAGGGATATCATCGTCAATGAAGGATATCACATTGTTGCTGAAAATGTGTTCTACCATATGACGAAATTTCTCAGCATCCATTGTCTTTGGCATATGGGCTTCTTCTAGTACCTTCACTAGAATGTTGCGGTGATCCACCGATGATAAGACTAGATCGAGGATGGACATTTGCTTATGTGCATCTTTTAAGCTCTGAACTATTTTTATTTCATTGTGTCCCATCTGTTTGAGGAACTCAATGATTTTCTCGTCGGTCACCTTTACTTTGGCTTTGAGGACCGGCTTGATCACCCACTGAGGCAGGTACAATGGATTGTCCTTTGGTATAATGGTAATGTTGTTTGAGGTGGACCCTTCATCGTTCCCATAGTTCCATGGGACCCTCTTCAGACTGATAATTGGATACTGGGGTCTGAATAGCAATATCAAAGGCTCGGGTGTGGCCACCTTCATAGGATTTTTTATTTTTTGAACCCCTTTCCCTGGCAGTACTAAGGGTTTTAGGGCTGACTCCTCATCGCAGGATATGACAGCCACTGTGTTCTGATTTTATACAGTGGGGATCCAGAGAGTTTCTTCATCTGGAAGGTCTAGAACTTGATTTCCCCTTATCAGGTCACCTTTTTCAATCATGTCTTGAATCAGGTTACGAAGCGCCCAACAATCCTCAGTGTCATGGCTGGGTAAATTGGAATGGTACTGACATATTTGGTCAGGTTTGAATTTTCTGGCTTGAGGGTTCAATGGAGGTAACAAGTTTGTAACCATTCCCTCATTGATTAGCATTTGGAGGATTTCTTCCATTGATTGGTTTACGTTAGTGAAGTTCCTTTGAAATAAGAATTTCCTACTAGTATGGACACTCGCTTCTTCAACCACCTTGTCAGTCCAGGGTTCATGCTCATAAGACCGGCTATGGTCCTACATGGGATTAATCTCTGGTGTGGGAGGACACTCGATGTCAGATCGGTTGGCCCGTTTGATCATCTTCCTAGTAATCTGATGCTTGTAGACGACCAGATCTGCCAGTTGCTATATTTGTTCCTTGATATATTTGATCTCCTGCTCTATTAGGAATCACCTTTCTGACATTTCCCAACTGTCTGGGGTGCTATTGCTGGATGGAGTTGATTCTCCCACATAACAGAGGTATTTGGATCCTTCTCCACTTGTGGTGTTGATCATGTTGACTTTCTCCTTTTTATATTGTGGAAGAGGATTGTCCTGTACATGAGGTGGCTCAGGCTTTGTTACCACAATCTCTCCGTTGTTAATCTAGTTATAAATTTTTTGCTTGAGAGGCCAACAGTCTTGGGTGTCATGGCCTAGAGATCCAGAATGATAAGCACATTTCTTGCTTGGGTCAAAATTTTATCCATCGGTGTTGGTGGGTGGAAGGAGTTGGACAATCTTCTTCTGAGTTGTTAGAAGCTTGAACACGTTCTCAAGTGAATCCCCTAGAGGGGTGAAAGTTCTTCTACGCCTGACCTCCATATTTTTCTGGAATGGAGGGCTTGAAGGTTGTGCTGGATTTTGAAAAGTGGTATAATTCCTCTTTTGAATGGGCATACTATTTGAATCGCCCCTTTGATTCTGTCCTTGTAATACTAAGGACACTTCTTCATCTTTCTTCTTATGTACCCTCCGGGGATTACTCCCGTAAATTCCAGACTGGATATGTTCGGCAACAGTTTTGAGGGCGGTCAGATCTTTTATCTTTCCTAATTTGAGCCCCATTTATGCCATTTCACCGTGCTTGATCATTTCAGAGAATGGTTTTCTTATGCCTGCTAGGACCCTCTCATACTACGACGCTTCTTGAATATCGATGAAGGTCGTGACTATCTCAGACTCAGTCATAGCTGGGATAACTTGTGCTGTGACCCGTTTCCATCGCTGGACATATTCTCTGAATGATTCAATGTTCTTTTTCTTGATTTTAGTTATTTGATATCTGTTTGGAACCAACTACGATTGGAAGCTGTATTGACTGAGGAAGGCATGGGTAGCTCTTCCCAGCTGTGAATCTTAGAGTTTTTCTAGACGGGCATACCAGGCTCTGACCTCTCCGGTCAGACTCTTTTGGAATAATTGCATTCGAAGCTTCTCGTCCTCTGCATAGGATCTGAGTTCTCCGATGAATACTTTTAGATGTGTATATGGATCTCCCAATCCATCATATTTCTCGAAATAAGGAGTTTAAAATTTTTTAGGATAACGAGCTCCGGGGAAAATAAAGAGGTCGGAGTAATTAACAATACCGAATGCCTCAGTCCCTTTGATAGACCTTAGAGTTTCTTCTATTTGTTGTACTTTCTTGAGAAGGTCACCAACTTCCTGTTCTTTGCTGAGGGTGGTGATTTCAGTGGTTTTGTTGGTTGGGTCCTGGTTTTATGGTCCAAGAATCTGAGTCTCGGCTTTTTCGGTCTCTTGACTACTACCACCAGGTATTCCCGGTTCTGTATGAGCTTGGGCTTGTTTCCCTTTAAGGGTCTTGCTTTGTTCTCTTAAAAAACTGGCTAATTCATCTATCTGATTTCTTATTCCTTCAAACTCTTCCCTAGATACAGAGGTGGACTCTGGTTGAGCACTTGAAGCTATGTCCGTGGATGGACTTTGTGCTTTCTTAGACTTAGACCTAGTGATAGGACGAATTTTTCACCTACAACAAAATGTAGGCGTGTCAATTTCCTGAGGTAGGTAGGGATAGGATGCATGATGTGCTTTTTATTCTTATCCTGCAAAACCGAGGTTAGTTGTTTTGACGACAGGATGACAAGAGTTAAATATTGAAAACTGAATATTGAATTGAAAGAGGAAGGCATGAAGAAGCTTCCCGTCGGATTTGGTTAATCAGAGGCTGACCTATCTTAGGTTATGACTTTTTGGCATGAAGGTCCCCAGATCATCGCAATCTACTAGAGGGGAAATTAGTCTGATCTTTTAACTGGAGCGAATCTGGGTGGTGCATTTTCATGAGCCCTAGAGACTTAGCCGATCCCAGAGACATTACTTATCACCGACGGGTTTTTGCCTCCTTATGAGAGGAACACAACATACATTCACATACATCATGCCTTACCGTTATGCATATGATGACAGTTCGTTAGAAGCACTAATATGGGTGTGAAACACTAAAAAAGCAGAAAAGCATTCATTCACATTCATTCAATGTAAAGATGCAGCATTCACGTATTCATAAATGTGGAGACGCAGAATTCACTCATTCATAGTTTTGAAAGGAAAATATTTGAAAAGATTGAAAGCGGCCTAAGCCCTCTACTGTCCCCAGCAGAGTTGCCACCTGTTGACGTCGGGTAAAAAAATTTCGCGGGTCGGGTCATAACCCGGGACTTTTTATCTCTTTTCCTAAGTTATCTCTACCCTCACTCTTTTTATTGCGAAAAAGGTTTTGAATGGTTTTTTAGGAAAAAGGCCAACATGTATCATGTCGATGATTTGAACGTTTTACAGAGTCTCCAGTTGGTAGATTTGAAATGGTTGTACCAACTCAACCGAGTTTTGTTTGAAAGAGGCCCAATTGCTGAACACTATCGAAACTTGATCTTTGAAAACAAGGTTTTGAGTTCAGGGGCTTGCTTAAGTGTGGGGAAGGTGTTAGGCACCCCACAACTCTCGTGTAAACACGGTACCTCATCTTTTCAATATTTACCTTAAAACTGAAATGCGTGTGTGAATGCTGTTTGAAAATTGGGCCTATTGATTTGATTGATTGAAAGTAGTGCTTTGCTTCGTTGAACCTATATACAAAGGGTTTGATTTGATTTGCTAAAGTGTTTTGATTAGATTTGCAAAAAGCTTTTCTTTTGATTAAATTGCAGTGATGTTTTGAAAGCTGGTTTATCAAACCCTTATGCTACCATAGGAATTGAAGCCTTTTGATACTTCCAAATTTTTATCTTTATAGCCTTAAGGCTGCATGTGAATGGTGATTTGTCGGGCTGTGAAGCATCCTCGACCACATAAATAGACAAGTGTCGGTCTCCTTATGGGCATGATAGCCATCGGAGTGATGCTGACACGGCAAACTATATTTTTACTATGTTGAGACCTTAAATCCAGATAACCATTTTAAGGTCTTTTGTATGTATATTTTATAGAAAAATTGGTACATTTGTAAACTAGAGTTTGTCCACCGTGGGAATCATATTCTGATCAGTTTGATCATGAATCCCACGATTCCTAGGCTCACATGTGAGTGGCAAAAACCTGCACAATTCAAATTTGCACAGAAATAGATATACACATCATCATGACGTAATGGAACCAAGGATTCATCAGTAAATCCTGACTGCGAGTGGCCAAAGGGTCTCGTTCCCACTAGATAGCGATCGAGGGGACGGGAGGTCGCTTTTGAAGCTGAAACTAGAAAGAAAGCTAGATTTAAGGAAATTCCAACCATTATAGCTTCTCGGTTCAGTTTGGATGTTTTGAACCGTTTGAAAACTAGAGTTGGCGAGATTTAAATAAATCTAGTCCGCCCGCAGATATGTCAGTACCAATTCATATAAAATGAATATTTAAAGCAGCAGTTGAATAGAAAGTGAGTAAAGCAGTATATATAGTTATATATATATATAAAAGCTGTAAATGGCGATGAGTTTTCACGCCGGTGCCCGGACTAGAATTGAATGAGAGAAACGTAGTCAACCAAGACTGGGAAGAGAACCCAGTGGTGGTGAATGCTGCTTATATATGCATATTTATATATAAAAGCAGTAAAAAGGCCACAGAATAATTCAGGTCGAACTGGAATGTAAATTTATTGAAAAGTAGTCGACCAGGGACTGGGAAGATCACCAAGTAATGGCACAGTGTGCAAAAGCAGTATAAAGGCCACGAAATGATCCAGGCCAGACTGAAATGAAAATTTACAGGAAAGTAGTCAACCAGGGACTGGGAAAATCACCCAGTAATAACGAAGAGTGCAAAAATAGTATAAAGGCCACGAAATGATCCAGGACAAATTGAAATATATAAATATATATATATATATATATATATATTGACAGAAATGTAGTCAACCAAGACTGGGAAGAGAACCCAGTGGTGGTGAAAATCGCTTATATATGCGTAAATATATATAAAAGCGGTAAACTACCTCGGATTTGACATCCGGGCTTGACAGAATTGAAATGTTAGTATATATATAGTTAAATAAACACAAAAAAAGCCAAACCCGGACTGGGAAGATAACCCAATCAGGCGAAGTTGCATAAAACGAAGGTGCTAGTGCACTGAAGTTGTTAGAGCTGACGGATCGTCAATCCGAGTTGTAGAAATACCAGAAAACGCAGTTATGTACAAAAACGTACCAAATTTTGACAAAAACGGCCACAGAAATAAGTTTCAGGCAAATTTAGAAAATGAAAATTAATGTGCAAGTGTATAAAAGTACGAAGAAGTAATATAAACTTGTTGATCGTAAAAATACTCACAATGGACTGCTACACAGGCTTTTTGCCAAATTGTAGGCTCTATACGTCCAAATATACCAGTTATTCTCTGATATGTGGTCGTATGTGGGTATATCTACGTGTTAGAGTGAAAAAATTTGGGTTTAAAAGAGGTGAAAAAGTCAGAAGATCAAACGCGCAGAGGTTCGCTGCGTTTCGAAATTCTTGAAAATGAGGGGGGCACATTTATTTATAGGCCAGGGAGCCTCAACTCTACCTGCTTCTATCGCAAGTAGAGGTGCAGCTCCCCTGGTGGGGCCCACGTGTCCAATTGAGTCATCTCGAATTACGTGCACTCTGAACAACGCGAGGTCGAAGTTAAAACTTTCTAACTTTTGATCGGAGCGTCCGTTTGAGGCGTACGATACCTTTTCGAAAAGCCCTCGCCAAGAGTGACACAATTACATAGGATAAAACATTTTCTGGGTCCAAGAAGATAGGTTCATAACCAGGTCTTCGATTTCCCGCAGTTTGTCCGTTGAGCTGTCTTGTACTGTTTGCATTCGGGATCATCGTTATGGTTCGTTCTGACCTTAGTGGCACCAACTCGGATTGAGTTTGACCGAATCGGTTTAAGTTTGGTAAAATGACCATTTTGCCTCTCCCGGGGTTACCTTTATTGTCAGCATGGCCTTTGGTTGACTTCCAGGAGTCGTTTCCAAGACTTGGATCCCATTCGAGTCTGTTTGTCCTCATTGTAGTCTCTGAAGTTGAATTGGTCGTTCCAGGTTCTCTCTTGGAGGTGTTGTGGAGCTTCAGGTTTGTTCCCGAAGTTGACTTGACTTCCTGGGTTGCGACCGGGGTTAACCTGTACTTCCCGGGTTGAGGTCGGGGCTGTACTGTACCTGCTGGATTAAGACTAAGGCTGAGTTGACATCCTAAGGCTGATGATCGAGGCTGTGGTTGTCCCAGTATTGATGGTCGGGATTGAGTTGACATCTCGGTATTGAGACCGAGGCTGATATGATTGTTCGATATTAAGATCGGGGTTAATTTGATGGTCTGATTGGAGATCGAAGTTGATTTGATGGCCCAATATTGAGATCGAAGTTGATCTGACGGTCCGATTGGATATCGGAGTTGATTTGACGGCCCAATATTGAGATTGGGGTTGATTTGATGGTCTGATTGGAGATCGGAGTTGATTTGATGGCCCAATATTGAGATCGGGGTTGATTTGACAGTCCGATTAGAGATCGGAGTTCATTTGATGGACCAGTATTGAGATCGGAGTTGATTTGATTGACCGATTGGAGATCGGAGTTGATTTGATGGCCCGATATTGAGATCGGGATTGATCTGACTGTCCGATTATAGATCGGAGTTGATATTGAGATCGGGGTTGATCTGATTGTTCGATTAGAGATCGGAGTTGATTTGATGGTCCGATATTGAGATCGGGATTGATCTGACGGTCCGATTGGAGATCGAAGTTGATTTGATGGCCCGATATTGAGATCGGGGTTGATCTAACGGTCCGATTGGAGATCGAAGTTGATTTGATGGCCCGATATTGAGATCAATGTTGATTTGAATCTTCTTTTTGAGCTTAGAACTGTTCTATAACTTGGTCTTGAAACAACAATCTCTTCCTCACCTCACAAGTACACTAGAGACCCAACTCCCAACTGACCTCTCTAAGACTCTAGTCTTTGTCAAATAATTTTTGTCTTTCTCACAAGTATAAAATAAACTAACTCAACCTTTTTCTTTTTACAAAATGATTTGTTTCAATTTTTGCTTCTAAAGTAAGCAGAAAAAATTTAGAACAACTTTATAAAAGTTTAAATAACTTTTATAATTGATACTTCTCAGATAGGCAAATATATAATTTAAGATCAAATATCAGATAAAAGTTCAAGACTTTTATGTGAAATGTTTCAGATAAGCAGATAAGTAAATTGATGCAGTTTTATAAAGATTTTCTTTTCTTTTGATAAAGAATATTTTTCTATGGTTTAAATATTTCTAGAAAAGATTCTTATTTATAAAGATTGTGTTTCTATGGTTTTGAATATATATATAACTTTGATTTTTAGAAAATCATATAAACTTATATAATGCAACAATAATTTATGAATAATTAAATGAGCAGTATATATTTTTAATGACAGTTTATCAAGTATAAAATAATTTGATCAATTTAAAGAATACTTGAATAAACTTGTTTCATCCACTTATATATATTATATTATATTTGATCTACGTTATGAATAATTTAGCCACTTAGGATTTCAAAGACCGTCTAGATAATATTCTTTGTTAAAAAATATCTCCGAATATTGGTATCTAAGTACTGACTAAATTATTCGATTCACAACTTGATAATCATATAAATATTATATAATATTTATACCAATAAAATGCCAGTTAGGATTTTAAAAACCGTTCAGAGAATTTCAAAGAAATTACTTCCTAATTATATCAGTATCTAATTACTGACTATTTACTCGATATTGATAGATGAAATATATATATATATATATATATATATATATATATATATATATATATATATATAAATGTACTGTATAGCAGTTTATAGCTGAATATCTATATATATAAGCAAGTATGAGATAACATGAACTGTAATAAATTAATAACTTATCTCAAATACTTTGATCAATTTTTCTCTTTCAAAATATAATTAGAACTTTGATTAGAAGAAGAGAGAGTGAAAGCTTAATTGGGCAGAATGTAGGCAAGGAGAGCAAGCTTTTCAGATTTGTAAATTGGTAAGTTGAAATGAATAAAAAAGCTTCTTATTTATAGGATTTTTGAGTTAGGGCAAAAATATAATTTTGGAAATTCATTTTTGAAATAGAAGGTCCGGATTGCATGATGAAAATTGAAGGATTCGGATTACTTGGAATTTGCCGGATGGAGCAAATTTTTGGCCCAACAATTTTGTTTGCAACATATGAGTCATCATAAAATTATTTGCCAACTTTCAAAACTTAAGGCATATGCCTTCTTTCTTTTTCCAAGGCACACCATACACACAAATCACGGCACACACTCACATGCACTACACATATACACATGCACACACTGCACGTATACACATGCACACACACACACACAGATATATATATATATATATATATATATATATAATATATTAAGAAATTCTTTTTGCCCATAAAAGATTTAAAAAAAATTTAAAAAAGAAATAGGAATCTCCTTGCCTTAAGAAATGTTACTATATAAAATTATTTTATTAACACTTGATATTAGATTTATCAAGGTTAAAAAATAAATTCAAATGAAGTTTAGAAAATAAATATTTTTGGTCAAAATATATGAGGTATTTAAAATCAAGTTTTAATATTTTTATTCCTATAGAGAGGATTCCACTCTTTTGACTTATTTACTTATTTTGTTATCATCAAAATAAAATACCCAAATTTGGAGACCTATCATTTATCCTTTACTATATCATTTATTTAACAAATTTAAAATGTCATAAATATAAAATTTTATTATAAATGACCAAAATGCCCTCTAAAACTCTGATTACATCATATTAAGTGTCTTTTGTCTATAAATCACATAACCTAATTTATCCATTTATTCATAACTCAAACAATTATATGAAAAATACCAAAACAACTCCTAAATTTGTTCTTTTATGTGAAATATCATTATATGGTATTCTCATGAACATATATTTTTTCTAGAATTTTTTAATTTCTTTTACTAATATTAAATGGTCCAAAATAGTCAGATCTTGCAACAATTATCATATATTATTCCATTGTCCAAAAATTACGAAATTTTCAGGGTTAACCCCTGTTATGAACATCTACTTCCAGTAAAAAGTTTACAAATTTTAGAGTTACACACAAAAAGTTATTTTTGTTCACTTTAAAAATAGTATTTTCTTGTAAAAATCATAAATTTCATTCTACACATCCAAAACGCACTATCTTTGGACTGAACCTTTTTAACTCATCATACTAACATATCAAAAAAATCAGAATTTTTAGTGCAAGGAAAATGGTCAAAACTGCCCCTGGACCAAACTGGTTTGGACAGTGTATTTTTCCTCTTTTGTTCCAGATGGACTGTTTTCACCAAAACAGTTACCAATTCATGCATAGTAAACATATTTGAGTGCTACCACTTGGGTTTGAAAGATAACTTACATATCTAACACCTCTCGTTGACGGATCGATCACAAAAAGGATGTGTGGATTTTAAATGTTAGCCTTTCAAAGTAGAAGAAAGCTAGGGTTTTTTAGCCCTTAGAAAACTAGCTTTCTTTTCTTTCTTTGTTTAAGCATTCTCACACCCAAAATGGTTAGATCCATACATGAAACACTAAAAACTTGTATATCAAAGGTTTTAGAGTTTTGAAGCATAAAGTCTTTATCTCATCAAACCATTAAAATAAATTAAACAAAGCTTGAAGTTAGAGTTTTATACCTTGTTTTATGGGCAACCCTTCTCCTTCTTCCACAATATATTACAAAGCTAGATGGCATGTAAATTTTTCCTTCTCTTTTTCCACTATAGCTGCCGACCACCCTCCTTCTCTCTCTCTTTTTATTTTCTTCCTTTCTCTCTTTTAGCTTTTGTGGAGAAATGAAAAAAAGTTTTATTTTGATAAATAATTGGGGGTGTTTATAGTTGATATAAGTGTATATATGTATCATTTGTATGTCTAATAAATCTTCCAACTTCTCTTGCCTCCTCTCTCTCACCTTGCTTGTAAATCTAGATGAAATAATAAAACTAAATAAGATGGTAACACATAGCTTGGGTTGGTGACTAACTTTGACAAAATAAACTAACATGTGCTCTTATCCTTTTCTTCTTATGTGGTCAGGTGCAATGCCCTTGTTTTTGCCAAATTTTGGATTTTATTTTAATTACTTTACTTGGTTAATTTAACTTCTAGAAGATCCAAGGAAATTGGGCCAAAGGTTGGGCTAATCCATTAATTGTTTGGGCCATATACAATAGCATAGTTCAACTCATGAATTTATCTTACCCTAATTATTTAATTAGGGTTTCTATTCCACTCATTATGAAATTTAAATAATTGTTCATGTAGTTTTAATTTTATAACCCAATTAGATTTTCTTTAATTAGGTTAAAATAATTAATTAGTTTATATATATAAAATAAATCTCTTAGGGTTAGTTTACTAATACATAGTTTAAATACTATAATTTTTTAATAACTATAACCCTTAGGTTATTTAATTCTCATTCCTAATATATATTATTAGGTTACAAGGCTTTACTTTTAATTCTCTATACATAGTAAATAAATATATATACATATTTATAATATATATATATATATATTTATTTAGTCATATACATTATTCACATAAGTCATAACATATTTATCATCATTGATAAATAATTATCATATTCATTTAATCACATATTCACTAATTATATGTCACAAAGTTTTCAATATCATTAATATTTAATTAATATATTTATTTACAATGTGACTTCAGAATTTTCTGGCTATTACATTGCTTGCTCTTTGTTAGAGAATGATAGATCTCATAATAATTTGTGTGAAGACACTAAAACAAGTATGTAGGTGTTTATTGGAGAATAATTACACTGAACGTGGCTCACTAAGAAATACTTAATAGAGTTTTACCTATCTATCAATCGAAATTCCTTTAGTGATAGTAGTACAAGTAATCCTTAGACTTGAGATCATCATAGTATCTTGTGTATGATGAGTTATAGTTTGACATGTCTCTTAAGACCCTAAGGGTATATCAAAGGGTATGCTTGGATATAATAATTTATACATGGAGATAATGAATGATCAACAAAAAATCTACCGCTTCTAGTAGAAGAAGAGAATGTCCTATGTGATTCGTTAAATGACAACTCAGTAGTCCTTGGCCAAGGCAGAATAAAATTAGAAAATAGTTTCTAATTTGTATTATCTAGAGTTGTGCATTTAAGTATCGAAATAAATATAATTAAATAAAAAAAGATTTGATAGTAATTCAATGTCTTATATTTAATTGGGATATTATATGGTGGAATAAATGACTTGTACGGTAACTATTTACTCAAATGTTCTTTTATGATTAATGTTGAAATCTATATTATTTAGAAAGTCATTGAGCGCTAAGGGGGCTTACCCTTATTGTAGAATAAATTTTATTTATTTAAATGAATTAATATTTAATTTATTTATTTAAATAAGATTAGAATTGTTCTAATTAATTTATTCACAATCGGTTTAATATGGGGAACCTAAAGGGTCACACCATAAAAGAAAAGTATTTATTTAAGAAGCAAATGATATAATTGTAATAATAAGTTAAGTGTATTTAATTTAATCTATGGTGATAAAATAAATTAAATAGCTTAATATTTATTATTTAATATTTTGGAAATGTTAAATATAAATTAATAGGAGAAGTCTTATTATTATTATTATTATTATTATTATTATTATTGTTAGTTTAATTCCTAAATGAGTCTAAAAATTAATTAATAAGAGTACTCTCATATATTTCTAATAAGATTAGGAACCTAATTAATTAAAAATAGTTTAATTAATTATTACTGATATTGTTAGGAAGCCTAATTAATTAAAATAGTTTAATTAATTAAAATGAAACCATAATCCTAAATTGTTTAGGAGGGTTACCTACTTCTATAAAATAGAAAGTCTTATTATAGATTAGGGTTACACAAGTTACTAAATTCCAAGAGTTGGGAGAGTACATAATTTCTATAAAGATAGAAATTAGGATTTTGCCAAACACCCATATTCTTGAATATTTGTTCTTCCTTTGTGGATCATCTCTAGAGGCCAAACACTTGGGTGACTAACGTTGATCAAAGGAAGGAGTCAAACTCGGTGGATTCAAGTTGAACGTGAAAATGAATTGGAGTTGAACTCATTCCTGAGGAAGCTAGTTTATACAAGGGTATGAATTTGATCTCCATATCTTTTCTATTGAATTGATAATTTAGCATAAAGTATGATCATGGTGATGGTTTGTATAAAATTTTAAAAAATCCATTTTATCGCGCTTCCACTATGTTTATGTGATTTGATTACGTAATTGCACTATATACAAACCTAACAGTGGTATCAGAGCCTAACTTTATGCTTATTATAGATTTTGATGATTCCATGTATGAATTGGTATGGATTGGATCAAATTTTCTGGGAAAACGATTTTTTTTTTGTTATGCTATGCAGCGCGGCAGGGCCCGTCCCTAGAAAACGGTTATGGCCTTGCAGTACGGTCGCGCCGCGTTCCAGTTCTTTCTGGGCACGACCGCGCCACTTGCAAGAATTTGATTTTTTTTTGTTTTTTCAATTAACATAAATGGTTTTTTTAATTGATAAAAGTTTAAAAATAAAAGACTTTATTTTGTCTAGAATATGATTTCAGATTGCTAAAATTAAAGAGTTTAATTTAGATTTGGTTTTGATTAAAATAAAAGAGTTTATTTTGTTTTTAAAACTAAATTTTAACAAACTTTTGCCCATTAAATTGATATCGATGAATATATGGAATGAATTTATTATTCATGAGATGGATGTTATTTATTGATGTGTATGGTGATATGTATGATAATAAATGGGATTGATTATGGACTATTGACTAATGTGATTGAATTTTATTTTAGTTGGACGCATGAATGTATGGGTTTTATTAAATGCGGTCTGCGTACCTCGTCTTCTCTAAGTTTTTCTTGATGTAAATTCTATCTCCCTCTTAGCCATTGGAATCAGCCCCAGCAAAGGCATCGGGAATGTTCGGTAGTATAAGCCGTTGAAAATTATCTCCAGCGAATGCTTCGGGAATGTCTGGTGGTGTAAGTCGTTGGAGTTAGCCCCAACGAAGGTATCGGGAATGTCCGGTGGTGTAAGCCGTTAAGAATTACATCGGATAAGTATCAGATGAAATACCTTCTGTCAATCAGCCTTGGTATCAAGACATCAAGGAATATCTACGGGATGGATCTACACCCGCTGGGGTAAGCCAATCCCAGCGAAAATGGATTCACAAGATGGCTATGCAGTTCTATCTAAGTAGAGATGCCCTCTATAAAAGAGATGTTGGAATAGGCCTGTTAAGATTCCTTGATAAAGAACTAGCCCAGAGATTAATGGATGAAATCCACGATGGAGTCTGTGGTCCACACATGAGCGGCCATCTACAGGCCAGGAAGATATTAAGAACCGGTCATTATTGGATCTCTCTCAAAGTTGATTGCGGCGATCACGTCAAAAGATGTTATCAATACCAAGTACATGGAAATGCTATACACGGTCCTCCGAATGAGCTACACAACATGAGTTCACCATGGCCTTTCTCCATGTGGAGAATGGATGTGATCGGTCCAGTGGAACCCAAAGCCAGCAATGGTCATCGATTCATTTTCACCGTGATTGATTACTTCACCCAATGGGTTGAAGCAGCCTCTTTTCCCAAAGTCACGAAAGAGGTCATCATTAGTTTCATCAGAAATATTGTCGCCTGTCGGTATGGACAACCGGAGGTGATCATATCAAACAACGCCAAGAACCTGAACAATCAAATGATGAAACTATCTTCAGCGAAGGCATCGGGAATGCTCGGTGGTGTAAGCCGTTGGAATCAGCCCCAACGAAGGCATCGAGAATGTCCGGTGGTATAAGCAGTTGAAATTTATCTTCAGCAAAAGCATCGGGAATGTCAAGTGGTGTAAGCTATTGAGAATTATCTTCAGCGAAGGCATCGGGAATGTTCGGTGGTGTAAGCCATCGAGAATTATCTTCAGAGAAGGCATCAAAAATGTTCGATGGTGTAAGTCATTGGAGTCAGCCCCAACGAAGGCATCAAGAATGTCTGGTAGCGTAAGAAGTTGAAAACTATCCCCAACAAAGATGTCGGTAATGTCTGATGGTGTAAGCCATTGAGAACTATCTTTAACGAAGACATCGAGAATGTCTGGTGGTGTTAGTCGTTAGAGTCAGCCCCAACAAAGGCATCGGTAGTGCCCAATGGTATAAACTGTTGGAATCAACCCCAACAAAAGCACCTAACATTCATGACATCATGGCATTACATCGTTAGATACACCTTGTCATATATCAAGTGTCTAGTATTTGTTGTCGTGTTCATTTCATTACATTGCATAAACACGACAAAGAGGGGCATCTGTAGAACACTCAAAATTTTGCTTTCCTTCTACTAACTGTGACACCCCCAAATCTGGGTACTTAAATCCCACATATTTGGTGTTCATTGTCCAATAAAATTACATCTATCTACCCATAAATAAAGGATAATAACAGAATTTAAACTTAATAAATAATCCTCACATTAAAGGGTTACATAATTCAAAACACATCCCAGGTTATCTAACCTTCAATACATCTTCTGCGAAAATAAAACATAATAAAAACACTAATAAAAATAATAATTTAGTCTCGATACATAACATCATCAATTGTTAGTAAGCTATTCTTCATCACTTGCTCATCTTGCCTTTGCCCTTACTAGTGGACGGCTCATCAGATTTTTTAACTTCAGCTGCAATATTTATATGCAAGGGTGAGCAAACAATTGCCCACAAAGATAACGATGGAATAATAACATGATAATAATCAAGAACTGATGGAAAACTTGGTTTTTAAATCAAGATAGGAAAACCAGATCAAAAGTACATCTGAGGGTCACAAGACCATGAACTATGTTCTAGGTTAACAAATATCTTTAGTGTAACCTTTAACAGTCGTTAGACTATATAGACCATTCTTCTCGTACTCCGGGGGATCAACCCTTCATACAATGTATTGTGCATAAACATCTTAATGCAATCGCGTAATATAATCCCCTTAAATAGGGTTGTTCATCTCAGCTTTGACATTAGAGTCCGCACCAAAGGAAGTTTGGTTTGGATTTGCTTCAAGGGTAATTTGGTTCTTAGACGTTCATCAACTAAGGATTCGTTGAATCATAAAGAGTTCGAAAATCATTCAAGAGTTCGATATCAACATAATACTGTAAAGTGGTATTTTAAAAATGAAAATATCACAATGGATCTTAATGAATAAACATCATGTAATGAAATCTTGCTTTCAAGAAGAATTCAAAAGCTTATTTAAAACCATAAGCATTTGAAACAACATAACCAACCTCGCCGAATTATAAACTAGCAAAGGTTAAGAACTTGCTCAATTGAATATTAGAATTAAGAAACTTGCGTATAATAACAAGTTAGGGAAATAAAACTTGCTCAATAATAGATTAGGGTTAGAGAACTTGCCTCGTGCGTTAGCTAAATAATTATAATTCATGTACTCTAATATCCTACACATACCATTTAAATTCACAATACCATTTAGCCAAATCAAAGGTAACCTTACTGGTTTCGTTTATCATCTTAGTTAAGTTATAACCCTTAGCTTAAGGTCTAACTATGTTAATCAACCACATAACACAAATCTGAAAACTCCCTAACATATAACATATGACTTTAGCTTTTAAATCATATTCCCAACTCTTACGAACATCGAGCTTTAATCGTTATATCACTTGTTAATTAATAACTTACAATCTTCATAATTGGTATTACAATGCAACTACAATCTTTTATAACATCACATAATATGATTAACATCTTTTAATTTTCATTAGATTAGGTTAGACTAGGTACCAAGGACTGAACAAATAACAAAATATAACTGCTTCTGGTCAGGTGCGGACGCAGCTGCGCCGTTCTGAGCCTTGGCACCAGCGCAGGTGCGTAGACTCAGAAAATCTGTAGGTAGCTGCGCCGTTCCTGTCCTTGACACCTACGCAGCTGTGCTGGTGTGCAGACAGGAACTTTACAGGCTGTTTGTCGCACTGATGCAAACCAAACCTCCCAAAACACCAAACAAACAGCAATATAAACATTCCCACAAAATATAAACTTCACCAACACATCATAACACATATACAAAATCATTATAACAACTAAAACAACACTAACAACCAATTTAGAGGATTTCAAACCATGTTCATACTAGTTTTCCAAAATTTGACATATTTAGCGAGAACAATCACCACGGCTTCATTTTTTGACCAAATCGATTCATACAAATTGCATTCTTTTTTTTTCCAATGTTTTAATACAATCTATTGTCAATTTACAAACTATTACATGATTAAACCACCAATTTAGACTCCAAAATAAGCTATTTTGTACATGTATCCACAAAACCCCAAATCTTCATTTAAAATATGTTTCAAGGATTTGATTACTCTAAAACCAACATGGATGTTATATAACAGATTATGCAAGATTATAAACATATATAATCAACATCTCAACCATTCATCCATTAAAACCCAATTTTCAAAGAAGACTCGAGAACACATAAACTAAGAATATAAAGTTAGATTATTTATCTTTAATTCCTTGTTTAAACTTAGTTGGATGATTGAGAAGGCTTTGTTAATCTTCATTTCCTACTTGATTCTCCAATTTTCTTCCTTCAAACTCACAAAGCTCTCAACTCACTCTATTTCTCTCAACTCTGTTTTCTTACAAATGAGCCTTCTAACTGATGAATGGGATTTACGTAACATTATTTGGCTATAACAGTTATACAAACTAAAGGTTTTAGCTGGTACAGATACAAAAAGCCACAATATCTTTTTTGGGTAGCACACTTTAGCACCATTTCTATGTTATTTTCATAACTCTCTTATTATATAGTATCATGTGTCACTCCTTTTAAACAAGTAATTATATTAATATTAATTCATCAAATCAAATTGTCATATAATTATAATTCCCATTATAATTTTATTTAACAAATTATTAATTCTCTAATTTAATTATTAAATTAAATTAGAACATCACCATTACCCAACATTGTAATTATATAACAATTCATTTATCCTTTAATTTAATTATTAAATCAAATTAAAATACTACCAACACATTAGCGTAATAAAATACGCATAAATTACAA
This sequence comes from Panax stipuleanatus, assembly GCA_020205555.1. NCBI lineage: Eukaryota > Viridiplantae > Streptophyta > Magnoliopsida > Apiales > Araliaceae > Panax > Panax stipuleanatus. Next base: position 20,726,002 of record CM035120.1, read on the forward strand.
AAATATTTAACATCAACTTAATTAATATCATCATACTCAATTAAGTTATTCCACAACAACTTCATCAATTATTTATTTTATTCAATAAATAAACAAACTAAAATATTTATTTAATTCAATAAATATTTTTAAAAGAATTATGTCCCCCTGAATCATGGTACAATTAAAATACATCTATTACATTCTCCCTTCTTTACAATGATTCTGTCCCCAGAATCAGAATACACGGATTAAACAAATAACTCAGGATAATTTTTCATCATCTTGTCTTCAAGTTCCCACGTAGCTTCTTCAGCGTTGTGGTTCCTCCAAATTACCTTAACAGAAGGTATTACTTTGTTCCTGAGAACTTGTTCTTTCCTGTCAACTATCTGAACAAGAACTTCTTCATAGGACAGATCCTTCTCAACTCTATAACATACTCTATAACATGCTTGTAATTCGGTTTGTACGGTCGTAGAACTGAAACACGAAAAATATTGTGAATATGCTCTAATTCTAGAGGTGATGCTACCTCATAGGCTACTTCACCGATTCTTCTCAAAACCTCGAATGGTCCAATAAACCTTGGGCTCAGCTTTCCCTTCTTGCCAAATCTAATCTTTTCCTTCCAGGGAGAAACTTTCAAGAAAACAAAACTGCCGACATTAAATTCTCGTTTCTGTCGGTGCTGATCGACATATTTTTTTTGCCTGTCTTAAGTAGCTATCAATCTAGCCCTGATCACTTTGACGATTTTGGCAATTTGTTGTACTAGTTCTGGTCCTATTAGTTGATGCTCACCAACTTCATCCCAGCACAGTGGAGTCCTGAACTTTCTGCCAGTACAACATTTCGTAAGGCGGCATGCCAATACTCGCGTGATAACTGTTGTAGTAAGTGAACTCAACTAAAGGTAAATGGTCGTCCTAATTTCCTTTGAAATCCATGACACAAGCCCTTAGCATATCTTCTAATGTCTGGATCGTTCTTTCACTTTGGCCATCGGTTTGGAGATGGCATGTCGTGCTCATTCTTAATTGCGTTCCTAAGCATTCTTGTAAGTTTTTCCAGAAATTAGAAGTGAAACGTGGATCACGGTCTTATACAATTGACACCGGTACACCGTTCCTTGAAATGATCTCTTTAACATACAGTTTTACCAACTGATCTAAGTTAAATCTAATTTTGATCGGTAAGAAATACGCTGATTTTGTTAGTCGATCCACGATCACCCATATTGCATCATACCCTTTTTGAGTCGTTGGAAGACCTACCACGAAATCCATCGTGATATGCTCCCACTTCCATTCTGGTATCTCCAACGATTGTAACAACCCACTCAGTCTCTGATGCTCAGCTTTGACTTTTTGACTCGTTAAGCATTTCGCAACACACTCAGCAACGTCCCTTTTCATATTTGGCCACCAGAAATGTTAACGAAGGTCCTGGTATATTTTTGTACTTCCTGGGTGAATTGAATATTTTGATCTATGAGCCTCATTAAAAATTTTCTCTCTGATTTCTGGTACCAGCGGAACCCAGATTCTTCTTTCAAACCTCAGCCGGGGCTTTCTGAATTATGAATTTGATGTCGGGAAACCCACTCATATCGAATATGCGAATTAAGGAAGCTAAGGTTGCCAAGGCATCAGCGAAGTCATTCCTACCCCGAGGAATATGGCTGAAAGTTATGTCTTCAAATTCCAGGGATTTTTTGATGACCTGCCGATGATAGGGCAGCAAATGCAGTTCTTTAGTGTGATATGCCCCAGTGGATTGTCTAATGACCAACTCAGAGTCTCCAAAGACCAGTAGGTGTTTGATACCCATGGATTGGGCTATTTTCAACCCCATTATACAGCCTTCATACTCGGCCGTGTTGTTGGTGTTGCCAAATTGAAGTTTGGTAACCACAGGATATTGTTCTCCTGTACCAGAGATAAGGACTGCCCCAACTCTGGCACCTTCCATGTTTACTACTCCGTCAAAATACATTTTCCATGGTTGGACTGTATTCTCTTGTTGGAGTTGTTAAATTGTCATAATTCCATCATCTGGGAAATAAGTCTCCAGGGGCTCGAACCCTCCTGAAGGTGCTTTAGCTAATTGATCTGCAATGCCTTGACCCTTGATTGACTACTAAGTCATGTAGACAATGTCGAATTATTATTGGATAAACAGCCATTTGGACAGTCAACAGTTCAACATAGGCTTGTTGAATACGTACTTGAGTGGATCCATTCGGGATATGAGGTAGGTCGTGTGCCCATGAAGGTAATGCTGTAACCTCATTGCTTACGTCATCGTTCCGATGACATCATTGCTTACCACATCGTTCCAATGACATCATAGCTTACATCATAAGAATTCAAATTCAATTTGTTCTCTTCTACCTCATTTTACTTTTATAGAACTATGCAGCAAGTTCCACATCAAGCATCTCAACTCTGTCATCTATCGGCCCAAAATAAATTGTGTTGTCGAAGCGGCCAACAAGAATATCAAGAAGATCATGCAGAAAATGTTCGCCAATCACAAAGAATGGCCTAACCTGCTGCCTCTAACCCTGTTAGCATACAAGACATCAATGCGCACCACTACTGGGGCTACCCCTTATTCATTGGTCTATGGCATGGAAGCAGTCCTCCCAATAGAAATAGAGATGGAGTCCTTGCGAGTGTTGATTGATGCTCAGATGGACGAAGACCAGTGGTTGTAAGACCGATACCACCAACTGTCCCTAATAGATGAAAGGAGGGCTATAGCTATTTTCCACGGATAGTTATATCAGCAAAGGATTGCTCGATCCTACAACAAGAAGGTCCGGATATGGCAATTCAAAGAAAACGACTTGGTGCTGAAGAAAGTTTTAGCCAATCAAGACGAAGCTAAAGGAAAGTTTGCCCCTAATTGGGAAGGACCTTTCATTGTCAAGGAAGTGTTAACGGGAGGAGCTATCAGATTACAAGAAGTAGACGGGAATAAATTTCCCCAACTCATTAACTCAGACACCCTAAAGAGATACTATGTCTGAAGCACATGCATACCCGCATCCGGGTCCAACAAATCAAATCAGGTTCGATTTTTCACTAGAAACCCAGAACTACGAATGACCTGATCTCCCTCAACCCAGAAGTACGTAGGCAGCCATTTCTGGTGTAGTCAAACCAAATAAAAACTCAAAAAATCATCAAACCAAACTCACAACCCAAGATAAATACCTTTCAAACCTCTCTCATACAAAGCCAGAACTACGAATGACCTGATCTCCCTCAACCCAGGAGTACATAGGCAGCCATTTACGGCACGGTTTGACCTTCAAGAAAAAACAAAAATCCCAATAAACACCAGTTCCATGACACCGAAAGACATACAGAAGCTAAATCCTATCAAGCTACCCTGGTCAAGGCCATCTGAGATACTCCCTGACATCTCATCTGTCAGTCCATCAAGGAGAAGCTCAAGATGCATCAACAATAGGGAGTCATGAAAGAAGTGATAATCACTCAGTAATGACGATACATCTCCAAACAGGGAAGTGAATCAAAAATATATTTCTCTGATATGAAACTGTTTGATATATACATAATGTCCTGTACATGACAAAATGGCTGATCTAGTCTGTGCAGGAAAAATAAAGCTAGTCTATAAACCCAAGGATAAGCGGGCCAGCAATGCCAACATGGCATATCTCTCTGAAGGTGGAGGAGCAGCTGCTAATGCAATACTCTCAGCCTCCATACTGCCCAAAACCTCCACAGTCATCTGCAGTGTGGCACTGTGGTCATCAATATATGCAGTCATCTCGGTAACCAGGCCGTGAATATAAGATCGAAGGGCAGTGTTTTCAGCAATGTGGAAATCGCGGGAAGCTATAGCCTCATCCCTCTCTGCAAAAGTTGCATCTCTAGCAATCAAAGTGTCCTAGATCTCAGTAAAAACTGTATCTCTGGCTGAGCGAATCTCATCCCTCTCTACAACAGCTGCATCTCTGGCATATCGGAGCTCCTCTCTCTATTAAGCCAGCATCATAAGTGACTCGAAGTGTGTCCCTCTTAGCTAAAGCTATATCTCTGTCAGATAAGGCGGTCAACATCTGCGCTCTAGCCGAATCCCGCTCAAAGGTCATCCTGAATAGTGAATCCGCCAAAGTCAGATTTGTGCCTACAAGGATAGTCGGTGGGTCACTAATCAAAGCAGCTGTTAAACCTACGAACAACTCATCCTCAGTGGGAGACTCAGGATCCTCCATTGGCTCCTCCTCTTTTGAATCTACAATGGGAGCTGAAGGAACAAATGCTACTGCTACAATATCTGTCTCTAGCCATGCAGAATACTCTAGAGAACAGTCCGGATGACTACTGGAGAACTCAGCCCTCTCTCTGTGAGTCCAACACTCATATACTCAAACCAAATCGACTGATGACATAGACGATGCCAACATCCTCTGATCAGCAGACCCCTCAAATCGATGCAAGCTCTAGAACTGATCAAACTGGCTCATAACAGCCAGAGGATGATAAGTAGTCATTCCCCTCAAACCAGCTAGGGGCAGGTAATCCATGCCAGGTGCATAAGTAATGAAGCTATATGGGGATGCTAGCCCTGAGCATGGCAAAATCACGAACGGATGATCAATATCCGACAAAAAGGCCGACCATGTCTCTGCATCGGTACACTCTATAGGCTGAAAGGAGAAAGATGTGGCTACCTCGCGGGTAAAGTAATACCCATGTGGTCTGAAGAATCCTATTGATCGTATGTGGGACATCAACTATACATACAATAAGACCAAACTACCCCTAAAAACCCATCCGGGTGGGTACTACAATGGGTGGCTGACTGCAGCGTCTCAGCCAATATCATTGGGACAATAGTACTACCCTATCTAAGGGCCCGAACAACTACTACCAATCCCACATCCAGATGATCCAAGCGTAGCGGCAAGTAGACGTATGCTACAATGCACATTAGCTGGATATCTACCCTGGCCAAATGACATGCCTCTGCTAAAATAATGAAATCCCCAACATATTGATCGTAGCTGTCAAGCTCCCCAAAATGATTGAACAAAAAGTCAATCGAGATCACACGCCCAGATATGATCACGTCAGCAATTACCCTCTGGCGAAGACCGGACATTCGCAAGAATGGTCTCTGCATATCACTAACAGCAGCCCAGGCGCACGGCAAGTCCAAAGCCAAACTGGTAATCCGCTCGTACTCCTCCAAATTCGGCATCAACTCATGTCGCCCAAATCTGAACAACTGCCTCTCAGGTATCCAGCAGGATAGTATGCCGTCTACAAACCCATATGGCACCTGGAAACCTGCAAGGGCCAGTAAATACCCTAACATCTGGTCTACTGTCCCTCTATCTAAAAAAGGCAAGCTCTCATACCACGACCTCAATGAGGAAGCCACCTCAGACTGTGGCAAATGCTCAATACGGCTCACGTCGGATGATGTCATCTGTGTCACCGTACCATAAGACCATCCAGGGGTCAAATCTGAATGCATCTGTCTAAATGCATACATATGATATAATATATGCATGAGTATAAACATGATGCGATAGATAGAAAATAGCATGAATATCTACGGTAAACTATCTACTGCAGGCATCATCCCTGTCTGATAATACAAAATGAAGTGAAGAATATCGGGAAATGGGGCACCACCACCCAACTAATACAGTGGTCTATCAAAATGATGGCACAACCGCCAATTAGCCAAAATAGTGGCTGACCAAAAAATATAGCTGCCATAGCTATCAGAAGAGATCCAGATAGTCCACGTCCAGGTGATCAACCTGCTCCATCTCTGCTGTGGACACAAAACTACAGTCATCAGGCATCTCTGGGAGGTATAAGGGAGGATCTGCCCCTGCAAAACTACTGGTAAATGGACCTAAGGGGGGGCCTGCTCCTGATCTGGATGGGTCAAAAGAAGATGCCTCTGATAGATCCCGGCCAAGGTGCCTGATGAAAAAGCGAGCCCTATCCAACTCCCTGGTCAGATCAATAATCTGGTCTAAATGAATCGGCTCCCTGAGGCAAGCTATCCAGTCTGTCATCATCACGGACCCTGGCACCATGTCTGCCATGAACTGGGTAGCACGAGTCTGAGCTCCAATAGTGTAAGGGCTCCATCATCTGCTAAATGCCTCCTGGATGAACGGGCCCTCTGATAAGGTAAAGCCATCAATGCCCTCCATGGGAATCTCTATCAATGGCATAATCAAAGGCCAACGATGCCACACAGGAGGAACAATGGGAATGCAGATCTCACCCGTAATACTTCTGATGGCACGCTCTCCCAAATAGAGCTCCCAGCCTCCCTTTGTCAAAATCAGAACTCTGTGGGTCGACAATACAAACTCTCGACCAGTGGGAAAGCCTCCCTCGAATCCGACAGTCAAAAACTCGGAGGTATACGGCGTCCAGGAGATCGATCCAGTCATCAAAAGCTTCAACTGCAAGCGAGCATGAGTAAATCCCTCAGCAACAGGGATCTCCGTCAAAGTCAAGTGATGCCAACGCCGTCCTCGAGGATAAGTCTCTAGACCTAGAGCAATGGTGGGCCGTAGGCAGGGAAGCCTCTCAAATGCCCAGAACTAGCCATGTCAATATCAAAAGTCCTCAGTGATCAAGACTGACAAAAAAATAAATGTTAAAATCAAAAAGGTATAAGAAAGATGTACTCACCAGCAGAAATGGGTAGAATCCTATCCAAGCCTCTGTCGAACCCTCTGAAAGCATATGCATGCCCCGAAAAAAATAGGCAAAGGTGTAGGAACCCCAATCAAAGTCACTGAGGCGCTCTACATGTCGGGTGGCGCTAATCAGGGCAAAGGACACAGTAGATGAGTTATCCGCCACAAAACAATCCCTGATGATCACCAGAAATAATCGCCTCAGAATGAGATCTCTAACCCTCTGATCATCAGGTGGAGGCTACAGCAAAGCCCCATTCTGGGCATCTATATTTAAGGGACCAGATCGGACCGACCAACCCTTGAGCGCCATCGCAGGAACCCCTAGCAGGGACCGAACGACAGTGGGCGTAATATCAGCCACAACAGGCACTGGCTCGCCCTCAAACTTAATGCCAGTGATGAACCTCCAGTCCATAGGGGTCATCATTACCTCACAGTCCAATAGATGAAGGGACTGAGTCTGCTGGAACCAGCGCTCAAACAAAGCCCTCATATACCCCCAAGGGCAACGCGAAGAAGGATGGAAAAGAAAGCCTGGAACCTCCAGCCATCAACAATATCCCTGTAATCCTCGTGCAGAGTGTGATATAGGGAATACACATTGAACCAGTTCCCTTGAGGCTACGTAAAGCCGGGAACCTGCATCAAAAATCAATTTATGTCAAAAACCTGTGCCCCGAGAATGGCCAAAGAAAGAGAAGAATCCAAGAAGAGAAAAACCTTAAGTCACCTCATTGGCATGGAGATATCTCGAAGGATGGTGACTCAAGTCGCCCAACAGCTCCTGTGTAGGCACAACAATGCCTGGAACCTCCGCCCGTGAAGCCTGAGCTGGAGCTGGAGCAGCAAAGCAGTCTGCTCGTCATCAATGTCAATTAGCGATTCGTCCTGAGCTGGACGAACCACCGACTCTACCAACCTGCGAGGTGGTCTAGCCGGATGTGGCTAAGGAACATCGGAAGCTCGCCTCCGTCTAATACCTGAGGATACCCTGCTGGCACTGCCGGGTCTATCACTGTCCATCACCTGCATAAAGTCTCTAAATCACCTCAGAAAGGGTGTGGTAAGCCTAAAACATGTGGCTTATTATTTAAATCAGTATTCTATACATCTCTAAGTCCTAAAACATGCATGGGTCAGTCAAAAATACCTAGTAAAGCCAAAACTGCATGTTTTGAAAAAAAATAAATCCTAAAAACATGCATGGGTCAGTCAAAAAAATCTCCAGTAGAGTCAAAATTGCATGTTTATTAGATGCTTTGGTTTTGAAATTTTTTTTGCCAGAGTCTCCTTTGTAGAATGGACTGTCCGCATGCACATAGGCATGACTAGGTGGCCATTCAGTAGCACACCTTCTCAAAAATAAGAATAGTTCATATTTATAAAATAAAATAAAAAATAACCTCACATGGTAGCCAAATTACCATAGACATTTTCAGTTGAAAATCTAAGCTCACTAGGCCTCAAAAAGCATGAGTAAACTGATTAAAAAGAGCAAAAATTGACTGTCTCAGAATCTGAATTTTCTTACATCCAAACGTGCATTACAGTAAGATATGCATACATATGTAGTCAGAAATTTTTTTACAGATCATATAGGCATATATTTTTCATACATTATGTCTAAAAGCCCTCTACGTGGTTTACATACTTTTTACAGTCAAAACTTGCGACAAAAGGATCTAAAACGTTACCTGCGCTGCGCTGAACACGTAGGGACTGATGGAATCATAAAACAGCTGTCCAAGCTTCGTAGATCTGAAAAAGAAGATCGAAATCCGTTTGGAACTCAAATTAGAACTTTGAAGAAATGAAATCCTGCTGCCCAATAAATAGCCCAGGTGGAAGCGAGCCCACATGCGGCTGTCGCACCTCCACCTGTGGCTCCCCAGGGTGGGTCCCACTCCCCCGGGCTCAATTTGGTTCGGGTTAAAACGGAGTTTCCATGCACTGCCAAGTCAAATCTGAAGAAAAATCGCTATGCGACTGAGCGATTTGTCTTGAAATCCTGCGTTTAAGCAGCGTAATTCTGACAAAAAGGGAGACACTTTGAAAACCCTTGGTATTCACCCTGGAGTCATATCCGGGAATCAACAATGCAAACTGCAAGAAAATTGCCGAAAAACTGCGCAAAACTGCAGAAAACTGCGCAAAACCGCCGAATCCAATCCAGCTGTTGGCTTCAACCAAACGAAGTATCGGGTATAGTCCAAATCCAGTTCAGTCTTTGGCTTCAACCCAGCAAAGTATCGGGTACAGACCGAATCCAGTTCAGCCGTTGGCTTCAACCCAACGAAGTATCGGATACAAACCGAATTCAGTTCAGCCATTGGCTTCAACCCCAACGAAGTATCGGGTACAGACTAAGTCCAGTTCAGCCGTTGGCCTCAACCCAACGAAGTATCGGGTACAGACCGAGTTCAATCCAGCCGTTGTCCTCAACCCAACAAAGTATTGGCTACAGAACGAGTTCAATCCAGCCGTTGGTTCAACCCCGTAGAAGTTTCGGGTACAGATCGAATCCAATTCAACCGTTGGTTCAACCCCAGCGATGTCTCAGCCATCAGAGCGGCCTTCGAGAAGCATTGGAAGTGATCCGATGACGAAAACTATGTAATAGTCCATCCCTAATGATGGAATCTGTTATACACATCCTCAAAAGGGAGCACCAAGAAGAACTGGTGATTCAACCGCCATCAACCTCATAAGAATCTCCGAAGCCATCACATAGGACGTCACCCCTAGTAGAGCAAGATGAGAATAATTTGTGATAGCTCATCTTTGGCCAGCACGTCAGTGGTTCCACTACCAGTAGTAGTCTATTAACAACCACCCTAGGCTATCAAGAATGATGTCATCCCCAGCAGAAAATGACGAAAACTATTCGCGGTATCCTAGTATCGAAATCCCCATTCGAAATGTAGAAAATATTTTAATTCATCATCATTAAACAAACATAGACAACATCGATGGGAATCAAGCCGTTGGTATCAGTCCCAACACAAGCACCGATAAAGGTAAACAATTTGCAATCTAATTTGCGATGCAATTTGAGGAGCAATTTGCGATGCGATTAACGAAGCGATTTATGATGCGATTGGCGATGCGAAGTGCGACCTACGATCAGCGAAAACATTTCAACATTCATTGCATTGCATCAAGTGTCTAGCAATCTTTATCTTACTCATTCCATTACATTGCATGAGCATGACAAAGAGGGGCATCTTTAGACACTCAAAATTTCCTTTCCCTATTACTAACACTGTAGGAAGGAAAACCAGTCAATCAAATCAAATCCGGTCTCAATACCGGACCATCAAATCAACTCCGATCTCCAATTGGACTGCCAGATCAACCCCGATCTCAATATCGGGCCATCAAATCAACTCCGATCTCCAATCGGACCGTCAAATCAAACCCCGATCTCAATATCGGGCCATTAAATTAACTTCGATCTCCAATAGGACCTTCAGATCAACCCTGATCTTAATATCGGACCATCAAATCAACTTCGATCTCCAATCGGACCGTCAGATCAACCCCGATCTCAATATCGGGCCATCAAATCAACTCCGATCTCCAATCGGACCGTCAAATCAACCCTGATCTCAATATTGGGCCATCAAATCAACTTCGATCTCCAATCAGACCGTCAGATCAACCCCGATCTCAATATCGGGCCATCAAATCAACTCCGATCTCCAATTGGTCAATCAAATCAACTCCAGTCTCAATACTGGTTCATCAAATCAACTCCGATCTCTAATCAGATAGTCAAATCAACCCTGATCTCAATATCGGGCCATCAAATCAACTCTGATTTCAAATCGGACCGTCAAATCAACCCCGATCTCAATATCGGGCCATCAAATCAACTCCGATCTCCAATCGGACCGTCAAATCAACCCCGATCTCAATATCGGGCCATCAAATCAACTTCGATCTCAAATTGGACTTTCAAATCAACCCCGATCTCAATATCGGGCCATCAAATCAACTCCGATCTCCAATCGGACCGTCAGATCAACCCCGATCTCAATATCGGGCCATCAAATCAACTTTGATCTCTAATCGGACCGTCAGATCAACCTCGATCTTAATATCGGGCCATCAAATCAACTTCGATCTCCAATCGGACCACCCCAATCTCAATATCGGGCAATCAATCAGCCTGGGTCTCAATACCGGGATGTCAACTCAATCCCGACCATTAATAATAGGACAACCACAGCCTCAATCTTTAGCCTCGGGATGTCAACTCAGCCCCGGTCTTAATCCGGGAGGTAAAATGCAGCCCCGGCCTCAACCCGGGAAGTACAGGTCAACCCCGGTCGCAACCCGAGAAGTCAAGTCAACTTTGGAAACAAACCTAAAGCTCCACAACACCTCCAAGAGAGAACTTGGAATGACCAATTCAACTTCAAAGACTACACTGAGGACAAACGGACTCGAATGAGATCCAAGTCTTGGAAACGACTCCCGAAAGTCAACTAAAGGCCATGCCGACACTGAAGGCAACCCCGGGAGGGGCAAAATGGTCATTTTATGAAAATTAAGTCGATTTGGTCAAACTCAAGCCGAATTGATGCCACCAAGGTCAAGAAAAACCATAACGATGATCCCGAGTGTAAACAGCGCAAGATAGCTCAACGGACAAACTGCAGGGAATCAAAGACCTGGTTATGAACCCGTCTTCTTGGACCTAGAAAAGATTTTATCCTATGTCATTGTGACACTCTCGGAGAGGGTTTTTTGAAAGGTATCGCACGCCTCAAACGGAAGCTCCGATCAAAAATTAGAAAGTTTTGAATTCGACCTCGCGTTGATCGGAGTGCACGTACTTTGAGAAGACTCAATCAGACACGTGGGCCCCACCAGTGGAGCCGCACCACTACCTGCGACAGTAGCAGGTAGAGCTGAGGCTCCCTGTCCTATAAATAAATGTGCCCCCCGCCTCATTTTCAAGAATTCTGAAACGCAGCGAACCTCTGCCTGTTTGATTTTTTGACTTTTTCACCTCTTCTAAACCCAAATGTTTTCACTCTAGCACGTAGATATACCCACATACTACCACATATCAGAAAATAATCTATAGATTTGGACGTATTGAGCCTACAATTTGTCAAAAAGCCCGTGTAGCAGTCCATTGTGAGTATTTTTACGATCAGCAAGTTTATATTACTTCTTTGTACTTTTATACACTTGCACGTTAATTTTTGTTTTCTAAATATGCCCGAAACTCAGTTTCGTGGCCGTTTTCATTAAAAGTTGGTATATTTTAGTACATAACTGCTTTTTCTGGCATTTTTACAACTCGAATTGACTATCTGTCAGCTCTAACAGCTCCAGTGCACTAGCACATTCGTTTTAAGCAACTTCGCCGAACTTGGTTATCTTCCTAGTCTAGATTTGGCTTTTTTGGGTTTATTTAACTGTATATATGCTAACATTTCAATTCGGTCAATCTCGGATGTCAAATCCGAGGTAGTTTACCTCTTTTATATATATTTACGCATATATAAACGATTTTCACCGCCACTTGGTTCTCTTCCCATTCTTGGTTGACTACATTTCTGTCAATATATATATATATATATATATATATATATTTATATACATATATTTATATATTTCAGTCTGGCCTGGATTATTTCGTGGCCTTAATACTGTTTTTGCACTCTTCGCCATTACTGGGTGATCTTCCTAGTCCCTGGTTGACTACTTTCCTGTAAATTTACATTTCAGTCTGGCCTAGATCATTTCGTGGCCTTTATACTGCTTTTGTACACTTCGCCATTACTGGGTGATCTTCCCAGTCCATGGTTAACTACTTTTCAGTAAATTTACAGTCCAATTCGGCCTGGATTATTCTGTGGCCTTTTTACTACTTTTATATATAAATATGCATATATAAGCAGCCTTCACCATCACTGGGTTCTGTTCCCAATCTTGGTTGACTACGTTTCTATCAATATATATATATATATATATATATATATAGATTTATTTAAATATCGCCAACTCTAGTTTTCAAACGGTTCAAAACATCCAAACTGAACCGGGAAGCTAGAATGGTTGATATTTCCTTAAATCTAGCTTTCTTTCTAATTTCAGCTTCAAAAGCAGCCTCGCGTCCGTTTGATCGCCCCCTAGTGGGAACGAGACGCTTTGGCCACGCGCAGCCAGGATTTGCTGATGAATCCTTAGTTCCATTACAACGTCATGATGTGTATATCTATTTTTGTGCAAATTTGAACTATGCAAGTTTTTGCCACTCACATGTGAGCCTAGGAATCGTGGGATTCATGATCAAACTGATCAGAATCTGATTCTCACGATGGACAAATTCCAGTTTACGAATGTACCCTGCCAGTTTTTCTGTAAAATGTACATACAAAAGGCCTTAAAACGGTTATTCAGATTTAAGGTCTCAACATAGTGAAAATATAGTTTGCCTTGTCAGCGTCCCTCCGATGGCAATCTTGCCCATGAGGAGACCGACACTTGTCTATTTATGTGGTCGAAGATGCTTCACATCCCGATAAATAACCATTCACATGCCTTAAGGCTATAAAGATTAAAATTTGGAAGTATCAAAAGGCTTCAATTCCTGTGGTAGCGTAAGGGTTTGATAAATCAGCTTTCAAAACATCACTGTCAATTCAATCAAAAGAAAGGCTTTTTGCAAATCTAATCAAAACACTTTTGCAAATTAAATCAAAGACTTTTGCAAATCAAATCAAACCCTTCGTATGTAGGTTCAACGAAGCAAAGCACTACTTTCAATCAATCAAATCAATAGGCCCAATTTTTAAACAACATTCACACATGCATTTCAATTTTAAGGGAAATATTGAAAAGATGCGGTACTATGTTTACACGGGAGTTGTGGGGTGCCTAACACCTTTCCCACACTTAACCAAGCTTCCGAACTCAAAACTTTGTTTTCAAAAATCAAGTTTCGACAGTGTCCAGCAATTGGGCCTCTTTCAAACAAAACTCGGTTGAGTTGGTACAACCATTTCAAATTTACCAACTAGCGACTCTGTAAAACGTTCAAATCGTCGACATGATACATGTTGGCCTTTTTCCTAAAAAAACCCTTCAAAACCTTTTTCGCAATAAAAAGAGTGAGGGTAGAGATAACTTAGAAAAAGAGATAAAAAGTCCCGGGTTATGACCCGAGCCGCGGGAATTTTTTACCTGACATCGACAAGGGAGTAATAGGATCTCAAGTCCTGGAGAGGAGCTTGAGACTGGACATAGCAAAATACCCGAGCTGTATGTTGTGAACCATATCAATATATGTGCATTGTGTGATTAAATTTTTAAACTACTTATTAAATTCTTAATACTATAAGTTGACCTACTAAAAATTCAAAATGGCCAAAGAGAATTTTTAAAACAGTGATAATCTATTCAACCCCACTTCTAGATTATTATTGGACTTTCAATTGGTATCAGAGCAGTGCTCTTTAACTTGTTTGTTAAGTAATTATAGGCATATCTAAGAGTAGATCCATCTATGGCCTACACAAATGCTACTGGTTACGGAGAAGGACTATCAATGTCCAAACCTCCACTATTTGATGGCACAAACTTTGCCACCTAAAAAAATAGATTCAAAATCTACGGCAAATCACAAGGAATCAAAATTTAGCTAGCAATAGAACGAGGTGTAAGAATTCCCACAAAAATTGAAGATGAAAAGATCGTCGAAAAAGATGTTGGGGAATTCACCACCGAGGATGAAGAGATTATGAATATCGCCTCCAAAGCTGAACAAGTACTAACCAGTGCTCTTATAAAAAAAGAATACAAAAGAGTTTGCAACTGCATGAATGCTAAAGAAATCTGGGAAAAATTGATTGTCACCTATGAAGGAACCAGTCATATCAAAGAAACCAAAAAAGATGCTCTAATCCAAGAGTATGAAAGCTTCAAGCTAGAAGAAGGTGAGAAAATCATTGATATGGAAACTCATTTTTCCATAATCATTGATGAGCTTGAACAACTGGAAAAAGCTTACACAACAAATGAGAAGAATAAAAGAATTCTCAAAGCCCTTCCATCTGTATGGAAAATAAAAGTTACAGCCATCAAGAAAATGCAAGATCTAACTGCTTATCCTCTTGATAGCCTCATTGGTAACCTTCGTGCCCACGAAGTCGACATGCTAGCCGAAAAAGCTGGATCAGATACAGATCTCAAAAAGAAAGGAATAGCTTTCAAAGCCTTACTAGTTGATCAAGAAAGCGATGATGAGGAATTGAATGAAGAACTCTTGAGTCTAAATAATAACGAAGTTACTTTATTATCAAGACAACTCAGGAAAGTGATCCAAAACAAAGTAAAGAGATATGGCAAAGGCTTTATGAAAATAAATAACAACTTCAACAACTTCCGAAACAAACAAGCCTTCAAGCCAAAAATACCAGGAGGAAATTTTAAAGCTACCAACAGCAACTTCAGAAATGCTGGCTCAAATGAAAACTCAAATACCTGCTTTGAATTCAACCAACCAGGACACTTCAAAAAAGATTACCCGAAACTAGTCAACAACAAAGTTCTAGTAGCTGAAGAAGGCTGGGATTTAAGTGATGAAGAAAAACCTATTGAATCGAACGAGGAAACCGCAAATTTATGTTTAATGGCAAACAATGACTCATCACCAAGATCTGAGGTAAATTCTGAACATCAATTACCTAGCACTTCATTTGTCACACATAATTTAGAAAATATAAATGAAGAACATCATGAATTACAAGAAGCATATAATTATCTATATGAAGATAATGAAATTATCAAAGAAGATTTTATTAAATTAAAAATATCATTAGAAAAATTAATTAAAGCAAATAAAAATCTTGAAATAGAAAATTCAAATTTAATTATAATTAATGAAACCTTAAAAGAATAAAATGAGAAACTAGAATATGATTCTTTAGGAAATCTTGCAGTAAAATAAGAACTAGAAAAATTAAGAAAAATAAATAGAAATCTTGAAATAGAAAATTCAACACTTATTATTTCTATTGAAAATCTTGAAATTAAAAAATTCAACTCTTGCTGTGATTATAGAAGATTCTCAAACACTAAATCAAGAAATGAGTAAAGAGGAAAACTCATCTCATAAATTAGAAAAACAAAATGAAGAATCGACTTTAATGAATCAAATTAGAATGTTGACTCTAGAACGTGATGACTTAAACTCTACAGTTATTAAATTTACAAAAGTGAAAGAAAATCTTGATGTTATGCTCAGTCAACAAAGATGTAGTTTTAATAAAGAAGGATTAGGGTATATCGGAGAATCCAGTAAGACAAAAGATAAAAAACTCTATCATGTTAAAAGTAAAGAAAAAAGGCATGCATCTCCTTTTGTTAAATGCTCTTACTGTAATACAAATGGTCATTCGATTTACTCATATAATGCCAAGATTGGAAACTACAAAGGAAAAATGATTTGGGTACCAAAAGGAAGTTACACTACACCTATTATCACCAAAAGAGAATTTATTTTTCATGAAAGACCATCTAAAAACTCTCGTCAAAATCTTACAAATAAAAGAGTTAATTATACATATTATAAATCGGCTACCCATAGAACATTTGTGTCTACCAATGATTATTATCATGTACCAAACTTTGTAAAGGAAAACACAAATGATCCTCATACAAAATGGAAAACTTAGCCAAAGGACCCTTCCCATTAAAGGGTACCAGTTTGTGAATATAATATATGTTGCAGGTATGTCTCACAGCTGACTCTAGTAAAAATAAATGGTACCTTGATAGAGGTTGTTCAAGACACATGACAGGTGGTAAAAAAAATTGAGCAATCTACAAGCTACAAACTGTAAAGAGGTAACATTTGGATATAGCAACAAAGGTAAAGTTGTTGGAATTGAAAGTGTGTACAATAAACACATAACAATCTTCAACGTTCAAGTAGTCACAGGACTCAGGTACAATCTTCTATCCATTAGTCAACTGTGTGATAGTGGTTTTAAAATAACATTCAGTCCTCACAACTGTTTAATATTTGACCAAACTGGGAAATTAATTTTATTATATCCTAGAAGTCAAAATGTGTACACGTGTGATTTAGATTTATACCCACACATGGACAGTGTGTGTCTTGTATCTGCAAATGATGATCCATGGCTTTGGCATCGTAGATTAGGACACATTAACATAAAATTAATTAATAACATATCTTCTAAGGAACATGTTCAAGATCTTCCAAAACTAAAATTCCTTAAAGACCATATCTGTGAAGCCTTAGAATTAGGAAAACAAATTCATGCATCTCACAAACCTAAACTCACAATATCAACCTCTCGATCACTAGAACTCTTGCATATGGATCTAGTAAGACCTATTCCTAAACATAGCATGCGTCGTGTTGTCTATATTTTAGTCCTAGTTGATGACTATTCAAAATTCACTTGGGTTAATTTTTTAAAATTCAAAAATGAATTAATAAACTCCTTCTCTACTCTATGTAAGAAAATTCAGAATCAACAGGGAAGCTCTATTGTTTATATTCGTTCTGATCATGGAAGAAAATTTGACAATTCTGATTTCATAATGTCCTTGTGATGAGCATGGTATAAGTAATAACTTTTATGCACCCTACACACCACAATCGAACGGTGTAGTTGAAAGGAAAAATCGTCCTTTACAAGAAATGACCAATATTATGCTTAATGAATATCGACTTCCTAAATACTTTTGGGCTGAAGCAATTGCAACATCATGTTATATTTTGAATCGAGTCTTGCTAAGACTAATGTTACTTAAAACTCCCTATAAACTTTTTTATAAAAGAACTCCAAAAATAAATTATTTTCGTATTTTTGGGAGAAAATGCTTTATTCTAAATAATAAACAATATCTAGTAAAATTCGATCTCAAATCTGATGAAGGAATATTTCTGGGATATTCACTAAATAGTAAAGCATATAGAGTTTTTTTTTAAAAAAAAAAACTCTAGTCGTGGAAGAATCATTGAATGTAACCTTTGATGAATCTGAACCCCCTCCAAAATACAAAGAACTGGCAGAAAATGATACAGTCATTGAGGACATTCTCAGAAATATGGAAGAACTAAAAATAGATGATATATCTCCACCTGTTAATATTAATCCTCTTGAAAATCCTAATCCTCAACTAAATGACTTGCCCAAAGAATCACATGTTATAAGAAATAATCCAATAAAAAATTTAATTGGTGATATCGATAAAGGAATTCTTACGAGATCACAAGCACAAAACATGGCCAGTCATCTATCTTTTCTGTCCCAAATTGAGCCTAAAAATATAAAAGATGCATTGCTTGATGAAGACTGGATAATAGCTATGCAAGAAGAACTTGAACAGTTCACCAGAAACAAAGTCTGGGAATTAGTTCCAACTCCCGAAGAAACCTCCATTTTTGGAACTCAATGGGTTTTTCGTAACAAGTTAGTTAAAAATGGAACTGTTATACGTAATAAGGCACGATTAGTTGCACAAAGGTACAATCAACTTGAAGGAATTGACTATGATGAAATATATGCTCCTGTTGTTAGAATTGAGTCTATACGTATGTTATTAGCTTTTGCATGCCATAAAGATTTTAAACTATTTCAAATGGATGTCAAATCTGCTTTTCTGAATGGTGTCATTGAGGAAGAAGTTTATGTTAAACAACCCCCTAGCTTTGAAGACTTTGATCATCCTGAATATATATATAAACTGCACAAAGCTTTATACGATCTAAAACAAGCTCCCAGGGAATGGTATGAGAGACTAAGTAAATTCTTGTTAGAAAATAGTTATAAAAGGGGCACAATAGATACTATCCTTTTTATAAAATATAAAAATGATGATATTCTTATTTTACAAATATATGTTGATGACATCATTTTTGGATCTCCTAACATGACTATGTGTAATGATTTCTCTGAAAGCATGAGTAAGGAATTTGAAATGAGCATAATGGGAGAATTAAATTTCTTCCTAGGACTACAAATTAAGCAAGAAGAAAAAGTTATTCATATCTCTCAATCCAAATATTGCAAAGAAATGATTAAGAAATTTGGTCTAGAATCTGTGAAACCTCTTAATACTCCTATGTCAACTACTGATAAACTAACTGTTGATGAAAATAGAAAAAGTGTTAACACAAAAAAGTATCAAGGAATGATTGGAAGTCTCCTATACATCACAGCTAGTCAACTTGACATTATGTTCAGTGTCTGCAAATGTGCCAGATTTCAAGCAAACCCTAAAGAATCTCATTTGGTTGCAGTAAAAAGAATATTTCAATATCTTAAAGGAACTATAGACATAGGTCTATGGTATCCTAAAGGTCAACCATTTGACCTTGTGTGTTTTTCTGACTCTAACTATGTCGGTCATCATGTTGATCGAAAAAGCACAAGTGACACTTGCCAGTTCTTAGGCGAATGCTTAGTTTCCTGGTTCTCTAAGAAACAAAACTCCGTATCTATTTCAACCACCGAAGTCGAACATATAGCTGCTGCACGGTGTTGTGCACAGATATTGTGGATAAAACAGTCCCTTGCCGATTACAATATAAAATTTAATTGTGTCTCAATCTTATGTGATAATACAAGCACTATTAACTTGAGTAAAAATACTGTATTACATGCTAGATCAAAACACATTGATGTTAGACATCATTTCTTACGAGATCATGTAAACAATAGTATTATTAAACTAGAACATAATGACAAAGAATTAAATATTGCTGATATATTTACTAAACCACTAAGTTCTGATAGATTTTATAAATTACGTTTGAATTTGGAAATGTTAGATATTATCTCATAAAATTTTCTTGAGTTATATAGTCATATTATTAATTTTATTTTTTTTCATATTTTTTTAAAAAATTACATATATTTAGTTATATTATTAATATACAATGCTAATTTATATATATATATATATATATATATATATATACATATATAATATTTGTTCCTTTATATGTTAATATATCTATATACTTATATTATCTATTTAAGTATGTATTTTTATATATTAAAATTTTATATATATATTAATCTTTCTTAGTTATCATTTAATTACACATTATCTAGCAAAAATTATATTCTGTTACTATTATAAATATTTTATTATAAACATAAATATATATACATAATAATTAAAATTATTAATTTATAGATTTTAATATAAATATTTTAGTATTTTTTGTTATTAATTGTATCAAAAATTACACTTTGTAGCATTTATTATATATTTATATGTCTGATCAAATTTGAGCCGCTGATCAAGGAAATCATCTAACAGTCAACACAAAGCACAATCCGTGTCTATCAAATACAACCAATCAGAAGCCAGCTAACCAAAACACACGGATCACGCACAACAACCATTAGAACAACAAAAGAAAGCACAAACCCATCTCAGCCGTCCGATCAAAATCAAACGGTCAGCTAAATCGTTTTAAACTCTCGATCGTCGATCAATTCTCAGATCAACTCTCAGCCCTCGGATCAATCTGATTAACCTAAATATAAATACCTAAAATCTATTTTTTATTTCATTTTCTCTTCTCTCTTCTCTCACCTCTGTCAGCTTCTCTCCTTCTCTCTCTCTCTCTCTATCTCTCAAACACTCACGAACCCTAACTCTCTCTCAGCCAAAATCGATCAATCTAAGTGAGTTTTCTTTGTACCTCTTTCAATAAAATGAATCTTCATTGTCGTTTTAACGTTTCTACCGATTTGATTTTTCCTTCTATATGTTTCTGTGTTCAAATTCTTTCAAAAATCGTCTCTGTTATTTTTTTTGCTTTTGTGTAAGATCTACTACCTTCAAAAACGTAGTTATCTTTGCGCTCTCAACTTTTTCAAACCCTAGATCCATATAGAACTTTTTTTGATTTCTTAACTGGTTCATATATATCGTATATATATATATTAAAAAAATTAATATTTTTTTCGATTTCATATGTTTACCGATTTTTTTTGGTTCGATTTTTTTTTTTAATAAAAAAAATGTGTTCTTTTATGTTTTCTAATGTGTTCTTTTCTGTTTTCTTCTTCTTCCTCTTCTGATTGTTTTCTATCAAATAATTTTTTTTTATTTTAAAAAAAAAGTGTGTTTATTTGCGAAACCTTAGACATATTTAAAGTTTTCTTTTTTTTAAAAAAAAAGGGAGAAACTCTCTAGTTTCTGATGAAATTTTTTGAGTTCTTATATATTTCTTATATATATATATATATATATATATATATGTGTGTATATATATATATAAGAAATATATAAGAACATATGTATATATATATATGTATATATATATATATGTATATATATATATATATATGTATATATATATATATGTATATATATATATGTATATATATATATATATATTTCAAAAATTATATATATATATATACAGGAATATTTAGAAATTATATATATATATATATATATATATATATAAGTATATGAATATTTTTAAAATATATATATATATATATATATATATATATATATATATATATATACACACATATGTGTGTATGAAATCCTAGAATTTTCACTTAAAAAAGAGAGGGGGGGTTTCTCGGTGTTGATATATATTCGTAAATATATGTTCAAAACTGATATGTTCTTTCTCGATAACAGATATGTTCGAAACCCTAAATGTTTATGTCTAAGTTTTTTTTTTCTCTCTTCTGAAATTTTATTAAACCCTATATTTTTTGTTAACAGATTTACTTTTCATATATATATATATACTTTTCGAAACCCTAAAATTTCAAAAATAATTTTAAAATTTTTTGTATATGTATATAGATATGTTCTTGTTTTATCAGAATACATATATATATATATATATAAGTATATCTGAAGTATCATATATATGTTTAATAACTGATGTATACCTTATATATATATATATATATATATATATATATATATATATATATATATATATATATATATACCTGGTTCCGTTGCCAAGAGTCTGTAAGTCTGAAATTTCTATATGTATATATACAACTGTATGTATCTGTGAGTGTGGTTTCTTCTGTATGAATATCCACTTCTTCTACTGATACATCTTTGTTATATTGTGGAACAACTGAAAGCTACTTAGCTTGAGTTAGCTGTGCTCAGGTAATATCTGTTTCTCTCTCTCTGATAAACTGATTAGATGGTGATATCATCTGGATATAGACATTGGGTGACAGAGATAATTTTCATATTTATGTTCTGCATCTTACTATATGTTTTTATGTGTGATAGAGATCATCTGGATATAGACATTGGGTAATAGAGATAATCTATACCATTGTTATGTGTTGTTATGTGTGATAGAGATCATATTTACTATATCATTGTTATGTGTTGTATTTAACACTGACTTGTTGAATCTCTGTGTTGGCTCACTATCTTTTGATATGGGCTAAGAAGCAATGATAACATATCTCTGTGTTGTATTTAACACTAACTTGTTGAATCCCTATATTGGTTAACTATTTTCTAATAAGGGCCAATAAGCAATGATAGCATATCTCTTTATTGATATTGAACCATACATGTTTTGTCTACAACCTGTAGATTTTTGAAATTTTTATGTCTTCTGATTGGACATCTGGTTATTTTTTTAAAAAAAAAAATTGGAATTGACTTAGTCTAATCCATCATTCCTACCCATCTGCTTTTAAAAAAAGAGAGGAGAAAACTTACAAATGATTTAATCCCACATCAGTGCTAAGCATGACTGACCCTCTTACTACTCACTGTGCACAGTCACTACTTGAGAACTGTTTATTTTGACAATCAAGTCATATCATATTACTTAAACTGAGAGTTTTAGAAATGTGCTTTTTCTATAAAAGGATAGTTTTTCAAAACTAACTGCATCAAACTACCAGTCCTATTTTCTGCAGTCTTTGAACTTCTAATCTCTTTGCATACACTGTCTTTTAAAAACAATGCCTCCAGTCTATTCTTCCAAAAGAAAGAAACTTGCATTGCTTACTGAGCCTCATCCTGATATCTATACCTCTATGCTACTTACACTTACTGCCAAAACTAAATATGAACATATGAGGCATAATTTGACTCCTAGGATAGGAACTTCTTTCAACAGTTTTCCTAATTTGTTAGAAATCATAACAAATATAGGATGTTATTGTCTTATTTCTTTCAAAAATAGAGAAATATTTCCTAATTTGATTGCAGGGTTTTATGCTCACATGACATTTGTTCGTGATTCAACTAGTTTCTTATCTTGTATTAAAACTTGCATACATGGCTAAGATTATGTTATTGATGAGATACTTCTTCTGCATGCACTTAGTCTCAGAAATGAGTTCTTAGACTTTCCAAAGATAAATGAATACACTTGTCCTATATGAATCTCTACTACTGAATGCATCACTTTCAAACACAATCTCTCTCTCACCATTGACCAACTTGTGCCTACAAATCTATTTGACTATCCATGCAAAGTTCATCTTGACTTCTTCATTGCTGAATGTCAATTTTTGGGAAAAATTCTTAGACACAATTTTATGCCTGTTAGAAATGACAAACTTCTGCATCCATTTGACATAGAACTCATGAAATGTATTTTGACTAAGTGTATGTCATATAGTCTACCATACTTTCTCCTAACATCTTTTGAGTTCTGCTACTATAACAACTGCATAGGATATGGTCTTCTATTGACTCGCATTTTTATACATCTTGGCATTCCAGTTCATTTTCATAAGGCTCAAATGGTTCACAATAGTAACATTGTGTCACACTTGAACCTTCCCCCTAAGCCTTTGATCATTTTTCAACCAAATGACACTGATCATATTGAGTCTCATTTAAACTTACTGTCACAAATTGATTCTCTGAACAGTATGAATCAACTTTCTTTGAAGAATCAAACTGCCATTATGAGTCAATTAAAAGCTTTGCAGTTGTCTGTTCATCATATTCAAGACATGATGAGTGTATTGATGGAGCACCAGAAGGTATCAATTCGTCCTTATAATTTCACTGCCACAACAAGCTCTGCACAGATTGATCACACTGATCAAACTCCCACTGATCCCCATCTTATAACCCTTGGTTTGAATTTCTCCCCTCTTAATTTTGATGACATTTAACTATTCGGGATAAATGTATCCATATATACTTAACTAACTATTTGGGATGACTGTATAACATACTAACATACTGATACTTAGGATTATCTATCATGCTTGCTTAACTACTTTGACTCTGCAAGTAAATGATTTAACTAACAGTTTCTGCAGGTACTCGGTATCTTTTCTTAACCCCTCCATTTTTGTTAATGACAAAGGGGGAGAAGAAAAATATCAGATTAAGAGATATACTATTTAGTATATATTATAAGTAGTATATGAGATTGACAGGAATGAGTATGCTGGTTATAACTGCATACTGGATATAACTGCTATATAACTGTCATAACTGTCTGGATGGTTGAATGGTTTGCATGCCGGATATAACTGCTATATAACTGCCTGGATGGTTTGGATGGTTGGTTCGTCTTGTTCGTCTGATAGGTTTTCAAAATTTTAAAATTCTTTTCTAAAAACCGATTCATGATCCCAGAGGGAGCATCATGAATTAAGGGGGAGTTCTGAAAATCAAAATATTTTTACTAATTGTCATCATCAAAAAGGGAGAGATTGATAGGTCTCCAAATTTGGGTATTTTATTTTGATGATAACAAATTAAGTAAATAAGTCAAAAAAGTATAATCCTCTCCATAGGATTAAAAATATTAAAACTTGATTTTAAATACCTCATATATTTTGACCAAAAATATTTATTTTCTAAACTTCATTTGAATTTATTTTCTAACCTTGATAAATCTAATATCAAGTGTTAATAAAATAATTTCATATAGTAACATTTCCTAAGGCAAGGAGATTCCTATTTCTTGTTTAAAATGTTTTAAAATCTTTTATGGGCAAAAAGAATTTTTAAATATATATTATATATATATATATATATATATATATCCGTTTATATATATGAAGTATATATATGATATATATATGTGTGTGCATGTGTATACGTGCAGTGTGTGCATGTGTATATGTGTAGTGCATGTGAGTGTGTGCCATGATTTGTGTGTGTGGTGTGCCTTAAAAAAAAAAGAAGGCATATGCCTTATGTTTTGAAAGTTGGCAAATAATTTTGTGATGACTCACATGTTGCAAACAAAATTGTTGGGCCAAAAATTTACTCCATCCGACAAATTCCAAGTACTCCAAATCCTTCAATTATCATCATGCAATCCGGACCTTCTATTTCAAAAATAAAATTTTAAAATTATAGTTTTGCCCTAAACTCAAAAATTCTATAAATAGGAAGTTTTTTCATACATTTCAACTTACCAATTTACAAATCTGAAAAGCTTTCTCTCCTTGCCTACTTTCTATCCAATTAAGCTTTCACTCTCTCTTCTTCTAATCAAAGTTCTAATTATATTTTGAAAGAGACAAATTGGTCAAAGTATTTGAGATAAGTTATTAATTTATTACTGTTTATGTTATCTCATATTTGCTTATATATATATATATATATTTCATCTATCATTATCAAGAAAAAGTCAGTACTTAGATACCGATATAATTCGGAAGTAATTTCTTTGAAATTCTCCGAACGATCTTTAAAATCTTAAGTGGCCTTTTACTGATATAAATAATCTATATAAATATTGTATAATATTTATATGATTATCAAGTTATGAATCGAACAATTTAGTCTGTACTTAGATACCGATATTCGGAGATATTTCTTAACAAAGAATATTATCTGGACGGTCTTTAAAATCCTAAGTGGCCAAATTATTCATAACGTAGATCAAATATAATATAATATATATAAGTGGGTGAAACAAGTTTATTCAAGTATTATTTAAATTGATCAAATTATTTTATACTTGACAAACTGTCATTAAAAATATATATTGCTCATTTAATTATTCATAAATTATTGTTGCATTATATAAGTTTATATGATTTTCTAAAATTAAAGTTATATCTATTCAAAACCATAGAAACACACTCTTTATAAAGAAGAATCTTTTCTAGAATTATTTAAACTATAGAAAAATATTCTTTATCAAAAGAAAAGAAAATTTTTACAAAACTGCATCAATTTACTTATCTGCTTATCTGAAATATTTCACATAAAAGTCTTGAACTTTTATCTGATATTTGATCTTAAATTATATATCTACATATCTGAGAAGTATCAATTATAAAAGTTATTTAAACTTTTATAAAGTTATTCTAAATTTTATCTGCTTACTTTAGAAGCAAAAATTGAAACAAAACTTTTTGTAAAAAGGAAAAGGTTGAGTTAGTTTATTTTATACTTGTGAGAAAGACAAAAATTCTTTGACCAAGACCAAAGTCTTAGAGAGGTCAGCTGGGAGTTGGGTCTCTAGTGTACTTGTGAGGTGAGAAAGAGATTGTTGCTTCAAGACCAAGTTATATAATAGTTCTAAGCTCAAAAAGAAATTCAACTAAGCTTGAGGAATGAGCTGGGAGTTCGCTGTCCAAGATTGTTAGTTATGGATAGTTGTAAGTTTATCTTTAAAACTTTGTAAAGGCTTCTCCGCCTATTGAAGGAATATTTATTACAAGGAGTAATAGGATCTCAAGTCCTGGAGAGGAGCTTGAGACTGGACATAGCAACATACCTGAACTGTATGTTGTGAACCAGATAAATATCTGTGCATTGTGTGATTGAATTTTTAAACTACTTATTAAATTCTTAATATTGTAAGTTAACCAAATAAAAATTCAAAAAGGCCAAAGATAAATTTTAAAACAATGATAATCTATTCAACCCCCCTTTTAGATTATTATTGGACTTTCAAT
Source organism: Panax stipuleanatus (assembly GCA_020205555.1). Taxonomy (NCBI): domain Eukaryota; kingdom Viridiplantae; phylum Streptophyta; class Magnoliopsida; order Apiales; family Araliaceae; genus Panax; species Panax stipuleanatus. The sequence goes on from CM035120.1 coordinate 20,752,618, forward strand.
TGGTATCAGAGCAGTGCTCTTTAACTTGTTTGTTAAGTAATTACAAGCATATCTAAGAGTAGATCCATTTATGGCCTACACAAATGGTACTGGTTGCGGAGAAAGACTATCAATGTCCAGACCTCCACTATTTGATGGCACAAACTTTGCCACCTAACAAAATAGATTCAAAATCTATGCCAAATCACAAGAAATCAAAATTTGGCTAGCAATAGAACGAGATGTAAGAATTCCCACCGAGGATGAAGAGAATATGAATATCGCCTCCAAAGCTGAACAAGTACTAACCAGTGCTCTTATAGAAAAAGAATACAAAAGAGTTTGCAACTGCATGAATGCTAAAGAAATCTGGGAAAAATTGATTGTCAACTATGAAGGAATCAGTTATATCAAAGAAACCAAAAAAGATGCTCTAATCCAAGAGTATGAAAGCTTCAAGCTAGAAGAAGGTGAGAAAATCATTGATATGGAAACTCGTTTTTCCAGAATCATTGATGAGCTTGAACAACTGGAAAAAGCTACCAACAGCAACTTCAGAAATGCTGGCTCAAATGAAAACTCAAATACCTGCTTTGAATTCAACCAACCAGGACACTTCAAAAAAGATTACCCGAAACTAGTCAACAACAAAGTTCTAGTAGCTGAAGAAGGTTAGGATTTAAGTGATGAAGAAAAACCTATTGAACCGAACGAGGAAACCGCAAATTTATGTTTAATGGCAAACAATGACTCATCACCAAGATCTGAGGTAAATTCTGAACATCAATTACCTAGCACTTCATTTGTCACACATAATTTAGAAAATATAAATGAAGAACATCATGAATTACAAGAAGCATATAATTATCTATATGAAGATAATGAAATTATCAAAGAAGATTTTATTAAATTGAAAATATCATTAGGAAAATTTATTAAAGCAAATAGAAATCTTGAAATAGAAAATTCAAATTTAATTATAATTAATAAAACCTTAAAAGAAGAAAATGAGAAACTAGAAAATGATTCTTTAGGAAATCTTGCAGTAAAATAAGAACTAGAAAAATTAAGAAAAATAAATAGAAATCTTGAAATAGAAAATTCAACACTTATTATTTCTATTGAAAATCTTGAAATTGAAAATTCAACTTTTGCTGTGATTATAGAAGATTCTCAAATACTAAATCAAGAAATGAGTACAGAGAAAAACTCATCTCATAAATTAGAAAAACAAAATGAAGAATCGACTTTAATGAATCAAATTAGAATGTTGACTCTAGAACGTGATGACTTAAACTCTACAGTTATTAAATTTACAAAAGGGAAAGAAAATCTTGATGTTATGCTCAGTCAACAAAGATGTAGTTTTAATAAAGAAGGATTAGGGTATATCGGAGAATCCAGTAAGACAAAAGATAAAAAAAACTCTATCATGTTAAAAGTAAAGAAAAAAGGCATGCATCTCCTATTTATAAATGCTCTTTACTGTAATAGAAAATGGTCATTCGATTTACTCATATAATGCCAAGATTGGAAACTATAAAGGAAAAATGATTTGGGTACCAAAAGGAAGTTACACTACACCTATTATCACCAAAAGAGAATTTATTTCTCATGAAAGACCATCTAGAAACTCTCGTCAAAATCTTACAAATAAAAGAGTTAATTATTCATATTATAAATCGGCTACCCATAGAACATTTGTGTCTACCAATGATTATTATCATGTACCAAACTTTGTAAAGGAAAACACAAATGATCCTCCAACAAAATGGAAAACTTAGCCAAAGGACCCTTCTCATTACCAGTTTGTGACTATAATATATGTTGCAGGTATGTCTCACAGCTGACTCTAGTAAAAATAAATGGTACCTTGATAGAGGTTATTCAAGACACATGACAGGTGACAAAAAAAATTGAGCAATCTACAAGCTACAGACTGTAAAGAAGTAACATTTGGAGATAGCAACAAAGGTAAAGTTGTTGGAATTGGAAGTGTGTATAATAAACACATAACAATCTTCAACGTTCAATTAGTCACAAAACTCAGGTACAATCTTCTATCCATTAGTCAACTGTGTGATAGTGGTTTTAAATAACATTCAGTCCTCACAACTGTTTAATATTTGACCAAACTGGGAAATTGATTTTATTATGTCCTAGAAGTCAAAATGTGTACACGTGTGATTTAGATTTATACCCACGCATGGACAGTGTGTGTCTTGTATCTGCAAAAGATGATCCATGGCTTTGGCATCGTAGATTAGGACAGATTAATATGAAATTAATTAATAACATATCTTCTAAGGAACATGTTCAAGGTCTTCCAAAACTAAAATTCCTTAAAGACCATATCTGTGAAGCCTTAGAATTAGGAAAATAAATTCATGCATCTCAAAAACCTAAACTCACAGTATCAACCTCTCGACCACTAGAACTCTTGCATATGGATCTAGTAGGACCTGTTCCTAAACATAGCATGGGTGGTGTTGTCTATATTTTAGTCCTAGTTGATAACTATTCAAGATTCACTTGAGTTGATTTTTTAAAATTCAAAAATGAAGCGATAAACTCATTCTCTGCTCTATGTAAGAAAATTCAGAATCAACAGGGAAGCTCTATTGTTTATATTCGTTCTGATCATGGAAGAGAATTTGACAATTCTGATTTCATAATGTTCTGTGATGAGCACGGTATAAGTAATAACTTTTTTGCACCCTACACACCACAATCGAACGGTGTAGTTGAAAGGAAAAATCGTCCTTTACAAGAAATGACCAATATTATGCTTAATGAATATCGACTTCCTAAATACTTTTGGGCTGAAGCAATTGCAACATCATGTTATATTTTAAATCGAGTCTTGCTAAGACCAATGTTACTCAAAACTCCCTATGAATTTTTTTATAAAAGAACTCCAAAAATAAATTATTTTCGTATTTTTGGGAGCAAATGCTTTATTCTAAATAATAAACAATATCTAGTAAAATTCGACCCCAAATCTGATGAATGAATATTTTTGAGATATTCACTAAATAGTAAAGCATATAGAGTTTTTAATAAAAGAACTCTAGTTGTGGAAGAATCAATGAATGTAATATTTAATGAATCTAAACCCCCTCCAAAATACAAAGAACTGCCAGAAAATGATACAGTTATTGAGGACATTCTCAGAAATATGAAAGAACTAAAAATAGATGATATATCTCCACCTGTCAATATTAATCCTCTTGAAAAACTATCATTAAAAATATATACTAGCTCATTTAATTATTCATAAATTATTGTTGCATTACATAAGTTTATATGGTTTTCTTAAATCAATCTTATATCTATTCAAAACCATAGAAACACACTTTTTATAAAGAAGAATCTTTTCTAGAATTATTTAAACCATAGAAAAATATTCTTTATCAAAAGAAAATAAAATCTTTATAAAACTGCATCAATTTATTTATCTGCTTATCTGAAACATTCCACATAAAAGTCTTGAACTTTTATTTAATATTTGATCTTAAATTATATATCTGCCTATTTGAGAAGTATCAATTATAAAAGTTAATTAAACTTTTATAAAGATGTTCTAAATTTTATCTGCTTACTTTAGCAGCAAAAATTGAAACAAAGCTTTTTGTAAAAAAGAAAAGGTTGAGTTAGTTTATTTTATACTTGTGAGAAAGACAAAAATTCTTTGACCAAGACCAAAGTCTTAGAGAGGTCAGCTGGGAGTTGGGTCTCTAGTGTACTTGTGAGGTGAGGAAGAGATTGTTGCTTCAAGACCAAGTTATAGAATAGTTCTAAGCTCAAAAAGAAGATTCAACTAAGCTTGAGGAATGAGCTGGGAGTTCGCTGTCCAAGATAGTTAGTTATAGATAGTTGTAAGTTTATCTTTAAAACTTTGTAAAGGCTTCTCCGCCTATTGAAGGAGTATTTATTATAAGGAGTAATAGGATCTCAAGTCCTGGTGAGGAGCTTGAGACTGGACGTAGCAACATACCCGAGCTGTATGTTGTGAACCAGATAAATATATGTGCGTTGTGTGATTGAATTTTTAAATTGCTTATTAAATTCTTAATACTGTAAGTTAACTTACTAAAAATTCGAAAAGGCCAAAGATAATTTTTAAAACAGTGATAATCTATTCAACCCCCCTTCTAGATTATTATTGGACTTTCAATAAATAATTAATTGAATTGTTTATAAGTTTAATAAATGATTAAAATTTTATTAAAAGAATAATAATTTATATTAAAATATTATTAAGTAATTAATAATATTTAGATTAATAATATTATTAAAAAGATTAATAATATTAGATTAAAATATTATTAAAAAGATTAATAATATTAGATTAAAATATTATTAAATGGATTAATAAAATTAAATAAAGATTTAAAATATTATTAAATAATTAATAATATTAGATTAAAATATTATTAAGTGACTAATAATATTAGATTAAAATATTATTAAATGATTAATAATATTAGATAAAAATTTAATTAAAATATTATTAAGTGATTAATAATATTAGGTAATGATTAAAATATTATTAAATAATTAATAATATTATATGATTAAAATATTATTAAATGATTAATAATATTAGATGATTAAAATATTATTAAATAATTAATAATATTAGTTTAAAATATTGTTAAATGATTAATAATATTAGATAATAATTAAAATATTATTAAGTGATTAATAATATTAGTTAAAGATTAAATCATTATTAAATAATTAATAATACTAAACAATGATTAAAATATTATTAAATGATTAATAATATTAGATGATTAAAATATTATTAAATGATTAATAAAATTAGATTATTAAAATATTATTAAATAATTAATAATATTAAAATATTATTAAAAGATTAATAATATTAGATTAAAATTAAACTAAAATATTATTATGTTATTAATAATATTAGATAAGGATTAAAATATTATTAAGTGACTAATAATATTAAAAAATGATTAAAATATTATTAAGTAATTAATAATATTAGTAAGTAATTAAAGTATTATTAATTGATTAATAATACTAAGAAATGAATAAAATATTATTAAAAAATTAATAATATTAGATGAGTATTTAAGATAAGGATTATGTGATAGTAATATTATCAAGGGATAATAATATTACTAAAGATTTAATGTGATATCTAATATTTATTTATGTGACTAAATATTAGATAATTTATTACAATTATAGTAATATTATGAATTAATAAATGTTATGCCTAATTGGAAGATCAATTATAGGTCTTTCTTTACGAAGTTAAATTAAATTGCATAGCGGTAGACCGCAATCAAGGCAAGTCCTCTAACTCGAACTTGAGTATTATTTTCAAAGCATATTAATGGATAATTATTATTGATTATTCACATTTATAATTATTATTGATATTCGCACTTTGTGCAATTGAATTCATGTTCTATAATTAATAAACTGTGAATTAAATTAAAGTTATTTATTTATGAACTATTTATGAGCTAGATCTATGATAGCTGTATCATCTAGATCAAATATGTTTAAATTTATTAAATCAAATTCATTTTAAAAGTTGTTCCAAACCAATTGATTTGGTAAGAACTCTTAGACTGAGAAAAAGAATAACTTTTATTAAAACATTAATTATATTGGAAAATAATTGTTGCCCGTTTATTAAGTGGTTATGCATAATTCATCGGGTATGAGAGGGTGATCCCCTCGCTTACCAAAACTTACTAAAAGAACCAGTTTAAATACTAACAACATTAGCATATGTTCATGGTCGTCATTCATGATCACTCAGCATCTATTATTCAATTATTCGAATATTCAATTATTGAAACTTAATACATGTTCTTTCACAATCAAATTCTATTGTTGAATATTGAAAGTTAAATTCCTTTCTAATCATGATATATATCATTTGTATTTAAACTTGCTGAGCGAATTAGTTGCTCATCCTTGCTATACCATGATTTTTATTTCAGTTAAGCCGAAATCTTCAAAGAAGAAAGATAAAGGCAAAGGAAAAGTCCAAGAATAAGTGTATGTGAATGTTTAATTATTATAATATCAGATGTAATTATATATGTAAACCTTTTGTAATATTAAAGGTATGTTTTAAGTTAAGGTTATTAGACCTTGAGATATTGATTATAACTTTATTATAATGAACAATGTATGTTTATTATTTTCGCTATAGTATTAGAATATGCGTGTTGATGATGGATCGTGAGCACTAAATTCGAGTTTAGGAGACCCGAATTTGGAGGCGTCACAAGCAACGTCTGTACCAATATATTCTAATTCACCAATCCCCTTTTTAGTAATCCAACGATTGGGAACTATTTTAGTTTTACGCTATCTAAGAATTTAGATCTCATTAGCATAATCATCATCACGATTCTAAAAGCATTGCTTAAATTTATGGGTTTATCACATTTAATATAACAACGTTATGTAGATAAATTAAAATCCTTTAATAAACAATTCTTTTATTAATAAATGAATAAAATTATTACAAAGTTCATACTTTTAGGTGGATGCAGTGACAGCCTCCGTAGTTCAAATTTCAGCCCTTTCAAAGAAAATGGATGCACTTAGAGAAGCAAACGTGTAACAAGTGGCAGTAGTGTGTGAGTTCTGAGCAGTGTGCAATTATTCCAGAGGCATTCAACTTTTTAGGTAGTTACAACCGTCAACAAAACACTAACCAAAATAGTTACAATTCGGGGTGGAGGAATCATCCTAACGTCTAGTGGAGTAATAATCAAAATCAACATCAGGCTCCGCGACCAGCTTATCCACCCAGATTTCAAAATCAACAGCCACAACCAGTTCAGCAGTCAGAGAAGAAATTAGATTTTCAAGAGTTGGTAACGAAACATACGGCTAGTGTTGACCTTACTATGAAAAGTCAAGCAGTAGCAATTCGAAACCTTGAAAACCAGATGGGAAAAATTGCCAATATCTTGAACAACAGACCTCAGGGAGCATTACCGAGTAACACAGAAGTCAATCCAAGAAACGATGGGAAAGAGCAATACAAAAAAGTGACGCTTCGTAGTGGGAAGCAGTTAAATGAGCAAAATGCAGATAGTCTGAGGAAGGTGTCAAAAAATGATGAGAAATTAGATGAAAACAAAGCTGAAGAGAAAAAGGTAGAAAAAGAAACAATGGTGAAGGATAAGGCAGAAAAATCAGCAATTATTCCACCAGTGCCATTTCCACAGCGGTTCTAAAATAGAAACTGGATAAGCAGTTTTCCGAATTCCACGAGGTGTTTAAGAAATTACATATTAACATCCCATTTGCATAAGTGTTGGAACAGATGCCTAGTTATGCAAAGTTCATAAAGGATATCTTATCCAGAAAAAAGAAGCTAGGTGATTTTGAAACAGTGGCTCTAACCGAACGCCATATTGCAAAAAAAGCTACCTTCAAAGCTGAAAAATCAGGGTAGCTTTACTATTTAGTGCACTATAGGAAGCCAATTTTTCAAAAGATGTTTGTGTGACTTGGGTGAGAGTATTAATTTGATGCCACTATCTATTTACACTCAATTGGGATTACCAACACCGAGGCCAACAAATATCTCTTTATAACTTGTAGAAAGGTCAATGACATATCCGAGGGGCATTGTGGAAGACATTCTAGTTAAGGTTGATAAATTCATATTTCCAACCGATTTCATTGTGTTGGACTATAAAGAAGATAAGGACATTCCATACTTGGGAGACCATTTTTGGCTACTGGTAGTGTAATATCCGAGATCATCATGTAATTTAATAATTATCAATAAACGAATTTATGTGAAACTCTTGTGTGATTTCTATTATTAGAAGTATATGTGCTATACTTATATGTTTTATTTTAACTTATGTGATGAGATGTATTTAAATAGTTGGTTTAGATTAATTTAACTATTTGAATTAGTTAAGTAATTAATAATTCTATTAATTTTGTGGGATGGTATTAAAACTCGGGGTGGAGTTCGGAGCGGAATTTAACGACGCGGACTACATATTTGAGTCCGGAACATCGAAGTTAGTCAGGATAGACTGTAACCACAAAATGTGTCGCGGTTGACTTCTTGGTCAAAGTCAACCGGTTGACTTTTTTGGGTAAAAAGTCAACCACAAATTTCATAAGGTGTGTTGGCAAAACGGATAATCCCACGACGTCCGGAACGTCGATTTTAATAGGAATCGATATTAGTATCGAAAGGTTTGGTTACGGATGACAAAATGGTCAAGTAGCGTATTAATTAGTTAAATTGATTAAAATAATATTTTATTTGTGGCAAGGAAATTTGGTGGGTCACGTGTGACAACCAAGTAGGGACAAGGGAGTATACGTATCATAAGTATTAGAGAAGGAGGGAGTTACAACCCTTTAAAACTCAAAAACTCTTCCATTCTCAAACCCCCACTTCTCTTTCAATGTTAGTTAGTGGATGTAATATGCATAACCGTTATGTGCACATGGAGGGACTGATGATATCAGCCTCTATCAAGCAATATATATATACACTCAACCCAAGTTCCTTCTCTCTTTTGTTAAAATTTTGAATGTGTGAGAAATTGAGAGAATGGGAGCTTGAGAAGCCTTGAAGGAATTCTGGGGAATTGTATAGCAGAAGCAAGCAAGCAAGAAGGAACACTAGTTTAATTCAATCAAGAAGAATTCATCTAAGTAAGTAATTCATAACTTGTTTTTAGTTTCTTGAGAAAAGTAGGAGAAATTGCATATAAATTATAAAGTATGCTCGGTTTGGATTATGTGTTTATGTATGAGTGTTGGTTGTTGACATCAGAACATTTAGATTAACAATTCTGGAGTAATCGTGTTGCAATTCATAGAAAAATCAAAAAGTTATGTCATGCATGCTAATTATTTGATAATATACCTCTAACATGCTAAATTCATCAAAATGTGGAAACTTAGTGAATGTGAATGTTGTAACATGTGAAATTATGTTAGTATATATGATCTGGACAGTAGGAACCAAGCCCTTGCATGCTAGAATCAAAATCATAAATTCTTGTCAAAATGGGTTAACTTGGAATCTGTGAGTTTACGGGTTTTTCGGAGCCATGAAACTATAGCTTCAATAACCCGATTGTTGTATGTAGTAATTTTGTAAAAAACTATGTAGTTTGATGTATAACCTGACCAAATTTTAAAAGAAACGGAGTTAATATGAGCAAGTTATGATTTTCGAGAGCAAGCATGAAATTAAGAAAATCTGCAGATTCTGGGGAAAACCCAGAATTTTTATGAGTCTAGAAGGCAGTCTGGCACACTTATCTAGGTTGTTGGATCTAGGTCTTAACGTGTCATTTTCATGTAGGTTATATTTTTGTAAAATACTATGCTGCATGAAGATTGTTGTGTCCAAATCTCAGAGTCATATCATCAGTACGTTGTTAGGAATTAAATCGCGAAGTGGGCTGCTCGAAATGAAAAACTTTCTGGGCATGAAGAGCAGCGCAGCTGCGCCGTTCATACGGCTTAACGCTGCGCAGCTGCGCCGGTCCGGGTCGGGTCGGGTCGGGTCGGGTCAGATCAGAAAGTTAAAATTTTCTTTTCTTTCATATTCTAATATTGAACAACTTGACTTCTATGATGTAACATGTTATGTGATTGAATTATATTTATGATATAATACGAGTTAGTTGAATAACCTAATTAATATAAAAGGAAATAATTATATTTCAAATTAGAGTTGGAATACTTAGTTGCATAATGTGACGTATGTGATTAGGTTACGTGAAGGACTAGTTGATAGCTTAAACTGTAGAAGACTTATCAGGAAAGTTTCTTAACCCTAATTTTCTATTGAGCAAATATTCAATCCTTACGCACTTTGTTGCAGTGACTGTAAATATCGAACTCGTGCTACTTGTTGTACGTGCAAGTTCCTATGTCATAAAGTAATACAATTTTAATTATTTTGCAAGCGTTATTGATAATTACTCAGTTATTGTTACTGTTATGCTTTAAAGTTCTATTTCTTTAACGAACTGTTTCCAAGTATGCTTTCTGGCCTTTTGTTTCGGCTAGATATTATTGATGCGAAATGATATATTATTTGAATAATTCAAATCCATTGTAGCTATTAATGTTTACCAATCCAAATTGCTTTGTTGCGGTCTCGCATGAATATTAAGATGAACAACCCAAATAACGGGCAAACAGATGTCGGGCATATAGTCCCATTTACGCTTATGCGTTTAAATTTCATACTTGTGCACAATGTAGGGTACGATAGGCTGATCACCTGGAGTACTTGCGGTGAATGTTTTACAATCTATTTGATTATTAAAACGTCTGATGGTTTTTGATGAAATAAAGTAACGTTCAAGGTATTAACACCCCTTAGTATGCTAATGAGAATTCTAAAACTCTTATCCTTGTTATTCATGTTTACCTCTTGACAATTCGTACAACTGTTGAGAACTACCAATAACGATGCTTTCACTCCTAATGTTTATTATCAAACTACTTTATATTCTTGCTGGGCAATTTGTGCTCATTCTTGCTTAAACCTTTCAGTTAAAGATAAGAAGGCTGAGGGCTCGGGCAAGGACAAGGGAAAATCTAAGATGAAATGATGAAAGTTACTTTTGTAATAAGTTTATATTTCTAAATTTGATGTAATGTAGCGATAAACGCTAAGATTAAGTTACAGATTATTTAAGGTTATGAAGACTTGGGATTCTATTTGAATAAGTGTAATAGTTATTATTATTATTTATGGAGTTTACGTAGTTAGATGATGGTGTATGTTGTACCATGATCATCATGTTCTATGTTTGATGTTACATGAATTTGGGGGCGTCACAGGTAGAACATTCATCGATGTGCAGAAAGGGAAACTGACAATGAGGGTTCAAGACCAAGAAGTGACATTCAATGTGTTTAAAGCCATGAAATTTCCTAAGGACAAATAGGAATGTTACCATGTGAATGTGATCAAGAAATCAGTGGATGAAGAGCTTTTAATGATTCTGAATGTTGACCCGTTGGAAACTACGTTGTTGGGAGATACTGAAATAGATGATCCAGAATTGTTAGAGTATTTGCTGATATTGAATTCATTGTCAAGGGTAAGTAAATTTAAAATTCCTTTCGAGCCGTTGAAGTATGCACAAAATCTTCAGATCGTATAAAATCATCTTTAGAGGAGCCTCTGTAACGCCCCCAAATTCGGGTCCCTTCGAACCTCGGATCCAGTGTGCCACGATACTACTATCGTCAAACTATTACATCTTTTATTCATAACTTAAAGAATATAATTTCTCTTTATTACAATTTAGAATATAAATTCTTTCATTTCCAGGATCTGTATAATGACCCCGAACTTTAATGAGTTTCGATCTTGCTCATTTAACATTCCTGTCTTACATCATATTCGATGTTATAAAAATACGGAATAATTTAAACTTTTTCAATCTCCTTTGAATAAAATCTTTTTATTGATTTCATAACTTTAAATTAATTACAAATCCCTGAATCAACTATATGATATGATTCATTCTATTTGAGTTACTGTATAAACTTTTACATCTTAATACGAAGTCTTCTATGTATCATATAGTACAACTTTACAACACGACAAGTGTTAGACATCATAAGCAACTATCAAGTACCTTGTATAAAACTTAAACATTTTTCAAGATCGTATCATTAGATATCTACGTCGATCTCCTTACGAAACTACGAAACTCTATCAATCAAGTGGCATAATACTTTAATCGTGAGTCCTTAACTTGCAAAGATAGTTATTTGCAAGAGTGAACTCGACAGCTCAGCAATTCTAACAGTTTTCATGCAACACATAGCATATAATATCATACTCAGTTCATGCATTCATAATCAATTAATATTTCCTACGCATGTTACTTCTCAAATAACAGGCATAGAGATTCACTTCACAAGTATATCATCAAAGATCAACTTTCAATCTCATACATATCTCATATACATTTCACATATATACATCAACATTCTCATAGCATAATATAACTCAATTAACAGTTATAGAATTCATATATCAAATAGGAACTGAACGACTTGCCTGATTCGTAGTTTAACAACAACGACTTAACTACTTAAAGATATCTGCACTTCATGTAATCCTACACATTTATATAATCATGGATTTATACCCATCAGTCATACATTCTCAATATAATAATAAGTATTACATTGTTTTCTATCTTGGTTCTTAGAACCTTCGTTTCACTTTCTTATCATCCTCTTAATATAGCTAGGTATGTATAGGTATACCTTAACCATTCTTAATATCAACATTCACATACTTTTATCATGCACTTAACTATTCGACACACACGTTTCAAAACTCCTAGATACACAATTCACATTATATTTATGTTTCTCAAACCTTAGAAAAATTTAGCAAATTTCGAGTTTCCTATCATTACATCAATGAACACTCAACACATCATTCAGACTCTGTTTCATAACTTATGATGATAATGTAAGCATACTTCCATGATCAGATTACATTTAAAACAATCTGGCAAAAATTGCCATGTGGCGCAGCTGTGCCACATTTAGACCTGGGAGGGGCACAGCTGCGCAGCTCCCTGTCCAGACCAGATTTGGCCTTTTGATTTCTGGTTTCATTTTAGTTTTCTAGCATACATAGGTACAAACGTATAGCATGTTAAACATCCTTCAAGACATCCAAATTATTCACTTTTAGCTAGCATATGTCATCCTTTTCAAAACTCTTTAATCGAGACTAAATAGGTTCATTCCACAAGAGACTCGCTATGTTAACCATTAAGTTACATAACAAAATTAAACAATCCTTAATACGCATGATTATGTGTATCAAACTCGGTTACACATAGTTAGTATAGTCCCTCTTTTGACAACCTTCTTTAAAACATGCTTGAATAGCTTATGTTATGCTTAACTAATTGGATGCACCTATCATTCATGCTTAAAGGCATAAAAAGCACCATCATGCTTGAACATAAAGTTAGAATGCATGTAACTCAATACTTATTCATCTTACTTTCAAAACTTACTTAATTTTATTCTTCAAAATCAATGTCAAAGTAACTCAGCACATGTAAGACAATCTTGAACCTCTCCTCATGCTTATGTATAAGTAATAGACCATTCTTACATGCTTGGAAAGTAAGAACATAACCATCTCAAGTATATGTTGAAGTTCATTTTCAAATCTTACACTTTCTTTAGTCAACGTACACTAATGAAGTCAAACATGTTTATGCTTATGTCAACATGTCTAGAGACATAATGAATCCTATTATTTATGCTTGCATGATCATAACGTAACTCACACACTATTTGATGATATTAGTCTCCAAACTCTAAGTTTTCTTCGAAAATTACACTAAGTCAACAAAGGCAACTTAGTACATGCAAAGCGTCTTGAAATCATAACTCACATGCATTTGAACACATATATAAGCCACATAAAAATACTCAAATGGTCAGAACTTAAAGGACACAAGTTTTGTCAAAGTTTGCTTTCAAAACCTTTATAAAATCTTTGGAAAATAACCATTTAACCAACTCATGATATGAAAAGGTACTCAAGACCATATGTCATATCTATTATCATGCATTTCTATGTTTTATCACTTAGAATAACATATTTTATCATCGGGAGAACTACAATTGCGTATGTGCATGTCCGACGCCCTCCGATTGCTTTAGAATACATGGCAGTCAGAAAGATAGACATTTTTACCCCTCTTAACGACTTCAAATCAAAAAAGTTAAGGAATAAAAGTTGTAGGTTTACTCGTTATCTTTTCGAATCATCCAGAACAACCTCAATCGGAGTTCGTATGAGGAAGTTATGCCTAATTTATTACAACAGGTCAAAACAATATTTGTTTGTTTTTTCTGACCATGCCCGGCATAGATGCGCCCCAAATGGCCTTGGGGGCAGCGCTGCTGTGCCACAAGAGGCAGAAAGAAGTTCCAGACTTGGTTCTTCGCTAATTTTCAGACCATTTGGCTTTCCAATCGTCATAACGCGAGTTATACACATCCAAATTAGTCCGTTTTCGATTCTATGGATTCATAACTCATAAAACTACAACATACCAAAGAATCAACAATTAACATAAATTTTAACTAAGCCAAATATTAATCCAAAACTCATATTCATACTAAGTTTTCATGTTTGGACAAGTTTCGCTAATTTCATCATTACGGATTCGTTTCTAAACCAAATTGGTCCGTTTAACTTCCGTTGTTTTCATACTTAACTTTATTAACAGTATCTAATAACAATTTATGGATTACAACAATCCTTAGGCATCAATTTTGTGACTCAAAAGAAAGTATTTCATTATACTTTTCTAGTAATTGAAGAACTTTGAATTTAAGAACATATATAATAGAAATGTTACCTTCTTAATGCTTGAATTTGCTAACTATAGCACTTCAATCCTCTAATTGCTCTCCAATTCTCCTAACTCTCTATAGCTAATTTCTCAGGCAATTCAACAACCGTGAATGAAAAGGAGAAGTCTCTATTTATAGAGAAAGTGTTGTCCATATAATGATTTTGCCCAACAATTTAACCCAAGAAGAAGAAGAAGAAACCAGTGGATGTTGAATAGTTGGTTACCAACTCCTTCCCTAGCCATTCTTATAGCAATTATTAGCAAGCATTCTAGCCTTTTTGGTTTCTCAGCAAAGATGGGAATAGGCCATTGGCCTACACACAGTTGGTATAATAATTGGGACTATGAATATGGGACAATCTACATTACTTCCTTACTTATTAGTAAAATGGGTCTCATTCTACTAAGGTTAATTCCTTTTGGGCTTATTAAATCAATTATAATGATTTAACATTACTACATTAAACCAAGTTATGGGCACATATATACACATATATATGTACCTATCTACATATAGGAAGTATACTTATATTTTAAATATACACCAATATAATCTTATTTCCCATGTATATTGGGCTAGTCCAAATAATATTTTAATTGAGCTAAATATAATTCATTTGGGTACTCTCATCCCATTATTTCCTATCACACATAAATATCACAATGATTATTATCAATCATCTATTATCTTTCTATTAATTATCTTTTAATATTTCTAGTTAAACCTTCAGTCTGCTTTAACTTTAATACTCAGGCCACACAAGGCTTATTTATCTCATTTACTGGAGTTATATAACTCAAGCTCATTATCTCTACTATAAAATATTAGAGGTCTAGGCCACGTTTGGCTTTTCCCTAATTCCATATTATTTTAATATTTATTTAATATAAAGTTTGTGTGACACACTTACCTTAATGCTAAATTATTTAGCTTACCTTACACTTGTAATATGTATAATCTTTACACTTAAAATAATTAATATCTACTCTATTAATTTATTTGAATTATACACTATACGTATAATTATTCGATTGTCCCAAGACAACTTCTTCCATCTTTACATTTAGCCGTATCTTAAATGCTAATATAATCCCTCCATCTCTAACCAATATTCATTTATAATTATATTGGTACTTTTCTTTTATTAATCACTTATCTTTCAAATACTAACCCTTTTATATATTACAATACTATGTAATATATTTAAACTATCAAATTAACATATTCCTCCCATTTTCTTTATGCAACACATAATCCTTAATTCACCATTTATGACCTTATATGAGTCCTTAGTATACATTTCTTGAAATCAAATCTTTACAACTTATTCAGAGTTTTCTACAGACCGGTGCAGCTGCGCCACCTCAAGTCCAGAGGCAGACAAGTTCTGCATTAGCAGAAATAGAACCTTAATTTCTAAATACTTTACATATACCTCAAAAATGATAACTCATCTAAAATCAACCTCTTCTTTGATTCCACATCATCGATTACTATTTTCTTTAATAATTTAAATATCAAACTTCGAGTTTTAAATCTCCACTTTTTCTTAAAAGTTTAACCAACTATAAAATCTCATTTATGGGTTTCTTTCCATCAATAACACAAAATTCAAAATATATAACACATATATATTCTTATCCAAACCCGACACATTCTATGATAAGAATTTTATTTATTAAATTCTTATTTTAATTATTTCTGAAAATTCTGGTTATCACACAATCTATTCATGGACATCTTAAGCACTAACTACGACCCATAATACATCATACTAGTTGCTAGTATATATAGTCAAGGGAAAGGTGATTATTCATTTAATGGCACCATGTACTATGATAAAATAATTCTATAAATTATTTAATATCGATGGATAATTTCATCCACCTCCTTTACTTTAATTAAATTGTCTCTACAATAAATAACAAATATATATTAATAATATATTTATTAATCACAAAATCGCATATTACATAGTTCATATTACCCTATGTAACACAATACTTCCTACCTCATAACCCCCCCCCCCACACACACACACACACACATATATATATATATATATATATATATATATATATATATATATATATATATATTCGAACCCAATACATGCCTTAAGACTTTATTTATTAAATTTTCATTTTAATAATTTTCTTGAAATTTCAGGTTCTTACAGTCTCCCACATTAGAACTGAAACCTCTACATAACCACCTAAAGTATGCTTAGTTGGGTAATTCATCTACTTTACCTTTTATTATTTCGCCTACACTTAATGAATTGCTGGATAGTAAGTTGTTATGAGTTCTTCGCGAGTAAAAAACTACAATCGGATGGACCATCGCGAATATCAAGGGGATAAGTCTATCATTCTATAACGAATGTGATTTTTGTAATAATTTAAAATATTTATCTAATTAAATAAATATTTTAGTTGGGATATTTAGTAAATAAAATAAATGTTTGCTAAAAATTGTTGTGGAATAATTAAATTAAGTGTGATAATACTAGTTAATTTGATGTTAAATAATTTTATAATTAGTACGTATTTTTATTATGCGAAGGTAATGGTGATATGCTAATTAAATTAGAAGGTTAATGATTTATTTAATAAAAATTATAATTATGGTTGGTTAAATAGAAATTATAATTATAATAGTAGAAATTATAATTATAATAATAAGGTTTAATTTTATTTCTTAAGGAATTAAGTTTAATTTAATTTAATTTAAAATATTAGAATATTGGTTAATATGTGTGACAAATGGATCATATATTAAGGAAGTTATTAAAATAAATTAAAAAGAATCCAGGGTGTGTTAGCCAAACAGGGCCTTGATGAGTAAGTTTTTAACCTATGAATTGATCTCATTTAGCTTGTGTTATTGTAAGTTTTTAGGTATTGTTCGTATTACTTTTGGTGTTTTTTGTTTTTAATGCAGGAATGAGGGTTGGAGTGGAATTGAAGATAAAAAGAATGAATTGCTGATAAAATTGATAGACCGGCGCTAACCGCGCCATTGCCAGTATGAATCAGGCGCTGACCGCGCCAGAGAAAGGACGAGATGTTGTATAGGTAGCGCTGGCAGCGCTGCGGACTGAAGGAAGATGGCACTAACCGTTCCAGGGCGCTGCCAAGACTCTGCATAGCGGGCGCTGACCGCGCCATAATGTGAAGGGAGACGGCGCTGACCGCACTAGACGGACGAGCTGTCATGTTTTTAGGGTTTTTAATTTACAAGTTGATTAGGATTAGGATTGGGACTTACTCTAATTACATTAAGGTTTGTCTAGGCTATAAATAGGAGTTGTTTTCCTAGGTTTAGATATCTTTTAGCTGAGCTCTGATTTCTATCTTTTGTTCTATATTCTCTTGGAGGCTACAAACCTTAGTATTGAAGATCAAGTATGTCAGGCTAAGTTTTCTATTTCAACTCTGAAGGGATGTTGAACCTCAGTAGCAATTAATGGTTTGATTAAGTTATAATATTTATTATTTCATATTGAGATTTATTTTGATTATCCATATAAACTTTCATGTATGTTATTCCATTGACTAATTTGGTTTCTGCAAGATTAAATTAGTAAGTTGATATCATCTGTTAGATTAAGACATATTTTAAGCAAACGAAGTGTGTCTAATCTAAGTAACAATTAATGATATTTTATTGTGGTTAAGCTTTGAAATATTGTTAAGATATTCAGAAGACAAGTTAAATAATTCCTGATTGTGTAATTATTGCTTGGAATAATCTAATTCTCATGCTTAATGCTTCTATCATATTAAATCTAGGCTAATAGTTCTAGGTTCTATGTTAGTTGGAATCTATTGTTGGTGATCGTCGCATTAGATCTACACTTAAGGAGAATTTCGGGTAATTTGCGATCGCGGTTATCTAGGGTTATTAATCTCATGTTGAAAGAGTAAATAGTATGTTAACTTGATTAATTCATAATTGTGAAAAGGGGATACTAAACTGAAGAATTAATCTTTTTTACTCATTGATATTTCTTATTAATCCACTTTAGTTAATTAAACTATTTTCAAAACAAAACTCCCAATTCATTGGATTCATTGGATAATTAAAATACAATTCACTCTCTGTGGGATCGATCCTTCCTTATTGCTATTCTGATTCTTGAATTAGTAGAACCTGAGTAAGGTAAATTTTGTAGTGCTAGACGACAGCTACCAAATTTTGGCGCCGTTGCCGGGGAGTGTTATTATTTTTAGTTAATCGATTGTTTTCATTTTATTTTATTTTATTTTATGCCTCGATCCTCTCTCTTGATTTGAAATTTGATCCAGAAATAGAGAGAACCACACGAAGGCTTAGGATGGAAGCTCGGAAAAACCAAGGTTCACTTGCAGATTCCGACGAAGCTCCATCAACGGGCCTCAACATCGCACTCACACTACTTTCGGACCAATCTTCTTCTTGCAAATCAGAAGAGGAAATGGCGGTGCCAAATAATAGGACGTTGAAGGAGTTGTCAACTCCTAATCTTACTCAACAACCTCTTTATATAGAATATCCTGCTTTAAATGTGTCGTTTGAACTAAAATCTGGACTAATTCACCTTTCGCCTACTTTTCATGGTCTTACAGATGACGATCCGTACAAACATTTACAAGAATTCCATATTGTGTGCTCCACTATGAATCCACACAATGTCACAGAGGATCAGATAAAGTTGCGAGCTTTCCCATTCTCACTGGGAGAGTTAGCAAAAGATTGGTTGTTTTATCTCCCCGCGAAATCAATTCAATCTTGGAACGACATGAAAAGGCTGTTTCTGGAGAAGTATTTTCCTGCTTCAAGAGTAGCCAACATACGAAAGGAAATTTGTGGAGTCCGACATTTTAGTGGTGAAACACTGCATTAATACTTGGAGATATTCAAGAAGCTTTGCTCCAGCTGTCCACCCCACCAGATCGACGATCAACACCTCATCATCTACTTTTATAAAGAACTTATACCGATGTATAGGAATATGATCGACGCTGCTAGTGGAGGAGCATTAGTGGACAAAACACCAGAGGCTGCAAAGAATCTGATTGCAAACATGGCCGCTAATGCACAACAGTATGGAACACAGAATGATCATTCAGCACAAAGGGTAAGTGAGGTAAGCACAACGAGTGTAGAGAAACAAATTTCTGACTTAACTGCTTTGGTGAAACAATTAGCTACAGGTAACGCACCAGTTGCACAAGCTTGCCAAATCTGTTTAATGGCGGGGCACCATATTGATGCATGCCCGACATTACAAGAGGAGGATAGCACACAGCAAGCTAATGAAGTGGGAAACTACCAAGCTCAGCCGCAGAG
The DNA here is from genome assembly GCA_020205555.1 of Panax stipuleanatus. Taxonomy (NCBI): domain Eukaryota; kingdom Viridiplantae; phylum Streptophyta; class Magnoliopsida; order Apiales; family Araliaceae; genus Panax; species Panax stipuleanatus. Next base: position 20,772,358 of record CM035120.1, read on the forward strand.
GAAATATGATCCTTTCTGTAATATCCGAGATTATTATGTCTTTTAACAATTATCAATAAACGAATTTATGTGAAATTTTGGTGTGTTTTCTGTTATTTAGATGTATATGCATTATACATACATGTGTTATTTTATGATATGTGATGAGGAGTATTTAAATAGTTGGTTTAGTTTAATTCAACTATTTGAATAGGTTAAGTATGGAATTAATTCTATTAATTTCGTGAGATGGCTTTAAAGCATGATTTTGAGATCACAGTGGAATTTAGAGACGCGAACTGCGTATTTGAGTCCAGGACGTCGAATTTAGTCAGGTTAGACTGTAACCACGAAAATGTGTCACGGTTGACTTTTTGGTCAAAGTCAACCGGTTGACTTTTTCGGGTAAAAAGTCAACCACGAATTTCGGAGACGATTTTGACGAAACAAATAGTTCCATGACGTCCGGGACATCGACTTTAGTAGGAATCGATATAAGTATCGCAACGTTTTGCTACGAAGGGCAAAATGGTCAAAATGATTATTTAATTGATTATAATAATATTTTATGTGGTACAAGTCAGCAGCTGGTGGGACCCTTGTGACTCACGAATTGGGACAAGGGAAGGAGTATACGTATATTACATATAGCTAAGGAGGGAGTACTTCATTTTACTCCTTCAAACCAAAAATCCTTTCATTTTCTCTAACCCCCACATTCTTCTTATTTAATTTGCTAAACTAATGTTCTAACTTAATGTTGTAACTGCTGAATTGAGAATGGAAGAGGCAAGGGAAGCTTATACTAATGATTTCTATATATACTCTCCACCTAAAATTCTATTTCTTTCTTTTGTAAAATATCCTACCGTGAGTGAAGTTGAGAGTGAGAGAGGAAAGAGCTTGAGAGGGTGGCAAATTCTGGAGTTTGCAGAGACTAACCAAGCAAAGAGAGTCATTAGAGGAATTCGAACAAAAAGAATTCATCAAAGAGGTAGCCATGAACTCTCTTTTTCATGTTCTTAAGTAAAAATGAGAAAATATGCATATGAGACCTTGCAAATGATTTGTTTTGATTTTGTGAGGCTATGTTCATGTTGGTTACTGATATGTGGGTGTAGAGAACGAAAGTTCTGGTTTAATTCATGTCTCTTACACATTGAATCGTATGAATTTATGCCATGCATGCTAAGTGTTTGCTAAAATGCCTCTTAGATGTCAAATTATTCAAATCATGGTAATTTAGTGAAGTTAAAGGTTGGGTTACGTGTATATATGTTAGTATGTGTGGTCTGGACAGTAGGAATCAACCCCATGCATGCTAGAATCAAAATCATGATTTTTGTCAAAATTGGTTAAACATAAAATCTGTGACTTTTTGGGTTTTTCGGAGCCTTGGAATCATGGTTTCTATGACCCGATTAGTGTATTTAATAATTTTGTAAAATACTATGTAGTATGATGTATAACCTGACCAAATTTCATAAGAAACGGAGTTAAATTGAGCAAGTTATGATTTTCGAGAGCAAGCATGTTGGAAATAAAAATCTGCAGATTTCTGGGTTTTTCCAAAAATTTTCTAAGTGTTAGAACCTGTTCTGGCATCTTTTCAAGGTAGCCGGTTCGTGGTCTTAATTTGCTATTTTCTGGAATGTAATATTTTTGTAAAATAGTATGCTAGATGAAGTATGTTGTGTCCAAGTTTCATGGTCATATCATGTATGGTTTAATCGGAATTAATTCGCTAAGATGGCTGCTCAAAACTGCAAAAATTTTCTGGGCATGAAGAGCAGCGCAGCTGCGCCGTTCATACGGCTTAACGATGCGCAGCTGCGCCACTCAAAGATGGGTTCCTGGTTTTCCAGGCAGCGCAGCTGCGCCGGTAACACGGCTTGAGGCTGCGCAGCTGCGCCGGTCCGGGTCGGTCCGGGTCGGGTCTGGTCCGGGTCGGGTCTGATCCGGGTCGGGTCGGGTCGAACCGGGAAAAATTCCAGAAACTTATTTTTACTCAGATTCTCATATTGAACCACTTTATCTATATGACGCAACATGATATATGATTAAATTAGTTTGATGATAGCATACGTGGTAGTTGATTAATGAAATTATAATGAAAGGAAATCATTTTCTTTCGAATTAGAGTTCAAGAACCTAATGGCTTAATGTGACACATATGATTAGGTTACGTGAAGGTTAATTGCTAGCTTTAACGATAGCAGACGTATCAGGCAAGTTTCCTAACCCTAATTTCTATTGGGTATTTATTCAATCCTTACTCATTTTTATCGCAGTAAGGGTAAGTATTGGACTTGTGCTAGCTATTTATTCGTGCAAGTTCCTTTGTTGTGAAGTTATACAACTTCAATTATCTTGCAAGCTTATCGATGATTACTCAGTTATTATTCTAACAACCATGCTTATAAGTTTCATGTCATTATCGAACTGTTTCTAAGTATGTTTCCTGGCCTTTGTTTTCGGCTAGTTATTATTGATGAAAAATGATTTAATTCAAATCTTTCGAAGCTATTTAATGTTTACCAATCCAAATTGCTTTGGTGCGGTCTCGCATGAATACTAAGATGAACAACCCGAATAAATGGGCAAACAGATGTCGGGCATATAGTCCCATTTATGCTTATGCAGTTTAAACTTTATACTTGTGCACAATGTAGGGTACGATAGGCTGATCACCTGGAGTACTTGCAGAGACCGTTTACAATCTATTTGATTGTTAAACCGTCTGATGGTTTTCGATGAAACAAAGCAATGTTCAGGGTATTTAACACCCCTTAGTATGCTATGGAGAATTCTAAACTCTTATCTTTGATATTCTTGTTTAACACTTGATAATTCTTTCAACTGTTGAGATATTGTCATACAGATGTTTTTACTCCTGATGTATGTTTTCAAACTTCTTTATATACTTGCTGGGCAATTTGTGCTCATTCTTGCTTAAACCTTTCAGTTAAGGATGAGAAGGCTGAGGGCTCGGGCAAGGACAAGGGGAAGACTAAGATGAAATGATGCTAGTTACCTTATAAAATAAGTTATATTTCCGCATATGATGTAATGTAGCGATAAACGCTAAGTTTAAGTTTTGGTTTATTAAAGGTTGTAAAGACTTGGGATTTTATTTTGAGTAAGTACATAATAGTTATAATTTTACTATTATTATTGCTGGAGTTTACTTAGATAGATGAGGATGTATGTTGTATCGTGAGCACCATGTCCTGTAATCGATGTTACACGGATTTGGGGGCGTCACACTTTCTCCAACACATACAATCTAGGATGGAGGGATCATCCTAACCTCAGTTATGGGGGTGCTAGGCCGCAGGCGCAAGGGTTTTACCCAGTTAAATCGCAGTTTTAGCCAAATCAGTCGTAGTACCAACCCAGACCAGCAGCACCGGCCAATCCTGGAGCATCCTTTGAGGACATGTTCAAGGCGTTCATGTAACAAACACAACAGTTTTAGCAAGAGACGAAGTCTTCCATCCATAGTTTGGAGAGTCAATTGATCCAATTAGCCACTACTATAAGTCAGTTGGACTCTCAAGGTTCAAGGAAGCTTCTATCTCAAACCGTTGTGAACCCAAAAGAGAATGTCTGTGCTGTCACATTGCGGAGTGGAAAATAGATGGATACACCAACAGCAACAGTTGAGTATGAGAAAGAGCAAGAAAATGAGGAATCGGAGAAAACAAAGGTACATCCTAACCTTCCTTGTCAGCAAGATATTCCACTTCCCTTCCCTCATAGAAATTCAAAGAAAGATGAACAAGATAAAGAAATTCTAGAATCTTTTAGGAAGGTAGAAGTGAACATTTCACTACTAGATGCTATTAAACAAGTGCCACGGTATGCTAAATTTTTGAAAGAATTATGCACTAATAGACGTAAATTAAAAAATGGTGAGAAAGTCACAGTGAAACAAAATGTCTCAGCAGTACTTCAAAGGAAAATGCCACCAAAATGTAAAGATTCGGGCATGTTCACAATCCCATATATAATAGGAAACACTAGATTTGAAAAGGCCATGTTAGACTTAGGTGCTTCAATTAATGTTATGCCATTATTTGTTTATAAGTCTCTGAATCTTGGACCTTTGAAAAATACTGGTGTTATTATTCAATTGGCTGATCGTACTAACACCTACCTCCGTGGGGTAGTTGAAGATGTTTTGGTGCAGGTGAACGAACTAATCTTTCCTGCACATTTTTACATCATGGATATGGAAGATGATACATCTCCAAACCCATCACACATCTTGCTAGGAAGACCTTTCCTCAAGATAGTAAGGACTATGATTGATGTTCATAACGGAACCTTGACAATGGAGTTTGATGGCGAGAAAATACAATTCATCATCTATGACGCCATGAGATACCCTAGTGATATTTTTTATGTTTTTAAAATTGATGTGTGGGCCTCTTTAGTGAAGCAAATTCTTGAACAAGATCAAAGGGACAGCTGGGAGGTTGCAATTTCTAGTAATTTGGTAATTGAAAGGACATATGAACTAGATCACCGCAAGGGATTGAAGGACAATATGACGAAGAAGGGAAAAATGTTCAAGGAAAAAGGACATAGGCCAAAGCCGTTTCTGGAAAGCAGTGAAGTTGAGAAGATTGAAAAAGTGACAGTGAAAGATCTAGATTAGAAATAATTGAGTGGTCTACAGTCGAGCTAACGACGTTAAACAAGGGCAGCTATTGGGAGGCAACCCAAATTTTTAAATCTTTACTAGATTATTAGTTTAGTTTTTATTTTAATATAGTATAGGTAGTCCATTCTTAGAGTCCAAAATAGTCAATCCATGAGGTGCTAAAAGGTTAAATTTACTTGTGATAGGTGAGCAAAGGAAAAGAAGGAGAATAAATTTTAGCACGGCGCCGACCGCGCTAGGTATGCAACATGCTCAAGCTAAATAGCCACAGAAACGCGCCGACCGCGCTTCAATGGCGCTGACCTCGTGTACCATATAGCAAGTTGGCCAGTCTTTTTGAACCATAGAGCTGAGTGCGCCATGACGGGCGCTGACCGAGCCATACGGCTGAAGCAGATTTAAAAGTGGATTTGGAGCGAATTCGAGCACATCAAAAAAACCTTTTTCCCTTTTCGTTTTCTTCTCCACCTCCCAAAATACTTCTTTTATCCTAATTCTACCCAATATCTCCACTTTCTCTCCTATTTAAACATCCACAAACACACACCCAACACCCATTCTCTCTCATCCGTTCTACTCTCTCTCACAAATTCATGACTCCCTTACCAAAACCCTCTACAAACTCCAAATACACATTGAAATCTCCTCAAAACTCCTCTCTAGTTCATAATCACCACCCTCTTTCTATCCATCTCATCTCCACAAAGGGCAAGCAAAATCACCAAGGTCTCAAATTCTAAAAAGGTAACAAAATTGAATTGCTCTTACTTATTGAAATTACGATCTTATTTAATTCTTGTTAATTTTTGATATACCTTGGGTTACTGAAGACCCAAGGTTTTTGTTACTAATTTTTAGGTTAGATTGTGCTAGCAATAAGGTTAGGTTTGAGGAAATAGAAAGGGGCACGCCAAGTGTTCGTCAAATTGCTCCATTCAACTTTTATGTGCAAATTCTCCAACCATGACATCAAAACAACCACGGACTTCAACTTCTAGTTCTCGCCCATCTTTTGACACCTCAAGCTTCGTGAGCGAGACAGCGGTGGCCCGTTACCACGCCATCACCAAAAAGACTCTTGTTCCAGAACGGGGGTTGACACCCGATGTAAACATGGATGGCGACATATCGCTGATGATCGTCGAGCGCCAATGGTTTCAACTGGTAGAACAACAACGACCCTCCGTGCCCAACATCGTAAAGGAGTTCTATGCTAATGCTATAGAGCATGAAGGGCGGGTTGTGCAAGTTCGGGGCAAGTCAATTTCCTTCCACCACACGGCGATCAATGCACACTTTGGGTTAGAGACACCGATGGGGGGCCGCTATGAAGACAACCTACCAAGCTTGGACGACATAATTGTTTTCCTATGCAAACCTGGCACAAAGTCGGTCACCAAGTCTGGGACGGACATAAAAGTCTCATTTCCCCATTCAGAGTTGAGCAGATATGGAAAGGCTTGGTACACTTTTATATGTGCTAGGCTCATGCCTTCAACCCATCAGTCGGATGTCACAGTGGAAAGAGCACGCCTCCTCTACGGAATCGTACACTCTTGGTATGAAAGTACCAATGTCGTTGAACACTCCGAGGTGGACGTTGGCATGTGCATCCAGCAATCCATTGATAGGGCATTGCGTGGCAGCACCACAGACGGGATTTTACACGGATTTCTCATCACTGACTTGTGCCGAAAAGCAGGAATACAGTGGGATGCATCGGAGCTTGTTCAGCAGCCCACGTCGGCCATTGACCACAAAACTATCTGAACTTACTGAGAATGAAAGGGCGCACAGTCACATCCACGGGGTGAGGGTTACATAATGGTACCACCTTCTACACCACCCTCACCACCGCCAACCACAGACGCAGCCGGCCCATCTACAACAAGGAGTGGAAAGCAAATGCTCCGCCTTGCCCAACGCCAAGATCAAATGCATGCTTACAATATGGGAGCGTTCACGACATTGGCGGATGCATTCTCCTGAATCAATCCAAACGAGCAAGTCCATCTTCCAGATCCAACCACTCTACTTGCCTACCCTCCTTCAGACGATGAAGGATCTCAAGACGAGCATTGAATCATCTCGCAGGGAAGTTCTCGTATTTTAACTCTTTATTTACACGTAATGAGGACATTACCTGAATTAAGTTGGGGGGTATTATTATTTTTTGTTTTTTTGTTTTTTTCATGCTAGGTTGCATATAAATTAGGTTAATTCATATAGTTCATATTCATAAAATATATATATATATATATATATATATATTTGCATTCATATAAGAATTTGTTAGATTGCATAGAGATTGAACAAATAAATCTTATTAGTTATGCTGAAAGCCAATGAGAAAATTGGATTTATGACTTGCCTGCCTAAGTTGATCATCATGTATTGACTAAAATTGGATCATAGGAACTTCATAACATAAGTTTGGTGTTTTCTAATAATCAAGCACATCAACTAATTTTCAAGAATAATGAGGAAATAAATGCAAGATAGAACATTGGCATGTATTCATTTGAACACGGATTAAAAAGGATGCTTACACATAAGTTTGGGGGAAACAGTGGCTCAAAAGAAAAGAAAAGAAAAATCAAAAAAAGAAAAAAAAATAGTTCAGAAATAAAAATCTTAGATGGCTTAGTTCAATTTTGTGGCCTTTGTTACTTGGACAAGTAAACCCTAGGGGATGTCTTAACACCTAGCGCCCAAAAGCTTTCGGGTTTGGGAGTCGTTGGTCGAAAGTCTGCTACATGGGTAACATTGAAAAGCCTAAGGGAATTGAGCATTGCATGAATCAGACTTGAGAAGAAAAAAATAAAAGTGAGATGGAGAATTAAAATTCACTCACAAGGAATAAAGAGCTTGTTTCAAATTGTTGATTTCCCTTGTATCTATGTGTGTGCTATAATAAAGGTGATGAATGTTTTACATACGTATGATTTTTCAATGTTGATCATTGTTGTTGTTGGAATCATGTTGGACACACGCACAGAAATATGCAAATTTTATGTTTGTGCGGTGAGGATGTGAAAAGGAAAGTTTATGTGTGATGTAATATTGATGGCATTATAGTTGTTTATCTCTGAGGCATCTGATTCATCCAATTATCATGGTTATTGTTCGATCTCTGTAGTTGCATTCATTGTAGTTTAGTATTAGTAGTATTGTGTTTGCTTGAGGACAAGCACTAGTTCAAGTTTGGGGGAATTTGATGAGTAGGTTTTTAACCTATGAATTCATCGTATTTAGCATGTGTTATTATAAGTTTTTAGGTATTGTTCGTATTATTTTTGGTGTTTTATGTTTTTGATGCAGGAATGAGGGTTAGAGTGGAATTGAAGATAAAAAGAATGAATTGCTGATAAAATTGATAGACCGGCGCTGACTGCGCCATTGCCAGTATGAATCGGGCGCTGACCACGCCAGAGAAAGGATGAGATGCTATATAGGTAGCGTTGGCAGCGCTGTGGACTGAAGGAAGATGGCGTTGACCGCGCCAGGGCATTGCCAAGACTCAGCATAGCGGGCACTGACCGCGTCATAGTGTGAAGGGAGACGGCGCTGACCGCGCTAGACGGACGAGCTGTCATGTTTTTAGGGTTTTTAATTTACAAGTTGATTAGAATTAGGATTGGGACTTACTCTAATTATATTAGGGTTTGTCTAGGCTATAAATAGGAGTGTTTTCCTAGGTTTAGATATCTTTTAGCTGAGCTCTGATTTCTATCTTTTGTTCTATATTCTCTTGGAGGCTACAAACCTTGGTATTGAAGATCAAGCATATCAGGCAAAGTTTTCTATTTCAACTCTGAAGGGATGTTGAACCTCAATAGCAATTTATGGTTTGATTAAGTTATAATATTTATTCTTTCATATTGAGATTTATTTTGATTATCCATATAAACTTTCATGTATGTTATTCAATTGACTAATTTGGTTTCTGCAGGATTAAATTAGTAAATTGATTTTATCTGCTAGATTAAGACATATTTTAAGCAAACAAAGTGTGTCTAATCTAAGTAACAATTAATGATATTTTATTGTGGTCAAGCTTTGAAATATTGTTAAGATATTCAGAAGACAAGTTAAATAATTTCTGATGTGTAATTATTGCTTGGAATAATCTAATTCTCATGCTTAATGCTTCTATCATATTAAATCTAGGCTGATAGTTCTAGGTTGTATGTTAGTTGGAATCTATTGTTGGCGATCGTCGCATTAGATCTACACTTAAGGAGAATTTCGAGTAATTTGCGATCGCGGTTATCTAGGGTTATTAATCTCATGCTGAAAGAGTAAATAGTATGTTAACTTGATTAATTCATAATTGTGAAAAGGGGATACTGAACTGAAGAATTGATCTTTTTACTCATTGATATTTTCTTATTAATCCACTTTAGTTAATTAAAATATTTTCAAAACAAACCCCCCAATTCATTGGATAATTAAAATACAATTCACTCTCTGTGGGATCGATCCTTGCTTATTGCTATACTGATTCTTGAATTAGTAGAACCTAAGTAAGTTAAATTTTGTAGTGCTAGACGACAGCTACCAGGCCTTGTGACCCTTGTGATCCTAAATTATGGAGGCTTTTGATTTTTTAACTGACACGCAAAGTAAAAGCCACGTTAAAGATTTGTTTAGTTTGTTTTCTTACGCTCATTGTGCTAAGTCTGAGAAATAGAGAGAGAGCAAAGAAATGAGAGATTTTGAAAGAGGTTTATGAGGGACTATGAATTAAGAGCTAAAATCTGAGAATCAAAGGGAAGCAAGAATATTGTTCAAGTTGTCAAAGGTAATAATCTAATTTTCAATTTTTGGAGTTTATGTTTTCTCAAAGTTTTCTTTTCTGTAAAAGGTTGTGATGAATGACTTGTTAAGGAATTGTTTATATATATTTAGGGGTATATGTAATCTGTTAATCATCATCTAGAACTGATTTTAGTTAAACAAATTTGTTTTTATATGCTAAAAAATAAGAAATTGAGTTTACAGTGAAATATATATATATATATATATATATATATTATAGCCTGTTTTGGAGTCAAAATTGGTTGTTAATTCGTGTTGTAAACTCTAAATTGATAATAGATTGTGTTATTACTCTAAGATATGAAAATATGTGGATTAAACGGATGGAATTGGTTGATTAACAAATTTGTGATGAGGAATTTCTCTAAGTATGTTGAAATATGAAAAATTAGCATGAACTTGAAATTTGAGTTTATAAATTGGTTGTCAAAGTTATTTATACTGTTAGATTTATTTTATAAGTGTTTAGTTTTGAGTTTATTAAGTTTATAGCATTTGGCTTTGTCTAAATTGGAGTTTGGGTAATGAATTTTGGTTGTTTTGGATTGTAGGAGTGCTGTGTCGAGAACTGCAGAACCTGTTTCTGAGATCCAGTGCGGCAGCACTGGAATGTAGTGTATTTGGGGCACAGCCACGCTCTAGCGCGAGGTCGCGCAGTAAACAAAGGCAAAACAGGCGCGGCCGCACCTGTTGCAGACCAGACACAGTAATGAACTGTTAATTTTATAGACTTGTAAATGTAATCTTAACATATTCTAATGATTGTAGTAAAACTTAAAATATGTTGTAAGACTTACTAACATATTGTAATCTTAAAAGTGGTGATTCTAAGATATGAATTAGTAATTTATGAAAGACTTTAACTTGTTGTTCGTGAGAAATGGAATGCTAAGACTTATGTTATATGTTCGCAAGGATTTCATATTCATGTTATGTGATTAGAATAATCAGACCTTAAGTAAAGATGATAAACTTAACTAAGATGGTGATTAAGCCAATAAGGCTAATGTAACTAATTGATGTGATGATCCTAACGATATATATAGGATATTTCGAGAACGTGTGTGGTAATTGTGTAGCGAACGCACGAGGCAAGTTTCTTAACTCTACTTTTACAATGTACAAGTTCCTAACCTTCGCTTCTTTATTCAAGCAAGGTTTCCTAGTTGTTCAAAGTTTATAATTTCTAATTAATTTTTCTAATTCTTTCGAAAGCATTACTTCGACATATGATGTTTATACAATTGTGATTCATTATTACTTTATTCTTGATTGTGTATCATGGTACAAGTTGTTATCAAATTCTTAAATGGCTAGTGAACCCTTTTTTATTCGACTAGTCCATAGTTGATTAAAGATCCAAATTTCCCTTGGAACTAATCCAAACCAAACTTCCTTTGGTGCGGACTCTAATGTCAAAGATGAGATGAACAACCCTAGAATAGGGTATTACATAACGCAATAGCGTTAAAATATTTGTGCACAATATATTGTACGAAGGGTTGATCCCCCGGAGTACGAGATGGATGGTCCATATAGTCTATAAGACTATTAAAGGTTACAGTAGACATACTTGTTAACCTAGGACATAGTTCATGATCTTGTGACCCTCAGTTGTACTTTGATTCTAGTTTCTATTATTGATTTAAAAGTCGAATTCTTCCATTGAGCTTACTGTTCTTGAGTATCATTGACCATTTACAGAGTAAGCTATCTTATTCAGTTAAAGCTTATTATCCACTGATGTTTCATATATTGTAAATGTTTATTACTATCCTTGTGAGCAATTGTTTTGCTCACTCTTGCATAAACCATTGCAGCTAAGATCGAGAAGCTTGAAGAACGTACCCTCTACGAGCAGGACAAGGGCAAGGGCAAGATGAATAAATAGTGGTGTTTAGTTTAATTTCCTTTCATGAAGCTTATGTAATGAGACTTAATTATTATTATATTTTTATTCCGCAAATGATGTAATAAAGGTTCGATGACCTGGGATTTAATATTAATGATGTAACCCTTTAATGGGAGTATTGTTGATTAAGTTAGTTATTGTTATTATCCTTTATTGTGGGTAGTTAGGTATGAATGTGATTGGATCGTGAACACCAAATCTGTGGGATTGAAGTTCCCAGATTTGGGGGTGTCACAAGTTGGTATCAAAGTCTTAGGTTATAAATCTTAGGTGGGGAAACCTTAAGAAATAGCCTTATAAGAGATCGAAAACATAGTGGTGATAGACTCTTATCGAGTTCTAAGGAATGAATTAAGGAATTCATTGAAGACAAATAATAAAATGATTTACTGCTTACTTGTTAATAAACCTATGTGCTCGCGAGTAGTGTCGAATAGTGATTAAAACTTAAAAAAACTTTGTTGTCAGGATGACTGATATAGGAAGATCCATCCAGGCTAGGGAGGAGGAACTCCGTGTGGCTAGGGAGGAGGAACTCCGAGTGGATAGGGACGAGGAGCCCCGAGACATTCACATAGTTTGGGAGCAGTTAGTGCCGAGGGAGCCATCCCCATTGATTATGGTGGTAGGCCCTGGGTATAAAACTGAGTTTGATTCGGAGGAGGATTCAGAGGAGATAGAGGTATAGGATGAGGAAGAATAGGATCCGAAAGAGTTACTAGTTAACTCTATTGGAGCTGAGATGTTCGATGACTAGTGTATGACCGTAACATAGAGTTACAGCTTTAGGGTAGAGGAGATGGAAGGACAAGCTGGAGAGCACCATGCTGCGTTAGAGCAAAAAGATATAGCGATTGAGGAACTCACTGCACGTCTTGCAGAGGTAGAGCAGAAGTTAGCTCAGTCAGAATATCAAGTAGGACGATTAATAGCTGAGAAGGAGATTATACAGGATGATTTAAGAGATGACTCTGCTAAGCGGGTGAGAGCTGAAAATGCTTGGATGAAGGCTTCTCAGCATGCGAATCTTGTTGAAGGTGAGGTTCGGTCAAAGAAGGCCAAAATAGATTAAATGGATTATGCTTTCCACACAGCGATTGATAGAGCTCAGGAAAAAGTCTTTTACTATCCAGTTCAGTTTGAAGATTGCACGTGGTACATGATGGATCGTAGGACGATGATTTGCATCATGGAGCAGGAGCACGATGAAGCTGTACGGCGTGGAATGTCGTAGTAGGATACAAGAAAAGTAATAATATAATATGTTAACAACAAAGAGAGATAATAAAGATGTAAATCCCAAATTTTAAGATAAATAATGGGATAATATGATATAATCCTGGAGTTTTATTATTTCAGGATAAAGCATGTAAATAGCAATGATGTTATCTTGGTTATGTTTTGAAAAAAAGAAGTGAATTAATATACAAAAATTTATTGGTTTTGTTATGTTTTATCTAAAATGTTTAAGTTAAGTCTTAAATTTTAAATAAATGAGTAATGATCTAATAGCGCGAATTTTTAAACAGTAAGATGCCACAAAGAAGAAGACAGTCGCATCAGCAAACCTCCGAAGGATCTACGAACAATAACCTAGTATAACAGTTGGTGAATCTGCTGGTAGGAGCATTTCAAAACCAACCTCAAGCTCAGGCCACAACTTTCAAGAACTTCAAGAATGTTAGGTTCCTATTCCAGCTAGGATTCTCTCATAGTAGGGTGCCTCTTGGATGTTTATGAAAGTCATTACCATTTTAGTTTCTGTCATAAGCGGGCTGACTTGTGCTTCCAGACGTCTCCATCTTTGGGCATACTCACGAAAAGACTCAGTACTCTACTTTTTGACTTTGCTCAATTGATATCTATCTGGAGCCATCTGAGACTGGAAGTTGTATTAAGTTAGGAAGGCATGGGATAGCTTTTCTCAACTGTGGATTTTTGCATTATCCAGTCGAGTATACCATGTCCTAGCCTCTCCAGTGAGACTCTTTTGGAAAAGCTGCATTCTGAGGTTTTTATCTTCAGCATAAGACCTTAGCTCGCCAATGTATACTTTCAAGTGCGTATAGGGATCGCCTGCCCCATTGTACTTCTCAAACTCTAGGACTTGGAATTTTTTAGGATATCTAGCACCTGGGAATATGCATGGATCTGAATAGGTGACACTTCCAAGGTTTCCAGTCCCTTTGATTACCCGAATGGTTTCTTCCATTTGTTGGACTTTCCTTCGGATATCGCCAGTTTTTTTATCTTCCCTAAGATTTGTGATTTCAGGGGTTTTGTTGGTTCTTTCACTGTATCGCGGTTCAGGGATCTGCATTTCCCCCCTTTTGTAAGCACTTTGATTACCACCTTGTGAGGAGGTATCTATTTGATTGAGTGTTGGCTAGCCATGAGTGTTTTTGCTTTGTTCTCTTAGGAGGATAGCCAACTCTGCTATTTGATTCTTAAGTCCTTCGAACTCATTTCGAGATATGGAATCCGACTTGTATTGGCTACTTTAAGCCATGTCGGTTGGATAGGCTTTGTGCCTTTTCAGATTATGATCTAATAATGAGACCACTTTTTTGTACCTACAACAAAACGTAGGCGTGTCAATTTAATGATGTAGGTAAGGACAGGATGCATGATGTGTTCTTTAGATTTTATCCTAAAAAATCGAGGTTAGTTGTTTTGATGACAGGATGACATGGTATTTTGACAGGAAAAGTAAATCTTTCATTATGATATTTACATTGTGCTCCTCGGTAATGGGAGACTTAACATAGAATTGAAATAGGAAGGCATGAAGAAGCTTCCCTTCGAACTTGGTTAATCAGAGGCTGACCTATCCTAGGTTACTCTCGCGGCTTTATTTTCGGCATGAAGGTTCCCAGATCATCGCAATCTACTAGAAGGGAAATTAATCCGATCTTTCAACTGGAGCAAATCTGGGTGGTGCATTTTCATGAGCGCCAGAGATATTACTTATCACCGACCGGGTTTTCCTCCTTGTGAGAGGGACACACAACATACATTCACATACATCATGCCTCACCGTTGTGTATATGATGACATGGGTGCGAAGCACTAAATATAGGTGCAAAGCACTAAAAAGCAGGAAAGCATTCATTCACATTCATTCAATGTAAAGACGCAGCATTCATATATTCAATAAAGACGCAGCATTCACTCATTCATTGACTGTGGAGACGCAGAATTTCACGCATTTAATAGTTTTGAAAGGAAAATGTTTGAAAATATTTGAAAGTGGCCTAAGCCCTCTACTGTCCCTAGCAGAGTCTCCACCTGTCGACGTTGGTTTAAAAAATACGTGGGTCGGGTCACAACCCGGATCTTTTAATCTCTTTTCCTAAGTTCTCTCTACCCTCACTCTTTTTATTTAGGAAAAAGGTTTTGAAGGGTTTTTTAGGAAAAAGGCCAACATGTATCATGTCGACGATTTGAACGTTTTACAAAGTCGCCAGTTGGTAGATTTGAAAATGGTTGTACCAACTCAATCGATTTTTGTTTAAAAGAGACCCAATTGTTGGACACTGTCGAAACTTGATCTTTGAAAACAAAATTTTGAGCTCGGGGGCTTGGTTAAGTGTGGGGAAGGTGTTAGGCACCCCACGACTCCTGTGTAAACACGGTACCGCATCTTTTCAATATTTCACTTTAAAAATTGGAATGCGTGAGTGAATGCTTTTTAAAAATTGGGCCTAGTGATTTGATTGATTGAAAGCTTTGACAGGCTTCGTTGAACCTATATACGAAGGGTTTGATTTGATTTAAAAATCAGTCTTTGATTTAATTTGAAAAAGCATTTAATTTGATTTGCAAAAGCTTTTCTTTTGATTTGAATTGAAAATGATGTTTTGAAAGCTGGTTTATCAAACCCCTATGCTGACATAGGAATTGAAGCATATCGCTACTTTTAATTTTATCTTTATAGCCTTAAGGCTGCATGTGAATGGTGATTTGTCGGGCTGCGAAGCATCCTCGACCACAAAAATATACAAGTATCGGTCTTCTCATGGGTATGAACACCATCGGAGGGACGCTAACACGACAATCCATATTTTCACTATGTTGAGACCTTAAATCTGGATAATCGTTTTTAAGGTCTGTTTTATGTACATTTTACAGAAAAATTGGCAAGGTACATTCGTAAATCTGAGTTTGTCCATCATGGGAATCAAATTCTGATCAGTTTGATCATGAATCCCACGATTCCTAGGCTCGCATATGAGTAGCCAAAACCTGCACAGTTCAAATTTGTACAGAAACAGATAAATATCCCAATATTGCCAGAACCGAGGATTCATTCAATAAATCCCGGTCCGTACGGTCGAAGCGTCTCGTTCCCACTAGATAGCAATCTAAGGGACGCGAGGTTGCTTTTGAAACTAAAACTAGAAAGAAAGCTAGATTTAAGGAAATCTCAGCCATTCTAGCTTCCTAGTTCAGTCTAGAGATTTTGAACCGTTTGAAAACTAGAATTGGCGAGATTTTAATAAATCTAGTCCGCCCGTAGATATGTCAGTGCCAATTCATATAAAATGAATATTTATAGCTGCAATTGAATAGAAAGCGAGTAAAGCAATATATATATATATAGTTATATAAAAAAGTTGTAAAGGGCAATGGGTTTTCACGCACAAGCCCGAACTTGAATTGAAATATATATATATTTATAAAAAAACTATATAAAAGACACGAAATTATCCAGGCTTGACAGAAATAAAATATATATATATATATATATATATATATATATATATTTATATAGAAAAATAGTAAAAAGGGCGATGGGTTTTCACGCCTGTGCCCGGACTAGAATAGAAATAGATATATATATATATATATATATATATATATATATATATATATTGACAGAAACGTAGTCAACCAAGACTGAGAAGAGGACCAGTGATGGTGAAGGCTGCTTATATATGCATAAATATATATAAAAGCAGTAAAAAGGCCACAGAATGATCCAGGCCGAACTAGAATGTAAATGTACAAAAAAGTAGTCAACCAGGGACTGGGAAGATAACCCAGTAATGGTGAAGTGTGCAAAAATAGTATAAAGGCCATGAAATAGTCCAGGCCAGACTGGAATGTAAATTGCAAAAAAATAGTCAGCCAGTGACTAGGGAGAGCACCCAGTATGGCGAAGAGTGCAAAAGCAGTATAAAGGGTAATGGATTTTCACGCCGGTGCCCGGACTTGAATTTAAATATATATATATATATATATATATTGATAGAAATGTAGTCAACCAATACTGGGAAGAGAACCCAGTTATTGTGAAACTTGTTTATATATGCGTAAATATATATACAAGCGGTAAACTACCTCGGATTTGACATCCGGGCTTGAAAGAATTAAAATATTAGTATATATACAATTAAATATGTACAAAAAAGGGCCAAACCCGGACTAGGAAGATAACCCAGTCCGGCGAAGTTGCCAAAATGAAGAGTTTAGTGCATTAAAGCTACTGGAGCTGACGGATCGTCAATCCGAGTTGTAAAAATGCCAGAAAATCAGTTTATGTACAAAAATATACCAAATTTTGATAAAAACGGCCACGGAACTAAGTTCCGGGCATTTTTAGAAAATGAAACTTAACGTGCAAGTGTATAAAAGTACGAAGAAGTAATATTCACTTTCTGATCATGAAAATACTTACAATGGACTGGTACACGGGCTTTTTGCCAAATTGTACGCTCTATACATCCAAATCTACTGGTTATTTTCTGATATGTGATAGTATATGGGTATATCTACGTGTTAGAGTGAAAATATTTGCGTTTGGAAGAGGTGTAAAAGTTAGAAAATTGAACTGGCAGAGCTTCGCTGTGTTTCAAAATTCTTAAAAATAAAGGGGGCACGTTTATTTATAGGCCAGGGAGCCTCCACTCTACCTGCGATTGCAGCAGGTAGAGGTGCAGCTCCCTTGGTGGGGCCCGCGATGCCGGGTTCTGTAGTCTCAAAGTACGTGCACTCCGAACAATGCGTAGTCGAAGTCAAAACTTTCTAACTTTTAATCGGAGCATCCGTTTGAGGCGTGCTATATCTTTATAGAAAGCCCTCGCCGAGAGTGTTACAATGACATAGGATTTAACCCTTTTTAAGTCCCAAAAGATGGGTTCATGGCCAGGTCTTTGTTTTCCTGCAGTTTATTTGTCGAGCCATCTTGCGTTGTTTACACTCGGGATCATCGTTATGGTTATTTCTGACCTTGGTGGCATCAATTAGGCTTAATTTTAACTGAATCGGATGAGAGTTGGTAAAATGACTATTTTGCCCCTCCCGGGGTTTCCCTTGGTCTCAGCATGGCCTCTGGTTGACTTTCGGGAGCTATTTCCAAGACTTGGATCTCATTCGAGTCTGTTTGGTTCTCAAGTGTTGTCTTTGAGGCTGACGTGGTCATTCCCAATTTTCTTCTGGAGTTGTTGTGATGCTTCAGGTTTATGCCTGAGGTTGTCCTGACTTCCCGGGTTGCTGCCGGGGCTAATTTGTACCTCCCGATTTGCTATCGGGGCTGAGTTGACATCCCGATATGGTTGATCGGTGCTGTGGTTATTCTGATATTGGTGATCGGGTTTGAGCTGATGTCCCAATATTAAGATCGGGGATGATCTGACGGTCTGATTAACGATCAGAGTTGGATAGACGATCCGATTGACGATCGGAGCTAGATAGACGGTCTGATTGAAGATCGGAGCTGGATAGACTGTCTGATTGATGATCGAAGTTGGTTGGAGTACCGACATTGGGGATCGGATTTAGGTTTACCGACATTAGGGATCGGATTTGGGTTGGTTGACCAATATTTGGGGATTGGATTTGAGTTGGTTGCCAGATATTGGGGATCAAATTTAAGCTGGATGACCGGTATTGGGGGCCGGATTTGAATTGAAGGCCCGGTATCAGGACCGGGGTTGAGTTGAAAAGACGGCTTTGCCCTCCTACAGTGTTAGTAACAGGAAAACGAAATTTCAAGTGTTTACAATAATAATAGTAATAATAATAATAATAACTCCTCTTATTAATTTATATTTAACATTTCCAAAATATTAAATAATAAATATTAAGCTATTTAATTTATTCTATCACCATAGATTAAATTAAATACACTTAATTTATTATTACGATTATGTCATTTACTTCTTAAATAAATATTTTTCTTTTATGGTGTGACCCTTTAGGTTCTCCATATTAAATTAATTATGAATAAATCAATTAGAATAATTATAATCTTATTTAAATAAATAAATTAAACTATTTAATTTATTTAAATAAATAATATTTATTCTACAATAAGGGTAAGCCCCCTTAGCGATCAACGACTTTTCAGATAATATAGATTTCAACATTAATCATAAAAGAACATTTGAGTAAATAGTTACCGTATAATTCAATCATTCCACCATACAATGTCCCAATTAAATATAAGGCATGGAATTACTATCAAGTCTTATTTTATTTAATTATATGTATTTCGATCCTTAAATGCCTAACTCCAAATAATGCAAATTATAAACTCCTTTCTAATTTCATTCTACCTTGGCCAAAGATTCCTGGGTTGTCATTTATTGAATTACATAGGACATTCTCTCCTTTTTACTAGAAATGGTGGATTCTTAATTGATCAATCATTATCTCCATATATAACTTATTACACCCAAGCATACCCTTTGATATACCCTTAGGGTCTTAAGGGACATGTCAAAGTGTAACTCATCATACACAAGATACTATGATGATCTCAAGTCTAAGGATCACTTGTACTACTATCACTAAAGGAATTCCTATTGATAGGCAAGTAAAACTTTATTAGGTATTCCTCAGGGAGCCACGTTCAGTGTACTTATTTCCCAATAAGCACCTACATACTTGCTTTAGTGTCTCCACACAAATGATCATGAGATCAATCATCTTCATCCAATGAGCAAGCAACGAATGTACCAATCTATCCGGATTCATTAATCCTCTTTTTAGTAATCCGACGATTGGAAACTTTTTAG
Source organism: Panax stipuleanatus (assembly GCA_020205555.1). NCBI lineage: Eukaryota > Viridiplantae > Streptophyta > Magnoliopsida > Apiales > Araliaceae > Panax > Panax stipuleanatus. The sequence goes on from CM035120.1 coordinate 20,791,760, forward strand.
TTTGAGAGCTGTCATAGAGTTTAGATCTCATTCGCATGATCATCATCATGATTCTAAAAGCATTGCTCAAAACTATGGGTTTATCACATATTATATAACAGCACCATGTAGATAAATTAAAGCCTTTAATAAATAAATACTTTTATTAATAAACGAATAAGATTGTTACAAAGTATATGATTTATCATATCAAATATGATTGGCTTTTTAGCATAATTTTTTCACAGAATTCCAAGGGTATATGAATCCAGTTGAAGCTCAAACATGGATCATGTAAATGGAGAAAGTGTTTGATGTTGCTAGGGTCAGCAAGGACCAGAAGACTGCTTTTGCAACATTTATGCTGAAAGCAGAAGCTAGCTACTGCTGGCAAGCGAATAAGTGCCGAGGTGGTTAGGAAATAGTTCCTTGGGATAGATTTAAGGAAATGTTCTTTAAGACGTATTTCCCGCCGAGTTCAAAAAACCAGATGGAGGTTCAATTTCTGGAGTTAAAGTAAGGAACGATGACTGTACCTTAATATGCTGCCAAATTTAATGAGTTGGCGAGGTTTGCGCCATATCAAGTCAACACTAATGAGAGTAAAGCGATGAGGATCGAGAAAGGACTGAAGCCCTGGATGTATAGTTGAGTCTCTATGTTTCAACTTAATTCATTCGCAGCTATCTTGGAAAAGACAATTATCACAGAAGGAGGAAGTGATGCTCTAACTAAATACAACTAGGAGGAGAAGAAGAAGAAGAAGAAGAAGAAGAAAAAAGAAGAAGAATCACAATGAGAATAAAGCAAGTGGTAGTTATGGTGGCAATGGCCAGAAAAAGAAAGTGGAGTGATAATACAAGTGTGGGAAGTCAACAAAGAAATCAGAAGAGGAAGGTGGAGGCATGCAGTAATTGCGTGAAAAATCACGTGGGTGTATGCATGAAAGGGAAAAGAGTTTGGTACAATTGTGTTTAAAAGGGCCATATAGCAACAAATTTCCCAAGTCCGAAGAAGGGTGCGTGGTTTACTTGTGTATCAAAGGATCACCTGGCTCGTGATTGTTCTAAGAAAGTAGCAGGAGGAGCGAGCGGAGGTAAGGGAATTAGCAGTGGTGACAATCTGACTATCACAAGACCAGCGCAAACAAATCGACCAACTGCTCATACATTCAACATGACGGTGCAGGATGCTGTTCAATCAAAGGATGTGGTGTCAGGTATCATTCCGATCAATGATAGTAATGCTTATGTATTATTTGATTCAGGTGCTACTTATTCGTTTATATCCGATGATTTTTCTAATAAGTTAGATTTGCCTCAAAAAGAATTAGATTACCCTCTGAACATAGAAATTGCGAATAGGGAAGTGATTCCTGTTAGGTTTATTCACCAGAATTGTCAGGTAGATACTAAAGGTCATTTGATGACAGTAAACTTAATTCCGATAAAACTTGGAGAGTTTGACGTTATTTTGGCCATAGATTGATTGTTTAATCATGGGTCGGTAATTAATTTCCAGAAGAAGTGTGTAAACCTTACGACCCTGAAAAAGTCAAAGGTAGTATTCTTTGGTAGCAGATCACCTAGACAAGCGAGTTGTCTGACGATGATGCAGGCCAAGAAGTTGTTAAGATAAGGTTGTGTAGGATACTTAGCCTACATAGTCGATACTCGAAAGGTAGGTGCGAATCTGGAGGAGATACTAGTTGTTAGAGACTTTGAGGATGTTTTTTCGGATGATTTGTCAGGACTTCCGCCAGATAAGGAGATTGAGTTTGTGATCGATTTAGTACCAGGGACTGTCCCTATATCGAAGGCCCCGTACCGAATGGATTTTATGGAGATGAAGGAGTTAATGGTGCAGTTGCAAGAACTATTGGATAAGAAATATATTCAGCCGAGCGTATCACCGTGGGGAGCATAAGTGCTATTTTTCAAGAAGAAAGATGAATCAATGCAGCTCTGTATTGATTATAGGGAGCTGAATAAGGTCACTATTAAGAATAGGTACCTGTTGTCAAGGATTAACGATTTGTTCGATCAGTTGAAAGGAGCAAAGTATTTCTCGAAAATAAATTTGAGAAGTGGATATCATCAGCTGAAGGTGAGGAAGGAAGATGTACCGAAAACGGCATTCAGAACTCGATATGGTCATTATGAGTTTCTGGTAATGTCATTTGGTTTAACCAATGCACCTGCAGCGTTTATGGACTTAATGGATAGAGTATTCAAGCCATTTTTGGATAAGTTCGTGGTGGTGTTTATCGACGATATTTTGGTGTATTCTAAAACCCAAGAAGAGCATACGAAGCATTTGAAAGTAACATTGGAGTCGTTAAGGAGAGAGAAGTTATACGCAAAGTTCTCAAAATGTGAATTCTGGTAGGAGAGTGTGCAATTTCTTGGGCATGTGATTGGCAAGGAAAAAATTTCGGTAGGTCCATCAAAGGTGGAAGCTGTGATAAATTGGGACTAGCCGAAGACACCATCAGAAGTGAGAAGTTTCTTAGGGTTGACAGGATATTGTCGTCGTTTTATTTAGGATTTTTCCAAAATTGCCACTCCGACGAATTTGATGAGAAAAGTAGTGAAGTTCGTTTGGATGGACAATGCGAAGAAAGTTTTCAAGCATTGAAGAAGAGGTTAAGTATGGCACATGTGCTGTCTCTGCCCGATAATATAGGGAATTTTTTGGTGTATAGCGACGCTTCGCATAAGGGACTAGGTTGTGTGCTTATGAAAAATGACAAGGTCATTGCGTATGGCATATGCATCGCGTCAATTGAACGACTTTGAGAAAGGGTATCCGACCCACAATCTGGAGTTAGCTGCAGTAGTGTTTGCTCTAAAAATTTAGAGGCAATATCTCTATGGGGAGAAGTGGGAGATATATACGAACCAGAAGAGTCTAAAATATATTTTCACATAGAAGGATCTTAAAATGCGTCAGAGGCGATGGTTGGAGCTGATTAAGGATTATGATTGTGAAATCCTTTACCATCCGGGTAAAGCGAATGTGGTTGCCGACGCATTAAGCAGGAAAGGTCGGCAGAAGTTATCATTGTTAACCGCTCAGGAGGAGATGATCTCAAAAATGGCAAAGTTGGAGCTGGAGGTAAAATATTTGAAGGAGTCGGACGACAAATTGTTTAAAATAGAGACCCGTCCAACTTTAGTGGATAGAGTAAAAGAGGCTCAACTTCAAGATGAAGAGTGTGAAAAAAATAGAAAAAGGGTGTCTAAAGGTGAAGAGGTAAAATTTAAAATCGATACCGACGGGTTATTGAGGTTTGAAGGCAGAATTTGGGTTCCACCAGTGCCAGAAGTTAGAGATGAAATTTTGAACGAGGCTCATAACTCAAGATATTCGATTCACCCGGGGAGTAAAAAATGTACCAAGACCTTCGACAAAATTTCGGGTGGCTGAATATGAAAAGGGAAGTTACTGAGTGTGTTGCTAAATGCTTAACGTGTCAGAAAGTCAAAGCGGAGCATCAAAGGCCAAGTGGTTTGTTGGAACCATTGGAAATACTAGAGTGGAAGTGGGAGCATATGACGATGAATTTTGTGTTAGGTCTTCCAACTACTCAGAAAAGTTATAACGCAATATGGTTTATCGTGGATCGACTGACGAAATCAGCACATTTCTTGCCGATCAAGATTAGGTTTAATTTATATCAGTTGGCAAAGTTGTATGCTAAGGAAATTGTTTCAAGGCACGGTGTTCCAGTATCAATTGTGTCGGACAAAGATCTGTGCTTCACATCAAATTTCTGGAAGAGTTTGCAAGAACGAATAGGAACACAATTGAGAATGAGCACGTCATACCATTCTCAAACCGATGGTCAAAGAGAAAGGACGATCTAGACATTAGAAGATATGTTGAGAGCTTGTGTCATGGATTTTAAAGGCAATTTGGATGGTCATTTACCTTTAATTGAGTTCATGTAAGTATTGGCATGCCGCCTTACGAAGCATTGTACGGAAGAAAATGTAGAACTCCACTATGCTAGGATGAAGTTGGTGAATATCGACTGCTAGGACCTGAACTGATACAACAAACTGCAAAGATTGTCAAAGTGATATGAGCTAGACTGTTAGCTGCTCAAGATCGACAAAAGAAGTATACGGATCAACATCTTCAGAACCGAGAATTTGAAGTGGGTAGCTTCGTTTTTCTGAAAGTATCTCCCTGTAAGGGGAAGATCATATTTGGCAAGAAGGGAAAATTAAGCTCGAGGTTTATTGGACCCTTTGAGGTACTGAGAAGAGTGGGTGAAGTAGCTTATGAGGTAGATCTACCTCCATAGTTAGAACATATTCACAATATTTTTCATATTTCTGTACTGCGACCGTACAAACCTGATTATAAGCATGTCATAGAGTATGAACCCCTGCAAGTTGAGAAGGATCTGTCCTATGAAGAGGTTCCTGTTCAGATAGTTGACAGGAAAGAACAAGTTGTCAAGAATAAAGTTATACATTTTGTTAAGGTAATATGGAGGAACCACAATGCTGAATAAGTTACGTGGGAACTCGAAGACAAGATGATGAAAAATTACCCTGAGTTATTTGTTTAATCCGTGTATTTCGATTCTGGGGACAGAACCCTTGTAAGGGGGGAGAATGTAATAGATGTGTTTATTGTGTTGTGATTTTGGGGACAGAATCCTTTTAAGGAGGGAAGGATGTAACGAATGTGCTTTTTGTAATAATTTAAAATATTTATTGAATTAAATAAATATTTTAGTTGAGATATTTATTAAATAAAATAAATATTTACTAAAAATTATTGTGGAATAAATTAATTAAGTGTGATAATACTAGTTAATTTGATGTTAAATAATTTTATAATTAGTGCGTATTTTTATTACACAAAGGTAATGGTGATATGCTAATTTAATTAAATAATTAAATTAGAAGGTTAGTGATTTATTTAATAAAAATTATAATTATGATTAGTTAAATAGAAATTATAATTATGATAGTAGAAATTATAATTATAATAATAAGGTTTAATTTTATTCCTTAAGGAATTAAGTTTAATTTAATTTAATTTAAAATATTAGAATATTGGTTAATAGGTGTGACAAATGGATCACATATTAAGGAAGTTATTAAAATAAATTAAAAAGAGGCCAGGTTGTGTTAGCCAAACAGGGCCTTGTGACCTTTATGATCCTAAACTGTCGAGGCTTTTGAATTTTTAAATGATGCGCTAAGTAAAAGCCACTTTTAAGATTTCTTCAGTTTGTTTTCTTACGCTCATTGTGCTAAGTCTGAGAAATAGAGTGAGAGCAGAGAAAGGAGAGCTTTGGAGAGAGAGTTGTGAGGGACTCTGTGAATTGAGAGCTAAAATCTGAGAATCAAAGGGAAGCAAGAAAATTGTTCAAGTTGTCAAATGAAATAATCTAATTTTCAATTTTCTAGTTTATGTTTTCTCAAATTTTTCTTCTCTGTAAAAGGTTGTGATGAATGATTTGTTAAGGAATTGTTTATATATGTTTAGGGGTATATGTAATCTGTTAATCATCATCTAGAACTGATTTTAGTAAAGCAAATTCGTTTATATATGTTGAAAAAGAAGAAATTGAGTTTATAGTGAAATTTATATATTATGGACTATTTTGGAGTCAAAATTGGTTGTTAATTCGTGTTCTAAACTCTAAATTGATAATAGATTGTGTTAGTACTCTAAGATACGAAAACAATTGATTTAAACGGATGGAATTGGTTGATTAAGGAATTTATGGTGAAGAATTTCGCTAAGTATGTTGAAATATGAAAAATTAGCATGAAATTGAAATTTCAGTTTCTAAATTGGTTGTCAAAGTTGTTTATGCTGTAAGAATTATTTTATAAGTGTTTAGTTTCGAGTTTATTAAGTTTATAACATTTAGCTTTGTCTAAATTGGAGTTTGGGTAAAGAATTTTGATTGTTTTTGGGTTGTAGCAGTACTGTGTCGAGAACTGCAAAACCTATTTCTTAGTTCCAGCCCGGTCGCGCTGGAATGTAGTGTATTTGGGGGCGCCACCGCGCTCTAGCGCGAGGGCACGCAGTAAACAAAGGCAAAATAGGAGCGGCCATGCTTGTGGCAGAGCAGACACAATATTGAACTGTTATTTGTATATTCTTGTAAATGTAATATTAACTCTAATGATTGTAGTAAAGCTTAAAACATGTTGTAAGACTTAATAACAGATTGTAATCTTAAAAGTGGTGATTCTAAGATATGAATTAGTAAGTTATGAAAGACTTTAACTCGTTGTTCGTGAAAAATAGAATGATAAGACTTATGTTATATGTTAGCAAGGATTTCAGATTCATGTTATGTGATTAGAATAATCAGACCTTAGCAAAGATGATAAACTTAACTAAGATGGTGATTAAGCCAATAAGGTTAATGTAACTAATTGATGTGATGATCCTAACGATATATGTAGGATATTTAGAGAATGTGTATAGTAATTTTGTAGCGAACGCACGAGGCAAGTTTCTTAACTCTACTTTTACAATGTACAAGTTCCTAACCTTCGCTTCTTTATTCAAGCAAGGTTTCCTAGTTGTTCAAAGTTTATAATTTCTAATTAATTTTTCTAATTCTTTCGAAAGCATTACTTCGACATATGATGTTTATACATTTGTGATTCATTATTACTTTATTCTTGATTGTGTATCATGGTACAAGTTGTTATCAAACTCTTAAATGGATAGTGAACCCTTTCTAATTCGACTAGTACATAGTTGATTAAAGATCCAAATTTCCCTTAGAACTAATCCAAATCAAACTTCCTTTGGTGTGGACTCTAATGTCAAAGCTGAGATGAACAACCCTAGAATAGGGGATTACATTACACAATAGCTTTAAAATATTTGTGCACAATACATTATACGAAGGGCTGATCCCCTGGAGTACAAGATGGATGGTCCATATAGTCTATAAGACTATTAAAGGTTACAGTAGAGATACTTGTTAACCTAGGACATAGTTCGTGGTCTTATGACCCTCAGTTGTACTTTGATTCTAGTTTCTATTATTGATTTAAAAGTCGAATTCTTCCATTGAGCTTACATGTTCTTGAGTATCATTGACCATTTACAGAGTAAGCTATCTTATTCAGTTAAAGCTTATTATCCACTGATGTTTCATATATTGTAAATGTTTATTACTATCCTTGTGAGTAATTGTTTTTCTCACTCTTGCGTAAACCATTGCAGCTAAGATCGAGAAGCCTGAAGAACCCTCTACGAGCAAGGGCAAGATGAATAAATAGTGATGTTTAGTTTAATTTCCTTTCATGAAGCTTATGTAATGAGACTTAATTATTATTATGTTTTTATTCCTCAAATGATATAATAAAGGTTAGAAGACCTGGGATTTCGTATTAATGATGTAACCCTTTAATTGGAGTATTGTTGATTAAGTTCATTATTGTTATTATCCTTTATTGTGGGTAGTTAGGTATGAATGTGATTAGATCGTGAACACCAAATCTATGGGATTGAAGTACCCGGATTTTTTTAGTGTCGCACATTCTATGTGCATAAGATCTTCTTGGAAGACGATGTGAAATCGAAAATAGAACAACAGCGGAGGCTTAACCCAATTATCAAAGAAATGGTGAAAAAGGAAATACTAAAATGGCTCGATGATCGAATCATTTATCCCATATCTGATAGCACATGGGTGAGCCCAGTACAGTGTGTCCCTAAGAAAGGTGGTATGACGGTAATAGCAAATGAGAACAATGAACTGATACCGACGAGGATAGTGAACGGCTGGAGGGTTTGTATGGATTACCTAAAACTCAACAAAGCAACCCATAATGATCACTTCCCTTTACCCTCCATTGATCAAATGTTAGATAGATCAGAAGAGCATGAGTACTACTGTCTGTTTGACGAATATTCGGGGTATAATCATATTGCTATTGCTCCAGAGAATCAAGAAAATACAACGTTCACTTGTCCGTATGGCACATTTGCATTTAGGAGAATATCTTTTTGGACTGTGTAACGCACTGACGACTTTTCAAAGGTGTATGATAGCCATTTTCTCAGATATGGTGGAACATAATGTTGAGGTGTTCATGGATGACTTTTTAGTGTTCGGTGATTCTTTCGACAGTTGTTTGGAGAATCTGATTTTGGTGCTGAAAAGGTGTGTGGATACCAACTTAGTGTTTAACTGGGGAAAATGCCATTTTATGGTTCAAGAAGGGGTCATCCTCGGGCATAAAGTGTCAGCTAAGAGGTTTGAGGTAAACAAATCCAAGATAGAGACAATTGAAAACTTGCCGCCATAGACTTCAGTTAAGGGAATCCGTAGTTTCCTCGGTCATGCTGGATTTTATCTCAGATTTATAAAGGACTTCTCCAAGATCACTAAGCCATTATGTAACTTATTGGAGAAGGACGTGTCTTTTAAGTTCGACGAGGATTGTTTGACAGCTTTTGAATAGTTAAAGAAGAAACTGACGACAGCACCGGTGGTTGTGGCACCGGATTGGTCTATGTCCTTCGAATTGATGTGTGATGCTAGAGCCTATACGATTGGTGCAGTAGTTTTAGGCCAATGCAAGGACAAAGTTTTTCATGAAATTTATTACGCTAGCAAAACAGTGTCTGATGCGCAACTTAATTACACGACTACTGAGAAGGAACTAATTGCAGTTGTGTATGTATTTGACAAGTTTTGTTCATACCTTATTGGAACTAAAGTTGTGGTTTTCACGAATCATACAGCTATACGGTATCTGATTTCAAAGAAAAGTTCAAAACTGAGATTAATTAGATGGATACTTCTTCTTTAGGAGTTCGACTTGGAAATCCGGGATAGAAGGGATACTGAAAACTAGGTGGCTGACCATCTGTCGAGATTAGAGAATCTGGAGCAGGACAAGGGAGACAAGTTGGTGATAAATGAGTTTTTCTCGGATGAGTAGTTTTTCGTGGTTAACACAGAAGTTCTGTGGTATGCAGATTACGTCAACTAATTAGTGAGCAATGTGTTCCCTTCAGACTTAACAAGCCAGCAGAAGAAAATTTTTCTACATGATGTAAGAAGGTACATGTGGGATGAGCCATTTATTTTCAAATAATGCGCAGATCAAATGATACGACGGTGTGTTCCGCAGAGCGAAACTGAGAGCATCTTAAATCATTATCATTATTTAATGTATGGAGGACATTATGGAAGTGATAAGACAACTGCAAAAGTATTACAAGAAGGATTTTATTGGCCCACGTTGTTTAAGGGTGCCCATCAGTTTGTGCAAAGGTGTGATGAAAGTAAAAGGGTAGGTAATATCTCAAAGCATCATGAAATGCCTCTAAACACGATCATAGAAGTAGAAATCTTCGATGTTTAGGGTATCGATTTTATGGGGCCATTTTCGACATCTTTCAGCAACAAATACATTATCTTAACAGTAGACTACATTTCAAAATGGGTCGAAGCAGTTGCTTTACCGACAAATGATGCAAAGGTGGTTTTGAAATTTCTTCAGAAAAATATCTTCACAAGGTTTGGCACACCAAGAGCAATCATTAGTGATGAGGAGAGCCATTTCTATAGAAAATGCTTTATAGCGCTACTAGCTAAGTATGGGGTAACCCATAGAGTTGTCACAGCATATCACCCCCATACTAGTGGTCAAGCCGAGGTATCTAATAGGGAGGTGAAGACAATTCTAGAGAAGATCATGAACCCAAATTAAAAATATCAGTCCGTAAAGTTGGATGATGCGTTGTGGGTGTATCGAACTACTTATAAGACACCCATTGGGATGTCACCATACCAGCTAGTTTATGGCAAAGCATGTCACCTACCGATTGAACTCGAGCATAAAGCTTACTGGGCTATTCGGAAGATGAATTTTGATCTCAAAGCTACAAGGGAGAAGAGGCTTCTACAACTTGATGAGTTAGATGAATTTTGACTGTAGGCATATGAGAATGCAAAGCTGTATTAAGAGAAAATCAAAAGACTGCATAATCAAAAGATCATCATCAAAAAGTTAGAGTCAAGTGAAGTAGTACTCTTATACAATTCAAGACTGAGACTTTTTCCTGGGAACCTCAAGTCCAGGTAGTTAAGACCTTTCATAGTCGAGAATGCATTCCCACATGGCGCCGTTGAAATAGTTGCAGAAACCCAGATGAACTATTCAAAGTTAACGGACAACGCTTAAAGCATTATTAGGGTGGTGATTTCTATCGCCAAAAGACCTTAATCATTCTCAATGATCAAGTTTAAAACAGGGAGTATTTAGACTGAAAGACTCTAAATCAAGCACTTGATGGGAGGCAACTTTTAAATTCAAATCGTAGTAATTTTTAGAAGTCAGTAGCCGTTTTAGTGATTTTAGTAGTCCTAATATGTTATTTTGTGTTTCTATAGGTACAACTCTGTTGCTGCAATGATGAAGGGTCAGATAGGAGTAAAAACTAAAGTTTTGTTAGGGTACAAGGTAGCGCGGTCGCACCCAATTTAAAAGGAGTAGCAGTGCGGCCGCGCCTATCTCCAGAACCAGAAAAATGCCTCTGCCAGTTAAGCGCGGCCGCGCCCAACTAGGGTCAAATTTTAACGCAGTCGCGCCACGATCGAAACTCAATTTTTAAATTTAAGCCAAGTCAGCAGGTAGACCCAGCCTTATATCCTTTTCGCAAATAGTTTTAAACTCCCTTCTCATACCTCTAATTCTCATATTTCAAATCAACTCCCACTTAAACCTTTCCTTACCACATCAACAACTGATATTCAACCTACTACACCCACTACTAAACTCCTCACCATCAACCCTCTCCTTCCTCTACCCACGATCATAAACACATAAGCCTTAATATCTTTCCCTGCCTATACCCATCCTACTCTAAACCCCCAATCAGCTCTATTTACTCAATCACCCCACTACTACAGTCTTCATTCCACACAGTTATTACCACAACCTCACGACCCTAACTTCCTAAGACCCTATAAAACACCATCAAGTGCAATCTAGAACGGGTAAATTAAGCTTTCGTATACACAGAGTCCACTACGATTGCACAGAGACTATTTTCGGGTAGGTATTTCGTTCATTACACTCACTGAAAATTTGGATATCATTGAGTAGAACAAAATTAGGGTTCAGTCCAAATTGTTATTGGTTGTGGTTGAATTAGGTTGGGTGTTTGGCACTAGTTGTGCGATAATACAATCCGAGTGTTCTTTTTGGGCCAAAATAGAGTGCATCCCAGGTGTTTAAGACAAGTCCTGAGTGGCTAAATTTGTGATTGTGTATAAGTTTGGAGGGGTAAACAAGGTAAAGCTCACTAGGATACTATCAAGGTTTGATATTGCAGTATAATTGCACCAAAAAAGCTGAGGGGAAATTTCATCTCAATCTTCCGATCACAGTGAATCAGAACCACTAGTAGACAGCGCTTGCTTTGACAGTACCAGAATTATGAGTGTTGAAGATGAGAAATATTTTCACACAGTTTTGTTGGGAAAAATGTTCGTGTTGGAGAGAGACCTAAAGCTTGATCCCAGGTTGAATGGGCAAATGATGGCAATGATTAAAGCGAGAGGTTGGGTCTTGTTCACTGATACACCTATTGCAGCCCCTATCTCAGTTGTCCAAGAGTTCTATGCAAATGCTACTATTCCGCTCAATGATCCTGATTGGCTTTATAGACGATAGTGGGAGACTGAGCTTGACGATATCTGTCAGTCCCTATGCAAGCGTGGAACTGTGTGGAAAACTAAGCATGGCACTATTCAAGAACTTTATTTTCCACACACAAACCTGAGCAAATATGGAAAGGCCTGGTAAAGCTTCATTTGTGCCAATCTGATGCCAACAAAGCATCAGAATGATGTCACTAAGGATAGGGCCATTCTGTTGTATGGTATTCTGAAAGGCAAGACAGTGGATGTGGGATATGTAATAAACCGCTCTATTCGTAGATATTTAGGGGGCACTTCAGGTGGTATCCCGCATGTGTCAATCATCACTCGGTTATATGTTGCGGTTGGATTTGAATGGGCTGCTTCGAAACCCATGCAATTGGCAATGAACAATATTGACCACGCCACCATCCAAAAGTATAAAGTATGGGGAGGTGACCAGTCTCATCCCCGAGGGGTCGGGTTCATTCTTCCTGGTCAAGGCAAAAGCGAGAGTGAGGATGTGACACCCCCAAATCCGGGTCCTCTGACCCCGGTCCGGTCGTCATGATCTAACATAAACATCCACCTCTAAACAACATATGATAACTAAAATGCAGAATATAATAAACGTACGTCGTTCATTCAAAAGGTGTTACCAGTCCCAAGATTCGATAACCTTAATACAACATACAAACATACCCTAGAATAGTCAATAGGGTTCATATTACATAATAGTAAATTAATTAAACATAAAGATAAAGTCAGCTCCTTGCAAATTAATCCTACATCTTCCCTTTACCCTTGTCCTTCCCTGAAGTCTCGGGCTTAACTGCAATATAAGTCATGATATAGCAAGAATGAGCAACAATTTTGCTCAGCAAGTTTAAATACAACAATAAAGGATATATCATGACGAAAGGAATATATCAACAATGAATTCAACAATATGAATATCGGAATTCAACAATATGAATATCGGAAGCAAGAATAATGCTTGCTTTTAGAATAACTGATAGTCAAGTAGACTTTTGAACTATAAAACTCCAACGGAAATCAATAGCTGATTGTTTGGTTACTGGCTACAGAATAGTACTTGAGGGGATCAGCCTCGCGTACACTATGTATATGCATAACATTCAACTCTGCTGTTTGTATCTTTATAATAGATACCTGGGGTACTCCCCTATCATATAAGGGGTGTTCTTTCAGTCTAAGAATTCTTACCATCAATTAGTTTGGATAGCTTTTATAAAATTTTATACAATTGTCTGACCGAACAAGGGTTCAAACTCTATCTGACACAGTTCAAGAATTATAGAACTTTAAACAATGTACAAGTCCAAGACTGTACGAACTCAAGTGCACCAAGTGCGAATAACAATAATATCAATGTGGAATAATTGTAAAGTAATTAAACCACCTAATAGCATGCTTGGAAATAAAGTTCAAGCTTTAAATAATTAACCGTCAATACGATAATAACCTGCTCAATATAATATGAGAAGGATAGGAACTTGCACAATAAAGAGTGTCATGGAACTTGCATTCAAATCAAGTGAAGTTAAGAAACTCGCTTACACGGTTCATTGAATAAAGTAGTGCAAGAATTTAGGATACTTGCACAAATAAGAATTAAAGAACTTGCACAACCAAAGAGTGAAGTTCGGAGACTTGCCTGATTGCTCAGCTACAATTAAGTTCTAGCTTTAATTAACTTGCGTTCAAACGACCTAACATTAATAAGTCGGCCTTTCAATTAGTAGACATAAACTAATATAAGTCTATACTTACAAGCATCTACTTATCATATAAGTTTATCACGTAATTCATGTAAGTCAATCACTATGACTGAGTCTATAAACAATTAACTCTGTCCTTGATTTAATAGTTTTAGAACACCTGGTTTCTATACATCAACATAGGTTTGAATATTTAGCATTTCAAATTAATCATGCTTCAAGAATATACTTTCAAATTTGAATCCTAGCATGCTCACCCTATTCAATTCAAAATCATATGTCTTTATGTCGACCATTCACATACTTTAAGCAATACACGTTCATGCTTCAAAATCGGTTACTAGAGTCATGTCATCACATAACAAGGCTAAACAATATTTAATATGCATGCTTGAGTATACTACACACATATACTTTAATCACGTAGTTCATGCTTCAGAAATTCATTTCTTATGAATACGTGCATATGCGAAATTCACGCTTTGACCAAACGAGGTCTATGTTAATATGCTTATAGGTATAATGAACGTTAATACACATGCTCGCATGATCCCAATATCATTTTCATGGTAATCGACGCTATTTAGTTTTCTCATTCTAAGTTTTCACATCGAAAATCACATTAAGTCAACAAAATATCATTACACATGTTAAGTGCATTGTAGTCATGACTCACATGCCTTAGAACTCATATATAAGCCACATATAGGTTCTTAAATAGTCAGAATCTAAAAGACATTAAGTCTTGGTCAAGTTTGTTTTCAAAAGTCTTAAGTTTCTCATGTCGAAATCGTCCGAATCTTGCAATCACGTATGCTAGTGTGTGAACACACTTTAGACTCACATTTCATGACAATATAAATCACACTATTGTGTTTACAAAATAAGAATGTTCACGTGATACGTCCATGACAAGGTTTACTTTTGAAATTACAAGTTTCCCATTTTAAAACATATGTTTTTTCTTTCGTAAAACATGGTCATGTCATATATGTGTAGCATCAAGGAATACCTACTTATACCATGTCATTGTACTAATATTTATAGTTTAATCATGTTCACATACTTGTGTCAATGGTATATCACATGTTAGTATATCACAGCAACTTAACAGAAGCAGAAAACAAAACTGGCCACAGGAACCTGCGCAGCTGCGCAGGCACCACGTATAAACCCGGCGCAGCTGCGCCGATGTCCGGCCAGTGCTGGAGCAGTTTCTGCTTTGGCAGAAACTTAAGCCATACTCAGATTTCTTCAATAATTTGATCCTATACCAACCATATTACAGTTTCTAAACTATCATGACAACTTATACAACACATAGCAAGCATTCTCTAATCAAATGATCATTCAATTTAACACAATCAAGAATTTGATAATGAAGATCATGAATGGAAATTACCTCGGTGAATGAACTTGCTGCTAAACAAAATCTATAATGCTACTATGATACTCTCCCTTAAATCAATTGAAATGCTCAGCAAATGAATGAAGGAGAAGAGATGTCATATATATAGGCAATTTGTATATCCAGACAATGTGATTGCCTTCCAATTTAAACCAATGGAATGAAGAATTGGTTGTTGGCTAATAAAGAGTTGTTGATTGGTAGGTGAAATCCATCATGAAAACCACATCCTTTATAATTATTAGCTACATTTGCTAAAATTGAGAAAGAGATAGAGTAGGATAGTCATGAGGTTACTCATGTGAAGAGGAGGAAATTGAGGATGGAACTCTAATTATGGGACAAGCCAGTTAACTCAGCAATGTAGCAACTAGCAAGGTATATATCATATATGTCCAACACTAGTCATATAATAAATACACTATGTTGTATACTATATATACACATAGTATATATTTAAGTTATCTAATTAAATGGGTGTTACAATGCTACTTTAATTAATAACACAATGTATCAAATATGGGTACACCATATATAATCCATGCACATTTTCCTTATCACCGAATGTAAAGAAATTGGGTATTATTATTACTCATTATTATATCTGTTATCATTATAATAACTTACTGAGATCCATTTCTATATGTTGATGAGGCATATATGAATGTTTACTTACACACTTCAAGTCACATAAGAACTATTATTGTGTAACTCTACTAATGCAAATAAATCTTACTATATAGTCTATATATAATATACATAGCCACATTAATGTGCACATTGCACTTTATATAATATGAAGATAATCACCACATATTACAAGGTTTAATATATTGCATACTTGTATAAAGCAATTAACCAAGTAAACATAATTACATATTATATTCATTACTTCTTTGTTCATTAATATATTATTTTCAACAATAATAATTTCATACGTTATCGATTAATTACTCAATATTGAAATTAATCACTATGTTCAATTCATGCCACTATTTTCAAATAAGTTGAATATTTAATTATTATTAATCTCATCAATTCTCTGATATTAAATCATTAAGGTCAGTCCACTAATTTAAATAACTCATTAGTGACTTTTTCTAATCATTTCACAAATTCTTACCACCACATAAGGTTTAAATAAACTCACAAAACTAACTCGTTAAAAATTAAATCACATATTTAATAAATAAGAAGTTTAAAATTCATGGTCGTTACATCCCTCCCCCCTTATAAAAATTACGTCCTCGGAATTGTAAAAATAAGGTTACTCAAATAAAAACGAATAATTCGCTCTCATTTTCTCTTCTAGCTCCCATGTAGCCTCCTCGACTGCATGATTTCTCCAAAGAATCTTAACGAAATAAATGATCTTATTCCTCAGCTTCTGTTCCTTCCTATCTAGTATCTGGACAGGAACCTCCTCGTATGATAAGTCTTTCTCGACTTGGATAGGTTCATAGGAGATAACGTGCTTGTAGTCTGGTTTATACGGCCGCAACACTGACACATGAAACACGTTGTGAATGTGCTCAAGTTCAGAAGGTAACGCCACCTCGTACGCCACTTCACCGACTCGCCTCAGAATCTCGAACGGTCCTATGAACCTAGGGCTCAACTTGCCCTTCTTCCCAAAAATGAATCTTCCCCTTCCAGGGAGATACTTTCAGAAAAGCATAGCTTCCTAATTCAAATTCTTTCTTCTTGCGATGCAAATCCGCATACTTTTTATGGCGATCTTGAGCGGCTACCAGCCGTGCTCTTATCACCTTCATAATCTCTACAGTCTGTTGTACCAATTCTGGTCCCAACAGTCGACGTTCTCCAACTTCTTCCCAACACAATGGTGTTCGACATTTTCTCCCATATAGCGCTTCGTACGGTGGCATTCCGATACTAGCGTGATAACTATTATTGTACGCGAATTCTACTAATGGAAGGTGATCCTCCCAACTACCCTTGAAGTCCATCACACAAGCTCGGAGCATGTCTTCAAGTGTTTGAATTGTTCTCTCATTTTGCCCATCGGTCTGCGGATGATACGCGGTACTCATTCGTAATTGGGTCCCCAATCTCTCTTGAAGACTCTTCCAGAAATTTGACGTGAAACGCGGATCTCTATCAGATACAATAGATACCGGCACCCCATGTCTCGAGATAATTTCCTTGACATATAATCTGGCTAGCTGGTCAAAACTATACTTAATCTTAATTGGCAAAAAGTGAGCTGACTTCGTAAGACGATCTACAATTACCCATATGGCATCGTGCCCTTTCTGCGTTGCCGGAAGTCCTACCACAAAGTCCATCGTGATGTGCTCCCATTTCCATTATGGAATCTCTAACGGTTGTAATAACCCGCTTGGTCGTTGGTGCTCTGCCTTGACTCTCTGACAAGTTAAACACCTACTTACGCATTCTGCAACCTCTCTCTTCATGTTTGGCCACCAAAAGTGATGACGCAAGTCTTGGTACATCTTCGTGCTTCCTGGGTGTATCGAGTATCTCATACTGTGTGCTTCTTGCAAAATCTCTTCTCTTAGTTCTGGTACTAACTGTACCCAAATTCGTCCTTCAAACCTTAGCAGTCCTGTGCTATCAATCTTGAATTTCAAATCATCACCGTCAGCTAACCGTTTTTTGATAATATCACAATCTTTGTCCTTCTCTTGTGCTTCCTTAACCTTATCTAATAAAGTCAGGCTCGCTGTCACTGAAAATAATTTCTCGTTGGTCTCCATCGGATACTTAACCTCCAAATATAGTCATTCAAAATCTTTTACTAACTCTTCTTGAACGATTAACTTCGATAACTTCTCTCTGCCTTTTCTGCTTAAGGCATCTGCCACTACATTTACTTTGCCTGGATGGTACAGAATTTCACAATCATAATCTTTGATCAATTCCAGCCATCGGCGTTGCCTCATGTTTAACTCCTTTTGCGTGAAGATATACTTCAGACTCTTGTGGTCCGTATATATCTCACACTTCTCTCCATACAAATAATTCCTCCAAATCTTCAAGGCAAAAACTACCGCTGCTAATTCCAGGTCATGAGTCGGATAACTTCTCATAGTCCTTTAACTAACGTGAAGCATACGCAATGACCCTGCCGTGTTGCATTAGTACACAGCCAAGACCCTTGTGTGACGCATCGCTATACACTACAAACCCTCCTGTGTTATCCGGTAAAGCTAACACAGGTGCTTGACTAAGCCTCTTCTTCAACTCTAGGAAACTCTCCTCACATTTCTCCGTCCAAACAAACTTTACCGTCTTTCTTGTAAGATTGGTCAATGGTGATGCTAATTTCAAAAAATCTTGGATGAATCTCCGATAGTAACCCGCTAATCCTAAGAAACTCCTAATTTATGTCAGCGTCTTTGGCTGCTCCCAATTGATAACCGTTTCTACTTTTGCTGGATCCACCGAAACACCATTCTTGTCGATAACATGTCCCAAAAACTGCACTCTCTGCAACCAAAATTCACACTTGGAGAATTTTGCATACAGCTTCTCTCTCCTTAATGTCTCCAACACTATTCGAAGATGCTCGGCGTGCTCTTCCTCCGTCTCCGAATACACCAGAATTTCATTGATGAATACGACAAAAAACTTATCCAAATACTGTTTGAACATTCTGTTCATCAAGTCCATAAATGCTGTCGGCGCGTTCGTCAATCCGAATGACATAATCAGAAACTCAAAGTGTCCATACCGAGTTCTGAATGCCGTCTTTGGAATATCCTCTGGCCTCACCTTCAGTTGATGATAACCGGTCCTCAAGTCAATCTTTGAAAAGTACTTCGCCCCCTTCAACTGATCAAACAAATCGTCGATCCTAGGCAATGGGTACTTGTTCTTAATGGTGACCTTGTTCAACTCTCGGTAGTCGATACAAAGTCTGAGCGATCCATCTTTCTTCTTTACGAATAAGACTGGCGCTCCCCACGGTGATACGCTCGGTCGAATGTATCCCTTATCCAACAACTCTTATAATTGAGCCATTAGTTCTTGCATCTCTACCGGTGCTATACGATACGACGCTTTGTATACCGGTGCTGTCCCTGGTGCCAAATCAATGACAAACTCAATTTCTCTATCCGGTGGTAATCCCGGAATCTCGTCTGGGAAGACATCGATGAATTCCCTTACAATAAGTATCTGACCCAGTTCACCCTCGACTCGTCGAGTATCAACCACGTGAGCCAAATAACCTATACAACCCTTCCTAAGCAATCTCTGCGCTTGCACCATCGTCAGACAATGAGATTGTCTCAGCGATTTACTACCATAAAATACCACCTTCGACTTATTCGGAGTCTTAAGGCGTACACATTTCTTCTTATAATTAATAACTGCTCCGTGAACCGATAACCAATCCATTCCAAGGATTACATTGAACTCCCCCAAACGAATCGGTATCAAATCCACTCTGAGCCTAAATCCTCGCAATTCGGTATAACAGTTCCTATGAATGTGTTTTACGGGAATAATTTCCTTGTTTGCTACTTCTACGTTCATAGGGTGTTCTAATCTTTCACGGGGTAAGTCTAACCGTTTAGCAAATTCTTCAGAAACAAAAGAGCAGGTAGCACCCGAATCAAATAACACATATGCATCTATATTATTGATTGGGATGATACCTGACACCACATCCTTGGAGTCCACCGCATCCTGTACGGTCATGTTGAACGTACGTGCCATTGGTCTGTTAGCTTGACTGGCTGGCCCTCCGATACTCAGTCCATTGTTGTTGTTGTTGTTGTTGTGATTGTCGCTAGCTGCATTGCCCTTTCTCTTTGGGCAGTCCTTGATTTGGTGGTCTGGGGCTCCTCACGAGAAACACCCTCCTTTCTGCTTATTCGAACACTGAGGAGCTATGTGCCCCGGTTGTCCACAACGGTAACAAACACTCTTTCCTTTCATGCACTCCCCCGAGTGATTCCTTCCACAGTTGTTGCACTTTACACTTTTCTTGGCCTCTCCCCCGGACTTGTTACCTCCAGAGGATTGGCTCTCCGTCCATTTATGCTTGTTGGGGTTGCTGCCTCCGCTGTTTCCCCCTTTCTGTCCCTCCTGACCGGTCTTCTTTTCTTGCTTGAATCGAGCGATGGCTTCATTTCCTCCTCGGCAATGATAGCCCTTTCCAACAGATCAGAGAATGTCTTAATCTTTAATACTGCGACTGCTTTCTGCACCCACGGTTTTAGTCCTAATTCGAACCTTCTTGCCTTCCTAGCTTCCGTGTCAACCTGATGTGAAGCGAATCGAGCCAACTCGTTAAATCTTGTCGGGTACTCTGCGACAGACATACTACCTTGTTTCAGTTCCAGAAACTTAACTTCCATATCCTATTGCGTATTCTCCGAGAAGTAATTCTCGAGAAATAGCTCCTTAAATTTATCCCAAGGAATAACTCCTTCGCCTGCTCGTCCCTTATTGGCCTTCCACCAATAGTTAGCTTCGCCCTTCATCATGAAAGTGGCAAAACTCGTCTTCTGTGCTTCGGCCACTCGTGCGACCTCAAACACTTTCTCCATCTCTTCTATCCAGGTTTGGGCTTCGATTGGGTCCAAGGTTCCCCGAAACTCTGGTGGTCCTACCAATTTAAAATCTTTGAAACTAGCCAAGTGATGTCCTGGCTGCCCTACTACTGGCTGGGGTCTATTCTACATTACCTCAGTTAACAAGTTAATGAAGTTTTGCATAGGGTCGATATTTTCTCCTCCGCCATTATTAACGGATCCTTCCTCCCTTTGGTTCCGCGGTAGTCTTCTAGGCGGCATGATCCTGAGGAAAGGAAGAAAACATTAGACTTTATGTGATATGCTATTTATGTTAGCATTAACAAATTTAGGATGTCTATCAATCATAGCTGATTTAAATAAACAACTTCAGTATCACAATAAGACTCGATGGATATCCTCAACCCATCACTTACATACTCTACTTGAGTTTTCTACTAAGGTTATAACTTAGGTTTCGCATTCCTAATGTTTATAACCTAAGGCTTGGATACCAACCTGTGACACCCCCAAATCCGGGTCCTCTGACCCCGGTCCGATCGTCACGATCTAACATAAACATCCACCTCTAAACAACATACGATAACTAAAATACGAAATATAATAAACGTACGTCGTTCATTCAAAAGATGTTACTAGTCCCAAGATTCGATAACCTTAATACAACATACAAACATACCCTAGAATAGTCAATAGGGTTCATATTACATAATAGTAAATTAATTAAACATAAAGATAAAGTCTGTTCCTTGCAAACTAATCCTACATCTTCCCTTTACCCTTGTCCTTCCCTGAAGTCTCGGGCTTAACTGCAATATAAGTCATGATATAGCAAGAATGAGCAACAATTTTGCTCAGCAAGTTTAAATACAACAATAAATGATTTATCATGACGAAAGGAATATATCAACAATGAATTCAACAATATGAATATCGAAAGCAAGAATAATGCTTGCTTTTAGAATAACTGATAGTCAAGTAGACTTTTAAACTATAAAACTCCAACGGAAATCAATAGCTGATTGACCCTTTGGTTACTGGCTATAGAATAGTACTTGAGGGGATCAGCCTCGCGTACACTATGTATATGCATAACATTCAACTCTGCTGTTTGTATCTTTATAATAGATACCTGGGGTACTCCCTATCATATAAGGGGTGTTCTTTCAGTCTAAAAATCCTTAGCATCAATTGATTTAGATAGCTTTTATAAAAATTTATACAATTGTCTGACCGAACAAGGGTTTAGACTCTATCTGACACAGTTCAAGAATTATAGAACTTTAAACAATGTACAAGTCCAAGACTGTACGAACTCAAGTGCACCAAGTGCGAATAACAATAATATCGATGTGGAATAATTGTAAAGTAATTAAACCACCTAATAGCATGCTTGGAAATAAAGTTCAAGCTTTAAATAATTAACCGTCAATACGATAATAACCTGCTCAATATAATATGAGAAGGATAGGAACTTGCACAATAAAGAGTGTCAGGGAACTTGCATTCAAATCAAGTGAAGTTAAGAAACTCGCTTACACGATTCATTGAATAAAGTAGTGCAAGAATTTAGGATACTTGCACAAATAAGAATTAAAGAACTTGCACAACCAAAGAGTGAAGTTTGGAGACTTGTCTGATTGCTCAGCTACAATTAAGTTCTAGCTTTAATTAACTTGCGTTCAAATGACCTAACATTAATAAGTCGACCTTTCAATTAGTAGATATAAACTAATATAAGTCTATACTTACAAGCATCTACTTATCATATAAGTTTATCACATAATTCATGTAAGTCAATCACTATGACTGAGTCTATAAACAATTAACTCTGTCCTTGATTTAATAGTTTTAGAACACCTGGTTTCTATACATCAACATAGGTTTGAATATTTAGCATTTCAAATTAATCATGCTTCAAGAATATACTTTCAAATTTGAATCCTAGCATGCTCACCCTATTCAATTCAAAATCATATGTCTTTATGCCGACCATTCACATACTTTAAGCAATACACGTTCATGCTTCAAAATCGGTTACTAGAGTCATGTCATCACATAACAAGGCTAAACAATATTTAATATGCATGCTTGAGTATACTACACACATATACTTTAATCATGTAGTTCATGCTTCAGAAATTCATTTCTTATGAATACGTGCATATGCGAAATTCACGCTTTGACCAAACGAGGTCTATGTTAATATGCTTATAGGTATAATGAACGTTAATACACATGCTCGCATGATCACAATATCATTTTCATGGTAATCGACGCTATTTAGTTTTCTCATTCTAAGTTTTCACATCGGAAATCACATTAAGTCAACAAAATATCATAACACATGTTAAGTGCATTATAGTCATGACTCACATGCCTTAGAACTTATATATAAGCCACATATAGGTTCTCAAATAGTCAGAATCTAAAAGACATTAAGTCTTGGTCAAGTTTGTTTTCAAAAGTCTTAAGTTTCTCATTTCAAAATCGTCCAAATCTTGCAATCACGTATGCTAGTGTGTGAACACACTTTAGACTCGCATTTCATGACAATATAAACCACACTATTATGTTTACAAAATCAGAATGTTCACGTGATACGTCCATGACAAGGTTTACTTTTGAAATTACAAGTTTCCCTTTTTAAAACATATATTTTTTTCTTTCGTAAAACATGGCCATATCATATATGTGTAGCATCAAGGAATACCTACTTATACCATGTCATTGTACTAATATTTATAGTTTAATCATGTTCACATACTTGTTTCAATGGTATATCACATGTTAGTATATCACAGCAGCTTAACAGAAGCAGAAAACAAAACTGGCCACAGGAACCTGCGCAGCTACGCAGGCACCAGGTATAAACCCGGCGCAGCTGCGCCGTTGTCCGGCCAGTGCTGGAGCAGTTTCTGCTTCGACAAAAACTTAAGCCATACTCAGATTTCTTCAACAATTTGATCCTATACCAGCCATATTACAATTTCTAAACTATCATGACAACTTATACAACACATAGCAAGCATTCTCTAATTAAATGATCATTCAATTTAACACAATCAAGAATTTGATAATGAAGATCATGAATGGAAATTACCTCTGTGAATGAACTTGCTGCTAAACAAAATCTATAATGCTACTATGATACTCTCCCTTAAATCAATTGAAATGCTCAGCAAATGAATGGAGGAGAAGAGATGTCATATATATAGGCAATTTGTATCCAGACAATGTGATTGCCTTCCAATTTAAACCAATGGAATGAAGAATTTCTTATTGGCTAATAAAGAGTTGTTGATTGGTAGGTGAAATCCATCATGAAGACCACATCCCTTATATGTATTAGCTACTGATGAGTGAGTTTTATACTTATGAATCAGATATTGTTTAGCTTAATTATTGTTATCCTTAAGTGTTTTAGTGTGTTTTTATTAGTTTTTGTGTTTATTTCTTGTAGGATGGAGCTGGAGGGATAAACTGGTCATTTGGGAGAAGAAAAGAATTAAAAATCATTAAAATTTGAGCTGAGTGGCATTTTTATAATTACCTGGTCCTTGTCTAGCGCACAGTGCGCTTGGATTGCACTAAACCTAGCGCCTAGTGCGCTAGGCCACGCCTAATGTGGGTTATTTTTGCTGCTAAATTAATTTGGAAAGAAGGAGGACTCTGGAGGAGGGTTTTGGACTAATACAAAAAGAAAGAAGACTTCAGAAAAGACGTATCGTGGAATTTCGGACGACAATGATTTGCAGAGAGAACAACGAAGGAAAACACGAAGGAGGATTACAAGGGCTGAAGATCAAAGAGAGAGTATTGGAGCAAATTCAGAGTTTCTTCTTCTCTTCTCTAGTTTTATCTTTTGTAATTACCTGGGATGTTTGGATTATTAATCTGGTTGATGTTTTTCTTTATTATTATCATGTACTAAACTTTAATTAAGATTGCAACGGAACTTGGCATGTAGTTTAAATTGAACCTTCCCATTGATTGAAAGTTGATTTTTATGGAATTGTTTATTATATCTTTTGCTTATTAATTAATTATTTGGCCAACAATTACTGTGATAATCTATATAAAATTGGAAGATGGAGTATAGATTGAGATCTGGATATAATAACATCTGTTCATATAATCTAAATAGGGTTAATATGATTAGCATGTAGGATAGGAATATACATATGTGTCTTTTGTATCCATTAAAAGAATTTGTACGTAAAACCCTAATTAACTTGATTCACATAGGAATATAGTGAATTAATTAACTAGGGTGTTCCTGGTAATTCTGTGTCTTAAGGATCAAATTTAGGAGGATTTGTTCACGTGTTTTGGGAAAAAGTGTGTGAATTTTATAAAGCATTCTTGGATAATGATTCGTATTAATTAATTGAGTTAAATGGGAAGTAACTTGATTTAAATGAAATACCAAGGGAAGTTGTAATCTTAACCTGTTAAATCTGCATTAATCTTGTGAACTTTGATCTTAGTTATTAATTTTGCTAAGTTAGATTTTCATATCACAACCAAAATTTTGTAGTTTAAAATAAGATTAATTGAATTAAAATTTATAATTGATAAAGGTTAATCTATTTCCTCGTGGCAACGATATCCTTGCTTGCTGAATATTACAATTGAACGCGTATACTTGCGTGTTAAAGTGCTATTAAGAAATTAGGCAATAAGTTTTTGGCGCCGTTGCCGAGGAAATTAGTTTAATATTTCATTATTATTAATTTTGATATAGTTAATCTTAATTTAGACTTTTATTTTCATTTTTTTTTTCTCTCAGGTTATCTTCTCTCGTGTATGCAAATGAGATCGAAACAACCGGAGCTTGAACCATACGAAGACGATATCGACAAAAGGTTCAGACAGTTGCGTAAGTGGGTTAAAGAAACGCGAGAGGCACTTGAGAAGCAAGATACAATGGCTGAGGGGCAACAGAAATCCCTTCAGGATTATGCTATGCCAAAAATGGATGGGATCAGGTCAAGCATTCAACGACCGGCAATTAATGCTGCAACTTTTGAGATTAAGCCAGGACCTATCCAAATGATTTAAAATTTGGTACAATTTGGGGGCTTGGCTAATGATGATCCGAATGAGCACTTGGTGAGTTTTCTAGAGGTTTGTGACACATTCAAATACAACCAAGTCTCAGACGACGCAGTTAGACTTCGTTTGTTTCCGTTCACTCTCCGAGACAAAGCAAGAGGATGGTTACATTCACTTCCACCTGGATCCATTACCACCTGGGATGATCTGGCACAGAAGTTCCTAGCAAAGTTTTTTCCTCCTGCCAAAATAGCAAAGTTGAGGAACGAGATAACCAATTTCAGTCAATTTGATTCAGAGTCATTATATGACGCCTGGGAGAGATTTAAAGAGTACATGAGAAAATGTCCACACCATGGATTGCCCGATTGGCTAATAGTACAATCATTCTATAATGGGCTCATGGGTGGTATACGGGCAAGTGTTGACGCGGCATCTGGAGGTGCCTTCATGACAAAGAATTTTAATGAAGCATACAGTTTGCTAGAGGTGATGTCAGCTAACAACTACCAATGGCCAACTGCTAGAATGACACAACCAAAGGTTGCTGGGATATTAGAGGTAGATGCAGTTATAGCATTGTCAGCCCAAATTGCAGCTCTAACACAGAAAATTGAACAGATGGGGAATCAAAATAGGCAAACTGTGGCGATGGTATGTGAATTATGCGCGGGGAACCATTCAAGTGATCAGTGTGCAATAAGTCCTGAATCAGTGCAATTTGTGTCTAATTATAATCGACAACAAGGTAATAATGCAAATAGTTATAACCCAGGATGGAGGAACCACCCAAATCTATCTTGGAGCAATAATTAGTCACAAGCACAAGCTCAAGCTCGCAGACAGTCAGATCCACCTGGATTTCAGCCTCAACACCCACAACCTCAACAACCTGACAAAGTATCTCAAATGGAGGAATTGCTTGCAAGAATGGCAACTCAGTTTGAAGCAACAACAAAGAACCAATTAGCAGTAATAAGGAATCTTAAAAATCAAATTGGGCAGATAGCAAGTGCTTTAAACAACTGACCTCAAGGTTCGCTACCAAGTGATACTGAGAAGAATCCGAGGAAGGATGAGAATGAACAATGTAAAGCAGTTACACTCAGAAGTGGGAA
Source organism: Panax stipuleanatus (assembly GCA_020205555.1). Taxonomy (NCBI): domain Eukaryota; kingdom Viridiplantae; phylum Streptophyta; class Magnoliopsida; order Apiales; family Araliaceae; genus Panax; species Panax stipuleanatus. Next base: position 20,818,249 of record CM035120.1, read on the forward strand.
GGAGTTGACTACAGACTCTGATGAGAAGAAAAAAAAATAGTAATGAGAAGGTGGATGGAAAAGAATCTGGAAATTCAGAAGGTAAATCTGAGAAAAAAATTATTGAAAAGCAGAAAGAAGAAAATCAGATGCCAGTTACACCACCTTTACCATTTCCATAGAGATTTCAGAAGCAGAAGTTAGACAGATAATTTTCAAAGTTTCTAAAAGTGTTTAAAAAGCTACAGATTAATATTCCATTCGTAGATGCTCTAGAACAAATGCCTAGCTATGTAAAATTCATAAAGGATATTCTATCGAGGAAGAGAAAGCTAAGAGAGTTCGAGACAGTAGCATTGACGAAGGAATGTAGTGCTATTCTATAGAGGAAGTTACCACCGAAGTTGAAGGATCCCGGTAGCTTCACCATTCCATGCACAATAGGAACTCAGTTTTTCAGTAGATGTCTGTGTGATTTGGGAGCGAGCATCAACCTTATGCCATTATCAGTCTATCAAGAGCTTGGGTTGAAGGAAGCTACACCAACGAATGTCACTTTGCAGCTTGCTGATAGATCTCTCACCTACCCCAAGGGAATAGTGGAAGACGTACTAGTAAAGGTAGATAAGTTTATATTCCCTGTGGACTTCATAGTTCTTGACTTTGAGGAGGATAGCAATATACTGATTATTCTTGGGCGCCCATTTTTAGCTACAGGTCGGACTTTAATTGATGTGCAAAAAAGAGAGTTAACAATGAGGGTCCAAGACGAAGAGGTGACTTTTAATGTATTCAAAGCAATGAAGTTTCCAAAGGAAGAGGAAGAATGCTTCAGGGTTGATCTGATTGAGGGAGCGATTAGGGAAATAAGTATCAAATCAATAAATGAAGACCCTCTAGAAATAGCATTGGTAAGTGAGAACATGTCTGATGACTCAACTGCATTAGAATTGGCTCATATGTTAGATTCATTGCCGAAATTCACACGAGTCAGGCCAACATTTGAACCTTTGGACTACTGGGGAAATCCATCAGAAAAGGTCAAATCATCAGTGGAAGAACCAACAACCTTGGAACTTAAACCATTGCCTAACCATCTACGGTATGCATACATTGGTTCTTCTTCTACTCTACCAGTCATAATTTCTGCATCACTTGATGAGGTTCAAGAAGAAAAGCTACTAAGGGTACTTCGACAACACAAGACTACTCTTGGGTGGACTCTTGCGGACATCAAGGGAATAAGCCCATCAATTTGCATGCATAAGATTCTATTGGAAGATGAAGCAAAATCGACTATTGAACAACAACGAAGACTCAATCCCATAATGAAGGAGGTTGTCAAAAAGGAAATTATTAAATGGTTGGATGCGGGAATTATCTACCCTATCTCAGATAGCTCATGGGTAAGTTCAGTTCAATGTGTGCCAAAGAAAGGAGGAATGACAGTAGTTGCAAATGAGCATAATGAATTAATCCCGACTCGAACAGTTACGGGTTGGCGGGTGTGTATGGATTACAGAAAGTTGAACAAGGCCACTCGTAAGGACCATTTTCCTCTACCATTCATAGATCAGATGTTGGACAGGCTTGAAGAGCATGAGTATTATTGCCTATTGGATGGATACTCAGGTTATAACCAGATTGCCATTACACCCGAGGATCAGGAGAAGACGACATTCACATGCCTATATGGTACTTTCGCTTTTCGCAGAATGTCTTTTGGATTATGTAATGCGCCGGCGACATTTCAACGGTATATGATGGCTATTTTCTCCGATATGGTCGAACAAAATCTCAAGGTATTTATGGATGATTTTTCAGTTTTTGGGGATTCGTTCGATTATTGTTTGGAAAATCTCACTCTTGTGCTCAAACGGTGTATGGAAACTAATTTGGTTTTAAACTGGGAGAAATGTCATTTTATGGTGCAAGAGGGGATAATCTTGGGTCATCAAGTGTCATCAAAAGGAATTGAGGTTGATAGAGCTAAGATCGAAACCATTGAGAGCCTTCCGCCACCAGTTTTAGTAAAGGGTATTCGAAGTTTTTTGGGACATGCTGGTTTCTATAGAAGATTTATAAAAGACTTCTCCAAAATCACAAAACCACTTTGCAATCTTTTGGAGAAGGATGTCCCATTCAACTTTGATCAAGCATGCCTGGAAGCTTTTGATGTGTTGAAAAAGAAACTAGTTACCGCACCTGTAATTATAGCGCCAGAGTGGAGTATCCCATTCGAATTAATGTGTGATGCTAGCGCCTTTACGATTGGCGCAGTCCTTGGCCAACGAAAGGATAAAATTTTTCATGCTATATACTATGCTAGTAAGACGTTAACGGATGCCCAACTGAATTATACCACTACCGAGAAGGAGCTCTGAGCAATTGTTTACGCATTTGATAAATTTTGCTCATATTTGATTGGGACAAAGGTGATTGTGTTTACAGACCATTCGGCAATTAAGTACTTGATAGCAAAGAAGGATGCGAAGCCGAGATTGATTCGATGGGTATTAGTGCTACAAGAGTTTAACTTGGAGATCCGGGACCGAAAAGGAACAGAAAATCAGGTTGCGGATCATTTATCACGGTTAGAGAATGCAAAACTAAAAAAAGATGACACAACAGTGATCAACAAATTTTTTCCAGATGAACAACTATTTGCGGTAAGGATGGATACACCATGGTATGCAGATTATGTAAATTTCATTGTGAGTAAGGTGTTTCCGCCATATTTGACGAGTCAGCAGAAGAAGAAATTTCTCTATGATGTGAAACAGTATTTATGGGATGAGCCATTTTTATTTAAACAATGTGGAGATCAAGTAATAAGAAGGTGCGTTCCGGAAAGTGAAATGGAGAATATTCTATACCAATGTCATGCATCTGACTATGGTGGTCATTTTGGGGGAGAAAGAACGGCAGCTAAGGTACTTCAATGTGGATTCTTCTGGCCAACACTCTTTAAGGATGCCCGTGTATTTTCAGTGAAATGTGACAGATGCCAAAGAGCTGGTAATATATCAAAGCGACAAGAGATGCCACTAAATATGATCCTAGAAGTAGAATTATTTGATGTTTGGGGCATTGACTTCATGGGACCATTTCCATCATCTTTTAGCAACTCCTATATACTTCTAGCGGTGGACTACGTCTCAAAGTGGGTTGAAGCTATAGCATCTCCCACCAATGATGCTAAGGTTGTGGTTAAGTTCATCCGGAAGAATATTTTCTCTAGATTCGGTACGCCTCGTGCAATCATTAGTGATGAAGGCACGCACTTCTGTAATAAGCAGTTCTCAGCTATTCTCGCTAAGTACGGAGTTACTCATAAGGTAGCTACTGCTTACCATCCACAGACAAGTGGTTAAGCCGAGGTATCCAACCGAGAAGTAAAACGAATCCTCGAGAAGGTAGTGAACCCTAGTCGAAAAGATTGGGCTAGTAAGTTGGATGATGCTCTGTGGGCGTATCGTACAGCTTATAAGACACCGATAGGGATGTCACCATACAGGTTGGTTTATGGGAAAGCATGCCATCTTCCGGTAGAGTTAGAACACAGTGCTTATTGGGCTATCCGGAAGTTGAACTTTGATATATCCGCTGCGGGAGAAAAATGCCTCTTACAATTAAACCAAATGGATGAATTCAGACTCCAATCATATGAAAACGCGAGGTTATACAAAGAAAAGGATAAGCGGTGCCATGACGAGAAAATCCTAGAAAGAAAGTTTGAAGCAGGGAAAAAAGTGTTGTTATACAACTCCAGGCTAAAACTTTTTCCAGGAAAGTTGAAATCACGTTGGTCAAGTCCATTCAGTATTACTAAGGTATTTCCTCACGGAGCCGTGGAAGTTGAGGAGCCAGATTCGAAACGCATTTTCAAAGTCAACGGTCAGAGGTTGAAACATTACTATGGGGGTCACATCGATCGTGAGAAAACATCTGTTAGTCTCACGGATTAGAACGGCGAAAACACAGTCGGGCTGAAGACTATAAACCAAGCGCTAACTAGGAGGCAACCCAGGAATTTTATTTATTTATTTATTTGATTTTAATTTGCTTCACTGTTAGTTTATTTCAATAGTTATAACATGTATGTTCTTTAACATGATCTTTAATTGATTTCAGGATGGGAAACAAGTTTATAGTTGGCGGCATCAACTAATGGCCACTACGACTACCCATTCGGGGGTCTCGCTCCTCAGTGAGCGAGCGGCTGCCCAGCTCGCCGGTGAGCTGGCGGGGGTTGCAAGGGGGCAGCGCCCCCTGAAAGCCACGCACCTATGAGCAAAATTGCAGAATGTCCACTTGTCAAAATCTCAAATCTTTAATCAATTTTTTATATATAGTGTAGTTAGTTTAGTGTTGATTAAATTGGATTAGTTAGCTTAGTTAATTTAGAAGTATTAAGGTAATCTGCAAGGTGAAGTCTGAATTGAGTTCTATTTGATTGCAGGGACTAGGACGCAGGAATTTGGGACTCCTTGCCTCACAGTGCATGAAGCGCTCATTTTATGCACAAGCTGGCGCATAGTGCACTCAATCAGCCCCAAAGCCAGCCAACTCCCTGCCTAACAGCGCATCATGCGCCCCAGTAAGCCTAAAGCGAGGGCCCAGTGCGCCCACATACACCCAACCTTGTAAACCAGCACACACTGCGCTTCTCCTGCACAAATCATAGCGCATCATGCGCCCCAACATAACCAATTCCCTGGTAGCTAGCGCATAGTGCGCCTATATCAAGCCAAAACCAAGCGCACAGTGCGCTATACAAGCAACACGAACAGATTTAAAATCCACAACAGGCACAACTTCTATCAAACCCAAAGTCAGCTCTCTTTTACTCTTCTATTCATACCAAAACACTACCCAACGCAAGCCTTCACTCTCGCTCACCCACGACAACCCATTCTATTCCCTCCTATACCCGAAAAACACTACCCAACCTCTCCTTCACAAATCAAACCCAACCTTTTCACCTCAACACTCGTCATTCCCATCTCACACCTCTACCTAACCACACAAGGTGCACATCAAGCATCAAATAAAGTGACTTATCAATTCAATTGGTACACAATCTAGGAACATAAACAAGTAAACGTTACCAAGAATTATCTTTGATTATTTGGATTTGCTCGATTGCAGGGTTACTCTAGCACATCCATTGAAGAAATATTGAATATTTTTGTTTGAGCACCTATTGAGTTTGTGTTGACGCAATCGGTTGGGTAATCTTACATTATTGAGTGTATGGCATTGGAAGGACATTATGCTTAGTTAATTAGTAGATTTGGTGAAAAATAAGTTTGGGGGAAAGCTTGTCAAAGGTTGTCTAGAACATCGCACACCAGTTGTTTGATATTGTGCCTCAAAAATAAACGTTGGCTTTTGAGAGGTTTGAACTCCGATTTTTGTTTGGGCAAGACATGACACTCACATCTTTGGCTCGCAAAGCGACAGAGAAGAGAGAGTTCGGAAGCTACAGGAAAATTTGACAAGAAGCGATTCCAAACCTATGAAGCATCTGAGCATTATAAAAATTGGTTAGCTAGAAGACCTTTAATACCTGAGCGGGGATTGCTCTCGGAAGCTCAAGACTGGGAACCTGCCTTGATGATATCGAGACGCAATTGGTTAGATTTTACTTCTCAACCCAAGCTGACGGTAGTTAAGATTGTTAAAGAATTTTATGCCAACGCAACTGCGGCTGATGGCAATAATGTTATGGTTCGAGGACGAGCAGTCAACATGGGACGAAAAGAAATTAATGCATATTATAGGTTATCCAATGATCAAAAGCAGTGATTATATGGAATATATGAAACATGATTTGGATTATAGTGAGGTGATTGCCACCCTATGTGAACCAGGGACGGAATGGGCATTAACAGATCAGCAAGAAGCACGTCATTTCCCTACAGTAAAGCTAAGCCGATATGGTAAAGCTTGGAATGCCTTCATTTGTGCAAAGTTGATGCTGTGTAGGCATATGAGTGAAGTGATGAGTCAAAGGGCAGCCTTGTTATTTTGCATTGCGAAAGACAAATCAGTTGACATTGGGCAGGTGATCCATGAATCTATCTTGAACGGAATGCAGCCAGGAACTACAGGCGGTTTACCTCACCCGTCTTTAATTACAGCACTGTGTCGCCAAGCAGGGGTTCAATGGAATGATAAGGAAGAGGTTTTGATGCCGTAATCCCCAATTAATCATAAAGCAATGGTTAAATACAAGATATGCGATGGGGCTGAATCACACCCACGGGGACTGGGATTTATTATCTTTCCCCCAGTAAATGTTGAGCAGCCTGTTGAGCATCATCCTGAGGCCCCAAGTTCAATACCACCACCTGATTGGGTTGAGAATATACGGAGGGACCTACAACATCATACGAGACGAATTGACTTGGTAGCAACCCAGATACACCGGGGTTTTGACCGTATGGATCGACAGCAATCTTGTCTTGCCCAACGTCAAGCAGAAATTTATTCTCATTATACCACGTCGTTGGCAGATATGTTTCACCGAATGAATCCAGCCGGGACTCCATACCAGTTCACACTCCCTCCACCTCTGTCAGTGTATCCACCTCCAGACTTACCTCCTCCTAATGCCGAAGATGAAGATGCCGAAGAGGAGTAGGCGTTGATCAGGGAAGTCCTCAGTCCCTAATTATTTTTTAAAAAAATTTGTATACAATGAGGACATTGCATATGTTAAGTTTGGGGGTGCATTTATTTCGTATTTGCATTCGTTTAGTATAATTCATTCGTCATGTAGTTTTGCATGTAGTGGTCATTCTAAAAAAAAATTTGTTGCATGAATCCAGGCATTGAGTTAGTTGAAGATGACTTAGCAAATGATGAGATTGGAATTATATATAGTTTAACAGTACTGACAATTGAGACATGGATGTAGTTTCGTATCGTGATGTAAATCTTATCCTATTTGAAAACTGATGTAATCGGATAGCACGTTAGATTGACCATTGTGATTAACTTAGTTTAAATGATAGCATAATTGTCTTCTTGGGGGAAATCTTTGTTCTAATGAAGGAAAATTTGTAAAGTTGTGGTAAACGCTAGGATGACATAGAAACTTAAGTTTGGGGGAAAATATGGGATTTAAATTGAAAAAAAATGCAGAAAAAATATATATATATATATACAGATGAATAAACACGTTGACTTGTGTAGTTCTGTGGCCTTTGCTACTTGAGTAAGTAAGCCCCAGGGGATGTCTTTACACCCAGTGCCCTAAAGCCGTCTGGTTTGGGAGTCGTTGGTCGAAAGCTCGCTACATGGGTACCATTGAAAAGCCTAAGAGAACTAAGCATTGCACAGTCAAGTGTAAACACGAGAAAGAGCGTAAATGCCCTCGTGAGCAAATAAAAGAAGAAACAAATCCCGTATTGACTCTGAACTTGGTGATTGTGAAAGTTCTAGCCGAATCTTAACTTGTTATAGAGATTCTTGAGTTAAGATTTGTGTTTCTCCCTCTAAGAAGCATATTATGCAATGTATTTGAACTGTAGTTGATTTTAATGGTTGTTAAGCACACACACACTACATCAGAAACAACAGGCTTTGATTTACAGATTGGTATGAGCTATTGAATTGTCTTATTTGGATGTATTGTTTGAATCTATTGTTGATACCTCTGAGGCATATTTGTTTGATTTCTTACTGACTGGTGGCTGGATGCGTAGACATTTAGATAGGTTGCATTTGCATTATCGCATTGTTTGGGGACAAACAATTGATTAAGCTTAGGGGTATTTGATGAGTGAGTTTTATACTTACGAATCAGATATTGTTTAGCTTAATTATTGTTATCCTTAAGTGTTTTTAGTGTGTTTTTATTAGTTTTTGTGTTTATTTCTTGTAGGATGGAGCTGGAGGGATAAACTGGCCATTTGGGAGAAGAAAAGAATTAAAAATCATTAAAATTAGAGCTGAGTGGCATTTTTATAATTACCTGGTCCTTGTCTAGCGCACAGTGCGCTTGGATTGCACTAAACCTAGCGCCTAGTGCGCTAGGCCACGCCTAATGTGGGTTATTTTTGCTGCTAAATTGATTTGGAAAGAAGGAGGACTCTGGAGGAGGGTTTTGGACTAATACAAAAAGAAAGAAGACTTCAGAAAAGACGTATCGTGGAATTTCGGATGACAAGGATTTGCAGAGAGAACAACGAAGGAAAACACGAAGGAGGATTACAAGGGCTGAAGATCAAAGAGAGAGTATTGGAGCAAATTCAGAGTTTCTTCTTCTCTTCTCTAGTTTTATCTTTTGTAATTACCTGGGATGTTTGGATTATTAATCTGGTTGATGTTTTTCTTTATTATTATCATGTACTAAACTTTAATTAAGATTGCAACGGAACTTGGCATGTAGTTTAAATTGAACCTTCCCATTGAATGAAAGTTGGTTTTTATGGAATTGTTTATTATATCTTTTGCTTATTGATTAATTATTTGGCCAACAATTACTGTGATAATCTATATAAAATTGGAAGATGGAGTATAGATTGAGATCTGGATATAATAACATCTGTTCATATAATCTGAATAGGGTTAATATGATTAGCATGTAGGATAGGAATATACCTATGTGTCTTTTGTATCCATTAAAAGAATTTGTACGTAAAACCCTAATTAACTTGATTCACATAGGAATATAGTGAATTAATTAACTAGGGTGTTCCTGGTAATTCTGTGTCTTAAGGATCAAATTTAGGAGGATTTGTTCACGTGTTTTGGGAAAAAGTGTGTGAATTTTATAAAGCATTCTTGGATAATGATTCGTATTAATTAATTGAGTTAAATGGGAAGTAAATTGATTTAAATGAAATACCAATGGAAGTGGTAATCTTAACCTGTTAAATCTGCATTAATCTTGTGAACTTTGATCTTAGTTATTAATTTTGCTAAGTTAGATTTTCATATCACAACCAATATTTCGTAGTTTAAAATAAGATTAATTGAATTAAAATTTATAATTGATAAAGGTTAATCTATTTCCTCGTGGGAACGATATCCTTGCTTGCTGAATATTACAATTGAACGCGTATACTTGCGTGTTATAGTGCTATCAAGAAATTAGGCAACAGCTACATTTGGTGAAATTGAGAAGGAGATAGAGTAGGATAGCCATGAGGTTATTCACGTGAAGAGGAGGAAATTGAGGATGGAACTCTAATTATGGGACAAGCCAGTTAACTCAGCAATATAGCAACTAGCAAGGTATATATCATATATGTCCAACACTAGTCATATAATAAATACACTAGGTTGTATACTATATATACACATAGTATATATTTAAGTTATCTAATTAAATGGGTGTTACAATGCTACTTTAATTAATAACACAATGTATCAAATAGGGGTACACCACATATAATCCATGCACATTTTCCTTATCACCAAATGTAAAGAAATTGGGTATTATTATTACTCATTATTATATCTGTTATCATTATAATAACTTACTGAGATCCATTTCTATATGTTGATGAGGCATACATGAATATTTACTTACACACTTCAAGTCACATAAGAACTATTATTGTGTAACTCTACTAATGCAAATAAATCTTACTATATAGTCTATATATAATATACATAGCCACATTAATGTGCACATTGCACTTTATATAATATGAAGATAATCACCACATATTACAAGGTTTAATATATTGCATACTTGTATAAAGCAATTAACCAAGTAAACATAATTACATATTATATTCATTACTTCTTTGTTCATTAATATATTATTTCCAACAATAATAATTTCATACGTTATCGATTAATTACTCAATATTGAAATTAATCACTATGTTCAATACATGCCACTATTTTCAAATAAGTTGAATATTTAATTATTAATAATCTCATCAATTTTCTGATATTAAATCCTTAAGGTCAGTCCACTAATTTAAATAACTCATTAGTGACTTCCTCTAATCATTTCACAAATTCTTACCACCACATAAGGTTTAAATAAACTCACAAAACTAACTCGTTAAAAATTAAATCACATATTTAATAAATAAGAACTTTAAAATTCATGGTCGTTACAGAGGAGGGTTTCGATCACCCTGTTGAGGCTCCCTAGTTGCCTGTACATGTATCCCATGACAGATTAGAAAGGATGGAGCAACGTATGCAGCGGCGGATGAACGCTATTTATACCCATGTGGTTGAGATTCGGTCCTTCACATTGTAGTTTTCAGAATCTCTCTCTGAAGCATTCAATCAGCTAGGTATCCAAGTACAGCTCCCAACGTATGGCACCACCCCAGCTTATCCTCCTCCTGACACACCTCCTGAGGATGAAGACGGGGACAATGATGATGCTGCCTCAGATTAAGGGAGTTTTTCTCTATTCTTATTTAATTCTGTTAGTCAATGAGGGCATTATCTGTGTTTAAGTTTGGGGGGTTTTATTTATAGGTTCATATTGTGATTGCATTTAGTTTAGTGATGCATCGTATGCTTAGTATTTGTTGGTATGTGGTAGTTAGTTGCATGTTCATGTCCGTTCATATATGTTTGCATTAAAATGTGTGCACGTAGTATATTTGCATGAATCTGAGCAATTGGTTGGTATGAACTCAGTTTTGGCCAATGATAAGATTGGTATCGAAAGTTAAAATTGAACAGAATTGATAATGCATGATTAGCTTTAATTTGAATCATTAGGTTAATCTAAATATATTTGAAGCTCATGTAATTGGTTAGCACTTAGATTTGCCGGTTTTGACAAATTTGGATCAAAGAATTTCATAATTATCTTTTGGGGGAAATCATTGTTTAAATTTAATTACAACTGTAAATTTGACATGAAGGCTAAAAGGAAATAAATCAACAAGTTTGGGGGAGTCTATGGGGTATATATATTCAAAAAAATCTATATATGAATAATTACATTGACTTGTTTGGTTCTGTAGCCTTTACTACTTAGACAAGTAAGTCCTAGGGGTATCTCTACACCCAGCGCCCTAAAACCGACTAGTTTGGGAGTCGTTGGTCAAAATTTCTCTAAAAGGGTAGTTTTGAAAAGCCTAATAGGACCAGGCATTGCACAGTCAATGATAATCGCGCGATGGAGTGTAAAAAGCACTCATGGTAGAATAAAAGTAGAGATAGACTGCTTAGAGACCCCTCAACTTGGTAATTATGTGGTTTTAACTGGAAATGTCATATTTACTGAAACGCTTGAATTGAAACTGAAATTTTCTATTGAATGAGTAAATTATGTGATTCATATTGATCTATAGTCTATAAAATTGGTTAAGGATCACACACACACTACATAGGTGATGACATGTTTTGATTACCGGATTGGTTTAAGTTATTAATTTGCATCGAATGGATATTATGTTTGAGTTTATTTGTGATATCTTTGAGGCCGGTTATTGGGTTTCATAATGATTTATTGCCAGATTCGTAGGATTGTTAGATAATAGATGGCATGAGTATCTTTGTTGGTTTTGTTTTGCATTACATTTTGTTGTGTTGCTTGGGGACAAGCAAGAGTTTAAGTTTGGGGGTATTTGATGAGTAGATTTTATACCTACGAATCAGGTATTAACTAACTGGAATTGTTATTTATTTTTATAATTTTAGGTTGCTTTTCATGCATTTTATGTTCTTTATGTAGGTTATATGCTTGGGAACTATTTTGGTGGCTTTTGGATGGAAGCGGCTTTGAAAGGATCAAAAAATTGGAGATCAGAGAGCAGCGCGACTGAGCCCAAAATGAATTAGGGTGCAGCGCGGTCGCGCCACACTTCAGACATTATTTTTGCTCTCTGCCATATCAGCGTGGCCGCGCCACTTCGAATGTTGACCAGATGTTGACTTTTTACTTAAACACTGCAATTGAGTTGTATCTTAACGTGGAACTTATAGTTGGACTAGGAATTAAGACAGAGGCTATAAATAGCTATTTTTATTCAGATTATTATATTATTCTATCTTTAATGCAAAACCCTAGTTTGGAATTGATCTTTGGAGAATTGAAGCAATTGGGATAGCACGAAGAATTCAAGGCAGAAGTTAAGAAGAGAAGAAGGATTGCAAATCAGTTTTTATTTTCTTTCCCTATCTTTTACGTTTGCATTTTGAATTCTTAATCAATTGTAGATTTTAGATTTTACTTCAATGACAATGAACTAATTTCTATTTAAGATTACAATGGATCTTAATGCATAGCTTTTATTAATATGCTTCCATATTAACTAATGTTATCTATTATGGGATTGTCTATTATGGTTTGTGCCTAATTGTCTGGCCAGTAATTATCGTGATAATCTATATGAACTCGAGAGATGGATTATAGATTTAGATATTATCATAATAGCATGTGATTTTGTTTTCTGCATGGCGATGGAATTCACGATTAGTATCTAGGATAGAGATATACATATACGCCACATGTAACATGATAGAGAATATGTGCTTTAAATCCTTTTAATTGTAATTCACATATAGATATAGTGAATTATTTAACTATGGTGTTCACCTTAATTCTATCATCTGTGGATTTAAGTTGATTTATTTATGGTACATTGAGAGATGGTTATAAATAATGATGAGTTTTCAATATACAATCCGGAATAGATAATGTTGTTAACAGGAAGTATATTGACCTAAGTGAAGCATTAAGTGAAAATTGTAGTATTAAGTCTTCATAATCTGATTTCAATCTTGTGGTAATTAATTTTAATTTATTTAATTATTTAGTTTTATAAATTTCACAATTTTAATCATTTCTTTAATAAAACGAGTTAATACAAAATTGGTAGTTGTTAGTATAAATTGCAGTTCTTTTCTTCGTGGGAAGATACTCTTCTTATCATTATATTACTTGTAGATTGCGTATACTTGCTTATTTTGCTAGTATAAACTTGGGCAAACAAGGCACATATATTGCTAGTTGCACAACGGCGGCACACGAATTGCTAGCGGTACACAAAGTGCTGATTACTCAGGGGCAGAACGCGAAATGCTGATTTATAATTACAATACCATGAGAGGGATGAAACTAGAACCACAACCAAAATAGAAATTGAAACAAATCAAAGCCGAAGTTTAGAAGTAATTTCTGTTCTTATCTATCTCTCGGGTTATTCGTTCTTTCCTTCAGTTGGTTTGAAGAGAAAGGGAGGTATAACACCATTCCTATGCCCTATACTTTAGTCGTAGCTTTTTCAGGAGCCATTCCTACACCTTTTAGCCCAATCCCTATTATATGTCCCATTTATCAAGTCAATAGCTCTTGCTTGATTCTTAATGAACCGAAACCAAAGACATGATAAAAAAACTAAAAAAATGAACTTATGGTCGAAAATCTTAGATTTATAAAATGGGTCCAAAGTCTAACATATAAAGACAACAAACTCTCTAACTCAAATCGAAAATCTTAGATTTATAAAATGGGTCCAAAGTCTAACATATAAAGACAACAAACTCTCTAACTCAAATCAATTGACAATGAGAATAGTTGGCCCAAATCATTATAATATATATATATATATATATATATATATATGTATTCCCAAGGTATTCAATGTGGGACAAGACATATACTTTAACACTCTCCTTCACGTGTAACCCAATGTATTTAAGAGTTGGCACATAGACCTGATGAATATGAAGACTCACACAAGATAAGCAAGTTGTACTAGTTAAGAAATTGATAACTTTGACCCTTAAGAAATGGACTGCAAGTGGGTAAGAATGAATGCTAAGAAGAGTGTTTAATTATACCCAAGGATAACCCACTCTAATACCATGTTAGATTTATTAAATGTGTCCAAAGTCTAGCATATAAAGACATCAAACTCTCTAACTCAAAATCAATTGACAATGAGAAGATTTGGTACAAGTCATATATACTAGACATATTTTCTCAAGATTTTCAATGTGGGACAAGATATATACTTTAACAGAAAACAAAACAAAACCTCTAGAATTAACACAACGGAAGGAAAAATAGATGAAGAAAAAGTATAATATGATAAAATAGAAAATTTAAAAAAGAAACAACTTTTTAAGACCAAAATACTTCCGTTCAAGTTTATTTGTCCTCGTTTGAAAATATATGTTTATTAAGAGAAAAAATTGTCTCTAAATTACCCATCTTAAATATTCTATTATCTTTTTTGTTGTTTTAATTAATCTCCCAACTCTTTCTTGAAATAATAAAAGAGAAAAAAGAGAAAAAAAAACAAATATGATTGTGCTTCCAATGTGAAAGTTATTTGTGTTTATATTTTCAATGTGTGTTTAAACTTTACTCCTGATCTGCGTACTATAGTGATATTGCACCTAGTTGTTGATCTTATATGTTGACATCACAAGGATGGAACCATGATTTAGGTTTAGTGGGGGCGGGCTTTGGTACAATATATTTAATAAAAAATATAAATAATTAATATAAATTTAACCACTATATATAAGAATATTTTTTTTCTTATTTTTACCATGAATTCATTAACCACAAAAGAGAAGCAATATTTTTATCATAGTTTATATAAAGGAAGTAAATTCATTCTCATAATTAGGGTAAATGCCAATAAAATATGGATAGAGAATAAATTTTATAAAAATTGTCGGTAAACTAGTGATAAACTTTACATTTTGAGAGAAAATTAAGAAGTTTTGATTGTGTTAAAATAACTAAATAGATGTTAGCATGATAAGTAATATTTCATAATCTTTTTAAAAAAAAAAAACAAAACTACTGGATTTTTTCTAAAAATACAAAGTTGTCAGAATTGGAAGATGTGAAAATACTAGTTTATAGACAATCCGTTTATAATTGATTCTTTATTAAATAATATATAAACTTAGTGGGGGTATAAAAACAAAATACTCATATATCAAAAAAAAATAGTGGGGGCGACGGCCCCACTTGACCTACCTGGTTCCATCCCTGGGCATCGCCATAAGGAGAGTAAAAATGAAGGGGTTATCAAATTTGTGGAATTTGGCTCTCTTCCATTATACATTTTCCCCATTTCCATCCAATACACTAATTATTTTATCTTAATAATTTTGCTAGTAATGATTAAAATATGTTTATAGATAGTTGATGATATTAATAAAAAATATTTTCACCGTTAAAAGATAGAATTTTCATCTATTGAAATTTTGATGAAAAATTCACATATTCATCAAATGGTAAAAAAGTATAAGATTACTTTCATTTTTGAAACAATTATGTTATTCAATTTAATAAATTAATTGACTGGTATAACTTTCAATTATATTGTTCGTAATTATAAAAATATGGTGTATTGAATGGAATAATAGATATAATCCAAATCCAAACTTGTCTTCTTTTAATGTACTTAACATTAAAAAGATAATTGGATCCTCACTTAATTTCCCAAAAAAAAATATGACAAATATATTCACGTTTTATTCGATTTGCACATCTCTTATTCGATTTGCACATATCTCTCTACAAAAGATCTACGTACTCTAAAAGAAAAAGTAATTTAAGTTTGATGCTCTACATTTAATATGAATAAAGTGGAGAACTGAAATTTAAAAAATAAATAAAACAGATGTCATTTCATTAAAAAAATGTACATATAAATTCGGACTTGAGACTGCAAGTTAAATATCCAAGAATAAATGAAACAGTTTTAGAAATACTAGTTTTTTACCCTTGTCGAGTGTTTTATTTACAATTTTTTACATAACAAATTAGAAATAATAATGAGTCCATATATATATATATATACATGTGCCTATATTTATATACATATAACTACCTAGATTAAATTTGTAGTTCGAAACAAATTTCGAGTCGAATCGAAACAAAATTCAATTAAACAAGAGCTTAAGTCATGGCTTAATAGCATCTTTTTGAATCATCTTGGTTAACCACAATGTCACCAAAATAAAATATCATGGCCGGAGATACTATTATTAATAATTAACTTAATATTTTATATACAAACAAATTATTTCCACATCTTTAGATGCGAGACTAAAGTATTACACTATTAGTTATTACCACTTACCTAAAATCCTAATTGAAACATTCATATTGGGACAACCATAAGTATGACATACAATGTGGGACAGAACTAGAAAAGCATGTACACATTATCTTGACAGGGCAGGCATGCCAGCAATTCCAATCCCTCTACGAGTAGTTGGGAACAACATAAACAAAAAGCTTGCCAAAACCCCAGCTCCCAATGGCAAATTCATTAGCAATGCATTAACATTATTTACATTTGCTCCTGCCACAGGAAAATAACACCTCTGCACGTCCGAGTCACTTAGCGCGAAAACCAAGAACACAATTAGCGACACAAATGCGTGAACAAAATCCATGCAACATATTCTAAACTTGGCCAAAGTATTATTCTCAATGCCCAATCCCTCTTCCTCATCGTTATAATTATTGTAGTTAAATATTTTGAGCCGTTTAAATGTGGCAATGCCAAAGTACAACTTTCCATCGGAGTCGATTAAGCTATCGGTAAACGATGAGAAAAAACAAACGACAGCACAGAAACCGATGAAACATGCGGTGAGGTACTTGTTGGAAGGTTGACAATGGCCTTTGTTAGAGAATGATGGCGTTAGGGCACGGAATCCGAGGACCGTGCCCGTAGGTAAAAGGTGTGCTAGGTTGGCAGAGCTTGCTAGGGTTTTGTGTACAGGGTGGCAAGTGGAGCCACTGTGGTTCTTTGGTGGTGGCGGT
Organism: Panax stipuleanatus; assembly: GCA_020205555.1. Lineage (NCBI taxonomy): Eukaryota > Viridiplantae > Streptophyta > Magnoliopsida > Apiales > Araliaceae > Panax > Panax stipuleanatus. Next base: position 20,834,972 of record CM035120.1, read on the forward strand.
GGTGGTGGTGGAAATTGAGCCATGGAGATAGAACGGGGAGATTTGGATATGTTACAGAGTTGATTATGTTTTTGTTGGATATGGCTTTGGTTTATAGGCATTAAGACAATAGAAGGGGATGGGATTTTAGGTGGGAATTACGTAGGGTTGGGCATTAAACATGTGAACTGAAAGCTTTTTGAGAGGTGCAAGAAAGATAATTTCTAACGTGATAACCACAATCTTTTTGAAATAAATGTTGATTATCAAAAAAATATTTCATATTACCAAAAAAAATAGAGCTAACAAAATTACTTCAAAACTAGCCAAAGGCTGGCTGGCTAGGCACAAAATTGTAAATTATTACCATTGTTCTTCATTAAACAAAGCTCTGATTGTCATAAAAATTTACCCATCATAAAGTTGATTATCAATGCGTTGTAAATTAGTTCATGGATGCTTGTATTTCTTCCAATGTACGTCCTTTAGTCTCCGGAACCAGCTTTGCCACAAAAAGAATAGTTAATCCGCACACGCACGAAAATATAAAAAATGTTCCTGAAAAAACAAAGAAAAACTTTCTTAGTGGAGCCTTAATTATATAGTATATATAATACAAGTCCATCAATAGTGTGTGTGTGTGTGTGAGGAAATCATACTTGGTTACTATCCCATTCTCGTCGTCTCATGTATTTAAAATTATATGTACTCACTTTCAAAATTAAATGTAAAGGAAAAATTGATGCAAAAATATATAGAGTAGGACAACAGGTGAGATGGCAGTTGGGACAAAAGATTTGGAATGGTGTGAGAGAGAGGGAGATCAGCTGTTACCTTCTGAGCTCCATTTCATTAGGAAGTTAAAAGCATATGAAATAATCCAAGTGCCAAACCAATTGACTACTGTCACAAGGCTTCCAGCTGAACCCTTAATATTTATGGGAAATATCTGAAAAAAATTATTAAAAAAACTTATATTATTGTACCAAGAAATCTAAGTAGTATTTTGGTAAGGGTTGACTTCTGAAATATCAGACTCGAAATGTAATGAGTTCAGGCTCCATGAAGTGCCTACCTCTGACATTATAACCCATGGAATTCCTCCCATGCCCAATGAGAATGACCCCGTAAATACCTGATTGCATTATTAAAATGACAAACGCGCACAACATCATCCTTAACCAAATATGAAATTTCATTAAAATGCAGAGGATTTCATAGAGCACCAAATTTTTAGCAAAATTTGTTGCCTACTGTTGTGTTTTAAGGCTTTTAAGACGGGAATGATTCTTACCGACGAATGAAATTCATTATTTTCTCCTTTTTTTATTATCAAAGGTAATTAAAAAAGACGAAATTAATGCATGTGAATCTAAAATGTTAGCCGTTACTTTGATTCATAGAGGTAAATAAAGAAAACATGTACAAATAAACTAAAGAAAAAATAGAAAGAGAAAAAAAAACAAATAAAGCTTCTATTAACAGTTTTCACATCACTAATATATAGAGGATAGAAAAAATTAGGATCCTGTGACTGAAAAATGCATTACCAGTACACCGAAAAGCGCCAAAATGGGACTAATCTCCTTGCACAATTGAAGGTCCTGCTCTCAATTAACTTTAATATATAAAAAGATGATCTTAGTCAACAAGGTAATAATAAGGTAAAACTAGAATTCCAGTAGAGGAACCTGTAGTAAGAACGACAACCCTACGAGGAAACAACCCAAGCACGTTCCTGCTGCCGAAACCTGCAATACTAGCATATTGCAGTGTAAGGTTTAGATGAACTACATTGCAAATTTTATAATACGTAGTTACATATACATGTACCATTAGTAGTGGTCTTCGTCCCGATTTTTCCATTAAAAGTACGCCCAATAACGTCATTGGAACCTGCAGAAGATCGCCTCTAATGCATTTTAGATCTGATATAAGCATATAATTATAAAACAAATCTGTATAAGAATTTCAAGAACCTGAACAATAACCATCCCTATGGTGCCAACACTACTTGAAAAACCTGCCATAACCCAATAAAAACAATTTATTTATAGCTCGTTACTGGATATATAGTACTCCCTACATCCCATAAAAGCAGCACATTTTTTACAAAATTTAAGAAAAACAAAAGTACACTAAAGATTCTCTCTTTTTAGCTGCAATGAACCCTACATAGGTACGCTAAAGATTCTCTCTTTTTCTTAAAAGTAGTGGACCCTATTTAATTGCTTTTGAGTGTAAAATAGACTTTATATAACATTTTCATTTGAATTATGTACTTTAAACAATTTTTATGGGGGGGGGGGGGGGGGGGGGAAATTAGTATTTCAATCATCGTTTGTGGGATGGAGGGAGTAATATACTAAAAATGAGCCAAGTATATCCATGTTTTCTTTTGTCAACACATCAACTATGAGAGTTAACTCACCAGCTGACACAAAAATAGCGCTTGCATAATACGCAATCCCATTTACGCCTCCAAATTGCTGCAATACCATTAGACCAACTCCAACCTGCCATAAGATCAAAACAAAACTATTTTCATTCATGATAATAAATTACCAGCAGCAATAAATTTTAAAAATACAGACGAAACAGAATAGGAAGCCTCACAATTAGTGAACGAGCATATTTCCTCTGGAATAAGTCAAGAAAACTAGAATCTGACAGCCGCTGAAGGGTTTCTACATAATCCTGAAAAATGTATGATCCTGAACTTTTTCATTTTCATGCATATAAGAGATAATAAACAAATGAAAAAGTAGTTAATTAAGAATATTAAACTCAAATTGCTTGTTCTTACTAAAACCAATGGAAATAGAAAGGTACTTTCACGAAAATGAAGTCAAAATGTTACTCTAATTTCAGCTGATTCTTCAGATATGTCTGCATTCTTGCCCCTAAGGCGCTGTAGAGCAGATTCACAGTCTCTCCCCCGACCAATCTTTGCCTGCACAAACTCAAACATTATGGAGCATATTAAACGCTTCTGGACTAGATGCATGGTTATCTTTTAGGACTAGGCCCATTTAAGCAACATGTTAAAATGCATAGTTTACTCAAAGGCATCATGTGAATGCCACTTAAAAGTACAAAAAAATAAGAATACTACAATCTTGTGGATAAGGACATAGAAAAGGTCCACAAAGGCAAAGACCTCTAGCTCGAGTGGAATGATTTCATCCTACGTGAAAGTGTGTAAGGTCTGAGTAATTAGAGACACTATTTGCAAATATTAGCTTGCAATGTCCGACTAGGGTTACCAGGGAACTCTTATTGCCACGCGTTCTGCGTACCGGGTACTATTGTTCCGAATCGTGATACAAGAAGTAGGGTCATGTTTCTTTGCAAGGATGATAATCCCGAGACTATATTCGCATAGATTATAATTCCAAGACTACTAATCCTAGAATTAAATAGTGCTTGTCACATTTTTGTTTTAAATGGGTAACTTAAAATAATTTCATGTTATGTTTGTTTTGTTCAGGATTATATAAAAAATTGGATAAAAACTTATCGTTTGGACTATTATACTCTTAACAGGAATAACAAATAGATCGTATTCTCAGTAACGTAAGCATGAATGTATAAAATAGGATCCACTGGTCATTTTAGTTAATTTTGTCCACAAATTTTTAATCCAAAATGGTAGGGATTATAATACCTCGTTGGACATATTATTAAATAGTCCCTCATTCCAAGTCATTTTGTTATCCCTGGATTAATAGTCACAAGTTCAATTTTTAAAACAAAAAAGGGACTTGAGATTAATAGTTCAATCCCAAGTGCTATCCTTGCAAACAAACATAGCCTAGAAGCCTTATGCATTCTACCATAGGTAACGTTTTTCATACCCGGTTTCGTTCTACGTAGTCAATCAATTAGCGTTTCTGGTAACCAATATGACATTATTTCCTTTAAGGGTTTAAGACTAGATTATATCCCCTCTCAGTTCTGTCAAGTGTTGGCCACAATAGATGCCAGATTTGAATCATTTCGCCGTAGACGTGGCACTAATGAAGTACCAATTCAGCAGACCTATTTAAACACCGGTACCATAAAAACAATGGCAGTCGATCAATGGTTAACTGTATATTAAACCTACTCACCAGCCACCTAGGGGACTCGGGGATGAAGAGTAGGCCAAGAAGATGTAGTATACATGGAACGATGCCTGCAATTTATACTAAATTCATATCAAAACGGTGTCAATAAACAGATAAATGGATAACTACGTACAAAGAGCAAGAAAGTTACCAATTATAGTCAAGATACGCCAGGGAATAAGAGTTCCAAATATATACATTACTGATACGCCACAACATATCATCAACTGCAGAATTAGCAGCACGTTGGCCCTTTAGCTATCACTACATATTTGTGAACTTGCAACTGTTGTCTTTACCTGATTAACAGTCGTAAACATTCCTCGAAGATTCTTAGGTGTTATTTCTGCTATGTACACAGGTACCTATTTGAAAATGGGTGATCCAAAAAATATTCGTAAATCACATAGATAAGTGAATCAAATATGAACTGTAAAACAAATCATAATTACCACATATGAAAGAATCCCAATTCCATAACCTATTGACAATCTTCCAGAGTCAAGCCACCAAGGACCCTGTTAACAGCCACAAAACAATCATATGAAGAATAGTATAGGAATAAAATGTAACAATTGGTCAATGTATATTATTGAATTCATGTAAGTGAACCATGGGCTGTTGTTTGTTCTTAATTTATGAAATAATTATTTTTTTGAAAATGCAAAGAATTTGTTTGGAAGTTGTATTAATTAGTAGTTCCTACGAAATAACTGAGAATTTTATAGTTTATTTGAAGTAAATAGTTTTCTACACCATCTTTGATCACAATCTGAATTATATAGAGCTTGCGAGAGGTGATTGGAAGAAAAATTCATAGAAACTGTCATTTGTTTCTTTCTATTCCCAATTGGAAGAAGTTATTATTCTTCATGAAGTTCCATGCAAAACAATGTAACAATTACATCTGTTGGATAGTCAAGACAAGTGTCAAGCAGCATTAAAAATAAGGGTTAACAAACCTTGGAGAATGAGATTGCAAACCATCCCAGAACACAGAACATCTCTGAAAACCCCATTGTCTGCATTATCAGATCAAAGATTTGTAAAAAGAAGTGAAGAAATGATACTGTCTGGAGTTGAAGCATGTGTAACGTGTAAAACTTACACCTCTCCGTCCCAAAAGATCTGCTAGCTTTCCACTCATAACTGCACCTGACATCGCTCCGATCGTCATTATTGAACCAAAAAGTGAATACTACAAGATAAAACCAAAAAGATGATTATTAACTAGTAAAACTAGCAGATATCAGAGAAATATTCTACTTCCTACGAAGAAACTATCTTCTGTTCATATTCATAGAAAAGAAATTTCCGGAAAATTTTCCTTTAAAGATTGTTTCTTGAGCTCAGGGAGGTGCAGTCGATATAAAGTAGGATGCCCCTTTAGTTGCCATTCAAGTAATTGTTGGGATGTTTGAGCAATTCCAATACCCGTCTTAGTGGAATTAAAGACCGGCCCCGATGGCATTATCATGTCAAGAATAAAATAACAAGAACACCAAGTATTACGAGGAAAAGCCTCTCAAATTATCACAGAAATAAACCAATTGACATTCTCCAAGATAATCTCCACTATTAAAAATGTGCATACAAATAACTTGAAGCACATCAAAATAGTGAAAATACAAGAAACCTCTTTGGGGAGAAAAATTGTATCCCAAAGTGATTCACAATCAATACTCCTGTATATTATCACTCCCTTTCCGTATATTAGCAAAACACTCTTAGACATAAAATCCGAACTCTCTACATAACAAAAACTCTCACTAGAATACTATGTTCTCTCTCTCCTTGATTGATGCAGTACAGTTTGAGGATTTTACTCCTATGTTTAAAGCATTGTTTGCACTTTGCAGACAGCTTCCGTATTTTGAACGAAAGATGTGCGGCTGAATTGGCGCCTATAACGTTATGCCGAACTTTTTGAATCACACAAAGTTATGCCTTTTTTGTTAAATTTCCTCCTTCATATGAATGTAAAAGAGAATGCAAACAATATTGCTTTCGATGTGCAGAGCACACCCGTGACCAACAATCTCTCCCTCCAAACCTATGAATGCCTAACTATTTCTAAGCACGCCTGTGACCAACAATATTGCTTTGTGCAGATAATGAATTTTTATCCACTGAGCATTCTTGAACTTGAACAATCAGACGTAACCAAACAGACCAAAGGCTCAAACAATAAGCAAAGATCAAACTGCAAAAGTAAAGTTCTAGTACTCTAATTAGATGTTGCACTGTATGGAAAGTGCCAATGTTTTTGAAATGCAAATGCAAGTATAGTGCTTACGTCTGCTAAAGAGAGGCCAAGGTCATCCATGATTCCAGACTGTGCAGGTGATGAAAAGCCAATCTGCAATTTAAGTAACACGGTTAAATAGTCCCATAAGAACATATGATTGTAAAAATTGGTGTACTAAGTTATATCTATAAACTAAAGCTTGCAAGCATTTCAAGATTACAGAATTTCAAATTCTCACAATGACTATTATATGCAAAACCCCAGGTAAGCCCAAATGGTAAAGCCTCTTCCGCTGAACACCCCCGATGTCAAGCATTCAAGTTCATTCTTTAGATGTGCATTACTTGGTGGTGGGTTTCTAGTAGTAAGTAGTAACAAGTGCAAAGAGTGCACATTTCACCACTTTGTAGTTACCTAATGAGAACTCTCCAATTCAATGCTGGAGTGTGTGTATATATAACTGTTAAGAACTTCTGAACCAACTAAGGGCCAGATACTTGCCTGAAAATAAGACATGGACACCATATGGGCCATGCATATTGAGAAAAATGAAATCACATACACATTTATCTCTTAAAAACAAAACAATACATAAAAAAATGTATGGCGAATTGCAACCGATGTTTAAGCCTAAGTTTAAATATAGTTTGACTAGATTCAAGGGAGCATTTGAAAACACAAACCTCAAGAATCTCCGTATGAAGTTCATATCCACTTTACATCACTCTCTCTGCAGCTAGAAAAGCTAGACCTCAAATTGTAGCATTAAGGGAAGAAGGACCTTGTACTAGCTAAGAATAAATGTGGAGAAGCAAGGAGATACAAATAAATTGAACTGTTCACAATCACTAAATTTGTCCTATGCGACAGAACCGTAATAATCCCTAGTCCCACTTTCCCAAATTGAGAGTCCACTATCAAAAGTCATTTTTAAAAAATCTTTGACTTTAATGTGATCTCAAGCCAAGCTCGTGACTGCTCGTCACAATGTACAATAATGAAATGAAATTTGATCCATCAATTTTATTGGACCCTCTTTCTCGAAGGTCCTTATAAGTAAAAATCGATTCATTTAATTTTGGGATGGAGGGATTTAAATTACCCTCCACATCAAAAGATTTCCTTCTTATTTGGATTACAATCACATTTTACAAGGTCTTACAGTAGTCATGAGAGTGGACATAAAAGAGTTTCTCCTAACATCACACTAAGAAATGGGATTCATATGAGTGGTTCTCTAGTTAGTTATGAACTTTTGATCACTTAGTTTTTACCCCGTGTATAAGTACATTTAAGGATTTTCTTAGTATGAAGTTTGAAGATAAGATTTATTATTAGGAAAAAAGGTCATGTTTAGGAGTGTCTTCCTATACGAAAGTCAAAAACTCAAATGGGACATTTATTTGTCCAATCGCACCTTGGGCCATCCTGCCCATCCACCCACCCACAGAGTTCGACCTAATGTTTTGCCATACAGGCAATTGCATACATTGGATTTCCGGAAAAGAAAATTTGTGTATGTTAATTTTGATACATATATATATAGTGATTTAAATGAAAATACTTTTAACTAATTTTAGAAAAGAATAAAAAGAAAAGAATTTTTGAATGCATCATGTGTAACTTGTTAAAAGCTTCACCTCACAAGCCACATCCTAGTTTTATTTGGAAACATTGATAGAAATTTTGGCAACTGTTGACAAGTATATCTAGTTGAGTGGGGAGTGATTTAAGGGAGATGATAAGGAAAGAATCTTTAAAATGAAAAATAGCAATTGACCAACTATAGTTAGTCTTAATTATCTAAAATTGCCAATATGATAAATTAACAAATTGACGGATGGGAAATTTTCACATGTAATAATTATATATGTGTGTGTTATTATTTTCCTTCGATTTTTTTCCTTGCCCTAAATTGGATTTCTGAAAATCCAACCCACAAGTGTTATTTTGTGCATTTTTGATTTGGGGATTTTGGAGTTTAAACTTCTTGCTCGTCTAGATGAGCTTATTTAGAATGCAACTTTTTCATCTTACAAATGCAGCTTTTAAACCCCATACTCATTGCACCATTTTTGGTCCTGTGCTTTTGGGACTTAAAAACGGACCAAACATAATTTTCCAACGCACCAAAACAAACAAGTCCTCATTGGTACTCTTGGTAGTAGAGCTTTTATTTTTACTTTTTTAGGAATATATACTATTACATTTTAGTCTTGGATTCATAGAGGAACATGAGGTAGGTCTAGGATAGGAACTAGGAGAAACTTACCTTTAATATGTACCCATGTTCTGACTTAATACTTGAACATGTGTTCATGTACAGTAAAAGGCTCTTACCACTAGGCTATAAAATTTGGTATTCGCTAAATAGAGCTGATCCCGCATGTTTGATGTGGGGGTTATTGCAATGAAATACGATACCCCAACAAAAATTCCAATTTTATCATAGGAGTAGTTATAAATATTAAAATACTCCCTCCGTCCCAATTTATCTGCTGTTTTAGAGTTCCACACACAAACCAATAAATATGTTTAAAAGACTAAGATACCCTCTATGTATTGATTTATGCTCTTACTAGTTTACATCTATCCATGTGCAGCTTCACCTAGTCCCAAGAACAAGGGAATAAAAAGATGAGGAGAAGCGTGCCTCTCAAAAAAAAAAAAAGGAAGCATTAACTCATACAACCAATCCTTACCCATTACATCCTTTTCAAGGCTAAGGGCAAATTTGGAAAAAAAGGGGAGAAAAGGCATTGAAATCTTTAAAAAGCAGATAATTTGGGACGACAATTTTATGCTAAAACAGCAGTTAAACTGGGATGGAGGGAGTACATTTTACTATAAAAACACGAATAAATAAAATATAGATATATAATATTAATATATGGTTTAAATACATTCCACAACCCATTTTGATTTTTCACAAGTCCTACCTCCCTTGAATTGTATATACGAGTGTACACACAATTCATGCCAAACATTTGTGAAAAACTCAAGTATATATAAAAATAACTCACTAATTAAAAATGTGGCATAAAATGTCCTAAACCTTATTTTGATCAAAGAAATTGACAAACGGAAAGGTGATAGCTTGACATCGCTAAAGAATTGGGCGTAAGTACTTCACTCGCTGGGGGATGGGATTCAATCACTTGCATTCCTGGTTGAATGCCTCTGAGATTCAATCATAAACTACTTTGCCTCGGTTATATTAAGGTGGCAAAGCAAAATTTTTGTTGTTAGAGAAATAGGTGTCGCTTAATTTATTAATTAATGTCATTAGAACAATTGAAAAAATGTTGCTCAAATGTATATTAATCATTTTTACCATATCAACCGCCTAAATTACGGTGGGTATTCCTTAACTGAGATTAAATTTTGAAACAAAGGAACAAATAATTTAATTTACCAGTGGATAGATAAAATTATACTACAACTGCACAAGAAGTAATAGTATATTTAAATAGTAGTAGTAACTTACAGCGGAGCCAAAAACATACGACCCGGAAACCGCCACCAAAGTGCTGAGCACAACCACTGACGTGGCGGAGGACTCGCCGGAGTTGTCAAGTCCGAAAAGAAGGGGTTCATCACTCGATCTCTGTCCATATTCTTTGCTTTCTCTCTCCATTTGACTGAATTCCAGAGGGAGAGAGAGAGTTTTTCCTATTTTTAAATTAAAAAAAGGGGCTTTTGTTTTGTAGTCATCTTTTATAGTAAAATTTTGTCTGTTTTGCGGTAAAAGTCGTGTCCAATAAGTATTTTTGTCCCCTGCCGTCTTTTAATGTTTGTCTTTGCATCTTTCGGCTTATTGACTTTTTTTTATCTTACTTTTCTCATTTTAAAAAATATAATATATTATGAATGCTTACATTAATTATTTAATTTTTAGTTATATGAATAAGTATTAATAATTATTATTTTTATAATTTTATCTAACATATATTATAATTATAATTTAATACAAATTTATCATAATACATAATAAAATTTTATCTATTTTAGGCATCGATGTAATTAATTTTTGGAGAATTAATAGTTTGACATGAAAATACTATATATATATATATATATATATATATATATATATATGTATGTGTGTGTGTGTGTGTGCGCGCGTGCGCGCGCGCGCGCGTGTGTGTTTGTGTGTGAATTTTCTTGGAAGAATAATGAGTTGAGTATGCTTACATTCAGACCCATCTAAAAAGATAATATTTTTATCTTATGTAATCATTTTTCCTTTTTTTTTTAAGGTGGTTATAATAGAGGTTCTATTCGGTCTAGTAGTGGGACCGGTTCTAGAGAAGATTGATTTGACCAATCCTGTCTTAGAATAGAAGATAAAATTGAAATTGTAAAAATGAAATTCGAATGAAACTAGAATAGCAGATTAAATCTTGAACTTGTCATAATTTAAAATGAATATAAATATGGAATTGAAATTGTAAGCATGAAATTCGAATTGTAAATATGCTAGAATTGAAATAGAAAAAAAATTGAGTCTACTTTTTGTTTGAACGGTAAGATTATTTTCGATCCAACTTACGCGTTAATCGAGATTAAATTTCTCTCTGAATGATCTTAAAGATGCATATCTCACATTGGCCTAATATATTTAGGAGAATTCTCGTGGACTTAATAAAAAGATAATGAATACTTGTTGTAAGAATAATTTGTGAGAAAATTTGAAATGAAGTGTTAAGTATTTATAGAATCGGCAATTTAAGTTGAAAACCATATAGTTAAATAAAATTATTTGGATTTATTGGGTTGATTAACTAGCTTTTAAGTGATGGATTGGTTTTGTTTTGAAATTATATTATTATTACAAATGTGGGTTGGATCTAGTTTAACTAGTTTTGATCCATATTAGTTTATAATAGTAATTTTTTGCACTTTAAAGAGCTAATACATCAACATGTATGTATTATTACACTACATTCTTATATAACACATATATTATACATAATACATTATATACATATTATATACTTTTGTAATTTATACACTTGTAATTATGTATAAAAACTATTTCACTAATTATGGAATTAATCCATAATAAAATTAACACTTTTAGTGGAACGAACTACCAATTTAAATGAAGAAGAGAGCGTGATAAAAAGATTTCATATTTCATAAATCCATTTACTTCAACAAATATTGTAAGACCCCAACTTTTATGAATAAAATTAAATTTTCTCTATATATTATTTTGAAATAGTAAGGTGTTGATTTGATATAATGCTTTAGTTATGGGTGGAATGTGCAAATTTTACAAAGTAAGCAAGCAGTCATAAAATATTCATTGTGTCGGAGAATATTCGTTTGGTCGGGGAATATTTTTTTTATCGGGGAATATTCGTATGACGGTGCAATCATTTGTGGGCCCCATAACGGAAAACTGTCGGATGAAGAAAACGACAAGAATAAGTTTTCTATAAATAACGGTAAATTTTTTACCGTTAAAACTGTTGAAATACTCGGTGATAAAAGAACAGTAATACGTGTGGTTGCATAGTAGCACCCGGTATTGTACAGTATTTTTGATTATTGATGCTTACGTGAGATGTCACTCAGTTTTATTCAATTATTGCCACAGTAGTTGATGCATAGTATCTCATATTATTGATTCAATTATTGTCACAGTATCATCTGCACAATATTTTATATTATTAAATCAATAATTGAGACGACAAAGTTATTCATATTATTATTTGCATTATTGACAATGTCTAGAAAGTTCTGTCGAAGTAAGGGGTTTGGTCATCTAATTGCGCGCCAATAAGGAGAAGTCCTTATCGGAAAGCCCTCTCTTTTCTAGGAATGATCTGGTTGTTAATATTGCGAGTTATAATATTAATGATGAATAAATGTTGTTAAAAATGTGTTTTGTGAAGCCAAGTGAGTTGAGATAAATAGAGTGATTTTTATTAAAGTATTTGTTATAAATTTGGCTTATTATATGGACCCCTACTTACTCATTTTTCAAAATCGTCGATAAAAAGTTATCTACGTTTTGTTTTATTACTTATATATATATATATATATATATATATATATATATATATATATATATATATATATTTGGTGTGTGTGTGTGGCGTGTGTGTTAGGGTGTGTGTGTGAGTGGGATATATATATATATATATATATATATATATATATATATATATATTATATAAATTTTGTTTTATTAGATTATAAATAGAATATATTATATTTTATTTAAAGTTTTTGTTTTATTAGAATATTTTATTGCACAATAATGAATAATAAAATTAAAAAATTTTCGCCGGTTGCGCCCGTGAAGAAAATACTGTTTGCCCGTGATTTTTATTTTCAAATAGTATCCTTCCATTCTTTTATAAATAGGATGCTTAGTTTAGAAATGAAAATCACACCAGAATCAGAGAATTCTTCTTCTATAATATTGAGCGTATTTCTTTTGAGTTTAAGAAAGATTTGAGTGTAGAAAATAGTATAAGTTTTTTTCAAGAATATCCCCGCCATACCAGTCAGAAATACTCTCCTTTTAAGGTAAAGGATATTATTTTTCTCGTAAATGATGTTACTTTCTTTCAATATTCATAAAGAATATTATTTTCTTTCATATTCCATATTATGAAAGCGATAATATTTCATTTCATATACCCAAATTAAAACTTATTACGGTAAATGTTGCTTCTATAATTCCTGAAATGATTAGAAATTTTTCGAATTTGCGTTTCATCTAGTATCATTTCATTGGAATGTTAGTATGAATTTTATTATGAATTTTTTACCTTTTCATGTCGGAGTTACTATTCACGTATACGTCACTATTCACGAATACGATACTATTCACAACAAAATTAAATTATTTTTTAATTGTCCAAGTTGTCTGTTATGGTTATTATCTTTGATTGTATCCATGTTTTGAACTTCATTCTTGAATTTTACTCCACAATTGATTATTATGGAGTATTCTTAAACTTGGATAAACTAAATTACGAATCCCTAATATTTGTCCTTTATCTCACTGGATTCGTTATTTATATTATTTTTCATTATCCTCAGTCCTATATGGTGATATAACTGAATATCTTTGGCCTATAGAGCAAAGATGAATGATTACCTGACGAATATCTTTGGCCCGTAGTGCAAAGATGGACAGGTGTTGAGATGAACATGACCAACTAGTGATACAAATGAATATCTTTGGCCCGTAGTGTAAGACCCCAAATTTTATGAATAAGATTTAAATTTTTTTATATATTATTTTGAAATAGTAAGGTGTTGATTTGATAAATGTAATACGTTATGGGTAAGATGTGCAAAGTTCACAAAGTAAGCAAGTGGTTATAAAATATTCGTTGTGTCGGAGAATATTCGTTTGGTCGAGGAATATTCTTTTTGTCGGAGAATATTCGTACGATGGTGCAGTCATTGGTGGACCCCACAATGGAATGAATGTCAAATATAAAAAGCGACAGACATAACCTTTTTATATAATAACGAAAAACTGTTACCGTTAGTGTTGAAATACCCGGTGGTTAAAATACAGTAATACGCGGTGTTGCACGGTAGCACACGGTATTGCACAGTATTTTGAATTATTGATTCTTACGTAGGAAGGCACTTACTCAATTATTATTACAGTAATTACTGTTCAATATTTTATATTATTGATTCAATAATTGCATAATATTTTATTGGTTCAATATTTGCTACGTTGATATTTTATATCAATAAGTGCTACATTGCTATTTTATATTATTGATTCAATAATTGTCATTGCACCTTATTTCAAATTATCAAGTCAATAATTCATATTATTTAAATAATATTATTCGATAGCATTATTGGCAATGTCTAAGGAAGTTCTGTCTAGGAAATGGGTTGATTAATTGCGCGCCAGTAAGGAGAAATCCTTATCGGAAGGCCCCCTCTTTTCTGGGAACGACCTGGCTGTCAATATTGTAGTTTTGTAATATTTTTTGTGAATAATTAATTTTTGATATATATGATAAGAAAATATTTATTTAATGTGGATTTAAACGGAAATTTTTTTAACATGTGACATTTGTTGAAAGTTGGTATTTTATCTTGTCCGATAAAATAATTCATTCAAATATATTATTATAATATTACATTATAGTAGTATGATGTGATTATATAATAGTATGATTTTTATAGTTTGAATGGTAACATTATTATAATAAATTCATGGTATCAAAGTTAAACGAGGTGAAAGAGTGCAAATTGAATTTGAACTCTTATGATGCAAACAATGATGTCATCAGAGCGATGAGGTAAGCAATGATGTCATAGGAGCGATGAGGTAAGCAATGATGTCATAGATCGATGATGTATGCGATGATGTCATAAATTATGGCGAAAATACTATTTTACCCTTACTCTGCCGAGCCTATAAATAGAAGCTCATTTCTTCATTATTTCTCACCAATTCACTAAAGCTATAGAGAGAGAAAGTATAGAGAGAATAAGAGAGAAAGAAGAAGAGTATTTTGCTATTACGCTAGTGCAGTCTCCAAATTTTAAGGTAAATGGTATTATTTCTTTCGTATTCATGAAGAGAGTTATTTTTTTTTCAATACACGTAAGGGTTGTTATTCCATTCTTTATTATTCTATTGGAATAACTTGTCTACGCGGACTACCGCATGCCTGATGAATAACCCTTCGTATTCAGTTGTTATTAAATTGTGAAAATAAACTGTCTTAGCGGACTACCGCCAGACGGGTGAATAACCCTTCGTATTCAGTTGTTATTAAATTGTAGAAATAATCTGTCTGAGCGGACTACCGCCAGACGGGTGAAAATCCAATTGCAGTTTTGTATATTGTTTCATTTCAGATTCTTTACTCTAAACTTATTACGGTAAGTATTACTTCTATAATTCCTGAAATGATCAGATATTACTTGCGTTTTGCGCTTCATCTAATATTATTTAACTAGAATATTGGTCTGAACTTTCTTGTAAAATTTTTATCTTTTCATGTTGAGTTACTATTCATTGGTTACTATTCACGAGTTACTATTCATAGAGTACTATTCACGGTAAAAAAATATTTTTTTTCTCTTCCAAATCATCTTTGATTGAATCCAGGTTTTGATCTTCATTCTTGAACTCTGGATAAATTCTCTAATATTTGTCCTTTATCTCACTGGATCCGTTATTCGTATTATTTTTCATCATTCTCAGTTCTAAATGGTGATATAACTGAATATCTTTGGCCTATAGTGCAAAGATGAATGATTATCTGATGAATATCTTTGGCCCGTAGTGCAAAGATGGACAGGTGTTGAGATGAACATGACCAACTGATGATACAAATGAATATCTTTGGCCCGTAGTGCAAAGATGTATATTTGATTCGAGATGTATATTGATTGATGTTACAGGGATAAAATATTGATAATGAACTTTTAAATCAAAGAAGATAGTAGACATCATTCTCTACTTAACTCTTCTAATAAATTGTTATTTTCGCTGCGAATATTGATCTAAAACTTGTTGTCCATAATATTTTATCTGATTTATTGAAGGCTAACGATAATTTATTTTTCATTATCTTAGTCATAATATTCTTTACTGGGCTAGTTGAGCTCACCTTTTTCCTCCATTGTTCTATTCAGAAAATGAGAATATCGCGGGTACTAGTCGGGGAATGGAGTGATAGTCCGAGTTAGAGCTGTAGAAGTCCTCACTATTTTTTTATTTATTTAAAATAGTGTGATAATAAATGTAATGAGGACTTAGTTTGAGTGTTAATATTTTTTACATGTCTGTATTGACACTCACAGTTGTGTAGTCGTATTTTGCACGACCGTGTGATATGTAAAATTGTATTTGAATTTTTTGAGTGTATTTGGCGACTCAAAATGGGTTGAGTATTGAACCTATTTTGGGGGCGTCACAGTTGGTATCAGAGCTTAGGGATATGATCTCTGGTGGAGATCTGGGAATAGAACTAGGAGGGGAGAGACGAGTAAAACTTTCGCTAGTGTGTCCTACCTAAGCTTAATTGTTATTTAATTGGTCGATTGGAACATAGAGTTAATATGTGATATGTTAAATTATTTGATTAACCCTTGTTTTGTGGCAGTATTTGAGAATGGCAGTTGAAAATCTAAACAATGGAGTGAATGAGACCGTTGAGACACCTTTAATCACCAACGAGGAGAACGTACAACAGGAATGCTATATTCTTCCTGTAAACAACCCTATCGAAGAAATGATAAATGACGGGATGTTTAGAAGCTTTTTGTAGTTCATGCAAAACCAGACGAGGGAGACTCGTGTTCATAATACTGGTGGAAATAACAACTCGCGACTTGTCACTGCCAAGCAGTTTAAAGAGTTGAGACCACCAGAGTTTCAGGGAAAGCCAGATCCAATCAAGGTGAAAAATTGGATTAAGCAAATTACCAAGATATTTGATGTCTTGGGATGCACAGAGGAACAGAAGGTTCCATTTGCCACCTTTATGTTCCGTAGAGAGGCAGATTACTGGTGGGAATCTATGAAACGTACCTAGCCTGTCGCACTCAAGATGACTTCGGGGGTGTTCCAGAAACTGTTCAATGACAAGTACTTTCCAGAAAATATTCGTCACATGAAAGAGGTAGAGTTCATCAGAGTGGAACAGAACAACATGACTATGTCCCAGTACGAGGCTAAATTCGCGGAGTTATCCCGGTTTGCACCTCATTTGGTGGAGAATGAGGAACGTATGATGCGGATGTTTCTGAGAGGTTTGAAACCCGAGATTTGTCAATACCTCATTTCTCACAAATTTTCTCTATATTAGGATGTAGTGAACAGGGCCCAGTTATTAGAACGAGATAATGATTATGTTCAACCAAGGGACAACAACCAAGGTCGTATCGGTGGTAGCAGTCATCGGAACAATGACAATCAGCAGGGAGGAAAGTATCATGCCAGAAGCAGTAACCACTCCGGTGGTAATCGTGGCCATGATAATAGAAGAAGTTAGTCGGGGGGAGATTTCAAGAAGAGAAGGTACAACAATGAGAACATGAAATCATCGACAACAGCACCAACATCAACTGTTTCTAGGGGAGGAGAATGACCGCCGGTCGTATGCTATAAATGCGGGCAAGAGGGACACATCAGCCCCAACTGCACACAACAATCCAAGGTGTGTTATAACTGTAGAAAGGAAGGGCACATAGCTCGAGTGTGTCCTGTAGCGAAACCAAGTCCTATAGGGATGGTGACTCCAAAGGCTATCCCTAACAAGTCAAAGTCAGTGGTTCCTGGAAGAGCATTTGTCGTGACTGCCTAACAAGCAAGGAACCCGAACGAGGTTATTACGGGTAAGCTGATAATAAACTCTTGCGAAGTTTACACTTTATTAGATACTGGTGTTACCCATTCTTTTATTTCACCTCCTTGTGCTCAACGTTTGAACTTGACACCTGAGAAATTAGACTTTGACTTATCTGTTGAAACTCCGTTGGAAGAAACCTTCGTTACATCTACAGTTTACAAATCTTGCTCGATTCAAATTGGTACCCTCACCCTACCTATTGATCTTATATCGTTGAAAATACTTGCATTTGATGTGATTTTAGGAATTGACTGGTTGACCACTTATCATGCCAAAATTGATTGTTTTTGTAAGGTTGTTAGTTTTCATATTCCTAACCAACCTATTGTGCGAATTCAAACAACCAAACCACTAAAATCAATCAATGTTATTTCAAGTCATAAAGCTATTTGTTTATTGAAAAACGGATGTCAAGCTTTCTTAGCCCATGTCACTGATCTAAACCAGAATACGTCAGGTTTGAATGATATTTCTGTTGTTAATGAGTTTCTTGATGTGTTTCCCGAAGAACTTCCCGGTCTACCCCCGGAATGTGAAGTTGAATTCTTTATTGACCTTGAACCCAGTACAAAACCCATTTCTAAAACCCCATATCGAATGGCTCCTATAGAACTTCAGGAGTTAAAGGTCCAACTACAAGAGTTGTTAGACATCGATTTTATACGTCCTAGTACATCTCCTTGGGGTGCTCCTATTTTATTAGTAAAGAAGAAAGACGGGAGTATGCGACTTTGTATTGACTATCGGGAGTTGAACCATGTCACCATCAAGAATAGGTATCCGTTACCACGTATTGATGACCTGTTCGACCAGTTGCAAGGTGCACAATTCTTTTAAAAGATCGATCTTCGTTCTGGATATCATCAGCTGAAGATTAAAACTGAGGATATTCTGAAGACTGCTTTCAGAACTCGATACGGGCATTATGAATTCTTAGTCATGTCTTTTGGATTGACTAATGCTCCTGCTGCTTTCATGGATATGATGAACCGTGTATTCAAGGAATATTTGGATCAGTTCGTGGTTGTCTTTATTGATGACATCCTCATCTATTCCAAAAGCCGTGAAGATCATGAGCACCACTTGAAGCTGGTACTTCAAAGGCTTCGTGAAAACAAGCTATATGCCAAGCTGAAGAAATGTGAGTTCTGGCTTGAGGAGGTAGCATTTCTTAGGCACGTAGTATCAAAACGTGGAGTATCTGTGGACCCGGCGAAGATTGAAGCAATACAAAGTTGGGAGCAACCGAAGTCGGTGACCGAAGTACGTAGCTTTCTGGGCTTAGCTAGTTATTATCGGAGATTCGTGGAAGGATTTTCTCGAATTGCTACTCCATTAACTCAGCTGACTCGGAAAGATAAAAAATTCGTATGGAACGAGGAATGTGAGAAGAGCTTTCAAGAGCTCAAGAGGAGACTTATTTCGGCACCTGTTCTGACGATACCATCTGGTTCGGATGGATTTGTCATTTATAGCGATGCTTCAGGAAAAGGGTTAGGATGTGTTCTAATGCAACATGGGAAAGTCATAGCCTATGCCTCGCGACAACTCAAGGAATATGAGAGGAATTATCCTACTCATGATCTAGAGTTGGCAGCAGTCGTTTTCGCGTTAAAGATCTGGAGACACTACCTGTATGGGGAGAAAGTGGAGATCTATACGGATCATAAGAGCCTCAAGTATTTCTTCCCCCAGAAGGAACTCAACATGCGACAATGACGTTGGCTTGAGCTGTTGAAAGATTACGATCATACCATCCAATACCATCCTGGTAAAGCGAACATGGTAGCTGACGCGTTGAGTAGAAGATCATATGCGGGAACGAATGCGATACTTTCAAGGCCTATTTTGTGTGATTTACAAAAGATGGAGATAGAGTTCAAGACTTCGGAGACCCATGCGATGATATCGAGTATACGCGTAGAACCAGCTTTGATTGATAAAGTTAAAGCTGCTCAAGCTACAGATCCGGAGCTGATGAATATGAGGA
This sequence comes from Panax stipuleanatus, assembly GCA_020205555.1. Lineage (NCBI taxonomy): Eukaryota > Viridiplantae > Streptophyta > Magnoliopsida > Apiales > Araliaceae > Panax > Panax stipuleanatus. The sequence goes on from CM035120.1 coordinate 20,854,661, forward strand.
AGAAGGTGCAATTCCAGAAGCAAGGATTGATGAAGAAGGAATAATTCGAGTCAACTTCAGACTTTGTGTTCCTGACGATTCTGATTTGAAGTATAGAATCATGATGGAGGCACACAACACACCGTTTGCAATCCATCCTAGGAGTACCAAAATGTATTGTGATCTTCGACATACATTTTGGTGGAGCAATATGAAGAGAGAGATCGCGGAATTTATCTCGAGGTGTTTAACATGTCAACGTGTCAAGGCGGAGCATCAAGTGCCAAAGGGTCCATTGCAACCACTTGGGATTCCAAAGTGGAAGTGGGAACACATTACCATAGATTTCGTTACGGGTCTTCCCAAGGATTCTCAAGGCATAGATGCGATTTGGGTTATTGTTGATAGATTAACCAAGTCTGCTCATTTCTTGCCGATACGAGAGACTTATTCCCTTGAACGTCTTGCTTGTATGTACGTGAATGAGATTGTGAGATTGCATGGCATGCCAGTATCCATAGTTTCGGATCGTGACCCAAGATTCACTTCACGATTTTGGGTCAGCTTGCAGAAAGCTATGGGCACGGATTTACGATTCAGTTCGGCATATCATCCACAAACGGACGGGCAATCGAAAAGGACTATCCAAACTCTTGAAGATCTATTGAGACTCTGTGTTCTAGACTTCAAAGGGAGTTGGGATAAGTACCTACCATTGGTGGAATTCTCCTATAACAACAGTTATCAGGCAAGTATAGGCATGGCTCCATTCGAGGCGTTGTATAGACGAAAATGTCATTCTCCAGTATGCTGGGACGAGGTGGGTGAAGCAACATTGTTGGGACCGGAGTTAGTATGTATGACTACGAAAAAGATTTAAATGATCCGACAACGTATACAAACTGCACAAGATCGACAAAAAAGTTATGTTGATCTTTATCGAAGGGACGTGGAGTTTAATGTCGGAGATCATGTATTATTACGTGTTGCTCCATAGAAAGGAGTTACGAGATTCGGAAAGAGAGGAAAGCTCAACCCACGATTCATTGGTCCATTTGAAATCCTTGACCGAGTCGGAAATGTGGCCTATAGACTCGCCTTACCTCTAAGCATGTCTTGTGTTCATAATATTTTTCACATATCTGTGCTTCGTAAATATGTGAAAGATCCAAACTACATTATTGAGTTAGAACCAGATGAGATAGCCAAAGATTTAACATATGAGGAGGTACCTGTTAAGATCTTGGATAGGAAGGAACATGTCCTACGCTCAAAGGTTATACCTCAAGTTAAAGTTTTGTGGAGGAACTATGATATCGAGGAAATGACCTGGGAGTTAGAATCGAAAATAAAAACGAGGTATTCTCACCTTTTCGACATACCAGGTACGTACATCAATTTCGGGGATGAAATTTCATAAGGAGGAGAGGTTGTAAGACCCCAAATTTTATGAATAAGATTTAATTTTCTTTATATATTATTTTGAAATAGTAAGGTGTTGATTTGATAAATGTGATAAGTTATGGGTAAGATGTGCAAAGTTCACAAAGTAAGCAAGTGGTTATAAAATATTCGTTGTGTTGGGGAATATTCGTTTGGTCGAGGAATATTCTTTTTGTCGGAGAATATTCGTACGATGGCGCAGTCATTGGTGGACCCCACAACGGAATGAATGTCGGATATAGAAAGTGACAGACATAACCTTTTTATATAATAACGAAAAAACTATTATCGTTAGTACTATTGAAATATCCGATGGTTAAAATACAGTAATACGCGATTTTGCACGGTAGCACACGGTATTGCACAGTATTTTTAATTATTGATTCTTACGTAGGAAGGCACTTACTCAATTATTATTATAGTAATTACTGTTTAATATTTTATATTATTGATTCAATAATTGCATAATATTTTATTGGTTCAATATTTGCTACGTTGATATTTTATATCAATAAGTGCTACTTTATATTATTGATTCAATAATTGTCATTGCACCTTATTTCAAATTATCAAGTCAATAATTCATATTATTTAAATAATATTATTAGATAGCATTATTGGTAATGTCTAAGAAAGTTCTGTCTAGGAAAGAGGTTGATTAATTGCGCGCCAGTAAGGAGAAATCCTTATCGGAAGGCCACCTCTTTTCTAGGAACGACCTGGTTGTTAATATTGTAGTTTTGTAATATTTTTTGTGAATAATTAATTTTTGATATATATGATAAAAAAATATTTATTTAATGTGAATCTAAACGGAGAAATTTTTAACATGTGACATTTGTTGAAAGTTGGTATTTTATCTTGTCCGATAAAATAATTCATTTAATATATTATTATAATATTACATTATAGTAGTATGATGTGATTATATAATAGTATGATTTTTATAATTTGAATGGTAACATTATTATAGTAAATTCATGGTATAAAAGTTAAACGAGGTGGAAGAGTGCAAATTGAATTTGAACTCTTATGATGCAAACAATGATGTCATCGGAGCGATGAGGTAAGCAATGATGTCATCGGAGCGATAAGGTAAGCAATGATGTCATAGATCGATGATGTAAGCGATGATGTCATAAATTATGGCAAAAAGACTATTTTACCCTTACTCTGCCGAGCCTATAAATAGAAGCTCATTTCTTCATTGTTTCTCACCAATTCACTAAAGCTATAAAGAGAGAAAGTATAGAGAGAATAAGAGAGAAAGAAGAAGAGTATTCTGCTATTACGCTAGTGCATCTCCAAATTTTAAGGTAAAGGGTATTATTTCTTTCGTATTCATGAAGAGAGTTATTTTCTTTCAATACTCGTAAGGGTTGTTATTCCATTCCTTATTATTCTGTTGGAATAACCTGTCTACTCGGACTACCGCATGCCTGGTGAATAACCCTTCGTATTCAGTTGTTATTAAATTATGGAAATAATCTGTCTGAGCGGACTACTGCCAGACGGGTGAATAACCCTTCGTATTCAGTTGTTATTAAATTGTGGAAATAATCTGTCTGAGCGGACTACCGCCAGATGGGTGAAAATCCAATTGCAGTTTCGTATATTATTTCATTTAAGATTCTTAACTCTAAACTTACTATGGTAAGTATTGCTTCTATAATTCATGAAATGATCAGATATTACTTGAGTTTTGCGCTTCATCTAATATTATTTCATTGGAATATTGGTCTGAACTTTCTTGTAAAATTTTTATCTTTTCATGTTGAGTTACTATTCATGAGTTACTATTCACGAGTTACTATTCACAGGGTAGTATTCACGATAAAAAAATATTTTTTTTCTCTTCCAAATCATCTTTGATTGAATCCAGGTTTTGATCTTTATTCTTGAACTCTGGATAAATTCTCTAATACTTGTCCTTTATCTCACTGGATTCGTTATTCGAATTATTTTTTATCATCCTCAGTTCTAAATGGTGATATAACTGAATATCTTTGGCCTGTAGTGCAAAGATGAATGATTACCTGATGAATATCTTTGGCCCGTAGTGCAAAGATGGACAGGTGTTGAGATGAACATGACCAACTGATGATACAATGAATATCTTTGGCCCGTAGTGCAAAGATGGATATTTGATTCGAGATGTATATTGATTGATGTTACAGGGATAAAATATTGATGATGGACTTTTAAATCAAAGAAGATAGTAGACATCATTCTCTACTTAACTCTTCTAATGAATTGTTATTTTCCGCTGCGAATATTGATCTAAAACTTGTTGTCCATAATATTTTATCTGATTTATTGAAGGCTAACGATAATTTATTTTTCATTATCTTAGTCATAATATTCTTTACTAGGCTAGTTGAGCTCACCCTTTTCCTCCATTTTTCTCTTCAGGAAATGAGAATATCGCGGGTACTAGTCAGGAAATGGAGTGATGGTCCGAGTTAGAGTTGTAGAAGTCCTCACTATTTTATTTATTTATTTAAAATAGTGTGATAATAAATGTAATGAGGACTTAGTTTGAATGTTAATATTTTCTACATGTCTGTATTGACACTCACAGTTGTGTAGTCGTATTTTGCACGACCGTGTGATATGAAAGATTGTATTTGAATTTTGTTGAGTGTATTTGGCGACTTAAAATGGGTTGAGTATTGAACCTATTTTGGGGGCGTCACACGTAGTGCAAAGATGGATATTTTATTCGAGATGTATATTGATTGATGTTACAGGGATAAAATATTGATGATGGACTTTTAAATCAAAGAAGATAGTAGACATCATTCTCTACTTAACTCTTCTAATGAATTGTTATTTTCGCTGCGAATATTGATCTAAAACTTGTTGTCCATAATATTTTATCTGATTTATTGAAGGCTAACGATAATTTATTTTTCATTATCTTAGTTATAATATTCTTTACTGGGCTAGTTGAGCTCACCCTTTTCCTCCATTGTTCTCTTCAGGAAATGAGAATATCGCGGGTACTAGTCGGAAAATGGAGTGATGGCCCGAGTTAGAGTTGTAGAAGTCCTCACTATTTTTTTTTATTTATTTAAAATAGTGTGATAATAAATGTAATGAGGACTTAGTTTGAATGTTAATATTTTTTACATGTCTGTATTGACACTCACAGTTGTGTAGTCGTATTTTGCACGACCGTGTGATATGAAAGATTGTATTTGAATTTTGTTGAGTGTATTTGGCGACTCAAAATGGGTTGAGTATTGAACCTATTTTGGGGGCGTCACACGTAGTGCAAAGATGAATATTTGATTCGAGATGTATATTGATTGATGTTACAGGGATAAAATATTGATAATGGACTTTTAAATCATAGAAGATAATAGACTTCATTCTCTACTTAACTCTTCTAATGAATTGTTATTTCCGCTGCAGTTGTTGATCTAAAACTTGTTGTCCATAATATTTTATCTGATTTGTTGAAGACTAACGATAAATTGTTCTTTATTATCTTAGTCATAATATTCTTTATTGGGCTAGTTGAGCTCATCCTTGTCATCTATTGTCCTCTTCAAGGAATGAGAATGTTGCGGGGACTAGTCGGGGATCAATGTGATGGTCAGAGTAGAGCAGTAGTAGTCCTCACTATTTTTGTAAAATAGTGTGATAATAATTGTAATTATTGAGGACTGAATTTGAGTGTTTATATTTCGTATTATATACGATTTGTATTGAAACTCACAGTTGTATGGTCGTATTTCTCACGACCTTTTGTTATAAAAGATTTGTATTTGGAATTCTGTACCATGTATTTGGCGACTCAGAATGGGTTGGTATTGAACCTATTTTGGAGGCGTCACAGTTGGTATCAGAGCTTAGGGATATGATCTCTGGAGGAGATCTGGGAATAGAACTAGGAGGGGAGAGACGAGTAAAACCTTCGCTAGTATGTCCTACCTAAGCTTATGTGTTATTTAATTAGTCAGTCGGAGCATAGGATTAGCATGTGATATGTTAATTTATTTAATTAACCTTTGTTTTTTTGGCAGTATTTGAGAATGACATCCAAAAATCAAGAAATGAACTCCTATAGAGTTTTAAGTGATGAATCGAGGAAATTTATTTAAAGAATAAATAGTGGAGTATAATATCCTGTTATAACAAAGGTTTTTATTGGGGATTGCTAATTAAGTTATTGAACTTGATTGTAGGATGTCAGGCGAAGAAGAAATTAGAGATATCCATGTGGTGAGTGAAGGATTAATAGTTGCACCCGAGCTAATCGCAGAGGTAAAAGCTGAGAGTGAGGAAGAAGAGGAACCTGAGGAAGATTTATTAGGAGAATTTTATGATCGAAATGTAGAACTGCAAAATCGTATTCATGAGTTAGAAGAGCAGGATGAAGAATGGCAGGTGGCTGTGGAACAAAAGGATACAACAATTCAAGAAAGGGATACAATAATTTAATATTTTGCTACTCGATATGCGAGGCTTGAACAGAAGCTCTCTCTGGTAGAGAATAGGATATTAGAGCTAGAATCTGAAAATACAAATGTCAACGATCTGCTGAAAGAAGAAGCAACTGAACGAGTGAGAATTGAAGATGCATGGGTGAAAGCCGCACGACGCATGGATATTTTAGAAAGAGACGTCCGATCCAAGAAGACCAAAATAGACGACATGGATTTCACTTTTTGGACAACAATTGGAAGAATCCAACATCGAGTTTGGAATTACCCTATTCATAGCATTCAACCCCAATTCGATATGGATCGAAGAGTAATGATTCAAATCATGGATCAGGAGTGCGACGAAGCAATTGAGGGTGGAATGTGCTTTCTAGCAAAGTCAAGTCAAGCTGGGATGGTGACTCCAAAGACTGTCCCAGACAAGTCAAAGTCGGTGGTTCCTAAAAGAGCGTTTGTCGTGACTACCCAAACCACGAGGAACCCGAACGAGGCGGGTAAGCTAATCATAAACTCTTGCGAAGTTTACACCTTATTAGACACCGGTGCTACCCATTCTTTTATTTCACCTGTTTGTGCTCAACGTTTGAACTTGACTCCTGATAAACTAGACTATGACTTATCTGTTGAAACTCCGTTGGGAGAAACCTTCGTTACATCCACGGTTTACAAATCTTGCTTGATTCAAATTGGTACCCTCACCCTACTTGTTGATTTTATATCTTTGAAAATACTTGCATTTGATGTGATTTTAGGAATTGACTGGTCAACCACTTACCATGCCAAAATTGATTGTTTTCGTAGGGTTGTTAGTTTTCATATTCCTAACCAACCTGTTGTGCGAATTCAAACAACCAAACCCCTAAAATCAATCAATGTTATTTCAAGTCATAAAGCTATTCGTTTATTGAAAAACGGATGTCAAGCTTTCTTAGCCCATGTCACTAATCTAAACCAGAATACGTCAGGTTTGAATGATATTTTTGTTGTTAATAAGTTTTCTGATGTATTTCGCGAAGAACATCCCGGTCTACCCCCAGAACGTGAAGTTCAATTCTTTATTGACCTTGAATCCGGTACAAAATCCATTTCTAAAACCCCATATCGAATGGCTCCTATTGAACTTCAGGAGTTAAAGGTTCAACTACAGGAGTTGTTAGACATTGGTTTTATTTGTCCTAGTACATCTCCTTGGGGTGCTCCTGTTTTATTCTTAAAGAAGAAAGACGGGAGTATGTGACTTTGTATTGACTATCGGGAGTTGAACCATGCCACCATCAAGAATAAGTATCCGTTACCTCGTATTGATGACCTGTTCGACCAGTTATAAGGTGCATAATTCTTTTCAAAGATCGATCTTCGTTCTGGATATCATCAGTTAAAGATTAAAACTGAGGATATTCCGAAGACTGCTTTCAGAACTCGATACGGACATTATGAATTCTTAGTCATATCTTTTGGATTGACTAATGCTCCTGCTGCTTTCATGGATATGATGAACCGTGTATTCAAGAAATATTTAGATCAGTTCGTGGTTATCTTTATTGATGACATCCTCATCTATTCCAAAAGCCGTGAAGATCATGAGAACCACCTGAAGCTGGTACTTCAAAGGCTTCGTGAAAACAAGCTATATGCCAAGCTGAAGAAATGTGAGTTCTGGCTTGAGGAGGTAGCATTCCTTGGGCACGTGGTATCAAAACGTGGAGTATCTGTTGACCCGACGAAGATTGAACCAATACAAAGTTGGGAGCAACTGAAGTCGGTGACCGAAGTACGTAGCTTTCTGGGTTTAGCTGGTTATTATCGGAGATTCGTGGAAGGATTTTCTCGAATCGCTACTCCATTAACTCAGCTGACTCAGAAAGATACAAAATTCGGATGGAACGAGGAATGCGAGAAAAGCTTCCAAGAGCTCAAAAGGAGACTCATTTCAGCACCTGTTCTGACAATACCATCTGGTTCGGTTGAATTTGTCATCTACAGCGATGCTTCGGGCAAAGGATTAGGATGTGTTCTCATGCAACATGGGAAATGTAAGACTCTAAATTTTATGAATAAGATTTAATTTTCTTTATATATTATTTTGAAATATAGTAAGGTGTTGATTTGATAAATGTGGTAAGTTATGGGTGAAATGTGCAAAGTTTACAAAGTAAGCAAGTGGTTATAAAATATTCGTTGTGTCGGAGAATATTCGTTTGGTCGAGGAATATTTTTTTCGTCGGAGAATATTCGTACGACGGCGCAGTCATTGGTGGACCCCACAACGGAATGAATGTCGGATATAGAAAGCGACAGAAATAACCTTTTTATAAAAATAACGGCAAAATTGTTACCGTTAGTACTGTTGAAATACCGGTGGTTAAAATACAGTAATACGTGGTGTTGCACAGTAGCACACGGTATTGCACAGTATTTCAAATTATTGATTCTTACGTAGGAAGACACTTACTCAATTATTGTTACAGTAATTACTGTTCAATATTTTATATTATTGATTCAATAATTGCATAATATTTTATTGGTTCAATATTTGCTACGTTGATATTTTATATCAATAAGTGCTACTTTGCTATTTTATATTATTGATTCAATAATTTTCATTGCACATTATTTCAAATTATCAAATCAATAATTTATATTATTTGAATAATATTATTAGATAGCATTATTGGCAATGTCTAAGGAAGTTCTGTCTAGGAAAGAAGTTGATTAATTGCGCGCCAGTAAGGAGAAATCCTTATCGGAAGGCCACCTCTTTTCTAGGAACAACCTGGTTGTCAATATTGTAGTTCTGTAATATTATTTATGAATAATTAATTTTTGATATATATGATAAGAAAATATTTATTTAATATGGATTTAAACGGAGAAATTTTTAACATGTGACATTTGTTGAAAGTTGGTATTTTATCTTGTCCGATAAAATAATTCATTCAAATATATTATTATAATATTACATTATAGTAGTATGATGTGATTATATAATAGTATGATTTTTATAATTTGAATAGTAACATTATTATAGTAAATTCATGGTATAAAAGTTAAACGAGGTGGAAGAGTGCAAATTGAATTTGAACTCTTATGATGCAAACAATGATGTCATCGGAACGATGAGGTAAGCAATGATGTCGTCGGAGCGATGAGATAAGCAATGATGTCATAGATCGATGATATAAGCGATGATGTCATAAATTATGGCGATAAGACTATTTTACCCTTACTCTGCCGAGCCTATAAATAGAAGCTCATTTCTTCATTATTTCTCACCAATTCACTAAAGCTATAGAGAGAGAAAGTATAGAGAGAATAAGAGAGAAAGAAGAAGAGTATTCTGCTATTACGCTAGTGCAGTCTCCAAATTTTAAGGTAAGGGGTATTATTTCTTTCGTATTCATGAAGAGAGTTATTTTATTTCAATATTCGTAAGGGTTGTTATTCCATTATTTATTATTCTGTTAGAATAACCTGTCTACGCGGACTACCGCATGCATGATAAAATCATGTTGTTATTGTATTCTTTATTATTCTGTGAGAATAACCTGTCTACGCGGACTACCGCTTGCCTGGTGAATAACCATTCGTATTCAGTTGTTATTAAATTGTAGAAATAATCTGTTTGAGCGAACTACCGCCAGACGGGTGAAAATCCAATTGCCGTTTCGTATATTGTTTCATTTCAGATTCCTAACTCTAAACTTACTACGGTAAGTATTGCTTCTAGAATTCCTGAAATAATCAAAAATTCCTTGAGTTTTGCGCTTCATCTAATATTATTTCACTAGAATAATGGTCTGAACTTTCTTGTGAAATTTTTATCTTTTCATGTTGAGTTACTATTCATTGGTTACTATTCACAGAGTACTATTCACGGTAAAAAAAAAATTTCTCTTCCAAATCATCTTTGATTGTATCCAAGTTTTGATCTTCATTCTTAAACTCTGGATAAATTCTCTAATATTTGTCCTTTATCTCACTGGATCCGTTATTCATATTATTTTTCATCATCCTCAGTTCTAAATGCTGATATAACTGAATATCTTTGGCCTGTAGTGCAAAGATGAATGATTACCTGATGAATATCTTTGGCCTGTAGTGCAAAGATGAATAATTACCTGATGAATATCTTTGGCACGTAGTGCAAAGATGGACAGGTGTTGAGATGAACATGACCAACTGATGATACAAATAAATATCTTTGGCCCATAGTGCTAAGATGGATATTTGATTCGAGATGTATATTGATTAATGTTACAGGGATAAAATATTGATGATGGACTTTTAAATCAAAGACGATAGTACACATCATTCTCTACTTAACTCTTCTAATGAATTGTTATTTTCGCTGCGAATATTGATCTAAAACTTGTTGTCCATAATATTTTATCTGATTTATTGAAGGCTAACGATAATTTATTTTTCATTATCTTAGTCATAATATTTTTTACTAGGCTAGTTGAGCTCACCCTTTTCTTCCATTGTTCTCTTCGGAAAATGAGAATATCGCGGGTACTAGTCGAGGAATGGATGATGGTCCGAGTTAGAGCTGTAGAAGTCCTCACTATTTGTTTTATTTAAAATAATGTGATAATAAATATAATGAGGACTTAGTTTGAATATAATATTTTCTACATGTCTGTATTGACACTCACAGATGTGTGGTCGTATTTTGCACGACTGTGTGATATGAAAGATTGTATTTGAATTTAATTGAGTGTATTTGGCGACTCAAAATGGGTGGAGTATTGAACCTATTTTGGGGGCGTCACAGTTGGTATCAGAGCTTAGGGATATGATCTTTGGTGGAGATCTGGGAATAGAACTAGGAGGGGAGAGACTAGTAAAACCTTCGCTAGTGTCTCCTACCTAAGCTTAATTGTTATTTAATTGGTCGGTTGGAACATAGAGTTAATATATGATATGTTAAATTGTTTGATTAACACTTGTTTTGTGGCAGTATTTGAGAATGGCAGCTGAAAATCTAAACAATGGAGTGAATGAGACCGTTGAGACACCTTTAATCACCAACGAGGAAAACGTGCAACAAGAAGGCTATATTCCTCCTGTAAACAACCCTACTGAAGAAATGATAAATGACGGGATGTTTAGAAGCTTTTTACAGTTCATGCAAAACCAGATGAGGGAGACTCGTGTTCATAATACTGGTGGAAATAACAACTCGCAACTTGTCATTGCCAAGCAGTTTAAAGAGTTGGGACCATCAGAGTTTCAGGAAAAGCCAGATACAATCAAGGAGAAAAATTAGATTAAGCAAATTACCAAGATATTTGATGTCTTGGGATGCACGGAGGAACAGAAGGTTCCATTTGCCACCTTTATGTTCCGTGGAGATGCAGATTACTGGTGGAAATCTGTGAAACGTACCCAGCCTGCCGCACTCAAGATGACTTGGGGGGCGTTCCAAAAACTGGTCAATGACAAGTACTTTCCAGAAAGTATTCGTCACATGAAAGAGGTAGAGTTCATCAGACTGGAAGAGAACAACATGACTGTGTCCCAGTACGAGGCTAAATTCGCGGAGTTATCCCGGTTTGCACCTCATTTGGTGGAGAATAAGGAACGTATGACGCGGATGTTTCTGAGAGGTTTGAAACCCGAGATTCGTCAATACCTCATTTCTCATAAATTTTCTCTATATTCGGATGTAGTGAACAGGGCCCAGTTATTAGAACGAGATAATGATTATGTTCAACCAAGGGACAACAACCAAGGTCGTATCGGTGGTAGCAGTCATCGGAACAATGACAATCAGCAGGGAGGAAAGTATAATGCCAGAAGCGGTAACCACTCCTGTGGTAATCGTGGCCATGATAATAGAAGAAGTGAGTCGGGGGAAGATTTCAATAAGGGAAGGTACAACAATGAGAACGTGAAAGCATCGACAATAGCACCAACATCAACTGTTTCTAGGGGAGGAGAACAACAGCCGGTCGTATGCTATAAATGCTGGCAAGAGGGACATATCAGCCCCAACTACACATAACAATCCAAGGTGTGTTATAACTATGGAAAAGAAGGGCACATAGCTCGAGTGTGTCCTGTAGCGAAACCAAGTCCAGTAGGGATGGTGACTCCAAAGGCTATCCCTGACAAGTCAAAGTCAGTGGTTCCTGGAAGAGCATTTGTCGTGACTACTGTGACGCCCCCAAATCTATTACACCCGCGGTATTCAATTTGGTGCTCACATAATTATTCAATTAATGTAACACCCCAAATCTGTACACCCGCGGTATTCGATTTGGTGATCACATCTAACTGAATCAATGATATTTACTCGATAAGATATAATTCTTATCCATCCAAGGTTCACAGTATCCCATAACAGATGATGATCCTTTATCAGGACTATACATAGCTGTGTTTGGATACCCTCACTTGGATGTGTATAGACTGTATCTGATGAGTTTTTATTATTTATATTACTTACACAACCGAAATCCAAAATATCGACAATAACATGATCATTCCATATTGCCAATATCCTCACTCAGAATGTGTAAAGACTGCATCATATGAATATCTATTATCCCTAAGACTTATATAGCCGAAATCCAGAATATCGGTAATAACATGATCAGTCCATATTGCCAATATCCTCACTCGGGTAGATCGTTCTTAGGGATGCTGTACTAATTCTACTATACTATTCGATCATCTAAAAATATAAAGAAACACGGTTGTAGAAATAAAAGATGATAATATATATAATAAGTTTGATTACATGGTTCTCAATATAGACTACTGAATTACAAAACAAAGGTCTTTAAAAGACTTTACAACATTAAAACGATAATTTAAACTAATTAACACAAGGCATCTTCCCCTCATTTGTTCCAGATGTTCTAGGGTTACCGTCTAGCACTGCAAAGGAAATAATTTGCAAGAATGAGCTATGACACGCTCAACAAGTTTATAATTATAAACACAATGTTTGATTCGAAGAAATGATAGTTCAACAAGTAATTTTAACTGAGGGTTGATAACCGAATCGGAGTCATATCAACCATTTCTGTCAGTGAAATATATCTATTTCATTCGGATATGATATAGGGGATCAGCCTAGTCAATATCCTAGGAGTATGCATATCATCCTAACCGTGCCCACGTGCACTTCAAGTGTTTTACTAACACTATACAAGTCCCCTTTCAGGGTAATTTTATCTCAGTATAAGATGTCTTTCCAAAACAATTTGGTTTGACCAACAGTTTATGCTTAATAAACAATAATATAATATTGACTGAATAAGCAATTCATTTCTTAAGTCATGCTGAAACATTAGCAATAACTTAACAATAACTGGTAACAACTTGGTACGGTATAATATATTGAACAGAATTTAAATAGGGTTCAAGTACGTGCGTAAAGTAAATTAATAGGGTTTATAATACTTGCGTAAAGTAAATCGATAAGGTTTAGAATACTTGCCTGACCGAAGAACAATTATAAAACGCTACTTGAAGTATTGGAAACACCTAGATATGTTAAAACATATTTATATAATTCGTTAGTATCGATAGCAATACCTAACTACTTAAACTATTCAAGTTCAGTCTAAGTTTGACATGATTTTGGGTTTCCTAAAACATTTCTATGTATTTATTATGTCAACTTTATAGTTAAACTTTATTTATAAGCTTTATTATTATTTTTGATAATTTATTTATCATTTATAATAATTTTTAGAAGCTTAAAATAATTTTTAAACATTTAATTATCTATTTAAATAATTTTTAAATCATTTATTTTATTTATAGATAATTAATATTTATTTTAAAATAGTTTTTAAAACCTTAGTTTTATTTTTAAATTATTAATAGTCATTTATTATATTTTTCGAAATATAAATATTATTTTTAAATAATTTATTATTATTTATAAATGATTTATTTAATTAAATTATTAATAATTTAATTATAAATAAATAAAATATTTATTGAATTTTATGCTAAAATACCAAAAGTTAATTTTTGTAATTTAAAATAATTTTTAAAACTGATTTTATAATTATTTCTATTTATTTAATTATTTAATTTTCTGAAAATATTTTTAATTCTGTCCGTCGCTATAGGCGGAAAGCGTAGCCTTAGGTGTTCTTCATTTCTGAAGAACCAACTTGGTCAACGCCGGGTAGCCCGTTTGACCATCATGAATCTTGTTGGTTTAATTTGTTTCTAGGTTGCTAAGTGCTTCAGTCGTGTAATATTCATGTAGTACTATAACTTAGTATCACGTCTGGACTCTAAGTGTAACATAACAATACGTTATTAATGATCAAAGTCTCTGCCAAGTCTATTTATCAGTTTCTGGGTAACCCAGAAACGTGGTCAACATCGGTCAACGTTCTTATGGCTCTTAGATCTTTCGGTCTGTGTGATATATTTGTGTTTTGATTGTTTTGGGTTGTAGTCTATATACCAAGGTACATGTAGGTGACACTTATTTGGACAGATTATGTTCCTAAGGTCTAGATCTAAGTCGGTTAAAGTACACCCAAGGGCTGTTCTTCGTGTTCTTTAGATTTCTGGAAAACCTAGAAAACCCGGTCAAGCTCGGTCATCGCTATTTGACCATTAATTTTGGTAATCCTATGATTTCCTTATGTACTAGAGTGCTTCAGTGGTGTACTCTACATGTCAGACTATAACATAGATACAAAATACAACATAAACAATATAAAGATTGAGATATATATGTCGGTCAAAGTACCTTGCTCGGCTGTTCATAAGATTTCTGGGTAACCCAGAAATCAGAAATGAGCGAATCGAGTAGGCACTTTGAATCGATCATATCTCTCAACCTGTTGATCCGTTTAATATGATTCCACTTCTAGTTTACTAAGCTCATGTAATACTACAATTACAATACAACTAACGCATCAATTCATTAACATACACGGATCTACAGGCCCTGACATTCGACTGTCAGATCTATTTTCCCATAATTTTTAATTTGCTTAAAACTTCATTTTGATGCATTTAAACGTTATGGAAACATGTTCTATGAACCCAGATCAATTACTAACATGTTTTTATGTATTACTAAACATCTAAACAACAATTTTTTTATAGCATCAAAGATCTAGCGTAGAGTTAGCGTTTTTACCTTTCTTGCGTGATTTCCTCTTTCTAGCTACTGATTCTGATCTTGTGATTGCTTGGGCTTGTTATGGCATGTACTATGAGTGTTGTAGCTTCAGAATTTCGTGGGTTTTGGCCAGAATATGGGCTGCTATTTATAGAACTTGGAAGCTAGGGTTTTTGGTCTTTTTTTCCTATTTGCCTCCAAAACTATCCTAGCCATGATACTTGTGCTGCTTTGGAGAGGATTTTTATCTGATAGCATGTTCATTGCACCTGGTCCTATGTGTTGGCACCTACTTGTGAGCTAGTTCACCTTAATTAGTAGCTAAATCCTACTTTAATTAACCCTAATTGTAATTAGGGTTTTGTTTTTCATGATTAGGATGTTATAATTATGTAATTAACACCTAATTAGGGTTTAGTTAACATAATTAGAGTTAAGGATAATCTAATTTAGGTTTGTAACAAGTAATTAGGGTTAGGGTTTTCAAATTTAGGTTTAGGGTTTCCTAAACTAGGGTTTGTATATATCCTAATAAGCACGAGAAAGTGTTTTGTCTGTGTAAGCACGACAAAGCAGCTTGAAAAGTCAAATGTACTGAAAAGTTCGAATAAGGAGAAAAATTTTAAGCACGAGGTGTCAAGCACGTCAATTTTCGAACAAAATTTTATTTGACCTAATTCTTAAATAGAGTATATAATAACACAATATACATTTAGAACGGAGAGATTTTATTTAATAATCACAGAATTTACACAACGGGCTTCTTATTAGGGTTTCGGGATCTTACAACTGCCCAACAAGCAAGGAACCCGAACGAGGTTATTACGGGTAAGCTGATAATAAACTCTTTCGAAGTTTATACTTTATTAGATACTGGTGCTACCCATTCTTTTATTTCACCTGCTTGTGCTCAACGTTTGAACTTGACACCTGAGAAATTAGACTTTGACTTATCTATTGAAACTCCGTTGGGAGAAACCTTCGTTACATCTACAGTTTACAAATCTTGCTCGATTCAAATTGGTACCCTCACCCTACCTGTTGATCTTATATCGTTGAAAATACTTGCATTTGATGTGATTTTAGGAATTGACTGGTTGACCACTTATCATGCCAAAATTGATTGTTTTCGTAAGGTTGTTTGTTTTCATATTCCTAACCAACCTATTGTGCGAATTCAAACAACCAAACCACTAAAATCAATCAATGTTATTTCAAGTCATAAAGCTTATTCGTTTATTGAAAAACGGATGTCAAGCTTTCATAGCCCATGTCACTGATCTAAACCAGAATACGTCATGTTTGAATGATTTCTGTTGTTAATGAGTTTCTTGATGTGTTTCCCGAAGAACTTCCCGGTCTACCCCCGGAACGTGAAGTTGAATTCTTTATTGACCTTGAACCCGGTACAAAACCCATTTCTTAAACCCCATATCGAATGGCTCCTATAGAACTTCAGGAGTTAAAGGTCCAACTACAGGAGTTGTTAGACATCGATTTTATACGTCCTAGTACATCTCTTTGGGGTGCTCCTATTTTATTAGTAAAGAAGAAAGACGGGAGTATGCGACTTTGTATTGACTATCGGCAGTTGAACCATGTCAACATCAAGAATAGGTATCCGTTACCTCGTATTGATGACCTGTTCGACCAGTTGCAAGGTGCACAATTCTTTTCAAAGATCGATCTCCGTTCTGAATATCATCAGCTGAAGATTAAAACTGAGGATATTCCGAAGACTGCTTTCAGAACTCGATACGGGCATTATGAATTCTTAGTCATGTCTTTTGGATTGACTAATGCTCCTGCTGCTTTTATGGATATGATGAATCGTGTATTCAAGGAATATTTGGACCAGTTCGTGGTTGTATTTATTGATGACATCCTCATCTATTCCAAAAGTCATGAAGATCACTGAGCACCACTTGAAGCTGGTACTTCAAAGGCTTCGTGAAAATAAGCTATATGCCAAGCTGAACAAATGCGAGTTCTGGCTTGAGGAGGTAGCATTCCTTGGGCACGTAGTATCAAAACGTTAAGTATCTGTGGACTCGGCGAAGATTGAAGCAATACAAAGTTGGGAGCAACCGAAGTCGGTGACCGAAGTATGTAGCTTTCTGGGCTTAGCTGGTTATTATCGGAGATTCGTGGAAGGATTTTCTCGAATCGCTACGCCATTAACTCAGCTGATTCGGAAAGATACAAAATTCAAATGGAACGAGGAATGCGAGAAGAGCTTTCAAGAGCTCAAGAGGAGACTCATTTCGGCACCTGTTCTGACGATACCATCTGGTTCGGATGGATTTGTCATTTATAGCAATGCTTCGGGCAAAGGGTTAGGATGTGTTCTCATGCAACATGGGAAAGTCATAGCCTATGCCTCGCGACAACTCAAGGAATATGAGAGGAATTATCCTACTCATGATCTAGAGTTGGCAGCAGTCGTTTTCACGTTGAAGATCTGGAGACACTACCTGTATGGGGAGAAAGTGGAGATCTATACGGATCATAAGAGCCTCAAGTATTTCTTCACCCACAAGGAACTAAACATGCGACAACGACGTTGGCTTGAGCTGTTGAAAGATTACGATCATAGTATCCAATACCATCCTGGTAAAGCGAATGTGGTAGCTGACGCGTTGAGTAGAAGATCATATGCGGGAACGAATGCGATACTTTCAAGGCCTATTTTGTGTGATTTACAAAAGATGTAGATAGAGTTCAAGACTTCGGAGACCCATGCGATGATATCAAGTATACGCGTAGAACCAGCTTTGATTGATAAAGTTAAAGCTGCTCAAGCTACAGATCCAGAGCTGATGAATATGAGGAAGAAGGTGCAAGAAGGTGCTATTCCAGAAGCAAGGATTGATGAAGAAGGAATACTTCGAGTCAACTCCAGACTTTGTGTTCCTGATGATTCTGATTTGAAGTATAGAATCATGATGGAGGCACACAACACACCGTTTGCAATCCATCCTAGGAGTGCCAAAATGTATCGTGATCTTCGACATACATTTTGGTGGAGCAATATGAAGAGAGAGATCGCGGAATTTATCTCCAGGTGTTTAACGTGTCAACTTGTCAAGGCGGAGCATCAAGTGCCAAAGGGTCCATTGCAACCACTTGAGATTCCAAAATGGAAGTGGGAACACATTACCATGGATTTCGTTACGGGTCTTCCCAAGGTTTCTCAAGGCATAGATGCGATTTGGGTTATTGTTGATAGATTAACCAAATCGGCTCATTTCTTGCCGATACGAGAGACTTATTCCCATGAACGTCTTGCTCGTATGCACGTGAATAAGATTGTGATATTGCATTGCATGCCAGTATCCATAGTTTCGGATCGTGACCCAAGATTCACTTCACGATTTTGGGTCAGCTTGCAGAAAGCTATGGACACGGATTTACGATTCAGTTTGGCATATCATCCACAAACAGACGGACAATCGGAAAGGACTATCCAAACTCTTGAAGATATATTGAGACTCTGTGTTCTAGACTTCAAAGGGAGTTGGGATAAGTACCTACCATTGGTGGAATTCTCCTACAACAACAGTTATCAGGCAAGTATAGGCATGGCTCCATTCGAGGCGTTGTATGGACGAAAATATCGTTCTCCAGTATGCTGGGACGAGGTGGGTGAAGCAACATTGTTGGGACCGGAGTTAGTACGTATGACTATGAAAAAGATTCAAATGATTCGGCAACGTATACAAACTGCACAAGATCGACAAAAGAGTTATGCTGATCTTCATCGAAGGGACGTGGAGTTTAATGTCGGAGATCATGTATTATTACGTGTTGCTCCATGGAAAGGAGTTACGAGATTCGAAATGAGAGGAAATCTCAATCCACGATTCATTGGTCCATTTGAAATCCTTGACCGAGTAGGAAATGTGGCCTATAGACTCGCCTTACCTCCAAGCATGTCTCGTGTTCATAACGTTTTCCACATATCTGTACTTCGTAAATATGTGAAAGATCCAAACCACATTATTGAGTTAGAACCAGACGAGATAGCCGAAGATTTAACATACGAGGAGGTACCTGTTTAGATCTTGGATAGGAAGGAACATGTCCTACGCTTAAAGGTTATACCTCAAGTTAAAGTTTTGTGGAGGAACCATGATATCGAGGAAATGACCTGGGAGTTAGAATCGGATATTAAAACGAGGTATCCTCACCTTTTCGACATACTAGGTACGTACGTCAATTTCAAGGACGAAATTTTATAAGGAAGGGAGGTTGTAAGACCCCAAATTTTATGAATAAGATTTAATTTTCTTTATATATTATTTTGAAATAGTAAGGTATTGATTTGATAAATGTGATAAGTTATGGGTGAAATGTGCAAAGTTTACAAAGTAAGCAAGTGGTTATAAAATATTCGTTGTGTCGGGGAATATTCGTTTGGTAAAGGAATATTCATTTTGTTGGAGAATATTCGTACGACGGCGCAGTCATTGGTCGGACCCCACAACGGAATGAATTTCGGATATAGAAAGCGACATAAATAACCTTTTTATAAAAATAACGGCAAAATTATTACCGTTAGTACTGTTGAAATACCGGTGGTTAAAATACAGTAATACGTGGTGTTGCACAGTAGCACACGGTATTGAGCAGTATTTCGAATTATTTATTCTTACGTAGGAAGGCACTTACTCAATTATTGTTACAGTAATTACTGTTCAATATTTTATATTATTGATTCAATAATTGCATAATATTTTATTGATTCAATATTTGCTACGTTGATATTTTATATCAATAAGTGCTACTTTGCTATTTTATATTTTTGATTCAATAATTGTCATTGCACATTATTTTAAATTATCAAATCAATAATTTATATTTTTTGAATAATATTATTAGATAGCATTATTGGCAATGTCTAAGGAAGTTCTGTCTAGGAAAGGGGTTGATTAATTGCGCGCCAGTAAGGAGAAATCCTTATCGGAAGGCCCCCTCTTTTCTAAGAACGACCAGGTTGTCAATATTGTAATTCTGTAACATTATTTGTGAATAATTAATTTTTAATATATATGATAAGGAAATATTTATTTAATATGGATTTAAACGGAGAAATTTTTAACATGACATTTGTTGAAAGTTGATATTTTATCTTGTCCGATAAAATAAGTTATTCAAATATATTATTATAATATTACATTATAGTAGTATGATGTGATTATATAATAGTATGATTTTTATAATTTGAATGGTAACATTATTATAGTAAATTAATGGTATAAAAGTTAAACGAGGTAGAAGAGTGCAAATTGAATTTGAACCCTTATGATGCAAACAATGATGTCATTGGAGCGATGAGGTAAACAATGATGTCATAGATCGATGATGTAAGCGATGACGTTATAAATTATGGCGAAAAGCCTATTTTACCCTTACTCTCTGCCGAGTCTATAAATAGAAGCTCATTTCTTCATTATTTCTCACCAATTCACTAAAGCTATAGAGAGAGAAAGTATAGAGAGAATAAGAGAGAAAGAAGAAGAGTATTCTGCTATTACGCTAGTGCAGTCTCCAAATTTTAAGGTAAGGGGTATTATTTCTTTCGTATTCATGAAGAGAGTTATTTTATTTCAATATTCGTAAGGGTTGTTATTCCATTCTTTATTATTCTGTTGGAATAACCTGTCTACGCGGACTACCGCATGCATGGTGAAATCCTGTTGTTATTCCATTCTTTATTATTCTGTGGGAATAACCTGTCTACGCGGACTACCGCATGCCTGGTGAATAACCATTCGTATTCAGTTGTTATTAAATTGTGGAAATAATCTGTTACTGCCAGACGGGTGAAAATCCAATTGCAGTTTCGTATATTGTTTCATTTCAGATTCCTAACTCTAAACTTACTATGGTAAGTATTGCTTCTAGAATTCCTGAAATGATCAGAAATTCCTTGAGTTTTGTGCTTCATCTAATATTATTTCACTGGAATATTGGTCTGAACTTTCTTGTGAATTTTTTATATTTTCATGTTGAGTTACTATTCACGGGATACTATTCACGATAAAAAAAATATTTTTTTCCTCTTCCAAATCATCTTTGATTGGATCCAGGTTTTGATCTTCATTTTTGAATTCTGGATAAATTCTCTAATATTTGTCATTTATCTCACTGGATCCGTTATTCGTATTATTTTTCATCATCCTCAGTTCTAAATGGTGATATAACTGAATATCTTTGGCATGTAGTGGAAAGATGAATGATTACCTGATGAATATCTTTGGCCTGTAGTGCAAAGATGAATGATTACCTGATGATTATCTTTGGCCCGTAGTGCAAAGATAGACATGTGTTGAGAGGAACATGACCAACTGATGATACAAATGAATATCTTTGGCCCGTAGTGCAAAGATGGATATTTGATTCGAGATATATATTGATTGATGTTACAGGGATAAAATATTGATGATGAACTTTTAAATCAAAGAAGATAGTAGAATTCATTCTCTACTTAACTCTTTTAATAAATTGTTATTTTCGCTGCGAATATTGATCTAAAACTTGTTGTCCATAATATTTTATCTGATTTATTGAAGGCTAAAGATAATTTATTTTTCATTATCTTAGTCATAATATTCTTTACTAGGCTAGTTGAGCTCACCCTTTTCTTCCATTGTTCTCTTCAGGAAATGAGAATATCGCGGGTACTAATCGGGGAATGGAATGATGGTACAAGTTAGAGCTGTAGAAGTCCTCACTATTTATTTTATTTAAAATAGTGTGATAATAAATGTAATGAGGACTTAGTTAGAATGTTAATATTTTCTACATGTCTGTATTGACACTCACAGATGTGTGGTCGTATTTTGTACGATCGTGTGATATGAAAGATTGTATTTGAATTTTATTGAGTGTATTTGGCAACTCAAAATGGGTGGAGTATTGAGCCTATTTTGGGGGCATCACTGGAAAGTCATAGCCTATGCCTCACGGCAACTCAAAGAATATGAGAGGAATTATCCTACTCATGATTTAGAGTTGGCAGCAGTCGTTTTCGAGTTGAAGATCTGGAGACACTACCTGTATGGGAGAAAGTGTCGTTCTCCAGTATGTTGGGATGAGGTGGGTGAAGCAACATTGTTGGGACCGGAGTTGGTACGTATGATTACTAAAAAGATCCAAATGATCCGACGACGTATACAAACGGCGCAGGATCGACAAAAGAGTTATGCGGATCTTCATCGAAAGGACGTGAAATTTACTGTTGGGGACCATGTGTTATTACTTGTTGCTCCATGGAACGGTGTTACAAGATTCGGGAAAAGAGAAAAGCTCAATCCACGATTTATTGGTCCATTTGAAATTCTTGACCGAGTAGAAAATGTGGCCTATAGACTTGCTTTACCTCTAAGTATGTCTCGTGTTCATTACGTGTTTCATATATCCGTGCTACATAAATATGTAAAAGACCCAAACCACATTATTGAATTAGAACCATATGAAATAGCCGAAGATTTAACGTACGAGGAGGTACATGTCAAAATCTTGGATAGGAAGGAGCATGTCCTACGCTCAAAGGTTATACCACAAGTCAAGGTTTTGTGGAGAAACCATGATATTGAGGAAATGACTTGGGAGTTAGAATTGAAAATGAAAATGAGGTATCCTCACCTTTTCGAAGTTCCAGGTACGTACGTCAATTTTGAGAACAAAATTTCATAAGGAGGGGAGGTTGTATGACTCCAACTTTTATGAATAAAATTGAATTTTCACTATATATTATTTTGAAATAGTAAGGTGTTGATTTGATATAATGCTTTAGTTATGGGTGGAATGTGCAAATTTTGCAAAGTAAGCAAGTGGTCATAAAATATTCATTGTGTCGGAAAATATTCGTTTGGTCGGGGAATATTCTTTTTGTCAGGGAAAATTCGTACGACGGCGTAATCATTTCTGGGCCCCATAACGAAAAACTGTCGGATGAAAATAACGACAAGAATAAGTTTTCTATAAATAACGACAAAACTTTTACCGTTAAAGCTGTTG
This sequence comes from Panax stipuleanatus, assembly GCA_020205555.1. Taxonomy (NCBI): domain Eukaryota; kingdom Viridiplantae; phylum Streptophyta; class Magnoliopsida; order Apiales; family Araliaceae; genus Panax; species Panax stipuleanatus. The sequence continues at coordinate 20,877,668 of CM035120.1, forward strand.
AAATACCCGGTGATAAAAGAACAGTAATACGCGTGGTTGCACAGTAGCACCCGGTATTGTACAGTATCTTTGATTATTGATGCTTACGTGAGAAGTCACTCAGTTTTATTCAATTATTGCCACAGTAGTTGATGCATAGTATCTCATATTATTGATTCAATTATTGTCACAGTATCATTTGCACAATATTTTATATTATTAAATCAATAATTGAGATGACAAAGTTATTCATATTATTATTTGCATTATTGACAATGTCTAGAAAGTTCTGTCGAGGAAAGAGGTTTGGTCATCTAATTGCGCGCCAATAAGGAGAAGTCCTTATCGAAAAGCCCCCTCTTTCCTAGGAATGATCTGGTTGTTAATATTGCGAGTTATAATATTAGTGATAAATAAATATTTTTAAAAATATGTTTTGTAAAGCCAAGTGAGTTGAGATAAATAGAGGGGTTTTTATTGAAGTATTTGTTATAAATTTGGCTTATTGTATGGACCCCCATTTACTCATTTTTTAAAATCGTCGGTAGAAAGTTATCTCAGTTTTGTTTTACTACTTATATATATATATATATATATATATATATATATATATATATATATATATATCTGGTGTGTGTGTGTGTGTGGTGTGTGTGTTGGGGTGTGTGTGTGAGTGGGATATATATATATATATATATATAAGTTTTATTTTATTAGATTATAAATATAATATATTATATTTTATTTAAAGTTTTCATTTTATTAGAATATTTTATTGCATAGTAATAAATAGTAAAATCAAATTTTTTCCGCCGATTTCGCCCGTGAAGAAAATACTGTTTGCCCGTGATTTTTATTTTCAAATAGTATCCTTCCATTCTCCTATAAATAGGATGCTTAGTTTAGAAATGAAAATCAAACCAGAATCAGAGAATTCTTCTTCTATAATATTGAGCGTATTTCTTTTGAGTTTAAGGAAGATTTGAGTGTAGAAAACAGTATAAGTTTTCATCAAGAGTATCCCCGCCATACCAGTCAAAAATACTCTCCTTTTAAGGTAAGGGATATTATTTTTCTCGTAAATGATGTTACTTTCTTTAAATATTCATAAAGAATATTATTTTCTTTCATATTCCATATTATGAAAGCGATAGTATTTCATTTCATATACCCAAATTAAAACTTATTACGGTAAGTATTGCTTCTAAAATTCCTGAAATGATCAGAAATTCTTTGAATTTGCGTTTCATCTAGTATCATGTCATTGGAATGTTGTTATAAATTTTATTATGAAATTTTTACCTTTTCATGTCGGGGTTACTATTCAAGTATACGGCACTATTCACGAATACGATACTATTCACAGAAAAATTAAATTTTCTTTTAATTGTTCAAGTTGTCTGTTATGGTTACTATCTTTGATTGTATTCATGTTTTGAACTTCATTCTTGAATTTTGCTCCACAATTCATTATTATGGAGTATTCTTGAACTTGGATAAACTAAATTACGAATCCTTAATCTTTGTCCTTTATCTCACAGGATTCATTATTTTTTTTTTCATCATCCTCAGTCCTATATGGTGATATAACTGAATATCTTTGGCCTGTAGAGCAAAGATGAATGATTACCTGATGAATCTCTTTGGCCCGTAGTGCAAGATGAATATTTAATTCGATATGTATATTGAGTGATGTTACAGGGATAAAATATTGATGATGGACTTTTAAATCATAGAAGATAGTAGACTTCATTCTCTACTTAACTCTTCTAATGAATTGTTATTTTCCGCTGCAGTTGTTGATCTAAAACTTGTTGTATATAATATTTTATCTGATTTGTTGAAGACTAACGATAAATTGTTCTTTATTATTTTAGTCATAATATTCTTTACTAGGCTAGTTGAGCTCATCCTTTTCATCTATTGTCCTCTTCAGGGAATGAGAATGTTGCGGGGACTAGTCGGGGATCAGTGTGATGGTCAGAGTAGAGCAGCAGTAGTCCTCACTATTTTTATAAAATAGTGTGATAATAATTGTAATTATTGAGGATTGAATTTGAGTGTTTATAATTCGTATTATATACGATTTGTATTGAAACTCACAGTTGTATGGTCGTATTTCTCACGACCTTTTGTTATAAAAGATTTGTATTTGGAATTCTGTACCATGTATTTGGCGACTCAGAATGGGTTGGTATTGAACCTATTTTGGGGCGTCACAAATATGGTTCCCTGTAACGTCTTAAACCCATGTTTACCCCCACCCCAAACCCTACTCGCCCACCCCCACCTCTGCCCACGCCACTTCACCCCACCACCCACCCTCACCTCTGCCCACGCCACTTCACCCCACCACCCACCCCCACTCTACAAAAATCAAAAAAATAATATTTAATGATTATATATACACCCCCACCATACCCCGCCCCACCCCCACCCTCACCCACCCCCACCCCACACCTACCCAAAAAAATAATATTTATTGATTATGTATACACCCCCACATCGCCCCCTCCCACCCCCGCCCCCCACCCCGCCCCCACCCACTCCCACCTCCATCCCCCAAAAAAATATTATTTATTGATTATGTATACACTCTCACGCCACCCGCCCCACCCACCCCCACCCTCATTCCAAAAAAAATAATATTTACTGATTATATATATACTCCAAAAAAAATAATATTTACTGATTATTGTAATAAAATTCTCAATAATTTTATTAATTTTAATTAACATAATAATTATTAATGTAATTTTTTTTAAAAGTGCATATAATTACAAAATTAAGGTTTTTAATACTCAAATTAGTCACATCAATTAAAATTTTTAGTTTCAAACTTGGGTCTAAAAAATTAAAATAAGACTCTTTTAGTATAACAGAAATTAAGATTTTAGTGAAACTATAATTTAAAAAAAAGGTCGACCTGGATTCAACCCATAACCATTTAAATTCAAACCACATAACCCATATTAAATATAGGTAATATGGTTTTGGTTCCAAAATCAACTCAAACCTATTTTATGTAACCCAAAACCAACCCAAACCTATTTTTTACCAGGTCTAAATATTTATAGGAGTTGAAAAAGAGTTGTTGAAATATATTAGACCAAAATACCCTCAAAACTAGTAGTTATATAGTTCTTGGGAGGGGCAAAATGGTTTAAAAAATTAAAATAGGTGAGATTCCAATGACAGACATGTAAAATTTGAAATTTTAGTCCTAAAAGACTTATTTTTAAGGCTCAAATCAATCTTAAAATACCAAGCCTAGTGTAAGACCCCAACTTTTTATGAATAAGATTTTTTTTAATATTATTCTAAATAGCAAGGTGTTGATTTAATAAATATTATAGTTATGGGTGATGTGTACAAATTATACAAAGTAAATAATCTGTCAAGAAATATTTATTTTGTCGGGGAATATTCATATGACGGCGCCGAAATAATCAATCATTAGTGGGCCCCACAACTGAATAACTGTCGGATAGAGAAAATAACAGTAATAATTTTTTAAAAATATTGGCGGCAAAACTTTTACCGTTAACTATTGAAATACCCGGTAGTAAAAGAACAGTAACACACGGTACTCCACAGTAACACAGTATTGCACAGTATCTCTGATTATTGATTTAATAATTGCTACTGTAGAAGTCACTCAGTATTTCATTCAATAATTGCTACAGTAATAACCGCATAGTATTTTATATCATTGCTACCATAGTTGCTACAGAAGTAGTCACACAATATTTCATATTATTAATTCAAAAATTATCACAGTAGTTACTGCATAGTATCTCATATTATTGATTCAATCAATGTTATAGTAACATTTGTACAATATTTTATATTATTAAATCAATAATTGATACGACACAATAACTCATATTATTTGATATGATACTATTAAACCAGTTATCATTATTGACAATGTCTAGAAGTTCTGTCGAGGAAATGAATTATTTAATTCACTACAAGAAAAAGCTTTATTTTCGACGGAAGTATTACCGACGGACTTACTTCTCTCGAAAGTAGTTTAATTTCAACGGATTAGTTGGTCAGAAATAGTTCCCTCGGAAACAGTATTGGTCCGACAAAATTTTGTCGGAGATAGGAGCCAGTCCTTGGCTACACCTTCCCACCAGCGCGAACTTTAATATCGACGGAACCACGTTTAAGTCCGATAAAATTGCCGTCGTAAATAATGGAATTTCGAGGGATTTATGTTCGATGGATATTCCGTCGAAAATAACTTATAAAAACTAAAACTAGCAGCCACCTCTGCACATTTCATTTCTCTCATTTCTTTCTTCTGACCTCTCATTTCTCTCATTTCCCCTCTGCTATCTCTCTAAGTTCTCTCTCACACTCCACCTCCCGAACCTCTTCTCTCTCTTGCTTACTCCCGGCGCCGCTCCACACTCTGCCGCCGCTCACCTCCTTCTCCTCCTTTAGCTGGATTGCAAACTAAATCACCTCCTTCTCCTCCTTTAGCTGGATTGCAAACTAAATCCTAAGGTTTGGTCATGCTTTATTTGTATATTTAGGGTTAATTTTTCCCCTTAAAAATATGTTTAATTTCCTGCCCTATATATTATGCATATTGGTGAAATATGTGTTTAAAATTACTCCTACTATATATCTATTGTTGCTGAAATCGAAACTTAATTTGAACTGTTGATGAAATTGAGACTTGGGCTAAACGACTGTTGATGAAATTGGCATTATTTATGTTCTGCAAATTATGTTGGTGAAAAATGGGATTATTTTTGTTCTAAAAATTGGGATTATTTGATTTCTTCAAATTGTTGCAAATTGAGATTAACTGTTGTGCAAATTGGGATTAATATTATTGTATTGATAATTCACATCTTTTGGGTTTATTTTGTGCAATTGCAGCTTATGTTAGTGTAAAGCATCTGATAATTGTTTTAATTTGTTTTTATTTATGCAATTACAACTTATTATAGTGTAATTATGTAATTACAGTGTATGTATATAATTTGATAATGTTGGGAGTGATTTTGGGACTGATTATGTATTACTTGATCATATTAGAACTGATTTTGGGACTCAATTGGGATTGTTGGGATGGATTGTCTTAGTGATCTTGGGATGGACTATGTTACTGATCTTGGGAGCCTTAGTATTCTATGAATTTTGTTGGTATATTTGTTATGTTCGACGAAATTTCTGTCAAAATTGTCCAATTACAAAATTTATGGGCCCTACTTTATAATATTTATGTATTTTAATTAGTTTCCAATATTGAAATAAAGTAAGTAACATTTAAAATAATATAATATAAGATAATAAATTATAAATTATAAATTATAAAATTATAAATCAAATAACATAACATAAAATAAAATAAATAAATAATTACAGTAAATATATTATAAAATTATAAATATTGGGTGTCGTTTATACGGAAGGCCCCCTCTTTCTTGGAAATGATCTGGTTGTCAATATTGTGAGTTTGTAATATTAATTGTAAATAATTATTGAAGAATAAAAGGTGTTGATTAAGGATAATTATAATAAGTAATGTGTGGTAGATATTTGTCCAATTTGTGTTATAAATAGAGGGGTTTAGCATGAGACATTTGTTGTAAGTTTGACTTATTATTCAATGGACTCACCACTTGTTAATTTGTCAAAACCGTCGACAAAGTTTTCTTTCAGTATTTGTTTTATAATAATAATAATAATAATAATAATAATAAAACATAAAACTTTTTATATAAAACAAAAAACTTTTATAAAATTATTTGTTTTATTAGAATATATTATATTATACATAAAGTTATTTGTATTATTAGAATATTTCATTGAATAATAAAAATCAGACGAAAATTTTTGAAATCAATGGGCGAAGCATGCACGTTTGTTAAACGTAGTGTGCTAAGCATTCTTCTATAAATATGTTGTTTAGTTGAGGTATGAAACTCATACCAGAATCATAAAATTCTTCTTCTATAATAATGTGTGTATTTTTTTTGAGTATAAGGATACTTTGACTGTAGCTAATAGTGCAAGATTTTCTCAAGATAATCTCATTTATACCAGTCAGATCTAGTCGCCTACTAAGGTAAGGTATATCATTTCTTTCATATTGATAAAGGGAAGTCATTTCTTTCATATTTGTAAGAGATATCACTTTCTTTTATACTCTTAAATCTAAATTTACTATGGTAAATATTGCTTCTATAATTCCTAAAATGATTAGAAATTCCTTGGAGGTTTGCGCTTCATCTATTTTTGTGACGCCCCCAAATCCGGGTACCTTCAAACCTTGGATATGGTGCTACACGGTGCTATAATCTACTCATACATTCAATTGAAAACTTCAATAACATGCATAAGTTTAATAATATTACATTCTATTAATCACTTCCCAAGTTCTTTGTAACCATTACATTCGTTCGATGTCATATTATCAGTCATTATAATACTAATACTAAGCTATTACAAGGATAACTACTTGTCCATCTTGGACTTGCCCTTATTTTTATCGGATCCTTCGGTTCGTTCGCTCTTAGCTGAAATCATTTAGTTTTAAGCAAGAATGAGTATGAATAGCTCAGCAAGTTCAACATCATATTTTGAAACTACAAAATCAAGAATCATATGACTTCATCTTCAATAGCTGTACAATAGCTATGAAGTACTTAAGAATAATTAAAATAACATTTTGATTCCTTTAAAATCATTCCCAATGACTTAAAGTCTCTTCGAAATCTGAGCTGGTCAACGACCATGAACAATCATTTAGTTCTCATTCGTGAAAGGAACAACCCGACACTAAGGCCGTAAGTTCGATATAGCTTAAGAGCACATCCAGGTGATCAGCCTGTAGTACTCTATGTTGATCAACACTCATACATTAAACGTATTTATGTTTAATTGGTGGCAACCTCACGTGCCTGTCGAATTAACGACGTAAAAACATTTGTTTATTCATGCTCAAGCTTACCTATGAATCCGTACCAAACAATTGGCATAGGATAACAACATTGTAAATATTTTGGAAAGATTTGTGAAAATCAACCAAAATACTCTAAGTCTCAGTCTAGCCGAATCAAATTGCATCGACTATTCAATAACAGTTTATACATAAGAAATTATGCATAGTGACAGCTTGTCTAACATAAAGTATAGACAAGAGTTTAGAAAACTTGCATAACGTAACGTTAATGCAAGAGTTAAAAAACTTGCCTTTGCATCTTTAATTCCATGAAGTCCTACTACTTGGTCTTTACAACTTCTACAAAGCATAAACACAAAGCATACCAATGAGAATCCACAATTGATATACAATGTATCACCTATCTTCTCCTTCTTGTATAACTTAGCCGAATTGTTAAACTAATAACATCCGTTCAAGTTATTTATCATCTGTTACGATTTATTAACAGTCTATATGTTATAAATAGACGTTAATCGATCATCATTAGACACAACGATAGACGAAACCCTAATCGGTTCGCTACGTCAATCACATTTCCATCAGATTCCCGTTCTCGAACTTCGTAAAGAAATTAAGTAAGTTTTAACTTCATTTGATATCATTCTTGTACAACGCACCTCTATTACATGTCATGTAATCTTAAGGCACGCTCACAACTCGATTACGATTCATGGTTCACATTATCGGATTTTGAGTTTTAAATTTAAATACGTTTTGTCAACGTTTAATTCTTAAAATCATTCTTAAACATGTTGTTTAAATGATTTCTCTTAATGAATATTAACCATATACTTGCCCCATAAATACCATGTAGTAAGCTAGGTTAATAAACATTCACGTCGGAAAAATTTTACTTAAGGGCGCTGCAGCGCCAACCATAGGCTTAAAGGCGGCGCTGCGTCTCTGGCTCGCAATGAATTTCCCCTGTCCCGGCGCTATAGCGCTGGAACACAAGGTCTAGGCGGCGCTGCGGCGCCGACTCCCAGCCTCAGATGAATTTTGCAAAAGTTGAATTTCACGAGCTCGTAACATGATCGTTATAACTCAGAATTGGCTTGTTCCAAAGCCATTAGTTCATATATTCCATGTTCTACGATTCTATCCAGTCGGAATTCATTTCTGAATCCGTTGGCAAAAAATTTGCCGATTAGTCTATTTTTACGCGTTAGTTAAATGTTCGTGAACGTTTGACGCTCAATTCTTCGTTTTAAGTCCGAATTCGTTCGTTCTTGCTCCCGCAAGTCTTATTTACCTAATTACACGTTACGCCATCGAAAACCAAGGTTTTCGAATCCAACAAGGACTTTTGACTTCTATTCCGAGAAAATTCACGTTTTCGACGCTTAACGTCTAATCGCGTAAATTTCGCCAAATCTTCGTTATTCAAGATTTTTACTTCAAACCAAATGGAATCAACCCATTATTTATTCATTAGCGATCCTAACCAATACCAACTTCTATGGTTTAATGGTTTCACATACTTATTACTCAAATTCTCATGAATTTGATTACTTTTTCATTAGGTCCTTAATAAATTAATATGACTCTACTTACTCATGGCTTGTTAGTGTTTTAAGTTCACTACAAGACCATCCTTATAACTTCTTACTAATCATGCTCCACCAATTCACTTTTCTATCAATTCTATATGGAAAGACAAAGGATTTTCATCAAATAATTTCCTTAACCTTATACCTTTTGTTATTCTTGGATGCTTGAATATAGAGATTCAGTTACTTCTTGCTCCTTGTTTGCTTGGTTTTTTATCAAAGAAATAAGATAGTTTCTCTTTCTCTCTCTTTCTCTCAATATGTTATCAACTTTGATCAACCAACAAAATGATCAACCAAGGCCCTTATTTATAGGGTTTGCAAGACCAAGGGCACTTTGGTCATTTGGGCAAACCTCCTCTTGCATGTGAAGGCCATGTGATGCCCATGTGCTAGCATGTGCTAGCACATGCCCCCCACATGTCACCTATGTCTCCACATATGCTCATGGGTTATCCCATGGGTTTAACCCACCCGTTAACCCATCGGTTAGACCCACGGGTTTGATTATTAAATTGATTCAAATTGAACATATTTACTTCGTATAAAATTAGTATTATACGTCGTATTAATTCTCGTATCCTCTTTGTATTATACTCATATAATATCTAGTATTATACTCGTATTCATTCCGTATAATAATCATTTATTATTATACTTAACCAATTATTATTAGGTTTTAATCTTCCTAACCCTTAGGGTTTTAAGTCCTCACATGAAAACTTCGTGAGCCATAACTGAAATATTATTAGATATTCCATCCCGTCTTTAAATCCTATCATTACGCGTTTCTTGAAAATTCAAAAATAATTCCTGAGCAGAAATGGATGAATAGTGATTTTACAAAAAATCCTCAAAATATTTTTATTTTTCGTCTTATAAATTCATATCATTTATCTCTAGCACGTAGCCAGAATCCTAACCACTTCTGCATTCTCTAGGTCATATACCGACCTTTAATTAGCTTACTCAGTTTAATAAACATTTAATTAAATTTTATTCAATGAATCAAATAAAATTCATTTACATAAAAGTTCGATTTCCTCGAGCGTTACATTCTCCCCCCTTATAAGAATTATGTCCCCAGAATTTCAATACAAGTTAGTTAAATAAATGAGGATAAGCTTTCCTCATCTTGTCTTCGAGTTTCCACGTTGCTTCTTCGGCATTGTGGTTCCTCCATATCACCTTCACCGAAGGTATGACTTTGCTTCTCAAGACTTGTTCTTTCCAATTAATAACTTGAATAGGAACTTGTTCATATGTTAAGTCTTTCTCGACTTGGATTGGTTTATATTCGATTACATGCTTATAATCCGACTTATAGGTACGTAATACCGATACGTGAAACACGTTATGGATATGTCCCCAACTCTGGAGGTAATGCTATTACGTAAGCTACCTCTCCTACCCTTCTCAAAATTTCAAAAGGTCCTATAAACCCAGGGCTTAACTTTCCCTTCTTCCCGAAGCGTATCTTCCCTTTCCAAGGCGACACCTTCAGGAATGCATACGAACTGACTTCGAACTCTCTTTTCTTCCGATGCGGATCGACATACTTTCTCTGTCTGTCTTGAGCTGCTACTAGCCATGTTCGTATCAATTTAACGACCTCTGTCGTTTTTTATACCATCTCTGGTCCTAGCATTCGATGCTCTTCTACTTCATCCCAGCACAGTGGAGTTCTGCACTTCCGTCCATATAACACTTCGTAAGGCGGCATGCCTATACTGGCGTGATAACTGTTGTTGTAGGCAAACTCTACCAACGGTAGATGATTGTCCCAACTCTCCTTGAAATCCATAATGCAAGACCTTAACATGTCTTCCAGCGTTTGAATTATTCTTTCACTTTGTCCATCCATCTGTGGATGATAAGCCGTGCTCAACCTCAGCTGCGTTCCCATCTGCTCATGCAAACTCTTCTAGAAATTTGATGTGAATCGCGGGTCGCGATCTGACACAATCGAAATTGGTACTCCATGGCTTGAGACAATCTCCTTGACATAAAGCTTAGCTAACTGGTCTAAGTTATACTTGACCCTTATCGGCAAGAAATGAGCCGACTTCGTCAAACGATATACTATTACCCAAATAGCGTCGTACCCTTTCTGCGCCGTCGGAAGTCTCACCACAAAGTCCAACGTGATATGCTCCCACTTCCATTCTGAAATCTCCAATGATTGTAGCAAACCACTGGGTCGTTGATGTTCGGCCTTAACTTTCTGACAAGTTAAGCACCTACTCACATACTCCGCTATCTCTCTCTTCATGTTTGCCCACCAAAAGTTATGTCAAAGGTCTTGATACATCTTGGTACTACCAGGATGAATCAAGTACCTTGAGTGATGAGCTTCATCCATTATCTCTTATTTCAATTCCGTCTTACACGGAACCCAAATTCGTCCTTCAAATCTTAATAACCCTTCGTTATTAAGACTACACTTATCTTCCGTATTGTCCGTAATCTTCTTCTTAATTTGTTCGCACTCCTCATTTCTGAGTTGTATTTCCTTCACCTTTTCCACAATTGAAGGTTAAATCTCCATTGCAAAAAATTTCTCCCCTTCCTCATTTGGACATCTTACTTCTATCTCCATCCTTGTCATCTCTGTTATTAACTCATCTTGAGTTGTTAATATCGACAGCTTCTCCCGACCCTTTCTACTTAAGGCGTCGGCCACCACGTTCGCCTTCCCTAGGTGATACAGGATTTCACAGTCGTAATCCTTTATCAACTCCAACCATCTACGCTGCCTCATATTCAACTCCTTCTATGTGAAGATATATTTCAGACTTTTATGATCTGTATATATCTCATATTTCTCCGCGTATAGGTAATGCCTCCAAATTTTTAAGGCTAAAACCATAGCGGCAAGTTCAAGGTCATGAGTAGGATAACCTTTCTTATATTCCGTTAACTGCCTAGATGCATACGCAATGACCTTGCCATACTACATGAGCACGCAACCCAGTCCTTTATGCGAAGCATCACTATATACTACAATATTCCCTGTATCATCTGGTAAAGATAATACAGGTGCTTGACTTAACCTCTTTTTCAACTCTTGAAAGCTATCTTCACACTTCTCTGTCCACACGTACTTCACTGTCTTCCTTGTCAAATTTGTCAATGGTGTAACTATCTTCGAGAAGTCCTGAATGAACCTCCGATAGTATCCTGGTAACCATAGGAAACTCCGCACCTCAATCGTCTCCCAGTTAATAACTGCTTCCACCTTCACTGGATCTACTGAAATTCCTTCCTTGTCGATAACGTGCCCCAAAAACTGCACTCTCTCTAACCAGAATTCACACTTAGTGATTTCGCATACAACTTCTCCTTCCTTAGTGCTTCCAACACTAATCTTAAATGTTCAGCGTGATCTTCTTTCGTCTTAGAATAGACTAGAATATCATCAATGAACACTACGATGAACTTGTCCAAATATTGTTTGAACACTCTGTTCATCATATCCATGAATGCGGCTGGCGCTTTCGTTAACCCAAACGACATCACCAAGAACTCGTAATGACCATAACGAGTCCTGAATGCTGTCTTAGGTACATTCTCTTCTCTAACCTTCAACTGGTGATACCCCGTCCGTAAATCTATCTTAGAAAAATATTTTTCCCTTTTCAACTGATCAAAGAGATCATCGATCCTGGGCAATGGATACTTATTCTTTATCGTTAGTTTGTTCAACTCTCGATAGTTGATACAAAGCCTCAACGATCAGTCCTTTTTCTTTATAAATAATACCGGTGCTCCCCATGGAGAAACACTCGGTTGAATGCACTTCTTGTCCAACAGTTCTTGCAACTGAATCATTAACTCCTTCAATTCTACTGGCGCCATACGATACGGTGCCTTCGAAACTGGTGCCGTCCCTGACACAACATCTATAACGAACTCGGTCTCCCTATCGGGTGGAAGACCTGGCAAATTGCTCGAAAATACATCCGTAAATTCATTGACTATAGGTATCTGTTCTAATGTTGCTCCCAACCGTTGGGTAGCAACAACATGGCACAGGTAACCTACACATCCCTTCCTTAACAATTTCCTGGCTTGTGTCATGGTTAGACAACAAGAGCGTCCCGGTGATTTACTACCGTAGAACACTACCTTGGGTTTCTTAGAAATCTAAAGGTTCACACTTTTATTTTGGCAATCGATAATCACCTCATGGTTAAACAACTAGTCCATCCCAAGAATTACATCCAATTCCCCCAACTTTATCGGTATAAGATCTACCGACAGTTTTTTTACCTCTTATATTTATACAACAACTCCTATGAACATAATCAACAGGAATTACTTCTTCGTTCGCTACCTTAATATTCAAAGGTATTACAAGTCTTTCGGGGAGTAATCCTAATCGTTTAGCAAATTCACATGATATAAACGAACAAGTAGCACCTGAATCAAACAATACATACGCATTTATATTGTTGACCGGGATAATACCTGCTACAACATTGCTTGATGCAATCGCATCCTGGACCGTCATATTAAATGTGCGGGCAGTCGGTCTACCCTGTGGTGTAGAACGACCAATCGCTAGCTTTCCACCACTAGCTCCTTTCCCACTGTCTGACCCCTTCTTCGGACAGTTACGTGCCATATGGTCTGTAGATCCACACACGAAGCAGCCCTGATTTTTCTTAGGACTGGGATAGTTAGGCAAAATATGCTCTTCCTGTCCATAGTTATAACAAACTGCTTTGCCCTTGAGATAGACTCCCAGATGAGTTTTCCCGCAAATCTTGCACTCCTTCATCCTCCTCTTAGGACTCTTGCTTTACTCCGGTATTCCTGAAGTTAAAACCCTTCCTCTTCTGGCCATTCCCACTGGCTCCCTTAATTTTGATTGACACGGCAGTCTTACCCTTATTCTTTTTCTCCTTGTGGTATTGGCTTAAAGCCTCACTACCACCCTCAGCTATTATCGCCTTCTCTAGCACGGCTCCAAAAGTAACACTTTGGAATACCTAAATTCGGCTAAAGAGCCAGGGTTTTAATCCCTGCTCAAACCTCCTAGCCTTTCTCAACTCTGTGTCCACTTTATTTGGAGCAAATCTCGTCAGTTCATTGAATCTGGCTGCGTATTGGGGAACTGTTATGTCCCCCTGCTTCAGTTCTAAGAACTGAATCTTCATCCTCCCCTGCATGCTCGTGGGGAAGTAGTTCTCGAAGAATAACTCTTTGAACCGCGTCCACGTAACAACTTCTGTTCTGGCCCTACCCTGGTTTGCCTCCCACCAATAGTTGGCCTAGCCCTTCATCATGTAAGTCGCAAAAGAAGTCTTTTGCGCCTCATCGAAATTTGCTATGACAAATGCCTTCTCAATTTCTTTTACCCAAACTTGGGCAGCGATAGGATCCGTAGTTCCATAGAACTCAGGCGGACCTATAAACTTAAACTCCTTAAAGGTAGTCCCACGACCTACCCCAGGATTAGTTTGTACATTATCGCGGGTCCTATTAAAGGCCGCAGTTAATAGGTTCACAAATTCTTGCATAGGGTTCTGATTCCCTTGCTCTTCCTCATTACGAGGCTCTTCTTCTTGGTTTCTTTGACATCTTCTTGGTGGCATTTTTCTGTTAATGAGAAAATAGTTTCATTATTATTTATTTCTTCATTCAGTTATTATTAACAATCAATAATAACTCAAACACATTGACAAGCATTTCAATAAACTTCTTATATTAATTTGCTTCTGCTTGTAGTATAACACTACAACGTTTGTCATTACATGGCTTTAACCATTTACAATACTATCCCGCAATTACTAGCCAAAAATTAGAATTTACAAAAGACACCCTTGTCTATACAAAATAGGGTTTTACGTCATTACTAGCTACACAATATTTACATAGCTAAACTAATTGGACTACATCTGCCTAACGACATTAGCATAATCCTCATCAGCCATACTGGCCACAATATCCCGGCTAATTATATGCCGAGTCTGTCCCTCCTCCACAGGATACTCAACAATCTGATGCTGATAATCCTCGTGCAAACTCGTATGTATATAGGACATTCGACTTATCTTTTACTTCTTGTTTAGAAGCTCAGCCTTCAGTTCCTGGACCTCCAGTTTAAGATCCCAGACTTTATCCCTAGCCAGCACCTTCTCGTCGTGCTCGACCTCCCAAAAGACCACCATGTCTCTCTTCTCCTCCTGGATGTCGTGAACTTCCTCCTGAAGATCACGCACCTCTTTTCTTAGCTGGATGTTCCGGTCCAACACCGCTATAAATAAGGCTCTCATGGACTCCACCGGTGTAGACTCTTCCACCTCCTCAGTAGGCAATACCTGATTAATCGGTACTGTATCCACCTCCTCCTCTGACATACAGTCAAAAAATGATAAAAAATCAAAGTTGTCGGAGTATTCAGACGGATCCAAATCAGTTTCCTCTAGATTCACTATCGGCACCTCCACTATTGGCATTGGTACCATCTCTACAAAGTTGACTGATTCCTCACTTATTTCCTGTACTTCATTATACACGTCCATAACTCCTGATATTTACAATAAGACATAATAACTTGATTAGTACACAATCAAAATATTATAAACACATATCACATTTAATATGTTTAAGGTTACTTTCTTCTTTAAAACTCTACTCGAGTTTATTGACTTCTAACTTCTACTTCTCTTCTCAAGGTTATAGCCTAACGTTTTTCCCCCTTAAGTTTTATAACCTAAAGCTTTGATACCAACCTGTGACGCCCCCAAATTCGGGTACCTTTAAACCTTGGATATGGTGCTATAATATACTCAATACATTAATTGAAGACTTCAATAACATGCATAAGTTTAATAATATTACATTCTATTAATCCCTTCCCAAGTTCTTTGTAACCATTACATTCGTTTGATGTTATATTATCAATTATTACAATACTAATACTAAGCTATTACAAGGATAACTATTTGTCCATCTTGGACTTGCCCTTGTCTTTACCGGATCCTTCGGTCCGTTCGCTCTTAGCTGAAATCATTTAGTTTTAAGCAAGAATGAGCATAAATAGCTCAGCAAGTTCAACATCATATTTTGAAACCACAAAATCAAGAATCATATGACTTCATCTTCAATAGCTGTACAATAGCTATGAAGTACTTAAGAATAATCAAAATAACATTTTGATTCCTTTAAAATCATTCCCAAGGACTTAAAGTCTCTTCGGAATCTGAGCTGGTCAACGACCATGAACAATCATTTAGTTCTCATTCGTTAAAGGAACAACTTGGCACTGAGGTCGTAAGTTCGATATAGCTTACAAGCACATCCAGGTGATCAACCTGTAGTACTCTATGTTGATCAACACTCATACATTAAACGTATTTACGTTTAATTGCTGGCAACCTCACGTGCCTGTCGAATTAACGACGTGAAAATATTTGTTTATTCATACTCAGACTTACCTATGAATCTGTACCAAGCAATTGGCATAGGATAACAACATTGTAAATATTTTGGAAAGATCTGTGAAAACCAACCAAAATACTCTAAGTCTCAGTCTAGCCAAATCAAATGGAATCGACTATTCAATAACAGTTTATGTATAAGAAATCATGCATAGTGACAGCTTGTCCAACATAAAGTGTAGACAAGAGTTTAGAAAACTTGCATAACGTAACATTAATGCAAGAGTTAGAAAACTTGCCTTTGCGTCTTTAATTCCGTTAAGTTTACTACTTGGTCTTTATTACTTCTACAAAGCATAAACACATAGTATACCAATGAGAATCCACAAATGATATACAATGTATAACTTATCTTCTCCTTCTTGTATAACTTTGATGAATTGTTAAACTAATAACATCCTTTCAAGTTATTTATCATCTGTTACGGCTTATTAACATCTATATGTCATAAATCGACTTTCATCGATCATCATTAGACACAATGATAGACGAAACCCTAATCGGTTTGCTACGTCAATCACATTTCCATCGGATTCCCGTTCTCGAACTCCGTATAGAAATTAGGTAAGTTTTAACTTCATTTGATATCATTCTTGTACAACGCACCTCTATTACATGTCATGTAATCTTAAGGCACGCTCACAACTCGATTACGATTCATGGTTCACATTATCGGATTTTGAGTTTTAAATTTAAATACGTTTTGTCAACGTTTAATTCTTAAAATCATTCTTAAACATGTTGTTTAAATGATTTCTCTTAATGAATATTAACCATATACTTGCCCCATAATTACCATGTAGGAAGCTAGGTTAATAAACATTCACATCATAAAAATTTAACTTAAGGGCGTTGCAGCGCCAACCATAGGCTTAAACGCGGCGCTGCGGTGCCGGCCCCCAGCCTCAAATTTTTTTTGCAAAAGTTGAATTTCACGAGCTCGTAACACGATTGTTACAACTCGGAATTGACTCGTTTCAAAGCCATTAGTTCATATATTCCATTAGACCTAGCGAAAGAGGCCCGACCCGCCCGCAAAAACATGGGCTATGGGCTTTAATATTTTAACCCACGTAAAGTTGAGCCATTTAAGGCCAGCTCGTTTTTGGCCCGGCCCGTGAAGGCCCAGCCCAGCGGGTGGCCCGACCCGGCCGGCCCGGCCCGTGGCCTGTTTGGTGTTTGGTGTGTTCTGGCTTTGGTTCTGTGGGGCTTGCTGTTGTTGTCTCCCTCTTCCCCAATCGGTGAAGCCCAGTGGCCAGTAGGGGTACGCAAAGAATGACTTTTACATAACTGGAGAATCCAGCCAACCATCTCCAACCTCAGTTCTTGTGGAGACATCATCAGTGTTGGTGCACCCAATGGAAGCCTATCACCTGAACAAATTAATTAGTTGCACTACAATATCCTTGTGTTCTTCAAGTATTTAATTTGCTGCAAATTCTTATTTCCAAGCTCAAAATAAATACAAGTTCATTCATTTTTAGTCACAATGATGAACTTTATTTTTTGTAAATAGGGAAACTTTGTCCACGGATAGAGGTAGTATAAGATTATTGTTTTATATATCAAAAACGAATAGTAAGCAGATTAAAATTTAAAAATTCAATAATGATCTTATTTTTTTTGGACCAGAGGGAGAATATTAATTTAATTTCATAGCAATACAACCTAAAAACTAAACTAAAAAATTAGTTATAACTCATAAGTGAAGAAGCCAATTAATTTGGCGTGGACTTTATTTACATACCTCTGTCAACTTGCCAAGAGCACCAAAACTTGCCATAGGTAGGGACAAGATCTTGGAGGTCACTCCTCTGAATCATCTCTGGAACCCCTGGATTCACCCATAGTCCTGATGTAATCTGGACCATTGATCCAACAACTAGCATTTTACAATCTTATGTGGTTAACCCATTCCAATTAAAATAATATTTAATTAGCAGATTATGAAAAAACTAACAAGAAAACAAATAATATAAATAAATATTGTAACCTCATGAACATGAGAGTGCTAAAGCTTCTGTTCCTCAAGTGGAAGAGCATCAAAAATTCGACCAGATACTATATATTCAACTCCTACATGCATGCACGTAACAATCCAAAAATAATCACTATTTTATAGTATCAAAACCGCGTCTTTTTGGGCCAAGTTTAAACATTTCACTATTTTAATATCAAATGCTGCGTCTTTTTGAAGCCCAGTGGCCAGTAGGTGTTCTGGACATGATTTTTTGAACACAGACTTCAAAATCTGACCCCAAAATGTAGCAGAACTTTGCAAAAAAAAAAGGAAAAGCCCGCGGGCCAGTCAGGCCAGGCCTAACCCGGGCCACGGGCCTCATATTTTCAGCCCAAAAAAAGTTAGGCCAAATTTGGCCCGACACATTTTGGCCTGGCCCGCCGGCGGCCCGGCCCGTTTGCCTGGTCTATATTCCATGTTCTATGATTCTATCCAGTAGGCATTCATTTCTGAATCCGTTGGTAAAAAATTCGCCTATTAGTCCATTTTTACGCGTTTGTTAAACGTTTGTGAACGTTCGATGCTCAATTCTTTGTTTTAAGTCCGAATTCGTTCGTTCTTGCTCCTGCAAGTCTTATTTACCTAATTACACATTAAGCCATTGAAAAACAAGGTTTTCGAATCCAACGACGACTTTTGACTTCTATTCCGGGAAAATTCACGATTTCGACGCTTAACGTCTAATCGCGTAACTTTCGCCAAATCTTCGTTATTCAAGATTTTCACTTCGAACCAAATGGAATCAATCCATTGGTTATTCATTAGTGATTCTAACCAATACCAACTTCTATGGTTTAATGGTTTCATATACTTATTACTCAAATTCTCATGACTTTGATAGCTTCTTCATTAGGTCCTTAATCAATTAATATGATTCTACTTACTCATGGCTTGTTAGTGTTTTAAGTTCACTACAAGACCATTCTTATAACTTCTTACTAATCATGCTCCACCAATTCACTTCTCTATCAATTCTATATTAAAAGAAAAAGGATTATCATCAATTAATTTCCTTAACCTTATACCTTTTATTTTTCTTGGATGCTTGAATATAGAGATTCAATTACTTCTTACTCCTTGTTTGCTTGGTTTTTTATCAAAGAAATAACCTAGCTTCTCTTTCTTTCTCTCTCTCTCTCTCTCAATATGTTATCAACTTTGATCAACCAACAAAATGATCAACCAAGGACCTTATTTATAGGTTTTGCAAGACCAAGGGCACTTTGGTCATTAGGGCAAACCTCCTCTTGCATGTGAAGGCCATGTGATGCCCATGTGCTAGCATGTGCTAGCACATGCCCCCCCCACATGCCATCTATGTCTCCACATATGCTCATGGGTTGCCCCATGGGTTTAACCCACCCGTTAACCTATCGGTTCGACCAACGGGTTTGATTATTAAATTGTTTCAAATTAAACGTATTTACTTCGTATAAAATTCGTATTATACGTCGTATTAATTTCCGTATCCTCTTCGTATTATACTCATATAATATCTAGTATTATACTCGAATTCATTCCGTATAATAATCATTTATTATTATACTTAACCAATTATTATTATATTTTAATCTTCCTAACCCTTAGGGTTTTAAGTCCTCATGCGAAAACTTCATGAGCTATAACTGGAATATTATTAGATATTCCATCCCGTCTTTAAATCCTATTATTATGCATTTCTTGAAAATTCAAAAATAATTTTCAAGCAGAAACGAATGAATAGTGATTTTACGAAAAATCCTCAGAAAACTTTTATTTTCTTTTTATAAATTCATATCATTTATTTCTAGCACGTAGCCAGAATCCTAACCACTTTTGCATTCTCTAAGTCATAGAACGACCTTTAATTAGCTTACTCAGTTTAATAAACATTTAATTAAAATTTATTCAATAAATCAAATAAAATTCATTTACATAGAAGTCCGATTTTCTCGGGCGTTACAATTATCATTTCACTTGAACTTTTTATTTACCTGAATCTTCTTATTGAATTTTAATCGTTATCTTTGAAATATGAATCTTGAATATCATTCTTGAATTTGACTCCACATTTTGGTCATCATGTTGACATTATTGGGTCTTAACAAATTAAATGTTAAACCTCAAATGTTTATTCTTTTATCTCATTATGCATACAACTTCTATTCATTCTTTATATTATTATTACTTGTACTAATCATCAAAGAATCAAGTTATGGTGAATGTCTTTGGTCTGGGTGCAAAGACGATATAATTATTTGGTGTCTTTGGTCGGTATGACAAGGACACATGGTGAAAGTTCTCTTTGACCCGTAGTGCAAAAATAAACTGTTGATTGACATGATCATGACCATTGATGCTATAATTGATTATCTTTGGCCCGTAGTGCAAAGATAAACTATTAATTTGCATGATTATGAATAGGAACTGTGTATTGGTGAAATCATAACTCTTAGTGTTACAGGCAAAGGAAGATAATGAAAGTTCTCTTTGGATTGGGTGCAAAGAGAAACTGTTGATTGGTGTTACAAGGATAAAATATTGATGGTGACCTTTTCAAATAGGAGAAAATAGTAGATATTATGTTCTACTTGACTCTTCTAATGGATTGTTTGTTCCGCTGCAGTTATTATGAAATATATACAGACCACAAGAGTCTGAAATATATTTTTACACAGAAGGATCTGAATATGCGCCAGAGGAGATGGTTGGAATTGATAAAGGACTACGACTGTGAGATCTTATACCATCCGGGTAATGCGAATGTAGTTGTCGACGCCTTAAGCAGAAAGGGTTGAGAAAAATTGATGTTATTGACTGCCCAAGAAGAGCTAATTTCAGCAATAGAGAAACTGGAATTAGAAGTGAGATATCCTATGGAGTCTGACGAAAAGCTGTTCTAGCTGGGATCTGGTACAACCTTACTGGATAAGGTTAAAGAAGCACAACTTTAGGATAAAGAATATGAAAAGATTAAGAAGAAGATATCCGAAGAAAATGAACAGAAATTTAAGGTGGACAGTGAGGGATTGTTAAGATTCGAGAGTAGAGTTTGGGTACTGCCAGTGCCAAAGATTAAAGAGGACATTTTGAGCGAGGCTCATAGTTCGCAGTATTCGATTCACCCCGGGAGTATCAAGATGTACCAGGATCTCCGACAACATTTCTGGTAGCCAAAAATGAAACGAGATGTTGCCGATTGTGTTGGCAAGTGCCTGACGTGTTAGAAAGTGAAAGCAGAACATCAGAGGCCGAGTGGTTTGCTACAACCACTAGAGATCCCAGAATGGAAATGGAAACACATTACGATGGATTTTGTAGTGGGTCTTCCGACGACTCAGAAAGGCTACGACGCAGTATGGGTTATCGTTGATCGACTGACGAAATCAGCACACTTCCTTCCAATCAAGATCAAATTCAACTTAGATCAGTTGGCAAAGCTATATGTGAAGGAGATTGTTTCAAGGCACGAAGTTCTAGTAAGGAGAAATTCTTATCGGAAAGCCCCCTCTTTCCTAGGAACGATCTGGTTGTCAATATTGTGAGTTATAATATTAATGATGAATTGTTGATATAAATATTTCCATTGTGTTGGGAATATTAATGTTAGTGGAAATCGACATTTATTTCAATAATAATTGATTTCTGGATGTTAAAATCACCAAACGGGCAATTAATCGGATAAATGAGCAATTATTTGCTATTGGTTCACATGCAAGGAACTATTGGTTCACATTCAGGTACTATTAGGGGATGTTGTGCAAGATTGATAATACTTGAGGGACTAAATTAAAAATGGAGGTAAAGATGAAGGTACTAAAGTATAATTAATCTTGTAATTTGCCACCTTTTCCTAGCCTATTAATACTTTTCCATCCATTCATTATTTCCTACTATTTTGAAGAGCAAAGTTATAATCACAAGCTATAGTGAGAGAAACTATAGAGAAAGAATAAGAGAGAAAGAAGAAGAGTATTCTGCTACTACACTATTTCAGTATTCATACTCCTACTAAGGTAAATGATGTTAGTTTCTTTCAATACTCGTAAGGGTTGTCATTCTATTCTTTATTAAGCTGTGGAAATAACCTGTCTACGCGGACTACCGCATGCCTGGTGAATAACCTTTCATATTCATTCTTTATTAAATTGTGGAAATGATCTGTCTACGCGGACTGCCGCATGACGGGTGAAAATTCATTTGCAGTTTCGTACATTATTTCATTTCATATTCTTAAATCTAAACTTACTATGGTAAGTATTGCTTCTATAATTCCTGAAATGATTAGAAATTGCTTAAGGTTTTCGCTTCATCTAATATTATTTCACTGGAATATTGGTCTGAACTTCTTATTGAATTTTTAATCTTTTTATGTCGGGGTACTATTCGTTCGGGTACTATTCACGATAAAAATTGATTTCTTTTCTGTCCAAATTATTTTTGATATATGAATATCATTCTTGAATTTTGCTCCACAATTTATTATCATGTTGATAATTTGAACATTCTTGAACTAGGATAAATTAAATTACAAATCTCTAATATTTATCTTTGATCTCACTTGATTCGTTCTTTATATCATTTTGCATCATCCTCATTCTTAAATTATGGTGAAAGTTATCTTTGGCCCATAGTGCAAATATGAAATGTTGATTAATGAATATCTTTGGCTCGTAGTGCAAAGATGAACAATTGATTATGAATATCTTTGGCCCGTAGTGCAAATATGGACAGGTGTTTGGCATGATCATGACCACTGGTGATACAAACGAATATCTTTGGCCCGTAGTGCATAGATAAATAGTTGATTGGAAATATTTATTGATTGGTGTTACGGGGATAAAATATTGATGATGGACTTTTAAATCATAGAAGATAGTAGACATCATTCTCTACTTGACTCTTCTAATGGATTGTTATTTCCGCTACAGTTGTTGATCTAAAACTTGTTTTCTATTGTATTCTATTAGATTTTTTCCTGTTGAGAACTAAGGATAATTTGTTCTACATTATCTTAGTCATAATATTCTTTACTCTAGTTGAGCTCACCATTTTCTTTCATTGATCTCTTCAGGTAATGAGAATATAGCTGGGACTAGTTGGGGAATGAAGTGATGGTTCGAGATAGTGCTATAGTAGTCCTCACTATTTTGTAAAATAGTGTGATAATAATTGTAATGAGGACTTAATTTGAGCGTTGATATTTTTGTATTATATACGACATAATATCTGTATTGAAGCTCATAGTCTCTGTGGTCGTATTTTGCACGACAGTTTAATGTAATAAGATTTGTATTTGGATTCTGTACCATGTATCTGGCGACTCAGAATGAGTGGTGTACTGGATTTATTTTGGGGGCATCACAAGATATGGTACAATAGTTGTATTGAAACTCACAATATGTGTATTGTCGTATTTTGCATGATAATTTAATAGTTTAAATAGGAAAATTTGTATTTGAATTATGTAATATGTATTTTGGCGACTCAAAATGGGTTGTGTGTACCTATTTTGGGGGCATCACAACTAGGACCGGTCCCAATGACAAGCCTGATCATATCGGTCTTTGAGTCTAGTCCGATCCAATACTCTTCAATCCCTAGCAGTCTTTAGGCCAGTTTAGTCCTTAAACCGATCTAGTTTTAGGTCGGTCTTTAATCCTAACTGGTCCTAAACTGGTCCAAGCTTTTTCAAGTAGGTAAGTTTTTGTGTGAGTGCCTAGAATGAGATTATCTTGACTAAAAAATTATTATTTTTGTATAATATTAAATTTGTGACATGTCTTAAAAGATCATTATTGAACATACACAAATAAAAATTAAAATGAAAATAAGAAATTATTTTTTAGCCTTACAATTTTATATTTTTTTTAGATTTTTTTTTAAAATTTTGTACTTTTTTATATTTTATTTTTCTTTGGAATGTGACATTTCAAATTTTGCCCTTCTCCTATTCAATTTTGAGTTAGCGTAAGCTTATTCGAATATCAAACAAGTATTCAATTTCTTATCGAAAGGGGGTGGGGTCAAAAAAGGGCAAATGACAAAACTGTCTCCTCAAGTTTGGACGAAAATCAATTTGATACTCAAAGTTTAAAAATCATCAATCAATACCTCTATATATTTAAAAACTACAATTCTATTTTTTTTGCCATTCCAGCCAAATACTTCGTCGGAGAAAAACACGTGTCAAAAAAGTAGCTAAATTATACGAATTGAATACGGGTGCTTACGTATTTTGTATTTCATACACATATATATTCAAAATCAGTATATGCATAAAATATTGGAATTCGGAACGATTGAAGGGCATCAGTGAGGGTTTAATCAAATATTTTCATAGCAAACTTTAACTTTTACAAAGATTGAGAACGATAAGTGTTAATTTACACTTCTGATCGCGAAATGGACTCAAACAAAATGGTGTTTGAGACCTCTCGGCCAGGACATGCCACAATATTGGGCTAATAAACTTTAATATATGTTTGTATTGTTTACTTTGAATTGATGGAATTCTTTATTGATGGTGAAAAATGATGCTTCTGTGTTGTGTGTGTGTGTGTGTTTATATATATATATAATATAGTTAATGGTGGAGCCTCTATTTTTGTTCACTGTGTGTAAAGCTTTGTAATTTCTGCCCAATGTTTGTTTGTTTTGAATAATGTGGTCCCACTTTGCTGTGTTGTGATCGTCTATTTTAAAAAGATTTTACTCTTTTGTGCTTGCAATTTATGCAGATGGTGATCCTTTGAAGGCTTTATTTACTGTAAAAATGTGTTATTGGGGGGAATTTAAAGATAATGGATATGTAGGTGGGGTACATGAATATGTAGACTTTTGTAGAATAGACCTTCTAACTATGTCAAATTTGGGGGATATGGCTATGTCAATGGGTTTCGTTGGAGCATTAACCTTTCATCATTGGTGTAAGGAGAGGGGTTTAAGGGAAATCATAAATGATGATGACATTATGAACATAGGTCCTTATTTGCCCATTCATAGAGTAGTAATAATCATCCTTATTCATATGGAGCCTCTGCCAGTTACTTCTCCTCTTCCTAAATGGACTCAGGTTGAGATAAATTTAGATGGAGATGATCATCAATTTTATGGAGAGGAATATGTGATTGAAGGTATGCACTATAGTTAACCAGAACCATCTGATAGTGACATAAATAGTCAGGATTCAACTTTTGTAGAGAGATTCAATGATGGTGCCTATGAGGATGATGATCATACATTTGAAGAGAATGTAGAAGATGAGTCTGAGGTTAATAACCAAAAAATTAAGAAAGCAACAGAACTTGAACCTCAAGTTAGGATGAATGAAGAGTTAGAGGCTGATGTAATGTCTGAGAAAATGCCAGGAGTTACGGTTGGGGGAGATGATGCAACTGTTTGGCCTGAGTTTAACCCAGAGTCAAATATGAATGAGCCAATATTCAAATTGGGAATGCTTTTTTTTACCACTAATAAGGTTTTTAAAGAGGCAATTTTAAACTATGCAGTCAAGAGTGGCAAGGGATCGATTCATTTATCAAAAAATGAGTCTTTAAGGGTAAGGTTTAAGTGTGCAGAGGGATGTCCTTGGAAAATTACAGCTAGGAAGATGCAAAATTATAATAATTTATAGGTTAAGAGGTTTATTGATATACAAACACGTGTTAGGGAAACTGTGAACAAATATGTTAAGTCAGGTTGGTTAGCCACATGGTTTTTGCAATAGTTTAGGAGACAACCTGATATGCCTTGTAAGGTTTTTGTGGACCTAGTTTGGAATACTTTAGTGCTAAAGATTACTGAATCTCAAGCACTTAAAGCTAGACAGAGGGCTGTGAAGATGATTCGGGGTTCTCTTGTAACACCACCAAATCCGGGTACTTCAATTCCACCGGATTTGGTGGTCACTATCCAATAATAACACATCTATCTACCCATAATAAATGAAACTCATAATTAAAAATAGAAATCCTCCCCTTAAGGAGTTAAACAAATCAATCTCAGGTCATTTAACCTTAATACATCAATGCAAAAATAACATAAACAATTAAGTCTTAAACATAACATCATAAGTCTTATCATGAACTTTCTCAAATAAATAAACAAGTCTTCATCACTTATTTGCCTTGCCCTTTCCCTTAGTAGTGAATGGTTCGTCAACTCTTTCAACCTTAGCTGCAATATTATTATGCAAGAGTGAGCAACATTTGCCCACAAGTATAACAATAATACTAATAATAACATGTGAATAATTAATGGATACTGAGTAATAAAAAGCTCGACTTTTGAATCAAGAATGAATAACAAGAATCAAAAGTACATCTGAGGGTCACAAGACCAAGAACTATGTCTTAGGTTATCAAGTATTTTTACTTTAAACCTTTAACAGTTGTAAGACTATATGGACCTTACTTCTCGTACTCAGGGAGATCAGCCCTTAGTACCATATATGTGCACAACATCTCAACGCTAACACGTAAATAATCCCCTATAAAGGGTATGTTCATCTCAGTTTGACATCAGAGTCCGCACCAAAGGAAGTTTGGTTTGGATAAGCCTCAATAATAGTTCTAGAATTTAGAACGCTCATCAACTATGGACTAGTCGAATCAAGAAAGGTTCGCTAGTCATTCAAGGTTTAATAATATAATTGATACTTAAATCAAATAATGAATCTCAAAAGGTATACAATTGAATAAGAATTGTAGAACCGAAATATTACTTCAAAAGAATTAGATCATCTCATTTGGAATTATGAACTTGAATATCAAGAGTACGAATAGTTGTTCGAAATAAGAATAGGATTTAAAAATTGCATAATTGTAATCAAGATAGGGTAAGAAAACTTGCCTCGTGCGTAGTTTAGATAATTACTATTCACGTTCTCCAATTAATCCTAAATGCCATTTACATTCATAATACCAATTAATTGTAACTCAACTAGCATCATGAGTATACTATCTTAACTCTGAATCTGATTATATTAATCAGATCCACAAATGTTAACTCTTAATCACATTATTAGACTTCATGAACAACGAGTTTAAAACACATATTTGACTTATCAATTAATCATGTAAAACATCATTGACATGTTAATAATATGTTTTAACATCTTAATTTATGATTAACACATTTTCATGTTCATTACATTAGGTTTTAAATTTCATTTCTGGACTTGAACACTTAAATAAAAATTTCTAGGCCATTCTGCTAATCGGCGCTGCAGCGCCAGTTTGAACTGGGGACCGGCGCTACGGCACCAAGCCACGTCAGCAGGTCACTGGCTTGGCACTGCAGCACTCGGTTTCTTCACAGAACCGACGCTGCAGCGCCGTGATACGTCAGCCGACACTGAGCCTGGAGCTGAAGCGCTTTGTTCCTTTACAGAACCGGCGATGCGGCGCCACTACTCAGTGAGACGCAGACAAAGCTCGCAAAGAACACATAAAGAGCCAATTTATGCCAAAACTTTGCTCAAACAACAAATTTAACACTACCCATAAGTTATGAACTTAACTGAAACATTTTACAACAAACATGGCATGATTTTAACATCTTAGGCAACTTAAACAACCAATTTAAAACCCATAAATTCACTGTTTTTGTGAAAAACTCTATTTTTGACATTCTTAACGAAATCAACTACCATGAACTCTTTTTTCAACCAATTCAATCCATTTAAGTTTCGTTCTTTTCATTTTTCCATGTATAAACATATTCAATCATCAATTTACAGTTTAATATACAATTTAAGCATTAATTTTTGTACATATAAGCCATATTCATATGTTATTTCTCTATAAACTACAAAACTCCAATTTAAACATAATTTCATGGATTAATTACTCTAAAATAGTTTATAACCATCATGTGGTAGATTATACATGCATATTAATGATTACAAACAACTTTTCAACAATTTAATCATGAAACCCAATTAACAGAGAACTTAAAATATACGTTCATGGAGAAAACTTAAAAACAAAAATTGAAACTTGGGATTAAGAAATTACCCTTGATTGTTTGTTTAGATTGATAGAAACTTCTCTAATTCTCCAAACTCCTTCTTTAATCTCAAAATCTCTAAGTTTTTCTCTCTTTTCTCTCTGAGTTTCTAACTTAGCTAACAAAGAAATAATACTGATATAACTAATATAGAGATACGTATATAAGAAATAATTGGCAGAATATGGTTGTCAGTTAAGGCGATCACGCACTTAACTGCTCCCATGTTCATAAGGTCATGTTTGGTTTGCATGTAAAAGGCTCTTTTCTCATTTATTTTAATTAATTTATTTATTATATAGTTTATTTGTCATACTTTAATTAATCAAATAATATTATTTAAATTCAATTAAATAAAAGCCAATATTAGACATTAAATCAAATCATCACATAATTAAAATTCTCATTTATTAATTATAACAAATCATTAAATCTCTAATTAATTATTAAATTAATTAGAATAACATTATAATTATTAAACAACTCATTTAATTTAATAATCTCAATTAAATTCACACTTTGAGCTATAAAATGATTCTTCATTAATTTAATTAATGTAGCACATTTAATTAAATTAATCTACCACAATTCTATCAAACATTTATTTAATTCAATAAATAAATCAACAAAATATTTATTTAATTCAATAAATATTTAAAATAAATTATAAAAATCTCATTCGTCACATCTTTCCCCCCTTAAAAGGATTCTGTCCTTAGAATCACTATTCAATTAATTCGTCCAGTTACATTTTCCCTCCTTACAAAGATTCTGTCCCCAGAATCGCTACACATAGATTAAGCAAATAAATGAGGGTAAGTTTTTATCATTTGATCTTCGAGTTCCCACGTAACTTCTTCAGCGTAGTAGTTCCTCCAAATTACCTTAACAGAAGGGATCACTTTATTTCTGAGCACTTGTTCTTTCATGTGACTATCTGAACAGGAACCTCTTCATAAGATAAATCTTTCTCAAATTGTAGTGGTTCATATTCTATGACATGCTTATAATCGGGTTATACGGTTTTAACAACGAAATATGAGAAAGGTTATGGATATACTATAATGCCGGAGGTAAGGCTACCTCATATGCAACTTCACCAATTCTTCGTAACACTTCAAATGGTCCAATGAACCTCGGGCTCAATTTCTCCTTCTTGCCAAATCGAATTTTCCCCTTCCAGGTTATACTTTCAGGAAAACGTAGTTACCAGATTCAAATTCTCGATTCTTGCGGTGCGGATCAACGTATTTCTTTTGTCTATCCTGAGCAGCTATCAATCTTGTCCTGATCACCTTGACGATATCGGCGGTCTATTGTACCAATTCTGGTTCTAACAATTGACGTTCACCAACTTCATCCCAACATAATGGAGTTCTACACTTTCTATCGTATAACGCTTCGTAAGGCGGCATGCCAATACTTGCGTGGTAGCTGTTATTATAAGCGAATTCCACCAACGGTAGATGGTCGTCCCAATTTCCTTTGAAATCCATCATACAAGCTCTTAACATATCTTCCAATGTCTGGATCGTTCTTTCACTTTGTCTGTCGGTCTGAAGATGATATGCTGTACTCATTCTTAACTGCGTTCCCATGCATTCCTGTAGTCGCTTCCAGAAGTTTGATGTGAAACGTGGATCGCTATCTAATGCAATAGACACTGGGAAACTGTGCCTTGAAATAATTTCCTTCATATACAGCTTTGCCAACTGATCTAGGGTGAATCTGATCTTGATCGGTAAGAAATGCGCTGCTTTCGTCAGTCGATCCACGATAACTCATACTACGTCAAAACCTTTCTGAGTCGTTGGAAGACCTACTAAAAAATCCATTGTGATATGCTCCCATTTCCATTCTGGGATTTCTAACAGTTGTAAAAACCCACTCGGCCTCGGATGTTCTGCTATAACTTTCTGACATGTCAGGCACTTGACCACACAATCGGCAACGTCCCGTTTCATATTCGGCCACCAGAAATGTTGTCGAAGATCCTGGTACATCTTCGTACTCCCCGGGTGAATCGAATACCTTGAACTATGTGCCTCACTCAAAATTTTCTCTTTAATCTCTGGTATTGGCGGAACCCAAATTCTTGCTTCGAATCTTAGTAATCCTATATTATCAATTTTGAATTTCACTTTATCCCTTTCAGATTTTCTTTTCCTGATTTTTTGACATTCCTCATCCTTAAGTTGTGCTTCCTTCACCTTGTCAACCAAAGCTGGGCCAGTTCCTAATTTAAATAATTTTTCGTCACACTCCTTAGGATATATCACCTCCAACTCCAGTTTCGCCATCCCTGAAATTAGCTACTCCTGAGCAGTCAACAACATCAATTTCTCGCTACCCTTTCTGCTGAAGGCGTCGGCAACCACATTTGCTTTACCTGGATGGTATAAAATCTCACAGTCATAGTCCTTTATCAATTCCAACCACCTCCTCTGACGCATGTTCAAATCCTTTTGTGTGAAAATATATTTCAGACTCTTATGGTCTGTATATATCTCATACTTCTCCCCGTAGAGATAATGCCTCCATATCTTCAAAGCAAACACTACCGCGTCCAACTCCAAATCATGGGTCGGATACCCCTTCTCATAATTCTTCAACTTGCGTGACGCATACGCAAGGACCTTGCCGTTTTGCATAAACACACAGCCTAGTCCTTTATGCGATGCATCACTATATAACACAAAAGTTTCTGTGCTATCCGGAAGAGATAACACAAATGTCGTACTCAACCTCTCTTTCAGCTCTTGGAAGCTTTTCTCACACTTCTCCGTCCAAACGAATTTCACCGATTTCCTAGTCAAATTAGTCAACAGAGTCGCGATTTTGGAAAAGTCCTAAATAAATCTTCTATAATAACCTGCCAATCCTAGAAAAATCCTCACTTCTGACGGTATCTTCGGCTAATCCCAGTTTAGTACTGCTTCAACCTTTAAGGGATCTACCGAAATTCCGTCCTTATCAATCATATGTCCAAAAAATTGCACCCGCTCTATCCAGAATTCACATTTCGAAAACTTGGCGTACAACTTCTCTCTGCTTAGTGCCTCCAATGTCACCTTCAAATGTTCCACATGCTCTTCCTTGGTTTTAGAATACACCAGAATATCGTCGATGAACACTACCATGAATTTATCCAAAAATGGTTTAAACACCCTGTTCATTAAGTCCATAAATGTTGCAGGAGCATTCGTTAGACCAAATGACATCACGAGAAACTCGTAGTGACCATAACAAGTTCTGAATGCTGTCTTCGGAACATCTTCCTTCCTCACCTTCAACTGATGGTAACCACTTCTCAAGTTTATCTTCGAGAAGTATCTAGCTCCTTTCTGTTGGGTTTGTACGAAATCATGGCGCAATCAAATTGCAAAAATTAGCGGAAGCATAGTATATCAGAGTTTAAAAAATTTCTATAAAACCATTACCTGGATCATCCTTTATGCAAATTATTAATTTAAAACGATACATAAGAAGTTATGGAATTCATACCCTTGTAGAACGAAGCTTCCATAGGTACAAGTTCAACTCCTTGTTCTTCGCGATTTCCTTGAATTATCTGGGTTAGATTCCTTCCTTTGATCAACATTAGCCACCCAAGTGTTTGGCCTCTAGAGGTGATCCACCAAGGAAGAGGAATTATCAAGGAGGAGTGTGGTTGGCTAAACCCTAGTTTTCTATCCTCTATAGAAAATGAGTACTCTCCAATAATTGGAATTGCATCAACTGATATCTATTATAAGACTCCTCTTATATAGATATTGGTCAACCCTTCTAATCCTATTAGACATGGGGTTTTATTTAATTAATTAAACTTCTTTAATTAATTTAGGCTTCCCACCACATTGGGATTAATTAATTAAATTTATTTAATTAATTTACCTCCTAATCTTATTAAGAATAAATGAGAGTACTAATATTAAATTAATTCCTAAACTACTTTAGAAGTTAAAATAATAATAATTGTAATAATATTAATAGGACTCCTCTTATTAATTTATATTTAATATTTTTAAAATATTAAATAATAAACATTAAGCTATTTAATTTATTCTATCACCATAGATTAAATTAATTACACTTAATGTATTATTACGATTATGTCATTACCTTCTTAAATAATTATTCTTCCTTTTATAGTGTGACCCTTTAGGTTCTCCATATTAAACCGGTTGTGAATAAATCAATTAGAAAAATTCTAATCTTATTTAAATAAATAAATTAAACTAATAATTTATTTAAATAAATAATATTTATTCTACAATAGAGATAAGCCTCCCTAGCGATCAACGACTTTCCAAATAATATAGATTTTAATATTAATCATAAAAGAACATGTGAGTAAATAATTACCGTACAATTCAATCCTTCCACCATACAATGTCCCAATTAAATATAAGACATGGAATTATTGTCAAGTCTTATTTTATTTAATCATATGTATTTCGATTAAAAAATGCACAACTCTAAATAATGCAAATTAGAAACTCCTTTTTAATTTCATTCTGCCTTGACCAATGACTACTAGGTTGTCATTTAACGAATCACATAGGACATATCTCTTCTTTTGCTAGAAGTGGTATATTCTTTATTGATCATTCATTATCTCCATATGTAACTCATTATACCCAAGCATACCCTTTGATATATCGTAAGGGTTTTTAAGGAATAAGTCAAAGTATAATTCATTACATACAAGATACTATGATGATCTCAAGTCCAAGGATCACTTGTACTACTATCACATTAGGAATTCCTATTGACAGACAAGTAAAACTCCATTAGGTATTCCATAGCGAGTCACGTTCAGTGAACTTATTCTCTAATAAGCACATACATACTTGCTTTAGTGTCTCTACACAAATGATCACGAGATCAATCATCCTTATCCAATAAGCAAGCAACATATTTACCAATCTATCCAGATTTACTAATTCCCTTTTTAGTAATCCAACGATTGGGAACTATTTTAGTTTTAAGCTTTCTAAGAATTTAGATCTCATTAGCATGATCAACATCATGATTTTAAAAGCATTACTTAAAACTATGGGTTATTTACATATTATAAAAACAGCATCATGTAGATAATTAAATGCCTTTAATAAGTGAATACTTTTATTAATAAATAAATAAGATCGTCTCCAAAATATATACTTTATCATCATACATGATTGGCTTGTATGCATACTACTTTCACTTTGAACTGGTCAAACAAATCGATGATCCTTGGCAACAAATACTTATTCTTAATGGTAACCTTGTTTAACTCCCTGTAGTCAATGCAAAGCCGCATCGATCCGTCCTTCTTCTTAACAAATAACACTGGCGCTCCCCATGGCGAAACGCTCGGCTGAATATACTTCTTATCCAATAGTTCTTGCAGCTGCACCATTAATTCCTTCATCTCCACCGGAGCCACACGGTACGGGACCTTCGATATTGGGGCGATTCCTGGCGTCAAATCGATCACGAATTCTACTTCCCTATCTGGCGAAAGTATTGGCAAATCATCCGGGAATATGTCTACAAAGTCTCTCACGACAAGTATCTCCTCTAGTTTTGGACTCTCCTTTCGACTATCGACTATGTAGGCTAAATACCCTACACAACCTTATCTCAACAACTTCTTGGCCTGCATCATCGTCAGACAACTCGTTTGTCTAGGCAACTTGCTGCCATAAAATACAACCTTTGACGGGGTCATAAGGTTAATACACTTCTTTTGACAATCAATTATTAGCTCATAATTGAATAGCCAATCCATCCCCAAAATAACGTCAAATTCCCCAAGTTTAATCGGGATAAGATCTACGATCATCACGTTTCCCTTATTGTCCACCCTACAGTTCTTGTGTACGAACCTAACAAGAATCACTTCTCTATTCGCAATTTCTATGTTTAGAGGATATTCTAATTCGTCCTTAGGCAATTCTAGATTTTTAGCAAAGTCATCTGTAATACCCGAGAATTTTTGAATATTAATAAATGAATATATTAATGGGAATGAATATTTATTTGAATATAAATATTTTGTGTCATGAGATGAGTTAACTCAATTATATTAAATTGAATATTTAAGACGATTGAGAAAATATGGGATTTATAATAAACTCGATGAAAGGCCTGGTGTGGCACAGTGATGAGAATTACGAGGATTTAAGTAATTAAATAAATAATTAATGAGTGGATGATTAATCAATAATATATTGTTAATTAAAGATTACTATGAGTAATGACATATTAATGAATAAATATTTGATTAATACTAGAAGATAAATGTTTGTTCAAGTATGTGTTAAAGTGTGAAGTATCACTACAACTATATTATATAAAGTCATGTAGTGTGACACCTTAGTAAGACTATGTAATGTATATAAACTATATTATAAAAGAAGTGAGTCACATGGTTGGATTTATGAGAATACATGTGATATGTACATTATACCATATGGGACCAAACTATGTTATATAAAGTATAGTGTGACACTTTAGTAAGAATATGCAATATAGAAACTATATTGTGAGAGTAATAAAATTGCTTATGTAACCATGTGGTAGCTATAGTACTTTAATGAATACTTTATGGTATATTAAATTAAAGAATGTAATAACAATAATTATTTCAATAAGTTATATAATTGGAATAATAAGGTTTGTACTAATGTATTATGCCACTAACTCATAATTTGACATTATTAAAATGTACATGGATTATATATCAATGTGTATACATGTACCTCAATGTGCTACCATGTAATGTTGTTGTGACATTTTAAACCCATGTATGCCCTAAATAAATTTAAGCCAAGGTAAACATATATGTATGTTAAGTGTATAATATATGGTATTTCCTTCATTGCTAGAATGTTGAGTATTACTTGTCCCTAAAAGAGAGTCACTCTTCATTTTCTCATTCACGTGTAATACAAAAAGGCTAGCCTATCCCCTTTATCTCTCAAATTCCTCAATCTAGCTAGCAATGATGGTGATGATGACCAAGGGAATAGGTTGAGGTGGTGGTTAGAACACTATTGCACCAACTCTTGAATATCCCATGAACTCTCCTTCTGTCTCTTGGTTTCAATTCTTGGACAATAGCTTTACATGGTTAGTGAACTTCCTATAAATTGAGCACTCCCCTTCTCATTTCATTTTTCTAGATTAATTATTAAGTGATATAGAGAGGGTGTTGTGAGTGTATACTCTAAAAATTGAGCAAGCCTTGTATAATTTGAAG
The DNA here is from genome assembly GCA_020205555.1 of Panax stipuleanatus. Classification (NCBI taxonomy): domain Eukaryota; kingdom Viridiplantae; phylum Streptophyta; class Magnoliopsida; order Apiales; family Araliaceae; genus Panax; species Panax stipuleanatus. Next base: position 20,912,874 of record CM035120.1, read on the forward strand.
CTAAAAAGGTATAATGCTTAAACCCACTTGAAATTCAATTCATAGGAATTAGCCTGAGTTAGTTGTAGTTGAGTATGTGAAAGGATGCTAGCATGTTAGTTAAGTTAGTATGCATGATATAGAAGTAATGTGGTTGTTTACAAGCATGATGGTATAAAGGAACTGAATGTTGTTGGAAGCTCTGCAATAGCAGAACACTTCCTGGTCTGGAAACGGAGCCGCGCGGCCGCGCGTCTCCTTAGTACAAATGGGGCACGGCCGCGCCCCTCTGCAGATTCTGTTGATGGCTTGGTTAGGCTATCTGAATTATAAAGCATGCTAATGTAACGTAGTTAGGCCTATTTCAGTCCCTGACTTGTTAGTTTATGTGGCCATTCATGAAAACACTTACCAAAGCTTGAGTAATTCAAAAGGAACTTAAAGTTATGAAAAGAGGAACTTTGATATGTTAGCCTTATATATATGTTCTGACTTTTGATACATGTTAGTATAGTTTAGAAATGTATGAGAGACATATTAACTTATATACATAGGTTCCGTAAGGTAATATGAACATGTAAACCTCACTAGTACACATTCCTAACGAAAATGGAAGTTTTGAAAACAAACTTTGACATGCTATAACCATGATGATATTCTGATCTTATGAGCATAGTAGTATGGTTTAGAGATGCATGGATAACCCGTTAACTTATACGCATATTTTTCATGGTATAACATGTACATGATGGACTCATTAGTGAACGTTACTAACAAGAATGTAAGCTTTAAACGGGGACTTTGACGTGTTATATTAAGATTCTAAATTCTGATATTTTTAGCATGTTTGAAGATGCTTTTAAGGCACGTTGACTTGTGTATATGGATTTCATAATATAGCATGAACATGTTAGACTCTACTAACGAAAGTATAAGCTTTGCACGTGAGCATTGACATGTTACATTGAGGTTTAAATTCTGAAATATATGGACGTGTTTGATAGTACTCTTAACCTCATTAACGTCATACATGTATATATGCCATGATTGTCGTGAAACCAAGTTTAGCGTAAACGAAGCATGCTTTCAAACTAATAACAATGATAGTTACGTGTACGTGATATGAATATTCTTGAGTATGCCTAATACAAGATATACGAATACCTTACGTGTTTAAAAAGCAAGCATGTTAGACTTTGTGATTTTCATGACCGTGAATGATCGTAAGTTGTCAAAAGTGTTAACTTAGAGCCATATCATGAAAGAGAGAACTTAGATGGACTTGAGAAGCATAAAGGCATCCTTTAATATGCATATATGTTATGAGATATCATATGTTGATACTTGAATCCGATTTTTGACGGTTAACTTATTGAAATACCATAACTCACTGAAATAACATATATTTAGTATTGATTGTGGTCTTATGTGATAATAATGATATGAGAGTGTGTTTAACTCAAAAAGAGGAACGTTAAGGATAAAAGTATATTAGATGAGACTTGTGAATTAAATATGATACTATATATGGTATGACTGTATAGTAAGGTTAAAGACTTAACTTATATGTGGATTGTATATCTAAAATAAGATATGATGTTGAAATATATGACTAATGGATATCATATACATACGTAACTATATTACGATAGAATTCGAAAGTGTTGATTAATTTTGGGGATAAACTACGCATAAGGCAAGTTCTCTAACTTACACTCTTTTAAAGTGCAAGTATCTGACTACTTTTATTGTGCAAGTAACCTATCTTTGTGTTTACTTTATTCGAGGAATGTTGTAAGCAAGTTCCTAACCTTACTCTTTATTGAGCGTTCATTAAGCTTGTACTATTATTGTTGTACGAGTAAGCTTTTGAGATTGAAATTCAGATATTATGAATCTTATACTTCATGGATAAGATAAAAGTCGATTTATATTCTTCGAGCTTTAAATCTTGAGATTGAACTTATAACGGTTGTGATCTATGCCATTTGATTCGGCTAGACTTATATTATTGAAAAGCGACCCAAACCAATTGATTGGTTCGGGATCATGTGTTTGACTGAGATGAACAACCTTCTTTAAAGGGAAATTTTATTTGTCGGTAGATCGACGTGCGCACACTTTAGTACGATTGAACGATATGCATACCGTAGGGTACTTTAGGCTGATCACCTGTTGTACTTGTTTTGTTAGATTTTCAGTATATTACTGTTAATTCTAGTAGAAGTTCATAGTCCTTAGTGACTACTCAGTATTCAGTTATCTTGAATTCTTAAATTGAATTATTGTTGAATCATATTGATGTTATTCTGTCCTTAGTGACTGTTATTGAGAACTGTTGATATTCTTGTTATCCTTGAACTATCACACCTTGTTATACCTTCTTAAGAATTGAGAACGATACCACTCACCCTTGTTGTTATATTACTTGCTGGGCAATTTATGCTCATTCTTGCTTTCCCTAAAATATTTCAGTTAAGGCAGAGCAGTGCGGACCTTCGGGCACAGATAAGGGCAAGGGAAACGCTACTGAGTAGCTTTATTTATGTAGAACTTTATGAATTGTAATAAGAACTTATGATATTATGTATTAGTTAGGTTTATATACGCTTAAGGTATGTTTAAGTTATGTAATTGATGTTTAAGTTACGAGACCTTGGGACGTGAATAAATTATATTAATTAAATGTAATCTATTCGATAGTAGTGGTGTATTTATTTCGCTGTGCGTTGCGACATTTAGTCGTATTATTCTTATTGTATGAGATTGTTGAATGTGACAAACCGAATTCGAGTGACCAAGTGGCGGTCCAAATTTGGGGGCGTCACATCATCGGATATAAATGAGCAAGTAGCACCAAAATCAAATAACTCGTAAGCATTTATATTATTGATCAGAATTATACCTGACACCACATCACGTGACTGCACAACATCTTGCATAGTCATGTTGAAAGTTCTGGCGGTAGGTCGGTTTGTTGGCGTTGATCCAGTGATGGTTAGAGTGTTACCACCGCTGGGTCCTCTACTTCCACCTGCTCCTGCTCTTCCTGCTGTCTTCGTGGGACAATCTCTAGCCAGATGATCCCTTGACCCACAAGTGAAGTAAGCGCCCTTCTTAGGATTAGGGCAATTTGGTGCCATGTGGCCTTCCTGACCACAATTGTAGCAGACCCTCTTTCCCTTCATGCATACCCCCTGGTGATTCTTCCCGCAGTTAGGACAAGCCTCCACCCTCTTCTTCTGATTTCCTTGCTGGTTCCTGGTAGACGCACTGTCATTCCACCTCATTTTCTGACTGTTGGCACCACCACTATTGCTGCCACTAGCTTTGTTATTTTCACCTTCATTCTTCTTCTTTTTAGTTCTTGGTTGTACCTGGTCAGAGCTTCGCTTCCACCTTCTGCGATAATTTCCTTCACCAACACTCATGTAAAAGTGTTCAATTGGAATATTGACACCTTGCTGTACAACCAGGGCTTCAATCTCTGTTCAAACCTTCTAGCCTTCCTCTCATCTGTATTCACCTGATAAGTTGCAAACCTAGCCAACTCGTTAAACTTCGTGGCATAATCCGGCACAGACATGTTACCCTGCTTCAATTCTGGAAATTGAACCTCCATTTGGTTCTGAGAGCTCGTTGGGAATTACATCTCAAAGAACATCTCCTTGAATCTATCCCATGTGATCACGCCCTGTCCTTCTCTAACCTTGTTCGCCTGCCACTAGTAGCTGGCTTCTGACTTCAGCATAAATGTTGTGAAGGCAGTCTTCTGGTCGTCGTTGACCCTCGCAACATCAAACACCTTCTTCATTTCCATTACCCAAGTCTGAGCTTCGATTGGGTTCATGGATCCCTTAAACTCTGGCGGTCCTATCGCCTTGAAGTCTTTAAATGATGTGGTTTTTAGAGCCTGTGGCTGATTCGCAAGTGCTCCAGTTAAGAGATTAACCAACTGCTGAACAGGATTAGCGTTGACATCGTTGTTGTTGTTATTGTTATTGGTCGACCCTTCCTGAGCTGGTTGACGGGTTGGGCATTGTGACGAACGAGAATTTTGTAAAGTTATTTGAATATTTATGGAGATAAATAAATATTTTTAATGATTTAATTATTGAGTTAAATAATTAATTCATGAATTTGTGGTAGATTAATTTAATTATATGTGTTACATTAATTAAATTAATATGTAGTAATTTAATAGTTCAAGGTATATATTTAATTGAGTTTATTTGATTAAATAAATTAATTAAATAAGCATAATGTTACTTTAATTAATTTAATCATTAATTAAAGAATTAGTGAATTAACATAATTAATAAATAAAAATATTAATTATGTGACAATGTGATTTAAATGTGAATTATATTATTTTATTTAATTAATTTAAATAAGATTAATTGAATTAATTAAAGTGTTACATTAACTATATTATAAACTAGTTATTAAAATAAAGAGAAAGGAGGAAAAGAAGGAAGGCAAACAGGGCTTTAAGAGGAGTTAGACCGTTGTAAATACAACGGTAATATTTATATATACGTATATTGGGTTATCCTAATTCATTATTAAAGGAAGAGTTAGAAATTCTCAGAGAAAAATTGAGAGAGAAATATCAGAGGAAAAGAGAAAAATTGAGGGAAAAAAAGAGATTTGAGAAAAAAAAGAAGGAATTGAGAAGAGATTGAGAGAAAGAAATTTGAGAAATCCTAAGTATTGTCTGTGATTGTGTTATCTTCAAACAAAAGGGTAATTCTTCTTTTAAGTTTTCAAAATTAAGATTTCTTAAATACGTACTCTTAAGTTTTCTATGAAATTGGTTTTCCCAATTGGGTTACGATATAATTTTATCTATATGGGTATGTGACGATAACGTGTTTTATAATATACAATCATGATTTAAAAGGATCAATTTTATTTAAGATGGCCTTAATTGGTTTTTTTTGGAAATCAAAGAGTTTATTTAAACATATGTTCAAATTTTCTCTATTAAGAATTATTTTGGAAAATTAAACCAAGATATGTTTATATATGTAATCATATATGTTGATATTATGTGTAGAATCATGTAGGTATGATTTACACTGATCACACCAAGAAATTTTGTTAAGAATTGGATTTTTCAAAAATATAGAGTGTTGAATATGGGTTAATAACCCATATGGGTGAAATACATGTTGTAATCATATGTTTTGATTAAAATTGACATTTGATTATAAGTGTATATGTTTAAACAAAGAGAATGGAATTAAAATGAACGGATTCGGTGTAGTAACGAATCCATAATGTTAGATTTTATATTTTTCATTAAATTTTATAAAATTTTGAAGAACAGTGAAATTGATGGTGTTAAATTATGTAATTATATGACTTGGAATGTTAAGAACATGTTATAAGTGATATATAATGTTCTTGTGAAGTTTATACTTCATGGGTAACATTATAAATCAGTGTATTAGTGTAAAATTGGAGAAAATGGCCGAATTTCTGTGTTCTTCGAGAACTGAAAATTCTGGAAAAACGCAGCCGCGCGGTCGCGCTGGGTGCAAGGCTAAACGGCGCGCTGCCGCGCCCGTCTGAAATTTTTGAAAAAATTTGTTAAGTGTTGAAATTTGAGAAAAATATTTTTAATCTAATGAACATGAAAACATGTTGTAATATGATAGGATGTTGATATGAGTTTAATAAATTATGTTATGTGATTAATTAATGAATTAATTATGTGACTTAAATTATTATTTATAAACTTTAAATAATGTGATATAAATATGAAGACATTATTTTAAGTTTAATAAACATGAAGACATGTTATGTATGTAATAAGTTGTTAATACAAGTTAATAACTTAAGTTATGTGATTAATTAACAAGTTAATTAATCAACGTGAACCATTATTTGAAAAACCTAATAATGAGTTCAAAGAACACTAATTGTAAATCAATAATCATATCGAACCTGTGATTAATTGATATTGTAAATGTGTGATAGGTAAGAGTAATTAAAGAAGTGAGAAATAATTGTAGGTTGCGCACGAGGTAAGTTTTCTATCCCTAACTTACTATTATTGTTGGGCAAGTTTCCTAAACTAAACTCTTTAAATTGAGCAATTGCTATGCTTAATTACTATTGTTGAGCAAATTCTTACTCTTGAATATCCATGTTTAGAATTTTACATGAGATACCATGATTCTTTTAAAAGTATCATTTAAGTGTACAATACTTATTCGATTGTATACCTTGGGAAGTAAATATTCAATTTGAATATCATTTATTGAGTTATCCAAACCAATTTTATTTGGTGCGGATTCTGATGTCAAACTGAGATGAACAACCCTAATATAGGGGATTAATGAAGATGCTTTAAGCGTTAAGATAATGTGCACAGTATCAGTACGAAGGGCTGATCTCCCTAAGTACGAGAAGTAAAGTCTATAGTCTTATGACTGTTAAATGTTGGAAAGGTTAATATACTTGATAACCTAAGACTCGGTTCAAGGTCTTAATGACCCTTAGAAGTAATTTGACTCTTGATTAATATTCTTGATTCAAAAGTTGAGAAGTAATTTGACTCTTGATTAATATTCTTGATTCAAATGTTGAGCTTTTTGTTATTCAGAATTCTTTTATTCGCCTATTATTATTCTGTCATGTTTTTATACTTGTGGGCATTCGTGCTCACTCTTACATAATAACATCGCATATAAGAATGAACAGTCTGGTGAGCCTTCTAGTAGCAAGGGAAAAGGAAAATCTAACAAGTGATGAAGACTTGTGTTGTCATAAGTAATGTTAAAGTTCAAGACTTATGTGTGATGATTTAAGACTTATTTATTTACTTTTCCGCAATAGAGATTTAAGGTTAAGTATAACCTGGGATTTATGATGTATTATTATGTCAGATGATGTAAGATGATGATTTATTTATCTAATAAATGAATTTCATTATTTATGGGTAGATAGTTGTATGATATTGGAACAGTGAACACTAAATCCTGTGAAAATCCTCTTACCATTACCGGACCGACTTCGACAAACCGACCAACTGCAAGAACATTTAACATGACCGTACAAGACGCTGTGCAGTCTCGTGATGTGGTGTCAGGTATCATTCCGGTCAATAAAGTCAATGCTTATGTTTTATTTGATTCGGGTGCTACTTGTTCATTTATATCCGATGACTTTGCAAAGAATTTAGAATTGCTTAAAGACGAATTAGAAATCCCTATGAACATAGAGATTGCGAATAAGAAAGTAATTCCTGTTAAGTATATACACAAGAACTGTAGAGTGGATATTAAGGGTAACGTTATGAACGTCGATCTGATCCCGATTAAACTTGGGGAATTTGACGTTATCCTGGGAATGGATTGGTTATTCAATTATGGAGCAGTAATTGATTGCCAGAAGAAATGTATTAACCTTATGACTCCGTCAAAGGTTGTGTTTTATGGCAGCAAGTCATCGAGACAAGCGAGTTGTCTGACGATGATGCAAGCCAGGAAGTTATTAAGACAGGGCTGTGTGGGGTATTTAGCCTACATAGTCGATAATCGTAAAGAGAATCCAAGGTTAGAAGAAATACCAGTCGTAAGAGACTTCGTGGATGTTTTCCCAGATGATCTGCCAGGACTTCCGCCTGACAGGGAAGTAGATTTTGTTATCGATTTGGTGCCAGGAACGGCTCCAATATCGAAAGCACCGTACCGGATGGCTCCGGTAGAAATGAAGGAATTGATGGTATAGCTACAAGAGCTGTTGGACAAGAAATATATTCAACCGAACGTATCACCGTGGGGAGCGCCGGTATTATTTGTTAAGAAGAAGGATGGAACGATGCGACTCTGAATTGACTATAGAGAATTGAACAAGGTTACCATTAAGAATAGGTATCCGTTGCCAAGGATTGATGATCTGTTTGATTAATTAAAAGGAGCGAGATATTTCTCGAAGATAAACCTGAGAAGTGGTTATCATCAGTTGAAGGTAAGGCCAGAAGATGTCCCGAAGACAGCGTTTAGGACACGATATGGTCCATTGGCAGAATCTTTAAGAATAGGTATCCGTTGCCAAGGATTGATGATCTGTTTGATCAATTAAAAGGAGCGAGATATTTCTCGAAGATAGACCTGAGAAGTGGTTATCATTAGTTGAAGGTAAGGCCAGAAGATGTCTCGAAGACAGCGTTTAGGACACTTGAGTGGGCCCCACTTGTGTTGTAAATGCTAAAATTGGTTTTCCAAAATGGCGTGCGGATGATTTTGTCCGAAAAATTGTAGCCTGCAAGTTCATCCGTATGTAAATTTGGGTCATTTTTCTTCGGAATTTGAAAAATCTTTCTTCGACAAAGTTGTAGAGAATTAAATTTCATATGGAATGGACATAAGGTTCGTATTTTTCTGATAAAAGGGCTATTTATTATGAATTATTGAAGTTTCTGAATATTCTTTAAATTTAAAATATTTTGGTGGAGATTTTCTAGAATGTGTGGGCCCCACTCCTTTGTTGGTGTGAAATGTGCTGAGAATTGGATTCTTCAAAATGGTGCGAAGAGTTTTGTTAGATAATAAACTTTCTGCTTTGGTGTGCTAAGCATTTTCCTATAAATAGGGTGCTGAGTTATAAATGAAAATCACAAGTGGGGCAACCAATTTAATGGCAACCAATTTCAGCATTTACAACACAAGTGGGGCCCACTTTGCAGAATCTTTCTGTTTAAGATATACGTTTATTAGATCGTTACTCAATTTCTTAAATATTTAAGACTTAACTTAAACATTTTAAGATTATCACTTAACACATATCATATCAAATAAACTCTGATATTTTATTCATTCAAAAGTTTTAAACATAAACAAGATAGCATCACTGCTATTTACATCAACTATCCCGAGATAAAGAATCTTTAGGATTTAAACCATCATATTCCATTGTTTATAATCACACTGGAATTTATATTATTAACTACCACATATAATTACATAATTTTTCCTATCACGGCCTACTAAGACGTCGAACAGTTTCTCTGCGCTCTTCTTCTATGATACGAAACATCATCCTATGATCCAGCATGTACCAAGGTGAGTCCTCGAACTGGACTGGATAGTTGACAACTCGATCCTGGGCCCTATCAATCGCTGTCTGAAATGTGTAGTCCGTCTTCTCAATCTTAGTCTTCTTTGCCCGTTCATTATCTTCAGCGAGATCTGCACGTCGTGAAGCCTTCATCCAAGCGTCCTCTGCTCTAGCACGCTTTGCTGACTCCTCTCGCAAGTCACTCTTCAGTTTCTCAACCTCAGTCGATAACTCTTAATTTTTGCTCTCTGCATGAACCAGTTTCCACTCCACGTCTCCAAGATGACGTTCATCAAGATTCTCAATATCGTCATCCTTCTGCTCTATAGTAGCCCGTTGTACAACTATCTGCTCTTTTAATTCTCGAACATTATCCTATAACTCTATGTTACGGTCATACAGCTCGTCATACATCTCGGCACTGATAGAGTTTGGTGGAAACTCATCAGGGTCCTCATCCTCCTCCTCAGCCTCAGCCTCTACCACTATCTCCTCAGAGTTCTCTTCTGAATCAAACACATGCTCATGCTCTTGACGCACAACAGTGATCAACGGAGATGACTCTCTCTGTATCAACTGCTCCCAAACAGTATGAATGTCTTGGGGCACCTCCTCTCTAGATACTCGGGGCTCAACCTCCCTAGGCTGACTGGATCCTCTAACATCCGATATCCTAACAATCAAAATTTTAAGTTTTTAGTTACTACGTGATGTTAATCGATACTCGCGAGCACATAAAGTCTTTTATTATCTTCAATGAATTCCTTAATTCATTTCTTAGAACTTGATAAGAGTTTATCACAACTATATTTTTGATCTTCTGAAAGACTACTACCCTAAGGTTTCCCCGCCTAAGGTTCATAACCTATAACTCTGATACCAACTTGTGACACCCCCAAATCCGGGTACTTCAATTCCACCGGATTTGGTGTTCACTGTTCAATAATAACACATCTATCTACCCATAATAAATGAAACTCGTAATTAAAAATAGAAATCCTCCCCTTAAGGGGTTACAACAACTTAAAAAAATCAATCCGATGTCATCTAACCTTAATACATCAATGCGAAAATAACATAAACAAAAGTCTTAAGCATAACATCATAAGTCTTATCATGAACATTCTCAAATAAATAAACAACTCTTCATCACTAGTTTGCCTTGCCCTTTCCCTTACTAGTGGATGGTTCGTCAACTCTTTCAACCTTAGTTGCAATGTTATTATGCAAGAGTGAGCAACAATTGCCCACAAGTATAATAATAATAATAATAATAACATGCGAATAATCAATGGATACTGAGTAATAAAAAGCTCGGCTTTTGAATCAAGAATGAATAACAAGAATCAAAAGTACATCTGAGGGTCACAAGACCAAGAACTATGTCCTAATTTATCAAATATTTCTAGTTTAAAACTTTAAAATTTGTAAGACTATATGGATCTTACTTCTCTTACGTAGGGGGATCAACCCTTAGTACCATGTATGTGCACAACATCTTAACGCTAACGCGTAAATAATCCCCTATAAAGGGTTGTTCATCTCAGTTTAACATCAGAGTCCGCACCAAAGAAACTTTGGTTTGGATAAGCCTCAATAATAGTTCTAGAATTTAGAACGCTCATCAACTATGGACTAGTCGAATCAAGAAGGGTTCTCTAGTCATTCAATGTTCAATAATATAATTGATACTTAAATCAAATAATGAATCTCAAATGTATACAATTGAATAAGTATTGTATAACCGAAGTATTACTTCACAAGAATTAGATAATCTCATTTAGAATTATAAACTTGAATAGCAAGAGTACGAATACTTGTTCGAAATAAGAATAGGATTTAAGACTTACGTAATTATAATCAAGATAGGGTAAGGAAACTTGCCTCGTGCGTAGTTTAGATAATTACTATTCACGTTCTCCAATTAATCCTACATGCCATTTACATTCACAATACCAATTAATCATAACTCAACTAGCATCATGAGTATACTATCTTAACTCTGAATCTGATTATATTAATCGGATCCACAAATGTTAACTCTTAATCACATTATTAGAGTTCATGAACAACGAGTTTAAAACACGTATTTGACTTATCAATTAATCACGTAAAACATCATTGACATGTTAATAATCTGTTTTAACATCTCAATTTATGATTAACACATTTTCATGTTCATTACATTAGGTTTTAAATTGCATTTCTGCACTTGAACACTTATATAAAATTTTCTGGGCAATTCTACTAGCCGGCGTTGCAGCGCCCAGTTTGAACTGGAGACCGGCGCTACGGCGCCGAGCCACGTCAACAGGTCACTGGCTTGGCGCTGCAGTTCTCTCTTCCTTCACAGAGCCGAAACTGCGGCTCCACGACATAGTGAGACGCAGAAAGAGCTCGCGAAAAACACAGAAAGAGCCAATTTATGTCAAAACTTTGCTTAAACAACAAATTTAACACTACCCATAAGTTATGAACTTAACAGAAATCTTTTATAACAATCATGACATGATTTTAACATCCTAGGCAACTTAAACAACCAATTTAAAATCCATAAATTCATTATTTTTGTGAAAAACTCTATTTTTGACATTCTTAACGAAATCAACTACCATGAACTCGTTTTTCAACCAAATCAGTCCGTTTAAGTTTCGTTCTTTTCGTTTTTCCATGAATAAACATATTCAATCATCAATTTACAGTTTAATATACAATTTAAGAATTAATTTTTGTACATATAAGCCATATTATTATGTTATTTCTCTATAAACTCCAAAACTCTAATTTAAACATAATTTCATGGATTAATTACTCTAAAATAGTTTATAACCATCATGTAGTAGATTATACATGCATATTAATGATTACAAACAACTTTTCAACAATTTAATCATGAAACTCAATTAACAGAGAACTTAAAATATACGTTCATGGAGAAAACTTAAAAATAAAAATTGAAGCTTGGGATTAAGAAATTACCCTTGCTTGTTTGTTTAGATTGATAGAAACTTCTCTAATTCTCCAAACTCATTCTTCAATCTCAAAATCTCTAAGTTTTTCTCTCTTTTCTCTTTGAGTTTCTAACTTAGCTAACAAAGAAATAATACTGATATAACTAATATAGATATACGTATATAAGAAATACCTGGCAGGACATGGTTGTCAGTTAAGGCGATTATGCACTTAACTACTCCAATGTTCATAAGGCCATTCTTGGTTTGCATGTAAAAGGCTCTTTTCCCATTTATTTTAATTAACTTATTTATTATATAGTTTATTTGTCACACTTTAATTAATCAAATAATATTATTTAAATTTAATTAAATAAAAGCCAATATTACACATTAAATCAAATCATCACATAATTAAAATTCTCATTTATTAATTATGACAAATCATTAAATCTCTAATTAATTATTAAACTAATTAGAATAACATTATAATTATTAAACAACTCATTTAATTTAATATTCTCAATTAAATTCACACTTTGAGCTATAAAATGATTCTTCATCAATTTAATTAATGTAACACATTTAATTAAATTAATCTACCACAATTCTATCAAACATTTATTTAATTCAATAAATAAATTAATAAAATATTTATTTAATTCAATAAATATTTAAAATAAATTATAAAAATCTCGTTCGTCACATCTCTGCTAGAACAATATCCCAAGCTCTGGAATTATGTGTTGGAGTTGAAAGTAAAAAATCCTGGTAGGACAGCTGAAATTGTGACTAAGCCTGTGACTTTGGCAAGTGGTGATCCAGTTTTTAAGAGAATTTATATATGTCTAGGTGGATTAAAACAGGGGTTTAAACATTGTAGACCCATAATAGGTGTTGATGGGATACATTTGAAGAGTGTAAATGGTGGGGTGCTGCTTACAGCTGTGGTGATTGATTCAAACAATAACATGTATCATTTAGCATATGCTGTTGTAGAAAGTGAAACCAAAGATAGTTGGATATGGTTCTTAGAGCTATTGAGAGATGGCGTAGAGATTGTGAATGAGACAAGGTGGACATTTATTAGTGACAAACAAAAGGGTTATTTACAACAATTGAGGCTGTGATTCCTAATGCAGAGTTTTGATTTTGCTTCCAACATATGCACTTAAATTTTTGTAATGCAGAACATATGGGTATGCAGTTGAGGGAGTTGTTATGGAACTATGCAATGACAACTAATATGAGCAGATTTAAGCAACACATGCAAAAATTAAAGGACACAGATCAAGAAGCTTCAAACTGGCTTAATGATAAACCACCAAATCAGTGGTCCAAAAGTCACTTCAGTCCCTTATCCCAAATGTGACTTGGTCTATAATAACTTGTGTGAAAGTTTCAATGGTTTGATCAACAAAGCTACGGAAATGCCAATTTTGTCAAAGCTAGAAGATATCACAGAATTTCTAATGACCAAAATAGTGAGGAATAAAATATTTGAGGAAAAAATGGTGGGGCACTTTATGCTCTAATGCTTTAGACAGACTAGAAAAAAGGAAAAAAAGGAAGGGGAATGCATTGTGTATGCCTTAATTGATACTGAATTCCAAGTGAAGACTATGTGGGGGGATCAATACACAGTGGACCTTGTTGAATGGGGTTGTAGTTGCAGAAGATGGGACATAATTGGGATTCCATTCCATCATGCTATAACATGTATATTTTTTTGTACCAAAAACCTGAAGCATATGTGAATGATTTATATAAGATTGAAACCTATGACATGATTTATAAACATTCTAAAGCTCCAATGACAAACTCAGATGCATGGGACCATATACCAAATCCATTTTTGCTTGCTCCAAATTACCATAAGCTTCCTGGCAGACCTAAGAAGTGTAGAATAAAAAATAGGGATGATCCCAAATGGTGTGCTGTCGCAGGCAACCAAAAATATACCTTACTGCGAACAATAAATATGTAGTAGTGCAAGTAAGAGTCGATCCCACAGAGACTGATTAATCTATTTTCATACTTTGTATTCCAAAAGAGGGGGATTTTTGATTGTTATTAAAATAAACTAATGTGTAAAATAGTGTAACGAAGTAAATCAAGAGAACAAACCTTGGGTTAAGTCAACTTCCACCTTAGAAACATACAATGATCATTGACTCAAGCATACACAATCAATACTTTGAATATTCATCGTTAGAATCACTTCCATGTTTTTCCTTAATTTTAGTTAGATAGAAACAAGCGATCTAAATAACCCTAATTACTAAACAACTTCAGACAAGCGCTAAAAGTTTAATCTAGTAAAAGCTTTAAGAATTAGAAAAATCGATAAAGCTAAACAACACAAGCACAAGCGGTTGGATTTAATTCAGTTGAATATTCTTCCTAAGATATAATAATCTCGTGATCTGCAGTCAATTATGTATCTTAGTTGCTTCGCAAATTAGAGTGACCAAATAATTACGGATTCGATATCTAATTTAGCAGTAGATTTTAATGAATAATAAACTAGTATGCATCCTAGCAATTAAACAAATCAATCATGTAATTCAAGCACATAAGAATAATCAATACTCATAATATTAATTGACAATTATAATTAAATAGATCTCACAGTGTATTTCATCCAAGGCTTCCGTCTCCTTAATCCAAGAACAAGAACTTAGCCACATATGGCCATAAGATCACAAAGAATAATAGAGAGAAGAATAAAACTAATTGAATACAAGAGATGAGATATCCCCCAATACATTAACTTTGTCCCTTATTTATAATCCTCAAAACTTAGCCTTCAATATGCCCTCGCTTGTTGTCTATTCCTGTTCGCAAAAGGAGAATGGCTTGGAGCTTTCCGCCTCCCCGCTGGGGTGGGTCAATTACTATTATCCAAGCCGCTGGGGCGGCACAACTCTCTGTCCACCCTCCACTTTACTTCTAATTTCGTGTATTGCTTACTTATTTTATTCATTGTAGCGACCCCACTTGACATACCTTTGCTTGCTGACTTCGTAGTTTCTCTTGGAATACATTCAATTCCCTTTTAATTGCATGCTAACGTGGCCCCCACTAATTAATAAGGTAATAATAGCTCAATGCCCACATGATTATACATATATATGTTGTTCTCTCCTTGCAAGCTGCTGCCGTGAGCTACTTGGAATGTTTGCAAGGCTCATGCACATGGCCCACTTGATTATTTCGTGATCTGGTCCATTTTAATATGCTAAAAACGTGGTTGCTCCCTTTTAATTTCCCATGCCAATATCCTTGATCCGTGAGCTGCTTATTATTTATTTTCACCTTGGCCCAATTCGTGACCCATGAACATACATAAAAGCTTGCTAACCTTGGGCCCCATGCTATTATGAGTTGCTGTGAATTCTTTTCCTTTGCAAACTGGCTAATTTCGTGGGCCTTGTGTTTGCTTATAAAATGTGCTCACGCAATGTTCAATTGCAAGCTGCTAAGCCCATTTCATAACTTGATTCAATTGCACCTAAAATAACAAATATAAACAAAATGAATATATTTTAGGTACAAAATAAATATAAAATATTAAGTATTAAGAGAATTAAATACAACATATTTTATTTTGATCAAATTCCTCCACACTTATCTTTTGCTCGTCCTCAGGCAAAATAAAGACAAACTATAACACAAAAACTCAACTAAACAAATTTTTACAAACTTGAGCCACGAGTTAACATGAACTTTAACCTTGACCTCAAAGATTCAAAACAATAACTCTGGGGAACTTCAAAACAATGTATCATCTGAAACCCAACTTTCTCTACCAACCTTACTTTACTCTCGATCCCTTGTGTGTATGTGTGTGTGTATCCACCTGTATCAAATTAGTCAGACTACAGAAAAATTTACAAAATCAAAGCCTTAAAGGAGAAAGATAAACTCAACCACTTGTTCTCCCACCAATTTCAGTTAACACCAACAGATAATCATCAAAGGATCAAAAGGCTTTTCTTTCTGTCTCATTTTTTTTCTTTCTTTTTTTTTCTTTGGTAAGTGCATTTTATGCTCCATCTTACCAGCGAGTGCGTTTTATGCTCCATCTCGCATGCTACGTGTTTATGAGTGAGTGCATTTTACGCTCCATCCCAGCCCACCACACGAACCATTTCTTTTCTCTTTTAAATTTTTTTTCTTTCAATCCTGCAAAATTTGCCTAAATCATTTCCCTTTTCTTAACCAATACCTCATATCAACTTCAAGTGGTGATCAAACAATTGAGAGAGTTCAAAATTTCATCCCTAGACATTCAATCAGATAAATTTCTTCCAAGTCAAAACTGGGTCGAACAAATGGATATGTGCTTAATAGTGAATGGTCTCAAATAAATTAATGATCAACAAAGAAAATCAAATTTAGATTACCCAATGTCTATCAGTCCTCCCAGAAGTTATCGCAAAGAAATCAAAATTCTATCATTGGTCAAAAATCAAGATCAAATTAACTTATTACTCAAGTGATATATCCTAAAACTACTCCATTTCCGTAGGAAAAACGATTGCACTTAGCATGTGCAACAAGCCTTTAAACCCCAAGGTCACCCCAAGTGGACGAGTTTTGTCTCGTGAGGGTTTGCAGTGAATATACTCACAAAATTCAAAATAAAAAATAATAAAAAAAAATAAAAAAAATTAAAAAATATCTAAATGCTTCCCCCCCCCCACACTTAAAACTTACATTGTCCCCAATGTAAACTAAAATACAAAGAAAAGTAGAGAGATACTCCCCTATGGGTTGCCTCCCATGCAGCGCCTTTGTTTAAGGTCTTTGGCTAGACCCCACGCTTCCTTTGTTAGTATAGACCGGATCCTTCAAGTTCCACATTTTCCACTTTTTTTTCTCGGGAACCCTCATAGAAATATTTAGTCGCCTAGGAAGAGGCTTCAAAACCGAAATTGGTGCCTGCAAAACAGAGGGTAAAGATTTCTCGTTAGAAATCGGCACTCTAGCATAAAATGTGTTACCTGATTTTGGATCGTCAGGCAAAGCTGTTTCAGTTGCTTGCAACTCGGTGCTCAAGGTTAAATCCGCACTTTCTTCATCAATGTTCGTATTAAGTGCAATTTTCAATGCATCCTTACCATCAAGTTCACTGATTTTCTGTGCTAAAGAGTCAATCACATCAATTGAATAAACATATTTATCATCAGTGGGGTATTGCATGGCATCATAAATATTAAATTTAACATTTTTGCCATCAAATTCCATTGAAAGTGTACCACTATAAACATCTATTTTAGTCTTTGATGTCTTTAAAAATGGTCTTCCTAACAAAATAGGAGCATTTTGGTCACCGTTTTCCATATCAAGAACATAAAAATCAGTAGAAAAGTTCAAATTATTGACTTGCACAAGAACATCCTCAACTACACCTTTGGGATAAACATTAGATCTGTCAGCCAGTTGTATTACAATACCAGTTTTATTCAAAGGTTCAAGTGATAGATTAGCATATATAAAATATGGCATGACATTTATCGAGGCTCCTAAATCTAACATGGCTTTTTCAATTCTCGTGCTACCTATCGTGCACGGAATAGTGAACATACCCGAATCTTGGCACTTAGTAGGTAGCTTTCTTTGAATGACTGCTGAAACATTTTCTCCTACCCTCACCTTTTCATATTTTTTCATTTCCTATTTTCTCTTGTGTGTACACAGTTCTTTCAAAAATTTAGCATAACGAGGTACTTGTTTAATAGCATCTAGCAATGGAATATTTACCTCACATTTACGAAAGGTTTCATACAAATTTGAATTTTTCTCGTACTTTCTGTTTTCTGTTAAAGCAAGAGAGAAAGGAGGTACCGGTTTATATTCAAAGAGAGGAGGAAATTTACGCTTAGGTTCATCCTTGTCATGCAGAACACTGCTGTCTGCTTCATCTTTTTCCTTAGCCGTATTGTTTTGATCTTGTGGTGTAGGCACTGTCTTTTTCTGGAATTGCTATCTCTTTACCATTCCTCAACGTGATTGCACTTACATTTTCTTTTGGATTCACCACTGTTTGGGAGGGTAATTTTCTCGAACTTTGTGCCTCCAATCGATTGATTGCAGTTGCCATTTGTCCCACTTGTGTACCTAAATTCTGAATACTTGCCCTTGTTTCTTGTTGAAAATTTAAAGTGTTAGTAGCAAGTGTTTTAACAATATCTTCTAAAGACATACTAGGGTTAGAAGATTGGCCCTGTTGTTATCTATTGGGATACGATGGTTTGTACTGCTGCTGATTTGGAAAAGTTTGAGGTGAGGGTTGACTTGCTTGTGGATTCCCGTAGCTAAAGTTAGGATGATCCCTCCATCCAGGATTATATGTATTCGAGTAGGGATCATGATTCCTTTGTGGTTGGCCAGGAAATCCTCCTGCTGCATTTGCATGTTCAACGAATTCCTCTTGAAGGGTTGGACATGCATTTGTCGGATGTCCTACTACAGCACAAATTCCGCAAGTTTTTACCTGTTGTGTGTTACCTGCACCCATTTTACTAACAAGAGCAGTTAAACTCGTAATTTGTTGTTTAATAGAAGAAATTTGTACTTCACTAGC
This sequence comes from Panax stipuleanatus, assembly GCA_020205555.1. NCBI lineage: Eukaryota > Viridiplantae > Streptophyta > Magnoliopsida > Apiales > Araliaceae > Panax > Panax stipuleanatus. The sequence continues at coordinate 20,931,465 of CM035120.1, forward strand.
ATTCCTCGGTGCAGAATCCAGTCTAGTGCCAAATTGTTGAGAGTTGGCTGCCATATTTGCAATTAGATTTCTTGCAGCCTCGGGAGTCTTATCTACCAGCGCTCCGCCACTAGCAGCGTCAATCATGCTTCTGTCTGTACAACTTAGACCTTCATAGAAATATTGGATGAGCAGCTAATCACTGATTTGGTGGTGTGGGCAACTGGCACATAATATCTTGAAACGTTCCCAATACTCATGTAGGGATTCTCCGATGTTCTGCCTCACACCACAAATTGACTTCCTAATGTTGGCCGCCCTTGAAGCTGGAAAATATTTTTCTAAAAAGAGTCTTTTAAACTCTTCCCATGTGGTGATACTTCCGGTGGGTAGATAGTAAAGCCAATCCTTAGTTGAATCTTTTAGAGAAAATGGGAAGGCTTTTAGTTTGATCTGCTCTTCAGTTACTCTGGTCGGTTTCATACTCGTGCATACCACATGGAATTCCTTTAAGTGCTTGTGGGGATCTTCACCTGCCAAACCATGAAAAAAGGTAGAAGATGTATTAATCCAGATTTCAATTCAAAGTGAGTATTAGTATCAAGATTAGGGAAAGTTATGCACAAGAGTTGTTGGTTCAAATCAGGAGCCGAAATCTCTTTCAGCGTTCGATTTGCTGCCATGGCTTCCTTTTCTGCACGATTTACCCGAGTTTCTTTTCTTAATTTATGACAAGTTCTTTCCATCTCTGGATCAAACTTTAAATCACCTTGATTAGTAGATCGAGTTTCGGGCATAAACAATCAAGGAAATTCAAATTATCTAAAAAAATAAAATAAAATAAGAATTATAAAAATATAAAAAAATAGACCAAAATCAGTCCCCGGACAACGGCGCCAAAATTTGGTGTTCTGTCGCAGGCAACCAAAAAAAAACCTTACTGCGAACGATAAATATGTACTAGTGCAAGTAAAAGTCGATCCCACAGAGACTGATTAATCTATTTTCATACTTTGTATTCCAAAAGAGGGGGATTTTTTATTGTTATTAAAATAAACTAATGCGTAAAATAGTGTAACAAAGTAAATCAAGAGAACAAACCTTGGGTTAAGTCAACTTCCACCTTAGAAACATACATTGATCATTGACTTAAGCATACACAATCAATACTTTGAATATTCATCGTTAGAATCACTTCCATGTCTTTCCTTAATTTTAGTTAGATAGAAACAAGCGATTTAAATAACTCTAACTATTAAACAACTTCAGACAAGCGCTAAAAGTTTAATCTAGTAGAAGCTTTAAGAATTAGAAAAACCGATAAAGCTAAACAACACAAGCACAAGCGGTTGCATTTAATTCAGTTGAATATTCTTCCTAAGATATAATAATCTCGTGATCTGCAGTCAATTATGTATCTTAGTTGCTTCGCAAATTAGAGTGACCAAACAATTACGGATTCGATATCTAATTTAGCAGTAGATTTCAATGAATAATAAACTAGTATGCATCCTAGCAATTAAAGAAATCAATCATGTAATTCAAGCACAGAAGAATAATCAATACTCACAATATTAATTGACAATTATAATTAAATAGATCTCACAGTGTATTTAATCCAAGGCTTCCGTCTCCTTAATTCAAGAATAAGAACTTAGCCACACATGGCCATAAGATCACAAAGAATAATAGAGAGAAGAATAAAACTAATTGAATACAAGAGATGAGATATCCCCCATTACATTAACTTTGTCCCTTATTTATAATCCTCAAAACTTAGCCTTCAATATACCCTCACTTGTTGTCTATTCCTGTTCGCAAAAGGAGAATGGCTTGGAGCTTTCCGCCTCCCCGCTGGGGTGGGTCAATTACTACTATCCAAGCCGCTGGGGGGGCACAACTCTCTGTCCACCCTCCACTTTACTTCTAATTTCGTGTATTGCTTACTTATTTTATTCATTGTAGCGACCCCACTTGAGATACCTTTGCTTGCTGACTTCGTAGTTTCTCTTGGAATACATTCAATTCCCTTTTAATTGCATGCTAGCATGGCCCCCACTAATTAATAAGGTGATAATAGCTCAATGCCCACATGATTATACATATAACATATATATGTTGTTCTCTCCTTGCAAGCTGCTGCCGTGAGCTACTTGAAATGTTTGCAAGGCTCATGCACGTGGCCCACTTGATTATTTCGTGATCTGGTCCATTTTAATATGCTAAAAACGTGACTGCTCCCTTTTAATTTCCCATGCCAATATCCTTGATCCGTGAGCTGCTTATTATTTGTTTCCACCTTGGCCCAATTTGTGACCCATGCACATATATAAAAGCTTGCTAACCGTGGGCCCCATTCTATTATGAGTTGCTGTGAATTCTTTTCCTTTGCAAACTGGCTAATTTCGTGGGCCTTGTGCTTGCTTATAAAATGTGCTCACGTAATGTTCAATTGCAAGTTGCTAAGCCCATTTCATGACTTGATTCAATTGCACCTAAAATAACAAATATAAGCAAAATGAATATATGTTAGGTACAAAATAAATATAAAAGATTAAGTATTGAGAGATTTAAATACAACATATTTCATTCTGATCACCAAACCTGTTCCAAAGAGGTGATTGGGAAAGAGGCATTAAGTATCCCTACGATGTAGCAAATGTAAAAAAGTTGGTCATAATGTTAGGAAACACAAAAATGACAATGTGGTTCAGCCTGAAGTTTAGCCCTAACTAGAAGTTCAGACTCAAGACTTTGAGTCAGCCCCACCATTTGTGAGTCAATCCTCTAAGTCCCAACCATTTGTGAGCACATCATCTTAGTCCCATCATGTGCCAAAAAGGCAAAATTTGAATGTAAGTGTGTTAATGTGTCATCCTTCATTATTTTCATCAATGCCATATAAATTTGTTGAATGACTTGTGTTTTTTCATTTATGTCATAGGTTCATAGAGCTTCTAGGGTTAGCAGGTCAGCAGTTGGTGACTTCCAACCTCTTAGGCAAAGTTCAAATGAAGTAAGTGGTTAGCAATTTATTAGCTTGTGCATTTATGTTTGGGAAATTTCTAAACAATTGGGACATTTATGATGTGGTTGTTAGGGTGTAGCTACACCAATTGGGCCATTTATACCACCAAGGACAATGGGAGCTACATTAGTAAGACCTTTATTTTTCACAACGTTTATGTATCAGTTGTTGTGGTCCTTTATTGATTTAAGTGTTATAATGTTGTAGGTGCATAATAACTTCAATAATACAATAAATATGCATGGTGTCAAAATTAGAGTCCCACAAAAATTGCATACATCTTCACCAAATCCAAGAGGGTGGTTGGCGATTGAAGCTCCTCAGACCACAACCTCATTTAAAGGTACTCCATTGATTATGAAAGGTGGGAATAAGTTTGTTACTCGTACTGACTTAGGCAAAGCAATGAAAGCTGCTAAGAAAACCAATGTGGATGTTACAACTGAAAAACAAAAGGAGAAGAAAAAGCATGAAAAGCACAAAGAGAAGGATAAATGAATGGCTGAATGAGAAGAAAAAGTTTATTTGTTCAAACTTATTTTTGTGGATGTTTGTAATTTACCCAACTTTAAGGTCTTTTGATGTTGTCTTATGTCACCATGTTGAATGGTGTTTGTGAATGTCTTTATGTCAATGTGGTCCAGTTTCTGGTGTCTTTTGTCAAGTGGATGAATATGTAGTTTAGCCAAATGGTGGATAATTTTGAGACTGGATTAATCTCTAATTATAGTCTGATATTATTGGTGAATGGTTTTAATTGTTATGATATATGAGATTGTAACATGCTTTTAATTGTTCTAATGTGATATTGTTGGTATGATATGATGTGGTTGAACATTTTATTTATTTTTGGCTAGAGGTGTAGTTTACAAACAGAGCATTTCCAAATTGATTTCAACAGAGAATTATCCAAGTAAAATTCCAACCTTTATTTTCAAATTCATGTTGCAAAAGTTCAAGCAGAATTTCCAAATTGATTTCAACAGAACATCATTACCCAAGTAAAATTCCAAAAACAGAGCTGTCCAAACAAAGATGAAAAAATATAGCACAACAAACCAAGTTTAAAAAATATAGCACAACAGAGCTTCATTCATTACCATGAATTCATTACATTTACATGAGGGACTTCACAAATCCTAATTGCTCCATCTCCCAAATTCTAATTAATTTTTTTTCCATTTCGGCATCTCCATCAATAGAGATGGTTCCAAAGAAATTCCAAATTACCAAAATCACCAAGCCCATATGATTATGATGTAAATCCTCTCTTTACGTCAGAAATTTTGACATTCATTTTCAAGAGCCCTCAACCTCCTTAACAGACCAAGTATCACTTGAATGGATCTTGGCTGCATCGGAGGATCATACCACATGAAATACCCATAACCATGGGGCTAATAAAGGAAAATTTATTAGGACAAACTTCAAATCAAAGGAAATTGAAGAAAAATTACTTACTCTTGCAGTGTTGCATCCAGAGAATCGACGATCAGGATTCAAATCAGTACAAGAAGTTAGCAACAGAGCTGAGCGGTGATAATGGTAGTGATTAACTCCGACCATTTACTTTTATTCAAATCGTTGCTTCAATCAAATTTATTCACTCTCTGTATTGAAGATTTATGGGCATCCTCAGTTAACATGGAATAACAAGGAAATTCATATATATATATATATAAGCCAATGAACATTATGAAAGTAGTATGCATACAAGCCAATCATGTATGATGATAAAGCATATACTTTGTAAACGATCTTATTTATTTATTAATAAAAGTATTTATTTATTAAAGGCATTTAATTATCTACATGATGCTATTTTTATAATATGTAAATAACCCATAGTTTTAAGCAATGCTTTTAGAATCATGATATTGATCATGCTAATGAGATCTAAATTCTTACAAAGCTTAAAACTAAAATAGTTTCTAATCGTGGGATTACTAAAAAGAGGATTAGTAAATCCGAATAGATTGGTACATATGTTGCTTGCTTATTGGATGAGAATGATTGATCTCATGATCATTTGTGTGGAGACACTAAAGCAAGTATGTAGGTGCTTATTGGAGAATAAGTTCACTGAACGTGACTCGCTATGGAATACTTAATAGATTTTTACTTGCCTGTCAATAGGAATTTCTAATGTGAAAGTAGTACAACTGATCCTTGGACTTGAGATCATCATAGTATCTTGCGTGTAATGAATTATACTTTGACTTATTCCTTAATACCCTCAGGGTATATCAAAGGGTATGCTTGGGTATATGAGTTACATACGGAGATAATGAATGATCAATAAAGAATCTACCACTTCTAGTAAAAGAAGAGATATGTCCTATGTGATTCGTTAAATGACAACCCAGTAGTCCTTGGTCAAGGCAGAATGAAATTAGAAAGGAGTTTCTAATTTGCATTATTTAGAGTTGTGTATTTTTTCATCGAAATACATATGATTAAATAAAATAAGACTTGACAGTAATTCCATGTCTTATATTTAATTGGGACATTGTATGGTAGAAGGATTGAATTATACGGTAATTATTTACTCACATGTTCTTTTATGATTAATATTGACATCTATATTATTTGGAAAGTCGTTGATCGCTAGGGAGGCTTATCCCTATTGTAGAATAATTATTATTTATTTAAATAGATTATTAGTTTAATTTATTTATTTAAATAAGATTAGAATTGTTCTAATTGATTTATTCACAACCAGTTTAATATGGAGAACCTAAAGGGTCACACCATAAATTGAAGAATAATTATTTAAGAAGGTAATGGCATAATCGTAATAATGCGTTAAATGTAATTAATTTAATCTATGGTGATAGAATAAATTAAATAGCTTAATATTTATTATTTAATATTTCAGAAATATTAAATATAAATTAATAAGAGGAGTCTTATTAATATTATTATAATTATTATTATTTTAATTTCTAAAGGAGTTTAGGAATTAATTTAATATTAGTATTCTCAATTATTCCTAATGAGATTAGGAAGTAAATTAATTAAAGAAGTTTAATTAATTAATCCCAATATGTTGGGAAGCCTAATTATTTAAAAGAGTTTAATTAATTAATTAAATAAAATCCAATTTTTAATTAGATTAGAAGGGTTGACCAATATCTATATAAGAGGGGTCTTATATTAGATATCAGTAGACGTAATTCCAATAGTTGGAGAGTACTCCCTTTTTCAACAAAGAATAGAAAAACTAGGGTTTAGCCAACCACCCTCCTTCTTGAGCAATTCCTCTTCCTTGGTGGATCACCTCTAATGGCCAAACACTTGCGTGGCTAACATTGATCAAATGAAGGAGCCAATCCAGGAGATTCAAGGAGAACACGAATAGTAAGGAGTTGAACTCGTACTTGTGGAATCTAGTTTCTACAAGGGTATGATTTTGATTTATCATTCTCTTTCTATTGATTGATAATTGAGCACAAAGCATGATCATGGTGCGGGTTTTTATAAAAATTTTAAAACCTAATTTATCGCGCTTCCGCCCTTATTGTGTAATTTGATTGCATGTATGCGTAACATATAAACCCAACACATTGGAGGGAAATGGGTATATTATTTTGGAGGGAAATGATGCAACGATTTTTGTAAGGAACAAGATTTTTTTATTTGATTTTAAATATTTATTAAGTTAAATAAATATTTTAGTTAATTTATTTATTGAGTTAAATAAATATTTGATGGAATTGTTGTGGATTAATTTAATTTAGTGTGATATATTAATCAGATTGATGTTTAGTAATTTTATAGTTGAAGTTTTAATTTAATTGGGATAATTAAATTAATTGAGTGTTAAGTAATTATAATGTTGTCCCAATTTAATTTAATAATTAAATTGAAGATTTAATGATTTGTTAAATAAATTATAATTTATAATGGGAATTATAATTATGTGATAATTTAATTTAATGAGTTAATATTAACTTTAGTTTAATTGAATTTAAATATTAGGATTTGATTAATTAAAGTGTGACAAATAAACTATATGATAAATGAATTATTAAAATAAATTAAAATGGGTTTAATAATGCTTGCCAAACATGGCCTTACACCTTTTCGAATTTTGTAACTGACTTTTATTTTTAACTGATGAAGTTAGTACGTATTATATCATATATCAGTTTTGCTTACGTATTATATCATATATCAGTTTAGTATAGAGAGAGGGAAGAGAAAAGCAGAGAAAGCTTGAGAGAAAGTGAGAACCCTGTAAAAATTGAAGAGGAATTTGAGAGCTAAAAAAGGAAGAAGAGGATTAACAAAGCTAATTCCTACCATCTAGCAAGTCTAAACTAGAATCAAAGGTAAATTTTTTGGTTTTAAAGTTATGGTTTTTGTTTTCTATAAAGTTCTCTATAATTGAGTTTTATAGATGATTTTTGGGATGGTTTTGTATGTGTTAATGGATGTTTGTAACATTTTTATATCAGTTATTCATGATTTAGAGTGATCAAATCCATGAAAGTATGTTTAATAGGGAAAAATTGAGTTTATAGGGAAATATATATGATATGGCTTATTTTAGAGTCAAAATTGATGCTCAATTCATGTAATAAATTGTAAATTGATGATTGACTGTGTTTAAACATTAAGAAATGAAAAGAATGCAATTTGAATGGATTGATTTGGTTTATAAACGAATTCATGGTAGTTGATTTCATTAAGGATGTCTAAAATGGAGTTTTTGCAAAAACATTAAATTTAAGGGTTTAAATTTGATTGTTTGTGTTTTTTTGTTGGTTATTATCATGTTATACATGCTTAGTAGTGATTCTATGACGTCTATATAGTTTGGGTATGTGTAATTTGTTTTTTGAGTGAAATTTATGGCTTTGCATGTGTTCTTCGCAAGCTGTCTCTGTGTGCTGCTGTGTCGAGGCACCGCAGCGCCTGTTTTATGAGTAAATAGAGCGCTGCAACGCTTTAGTAGTGTCTGTCGTCGTGTCAAGGCGCCGCATAGCCTGTTCTATGAATAAACAGAGCGCTGCAGCGCCGAGGCTGAGCTGCAGCGCCGTTTCCACGCTCATTTCTCGCGCTGTAACGCCTTACATGAGTTGCAGCGTCGGATTTTGGTTCATTGGGTGGCGCTGCAGCGCCACTTGGCAGATTGGCCCAGAAATGGTTATTTAAGTGTATAATTTCTGGGGATGTTAATCTAATTTTATTTAATGGTCATGAAAGTGTATTTATCTTATAATGAGATGCTAAAACATGTTATTAACATGTAAATGATGATTTCAAGTGATTCATTAATAAGTTGAATGTGAACTTAAACTCAAGGTTCGTAATGTTTGATAATGTGTTTAAGAGTTAAGATTTGTGTATATGGTTTGTATAATCAGATTTAAGTTATGAGTTATAAAGATAAGTTCAAAGAGAATTATACCAATGATGTTAGTCGAATTATAATTAATTGATGTTGTGATTCTAAATGGTATGTAGGGTTAATTGGTGAACGTGAGTAGTAAATTGTTTAATCTACGCACGAGGCAAGTTTTCTATCCTTTACTTGTTATCTTACGCAAGTTTCTTATCTCTGATTTTTATTGAGCGAGTTTCTAGCTCTTGTCCGTAATTACTCAAAGTCTAATTGTTCAAGTCCTTTATCCCAAATGAGATTTTCTAACTCCTTTGAAAGTAATATTTTGGATATACAATGTTTATTCAACTGTATATTGTCGTAAGTCAATCTTTAATTGATTCGACTAGTCCATAGTTGATGAGCGTTCTAAATTCTAGAACTACTATTGAATCTAATCCAAACCAAACTTTCTTTGGTGTGGACTCTTAAATCAAAACTGAGGTGAACAACCCTATTATAGGGGATTATTCACGCGTTAGCATTAAGATGTTTATGCACAATACATGTTACGAAGGGCTAATCCCCCTGAGTACGAGAAGTTAGGTCCATATAGTCTTATGACTGTTAAAGGTTTAAAGTAGAGATACTTGACAACCTAGGACATAGTTCATAGTTTTAGGACCATCAGATGTACTTTTGAACTTGTATTCTATTTCTAATTCAAAAGTTGAGTTCCTATTGAGTTTTCTATTTTTAATTATCATTGACAGGAAATTTTTAATTATTCAACTGAGATTATTCGTTATATATTGTCATTGTTCATGATTATTCTAGTGAGCTTTGTTTTGCTCACTCTTTCATATAATAACATTGCAGCTAAAGTTGAGAAAGTTGATGAGCCGTCCACAAGTAAGGGCAAGAGCAAAGTGAACAAGTGTTGAAGACTTGTTTATGTTATTTGATTCAATTTATGTAATGAGACTATCTTATTTATTGTTCCGCTTTTGAATGATGTTTTTTTTAATGTTAGATTACCTGGGATTATTTGAGAAGTTATACCCCTTGAATAGGGAAGATTATCATTTAAGTTTACTAAGGTTTATGTTTTAATGTTATCCTTTATTGTGGGTAGTTAGTGCATTATTTTGGACAATGAACACCAAATCCTGTGAAAATGAAATACCCGGATTTTGAGGTGTCACGGTTTTTGGAAGGAATGAAGCTATACGGTCAACATACAGTCAACGAGTATCTCCGGCGAAGTATTTGGCTGGAATGGCAAAGAGAAATAGAATTGTTGTTTTTAAATACATAGAGGTATTGATTGACTATTTTTAAACTTTGAATATGAAATTGATTTTCGTCCAAACTTGGGGAGACAGTTTTGTCATTTGTCCAAACAAAACTAATTCAACATTTTAGAACACTACTAGGAAATTGAGAGCATTGCAAATGCATTTATATTTAATATTATATGTATATATTAATAATGTTAAAAATTAAAAGTCACATTTAGCTTTGGGCTAACAGGAGGGCTACTCGGAGTTCGCTTCTCATTCCCATTATAAAAAGAACTCAATGAAGACCTTCGATCGATCGTTTATTTAGAACTCCCTTCGCTTTTTAGCTAGTTTTGTGATAGTAGTCTCAATCGTCGACTGCTCACTTAGAAGACTAACAAGATTACGCTTGGATCCCATACCCGTGAGATCCTTACTGTTTTAAATTCTATTGTTATAGCGTATGAAGTGATCACAGAATCATTGATATAATAAAAATCCTCAGTATTTTCAAATTTACAAATATACCCTTAAATTCTTTTGTCCAAAAAAAAGAAGAAAGAAAAGAAAAAGAATAAGAAGATGACAAAGCTTGTCATAGTCGTTTTATTGAATTTTTTATTTTTATTTTTTATATAATATTTTCGCATCATACTTGCTGCCTATTACTATGACGGTGACTGATCTAATTGACCGAAATAGGAGGGAATGGAGGCGAGAAATCCTAGAAGGAGCAGTTGATACAAAAAGATTTGACGATAATTTTGAAAATTCCAATTGCATATTTTTGTTTTTTTGAAAAGTCCCAAAGGAAATGAAATTCTATCAAGTAGAATCATCAAAAGTAATAAGATGGCTAATACAAGTGGGCTCCTCCTCCCTCCAATATGAAGGAGTCGAAACATCTTAACACTATCACTCTCAAAGATAACATTCTCACCTCCAATGTCTTTTGTGGATGCGGTTACTATGAAGTTCACTTCATGGTAAGTTGGTCATGTGACCAATACAGTGCTGACACGCAGAGAGAGATCACCTCCCGCCTGCGTGTCGACACTGTATTTGTCAATTAACTAAAGTTAACTTCATGCTAACCACTCTCGTCTTTTGTAAACATCATAGCTTGCTTGAGCTTCTACGCATTCCACCGATTGTCATCCTAGTTTGTTAATGTACAGGATCAGTCAAGGATAGAATAGTAATTATGATATAGTTAGCTAAGGTTATTTGTGTACTTTTGTTATAAGGTGGTTAGTCTAATTGATATAGTGTAATACTCTTTTTTTTTCATTCTGTAGTTTCTAGATTAGTGAATACAATGATCTATTTCTCTCTCTCTCCATTGAAGACTTCTCATATGGTATCAGAGCAAGGTTTCATCGAAATTCAATTTGAGTTTTTCAATTTGGAGATTGATTCTAGCTTCTAGATTAGGTCTAATATCTTCTTGATTTTCTATTTTTAGAAACTCAAGTAATTGTTGCTCAATAACATATCAGAAAACCCTAGATTTGTTATTTTATTTCTAGATCTGTTATTTTATTTGTTGAATTTCTAGACAAATTTCATCATTTTCTTAGTTAATGATGGTACATACAGGATCCTTTGCTGCTGTTGTTGCTCAAAATTAGAAAAATGTCAATATTAGTAGAAATATAAGTAATTTTATACCAGAAATATATCAAATTGATGCACTTCATCCTTATTACCTACATCCTTCTGATCATCCTGATCTATTGTTAGTTAATCAATAATTAACTGAGAAAAGTTATATTCAATGGAATCGTGCTATGAGTATTGCTCTTATTACCAAGTTTAAGATAGGATTGATTGATGGAACTTATGGATACCAGATTCAAATTCACTTTTGTTACCATATTGGGAAAGGTGAAATACATGGTGATTTCCTGGTTGTTGAATGTTGTTTCCTCAGAAATTAGTAGTAGTATTGCATATCTGTCTACTGCAAAATAAATATGGGATGATCTTGCTACATGGTTCACACAAAGTCACATTCCTAGAGTTTATCAAGTCAGGAAGGATTTAGTGTCATTAACTCAAGAAAATTAAACTTTGTTTATGCACTATACAAGGTTTAGAGCATTATTGGATGAATTAGAGAATCTCACATTGATTCCTAAATGCACATGTGATTGCACCTGTGATATTGCTGTATTACAAGCTAAAAATGACAATGTTACAAAAGTGTCTCAATTTCTTATGGGTTTGAATCCTCAGTTTGCTGTTGTGAGAAGCCAAATTCTACTAATAACTAATCTGCCTTCTTTAAATGAGGCTTATTCTCTACTGCTACAAAAAGAAGAACAGAAATGCACAATATTACACACTGAGAATAGTATTTCTGGTTCTACTGCTTTATTGACTAAGAAATTTAGTACTTCTACACCAAAGTCAAGATTGATTTGTGATTATTGCAAGGATACAGGACATACCAGGGAGAAGTGTTTTGCATTGAATGGTTATCCTCCATGGTTCAAAGGTCCTAGAATTCATCCTTCTGTTGGTTCTGACACAAACTTTATTCAAAGGCTGACTAATGACAAACAAAATTTATTTATCCATTCATATGGTCATTACAAAATAAAATATACACCTCAGGAAACACATGTCTCTTATGTTTAACCTTTTCAATGTTCCTCTGTTAACAATGGTTCTCAGTTTACTAGTGTAGGATCTTACTCTTACACTCCATCTCATCATCTGGAAGTTTTTCTCCTGGGTTTTTCTCCTCAAATTTCACCAACTCAATACAATAAGATCATGGATATTATTAATGCTGGTCATTTCTTATCACACAACTCTCAGCCCCATGGTTCTATAACTCAGCAAGCCTCTATTTCTCATTTTGCTGCTATGACTAATACATTCTCATATTTCAGGTAGTACACTAGCAACTACTACTTTTTTCTCTGGAATTCATCTTAATAATAGTGACTAGATCATAGACACTGGTGTGCTACTGATCACATAACTCCTTTGTTTAACCTTGCTTCATAATCCTACAACAGTTTCATCATATATTCTTTTACCTAATGGAGTTACTTATTCTATCACACACACTGGTACCATTAAACTGTCTTCTGACATTGTTCTCTACAATGTCCTGCGTGTTCCTCATTTTCATTTCAACCTTCTGTCTGCTAGTAAATTTACTAAAGACACTAACTCAGTTTTACTTTTCTCCTCTCACAAATGCTTTCTGCAGGACACTTCCTTGAAGAAGATGATAGAGATTGGTAATCTTCAAGGAGGGTTATATAAACTAAATATTTTCTCTTCTGCTGCAAATTTTTCTTCGAACACATTTCCTACTTCAGCAACTAATGTTCAACATCAGTCTTCTAAGTTGTGGCATGCTAAGATGGGGCATGCTCCAATTAATGCTCTTAAAGCTTTACCTTTTAGTATTGCTTGTAATAAATATACTTCATGTGAAGTATGTCCTCTTGCTAAACAAACAAGGAAATCTTTTCCTTTAAGTACTACAATTGCCTCTCATGTATTTAATCTCATTCATTATGCCATATGGGGTCTATAAAAAATTAAAACTCATGGTGCTTGTTCTTACTTTCTCACCATTGTGGATGATTGTTCTAGGTGTACTTGGATTTTTTTGTTTCAATTCAAAGATCAAGTTCCACAATTGATCAAAATTTTTATTGCATATTTTAAAACTCAGTTTCATTACACTGTGAAACAAATTCGATCTGACAATGGTTCTAAATTTCTAAAAACTTTCTTGAATGAATACTTTAAAGAAAATGGTATCATTCAACAAACCATTTGTGTTGATACTCCTCAACAAAATGATATTGCTGAACGAAAACACATACATCTTTTAGAAATGGAAAAATCTTTGTGATTTCAGTCCAATGTTCCTATTCATTTTTGGGGAGACTGTATTCTCACAGCTACATATTTAATCAATAGGCTTCCTAGTTCTGTTTTACATAGTAAAACACCTTTTAAAGTCCGGTTCGGCTCTGTTCCTCATTATTCGCATCTTAGAGTATTTAGATGTTTGTGTTTTGTCTCTACATTATCTAATGGCGGAGATAAATTTCAACCAAGAGCAATAAAATGCATTTTTCTAGGCTATCCTAAAGGTCAAAAAGGTTATAGGGTTTGTGAACTAACAACAAGAAAATGTTATGTTAGCAAGGATGTGACTTTTCATGAAACCATCTTTCCCTTTGCTTCTATTCCTATTGCTAACTCTGATCCTCATTGTCATCCCACTGGTGTTGATTCTTCTTTACTAGCTTGTCCTATTCTTCCTATTGAAATATCCTCAATTCCTGCACTACCTTCCACTACTGTTTCTAAATTTCCATTTGTGTTTAACACAACTACTAGACCTTCTCGAGTGAAAACAGTACCAGTTAAATTCACAAATTATGTAGGTTTACCATTCTCCAGTAACTTGGTGTCTACATCGTCTATACCTCATTCTTTAACTAATTTTCTATTATATGATCATCTCACTCCTTGTCAAAAATATATTGTTGCTGCTACATTAATTCCTGAACCTCAGTTTTATAAACAAGCTTGCCAAGATGAAAATTGGTGCAATGCAATGATAGCTGAAATTAATGCTTTAGAAGCAAATAATATATGGGCTGTGACTCAATTACCTCCTGGTAAGAAAGTTGTTGGTTGTAAACGAATCTATTAAGTTAAATATACTTATGAAGGTCTTGTAGATCAATAAAAAGCACGCCTTGTAGTCAAAGGCTTTACACAAACTGGTGGACTGGATTATTTTGAGACTTTTGCTCCTGTAGCTAAAATAACTAAAGTGAGAGTCTTACTTGCTATTTCAGCTATTCATAATTGGCATCTAGGCCATATGGATGTTACAAATGCTTTCCTTTATGGTGATCTTCATGAGGAAGTTTATATGGATTTTCCCCCTGGTTTCACTCTTTCTTCATCCCCATCTAACAGACCTTTGGTTTGTAAACTACAAAATCTTTGTATGGACTGAAGCAAGTTCCTAGACAATGGTTTGCCAAGTTTTTTTAGAGCTCTTCTGCAATATGGTTTCTCTCAATCTTATAACAATTCATCCTTATTTCTGCTATATAATGCTCAAGGATTTCTGGCTTTATTGGTTTATGTGGATGATATCATCATTGTAGGTCCTAATCCTGATCTTATTACTACTGTCAAATCCTATCTCTATTCTCAGTTTAAAATCAAAGATTTAGGTTCTCTAAAATATTTTCTAGGATTGGAGATTGCTAGATCTTCTACTGGTATTGTCATTAATCAAAGGAAGTATGTCCTTGACATTCTTAAGGAATGTGGTCTTACAGCAGCCAAGTATTTGAAAGTTCCTATGGAACAAAATAACACTCTTTTAGCAGCTGATGGTCCTGAGTTTTCTAATCCTTCTCAATATAGGAGGTTGGTCGGCTGGTTATCTGACCATAACAAGGCCAACCATTTATTATAATGTGCATATTCTCAGCCAATTCCTGGTTAAGCCTAAACAAGCTCAAATGGATGTTGTCCTTAAGCTTGTTCGATATCTCAAAGGCAGGTCAAGGAATATTTCTTTCTAGCTCATATTCTTTACAAATAAGAGCTTATACTGATGCTGATTGGGGATCCTGCAGACTTACTATGAGTTCTTTGACTGGGTATCGTGTACTGCTAGGAAGTAGTCTTATCTTTTGGAAATGTAAGCGCCAAACCACTGTCTCCAGATCTTCAGCAGAGGCTGAATATATAGCCATGACCAATACCTATTATGAAATAACTTGGTTAGTTTCTCTTTTTAAAGACTTTGGTCTTTCCAACCTTACTCCTGTCACTTTGTTTTGTGATAATCAGTCTGGTCTTTACATTGCTTCCAATTCTGTATTTCATGAGCGCACCAAGCATATTGACATTGATTGTCATTTGATTAGGGATAAATTACTTCAAGGCTTGATTATGACTGATCATTTGCCTACCTCTATGCAACCAGCAGATCTCTTCAATAAGTCTTTAAGTTATGACATTCTACTTAGTTTTCTTACCAAGTTGGGATGCTGTAATTTGTTTCAGCCTTCCAACTTGAGAGGGGATGTTAATGTACAAGATCAATCAAGGATAAAATAGTAATTGTGATATAGTTATCTAAGGTCATTTGTGTACTTTTATTATAAGTTGGTTAGTCTAATTGATACAGTATAATATTCTCTCTTATTTTTTCATTCTTTAGTTTCCAGATTAATGAATACAATGATCTATTTTTCTCTCTCTATTGAAGACTTCCTACATAGTTATTCAAAACTAGCGCCTAGAACATCCCCATTACTATTGAGAACCACAACGCCAATATCCACTATTTCCAAATCCTTAAAACTAGCATCAAAATTAATTTTTATTGACTCAATTAAAGGCTTAATCTAATTGCATATCTGGGAGGCCTAATGTCTTAATATGGCATTATACTAAGAGCGACATGCGTACATGGTGAGGTCAAGTTATTATGTTGGTATGGAGCAGAATCAAATGGTTCTAAATAGAGGTTCCTTATCTAGCGATCAACAGGTATGTTGGAGGTTTGTTTGAAAGCTAAAAAAAATCCCTTTAAAGCCAAAATTATTTCTTTGACGAGCTTGTAAAGGAATTACCCCGGTTGGTCAAAA
Organism: Panax stipuleanatus; assembly: GCA_020205555.1. Lineage (NCBI taxonomy): Eukaryota > Viridiplantae > Streptophyta > Magnoliopsida > Apiales > Araliaceae > Panax > Panax stipuleanatus. The sequence goes on from CM035120.1 coordinate 20,947,746, forward strand.
TGTTAATAAGAGAGAAGTGGAGTGTGAGTTTACTTGTCCTCGGTGTGGATGGAAGATTGAGAAAGTGATTCGTGTTTTATTCCTATGTCTGGAAAAAATTGCTATATGGTTTTGTAGCTCTTTGTTTAGAATATTCAGTCCATATATACTCATTTGAAATCATATTTTGATCCAAAAGGTTAACTTATTATAGCTCATTAAAGTATATATGTCCTCATTTTTTTCTCTTTGTGTTTCGATGTAAGATTTTACTATCACATGTTACCTCAATAATCTCAAACTTAACGCGTGTTCTCCCTCTTATCACGTCTCTCCCTAATAATGAGTCCACATTTTTCAACATCTCTTGTCAAGAGCAAGGGCAGATCCGGGATCTGTTCCCTACAGGGGTAGATTTTTTTGGGCTGAAGACTAAAGTGAAGGGCTGAAGTTTAGCAAGTTAGAAAGTGAGAGTTTGAATACATTATACACCGTGTATTTAGTTTTTTTAAAAGAAGTAGCAGTTTAAGTTTTTTTTTTTGCCCCTCTAAGGTTAACTTTTTCATAAATATGTCCCCTTAAGTTTATTAAGTTTTATTTTTGCCTCTGTCCTTATATACATACATATATATATATATATATATATATGTAGTCGTATGTAAACCCAGAACAATAGCATGATGAACTAAAAAGTCTCCCGGACCTATTGTTAAGAATAGTGAATTACTATTCTCAAAAGTTCAGCATAGGCAATGCCTATTATTCCATCCACACAGATCTACCACTGGTCAAGAGTCAAACAAGAGCCTCTACGAGAAGAGTCCACCACACTTGTTTATGACCCAAGCCCATAACCATGGCTTTGATACCAGGTGTTGGGAATATCCGACCTCTATATACTCATCTGAAATTACATCTTGACCCTAGAAGGAATAATATGATCCATATCATGACATATTTACACAAAAACAAAATAATAAATTCATACCTCTAAAGCGTGATAGAACTTTTGGTGCAAAAAAACTTACTGCAATTGATGGTCCTCTGCAACCCAACGGTGTCTCCGAACTATAATACTAGAACGGAGCCCCAATCCATAAATCGTAATAGCTAGGGTTTGTTCTGTGTTGGGAGAGGTTACTGATAAAAATTTCTAGGGTTTTGGGCCAATTGAACTAATTGTACTAACTGAGGAGAGAAGAAACGAGTCTTATAGGTCGAAATAGTTGTATCATTTCTCTAAAATCTCTCCAATTCTTAGTTATGTAATTAACTTAGTTAATATCACAAGCTGATTAATAAACCAAATGGGTCGGACCCTCCATGGGCGCCCCATTTGGATACCCAAAATCCAACATCTCTCACTCGCCTATGGCGAGAACGACGTAATCCTAATATTTGCCAAAACCAGCTTAAACCAAAACATGTAAACCTCTAACTGCTAAACCGTGCGACTGTTGAGTTCACCTACAATGCTAGAGCTCTATATCAAATCTGTTAGGGCCAACATAGAGACATCTACCCTTCTAAAGAAAAAAATGTTGGAGTTCTCACGCCAAACTCAATTAGTTCATATAGAGAGGCTACAACCCATAAACTTGGAGTACCACAAACACATTTGAATTTTCACTAGGTTAAGTATCTCTATTCTCTCAGAGAATAATAGACTCCATGACATGCTTGCGTGATGTGGTCGTCGCCTAGATCGTTTCCAACAAGTTATGAAGGTGGATCGCTCGCAACACCTTAACCTCTCGCCTATATGTATACGGTAATCTTGGTACAGTTGCTCGCGTTAGGAAATCTGCGTTGAATCAACAATTGATGAGGTAGAAGACGCCACACACAACTATGTATTGTTGTATGATAAGTCAAATTGAATCTCAAAAAAACTAAGAACTAGTCTAGGAATTCTTAAAGAACAAAAAGATGAGAAAGTCTCACAAACTAATTTTATTAATCAAAGTTGTCTCTCTAGTACATCAGCTATGTATTCTATTTATATTAATAGAATAAAACCCTAATTCTATAAGGAATAAGAATTTGAACAAAAATAGAAATCATAGCTAACAAATCATAAGGAAACCAAATCCTATATAACAAACATCCTAGTTACATTAGAAATCTAAAAAATCTGATAAAATCCTAAAATATGGAAGAAATCTGTTGAAAACTTGTAAAATAAGGCGTCTCAAAATTCTTGCACGACACAAGCGCGCCAGGATTTGGCTTGACTTGGGCGTGGTAGCGCTGGAATGGCAGAGAAGGATTTTTCGTCTGCAAAGCGGCGCGACAATGCTAGGAATGACCTGGAAATGGGCGCGGTCACGCTGCTCCTAGACTGGCTGCTACTCTGATGTCTTTTAAATCCTAATATTGCCCGCCTTCGCTTGCACCCCTTTAACGAACTAAGACCCACACTTGAATGGCTCGGAATCTTGTCAAACCTATGTTGTCACATGATATATTGTAAGCTCCTTTCTATGCATAGATATTTATATTGTCGTGCAAAAGCTTGTTATCTCATCATGAACTGGAATATAACTTTGTCGCAGATTAGACGGCACCAATGAACACGGTTCTGAAAACATAACTTGAGCTCCAATGTAAGCATCCTTGAGTTAATTTTAGCCCAATCATTTGTTGAAGAGCTTGAGTCGCAAGATTGTCATAAATTTTTGACCCCCTCATGCTTGTGTCAGAGAGCCTTACTTAACCACCTTGGGGCCCAAGTCCATTTCGTATCTCACTTATTACTATATCGCTATCAAAACGTTATAGTTGTCAACAATAAGTGCAAAACGAGGTGAAATCAAATTGTCTTCCCTTCTCTTTAATACTACTAAGAAATGAATCAATTGTTTTCCCAGAATCGGTCCTTATAGTCTCATCAATCCTGACCTTAGGCATCGAAACCAAAGTAGCAACATTAATCTATGTCTTTGCAGTATAGTCAAAGATCACAAAGAGCACTTAATGTAGGAACAAAAATCTTGTCCTACAGGACTCACACGGTGAGGAAACAGAGATTCATTCTCTCACCTCCTTTATATGGTCGCTAAGCTCATGTAACCCTCTCACAACATACTATTATATAGTCTTGTTGTGCGGACATTAGTATAGTCACTCCTAGAGTGTTTAACTCGAATATTTCAAATTGTTCTCTTATCAAAGCACCACATTTGAAATTTCACGTTCGATTATCATGTCAGACAGAGAATCTCATCTACATGAGCATGTCCTATGGTCATGCCGTACGGATCTTAGCTCAGTCATTTCATAAGCGCCTAACTCGAATTTCCAGATTGCTCGCTTTCCCAGACACCAAACTTAAGACTTCGGATCCGGCTATTAGTACAGGTCAATTCAAATGGTGGGGTATACTATATTTGGTTAATCCCAATTAACCTCATATTGGCTCATGCAAAAGTGATATCATGTTTCATTTTTCTCACTACCAAGCGCGTCAATTTATTGCTATCTAAATTATTAACAACTCGCTACTCAAAGCGCCAATAAATGAACTGTCTCAACCTTGTTCATTTTTCAAATGGATAATGGTGATTGCTCGTGTGAGTGAGCCAATCAACCTATTGACATATATTTAGTGTGTGCATATCCAATATGCATTACAAGAAAAAGGCTTATCTGCGACCGCATATCAGCGACCGCACTCGGTCGCAGATGGGTATATGCGACTATCTACAGTCGCTGATAGTGTGACGTCCCCAAATTCAGACCGCCACTTGATCACTCGAATTTGGTTCATCACGTGCTCATGGTAATACAATAATAACTAAAATCACACATTCACAGCGGAAGATCTAATCTAGAATAATTTATAATTATTTATTATAATTATTCTCCCAAGTCTCGCAACCTACAGTACTTAATAGATTACATAATAATATCGAATACAGACTTATTACATAATCCTTCTTAAGCTTAAACATAGTCTGAAGACAGTCTTAATACACATAACAATTTTAAACATAAATGGACAAGCTAGTTGGTAGCCTTGCCCTTGCCCTTATCTACACTTGAAGGTTCACCCTGCTCTGCCTTCACTGAAAAGTTTTAGGGAAAGCAAGAATGAGCACAATTTGCCCAGAAAGTAGTATACAATATGTGTGAGTAATATAATTCTCAATTCTCGAAAGGGTATAGCAAGGTTTGATAGTTCAAGGATAACAAGAATATCAACAGTTCTCAATAACAGTCGCTAAGGACAGAATAATATCAATGTGATTCAATAATAAGTCGATTCAAGATTTCAAGATAACTGAATACTGAGTAGTCACTAAGGACTATGAACTTCTACTAGAATTAACAGTAATAAACTAATAACCCAAATCAAAAACAAGTACAATAGGTGATCAGTCTAAAGTACCCTGCGTTATACATAAAAATCAATCATACTCAAGTGCGCACGTCTGTTCTCCGACAATTATATATTCCCTTCAAAGAAGGTTGTTCTTCTCAGTTAAATACAAGATCCCGCACCAATTAATTTGTTTGGGTCGCTTTTCAATAATATAAGTCTAGTCGAATTAAATGGCATAGACACTTTCACAATATTCAAGAACAATACCAAGTTCAACATGAATAATATCATTAATGAAATAAGAGTTCAAGTATGCTAATTCAATTCAAATGATTAAGTAAAGAAACTAGTTCGCAATATACAAGGATAAAATACTTGCACCGTAAAAGAGTGTAAGTTAGGAAACTTGCCTTTAGCGTAGTTTATCCACGAAAAGCAAATCAACACTTTCGAAATCCTATCGTAATATAGTTATGTATATATATATATATATGATATTCATTAGTCATATAATTTAACGTCACTTACGATCAACGCATAAGCTAAGTTTTAACCTAGCTACACAGTTATATAGTATGTAATTTTTATCCTTAACGTTCCTCTTTTCTCAAGTTAATCATCTTCATACATCATTACCATCATGCGAGACTACCACAAATAGCAAACATACTCTAATTAGCACTTTATAGTATTATTGTAAGTTAACCGTCGAAATCGGATTTAAGTATTAATGTAAGATATCACATAGGATATAACCATTCTTGAGTTCATTGCCACAAGTTTTAACTTACTCTTTACATGGTATTAATGAATAGAAAAGCCATGTGGTTATTATGCTTTATAACTTGGCTATGCGTTCTACATAGATGTCACATAATCTGTTAATACACATGCTTATGGTGTTCACATTATTTTATTCATAACTAGCATTGTTTAGTATTTTGAAACATGCTTCAAACTCATGCTTGGTTTGTAACGCCAGAGAAAATCGAGCGTTTATGTAAATAAATTTTTATTTGATTTATTGAATAAAATTTGGATTATTTGCTTATTAAACTGAGTAAGTTAATTGTAGGTCATTTTATAACCTAGAGATTGCAGAAATGAGTGAGATTCTAGCTACGTGCTTGGAATAAATGATATGAATTTATTAGACGAAAATAAAAGGTTTCTGAGAATAAAAATATTTTGGAAAAAGATGAAATAGATACTATTTAACCCTAAGGGTTAGGGTTTGACCCTATGCCATTCCGAGAGTTCGGAATGTCAGAATAACGTTCTGTTGAAAGATTTGACGGTAATATACCGTGAAAAGTTAAGTTAGCCGAGAAAAGTTTTCTCGGGAGGAAAAGTACGGGAATCACTATTCATCCGTTTCTGCTCGGGAATTTATTTTGAAATTCTGAGAAACGCGTAATGATAGGATTTCGATACGAGATGGAATATGTAATAATATTTCATTTATGACTCACGAAGTTTTCGAGCAAGGACTTAAAATCCTAACGGTTAGGGAAAGTGATCTAATGAAATAATTGTTTACGTAAAATAATAAATGATTATTGTACGGAAAGAATACGTGTATAATACGAGGTATTATATAAGAATAATACGGAGAGAATACGAGAATTAATATGACGTATAATATGAATTTTATACGGAGTAAATAAGTTAAAATAAAGTGAATTAGAATTAATTGGAATTAAAAGTTAATAAGTTTGACCCGTGGGTCGAACCATAACCCATGTTTCAACCCACAACCTATGTTGGACATGGGGGAACAAGGCCGCATGGGAGCATGTGGGAGAGCACAAGGGGAGACATGGTTGACCATGTGCTATCACATGGGCCTTAACTTGGTGGGAAAGAAAGGAGAGGAGGTGGAAATAATAGAGGAGGTTGGGCCTAAATTACCATCCTACCCTAAGCCTTGGGCCTAAATTACCATCCTACCCTAAGCCTTGCCAACTTCTATAAATATAGAGCTTGCTCTTCATTATTTTGTTGTTTGACAATTCCTCCAACAAAGAGATAGAGAGAGAGAGAAGAAGAAGAAGAAGCTAGATTGAGCTTTGCCTAGTTAACTCATCAATCAAGAAGAAAGAAGACCATTGAGTCTCCATACTCACTCCATAAAGAACAAAAAAGGTATAACCATAAGAAAGTATATAAACAACATCTTTTCTTTCAATAACAATTTTGAGAGAGAGGTGTTAGAGAAAGCATGAACCCTAAAAAGTTATAAGGATGGCTTATGAGTAACGAAAAACCTTAACAAGCCATGCATGATGGAAAACTAAGAATTGATTAGGTACTAATAATGGACCTAATGAATGCATAGGAAATGGACTAATGAACATGTGAAACCATAAAAAACTTAAATGTTTTGAATGATTAGAATTAGTAATAATCAACCATGGGATTGATTCCAAGTGGTTTGGAGTAATAATAATGAAGAACGAAGATTCGGCGAAAGTTACGCGATTAAACGATAATCGTCAAAAACATAAATTTCTCGGATTAAAAGTCAAAAGTCACCGTGAGCATCGAAAATGATGGTTTTCGATTGCAACACGTGAATTTAGGTAAATAAGACTTGCGAGAGAAAGAACGGATTGATTCTGACGTAAAACGAAGATTTGAGCATCGAACATTCACGAACGTTTAACGAAAATGTAAAAATGGACTAATTGGCGAATTTATCGCCGGCGGATTTAGAAATGAATTCCGACTTAATAGGATGGTAGAGCATGTTGTTTATGAACTTTTAGCTTTGAAATGAACCAATTCTGAGTTATAACAATCAAGTTACGGACTCCGAAATTTTAAAATTTTCAATGACTTAGAAAATTTTTCTAAGTTGCAGAGGTAGCGCCGTAGCGCCAGCCAATAGGCTTAAGCCGGCGCCGCAGTGCCACACCAGGGAGAAAGCTCTGGAGAGTAGCGCTGCAGCGCCACTCCAAGGGCAAAATCTGGCGCCGCAGCGCCAGCATGTCAGAAAATTCTGACAGTGTTAGTAATTACTTAACCTTTTGCATATCATTAAGGGGCTAATAAGTGATGAATATACACTCTTTAAACAACATGTTTAACTAAGGGTGATGGAGATTAAATGTTAAATAAATAATTAAACTTAATTTTTAGACGTTAACCAAAACTAAGTTATGGAACAAGTTAAATACTCGTTTAATCATCATGCTTATTGATGAATAAGAAGAGTTGGTTTATAACATAGGATGTTAGTAAACCGTAATGAACATTAAATAACTTAAATGAATGTTATTAATTTAACATTTCGATTAAGTTATACAAGAAGGAGAAGTTAGTCTATACTCGGTATATCGATGATGAATTCTCATAGGTATGCTTTGTGTTATGCTTTGTAGACGTTGTAAAGACTGAATAGGCTACGTGTAAAGGTTTAGAAGACGCAAAGGCAAGTTTTCTGACTTCGTTCATACTATACTATGAATGCAAGTTTTCTAAACTCTTGTCTATACATTATGGTTGGACAAGAGGTCATTGTGTATAATTGCTTATGCATGATCTGTTATTGAATAGTCGATGCCATTTGATTCGGCTAGACTGAGATTTAGCATATTTTGGTGGGTTTTTCTATAAATCTTTCCAAAATATATATAATGTTGTGATCCTATGCCAATTGCTTGGTACGGATTCTCAAGTAAACTTGAGTATGAATAAAACAAAGGTTTTAAACGTCGTTAATTCGATAGGCACGTGAGGTTGCCACCAATTAAACGTAAACACGTTTAATGTATGAGTGTTGGTCAACATAGAGTACTACAGGCTGATCATCTGGATGTGCTCCTATGCTATATCGAACTTACGACCTTCGTGCTGGGTTGTTCCTTTCATGAATGAAAACTAAAATATGGTTCATGGTCGTTGACCAAGATGGATTCCGAAGAGGCTATAAAGTCCTTGGGAATGGTTTTAAAGGAATCAAAATGATATTTTGATTATTCTTAAGTACTTCATAACTATTGTACAATTATTGAAGACCAAGGAATATGATTCTTGATTTTATGGTTTCAAGATATACTGTTTAACTTGCTGAGCTGTTTATGCTCATTCTTGCTTAAAACTAAATGATTTCAGCTAAGAACGAACAGACCGAAGGATCTGGTAAAGACAAAGGTAAGTCCAAGCTGGACAAGTAGTGACCTTTGTAATAGTATAGTATTAGTATTGTATTTACTGATATTATGACACAGAACAATGTATTGGTTACGAATACTTGGGAAGGAATTTAATAGAATGTAATAATTAGTAAACTTATGCATTGATATTGATGTCCTTAATTGAATGTATGAGTAGATTGTAGCACCGTGTAACACCATGTCCTGGGTTTGAAGGTACCCAGATTTGGGGGCGTCACAGGTTGGTATCAAAGCTATAGGTTATAAAACTTAAGGAGTAAAAACCTTAGGCTATAACCTGGAGAAGTGAAGTAGAAGTTAGAAGTCAACAAACTCGGGTAAAGTTTTGAAAGAAGAAAGTAACCTTAAACATATTAAATGTGATATAAACTGTTCATATTTGATTGTATACTAATCCAGTTATTTATGTTTTATGTAGATAACAGGAATAATGAACATGTATAATGAAATACATGAGGTTAGCGAGGATTCAGTCAACTTAGTAGAAGTTGTACCAATGCCGGTGGCAGAGGTACCATTTGTGATTCTAGAGGGGACTGATATAGAGGAAGAGGACCCATCCGAGTACTCTGATAACTTTGACTACGCGTCATTGTTTGAGGGTATGTCGGAGGAGAAGGTTGAGTCGGTGCCGATTAATATGTTACTGCCTACTGAGGAGGAGGAGACAATGCCGATTAATACGGTATTGCCTACGGAGGTAGATGTGGAGGATTCTACACCGGGAGAGTCCATGAAACTACTGTTCATGGCAATACTGGACAGAAATGTCCAACTAAGTAAAGAGGTCCGTGACCTCAAGAAAGTGGTGGATGATGTGGTAGAAGATAGAGAGAATATGGAGATCTTCTGGGAGGCCGAGCACGATGAGAAAGTGCTGGCTAAGGATAAAGTCAGGGACTTAAAGCTAGAAGTCCAGGAATTGAAGGCTGAACTTCTAAACATGAAGCAGAAGATAGGTAGAATGTGCTATATTTATAGGTACTCGCACGAGGATTACGAGCAGCAGATGGCTGAGTACCCTGTAGAGGAAGGACAGACTCGACATACTATTAGCCGGGACAATGTGGCCAGTATGGCCGATGTGGATTACATGAATGCCGTGTTGCAGATGTAGTTCCGTAGTATGTATAGAAAAGATAGCAATGTAAATAGCTATGTAAATGTGTGTATAACTAGTGATGATGTAAAACCCTCTTTAGTATAGATAAGGGTAGTCTTTTGTAAGTCCCAACTTTTGGAAAGTAATTGCGGGATAGTAATGTAAATGGCTGAAGCCATGTAATGTAAGTGTAGTGTTATACTACAAGGAAGTATTTTAATATAAAGGTTTTATTTAAAATACTTGGCAATGTGATTGAGTTATTATTTGATTGTTAATAATAACCGAATAAAGAAATAAAAAATAACGAAATGTTTTCGTATTAACAGAAAATGCCGCCAAGAAGACGTGCCAGAAATCATGAAGAAGAACCTCGTAATGAGGAGGAGCAAGGGAATAATAACCCGATGCAGGAATTTGTGAATCTTCTAGCTACGGCTCTTAATCGAACAAGAGGTACCGTACGCGCTAATCCTGGGGTAGGTCGGGGGACTACCTTTAAGGAGTTCAAGCTAATAGGTCCGCCTGAGTTCTATGGAACTACGGACCTCAATAGCTGCCCAAGTTTGGGTGAAAGAAATAGAGAAGGCATTTGTCATAGCAAATGTCGGTGTGGCGCAGAACACTTCTTTTGTGCTGTACATGATGAAGGGGAAGGCCAACTGTAAGACCCCAACTTTTATGAATAAAGATTTAATTTTCTTTATATATTATTTCGAAATAGTAAGGTGTTGATTTGATAAATGAGAAAAGTTATGGATGAAATGTGAAAATATTTCAAAATGAGCAAGTGGTTATAAAATATTCTTGTTGTCGGGGAATATTCGTTTGGTTGTGGAATATTCTTGTTGTCGAGGAATATTCGTACGACGGCGCAGCTATTTGTGGGCCCCACAACGGAATAACTGTCGAATATAGAAAGTGACAGAAATAACCTTTTTATAAAATAACGGCGTAGTTGTTACCGTTAGTACTGTTGAAATACCCGGTGGTTAAAATACAGTAATACGCGGTGTTGCACAGTAGCACACGGTATTGCACAGTATTTTGAATTATTGATTCTTACATAAGAAGGCACTTACTAAATTATTGTTACAGTAATTACTGTTCAATATTTTATATTATTGATTCAATAATTGCATAATATTTTATCGGTTCAATAATTGCTACGTTGATATTTTATATCAATAATTGCTACGTTGCTATGATTGATTAAATAATTGTCGCTGCACATTATTTCACATTATCAACTCAATAATTTATATTATTTGAATAATATTATTAGATAGCATTATTGACAATGTCTAAGGAAGCTCTGTCTAGGAGGGGTTATTTAATTGCGCGCCAGTAAAGAGAAGTCCTTATCGGAAGGCCCCCTCTTTCTTGGGAACGACCTGGTTGTCAATATTGTAGTTCTATAATATTATTTTTAAATAATTAATTATTGATTTATATGATAAGAAAATATTTATTTTGTGGATATAAAAAAAAGAATTAGTGCTGATGTGTTTTTATCAGTATTTTGATGTAGAAAATCATCCGTTTATGGATTTTGGATATTTATGTTTGGAATTTGGAAAAACTTCCTTCTACAAAGTTGTAGAGAATTAAATTTCCTATAAAAAAATATAGAATTTGTATTTTTCTGATAAAAGGGTTATTTATTATGAATTATTGAAGTTTTGAAAAATAAATATTTTTTTATTAAATGGTGGGCCCCACTTTTGGTTGGTGTGGAAAAGGCTGATGGCTTTTAGGGCAGGCGGCTAGAATTATTTTTTTTAAAAATAATATTATTTCATTAAAAAAGTCTACTTTGGCATCCTAAGCTTTTCCTATAAATAGGGTGCTGAGGTTAGAATTGAAAATCACACCAGAATCAGAAGTTTTTTCTCTCTATAATATCGAGCGTATTTTTGTGAGTATTTAGATACTTTTAGTGTTACTATTCAGTGCAAGTTTCCTTCGGTATTATATCCGATATTCCAGCTAGAAGTACTATTATTTTGAGGTAAGGGATGTCATTTCTTTCATAAATGATGTTATTCTTTTCAATATCATTATACCAAAATATTGTCATGGATTTTATTATGAAATTCTTACTTTTTTCGTCGGGGTTACTATTCACGTAAACGGCACTATTCACGTATACGGCAGTATTCACGAAAAAATTAAATTTTCTTCTATATGTCCAAGTTGCTTGTTAAAGTTCTTATCTTTGATTGGATCTAAGTTTTGAGTTTTATTCTTGAATTTTGCTCCACAAAGTATTATTATGAAATATTCTTGAACTTGGATAAACTAAATTATGAATCCCTAATCTTTGTCTTTTATCTCACTAGATTCGTTATTTATAATGTTTTTCATCATCCTCAGTCCTAAAAGGTGATATAACTGAATATCTTTGGCCTGTAGAGCAAAGATGAATGATTACCTGATGAATATCTTTGGCCGTTGTGCAAAGATAGACAGGTGTTGAGATGAACATGACCACTGGTGATACAAATGAATATCTTTGGCCCGTAGTGCAAAGATGAATATTTGATTTAAGATGTATATTGATTGATGTTACAGGGATAAAATATTGATGATGGACTTTTAAATCATAGAAGATAGTAGACTTCATTCTCTACTTAACTCTTCTAATGAATTGTTATTTTCGCTGCGAATATTGATCTAAAACTTGTTGTCCATAATATTTTATCTGAATTGTTGAAGACTAACGATAATTTATTTTCCATTATCTTAGTCATAATATTCTTTACTGGGCTAGTTGAGCTCACGCTTTTCATCTATTGTTCTCTTCAGGAAATGAGAATATTGCGGGAACTAGTTGGGGGACAGAGTGATGGTCCGAGTTAGAGCAGTAGCAGTCCTCACTATTTTCTGATAAATAGTGTGATAATAATTGTAATGAGGACTTAGTTTGAATGCTAATATTTTCTACAGATTTGTATTGACACTTACAGTTGTGTGGTCGTATTTTGCACGACCGTGTGATATAAAAGTTTGTATTTGAATTCTGTACCATGTATTTGGCAACTCAGAATGGGTTGGGTTGACTGGACCTATTCTGGGGGCGTCACAGTTGGTATCAGAGCTTAGGGATATGATCTCTGGCGGAGGTTGGGGAATAGAACTAGGAGGGGAGAGATGAGTAAATCCTTCACTAGTATGTCCTACCTAAGCTTATGTGGTATTTAATTGGTCAGTCGGAGCATAGGGTTAATATGTGATATGTTAATTTGTTTAATTAACCCTTATTTTATGGCAGTATTTGAGAATGGCAGCTGAGAATGTTAACAATGAAGTGAATGAGACCGTGGAGACACCTTTAATCACCAACCAGGAGAACGTGCAACAGGAAGGCAATGTTCATCCTGAAAATAACACTGATCAGACGATAAACGATGAGATGTTTAGAAGTTTTTTGCAGTTCATGCAAAATCAGACGAGGGAGACTCGGGAGACTCGTGTGCAAAATACAGGTGGAGATAATAACAACACGCGACTTGTCATTGCCAAGCAGTTCAAAGAATTGGGACCACCAGAGTTTTTGGGGAATCCAGATCCGATCAAGGCGGAGACGTGGGTTAAGCAAATTACCAAGATATTTGATGTCTTGGGATGTACGGAGGAACAGAAGGTTCCATTTGCCACGTTTATGCTCCGAGGAGAGGCAGATTACTGGTGAGAGTCTGTGAAGCGTACCCAGCCTGCCGCACTCAAGATGTCTTGGGAAGCATTCCAGAAACTATTCAATGACAAGTACTTTTCTGAAAGTATTCGTCATATGAAGGAGGTAGAGTTTATCCAACTAGAACAAAACAACATGACGGTGTCCCAGTACGAGGCTAAGTTCGCGGTGTTGTCCAGGTGTGCACCTCATTTGGTGGAGAATGAGGAACGTATGATGCGGATGTTTCTGAGAGGTTTGAAACCTGAAATACGTCAATACCTCATTTTTCACAAATTTTCTTTATATTCGGATATAGTGAACAGGGCCCAGTTGTTAGAACGAGAGAGTGATTATATTCAACCAAGGGATAACAACCAAGGTCGTACCGGTGGCAGCAGTCATCGGAGCAATGACAACCAGCGGGGAGGAAAGTATGACAGAAGCGGTAACCACTCCGGTGGTAATCGTGGCCATGATAGTAGAAAAAGCGAATCGGGAGGAGATTTCAAGAAGAGAAGGTACAATAATGAGAACGTGAAGACAACATCAGCACCAGCATCAACTATTTCTAGGGGAGGAGAACGACCACCGGTCGTATGCTATAAATGCGGGAAAGAGGGACACATCAGCCCAAACTGCCCACAACAATTCAAAGCATGCTATAATTGTGGAAAAGAAGGACATATAGCTTGAGATTGTCCTGTTGCGAAACCAAGTCTAGCGGGGGTGGTGATTCCAAAGGCGGTTTCGGACATGTCAAAGTCGGTGATTCCTGGAAGGGCGTTTGTCGTGACAGCCCAAAACGCAAGAAATCCACACGAGATGATTACGGGTAAGCTAATCATAAACTCTTGCGAAGTTTACACCTTGTTAGATACCGGTGCTATCCATTTCTTTATTTCACCTACTTGTGCTCAACGTTTGAACTTGACTTCTGATAAATTAGACTTTGACTTATCTGTTGAAACTCCGTTAGGAGAAACCTTTGTTACATCCACAGTTTACAAATCTTGCTTGATTCAAATTGGTACCCTTACCTTACCTGTTGATCTTATATCTTTGAAAATACTTGCATTTGACGTGATTTTAGGAATTGACTGGTTAACCACTTACCATGCCAAAATTGATTGTTTTCGTAAGGTTGTTAGTTTTTATATTCCTAATCAACCTGTTATGCGAATTCAAACCACCAAACCACTAAAATCTGTCAATGTCATTTCAAGTCACAAAGCTATTCGTTTATTAAAAAACGGATGTCAAGCTTTCTTAGCTCATGTCACTGATCTAAACCAGAATACGTCAGATTTAAATGATATTTCCTTTGTTAATGAGTTTCTTGATACATTTCCCGAAGAACTTCCCGGTCTACCCCCATAACGTGAAGTTAAATTCTTTATTGATCTTAAACCCGGTACAAAACCCATTTTTAAAACCCCATATCGAATGTCTCCTATTGAACTTCAGGAGTTAAAGGTCCAATTACAGGAATTGTTAGACATCGGTTTTATTCGTCCTAGTACGTCTCCTTGGGGTGCTCCTATTTTATTCGTAAAGAAGAAAGACGGGAGTATGCGACTTTGTATTGACTATCGGGAGTTAAACCATGTCACCATCAAGAATAGGTATCCGCTATCTCGTATTGATGACCTGTTCAACCAGTTGCAAGGAGCACAATTCTTTTCAAAGATCGATCTTCATTCTGGATATCATCAGCTGAAGATTAAAATTGAGGATATTCAGAAGACTGCCTTCAGAACTCGGTACGGGCATTATGAGTTCTTAGTCATGTCTTTTGGATTGACTAATGCTCCTACTGTTTTTATGGATATGATGAACCGTGTATTCAAGGAATATTTGGATCAGTTCGTTGTTGTCTTTATTGATGACATCCTCATCTATTCTGAGAGCCGTGAAGATCATGAGCACCACTTGAAGTTGGTACTTCAAAAGCTTCGTGAGAACAAGCTATATGCCAAGCTGAAGAAATGCGAGTTCTGGCTTGAGGAAGTAGCATTCCTTGGGCACGTGGTATCGAAACGTGGAGTATCTATTGACCCGACGAAGATTGAAGCAATACAAAGCTGGGAGCAACCTAAGTCGGTGACCGAAGTACAAAGCTTTCTGGGCTTAGCTGGTTATTATCGGAGGTTCGTAGAGGGATTTTCTTGAATCGCTACTCCATTAACTCAGTTGACTCGGAAAGATACAAAATTCGTTTGGAGAGAGGAATGCGAGAAGAGCTTCCAAGAGCTCAAGAGGAGACTTATTTCGGCACCTATTCTGACAATACCATCTGGTTCGGATGGATTTGTTATCTACAGCGATGCTTCGGGCAAAGGGTTAGGATGTGTTCTCATGCAACATGGGAAAGTCATAGCCTATGCCTCGCGACAACTCAAAGAATATGAGAGGAATTATCCTACTCATGATCTAGAGTTGGCAGCTGTCGTTTTCACGTTGAAGATCTGGAGACATTACCTGTACGGAGAGAAAGTGGAGATTTATACAGATCATAAGAGCCTTAAATATTTTTTCACTCATAAGGAACTCAACATGCGGCAACGACGTTGGCTTGAGCTGTTGAAAGATTACGATCATACCATCCTGGAAAAGCGAACGTGGTAGCTGACGCGTTGAGTAGAAGATCATATGTGGGAACGAGTGCGATGATGTCAAGTATACGTGTAGAACCAGCTTTTATTGATAAAGTTAAAGTTGCTCAAGCTACGGATCCGAAGCTGATAAGATGAAGATGAAGAAGAAGGTGCAAGAAGGTACCATTCCAGAAGCAAGAATCGATGAAGAGGGAATACTTCGAGTCAACTCCAGACTTTGTGTTCCTAACGATTCTGACTTGAAGCATAGAATCATGATGGAGGCACACAACACACCGTTTACAATCCATCCTGGGAGTACCAAAATGTATCGTGATCTTCGACATACATTTTGGTGGAGCAATATGAAAAGAGAGATTGCGGAGTTTATTTCGAGATGTTTAACTTGTCAACGTGTAAAAGCGGAGCATCAAGTGCCGAAGGGTCCATTGCAACCACTGGAGATTCCAAAATGGAAGTGGGAACACATTACGATGGGTTTCATTACGGGTCTTCCCAAGGTTTCTCAAGGCATGGATGCGATTTGGGTTATTGTTGATAGATTAACCAAGTCTGCTCATTTCTTGCCGATACGAGAGACTTATTCCCTTGGACGTCTTGCTCATATGTACGTGAATGAGATTGTGAGATTGCATAGCATGCCAGTATCCATAGTTTCGGATCGTGATCCCAGATTTACTTCACGATTTTGGATCAGTTTGCAGAAAGCTATGGGCACGGATTTACGATTCAGTTCGGCTTATCATCCTCAAACAGACGGACAATCGAAAAGGACTATTCAAACTCTTTAAGATATATTGAGACTCTGTGTTCTAGACTTCAAAGGGAGTTGGGATAAGTACTTACCATTGGTGGAGTTCTCCTATAACAACAGTTATCAGGAAAGTATAGGCGTAGCTCCATTCGAAGCGTTGTATGGGAGAAAGTGTCGTTCTCCAGTATGTTGGAACGAGGTGGGTGAAGCAACATTGTTGGGACCGGAGTTAGTACGTATGACCACATAAAAGATTCAAATAATCCGGCAACGTATACAAACCGCACAAGATCGACAAAAGAGTTATGCGGATCTTCATCGAAAGGACGTGGAATTTAATGTTGGGGACCATGTGTTATTATGTGTTGCTCCATGGAAGGAAGTTACGAGGTTTGGCAAGAGAGGAAAGCTCAATCCACGATTCATTGATCCATTTGAGATCCTTGACCGAGTAGAAAATGTGGCCTATAGACTCGCTTTACCTCCAAGTATGTCTCGTGTTCATAACGTTTTTCACATATCCGTGCTTCGTAAATATGTGAAAGATCCAAACCACATTATTGAGTTAGAACCAGACGAGATAGCCGAAGATTTAACGTACGAGGAGGTACCTGTCAAGATCTTGGATAGGAAGGAGCATGTCCTACGCTCGAAAATTATACCTCAAGTGAAAGTTTTGTGGAGAAATCATGAAATTGAGGAAATGACTTGGGAGTTGGAATCGGAAATGAAAGCGAGGTATCCTCACTTTTTCGACATACCAGATACGTACGTCAATTTCGAGGACGAAATTTCATAAGAAGGGGAGGTTGTAAGACCCCAACTTTTATGAATAAAGATTTAATTTTCTTTATATATTATTTCGAAATAGTAAGGTGTTGATTTGATAAATGAGAAAAGTTATGGGTGAAATGTACAAATATTTCAAAATGAGCAAGTGGTTATAAAATATTCTTGTTGTCGGAGAATATTCGTTTGGTCGAGGAATATTTTTGTTGTCGGGGAATATTCGTACGACGGCGCAGCTATTTGTGGGCCCCACAACGGAATAACTGTCGTATATAGAAAGTGACAGAAATAACCTTTTTATAAAATAACGGCGTAGTTGTTACCGTTAGTACTGTTGAAATACCCGGTGGTTAAAATACAGTAATACGCGGTGTTGCACAGTAGCACACGGTATTGCACAGTATTTTGAATTATTGATTCTTACATAAGAAGGCACTTACTAAATTATTGTTACAGTAATTACTGTTCAATATTTTATATTATTGATTCAATAATTGCATAATATTTTATCGGTTCAATAATTGCTACGTTGATATTTTATATTAATAATTGCTACGTTGCTATGATTGATTCAATAATTATCATTGCACAGTATTTCACATTATCAACTCAATAATTCATATTATTTGAATAATATTATTAGATAACATTATTGACAATGTCTAAGAAAGTTCTGTCTACGATGGGTTATTTAATTGCGCGCCAGTAAGGAGAAGTCCTTATCGGAAGGCCCCCTCTTTCTTGAGAACGACCTGGTTGTCAATATTGTAGTTCTTTAATATTATTTGTGAAGAATTAATTATTGATTTATATGATAAGGAAATATTTATTTTGTGGATATAAAAAAAGGAATTAGTGCTGATGTATTTTTATCAGTATTTTGGTGTGGAAAAATCATCCGTTTATGGATTTCAGATAATTTATGTTTGGAATTTGGAAAAACTTCCTTCTACAAAGTTGTAGAGAATTAAATTTTCTAGGAAAAAAACATAGAATTTGTATTTTTCTGATAAAAGGGCTATTTATTATGAATTATTGAAGTTTTGGAAAATAAATATTTTTTTATTAAATGGTGGGCCCCACTTTTGGTTGGTGTGGAAAAGGCTGATGTCTTTTGGGCAGGCGGCTGGAATTTTTTTTTTTTAAAAAATAATATTATTTTATTAAAAAAGTCTACTTTGACATCCTAAGCTTTTCCTATAAATAGGGTGCTGAGGTTAGAATTGAAAATCACACCAGAATCAGAAGTTTTTTCTCTCTATAATATCGAGCATATTTTTGTGAGTATTTAGATACTTTGAGTGTTACTATTCAGTGCAAGTTTCCTTCGGTATTATATCCGATATTCCAGCTAGAAGTACTATTATTTTGAGGTAAGGATGTTATTTCTTTCATAAATGATGTTATTCTTTTCAATATCATTATACCAAAATATTGTCATGGATTTTATTATGAAATTCTTACTTTTTCCGTCGGGGTTACTATTCACGTATATGGCACTATTCACGTATACGGCACTATTCACGAAAAAATTAAATTTTCTTCTATATGTCCAAGTTTATTGTTAAAGTTCTTATCTTTGATTGGATCTAAGTTTTGAGTTTTATTCTTGAATTTTGCTCCACAAAGTATTATTATGAAATAATCTTGAACTTGGATAAACTAAATTACAAATCCTTAATCTTTGTCTTTTATCTCACTGGATTCGTTATTTATAATGTTTTTCATCATGCTCAGTCCTAAAAGGTGATATAACTGAATATCTTTGGCCTGTAGAGCAAAGATGAATGATTACCTGATGAATATCTTTGGCCGTTGTGCAAAGATGGACAGGTGTTGAGATGAACATGACCACTAAATAATCTTGAACTTGGATAAACTAAATTACAAATCCTTAATCTTTGTCTTTTATCTCACTGGATTCGTTATTTATAATGTTTTTCATCATGCTCAGTCCTAAAAGGTGATATAACTGAATATCTTTGGCCTGTAGAGCAAAGATGAATGATTACCTGATGAATATCTTTGGCCGTTGTGCAAAGATGGACAGGTGTTGAGATGAACATGACCACTGGTAATACAAATGAATATCTTTGGCCCGTAGTGCAAAGATGAATATTTGATTTGAGATGTATATTGATTGATGTTACATGGATAAAATATTGATGATGGACTTTTAAATCATAGAAGATAGTAGACTTCATTCTCTCCTTAACTTTTCTAATGAATTGTTATTTTCGCTGCGAATATTGATCTAACACTTGTTGTCCATAATATTTTATCTGAATTGTTGAAGACTAACGATAATTTATTTTTCATTATCTTAGTTATAATATTCTTTACTGGGCTAGTTGAGCTCACCCTTTTCATCTATTGTCCTCTTCAGGAAATGAGAATATTGCGGGAACTAGTTGGGGGACAGAGTGATGGTCCGAGTTAGAGCAGTAGTAGTCCTCACTATTTCTGATAAATAGTGTGATAATAATTGTAATGAGAACTTAGTTTGAATGTTAATATTTTCTACAGATTTGTATTGACACTCACAGTTGTGTGGTCATATTTTGCACGACCGTGTGATATAAAAGTTTGTATTTGAATTCTGTACCATGTATTTGGCGACTCAGAATGGGTTGGGTTGACTGGACCTATTCTGGGGGTGTCACACCAACTACTGGTGGGAAGCCAACCAGGGTAGGGCCGGAATAGAAGTGGTTACATGGGAGCTGTTCAAGGAGTTATTCTTTGAAAACTACTTCCCCACGAGAATTCAGGGGAGAATGGAGATTCAATTCCTAGAACTGAAGCAGGGGGACATGACGGTACCCCAATATGCAGCCAGGTTCAATGAACTGGCAAGGTTTGCTCCACACCAAGTGAACACAGAGTTGCGAAAGGCACGACGGTTCGAGCAGGGATTGAAACCCTGGCTCTACAATTAAATATCGATTTTCCAAAGTGTTACCTTTGGAGCGGTGTTAGAAAAGGCGATTATCGCCGAGGGTGGTAGGGAAGCATTGACCTTATACCACAAAGAGAAGAAGAATAAAACCAAGACTGAGGTATCAGTCAAGATCGAGGGAGCCAGTGGAAGTGGCCAGAAGAGGAAAGATTTTAGCTTCAGGAATACCGAAGTAAAACAGGAGTTTTTCAAGAAGAAGATAGAAGCGTGCAAGAATTGCGATAAGACTCATTTGGGAGTCTGCCTCAAGGGTAAGGCGGTCTGTTATAACTGTGGACAGGAGGGGCATATTTTGCCTAATTGTCCCAGTCCCAAGAAGAGTCACGGTTGTTTTGTATGTGGATCTACGAAACACATGGCGCGTAATTATCCGAAGAAGGGTTCGGATGGTGAGAAGGGAGCTAGCGGTAATAAGTTGGCGATTGGTGGTGCAATACCACAGGGTAGACCGACTGCTCGTACTTTTAATATGACGGTCCAAGATGCGATAGCATCAAGCGACTGTCATAGCAGATATCATTCCGGTCAAAGACATTAATGCATATGTACTATTTGATTCAGGTGTAACGTGTTCGTTCATAGCATGTGAGTTTGCTAAAGGATTAGGATTACTCCCCGAAAAACTTGTAATACCTTTAAACATTAAGGTAGCTAACGACGAAGTAATTCTTGTGGACTCGGTTCATAGGAGTTGTTGTGTGGATATTAGAGGTAACAAATTGTCGGTAGATCTTATATGGATAAAGTTGGGAGAATTCGATGTAATTCTCGGGATGGACTGGTTAATTAACTATGGGGCGATGATAGATTGCCAAAATAAGAGTGTGAATCTTCGGATTTCTAAGAAACCCAAGGTAGTGTTCTACGATAGTAAATCGTATAGACAGAAAAGTGTGAAGACAGCTTTCAAGAGCTGAAGAAGAGGTTGAGTCAAGACCCTGTATTATCGTTACCGGATGAGACGGGGAATTTCGTAGTGTATAGCGATGCTTCGCATAAAGGATTGGGTTACGTGCTCATGCAGCATGGCAAGGTCATTGCGTATGCATCTAGGCAGTTAAAGGAGTATGAGGGGAATTATCCTACTCCTGACCTTGAACTTGCCGCAGTTGTTTTCGCCTTAAAGATTTGGAGGCATTACCTATATAGAGAGAAGTGTGAGATCTACACAGACCATAAAAGTCTGAAGTATATCTTTACTCAGAAGGAGTTGAATATGAGACAGCGGAGATGGTTGGAGTTAATAAAGGATTACGATTGTGAAATCCTGTATCACCCAGGAAAGGTGAATGTGGTGGCCGACGCCTTAAGTAGGAAGGGTCGGGAGAAGCTATAGATGTTAACATCTCAAGATGAGTTGGTTACAAAGATGGCAAGAATGGAATTAGAAGTACGATGTCCAATCAAAGAAGGGGAGAAACTGTTTGCAATTGAAGTTCAACCCACAATAGTGGAAAAAGTGAAGGAAGTGCAACTCAGAGCTGATGAATGCGAGCAGATAAGGAAGAATATTTAAGACGGTACCGAAATAGCGTACAGTTTTGATAACGAAGGGTTATTGAGATTTAAAGGAAGAATTTGGGTTCCGTGTGAGCCAGAGTTAAAAGATGAGATAATGGATGAATCTCATCACTCGAGGTACTCGATTCATCCTGGTAGTACCAAGATGTATCAAGACCTTCGAACCAATTTCTAGTGGTCAAATATAAAGAGGGAGATAACAGAGTATGTCAGTAGGTTCTTAACTAGTCAAAAAGTTAAGGCCGAACATCAACGACCCAGTGGTTTGTTACAATCATTGGAGATTCCAGAGTGGAAATGGGAGCATATCACGATGGACTTTGTGATGGGACTTCTAACGACGCAAAAAGGATACGACACTATTTGGGTAATAGTGGATCGTTTGACAAAGTCGTCTCATTTCTTGTCGATAAGAGTCAGATACAATTTAGACCAGTTAGCTAAGCTTTATGTTAAAGAGATTGTCTCGAGACATGGAGTGCCAGTTTCTATCGTGTCAGATCGTAACCCACGATTCACTTCGAGCTTCTGGAAGAGTTTGCAAGAGCAGATGGGAACACAATTGAGGTTGAGTACGGTGTACCATCCACAGACAGATGGACAAAGCGAAAGAACAATTCAGACACTTAGAAGACATGCTAAGGTCTTGCGTTATGTATTTCAAGGGGAGTTGGGACGATCATCTACCATTAGTAGAGTTCACCTACAACAACAGTTATCACGCTAGTATAGGCATGCCGCCTTATGAAGCGTTATATAGACGGAAGTGTCGGACGCCACTTTGTTGGGATGAAGTGGGAGAGCGTCGAATGTTAGGACCTGAGATGGTACAACAAACGGCGAAAGTAGTTAAGTTAATACGAACGCGGCTAGTAGCAGCTCAGGACAGACAAAAAAAGTATGCCGATCCACATCAGAAGAACAGGGAGTTTGAAGTCGGTTCGTATGCATTCCTGAAGGTGTCACCTTGGAAGGGGAAGAGGCGTTTTGAGAAAAAAGGGAAGTTAAGCTCTAGGTTCATAGGACCGTTTAAAATTTTGTGAAGGGTAAGAGAGTTAGTATATGAGATAGCATTACCTCCAGAGTTGGGGCATATCCATAACGTGTTTCACGTTTCGGTATTGCGTCCCTATAAGCCGGATTACAAGCACGTAATCAAGTATGAACCAATTCAAGTCGAAAAAGACTTAACCTATGAGGAGTTTCCTATGAAAATTGTTGATAGGAAGGAACAAGTGTTAAGAAACAAAACTATACCTTCGGTGAAGGTGATATGAAGGAACCACAATGCCGAAGAAGCAACGTGGGAACTCGAGGACAAGATAAGGAAGGCTTATCCTCATTTATTTGATTAACTTGTATTGTAATTCTGGGGACATAATTCTTATAAGAAGGGGAGAATGTAACGCCCGCGAAAATCTAGCGTTTGTGTAAATGAATTTTTATTTGATTTATTGAATAAAATTTGGATTATTTGCTTATTAAACTGAGTAAGTTAATTGTAGGTCATTTTATGACCTAGAGAATGCAGAAATGAGTGGGATTCTAGCTACGTGCTTGGAATAAATGATATGAATTTATAAGACGAAAATAAAAGGTTTTCGAGAATAAAAATATTTTGGGAAAAGACGAAATAGATACTATTCAACCCTAAGGGTTAGGGTTTGACCCTATGCCATTCCTAGAGTTCGGAATGTCAGAATGACGTTCTGTTGAAAGATTTGACGATAATATACCGTGAAAAGTTAAGTTAGCTGAGAAAAGTTTTCTCGGGAAGAAAAGTACGGGAATCACTATTCATCCGTTTCTGCTCCGGAATTTATTTTGAAATTCCGAGAAACGCGTAATGATAGAATTTCGATACGAGATGGAATATGTAATAATATTTCATTTATGACTCACGAAGTTTTCGCGTAGGGACTTAAAATCCTAACGGTTAGGGAAAGTGATTTAATGATATAATTATTTAGGTATAATAATAAATGATTATTATACGGAAAGAATACGTGTATAATACGAGGTATTATACAAGAATAATATGGAGAGAATACAAGAATTAATACGATGTATAATATGAATTTTATATGGAGTAAATAAGTTAAAATAAAGTGAATTAAAATTAATTGGAATTAAAAGTTAATAAGTTTGACCCGTGGGTCGAACCATTGGGTAAACGAGTGGTTTTAACCCATGTTTCAACCCACAACCCATGTTGGACATGGGGGAACAAGGCCACATAGGAGCATGTGGGAGAGCATAAGGGGAGACATGGTTGACCATGTGCTAGCACATGGGCCTTAACTTGGTGGGAAAGAAAGGAGATGAGGTGGGAATAGTAGAGGAGGTTGGGCCTAAATTACCATCCTACCCTAAGCCTTGCCAACTTCTATAAATTTAGAGCTTGCTATTCATTATTTTGTTGTTTGACAATTCCTCCAACAAAGAGATAGAGAGAGAGAGAAGAAGAAGAAGCTAGATTGAGCTTTGCCTAGTTAACTCATCAATCAAGAAGGAAGAAGACTGTAACGACCCCAAAATTCATACAATAATATTCTCCTTCTCGATCATTAACATTACAACTTTAATCTCTCATTACATTATTATTCGATATTAAAAATCACTAAAAATGCGAAATATTTAAAACTTTTATAAACTTTCTTTCTATATTGCCCTGAATCGCAACCTTTACATTACATCTCTTTGATTCAAATCTATATCATGAATCATTACAACAAAATGACTATACAAAGTCTTACATAATAAAACAATATCCATCTATATTGGATAACTCTACTTATAACTCAGCGACATATTTCATTCAAAACATTAACTACAATTTGAAATTGAACATAACTAATATTCTTGAACATTGATCTCTATAAATCACTTAACATGTATCATTACCTTGCGTCCTTAACCTGCAAAAATGGTTATTTGCAAGAGTGAGCTCGACAACTCAGCAAGTTCTAACAGTTTTCATGCATCACGTATCACATAATAAACATGCTCAACATAAATCTCATAATAATTAAAGTAACATGGCATACATGCTTTAATTCACATAACAAATATAAAGATTGAGTTTCATACTCAATCAACATTATTTAACCAAACAGTGTAGTCATAAATTGACTTTGACATTTCATGATTACAACATGTATAACATATCATGCTCGCTTGCAATTTAAAACAGTTCATCAAATTCACGTAGACAAGTAGAAATCGAAAGACTTGCCTGGTTCGTGGATTACCAATTACCGAAAAACTGCTTAATATAATCTGCTTCATGATCCTACATAACGTATCACCATATGCATCAATTATTAGTCACTTAGCAACGCTTATCAAACATCTAAGTAAATTCTAATTTATACTTCGTAACTCTCTTCCATTCACTCGTTTGACACTCGCTGTCAAAACATATGTATAATTATTACATATCTAATCTTCATTGTTAGTTAACCAATTAAGATTAACTCATTCTTCATTAACTAATAAGTTAATAATTAATCACCACGTAATTTAATCACCTCACATAATCATATTACATTTCACATAATTAACCAATTATAATTACATCTTACGTCAATCAAATTATATTTCAAGTTAAACATCATTATATTTTTACTAACATTCATGTTTTATAACTTATAACAACATCTAATATCGTCGACAACACTATACTTGTGTATGCGCATGACCGACGCCCTTCGATTGCCTCAGAATACGCATCAGTCCCAAAAATAACCATTTTGACCCTAGATAAGGACCTCAAATCAAAAAGTCAAAAACCCAAAAGTTGTAGTTCTACTCGTGCTCGTTCCGAATCATCTTGAATCACCTCAATCGGAGTTCGTATGAAAAAGTTATAACCATTTTAGTAATAGAGGTCAAAACCGTTTTGCATTACGACAACTAAACTACCCCGGGCAGCAAGTATACCCACTTGGGCGGGTCCCCCAAGGCATAAACACCCGCTGGGGCGGGTCCAGGGGCTGGTGGAGGTGCTGGGTCGCGGACTGGTGAAGAAATAAGCCAATTTGGCTTATTCCGTCACACCGAATTCGAATTTTCCCAACATGATAAACATGAAACATGTGACAAACAATATTTTAAGCTTATTAACATGCTCATAACATAAAATTTTCATATAAACACATAATCACAACCAAGATTTTATGGAATTCGAAGAAAAATATAATTTTAAGCGTTCTTGACGGAAATTGCTACTACGAACTCGTTTTTCAATCAATTCAAGTGATTCCAACTGTAATCACTTCTATTCTTAACATACTAACATAATACTTAATCAATTTTAACAATAACTCATAATCAACATCAATTTTGATAGTTTCAAAAGTTATTTTTCAGAAATTACTTCACCAAGAATCACTATGAACACACTTCTTATTGTTTATCAAAAATTCATGGATTGAATTGCTAGAACAACCATATAACTCATATATAATCATGTTATATCACATATTACACATAATTCATGCTCACATCAAGGATTTAAAAAAATTTCAACATAATTCCATAATCTAACACTATGAACATGAACTTCATGTTGTTCATCATATACTTGTGAATTGAAATTCTTAAACAACTATGAAACTCTCATGTAAATATATATATATATATATATATATATATATATATATATATACATACATATCCCATTCTCATAACAAAATTATGAAGTTTCACAAAGAGACTTCCACATAGAATTCTAAAACCATGAAAACATAGAAGAATATGCTTTGAAAACATGTTTTTACAACAATTGATTTTGAAAACCCTTTCATGGCATACAATTACATATGAAAACATATGAACACCATATATACATATAATTTTATGATTGTAAAAACCTAATTTGATAAAGAAGAAAACACAACACATATGAATTAATTCTAGGGTTAAAATTATAACCTTACTAGTTATGACTTAAGAGAGAGATGATGAAGATGATGATCCTCTCTTGCCTTCTCAAGCTTTTCTTCCTCTTCTCTCTTCTTCTTCTCTGACAATTTTCTCTAACCCTCTTCTTCTTCTTTCTTTGTTTTGTTTAGACTTAGGCTTTTAGAAAACTAACGTATCTTTTAACTTAGCATATATTATACAATATACAATATACATATACAATATATGTAACTTATATTATTAATATAGCTAATAAATAATATACTAATTGCTATACTAACTACCACTTATTACATAGGTTACAAATTTGAAAAGCCCAAGGCCATGTTTGGCAAAACCACATTATTTTTAAAAACTAACTTCTTGAGCTTAAGGCATTGTTTGGAAGAAATAAGATTAAACAAGTACAAAGGCCTTGTTTGGTAAAACTCATCATTTTAAAAATAGGTTTTAATAGTTAAGGCCCCGTTTGGCAAAACGAATTTAAAAACGGTGCTAGGGCCTTGTTTGGGAAAATAGTTTTGAAAACTCTTTTAATAAATCATTTTAACACATACTTTTTAATGTTATCCTTTAACTAATTAAAACTCAACATTCTAATTTAATTAATTAAAAGTCTAACATCAATTAATCACATAAAATTGTCACATAATTATAATTACTCGCTAATTATAATTTCATGTAACAATTATCATATCACTACATCTAATTTAATTATCTCAATTAAATTAGAACTATAACATAAATTCATTATGTCAATTAAATTAAATACCAAATATTGATTTAATTAACATATAACACTTAATTAAATTACTCCATAATAATCACATAATTATTTATTTAACTCAATAAATAAGTCAATTAATATATTTATTTAATTCAATAAATATATAAATTCTTTTCACACCAAATCACATATTTTACAATATATAACACATACACACATACTCGTACTTAAACATCTTAAAATAAGAATTTTATTTATTAAATTCTCATTTATTAATTCTGAAAAATCCGGAATGTCACAAAGACCATTGAGTCTCCATACTCACTCCACAAAGAACAAAAAAGGTATAACCATAAGAAAGTATATAAACATCATCTTTTCTTTCAATAACAATTTTGATAGAGAGGTGTTAGAGAAAGCATGAACCCTAAAAAGTTATAAGGATGGCTTAATGAGTAACTAAGAACCTTAACAAGCCATGATGATGAAGACTAAGAATTGATTAGGTACTAATAATGGACTTAATGAATTCATAGGAAATGGACTAATGAACATGTGAAACCATGAAAAACTTAAATATTTTGAATGATTAGAATTAGTAATAATCAACCATGGGATTGATTCCAAGTGGTTTGGAGTAATAATAATAAAGAACGAAGATTCGGCGAAAGTTACGCGATTAGACGATAATCGTCGAAAACGTAAATTTCTCGGATTAAAAGTCAAAAGTTACCATGAGCTTCGAAAATGATGGTTTTCGATTACAACACGTGAATTTGGGTAAATAAGACTTGCGAGGGAAAGAACGGATTGATTTCGACGTAAAACGAAGATTTGAGCGTCGAACGTTCACGAACGTTTAACGAAAATATAAAAATGGACTAATAGACGAATTTCTAGCTGATGGATTTAAAAACGAATTCTGACTTGATAGGATGGTAGAGCATGTCATTTATGAACTTTTAGCTTTGGAACGAACCAATTCTGAGTTATAACGATCAAGTTACGGACTCCGGAATTTTAGAATTTTCAAAGACTTCGAAAATTTTTCTAAGTTGCAGAGCTAGCGCCGCAGCGCCAGGCAATAGACTTAAGCCGGCGCCGCAGCGCCACACCCGAGAGAAATCTCTGGAGAGTACCGCTGTAGCGCCACTCCAAGGGCAAAATCTGGCGCCGCAGCGCCAGCATGTCAGAAAATTCTGACAGTATTAGTAATTACTTAAACTTTTGCATATCATTAAGGGGCTAGTA
Organism: Panax stipuleanatus; assembly: GCA_020205555.1. NCBI lineage: Eukaryota > Viridiplantae > Streptophyta > Magnoliopsida > Apiales > Araliaceae > Panax > Panax stipuleanatus. The sequence continues at coordinate 20,976,550 of CM035120.1, forward strand.
AGTGATGAATATACACTCTTTAAACAATATTTTTAACCAAGGGTGATGAAGATTAAATGTTAAATAAACGTAATTAAACTTAAGTTTTGGACGTTAACCAAAACTAAGTTAAGGAACAAGTTAAATACTCGTTTAATCATCATACCTAGTAATGATTAAGAAGGGTTGGTTTATAACATAGGATGTTAGTAAACTGTAATGAACATTAAATAACTTAAATGAATGTTATTAATTTAACATTTCGATTAAGTTATACAAGAAGGAGAAGTTAGGCTATACTCGGTATATTGATGATGAATTCTCATAGGTATGCTTTGTGTTATGCTTTGTAGACGTTGTAAAGACTGAATAGGCTACGTGTAAAGGTTTAGAAGACGCAAAGGCAAGTTTTCTAACTTCGTTCATACTTTACTATGATTGCAAGTTTTCTAAACTCTTGTCTATACATTATGGTTGGACAAGAGGTCATTGTGCATAATTGCTTTTGCATGAACTGTTATTGAATAGTCGATGCCATTTGATTCGGCTAGACTGAGATTTAGCATATTTTGGTGGGTTTTTCCATAAATCTTTCCAAAATATATATAATGTTGTGATCCTATGCCAATTGCTTGGTACGGATTCTCAAGTAAACTTGAGTATGAATAAAATAAAGGTTTTAAACGTCGTTAATTCGATAGGCACGTGAGGTTGCCACCAATTAAACGTAAACACGTTTAATGTATGAGTGTTGATCAGCATAGAGTACTACAGGTTGATCACCTGGATGTGCTCGTAAGCTATATAGAACTTACGGCCTTTGTGCCGGGTTGTTCCTTTCATGAATGAAAACTAAAATATGGTTCATGGTCGTTGACCAAGATGGATTACGAAGAGGCTATAAAGTCCTTGGGAATGGTTTTAAAGGAATCAAAATGATATTTTGATTATTCTTAAGTACTTCATAACTATTGTACAGTTATTGAAGACCAAGGAATATGATTCTTGATTTTGTGGTTTCAAGATATACTGTTTAACTTGCTGAGCTGTTTATGCTCATTCTTGCTTAAAACTAAATAATTTCAGCTAAGAATGAACGGACCGAAGGATCCGGTAAAGACAAAGGCAAGTCCAAGCTGGACAAGTAGTGACCTTTGTAATAGTATAGTATTAGTATTGTATTTACTGATATTATGACACAGAACAATGTATTGGTTACGAATACTTTGGGAAGGAATTTAATAGAATGTAATAATTAGTAAACTTATGCATTGGTATTGATGTCCTCAATTGAATGTATGTAGATTGTAGCACCGTGTAACACCATGTCTTGGGTTTGAAGGTACCCGGATTTGGGGGCGTCATATGGTTTACTTCCATAATATCAAACACATAAGAACCATGTTTAGAGACATAATGGATTTAAACATGCTATCTTAGATTCTTAGAACTCATCTATTCATACTAATGCAATTGGTTTTGAAAACATATCCAAGGTTGCCTTTGAAATCATTTTAACAGGAATGATGGAATATAACATATCCAAGACAACTTTAAAACTCTTATCACATGTAATTAAGTTATGTTATCATCTTTTTAAAAATCAGAACCTACATCATGTAGCATTCATGTATATTAACTTTAACATATCAAGCTTTTTCTTGAAAACTTCTCTAACACAAGGTCTAACAAGTTTGGTCATGAACAAAGATGTTATAACCACTATATCATACTTACGTTTGTCTGAATCAAGAACGTATACAACACATTAAGTTTAGAATTCATAGAACATGTATTACTTCAAAGTTTGTTTTTAAAATACTAAGTTTATCTCGTAAACTATGTGACACCCCCAAATCCGGGTACTTCAATTTCTACAGGACTTGGTGTTCACTGTACAAATATCATCTATCTATTTACCCATAATAAATGCAAACCATGAAATAAATAGAAATAATCCTCCCCTTATGGGGTTACAACATCTGAAAATAAATACATCAATCCCGGGTAATACTAACCTTAAACATCTGTGCGGAACATAACAAATAAATAGTCTTACACAACTTTAACATAGAGCTGAAACATAAACATATAAAATAAACAACAAGTCTTCATCACTTGTTGACCTTGCCCTTGCCTTTGCTAGCAGAAGGCTCGTCGGACCTTTCATTCTTAACTGCAATGTTATTATTACGCAAGAGTGAGCATGATTGCCCACAAGTATAATAATATGACAACAATATAATAACATGCGAGTGAATCAAAGACATCTGAATAAAGAAACTCAACTTTTGACTCGAGGATAAATAACAGGAATCAAAATAACATCTGAGGGTTATAAGACCTTGAACTATGTCCTAGGTTGTAAAGTGTTTATACTTTAAACCTTTAACAGTCATAAGACTATGAACTCTACTTCTTGTACTTAGGGGGATCAGCCCTTAGTACTGTGACACCCCCGAATCCGGGTCCTCTAACCTCGGTCCGGTCGCCACGAAACAATACTAACATCCACCTTTAAGTAATATACGATAACTAAAATGCGAAATATAATAAACGTACGTCGTTCATTCAAAAGGTGTTACTAGTCCCAAGATTCGATAACCTTAATAAATCAATACAAATATACCCTAGAATAAACATTAGGGATCATATTACATTAATAGTAATTAAACAAATCATAAAGACAAAGTCTGCTCCTTGCAAACCATCCTAAATCTTTCCTTTACCCTTGTCCTTCCTTGATGGCTCGGGCTCAACTGCAATATAAGTCATGATATAGCAAGAATGAGCAACAAGTTTGCTCAGCAAGTTTAAATACAACAATAAAGGATATATCATGATGAATGGAAAAATATCTGACAATGATTTTAACAAAATGAATATCTTAAAGATTCAACAATATGAATATTAGAACGATTCAATAATATGAATATCTGATAGAATCAACGATATGAACATCTGAACAATTCAACAATATGAATATTAAAAGCAAAGATAATAATTGCCTTTAGAATGACTGATAGTCAAGTAGACTCTGAACTATAACTTTCCAATGGGTTTAATAGCTAATTGACCCTTTTTAGAATTACTGGCTTCTGGCTACAGAAACTAAGTACCTCGAGGAGATCCGCCTCGGGCACAACGTGAATATGTATAACACTTATATCTGCTTACTCGTATCATATATATTTAATACCTTGGTACACTCTTACATATGAGGGGTGTTCTGTTTCGTCTAAGAATCCTTACCATCAATTGGTTTGGATAGTTTCAAAGAAAACTTTATACACTAGTCTGACCGAGCAAAGGTTCAGACTCTTACTGACATGGTTTAAGAAATTTAGAACCTTGAATAATGTACAAGTCCAAGACTGTACGAGCTCAAATGCACTAGGTGCGGACATCAATAATATCAATGTGGAATAATTGATAAGTAATTAAACCACTAAATAACATGCTTGGAAATAAAGTTCAAGCAATTAAGTAAACAACTTTCGATTCAATAATAACCTACTCAATACAATATGAGAAGGATAGAGAACTTGCACAAAGTGAAGTTTAGAATTTGCACAATATAGGAATTTGTGTAAGTTCGGGGAACTTGCACAATACTCAACGTGTGAAGTTCGGGGAACTTTCACAATACTCAACGTGTGAAGTTCGGAGAACTTGCACAATAATAGATTCTTTGCATAAAATAAATGCATAGGCTTAAACACTTACAACATCAAAGAGTGAAATTTGGGGAATTTTACTATAATAGATCCCTTGCATAAAGTAAATGCATAGGGTAGGACATTTGCTTACAACGTTCTTTGAGTAAAGTAAACACAAAGATAAGATACTTGCACAATATATGAGTTTGTATAAGTTTAGGGAACTTGCAAAATAAAGAAATGAAGTTCGAAAATTTGCAAAATAACCAAAGTGTGAAGTTCGGGGAACTTTCACAATAACCAAAGTGTGAAGTTTGGGGAACTTGCACAATACAATAATAACCTGCTCAAAATTCAATATGAGAAGGATAGGAACTTGTACAATAAAGGTGAAGTTTAGAATCTCGCTTACTCTAGTAATTGAATAAAGTAGTGCAAGGATTTAAAATACTTGCACAATAAAAGTAGGGTTCGGATACTAGCTTACAATAAACGTTGAATAAAGTAATACAAGGGTCTAGGATACTTGCTCAAATATAACTTGAGGAAGATAGGGAACTTGCACAAATAAGGAGTGTAAGTCAGGGAACTTGCCTGTTTGCTCAGCTACAAATAAATTCTAGCTTTAATAAAACTGCGTTGGAACGACCTAGCATTAACAAGTCGGCCTCTCCAATTAGTATATATAAACTAATATAAGTTCACACATACAAGACTCTAGTCATTAAATAATTCTATCACATAGTTCACGTAAGTCAATCTAATCCTTTCTTAGATTTAATAATTTTAGATTGTCTAGTTCATAAGCATCAACATAGGCTTGAAACACATAGCACTTCAAGTTACTGATATAAATCAACACACATGCTTATAGATTATAATCTCTCATTCGAAACTAACATCCTAATCCAATTTCATAGTCATATGTATTCATGCCGGTAAACCTTAAGTTAAACAAGTTCATACTTCAAAGGTTCGCCACTCTGGTCATACTATTTCATAACAAGGCTAAACAATACCTAATATGTATGCTTGAGTATACTACACAAATATACTTCAAATCACATAGTTCATATTTGAAGTTCATTTTCTATGATTAAGCATGCATATGAGAGATCTGTGCATAAATAAACGAGGTTCATGTCAATACGTCTATAGGCATAATGACATCCTAATAAACATGCTTGCATGATCATAATATAATTCAATGCTATTTCACATTCTAAGTTTCCATTTGCAAGGTACACTAAGTTAAAAAGATAACATGGTACATGTAAAGCATCTCGTAACCGTTACTCACATGTATTAGCATGCATATAATAAGTCACATACATGTATTTAAGTGGTCACAATCTAAAGACACGAGTCTTGGTTAAGTTTACTTTGAAAGTCTTTAAGTTTCGCTTGAAAAACCTCTTGAAGCTTTCAATCAAGTATGCTAACGTGTTTAACATTTTTAAACATACATTTTAAGTTAATATAAACCATGCTATTATGCTCACAAAAATCAGAATAGTAACATGGCATAACATGTCAAGGTTTGTGTTTCATTTTTGTTAGGAACGTGCATTAGTAAGGTTCATATGATCATAATTCATTAGGGAACCTACATACGCTAGTTAGCATACTTCTCATACATCTTTAAATCATACAACTATGCTTGCAAAGTCAGAACACTAACATGCTTCATATATGCTAACGTTCGTTCACGAAACTCTAAGTTTATTTGTAAACATTAACTCCCTTTATCATTAGAGTGTACTAACATGATTATAAATACTTATACTATGTCTACGTATATATATATATATATATATATATATATATATATATATTAATCATGTATACATGCTTGCCACATAAGGTACTATAGGCTAACATTTAACAGCACTGAAACAAAAGGCAAGAAGCTCAGCACAGGCACTGGTGCAGCTGCGCCGCTGGCCAGTGCAATAATGGCGCAGCTGCGCAGGCTGGCGGCCTGGCCAGGAGCTTTGCAGTTTCGGCAGTTCTGCAATTCCAACTCAAAATTTCTCCAACAAAATTCATTCTAACAATTTCTAACATAATTTTAACATGGTTACTAACTTATATACCACCTAACAATCATGTTCCAACCCAATAACTAATAAGTCCATGCTCAATTCAAAATCAAGAATCAAGAATTTAGCAAATTTATAGAAAATGAGAACAAGAATGGAAATGGTAGAAAGTATACCTCTGTTAATTGAAACTGACTTGCCACTAAACCAATCCACCCTCACTGATATTTCTCTAAATAACTTACACATATATAAAATCTCAGCATTGCAAATCATGAAGGGGAGAGTTCTTATATAGACAAGCATATAACCAGTCAATGCAATTCTCTCCCAAATTAAACCCATGGATTGTAAGGTTGTTCAATGGACAAGAGAAAGTTGGTGAGAAGTGGGTGGATTCAATCATCAAACCCACTCCCCTTATAATGATTATGGCAACCTTGGATGAATTTGAGAAGAAGAAGATAGAGTAGTGTAGCATGTGGGAGTTCACGTGTGGAGAAAAGAGATGGGCACTCAATGTGGTACAAACAAATAACCCAGCAACTTGCATTCCATGTGCCAATGTTATATATACTTATACATATAGTATATACTTAAGCTATATGTATCCATTCCATATACATTTAAATGGGAGCTACAATGTTATTTCTAATGAACAAATAATGATATAATGCATCAAGTAAGGTATATACATATAATCCATGTACATTTTTCTACTAACACCAAATATAATATAATTGTGTATTGCTCATTATTCAATACCATAACTGTTATTATTATAATAATTTAATGAAATCAATATCAATTAATAATGTTATTGATAAAATATAAGGTGATAGGGTATTCATAATAGTTTTCCTACCCTCATCATGACACATGCTCTAAGTACACATTACACTTATCAATCTCACATAATACAATTAAAATTACTATATATTGATGAGGCATACATGAATGTTTACTTACACACTTCAAGTCACATAAGCAATATTATTGTGTACTCTACTAATGTAAATAAATCTTACTATATAGTCTATATGTATAATATAAGCCACATTAATATGTTACCTTGTACTATATATAATATATAGTTAACTACCATATATAAAAAGTTTACATATCACATGCTTGTATAAAATAATTAATCAATTAACCAAGTAAATATAATAGTATTATATTTATTAGTTCTCTTACTCATTAATTATTATTTATTCATAATAATTATAAATCAACAACAATAATAATTTTATACGTTATCAATTAATTACTCAAATATAAATAATTACTTCCGATTAAATCTCTACACTATATTCAAGAAATTTGAATATGTAATTTACTAATACTTTTATCAATATTCTGATATAAAAGTCTCAGGGTTAATCTACTAATTTAAATAACCATTAGTGATTCCCTTTAATAAAAATCCTAGCATTTATTCGCATAGGTTAAATCACATAAGCACATAATCACATAAGGTTTAAATAAGTTTGAAAAATTAACTCCTAAAAATTTAAAATCACATATAAAATTAATAAGGAGCATAAAATTCCTGGTCGTAACAAGTACCATACTGTGCACAATATCTCAACGCTAAAGCGTAAATAGTCCCCATTACAGGGTTGTTCGTCTCAGTTTTGAAATCAGAGTCCGCACTAAAGGAAGTTTGGCTTGGATAAGCTCAATAAGTATTCTAGAATTTAGAACGTACATCAACTATGGACTAGTCAAATAGATAAGGGTTCACTAGTCCTATAAGTTCAACAATAACATCGATATTCAACTTGAATGGCAAATCTCAAGAGTATACAATCGAATAAGTATTGTATAACTGAAGTAATACTTAAAGGAATAATAATATCTCATATGAAAATCTTAACTTGAATAAAAAAGGATAAGAACTTGTTCAATCGATAACCTTGAATTTAGAAAGTTTGTTCCATGAAAGTAAAGTTAGGAACTTGCTTAATAACAATAAGTTAGGGATAAGATACTTGCCTCTCGCATAAGCTACAAGTTATAATTCACGTCCTTTACTTAGTCCTACATAACCATCCATTCACAATATAGATTAATAATAAATTCGATATACTTATCGAATTACAACATTGGTCTTCGAACACGTTATTGGACTTTACGATTAACGATTTAAGTCATGCAATTAACTTATTAATTACTCACGTAATATAAGTTATTAACATCTATTATATGCTTAACATATCTTCATGTTCATCACATTAGGTTTTTAAAACACATCTTTGAAATCTTGAATACTTAGAAAATTTTCAGAATTCTGCAGGCGGCGCGGCCGCGCTCCAGTTACCCTTTGAATCGGCGGGGCCGCGAGGCACGGCGCGGGCGTGCTCCAAGTATGCTTTGAAGCGGCGCGGCCGCGCGGCTACGCAGACCCAGATTTTGGCAGTTCGCGAAGAACACAGAACAGCCCAAATAAATCCAAATTAAACTAACGTAATGAATTATAAGGCTACCCATAATGTAAAAACTTCATAGAAACATTTTACAATGTTCCTATCATGATTCTAAGGTTTTAAATCACGTAATTACACAAATTACAGCACTCAATTTCACTGTTCTTCATACTTTGTAAAGTTTTGAAAGAAAACAAGAAATTTAACGTTACGGATTCGTTATAACACCGAATCCGTTCGTTTAACTTCCATTTTGCTCGTTTAAACGTACACAATTATATGCAAGTGTCAATTTAAAGTTAAACCATCGATTCATGGTATAAAATTTGTACGTAAGAGCCGTATGGCCATATATACGACTCTGTAATTTTGAAAACCCAAGTATAAACAAAATTTCGATGGTTTGATCACTGAAGTTATGCATATATGGCATATAATATGTTATAAACACATATGAACACACATATAGCCATATAATGAACAAATATCAATTTTCCCATTCACAGAGAATTTTTAAAGCACGTTATAATGAATTCGATTATTTTAATTCATTCACACCAAATACAAAACATGTTATAATGATATAATATCACATATATAAGCATATAATCAAAAATTACTAATTTTTTCCATACACAGAGAACTCAGAATATATGTTCATGAAGAAAACATAGTACGTGAAATAAAACTGGGACAAAGGAATTACCCCTTGCAAACTCTGTGAAGATGATATGGATTCTAGTTCCAATCTCTCAATTCTCTGTGTTTCCTTTTATGAGTTTTTTTTCTCTCTAAAATATACGATATATGATATAATATGAACTGATGCAGATATATAAGTGAATATATTATACGTATAGTTAATGGTCGTGGGTTATGGGTCGTCATAATGGGTTAACTGGCTCCAACCCCCACTAAGGCCTTGTTTGCTTGCCCCTTATAACCTCCTTTCCCATTAATTTAATTAAATATTTATAATATAGTTTTAATGTCACACCTAATTAAATCAAATAATGTTATTTAACTCACTTAAACAAAATAGCATAAATCCATATTAAATCACATAGTCACATAATTAAAATTTTCATTCATTAATTTTGCCAAATCATTAAATCTCTAAATAATTATTTAAATTAATTAGAATAACATTATACTTATTAATTAATATATTAATCAAATAAGCTCAATTAAATACATACTTTGAATATAAAAATTCACCACATTAATTTAACTAATGTGACACATATAATTAAATTAATCTGCCACAATTTTATCAATTAACTATTTAACTCAATAATTAAATCATCAAAAAATATTTATTTAATTCAATAAATATTTAAATTAAATTACAAAAATCTTTTTCGTCACATCTTTCCCCCCTTAAAAGGATTCTGTCCCCAGAATCACGGTTCAATTAAAAATTTGTCCCGTTACATTCTTCCCCCTTATAAAGATTTTGTCCCCAGAATCACATATACAAAAAAATTAAGTAAATAAATCCGAGTAATTCTTCATCATATGCTCTTCGAGTTCCCACGTAGCTTCTTCAGCATTGTGGTTCCTCCAAATTACCTTAACAGAAGGTATAACTTTGTTTCTGAGGACTTGCTCTTTCCTGTCAACAATTTGATCAGGAATTTCTTCATAGGATAAGTCTTTTTCAAAATATAGGGGTTCATATTCATTCACATGCTTGTAATCGGGTTTGTAGGGTCGTAGAACTAAAATGTGGAAAACGTTGTGGACATTCTCGAGCGCCGGAGGTAAGGCTACCTCATACGCAACTTCTCCAATCCTTCGCAGTACCTCAAAGGGTCTAATGAACCTCGAGCTCAATTTTCCCTTCTTACCGAATCTGATCTTTCCCTTCCAGGGAGAGACTTTCAAGAACACATAGCTACCCGCTTCAAACTCAACGTTCTTATGGTGTGGATCGGCGTATTTCTTCTGCCTATCCTGAGCGGCTACCAGTCTTGTCCGGATCACTTTGACTATCTCTACTGTCTGTTGTACCAACTCTGGACCTAGCAATTGTCTCTCGTCAACTTCATCCTAGTATAGCAGAGTTTTGCATTTTCTTCAGTACAACGCTTCGTAAGGCGGCATGCCAATACTAGCGTGGTAACTGTTGTTGTAACCGAATTCCACAAGCGGTAGGTGATCATCCGAATTTCCTTTAAAATCTATGATGCATGCTCTCAACATATCTTCCAATGTCTGGATCGTTCTTTCACTCTGCCGGTCTATCTGAGGGTGATAAGCCATACTCATTCTCAACTGTGTCCCCATGCATTTCTGTAGTCGCTTCCAGAAGTTTGCTAGTAGAAGGCTCGTCGGACCTTTCATTCTTAACTGCAATGTTATTATTACGCAAGAGTGAGCATGATTGCCCACAAGTATAATAATATGACAACAATATAATAACATGCGAGTGAATCAAAGACATCTGAATAAAGAAACTCAAATTTTGACTCGAGGATAAATAACAGGAATCAAAATAACATCTGAGGGTCGTAAGACCTTGAACTATGTCCTAGGTTGTAAAGTGTTTATACTTTAAACCTTTAACAGTCATAAGACTATGGACTCTACTTCTCGTACTTAGGGGGATCAGCCCTTAGTACCATATTGTGCACAATATCTCAACGCTAAAGCGTAAATAATCCCCTTTACAGGGTTGTTCATCTCAGTTTTGACATCAGAGTCCGCACCAAAGGAAGTTTGGTTTGGATAAGCTCAATAAGTATTTTAGAATTTAGAACGTTCATCAACTATGGACTTGTCGAATCAATAGTGGTTCACTAGTCCTATAAGGTTCAACAATAACATCGATATTCAACTTGAATAATAAATCTCAAGAGTATACAATCGAATAAGTATTGTATAACTGAATCATGCTTTTAAAAGAGTTACAATATGTAATATGAATTTCGAATTGGAACAATTAAGAACACGAGCTTACTCGATATAGAAACACAAGTCTAAGACTTAATAAATGAATAAATTAGAATTTAGGGAACTTGCTAAATCAATAAGTTAGGGATAGGATACTTGCCTCTTGCACAAGCTACAAATATAATTACAATTCACTTCCTCAACGTCCTACACATTACATTATGTATACGACATCGATTAGTTTTCAGAACTACCATGTTTAACTGTTGAACTATTCACTTAAGTTCGACTTACAACTTAGTTTATAATATTACTCAATGGCTAACCACATAACATGAATGTAAACTCACAACATGCATATCACACATGTATAGCCCTTTAAACAATAATAATCAAGTTTTACAATTACGATATTCAAGTTCGCACTTAGTTTGTTAACTTGAACCTTCACATTATCTTATACATGCCAATAACTTAATTTATTAATCATGAACTTCAAATCATATAATATTCATGTATGTAATTTAAACAACATCTTTTATTATCGAGAACACTACACTTGTGTGCGTGCATGTCCGAAGCCCTCCGATTGCCTTCGAATACGCATCAGTCACAAAGATGGCCATTTTTACCCATTTTAACGATTTCAAATTGAAAAACTTAAAGAATGAAAGTTGTAGGTCTACTCGTTATCTTTCCGAATCATCTTGAATCGCCTTAATCGGAGTTCGTGTGAAAACGTTATGCTTATTTTACTACAGGAGGTCAAAACAGTCTCGGAAACCAAAAAAAAAAGGCTCCCGGACAGCCCTTATACCCGCTGGGGCGGGTCCTAATACCCATGAACACCCGCTGGGGCGGGTCCCCCTGCTGGTGCACTCCCTGGTTCGCGATGAACACACAGAGTAGCCCAAATAAATCCAAATTAAACTAACGTAATGAATTATAAGGCTACCCATAATGTAAAAACTCCACAGAAATATTATATAACATTTTTAGCATGATCTTAGCATTTTAAATTACGTATTTACACAATCCAAGGCATCTATTTTCACTGTTTTCAATATTTTGTAAAGTTTTAAAGGAAAACAAGAAATTCAACGTTACGGATTCGTTATAACACCGAATCCGTTCGTTTAACTTCCATTTTGTTCGTTTAAACGTACATAATTACATGCAAGTATCAATTTAAGTTAAATAAACGTATAAGGCGTGTAAATTTTGTACGTAAGGGCTATATGGGCCATATGTACAATTTCTACACTCTGTAACTTTTGAAAACCCAATTATCAACAAAATTCCATGGTGTGATCACTGAAAGTTATGCATATATGGCATATAATATGTTATAAACACATATTAACACAAATATAGCCATATAATGAATAAATATCAATTTTTTTCCATTCACAGAGAATTTTTAAAGCTCGTAAATGGAAAAACTCTATAAAATTTTGAAAACCCAATTAAGGCCTAATTACATGAATTCGATTATTTTAATTCATTCATACCAAATACAAAACATGTTATAATGATATAATAACACATATATAAGCATATAATCAAAAATTGCTAATTTTTCCCATACACGGAGAACTCAGAATATATGTTCATGAAGGAAACATAGTACGTGAAATAAATTGGGACAAAGGAATTACCCCTAGTAAACTCTGTGAAGATGATGATATAAACTTCTCAAATTCTTCTTCCTCAATCTTTTCTCTCAAAATTCTCTCTGACTCTTTAAGTTTTATTTCCTCTGATATGAATATATGAATTGATATAGTATATATGTATATAAGTATAATACGTATAATATATAATGGGTGAGTGGTTGTCAGTTGGTCCCTTAGTGGGTTAACTGACCAACTTCCCTTAAGGCCTTGTTTGGCTAGCTTAAGGAATCCCTTCTCATTTATTTTAATTAACTTACTATAATATAGTTTAATAATGTCACACTTTTAATTAATCAATAATCCTATTTAAATCAATTAAATAAAGTTGCATAATTCCACAATAATTCACATAGTCACATAATTAAAATTCTTATTTATTAATTATGTCAAATCATTAAATCTCTAATTAATTATTTAAATTAATTAGAATAACATTATGCTTATTAATTAATATATTAATCAAATAAGCTCAATTAAATACATACTTTGAATATAAAAATTCACCACATTAATTTAACTAATGTGACACATATAATTAAATTAATCTACTACAATTTCATCAATTAATTATTTAACTCAATAATTAAATCATCGAAAAATATTTATTTAATTCAATAAATATTTAAATTAAATTACAAAAATCTTGTTCGTCACATCTTTTCCCCCTTAAAAGGATTTTATCCCCAGAATCACGGTTCAATTAAAAATTCGTCCCGTTACATTCTCCCCCCTTACAAAGATTCTGTCCACAGAATCACATATACAAAAAATTTAAGTAAATAAATCTGGGTAATTCTTCATCATATGCTCTTCGAGTTCCCACGTAGCTTCTTCAGCATTGTGGTTCCTCCAAATTACCTTAACAGAAGGTATAACTTTATTTCTGAGGACTTGCTCTTTCCTGTCAACAATCTGAACAGGAATTTCTTCATAGGATAAGTCTTTTTCAAAATGTAGGGGTTCATATTCAATCACATGTTTGTAATCGGGTTTGTAGGGGCGTAAAACTGAAACATGAAAGACATTGTGGACATTCTCGAGCGCCGGAGGTAAGGCTACCTCATACGCAACTTTTCCAATCCTTCGCAGTACTTCAAAGGGTCCAATGAACCTTGGGCTCAATTTTCCCTTCTTACCGAATCTGATCTTTCCCTTCCAGGGAGAGACTTTCAAAAATACAAAGCTACCCGATTCAAACTCAACATTCTTACGGTGTGGATCGGCGTACTTCTTCTGCCTATCCTGAGCTGCTACCAGTCTTGTTCTGATCACTTTGACTATCTCTGCTGTCTGCTGTACCAGTTCTGGACCTAATAGTTGTCTCTCGCCAACTTCATCCCAGTATAGCGGGGTTCTGCATTTTCTTCCGTACAATGCTTCGTAAGGCGGCATGTCAATACTAGCATGGTAACTGTTGTTGTAACCGAATTCCACAAGCGGTAGGTGATCATCCCAATTTCCTTTAAAATCCATGATGCATGCTCTCAACATATCTTCCAATGTCTGGATCGTTCTTTCACTCTGCCTGTCTGTCTGAGGGTGATAAGCCGTACTCATTCTCAACTGTGTCCCCATGCATTCTTGTAGTCGCTTCCAGAAGTTCGATGTGAAGCGCGGATCTCTGTCGGAAACAATTGACACCGGAACTCCGTGCCTCGAAACAATCTCTTTCACATATAACCTTGCCAACTGATCTAAGTTGAATCTGATTTTGATCGGAAGGAAGTGTGCTGATTTCGTCAGTCGGTCAACGATAACCCATACTGCGTCGTAGCCTTTCTGAGTCGTCGGAAGGCCAACCACGAAATCCATCGTAATGTGTTCCCATTTCCATTCTGGGATTTCCAGGGGTTGTAGCAAACCACTCGGTCTCTGATGTTCTGCTTTCACTTTCTGACAAGTTAGACACTTTGCAACACACTCAGCAACATCCCGTTTCAAATTCGGCCACCAGAAGTGCTGTCGAAGATCCTGGTACATCTTGGTACTACCGGGGTGAATCGAATACCGTGAGCTATGAGCCTCGCTCAAAATGTCATCCTTAATCTCTGGCACTGACGGTACCCAAACTCTATTCTCAAATCTCAGTAGTCCCTCACTGTCTATCTTGAATCTCGGTTCGGTTCCTTCAGATATCTTTTTCTTAACTTTCTCACATTCTTCGTCCTGAAGTTGAGCTTCTTTAACTTTATCCAATAGGGTTGTACCAGCTTGCATCTGAAACAACTTCTCGTCAATCTCCATCGGATACTTCACTTCCAATTCCAGCTTTTCCATTGCTGAAATTAGCTCATCCTGAGCAGTCAACATCATCGAATTTCTCCCGACCCTTTCTGCTTAAGGCGTCGGCAACCACATTAGCCTTACCCGGATGGTATAAGATTTCACAGTCATAGTCCTTAGTTAACTCCAGCCACCTTCTCTGGCACATATTCAAGTCCTTCTGTGTAAAAATATATTTCAGACTCTTGTGATCTGTATATATTTTACACTTCTCCCCATAGAGATAGTGTCTGCAAATATTCGAAGCAAATACCACTGCAGCTAACTCCAAGTCATGGGTCGGATACCCTTTCTCATAGTCTTTCAATTGTCGTGACACATACGCAATGACCCTACCATTTTGCATAAGCACACAGCCAAGTCCTTTATGCGACGCATCACTATAAACCACAAAATTTCCTGTGTCATCCGGAAGGGATAACACAGGTGATGAACTCAACCTCCTCTTAAGCTCTTGGAAACTTTCCTCACACTTCTTCGTCCAAACAAATTTCACTGATTTTCTAGTCAAATTTGTCAGCGGAGTTGCGATCTTGGAAAAGTCCTGAATGAATCTTCTATAATAACCCGCCAATCCAAGAAAACTCCTCACTTCTGACAGTGTTTTCGGCTGATCCCAGTTCATCACAGCTTCAACTTTAGAGGGATCTACCGAAATTTCGTCCTTGTCGATCACATGTCCAAGAAATTATACTCTTTCAATCCAGAATTCACATTTCAAAAATTTGGCATACAACTTCTCTCTTCTCAATGCCTCTAATGTTAACTTCAGATGTTCTACATGTTCCTCCTTGATCTTCGAGTATACCAAAATGTCGTGGATAAAGACCACCACGAGTTTGTCCAAAAATGGCTTGAATACTCCATTCATTAAGCCCATGAATGCTACAGGAGCATTCGTTAGACCAAATGACATTACCAGAAATTCGTAGTGACCATATCGAGTCCTAAATGCTGTCTTCAGAACATCCTCTGGCCTCACCTTCAGCTGATGATAGCCACTCCTCAAGTCTATCTTTGAAAAGTACCTTGCACCCTTCAATTGGTCAAACAGATCGTCGATCCTCGGTAATGGATATCTGTTCTTAATGGTGACCTTATTCAGTTCTCTGTAGTCGATGCAAAGCTGCATCATCCCGTCCTTCTTCTTCACAAACAACACCGGCGCTCCCCATGGCGATACGCTCGGTTGGATGTACTTCTTGTCCAGTAACTCTTGAAGTTGTACCATCAACTCTTTCATCTCTACCGGAGCCATCCGGTATGGTGCCTTCGATATTGGGGCCGTCCTTGGCGCCAAATCGATCACAAACTCAACCTCTCTGTCTGGCGAAAGTCCTGGCAGATCATCCAGAAATACGTCTATGAAGTCCCTCACGACTGGTATATGTTCCACTTTCGGGTTTTCTTTACGTCTATCGACTATGTAGGCTAAATATCCTACACAACCTTGTCTTAACAACTTCCTGGCCTGCATCATCGTCAGACAACTCGCTTGTCTAGGCGATTTGCTGCCATAAAACACAACCTTTAACGGGGTCATAAGGTTGATACACTTCCTCTGGCAATCAATTACAGCCCCATAATTGACTAGCCAATCCATTCCCAGAATAACATCGAATTTCCCAAGCCTAATCGGGATAAGATCTACGTTCATATTGTTACCCTTAATATCTACTCTACAGTTCTTGTGTACATACTTAACAGGGATCACTTCTCTATTCGCAATCTCTATGTTCATGGGGTATTCTAACTCGTCCATAGGAAGTTCTAAGTTCTTAGCAAAGTCATCGGATATAAATGAACAAGTAGCACCCAAATTAAATAGTACATAAGCATTAACTTTATTGATCGGAATGATACCTGACACCACATAGCGAGACTGTGAAGTTTTCATAGAAATCTCAGAAACAGAAACACAAAATGAAATTGAAGAACAAGGAAGCTTATATAGTAATTCTAACATATATATAAGTCTTTTTAGCAACTAATTATCATCCTAAAATCACAAAACCATAATTTCCAACTGGAATCAAGAATTCAAGAAATTGTAGAGAATACAAACTGAAGAACATGAAACATAGATTATACCTTTGCTATGAATTAAGCTTGCTAAATTTGAATTCCCAACTCTCTGTGACTATCTTGCTATCACTCACAATGTAATATGATACTTGAACAAACTCTCAGCAAATAAAATTGAAGGGGAAGAGCTTGTATATATAGAGGAATGAATGTCCAGACAATGCATATGTAAAACAAATTAAAACAACGAGATTTGTGAATTGCATGGGGGTTAAAGAGTAGTGGGTAATTAGTTGGTGAATGTAATCATGAAAACCATCCCCTTGATCATTATTGCTAGCTTGAGCTTGGGAGGAGAATGGGAAAATAGGCTTTAGACTTTTGTCATACACGTGAAGAACAAATGGGTCTAGCATTTAGGGACAAGCAAAGTCATCTCAGCATTCTAATACAACACTTAGTTTGTATACTTAGGTATTATATATTTAGGCTATATGTATATATATATTTTATACATGTCTTTAATTAAAATGTCACACTATAATTCACATAATGTAGTAAGTGTGACTTGCACACATATAATCCATGCACATTTTTATCATACGGGTATAATTTACTCGGATATACTCACATCACATTATCTTCTTCATTAAATTCTATTATTCCATTATATATATAAGTAATCATCAATTATAATTATTTATTATATATATTCATGATACATTTAATGTACTCTTCACATACAATTGCCACATAAATACTTTATGTAACCCTTTCAACTTAATAAACTTTACTACATAGTTTATATATAACATAGTCACATTGCACTTTACATTCTGTATATAGTTAGTCACTATACGTTACACTTTTAAATTCGCATGCTTGCACATAGAAATTAATAATTCACTTATCTTATCAATTAATTAATAATATTAATTAATCCATTCCTTGTAATTATTAATAACAATTAATTAATAATCGTAGGATTAATTATCACCTTAACAGCTATAAATCTCAGTATATTTATAAACAAGTGGTTTATTATTATTATATTTCTTGCAATAATAATCACATATTATTAGTCAATCACAGTTAACATTCCACAATAATTATTCTACGATGACAATTAATTAATATTCTACAATTAACAATTAATATAGATTAATTGTTCGCTTAAATTAATATAATCATTCTTATATTACGTCACTGTGCCACACAAGGCTATCAACGAG
Source organism: Panax stipuleanatus (assembly GCA_020205555.1). NCBI lineage: Eukaryota > Viridiplantae > Streptophyta > Magnoliopsida > Apiales > Araliaceae > Panax > Panax stipuleanatus. Next base: position 20,994,770 of record CM035120.1, read on the forward strand.
TTTATCGCAAACTCTATAAGTTTCTCAATTATTATTATAATTATTGAATTAATCCTTCTCATAACAAAAAATCATTTATATTCAAATAAATATTCATTTCCATTAATATATTTATTTAATAATATATAGAAATTCTCGGGTATTACATCCTCCCCCCCCCCCTTATAAAAATTTCGACCAGGAATTGTTACAAGGTTACACAAATAGATGGGGATAGTCCCTCATCATCCTATCTTCTAACTCCCACGTTGCCTCCTCGACATCGTGGTTACGCCAAAGTACTTTTACAGATGAAATGATTTTATTTCTCAAGGTTTGCTCTTTCCTATCTAATATCTGGACAGGAATTTCTTTATACTCCAAGTTCTTCTCCACTTGAATGGGCTCGTAAGAAATCAAGTGCTTGTAGTCAGCCTTGTATGGTCGCAACACGGATATATGGAACACGTTGTGGATGTGCTCCAATTCGGGTGGTAACGCAACTTTGTATGCCACTTCGCCCACTCGCTTCAATATATCGAACGGTCCTATGAATCTTGGACTCAGTTTTCCTTTCTTGCCGAAATGGATCTTTCCCTTCCATGGAGATACCTTCAAAAATACGAAACTGCCAACTTTAAAGTCTCGGTCCTGCCGATGCAAATCTGCGTACTTCTTCTGGCGATCTTGAGCGGCTACAAATCTGACTCTTATTACTGTCACCACGTCTGCGGTTTATTGTACTAACTCAGGTCCGAGTATGCGTCGCTCTCTGACTTCGTTCCAACATAATAGCGTTCTGCACTTTCTTCCATAAAGAGCTTCGTACGGTGGCATGCCGATCCTCGCATGGTAACTATTGTTATAAGCAAATTCAACTAAGGGTAGGTGGTCGTTCCAATTCCCCTTGAAGTCTATCACACAAGTTCTAAGCATGTCTTCCAACGTTTGTATATTTCGCTCACTTTGTCCGTCTATCTGAGGATGATAAGCCGTACTCAACCTCAACTACGTTCCCATTCTTTCTTGCAAACTCTTCCAAAAATTTAACGTGAAGCGCGGATCTCGATCAGAGACAATAGACACCGGCACTCCATGTCGCGAAATAATCTCCTTTACTTATAGGCTCACTAATTGATTCAAACTGTAACGGATCTTGATCGGTAGAAAATGTGCGGTCTTCGTAAGTCGACCCACAATAGCCCAAATGGCATCATAACCTTTATACGTAACTGGAAGTCCTACCAAGAAGTCCATCGTAATATGCTCCCATTTCCACTCTGGTATTTCCAACGGTTGTAGTAAACCACTCGGCCGCTGATGCTCTGCTTTTACGCATTGGCAAGTCAAACATCTACTAACGCACTCTGCGACTTCCCATTTCAGATTGGGCCACCAAAAATGTTGCCTTAAATCTCGGTACATCTTTGTGCCTCCCGGATGAACGAAATATGTCGTGTTGTGTGCCTCATGCAAAACCTCTTCCCTTAACTCGGTTACTACTGGTACCCACACTCTTTCTTTGAATCTTAAGATACCGTCTTTATCCATTCAAAATTTCTCTTCTTCATTTTCTGTGATCCTTTTTCGGATTTTCTCACACTCTTCATCCTTTTCCTGGGCTTCCTTTACTCTATCCAACAACGTCGGACAAGCTTCCATTACAAATAACTTCTCACCAGACTTTTCTGGTCCTTTCACTTCTATCTCCAATTTCTACATCTCTTTTGTCAACTCTTCCTGAGTCGTCAAATTAAATAATTTCTCCCTTCCTTTTCTGCTCAGAGCGTCGGCAACCACGTTTGCCTTTCCCCGGTGATAAAGAATATCGCAGTCATAGTCTTTGATTAATTCTAACCACATCCTCTACAGCATATTCAACTCCTTCTGTGTGAAGATATATTTCAGACTTTTGTGGTCCGTGTATATCTCACATTTTTCCCGTACAAATAATGCCTCCAAATCTTCAACGCAAAAACTACTGCCGCTTACTCTAAGTCGTGAGTAGGGTATCATTTTTCGTAATCCTTTAATTGTCGTGATGCATACGCAATAACTTTGCCGTGTTGCATGAGCACACAACCAAGTCCCTTGTGCGATGCATCACATACACCACAAATTTCCCGAATCATCTTGTAATGATAACACAGGCGCTTCGCTCAATCTCTTTTTTAACTCCTGAAATCTCTCTTCACATTTGTCGGTCCATACAAATTTCACCATCTTCCTCATCAGATTAGTCAACGGGGTTGCTATCTTAGAAAAATCTTGGATAAATCTTTGATAGTACCCAGCTAACCCTAAGAAACTTCTCACCTCTGTCGGTGTTCTCGGTTGTTCCCAATTACTCACTGTTTTGACCTTTGCAGGGTCTACTGAGATTTCATTCTTATCCACTACGTGACCTAAGAATTGAACCTTCTCCATCCAAAATTCACACTTTGAAAATTTCGCATACATCTTTTCTTTCCTTAGTGCCTCTAAAACAATCTTCAGATGTTCGGCGTGTTCTTCCTCTGTCTTCGAGTAGATCAAAATGTCGTCGATAAAAACTACCACAAATTTATCTAAGTATGGCTTGAAAACTTAGTTCATTAAGTCCATAAATGCTGCCGGAGCATTAGTCAAACCGAATGACATTACCAAAAACTCGTAGTGTCCATAACGGGTTTGAAGCACAGTCTTCGGTATGTCCTCATCCCTCACTTTCAGTTGATGATATCCTGTTCATAGGTCGATCTTTGAGAAACATTTCGCTCCCTTCAGTTGATCAAATAAGTCGTCTATCCTCGGTAGCGGATATCGGTTCTTGATCGTTACTCTGTTCAATTCTCGATAATCGATACAGAGCCTCATCAATCCGTCCTTTTTCTTAACGAATAACACTGGTGCTCCCCAAGAAGACACACTCGGTCGAATTTAACCCTTATCCAATAATTCTTGCAGTTGTATCATCAATTCCTTCATTTCTACTGGCGCCATATGATATGGAGCTTTCGAAATCGGTGCCATTCCCGGTGCTAAGTCTATTACGAATTCAATTTCTCTGTCTGGCGGAAGACCAATCAAATTGTCCGGAAACACGTCATGAAATTCATTTAGTACGGATATATCCTTAATTTCTACTCCCTTTTTTCGAGTATCTACGATGTAAGCTAAATAACCTACACATCCTTTCCTTAACAATTTCTTGGCATGCATCATCGTAACGCAACACGATTGCTTAAGCGATGAGCTACCATAAAACACTACCATTAGACTTACTCAGAGTCTGAAGGTTCACACATTTGTTCTGACAGTCAATTATCGTAGCATGGTTATATAACCAATCCATTCCCAGTATTACGTCAAATTCTCCTAATCTAATAGGAATCAAGTCTACGCTCAGTTCATGTTCTCTAATGTTTGCCCGATAATTTTGATAAACGTATTCTACAGGGATCACTTCCTTATTCGCAACTTCTATGTTCAAGGGATTTTCTAATAGTTCTCGGGGTGTACTAAGTTTACTAGAAAATTCTTCAGATACAAAAGAACAGGTGGCACCAGAATCAAATAATACATAAGCATTTATATCATTGATTGGGATTATACCTGACACCACGTCCTTCGCAGCCACAGCGTCCTGGACGGTCATGTTAAAAGTTCTGGCGGTTGGGCGGTTGGATTGTGCCAGCCCGTTGATCATAAGCTTGTTTCCTCCCCCTTGTTGGCTACCACTTCCGCCACTTCCCTTCTTTGGGCAATCCTTAATACGGTGTTCAGTTGAGCCGCAAGCAAAACACCCTTGGATCTTCTTTGGCTTTGGACAGTTTGGCGATATGTGCCCCTCTTGGCCGCAGTTATAACACGTGCCTTTTCCTTTCCAGCACTCCCCTTGGTGACTTTTCCCACACTTATTACAAGCTCCACTCCTTTTCTTAAAATTTCCCTGGTGACTCTAACCTTGATTATTGTTTCTGCTGCTATTGTTGTTGTTGTCCCACTTTCTCTTCCCAGAGTTACTCCCTCCGCCGCTGCTTCCTCCACAATTTTCACTACTAGTGTTCTTTCCTTTCTTCTCTTTGTTATACCAGCTCAAAGCTTCACTTCCTCCCTCGGTGATAATAGCCTTCTCCAATAGTGTTGCAAAAGAATCGATCTGAAGAACTGACACCTTATTGAATAGCCAAGGCTTCAGTCCTTGTTCGAATCGTCTAGCCTTCCTCTCTTCATCTCCTACCTGGTGCTCCGCAAATTGGGCTAGTTCGTTAAACCTAGCTGCGTATTGCGCCACCGTCATCTCCCCTTGTTTTAACTCTAGGAATTTCACCTCCATCCTATTCTTCATGCTTTTTGAGAAGTAATTCTCAAAAAATAGCGTCTTAAACTTATCCCAAGCTATTATCCCTTCTCCAGCTCTTTGTTGATTAGCCTCCCACCAGTAGTTCGCTTCTCCTCTCATCATGTACGTGGCAAACACCGTCTTCTGATCTTCGCCTACGCGAGCTATAGTGAAAGCTTTTTAGATTTCCTTGATCCATGTTTGTGCGACGATTGGGTCGGTAGTTCCCTCGAACTCCGAGGGTCCTACACTCTTAAAGTCTTTAAAGGTTGTTACTGGCACAGCCTGAGGGTTGAGGTGAACGGGTTCATTGTTCCTTCCCCTTAATGCCTTTCCTAACAGGTCTACCAGTTTCTGGATCGGGTCTACTTGTTCCCTCTCATTGTTCACTGACTCCTCAGGTGCAGTCAATCTACGTCTGGGCGACATTATCTGCATCACAAATTTTCATTTTATTATTATTCAAGTATATTACTTAAGTATTTCTTTTAATACTAAAAGTAACACATTTCTGAAATAAACTCATTTCTATTCATATGCCAACCGTTTCATTACATGATTATCCTAGCATACTGCTATAAATGTCATCACGTATATCCCCTAATATCACAAAAGACGGAAATAAACCAACCTACTACCATACTACCCCTCTAACAAAAGCTTACTCGGGGTTTACATCACTATCCCATATCTTACACAAAAGATTGGGATTACAACATAAATATACAATACATCAGACAAATACTACTAATCTACCACTAAACCATCTAAGGAAATCTCATCCCCTCATGCCACGCTCCACAGCGCTCTTGTACTCTAACTGTGCTATATAAGCTACCAACTCTCGACTCATAGTATGTAGAGTCTGTCCCTGCTCTGTCGGGTAGTGGTACACACCATCAAGCACTCTCTCAAATGTCGAACAAAATACGTACCCCATCTTGTTCTTTTTTCTCTTCTTACCTCGGACCTCATCCTCCAGGTCGTCAGCTCTCTCATAGGCAGCCTCCCACTTCTCCTCGAAGTGTATCCTATCCATCACTTCTAATTCCAACTGAGTGTGAAGTACTTCCTTCTCAGTCTTCTCGCTTAGTTCCCTCTGTTCAACCTCTTCTAGCTTCCCTGCTATATCCACGTTCCTAGCCACTGCCTTGTGAAATAGGGTTCCCATCTGGATTCTCGCCTCTTTGCGATAAACAATTTCTACTTCCAACTCTTGCATAGCCAGCTTCCTCTGGTGGTCTCGTCTAGTAGTTTCTGGAACTCTGACTCTCTCTCCTTGGCCTCTTCCTCTAACTCCTGGACTTTGCAGTCCAACTCTAGGATCCGCTCCTCATACTCGCCTAGTATATGCTCCTCTAGGTTAGGCTCATAGGAGTCCTCCATGGGCTCCTCCTCTGAAGGCTCGTCCTCCATCGGCTCCTCCTCGGGATCAAGCTCTACCTCTATCTCCTCCTCGTCATCTGACTCAAATAGTGCTACAGCCTGTACTGGCACAGCCTATATCGGTGTCTCGTACACTACATGGATATCCTTGGGCTCATCCTCAGCCACTCTAGTGGGTACTCCCATATCTGCCATCTACAATCACAAACACAAGACAAGAAATAGCAACCCCATTAGAATAATAAACAAGACATAAGTTCATTGTATAAAATGAAGTTACATTTCATAACAGACTAAGTCTCTCAAGGAAAACTCTACATGAGTTTTATCTTATTCCTAACTTCTAAGTTCGCCTAACTTATAATCTAAGGACACTCGCTCCTAAGGTTTATAACTACAGCTCTGATACCAACCTGTGACACCCCCAAATTCGGACCGCCACTTGGTCACTCGAATTTAGTTCATCACGTGCTCATGGTAATACAATAATAACTAAAATCACACATTCACAGCGGAAGATCTAATCTAGAATAATTTACAATGATTTATTATAATTATTCCCCCAAGTCTCGCAACCTACAGTACTTAATAGATTACATAATAATATCGAATAAAGACTTATTACATAATCCTTCTTAAGCTTAATCATAGTCTGAAGACAGTCTTAATACATATAACAATTTTAAACATAAAGGGACAAGCTAGTTGGTAGCCTTGCCCTTGCCCTTATCAACACTTGAAGGTTCACCCTGCTCTGCCTTCACTGAAAAGTTTTAGGGAAAGCAAGAATGAGCACAATTTGCCCAGCAAGTAGTATACAATATGGGTGAGTAATATAATTCTCAATTCTCGAAAGGGTATAGCAAGGTTTGATAGTTCAAGGATAACAAGAATATCAACAGTTCTCAATAACAGTCGATAAGGACAGAATAATATCAATGTGATTCAATAATAAGTCGATTCAAGATTTCAAGATAACTGAATACTGAGTAGTCACTAAGGACTATGAACTTCTACTAGAATTAACAGTAATAAACTGATAACCCAAATCAAAAACAAGTACAACAGGTGATCAGCCTAAAGTACCCTACGTTATGCATAACAATCAATCATACTCAAGTGCGCACGTCGGTTCTCCGACAATTATATATTCCCTTCAAAGAAGGTTGTTCTTCTCAGTCAAATATAAGATCCCGCACCAATCAATTGGTTTGGGTCGCTTTTCAATAATATAAGTCTAGCCGAATCAAATGGCATAGACACTTTCAAAATATTCAAGAACAATACCAAGTTTAACATGAATAATAGCTTTAATGAAATAAGAGTTCAAGTATGCTAATTCAATTCAAACGATTAAGTAAAGAAACTAGTACGCAATATACAAGGATAGAATACTTGCACCGTAAAAGAGTGTAAGTTAGAAAACTTGCCTTTAGCGTAGTTTATCCACGAAAACTAAATCAACACTTTCGAAATCCTATCGTAATATAGTTACGTATATATATGATATTCATTAGTCATATAATTTAATGTCACTTACGATCAACACATAAGCTAAGTTTTAACCTAGCTACATAGTTATATAGTATGTAATTTTTATCCTTAACGTTCCTCTTTTTATAATTGTTTTTCATCTTCATACATCATTACCATCATGCGAGACTACCACAAATAGCAAACATACTCTAATTAGCACTTTATAGTATTATTGTAAGTTAACCGTCGAAATCGGATTTAAGTATCAACGTAAGATATCACATAGCATATAACCATTCTTGAGTTCATTGCCACAAGTTTTAACTTACTCTTTACATGGTATTAATGAATAGAAAAGCCATGTGGTTATCATGCTTTATAACTTGGCTATACGTTCTACATAGATGTCACATAATCTGTTAATACACATGCTTATGGTATTCACATTAATTTATTCATAACTAGCATTGTTTAGTATTTCGAAACATACTTCAAACTCATGCTTAGTTTACTTCCATAATATCAAACACATAAGAACCATGTTTAGAGACATAATGGATTTAAACATGCTATCTTAGATTCTTAGAACTCATCTATTCATACTAATGCAATTGGTTTTGAAAACATATCCAAGGTTGCCTTTGAAATCATTTTAACAAGAATGATGGAATATAAAATATCCAAGACAACTTTAAAACTCTTATCACATGTAATTAAGTTATGTTATCATCTTTTTAAAAATCGGAAACTACATCATGTAGCATTCATGTATATTAACTTTAACATATCAAGCTTTTTCTTGAAAACTTCTCTAACACAAGGTCTAACAAGTTTGGTCGTTAACAAAGATGTTATAACCACTATATCATACTTACGTATATCTGAATCAAGCACATATACAACACACTAAGTTCAGAATTCATAGAACATGTATTACTTCAAAGTTTGTTTTTAAAATACTAAGTTTATCTCGTAAACCATATGCTTTTCGTTAACCATGTATGCTAGAATAATACAACATGTTTACATCGCCTTAATATATTCATATACATGTGTTACACAAGCTAGCATGCTATCTTAAGCCAAATCAAACCATTAGTACGTAGCAGAAAACAAGCAGATTTCAACAACTGCAGTAGGCTGCTGGCGCAACTGCCCAGTACAAAACTGGCGCAGCTGCGCCGGCTTGCAGCCAGTGGCAGACTGTTCCAGCCTCGGCAGACTTCCAGCCCAAACACAAAAAATTCCTACGAAATTACTATCAATCCCACTATATTACCTCATGATCACTTATATTAGCTTATATAACAATCATTTAACATTATTGAATCACTAATTCATGAATTCCAACTTAATTTCAAGAATTGAAGTTTTCACATAAATCTCAAAAACAGAAACACAAAATGAAATTGAAGAACAAGGAAGCTTATATAGTAATTCTAACATGTATATAAGTCCTTTTAGCAACTAATTATCATCCTCAAATCACAAAACCATAATTTCCAACTAGAATCAAGAATTCAAGAATTTACAGAGATTACAAACTGAAGAACATGAAACATAGATTATACCTTTGCTATGAATTAAGCTTGCTAAATTTGAATTCCCAACTCTCTGTGACTATCTTGCTATCACTCACAATGTAATCTGATACTTGAACAAACTCTCAGCAAATAAAATTGAAGGGGAAGAGCTTGTATATATAGAGGAATGAATGTCCAGACAATACATATGTACAACAAATTAAACCAATGAGATTTGTGAATTACATGGGGGTTAAAGATTAGTAGGTAATTAGTTGGTGAATGTAATCATGAAAACCATCCCCTTGATCATCATTGCTAGCTTGAGCTTGGGAGGAAAATGGGGAAATAGGCTTTAGCCTTTTGTTATACACGTGAAGAGCAAATGGGTCTAGCATTTAGGGACAAGCAAAGTCATCTCAGCATTCTAATACAACACTTAGTTTGTATACTTAGGTATTATATATTTAGGCTATATGTATATATATATTTTATACATGTCTTTAATTGAAATGTCACACTACAATTCACATAATGTAGTAAGTGTGACTTGCACACATATAATCCATGCACATTTTTATCATACGGGTATAATTTACTCGGATATACTCACATCACATTATCTCCTTCATTAAATTCTATTATTCCATTATATATATAAGTAATCATCAGTTATAATTATTTATTATATATATTCATGATACATTTAATGTACTCTTCACATACAATTGCCACATAAATACTTTATGTAACCCTTTCAACTTAATAAACTTTACTACATAGTTTATATATAACATAGTCACATTACACTTTACATTCTGTATATAGTTAGTCACTATACGTTACACTTTTAAATTCGCATGCTTGCACATAAAAATTAATAATTCACTTATCTTATCAATTAATTAATAATATTAATTAATCCATTCCTCGTAATTATTAATAACACTTGATTAATAATAGTAGGATTAATTATCACCTTAACAGCTATAAATCTCAGCATATTTATAAACAAGTGGTTTATTATTATTATACTTTTTGCAATAATAATAATCACATATTATTAGTCAATCACAGTTAATATTCCGCAACAAATATTCTACGATGACAATTAATTAATATTATACAATTAACAATTAATATAGATTAATTATTCGCTTAAATTAATTAATCATTCTTATATTACGTCACTGTGCCACATCAACGAGTTTATCGCAAACTCTATAAGTTTCTCAATTATTATTATAATTATTGAATTAATCCTTCTCATAACACAAAATTATTTATATTCAAATAAATATTCATTTCCATTAATATATTTATTTAATAATATATGAAAATTCTCGGGTATTACAGATAGTGGTCGCTGTGTAGACACCAGTGACCACTATTAGCGACAACCCTATAGCGACCGATGTCGTCGCTACGCTGAGTCACAGTGAGTCAGGTCTCAAGGGTGACATGGCCCATGTGTCAACGATCTTCATTAGCATTTGCTTCTGTCGCTAACACCCTCGAGCCATCAGCGGTCGCTGAAATGTATTAGCGACCGTATGCAGGCGCTGATACTTAATTTATTTATTTTTTTGCCTATTTTGTGGATTTCCCAAAGAAATTGTACCTATTTTGTACCTGCGTTATATCCCAACACACAACAATATATATAAATAAACCAACATCCAAACAAATCCATCGATATATCATACAAATTAATAAGACCATCACAGTAATATAAACATCCACACATGATGTGCTCATATATATAAACAAGTATTGTCCGAGTAAAATTTATATACAAATTTCATAACGTACAATATAAACATGCATTCGTACATTAAGTCAGTAAAAAATTGATTTAATGGTAGATTAACAAAAGAAGAGGGAATACAAATGTCTTCACGGATCAATATCGTCCAAATGAGGCTGTAACAAAAGAATAAAACATGTATTATTAAATGTAAAGTTAAACTAAACATGCAAAAATAAATATAAAGCTAAAGTACATAAAGCTAAACAATGACAATATTACCTACTCGGGCTCATCATGGTGTTGTGCTGCTCTCGCCACTGCATCTGCTAACTCCTCAGGACTCAGAGACTGCAGATGCTCGCCAAGTGTAAGAAGAAGTACCCGATCCAAACATATTACTCTCACACAGTCAGCAAGAGTGTGCGGCGTCGGATGACATGAGGACTGATTAGACACTAGTAGAGTTGCATGTGCCACTGATAGTCAGTCGTCGTCCTTGGCCTTTGACATAGTTTTTCTTCACAACAGACCTCCTCTCCCATAATTCTTGATCAATTGGAGGTCGAGGAGTGCCTTCAGGATAGCGCTCATTCAGTAGGCTCTTATAAGTGTCGTGTCAGCAGGTTAGAAATTAAATAGTTAAATATATATATAAAATGCTTAAGAATGATGTAAAAATTTATAAACATATCAAAGCACCGCTATCTGGGCAGGCTCAGGCAAACAATCGCAGGTGGCCATGTATACATCCAGCCAATGGATAGGCTGACCTTGAGAAAGAGACTCCTACAAACTATGCTTATATATTAATATGTAAACATGTGATATACTAAAACTAAAACTTTGCAAAAAACATACCCGTGCAACAATATGCTACAACTGTGATATACTGTTGCCCCTATATGTTCCTTTTGCCTCGTCACCTTCAGGTGCACCTGAGACTCTATTAGTGGCAGAAATATTACGCCTTTTCACCCAGCAATCAGCTCGCCACTACTCACACATCTTAGCCCATATGGGCTGCGCACACCACCAGGGGCTATGCTCGTGCATATACTCCTCTCCCTGCCCTGGATGGTCGACCAATGCATTATACAGGATTTTTTGTTGTTCCTTGTTCAAGTTATCTTTTGTTCGAACGATGCACTTTTGCTATAACAATGTTTGTATTACTGATGCATGTGCGTCGTCCCATCTATACCTTTTCTCCAAATAAAACAACAATACTAATATTAAGACAATGATAATATAATCCAGCGCTACTAAACAATATTATTTAATTCATTAATTATATTAACTGTCAGAATTTAAAAAATATACCTGAAATTCAGCCCAAACTTCATTCATATGGGCGAGAGGTGTGCTCGCATACGTAATCACTAGCGTAGGCCAGTTCTGTAAGCATAATTGTGAAATGCACTTTACAATTTTGCTATCTTAAAAATCACTACAATATATAAAAATTTACATTAAAGAAAAGAAATTTTATTATAATATTTAAAGCAATTTACATTAGTATATATCTACAACAATGGTAATATAAAATGCTTATATATAATAGCTAGATAACGTACGTGCTGTCTGGAGGAGGTCTGATTTGTATAAGAATCCGATCATCAGGATTAGCCGGGGCCTTCGGCACATGATTAGGCCCCCGACCCAAGCCGCAATTTTTAGGCGCTGATTTAGAAGATATCTATAAATACAAAATTTCAGGTTATTATTATGAGTTATATGATATTACATATACCAATAAAATGATAATAATGACAGGTAATTGTATGAAATAGTTAACTACGACAACTATAAATGAAAGATACATAAACATGACAAGGATATAACATACATGTATATATGTAATTGTATGTAATACAAGTAAAACTAAACATACATTTTCTTTTGTTAATCGTTGTCCTAGTCAGAATCATTTTGCATACGTATTAGAGATTCATAACCATCACCTTCTTCAGATTCAATGTTAATGTAAGTGTCAGTCCTATCTCCTCAGTATCAATTTCATCTGGCACAGGTAATGAATCGGGATCCAATTCATCAGGTTCATCTCCACCCTTTAACTGGATTACTTCATTGTTATCCTCCACATTTATTATAGAAGGTTTATGTAACATCTCCTCATAGTAGAACTCCCCATAACCTACTTGTACACAAATACGCGCGGGAGTATGAATTATAACTTGTCAATATGCAGGCGGTCTATCCATTTTCCTAACAGAATTAGGAGTGTAGTATACTTATACTGTTTGAGTTGGCAATACAAATAGTGTGTTGACGTACGTGGACCTATGGAGGTCAATATCAATGATTCCATGTCAATCGACATGTATCAATTTTTCTGAATCAAACCAACGACACTTGAACAAGTTAACCTGACACCCATAAGTACCCTTGTATGACAACTCTATGATTTCCACTAACTCCCCATAAAAGGCACGACCAAGCTCATTGTAACAATCTCTTTGCACACACACTTCAATGTTAGTTGTTCTTTTATCGCGAGCATATGCCTTTGTATGAAATTCACAACCATTTATTTTGTAACCATTGCGGCTAACTTGGTCCCTGTCTGGGCCTATAGCTAGGACATTTACATTTGGATGAATCGTTCCCTCATTAAGAGCCCACAAAAATTATATTAAATTAATTGAAGTCATAAATTAATGGAGTATATATCGTGCTTAATTAACTTAACTTACTTTGCCCTTTAGCCAAAATGCAAATTTTTGATCACGACTGAGTTGAATATCTTTATCAGTTATAATGGGTTGATGGGCTTTTAAATCATCATTGTATGATATATATAATTTAATAAACATTAACATATTGGAATGTATGTGATTGCATGTTAAGATATAGGTCCAATAAATATGAATTTTACATGTGTATCTCCTTGCAATTAAGAAGAATGTAAGTATGTGCAGCATGTAATTCTTGCTAAGATAGGAATATGCGCTTCCCTTTTCCATTAGCGCGAACCGGTAGACCAAATACAGAAAGCCAACCATTTAGTTCAACATTGCCCCCATCATCATGTCTCGGGACTCGATTGGCCTTTGTCAAGACTTCTTCTAGAAAATAGTCTGAGACAAACGTAGATATCTCATTGGAACTGTATGTCTCACATATCGACCCCTCGACGTAAGCTCTATTCTTCACCTTCCTCTTAAGGTTTCCCATCACCCTCTAGAAAGAGTTCATCCATCTATATTGAATCGGACCACCAACACGAGATTTATAGGGTAGATAGATTTACAAATACTCTATGGAATAAAAAAAACCAGATGTAAATATTTTTTTCACACTTACACGTGATCTCAACGATGTTATTCTCAAGTACAGACATTTCCTTTTCATTTAATATTTTTAAACATATGTCTTTGAAGAAACAACTAAGATCAGTCAAACCATCCCATATTGGTTTAGCAAGTAAATCCCGAAATGCTATATGCATGAGTCTCTCCATGAACATATGGTAGTCATGACTCTTCAACCCTTGAAATTTCCCACCTGTAACACACCTTGCTTTGTTTGACGCATATCCATCTAGTAGTTTCAGAGACTTAATCCATGTGCACACATCTTCAACCTACTTTTTGGACAATGTGTACCTTGTATGCGGTTTGACCATCTTACCATTAGGAGATTCATAAATTTCTAATCTAGGACGCTTACAAATATCCTTCATGTCCAACCGTACCTTATCATTATCTTTCTTCTTACCCGTAACATTCATCACTTTGTTAAATAAATTGTCAAACATATTGTTCTCAATATTCTTCACATCTAGATTATGACAAATCAAATTTGTAGACCAATAAGGCAGTTCCCAAAAGATGCATCTCTGAACCAAATTATAAGATTCGCTAAACCCATTGATTATGTTTGAGGCAATAATTTTACTGAATGGGATGATCAACAATCTTATCACACGGTCACGTATCTCCGTCCTCGATAATCGCGGTGTAGGTATATCATTGTCTACTTTTCCTTTCCTGAAGTGTTCTCTATTTCTTCAAAATGGGTGATCTACCGGAAAGAAACGACGAGGACAGTTAAACCAGCAAAGCTTTTGACCTTTTGATAGATTGAACGACTTTGTATGCTCTATACTATATGGACAAGCCAACTTCTCGTGTGTACTCCATCCAGCTAACATACCATAAGCAGGGAAGTCACTTATAGTCCACATAACTGATGCCCTAATGTTGAAATTTATTTTAGTGGAAACATCTTAAGTCTATACTCTATCCTCCCACAATACCTTCAACTCGTTTATAAGAGGTCTCAAGTAAACATCTAGGTTCTTTCCATGACTCTTGGGGACCAGGAATCACGAGTGAAAGAAATACGTATGTTTATTTCATACACATCCAAGAAGGCAAGTTGTACGGAGTAACAATCATAGGCCAACAGGAGTACGGAACAGCTGAGTGGTCTAACGGGTTGAAACCATTAATGGACAATCCAAGCCTCACATTTTTAGGTTCCAATGCAACTAAAGGATGTGATAAGTTGAAATCTTTCCAAGCCTTCCCATCTGCGAGATGGTTAAGATCTCCATCTTTAGCTATAGATTTCGTATGCTAAGTCATATGTTCAACTGTTCTTGAAGACATGTACAATCTTTTTAGCTGATGTGTAATTGGAAAATACCTTAAAATCTTAAAAGGTATATTTGTGACGCCCCGAAATTCGGTCTATCTTCACACCCGAATTCCGTACGTTATGAGTACTTCTCATTCCATACATACATCATTATATCCTGAAGATTAATGATATATTCATTCCATTCCCAGGTTCTATTACCTTAAAATCTTCCATTCATAAAAAATAATGATAATTACATTATTCTTATCACATTACAATTGTGACTTAACTAGTCAGCATATCTACAGAATAGTTTTAACTAACTATTCTACAAGTCTTGGCGTGATCTTCAAGCTTGTTTATAACATGAACAATACTTCATCTTGTGACACTAATGGTACTCGCAACCATAGCATCTCACAATAGCAAGAGACATCGATCATCTTGATCTTCATAGGGTCCTTTAATACATACTACCGTCGTTCGCTGAAAATGTTTTTATTTCAAGCAAATGTGAGCATTCAATTGCTCAACAAGTCATAGCAGTTGAATATTAACAACTCAAGAATCAAAATTCTTTTAAGTCTTCAATACTCGAACAATGGTTACGAAGCAGCTCGAATAATAGGAATACATTTCGATTCCTATCATTTTACCATATACATCACATTTACTTTGTCATACTTTCATCCTTCTATTTTTTTTCATATACACTATGTCTGGCTAGAATCATTAGCACATACTTATCAAGTACGGTTCATGAATCAACTGGACTCTTTCACACTTAACAGTTCAATCACAGAATAATTTATTTCACTGAAGCACCGAAGTGTTAACATTGTGGCACAAAGCCTCGTACATACTACCATCTTACACAAATCTCACACATTTGCATATACAAAATACTTCCTCATGTTCAACATCTAAGGAAGTTCAGAAACTATCATTCATATGAAAATGAACGAAGTTTAAAAACTTTCATCAAGTAGAACTTGAACAAGATTAGAAACTTGCCTTAGCGATGCGTACTGCTTACGCCTTATCGTTCATCAAAATCCCTATAAAGTATATAGGAAACATATATACCAATTAGTCAAATACTTGACTTATGCATTAACTTAAACTTCTCTTTACTTCTTATGGTTCGCGTTCTTGTATACTACGTTTACGCAACCAACTTTACTTCCATTCTTCTATTCTTTCACTAGCATTTTACTTAGCGCACATCGAGTCTCTAACAGTAGTCAAATATAGTACACTGAGTGGTTTCCCACAAATAACCAATAAACTAGTTTCATATCTCGTCAACATTGTCTTTCACAGTGAGTTAGATCAGTTGCTAGTTTGTATATACCGTCGCTTTCTAACGGAATCGTTTAGCCCAAATACTATATCTCGACTATTATAGACTACGACTGCATTACCATTCAGACTCAACTTATCCGAACCATTATAACTATAGCGTTCGTTAAGTTACTCTTCATTACCTTTCTTACCACGTCCGGTCCATACGACTCAGAACGTTCATTCAAGTTATTACCATTACCTCGTCTTTTCAACTTATACGTCCTTCGTTAACGTCTAAGTCATACAACCATTGTATACTTAGAACGTTCAATCAACGCTGATACAATTCACGAGAATCGTTCACGTATCCTGCGTTCATGTTACTCGTCTCTTACTCTCATTCAACATTTACTTAAGGTTTAAATCACTTGTTTAAGTGTTACATTATGTGAATTATATGTTCACTATCATTCATGTGTCATCCACCGACTCTCGTCGATCATCGTTAGACCCCACGACAAGCAAAACCCTAATCGATTCACTAGGTCGCACGCATTTCCATTGGATTTCTGTTATCGGACTCCGTATATAAATTACATAAGTTTTATCTTCATTTCTTAACATTCTCGCACGCCACACCTCTATTACATATCATGTAACCTTGAGGCGCGCATTAAACTCGACCACGATCCCCGGTTCACATTTTAGGGTTTCGAGTTTTAAATTTAAATACGTTTATTCAACGTTTAATTCTTAAAATCATACTTAAACATGTTGTTTAAGTGATTTCTCTTCATGAATATTAATCATATACTTGCCCCATAATTACCATGTAAAAAGTTGGGACATAAAATTCTCGCGTCGGAAAAATTCCCCTCTTAAGGGCGCTGCAGTGCTGGCGTAGGCTTATTCTTGGCGCTGCCGCGCCGGCCTACAAAACCCGAAAACACTGTGTTGGAGCTACAGCGCCAGCTTTCTAGACTTGGGCGGCACTGCGGCGCCAGCTCTGTTGCATTGAATTTTTTTTTTAAGTTTTTCAAATTCTGAAATTCCGGAGCTCATAACGCGATCGTTCTAATTTGAAATTGGCTCGTTTCAAATCCAATAGTTCACATATCTTACGTTCTACGATTCCATCCAGTCAAAATTCATTTCTGAATCCGTTGACTGAAAATTGACCATTTCTTCCATTTTTAAGTTTTCGTTGAGCGTTTGTGAGCGTTTGATGCTCGTTTCTTCATTTTAACTCCGAATTCGTTTGTTCTTGCTCTCGCAAGTCTTATTTACTTAATTACATGTGTTGTAATCGAAAACCAATGTTTCTGAATCACACGACGAGTTTTGATTTTCATTCCGGGAAAATTTACTATTTGACGATTAACGTCTAATCGCGTAAACTTCCGTCGAATCTTCGTTTCTCGTTATCTTCACTTCAAACCAAATGAAATCAATCTATTGGTTATTCATCCACGATTCTAACCATTCTAAACATCTAAGTTTTAATGGTTTTCTTTATTAAGTTCATTAACCATTTTATTACGGCTTTTAACTCATTTTCACTAACTTCTTAACCATTTCATTATGGTTTTACTTGTTCTTGATTATTAATGGTTTAAAGTCCACTAATATCAATCTTATGACTTCCTACAATTCATGCTCTTCCAATTGTCACTTCTCTATCAATTCAAAGATTGAAAGAAAATGAAAACTCAAAGTAAACACTTATACCTCTAGTGTTCGTGAGCTCTTATCTTTGTTCTTGACCAAAGAATTACATAGCTTCCTTGCCATCTTGGTTTGCTTGTTAAGAGTTCTCCCTCTTCTCTTCTCTTCTCTCCCATATGAATTGGTTTTTCAAACCAACAAATGAGCCTTAAGCTCTCTTTTTATAGAAATGGCAAGACCAAGGATATAATGGTCATTAGACCAAACCTCCTCAACCCCCCACCTCCTTCACATGCCAACCATGTCACCCCACATGCCTCCCATATCCTCCCATGTGCTAGCACATGGCCACCATGTGCTTCCCCATGTTTCCCATATGTCATCATGGGTCATGGGTTGCCCCATAGGTTTTATCCACCCATTTACCCTTCGGTTCGACCCACGGGTTTGATTTTAATTTACTTCAAATTGAATCTATTTACTTCGTATAAAATTCATATTATACGTCGTATTAATTCTCGTATTCTCTTCGTATAATTCTCGTACTCTCTTCGTATATACTTCGTATGATATTCGTATCATACGTCGTATTACCCTCGTATCATACTCGTATAATAGCTAGTATTATACTCGTATTCGTTAGGTATAATAATCATTATTATTACACTTAACCATTTTTACGGATTTCTCGGAATTCAAATATTTTTGAATATTCCGTCTTTCTTCCACCAACTAACTTTCACACGTTCTTCGTAACTCCGAAAAACTAAAAAACCCTTTTTGACGTTACGCGTTTTCCTTCACATTTTCCCCTAACGTAGTCAAACGAATGAAAAGTATATAACAGTACTTTTCGTCGTTTTTTGTTCGTCCTATTTCTACGCGTTTTTCGAGAAAACTTTTGTCGGCTAACTTAACTTTTCACGATATATTACCGTCAAATCTTTCAACAGAATGTCATTCCGACATCTCGTTCTCCCAAAAAGTCTTAGGGTTCAAACCCCGACCTAAAACCCTACCCCTTAAGGTTAAACCCTACCCCTTAGGATTTCATGAATAGTGCCTATTTCATCTTTTTCTCAAAAATATTTTTATTCCCGAAAATCTTTTTTTTTCGTCTTGAAAATTCTTACTCGTTCATTCTAGACCATAGCCAGAATCCTACTGGTTTCTAATCATCCTATGTCATAGAATGATTAATAAACACATAAAACAGAATATAATCAATAAAATTCCTTTTATTAATTATTATTTTTTAATCTTAATTTTTGGGCAATCCGATTTTTCGGGTTGTCACATTCTTCCCTCCTTATAAAAATTTCATCCTCGAAATTTCTTAAACCACATCCATACCCGGATGCCTTATCCTTACAACCCTTCAACAAAGGTTTAAATCTCAACTCTTCTTATTAATGTTGAAAAATCTCAACATACTAATCCAGTTAGGTATTTACCTAAGTATTCCTTCTCATAAGCTCTTCAACATCCTTTCCACCAAGGATCATTATCTGTTATAATCGTTAGATGATGAACATCCTGACAACTATACTTCTAAACTCTCGGGTTATCACAATATTTGTCTTTTTTGTAGTCACACCCTCTTTATTAGGCCTGAATCGATCATGACCGCAAAACGTGCACCTTGTCTTTTGTTCATTTTCCTTATAAACAACATGCAATCGTTTAGACACGCATCGATCTTTTGGTATCCAAGACCCAAACTATTCACTATATTCTTACAATAGTAGTAGTTATTAGGCAATTTTTTACCGTCAGGCAACATACTCTTAATGGCCTTCAAGAGCGACTCAAAACACTCATGGCTCATGTTGTGATCAACCTTGATGTTAAGTAATGTCGCCACTACAGATAATGTAGTGTGCTTGGTGCAATTATGCCACAATGGCTCACTACCCTCGTATAACAACTTAAAGAACGCTTTGGCATCAAAATTCATAGGTTACTCTCTGCGTTGTTCCCAATCAAAATTCGGCCATGCAATATCATGAACCATTTCATTCATACGATGGGTACTGCTCCCCTGATTATGCACTTGTGCGATGCCACTATCTCTTCTTTGCCCATGTGCCCACCAACATTCTTTGTAATTTTTTATGAACCCATAAACAAGTAAATGATAGTTTACCATGTCTCTGTCCATATAATTTACATTATTACACTTCAAATAAGAGCATCTTATCTTTTTTTGACCATTCACACATTTCGGGTAACTATACATATATTCCAGAAACACTTGACAACCAATTCTAAATTCAACTGTAGCACCTATCTGAGCACTTGGCTTTCGTCCTCTTATCCAACTACGATATGAATAGAGGTCCATGATTTCACGGTACCTATTGCAGATAAGAATTATTTTATTCCCCTTGTTGGAGATTTACAATTAAGCTCAATGCTATTTATGATGCTTATAAATACATATAGATGTATATGTACATATATAACATGAATGTGCATCATAAATGCTTATTCGGGAATGGAATAAGGATACATACCAAAAAAAATTTACGCAACATGAGATCGATTACCCAAAGGCATGATATATTGATGGGGATCTTAAATTAGAATGAGGTATTATCCTATGTCATCCTACATATTTTAACTAACATCTGCACAACCCTAAAGACAATAGATTCCTAAGGGTGGAATATAAATCATTGCATCATACATAGTCTGTATATCCATTGGGACAAGTCTACATCATTTTTTTACATATACGTAGGTATAATATAAATATATGCCTCTGTTCAATTACCCGACCAACGAAAAAATTTCCCCAGAGTCTTCCCTATAATATGGACTATCCACATACACGAGGGTATGCATATATGGTCATTTGTAGGCACCCAAGACACAACCCATGAGAATTACCCGACCAACAAATGTTTGGTCACCTATTTAATACATACTTATACACACTTACTGAATTAAATAATTTTTATTTAAAAAAATTTGCATGATTTTCTTGTTGGGTAAAAAAGTAAATTGGCGATAAAGTTCATTTCAAGACGAGGTTAAGAATTGGTATCTTGTTGACTTGTATTCTATTGTATTCTATCCTAAGCCCATGTGTTTACAAATTTTGAGTCACAAAAACAATCGAACCAAATAGGCAAATGCAACTCATCTTATGTATTTCGCCTAACCGAACCAAATATGCAAATACACTAAACCAAACATGCACCTAGTCGTACTTTTCTTTTAGCCCTAGAATTCATACAACAAATTTGGCTACTGAAAAGAAAATGCCATAACCATAAGATAGAAAGAAAACAAAAAACTTGTATAGTATAATTGATACAAGACAAACCAAAAGGCTGGAAAAAGAATGCACACACACAAATACATGATAATGCATTAATTTGAAAATAATAAATAAGATTGAAGGCTTAATTTATACTACCTCCGTCCCATAATAAGTGTTTTTTTAGCTTAAATCACACATACCAATACACAAGTTAAAATAACAAAAATACCCTTAATATACTTTCTTTGTTTTGTTTGAAATTTTTTTTATTGCCTTTTGGTCTCTCTTTCTCTTTCTTCAATATTTCAACTTCCTAATAAATACGCAATAAATACCATTGGTTGCACAAGGGCATATATGAAAAAATATTGTAAAAATTGTATTGGAGTCCTAACACATCACTTATTTTGGAAAAAAATATCAAGGCTAAAAAAGCACTTATTATGGGACGGAGGTAGTAATATATATATAAACTGAACTTAAGACTGATAATCATTTCTTTTCTTTTCCTTTCCTTTCAATAAAATCACATAGGAAAAAAATCTCGTTCATGAGTTCAGCTATCTAATCATCATAACAATAATTATCATAATAAATTCACCTTTTTCTCTTCTTTATTTTTCTTTTTAATGCTATTTCATATTTTTTAAAATATTTCATGTTATTCAAATTATGCAATTTCTGTATGAATTCATAATATTTTCTTAAATCACTTAACAGTTACAAGGATTATGTGGATATTTCACACAGATATTCAACATTGCAACTCACCAAATCAAAACTAACTCAATCTAACTGAATACTTGAATATTAGAAAGTGGAAAGAGCCTATATAATTCTAAATTTAGTATCTAATTCATTTAAGGAAGCAGTATCAATATCAAAAGGGAATAAAGATGAGCATACATATATATATATATATATATATATATATAGATATATGCAAATGGGGCAGTGTGGGCGGCGTGGCAGCGTAAGGGACGTGGGTGGGCAACGTGGGGTGGTCGATGGGGTGGGCCGGCTTGGGGGCACTCCTTTCATCTCTCTTTTCTCTCTTCTCCTTTTCTTCTTTTTCTTTCTTCTTTCTTCTGTTCTATTGCCTAGTTCTATTCGACTGTTTGGGATTAAAAAGGATCAACGACCACGTGCGGTCGCTGATGTTTCATGATGTGGCTGTATTAGCGACTGCAATGTGGTTGCTATTAATAATTGGTGGTAATAAGCTTTCCCTTCAACTTTTGTGCCAAATTTTTGGTGGCAATATTATATCAAAGATTGATCAGCGACTGCAGGCGGTCACTGATATAAATAGCAACTAGTTTTGAAGCTAGTCGCTAATAGCAGTCGCTCTTTGATAGCATTAGCGCCAGATACTGCGGTCACTGAAAGTCTTTATCGCTGTTGAGCCTTTTTCTTCTAGTGATGCATAATAAAAGTGTGAACTACTAATATTTATCATATGCGCTAAAAGAACATTAGTCATAAGTGGGAATAAATTCATCTCGCATTAATGGTAAACATCTCGAAACAATAATGAATATCTCAAATACAAGCCAAATAATGAGTGATATCCAAGAAAAAGAAAGTACAGCAAACCCTACGAAGACCTAATAAATTAACATGCCTACAAAAGGCATCTTTAGGAATTGACTTCGTCAAGGGATCAACTACCATAAATCCAGTGGGCATGTACTTCAATATCACCTCGTTATTTGCAATGTTCTCTCTAATGAAGTTCACCCTCAAGTTAATGTGCTTCGTTCTGCCATGATACTTGGGGTCCTTGATGTAATCTAGGGCTGTCATGCTATCACAAAAAATAGTTGCAGGATCTGAAGCATGAGAGACGACTCTATGTTCCTCGAAGAATCTCCCCAGCCACATGACTTCTTAAACAGCTGACGTATATGCTACAAACTCCAACTCCATCGTCGAAAGAGCAATGCAAGTCTGTTTCTTGCTACACTAAGTGATGACAACACCATGTAACAAGAATGCGTATCTTGAGGTCGACTTGCGCATCCCTTGGTTACCTCCCCAACTAGCATCGGAGTAACCAATCAAACGCAAGTCTGATCCTCCATAACTCAATATGTAGTCCAAAGTACCCTTTAAAAATCGCAAGATCCTCTTGATTTCCCTCTAATAAGCAATCGAGGTTTGAATGATAACGATCGAGATAACCGATTGCATATGATATATCAGGCCGAGTACACACAACTATAAGACCCCAAATTTTATGAATAAGATTTAATTTTCTTTATATATTATTTTGAAATAGTAAGGTGTTGATTTGATAAATGTGATAAGTTATGGGTGAAATGTGCAAAGTTTACAAAGTAAGCAAGTGGTTATAAAATATTCGTTGTGTCGGGGAATATTCGTTTGGTCGAGGAATATTCTTTTTGTCGAAGAATATTCGTACGATGGCGCAGTCATTGGTGGACCCCACAACGGAATAAATGTCAGATATAGCAAGGGACAGAAATAACCTTTTTATAAAAATAACGGCAAAACTGTTACCGTTAGTACTGTTGAAATATCTGGTGGTTAAAATACAGTAATACATGGTGTTGCATAGTAGCACACTGGTATTGCACAGTATTTTGAATTATTGATTCTTACGTAGGAAGGCACTTACTCAATTATTGTTACAATAATTACTGTTCAATATTTTATATTATTGATTCAATCATTGCATAATATTTTATTGGTTCAATATTTGCTACGTTGATATTTTATATCAATAAGTGCTACTTTGATATTTTATATTATTGATTCAATAATTGACATTGCACATTATTTTAAATTATCAAATCAATAATTCATATTATTTGAATAATATTATTAGATAGCATTATTGGCAATGTCTAAGGAAGTTCTGTTTAGGAAAGGGGTTGATTAATTGCGCGCCAGTAAGGAGAAATCCTTATTGAAAGGCCCCCTCTTTCCTAGGAACGACCTAGTTGTCAATATTGTAGTTCTGTAATATTATTTGTGAATAATTAATTTTTGATATATATGATAAAGAAATATTTATTCAATGTAGATTTAAACGGAGAAATTTTTAACATGTGACATTTGTTGAAAGTTGGTATTTTATCTTGTCCGATAAAATAATTCATTCCAATATATTATTATAATATTACATTATAGTAGTATGATGTGATTATATAATAGTATAATTTTTATAATTTGAATGGTAACATTATTATAGTAAATTCATGGTATAAAAGTTAAACGAGGTGGAAGAGTGCAAATTAAATTTGAACTCTTATGATGCAAACAATGATGTCATCTGAGCGATGAGGTAAGCAATGATGTCATCGGAGCGATGAGGTAAGCAATGATGTCATCGGAGCGATGAGGTAAGCGATGATGTCATAAATTATGACGAAAAGACTATTTTACCCTTACTCTGCCGAGCCTATAAATAGAAGCTCATTTCTTCATTATTGCTCACCAATTCACTAAAGCTATAGAGAGAGAAATTATAGAGAGAATAAGAAAGAAGAAGAGTATTCCTCATCCTCTTCCTACACGTGAAAGCCTATGCCTACTCTCTTCTCTCGAACTCAGCATTCTAGCAAATCATGATATCGGGAGTGGGCACAACAGTGTTCTTCAACCACTCTACCAACTCTTCCTTAGCTGATATACAAAGCTTCAATCTATTGGTTCAAATTAATGGACAATTACATTGTCTGTGTAAGGATTCTTCTATAAATAGCAGCCATGTTTCTTCGTTTTCAATTTGCTGAGAGTTTGCATAAGTAGTGAGTGAAAGCAATATACATATATCAGTAGGGGAAGTTGGATTAGCAGCAAACTCTATTTGAATCCTAGCAGAGGTATAATCCCTTTTTCTTTGTTCTTCATTTTCGTTTTCTGTTTCTGAAGTTTCCTTCAAATTCTTGATTATGCCAAATTAGTTCATGATTGGGTTGTAGAACCCTTATATTGTTGTTATATGAACATACATACATGATGAAACCACTATATAGCTTTCTTGACTTTCATTTCCATTTTTGCTCTACAATTTCTGTAAAACATCAAATTCGTGAAATTGGTTGGAGTTCATGAAATTGGGAGTTGATAAATGGCGATTGACTGTTATATAAGCATATATATATATATATATATATATATATGTGTGTGTGTGTGTGTGTGTGTTAGTAAGTTAAAGAAGTCTAATAGCATCTGGGTATGTTCAAATCGATGAAATGGGAAGTTTGGGGACGGTTTTGGCTGCAGCATAACTGAGTCTGCAACGCGGCGCCGCAGCGCCGATGCGCAGCGCTAGCTGCGCGCTGCAGCGCCACAACGCGGCAGTACCAGCGTCTCCCACGCCGCAGCGCTAATCCCAGGGCATTATGCCCGCGCCGCAGCGCCAGATTGTGGCTGCTGTTGCCGCGCCGCAGCGCCGGCCTCTGTGTTCAGTTTTCTGCATTCTGCAACAAAACTGTTATGTACTAATTGGTTGATTTTTGTTTAAACAAGCATGGAAGCATGATTAATACATATATATAAACCTAATGAGGCAATGTAAGCATGTTTTAGTGTATTAGCATGCATGGTTAACAAAACGACATGAAGCTTGGAAACGAACTTAAAATTTCATAAACAATCATTAACATTATAAAGCATGTTTACATACTGACCTTGCAAGCACGTTAGTACCACCTAGAGACACATGAAGTGCATGTTAGCTTATCTATATTGGTTCCGTAATAAAATATGAACATGTGAACCTAACTAGTGCTCATTCCTAACAAAAATGTAAGTTTGAAGGTGGATATGATCATGTAAATGCTATATAGTCGTTTTGATGTTATGAGCATGTTTAGATAACTTTGAAATATATGAATGAACCCTTAACTTGTGTTTATATAGTTCGTAAGGAAGCATGAACATGTTAGGCCCTATTAGTAAGATTCACTAATAGAAATACAAGCCTTGCACGTGAGCATTAACACGATACGTGGAGATTTAAATTCTGATATTTATGGACACATGTGATAGTACTCTTAGACTCATTCATGTGTCATGCATATATATATACCATGATTGGTTGCCGTGATTAAAGTTTAGCATAAACGAAGCATGTTTTCAAGATAATAACAATGCTAGCTACATATATGCAATACGAGTACTCATGAGCACGTTTAATACAAG
Organism: Panax stipuleanatus; assembly: GCA_020205555.1. Classification (NCBI taxonomy): domain Eukaryota; kingdom Viridiplantae; phylum Streptophyta; class Magnoliopsida; order Apiales; family Araliaceae; genus Panax; species Panax stipuleanatus. The sequence continues at coordinate 21,021,208 of CM035120.1, forward strand.
TTATGTGAATATCTTATGGGTTTAAAAAGCGAGCATGTTAGACCATATGAGTTCGTGTCCTTGAATGGCTTTAAGTATTAACTTAAGAACCTATACCATGTACGATTGGATTTGGAAAAGTTATACAAGCATGTAAAGTATCCTTTAAATATGAATACATGCTACGTGATATTATATGATGTTACTTGAACCCGATTTTGACGGTTAACTCAAAGAGAATGCCGTAACTTGCTAAAATGAAATATATTTAGTATTAATTGCGATCTTATAAGATATAAGAATGTGTTTAAACTCTAAAGGAGGAACGTTAAAGATAGAACTTATATTCTATATAACTGTGTAGCTTGGTTAAGACTTAGCTTATGTATTGATAGTATATTCGAAGACAAAATGTGAAGATTATATGACTAATGAATATCATATATATATGTAATTGTATTACGATAGGAATTCAAAAGTGTTGATTTACTTAACGTGGATAAACTACGCTAAAGGCAAGTATCCTAACCGATGCATTTACTTTATGCAAGGAAATCTATGATTTTGCAAGTTCTCTTACTTACACTCTTTTACTGTGCAAGTATTCTATCCTTGTATATTGCATACTAGTTTCCTACTTAATCGGTTGAATTGAATTAGCATATTTGAACTCTTATTTCATTAAAGCTATTATTCATGTTGAACTTAGTATTGTTCTTGAATATTATGAAAGTGTCTATGCCATTTGATTCGGCCAGACTTATATTATTGAGAAGAAACCCAAAATAATTGATTGGTGCGAGATCTTGTATTTGACTGAGAAGAACAACATTCTTTGAAGGGAATATATAATTGTCGGAGAACCGACGTGCACGCTTGAGTATGATTGATTGTTATGCATAACGATGGTACTTTAGGCTGATCACCTGTTGTACCTGTTTTTATTGGATTTTCAGTTTATTACTGTCAATTCTAGTAGAAGTTCATAGTCCTTAGTGACTGCTCAGTATTCAGTTATTTGAAATCTTAAATTGACGTATTATTGAATCATATTAATATTATTCTGTTCTTAGTGACTGTTAATGAGAACTGTTGATATTCTTGTTATCCTTGAACTATCAAACCTTGTTATACCTTTTCGAGAATTGAGAATCTTATTACTCACCCTTATTGTATATTACTTGCTGGGCAATTTGTGCTCATTCTTGCTTTCCCTAAAATATTTCAGTTAAGGCAGAGCAAAGCGAACCTTCGGGCGTTGATAAGGGCAAGGGCAAGGCTACCAACTAGCTTGTCTCTTTTATGTTTTTTTATATTTTAATGTTGTATTAAGATGATATAGTAAGACTGGATTTGACTATGTTTAAGCTTAAGTTAGATTATGTAATAAGTCGTTTATTGATATTATTATGTAATCTATTAAGTACTGTAGGTTGCGAGACATGGGGGAATAATTATAATAACTCATTGTAAATTATTCTAGAATAGATTTTCCGCTGTGATTGTGCGATATTTAGTTATTATTATTGCGATGTATTACCATGAGCACGTGACGAACCGAATTCGAGAGACCCCGTGACGGTCCTGGAATTTGGGGGCGTCACAGGTTGGTATCAAAGCTGTAGTTATAAACCTTAGGAACGAGTGTCCTTAGACTATAACTTAGGCGAACTTAGAAGTTAGGAAGGAGATAAAACTCATGTAGAGTTTTCCTTGAGAGACTTAGTCTGTTATGAAATGTAACTTCATTTTATACAATGAACTTATATTTTATTTAACATTCTAATGGAGTTGCTATTTGTTTGTCTTGTGTTTGTGATTGTAGGATGACAGACACAGGTACACCTAGTAGAGTAGCAGAGGAGGAGCCCAGGGATATACATGTAGTATACGAGGCACCTCTAGAGGCTACACCAGTGCAAGCTGTTGCACCGTTCGAGTCTGACGACGAGGACGAGATTGAGATAGAGGTTGATCCAGAGGAGGAGCCGATGGAGGACGAGCCGATGGAGGATGAGCCAGTAGAGGACTCTGATGAGGCAACTATAGAGGAACAGATGTTAGGAGAGTACGAGGAGCGGATCCTAGAGTTAGACTGCAGGGTTCAGGAGCTCGAGGCAGAGGCCCAAGAGAGAGAGTCTGAGTTCCAGAAACTGAGGGACGAAGACCACCAGAGGAAGCTGGCTATGCCGGAGTTAGAGGTGGAGATTGCCTACCGTAGGGAGGCAGGGATCCAGATGGGGACTCTATTTCACAGGTCAGTGGCTAGGAATGTAGATTTGGCAGAGAAGCTAGAAGAGGTTGAGCAGAGGGAGCTGAGTGAGAAGACAGAGAAGGAAGCACTCCGCACTCAGTTGGAATTAGAGGTGATGGAAATGATACACTTCGAGGAGAAGTGGGGGGCTGCCCATGAGAGAGCAGACGACTTGGAAGATGAAGTCAAATGTAAGAAGAGGAAAATGAATAAGATAGGGTACGTGTTCTGTTCGGCATTTGAGAGAGTGCTTGATAGTGTGTACCATTACCCGGCGGAGCAGGGACAGACTCTACATACTATGAGTCGAGAACTGGTAGCTTATATAGCACAGATGGAGTAGAAGAGCGCAGTGGAGCGCGGGATGATGTGATGAGATTCCCTTAGATAGTCTAGTGGTAGTACTATTTGTGTCTTTTATGTATTGTACATACTATGTTGTAATCCCTATCTTTTGTGTAAGGTGTGGGATAGTGATGTGAACCCCGAGTTAGCTTTTGTTAGAGGGGTAGTTTGGTAGTAGGTTGGTATATTCCCCGTCTTTTGGGATATTAGGGGATATATGTGATAACATTTATAGCAGTATGCTAGCGAAATCATGTAATGAAACGATTTGGCATATGAATATAAATGAAGTTTATTTCAGAAAGGTGTTACAATTTTTATTGTTATTTTTATTTTTTATTTTTTTAGTATTAAAAGAAATACTTAAGTAATATACTTGAATAATAATAAAATGAAAATTGTGATGCAGATAATGCCGCCCAGACGTAGATTGATTGCACCTGAGGAATCAGTAAACAATGAGAGGGAACAAGTAGACCCGATCCAGAAACTGGTAGACTTGTTAGGAGAAGCCTTAAGGGGAAGGAACAATGAACCCGTTCGCCCAAACCCTCAGACTGTGCCAGTAACAACCTTTAAAGACTTTAAGAGTGTAGGACCCCCGGAGTTCGAGGGAACTACCGACCCAATCGTCGCACAAACCTGGATCAAAGAGATCGAAAAAGCTTTCACTATAGCTAGCGTAGGCGAAGATCAGAAGACGGTGTTTGCCACGTACATGATGAGGGGAGAAGCGAACTACTGGTGGGAGGCTAATCAACAAAGAGCTGGAGAAGGGATAATAGCTTGGGATAAGTTTAAGACGCTGTTCTTCGAGAATTACTTCCCAAAGAGTATGAAGAATCGGATGGAGGTGAAGTTCTTAGAACTAAAACAAGGTGAGATGACGATGGCGCAATACGCGGCTAGGTTTAACGAACTCGCGCGATTTGCGGAGCACCAAGTTGGTGATGAAGAGAGAAAGGCTAGACGCTTCGAACAAGGGCTGAAGCCGTGGCTATTCAATAAGGTGTCAGTTCTTCAAATCGATTCCTTTGCAACATTACTGGAGAAGGCAATCATTGCGGAAGGTGGCAGTGAGGCCTTAAGTATGTATAACAAGGAAAAGAAAGGAAAGAATACTGGAGGAGAGAACCGTACGGGAGGAAGCAGTAGCGGAGGAAGCAACTTGGGAAAGAGAAAATGGGAGAATAACAACAACAACAAAAACAACAATAATCAATCAGGGAATTTTCGTGATGGTTTCAAGAAGAGGGCTGAAGGATGCCCGAAGTGTGGGAAGAATCACCAGGGCGAGTGCTGGAAGGGACGTAGCACTTGCTACAACTGCGGACAGGAAGGGCACATCTCGCCCAACTGTCTGAAACCAAAGAAGATCCAAGGATGCTTTGCGTGTGGCTCGACGGAGCACCGGATTAAGGACTGCCCAAAGAAGGGAAGTGGCGGGGGTAGTAATCAGCAAGGAGGCAACAAGCTGATGATCGGCGGGCCGGCACAATCCAACCGCCCAACCGCCAGAACCTTTAACATGACCGTCCAGGACGTCGTGGCTGCGAAGGATGTGGTGTCAGGTATAATCCCAATCAATGATATAAATGCTTATGTATTATTTGATTCGGGTGCCACCTGTTCTTTTGTATCTGAAGAATTTGCTAGTAGACTTAGTACACCCCAAGAACGATTAGAAAATCCTTTGATCATAGAAGTTGCTAATAAGGAAGTGATCCCTGTAGAATACGTTTATCAAAATTATCGCACAAACATTAGAGAACATGAACTGAGCGTAGACTTGATTCCTATTAGATTGGGAGAATTTGACGTAATACTGGGAATGGATTGGTTGTATAACCATGCTGCGATAATTGACTGTCAGAACAAATGTGTGAACCTTCAGACTCCGAGTAAGTCTAAGGTAGTGTTTTATGGTAGCTCATCGCTTAAGCAATCGTGTTGCGTTACGATGATGCAGGCCAAGAAATTGTTAAGAAAAGGATGTGTAGGTTATTTAGCTTACATCGTTGATACTCGGAAGAAGGGAGTAGAAATTAAGGATATATCCGTAGTTAATGAATTTCAAGACGTGTTTCCGGACGATCTTCCTGGTCTTCCGCCAGACAGAGAAATCGAATTCGTAATAGACTTAGCACCGGGAACGGCACCAATTTCGAAAGCTCCATATCGTATGGCGCCAGTAGAAATGAAGGAATTGATGATACAATTGCAAGAGTTGTTGGATAAGGGTTACATTCAACCGAGTGTTTCTCCTTGGGGAGCACCAGTGTTATTCGTTAAGAAAAAGGACGGATCGATGAGGCTCTGTATCGATTATCAAGAATTGAACAGAGTAACGATCAAGAACCGATATCCGCTACCGAGGATAGACGACCTGTTTGATCAACTGAAGGGAGCAAAGTGTTTCTCAAAAATCGACCTACGAACAGGATATCATCAACTAAAAGTGAGGGATGAGGACATACCAAAGACTGCGTTTCGAACCCGTTATGGACACTACGAGTTTTTGGTAATGTCATTTGGATTGACTAATGCTCCGGCAGCATTTATGGACTTGATGAACCGAGTTTTCAAGCCATACTTGGATAAATTTGTAGTGGTTTTTATCGACGACATTTTAATCTACTCAAAGACAGAGGAAGAACATGTCGAACATCTAAAGATTATTTTGGAGGCACTAAGGAAGGAGAAGATGTATGCGAAATTTTCAAAGTGCGAATTTTGGATGGAGAAGGTTCAATTCTTAGGCCACGTGGTGGATAGGAATGGAATCTCTGTAGATCCTGCGAAGGTAGAAGCAGTAAGTAATTGGGAACAACCGAGAACACCGACGGAGGTGAGAAGCTTTTTAGGGTTAGCTGGGTACTATCGAAGATTCATCCAAGATTTTTCTAAGATAGCAACCCCGCTGACCAATTTGACTAGAAAGACGGTGAAATTTGTATGGACCGACAAATGTGAAGAGAGTTTTCAGGAGTTGAAGAAGAGATTGAGCGAAGCACTTGTATTATCATTACCAGATGATGCGGGAAATTTTGTGGTGTATAGTGATGCATCGCACAAGGGACTTGGCTGTGTACTTATGTAGCACGGCGAGGTCATTGCATATGCATCACGACAATCGAAGGATTTCGAAAAACGATACCCTACTCACGACTTAGAGTTAGCGGCAGTAGTTTTTGCATTAAAGATATGGAGGCATTATTTGTACGGAGAGAAATGTGAGATATACACGGACCACAAGAGTCTGAAATATATCTTCACACAGAAGGAGTTGAATATGCGTCAGAGGAGGTGGTTAGAATTGATCAAGGATTATGACTGCGATATTCTTTATCACCCGGGAAAGGCAAACGTGGTTGCCGACGCTCTGAGCAGAAAAGGAAGGGAAAAGCTGTTTAATTTGACGACTCAGGAAGAGTTGATAAGAGAGATGGAGAAATTGGAGACAGAAGTGAAAGAACCAGAGAAGCTTGGAGAGAAGTTGTTTGTAATGGAAGCTCATCTGACATTGTTGGATAGAGTAAAGGAAGCTCAGGAAAAGGATGAAGAGTGTGAGAAAATCCGAAAGAGGATCACAGAAAATGAGGAAAAGAAATTTCGAATGGATAAAGACGGTATCTTGAGATTTGAAGAAAGAGTATGGGTACCAGCGCAAACCGAGTTGAGGGAAGAGATTTTGCACGAGGCACACATTACGACATATTCCGTTCATCCGGGAGGCACAAAGATGTACCGAGATCTAAGGCAACATTTTTGGTGGCCCAATTTAAAACGAGAAGTCGCAGAGTGCGTCAGTAGATGTTTGACTTGCCAATGCGTTAAAGCAGAACATCAGCGGCCGAGTGGTTTACTACAACCTTCAGAGTGGAAATGGGAGCATATTATGATGGACTTCGTGGTAGAACTTCCAGTTACGCAGAAAGGTTATGATGCCATTTGGGTTATCGTGGATCGACTTACCAAGACTGCACATTTTCTACCAATCAAGATCCGCTACAGTTTGAACCAATTAGCGAGTCTGTACGTAAAAGAGATTGTTTCACGACATGGAGTGCCAGTATCAATTGTCTCTGATCGAGATCCGCGCTTCACGTCCAATTTTTGAAAGAGTTTGCAAGAGAGAATGGGAACACAGTTGAGGTTGAGTACTGCTTACCATCCTCAGACAGACGGACAGAGTGAGAGAACAATACAAACGCTGGAGGACATGCTTAGGACTTGCGTGATGGATTTTAAGGGAAATTGGGACGACCACCTACCCTTAGTAGAATTCGCATATAATAATAGCTACCATGCGAGTATCGGCATGCCACCGTACGAAGCTCTTTACGGAAGAAAATGCAAAACGCCATTATGTTGGGACGAAGTCGGAGAACGACGAATACTCGGACCAGAGTTAGTTCAACAAACCGCAGACGTGGTGACAGTGATAAGAGCCAGATTAGTAGCAGCTCAAGACCGCCAGAAGAAATACGCAGATTTGCATCGGCAGGACCGAGACTTCAAAGTCGGCAGTTTCGTATTCTTGAAGGTATCTCCATGGAAGGGAAAAATCCGTTTCGGCAAGAAAGGAAAATTGAGTCCAAGATTCATAGGACCGTTCGAGATACTGAAGCGAGTGGGCGAAGTGGCATACAAAGTTGCGTTACCACCCGAGTTGGAGCATATCCACAACGTGTTCCACATTTCCGTGTTGCGACCGTACAAGGCCGACTACAAGCACGTGATTTCTTACGAGCCCATTCAAGTGGAGAAGAACTTGGCGTATGAAGAAATTCCTGTCCAGATATTAGATAAGAAAGAACAAACTTTGATAAATAAAATTATTCCATCTGTAAAAGTACTTTGGCGTAACCACGATGTCGAGGAGGCAACGTGGGAGTTAGAAGATAGGATAATGAGGGATTATCCCCATTTATCTGTGTAACCTTATAGCAATTCCGGGACGAAATTTTTATAAGGGGGGGGGATGTAATACCCGAGAATTTTCTAATATTATTAAATGAATATATTAATGGAAATGAGAATTTATTAGAATATAAATGATTTTGTGTTATGAGAATGATTAATTCAATTATATTAAATTGAATAATTATAATAATTGAGAAATTGATGGGGTTTGCGATAAACTCATTGATAGCCTTGTGTGGCACAATATAAGAATGATTATATTAATTTAGGCGAACAATTAATCTATATTATTTGTTAATTGCTATTGTAGAATATTAATTAATTGTTATCATAGAATATTAATTAATTGTTGTGGAATATTAACTGTGATTGATTTATCATATGTGATTATTATTATTGCAATAAATATAATAATAATAATGAGCAACGTGTTTATAAATATAATAAGATTTATATTAAAGTGATAATTAATCATATAAGGGTTAATTAAATTGTTATGGAGATTAACAATTATATTGATTGATGAAGGATGTGTGTATATTATTAATTAATATTTAATAAGATGAGTGATTCTATATGCAAGCATGCGAATTAAATGTGTAACATATATTAGCTAACTATGTATTATGTGAAGTGTAATATGACGCTATTATATGGTAAGGCTTATTGAATTATGGGAGTTACATGATAATAGCCTATGTGACAATATGTATGTAAGTATACATTAAAATAATGTATTATGAATATAAATAATAATTGATGATTATTTATATATGTAATGGAATATATGTGTCAATTTACACTAACTACATTATGTGAATAACATGATTATTGGGATTACATTATAATTCTAATTGTAATCTAAATATATAGTATGAATATAGATATAATAGCCTAAGTGTATGATATATGTATATATGGCCTTAGTATTAATACACTTCATGTTGCAAATGCTGAGATATATGGCTTGTCCATTCCTCATCCTCTTCTACACGTGAAAGCCTATGCCTACTCTCTTCTCTCGAACTCAGCATTCTAGCAAATCATGATATGGGGAGTGGGCACAACAGTGTTCTTCAACCACTCTACCAACTCTTCCTTAGCTGATATACAAAGCTTCAATCTATTGGTTCAAATTAATGGACAATTACATTGTCTGTGTAAGGATTCTTCTATAAATAGCAGCCATGTTTCTTCGTTTTCAATTTGCTGAGAGTTTGCATAAGTAGTGAGTGAAAGCAATATACATATATCAGTAGGGGAAGTTGGATTAGCAGCAAACTCTATTTGAATCCTAGCAGAGGTATAATCCCTTTTTCTTTGTTCTTCATTTTCGTTTTCTGTTTCTGAAGTTTCCTTCAAATTCTTGATTATGCCAAATTAGTTCATGATTGGGTTGTAGAACCCTTATATTGTTGTTATATGAACATACATACATGATGAAACCACTATATAGCTTTCTTGACTTTCATTTCCATTTTTGCTCTACAATTTCTGTAAAACATCAAATTCGTGAAATTGGTTGGAGTTCATGAAATTGGGAGTTGATAAATGGCGATTGACTGTTATATAAGCATATATATATATATATATATATATATATATATATATATGTGTGTGTGTGTGTGTGTGTGTTAGTAAGTTAAAGAAGTCTAATAGCATCTGGGTATGTTCAAATCGATGAAATGGGAAGTTTGGGGACGGTTTTGGCTGCAGCATAACTGAGTCTGCAACGCGGCGCCTGCAGCGCCGATGCGCAGCGCTAGCTGCGCGCTGCAGCGCCACAACGCGGCAGTACCAGCGTCTCCCACGCCGCAGCGCTAATCCCAGGGCATTATGCCCGCGCCGCAGCGCCAGATTGTGGCTGCTGTTGCCGCGCCGCAGCGCCGGCCTCTGTGTTCAGTTTTCTGCATTCTGCAACAAAACTGTTATGTACTAATTGGTTGATTTTTATTTAAACAAGCATGGAAGCATGATTAATACATATATATAAACCTAATGAGGCAATGTAAGCATGTTTTAGTGTATTAGCATGCATGGTTAACAAAACGACATGAAGCTTGGAAACGAACTTAAAATTTCATAAACAATCATTAACATTATAAAGCATGTTTACATACTGACCTTGCAAGCACGTTAGTACCACCTAGAGACACATGAAGTGCATGTTAGCTTATCTATATTGGTTCCGTAATAAAATATGAACATGTGAACCTAACTAGTGCTCATTCCTAACAAAAATGTAAGTTTGAAGGTGGATATGATCATGTAAATGCTATATAGTCGTTTTGATGTTATGAGCATGTTTAGATAACTTTGAAATATATGAATGAACCCTTAACTTGTGTTTATATAGTTCGTAAGGAAGCATGAACATGTTAGGCCCTATTAGTAAGATTCACTAATAGAAATACAAGCCTTGCACGTGAGCATTAACACGATACGTGGAGATTTAAATTCTGATATTTATGGACACATGTGATAGTACTCTTAGACTCATTCATGTGTCATGCATATATATATACCATGATTGGTTGCCGTGATTAAAGTTTAGCATAAACGAAGCATGTTTTCAAGATAATAACAATGTTAGCTACATATATGCAATACGAGTACTCATGAGCACGTTTAATACAAGTTATGTGAATATCTTATGGGTTTAAAAAGCGAGCATGTTAGACCATATGAGTTCGTGTCCTTGAATGGCTTTAAGTATTAACTTAAGAACCTATACCATGTACGATTGGATTTGGAAAAGTTATACAAGCATGTAAAGTATCCTTTAAATATGAATACATGCTACGTGATATTATATGATGTTACTTGAACCCGATTTTGACGGTTAACTCAAAGAGAATGCCGTAACTTGCTAAAATGAAATATATTTAGTATTAATTGCGATCTTATAAGATATAAGAATGTGTTTAAACTCTAAAGGAGGAACGTTAAAGATAGAACTTATATTCTATATAACTGTGTAGCTTGGTTAAGACTTAGCTTATGTATTGATAGTATATTCGAAGACAAAATGTGAAGATTATATGACTAATGAATATCATATATATATGTAATTGTATTACGATAGGAATTCAAAAGTGTTGATTTACTTAACGTGGATAAACTACGCTAAAGGCAAGTATCCTAACCGATGCATTTACTTTATGCAAGGAAATCTATGATTTTGCAAGTTCTCTTACTTACACTCTTTTACTGTGCAAGTATTCTATCCTTGTATATTGCATACTAGTTTCCTACTTAATCGGTTGAATTGAATTAGCATATTTGAACTCTTATTTCATTAAAGCTATTATTCATGTTGAACTTAGTATTGTTCTTGAATATTATGAAAGTGTCTATGCCATTTGATTCGGCCAGACTTATATTATTGAGAAGAAACCCAAACTAATTGATTGGTGCGAGATCTTGTATTTGACTGAGGAGAACAATCTTCTTTGAAGGGAATATATAATTGTCGGAGAACCGACGTGCACGCTTGAGTATGATTGATTGTTATGCATAACGATGGTACTTTAGGCTGATCACCTGTTGTACCTGTTTTTATTGGATTTTCAGTTTATTACTGTCAATTCTAGTAGAAGTTCATAGTCCTTAGTGACTGCTCAGTATTCAGTTATTTGAAATCTTAAATTGACGTATTATTGAATCATATTGATATTATTCTGTTCTTAGTGACTGTTAATGAGAACTGTTGATATTCTTGTTATCCTTGAACTATCAAACCTTGTTATACCTTTTCGAGAATTGAGAATCTTATTACTCACCCTTATTGTATATTACTTGCTGGGCAATTTGTGCTCATTCTTGCTTTCCCTAAAATATTTCAGTTAAGGCAGAGCAGGGCGAACCTTCGGGCGTTGATAAGGGCAAGGGCAAGGCTACCAACTAGCTTGTCTCTTTTATGTTTTTTTATATTTTAATGTTGTATTAAGATGATATAGTAAGACTGGATTTGACTATGTTTAAGCTTAAGTTAGATTATGTAATAAGTCGTTTATTGATATTATTATGTAATCTATTAAGTACTGTAGGTTGCGAGACTAGGGGGAATAATTATAATAACTCATTGTAAATTATTCTAGAATAGATTTTCCGCTGTGATTGTGCGATATTTAGTTATTATTATTGCGATGTATTACCATGAGCACGTGACGAACCGAATTCGAGAGACCCCGTGACGGTCCTGGAATTTGGGGGCGTCACAGTTACTATTCACGGGATACTATTCACGGTAAAAATATATTTTTTTTCTTCCAAATCATCTTTAATTGGATCTAGATTTTGATCTTCATTCTTGAACTCTGGATAAATTCTCTAATATTTGTCCTTTATCTCACTGAATCCGTTATTCGTATTATTTTTCATCATCCTCAGTTCTAAATGGTGATATAACTGAATATCTTTGGCCTGTAGTGCAAAGATGAATGATTACCTGATGAATATCTTTGGCCCGTAGTGCAAAGATGGACAAGTGTTGAGATAAACATGACCAACTGATGATACAAATGAATATCTTTGGCCCGTAGTGCAAAGATGGATATTTGATTCGAGATGTATATTGATTGATGTTACAGGGATAAAATATTGATGATGGACTTTTAAATCAAAGAAGATAGTAGACATCATTCTCTACTTAACTCTTCTAATGAATTGTTATTTCCGCTGCGAATATTGATCTAAAACTTGTTGTCCATAATATTTTATCTGATTTATTGAAGGCTAACGATAATTTATTTTTCATTATCTTAGTCATAATATTCTTTACTGGGCTAGTTGAGCTCACCCTTTTCCTCCATTGTTCTCTTCAAGAAATGAGAATATCGCGGGTACTAGTCGGGGAATGGAGTGATGGTCCGAGTTAGAGCTGTAGAAGTCCTCACTATTTTTTTATTTAAAATAGTGTGATAATAAATGTAATGAGGACTTAGTTTGAATGTTAATATTTTTTACATGTCTGTATTGACACTCACAGTTGTGTGGTCGTATTTTGCACGACCGTGTGATATGAAAGATTGTATTTGAATTTTGTTGAGTGTATTTGACAACTCAAAATGGGTTGAGTATTGAACCTATTTTGGGGGCGTCACAGTTGGTATCAGTGCTTAGGGATATGATCTCTGGCGGAAATCTAGGAATAGAACTAGGAGGGAAGAGACGAGTAAAACCTTCGCTAGTGTGTCCTACATAAGTTTAATTGTTATTTAATTGGTCGATTGGAACATAGAGTTAATATGTATATGGTTAACCCTTGTTTTGTGGCAGTATTTGAGAATGGCTGCTGAAAATCTAAACAATGGAGTGAATGAGACCGTTGAGACACCTTTAATCACCAACGAGGAGAATGTGCAACAGGAAGGCTATATTCCTCCTGTAAACAACCCTACCGAAGAAATGATAAATGACGGGATGTTTAGAAGCTTTTTGTAGTTCATGCAAAACCAGACGAGGGAGACTCGTGTTCATAATACTGTTGGAAATAACAACTTGCGGCTTGTCACTGCCAAGCAGTTTAAAGAGTTGGGACCACCAGAGTTTCAGGGAAAGCCAGATCCAATCAAGGCGGAAAATTGGATTAAGCAAATTACCAAGATATTTGATGTCTTGGGATGCACGGAGGAACAGAAGGTTCCATTTGCCACCTTTATGTTCCGTGGAGAGGCAGATTACTGGTGGAAATCTATGAAACGTACCCAGCCTGCCGCACTCAAGATGACTTGGGGGGCGTTCCAGAAATTGTTCAATGACAAGTACTTTTCAGAAAGTATTCGTCACATGAAAGAGGTAGAATTCATCAGACTGGAACAGAACAACATGACTGTGTCCCAGTACGAGGCTAAATTCGCAGAGTTATCCCGGTTTGTACCTCATTTGGTGGAGAATGAGGAACGTATGACACGGATGTTTTTGAGAGGTTTGAAACACGAGATTCGTCAATACCTCATTTCTCACAAATTTTCTCTATATTCGGATGTAGTGAACAGGGCCCAGTTATTAGAACGAGATAATGATTATGTTCAACCAAGGGACAACAACCAAGGTCGTACCTGTAAGACCCCGAATTTTATAAATAAAGATTTAATTTTTTATATATATTATTTCAAAATGGTAAGGTGTTGATTTGATAAATGTGAAAGTTATGGGTGAAATGTGCAAATATTTCAAAATGAGCAAGTGGTTATAAAATATTCATTGTTGTTGGGGAATATTCGTTTGGTCGTGGAATATTCTTGTTGTCGGGGAATATTCTTACGACGACGCAGCTATTTGTGGGCCCCACAATGGAATAACTACCGAATATAGAAAGCGACAGAAATAACTTTTTTATAAAATAACGGCGTAGTTGTTACCGTTAGTACTGTTGAAATACCCGGTGGTTAAAATACAGTAATGCGCGATGTTGCACAGTAGCACACGGTATTGCGCAGTATTTCGAATTATTGATTCTTACGTAAGAAGGCACTTACTCAATTACAGTTCAATATTTTATATTATTGACTCAATAATTGCTACGTTGATATTTTATATTATTGACTCAATAATTGCTACGTTGATATTTTATATTATTGACTCAATAATTGCTACGTTGATATTTTATATTATTGACTCAATAATTGTTACGTTGATATTTTATATGATTGATTCAATAATTGCTACCATTGATATTTTGTATTATTGATTCAATAATTGTCACTGCACAGTATTTCACATTATCAACTCAATAATTCATATTATTTGAATAATATTATTAGATAGCATTATTGACAATGTCTAAGGAAGTTCTGTCTATGAGGGGTTATTTAATTGCGCGCCAGTAAGGAGAAATCCTTATCGGAAGACCCCCTCTTTCTTGGGAACGACCTGGTTGTCAATATTGTAGTTCTGTAATATTATTTGTGAATAATTAATTATTGATTTATATGATAAGAAAATATTTATTTTGTGGATATAAAAGAAAGAATTAGTGCTGATGTGTTTTTATCAGTATTTTGGTGTGGAAAATCATCCGTTTATGGATTTCGGATAATTTATGTTTGGAATTTGGAAAAATTTCCTTCTACAAAGTTGTAGAGAATTAAATTTACTATGAAAAAAATATAAAATTTGTATTTTTCTGAACAAAAGGACTGTTTATTATGAATTCTTGAAGTTTTAAAAAATAAATATTTTTTTTAAATAAAATGGTGGGCCCCACTTTTGGTTGTTGTGGAAATATTTTTGAATTTTCAAATCTCACGAGGTGTGCTGGGTAAGCAGCCGGCGCAGAAAGTCTACTTTAGCATCCTAAGCTTTTCCTATAAATAGGATGCTTAGGTTAGAATTGAAAATCACACCAGAATCAGAAGTTTTCTCTCTCTATAATATCGAGCGTATTTTTGTAAGTATTTAGATACTTTGAGTGTTGCTATTCAGTGCAAGTTTTCTTCAACCTTATATTCGATATTCCAGTCAGAAGTACTATTCTTTTGAGGTAAGGAATGTTATTTTCTTTCGTAAATGATGTTATTCTTTTCAATATCATTATACCAAAATATTGTCATGGATTTTATTATGAAACTCTTACTTTTTTCGTCGGGGTTACTATTCACGTATACGGCACTATTCATGAAAAATTAAATTTTCTTCTATTTGTCCAAATTGTTTGTTATGGTTACTATCTTTGATTGGATCTAGGTTTTGAGCTTTATTCTTAAATTTTGCTCCACAAAGTATTATTATGGAATATTCTTGAACTTGGATAAACTAAAATACGAATCCTTAATCTTTGTCCTTTATCTCATTGGATTCGTTGTTTATATTGCTTTTCATCATCCTCGATCCTAAATGGTGATATAACTAATATCTTTGGCCTGAAGAGCAAAGATGAATGATTACCTGATGAATATCTTTGGTCGTAGTGCAAAGATGACAGGTGTTGAGATGTACATGACCACTGGTGATACAAATGAATATCTTTGGCCGTAGTGCAAAGATGACTATTTGATTTGAGATGTCTACTAATTGATGTTACAGGGATAAAATATTGATGATGAACTTTTAAATCATAGAAGATAGTAGACTTCATTCTCTACTTAACTCTTCTAATGAATTGTTATTTCTGCTGCGAATATTGATCTAAAACTTGTTGTCAATAATATTTTATCTGAATTGTTGAAGACTAACGATAATTTATTTTCCATTATCTTAGTCATAATATTCTTTACTGGGCTAGTTGAGCTCACCCTTTTCATCTATTATCCTCTTCAGGAAATGAAAATGTCGCAGAAACTAGTCGGGGGACAGAGTGATGGTCCGAGTTAGAGCAGTAGTAGTCCTGATTATTTCTAATAAATAATGTGATAATAATTGTAATGAGGACTTAGTTGTAATGTTAATATTTTCTACATATTTGTATTGACACTCACAGTTGTGTGGTCATATTTTGCACGACCGTGTGATATAAAAGTTTGTATTTGAATTCTATACCATGTATTTGGCGACTCAGAATGGGTTAGGTTGACTGGACCTATTCTGGGGGCGTCACAATACTGGTGGCAGCAGTCATCGGAACAATAATAACCAATAGGGAGGAAAGTTTCATGCCAGAAGCGGTAACCACTCCGGTGGTAATCGTGGCCATGATAATAGAAGAAGTGAGTCGGGGGAGATTTCAAGAAGAGAAGGTACAACAATAAGAACGTGAAAATATCGACAGCAGCACCAACATTAACTGTTTCTAGGGAAGGAGAACGACCGCCGGTCGTATGCTATAAATGCGGGCAAGAGGAACACATCAGCCCCAACTGCACACAACAATCCAAGGTGTGTTATAACTATGGAAAGGAAGGGCACATAGCTCGAGTATGTCCTGTAGCGAAACCAAGTCCAGTAGGGATGGTGACTCCAAAGGCTATCCCTGACAAGTCAAAGTCAATGGTTCCTAGAAGAGCATTTGTCGTGACTGCCCAACAAGCAAGGAACCCGAACGAGGTTATTACGGGTAAGCTGATAATAAACTCTTGCGAAGTTTACACTTTATTAAATACTGGTGCTACCCATTCTTTTATTTCACCTACTTGTGCTCAACGTTTGAACTTGACACCTAAGAAATTAGACTTTGACTTATCTGTTGAAACTCCGTTGGGAGAAACCTCCGTTACATCTATAGTTTACAAATCTTGCTCGATTCAAATTGGTACCCTCACCCTACCTGTTGATCTTATATCGTTGAAAATAATTGCATTTGATGTGATTTTAGGAATTGACTGGTTGACCATTTATCATGCCAAAATTGATTGTTTTCGTAAGGTTGTTAGTTTTCATATTCCTAACCAACTTATTGTGCGAATTCAAACAACCAAACCACTAAAATCAATCAATGTTATTTTAAGTCATAAAGCTATTCGCTTATTGAAAAATGGATGTCAAGCTTTCTTAGCCCATGTCACTGATCTAAACTAGAATACGTCAGGTTTGAATGATATTTCTGTTGTTAATGAGTTTCCTAATGTGTTTCCCGAAGAACTTCCAGGTCTACCCCCGGAACGTGAAGTTGAATTCTTTATTGACCTTGAACCCGGTACAAAACCCATTTCTAAAACCCCATATTGAATGGCTCCTATAGAACTTCAAGAGTTAAAGGTCCAACTACAGGAGTTGTAAGACATCGATTTTATACGTCCTAGTACATCTCCTTGGGGTGCTCCTGTTTTATTTGTAAAGAAGAAAGACGGGAGTATGCGACTTTGTATTGACTATCGGGAGTTGAACCATGTCACCATCAAGAATAGGTATCCGTTACCTCGTATTGATGACCTGTTCGACCAGTTGAAAGGTGCACAATTCTTTTCAAAGATCGATCTTCGTTCTGGATATCATCAGCTGAAGATTAAAACTGAGGATATTCCGAAGACTGTATTCAGAACCCGATACGGGCATTATGAATTCTTTGTCATGTCTTTTGGATTAACTAATGCTCCTGCTGCTTTTATGGATATGATGAACCGTGTATTCAAGGAATATTTGGATCAGTTCGTGGTTGTCTTTATTAATGACATCCTCATCTATTCCAAAAGTCGTGAAAATCATGAGCACCACCTGAAGCTGGTACTTCAAAGGTTTCGTGAAAATAAGCTATACGCCAAGCTGAAGAAATGCGAGTTCTGGCTTGAGGAGGTAGCATTCCTTGGGCACGTAGTATCAAAACGTGGAGTATCTGTGGACCCGGCGAAGATTGAAGCAATACAAAGTTGGGAGCAACCGAAGTCGGTGACCGAAGTACGTAGCTTTTTGGGCTTAGCTGGTTATTATCGGAGATTCGTGGAAGGATTTTCTCGAATCGCTACTCCATTAACTTAGCTGACTCGAAAAGATACAAAATTTGTATGGAACGAGAAATGCAAGAAGAGCTTTCAAGAGCTCAAGAGGAGACTCATTTCGGCACCTGTTCTGACGATACCATCTGGTTCGGATGGATTTGTCATTTATAGCGATGCTTCGGGAAAAGGGTTAGGATGTGTTCTCATGCAATATGGGAAAGTCATAGCCTATGCCTCGCGACAACTCAAGGAATATTAGAGGAATTATCCTACTCGTGATCTAGAGTTGGCAGCAGTCGTTTTCGCATTGAAGATCTGGAGACACTACCTGTATGGGGAGAAAGTGGAGATCTATATGGATCATAAGAGCCTCAAGTATTTCTTCACCCAGAAGGAACTCAACATGCGGCAACGACATTGGCTTGAGCTGTTGAAAGATTACGATCATACCATCCAATACCATCCTGGTAAAGCGAACGTGGTAGCTGACGCGTTGAGTAGAAGATCATATGCGGGAACGAATGCGATACTTTCAAGGCCTATTTTGTGTGATTTACAAAAGATGGAGATAGATTTCAAGACTTTGGGGACCCATGCGATGATATCAAGTATACGCGTAGAACCAGCTTTGATTGATAAAGTTAAAGCTGCTCAAGCTACAGATCCGGAGCTGATGAATATGAGGAAGAAGGTGCAGAAGGTGCTATTCCAGAAGCAAGGATTGATGAATAAGGAATACTTCAAGTCAACTCCAGACTTTGTGTTCCTGATGATTCTGATTTGAAGTATAGAATCATGATGAAGGCACACAACACACCGTTTGCAATCCATCTTGGGAGTACCAAAATGTATCGTGATCTTCAACATACATTTTGGTGGAGCAATATGAAGAGAGAGATCTTGGAATTTATCTCGAGGTGTTTAACGTGTCAACGTGTCAAGGCGGAGCATCAAGTGCCAAAGGGTCCATTGCAACCACTTGAGATTCCAAAGTGGAAGTGGGAACACATTACCATGGATTTCGTTACGGGTCTTCCCAAGGTTTCTCAAGGCACAGATGCGATTTGGGTTATTGTTGATAGATTAATCAAGTCTGCTCATTTCTTGCCGATACGAGAGACTTATTCCCTTGAACATCTTGCTCGTATGTACGTGAATTGTGACGCCCCCCAGAATAGGTCCAGTCAACCCAACCCATTCTGAGTCGCCAAATACATGGTACAGAATTCAAATACAAACTTTATATCACACGGTCGTGCAAACTGTGTGCAAAATACGACCACACAACTGTGAGTGTCAATACAAATCGTATATAATACGAAATATTAATATTCAAATTCATTCTTTATTTATTACAATTATTATCCCACTATTTTTCAAAAATAGCGAAAACTACTACTGCTCTAACTCGGACCATCACTCTGTCCCCCGACTAGTTCCCGCAACATTCTCATTTTCTGAAGAGGACAACATATGAAAAGGGTGAGCTCAACTAGCCCAGTAAAAAATATTATAACTAAGATAATGAAAAATAAATTATCGTTAGTCTTCAACAATTCAGATAAAATATTATTGACAACAAGTTTTAGATCAATAATCGCAGCGGAAATAACCGTTCATTATCAATATTTTATCCCTGTAACATCAATCAATATACATCTCAAATCAAATATTCATCTTTGCACTACAGGCCAAAGATATTCATTTGTATCATCAGTGGTCATGTTCATCTCAACACCTATCATCTTTGCACTACGGCCAAAGATATTCATTAGGTAATCATTCATCTTTGCTCTACAGGCCAAAGATATTCAATTATATCACCACTTAGGACTGAGGATGATGAAAAAACATATAAATAACGAATCCAGTGAAATAAAGGATAAGATTAAATATTCGTATTTTAGTTTATTCAAATTCAAGAATATTCCATAATAATACTTTGTGGAGCAAAATTCAAGAATGAAGCTCAAAACCTAGATCCAATCAAAGATAGTAACTATAACAGACAATTTGGACAAATAGAAGAAATTTTAATTTTTTTCGTAAATAGTGCCATATACGTGAATAGTGCCGTATACGTGAATAGTAATCCCGACGAAAAAAGTAAGAATTTTAAAATAAAATCCATGCCAATATTTTGGTATAATGATATTGAAAAGAATAACATCATTTACGAAAGAAAATAACATCCCTTACCTCAAAAGAATAGTATCTCTGACTGGAATATCGGATATAATACCGAAGAAAACTTGCACTGAATACTAATACTCAAAGTATTGAAATACTCACAAAAATACGCTCGATATTATAGAGAGAGAAAACTTCTGATTCTGGTGTGATTTTCAATTCTAATCTAAGCACCCTATTTATAGGAAAAGCTTAGGATGCCAAAGGAGACTAAAATAATAAAATATATTATTTTTTAAAAATTTCCTCCACCGCCGGCTGCTGTCCAAAAATCAGAATTTTTTTCAACCAAAAGTGGGGCCCACCCCTTAAAAAATATTTATTTTCCAAAACTTCAATAATTCATAATAAATAGCCCCTTTGTCAGAAAAATACAAATTCTATGTTCCTCTATAGAAAATTTAATTCTCTACAACTTTGTAGAATGAAGTTTTTCCAAATTCCAAACATAAATTATCCGAAATTCATAAACAGATGATTTTTCACACCAAAATACTGATAAAAACTCATCAGCGCTAATTCCTTCTTTTATATCCACAAAATAAATATTTCCTTATCATATAAATCAATAATTAATTATTCACAAATAATATTACAGAACTACAATATTGACAACCAGGTCGTTCCCAGGAAAGAGGGGGCCTTTCGATAAGGACTTCTCCTTACTAGCGCGCAATTAAATAACCCCTCCTAGACAGAACTTCCTTAGACATTGTCAATAATGCTATCTAATAATATTATTTAAATAATATGAATTATTGAGTTGATAATGTGAAATACTATGCAATGACAATTATTGAATCAATAATACAAAATATCAACTGTAGCCATTATTGAATCAATCATATAAAATAGCAACGTACCAATTATTGAGTCAATAAAATATCAATGTAATAATTATTGAGTCAATAATATAAAATATCAACGTAGCAATTATTGAGTCAATAATATAAAATATTGAACAGTAATTACTGTAACAATAATTGAGTAAGTGTCTTCTCACGTAAGACTCAATAATTTGAAATACTGTGCAATACCGTGTGCTACTGTGCAACACCGCGTATCACTGTATTTTAACCACCGAATATTTCAACAGTACTAACGGTAACAACTACGCCGTTATTTATAAAAAGGTTATTTCTGTCGCTTTCTATATCCGACAGTTATTCCGTTGTGGGGCCCACAAATAGCTGCGCCGTCGTACGAATATTCCCCGACAACAAGAATATTCCACGACCAAACGAATATTCCCCGACAACAAGAATATTTTATAACCACTTGCTCATTTTAAAATATTTGCACATTTCACCCATAACTTTCACATTTATCAATCAACACCTTACTATTTCGAAATAATATATAAAAAAAATTAAATCTTTATTCATAAAAGTTGGGGTCTTACATGAATGAGATTGTGAGATTGTATGGCATGCCAGTATCCATAGTTTCGGATCGTGACCCAAGATCCACTTCACGATTTTGGGTCAGCTTGTAGAAAGTTATGGGCACAGATTTACGATTCAGTTTGGCATATCATCCACAAACGGACGGGCAATCGAAAAGGACTCTCCAAACTCTTGAAGATCTATTGAGACTCTGTGTTTTAGACTTCAAAGGGAGTTGGGATAAGTACCTACCATTGGTGGAATTCTCCTACAACAACAGTTATCAGGCAAGTATAGGCATGGCTCCATTCGAGGCGTTGTATGGACGAAAATGTCGTTCTCCAGTATGCTGGGACGAGGTGGGTGAAGCAACATTGTTGGGACCGGAGTTAGTACGTATGACTACGGAAAAGATTCAAATGATCCGGCAACGTATACAAACTGTACAAGATCGACAAAAGAGTTATGCTGATCTTCATCGAAGGGACGTGGAGTTTAATGTCGGAGATCATGTATTATTACGTGTTGCTCCATGGAAAGGAGTTACAAGATTCGAAAAGAGAGGAAAGCTCAACCCACGATTCATTGGTCCATCTGAAATCCTGGACCGAGTAAGAAATGTGGCCTATAGACTCGCCTTACCTCCAAGCATGTCTCGTGTTCATAACGTTTTTCACATATCTGTGCTTCGTAAATATGTGAAAGATCCAAACCACATTATTTAGTTAGAACCAAACGAGATAGCTGAAGATTTAACATACGAGGAGGTACCTGTTAAGATCTTGGATAGGAAGGAACATGTCCTACGCTCAAAGGTTATACCTCAGTTAAAGTTTTATGGAGGAACCATGATATTGAGGAAATGACCTGAGAGTTAGAATCGAAAATGAAAACGAGGTATCCTCACCTTTTCGACATACCAGGTACGTACGTCAATTTCAAGGACGAAATTTCATAAGGAGGGGAGGTTGTAAGACCCCAAATTTTATGAATAAGATTTAATTTTCTTTATATATTATTTTGAAATAGTAAGGTGTTGATTTGATAAATGTGATAAGTTATGGGTAAAATATGCAAAGTTTACAAAGTAAGCAAGTGGTTATAAAATATTCGTTGTGTCGTGGAATATTCGTTTTGTCGAGGAATATTCTTTTTGTCGGAGAATATTCGTACCACAGCACAGTCATTGGTGGACCCCACAACGGAATGAATGTCGTATATAGAAAGCGACAGAAATAACCTTTTTTATAAAAATAACGGCAAAACTGTAACCGTTAGTACTGTTGAAATACCCGGTGGTTAAAATACAATAATACGTGGTGTTGCACAGTAGCACACGGTATTGCACAGTATTTCGAATTATTGATTCTCACGTAGGAAGGCACTTACTCAATTATTGTTACAATAATTACTGTTCAATATTTTATATTATTGATTCAATAATTGCATAGTATTTTATTGGCTCAATATTTGCTACGTTGATATTTTATATCAATAAGTGCTACTTTGCTATTTTATATTATTGATTCAATAATTGACATTGCACATTATTTCAAATTATTAAATTAATAATTCATATTATTTGAATAATATTATTAGATAGCATTATTGGCAATGTCTAAGGAAGTTCTGTCTAGGAAAGGGGTTGATTAATTGCGCGCCAGTAAGGAGAAATCCTTATCGGAAGGGCCCCTCTTTCCTAGGAACGACCTAGTTGTCAATATTGTAGTTCTGTAATATTATTTGTGAATAATTAATTTTTAATATATATGATAAGGAAATATTTATTCAATGTGGATTTAAACGGAGAAATTTTTAACATGTGACATTTCTTGAAAGTTGGTATTTTATCTTGTCCGATAAAATAATTCATTCAAATATATTATTATAATATTACATTATAGTAGTGTGATGTGATTATATAATAGTATGATTTTTATAATTTGAATGGTAACATTATTATAGTTAATTCATGGTATAAAAGTTAAACGAGGTGGAAGAGTGCAAATTAAATTTGAACTCTTATGATGCAAACAATGATGTCATCGGAGCGATGAGGTAAGCAATTATGTCATCAGAGCGATGAGGTAAGCAATGATGTCATAGATCAATGATGTAAGCGATGATGTCATAAATTATGGTAAAAAGACTATTTTACCCTTACTTCTGCCGAGCCTATAAATAGAAGCTCATTTCTTCATTATTTCTCACCAATTCACGAAAGCTATAGAGAGAGAAATTATAGAGAGAATAAGAAAGAAGAAGAGTATTCTACTATTACGCTAGTGTAGTCTCCAAATTTTAAGGTAAGGGGTATTATTTCTTTCGTATTCATGAAGAGAATTATTTTCTTTCAATACTCGTAAGGGTTGTTATTCCATTCCTTATTATTCTGTTGGAATAACCTGTCTACGCGGACTACCGCATGCATGGTGAAATCCGGTTGTTATTCCATTCTTTATTATTCTGTGGGAATAACCAGTTTAAGCGGACTACTGCATGCCTGGTGAATAACCCTTCGTATTCATTTGTTATTAAATTATGGAAATAATCTGTCTGAGCGGACTACCGCCAGACGGGTGAAAATCCAATTGCAGTTTCGTATATTGTTTCATTTCAGATTCCTAACTCTAAACTTACTACGGTAAATATTGCTTCTATAATTCCTAAAATGATCATATATTACTTGAGTTTTGCGCTTCATCTAATATTATTTCACTGGAATATTGGTCTGAACTTTCTTGTGAAATTCTTATCTTTTCATGTCAAGTTACTATTCACGAGTTACTATTCACGAGTTACTATTCATGAGTTACTATTCACGGGATACTATTTACGGTAAAAATATATTTTTTTTCTTCCAAATCATCTTTGATTGGATCCAGATTTTGATCTTCATTCTTGAACTCTGGATAAATTCTCTAATATTTGTCCTTTATCTCACTGAATCCGTTATTCGTATTATTTTTCATCATCCTCAGTTCTAAATGGTGATATAACTGAATATCTTTGGCCTGTAGTGCAAAGATGAATAATTACATAATGAATATTTTTGGCCTGTAGTGCAAAGATGAATGATTACCTGATGAATATCTTTGGCCCGTAGTGCAAAGATGGACAAGTGTTGAGATAAACATGACCAACTGATGATACAAATGAATATCTTTGGCCCATAGTGCAAAGATGGATATTTGATTCGAGATGTATATTAATTGATGTTACAGAGATAAAATATTGATGATGGACTTTTAAATCAAAGAAGATAGTAGACATCATTCTCTACTTAACTTTTCTAATGAATTGTTATTTTCGCTGCGAATATTGATCTAAAACTTGTTGTCCATAATATTTTATCTGATTTATTGAAGGCTAACGATAATTTGTTTTTCATTATCTTAGTCATAATATTATTTACTGGGCTAGTTGAGCTCACCCTTTTACTCCATTGTTCTCTTCAGGAAATGAGAATATCGCGGGTACTAGTCGGGGAATGGAGTGATGGTCCGAGTTAGAGCTGTAGAAGTCCTCACTATTTTTTTTATTTAAAATAGTGTGATAATAAATGTAATGAGGACTTAGTTTGAATGTTAATATTTTCTACATGTCTGTATTGACACTCACAGTTGTGTGGTCGTATTTTGCACGACCGTGTGATATGAAAGATTGTATTTGAATTTTGTTGAGTGTATTTGGAGACTCAAAATGGGTTGAGTATTGAACCTATTTTGGGGGCGTCACAACAACTACATACATTAGCTTTCCTATCGCATTGACATAAGGGTAATGAGACATTTTGTCAATTTCCTTCGTGAGAAGTAGGGAATTGCTCAGGTCTAATGGGTCGCCTTTAGTAATAGGAGTGTCTATAGGTTTGCACTTGCTGATCTGGAAATGCTCAAGAACCTTCTCAAGGCAAGTCTTTTAAGACAAACTAAGAAGTTTCCTTAAGCGATCTCTATAGATCTTAACTCCAAGAACATAAGTTGATTCCCCCGTGTCCTTCATCTCAAAGTTAGAGGACAACCATCCTTTGGTGGCGACAATCATCTCCTTATCGTTCCCAGCTAGTAGAATGTCATCGACAAACATCGATAAGATAATAAATTTATCTTTGAAGTATTTGATATACACATAATGGTCTTCTTCAATTATCATAAACCCATCACTAATCATGGCTCGATGGAATCTCAAATACCACTGCCTAGGACTCCTATTTTAAACCATAAATAGAACGTTTGAGCTTGCATACTTTGTGCTATTTCCCTTCTACGATGAAACCCTCTGGCTGATCTATGTATATTTCCTCAACTAAATATCCATTGAGAAAAGTTGTCTTGACGTCCATTTGATATAACTCCAGATTCAAATGAGCGACAATCACTAGGATGAGGCAAATTGAGGCAAACCTCACAACTGGCGATAAGGTTTTCTCGTAATCAATTCCCTCTTGTTGGGTGTATCCCTTGGCTACAAGACGAGCTTTGTACCGTTCAATGGAACCATCCACTTTGTGTTTGACTTTAAGAACCCATTTGTTCCCAATAGCCTTTTCACCCTGGTGGAAGGTCAACCAAATCCCAGACTTGATTATTCCTTATAGACTTCATCTCTTCTTTTATTGCAATCATCCACTTATTGATTGTATCAGATGATAGAGCATCTCAATAAAATCGAGGTTCCTCATCATCCTGCGCATCAGCCATAAAGGCATTCCCCTCAATCTCAAAGAGACGACGGGGAATGTTACCTCTTTGACTTCTACGCATTTGAGGAGCAGGAGACTCCTCATTCGATGGAAGAGAACTGCATGAAAGCATTTCATTCCCACTATCTACAAGGGCCTGAAGAATAGTTTTTTCGATCTCTACAATACGATTTGGGGTGTGCAAATCTTCCTCCATCTCATAAAGGTTCATCTCCTTGCTCACATCACCTCTATTAAGGAAATCCATCTCAAAGAAATCTACATCTCGTGACTCTATCTCAGATATAGTCCCATCAGGCTGCTCTTCAACGAATATAGTCTTTGAAGTGTTCAGAATATCTTATAAAGATACACTTCTTACCTATTGGGCCCAACTTCCTATATTATGAGAAGTGTTGTGCATGTAAGTTGCCGATCCCCAAGGCCGCATATCGCACAATTCGGGCTTTCTGCCGGTTCACATTTTATATGGGGTGGACTGAACTGATTCCAAAGGCACAAGATTAAGTAGATACATCACAGTCAATAATGTATCACCCCAATAGGAGATATGCAAATTTTCTTGCGCCATTATAGACCTAACTATGTATAATAATGTCTAGGTTCCTCCTCTCCGCCACACCGTTTTTTTGTGAATTTTTAGGGATTGGTGGCTTTTTTCACACACAGTTCTTTAAACTAATCGGACAGATACTCGCGACCTCGGTCAGTTCAAAGTGCCTTAACACTTTTATCTAATTATTTCTCGACCTCAACCAAATAATGTCTAAAGCAATCTAATGCCTCAGACTTATGAGAGATCAAGAAAGTGTATTTGAAGCGCATAGTCATCTATCATGGTGAGAAAATAGGAATGTCCATGCCTTTTTTCACATTTATAGGGCCACAAATGTCTGAGTGAATGAGTTGCAAGGGTGTTTCTGCCCTTGTGGCTTTACCTAATGGTTTTCTAGTTGATTTCCCTGCTAAACAATGTTCATAAGTGGGTAGATTGACCTTCGCGAGTGGGCCTAAAAGACTTGCTCGAGCTAACCTATCCATTCTATCATTACTGTTAACGCTATAATTAATAGTATCTAAAACCATAAAAACATTAGAAATAAAACCATATCCAAAAATTTCAGTCCCACGAGAAATTACAACACAATTATTCTCAAAACGAATAAAGTAGCCTAAACTAAGTACTGTAAGAACAAAAAATAAATTTTGTTGGGCATCTGGTGCATAGAGTACATCATGAAGAATCAATGCAGAGCATCCTCGCATTTCCAATTTTTAAGTGTCAATTCCTAGCACATCAACACTGGAGTCATTCCCCATTAGTACTTTTCTACCAGCTGGAACTCGAAGATACTCCAGGAACCCGGTCTGATCATGCGCTATGTGGTCCGTTGCTCAGGAATCTAAAATCCACACATGGAGAAAATGAGCAACGAATACAGTGGAAGACACTAAACACATAGCTTGATCAAGACAAATGAGTACCTTCTTCGACTCAGTGCAGTCACGAGCGAAGTGTCCTGCTGTGCCACAGTTGTAACAAATCAACTTGGCATTGTCCTTCTTACCAGCCTCTGCAACCTTATGAGGTGCATTAACATTAACAATCTCTATTTGTTGAGCCTTTAGGCATTCATCCTCCAGTCGTTTAGTCCTTAAACGCTCAACCTCTAGTTTCTCAGCTTCTAAGCGCTCAAGGTGATGAAAAATATTTTCCTAAGATTTAATGTTTTCATTTTGAGCTATATTAACCTTGAGATTATTCCAATTTTCGGGAAATGAGCGTATCACTGCCTTAATTTGTTGTTCATCTGACAAAGGGTTGTCAGCAGCTCCTAACTTTTCAATCATATTCGACATAACCTAAAGATGTTCTCTAAAGGTGTGTTCAACTTTCTTTGTATAACTGTCGAATTTGATAGTTAAGAGATGCAACCTAGCTGTGTCAATTTTCTTTTGGGAAAAGAAATAGGGAGAACCTTATTAGACATATTCGAGTAGTTCATCACAGTATAAAAAATCATCTTTGCCGCATGAACCAAATTAACATAAAAATAATAGGATATAAATATAGAAGGGAGACTTCGCCAGGCTTTGGAATCACAATCCGTATGAATGCCTAATTATTTACATTTAATTTTTCAAGGCATAAGATATATAATTTAGGAAATAATTTAATTAAATTACTAACACCTAAATTACTCCCCCTAAGAACAAGTGTATATGTGTAATTATAGCAAGATAATATAATTCCAAGCATCAATGATTAATATTTCAAAATATAAACAAAGAGAATTAAACAATAGTCAATATTACTCAATTAATATACCATGTATGCTATAAACACATAAAAAAGGCTTCCAAAGTTTTTTCCAACAATATCTTATCATCATAAAAGGTTACAAGATTTTTCTGGATTTTTTTTGCTAATTATTATAATTAATTAATCATTGCATAATTAATTAGAAATTAACCAAAATACCCAAAAGCATCAATTTCTTCCTAAAAAATTTACAACAGTAGCTTAACATTATAAAAAGATTATTGTAATTTTATGGAATTTTCTTGACAAATTTGTTAATTATCACAATTAACTAACCATCACAAAAATAATTATAAATTAACCAAAAATATCCAAATATATTAATTTCTTTCGAAAACTTTACAAAAGTATCTTAACATCATAAAAAATATTGTAATTTTCTGGAATTTTCTTAACAATTTTTTTAATTATTACAATTAATAAACCATTGCTTAATAGATTGGAAATTAACCAAAATTATCCAAATCTATTAATATTTCAAAATTCCAGTAGAAACATTAAATATATGCTAATAAATAATTTCTGTAAAGTTTTTAGAATTTAATAATCATTGTAACTATTTTTAATTAATTTCTATGAATTAATTAATAAAATAATTTTTAGAATTAAAAATAAAAAAAATAATTAAAGTTGTCGGACCTGGTGAAGACCGCGGTTCAAGACCGATTCGGTCAACGGATCAGGAGCGGATCGAATCGGGCGAGTCTAGGAAACGGGCTAGTCGGGCGTGGGAGCCACACATGTGAGCTGTAGAAGCAGTCGCGCATGGCGCGGGCACACGTGGGTAGCACGGCGCTCTGGCTCGTGTGACCCTCATGCGCCGCCTTCCCAGCCTTCGATCGCGACACTACTTGCACATATCATATCGACTGGACTTCCTGAGTCTAATGGTATTCTCATAATCTATTTTGGGAGCTTCCATGAGGGAGGTGTAGTGCACATATTTCTGTTCAAGTCTGAACTTGCACTACTCCTTCAACCTTTAGACTCCAAATTTTTCAGATTTACCCTTTTGCGATCCAAACTTTGGGAAGCCATGTCTCAGTCCATATAAGTCTGATTCAAGCGTATAATATATCGTTGGAAAGCTTACAACATATACTACGCATACATACCAAAATTATTCAAAATGGACAATCACATAGAAAGTTATAGCTGGTCAAAATAGGCTATTTGATAATGTTTTTAAGCTTTAAACATTTATCAATGGAGTTTTGTGTAAACTTCATACA
Source organism: Panax stipuleanatus (assembly GCA_020205555.1). Taxonomy (NCBI): domain Eukaryota; kingdom Viridiplantae; phylum Streptophyta; class Magnoliopsida; order Apiales; family Araliaceae; genus Panax; species Panax stipuleanatus. The sequence continues at coordinate 21,050,860 of CM035120.1, forward strand.
TGACATCCATAAGATCTATAATAAACATGTTATGATACCAATGAAGGAATAATATGATTAATGTCATGACATATTTACACAAAAATGAAATAATAATTTCATACGTCTAAAGCGTGATAGAACTTTTGGTATGAAAAATCTTTATGCAATTGATGGTCATCTACAACCCAACGGTGTCTCCGAACTATGATACGAGAACGAAGCTCAAATCCACGATTCGTAACAGCTAGGGTTTGGTCTATGTTGGGTGAGCATTACAAGAAAAATGCTTACCTTGCAACCGCATATCAGCGATCACGCTCGATCGCAGATGGGTATCATCGACCGTTTATGTAAGACCCCGAATTTTATAAATAAAGATTTAATTTTTTTATATATATTATTTCAAAATGGTAAGGTGTTGATTTAATAAATGTGAAAGTTATGGGTGAAATGTGCAAATATTTCAAAATGAGCAAGTGGTTATAAAATATTCATTGTTGTTGGGGAATATTCGTTTGGTCGTGGAATATTCTTGTTGTCGGAGAATATTCGTACGACGGCGCAGCTATTTGTGGGCCCCACAACGGAATAACTGTCGGATATAGAAAGCGACATAAATAACCTTTTTATAAAATAACGGCGTAGTTGTTACCGTTAGTACTGTTGAAATACCCGGTGGTTAAAATACAGTAATACGCGGTGTTGCACAGTAGCACACGGTATTGCACAGTATTTCAAATTATTGATTCTTACGTAAGAAGGCACTTACTCAATTACTGTTCAATATTTTATATTATTGACTCAATAATTGCTACGTTGATATTTTATATTATTGACTCGATAATTGCTACGTTGATATTTTATATTATTGACTCGATAATTACTACGTTGATATTTTATATTATTGACTCAATAATTGTTACGTTGATATTTTATATGATTGATTCAATAATTGCTACCATTGATATTTTGTATTATTGATTCAATAATTGTCACTGCACAGTATTTCACATTATTAACTCAATAATTCATATTATTTGAATAATATTATTAAATAGCATTATTGACAATGTTTAAGGAAGTTCTGTCTAGGAGGGGTTATTTAATTGCGTGCCAGTAAGGAGAAATCCTTATCGGAAGGCCCCCTCTTTCCTAGGAACGACCTGGTTGTCAATATTGTAGTTCTGTAATATTATTTGTGAATAATTAATTATTGATTTATATGATAAGGAAATATTTATTTTGTGAATATAAAAGAAGAAATTAGTGCTGATGTGTTTTTATCAGTATTTTGGTGTGGAAAATCATCCGTTTATGGATTGCGAATAATTTGTGTTTGGAAAAACTTCCTTCTACAAAGTTGTAGAGAATTAAATTTCCTACGGAAAGGACATAGAATTTGTATTTTTCTGACAAAATGGCTGTTTATTATGAATTATTGAAGTTTTGAAAAATAAATGTTTTTTTAAAATAAAATGGTGGGCCCCACTTTTGGTTGTTGTGGAAAAAAATTTGAATTTTCAAATCTCACAAGGTGTGCTGGGTAAGCCGCCGGCGCAGAAAGTCTACTTTGGCATCCTAAGCTTTTCCTATAAATAGGATGCTTAGGTTAGAATTGAAAATCACACCAGAATCAGAAGTTTTCTCTTTCTATAATATCGAGCGTATTTTTGTGAGTATTTAGATACTTTGAGTGTTGCTACTCAGTACAAGTTTTTTTCAGCCTTATATCCGATATTCCAGTCATAAGTACTATTCTTTTGAGGTAAGGAATATTATTTTCTTTCGTAAATGATGTTATTCTTTTCAATATCATTATACCAAAATATTGTCATGAATTTTATTATAAAATTCTTACTTTTTTTCGTCGGAGTTACTATTCACGTAAAGGGCACTATTCACGTATACGACACTATTCACGGAAAAATTAAATTTTCTTCTATTTGTCCAAATTGTTTGTTATGGTTACTATCTTTGATTGGATCTAGGTTTTGAGCTTTATTCTTGAATTTTGCTCCACAAAGTATTATTATAGAATATTCTTGAACTTGAATAAACTAAAATATGAATCCTTAATCTTTGTCCTTTATCTCATTGGATTCGTTGTTTATATTGCTTTTCATCATCCTCAGTCCTAAATGGTGATATAACTAATATCTTTAGCCTGAAGAGCAAAGATGAATGATTACCTGATGAATATCTTTGGCCGTAGTGCAAAGATGACAGGTGTTGAGATGTACATGACCACTGGTGATACAAATGAATATATTTGGCTGTAGTACAAAGATGAATATTTGATTCGAGATGTGTATTGATTGATGTTACAGGGATAAAATATTGATGATGAACTTTTAAATCATAGAAGATAGTAGACTTCATTCTCTACTTAACTCTTCTAATGAATTGTTATTTCCACTGCGAATATTGATCTAAAACTTGTTGTCAATAATATTTTATCTGAATTGTTAAAGACTAACGATAATTTATTTTCCATTATCTTAGTTATTATATTCTTTACTGGGCTAGTTGAGCTCACCCTTTTCATCTATTGTCCTCTTTAGGAAATGAGAATGTCGCAGAAACTAGTCGGGGGACAGAGTGATGGTCCGAGTTAGAGCAGTAGTAGTCCTCACTATTTCTAATAAATAGTGTGATAATAATTGTAATGAGGACTTAATTTGAATGTTAATATTTTCTACATATTTGTATTGACACTCACAGTTGTGTAGTCGTATTTTGCACGACAGTGTGATATAAAAGTTTGTATTTGAATTCTGTACCATGTATTTGGAGACTCAGAATGGGTTGGGTTGACTGGACCTATTCTGGGGGCGTCACAGTTGGTATCAGAGCTTAGGGATATGATCTCTGGCGGAGATCGGGGAATAGAAGTAGGAGGGGAGAGACGAGTAAATCCTTCACTAGTATGTCCTACCTAAGCTTATGAGGTATTTAATTGGTCAGTCGGAGCATAGGGTTAATATATGATATGTTAATTTGTTTAATTAACCCTTATTTTATGGCAGTATTTGAGAATGGCAGCTGAGAATGTTAACAACGAAGTGAATGAGACCGTGGAGACACCTTTAATAACCAACCAGGAGAACGTGCAACAAGAAGGCAATGTTCATCCTGAAAACAACGCTGATTAGACGATAACGATGAGATGTTTAGAAGCTTTTTACAGTTCATGCAAAACCAGACGAGGGAAACTCGTGTGCAAAATATAGGTGGAGATAATAACAACACGCGAATTGTCACTGCCAAACAGTTCAAAGAGTTGGGACCACCAGAATTTCAGGGAAAGCCGGATCCAATCAAGGCGGAGACGTGGGTTAAGCAAATTACCAAGATATTTGATGTCTTGGGATGCACGGAGGAATAGAAGGTTCCATTCACCACGTTTATGTTCCGTGGAGAGGAAGATTACTGGTGGAAATCCGTGAAGCGTACCCAGCCTACCGCACTCAAGATGTCTTGGGAAGCGTTCCAAAAACTGTTCAATGACAAGTACTTTCCTGAAAGTATTCGTCATATGAAGGAGGTAGAGTTTATCAGACTACAACAAAACAACATGACGATGTCCCAGTATGAGGCTAAGTTCGCAGAGTTGTCCAGGTTTGCACCTCATTTGGTGGAGAATGAGGAACGTATGACGCGGATGTTTCTGAGAGGTTTGAAACCCAAAATACGTCAATACCTCATTTATCACAAATTTTCTCTATATTCGGATGTAGTGAACAGGGCCCAATTGTTAGAACGAGATAGTGATTATATTCAACCAAGGGACAACAACCAAGGTCGTACCGGTGGCAGCAGTCATCGGAGCAATGACAACCAACGGGGAGGAAAGTATGATAGAAGCGGTAACCACTCCGGTGGTAATCGTGGCCATGATAGTAGAAAAAGCGAATCGAGGGGAGATTTCAAGAAGAGAAGATATAACAATGAGAACGTGAAGACGTCAACATCAGCACCAGCATCAACTGTTTCTAGGGGAGGAGAATGACCACCAGTCGTATGCTATAAATGCGGGAAAGAGGGACACATAAGCCCAAACTGCCCACAACAATTCAAAGAATGTTATAACTGTGGAAAAGAAGGACATATAGCTCGAGATTGTCCTGTTGCGAAACCAAGTCCAGCGGGGGTGGTGATTCCCAAGGCGATTTCGGACAAGTCAAAGTCGGTGATTCCTGGAAGAGCGTTTGTCGTAACAGGCCAAAACGCGAGGAATCCACACGAGGTGATTACGGGTAAGCTAATCATAAACTCTTGCGAAGTTTACACCTTGTTAGATACCGGTGCTTCCCATTCTTTTATTTCACCTGCTTGTGCTCAATGTTTGAACTTGACTCCTAATAAATTAGACTTTGACTTATCTATTGAAACTCCGTTGGGAGAAACCTTTGTTACATCCACAGTTTACAAATCTTGCTTGATTCAGATTGGTACCCTTACCTTACCTGTTAATCTTATATCTTTGAAAATACTTGCATTTGACGTGATTTTAGGAATTGACTGGTTAACCACTTACCATGCCAAAATTGATTATTTTCTTAAAGTTATTAGTTTTCATATTCCTAATCAACCTGTTGTGCGAATCCAAACCACTAAAATCAGTCAATATCATTTCAACTCACAAGGCTATTCGTTTATTGAAAAACGGATATCAAGCTTTCTTAGCTCATGTCACTGATCTAAACCAAAATACGTCAGATCTGAATAATATTTCTGTTGTTAATGAGTTTCCTGATGTATTTCCCAAAGAACTTCCAGTCTACCTCCAGAACGTGAAGTTGAATTCTTTATTGACCTTGAACCCGGTACAAAACCCATTTCTAAAACCCCATATCGAATGGCTCCTACTGAACTTCAAGAGTTAAAGGTCCAATTACAGGAATTGTTAGACATCGGTTTTATTCATCCTAGTACGTCTCCTTGGGGTGCTCATGTTTTATTCGTAAAGAAGAAAGACGGGAGTATGCGACTTTGTATTGACTATCGGGAGTTGAACCATGTCACCATCAAGAATAGGTATCCATTACCTTGAATTGATGACCTGTTCGACCAGTTGCAAGGAGCACAATTCTTTTCAAAGATCGATCTTTGTTCTGGATATCATCGGCTGAAGATTAAAACTAAGGATATTCCGAAGACTGCCTTCAGAACTCGGTACGGGCATTATGAGTTCTTAGTCATGTCTTTTGGATTGACTAATGCTCTTGCTGCTTTTATGGCTATGATGAACCGTGTATTCAAGGAATATTTGGATCAGTTCGTTGTTGTCTTTATTGATGACATCCTCATCTATTCTAAAAGCCGTGAAAATCATGAGCACCACTTGAAGCTGGTACTTCAAAAGCTTCGTGAGAACAAGCTATATGCCAAGCTGAAGAAGTGCGAGTTCTAGCTTGAGGAAGTAGCATTCCTTGGGCATGTGGTATCGAAACGTGGAGTATCTGTTGACCCGACGAAGATTGAAGCAATACAAAGTTGGGAGCAACCTAAGTCGGTGACCGAAGTACGAAGCTTTCTAGGCTTAGCTAGTTATTATCGGAGGTTCGTAAAGGGATTTTATCGAATCGCTACTCCATTAACTCAGTTGACTCGAAAAGATACAAAATTCGTTTGGAGCGAGGAATGCGAGAAGAGCTTCCAAGAGCTCAAGAGAAGACTTATCTCGGCACCTGTTCTGACAATACCATCTGGTTCGGATGGATTTGTTATCTACAGCAATGCTTCGGGAAAAGGTTAGGATGTGTTCTCATGCAAAATGGAAAGTCATAGCCTATGCGTCGCGACAACTCAAAGAATATTAGAGGAATTATCCTACTCATGATCTAGAGTTGGCAAGCAGTTGTTTTCGCGTTGAAGATCTGGAGACATTACCTGTACGGGGAGAAAGTGGAGATTTATACGGATCATAAGAGCCTTAAATATTTCTTCACTCAAAAGGAACTCAACATGCGGCAACGACGTTGGCTTGAGTTGTTGAAAGATTACGATCATTCCATCCAATACCATCCTGGAAAAGCGGACGTGGTAGCTGACACGTTGATTAGAAGATCATACGTGGGAACGAATGCGATGCTATCAAGGCCTATTTTGTGTGATTTACAAAGGATGGAGATAGAGTTCAAGACTCCTGGGACCCATGCGATGATGTCAAGTACACACATAGAACCAGCTTTGATTGATAAAGTTAAAGTTGCTCAAGCTATGGATTCGGAACTGATGAAGATGAAGAAAAAGGTGCAAGAAGGTGTCATTCAAGAAGCAAGAATCGATGAAGAGGGAATACTTCGAGTCAACTCCAGACTTTGTGTTCCTAACGATTCTGACTTGAAGCATAGAATCATGATGGAGGCACACAACACACCGTTTGCAATCCATCCTGGGAGTACCAAAATGTATAGTGATCTTCGACATACATTTTGGTGGAGCAATATGAAAAGAGAGATCGCGAAGTTTATTTTGAGATGTTTAACGTGTCAACGTGTAAAGGCGGAGCATCAAGTGCCGAAAGGTCCATTGCAACCACTGGAGATTTCGAAATGAAAGTGGGAACACATTACGATGGATTTCGTTACGGGTTTTCCAAAGGTTTCTCAAGGCATAGATGCGATTTGGGTTATTGTTGATAGATTAACCAAGTCTGCTCATTTCTTGCCAATATGAGAGACTTATTCCCTTGAATGTCTTGCTCATATGTACGTGAATGAGATTGTGAGATTGCATGGCATGCCAGTATCCATAGTTTCGGATCGTAACCCCAGATTTACTTCACGATTTTGGATCAGTTTGTAGAAAGCTATGGGCACGGATTTACGATTCAGTTCGGCTTATCATCCTCAAACAGACGAACAATCGGAAAGGACTATTCAAACTCTTGAAGATCTATTGAGACTGTGTGTTCTAGACTTCAAAGGAAGTTGGGATAAAGACTTACCATTGGTGGAATTCTCCTACAACAACAGTTATCAGGCAAGTATAAGCGTGGCTCCATTCGAAGCGTTGTATGGACGAAAGTGTCGTTCTCCAGTATGCTGGGATGAGGTGGGTGAAGCAACATTGTTGGGACCGGAGTTAGTCCGTATGACCACGAAAAAGATTCAAATGATCCGGCAACGGATACAAACCGCACAAGATCGACAAAAGAGTTATGCGGATCATCATCGAAAGAACGTGGAATTTAATGTTGGGGATCATGTATTGTTACGTGTTGCTCCATGGAAAGGAGTTATGAGATTCGAAAAGAGAGGAAAGCTCAACCCACGATTCATTAGTCCATTTGAGATCCTTGACCGAGTAGGAAATGTGGCTTATAGACTTATTTACCTCCAAGCATGTCTCGTGTTCATAATGTTTTTTACGTATTCGTACTTCGTAAATATGTGAAAGACCCAAATCACATTATTGAGTTAGAACCAGACGAGATAGCCGAAGATTTAACGTATGATGAGGTACCTGTCAAGATCTTGGATCGGAAGGAGCATGTCCTACGCTCGAAAATTATACCTCAAGTTAAAGTTTTGTGGAGAAACCATGAAATTGAGGAAATGACCTGGGAGTTGTAATCGAAAATGAAAGCGAGGTATCCTCACCTTTTCGACATACCAGGTACGTACGTCAATTTCGAGGACGAAATTTTATAAGGAGGGGAGGATGTAAGACCCCGAATTTTATAAATAAAGATTTAATTTTCTTTATATATTATTTAAAAATGGTAAGGTGTTGATTTGATAAATGTGAAAGTTATGGGTGAAATGTGCAAATATTTCAAAATGAGCAAGTGGTTATAAAATATTCATTGTTGTTGGGGAATATTCGTTTGGTCGTGGAATATTCTTGTTGTCGGAGAATATTCGTACGACGGCGCAGCTATTTGTGGGCCTCACAACGGAATAACTGTCGGATATAGAAAGCGACATAAATAACCTTTTTATAAAATAACGGCGTAGTTGTTACCGTTAGTACTGTTGAAATACCCGGTGGTTAAAATACAGTAATACGCGGTGTTGTACAGTAGCACACGGTATTGCACAGTATTTTAAATTATTAATTCTTACGTAAGAAGGCACTTACTCAATTACTGTTCAATATTTTATATTATTGACTCAATAATTGCTACGTTGATATTTTATATTATTGACTCGATAATTGCTACGTTGATATTTTATATTATTAACTCGATAATTACTACGTTGATATTTTATATTATTGACTCAATAATTGTTACGTTGATATTTTATATGATTGATTCAATAATTGCTACCATTGATATTTTGTATTATTGATTCAATAATTGTCACTGCACAGTATTTCACATTATTAACTCAATAATTCATATTATTTGAATAATATTATTAAATAGCATTATTGACAATGTTTAAGGAAGTTCTGTCTAGGAGGGGTTATTTAATTGCGTGCCAGTAAGGAGAAATCCTTATCGGAAGGCCCCCTCTTTCCTAGGAACGACCTGGTTGTCAATATTGTAGTTCTGTGATATTATTTGTGAATAATTAATTATTGATTTATATGATAAGGAAATATTTATTTTGTGAATATAAAAGAAGAAATTAGTGCTGATGTGTTTTTATCAGTATTTTGGTGTGGAAAATCATCCGTTTATAGATTTCGAATAATTTGTGTTTGGAATTTGGAAAAACTTCCTTCTACAAAGTTGTAGAGAATTAAATTTTCTATGGAAAGGACATAGAATTTGTATTTTTCTGATAAAAGGGCTGTTTATTATGAATTATTGAAGTTTTGAAAAATAAATGTTTTTTTTAAATAAAATGGTGGGCCCCACTTTTGGTTGTTGTGAAAAAAATTTGAATTTTCAAATCTCACAAGGTGTGCTGGGTAAGCCGCCGGCGCAGAAAGTCTACTTTGGCATCCTAAGCTTTTTCTATAAATAGGATGCTTAGGTTAGAATTGAAAATCACACCAGAATCAGAAGTTTTCTCTTTCTATAATATCGAGCGTATTTTTGTGAGTATTTAGATACTTTGAGTGTTGCTACTCAGTAGAAGTTTTCTTCAACCTTATATTCGATATTCCAGTCAGAAGTACTATTCTTTTGAGGTAAGGGATATTATTTTTTTTCGTAAATGATGTTATTCTTTTCAATATCATTATACCAAAATATTGTCATAAATTTTATTATAAAATTCTTACTTTTTTCGTCAGAGTTACTATTCACGTAAAGGGCACTATTCACGTATACGACAATATTCACGAAAAAATTAAATTTTCTTCTATTTGTCCAAATTGTTTGTTATGGTTACTATCTTTGATTGGATCTAAGTTTTGAGCTTTATTCTTGAAAGGAGCAAGATCATGAGGTACATAATGTTCCTCATTTAAGGATGAAACTGCTACCAGCCCACTTAAAGTTCACGAGTCCAATTACATAGAAGAGAGGAAGATGTCAAGCCAATGACAATAAATAAAGGCGCTGCGTGGGAGGCAACCCAAGAATTCAGATTTGATCTTTCTATCCCTTTACTATTTAGTTATTTTTTAATTGCATGTAGTTCTTTCTTCTTTGCACGATTTTCTTACATTGGGGACAATGTAAGGTTTGAGTGTGGGGGAGAGATTTAGGTTTTTTATTTTTTATTTTTAGTGATATTGATCTTCCGATTTTGATAGAAAATAGGACCATCTTGATGCCTTTGAAAATTTTTGAAAAAAAATTGGATTCCATGATTTTATTTGCCTATGTGTTCGAAGGATAAAGTCAAAAATTGGAAATCAATGCTAAAAATTCAAAATCTGTTTGATGCTTAATTGATTAATGATTGAGGAAAACTAAGTCATGATCCATAGTAATTGATTTGAGTTGAATTTGCATCTTATGAGTACTTGAACATGTGATATATGCTTAGTTGGCTAAGTTATCTGTGGAGTTGTCTATATGCACTAATCTCATGCTCTAGAACAATTGAACTGTTTATGCTTTTTGTAGGACCATGTGAAAAAAATCAGAAAAGTTGGAAACCAGTGAAATTGTTGAAAAAGACGCAAAAGAGAAGTCATTTGGTGGGATGAGATGGAACATAAAACGCACTCTCCCATAAACACGTGCAGATAAGTGAGATGGAGCATAAAATGCACTCACTTACAAAAGAATGATTAAGGAAGGTGAAACGGAGCATAAAATGCATTCACCGAAAACAAATAGGAAAATGAAAAGGTTCTGGTAAAAAAATAAAGCAGAAAAAAATATGTCTCGAGTTTTTGAGTGGTGTGCACGGTTTTTTCTCTATGATAACTAAGTTGAGTAAGTGTGTGGATCATAGACGAGGGCTTATGTGATTACAATTTAATTTAAGGAAATTCATTGGTGAAGTGGCGAGGTGCTTATCTTGAGTTGATTGATGAAGCGTTGATTATGTTTTTATGGGTTTAGTATTGATAATCATGATTTGATCTTAAAATATTTTGACATGCTGGTTGAATAGAATTGTTTTTGGAAATCAAACTTTTGGTTTACACGAGGAAGTGTAAAGACTAAGTGTGGGGGAATTTGATAAGTACATAATATTCGATAATTATTATTCCTTTATATTTAATTTTGTTACATATTTCATGTGGATCTGGGCTTCATAAGTTATTTAATTATTTTTAGGTGAATTAGAACTTAAGGCAAGAAAGAGGAGAAAGTGGGCTGACCAATTTAGCAAATCATCATTTACATGAAGTAATTAAAAGGAATGGGCCACGATTTTGTCAAGAGTCCAAGCACGTCACAATTTAAATCCGAGCAGCTCACGTGATAATTCCTAATTGGAAAAGTCTTGCATGCATTCCGAAGTGGAGAAGGATTTTATATTAAAGCAGCTTGAAAGTAAAGGAATGATAGGTAGTGGGGTCATTGTTATTAACTAGCAAGCCAACTTACAAATAGATTTAGCAAGCTCACAAGGGACAACAAAGTGGGCCACGTTATCTTGCAAAGGAAATATGATGGGAATAGTGACGTGGGCCACATGAATTGAAGCTTGCATGGAATTCCTATTTAATTAAAGCTGCTCACGAATTTCACCAGCATACATTCAAAGGACATTCTCCTAGTGGGCCACGGTTACATGAACTATAAGTCTAAGCATCACAAGTCCAAAGTCCAGCAGCTTATGAATTGAAGCACCACACGAACTAAGCAAACATGGGCTCACGTGGCAAGCAACTTGCGAAAGAATTCTAATTACAAGCAGATCACGGTTCCTTTGCAAAATAGAGCAGCCAGACAGTGTGTTTCCCCGCCCCAGCGGGGATTTATAGAAGGGACCACCCGCCCCAGCGGGGAGGCGGGAAAAAAGGGCCAGCAACTTGTCCTTTTGCAAGACGGATTGGTATAGTAATTAAGGATAATTAGAGTTGTTTTCTTAGGTTATAAAAGGGGTTGATAGGAACATATTTATGAAAATCATCTTTTCCTCTTTCATATTAGATCTAAGTTTATTTGTAGTCATGAACTAATTCTTTCAATTCAGTTCGGAAGGGATGTTGAACCTTGTTCATAATTAACGGTTTGATCAAGTTTATTTTATTTATTCTTTCTGACATGAGATTTATTCTGATAATCTACTTTAACTTCTTGTATGCTATTCAATTTACTAACGTGATTCTGCAGGATCAAATTAGTGAATTGATATTATCTGCTAGATCAAGGAATAGTATTACGTGTAATTGATATTATTCCTAATCACAAGTAGCAATTAGTAATACTTGATTGTGGACAAGCTTTTGAGTATTGCTATGATTATCAGAAGACATGTTAAACAAATCTAGCTTATGTGTTTGTTACTTGGATTAGTCTAATTCTCTATTTCTTAATGCTTCTGTTATATTAAATCTAGAGAGTTTGTTCTAGGTTATATTGCAGTTAGAATCTGGTGAAGAGCTTGTTTCATACAGTGACGATCTAAGGAGAATTTCGGGTAGCAGAACTTGTTGTTACCTAGGGCTATTAGTTTCATTGAAGGGTAAATAATGTTACACTTGATTAATCTATTGTTGTGAAAAGATGATACTGAACTGAAGAACTAAAGTTTTTTATTCATTGTTAATTCTTATTACTTTATTCTTGTTAATTTAGTTTAATCAATTCAAAACCCCTTTTTATTAGAAATCATAGGATAAATATAAAATAAATCACTCTCTGTGGGATCGATCCTTGCTTGCTACTGTGCTAATTATTTAAATTCGTGAAGTGAAAGTGAGATTAATTTAGGAGTGTAAACGACAGCTCTCATATATATATATATATATATGGACACTGCAATTATTACAGTATGAATATACTCAAATTTACCTCCCAACACCATGTGTATGACGAAGTCATGCAAATACCAATATTTTTTTAGTTTTGTTTCTACCACTTCCTTTCATACAAAAAAATTTCATCCCTACTAGGCTACTAGTTGGGCAAGTACAATGAGCACAAATATTAGATACTGACAGTTTGTGAATGAAGCCTCTTATGGAGGATAGACACCTGAGTATCTGAGCAAATCATTTCTAAACAATTATGGTAATCATTTATGACAAGTTACAAGACATAATTTTCTTATAAATTAAGGTGGTGAATTCAACATTTCCAGTCACACATGTATACATTACAGGGTGTGCTGAAAAGGTAAAAACTTGGCAATTAGGCTGAACGTGGCACTAAATCCAGGGTATCAGTACAATGGATCCTGAAAGTAGTATGCATATAAGTCAATTATGTATGATGATAAAGCATATACTTTGGAGACGATCTTATTTATTTATTAATAAAATTATTAATTTATTTAAGGCATTTAATTATCAACATGATGCTGTTTTTATAATATATAAATAACTCATAGTTTTAAGCAATACTTTTAGAATCATGATGTTGATCATGCTAATGAGATCTAAATTCTTAGAAAGCTTAAAACTAAAATAGTTCCCAATCATTAGATTACTAAAAAGGGAATTAGTAAATCCGGATAGATTAGTACATATGTTACTTGCTTATTGGATGAGGATGTTTGATCTCATAATCATTTGTGTGGAAACACTAAAGCAAGTATGTATGTGCTTATTGGAGAATAAGTTCACTGAACGTGACTCGTTATGGAATACCTAAGGGAGTTTTATTTGCCTGTCAATAGAAATTCCTAATGTGATAGTAGTACAAGTGATCCTCGGACTTGAGATCATCATAGTATCTTGTATATAATGAATTATACTTTGACTTATTCCTTAAAAACCCTTAGGGTATATCAAAGGGTATGCTTGGGTATAATGAGTTACATATAGAGATAATGAATGATCAATAAAGAATCTACCACTTCTAGTAAAAGAAAAGATATATCTTATGTGATTCGTTAAATGACAACCGAGTAGTTCTTGGCCAAAGCAGAATGAAATTAGAAAGGAGTTTCTAATTTGCATTATTTGGAGTTGTGTATTTTCTAATCGAAATACATATAATTAAATAAAATAATACTTGACAGTAATTTCATGTCTTATATTTAATTGGGACATTGTATGGTGTAAGAATTGAATTGTACGGTAACTATTTACTCATAAGTTCTTTTATGGTTAATGTTGAAATCTATATTATCTGAAAAGTCGTTGATCGCTAGGGAGGCTTATCTCTATTGTAGAATAAATATTATTTATTTAAATAGATTATTAGTTTAATTTATTTATTTAAATAAGATTAGAATTGTTCTAATTGATTTATTCACAACTGGTTTAATATGGAGAACCTAAAGGGTCACACCATAAAAAGAATAATAATTATTTAAGATGGTAATGACATAATCGTAATAATGCATTAAGTGTAATTAATTTAATCTATGGTGATAGAATAAATTAAATAACTTAATGTTTATTATTTAATATTTTGAAAATATTGAATATTAATTAATAAGAGGAGTCTTATTAATATTATTACAATTATTATTTTAATTTCTAAAGGAGTTTAGGAATTAATTTAATATAAGTACTCTCATTTATTCCTAATAAGATTAGGAGGCAAATTAATTAAATGAATTTAATTAATTATTCCCAATGTGGTGGGAAGCCTAAATTAATTAAAAGAGTTTAATTAATTAAATGAAACCCCGTGTCTAAAAGGATTAGAATGGTTGATCAATATTTATATAAGAGGAGTCTTATTTTAGATATTAGTTGATGTAATTTTAATTGTTGGAGAGTACTCCTTTTTTATAGAGGATATAAAGTTAGGGTTTACTCAATCACCCTTCTTCTTGATAATTCTTCTTTCTTGGTGGATCACCTCTAGAGGCCAAACACTTGGGTGGCTAACGTTTATCAAAGAAATGAATCTAACCCGGATATTCAAGATGATCATGAAGAACAAGGAGTTGAACTCGTACCTATAGAAGCTTCGTTCTACAAGGGTATAATTCCATAACTTCTTATTTATCGTTTTAAATTAATAATTTGTATAAAGGATGATCCGGGTAATAATTTTGTAGAAATTTTTATACTCTGATTTTACCATGCTTCCGCTAATTTTACAATTTAATTGCGTCACGATTTCGTACAAACCCAACAGTGGCATCAGAGCCAAACCTTTATACAATTATTAATTATTTTTTGATTTCATATACATATGGGTATGTATTTAGAATAATTTATTGGACATAATTAATTGTATAAAATTATTTTTTATAAAAAAAAAACAAAAACAAAAACAAATTTTTTATTTTCTATCCGTCGCTGTGCATCCGTGTTACTGTAAGGAATCAATTTTTTTTTAATGGGACTTCCGCCTTTTTTGAAGTCCGAAGTCCTTAAGGTTACTAATTAACATCTTAACTTAGAAGGGAATTCGTTATTCACAAGGGAAAAGAGTCCCAAGAGAATAAAAGCTTCCAAAATGGTGACTAGTATATATATATATGATCTATATTAACTATTTTGAAAGTTTTCAAAAAGGCAATTTGGTAATGCCATGTAAGGTGACCAAGGGATTTCTAAAAAGGTGCCTACCAGGATACTTATATATATATAATATTCTTAATAACTTTATATTTAAAATAAAGAGTTTATTTTAATCTTGAAATTGGATTTCATGCAATCTAAAATTGCCCATTAAATGATATTCATATATATATATGGAATGTTTTAATTCATGAGATGAATATTTATTTATTGATGCATATGGTGATATGTATGAAAATAAATAGGGATTGATTATGGACTATTGAGCACTGTGATTGGATTTTATTTTTTGTTGAATGCTTGAATGAATGAGTTTTATTAAATGGGGTCTGCGTACCTCGTCTTCTCTAATTTTTTCTTGATATAAAATTCGATCTCCCTTCTATGTACTTACCCTTAACTGCTGATCAAGATTTCTATTTAAATTAAATAATTTAATGTAATAGAAATAGTTAGAATTATCTTGAAGAATTGGATACCAAGGAGCAAGGAGCGCGTGAAGACCCGTTTGTATAGAGCCCGGGTTTAAATGTAATAGTTACGTTTAAATTTAAATTCTTGCACTCCTAGGTTTAACCTTTTAGTTCACTTGGTGTCTCTAGTGAACCAAACTAGAATAAAAGTTCATAATCAATGCGGGTAGAATATAGTATTCTATATGTGCATGCTAAGTATTATATATATTATATTTTATGCAAACATGTTTCGCATGTTTTAATAAAATAACGTGTATTTTATATATATATAAACAAGATGAGACAAATAATAACAAACCCATCAAAGAAATTATATTAAGTCTAAAGCGTTTAGAGATATTTGGAATTTTGAACGTTGCCTTCTACCACGATAAATTAATAGAGTATTAAATATTTAATATGAGTTTGTTGTGTTATCCACAAGGCAAGTATTGTGTATTTAAGATATTAATTTAATCACATTTGATGCTTATCAAGAAAATTGAACAATATTATTTCGTTGTGCTATCCAAAAAGACAATATTTTTCTTTTTTGAATTTATAGAAGTGCTAGGATGGACTTAACTTAAATTATTTTAGTTCGGGTATTCACACACTTGACCATTATGATTTAAGAGGCAAAATAATAAGGAGTTACATGTTGATGTAATTGACAAAAAGTTGTCTACCTATTTATTGATATATCGTTTGTTGTGCTATCCACAAGGCTATATACATTTGAAATGGCATCCTTATTCTCACTAGCAAATCTTTAATTAGATGTTGCCGAACTATATAAGTGAGTGTAATATAGGACATTGATGTACTTTCAGACCTTTACATGAGTCCTTACCTGTTTAATACCTTTGCAATCGGTTAGCACGATAGGCAATAATTTGGTCAACTTAGTTCGAATAGTCACATAAATGTTGTCTGGAACAGAAATTTGAGTTTAATGACAGAAATTAAATAAACTGGTAGAGTGACTAAGATTGGACCGAAACCTAAGTTTGGGGAAAGATATGGGAGCAATCTGGAAAAAAAAAATTAAAAGAATTTTTTTTTTGAAAAATGTGTGAAAAGAAAAAAAAATATAAAAATGTATGAATAAACACTATGACTAGTTTAGTTTCGTGGCCTTTGGTACTCGAGTAAGTACACCCTTGGGGATGTTTTTACACCCAACGCCCTAAAGTCATCTGGCTTAAGAGTCGTTGGTCGAAAGCTCGCTACATGGGTATCACTGAAGAGCCTAAGAGAACTAGACATTGCACAATCATGAGTAAATTAAAGATACGGGAAAAGGAGCAAAATGCCCCCGGGAAAAAATAAGGATAGAAAATCTCCCATATTGACTTCTGACTTGGTTGATGTTGAATTGAATCCACTTTACCTTGTGTACGCGATTTCTTGAGTTAGAATTGTGATTTCATTCTAAGACGCGTATTATGTGATATATTTGATCTGTAGTTGAGTTTATTGTTGTTAAGCACACACACACATCAGAGGTGTTGACAGGTATAGATACATTGATTGGTCTGATGTGCAGATATTTCTAGTTGGATCAATTGTTTATATCTTTGAGAATTCTCTGAGGCAATACTGGTTATCTCCGTGCTATCTGACAGTTGCATTAGTAGGCATTGTATTGTTATGGCATATGTATTGTTTTGCTTGAGGGCAAGCAAAGTCTCAAGTTTGGGGGTATTTGCTAAGTTGGTTTTATACCAACGAATTGATATCCGTTATAGCTTGTTTCTTGGTTACTTCAAGTTATTTTAGTATCATTGTACCTGGTTTTGTGTTATTTTGTGCAGGATTGGAATTGAGGAGAAACATGGAAGTAAAGGGCAAAAAATACAGATTTTGTAGAAAGTGGACCCCCGCTGGGGAGGGCATCTCCAGGCCAAAACCCCCGCTGGGGTGGGGGTGCAATTGAGCAAGCTGAAAAGTGGCATGCCGCCGGGGCAGGCGTACCAAGGGTTAAAATGCTGCCAGGGCGGGCATACGGCAGAGAAAACTATCAGTTTCCTGTTTAGACTGGGATTGTGCAGAAAATAAGGGTTGATTTGTGTTGCAACTGGGACAGTATAAAAGGATAAATATAAGGCTGCTATATAGAGAATTAGACAGATCAAGAAGCCCTAATTCAAGTATTGATCTAGCACGGAGGATTGAAGCATCAATTAGACACGAAGAACGCAAGATCGAAGTGGAGAGCGGTGATACAATTATAGTGTCTACTTTCTCTCTATCTTTTTATCTTGTAATCAGAATGTTTCTTATGATGTGGATTATTGGATTTTACTTATCTATGATGAACTAATTTCCTTTTTAAGCCTATGACGGATCTTGTTATGTAATAGAAGACTAATTATTCTTAAAGTCAGTTATGGATGTTATTCCCAGATTATTTGCTATGAGTGTGCTTAATCTATATAATTGTCTGATCAACAATTATCTGTTATCCCTTATGAACTTGAGAAAGGACATATAGGATTAGAACTAGCTATAATGACATATGTTCGTGATTTCTGCGTAGATGGAAATTCATGATTCGTATTTAGGATAGAGATATGCCTTTACGCCATATGAAATCTTATAGAGAACTTGATATTAAACTCTTTTTAATTGTAATTCACATAGAGATATAGTGAATTAGTTAATTAGGGTGTCTTGCTTAAATCTATCATCTGTGGATGTGAGTGAGTATCGATATTATGCATCGAGAGGTGATTTTATCTGCATTAGTGTTCTTGATTAATAATCTGGGGTAATTGAAATAAACTAGAGAAAATGATATTATCTGAAGTGAAATAATAAGTGAAGTTGTAGGCTTACTTCTCTCAAACTTGTGAAAATCTTGATTTAGTGTTGCGATTGGTTTAAGTAGTGATTTAGTTATTTAAAAAAAATATCTTTTAATTGTTAGTTTGATAAAGCTGAGATATTATGAAGTTGGTACTTGTTTTGATTAAATAGAAATTATTGTCTCTGTGGGATCGATATCTGATTTATCATTATATTACTTGTTGACCACGTACACTTGTGTGTTGTGCGTAGAAAATACAAAACAAGTTTTTGGCGCTTTTTTCGGGGACAGTAATTGCGTTTATTACTTACAATATCGATTTAAGTAGATCAATTTAATTAAACATATATATATATATATATATATATATTCTTATTTTTGTTTGTTTGGGTATTTCAGGTACTTTCGATTAGTGCATACAAACTAGATCGAAGAATCCAGAGTTGTTGCCCTTGGAGGACGACATTGACAAACGGTTTCAGAGATTAACTAAGTGGATTGCAAAGAATCGAGAGGAATTTGAAGCACCCAGAACAAACATGGCTGAACAGGACGACAAACCACTAAGGGAGTATGCTATACCAAAGATTTCAGAAATTCACTCGAGTATAGCCAGGCCAGTGATCAACGCAAATAATTTCAAGATTAAGCTTGGGACAATACAGATGGTGCAGAATACTTGTCAGTTTGGGGGTCTTCCGAATGATGATCCGAATAACCATATCTTCACTTTCATAGAAATCTGCGACACTTTCAAGTGCAACGGGGTGTCGGACGATGCAATCAAGTTGAGGTTATTTCCTTTCTCGCTCAGGGACAAGGCAAAGGCTTGGCTACATTCTGAACCACCGGAGTCAATCACTACATGGAATGATAGCACAAAATTTTTTGGCCAAGTTCTTCCCACCATCGAAGACACATAAGATGAGGACGGAGATATCTTCGTTTGCACAGTACCAAGGGGAACCACTTTATGAAGCATGGGAAAGATACAAGGAGCTGTTGAGAAAATGCCCACATCACGGATTCCCACCTTGGATGCAAATGAGTAATTTTTACAATGGGGTATCAAGTCAGATACGGACTAGCATCGACACAGCTTCAGGTGGAGCTTTTTTGACGAGGAAATTTGAGGACGGATGGGCATTGATAGACACGATGGCTTCAAATGGTTATCAATGGCCGACTGAAAGATTGATTCAGCCCACACCAGCAGGTGTTCTGCAAGTAGATACTTCGACAGCCATATTGGCACAACTGGAAGCATTACAAAAGAGTATGGGCACTTTGCAAAAGGGAAACGTGCAGCAAGTAGCAGTCATATGTGAAATGTGTGCAGGGGAACACCCGACACAACATTGTGCAATCAACCCAGCTTCAGTTCAGTATGTGGCTAATTACAACAGGCCAGCCAACACATACCAGAATACATACAATCAGGGGAATAGGAACCATCCGAACTTCTCATGGAGCAACACCCAGACTCAGAACTAGCAGCAGGCTCCACGACAAGCATACCCTCCTGGTTTTCAGAATCAGCAACAACAGGCAGCACCACAGCATGAGGAAAAGCTAGGTTGGGAAGAGGCTATAGCCAGAGTCATAACTGAAAATGAAGTGGCGAGGATAGCTCAAGCAGCGAAGACGAAGGCTCTAGCGGTGGACATGAAGAATCTAGTAATTCAAATGGGACAGATAGCGAATGCAATGAATAGTCGGCCCCAATGAGCTTTGCCAAGTGAGACAGAGAAGAATCCAAAGGGAGGACATGAGCAATGTCAAGCTGTTACACTCCGGAGTGGAAAACAGTTAGCTGAAGAGGAGTTGGAGAAGCAGGCAACCGAAGAACAAGTCGAGACTAATAGGGAACAGACAATGGAAAGGGAAGCAGGAGAAAAACCTACGGAAGAAGAACAAGTAATTACACCGATAGTCTACCCTCCACCGCCATATCCACAAAGGCTCCACAAACAAAAATTACAGCAACAGTTCACAAAATTCCTGGAAGTGTTCAAGAAGCTACATATAAACATACCTTTTGCGGAGCCATTAGAGCAGATGCCCAGTTATGCCAAGTTTATGAAGGATATTCTGTCAAAGAAAAAGAAACTAGAGGACTTCAAAACTGTAGCACTAACTGAGGAATGCAGTGCAATTCTGCAAAAGAAGTTCCCACCGAAGTTGAAGGATCCGGGTAGTTTCACCATTCCATGCACTATAGGGAGTTTGGCCTTCAACAAATGCCTATGTGATTTAGGTGCCAGTATAAACCTCATGCCATTATCAGTTTATACTCAGCTAGGGT
This sequence comes from Panax stipuleanatus, assembly GCA_020205555.1. NCBI lineage: Eukaryota > Viridiplantae > Streptophyta > Magnoliopsida > Apiales > Araliaceae > Panax > Panax stipuleanatus. Next base: position 21,071,372 of record CM035120.1, read on the forward strand.
TACCAGCACCTAAACCTACCAACATCTCCCTACAGTTGGCAGATAGATCAGTAACTTATCCACGGGGAATTGTCAAGGACATCTTGGTAAAAGTGGATAAAATATTCTTTCCAGCGGACTTCATCATCCTCGACTATGAAGAAGACAAGGATATTCCAATAATCCTTGGGCGACCATTCTTGGTGACTAGTAGGACTCTCATTGACGTTCAGAAAAGAGAATTGACCATGAGGGTGCAAGACTAACAAGTCACATTTAACGTATTCAAGGCCATCAATTTTCCCAAGGAAGATGAGGAGTGTTACCGGGTGGATATGATTGACACAATGGTGGATGATGAGCAACTTCGGATACTGAATACCGACCCACTAGAATTAGCTTTGATGGAAGATTGTGATGAGGGGGATGCCGAAATAATAGAGTATCTGCAGCTGTTAGAGGCTCATCTGAGAGCAAATAGATTCACACTACCAGTTGAGCCTTTGGAAATACCAGGACCTTCATCATAAAAGATGAAGCCATCTCTCCAGGAACCACCTAAACTTGAACTAAAACCTCTACCTAACCACCTCAGGTATGCGTATTTAGGCAATTCATCTACTTTACCTGTTACTATTGCATCTGCACTTAACCAAATGCAGGGAAGTAAGTTGTTAAGAGTGCTGAGGGAATATAAATCAGCTATTGGCTGGACAATCGCCGACATTAAAGGAATCAGCCTAGCATCCTGTATGCACAAGATCCTGATGAAGGAGGATAGCAAGCCAACAGTAGAGCAACAGAGGCGGCTCAACCCTATAATAAAAGAGGTTGTAAAGAAAGAAATCTTGAAAAGGTTAGATGCGGGAATCATCTACCCAATTTCAGACAGTGCTTGGGTGAGCCCGGTCCAACGTGTACCGAAAAAGGTGGTATGATAGTGGTGAAGAACGAGAATAATAAACTGATACCGACAAGGATAGTGACCGGTTGGAGGGTCTGCATGGACTATAGAAGACTGAATAAGGCAACTAGAAAGGATCATTTCTCCTTGTCGTTCATTGATCAGATGTTGTACAGACTAGCTGGCCACGAGCACTACTGCTTGTTAGATAGATACTCTGGGTATAACCAAATTGTCATCGCACCTGAGGATCAAGAGAAGACGACGTTCACTTGCCCATATGGCACCTTTGCTTTCAGAAGGATGTCATTCGGGTTGTGTAACGCACCGGTGACATTTTAGCGGTGCATGATGGCGATCTTCTCAGACATGGTGGAGCGAAATGTTGAGGTTTTTATGGATGATTTCTCAGTATTCGGGGAATCATTTGATAGGTGCCTTGAGAATTTGGTATTGGTATTGAAAAGATGTGTGGAAACAAACCTAGTGCTTAACTGGGAGAAGTGCCATTTTATGGTCCAAGAGAGAATAATTCTTGGCCACAAAGTTTCTGGCAAAGGTTTAGAAATCAACCGCGTGAAACTGGAACTAATTAAAAATTTTCCACCGCCGACATCGGTAAAGGGTATTCGGAGTTTTCTCGGACATGCCGGATTCTACAGAAGGTTTATCAAGGACTTCTCGAAGATCACCAAACCACTCTGCAGTCTATTAGAAAAGGATGTCCCATTCAAATTTGATGAAGACTGTCGAGTGGCCTTTGAGCAATTAAAGAAGAAGTTAACCACTGCCTTAGTAATCATAGCACTTGACTGGACCAAGCCATTCGAACTCATGTGTGACGCTAATAATTTTGCGGTTGGAGCAGTACTTGGACAAAGATATGATAAAATCTTTCACGCCATCTACTATGCAAGCAAGACTCTTACAGATGCACAGTTGAATTACACAACCACAGAAAAGGAACTATTTGCAGTTATGTATGCATTTGATAAGTTTCGCTCGTACTTGGTGGGAACAAATGTGGTGGTTTACACAGATCACTCGGCTATTCGTTATTTAGTTGAGAAGAAGGACGCAAAGCCGAGGCTTATCCATTGGGTTCTGCTACTCCTAGAATTTGACTTAGAAATTAAGGATAGAAAGGGGACAGAAAATAAGGTCGCCGACCATCTTGTACGATTAGAGAATCCAACGCAGGACGAGACAGACAAGGTAGAAATCAACGAGTCCTTTCCTGATGAGCAGCTATTCTTGATACACGACGAGTTTCTGTGGTACGCGGATTTCGCCAATTATTTGGTCAGCAACATCCTCCCACCAGACTTAACCCGCCACCAAAAGAGAAAATTTCTACATGATGTAAACTGATATATGTGGGACGAACCATATCTGTTCCGCCAGTGTGCTGATAAAATGATCCGACGATGTATACCGGAAAGTGAAGTGGAGAACATCCTACAGGCATGTCACGCATCACCATATGGGGGACATTATGGGAGTGAACGCACAGCGGCAAAAGTTCTTCAATCAAGGTTCTTCTGGCCTACGTTGTTCAGAGACTCACTATCAATGCGTGAAGAACTGCGACAGATGTCAGAGAGTGGGGAATATTTTAAAGCAGAATGAAATGCCACTAAACATGATTTTGGAAGTCGAGATTTTTTATGTATGGGGAATCGACTTCATGGGGCCATTTTCGTCTTCATTCAGCAATCTGAACATTCTGTTGGCTGTAGATTACGTCTCAAAATGGGTTGAGGCTGTCGCATTATCAACAAACGATGCAAAAGTGGTTTTAAGGTTCTTGCAAAAGAATCTATTCACTCGGTTCGGAACCCCAAGAGCAATCATTAGTGATGAAGGAAGCCACTTTTGCAACAAATACTTCACTACTCTCTTGGCGAAGTATGGGGTCAAACACCGGATTGCCACAGCCTCCCACCCTCAAATGAGTGGACAAGCGGAAGTGTCTAACCGGGACGTCAAGAGAATATTAGAAAAAGTTGTCAATCCGAATCGAAAGGACTGGTCAGTGAAGTTAGACGATGCTTTGTGGGCATATCAAACCGCCTACAGGACTCCGATAGGCATGTCTCCCTATCAGCTTGTCTACGAAAAAGCATGTCACTTGCCGTTAGAACTCGAGCACAGAGCTTATTGGGCAATCAAGAAGTTGAATTTTGATCTATTAGCAATAGGTGAGAAGCGGTTGTTGCAACTCAACGAACTAGACGAATTTCACCTGCAAGAGTATGAAAATGCGAAGTTGTACAAAGAAAAGGTTAAGAAGTGGCATGATCAGAAAATATTAGACTGAAAGTTTGAATCGGGTCAATCAGTACTGCTATTCAACTCTCGGTTGAAATTATTTCCCGAAAAGCTGAAATCCAGATGGTCAGGTCCGTTCACAATAAAGACAGTGTTTCCACATGGCACCGTGGAACTACACAACAAGGAGTCGACCGAAACATTTAAAGTCAACGGTCAACGGTTAAAGCATTACTGGGGCGGAGACGTCGATCGCCAGGCAACCACGATCGACCTGGCTGAGCCAAACTAAAAACATGGAGTAGTCAGGCTGAAAGACTGAAAATCAAGCGCTCGATGGGAGGCAACCCATCCTTTATGTTAATTTATATTATATCTAAGTAGATTAATTAGAGTAATTTCATAACTTAGTATTAATTGAGTCTTAAGAATGCATATCTAACAATTCAAAGTTTGTTTATGTAGGGATGGGCCAAGTACAACACACATTCAAGCCAAAATTCAAGAGGAATTCAATAAGCGAACAAGGGAAGGCTATTCAAGGAGTTCAGCAGGAAGTAAAATGAAGAAATGTCAAAGTCAGAAAATCTGCATACCCCCCACCCCGGCGGGGGTTTCAGTTCATTTTCACCCGCCCCCGCGGACTCCCCAGTCCGAACCCCTGCATACCCCCGCCCCGTTGTGCCTTCAAAACCAAATCCAGCCACCCTGGCGGGCCTCCCAACTTGAAGCCCTGCATACCCCCCGCCCCGGCGGGGATCTCAAGCATAATAATACCCGCCCCAGCGGGCTAGCGGAAATTCTATTTTAAAAATTGCATGATTCGACATAGGACTTAAACCATATCTCATACCAAGCAAGCCCTATCCTGCCGAAACACACCTTCACCTCCCTCAAGCCAAATAACCCCAAGCACAAACCCAAAAAATTGGCAAATTCATATCATTATACAGAGAAAGGGTACTGAAAGCATCATTCATCATCCCATAATCATCATCCAACACAAGCAATTCAAGGTATTTCAGTCCAAATTTTGTCACTTTGGGTCTAAGTTTGGGGGTTTCTCTGAGAAATCTGTTTGGACGTCTGACTCTTTGATACTTTGGGTTATATATACATTGCTTGTTTTGATTGATTGGGTAACACCAAATTGGGGGAAACTAACAAAGAAACAAACCCAAACATCAACCTACCTTGTGAGTGCACTCCACCTGTTTGATATAAAGCCACAACCACTCCAACTTCAGAAAACTTCATCTTAAGGACTTGATCACTATGCCTCCGCGAGCACAGAAGTGCCAAAAGGGCGAATCTTCTTCCACACTAACACGGTCTTATAACAAAGCAAAATTCAGAAGTGAGACCGCCGCCGATCGCTTCTACTATTTGGCGTCGAAGAAGCTCACGCCCGAGCATGGACTTAGGCCTGATGCAACTGATGGAGAGATGGCATTACAGATCGAAGAGCAAGGATGGGAACTTTCACGGACCAGCCCAACGCGGCAGTAGTGGCGATCGTGAAAGAATTTTATGCAAAGGCCGAGGATGTGCAACCATTTCAAGTGTTCGTCCGAGGCAGAATGGTGGACTTTAGCCCAGCGGCTATCACTGATTATTACAACTTGCAAAGGCCCAATATGTGTCAATATCAGGAATTAATAGACAGCGGGCCTGACTACGATGAGATTATAGATGAGATATGCAAATCGGGCACGGCATGGTTCCGGGGCAAGAAAGAAGGAATACTGATCATGAGCTCCAGTCTAAACCAATATGGAAAAGTTTGGTATTCCTTCTTGTGTGCTAAACTCCTACCATCGACGCATACAAGCGAGATCACCAAGGAGAAGATTTCTCTCTTATATGTCATCCTCAAGGACTACATCAACATAGGCCTAATCATCAGTTTTTCCATCCGTCGGTGTCTAAGAGGATTGTTCTCGAGCGGACTGCCGCACCCATCATTGATCACGGGACTGTATCGCCACGCTGGTATCAAGTAGACGACAAAGGAACTGACTCAACAACCTCTCCAGTTGCTTGATACGAGGATGATAGCCCGATTCGGCAAATAGCCAGTAGCACCACCACACCCCCGTGGGCTAGGTTTCATCTTCCCATCTCGAGGCGGCACAGAGAGCAGCGGCTATGGCTAGGGAGGAGCCGAATGAGGAGAATGCAGAGGGTGACCCACCAATGCAAAACGAGGGCACCACTGCTTCTTAGACTCCAGTTACGCAACAGCAACTAGATGATCATCGTCGATTGGCTGACAAGTTGGCGGCGTGGCAAGATCACATGTTCACCACGCAGAATCACTTCGATGCTGTGGTCGCTGATGCTTTGGCTAGACTCAACACATCGGCTGAGCCATTCCAGTTCCCGACTCCACAACCACTGCTTGCATATCCACCACCTCCTTACTCTGACATTGAGGAGGATACTTGATACCACATGGAAGTCCTCAACACTTTAATTGCTTTATATTTTGATCAATGAGGACATTGCTCTGTTGAAGTTTTGGGGTGTATTTTATATTTCATAAAATTGTTAAGACGTGCATGCATTTAGCTATTAGTTTTAGGATAGTATAGTTAAAGTTTTTTGCTTATAAAATATTGAAAAGAAAGAAAAAAATTTAAAAAATCATAAAAGACCAAAGAGTTGTTAATTAGGATTGTTTGAGTCAGTATGTCAGTGGTCAGAGATAACCTTAACCGGTGATGAGACTGGATTTACATAAGAACATAAACAGTAATGAGAACTAGGACATTGACGTACTTTCAGACCTTTACATGAGTCCTTACCTGTTTAATACCTTTACAATCGGTTAGCACGATAGGTAATAATTTGGTCAACTTAGTTCGAATAGTCACATAATTATTGTCCGGAACAGAAATTTGAGTTTAATGACAGAAATTAAATAAACTGGTAGAGTGACTAAGATTGGACTGAAACATAAGTTTGGGGAAAGATATGGGAGCTATTTTAAAAAAATGAAAGAATTTTTTTTTGAAAAATGTGTGAAAAGAAAAAATATAGAAACGTATGAATAAACACCATGAATAGTTTAGTTTAGTGGCCTTTGGTACTCGAGTAAGTACGCCCTTGGGGAGTTCTTTACACCCAGCGCCCTAAAGCCATCTGGCTTAAGAGTCGTTAGTCGAAAGCTCGCTACATGGGTATCACTGAAGAGCCTAAGGAAACTAGACATTGCACAGTCATGAGTAAATTAAAGATACGAAAAAACGAGCAAAATGCCCCTGTGAATAAATAAGGATAGAAAATCTCCCATATTGACTTCTGACTTGGTTGATGTTGAATTGAATAAACTTTACCTTGTTTACGCGATTTCTTGAGTTAGAATTGTGATTTCATTCTAAGATGCGTATTATGTGATATATTTGATCTGTAGTTGAGTTTATTGTTGTTAAGCACACACACACATCAGAGGTGTTGACAGGTATAGATTCATTGATTGGTCTGATGTGCAGATATTTCTAGTTGGATCTATTGTTTATATCTTTGAGAATTCTCTGAGGTAATACTGGTTATCTCCGTGCTATCTGACAGTTGCATTAGTAGGAATATGCATTGTTTTGCTTGAGGGCAAGCAAAGTCTCAAGTTTGGGGGTATTTGATAAGTTGGTTTTATACCAACGAATTGATATCCATTATAGCTTATTTCTTGCTTACTTCAAGTTATTTTAGTATCATTTTACCTGGTTTTGTGTTATTTTATGCAGGATTGGAATTGAGGAGAAACCAAGAAGTAAAGGGCAAAAATGCAAATTTTATAGAAAGTGGACCCCCGCTGGGGAGGGCATCTCCAGGCCAAAACTCCCGCTGGGGTGGGGGTGCAATTGAGCAAGCTGAAAAGTGGCATGCCACCGGGGCAGGCGTACCAAGGGTTAAAATGCCGCCGGGGCGGGCATACGGTAGAGAAAGCCTATCAGTTTCCTGTTTAGACTGGGATTGTACAGAAAATAAGGGTTGATTTGTGTTGTGGTTGGGACAGTATAAAAGGATAAATATAAGGCTGCTATATAGAGAATTAGACAGATCAAGAAGCCCTAAATCAAGTATTGATCTAGCACGGAGGATTGAAGTATCAATTAGACACGAAGAACGCAAGATCGAAGTGGAGAGCGGTGATACAATTATAGTGTCTACTTTCTCTCTATCTTTTTATCTTATAATCAGAATGTTTCTTATGATGTGGATTATTGGATTTTACTTATCTATGATGAACTAATTTCCTTTTTAAGCTTATGACAGATCTTGTTATATAATGGAAGATTAATTATTCTTAAAGTCAGCTTATGGATGTTATTCCCAGATTATTTACTATAAGTGTGCTTGTTTAATCTATATATTGCTTGATCAACAATTATCTGTTATCCTTTATAAACTTGAGAAAGGACATATAGGATTAGAACTAGTCATAGTGACATATGTTCGTGATTTCTGTGTAGATGGAAATTCATGATTCATGTTTAGGATAGAGATATGCCTTTACGCCATATGTAATCTTATAGAGAACTTGATATTAAACTCTTTTTAATTGTAATTCACATAGAGATATAGTGAATTAGTTAATTAGGGTGTCTTGCTTAAATCTATCATCTGTGGATGTGAGTGACTATGGATATTATGCATCGAGAGGCGATTTTATCTGCATTAGTGTTCTTGATTAATAATCTGGGGTAATTGAAATAAACTAGAGAAAATGATATTATCTGAAGTGAAATAATAAGTGAAGTTGTAGGCTTACTTCTCTCAAACTTGTGAAAATCTTGATTTAGTGTTGCGATTGGTTTAAGTAGTGATTTAGTTATTTAAAAAAAATATCTTTTAATTGTTAGTTTGATAAAGCTTAGATATTATGAAGTTGGTACTTGTTTGATTAAATAGAAATTACTGTCTTTGTGGGATCGATATCTGATTTATTATTATATTACTTGTTGACCACGTATACTTACGTGTTGCACGTAGAAAATACACAACAATGCACGGGAAGGGTATTTTATTTTATTACATTCACTGATGATCACTCAAGATTTGAATATGTGTATTTAATGAAATACAAATCTAAATTATTTGAAAAGTTCAAAGAGTTCAGAAGTGAAGTAGAGAAACAAACGGGCAAGAGTATTAAGATTCTTCGATCAGATCGAGGTGGAGAATACTTAAGCGGTGAGTTTCTCAATTGTCTCAAAGATAATGGTATAATCTCACAATGGAATCCACTAGGTACACCACAGTTAAATGGAGTATCTGAAAAGAGAAATTGAACATTGTTGGACATGGTTCTTTCCATGATGAGTTTTATCGATCTTCCAATTTTATTCTGGGATTATGCCCTAGAAACAGCTGCAGATCTACTAAATAAGATCCCCTCGAAATTCGTCCCCAAGACTCCATATTAGATGTGGACAGGGAGAAAATCTGGTCTTAAGCATGTTAAGATTTGGGGATGTCCAGCTTATGTGAAAAGGTTTAAAATGATAAGCTTGGGACAAGATCTAATAAGTGCACGTTTGTGGGATATCCTAAAGAAATTTTGGGATACTATTTCTACAATCCTATTGAGCAAAAGGTGTTTGTTGCGAAACACACTGCCTGTTTGAAAAAGGAGTTTATCCTTGAAGGGGCTAATGGGAGAAAAATAGATCTTTAAAAAATTCAAGAACCACAAACCACTACAGATCAATTGGATGAACCTATCCAAGTAGAGACACCTACTGTACAACACCCTATTCATAAATCTGGAAAGTACCGAAGATACCTGAAATGTATGGATTCGTCATAGAGGATGCCGATGAGGTACACGTCATGAATGATGATGATCCATTGAATTACGAACATGATATGAGTAATAAAGACTCAGAGAAATGGTAGATGACCATAAAATCTAAAATAGATCTTTGAAGCAATGCTCAAGTCCATTTGAATTTTACTTGTGACTGCAGCTTATTATTACTAAATCTGGCAAAATGGACGTGGAGACGCCCTTCCTCAAATATACATTATTATAGGAGAATGTATGTATGATACAGCCAGATGGATTTGTTTCAATGGTTGAAGCAAATCATGTATATGAGCTACAACGATCTATTCATGGATTGAAGCTAGCTTCTCGTAGATGGAACATTCATTTTGATGAGACAATCAAAGAGTTTGATTTTATCAAAAACAAGGATGAATTGAGACATTATAATTCCATGTCTTATATTTAATTGAGACATTGTATGGTGGAAGGATTGAATTGTACGGTAACTATTTACTCACAGGTTCTTTTATAATTAATGTTGAAATCTATATTATCTGAAAAGTCATTGATCGCTAGGGAGGCTTATCCTTATTGTGGAATAAAAATTATTTATTTAAATAGATTATTAGTTTAATTTCTTTATTTAAATAAGATTAGAATTATTCTAATTGATTTATTCACAACTGGTTTAATATGGAGAACCTAAATGGTCACACTATAAAAGAAATAATAATTATTTAAGAAGGTAATGGCATAATCGTAATAACGCATTAAGTGTAATTAATTTAATCTATGGTGGTAGAATAAATTAAATAGTTTAATGTTTATTATTTAATATTTTGGAAATATTGAATATTAATTAATAAGAGGAGTCTTATTAATATTATTACAATTATTATTATTTTAATTTTTAAAGGAGTTTAAGAATTAATTTAATATAAGTACTCTCATTTATTTCTAATAAGATTAGGAGATAAATTAATTAAATGAATTTAACTAATTATTTCCAATGTGGTGAGAAGCCTAAATTAATTAAAAGAGTTTAATTAATTAAATGTAACCTCATGTCTAAAAGGATTAGAATGGTTGACCAATATCTATATAAGAGGAGTCTTATTTTAGATATCAGTTGATGTAATTCCAATTATTGGAGAGTACTCCTTTTCTATAGAGGATAGAAAACTACGGTTTAGCCAACCACCCTCCTTTTTGATAATTCCTCTTCCTTGGTGGATCACCTCTAGAGGCCAAACACTTGGGTGGCTAACGTTGATCAAAGGAATGAATCTAACCTAGAAATTCAAGAAGATCACGAAGAACAAGGAGTTGAACTTGTACATTTGGAAGTTTCGTTCTACAAGGGTATAATTCCATAACTTCTTATTTATCGTTTTAAATTAATAATTTGCATAAAGGATGATCCGGTAATGGTTTTGTAGAAATTTTTAAACTCTAATTTTACCATGCTTCAGCTAATTTTGCAATTTGATTGCGTCACGATTTCGTACAAACCAAACAGATCCTCCTCTATAATTAAGCCATAACAGTTCCTATCGCCATAAAGCTAAATATTCAAAACATAGAAATAACCTCAAAGGTTGAAAATTAGATATCTACCTCTTCTAAGAACTACTAAATTTTTGAATACACTACCGACCTTGCAGCTGGTTAGGATCCACCTTATCAAACTATAACCAAACAAGTATTCAGAACAGTAGCTCAAATCATACAAAAAACAACGTTGTCTTATTGGCAAGAAACACATAACACTACCAGATTAAAAAAATCAAAAACCCAATTATAGCATGTTCTTAAAAATTAAAACTTTCAGTGGACATGCGCACAAATTACAACAGATAATTTGAGTGTAAGATAAAATTTTGTTTAAAAAGCACCAAATCACTGCTTATCTGCATATACTCTAGTTGGTCCACAGACAGAATTTTTTAAGCCCTAAAAAAACAATTATTGAACACCAAAACACAAATTGGAACGAATCTAAGCCTGATTTCAACACATACAACAAGAAAATCCATCTAACAAGTTCTAAGTTTGTTACCTTGGTCTAAAATTGATAGATCGACGAGAAGGGCTCAATTCTCTTCGTTTTGGTTCATGGCTCCAATGGCTTCAACCGATCTATATGGCTGCAACGATCTATAGCAGTTATAGTGCATAATGTAAATGACATAAGGAATTTTAAGTGGTTCAGAGACTCAAGCTCCTAATCCACTCTTCTGCTTCAACAAGCAGGGATTCCACTAAGGAAAAAGGTAACTCTTGAATCACTAAGATTCCTTCAAGGCCAGCAGCCTTGGAACTCTAGTTCACTAAGAACTCTTCAACGTAGCAGACTTGGAACTGTAGACTAAGCCCAGCAGACTTAGAATCTCTTCTACCCTCCGGTACTCAGCAAGCCCAGTAGACTTGACTTTGATTTAGTCACGAAGATAAGGACCCCTTAGGCCCTGGTTGTTTGTTGGTTTGTTGTTGTTGGTGCAGAGCTGCTAAGATAACTTAAGCTTGTTCATCTTCTGGTACTTAGCAGCTTGGTGTGATCTTCTGGCATCCTGCATCGAGACTGGATCACCACTGATGGACTGCTAAGATGTACATGAAGTTCGACATCCTTGATTACTTAGCAGTCAATCACATCTCTTTGGTCCAGCTGATCTTTGTTGTTGATGCTTGACTTCATCTGATTTCAACATAGCACACTGTCACCATTGAGGATCTGTTAAGTCTTTGCATTTCAGGTAGACTCCATCTGGTACTTAGTATCCCTTGAACACTGGTTGTCTTGTGTGCAGATTCTGCTCTGCAACTACTTCTCTTCAGCTCAGGTTGTCCATGGTGAATCGTAGAGTGGCTCTGGAGATCTGCTTTCTGGTCTGCCACTCTAACTCCTGTCTTCTTGGCCTTTTAGGCTCTCAGCTCAGATGCCATTGTGGTTGGCATTCTCCTTTGTGTTGAGTGAAGCCTTTAGCAGTTAAAGCTCTTCATCATATGTGCTTCACTCCTACTATGGTAGTCTCACTGCCACTGAGACATTTTCTGTTAAGCTCTGTAGAACTCTCGTAGAGTCAACAACTCTTCACCTTTGAAGCTTCAGCTGTTATATACTCCTCCATTAGCTTTCCGTTGGAATATAGCCGTTGACAGTTATTTGAATTGCTTCATGGATTCTGAGTTATTTGATGTAGACTGCTGACTTGACGTGACAACAGCTTTTTGACTTTCCTGACACAGCAGTCTGCTACTTCACCTACCACCTCTGAGATGTCACTTTCCTGACACAACACCTTTACTACTCCTTTTTGTTTCCTCGATCCGAACCAAAGGAGTTGACTTACTTCATCGATGCTCTCAATCAGCAACGTTCGATTGTCAGTCTTCATATTGAGATATTGTTGAGACTCAATAATCAGACGACCGAACTCCACGATTCTGATGCAGTTGTCTGTGTGCTTGATCGTAGTTTGTCTATGGATGTTGCAAGTTGACTGGTTTTGACAACACTACGATTCTAAGAGTGTTCTTTGGATTGACAATGTAGAACCTCTCGCTCTTCACTCTTGCAGTGCTCCTACGATTCTGCTTGCCTTGACTCGCATAAGGAACAGATAACTTGACTGACTGCTTTGGCCCTTCTGGTTTGTAAGACTCTTCTGATTAGTCATGCTTAACTCTTTCAACATTCTGCTCTGTGATCTCCCGTTCACTCTTCATGGTGAGGCTGAACATAGACAATTCTTTTCGTCTGTTCTCTATAGGTTGACCAATATCTCTGTATGCGCTTCATCAGTTTCTGCTGCTCGTTAGGCAAACACCACGATCGCAGTCATCACTACGATTGTTGTCTTCTGTTGGTTTGATAGACACTACAATCGTTGTTTTGCTTTTGACAGTCACTTCATTCATTGTCTTCTAAAGATCGCCTGTAGAAGACTTCTCCTAAATGGCTTCACTTCTCAATCAGCCTTGCTGATAGAGTTGGTGCTTCGATCTTCTATTTGCTTGCAGGCCATTCAGAGAGTGCTCTTTGATCTTCTTCAGGTAGACTGCTATCTGAACCTTGACTACTCTTTTCAGAGACTACGATCTTTATATACTTCAGTACTGCTCAGTTATTGAGAATCGTGGAGTGCTCAGTTGTTTGATATATATATTGATATTGTGTTGTTATATTTGAGGATATTATGTCTAGGGCTGTAAATAGTAACCAAAAAATTCATATTCGTCAGCATCCGTATTAAAAAAAACGGATATTATTCGTATTCGAAAAAAACGGATATATCCGTATTCGTTTTAAAGGTATCCTCAAATAAACGGATACGAATACGGATATAGGCGTATTCGTATTCGTTTAACATCTGACCGTAAATATATCCGACAAATTGCGGATATCCGGATTCGAATCCGTATCCAAAATTCGTATTCAAATAACTTATATATATATATATATATATATATATATATATATTAATTATGATATAATACGCAAAATAATTTTTTTAAAGTGGTCTTCTTTATATAATAATTAGTTAATTTTCACTATCATACGAAAATTATATTAAAAATATATCATTTCACTTCTAAAAAGTAAGAAATAACACTTTTATTATAATATCAATAAACTGAAATAAATTGATTTAAGTATAGTTAATGGATTTTTACTATTATAAAGTTAAAATATCTAAAATGTGTCACTTAACAAGAAAATTATATACTAGAAGAACAAAATTATAACTATTACTTGTTATAAGTTTTTTATTTTTAAAATTTACTTGCAATGCTGGGAGGCAGGAACAATGAACAATATAATTTTATTGTTAAAATGTATTAAGTCCAAATTAATTTAGAATTAATCAAGAAGGGGTTGAATAATTAATTCACATTTATGAATTTTTGGGTGGAGGGAATATTTATCACTTTCATTTGCCCAATTATTTAGAAATTAGAAGTCCAAATATTTAAAGTAAGTCCAAAATAAATTTTGGATCAAGTTAGATTAACTAGTTGTCAGTTGTCGCATATACATTATAACTCGCACTCTCCATAAATATAATGAAATAAAATAAACTTTTTATAACTATGTAAATTTTAATCTATGTATTGAGGATAAATTATAAATAAAAGTCTCCATAAACATATTATTAAAGTTTTAATCAAGTATTTGAGAAAAAATAATTAAATATTCAATGTAAACTTTTGAATATAATTATAAATTATTAATATTCATACACACTACAGTATTACTCCACACACATAAAATGGACATCTACTAATTAATGGACATCTAAACATTAATAAGTAGAACATTCATTTTGAAATTTAGGATTTCGAAAATGATGAAAACTTATTTGAATTGTAATTTAGAACATTGATTATTGAATAGGACACACTTATTTTTAAATTATTGCATTCAAATATTAAACTTTGATTTCCTTTGATCAAGTCAGATTATTAGTAATTCATAAAGGGCTAAATACACTTCTGTTATTCGGCCCCTAAAGAATTTGGACTTATAATTTACTACATCAAGTACCTATTTTTTTTTTGATAATGTGGAGTTTCCCAACCGCAGTCGGACTAAGGTTGTGTTTGATAAACCTGGGAATTAAGATCTGAATGATTATGATGTCTTAATAAATTAGATCATCTGAATGGTTATGCGGTTTGAATCTAAAAAACTGTTTGATAACTAAAAAGTAATTTATCTCTTAATGATACTATTTTACCATTTTAAAGGGTAAAAAATTATTTAATAATTTTAAATATTCAATTTAATAAAAATGAGTGAATAATATTGTTGAATATATTTATATAAAAAAAATTATCAAAAATTTTTTATTAAGAGGTACCTCTTAATTATTAAGATTTTATTTTCTGTCTTATCGATTAAGAGGCATTCAAAGGTAACAAAAAAAAAATAAACACCATCATGCCTCTTAGCGAATAAGAGGCAGTCCATTAAGAGACAATCAAATGTAAACAAACAGCACCTAAGTCTCCCCACCCCGGACCAGGCTTTTGCACAGGCTCAGCCTAAGACATGGCTCCGCCCTAAAACATGCTATCCGTAGCCACACGGACCAATTTTTAATTGGCCCTCACACTTGTTGCAGGCGGAAATTGATCCCAGAATGCCCGAGTTAACGGTATTAAATACCTAATTACATACAATGTAGCCCCCAATTTTTGTATACAGCTTGATCGTATAAAATACGGGTTGACTTATTAAATTTGTATAAATACTTATTTTGACGTATTAAATCTGTATAAATTCTTATAAATAATTCTTATATGTTAAATTATTAAAATTAAATATTAATACAAAAATTACCAAATACAATTTTTTTATTTTAAAATTAAAAAAAGTTTTAATTACCAAAAAAGTAATAAACTTTTAAACATACAAATTATATTTGGCAAAACTAATGTTTATTCCATTGTACTTGATACCTTTTATGGAATAACTCACTAAACTTTTAAAAAATTTAATTACCCGATTGTACTAACTAAAATTATAAAATTACATCATTTTGTCAAATTTAGTAAACAGACATTAAGTTTTTTCTTACATGGCTGTGCCAAAAAAATATAAATGAAATGGAAAATAAAAGGAGACAATTGAGAGATAGAGAGAGAAACGAGTAGTAGCCACTTTAGATTAAAACAACAAAAATTTTGAAACTCCCAAAATGATTGTCATGTTCAACTTCTAGACGGGTTAAACCCGACCTATATATTTGCAAAACGGGTCGAAAGTCATAGCTTTCTCATTTTAATACTAAATTATGCGAATAATATGTCAAAATTTTCGTATTGAAGATGCCTATCATAATACCTTATTTATTTTGCTGAACCTAAAGATCAAGCAGATCTGGGGACTAGACAGATATGGACCTATCACAAGTTTTTTTCAAATGGTTTGCGGCCATGTATGGTTCTCAGCACAATTCATCTTCTGATAAGCGTTGACCTTCTTTAACCTTTGAAATCCACATATCCAAATCCATTGCCCCTCATTCTCTTTGGATGAATGACACTCTGTCCCTCTAAGTTGTTATTTACTTTTAAAATCGTCTTTAAATTCATTTTTTATCAATTAAATTTTTAAAGTGACATTTTTTTATCGATTTCATTCCTTTTACTCGATTTGATTGTAACCCGATCCATTTATCTTTTATCCGATTTGACACTTTTTACACTTTTGTCCCTCTAAGTTAACCGATTTTATTTTCTTTATTTTTAGGAAAAAAACTTTATTTGAAAAAAAATAGATTTTTTTTTTAAAATGAATAAAGTTTCATAAAATATATATTCAAAAATTAAAATTTATTTTTAGAAAAAATAGAAATTTTATTTTTTCAAAAAAATGAGTAAAGTTTCATAAAATATAGATTCAAAAAAAATAAAACAAAAATATAGAACTTTATTTTTAGAAAAAAAATAATTTTTTTAAAAATGAGTAAAGTTTTATAAAGTTTTATTTTTTTAATGAGTAAAGTTTCATAAAATATAGATTCAAAAAATAAAAAAAAAATCTATTTTTTCTAAAAATAAAGTTTTATTTTTTTGAATATATATTTTATGAAACTTTACTCATTTTTTTATTTTTTTCTAAAAATAAAGAAAATAAAATCGGGTAACTTTGAGGTATAGAAGTGCAAAAAATGGCAAATCGAATAAAAGATAAATGAGTTGGGTTGGGTCGGGTTACAGTCAAATTGGATAAAGGGAACGGAATCGACAAAAAATGTCTCTTTAATTAAGGATTAATTGACGAAAAATAAATTTTAGGGACGATTTTAAAAGTGAGTGACAACTTAGAGGGATAGAAATATCATTTAACCTTTTCTCTTTTGTGTGTATATATACTAGTTGATAGTTCGTGCATTAATAGTGTGACTAACCTAAACCTGAATATATATCTAACAAAAAATACATCAAACAGTTGAAATGCACTAACCAACCGAATTAAGTAACAATGCTATATGAATAATTTTGGAAATTTTTAAGATTTCACTCAAATTATGAATTATTAAAGTAGTAATACAAAATAGAAAAAATTGGTAAATTTTGACATACCTGTGGCGAACTTCGAAGTCAAATGTAACTGATCGGAGGATGAGGCTAATTGAACTCTGCTATGGATTGAAGTAATGGAAAATACTTAGATGCAATGGAATCTATTTCAAACACAATCAATATCAAATCTTTTCCTTTGTAAAATAATAAAAAAAAAAAACTCAAAAATAAAAAAAATAATGGCTTCTAAATTATTAGAAATTTAACGGGCAAAATTCATGTGTGAGAACTGGATACCTTTTGGAACTTCTGTAGCAACTAGTATGCTTTGGACCAAATTAGTATTTGTCTATTTAGTCTCTACGTAAGGAAAACTTCAAACATTTAAAATCAACATCTATGTAACTTGATAAGTAAAATGATGGTTAAATCAATTATGTGATACTTATTTGGTCTTCCTATGCACAAATAGATAAAGTAATAACATCCTTATACGAATATCGTGCATTCTCTTTACTTTGGAGCTGCCTTTCCTGCACATGCATTATTGTTAGGCAAAGCAGATTATGGTTGCAGGTCAGGATTGAACTATGAAGAAATATAGTAAGCATTGTGTTCTTGTTGGACAGTGGACACCACTGCTTGGTTGTAGTGAAATTCTTTCTTGTCCACCAAGAAGGTTATGGATCGTGCATATGTAAATGATGCAAAAATCAACGGTTCTCATTGGTGGGGCAGTCGGGTCCCATCGGGGTCAAGTAAAATTTGTTAGTTCCCAAGGGGCACACAATAAATCTAGAAGGGAGGGGGTTGAATAGATCCTTTTTATATTTTAAAAGTTTTTTTCTTTTCTTTTGTATTGCTAAGTAATTAGCAGATAACAAACATAAAAATCAGTTCATGCACAACAGAATAAGTTAAAGATCCCCTTTAAAGATATCTTGATAAACATAGTTCTAATGTTAGTTTAGGTGTAGGTGGTTAAAGCAATTATAGTGCATAATGTAAATGACACAAGAAATTTTAAGTGGTTCAGAGACTCAAGCTCCTACTCCACTCTTCTACTTCAACAAGCAGGGAATTCCACTAAGGAAAAGGTAACTCTTAAATCATTAAGATTCCTTCAAGGCCAACAGCCTTGGAACTCTAGTTCACTAAGAACTCTTCAAGCCCAGTAGACTTGGAACTGTAGACTAAGCCCAGCAGACTTAGAATCTCTTGTACCCTCCGGTACTCAGCAAGCCCAGCAGACTTGACTTTGATTTAGTCACGAAGATAAGGACCCCTCAGGCCCTGGTTGTTGGTGGTACTGAGCTGCTAAGATGACATTAAGCTTGTTCATCTTCTGATACTTAGCAGCTTGTTTTGATCTTCTGGCATTCTGCATCGAGACTGGATCACCATTGATGGACTGCTAATATGTACATGAAGCTTGACATCCTTGAGTACTTAGCAGTCTATCACATCTCCTTAGTGCAGCTGATCTTTGTTGTTGATGCTTGACTTCATCTGATTTCAACATAGCACACTATCACCATTGAAGATCTGCTAAGTCTTTGCATTTCAGGTAGACTTCTTCTGGTACTTTGCATCCTTTGAACACTAGTTGTCTTGTGTGCAGATTCTGCTCTGCATCTACTTCTCTTCAGCTCAGGTTGATCATGGTGAATCGTAGAGTGGCCCTGGATATCTGCTTTCTGGTCTGCCACTCTTTCTCTTGTCTTCTTGGCCTTCTCGGCTCTCAGCTCAGATGCCATTGTGGTTGGCATTCTCCTTCGTATTGAGTGAAGCCTTTAGCAGTTAAAGCCCTTCATCATAGTTTGCTTCACTCCTACTATAGTAGTCTCACTGCCACTGAGACATGTTCTCTGTTAAGCTCTGTAGAACTCTCGTCGAGTCAACAACTCTTCACCTTTGAAGCTTCAGCTGTTATATACTCCTCCATCAGCTTCCTGTTGGAATATAGCCGTTGGAAGCTATTTGAAATGCCTCAAGGATTCTGAGTTATTTGGTGCAGACTGCTGATTTGACGTGACAACACCTTTTTGACTTTCCTGACGCAACAGTCTGCTATTTCACCTACCACCTCTGAGATGTCACTTTCACAAGTACCCAAAGAAGTTGACGACTACATCGATACTCTCAATCAGCAACGTTCGATTGTCAGTCTTTATATTGAGACATTGCTAAGACTCAATAATCAGATGACCGAACTCCACGATTCTGATGCAAACGTTCATGTGCTTGATTGTAGTTTGTCTATGGATGTTGCAAGTTGACTGACTTTGACAACACTACGATTCTGAGAGTGTTCTTTGGATTGACAATGTAGAACCTCTCACTCTTCAATATTGCAGTGCTTCTACGATTCTGCTTGCCTTGACTTGCATCAGGAACTGACAACTAGGCTGACTGCTCTGGCCCTTCTGGTTTACAAGACTCTTTTGATTGATGCTCAGCTCTCTCAACTTTATGCTCTGTGATCTCCCGCTCACTCTTCATGATGAGGCTGAGCATTGAAAATCCTTTTCGTCTGTTCTTTATAGGATAGCCAATATCTCTGTATGTGCTTCATCAGTTTCTACTGCTCGTTGGGCAAACACCACGATCGTAGTCACCACTACGATCGTTGTCTTCTATTGGACAGTCACTTCATTCATTATTTTCTAATGAACGCTTGTAGAAGACTACTCCTAAATGGCTCTTCACTTCTCAATCAGCCTTCCTGATAGAGTTGGTGGTTCGATCTTCTGATTGCTTGCAGGCCATTCAGAGGGTGCTTTTTGATCTTCTTCAGGTAAACTGCTTTGAACCTTGACTGCTCTTGCCAGAATGAGTTCTTCGCTTTCACTTCAGAAATGCTCCTGTTGAGAATCGTGTAGTCTTTACTATTCTTCCTTGACATAGTGAGCACTTGACTGACTACGATTTGGCTTTAGTTCTGTAGACTGCGATTCGACTTTGACTCTGCAGACTACGATTCTCCTCTGGCTCGACAGACTACGATTCTACACTGGTTCTGCAGACTATGATCTGGCTTTGGTTCTACAGACTATGATCTGGCTTAGGCTCAGCAGACACTACGACTCTGAGTGTAGTCTGCGACTCTGAGAGTAGATCATATGACAGACTACGATTTCTGCCTTAACAACTGCAGACCTGACTCTACGTCTTCGAGTGAAGCCTACGATTCTTGACTTGGCTCGACAGGCGTTCGGCTAGCTATCTCCACGATCTTGAAGTGGCCTTCTTGACATACTGCGATTTTGAGAGTGGCTATCTTTACAGACTACGGTTCTGCCTTGATAAACTATGATTTTGCCTTTACTCTCTCGGCTGACTACGATTGCTGGTGCAGTGCTCCACGATCAGACAAGCTTATCTATTACATTTTATAAGATCAACCTAACAAGCTTGATCTTTCTATTCATAGTCCTTGTACATTGTAATCTTTTGAAGGACTTCACAAAGCTGCTCATTTATGTAGGATCAACCTAACACTTTTGATCTGTTCAATCTGAGTCCTTGTACAGATAGTCTATCTTCTATTAAGGACTTTACAGCTTTCTTCAATGCATATATATTTGCATATTCATTCATTAAGTTCAAAATCAAATCTTATATAAATAAGAATAACATTCTCATATATATTCCTAACAAATTTGTCAGGCGTAAATATGGGTAAACAATATAAAATATAATTTCTTGTATGTGATTATTTTTATATTTGTCACATTGTTAATTGCTAGAGTGATCCCATGTAAACCAACAACTGCAGTTGATAATATGTACGATAAAAAATAAACTCTATGAATTGATGAGATAAAAATCACAACACCACTAGTTTAGCTTTGTAACTCTATGAAGTTATGAAGTTGAATTAAGATTTACACAAATATGCATAAGGAACACATTTTAATAACAACCCACAAAAATATTAATACCCACATAACTGAACTTGAAAATACTGTGAAAATTTGAAAAATAATATAAAAATGAAGAACACAGTCCTACCATGTAGATGTGCTTTAGACTGAGATCTCTACCAAAATTTTATATCTAAAACAACATATACGCCTCCGTCACATAATGAGAGTCCCCATTCAAAAGCAAAAGGTGGAATGAAATTATGAATGTAAAATCAAAGCAAAACTATGAGTGAAACATCAATATTTAGAAGTACCAAAGCAACACTGAATAACTGGATACCAATTGAAGAATCCCATCAACATGAAACCATAACAATATAGTGAACAATTTCGTTTTTGAACAAATTGATGAAAATAAAATCCCATATCACAGACACAATTTGTTATTTAGAACAAATTCATGAAGAAAGAATCCAAATCACATACCTAATTTTCATGAAGAAAAAACCCCAAAACACATACCCATTCATTTTTGAACAAATTCATAAACAAAACTCCAAATCACATACCCAATTCATTTTTGAATAAATTCAAGAAAAAAAGTAAATCTCTGAGAGGATTTGTGTTTGTATATATATATATATGTGTGTGTGTGTGTGTGTGTGTGTGTGTGTGTGTGTGTGTGTGTGTGTGTGTGTACAAATAGAGAAGCATGAAAAAAGGACTCACCTCCATTCTATTGTTGATTTCGATTTCCAAATTACTGGGTACATGAAGTTTTCAAAAATCAAGTTGTAGAGATGTATCTGCAAATTATAGAAGCAGAGGTTTTTGATTGTAAATAAAAGGGTTTAAAATCCCCATATTGACTAAGAAGATTAATCAGGGATAAAAAATCCATAAAATCCCATATCAAAGACCCAATTTGTTATTTACAACAAATTCATGAAGAAAGAACCCAAATCGCATACCCAATTTTCACGAAGAAAAAACCCCAAAACACATACCCATTCATTTTTGAACAAAAAACACCAAATGACATACCCAATTCATTATTGAATAAATTCATGAATAAAAAAGTAAATCACGGAGAGAATTTGTGTGTATATATAACCAATTTTATTCTCATGGTACTGATGGAATTAAAAATAAAAATAATAAAATTAAGAAGGAGCATAATCTGTCACAATATCAAATTGTAAAAAATCAAAATTGAAAGTTTCAGTGTGGCATTTTATTAGTAAGAAGTAGAAAAATTCAAATAAATGGACTTCAATGTCAATACCCATTTTGCGCTTAAGGTAATTATACATGTTAATCAATCAAATACCATACACCTACATACACACATGTATATGTGCCTATCCATACACATATATATAGAGAGAGACCTGGGTCGTTGTGGTCAGGAGAGCGAGTACGCGAATTGGGGTGACAGAGCGTCTGGTAGAAAGGGGGAGTTTGGAGCAAGTAGAATTATTATGTCCATTAATATTCCTCAAACTTAAAGAAGAAGCAGACTGAGAAATTTGTTTCTGTGAGGAGGTTCTTACTGCCGCCATTGATTCTACAGAAAAAGAAATTAAGGTAGATGAAATAGAGAGACGTGGGGGAGAAGAGATTTGAGAAAATTGAAGGGATGTGAAATGATCTGATGAGACTGAATTTAATTGAAGGGAGAGGAAGCGTGAATCGATGAAATCGCAAATTGGGTTTAGCCGAGATGATTCATCAAACAAATAAACCGAGTTAACTTACCCATTTTTTAAATTGGAAGGAATGATTTTTCAAATTAGATTGATTGACTGACGTCAAGTGACGTCATCTTTGTACGTGTATTTATATATATATATATATATATATACAGAACCGATTAGGAGCATTACTCTTTAAATGACACTCCTCCTTAAATGACATACCTATATAAAGCTCTCCTATTTTGGCTCCAATTCAAGATCTCGAGTTTTCTCGCTCCAATTCAAAATCCCTGCTTTTATCTCTCTCCAAAACAAAACAACTCCTCAGACCCAAAATCGTGATTTTCTCTGTCCAAACAAATCGGCATCTATCATTTTAGACCCAACAATCACTCATTTCAGACCCAAATCGTGGTCTTCTCTCTCTCTCCAAACAAATCGTGGTCTTCTCTCTCTTTCCAAACAATCACTCCATTGATATATTTGATTCAACAATATATCAAATTACATCATATTGATATATTTGATCCAATATTGATATGTTCATGCCAATTGATCTGATACATTTTATTACCGTTCTGATACATTTTCAATTGATCTGATACATTTTATTATCAGAATTGATCTGATACATTTTATTACCGTTCTGATACATTTTCAATTGACCTGATACATTTTATTACCGTTCTGATACATTTTCAATTGATCTGATACATTTTATTATCAGAATTGATCTGATACATTTTATTACCGTTCTGATACATTTTCAATTGACCTGATACATTTTATTACCGTTCTGATACATTTTCAATTGATCTGATACATTTTATTACCGTAATAAAATGTATCAGAACGGTAATAAAATGTATCAGATCAATTGAAAATGTATCAGAGCAATTGGCTTGAATATATCAATATTGGATCAAATATATCAATATGATGTAATTTGATATATTGTTGAATCAAATATATCAATGGAGGATCAAATATATTTTTATAAAATAATTTGAAGAAGGAAGTCTGAGGAGAGAGAAGGCAATAAATTGAAAAACACGGAGATTTTTAAGTGATAGTGCTACTTAAGAAATAATGCTACTTAAGTGATAGTGCTTCTCATCCGGTTCGTATATATATATACTCCCGAGAATGGAACCCAATGTCGGACGGATAGACGGACTGACAAACAGAGATAGCTGAGATTCAAGAATTTTGTTTTGAAACCCTCTCAATTGAAATTTTGGAATTTTGTTTTGAAGACTAGTTGTCTTTTCTGCCCCCGACTTGATATTTTGGAAGTGATGTTTTTTTTATATATATATATAAAATTTAATTCAATTAATTTACCAAGTAAAGTAAATGTTAATCCAAGTTAATGTTGTATTTGTTATTATTTTAAATTGTATTTATAGTTTTATACTGTATTTCAATTATATTAGTTACTTTTAAATTTTTTTTAAATCAATGTGTATATTTATACGGTCAACTGGTATCAAATACTGATGCCAGATCAGATTCATGAACGGATCAGATATTCCGGCTAATTTTGGCCGAATTCTAAAATTGGAGACTACATTGTATGTAATTAGGTATTTAATGTAGTAAATTGTAAGTTCAAATTTTTCGGGAGCCAAATCATGAATATGGTGATATTTGATATAACGGAAGTCTATTTAACCTATTCATAAACTACCTTGAAAAACATGTTTTGATCATAAATTTCATAATTCATGTTCAAAATGAAATAAAATGAATTGACCAAAATATCATATGCGCCATATATAGGTTGTATGTATCATATTATTTTAAATTTTTTATTAATTGTGTTTTTGGCATTTCACTATTTTTATTAAATATTATATGGAAGTCAATTCATAATAAATGGTGACTTCATAGTTTTCAGTAGCCACCAGATCTTACACGAGATCTGCTCGTCCAATTTGCCAAGGTCTTGCAGCTCTTCTATTTGAACAGATAACCAAATTGCAACAAGAATTTATGATTACATAGTTTTCTAACTACACACTATATGTTACATATGCATATCGAACTATTATCTGCAAACAATTAAGTGGTCATTGTTTCTTGTATCTCCTCTAGAGTTCGTCCTTTCGTCTCCGGAACCAGCTTTGCAACGAAGAGAACCGTCAAGCCGCTGATCGATTGGATACTCAGTACGAAATCCTTAATAACGAACGCTGCTTATGATAGAATGCACAAGTCATTGAGTTCTCGTAAACAGTAGTACCCGTACCGGGAACACACAACAATAAGAGTTCCTAGGTAACTATGGTTCAAAGCTCAAACACACATGCTGCGATTAACTCATACTTCTACGAGTTCAACGAATGACTACTACGACAGGGTAATCAGGGGTCTCGCTTCTCGGTGAGCGAGTGGCTGCCCTGCTGGTGAGCTGGTGGGGGTTGCAAGGGGCAGTGCCTCTTAGAAATCAAGCGCAAAGTGCAATTGGGCTTGGAGATTTATTTGTAGCCCGATCTTGGGTTTTATTAATGTATTGGGTCTCATGACTAATCAACCCATGTTATAGAAGCTAAGGTTTTCTAATTACTATAAAAATATTGTTTGATCTGTCGATCATTGTAGAGTGTGTGAGGTATCTAATGAATACATCAGACAAACATGACTATGACTAGCTAAATTGGTGAACCTGAATATATCACGTGTTCTTACTTTTTCGTATTTCATATAATATATGTGTGATTGTAATAATATTTGTTCTTAAATTCTAACGATACACAATAGAGGGATAAATACCTGCTGAGCTCCATTCCAGTAAGAAGTTAAAAGCATAGGAAACAGTCCAAGAAAAGAAGGTGTTGATAAATGATGCAAGACTTCCGGTGGAAGTATCTAAAACAAAACCAGTTAACGTTACTTTATTTAAGCAAAAAATGTTCTCGAGGTCTTGGTTTTAATTTTATTATAAGTATAGGAATAGGAACAAGGTTGCTTAAAATACTAAAAAAAATAAACTAAATATAAAGATTACCTCAGCTAGTACAACCCAAGGCACACCAGTCAAGCCCATTGCGAAGCATGAAAAGTATACCTGCCAGTTGCAGTATCAGTTATGAGTAGCTTTGAGGATTAAGGAGTTGGGAGACCTTAAAATTAATAGGGTGAATTATACGAGGCAAATACAAGAGATGTTATTCAAGTTGGAGCTGGACCAAAATTTGTTTGTTATTTTTGCTACAATTCCAAGTTGTATTGTACACCAAGAAGATTTTACGTTAGAAGAAGCCATGGAAGAATTTGTAGCGGACGTGATGGAAGAGACGGTAAACATAGCTACAAAAGCGATGGAAATAATGCTACTATCACATAAAGTAGTTCACATAAACCTCACATAAAGACAGGTGGCACCCTCTGATTTGTTGTTGACATGGCCCATTTGACTCAACAACAAATCAGAAGGTGTCACCCGGCTTTATGTGATCTTTATGTAAGATAGTTTATGTGATTGTAGCATTACTCAAGCGATGGCCCAGAATAGGTTTAGGATGATACCATGTAAAATATGAATATGGTATGTATTTGGGTTAAATCCAAAAGACCCGACTTACATGTTGGTACCCCAACTGAAAAAAATAATAAATTAATAATTGTACTAGAAAAAATTATAAGCTGGTGATTGTTAGAAATTGCACCTTATTTTATAATTTGGAGACTTGATTATTGTCAAGTTTGGGCTTGAATAAAACCCATTAGTGGACATAATTTAAGTAAATATAAAGGTGTAATTTGTTTCTCTAATTGTGAAAAATAAGAAAGAACTTCATTTGATTTGTGTCCATAGTGAGACATTTAATAAGGTGCAAAGTTGTTTGATAAAACTAATTATTTCTTGCCCCATTTAATAAAAAAGACTAATTGTCATTTTATAAGTACAAGTGTATAGTCTTATTTTATTTTGGAATAAAAGATATTCTTATGAGACTCTTGAAATTCTATTTAATTATAAATTTATTACTAAATATGTAATTTACATCATTAGTAGTAATAAGTATAATTAAAATAGAACTAAATAATATTTTAATGTTGAAACTGTTATAGATATATGTATGTATCTATACGTGTAGATATAGATATACTACATATATTAATATTGAGAAAAGTCTTATATAATTTTAGACATAAAAATTTTTGCATCATGAAAATCTCTTATTCTTTGAGCTATTCTTACAAACAAATAACTACTACAAAGCATTGTTCTATTGAAATTTTCTGTGAATTGCTATCACGGATAATTCACCAAAGGCTTGACATATATCCTGGAGGTATATCGTCTGCAACCCTTAGCAAATCAATCGTGGTGGGGGCGATAAAAACCTTAAGGACAAGGATCACCCGTGTCATGTCTCCCGTTCTTATTGATGATTTTGATTCTATGAAGCTACGGATTTAACAATCTTAAGGTCTTTATTTTATTTGTTGGAGTCATGATTTTGGTGAGATGGAAGACAATACGGTTTTCAAAGATAAGCGATATTTTTCTTATTTCTATTTCACCAATGAAATTGTCATTACAATTAGTTATATTTTGAGATATTTTATTAATTATTTTGTTGACAACCATTGGTAGAAAATGGAGAAAAATGAAAGTGAAATTTACAAGTTTGTAAATTGATGTGGAGGAGATGAAGAGTCATCATGAAAAACACCAAATGTTGATGCCTAGAATTTTTTTCAAAGAGATTATAATGTTCTTCGGATTTAATTCCAAAAGGTGTGTTTTTTAACATTTGCCTTTATTTTTATATATGATAATCGTGTATCCTTTTGTATGTGTATATACTTGAAAGTATATATATGTTTTATGTATTATATCATGTGTAGATGATATTGTATGTTTGAGTATTATTTTACTTACATTTTATTGTAATAAATTATTTAATTAGTTTTGTGGTATAAAAAAAGTAATTAAATTTTGTTCATGACGGAATAAATTTAATTTTGTGCATATATATTTTGGTTACAATATTTTATGAGTAGATAAAATATGAGAAAGTTGTAGTAAAATTTGAGAAGTTTACTTGTCTCTATGTATAACAAATTAGTTGTAAATTAATTTATTTTGAGAATAAAGTAAATTTATGTTCTTCTTGAACAAAATTATGCATATAAAGTTTGAGGTAATATTTAGTGTGTAATATTACTTGGTATTTGTATGCATGAATTTTGAGATAAATTACTTTGTTTGTGAATAATAAATTAATTATCAACTAATAGTTAGAAGAGATATTGTAGAAGTAAATTGGATTGACTAAATCTTGTATACAATATGATTATGATGTTGAGAAAATACTTAAAAATGTTATTCATAGTGTTTTTAGGATATTTACAATTGGTATATGTTGATTTATTTTTATGTGTACTTTTTGTCCAAGAAGTAGTAAATTTTTAATGTGATCATATGAATTTTGTATATTCTACTTGAGATAAACATTTTATTTTTTTTGACTTTTTATAAATATAGTGAAATTCAAGTATTTCATATTTTTATGAGAATTGTCTTGAATTCTATATTTATAAATGTCAAAAGGTATATTGTTTATGATATTTCCTATCCAAGTTGGGACAAGAAAATACTTGAGAATATACTAATTCATGTGTTTGAATTTTATTTGTTTTCTACATAAATTAATTTTATTTGTGATAAATTAATTTCCTAGAAAGTAAATATAAATTTTTATATTTTATGACATATATGCAAATAAATTTGTGTAGTATGATGAGTTGCGCTATAATTTGTATATAATGAGTTTTATACTATTTACATAGAGTCAAGTGTTACATGTTGGTATACTTGAAAATTGTACATGTATAATTTTAAGTGCTTATCTTAAATAATTTTTGAATTTGAGATTTTATGAAATTACATAAAATAAGAGCTTGTTTTTCTTATGTGGGGGTATTCTAAAATATTATTATGTTGAAGCAATTTTTATATCAATAACTAATACATAAAATGTACAAGAATTTATTTTTGTTATGAGAAGTGTTCCTTAATATTCTTATGTGGAAGTAATATTTATAGGAACATTGTCACATAAAATGTTAATTAATCTAAAATTTATTTTAAGTAGATGCATAATATTGTGAAGTGAAAATATTCAATGAGATTTCAATTATTTAAAACTGTGGGGGTGATTCTTTAATATTTTTATTTATGGGCTAAATTTGGCCTTTGAACTATTTGGAGCATAATTTTATTTATGTAAGAATAGTAAAAATTGTGAATTTCTTGTTGAGAGATTCAATTTGGTTATAGTCCTATAAAATGAAAGTCTTTGAAACACAAACTTTTGAATATTATTGAAGTGTGAGCTTATTTCACTTAATTAATTATCTAAGGTTCTACAAAGTTATAAACTGAACCTAGAAAGAACAATATTGATTTAGTGAAGGAAATCAATATAATAATTTGGTAAATAAAATACTTATTTTATTAGCCTAAAATGATCCAAAATATTTATTTCGATTTAGTTCAATAATGAGATTGAAACTAAGTTATAAAGATTAAAGTGAATACATATTAGGTGATAATATATAGGTATGTGCATATTTACTTTGAGATTCTATCAGATATAGAATTATTTATATGTTTACACTAACAATATAATTGTTTAAACTATAATGTGATAGTTTTTGTGTATATTAATGATATGTTGATCATTTTACATAGTATTGTTAATGTAAATGAGTTTAAGACATTTATTTTTTGTCTTATGTTGAAATACTTGTACAATAAATGTTATCTTATTATTATGTGAAAACATAGTGAGGATTTCTACTAAACCAGTTTAATTGTATTAAGGGACTATACTAAACTAAGTTTGATAACCTTGAGATTGAAGAATTTAATAATTCTTTAATAGTGGTGGTACACTAAAAGTTAATTCTAATATAGCTATTGCAAATATGAAGTACACAGCCCTAGTGGGAGCCTTGTGTTTGATATGTAATGCACGAGATCAGGTATTATTAACAGTTTTAAACTTAGTATACTAGTGTGGTTTAAAATTGATTTTTGTTAGATTTCTCAATGTTTTAATAGATCACATAACTGTCATTTATATTTGAGTGAGGGAAATTATAAATTCACAAGTAGGTGAACTTTACCCGATCTTGAATATTGTTTTTTAGATGAGGAAGAAACAAATGAGTATTTTTCATTCTATTGTATAGGTCTAATGTTATTATCTTGTGAGGTAAGCTAAATGGATTAGAGTGCTGTGTTGATTGTCAGCTAATTCATTGCCTCTTATTTTATTATATGGTGCTAGTAATAATAACATTAAAAACACATTGTGATCTTGAAAAAGTGAGAAAATATTCACAAGTAGGTGAATATATTCTTATATTTCTACAAGTAGGTGGATAGTATAATTTACTTGGAGTAACAAATAATATTATTGCTTTATATGATGGAGAAAGCAAATGGAATCGAAATTTGTTGTTAAAACATCAAATTGTGCCCACTTCCATTACTTAGTTCATTATGATATGATAATGAAATTATTTTGTATAGAGCATATATATATGAGATTACCTTTAATGGTAAGTCTTGACATGTACTACACCAAAAATGGTCTCTATTGAAGGACAAATCCTTCACAAGACATAATACATCACTCACAATAGATTTATTGCGAAGAAATATTTTTTTCGCACGAGTGCTCGCATAAGACCTCCTCGCAATTGGCTATCCTTCGCTAAGTAGTGACTAAATATTTTTTGTGAAGGATATATTGTGAATAACTTTTTATTCACAAATTATATTTGGTGATGGAATATTGTTATTTAGTGAAAGATTGGTTTCCTTCACAAATAATATTTTAAGAAGAACTATTTGAAATTAATGAATAACTTTATTCCCTCACAAATAATATATTATGAAGAACAAATTTATTTAACGAGAGAAAATTTTTCTTCACTAATTATAAATCGAGAATGTATCTTCAAATTAGTGAGAAAAATAATCCTTCACAAATTATAAATTTGTAAATAAAAAATTAATTAATAAATAAACAAAATTCATTACAAATTATAATTAATTTTTAAATTAGTGATTTCATATTTATTATTATTACTATAATTTTTATTAATTGCTATAATAAATATTAAATTCAATATTTCAAGTTAATATAAATGTCATACTTGTTTCAAACTAATTGATAAACTAATGCAAAAAGAGCCAATAATTAAAACTAATACTCCATATATAAATAGATAATGCTCAAGTCACGATAAGTACAAAATTTGTTATTGTATCTTGATCTCCCAAGGACCATAATACTTACAATATTTAATAACTAACATAAGAAAACTGAAAGAATAACAACGAACTAGAAGGAATGAAGTGTACATCATGTTATATCCACTTCATCATCATTTTTTTCAAGAAAATCAAGGTTGGGTATGTAAACTTCATGCTGCAAAAGAAACACTAAAATTCAATTTCAATAAGAGGAATAAGAAAAAATGAACTTGATGAACTTAAATTAATAGGGAGAGAGAGATTGATCAGTCAAGCATAATCACATAATAAAAAATAAGAATTTTTGTCGATAACAGTGTCATCGAAAATTGAATTCATGTGTAAACTTCACTTACCTTGCAGGTAAAATGTTCTCCATAACTTCCAACTCTTTTGGATTCAGCAACATATCAACTATATCTGATTCCTGACCTCTATGCAAATCAACCTGAAATGGTAAAATAGTGTTAGGTTGTTAGCCACATGCTTGGGTCTCGGCTAAAATCTATGATCAAACCTAGCTCATTTTAGACTCTTTAACTAAAAGACTGTTGGCTTCTCTTCTCAGCTTGCCAACGATGTAAATGAATTAAAATTATTTTAGCAGAATACACCAATGTTCAGTAAAAGGCAAACAAATTAAGATGTATGTCACTGAACATGTGTCTGTCATATATTGCAAGTAAAAAATATAGCTGCAAGACTACAATTTTGCATTCTCTGCTACTAAGAGACTTGTAAAATCAAAATAAAAGTTATTAATTAATTTCCCAATTGTTGTATTACTTATACATTTTTAATTAACTTGTCAAAAACAAAAGTTATTCATTCTTAATTAGTCATGTTTACAACATTCCCCTGTGCATATCACATGTTAAAAGTTATTTTAAAACAATAGTTGATGACTCGATGCCATTGTTAGCAAGAAATAGAAGGCTAAAATCTTACCATGGGTAGATGTTCAATTTCATTTAGACATAAACTTACAGATGAATTAAACAATGCTCTAGTTTAAAGAGACAAATAAGCTATCAAATAAGATGACTAGACTCACCTCTTCCTGAAATCTCTGAAGCATGAGGCGCTTCTGTTCAAGATCAGCCACCAAAGAATCAAGCTGACCCTGACCCTGTATAGGTGAAGACCAAGTCTGGCCTTTGTCTCTTTTCTGAAGTGTGATACGCAGTGTATCATCCTCTGCAAAACATAAAACCCATCAGCTTAAATTAACATTCTATTGTAATAAGGGGCTAACATAGCAACGACCTAAATAAGGTATAACAGCATATATGTATGTACAGTACATACCTATAGTCCAAAATGGAGAATCAGTCTTCACTGGGGAACACAAATCATGCTGCAAAACACAGCAAATGGTTAAAAAATCATTAATGAAACTAAATAAAATCCAATAAATTTTGTATGTAATAGATAAATTGGGTTGGTAGGTAAAATACATTTAGATAAGGAGGTTTGCCTTTAATGCCAACTTCGACATGTTTGGACTGAATTTTGCAGTAAAACAGTTTAGTAGAGACGGTTGTGGGCAAAGTAATGTAAATATTGACCTCTTCCAGCGTTTGATCCCATTCAAAAACCTTCTGACCTGAACATATTCATCAACACCTTCAATTTAAAACAAACAGCTACAATTGAGTACAGGCTTTGCCCTAAAAAACCTGATTAGGTAGAAAGAGGAAAGACGAATAGAACTCCATATGGAATGAGAGCATTTAGTTCAGGGATTTTCAATTGTGGATAAGGTGGAGGACCATACCTCTGGATAAAGTTATGCTTCAGACATAACAAGATTGTTAAAATAAATTCAGTTTTCGTCACAAAATTATTAAATCTAGCTCAAACAATGAACATCATAATCAACAAAAATCTAACACAACCAGAAAAGAAATTAACAATAACAGGTCACAGTCAAACTATTATCCTAACTACCTGCATATTGATGAGTCATAGAGGAGGAGCACCTTCAGGCATACCAAGAGCTTCTTTTATTAATTCATGAGCAGCAGCCCTGCCTCTCTTCTTTAATTTCTACACTTGCAAACCCAAAAGGAAAGTCTATACACATATTTATAAAACCAAATAAAACCATACTTGATAGTTGGTTTTATAAAATTTTGTTAGTTCATCAAAACGACCTTTCCAAACTGCTATAGTAGCAGCTCGCAGCTACCTGCTGCAGTTTGTTGCTGCTGCCAGTGGGCAGCAGCCCCTATTTCCTAGGTTCTTGCTTAGGTAGCTTATAACTTACACTTAGTTAGTTTGATTTGGACGGAATCTTAGATATTAAAGAGGTGATTCACTCATTTATTATAAAGAGATAATAGCTGAGCAAATCCGGAATTTTAAAGGTATTGACTGAGAGTCTATGGGAAGGTTTCAGCCAATGCCAAACACAGCAACTGCTGCTGCCCACAAGCAACAGTCCCCCCCATTTCCTTGTCTATCATTTCCTGCCATTACCTCCCTTACCATGACCCCTTTCGCAATCAATGATAACACACTCATTTACTAAAATGACATACAAGGAACTTGGAAACATTTGCTAAATAAAATAAACCAACAAAGAGTACCTAGGTTGTTGACTGAGAGCTCAGAAAGAGCCCCCTAGCCCATCACCTCTCGATGTCACTGCTGCTGCTATAGGCAGCAGCCCTGCGCCCAACATAGCTAGTTCTCTAATTTCTTGCTTCTAATCCATATGTTCGTTTATAATCATCTATAGATATATTACACATAGCATATGGAAGTATTTTTAGAATTTATTAAACCTCCATTTCAGCCTCAACAGGCTGCCCAAAACAATGCTCGAAAATGACTCGACATACTAATTCTTGAGTTTTTGTTTTGGCTTAAAATGGCTTTTCGTTTTAATCTAACATACTCAAACTCTTTAATTATCATCATATGTTGGATATCCAGCCATCCCAACCCTGAGTTTGGCCTACTATTTGATTTTTAACTAAAACAGTCCATTAAGGACTTTTGTCAAGCACTTGGAGTGCACTGTTTTACAACCTTCTTTCCATAGTCATTGGTTTGCTCTTTAATCCAATTTTCACCTCCTTATTCCTCCACACAGCCAACCTATCTCCTTACTCTAACTCAGTCACATAGCAGTCAAATACATAATCAAAATTAAACAAAATCAAGCAATTAGTAAACCAACCAGTTTATCTATTCTTCAAAATTTGCATTCCTTTGATTTCTTCATACTTATGCAATATATAAATTTATATTTTATACATACATAACATCCGGTGTTTATCCCCTTTTTATTTAATCAATTATACAAACATTTGATAAACTTCTACTAATAATATAGTAATCAGTTATATTCAAGCATTATATTCTTAATAAAAGCATAACAGAGTTGTATTATATTACCTTTTCCTGATTACCGATTAATTCTTGTTAGTCCTTAGAATTCTTAGCTGCCCAACACCACATTTACACCTCTACTACTCCCTTGCTCAAGCCAAAATAGAGAATTAAATTATTTAGGAGAGGAGATTAATTCCTGTGACAACATCCCTGGCTTCATTTAGTTCTAGTGACAACATCCTTGGCTTCATCTCCCTCAGTTTTACCTATATGGCACCGAATAGTATTAAATTACATCTGTACATTATCACACAGGTTGGACATGCTAAGTAGTAAGTATTTGAGCAAATGAAATACAAAAGGTTTTAAAATGATCAGGGTTGCATCTACTTGCATTGGTCACATTTCTAGCACTATATAAAGAAGAGTTCATACCTCAAATTCTTTTCCTTCATGATACAGGTCACCATGTGATGTCAACTTAGGTTTGGTCTGGTATTTAAAGAAGGCATCATGGAGAACCTACAAAACTAACTCAATCATGAAAGGAATTTTTCTTTCTTTATTTTTTTTGCTACACCAACTCTCTTTGTTCAGAAGATTAGTACTAAAATTAAGTGAACAGAGGATTAGATTAGGTAACCCAAAGAAAAATATGCAATGACAAAGTAAAAAATTTAAACGACTCACCAAGAGATGGTGTAATACAAAAAGCAGAACAAACTAGCCATATTTTAAATTTCAACTAACTAGCTCTATCTGTTTACTTAAAACTATTTATTATGAATAAATTAGCTCTTGCATGAACATTTAATAGTGTAACAGCATAGACATAATCCTCAAGTTTAATAATGACAACTATATAATGACAATTCGATTGTGTGTATGTATTTGTTTTACTGCTCTATGAAGCTCATCCATAACTTGTTATGTGCAATGTATACCTCAACAAAGTAAGAAACATATTAGAACAATCTAACTAAATTTAAAAATCAATTAAAGCTCAGGTAAGCTCTACTAACACCTTCATCTGTCTAAAACTCAAAAGGCTTCTCATCACTATCAGGTGCTTCTCAAAATATTACTCTTCTATCCCAATATTTACAGAACCATGCTTTTACAATAGAATTTCCAACTTCTTATTTAACCACCTCATTCAATTAAAATAATAAACTGATATTTAGATAAAAGTGGGATGGATTCACTTTCATTAAGGGTGATTCAGAACATTATGTCTTATGTCTATTTCAAGACAGTTAACTCTTTATGATACAAAATAGAAAGATTGATTTGGGACAGAGAATAACATTATATACCTATCCCCCAATTACAGTCATTATCACAACAACATACCTCCTCAATTTGTAATTTTCAATATATAACATAAGCCAATTTAGAAAATGACTTATCAAAGTAATTAAATTAAACCAATTACTGGATTTCACATTATATGAATCAATCTAATACACACATACACACATACACATATTTATGGCTAAAAAACATAGAATTGATATGCAATTGGGGCGGAAATACTTCAGCCCGACACTGTGATACTTGAAAGCTTGATGACATAACTGAGACCATCGTTAGATAGAAGAATCTCTGGTGTGAGCATTGGTCTAGATCTAGGAACTTTCTCGGCTTCTCGGTAGACTTTGAACCTAGTAACTCTCAGTCTTCCCTCAATAAAATTAATAGCAAAATGTACCAAAACAAGAATCTCCACAGCAAATAAAAAGTGAACTCACAATAAAGGCGAACCTTTGGTGATATGATTAATGGTAGTTCTGGAGAATGGTCCGCCATTGCGGCGGCTCCCGCATAGAGGTTGAAGGGAAGGAGGACCGAGAGGGCGAGGAACGCAAGGGAGAGGAGGAGATCGCAGCTTCCTCCCTTGTTGAGGCAGAATTAGGCGGCGTCAACACAATAATGGAGGGCGATTTTGCGGCCTGTGGCATGCTAGACGTCGATGAGTATAAAAGAGATGGCGGTGGGTCCCAGCAACCGACGGTGCCGATGGCCGATATGTTTTTAAAATACTGAATGTTATCGTACCAAGCCGTGTCAACGTCGTTGCTGGCAGACGAAGAGATAGAGGAGGAATTAATGGAAATTGGGGATGATTGAGTTGGGCCATGATTTGGATGGGAATTAGTAATCTAGGGCTTATGTATTTCATCATTTAAAGGGTTTATATGATATGATACGAAGGACGAGGGAGAGGGGAGAGGGGAGAGGGGAGAGGGGAGAGGAGACGGGGAGGGGGATTTAGAACAAAATGACTAATTTTATATTTGTAAAAAACATCTAAATAATAATATATAGTGAGTAATAATTTCTTCATTAATAATTTTTTTTCTCGTAAATTTTCAGCATAAAGTGGCATCAAATATCCTTCTGTCACCTCAATTTTGCAAAAAATAAAAAATAAATTGTGAAGGATGTTTCTTTCGTTAATAACTATATTGTCACTAATTTTTTTTCCTTCACAATTCATTCGCTAAAAAACTCCTCATGTGAAGGAATGAATTCCTTCAAAAAATATCCTTCGCTACATCCATAATTTCTTGTAGTATTGGTCATAAACATAATTTTTGTTAGACAATTGATACAAGAATGTATCATAATATTTGTCTGAGAGGAAGTTAAGTGACGAATTGACTTATCTTATTACTAAGATTTTGACAAGAGCTTAGTAAGTTTAACTACTTATGATATGAAACTTAAATCACTTTGAGTCAGGGGTGATGGGAACCCAACCTATTCCTAGGTTACCCCTAGTTTAAAGGTTCAATGGGAAAAACAAGTCACAGTTGTTGACTGTGTTACTATCAATGTGGTTCCATATGTAGTATAAAATAGTAACGTCTGTTGCACGACCGAGGCTGAGCTATACTCTTAACAAAGTTGTTGTGTTCTTAGCAACAGAAACACATGTGAAACACTTTGCCTATATGAACTAGAAGTGGAGCTGCTTCTTATAGAGGGTTGTGATTTACTCTCTTAGAGGTTCATGAAACAAGGTATTGTGCATGACCATATTAGCGCAAAGCAATTGAGAATACTCGCCGTGGTAGGAGAATTTTGTGTGTGTGACAATTTCGGTCATATCATATAGAAGTAGAGATTCAATCTACGGACATCTTCAACTTTGATGTGACTTTGAGTTATTTACACTAAAGAAAGGTTCAATGTTTGTCACACCCTCTTTTATGCACACATGCCTTGGAGTTGTTTGATAGAAAGTTGTTTGGATGAGAAATATAGTTTTTCCAAACAAGTGGGGGATTGTTAGAACTTGCACCTTATTTTATATTTTGGAGACTTAATTATTGTCAAGTTTGAGCTTGAATAAAACCCATTAGTGGACATAGTTTAAGTAAATATAAAGGTGTAATTTGTTTATCTAATTGTGGAAAATAAGAGAGAACTTCTGTGACGCCCCCAAAATAGGTTCAATACTCAATCCATTCTGAGTCGTCAAATACATGGTATAGAATTCAAATACAATCTATCATATCAAACGATCGTGCAAAATACGACCACACAACTGTGAGTGTCAATACAGACATGTAGAAAATATAAACATTCAAACTAAGTTCTCATTACATTTATTATCACACTATTTTAAAAAAATAGTGAGGACTTCTACAGCTCTAACTCGGACTATCACTGCATTTCCCGACTAGTACTCGCGATATTCTCATTTTCTGAAGAGAACAATGGAAGAAAAGGGTGAGCTCAACTAGCCCAGTAAAGAATATTATGACTAAGATAATGAAAAACAAATTATCGTTAGCCTTCAATAAATCAGATAAAATATTATGGACAACACGTTTTAGATCAATATTCGCAGCGAAAATAACAATTCATTAGAAGAGTTAATTAGAGAATGATGTCTACTATCTTCTTTGATTTAAAAGTCCATCATTAATATTTTATCCTTGTAACATCAATCAATATACATCTCGAATCAAATATTTATCTTTTGCACTACGGGCCAAAGATATTCATTTGTATTGTCAGTTGGTCATGTTCATCTTAGCACCTGTCCATCTTTGCACTACGGGCCAAAAATATTCATTAGGTAATCATTCATCTTTGCACTACAGGCCAAAGATATTCATCAAACAATCATTTATCTTTGCACTACAGGCCAAAGATATTCATCAAACAATCATTTATCTTTGCACTACAGGCCAAAGATATTCAGTTATATCACCATTTAGGATTGAGGATGATGAAAAACATACGAATAACGAATCCAGTGAGATAAATGACAAATATTAGATAATTTATCAAGAGTTCAAGAATGAAGATCAAAACCTAGATCCAATCAAAGATGATTTGGAAGAAAAAAAATATTTTTTTTACTGTGAATAGTACCCCGTGAATACTAACTCATGAATAGTAACTCGACATGAAAAGATAAAAATTTCACAAGAATGTTCAGACCAATATTTCAGTGAAATGATATTAGATGAAGCGCAAAACTCAAGGAATTTCTGATCATTTCAGGAATTATAGAAGCAATACTTACCGTAGTAAGTTTAGAGTTAGGAATCTGAAATGAAACAATATATGAAACTGCAATTGAATTTTCACCCGTCAGGCGGTAGTCCGCTTAGACAGATTATTTTCACAATTTAATAACAACTGAATACGAAGGGTTACTCACCAGGCATACGGTAGTCCGCGTAGACAGGTTATTCTCACAGAATAATAAAGAATAGAATAATAACAAGATTTCACTATACATGCGGTAGTCCGCGTAGACAGGTTATTCCAACTGAATAATAAAGAATGGAATAACAACCCTTACGAGTATTGAAAAAAAATAACTTTCTTTATGAATACGAAAAAAATAATACCCCTTACCTTAAAAATTTGGAGACTGCACTAGTGTAATAGCAGAATACTCTTCTTCTTTCTCTCTTATTCTCTTTATACTTTCTCTCTCTATAGCTTTAGTGAATTGGTGAGAAATAATGAAGAAATGAGCTTCTATTTATAGGCTCGGCAGGGTAAGGGTAAAATAGTCTTTTCGCCATAATTTATGACATCATCGCTTACATTATCGATCCTATGACATCATTGCTTACCTCATCGCTCCGATGACATCTGTAATACCCGAGAATTTTCTAATATTATTAATTAAATATATTAATGGGAATGAGAATTTATTTAATATAAATGATTTTGTGTTATGAGAAGGATTAACTCAATTCTATTAAATTGAATAATTATAATAATTGAGAAAAATGTGAAGTTTATAATAAACTCGGGAAGCCTTGTGTGGCACCGCGATGAGATATATTAATGATGATATTAATTAACGAAGAATTTATTAAGTGAACAATTAATCTATATTAATTGTTAATTGTTATTAATTGTTATCGTAGAATATTAATTAATTGTTATAGAGTATTAATGACAATTAATTGATGATGTGTGGATTATTATTATTACAAATAATATATAATAGTAATAAGCAACGTGTTTATAAATATAATAAGATTTACAATTATTCATGAGATATTTAATCATGTAAGTGTTAATCTATTATTGTGAATATTAATAATTGTATGGATTAATGAGAAGCGAATTAATTAATATTATTATTAATTAATTAATGAGATAAGTAAATTATTTACTTCTATGTGCAAGCATACGAATTAAAAAGTATAAAATATAGTAACTAACTATATATTATACAAAGGGTAAGGTGCAATGTGACTATGTACATATATATGAACTATATAGTAAAGTTTATTGAATTATAAGAGTTACATAGAATACCTATGTAACAATGTGAATATACATTAAAGTGAGACATCATGAGTATGTGGTAGATAATTAATACTTAACTATCTTATGTTATCTTTATTAATTATTAAACAATTGTTTTTAATAAAGAAGATGATGTAATGTGAGAATGCCTGATAAAATTATACCAGTGTGGTAAAATGTACATGGATTATATGATATGAGTACATATATAATCCCTAAACCTTCCATTTATAGTAATAATGTACATTAAAATTACATTTTTGGTAATCAAAGAAACCAAACTAAGCATTGTTTAACCAAGTTGCTGAGCTTTTCAATCAATGTCCCAAAATCAGTTACCAAATAGTAACCTATATCTCCTTTACGTGATCTGCTAAGCTTAGTGCAATAACTATGAACTAGGATATGATTGCTAAGCCAATGGCTATGGGGATGGCTGGTGATGGGTTGTTGAACCACTCTCAATTAACCAATGTTTTCTTCCATTACACCATGAACTCCAACCTCAGTGCAATACAAATGCCCAGTCCAAGTTTTCTCTATAAATAGCAGACCAATTTTCAGTTTACGTTACTTTGTTTTGGTTCTTGAAACACTGATAACTTGAGAGTATACTGTGAGTTGATAGCAAGAGAATTAACAGAGAGTTGGGAATTCAAATTTAGCAAGCTTGATTCATAGCAAATGTATAATTTATGTTTCATGTTCTTCAATTTGTATTCTCTACAAATTCTTGAGTTCTTGATTCCATTTGGAAATTAGGATGTTATGATTTGAGGATGATAATTAGTTGTTAAATGGGCATACATACATGATGGGAATTACAATATAGCTTCCATGTTTTACATTCTTGTTCTCCATTCTCATTTTTTGTTTGCATTCTGAAATTTATGAAAAACTTTAATTCTTGGTTTGAGTTGGAAATTCATGAATTGATGATTTGATGATGTTAATTGGATTGTTATATAGTCTTAGTAGTATGTTTAAACCATAATGTAACTGCTTGGGACTGATTTCGTGAAGTAATTTGGCATTTGGCCTGGGAGTCTGCCGATGCAGACTGCATCTTGAATCAAACCAAGCACGGTGCAGCTGCGCCGGCATTACACTGCGGCGCAGCGCAGGACCCTGATCCCAGTTTTTAATTCCTGCTTGATTCTGTAAAATGTTAATTGTTAAGATCATTAAGGACAAGCATGCTAGCATGAATAATACCTATATACGAGTATATTAATGTGACGTGCACATGTGTTACTACGATTTCGTACAAGATTACGTATAACGTTGAAATAAACTTAAAGTTTTATAAACGAACGTTAGCATAAATGAAGCATGTTAGTATTCTAATTTTTGAGGCATGTTAATATGATGTAGAGATGCATGAAAGACGTATTAACGTATATATATATGTTTCATAGTATCACATGAGCATGACGAACCTCGTTAGTGAATATTATAACAAAAAAAAACAAGTTTTGAAGGTTGATATTGACATATAAAGACCACATATACATTTTGATTTTTTGGGCATGTTCATATAACCTTGAAATGTATGTTGAATACATTAACTTACGTATATAGATTTCGTAATATAGCATGAACGTGTTAGACCGTATTAGCAAACTTTATTAATGAAAGTATAAGTGTTGAATGTGAACGTTGGCATGTTACATTGAGATTTGAATTCCGATACTTATGAACATGTATGATAGTACTTTTAGACTTGCTAATGTGTCATTCATGTTTGCCTACTATGTTACATGTCGTGAAGCCAAGTTTAGTGTAAACAAAGCATGTTTTCAACTAATAACTGTGATAGTACATGTATGAAATGCGAACATTCGTAAGCATGCCTAATGTATGACTACCTTATATGTTTACAAGGTGAGCATGATAGATTTTGTAACGTCATGACCTTGAATGATCGTAAGTCGTCAAAAGTATTAACATAGAACCTATATCCTGTAAATTGGTCGTGAAAAGGTTGAACAAACATGAAAAGACTCTTTAATATGTATATATGCTTTGTGATATCATATGTTGATACGTGGATCCGATTTCGACGGTTAACTTATAGTAATGCTATAATTTGCTAAAATAGAGTATGTTTGCTATTTGTTGTAGTCTCACATGATAGTAATGATGTATGAAGACGATTAACTTGAGAAGAGGAACGTTAATGATACAAGATATTAAAAGTCGAGACTTGTGAAATTGTATGATACTATACATAGTATAACTGTGTCGCTAGGTCAAGACTTCGCTTATGTGTTAATCGTATATACGAGATGAGATATAATGTTAAACTATATGACTAATGGATATCATATATACGTAACTATATTACGATAGGATTCGAAAAGTGTTGATTAAATTACGGGGATAAATTACGCTTAAGGCAAGTATCCTAACTGACGCATTTACTTTATGCAAGTATTCTATCCTTGTATATTGCGAACTAGTTTCTTTACTTAATCGTTTGAACTGAATTAGCATACTTGAACTCTTATTTCATTAAAGCTATTATTCATATTGAACTTGGTATTGCTCTTGAATATTGTGAAAGTGTCTATGCCATTTGATTCGGCTAGACTTATATTATTGAAAAGCGACTCAAAACTAATTGATTGGTGCGGGATCTTGTATTTGACTGAGAAGAACAACCTTCTTTGAAGGGAAAAATATAACTGTCGGAGAACCGACGCGCGCACTTGAGTATGATTGATTGTTATGCATAACGAGGGTACTTTAGGCTGATCACCTGTTATACCTGTTTTTGTTGGATTTTCAGTTTATTACTGTCAATTCCTGTGGAAGTTCATAGCCCTTAGTGACTGCTCAGTATTCGGTTATCTTGAAATCTTGAATTGATTTATTATTGAATCACATTGATATTATTCTGTCCTTAGCGACTGTTATTGAAAACTGTTGATATTCTTGTTATCCTTGAACTATCAAACCTTGCTATACCTTTTCGAGAATTGAGAATTATATTACAAACTCTTATTGTATATTACTTGCTGGGCAATTTGTGCTCATTCTTGCTTTACCTAAAATATTTCAGTTAAGATAGAGCAGTGCGGACCTTCGGGCACAGATAAGGTCAAGGGAAAGGCTACTGAGTAGCTTAAATTATGTAAGACTTATGATTGTAATAAAGAACTTATCATATTATGTACTAGTTAAGATTATTTATGCTTAAGATATTTCTAAGCTATGTAATCACTATTTAAGTTACGAGACCTTGGGACGTGAATAATTATATTATTTAAATATAATTTATTCGGTATTAGTTGTGTATTATTCTGCTGTGCGATGCGATATTTAGTCGTATTATTATTGTGATGTATTACCATGAGCACGTGACGAACTGAATTCGAGAGACCAAGTGGCGGTCCCGGATTTGGGGGCGTCACAGGTTGGTATCAAAGCTGTAGTTATAAACCTTAGAAACGAGTGTCCTTAGACTATAACTTAGGCGAATTTAGAAGTTAGGAAGGAGATAAAGCTCATGTAGAGTTTTCCTTAAGAGACTTAGTCTGTTATGAAATGTAACTTCATTTTATACAATGAACTTATGTTTTGTTTAACATTCTAATGGAGTTGCTGTTTCTTGTCTTGTGTTTGTGATTGTAGATGGCAGATGTGGGAGTACCAGCTAGAGTGG
This sequence comes from Panax stipuleanatus, assembly GCA_020205555.1. Classification (NCBI taxonomy): domain Eukaryota; kingdom Viridiplantae; phylum Streptophyta; class Magnoliopsida; order Apiales; family Araliaceae; genus Panax; species Panax stipuleanatus. Next base: position 21,114,985 of record CM035120.1, read on the forward strand.
TTGAGGATGAGCCCAGGGATATTCATGTAGTGTACGAGGCACCCTTAGAGGCTGTGCCGGTACAGGCTGTGGCACCATCCAAGTCTGATGACGAGGATGAGATCGAGTTTGAGATAGAGTCTGATCCAGAGGAGGAGCTGATGGAGGATAAGCCAGTGATGGACTCTGATGAGGCTACTATAGAGGAATAGATGCTAAGAGAGTACGAAGAACGTATCCTAGAGTTAGACTGCAGAGTCCAGGAGCTGGAGGCAGAGGCCATGAGAGAGAGTCTGAGTTCCAGAAGCTGACGGACGAAGACCACCAGAGGAAGCTGGCCATGCAGGAGTTAGAGGTAGAGATTGCATATCGTAGGGAGGCAGGGATCCAGATGGTGACTCTATTTCACAGGTCAGTGGCTCGGAACGTGGATCTGGCAGGAAAGCTGAAAGAAGTAGAACAGAGAGAATTGAGTGAGAAGACTGAGAAAGAGGCACTCCGTACTCAGCTAGAGTTGGAGGTGATGGATAGGATACACTTCGAGGAGAAGTGGGAAGCGGCCAATGAGAGAGCTGACGACCTAGAGGACGAGGTCAGGTGCAAGAAGAGGAAGATGAACAAGATGGGGTATGTGTTCCGTTCTGCTTTTGAGAGGGTGAATGATGGTGTGTACCACTACCCGGCAGAGCAGGGACAGACTCTACATACCTTGAGTCGAGAGCTGGTTGCGTATATAGCGTAGATGGAGTACAAGAGTGCAGTGGAGCGCGGGATGATGTGATGAGATTTCCTTAGATGGTCTAGTGGTAGTTTAGTAGAATTTGTCTTTATGTGTTGTACATACTATGTTGTAATCCCAATCTCTTGTGTAAGATGTGGGATAGTGATGTAAACCCCGAGTTAGCTTTTGTTAGAGGGGTAGTATGGTAGCAGGTTAGTATATTCCCCATCTTTTGTGATATTAGGGGATATATGTGATAACATTTATAGCAGTATGCTAGGGAAATCATGTAATGAAACGATTTGGCATATGAATATAAATGGAGTTTATTTAGAAACGTGTTATAAATTTATTCTTTTAGTATTAAAAGAAATACTTAAGTAATATACTTGAATAATAATAAAATGAAAATTTGTGATGCAGATAATGCCGCCCAGACGTAGATTGACTGCACTTGAGGAGTCAGTGAACAATGAGAGGGAACAAGTAGACCCGATCCAGAAACTGGTAGACTTGTTAGGAGAAGCCTTAAGGGGAAGGAACAATGAACCCGTTTGCCCAAACCCTCAGGCTGTGCCAGTAACAACCTTCAAAGACTTTAAGAGTGTAGGACCCCCGGAGTTCGAGTGAACCACCGACCCAATCGTCGCACAAACGTGGATCAAAGAGATCGAAAAAGCTTTCACTATAGCTCGCGTAGGCGAAGATCAGAAGACGGTGTTTGCCACATACATGATGAGGGGAGAAGCGAACTACTGGTGGGAGGCTAATCAACAAAGAGCTGGAGAAGGGATAATAGCTTGGGATAAGTTTAAGATGCTGTTTTTCGAGAATTACTTCTCGAAAAGCATGAAGAATATGATGGAGGTGAAATTCCTAGAGTTAAAACAAGGGGAGATGATGGTGGCGCAATACGAGGCTAGGTTTAACGAACTAGCCCGATTTACGGAGCACCAGGTAGAAGATGAAGAGAAGAAGGCTAGATGATTCGAACAAGGACTGAAGCCTTGGCTGTTCAATAAGGTGTCAGTTCTTCAGATCGATTCTTTTGCAATACTGCTGGAGAAGGCTATTATCGCCGAGGGAGGAAGTGAAGCTTTGAGCTTGTATAACAAAGAGAAGAAAGGAAAGAACACTAGTAGTGAAAATTGTGGAGGAAGCAGTGGCGGAGGGAGTAACTCCGGGAAGAGAAAGTGGGACAACAACAACAAAAATAGCAGCAGAAACAATAATCAGGGTGGGAGTCACCAGGGAAATTTTAAGAAAAGGAGTGGAGCTTGTAATAAGTGTGGGAAAAGTCACCAAGGGGAGTGCTGGAAGGGAAAGGGCACATGCTATAACTGCGGCCAAGAGGGGCACATATCGCCAAACTGTCCGAAGCCAAAGAAGATCCAAGGGTGTTATGCTTGCGGCTCAACTGAGCACCGTATTAAGGATTGCCCAAAGAAGGGAAATGGGGGAAATGGCGGACGTGGTAGCCAACAAAGAGGAGGTAACAAGTTAATGATTGGAGGACCAGCACAACCCAACCGCCCAACCGCCAGAACCTTTAACATGACCGTCCAGGAAGCAGTGGCTGCAAAGGACGTGGTGTCAGGTATAATCCCAATTAATGATATAAATGCTTATGTATTATTTGATTTGGGTGCCACCTGTTCTTTTATATCTGAAGAATTTGCTAGTAAACTTAGTACACCCCGAGAACTATTAGAAAATCCTTTGATCATAGAAGTTGCTAATAAGGAAGTGATCCCTGTAGAATACGTTTATCAAAATTATCGCGCAAACATTAGAGAACATGAACTGAGCGTAGAATTGATTCCTATTAGATTGGGAGAATTTGACGTAATACTAGGAATGGATTGGTTGTATAACTATGCAGCGATAATTGATTGTCAGAATAAATGTGTGAACCTTCAGACTCCAAGTAAGTCTAAGGTAGTGTTTTATGGTAGCTCATCGCTTAAGCAATCGTGTTGCGTTACGATGATGCAGGCCAAGAAATTGTTAAGGAAAGGATGTGTAGGATATCTAGCTTACATCGTTGATACTCGAAAAAAGGGAGTAGAAATTAAGGATATATCCGTAGTTAATGAATTTCAAGATGTGTTTTCGGACGATCTGCCAGGTCTTCCGCCAGACAGAGAAATTGAATTCGTAATAGACTTAGCACCGGGAACGGCACCGATTTCGAAAGCTCCATATCGTATGGCGCCAGTAGAAATGAAGGAATTGATGATACAATTGCAAGAATTATTGGATAAGGGTTACATACGATCGAGTGTGTCTCCTTGGGGAGCACCAGTGTTATTTGTTAAGAAAAAGGACGGATCGATGAGGCTCTGTATCGATTATCGAGAATTAAATAGAGTAACGATCAAGAACCGATATCCGCTACCAAGGATAGACGACCTGTTTGATCAATTGAAGGGAGCAAAGTGTTTCTCAAAAATCGACCTACGAACAGGATATCATCAACTGAAGGTACGGGATGAGGACATACCAAAGACTGCATTTCGAACCCGTTATGGACACTACGAGTTTTTGGTAATGTCATTCGGATTGACTAATGCTCCGACAACATTTATGGACTTGATGAACCGAGTTTTCAAGCCATACTTGGATAAATTTGTAGTGGTTTTTATCGACGACATTTTGATCTACTCAAAGACAGAGGAAGAACACGCCGAACATCTAAAGATTATTTTGGAGGCACTAAGGAAGGAGAAGATGTATGCAAAATTTTCAAAGTGCGAATTTTGGATGAAGAAGGTTCAATTCTTAGGCCACGTGGTGGATAAGAATGGAATCTCAGTAGACCCTGCGAAGGTAGAAATAATAAGTAATTGGGAACAATCGAGAACACCGACGGAGGTAAGAAGCTTTTTAGGATTAGCCGGGTACTATCGAAGATTCATCCAAGATTTTTCTAAGATAGCAACCCCGTTGACCAATTTGACTAGGAAGACGGTGAAATTTGTATGGACCGACAAATGTGAAGAAAGTTTTCAAGAACTAAAAAAGAGATTGAGCGAAGCGCCTGTGTTATCACTACCAGATGATGCGGGAAATTTTGTGGTGTATAGTGATGCATCGCACAAGGGGCTTGGCTGTGTGCTTATGCAGCACGGCAAAGTCATTGCGTATGCGTCACTATAATTGAAGGATTACGAAAAACGATACCCTACTCACGACTTAGAGTTAGCGGCAGTAGTTTTTGCGTTAAAAATATGGAGGCATTATTTGTATGGGGAAAAATGTGAGATATACACGGACCACAAAAGTATGAAATATATCTTCACACAGAAGGAGTTGAATATGCGGCAGATGAGGTGGTTAGAATTAATCAAAGACTATAACTGCGATATTCTTTATCACCCGGGGAAGGCAAACGTGGTTGCCGACGCTCTGAGCAGGAAAGGAAGGGAGAAGTTGTTTAATTTGACGACTCAGGAAGAATTGATAAGAGAGATGGAGAAATTAGAGATAGAAGTGAAAGAACTAGAGAAGCATGGAGATAAGTTGTTTGTAATGGAAGCTCATCCGACATTGTTGGATAGAGTAAAGGAAGCCTAGGAAAAGGATGAAGAGTGTGAGAAAATCCGAAAGAGGATCATAGAAAATGAGGGAGAGAAATTTCGAATGGATAAAGACGGTATCTTGAGATTTGAAGAAAGAGTGTGGGTACCAGCGGTAACCGAGTTGTGGGAAGAGATTTTGCACGAGGCACACAATACGACGTATTCCGTTCATCCGGGAGGCACTAAGATGTACCAAGATTTGAAGCAACATTTTTGGTGGCCTAATTTGAAACGAAAAGTCGCAGAGTGAGTTAGTAGATGTTTGACTTGCCAACGCGTTAAAGCAGAGCATCAACAGCCGAGTGGTTTACTACAACAGTTAGAAATACCAGAGTGAAAATGGGAGCATATTACGATGGACTTCGTGGTAGGACTTTCAGTTACACAGAAACGTTATGATGCTATTTGGGTTATCGTGGATCGACTAACCAAAATAGCACATTTTCTACCAATCACGATCCGCTACAGTTTGAATCAGTTAGCGGGTCTATACATAAAGGAGATTGTCTCACGACATGGAGTGCCGGTATCTATTGTCTCTGATAGAGATCCGAGCTTCACGTCCAATTTTTGGAAGAGTTTGCAAGAAAGAATGGGAACACAGTTGAGGTTGAATACGGCTTACCATCCTCAGACAGACAGACAGAGTGAGAGAACAATACAAACGCTGGAGGACATGCTTAGGACTTGCGTGATGGACTTCAAGGGAAATTGGGACGACCACCTACCCTTAGTCGAATTTGCGTATAATAATAGTTACCATGCAAGTATCGGCATGCCACCGTACGAAGCTCTTTACGGGAGAAAGTGCAGAACGCCATTGTGTTGGGACGAAGTTAGGGAGCGATGAATACTCGGACCAGAGCTAGTACAACAAACCGCAGATGTGATGACAGTGATAAGAGTCAGACTAGTAGCAGCTCAAGATCGCCAGAAGAAATACGCAGATTTGCATCGGCAGGACCGAGACTTCAAAGTCGGCAGTTTCGTATTCTTGAAAGTATCTCCATGGAAAAGTAAGATCCGTTTTGGCAAGAAAGAAAAACTGAGTCCAAGATTCATAGGACCGTTCGAGATACTGAAGCGAGTGGGCGAAGTGGCATACAAAGTTGCGTTACCACCCGAACTGGAGCACATCCACAACGTGTTCCACATTTCTGTGTTGCGACCGTACAAGGCCGACTACAAGCACGTGATTTCTTACGAGCCCATTCAAGTGGAGAAGAACTTGGCGTATGAAGAAATTCCTGTCCAGATATTAGATAGGAAAGAACAAACTTTGAGAAATAAAATTATATCTTCTGTAAAAGTACTTTGGCGTAACTACGATGTCGAGGAGGCAACGTGGGAGTTAGAAGATAGGATGTTGAGGGACTATCCCCGTCTATTTGTGTAAACTTGTATCAATTCCGGGACAGAATTTTTATAAGGGGGGGGATGATGTAATACCCGAGAATTTTCTAATAGTATTAAATAAATATATTAATGGGAATGAGAATTTATTTAATATAAATGATTTTGTGTTATGAGAAAGATTAACTCAATTCTATTAAATTGAATAATTATAATAATTTAGAAAAATGTGGAGTTTATAATAAACTCGGGAAGCCTTGTGTGGCACCGCGATGAGATATATTAATGTTGATATTAATTAACGACGGATTTATTAAGTGAACAAATAATCTATATTAATTGTTATCGTAGAATATTAATTAATTGTTATAGAGTATTAATGACAATTAATTGATGATGTGTGGATTATTATTATTGCAAATAATATATAATAGTAATAAGCAACGTGTTTATAAATATAATAAGATTTACAATTATTCATGAGATATTTAATCATGTAAGTGTTAATCTATTATTGTGAATATTAATAATTGTATGGATTAATGAAAAGTGAATTAATTAATATTATTATTAATTAATTGATGAGATAAGTAAATTATTTACTTCTATGTGCAAGCATACGAATTAAAAAGTATAAAGTATAGTAACTAACTATATATTATACAAAGGGTAAGGTGCAATGTGACTATGTACATATATATGAAGTAGTAAGAGTATGATAGTCCAAACAATAAGTTTTTATCCAATTATTTAAATAATTCTGGACAAAACAAACATAACATGAGATTATTTTAAATTATCTTATAAATAATTCCATAAAAATAAACATGTGATTAGAACTATTTAATCCTATAATTAATAATTTTGGAATTATAATCCTTAAAAAAAAACAAACATAGACACCATCTGATAGGATAAAACCTTATAAACCGATCAGTTATTATTGAAATACTACCCAATTCTTGTTTTTTTTTGCAAGGATTAAAATGAACATGGCCATGAACGTGTTGGCTTTTTGAACACTTCGATATTAGAATATGGGTATGTGTTTCATATCCGGTTTTCTAATATAGGGTCCTCAATTCAAAGCTACGACTATTGTGCACCCTGATTAAACTTTGATGTTTACGTTTGAATTGGGACAATGAAATAAAAGAATGAATGAAATAAAAAGAATGTATTTGATGATTATTTTAGAGGATAAATCATTTTAATGGAATGAAAATTTATTATATCCCTTTATTTTTTTATTCCATGTAAAAAATGTGAAATAAAATTTATTCTATAAAATTGATATATGTAATAATTTTGTCATTATATGACAACACTCATCACCACCAACAACTAAACATACACTTAAAATAACTTAACGCAAACATTAGTGAAGATTCAATTCCATAGGATATCTTCATGTTATGTACACGCATTCGGTACTAATTTGTGCCCATCTTTTCTAGAGTCATGTTGTACTTTAATTTTTCAAAGGGATGTAATATTTATTGAATTAAATAAATATGTTAGTTGATTTATTTATTAAGTTGAATAAATAATTGGTGGGATTATGTTGTGGAATAATTTAATTAAGTGTAAAATATTAATTAAATTGATGTTAAGTAATTTTGTGGTTGAAGTTCTAATTTAATTGAGATAATTAAATTAGATGAATTGTTGTGTGATATTTGGTAGTAATGATTTAATGAATTGATGAATAATTATAGTAATATCTAATTTAATCTAAATAATTAAATTAGAGATTTACTAATTTGTTACATGAAATTATGATTAATGAGTAAATTATAATTATGTAGTAATTTAATTTATTTGGCAATTTTATTTAATAAATTGATGTTAGCTTTAATTTAATTAAATTAGAATATTGAGATTTAATTAAATAAAGTGTGACATTTAAAACTATGTAGTAAAAGAGTTATTAAAATAAATTAAAAGAGTTTTAATTCAGTTTTACCAAACAAGGCCCTTAAGTCTTTTTTAATTCAGTTTTACCAAACAAGGCCCAAGTCTTTTAAAATTCTATTTTAATGGGTTTTTGCCAAACAAGCTCTAGTAGCTTTTGATTTTCAAAAGTTAGTAACAGATATATATATATATATATATATATATATATATATATATATATATATATATAATAGAGATATAATGTGTATGTTAGTTATTATATTATATAATAATATACATATTATATCTATCAGTTTATTTTAGAATACGTTAAGTTAGAATTAGAAGAAGAGAAATAGCAGAGAAAGAAAAAACAGAAAAGAGAGAAGAAGGAATAAGGGAATTCTCTATAAAAACTAGAGGAAGCCATTATCATCATCATCTTTCTCCTAAAGCTAACAAGGTAGTAATCTAACATTAAGTTTTCTAATTTTCATTGTTCTTCATAAAAAGATATTCTACTTCTCTATAATGTGATTTTCATGGTATTTTGTGTAACTATGATTTATACATGTTAAATTGTATATATAAACTATTATATATGATTTGTATGAGTATTCTAGTTGTTTAATTCATGTAAATATGATGAACATGAAGAAATCATGTTCATAGCAATTTACAGTAAAATATTTTGAAAATAGCTTCTTTGATATTAAAATTGATGACTAATTATGCTATGTTATGTAAATTGATCATAGATTGTAATAATATGTTAAAAAACGAAAATAACATGATTTGAATTATGTGATTTGGTTTAAAAATAAAGTCACAGTGTTTATTTTTATCAAGAACACTTAACAATGATGTTTTCTTCAAAATCATGAAAATTAAAGATTTTTAATTATGTGTTGTGATGTTTCTATGTGTTGTGATGTTTCTATGTGTTAAAACATGTTAGAAGCATAAAGTTATGATTCTGTAGAGTTTTATATGAATTATATGAGTTAAAATTTGAGTTTGATGTGAGGAAATAAGCCAACTTGGTTTTTTTGTAAGACCCCAACTTTTATGAATAAATATTTAATTTTTTTTATATTATTTTGAAATAGTAAGGTGTTGATTTGATAAATGTGATAAATTATGGGTGAGATGTGCAAATTTTACAAAGTAAGCAAGTGATTATAAAATATTCGTTGTGTCGGGAAATATTCGGTTGGTCGAGAGTATTCTTTTTGTCGAAGAATATTCGTACGACGGTGCAGTCATTGGTGGACCCCACAACGAAATGAATGTCGGATATAGAAAGCGACAGAAATAACCTTTTTATAAAAATAACGGTAAAACTGTTACCGTTAAACTGTTGAAATACCTGGTGATAAAAATACAGTAATACGCGTTGTTGCACAGCAGCACACGATATTGCACGGTATTTCGAATTATTGGTCCTTACGTAAGAAGTCACTTACTCAATAATTGTTACAGTAATTACTGTTCAATATTTTATATTATTGATCCAATAATTGTTACGTTGATATTTTATTATTGATTCAATAATTGTCATAATAACCACTGCACAGTATTTCACATTATTAAATCAATAATTCATATTATTTGAATAATATTATTAGATAAAAATATTGACAATGTCTAGAAAATTCTGTCAAGGAAATGGGTTAGGTTATATAATTGCGCGCCAATGAGAATAAATTCTTATTGGAAAGCACTCTCTTTCCTAGGAACGACCTGGTTGTTAATAATGTGATTCTGTAATATTAATTGACGAATAAAATAAAAATTATTGATAAATATGATAAGTAAATATTTGTCTAATTTTGATATAAATGAAAGAAATTTTGGAATGAGACATTTGTTGAAAGTTGGAATTTTATTTACTCCAATAAAATATTTATTCAAATATATTATTATAATATTACATTATAATAGTATAATGTGATAATATAATAATATAATTTTATAATTTAAATGATGACATTATTTTTATGGTATGAGGTGAAAGAAAAAAAATAGAATTGAAATTCTTTTAATAATTATAAATGTTTTAATGTATATATATATATATATATATATATATATTATATAAACATGTGGTGGGTGGAAGTTAGGTTGAAAATTGATTTCAAAGGTGGTGTGCTCATTTTTCAAAGTATGGTGTGCTGAAGAAAGCCACCGGGTTGCATTTGTCAATCTTGGTGTGCTAAGCATTTCTTATAAATAGGGTGCTTAGTTAGAAATGAAAATCACACCAAAATCAGAAAATTTTCTCTCTATAATATTGAGCGTATTTCTTGTGAGTATAAGAATAGTTTGAGTGTGGATTACGGTGCAAGATTTTTCGCAACATAATATCCGATATTCCAGTCAAATCTAGTATTTTACTAAGGTAAATGATATTATTTTTCTCGTAAATGATGTTATTTCCTTTCAATATTCATAAAGAATATTATTTTCTTTCATATTCTATATTATGAAAGTAATAATATTTCATTTCATATTCCTAAATTTAAACTTACTACGGTAAGTATTGCTTCTATAATTCCTGAAATGATCAGAATTTTTTTGAGTTTTGCACTTCATCTAATATCATTTCACTAGAATATTGGTTAGAACTTTTTATAAAATTTTAATCTTTTCATGACGAGTTACTATTCACGAGAAAAAATAATTTATATTCTTTTTTTTGTCCAAATTATCTTTGATTATATCCATGTTTTGATCTCTATATTGACAACTTGGATATTATTGAACTCTGGATAAATTTGAATTATAAATATCTAATATTTGTCCTTGATCTCACTGGATTCGTTCTTTATATCATTTTTCATCATCCTCAGTCCTATATTGTGGTGAAAGTTATCTTTGGCTTGTAGTGCAAAGATGAGCTGTTAATTTATGAATATTTTTGGCCCGTAATGCAAAGATGAGTTGTTAATTTATGAATATCTTTTGCCTGTAGTGCCAAAATGAGCTGTTGATTTATTAATATTTTTGGCCTGTAGTGCAAAGATGGACAGGTGTTTGACATGATCATAACCACTGGTGATACAAACAAATATCCTTGACCCGTAGTGCATGGATAATTCGTTGATTGAAAATATTATTAATTGGTGTTACAGGGATAAAATATTGATGATAGACTTTTATATCATAGAAGATAGTAGACATCATTCTTTACTTAACTCTTCTAATGAATTGTTATTTTCGCTACAGTTGTTGATCTAAAACTTGTTGTCCATCATATTTTATCTGATTTATTGAGGGCTAACGATAATTTATTTTTTATTATCTTAGTCATAATATTTTTTACTGGGCTAGTTGAGCTCACCCTTTTCTTCCATTGTTCTCTTCAGGAAATGAGAATATCGCGGGGACTAGTTGGAGAATGGAGTGATGGTCTGAGTTAGAGCTGTAGAAGACCTCACTATTTTATAAAATAGTGTGATAATAATTGTAATGAGGACTTATTTGAGTGTTTATATTTTCGTATAATATACGATCTATATTGAAGCTCACAACTTGTGTGGTCGTATTTTGCACGACCGTTTGTTATAAGAGGATTTGTATTTGGATTTTGTACCATGTATTTGGCGACTCAGAATGGGTTGTGTGAACCTATTTTAGGGGAGTCACAGTTTGTATTAGAGCTTAGGGATATGATCTCTGGCGGAGATCGAGGAATAGAACTAGGAGGGTAGAGACGAGTAAAACCTTCGCTAGTGTGTCCTACCTAAGCTTACTTGTTATTTAATTGGTCGGTCGGAACATAGGGATAATATGTGACATGTCAATTTCTTTAATTAACCCTTGTTTTGTGGCAATATTTAAGAATGGCAGTTGAAAATCTAAGCAATGGAGCATTTGAGACCACTGAGACACCTCTAATCACCAACCAGGATAATGTGCATCAGGAAGGAAATAATCCTCTTGTAAACAACACCACCGATCAGACGATGAATGATGGGATGTTTAGAAGCTTTTTGCAGTTCATGCAAACCCAGACGAGGGAGACTCGTGTTCAAAGTATAGGTGGGAATAACGGTAACTCGCAGCTTGTCACTGCCAAGCAATTCAAAGAGTTGGGACCACCAGAGTTTTTGGGAAAGCCAGATTCAATCAAGGCAAAAATGTGGGTTAAGCAAATTACCAAGATATTTGATGTCTTGGGATGCACGGAGGAGCAAAAGGTTCCATTCGCCACCTTTATGTTCCGTGGAGAGGTAGATTACTGGTGGGAATCTGTGAAGCGTACTCAGCCTTCCGCACTCAAGATGTCTTGGGAAGAGTTCCAGAAATTGTTCAATGACAAGTACTTTCTAAAAAGTATTCGTCATATGAAGGATGTAGAGTTTATCAAACTGGAATAGAATAACATGACGGTGTCCCAATACGAGGCTAAGTTTGCGGAGTTATCCCGGTTTGCATCTCATTTGGTGGATAATGAGAAATGTATGACACGGATGTTTCTGAGAGGTTTGAAATCTGAAATTCGTCAGTACCTCATTTCTCACAAACTTTATTTGTATTCAGATGTGGTGAACAGGGCCCAATTATTAGAACGAGATAATGAGTATGTTCAACCAAGGGATAATAACCAAGATCGTATTGGTGGCAACAGTCATCGGAACAATGAAAATCAGCGTGGAGGAAGTTATCAGACCAGAAGCGGTAACCACTCCGGTGGTAATCATAACCATGATAACAGAAAATGTGAGTCGGGGGAGATTTCAAAAAGAGAAGGTACAACAATGATAACGTGAAGACGTCGGCACCAGCACCAGCACCAGCACCAGCACCAGCACCAACAAATGTTTATAGGGGAAGAGAACGACCACCGGTCGTATGTTATAAATGCGGACAAGAGAGACACATCAGCCCTAACTGCACACAAGCAATCCAAGGTGTGCTATAACTGTGGAAAGGAAGGTCACATAACTCGAGTGTGTCCTGTAGCGAAACCAAGTTCAGCGGGGATGGTGACTCCAAAGGCTGTCCCGGACAAATCAAAGTCAGTGGTTCCAGGGAGAGCGTTTGTCGTGACTACCCAAAAAGCGAGGAACCCGAACGAGGTTATCACGGGTAAGCTAATCATAAATTCTTGCGAAGTCTATACCTTATTAGATATCGATTCTACCCATTATTTTATTTCACCTGCTTGTGCTCAACGTTTGAACTTGACCCCTGACAAATTAGACTTTGACTTATTTGTTGAAACTCCGTTAGGAGAAACCTTCGTTACATCCATAGTTTACAAATCTTGTTTGATTGAAATTGGCAGCCTCACATTACCTGTTGATCTTATCTCTTTGAAAATACTTGCGTTTGATGTGATTTTAGGAATCGACTGGTTAACCACTTATCATGCCAAAATTGATTATTTTCATAAGGTTGTTAGTTTTCATATTCCAAACCAACATGTTGTGCGAATTCAAACAACTAAACCATTAAAATCAATCAATGTCATTTCAAGTCATAAAGTTATTCGTTTATTGAAAAACGGATGGCAAGCTTTCTTAGCCCATGTCACTGATTTAAACCAGAATACGTCAGATTTGAATGATATTTCTGTTGTTAATAAGTTTCCTGATGTATTTCCTGAAGAACTTCTTGGTCTACCCCCAGAACGTGAAGTTGAATTCTTTATTTACCTTGAACCCGGTACAAAATCCATTTCTAAATGTCCAACTACAGGAGTTAAAGGTCTAACTACAGGAGTTGTTAGACATTGGTTTCATTCGTCCTAGTACATCTCCTTGGGATGCTCCTGTTTTATTCGTAAAGAAGTAAGACGGGAATATGCGACTTTGTATTGACTATCGGGAATTGAACCATGTCACCATCAAAGAATAGGTATCCGTTACCTCGCATTGATGACCTGTTCGACCAGTTGCAAGGTGCGCAATTCTTCTCAAAGATCGATCTTCGTTCTGGATATCATCATTTAAAGATTAAAACTGATGACATTCCGAAGACTACCTTCAGAACTCGATACGGGCACTATGAATTCTTAGTCATGTCTTTTGGATTGACTAATGCTCATGCGGCCTTCATGGATATGATGAACAGGATATTCAAAGAATATTTGGATCATTTTGTAGTTGTCTTTATTGATGACATCCTCATTTACTCCAAAAGCCGTGAAGATCATGAACAACACTTGAGGCTGATACTTCTAAAGCTTCGTGAAAACAAGCTATATGCCAAGTTGAAGAAATGCGAGTTCTGGCTTAAGGAAGTAGCATTCCTTGGGCACGTTGTATCGAAACATGGAATATCAGTTGACCCGACGAAGATTGAAGCAATACAAAGTTGGGAGCAACCTAAGTCGGTAATCGAAGTACGTAACTTTCTGGGCTTAGCTAGTTATTATCGGAGATTCGTGGAAGGATTTTCTCGAATCGCTACTCCATTAAATCAGCTGACTCGAAAATATGCAAAATTCGGATGGAACGAGGAATGCGAGAAGAGCTTCCAGGAGCTCAAGAGGAGACTCATCTCGACACCTGTTCTGACAATACCATCTGGTTCAGATGGATTTGTCATCTACAGCGATGCTTCAGGCAAAGGGTTAGGATGTGTTTTCATGCAACATGGGAAAGCCATAGCCTATGCCTCATGACAACTCAAAGAATATGAGAGGAATTATCCTACTCATGATCTAGAGTTGGCAGCAGTCGTTTTTGCGTTAAAGATCTGGAGACACTACCTGTATGGGGAGAAAGTGAAGATCTATACGGATCATAAGAGCCTTAAATATTTCTTCACTCAAAAGGAACTCAACATACGGCAACGACGTTGTTGAAAGATTATGACCATACCATCCAATACCATCTTGGAAAAGCAAACATGGTAGCTGACGCGTTGAGTAGAAGATCATATACGGGAACGAGTGCGATGATGTTAACACAAAGGCCCATTTTGTATGACTTACAAAGTATGGAGATAGAGTTAAAGACTCCAGGGACCCACGTGATGATGTCAAATATACGTGTAGAACCAGCTTTAATTGATAAAGTTAAAGCTGCTCAAGCTACAGACCCGGAGCTGATGAATATGAGGAAGAAGGTACTATTCCAGAAGCAAGAATCGATGAAGAAGGAATACTTCGAGTCAACTCCAGACTTTATGTTCCTAACGATTCTGATTTGAAGTATAAAATCATGATGGAGGCACACAACACACCGTTTGCAATCCATCCTGGAAGTACCAAAATGTATCGTGATCTTCGACATACATTTTGGTGGAGCAATATGAAGAGAGTAGTCGTGGAGTTTATCTCGAGGTGTTTAACTTGTCAACGTGTCAAGGCCGAGCATCAAGTGCCAAAAGGTCCATTACAACCACTTGAAATTCCAAAATGAAAGTGGGAACACATCAACATGGATTTCATTACGGGTCTTCCTAAGGTTTCTCAAGGCATAGATGCAATTTGGGTTATTGTCGATAGATTATCCAAGTCTGCTCATTTTTTGCCTATATGAGAGACTTATGCACTTGAACGTCTTGCTCATATGTACATAAATGAGATTGTGAGATTGCATGGCATGCCAGTATCCATAGTTTTGGATCGAGACCCAAGATTCACTTCACAATTTTGGGTCAGCTTGCAGAAAGCTATGGGTACCGATTTACGATTTAGTTCTGCATATCATCCTCAAATGGACGGGCAATCAGAAAGGACTATTCAAACTCTTGAAGATCTATTGAGACTCTGTGTTCTAGATTTCAAAGGAAGTTGGGATAAGTACTTACTATTGGTGGAATTCTCCTACAACAACAGTTATCAGGCAAGTATAGGCATGGCTCCATTCGAGGCGTTGTATGGACGAAAATGTCATTCTCCAGTATGCTGGGACGGGGTGGGTGAAGCAACATTGTTGGGACCGGAGTTAGTACGTATGACTACGAAAAAGATTCAAATGATCTGGCAACGGATACAAATTGCACAAGATCGACAAAAGAGTTATGCTGATCTTCATCAAAGGGACGCGGAATTTAATGTTGGAGACCATATATTGTTACGTGTTGCTCTATGGAAAGGAGTTACGAGATTCGAAAAGAGAGGAAAGCTCAACCCACGATTTATCAGTCCATTTGAGATCCTTGATCGAGTAGGAACTATAGCCTATAGACTCGCCTTACCTCCAAGCATGTCTCGTGTTCATAACGCTTTTCACATATCTATGCTTCGTAAATATGCGAAAGACCCAAACCACATTATTGAGTTAGAACCAGAAGAGATAGCCGAAGATTTAACGTACGAGGAGGTACCTATGAAGATCTTGGTTAAGAAGAAATATGTCATACGCTCAAAGATTATACCTCAAGTTAAAGTTTTGTGGAGGAACCATGATATCGAGGAAATGACCTGGGAGTTAGAATCGGAAATGAAAGCAAGGTATCCTCATCTTTTCGACATACCAGGTACGTACGTCAATTTCGAGGACGAAATTTCATAAAGAGGAGAGGTTGTAAGACCCCAACTTTTATGAATAAAGAATTAATTTTTTTTATATATTATTTTGAAATAGTAAGATGTTGATTTGATAAATGTGATAAGTTATGGGTGAGATGTGCAAATTTTACAAAGTAAGCAAGTGGTTATAAAATATTCGTTGTGTCGGGAAATATTCGGTTGGTCGAGAAATATTTTTTTTGTCGGAGAATATTCGTACGACGGCGCAGTCATTGGTGGACCCCACAACAAAATGAATGTCGGATAGAGAAAGCGACAGAAATAACCTTTTTAAAAAAATAACAGTAAAACTGTTACCGTTAAACTGTTGAAATACCCGATGATAAAAATACAGTAATACGCGTTGTTGCACAGTAGCACACGGTATTGCACAGTATTTCAAATTATTGGTCCTTACGTAAGAAGTCACTTACTCAATAATTGTTACAGTAATTACTGTTCAATATTTTATATTTTGATCCAATAATAGCTACGTTGATATTTTATTATTGATTCAATAATTGTCACAATAACCACTGCACAGTATTTCACATTATTAAATCAATAATTCATATTATTTGAATTATATTATTAGATAACATTATTGACAATGTCTAGAAAGTTCTGTCGAAGAAAGGGGTTAGGTTATATAATTGCGCGCCAATAAGAAGAAATTCTTATTGGAAAGCACTCTCTTTCCTAGGAACGACCTGGTTGTAAATATTGTGATTCTGTAATATTAATTGATGAATAAAATAAAACTTACTCAATAAATATTATAAGTAAATATTTGTCCAATTTTGATATAAATGAAGAAAATTTTAGAATGAGACATTTGTTGAAAGTTGGAATTTTATCTTCTCTGATAAAATATTTATTCAAATATATTATTATAATATTACATTGTAATAGTATAATGTGATAATATAATAATACAATTTTATAATTTAAATGATGACATTAGTTTTATGGTATGAGGTGGAAGAAAAAAAAGAATTGGAATTCTTTTAATAATTATAAATGTTTTAATATATATATATATATATATATATATTATAAACATGTGGTGGGTGGAAGTTAGGTTAAAAATTGATTTCAAAGGTGGTGTGCTCATTTTTCAAAGTATGGTGTGCTGAAGAAAGCCACCGGGTTGCATTTGTCAATTTTGGTGTGCTAAGCATTTCCTATAAATAGGGTGCTTAGTTAGAAATGAAAATCAAACCAGAATCAGAAAATTTTCTCTCTATAATATTGAGCGTATTTCTTGTGAGTATAATAATAGTTTTAGTGTGAATTACAGTGCAAGATTTTTCGCAACATAATATCCAATATTCCAGTCAGATCTAGTATTTTACTAAGGTAAAGGATATTATTTTTCTCGTAAATGATGTTATTTCTTTTCAATATTCATAAAGAATATTATTTTCTTTCATATTCCATATTATGAAAGTGATAATATTTTATTTCATATTCCTAAATTTAAACTTACTGCAGTAAGTATTGCTTCTATAATTTCTGAAATGATCAGAAATTCTTTGAGTTTTCGCGCTTCATCTAATATCATTTCACTAGAATATTGGTCTGAACTTTTTATGTAATTTTTATCTTTTCATGACGAGTTACTATTCACAAAAAAAAATTATATTTTTTTCTGTCCATATTATCTTTGTTTATATCAATGTTTTGATCTCTATATTGACAACTTGGATATTCTTGAACTCTGGATAAATTTGAATTATAAATATCTAATATTTGTCCTTGATCTCACTGAATTCGTTCTTTATATCATTTTTCATCATCCTCAGTCCTATATTGTGGTGAAAGTTATCTTTGGCCTGTAGTGCAAAGATGAGCTGTTAAGTTATGAATATCTTTGGCCCGTAGTGCAAAGATGAGCTGTTGATTTATGAATATCTTTTGCCCGTAGTGCAAAGATGAGCTGTTGATTTATAAATATCTTTGGCCTGTAGTGCAAAGATGGACAGGTGTTTGACATGATCATAACCACTGGTGATACAAACAAATATCCTTGGCCTGTAGTGCATGGATAATTCGTTGATTGAAAATATTATTAATTGGTGTTACAGGGATAAAATATTGATGATGGACTTTTATATCATAGAAGATAGTAGAAATCATTCTCTACTTAACTTTTTTAATAAATTGTTATTTCCGCTGTAGTTGTTGATCTAAAACTTGTTGTCCATCATATTTTATCTGATTTATTGAAGGCTAACTATAATTTATTTATCATTATCTTAGTCATAATATTCTTTACTGGGCTAGTTGAGCTCACCCTTTTCTTTCATTGTTCTCTTCAGGAAATGAGAATATCGCGGGGACTAGTCGGGGAATGGAGTGATGGTCCGAGTTAGAGCTGTAGAAGACCTCACTATTTTATAAAATAGTGTGATAATAATTGTAATGAAGACTTATTTGAGTGTTTATATTTTTGTATTATATATGATCTGTATTGAAGCTTACAACTTGTGTGGTCGTATTTTGCACGACCGTTTGTTATAAGAGGATTTGTATTTGGATTCTGTACCATGTATTTGGCAACTCAGAATGGGTTATGTGAACCTATTTTGGGGGCGTCACATTTTTCCTGCAATGTTCGCGAGGCTGTCTGCGTTTGACGATGATGTGTCGCCGCAGCGCCAGTCGTGTGAGTAAACAGGGCACTGGAGCGCCACAGCAGCACTTGGTGATGTGGCACGGCGTGATAGCGCCAGTTCAGAGTGTAACTGGAGCGCTACAGCACCAAGTCCAGTTATGCAGAGATGATGATGTGGCATGGCGCGGTAGCGCCGGTTCCATGCTATTTCAATCGCGCTGCAGCGCCGAGGCAGCGCCGACTGTAGTTCAGTATGTGGCGTTGCAGCGCCATCTATGCAGTATAGCTAGAAAATTTTATTTAAACGTACAATTTTGTGAGAATAATAATGTAATAAATATAAAAGCATGTTAATAAAATTATATGCTAATTGGACAGTATGAAATCATATTTTTAATATGAAATGTATGATTTTAAATTATAATTTGTTGATTATTAATAAGCTTAAGTTTGATGTAAATATATGGTTTGGTCTGTTATAAACTAACTAATTATTGAAACCTAATAACTAAAGAATGGTGAGTTAACTTACATGAGTTAACTAATTATGTGAACTAGCTATATGGTAACTAATTTGTGTTACTATTGTTAATTACTTGTACGTAGGATAAATTATGGAACGAGTTAATAATTTCTAGCTTACGCATGAGGCAAGTTTTCTTATCCTAACTCGATTATGTTTACGCAAGTTTTCTAACTATACTCTTTAAATTGAGCATGTTTTTCTATTTTTTGTTGTTGTCGAATACGTAAGTTCTTTTATTCTGCATTGGACAAGTATTGTATTGAAGTTCATTATTGAAAATAATGTAACCTTGACTTAATTGTTCAAGCAAGGTTTTATTGTATTTTTCAAATGCTTTAAGTTTTTTTCTAAATCATGACTGTTAAATATGATGTCTATTGTTATGACTCATAGTTATTTCATAATTCCTTTGTTATCGAACTCTTAAATTATTGTAAGTTGATTCAACTACTCCTTAGTTGATTATAGTTGAACTCTAAATTACCTTTTGAGCTTATCAAACCAAACTTTCTTTGGTGCGGACTTGTTAATTAAACTGAGATGAACAACCCTAGTAATAGGGGATTACCATGTGAAAGCGTTAAGATATTTGTGCACAATACATGGTACGAAGGGTTGATCCCCCTAAGTACTAGTTAGAGTCCATATAGTCTAACGACTGTTAAAGGTTTAAGTAGAAATACTTACAACTTGGGACATAGTTCAATGTCTTATGACCCTAAGATGAATTCTAAATCTTATTCTTGATTATCGATGATTGAAATGTTATTCAATTCAATTGAACCTATTCAATGATATGTCATCATTATTGATTGTATTTCAAGTGAGCTTTTGTTTGTTCACTCTTGCATATATAACCATTGCAGCCAACGTTGAGAAGGTTGACGAGCCGTCAACCAGCAAGGGAAAAGGCAAGATGAACAAGTGAAGACTTGTTCATATTTATTATGTGATTGTGTAATAAGACTTTAAACTGTTATACAATGTTTTATTTTCCGCATTTGATGTTTGTTAAGCTTAGAAACTTGGGAACGTTTTGACATGGTTGTAATCCTTTTGAAGGAAGATTTTATTAAGGTTGCATTTTATTTTGCATTCCTTATTTATGGGCAGTTAGTTATGTTTTATTTAGATAGTGAACACCAAATCCCGAGGAAATGAAGTACCCGGATTTGGGGGTGTCACAGCAGCAATCCCAAGTGAAAAGTATGCAAGACAGCTCAACGGACTACCTGTGAAGACCTGAAGATGCTATTCTAGTCATGGACCCATCTTTTCGGGTTTAGAAATGGTCAAGCCCAGATTCATTATATAGCCCTTAGAAAAAGCTTTTCGAAATGGTATGGTGTGTTACCCAACTATTCCTAGATTCAAAGGAGCAAGCTTCCAAGCGTACAGCAACGCGAATGGCTAGCTGACATCGACCTAGGGATGGTTTTCCCCCTTTTTTCATATCTTCCTAAACTCAGAATTGGTCAAATAATATACAGTTGCAAAGGTAAGGAAAGAGATTTCCGGAATGATATGGAACGTCTTCTAACTCCTCCCGGATTGAGAGTTATGGTCGTTCCAGCGTGAAGCATGAAAACCTGACCTCTCGGGACGAAAATCGAGCAAGTGGGACCCACTTTTGGGCTATCGCAGGTGTACCCGCGATTGCTGTATTTATACCTGAGGCTCCACCTTTTTCCTCTATAAAAAGCGGAACTTAGCTTATTTGAGAAGAGAGAGCTAGAGAGAGGAAGCTAGAGAGAGAGAGGGTCAGTTTTAGAGAGAGAAAGAGGCAAGTTCTTGCGTTTAATCTATATAAATATCTTCTATAAACACTCATATACATATATATTATAACATATCAAGTTTTAACCGGTGAAAATCGAGTCTAAAGGCGTTAAAAGCCATTCGATTGCCATTCTCGTGCCAGACTGTAAGATTTCTTTAGATCCGAGTCCATTTCTTACATTACTATATATATAAGTGCTATATATATATTGTAGTTAGTCTTGTGTGGATCTAGCTTTTAACTATCCATTTCGTTGTAAATAGTTGATATTTGTAGTATATTGACTAGATCTATCCTAGATCTAGCCTTCAATCAGTTCAAAAGTTGTAAAACTTGAACCATTCAAGCTAGAATGGCTAGGATCTAGATAGATCTAGTTTACTTTCTAGTTTTATAAATATTTAGCAACCCCATGACTCTAGAATTGTATCTAGAGGGAATGGGAAGATTTGTTACGAGCGGACAAGGATTTAGTCAATCAATCCCTTGTTTAGAGAAGTTAGTAAGTATATTTGTATTTTGTTGCAATATATTTGTTGTGAAAGCTCTTGAATGATGTGATGTGAGCCTAGGAACCTCAGGGTTGAGGATCCAATCAATGGATCTAGATCTGATTACCATAATGGGCATATTTAAGTTGTATAGCTAGCTTGCAAACCCATTGTACATGTAAATCCAGGGCCTTAAAGTGGTTATCCAGATTTAAGGCCCCAAAATAGTGAAAACTATGGTTTGTGACGCTCGGGCTCACTTCGATGGCTTTCATGCCCGTAAGAAGCCCGACACTTGTATATAATATTTATATACTGTCAAAGATTCGCATCTTAATAAAATCAAATCAAGCCGAAGACAGAATAAAATTAGAAGTATCAAAGGGCTTCAATTCCTATGCGAGCGAAAGGGTTTGAAAACCTCTTTTCAAAACATCAATTTCATATGATTGTTTAAAATGAACTTTTAAATAAATCAAACCCTTCGTATATAGGTCCAATGAGGCACATCACTACTTTCAAATAAAGCACTTTGAGCACATTTATCTGCATCCCCCCACACACATAGTTCACATGCATAGAGAATAAAAAGACGCGGTAACCGTGTTTCACGGAAGTCGGGGGATGCCAAACACCTTCCCCTCGCTTAAGCAAGCCCCCGAATTCTCAAAATCTCGGGTTCCAGACCAAATTAAACAGAGTCACATATTGGGTCATATTGTGAAAACCTTTCAAACTCCGGATGAGTTGATACATCTATTTAAACTTATATCAACTGGCGGCTCTGTTTAATTCGACAATCATTAAAATCAATCTTTTTAAATCATCGACATTGTACGTCGATCTTTTCTAAAATCTCACCCTTTAAAACAAGATAAAATCAACATAACGAAATCTAAAGGGTAGAGAACGCGGTAGGAAATTTCCCGGCGTGGACAGGTGGCGACTCTGCTGGGAACAGTATAGGGCTTAAGCCGCATTTCAATCTTTTTAATTCCCTTTTATCTGCATGTGTGTGAATACTTTCTTTACATTGAATGTATGTGAATGAATGCTTTATTTTACATCGCTTTATATTGGTGATTCGCACAATGTCATCATATTATATGTGATGAGGCGCGATGAATGTATGTTGTGTGATTCCTCCACCAGGAGGCAAACCCGTCGGTGGCTGATTATTGGACTCAAGAGGAGACTAATCCCGCGAAGCTCAGGAAAGACGTCACTCAGATCCGCTCCAATTGAAAAATTGAATTAATTTCCCATCTAGTAAATTGCGATGATCTGGGAACCTTTATGCCGAAAAGCCCGTGAGAGTAAACCTAAGATATGTCAGTCTCTGATAAACCAAACGCGAAGGGAAGTCTCTTCATGCCTTCCCTCTTTCAATACATGTCCAATATTAAATCCTGTCAAATATTAAATATTATCAAATATCTAAATTTCTTTCAATTCCATTGTCAAATATCAAATCCTGTCATCAAAACAACTGACCTTTGTTTTGCACGAAAGCATTAAAACTAACACATTGCACATCGTACATTGTAACGCCCCCAAAATAGGTCCAATCCACCTAACCCATTTCGGGGTCGCCAAGACATACATGGTACAGAATCCAAATACAAATCTTTTATATCCAATTATCGTACACAATACGATCACACATAAAGTGTGAGTTTTAATACGAATACAGTACCCATACTTCAAATCAATGATACGTTACATAGAAGTACAGTCAATAACTGTTTTAGGAATTAAAATATTGGGAAAATGCTCAAGGAAACCTTCGTACATGGGAGGCCATGCATCTAAGTGATAATAGATATCATATGACTTGAGAATTATCCTTGGTTGACCCAATAGACCTCAAAGAAGAACGAGAAGATTACTATCTTGTTTATTCCAATGGTGGGTCTTCTCTTGCCATATAATTATCTCAATTGTCTCAAACTAAGAATTGTATTCCAACCATACTCCAAGATTATATAGGTAGTGCTTATAGATATAATCAGTAAGTGGATGTGCACAACCATGTCTTATGATAACACAAAGTCGTAAGTCATTAGACATCTTGTATGATAGTGACAAAACACCATTTCAAAGTTGGGTTCACCTCACCCTATTCGGTTCACCAAAATCAAAGGTTAAATAACGTATAAAATACGACACACATATTTTATATTCTCAATATAATTATAATCGTACTATTTTATGGGAAACTTCAACAGCTATAGACCATCGTTCTATTCTCCTGTTATCCCCGCTCGACCCAGCTTCACTCTTATTGCCTGAAAGGAATTGTGAAGCAAAAGGGTGAGCACAAATAGCCCAGTATAGAATATCATAACTAAAGATAATCAAATTATCAATAGCATTCGTCAGTAATAACTCAGATATTTAGAACATATGGTAGATGATAAAACTTTTCAACCATAGTTGCAGCGGAACGAACAATCCATTAGAAGATTCAGATAGACCATAATGTCTACTATCTCCTCCATGTTAAAAGTCCACCAACAGTATTTTATCCCTATAACATCAATCAACAGTTTCAGTCCACAATCATATAAATAGTTCATAATCATAATTATGTTGATAAATTCCTCTTCGCACCCAGGACAAAGATAATTTTCATCACTTGTCTTTACCTAAAACACCAAAGATCATGGTTATACCAAATCACAATTCCTATTCATAATCATGCTAATCAATTCATCTTTGCACTCAGGCCAAAGATATTCATCAACAGTTCATCTTTGCACTACGGGCTAAAGATATTCATAAATCAACAACTCATCTTTGCACTACAGACCAACGATATTCAAATCTCAAAGAAACTATCTAATCATTTTAGAATTTATAGAAACAACATTTATAGCCATGTTGATCAATTCACCTTTGCATTTAAGCTAAAGATATTCAATTGTAAGCACAATGGTCATGATCATACCAGTCAACAATTCATCTTTGCACTACTGTCCAAAGAGAACCCATAGTCATGATCATACCAATAATCTACCCATCTTTACACTCAAGTCAAAGAGAAATTTCATCACCAGGATTATAAAAATGTTATATATGATAATAATAACAATATGATCAAAACATGGGTCTAATTTCAAGAGTAAGATTCATAAATTAACGATAATTTAGTTAGAAAAGGAAACCAATTTTGTCGTGAATAGTACCCCGTGAATAGTATCGTACATATGAATAGTACTGTATTTATGAATAGTACCATATTCGTAAATAGTACCGTATTCGTGAATAGTGCCGTATATGTGAATAGTGTCATATACGTGAATAGTAACCCTGACATAAAAAGATAAAAATTTCATAATAAAATTCATACCAATATTTTGGTAAAATAATATTGAAAGAAATAACATCATTTGCAAGAAAAATAACATCCCTTACGAGAAGAATAACATCCCTTACCATCCTTTACCTCAAAAGAATACTGAATCTGACTTGGGATATCGGATATTATGCTGACAAAAACTTGCACTGTTATTAACACTCAAAATATCTAAACACTCACAAGAAATATGCTTGATACTATAGAGAGAGAATTTTCTGATTCTGATGTAGTTTTTATTTCTAACTAAGCACGCTATTTATAGGAAAATGCTTAACACACAAAAGTTGACTTAATTAACCTACGGATGATTTTGAAGAAAATCATCAGCATCTCAACTTGGAAAAATCCATTTCAGCAAATCAAGAAGTAAAAAGGACAAGTGGGGCCCACCAAAATGTTTAAAACATTTATCAATTCAGAAACTTCAATAATTCATAATAAATAGCCCTTTTATCAGAAAAATACGAACCCTATGTCCATTCCATATGAAATTTAATTCTCTAAAACTTTGTAGAAGAAAGTTTTTTCAAATTTCGAACGAAAAATGACCTAAATTTACATACGGATGATTTTTTCACACCTCCATTCTAACAATTCTTTTTCTGATAAAAAATTTCTTCCGCATCAATTTGAAAAACCAACTTCAGCATTCTTCACACACAAAAGGACAAGAGTGGGGCCCACCATTTAGACAAAATTTCAAAATAAGTTCAAAACACGTTTTTTGTTACAAAAAACAATTCTGACCCCAATTTGCTCTCTTCCATCTCATTTTATTCATATATCGTGAATTTATTATAAAAATATCACCATTATTATATTATTATATTATCACATTATACACTTATAATATAATATAATAATATATTTGAATGAATTATTTTATCAGAAAAGATAAAATATTAATTCTCAATAATTGTCGCTTTTACTAAAACTTCCTCCGTTTATATCCACATTGAATAAACATTTCCTTATAATTTTTATCAATAATTAATTATTCACAAATAATATTACAGAATCACAATAATGACAACCAGGTCGTTCCCAAGAAAGAGGGGGCTTTCCGATAAGGATTTTTCCTTACTAGCGTGCAATTAGATTAACTAACCCCTTTCCTAGACAGAACTTCCTATACATTGCCAATAATGCTGTCTAATATATTATTCAAATAATATGAATTATTGATTTGATAATGTAAAATACTGTGCAGTGACAATTATTTAAATATAACATACTGTGCAATACAGTGTGCTATTACTGTGCAACGATGCGTATTACTTCATTTTAACCACCGGGTATTTCAACAGTTTAACGATAACCGATATGCCGTTATTTTTAAAAAACTCATTCTTGTCGTTTTCTTCATTCGACAGTTTTTCGTTATGGGGCCCACAAATGGCTGCGCCGTCGTACGAATATTCCCCGACAACAAGAATATTCCCCGACCAAGCGAATATTCCCCGACACAAAATGAATATTTTATGACCACTTGATTACTTTATAAAATTTACATATATCACCCTTAACTTTAACCCTTTTATCAATTTAACCATTTACAGAATAATAATTATAAGAAAAATTGAATACTTCTATTTCATAAAATTCGGGGTCTTACAATCTCCTATCCTTATGAAATTTCGTCCCCAAAATTTACGTACCTGGTATTTCGAAAAGTTGAGAATACCTTGCTTTCATTTCAGATTCTATCTTCCTGGTCATTTCTTCTGTATCATGATTTCTCCATTGCTCATTCTAGAATACAGCTTCAAAACAAAGGTTAATTGACATATCACAATTTGTCAATTTATTAAGTAAGAAAATTCAGCTTAGGTAAGTCACACATTAGTGAAGTATATTACTCGTCTCTCCCCTCCTTAATCTAGACTCAGATCTCTGCCAGCGACCATATCCCTAAGCTCTGATACCAACTGTGACACCCCCAGAATAGGTTCAATCAACCCAACCCATTCTGAGTCGCCAAATACATGATACAGAATTCAAATACAATCTTTTATATCAAAAGGTCGTGAGCAGTACGACCATACAAGTTGTGAGCTTCAATACATATCGTATATAATACGAAATATGAACGCTCAAATTCAGTCCTCAGCAGTTACAATTATTATCACACTATTTTACAAAAAAAGTGAGGACTTCTATTGCTCTAACTCGGACAATCACTCTATCCCCCGACTAGTCCCTGCCACATTCTCATTTCCTGAAGAGGACAATAGAAGAAAAGGGTGAGCTCAACTAGCCCAGTAAAGAATATTATGACTAAGATAATGAAAAATAAATTATCGTTAGTCTTCAACAAATCAGATAGAATATGATGGACAACAAGTTTTAGATCAACAACTGCAGCGAAAATAACAATTTATCAGAAGAATTAAGTAAAAAATGATGTCTACTATCTTCTATGATTTAAAAGTCCATCATCAATATTTTATCCCTGTCAATCAATACATATCTCAAATCAAATATTCATCTTTGCACTACGAGCCAAAGATATTCATTTGTATCACCAGTGGTCATGTTCATCTCAACACCTGTCCATCTTTGCACTACGGGCCAAAGATATTCATCAGGTAATCATTCATCTTTGCACTCAGGCCAAAGATATTCATCAACAGTTCATCTTTGCACTACGGGCCAAAGATATTCATAAATCAACAGCTCATCTTTGCACTACAGGCTAACAATATTCAAATCTCAAAGAAATATCTAATCATTTCAGAATTTATAGAAACAACATTTATAACCATGTTGATCAATTCACCTTTGCACTTAAGCTAAAGATATTCAATTGTAAACTCAATAGTCATGATCATACCAGTCAA
Source organism: Panax stipuleanatus (assembly GCA_020205555.1). Lineage (NCBI taxonomy): Eukaryota > Viridiplantae > Streptophyta > Magnoliopsida > Apiales > Araliaceae > Panax > Panax stipuleanatus. The sequence continues at coordinate 21,142,600 of CM035120.1, forward strand.
CAATTCATCTTTGAACTATTGGATAAAGAGAACCCATAGTCATGATCATACCAATAATCTACCCATCTTTACACTCAAGTCAAAGAGAAATTTCATCACCAGGATTATAAAAATGTTATATATAATAATAAGAACAATATGATCAAATCATGGGTCTAATTTCAAGAGTAAGATTCATAAATAAACGATAATTTGGTTAGAAAAGGAAACTAATTTTGTCGTGAATAGTACTCCGTGAATAGTTGTGACGCCCCTAGAATAGGTTCAAAACTCAACCCATTCTGAGTCGCCAAATACACGGTACAGAATCCAAATACAATCTTTTATAACTTACGGTCGTGCAAAATACGACCACACAAACTGTGAGTTTCATTACAAATCGTATATGATACGAAATATAAACACTCAAATTCATTCCTTATTCATTACAATTATTGTTCCACTATTTTAAAGAATAGTGCGGACTTTTACAGATCTAACTCTGATCATCACACTGTTCCCCGACTAGTCCCCTCGATATTCTCATTTTCTGAAGAGAACAATAGAAGAAAAGAGTGAGCTCAACTAGCCCAGTAAAGAATATTATGACTAAGATAATGGAAAATAAATTATCGTTTGTCTTCAACAAATCAGATAAAATATTATGGATAACAAGTTTTAGATCAACAACTGCAGCGAAAATAACAATTCATTAGAAGAGTTAAGTAGAGAATGAAGTCTACTATCTTCTATGATTTAAAAGTCTATCATTAATATTTTATACCTGTAACATCAATACATCTCGAACCAAATATTCATCTTTGCACTACGGGCCAAAGATATTCATTTGTATCACCAGTTGGTCATGTTCATCTCAACACCTGTCCATCTTTGAACTACGGGCCAAAGATATTCATCAGGTAATCATTCATCTTTGCACTACAGGCTAAAGATATTCATCAATTAATCATTCATCTTTGCACTACAGGCCAAAGATATTCAGTTATATCACCATTTAGAACTGAGGATGATGAAAAATAATATAAATAACGAATTCAGTGAGATAAATGACAAAGATTAGGGATTTGTAATTTAGTTTAGCCAAGTTCAATAATACTCCGTAATAATCAATTGTGGAGCAAAATTCAAGAATGAAGATTAAAACTTGGATCCAATCAAAGATAATTTTTTTTATCGTGAATAGTAACTCATGAATAGTAACTCGTGAATAGTAGCTCGTCATGAAAAGTTGAAAATTGTCATAAAAAGTTCAGAAAATTATTCCGGTGAAATGATACTAGATGAAGCGCAAAACTCAAGAAATTTTTGATCATTTCAGGAATTATAGAAGCAATACTTACCGTAGTAAGTTCAAATTTAGGAATATGAAATGAAATATTATCACTTTCATAATATGTAATATGAAAGAAAATAATATTCATTATGAATATTGAAAGAAAATAACAACATTTACGAGAGAAATAACATCCTTTACCTCAGTAGAATACTAGATCGGTCTGGATTATCGGATATTATGCTGACGAAAACTTCCACTGTTATCAACACTCAAAGTATCTAAATACTCACAAGAAATACGCTCGATATTATAGAGAGAAAATTTTCTGATTCTGGTGTGATTTTCATTTCTAACTATGCACCCTATTTATAGGAAAATGCCAGAACACCAAAGCTGACAAAATTAACCAACGGATGCATTATTCAAGCCCATCACTTTAGAAAATTTCTCTCCGCACACCACTTTGGAATTCTAATATTCCACATGTTTATATATATAAATATATATATATATATATATATATATATATATTAAAACTAGTGAAGGATTTACTCGTTTCTCCCCTCCTAGTTCTATTCCCCGATCTCTGCCAGAGACCATATCCCTAAGCTCTGATACCAACTGTGACGCCCCCAGAATAGGTCCAATCAACCCAACCCATTCTGAGTCGCCAAACACATGGTACCGAATCCAAATACAAACTTTTATATCAAAAGGTCGTGAGCAGGACGATCATACAAGTTGTGAGTGTCAATACAAATCGTATATAATATGAAATATAAACACTCAAATTCAGTCCTCAATAGTTATAATTATTTTCACACTATTATACAAAAATAGTGAGGACTACTACTGCTCTAACTCTGTCCATCACTTTGTTCCCCGACCAGTCTCTGTAACATTCTCATTTCTTGAAGAGGACAATAGATGAAAAGGGTGAGCTCAACTAGCCCAGTAAAGAATTTATGACTAAGATAATGTAGAATAATTTATCGTTAATTTTTAACAAATCAGATAAAATATTATGGACATCAAGTTTTAGATCAACAACTGTAGCCGAATTAACAATGCATCAGAAGAGTTAAGTAGGAAATAATGTCTACTATCTTCTAAGATTTAAAAGTCCATAATCAATATTTTATCTCTATAATATCAATTAATATATATCTTGAATCAAATATTCATCTTTGCACTACGGGCCAAAGGTATTCATTTGTATCACCAGTTGTTCATGTTCATCTCAACACCTGTCCATCTTTGCACTACGGGCCAAATATATTCATCAGGTAATCATTCATCTTTGTACTATAGGCCAAAGATATTCATCAAATAATTATCCATCTTTGCACTACAGGCCAAAGATATTCATCAAATAATCATCCATCTTTGCACTACAAGCCAAAGATATTCTTTTGTATCACCATTTAAGACTGAAGATGATAAAAAATATTTTAAAGAACGAATTCAGTGAGATAAAGGACAAAAATTAGGGATTCGTAATTTAATTTATCAAAGTTCAAGAATACTCCATAATAATCAATTGTGGAGCAAAATTCAAGAATGAAGATCAAAACTTGGATCCAATCAAAGATAGGAACCATAATAGTCAACTTGGGACAAAGAAAAGAAAATTTAATTTTTCTGTGAATAGTACCGTATTCGTGAATAGTGCCGTATACGTGAATAGTGCCGTATCTGTGAATAGTAACCCCAATATGAAAAGATAAAAATTTTACAATAAAATTCATACCAATATTTCGGTGTCATGATATTGAAAGAAATAACATCATTTTTGAAAAAAATAACATCCATATACCTCAAAAGAATAGTACTTTTGACTGGAATAACAAATATAACGCTGAAGGAAACTTGCACTGTATATCAACACTTAAAGTATTTAAATACTCACAAAAATACACTCGATATTATAGAGAGAGAAAATTTCTAATTCTGTTGTGATTTTTAAATTCTAACTAAGCACCCTATTTATAGAAAAATGCTTAAAACGCCAAAGCAGAAAATTTAATAAAATAATATTTTATAAAAAAAAATTCACACCCACCCCTTGACCAAATTCATCAGCACACCAATAGGGCCCACCAACATTTAAAAAAATGTTTTTTAAAAAAAAATATTTATAACCCCAAAAATCAATTGAGACCCAATATTCTGGAACTTCTATAATTCATAAAATAGCTCTTTTATCAGAAAAATATGAATCTTATGTCCACTCCATAGAAAATTTAATTCTCTACAACTTTGTAGAAGAAAGTTTTTCCAAATTCCGAACGAAAAATGACCCAAATTTATATACGGATGAATTTGCAGGCTATAATCAAACTTCAGTCAAAAACAGGGCCCACCAACATATGTAACATATTTTTTGTAACAAAAATACTCCGGACCCAATTTGCTCTCTTTCTCCTCATTTTATTCACATATCGTGTATTCATTGTAAAAATATCACCATTATTATATTATTATATCATACACTTATAATGTAATAATACAATAATATATTTGAATGAATTATTTTATCGAAGAAGATAAAATATCAACTCTTAATAATTGTCTCTTTAAAAATTCCTCCATTAAATAAATATTTCCTTATCATTTTTATCAATAATTAATTATTCACAAATAATATTACAGAATTACAATAATGACAACCAGGTCGTTCCCAGGAAAGAGGGGGCTTTCCGATAAGGATTTCTCTTTATTGGCACGCAATTAGATTAACTAACCCCTTTCCTAGACAGAACTTCCTAGACATTGCCAATAATGCTGTCTAATAATATTATTCAAATAATATGAATTATTAATTTGATAATGTAAAATATTGTGCAGTGACAATTATTGAAACAACAATAATATAAAATACTGTGTAATACCGTGTGCTACTGTGCAACAACGCGTATTGCTTTATCTTAACCACCGGGTATTTCAATAGTGTTAACGGTAACCGTTACGCCATTATTTATAGAAAACTTATTCTTGTCGTTTTCTTCATCCGACAGTTTTTCGTTATGGGGACCACAAATGGCTGCGCCGTCGTACGAATATTCTCCGACAACAAGAATATTCTACGACCAAACGAATATTCCCCGACAACAATGAATATTTTATAACCACTTGCTTATTTTGAAATATTTGCGCATTTTACCCATAACTTCCCACATTTATCAAATTATTCCAAAATAATATATAGAGAAAATTCAATTTTATTAATAAAAAGTTGGGGTCTTACACTCAATCTGAAACCTTCATCAAATTAGAAGAAGAAAATCATCAAAGCCAATTGTGCCTACAAGTCAAAACGAGGATTGGGGCAAACCAAATGTCAAAGATCCACTACCGGTTCACCATTTGGGTCATGAGGTAAAAGACTCTTGCAATCTCGGCATATTATCAGCCCATCTGTCAAACATACAATAAAGCAATTACCCCATATGACAAGCAAGACTGGGGCAATTTAAGAATCAACAACAACCGATATTGGGACCCTTATAACAAACAAGACTAGGCAATTTTGGAAGCATTGACAACTCAAACACTGGGGCATTCATCGACCATCCTTAAAAGGAATATGCACCAGTCAGCACCATCAACATGGCCCGTCATCATCAAAGGGACCCTCATATCATTTCACTAGAAATTCGCTATAATTATTTGGTCTTTTCCAATAATAATTTTCTTAGAATACAACGATCCACATATGAAGTATGAATCTTTCATCTCTTTATGTGCTTTCAATCTCCATTTACATATATTAGCAATGATATACATGTTAATTATAGATAAATCTTGCATTAGAATCTTAGAAAAAGGTTTTAAAAATCTTTTCTTAACTTGTTATGAATTAGATTAATTTTGATAAGCGTTCGTGGAGAAAGAAGCACGAGAACGATTAGAGAATTAAGAATATTCAACATTTTGATTAGGCACGACATCCTAGTTCAAAGTGCTTTTTGGAACATACTTGACCTCATATGCATGTCTGCACTTTGCAGTTGTCTTGACTCTTAGTTATGGGGTATGAAACTATGGCGACAGTAATGACAATTAGTGAGAAGATAAAAGATAAGTAGCCAGCCTAATGTCTCGAATCGTGGCCTAGGTTACTCGAGTTATTAAGCCTGAGAGGTGTCTTTACACTTGGTGCCCTAAAGCCATCTGGTTTGGGAGTTACCGGCCCAACGCTAGCTACATGGGTAACTTAGCGCCTAAGAAAATGAGCATTGAAGAAGGATAAGGCGAGAGCTGAGCAGATCCAAATCGTGGTCTGGGTTACTCGAGTAATTAAGCCTGAGGAGTATCTTTAGACCTAGTGCCCTAAAGCTGTCTATTTTGGGAGTTACCGGCCCAACACTCGCTATAGGGGTAACTTAGAACCTAAGAAAATGAATCTTGCACAAGCTCGGGCTAGGAGAAAATAGAGTAGACCTCTTGACTTGTCTCAAAATGTGGCCTTTGTTACTTGAGCAAGTAAACCCGAAGGGGTATCTTTACACCTAATGCCCTAAAGTCGTCTGGTTTAGGAGTCGTTGGTCTAAAACTCGTTAAATGGGTAACCCTGAATAGCCTAAGAAAATGAGACAAGTTAAGTGAAGAAAGCAGAAAAAAGAAAGAATTTGCAAGATAGAAATGAGATCAACTAAAGTCATAGAAGAGAAACCCCTGCTAAGGGTTGCGTCACTCATAGTGCACATGTCATATAATGTTAATTCTGTGAAGAGCGGTGTCTAGAGCGAAGATGAAGTATCTCTGATAAAGGGAGATAAGTCTTTTGAAAATAATCCTACCCATGAACAATGACTATGGATGCTTAAAAGTTTCCTTGCGATTTTATAACTCATTTAATTTAATAAACTTTAACTTCAAATGCCTCATTCACAAGATTATACTAACCCTGATAGCCCAAGCCGTCAAGCTTTTGCGCATTCTGTTATTCGTTTGATGTGAAAGATATTGCTCACTCTCGACTTAGTCAACAAAGAGATTTTCTTATATGAATCCCTAGTAACAACGTGCCAAAGGGCTGGGGCATTTTTCGATTCTAAGAAATGGAATGAGTATAAGGCAGGATCAAGCCTCTCATCAAAAGAAATGGGAGAACTCCTGAAAGAAATCACGGCGACAAAAGATTGCCCCGAAAAAAGAAGGAAAAAATTCTCAAAAGAGTCCTTAACTCAAAAAAATAGACGCCCAATGACAAACAAAAGGTCTAGCAAATTAAATCTACGTCATCAAACATGTCAACTTGCGCCAAGTCTTCATAAGTAAAGGCCTCTGCACCAAAGTTCAAATCTGGGCAATAAAAGAACGAGCCATATCCTCCAGGACGTCAGCAACACTCGGGTCATCACTCAAGCCAGTATCTAATCTAGCAGGGTCATAAGTAAAGATCTCACCCCTTTTCATAATCAATGATCAAACCATTAGCGACAATCCAGTGTAGCATCAGGGAAGGATCCGGTGATGTAAGCCGTTGAACACTACTTCAGCAAAGATATCGAGATGTCTGATATTGTAAATAGTTGGCGTCAATCCAGCATAGCATCGAGGAAGGATCTGGTGATGTAAGTCGTTGAACACTACTTTAGGGAAGATATCGAGATGGTTGATATTGTAAACCGTTGGCGTCAATCCAGCGTAGCATCGGGGAAGGATCCGGTGATGTAAGCCATTAAACACTACTTCAGTAAAGATATCGGGATGTCTGATATTGTAAACCGTTGGCGTCAATCCAACGTAGCATCGGGGAAGGATCCGGTGATGTAAGTCGTTGAGTGTCTGGACCGCCAGAGGGACCAGCACCAGATAAGAAAAAAAGCAGCAGCCCCTACGGGATCCCCACCAAGATGATGTATGAAAAAGGAACATTCGAATCTGCCCTAAGAATGCCAAAAGTAGCCATACGGGAGTTGGAGCTACTAGGCCTATCAAAATCTATGCCTGAAAAGAAACTCCAAATTGCCTCAGAAAGGGTGCGGTATGTTTCTATATCTAGTCAATTCAATTAAGCATGTGCATCAACCTAGGACAATAGACTCTTAAGGATAAATTTAGATAATCACATTATGCATGGTTGTACATGTGCAATCGCTCTATATCAGCACACATCTCCATTAAAAAGTTTAGCATGCATCCCCAGTAGAGTTAAATATGCATGCACATTAAATGCCCAGACACGAGAAAATTTTTTGATGTTTAAAACTACCATTCGAGTAGGCATCAAGACAGGCCGATGATGTAAACCTTTGTAAACTACCGTTCGAGTAGGAATCAAGGCAGTTCGGTGATGTAAACCTTTGTAAACAACCTGTAGGGTAGGCATCGAGATCATCCGATGAGGCAAACCTTTGTAAACTACCGGCAGGGTAGGCATCGAGATCATCCGATGAGATAAATTATTGTAAACTACTGGCAGGGTAGGCATCAAGATCATCCGATGAGGTAAACCATTGTAAACTACCAGTAGGGTAGGCATCTAGATCATCCGATGAGGTAAATCGTTGTAAACTACCATCAGGGTAGGCATCGACATCATCTGGTATTGTAAACCGTTGGTGACAGACCCAGCGCAGGCATCAGGAATGCCCGGTGATTTCAAAAAATCATCCCCAACAAAGATTTAGAAAATGTCCATATACATAAACATTTCAATTTATCGTCATCAAACAAGCATCGGCAACACCGATGGAAATCAAACTGTTAGAGTCAACACCAGCGTAGGCATCAGTAGTACTGATGGAAGCTAACCGTTGGAGTCAGCCCTAATGTAGGCATCAGCACTACCCGGTAATGCGATTTGCGATGTGCAAAGTGAGATTTATGAAGTGCGATGTGCAAAGTGCGATTTGCAAAGTACGATATATGAAGTGCGATTTGAGAAATCATTTTAACATTCATCATACCATTCATTGCATTACATTGCATCATTAGATTCCTCTAGTCATATTTCAAGTGTCTAGTAGTCTTTATCCTATTCATTCCATTGCATTGCATAAACATAATAAATAGGAACATCTGTAGACACTCAAAATTTTATTTTCCTATTACTAACCATGCGAAGGGCAAAAATATCTTTTTTCATTCCAGAGACAGCCCTGGAGGATTGCAAGCAATAAGTCTAGAGACAACCCCAGAGTAATACATCAAATCAAACCCCGGAGACAGCCCCATGGGATATCAAATCAACCCTCAGAAGAAACCTTAAGCAAAGATAGAAAATAACATCACAGTTTCAGCCCCGAAGATAACTTTGAGGGAAGACAGCCACTGTAAACCCTGAGACAACCCTAAGAGGGAAAAGATGTCATTTTACTAAACAAAACATAGAAAATAATCATCCAGCTGAGGATAGGCTCACAAAGAACCACCTTAGCAATCCCAAGTGCAAGCTATGCAAGACAGCTCAGTGGACTCCCTACGAAGACCTGAAGATGCTATCCTGGTCATGGACCCATCGTTTTGGATTTAGAAATGGTCAAGCCTAGTTTCATTAAATTGCCCTCAAAAATAGCTTTCTGTAATGGTATTTCGCGTCTCTAAACTATTCTCGAATTTAAAGGAGCAAGCTTCCCAACTTACAGCAAGGCGAATGGCCAGTTGGCATCAACCTAGGGATGGGTTTTCCCCTTTTTTCCTATCTTTCCAAACTCAAAATTGGTCAAATAATATAAAATTGGGAAACTATCGAAAAGAGCTTTACGGAATGATATGGCACGTCTTCTAAGTCCTCCCGGATTGAGAGTTATGACCGTTCTAGGGCGCAACTTGAAAACCTGACCTGCCGGGACAAAAACCGAGCAAGTGGGGCCCACTTTTGGGCTGCCGCAGGTGTACCCACAACTTTTGTAGGTAGACCTGCGACTCCACCTTTTTCATCTATAAAAAATGGATCTTAGCTTATTTGAGAAGAGAGAGCTAGAGAGAGGAAGCTAAAGAGAGAGGGTCGGTTTTAGAGAGAGAAAGAGGCTAGTTCTTGCGTTTAAACTCTATAAATCTCTTCTATAAACACTCATATACATATATATTACAATATATCAAATTTTAACTGGTGGAAATCTAGTCTAAAGGCGTTAAAAGCCGTTCGATAGCCATTCTCATGCCAGACTGAAAGATTTCTTCAGATCTGAGTCCATTTCTTACATTACTATATATATAAGTGCTATATATATAAATATATATAGTTTTTAGTTAGTCTTATGTGGATCTAGCTTTTAACTGTCCATTTCGTTGTAAATAGTTGATATTTGCAGTATATTGACTAGATCTATCCTAGATCTAGCCTTCAATCGGTTCAAAAGTTGTAAAACTTGAACCATTCAAGCTAGACTGGCTAGGATCTAGATAGATCTAGTTTACTTTCTAGTTTTGTAAATATTTAGCAACCCCATGACCCTAGATTTGTATCTAGAGGGAATGGGAAGCTTTATTAAGAGCGGACAAAGATTTAGTTAATAAATCCCTTGTTTAGCGAAGTTAGTAAGTATATTTGTATTTTGGTGCAATATATGTAAGACCCCAACCTTTATGCATAAAGATTTAATTTTCTTTATACATTATTTTGAAATAGTAAGGTGTTGATTTGATAAATGTGATAAGTTATGGGTGGTATGTGCAAATTTTACAAAGTAAGCAAATGGTCATAAAATATTCGTTGTGTCGGGAAATATTCTTTTGTCGGAGAATATTCGTACGACGGCGCAGTCATTGGTGGACCCCACAACAGAATAATTGTCGGATATAGAAAGCGTCAGAAATAACATTTTCACGGTAAAACTTTTACCGTTAAACTATTAAAATGTCCTGTGATAAAAATACAGTAATACGCGTTGTTGCACTGTTACACAGTAGCACACGGTATTGCACAGTATCTTTGAATATTGATGCTTACGTAAGAAGTCACTCAGTATTCAATAATTGCTACAGTAGTTGCTGCATAGTATCTCATATTATTGATTCAATTATTGTCACAATATCATCTGCACAATACTTTAAAATATTAAATCAATAATTGACACAACACAGTTACTCATATTATTATTATTAGCATTATTGACAATGTCTAGAAAGTTCTGTCAAGGAAAGGGGTTAAGTTATTTAATTGCGCGCCAGTAAGGAGAAATCCTTATCGGAAAGCCCCCTCTTTCCTGGGAACGATCTGGTTGTCAATATTGTGAATTATAATGATGAATGGTTGATAAAAAATATTTTCATTATGTTGGGAATATTAATGTTAGTGGAAATCGACATTTATTTCGATAATAGTTGATTTTCGGATGTTAAAATGACCAAACGAAAAATTAATCGGATAAATAAGCAATTAATGGGTGGTTAGTGGTAGACATGTGGGGGCCACTATAATAAATGTTTGGTGGGTGGTTGTAGGGGAGGTGGTGCAAGATTGATAAACTTGAGGGACTAAATTAAAAATAGAGGTAAAGATGGAGGTACTAAAGTGTAATTAACCAATTTTTTTCTAGCCTATAAATTACAAGCTAATTTCATTCATTTCTCACAAAATTCTTGAAGAGCAAAGTTATAATAGTGAGAGAAATTATAGAGAGAGAAAGAAGAAGAGTATTCTGCTACTACACTATTCCAATATCCAATCTTCTACTGAGGTAAGGGGTATTATTTTTTTTGTATTTATAAAGAATGTTATTGTCTTTCAATACTCGTAAGGGTTATTACTCTATTCTTTATTGATCTGTGGGAGTAACCTGTCTACGTGGACTACCGCATGCATAGTGAATAACCCTTCGTATTCATTCTTTATTGATCTGTGGGAATAACCTGTCTACGCGGACAACCGCAAGCCTGGTGAAAACCTTTTGTATTCATTCTATTCCTTATTAATCTGTGGGAATAACCTGTCTACGCGGACTACCGCATGCGTGGTGAATCACCCTTCGTATTCATTTTTATTAAATTGTGGAAATGATCTGTCTACGCGGATTATCGCATGACGGGTGAAAATCCAATTACAGTTTCGTATATTCATTCATACTCGTATGAAATATTATTTCACTGGAATATTGGTCTGAACTTTTTATGAAATTTTAATCTTTTCATGACAAGTTACTATTCACGGTAAAAAAAAAATATAGTATTATTTTTTTATTATCTTTGATTGGATCCAAGTTTTGAACTTCATTCTTGAATTTTGCTCCTCAATTGATTATTACGGAGTATTATTGAACTTGGATAAACTAAATTACGAATTCCTAATCTTTGTCCTTTATTTCACTAGATTCATTTTTATATTATTTTTCATCATCCTTAGTCTTAAATGATGATACAAATAAATATCTTTGGTCTGTAGTGCAAAGATGAAGGATTATTTGATGAATATCTTTGGCCTGTAGTGCAAAGATGATTACCTGATGAATATCTTTGGCCCGTAGTGCAAAGATGGATAGGTGTTGAGATGAACATGACCACTGGTGATACAAATGAATATCTTTGGCCCGTAGTGCAAAGATGAATATTTGATTCGAGATATATATTGATTGATGTTACAGGGATAAAATATTGATGATGGACTTTTAAATCATAGAAGATAGTAGACATCATTCTCTACTTAACTCTTCTAATGAATTGTTATTTCCCCTGCAGTTGTTGATCTAAAACTTGTTGTCCATAATATTTTATCTGATTTGTTGAAGACTAACGATAATTTATTCTTCATTATCTTAGTCATAATATTTTTTACTGGGCTAGTTGAGCTCACTCTTTTCTTCCATTGTTCTCTTCAAGAAATGAGAATATCGCGGGTACTAGTCGAGGAATGGAGTGATAGTCCGAGTTAGAGCTGTAGAAGTCCTCACTATTTTTTTTGTAAAATAGTGTGATAATAAATGTGATGAGGACTTAATTTGAGTGTTTATATTTTCTACATGTCTGTATTGACACTCACAGTAGTGTGGTCGTATTTTGCACGGCCATTTGATATAAAAGATTGTATTTGAATTCTGTACCATGTATTTGGCGACTCAGAATGGGTTGGGTTGATTGGACCAATTCTGGGGGCGTCACAGTTGGTATCATAGCTTAGGGATATGATCTCTGACGGAGATCTGGAATAGAACTAGGAGGGGAGAGACGAGTAAATCCTTCGCTAGTGTGTGTCCTACCTAAGCTTATTTGGTATTTAATTGGTCGATTGGAACATAGGGTTAATATGTGATATGTTAATTTGTTTGATAAACTCTTATTTTGTGGCAGTATTTGAGAATTGCAGCTGAAGATCTAAACAATGGAGTGAATGAGACCGTTGAGACACCTTTAATCACCAACCTAGGAGAACGAGCAACAGGAAGGAAATATTCCTCTTGTAAACGACACCACCGATCAAACGATGAATGATGGGATGTTTAGCAGTTTTTTGCAGTTCATGCAAAATCAGACGAGGGAGACACGTGTTCATAATACAGGTGGAAATAATAACAACTCGCGGCTTGTCACCGCCAAGCAGTTCAAAGAGTTGGGACCACCAGAGTTTTTGGGAAAGCCAGATCCAATCAAGGCGGAAACGTGGGTTAAGGAAATTACCAAGATATTTGATGTCTTGGGATGCACGAAGGAGAAAAAGGTTCCATTCGCCACCTTTATGTTCCGTGGAGAGGCAGATTACTGGTGGGAATCTGTGAAGCGTACCCAGCCTGCCGCACTTAAGATGTCTTGGGAGGAGTTCCAGAAATTGTTCAATGACAAGTACTTTCTAAAAAATATTCGTCATATGAAGGAGGTAGAGTTTATCAAACTTGAACAGAACAACATGACTGTGTCACAATATGAGGCTAAGTTCGCATAGTTATCCCGGTTCACATCTCATTTGTGACGCCCCCAAAATAGGTTCAATACACAACCCACCTATTCTGGGTCGTCAAGAAATACATGGTACAGAATCCAAATACAAATCTTTTATATCCAATTGTCGTTCACAATACGACCACACATAAAGTGTGAGTTTTAATATAAATACAGTACCCACACTTCTATCAATGATACGTTATGCTGATACGTCATCGGATATTATGCTGACGAAAACTTGCACTGTTATCAATACTCAAGGTATCTAAATACACACAAGAAATACGCTCGATATTATAGAGAGAAATTTTTTTGATTCTGGTGTGATTTTCATTTCTAACTAAGTACCCTATTTATATGAAATGCTTAGCATGCCAATGCTGACAAAACTGCAGGTGGATGAAATTTCTTCAGCGTATAAATTTTGAAAATTTGCCTGGCTGCTTTCAAAGTCAAAAATCAGAATTTTTCAACAAAAAAACAAAAGTGGGGCCCACCCATATTTTTAATAAAAATATTTATTTCTGAAACTTCAATAATTCATAATAAATAGCCCTTTTATCAGAAAAATACGAATCTTATGTTCATTCCATAGGAAATTTAATTCTCTACAATTTTGTAGAAGAAAGTTTTTCCAAATTTCGAATGAAAAATGACCGAAATTTACATACGGATGTTTTTCAATTTTCTTCTTCTTTTTCTTTCTATTTCCTCCTTTTCCATATTCTTCCACTATCTCTCTCTCTCTCTCTCCCCTTTTTTTCTTTTCTCATCCCCACCATTTCTTCCACACACACACACACACACACGTGAATATATATATATATGAAATATATATAATTATTAAAATTCAAATTCTATTTTCTATCTTCCACCTCATTTACTCATAAACCATGAATTTATTGTAAAAATATCACCATTATTATATTACTATATTATCACATTATACGCTTATAATGTAATATTATAATAATATATTTGAATGAATTATTTTATCATAAAAGATAAAATATCAATTTTCAACAATTGTTTCTTTAAAAAATTCCTCCATTAAATAAATATTTTCTTATCATTTTTTATCAATAATTAATTATTCACAAATAATATTATAGAACCACAATATTGACAACCAGGTCGTTCCCAGGAAAGAGGGGGCTTTCCGATAAGGATTTCTCCTTACTGGCACCCAATTAGATTAACCTAACCCCTTTCCTCGACAGAACTTCCTTAGACATTGCCAATAATGTTATCTAATAATATTATTCAAATAATATGAATTATTGATTTGATAATTTGAAATACTGTGCAATGACAATTATTGAATCAATAAAATATTATGCAATTATCAATGTAGCAATTATTGAATCAATAATATAAAATATTGAACAGTAATTACTGTAATAATTATTGAGTAGTGACTTCTTACGTAAGAATCAATAATTAGAATTACTGTGCAATACCGTGTGCTACAGTGCAACATCGCGTACTACTGTTCTTTTAACTACCAGGTATTTCAACAGTTCTAACGGTAACAACTACGCCGTTATTTTTAGAAAACTCATTCTTGTCGTTTTCTTCATCCGACAGTTATTCCGTTGTGGGGCCCACAAATTACGGCGCTGTCGTACGAATATTCCCCGACAACAAGAATATTCCACGACCAAACGAATATTCCCCGACACAATAAATTTTTATTACCACTTGCTTATTTTAAAAAATTTACATACATCACCTTCAACTTTAACCTTTTATCAATTTAACCATTTACTGAATAATAATTATAAGAAAAAAATGAATACTTCTATTTCATAAAATCCGGGGTCTTACAATCTCACCTCCTTATAAAATTTCGTCCCCGAAATTTACGTACCTGGTATTTCAAAGAGGTGATAATACCTTGCTTTTATTTCTGATTCTATCTTCCCCGTCATTTCTTCTGTATCATGATTTCTCCATTGCTCATTCTAGAATACAGCTTCAAAACAAAAGTTAATTGACATATCACAATTTGTCAACTTATCAAGTAAGAAAATTTAGCTTAGGTTAGTCACACACTAGCGAAGTATATTACTCGTCTCTCTCCTCCTAGTTCTAGACTCAGATCTCCGCCAGCGACCATATCCCTAAGCTCTGATACCATTTGTGACGCACCCAAAATAGGTTCAATACACAACCCACCTATTTTGGGTCGTCAAGAAATATATGGTACAGAATCCAAATACAAATCTTTTATATCCAATTGTCGTGCACAATACGACCACACATAAGTGTGAGTTTTAATATAAATACAGTACCCACACTCTTATCAATGATACGTTACATAAAGGTACAGTCAAAAACTGTTTTAGGAATTAAAATATTTGGAAAATACTAAAGGAAACCTTCGTAATGGGCGGCCATGCATCTAAGTTATAATAGATATCATAGGACTCGAGAATTATCCTTGGTTGACCTAATAGACCCCCAAAAAAAACGAGAAGATTACTATCTTATTCATTCCAATGGTGGGTCTTCTCTTGCCATATAATTATCTCTGTTGTCTCAAACTGAGAATTATATTCTAACCGTACTCCAAGATTATATAGGTAGTGTTCATGGATATAATCAGCAAGTGGATGTGCACAACCATGTCTTACGATAACATGAAGTGGTATGTGGTTAGACATCTTGTATGATAGTGACAAAACACCATTCCAAAGTTGGGTTCACCTCACCTAAGTCAGGTCACCAAAATCAACGTTTAAATGACGTATAAAATACGACACACTTATCAAAAAATTTCAATAAAATTATTTTCATACTGTTTGGTGGGAAACTTTAACAGTTATAGACCCTCGTTCTATTCCCCTGCTATCCCTACTCGACCAAGCTACACTCTTATTTTCTGAAAGAAATTGTGAAACAAAAGGGTGAGCACAAATAGCACAGTAAAGAATATCATAACTAAAGATAATCAAATTATCAATAGCATTCGTCAGTAATAAATCAGAGATTTAGAACATATGGTAGATGATAAAATTTTCTACCATAGTTGCAGCGAAATGTGCAATCCATTAGAAGAGTCAAATAGACCATAATGTCTATTATCTTCTCCATGTTAAAAGTCCACCAACAATGTTTTATCCCTGTAACATAAATCAACAATTCCTGCCCACAATCATGTAAATAGTTCATGATCATAATAATGTTGATAAATTCCTCTTTGCATCTAGGACGAAGATAATTTTCATCACCTGTCTTTACCTGAAACACCAAAGATCATGGTTATACCAAATCACAGTTCCTGTTCATAATCATGCAAATAAATTCATCTTTGCACTACAGGCCAAAGATATTCATACATCAACAGCTCATCTTTGCACTACTGGCCAAATATATTTATAAATCAACAACTCATCTTTGCACTGCATGCCAAAGATATTCATAAATCAACAACTCATTTTTGCACTACAGGCCAAATATATTCATAAATCAACAGCTCATCTTTGCTCTATAGGCCAAAGATATTCAACTTTCGTATTGCAAAGATAACAATTAAAATTTAATAAGAAGATTTAGGTAAATAAAAATTAAAGGAAAATGATATTAGATGAAACACAACTTTCAAAGGAATATCTAATCATTTCAGAATTTATAAAAAATAATATTTATAACATGTTGATCAATTCACCTTTGCACTTAAGCTAAAGATATTCAATTGTAAAATCAATGATCATGATCATACCAGTCAACAATTCATCTTTGCACTACTGGCCAAGGAGAACCCATAGTCATGATCATACCACTAATTTACCCATCTTTACACTCAAGTCAAAGAGAATTTTTATCATCCGAATTATAAAAATGTTATATATGAGAATAAGAACAATATGATCCAATTGTCAACATGATAACCAATTATGGAGTAAAATTCAAGAATGAAGTTCAAAATATGGATCCGATCAAAGATAGGAACCTTAACAGGCAACTTGGACAAATAGAAGAAAATTTAATTTTTCGGTGAATAGTACCGTAAACGTGAATAGTGCCGTATACGTGAATAGTGTCGTATACGTGAATAGTAACCCCGACATAAAAAAGATAGAAATTTCATAAGAAAAATCATACTTCGTGAATAGTACTCGTGAATAGTACCGTATTCGTGAATAGTATCGTATACATGAATAGTGTCGTATATGTGAATAGTGTCGTATACGTGAATAGTAACCCCGACATGAAAATATATAAATTTCATAAGAAAAATCATACTTCGTGAATAGTACTTATGAATAGTATCGTATTCGTGAATAGTGCCGTATACGTGAATAGTGTCGTATATGTGAATAGTAACCTCGACTGAAAAAGTAAAAATTTTATAATAAAATTAATACCAATATTTCGATGAAATGATATTGAAATCAATAACATCATTTACGGAAAAAATAACATCCCTTACCATCCCTTACCTCAGTATAATACTCAATATGTCTGGATCATCGGATATTATGCTGACGAAAACTTGCACTGTTATCAATACTCAAAGTATCTAAATACTCACAATAAATACGCTCGATATTATAGAGAGAAAACTTTCTGATTCTGGTGTGATTTTCATTTCTAACTAAGCACTCTATTTATAGAAAATGCTTAGAATGCCAATGCTGACAAAACTGCAGGCGGATGAAATTTCTTCAGCGTATAAATTTTGAAAATTTACCAGGTTGCTTTCAAAGTCAAAAATCAGAATTTTTCAACAAAAAAATAAAAGTGGGGCCCACCCATGTTTTTAATAAAAATATTTATTTCTAAAACTTCAATAATTCATAATAAATAGCCCTTTTATCAGAAAAATACGAATCTTATGTTCATTCCATAGGAAATTTAATTCTCTACAATTTTGTAGAAGAAAGTTTTTTCAAATTCCGAACGAAAAATGATCGAAATTTACAGACGGATGGTTTTCAATTTTCTTCTTCTTTTTCTTTCTCTTTCCTCCTTTTCCATATTCTTCCACTATCTCTCTCTCTCTCTCTCTCCCCTTTTCTTCTTTTCTCATCCCCACCATTTCTTCCACACACACACATATACACACGTATATATGTATATATATATATGAAATATTTATAATTATTAAAAATTCAAATTCTATTTTCTATCTTCCACCTCATTTACTCATAAACCATGAATTTATTGTAAAAATATCACCATTATTATATTATTATATTATCACGTTATACACTTATAATATAATATTATAATAATATATTTGAATGAATTATTTTATCAGAAAAGATAAAATATCAATTTTCAACAATTGTTTCTTTAAAAAATTCCTCCATTAAAAATATATTTCCTTATCATTTTTTATCAATAATTAATTATTCATAAATAATATTATAGAACCACAATATTGACAACCAGGTCGTTCCTAGGAAAGAGGTGGCTTTTCGATAAGGATTTCTCCTTATTGGCGCCCAATTAGATTAACCTAACCCCTTTTCTCGACAGAACTTCCTTAGACATTGCCAATAATGTTATCTAATAATATTATTCAAATAATATGAATTATTGATTTGATAATTTGAAATACTGTGCAATGACAATTATTGAATCAATAAAATATTATGCAATTATCAATGTAGCAATTATTGAATCAATAATATAAAATATTGAACAGTAATTACTGTAATAATTATTGAGTAGTGACTTCTTACGTAAGAATCAATAATTAGAATTACTGTGCAATACCGTGTGCTACAGTGCAACATCGCGTACTACTGTTCTTTTAACTACCGGGTATTTCAACAGTTCTAACTGTAACAACTACGCCGTTATTTTTAGAAAACTCATTTTTGTCGTTTTCTTCATCCGACAGTTATTTCGTTGTGGGGCCCACAAAATACTGCGCCGTCGTACGTATATTCCCCGACAACAAGAATATTTCACGACCAAACGAATATTCCCCGACACAATGAATATTTTATTACCACTTGCTTATTTTAAAAAATTTACATACATCACCCTCAACTTTAATCTTTTATCAATTTAACCATTTACTGAATAATAATTATAAGAAAAAATTAAATACTTCTATTTCATAAAATCCGGGGTCTTACAATCTCCTCTCCTTATGAAATTTCGTCCCCGAAATTTACGTACCTGGTGTTTCAAAGAGGTGATAATACCTTGCTTTTATTTTTGATTCTATCTTCCCCTTCATTTCTTCTGTATCATGATTTCTCCATTGCTCATTCTAGAATACAACTTCAAAACAAAAGTTAATTGACATATCACAATTTGTTAACTTATCAAGTAAGAAAATTTAGCTTAGGTTTGTCACACACTAGCGAAGTATATTACTCGTCTCTCCCCTCCTAGTTCTAGACTCAGATCTCCGCCAGCGACCATATCCCTAAGCTCTGATACCATTTGTGACGCACCCAAAATAGGTTCAATACACAACCGACCTATTTTGGGTCGCCAAGAAATATATGGTACAGAATCCAAATACAAATCTTTTATATCCAATTATCGTGCACAATACGACCACACATAAAGTGTGAGTTTTAATATAAATACAGTACCCACACTCCTATCAATGATACGTTACATAAAGGTACAGTCAAAAACTGTTTTAGGAATTAAAATATTTGGAAAATATTCAAGGAAACCTTCGTACATGGGCGGCCATGCATCTAAGTTATAATAGATATCGTAGGACTCGAGAATTATCCTTGGTTGACCCAATAGACCCCAAAAAAAACAAGAAGATTACTATCTTATTCATTCCAATGGCGGGTCTTCTCTTGCCATATAATTATCTCTGTTGTCTCAAACTGAGAATTATATTCTAACCGTACTCCAAGATTATATAGGTAGTGTTCATGGATATAATCAGTAAGTGGATGTGCACAACCATGTCTTATGATAACATGAAGTCGTATGTGGTTAGACATCTTGTATGATAGTGACAAAACACCCTTCCAAAGTTGGGTTCACCTCACCTAAGTCAGGTCACCAAAATCAACGTTTAAATGACGTATAAAATACGACACACTTATCTAAAATTTTCAATAAAATTATTTTCATACTGTTTGGTGAGAAATTTCAACAGTTATAGACCCTCGTTCTATTCCCCTGTTATCCTTGCTCGACCCAGCTACACTCTTATTTTCTGAAAGGAATTGTGAAACAAAAGGGTGAGCACAAATAGCCCAGTAAAGAATATCATAACTAAAGATAATCAAATTATCAATAGCATTCGTCAGTAATAAATCAGAGATTTAGAACATATGGTAGATGATAAAATTTTCAACCATAGTTGCAGCGGAATGTGCAATCCATTAGAAGAGTCAAATAGACCATAATATCTATTATCTTCTCCATGTTAAAAGTCCACCAACAATGTTTTATCCCTGTAACATAAATCAACAATTCCTGCCCACAATCATGTAAATAGTTCATGATCATAATAATGTTGATAAATTCCTCTTTGCATCCAGGACGAAGATAATTTTCATCACCTGTCTTTACCTGAAACACCAAAGATCATGGTTATACCAAATCACAGTTCCTGTTCATAATCATGCAAATAAATTCATCTTTGCACTACAGGCCAAAGATATTCATACATCAACAGCTCATCTTTGCACTACTGGCCAAATATATTTATAAATCAACAACTCATCTTTGCACTGCATGCCAAAGATATTCATAAATCAACAACTCATTTTTGCACTACAGGCCAAAGATATTCATAAATCAACAGCTCATCTTTGCTCTATAGGCCAAAGATATTCAACTTTCGTATTGCAAAGATAACAATTAAAATTTAATAAGAAGATTTAGGTAAATAAAAATTAAAGGGAAATGATATTAGATGAAACACAACTTTCAAAGGAATATCTAATCATTTCAGAATTTATAAAAAATAATATTTATAACATGTTGATCAATTCACCTTTGCACTTAAGCTAAAGATATTCAATTGTAAAATCAATGATCATGATCATACCAGTCAACAATTCATCTCTGCACTACTGGCCAAAGAGAACCCATAGTCATGATCATACCACTAATTTATCCATCTTTACACTCAAGTCAAAGAGAATTTTTATCATCCGAATTATAAAAATTTTATATATGAGAATTAGAACAATATGATCCAATTGTCAACATGATAACCAATTATGGAGTAAAATTCAAGAATGAAGTTCAAAATATGGATCCGAGTGAAGATAGGAACCTTAACAGGCAACTTGGACAAATAGAAGAAAATTTAATTTTTCGGTGAATAGTACCGTAAACGTGAATAGTGCCGTATACGTGAATAGTGTCGTATACGTGAATAGTAATTCCGACATGAAAAAGATAGAAATTTCATAAGAAAAATCATACTTCGTGAATAGTACTCGTGAATAGTACCGTATTCATAAATAGTGTCGTATACATGAATAGTGTCGTATATGTGAATAGTGTCTATACGTGAATAGTAACCCCGACATGAAAATGTACAAATTTCATAAGAAAAACCATACTTTGTGAATAGTACTTATGAATAGTATCGTATTCGTGAATAGTGCCGTAGACGTGAATAGTAACCTCGACGAAAAAAGTAAAAATTTCATAATAAAATTCATACCAATATTTCGATGAAATGATATTGAAATCAATAACATCATTTACGAAAAAAATAACATCCCTTACCATCCCTTACCTCAGTATAATACTCAATATGTCTGGATCATCGGATATTATGGTGACGAAAACTTGCACTGTTATCAATACTCAAAGTATCTAAATACTCACAATAAATACGCTCGATATTATAGAGAGAAAATTTTCTGTTTCTGGTGTGATTTTCATTTCTAACTAAGCACTCTATTTATAGAAAATGCTTAGAATGCCAATGCTGACAAAACTGCAGGCGGATGAAATTTCTTCAGCGTATAAATTTTGAAAATTTACCAGGCTGCTTTCAAAGTAGAAAATCAGAATTTTTCAATAAAAAAATAAAAGTGGGGCCCACCCATTTTTTTAATAAAAATATTTATTTCTAAAACTTCAATAATTCATAATAAATAGCCCTTTTAACAGAAAAATACGAATCTTATGTTCATTCCATAGGAAATTTAATTCTCTACAATTTTGTAGAAGAAAGTTTTTCCAAATTTCGAACGAAAAATGACCGAAATTTATAGACGGATGGTTTTCAATTTTCTTCTTCTTTTTCTTTCACTTTCCTCCTTTTCCATATTCTTCCACTATCTCTCTCTCTCTCCCCTTTTCTTCTTTTCTCATCCCCACCATTTCTTCCACACACACACACATACACACGTATATATATATATATATATATATATATGAAATATTTATAATTATTAAAAATTCAAATTCTATTTTCTATTTTCCACCTCATTTACTCATAATCCATGAATTTATTGTAAAAATATCACCATTATTATATTATTATATTATCACGTTATACACTTATAATATAATATTATAATAATATATTTGAATGAATTATTTTATCAGAAAAGATAAAATATCAATTTTCAACAATTGTTTCTTTAAAAAATTCCTCCATTAAAAATATATTTCCTTATCATTTTTTATCAATAATTAATTATTCACAAATAATATTACAGAACTACAATATTGACAACCAGGTCGTTCCCAGGAAAGAGGTGGCTTTTCGATAAGGATTTCTCCTTATTGGCGCCCAATTAGATTAACCTAACCCCTTTCCTCGACAGAACTTCCTTAGACATTGCCAATAATGTTATCTAATAATTTTATTCAAATAATATGAATTATTGATTTGATAATTTGAAATACAGTGCAATGACAATTATTAAATCAATAAAATATTATGCAATTATCAGTGTAGCAATTATTGAATCAATAATATAAAATATTTAACAGTAATTACTGTAATAATTATTGAGTAGTGACTTCTTACGTAAGAATCAATAATTAGAATTACTGTGCAATACCGTGTGCTACAGTGCAACACCGCATATTACTGTTTTTTAACCACTAGGTATTTCAACAGTTCTAATGATAACAACTACGTCGTTATTTTTAGAAAACTCATTTTTGTCGTTTTCTTCATCCGACAGTTATTCCGTTGTGGGGCCCACAAATTGTTGCGCCATCGTACGAATATTCTTCGACACAAGTATATTCCACGACCAAACGAATATTCCTCGACACAATGAATATTTTATTACCACTTGCTTATTTTGAAAAATTTACATACATCACCCTCAACTTTAACCTTTTATCAATTTAACCATTTACTGAATAATAATTATAAGAAAAAATTGAATACTTCTATTTCATAAAATTCGGGGTCTTATATCATTTGGTTTATAATGAGGAACGTATGACACGGATGTTTCTGAGAGGTTTGAAACCCGAAATTCGTCAGTACCTCATTTCTCACAAACTTTCTTTATATTCAGATGTGGTGAACCGGGCCCAATTGTTAGAACGAGGTAATGATTATGTTCAACTAAAGGACAACAACCAAGGTTGTACCGGTGGCAACAGCCATTGGAACAATGAAAATCAGTATGAAGAAAATTATCAGGCCAGAAGCGGTAACCACTCCGGTGGTAATCGTAGCCATGATAATAGAAGAAGTGAGTCGGGGGGAGATTTCAAGAAGAGAAGGTACAACAATGAGAACGTGAAGACGTCGACAGCAGCACCAGCATCAACTGTTTCTAGGGGAGGAGAACGACCACCGGTCGTATGCTATGAATGCGGGTAAGAGGGACACATCAGTCCAAACTACACGCAACAATTCAAGGTATGTTATAATTGTGGAAAGAAAGGACACATAGCTAGAAAGTATCCAGTAGCGAGACCAAGTCCAGCGGGGATGGTGACTCCAAAGGCTGCCCCGGACAAGTCAAAGTCAGTTGTTCCTGCAATAGTGTTTGTCGTGACTGCCCAAAACGTGAGGAACCCGAACGAGGTGATCACGGGTAAGCTAATCATAAACTCTTGCGAAGTCTATGCCTTATTAGATACCGGTGCTACCCATTCTTTTATTTCACCGCTTGTGCTCAACGTTTGAACTTGACTCCTAAGAAATTAGACTTTGACTTATCTGTTGACACTCCGTTAGGAAAAACCTTCTTTACATTCACAATTTACAAATTTTATTTGATTCAAATTGGCACCCTCACCCTACCTGTAGATTTTATATCTTTGAAAATACTTGCATTTGATGTGATTTTTTTTGAATCGACTGGTTAACCACTCATCATGCCAAAATTGATTATTTCGTAAGGTTGTTAGCTTTCATTCAAACATCCAGACCACTAAAATCAATTAATGTCATTTCAAGTCATAAAGCTATTCGTTTATTGAAAAACGGATGTCAAGCGTTTTTAGCTCATGTCACTGATTTAAATCAGGATACATCATATTTGAATGATTTTTTGTTGTTAATGAGTTTCCTGATGTATTTTCCGAAGAACTTCCCGGTCTACCCCCAGAACGTGAATTTGAATTCTTTATCAACCTTGAGCCCGGTACAAAACCCATTTCTAAAACTTCATATCGAATGGCTCCTATTGAACTTCAGGAGTTAATGGTCCAACTACAGGAGTTGTTAGACATCGATTTTATACGTCCTAGTACATCTCCTTGGGATGCTTCTATTTTATTCGTAAAGAAGAAAGACGGTAGTTGTAAGACCCCGAATTTTATAAATAAAGATTTAATTTTCTTCATATATTATTTTGAAACAATAAGGTGTTGTTTTGATAAATATGGTGAGTTATGGGTGAAATGTGCAAATATTTTAAAATAAGCAAGTGGTTATAAAATATTCATTGTTGTCGGGGAATATTCGTTTGGTCGGGGAATATTCTTGTTGTCGGAGAATATTCGTATGACGGCGCAGCTATTTGTGGGCCCACAACGAAATAACTGTCGAATATAGAAAGTGACAGAAATAACCTTTTTATAAATAACGGTAAAACTGTTACCATTAAACTGTTGAAATACCCGGTGATAAAAATACAATAATACGCGTTGTGCACAGTAGCACACGATATTGCACAGTATTTTGAATTATTGATTCTTACGTGAGAAGGCACTTACTCAATTATTGTTACAGTAATTACTGTTCAATATTTTATATTATTGACTCAATAATTGCTACATTGATATTTTATATTATTGACTCAATAATTGCTAAGTTGATATTTTATATGATTGATTCAATAATTGCTACCGTTGATATTTTGTATTATTGATTCAATAATTGTCACTGCACAGTATTTCACATTATCAAATTAATAATTCATATTATTTAAATAATATTATTAGATAGCATTATTGGCAATGTCTAAGGAAGTTCTGTCGAGGAAAGGTGTTAGGTTAATCTAATTGTGCGCCAGTAAGGAGAAATCCTTATCGGAAAGCCTCCTCTTTCTTGGGAACGATCTGGTTGTCAATATTGTAGTTCTGTAATATTATTTGTGAATAATTAATTATTGATTTATATGATAAGAAAATATTTATTTTGTAGATATAAAAGAAGGAATTAGTGCTGATGTTTTTTTATCAGTATTTTGGTGTGAAAAATCATCCGTTTATGGATTTCGGATAATTTATGGTTGGAATTTTGGAAAAACTTCTTTCTACAAAGTTGTAGAGAATTAAATTTCCTATGGAAAGGACATAGAATTTGTATTTTTTTGACAAAAGGGCTATTTATTATGAATTATTGAAGTTTCGAAAAATAAATATTTTTTATAAAATGGTGGGCCCCACTTTTGGTTGGTGTGGAAATGCTGATTTTGGTGGGCCCCACTTGTAGTGGCTGATATTTGGTCAAGGAAGTGTGCATAGAAATTTTTTTATTAATATTTTATTAATTTAGTCTAATTTGGCATCCTAAGCTTTTCCTATAAATAGGGTGCATATGTTAGAATTGAAAATCACACCAGAATCAGAAGTTTTCTCTCTCTATAATATCGAGCGTATTTTTGCGAGTATTTAGATACTTTGAGTGTTAGTATTCAGTGCAAGTTTCCTTCGGTATTATATCCGATATTTCAGTCAGAAGTACTATTTTTTTGAGGTAAAGAATGTTATTTTCTTTCGTAAACGATGTTATTCTTTTCAATATCATTATACCGAAATATTGTCATAAATTTTATTATGAAATTCTTACTTTTTTCGTCGGGGTTACTATTCACGTATACGGATTATTCACGAAAAAAATTAAATTTTCTTTTATTTGTCCAAATTGTCTGTTATGGTTACTATCTTTGATTGAATCTAAGTTTTGAGCTTCATTCTTGAATTTTGCTCCACAATTGATTATTACAAAGTATTTTTGAATTGGATAAACTAAAATACGAATACTTAATCTTTGTCCTTTATCTCACTGGATTCGTTCTTAAAAATATTTTTCATCATTCTCAGTCCCAAAAGGTGATATAACTGAATATCTTTGGCCTATAGAGCAAAGATGAATGATTACCTGATGAATATCTTTGGCCGTAGTGCAAAGATGGACAGGTGTTGAGATGAATATGACCACTGGTGATACAAATGAATATCTTTGGCCCGTAGTGCAAAGATGAATATTTAATTTGAAATATATATTGATTGATGTTACAGGGATAAAATATTGATGATGGACTTTTAAATCATAGAAGATAGTAGACTTCATTCTCTACTTAACTCTTCTAATGAATTGTTATTTCCACTGCGAATATTGATCTAAAACTTGTTGTCCATAATATTTTATCTGAATTGTTGAAGACTAACGATAATTTATTTTCCATTATCTTAGTCATAATATTCTTTACTGGGATAGTTGAGCTCACCCCTTTTCATCTACTGTCCTCTTCAGGAAATGAGAATGTCGCAGGAACTAGTCGGGGAACAGAGTGATGGTCCGAGTTAGAGCAGTAGTAGTCCTCACTATTTCTAATAAATAGTGTGATAATAATTGTAATGAGGACTTAGTTTGAATATTAGTATTTTCTACATATTTGTATTGACACTCACAGTTGTGTGGTTGTATTTTGCACGACCGTGTTATATAAAAGTTTGTATTTGAATTCTGTACCATGTATTTGGCGACTCAGAATGGGTTGGGTTGACTGGACCTATTCTGGGTGCATCACAGTAGTATGCGACTATGTATTGACTATCGGGAGTTGAACCATGTCACCATCAAGAATGGGTATCCGCTATCTCGTGTTAATGACCAGTTCGACCAGTTGCAAGGTGCATAATGTTTTTTAAAGATCGATCTTCGTTCTGGATATCATCAGTTAAAGATTAAAACTGAGGACATTCTGAAGACTGCCTTTAGAACTCGATACGCACATTACGAATTTCTAGTTATATCTTTTGGATTGACAAATGTCCATATCGCGTTCATGGACATGATGAACCTAATATTTAAGAAATATTTGGATCATTTCGTGGTTGTCATTATTGATGATATCCTAATATACTCTAAAACCCTCAAATATTTCTTCACACAGAACGAACTCAATAAGCGACAACGACGTTGGCTTAAGCTATTGAAACATTACGACTATACCATCCAATACCATCCTGGAAAAGCGAACGTGGTAGCTGACTCGTTGAGTAGAAGATCGTATGCGGGTACAAGTGCGATATTGTCAACACGAAGCCTTCTTGTATAACTTACAAATGATGGAGATAGAGTTAAAGACTCGAAGGACCCACGTGAAGATGTCAAATATACGCGTGGAACCAGCTTTAATTGATAAAGTTAAAGCTGCTCAACCTATAGACCCGGAGCTGATGAAGATGAAGAAGAAAGTGCAAGAAGGTGTTAGTCCAGAAGCAAGAATTAATGAAGAAGGAAGACTTCGAGTCAACTCCAGACTTTGTGTTCTAACGATTCTGATTTGAAGTATAGAATAATGATGGAGGCACACAACACATCGTTTGCAATCCATCCTGGAAGTACCAAAATGTATCATGATCTTCGACATACATTTTGGTGGAGCAATATGAAGAGAGAGATCACGGAGTTTATCTTGAGGTGTTTAACGTGTAAACATGTCAAGACGGAGCATCAAGTGCCAAAGGGTCAGCTTGCAGAAAGCTATGGGCACCGATTCAAGATTTATTGGTCCATTTGAAATCCTTGACCGGGTAGGAAATGTGGCCTATAGACTCGCTTTACCGCCAAGCATGTCTCGTGTTCACAACGTTTTTCACATATCCATGCTTCGCAAATATGTGAAAGACCCAAACCACATTATTGAGTTAGAGCCAGACGAGATAGCTGAAGATTTAACGTACGAGGAGGTACCTGTCAAGATCTTGGATAAGAAGGAACATATTCTACGCTCAAAGATTATACCTCAAGTTAAAGTTTTGTGGAGGAACCATAATATCGAGGAAATGATCTGGGAGTTAGAATCAGAAATGAAAGCGAGGTATCCTCACCTTTTCGACATACCAGGTACGTACGTCAATTTCGAGGACGAAATTTCATAAGCAGGGGAGGTTGTAAGACCCCAACTTTTATGAATAAAGATTTAATTTTCTTTATACATTATTTTGAAATAGTAAGGTGTTGATTTGATAAATGTGGTAAGTTATGGGTGGTATGTGCAAGTTTTACAAAGTAAGTAAATGGTCATAAAATATTCGTTGTGTCGGGGAATATTCTTTTGTCGGAGAATATTCGTACGACGGCACAATCATTGGTGGACCCCATAACGGAATAATTGTCAGATATAGAAAGCGACAGAAATAACATTTTCACGAAAAAACTTTTATCGTTAAACTGTTAAAATGTCCGGTGATAAAAATACAGTAATACGCATTGTTGCACAGTAGCACACGGTATTGCACAGTATCTTTGATTATTGATGCTTACGTAAGAAGTCACTCAGTATTCAATAATTGCTACAGTAGTTGCTGCATAGTATCTCATATTATTGATTCAATTATTGTCACAGTATCATCTGCACAATACTTTAAAATATTAAATCAATAATTGACACAACACAGTTACTTATATTATTATTATTAGCATTATTGACAATGCTTAGAAAGTTCTGTCAAGAAAATGGGTTAGGTTATTTAATTGTGCGCCAGTAAAGAGAAATCCATATCGGAAAGCCCCCTCTTTCCTGGGAACGATCTGGTTGTCAATATTGTAAATGATAATGATGAATGGTTGATAAAAATATTTTTATTGTGTTGGAAATATTAATGTTAGTGGAAATCGACATTTATTTCGATAATAGTTGATTTCCGGATGTTAAATTGACCAAATAGGGAATTAATCGGATAAATGAGCAATTAATGGGTGGTTAGTGGTAGACATGTTGGGGACACTATAATAAATGTTTGGTGGGTGGTTGTAGGGGAGGTGGTGCAAGATTGATAAACTTGAGGGACTAAATTAAAAATAGAGGTAAAGATGGAGGTACTAAAGTGTAATTAACCAATTTTTTCTAGCCTATAAATAGCAAGCTAATTTCATTCATTTCTCACAAAATTCTTGAAGAGCAAAGTTATAATAGTGACAGAAATTATAGAGAGAGAAAGAAGAAGAGTATTCTGCTACTACACTATTCCAATATCCAATCTTCTACTGAGGTAAGGGGTATTATTTTTTTTGTATTCATAAAGAATGCTATTGTCTTTCAATACTCGTAAGGGTTGTTACTCTATTCTTTATTGATCTGTGGGAGTAACCTGTCTACGCGGGCTACTGCATGTATGGTGAATAACCCTTCGTATTCATTTCTTTATTGATCTGTGGGAATAATCTGTCTACGCGGACTACCGCATGCCTGGTGAAAACCTTTTGTATTTATTCTATTCCTTATTAATCTATGGGAATAACTCGTCAACGCGGACTACCGCATGCGTGGTGAATCACCCTTCGTATTCATTTCTATTAAATTGTGAAAATGATCTGTCTACGCGGATTACCGCAGGACGGGTGAAAATCCAATTACAGTTTCGTATATTCATTCATATTCATACGAAATATTGTTTCACTGGAATATTGGTTTGAATTTTTTATGAAATTTTCATCTTTTCATGACAAGTTACTATTCACGAGTTACTATTCACCGTAAAAAAAATATATTATTATTTTATTATTATCTTTGATTGGATCCAAGTTTTGAACTTCATTCTTAAATTTTGCCCCACAATTGATTATTATAGAGTATTATTGAACTTGGATAAACTAAATTATGAATCCCTAATCTTTGTCCTTTATCTCACTGGATTCATTTTTATATTATTTTTCATCATCCTCAGTCTTAAATGATGATACAAATGAATATCTTTGGTCTGTAGTGCAAAGATGAATGATTATTTGATGAATATCTTTGACCTATAGTGCAAAGATGATTACCTAATGAATATCTTTGGCCCGTAGTGCAAAGATGGACAGGTGTTGAGATGAACATGACCACTGGTGATATAAATGAATATCTTTGGCTCGTAGTGCAAAGATGAATATTTGATTCGAGATATATATTGATTGATGTTACAAGGATAAAATATTGATGATTGACTTTTAAATCATAGAAGAGAGTAGACATCATTCTCTACTTAACTCTTCTAATGAATTGTTATTTCCGCTGCAGTTGTTGATCTAAAACTTGTTGTCCATAATATTTTATCTGATTTGTTGAAGACTAACGATAATTTATTCTTCATCATCTTAGTCATAATATTCTTTACTGGGCTAGTTGAGCTCACCCTTTTCTTCCATTGTTCTCTTCAAAAAATGAGAATATCGCGGGTACTAGTCGGGAATGGAGTGATAGTCCGAGTTAGAGCTGTAGAAGTCCTCACTATTTTTTTTGTAAAATAGTGTGATAATAAATGTAATGAGGACTTAGTTTGAATGTTTATATTTTTTACATGTCTGTATTGACACTCACAGTTGTGTGGTCGTATTTTGCACGACCGTTTGATATAAAAGATTGTATTTGAATTTTATACCATGTATTTGGCGACTCAGAATGAGTTGGGTTGATTGGACCAATTCTGGGTGCGTCACAGTTGGTATCAGAGCTTAGGGATATTATCTCTGGCGGAGATCTGGGAATAGAACTAGGAGGGGAGAGACGAGTAAATCCTTCGCTAGTGTGTGTCTTACCTAAGCTTATTTGGTATTTAATTGGTCGGTTGGAACATAGGGTTAATATGTGATATGTTAATTTCTTTGATTAACTCTTATTTTGTGGTAGTATTTGAGAATGATAGCTGAAAATCTAAACAATGGAGTGAATGAGACCGTTGAGACACCTTTAATCACCAACCAGGAGAACGAGCAACAGGAAGTCAATATTCCTCTTGTAAACGACACCACCGATCAAACGATGAATGATGGAATGTTTAGAAGTTTTTTGCAGTTCATGCAAAACAAGACGAGGGAGACTCGTGTTCATAATACAGGTGGAAATAATAACAACTCGCGGCTTGTCACTGCCAAGCAGTTCAAAGAGTTGGGACCACTAGAGTTTTTGGAAAAACCAGATCCAATCAAGGTGGAAACGTGGGTTAAGAAAATTACCAAGATATTTAATATCTTGGGATGCACGGAGGAGCAAAAGGTTCTATTCGCCACCTTTATGTTCCGTGGAAAGACATATTACTGGTGGGAATCTGTGAAGCGTACCTAACCTGCCGCACTTAAGATGTCTTGGGAGGAGTTCCAGAAACTGTTCAATGACAATTACTTTCCAGAAAGTATTCGTTATATGAAGGAGGTAGAGTTTATCAAACTAGAACAGAACAACATGACTGTGTCCCAGTATGATGCTAAGTTCGCGAAGTTATCCCGGTTCGCATCTCATTTAGTTGATAATGAGGAACGTATGACGCGGATGTTTCTGAGAGGTTTGAAACCCAAAATTTATTAGTACCTCATATCTCATAAACTTTCTTTATATTCAGATGTGGTGAATAGGGCCCAATTATTAGAACGAGGTAATGATTATGTTCAACCAAGAGACAACAACCAAGGTCATACCGGTGGCAACAACCATCGGAACAATGAAAATCAGCACGGAAGAAAATTTTCAGGCCAGAAGCGGTAACCACTTTGGTAGTAATCGTAGCCATGATAATAGAAGAAGTGAGTCGGGGGGAGATTTCAAGAAGAGAAGGTACAATAATGAGAATGTGAAGACGTCGACAGTAGCACCAGCATCAACTGTTTCTAGGGGAGGAGAACGACCACCGGTCGTATGCTATAAATGCGGGCAAGAGGGACACATCAGTCCAAACTGCCCACAAAAATTTGAGGTATGTTATAACTGTGGAAAGGAAGGACACATAGCTAGAGAGTATCTGGTAGCGAGACCAAGTCCAGCGGGGATGGTGACTCCAAAAGCTGTCCCGGACAAGTCAAAGTCGGTGATTCCTGAAAGAGCGTTTGTCGTGACAGCCCAAAACGTGAGGAACCAGAACGAGGTGATCACGGGTAAGCTAACCATAAACTCTTGCGAAGTCTATACCTTATTAGATACCGGTGCTACCCATTATTTTATTTCACCTGCTTGTGCTCAATGTTTGAACTTGACTCCTGAGAAATTTGACTTTGACTTATCTGTTAAAACTCCGTTAGGAGAAACCTTCGTTACATTCACAGTTTACAAATCTTATTTGATTCAAATTGGCACCCTCACCCTACCTGTAGATTTTATATCTTTGAAAATACTTGCATTTGATGTGATTTTTTTGAATCAACTGGTTAACCACTCATCATGCCAAAATTGATTGTTTCGTAAGGTTGTTAGCTTTCATTCAAACAACTAGACCACTAAAATCAATCAATGTCATTTCAAGTCATAAAGCTATTCGTTTATTGAAAAACGGATGTCAAGCTTTCTTAGCCCATGTCACTGATTTAAATCAGAATACATCAGATTGAATGATATTTTTGTTGTTAATGAGTTTCCTGATGTATTTCCCGAAGAACTTCCCGGTTTACCCCCAGAACGTGAATTTAAATTCTTTATCGATCTTGAGCCCGGTACAAAACCCATTTCTAAAACCCCATATCAAATGGCTCCTATTGAACTTCAGGAGTTAAAGGTCCAACTACAGGAGTTGTTAGACATCGATTTTATATGTCCTAGTACATCTCCTTGGGGTGATTCTGTTTTATTCATAAAGAAGAAAGACGATAGTATGCGACTATGTATTGACTATCGGGAGTTGAACCATGTCACCATCAAGAATAGGTATCCGCTACCTCGTATTAATAACCTGTTCGACCAGTTGCAAGGTGCATAATTCTTTTCAAAGATCGATCTTCATTCTGAAAATCATCAGTTAAAGATTAAAACTGAGGACATTCCGAAGACTGCCTTTAGAACTCGATACACGTATTATGAATTTCTATTTATATCTTTTGGATTGACTAATGTCCATGTTGTGTTCATGGACATGATGAACCGAATATTTAAGAAATATTTGGATCATTTCGTGGTTGTCATTATTGATGACATCCTAATATACTCCAAAACCCTCAAATATTTCTTCACACAGAATGAACTCAATAAGCGACAACGACGTTGGCTTTAGCTATTGAAACATTACGACCATACCACCCAATACCATCCTGAAAAAGTGAACGTGGTAGCTGACTCGTTGAGTAGAAGATCGTATGCGGGTACGAGTGCGATATTGTCAACACGAAGCCTTCTTGTATGACTTACAAATGATGGAGATAGAGTTAAAGACTCGAGGGACCCACGTGAAGATGTCAAATATACGCGTGGAACCAGCTTTAATTGATAAAGTTAAAGCTGCTTAAGCTATAGACCCGGAGCTGATGAAGATGAAGAAGAAAGTGCGAGAAGGTGTTAGTCCAGAAGCAAGAATCAATGAAGAAGTAATACTTTGAGTTAACTCCAGACTTTGTGTTCTAACGATTCTGATTTAAAGTATAGAATCATGATGGAGGCACACAACACATCGTTTGCAATCCATCCTGGAAGTACCAAAATGTATTATGATCTTCGACATACATTTTGGTGGAGCAATATGAACAGAGAGATCGCGGAGTTTATCTTGAGGTGTTTAACGTGTAAACTGTGTCAAGGCGGAGCATCAAGTGCCAAAGGGTCAGCTTGCAAAAAGTTATGGGCACCGATTCACGATTTATCGCTTTACCGGGTAGGAAATGTGGCCTATAGACTCGCTTTACCGCCAAGCATGTCTCGTGTTCATAACATTTTTCACATATCCATGCTACGTAAATATGTGAAAGACCCAAACCACATTATTGAGTTAGAACCAGACGAGATAGCCGAAGATTTAATGTACGAGGATGTACCTGTCAAGATCTTGGATAAGAAGGAACATATTCTACGCTCAAAGATTATACCTCAAGTTAAAGTTTTGTGGAGGAACCATAATATCGAGGAAATGACCTGGGAGTTAGAATCGGAAATGAAAGCGAGGTATCCTCACCTTCTCGACATACTAGGTACGTACGTCAATTTCGAGGACGAAATTTTATAAGGACGGGAGGTTGTAAGACCCCAACTTTTATGAATAAAGATTTAATTTTCTGTATACATTATTTTGAAATAGTAAGGTGTTGATTTGATAAATGTGGTAAGTTATGGGTGGTATGTGCAAATTTTACAAAGTAAGCAAATGGTCATAAAATATTCGTTATGTCGGGGAATATTATTTTGGCGGAGAATATTCGTACGACGGCGCAGTCATTGGTGGACCCCACAACGGAATAATTATCGGATATAGAAAGCGACAGAAATAATATTTTCACGGCAAAACTTTTACCGTTAAACTGTTAAAATGTCCGGTGATAAAAATACAGTAATACGCGTTGTTGCACAGTAGCACACGGTATTGCACAATATCTTTGATTATTGATGCTTACGTAAGAAGTCACTCAGTATTCAATAATTGCTACAGTAGTTGCTGCACAGTATCTCATATTATTGATTCAATTATTATCACAGTATCAGCTGTATAATACTTTAAAATATTAAATCAATAATTGACACAACACAGTTACTCATATTATTATTATTAGCATTATTGACAATGTCTAGAAAGTTTTGTCAAGGAAATGGGTTAGGTTATTTAATTGTGCGCCAGTAAGGAGAAATTCTTATCGGAAAGCCCCCTCTTTCCTGGGAACGATCTGGTTGTCAATATTGTGAATTATAATGATGAATGGTTGATAAAAATATTTTCATTGTGTTGAAAATATTAATGTTAGTGGAAATCGACATTTATTTCGATAATAGTTGATTTTTGGATGTTAAATTGACCAAACAAGAAATTAATCGGATAAATGAGCAATTAATGGGTGGTTAGTGGTAGACATGTTGGGGCCACTATAATAAATGTTTGGTGGGTGATTGTAGGGGAGGTGGTGAAAGATTGATAAACTTGAGGGACTAAATTAAAAATAGAGGTAAAGATGGAGGTATTAAAGTGTAATTAACCAATTTTTTCTAGCCTATAAATACCAAGCTAATTTCATTCATTTCTCACAAAATTCTTGAAGAGCAAAGTTATAATAGTGACAGAAATTATAGAGAGAGAAAGAAGAAGAGTATTCTGCTACTACAATATTCTAATATCCAATCTTCTATTGAGGTAAGGGGTATTATTTCTTTTTTATTCATAAAGAATGCTATTGTCTTTCAATACTCGTAAGGGTTGTTACTTTATTCTTTATTGATCCGTGGGAGTAACTTGTCTACGTGGACTATCGCATGCATGGTGAATAACTCTTCGTATTCATTTTTTATTGATCTGTGGGAATAACCTGTCTACGTGGACTACCGCATGTCTGGTGAAAATCTTTTGTATTCATTCTATTCCTTATTAATCTGTAGGAAAAACCTGTCTATACGGACTACCGCATACATGGTAAATCACCCTTCATATTCATTTCTATTACATTGTGGAAATGATCTGTCTACGCGGATTACCGCATGACGGGTGAAAATCCAATTACAGTTTCGTATATTCATTCATACTCGTACGAAATATTATTTCACTAGAATATTGGTCTGAATTTTTTATGAAATTTTCATCTTTTCATGACTAGTTACTATTCACGATAAAAAATATATTATTATTATTTTTATTATCTTTGATTGGATCCAAGTTTTGAACTTCATTCTTGAATTTTACTACACAAATGATTATTACGGAGTATTCTTGAACTTGGATAAACTAAATTACGAATCCCTAATCTTTGTCCTTTATCTCACTGGATTCGTTTTTATATTATTTTTCATCATCCTTAGTCTTAAATGATGATACAAATGAATATCTTTGGCCTGTAGTGCAAAGATGAACGATTATTTGATGAATATCTTTAGCCTGTAGTGCAAAGATGATTACCTGATGAATATCTTTGGCCCGTAGTGTAAAGATGGACAGGTGTTGAGATGAACATGACCACTGGTGATACAAATGAATATCTTTGGCCCGTATTGCAAAGATGAATATTTGATTCGAGATATATATTGATTGATGTTACAGGGATAAAATATTGATGATGCACTTTTAAATCATAGAAGATAGTAGACATCATTCTCTACTAACTCTTCTAATGAATTGTTATTTCCGCTGCAGTTGTTGATCTAAAACTTGTTGTCCATAATATTTTATCTGATTTGTTGAAGACTAACGATAATTTATTCTTCATTATCTTAGTCATAATATTTACTGGGCTAGTTGAGCTCACCCTTTTCTTCCATTGTTCTCTTCAGGAAATTAGAATATCGCGGGTACTAGTCGAGGAATGGAGTGATGGTCCAAGTTAAAGCTGTAGAAGTCCTCACTATTGTTTTGTAAAATATTGTGATAATAAATGTAATGAGGACTTAGTTTGAGTGTTTAAATTTTTTACATGTCTGTATTGACACTCACAGTTGTGTGGCCGTATTTTGCACGACCGTTTAATATAAAAGATTGTATTTGGATTCTGTACCATGTATTTGGCGACTCAGAATGGGTTGGGTTGATTGGACCAATTCTAGGGGCGTCACAATATATTTGTTGTGCAAGCTCTTGAATGATGTGATGTGAGCCTAGGAGCATCAGGGTTGAGGATCCAATCAATGGATCTAGATCCGGTTCCCATAATGGGCATGTTTAAGTTGTATAGCTAGCTTGCAAACCCATTGTACCTTTAAATCTAGGGCCTTAAAGCGGATATCCAGATTTGTGACGCCCCCAAATTCGGGTTCCCTAACCTCGGGTTTGGTGCTAACGATCCATCATACATAACACATCTAACTACCCATTCATTAATGAAATGCATCATTCATTACATTACTTAATACAATCTTATAACAATATCCCAGGTTAACTAACCTTAACATAACTTACATATCCTTAGCTATCCAAAAACGTTTACAATTATTAATTTACATAAGGTAACATAACCATTAAAAGTTGACAATAACTACTCCTGAGCCTTACCTTTGCCTTTATCCCTGTTAGAACCTTCTGCTACCTCGGCCTTAGCTGAAATATTTTATTTAAGCAAGGGTGAGCAACGAGTTTGCTCAGCAAGTTAAAGTATACAATAAATGATGTATATATCATAAATAGAAGAGTCTAGCTTCTATAGAACTTCAACAATAATCAAAGAATTTTGAAGCATCTGAATAATAATTCTATCTTAATAATAAAACTTTCTCAAATTTCATACTGAATAACATATCAGGGATGAAAGAGTAAAATTCTTTCAAAGATTCAATAATATTCAATTGAATAAGAAGAATTAACAATACTGTAAAAATATTCAATAAAGTGGAATATACCCAGATTTCATGCTGAGTGATTACAAAAAGATCATGAACTAATAGAGGATTCATTAGTTATTAAAACTAAATTATCACAGGAATATAAGTTAGTTATAAAAACTAAACTATACTCCTCTGCAAGTACCTGAAGCGGCCAACTCCTTTGTACCCTATATTATGCAAAATACTCAATAATAGTGCATAGGTCGATTTACGACAATAAAGTTTGTTCATCTCAGTCTAACATCACGAGTCCGTACCACAACAATATTGTGTGGATTGCTTTTAAAGAAATACTATGATTTCAATAAAATCATTATTGATCTAGCCGAAATCAATGGCATAAATCTTCCAATAATAAATCAGTTCATAAGATATAGAACGTTTCATGCTTTAACAAATATTAGTCTCGCCAAAACAATTATCTGAGACATGACTTATAAACAGTTCAAACACTAGAACAAGAATCAACTGCACTATGTGCTAACAACAATAATCATTATAGATGTGAATAACTAACAATAATTATTCACTACCATGCTTGAAAAATAATAACTCAAGTTGAGTTAGGAAACTTGCCTGATTCATTGACTATTGCTACGCAATTTAAGTTAATTTCTTTTGTAAGACCTATCATTAATAAGATCGATCTCTTAATTAGCATCATATATCTTATTCATAATAATTTATCTAACATGTAAACACATAATCATCATTAAAGAGTACAACTATACTACCTTAGACTTAACACTACTATATCATACAACTTGTGAATTAACACTTAGTCTTTCATTTAATAAGTCCTTTATAATTAAGTAAGCCGAATACCTAATCCAGCAACCTAGATTCAAATAACTTGTTGTTTCAAAACTTACTTAACTAATCTAGCAACCTGGATTCAGATTGAATTTAAATTTAGTAAACTATTTTTCAATCCAGCAGACTAGATTCAACTGACCTCCAATCCAGCAAGCCTAGATTCAACTGTCATCCAATCCAGCAAGCCTGGATTCAACTAACATCTAATCCAGCAACCTGGATTATCTAACAGACCAATCCAGCATCCTGGATTATCCAAACATTTCATCCAGCAAGCCTGGATTCATTAATCCTTCAATCCAGCAAGCTGGATTCCCCATTTTAGGCAAATTATCTTATTATTATTTTTATCTTTTGTCCACACATAAATACATGTATTCCATACACAAAAATAATTTTTCAATTTCCTTTAGTATTTTTCAAAAATCCATTTCTAGTTAATTCCTTAAGAAATTAGCTACCTCACGCTTAAGTTCAGAAAATCCCAACTCTTGGCGGGATCTTACACATGTTAACGTGAGCCTCCAGTTTAAATTTCGTGGCCATCGGAGTTATACAACTCCGGTTATAGCGATTTTCGTCGAAAAAATGCAAATATTAAAATAGTCATAACTTGCTCATTTTAAGTCGGAATGAGCTCATTTTTGGACACAAGCTACTTTATCTCATATATTTTCATGTTCCAAAAGATTGGATTTTATCACACTAATTAAGTTACCGAAATTGCCCTTACAATTTCCGGACAGCCTACTTTTTTGACTTTTTCAGATTTTGCTTCCTTTACTAAAATCAGTCCATACGAAAATCTACAACATATTTTTCTGTGATTGCACTTAGATCTATTAGAAGACTCATATATCTAACTCCAAAAATTGACCACACTCAAAAATTCAAAGTAGAACGAGAGATATGGTCGTTTCCATTTCATACTTCGTTTTACCAAAAACTGATTTTTCAATCTTTGGTGATTTTTAATAAAACTTTCATATTTTCAAATAAAACCAACATAGCTCATCATAATACTTAAAAAATAACTCATATACTCATGGATATACCATGATCCATGATCTATATCATCAAAGAATCATCAAACACAAGATCAAACATAATCAAGGCTAAGAAAAATTATATTTTCTATCTTTTGAAAAATCTAACTTCTATTTCTTAGTTTAGATTCAACTTTTGATCTATAAAAGAGTTGGATCTAAATATAAAATACTTTTAAACATATGGATCTAAGGTTTTTAACCTCAAGATCATAAGTTTACAAAAATCAAAACTCAAATAAAACCAAAAAGAAATTATACTATATAAGTAGGGATTTTGTTATACCTTAGCTTGTTTTCCTTCCCTCTCTAAGATTTATTAGAGAACTATGAAACTAACACAAGCTCTCCCTCTTTCTCTTTTCTCTTGACCGAAAATATCACTCACACTCTCTCTATATCTTTCTTTCTTTGTTGTGTTTGCTAATGAGGAAAGAGAAAAGAAATAAGATGAAATTTGATTTTGTGGGTTAGTAGATTAGATAGATATATTTTGTATATATCTTATACATCCCCCATCAATTCTCTCTTTCTCATTATTAAAAGCTTACTTGGACACTATAGATTACTTGCAAACTTGGTTGAAGTGGGTGGACAAGTAATAGGATAACAAATAAGAAGAGTAGGTAAGTGTGGTTGGAGATAATGATTAAGTCAAATGCCCAAATTCTTCCCCCCTTCTTCCCTTCTTGATATTTTCGGCCAAGAGGCCTTCTTGGGCCCCTTTTTGCTTTCTTTTTCAAGGCCCAAATAGCTTGTTTAATGTCCAATGAGTCCTCTCCCAATTGGGCTAAGAGTTGGGCCACTCAATTAATTATTTTGGCTAGAAATTCTAATTCTTTTGGCTACTAATTAAAATACACTTGGGCTTCAATCATTAATTAATTGTGCCACTAATATACTTACACTTCACATATAATATTGGGCTATCTTAATGATTTAATTATTCTTAAATTAAATTAGCTACAAGTCTCTATGCTTAATTAAACAATTGGGCTACAAATTAATTATTTGGGCCATAAAATCAACTTAGTTTCATACTTTTAATTTTATCTTACCCTAATCATTTAGTTAGGGTTTCCTTACACACATTAGTAAGTTAATTCATTACTCATATATCTTTAATTTCATAACCCAATTAGACTTGCTTTACTTAGGTTATAAAATTAATTAATAGAGATGTATAAAATAAATCTCTTAGGGTTAGTATATATTTTAAATACTAACAGTATTCCATATAATTCATAACACATTTATCATTGTTGGTATATTCTTTAAATACTCACTTACTCATATAATCATTCACTATAGATAATTCATATTACTAATTAATTACTTAAAGATTATAAATCATTTTAATATAATAATCAAGGTTAACCTTTAAGCTATTTTAATTTCTAACATAACTTATATTACTCTTCCTTGAAAATGATTAAGTATATTCCTTAGTTAATAAATTAACTTTCTAGCTTAATTCACATATACACTTATATGGTTCAAATACTTTCTTAAAAAAAATTATTCGTAAAAATTGCACATATGATCATGTGAAATTCTCGGTCCTTACATTCTCCCCTCCTTATAAGGATTCCGTCCTCGGAATCACTATATCCTTACACTCAAATTATGTCTATCCTTAGACACTCATTTATTAATTAATCAATTTTTATTGAATTACTTTTCTTATATTTATTATTTCATTCATGATTTCCTATCCCAATACAGGGCGGAAAAATCGTAGGTTACTTCAAGTGTCATTTGACTTGGCATAGCTCATATTTACCTGTTGTATTTAGGTATCAACATTATATTCATAATGGCATTCCTTTAATATAGTAAGCAACTTGTGCTTTCTCTCAATCTATTTTGGAACCTCTAAGGGTTACCATAGACCATATAGATATACTCGTGTTCTAATAACTTTTTTAAGTTGTATCATCAATTTCTTCAAATTTATATACGCGATACGAATCTATAACTCTATATCAACTTGTGACTCGGACCCGTATTGGAATAGTACCTCGCAGTGCTATCTATCAATTAAATCGTATACGGTTAAATTATTAAGGAAAATCTTTACCTGTCTCCACTTCTTTTGCAGCCACTGCGTCTTGAACCGTCATATTAAATGTGCGCGCCATCGGTCTTCCTGGCTGAACAGGTCCTTTGATCGCCAGTGTTCCACTGCTGGTTCCTCTATTGTTGCTTCCTCTCTCTGCATTCTTCTTTGGACAGTTACGAATTTGATGATCTAACGATCCACACGAAAAACAATCTTGTATTTTCTTTGGACTGGGATAATTGGGAGAGATGTGCCCCTCTTGTCCACAGTTAAAACACACTCTTTTTCCCCTCAAACATACTCCCGGATGCTTTTTACCGCAATTTGCACATAGCTCACCTCTCTTCCTATTATCTCCTGACTTGTCTCCAGATTCGGTATTGTCCTTCCACTTACGCTTATTAGAGTTACTTCCTCCACTGCTACCTCCTTCATTCGTCTTTTTCTTCTTCTCTTGATGATATCTTGACACAGCTTCACTTCCTCCTTCAGCGATGATTGCTTTTTCCAACAAGTTTGAAAATGTCTTAATCTGCAACACAGCTACCTTGTTATATATCCCTGGCTTCAGTCCATTCGCAAACCTTCGCGCCTTTTGTACCTTAGTGTTCACCTGATGCGGAGCAAATCTTGCTAGTTCATTGAATTTGGAGGCGTATTCTGCAACCAACATACTCTCCTGTTTCAACTCTAAGAAGTTTACCTCCATTCTTGCTTGCATACTTTCTGAGAAATAATTTTCAAAAAATAATTCCCTAAACCTTGTCCAGGTTACTACTACAGTACCAGCTCTAGCCTTGTTTGTCTCCAACCAGTAATTCACCTCACCCTTCATCAAATAGGTAGCAAAATCTATCTTTTGCTCCTCCGCTACTCTAGCAATAACAAAAGCTTTCTCCATCTCCTTTACCCATGTCTGGGCTTCTATAGGGTCAGTGGTTCCCTTGAATTCTGGCGGTCCTTACAGCCTTAAAATCTTTAAAGTTAGCCAATCGATTAGCTGTTCGATTTCTTGCTGCTGGGGCTCTAGTTTGCATAGCCTGAGCTAGCATGTCTACGAAATTCTGCATTGGATCTGCTTGATCTCCTTCATTATTCACGGACCGTTCCTCTCTTTGGTTACGGTTTTGTCGTCTTAGCGGCATTATCTGATGAAATAAAGACTTACATTAATATTTTGTTTTTATGGCACTTCTTATTAGTAGTATAATAAGAATTTAATACAAAATTTTAAACTTAGACTAATTCAGCTTGCTGGATTTACGAATTCAGCTTGCTGAATCTACGAATTCATCAGATAAACATCTTAATAGTTTAATTCTCAAAATTTAATTACTTATTCAGACATATAATCATATCATTGTATTTATATTCATATTCATGCAAATAGTACATAGTACTTTTTAGTATATAGCGCATACTGCTACAAACAGTTACTATCCCTCTGTGACAAAAGTCGGGATTCATTACTACAACTTTACACAAAAAGTTGAGATATACAAAAGTTATCTTGATATTCATACAAAAGTGAATATTATACTCATATAGATATATATATTTACATATACCTATTCATCGTCTAAGATACTATATCCTTAACATATTATCTTACTGCAAAAGATTCTACTCCTCACACTTACTCTTTCTTCCGTCCACTTCCTTTACCTGTCTTTGTCTTAGGATAATTCTTAACCATATGACCCATTCCACCACATGAAAAACATCCTCCTTTCCTTGGCTTAGGACAATTTGGTGATATATGTCCT
This sequence comes from Panax stipuleanatus, assembly GCA_020205555.1. NCBI lineage: Eukaryota > Viridiplantae > Streptophyta > Magnoliopsida > Apiales > Araliaceae > Panax > Panax stipuleanatus. Next base: position 21,186,189 of record CM035120.1, read on the forward strand.
CCTTGTTCGCAATTATAACACACATTCTTACCCTTCATATATTCTCCGAAATGCTTCTTTCCGCAGTCAATACATGTTTTCTTCCTTGGTAGTGTATTCTCTTGCTGGTCCCCCAAGTCACTGTCGTTGTTCCTTTTCCTTTTAATATTATTTCCCTTCTCCTTCTAGCTTATAACTTTAGACGATACATTTCCCTCAACTCTCATACCATCGATTTGTGCCTTCAGATCATTTCGTTCTTCTGTCATCTCGCTTAATGCTTTTATCAACTGGTCATTTAATAATCTTTTCGCATTCCACATTTCCTCCAAGAAAAACACCTTATCTTTTAAATTTTGAACTTCCACTGATGCTTGACCTTCTTCGATTACTACTCTGCCTTTTTCTCCATCTTCGATCTTGGTTTCTGGCTCCACCTTAGTTTCTTTGGAATATACTTCTTCTTCTTCATTCAACTCCATCTCGGGGTATTCGTCATGATCACGTACCAGATTTATCGCAGGTTCGTCTCTTAAAACTTCCTCAACTGATTCACTCTGAGCTGGCACCTCGGCTAATGGCATTGGTGCAGCTGCTAACATCTCCGTAACTATCTCATCATCTCCTGACATCCTGTCACAAGTTTTAAATAACTTCATTAGTACATCACTATCAAACATAATCCATAAACACTAAGTGTCCACACATCTTACTATTGATGAATTTTCCTAATCCATCACTTAGAATTCTAAATGAGTTTTCTCTATCCTGTTTATGGTTATATTCCTAAGGCTTTCCCCCCACCTAAGGTTTATAACTTACAGATTTGATACCAACTTGTGACGCCCCCAAATCCGGGTTCCCTAACCTCGGGTTTGGTGCTCACGATCCATCATACATAACACATCTAACTACCCATTCATTAATGAAATGCATCATTCATTACATTACTTAATACAATCTTATAACAATATCCCAGGTTAACTAACCTTAACATAACTTACATATCCTTAGCTATCCAAAAAGGTTTACAATTATAAATTTACATAAGGTAACATAACCATTAAAAGTTGACAATAACTAGTCTTGAGCCTTGTCTTTTCCTTTATCCCTGTTAGAACCTTCTGCTACCTCGGCCTTAGCTGAAATGTTTTATTTAAGCAAGGGTGAGCAATGAGTTTGCTCAGCAAGTTAAAGTATACAATAAATGATGTATATATCATGAATAGAAGAGTCTAGCTTATATAGAACTTCAACAATAATCAAAGGATTTTGAAGCAGCTGAATAATAATTCTATCTTAATAACAAAACTTTCTCAAATTTCATACTGAATAACATATCAGGGATGAAAGAGTAAAATTCTTTCAAAGATTCAATAATATTCAATTGAATAAGAAGAATTAACAATACTGTAACAATATTCAATAAAGTGGGATATACCCAGATTTCATGTTGAGTGATCACAAAAGGATCATGAACTAATAGAGGATTCATTAGTTATTAAAACTAAATTATCACAGGAATATAAGTTAGTTATAAAAACTAAACTATACTCCTCTGCAAGTACCTGGAGCGACCAACTCCTTTGTACCCTATATTATGCATAATACTCAATAATAGCGCATAGATCGATTTACGATAATAAAGTTTGTTCATCTCAGTCTTACATCACGAGTCCGAACCACAACAATATGGTTTGGATTGCTTTTAAAGAAATACTATGATTTCAATAAAATCATTATTGATCTAGCCGAAACCAATGACATAAATCTTTCAATAATAAATTAGTTCATAAGATATAGAACGTTTCATGTTTTAACAAATATTAGTCTCGCCAAAACAATTAGCTGAGACATGACTTATAAACAGTTCAAACACTAGAACAAGAATCAACTGCACTATGTGCTAACAACAATAATCATTATAGATGTGAATAACTAACAATAATTATTCACTACCATGCTTGAAAAATAATAACTTAAGTTGAGTTAGGAAACTTGCCTTATTCGTTGACTACTGCTACGCAATTTAAGTTAACTTCTTTTGTAAGACCTAGCATTAATAAGATCGATCTCTTAATTAGCATCATATATCTTATTCATAATAATTTATCTAACATGTAAACACATAATCGTCATTAAAGAGTACAACTATACTACCTTAGACTTAACACTACTATATCATACAACTTGTGAATTAACACTTAGTCTTTCATTTAATAAGTCCTTTATAATTAAGTAAGCCGAATACCTAATCCAGCAATCTAGATTCAAATAACTTCTTGTTTCAAAACTTACTTAACTAATCTAGCAACCTGAATTCAGATTGAATTTAAATTTAGTAAACTATTTTCCAATCCAGCAGATTGGATTCAAATTACCTCCAATCCAGCAAGCCTGGATTCAACTGTCATCCAATCCAGCAAGCTTGGATTTAACTAACATCTAATCCAGTAACCATGGATTATCTAACAGATCAATCCAGCATCCTGGATTATCCAAACATTTCATCTAGCAAGCCTGGATTCATTAATCCTGCAATCCAGCAAGCTGGATTCCCCCTTTTAACCAAATTATCTTATTATTTTTTTATCTTTTGTCCACACATAAATACATGTATTCCATACACAAAAATAATTTTTTAGAAATTTTTCAATTTCCTTTAGTATTTTTAAAAAATCCATTTCTAGTTAATTCCTTAAGAAATTAGCTACCTCACACTTAACTCCAGAAATTCCCAACTCTTGGCGGGATCTTACACATGTTAACGTGAGTCTCCAGTTTAAATTTCGTGGCCATCGGAGTTGTACAACTCCTGTTATAGTGATTTTTGTCAAAAAAATGCAAATATTAAAATAGTCATAACTTGCTCATTTTAAGTCGGAATGAGCTCATTTTTGGACACAAACTACTTTATCTCATATATTTTCATGTCCCAAAAGATTGGATTTTATTACACTAATTAAGTTACCTAAATTGCCCTTACAATTTCCGGACAGCCTACTTTTTTGACTTTTTTAGATTTTGCTTCCTTTACTAAAATCAGTCCATACAAGAATCTACAACATATTTTTCCGCTGATTCCACTTAGATATATTAGAAGACTCATATATCTAACTCCAACAATTAACCACACTCAAAAATTCAAAGTGGAACGAGAGATATGGTCGTTTCCATTTCTTACTTCGTTTTTTCCAAAAACTGATTTTTCAATCTTTGGTGATTTTTAATAAAACTTTCATATTTTCACATAAAATCAATATAGCTCATCATAATACTTAAAAAATAACTCATATACTCATGGATATACCATGATCCATGATCTATATCATCAAATAATCATCAAATACAAGATCAAACATAATCAAGGCTAAGAAAAATTATATTTTCTATCTTTTGAAAAATCTTACTTCTATTTCTTAGTTTAGATTCAACTTTTGATATATAAAAGAGTTGGATCTAAATATAAAACACTTTTAAACATATGGATCTAAGGTTTTTAACCTCAAGATCATAAGTTTACAAAAATCAAAACTAAAAAAAAATCAAAAAAAAATTATACTATATAAGTATGGATTTTGTTATACCTTAACTTGTTTTCCTTCCCTCTTCTCCCTAAGATTTATTAGAGAACTTTGAAACTAACACAAGCTCTCCCTCTTTCTCTTTTCTCTTGACCGAAAATATCACTCACACTCTCTCTATATCTTGCTTTCTTTGTTGTGTTTGCTAATGAGGAAAGAGAAAAGAAATAAGATAAAATTTGATTTTGTGGGTTAGTAGATTAGATAGATATATTTTGTATATATCTTATACATCCCCCCATCAATTCTCTCTTTCTCATTATTAAAAGCTTACTTGGACACTATAGATTACTTGCAAACTTGGTTAAAGTGGGTGGACAAGTAATAGGATGACAAATAAGAAGAGTAGGTAAGAGTGGTTGGAGATAATGATTAAGTCAAATGCCCAAATTCTTCCCCCCTTCTTCCCTTCTTGATATTTTCGGCCAAGAGGCCTTCTTGGGCCCCTTTTTGCTTTCTTTTTCAAGGCCCAAATAGCTTGTTTAATGTCCAATGAGTCCTCTCTCAATTGGGCTAAGAGTTGGGCCACTCAATTAATTATTTTGGCTAGAAATTCTAATTCTTTTGGCTACTAATTAAAATACACTTGGGCTTCAATCATTAATTAATTGTGCCACTAATATACTTGCACTTTACTTATAATATTGGGCTATCTTAATGATTTAATTGTTCTTAAATCAAATTAGCTACAAGCCTTTATGCTTAATTAAACAATTGGGCTACAAATTAATTCTTTGGGCCATAAAATCAACTTAGTTTCATACTTTTAATTTTATCTTATCCTAATCATTTAGTTAGGGTTTCCTTACACACATTAGTAAGTTAATTCCTTACTCATATATCTTTAATTTCATAACCCAATTAGACTTGCTTTACTTAGGTTATAAAATTAATTAATAGAGATGTATAAAATAAATATCTTAGAGTTAGTATATATTTTAAATACTAACATTATTCCATATAATTTATAACACATTTATCATTGTTGGTAAATTCTTTAAATACTCACTTACTCATATAATCATTCACTATAGATAATTCATATTACTAATTAATTACTTAAAGATTATAAATCCTTTTAATATAATAATCAAGGTTAACCTTCAAGCTATGTTAATTTCTAACATAACTTATATTACTCTTCCTTGAAAATGATTAAGTACACTCCTTAGTTAATAAATTAACTTTCTAGCTTAATTCACATATACACTTATATGGTTCAAATACTTTCTTAAAAAAAATTATTCGTAAAAATTGCACATATGATCACGTGAAATTCTCGGTCCTTACAAGATTTAAGGCCCCAAAATAGTGAAAATTGTGGTTTGTGGTGCTTGGGCTCACTTCGATGGCCTTCATGCCCATGAGAAGCCCGACACTTGTATATAATATTTATATACTGTCAAAGATGCTTCGCATCTTAATAAAATCAAATCAAACCGAATAAAGAATAAAATTGGAAGTATCAAAGGGCTTTAATTTCTATGCAAGCGAAAGGGTTTGAAAACCTCTTTCTAAAACATCAATTTCATATGATTGTTTAAAATGAACTTTTAAATAAAGCAAACCGTTCGTATATAGGTCCAACGAGGCACAACACTACTTTAAAATAAAGCACTTTGAGCACATTTATCTGCATCCCACACACACACACACACACACACACACACACACTTCACATACATAGGGAATGAAAAGACGCGGTAACCGTGTTTCACGAAAGTCGGGGGTGCCAAACATCTTCCCCTCGCTTAAGCAAGCCAAGCCCCTGAACTCTCGGAATCTCGGGTTCCAGACTAAATTAAACAGAGTCACATATTGGGCCATATTGCGAAAATCTTTCAAACTCTGGATAAGTTGATACATCCATTTAAACTTTTATCAACTGGCGGCTCTGTCTAATTTGGCCCAATCATTGAAATCAATCTTTTTAAATCGTCGACATTGTATGTGGGTATTTTCTAAAATCTCACCTTTAAAACAAGATAAAATCAACATAGCAAAATCTAAAGGGTAGAGAACGCGGTAGGAAATTTCCCGGTGTCGACAATTATTGCAACCACTATCAAGATACCAAACATGCTTTATAGTTTCAGTTAAACAACACAAAACAACAAGTCCTCATTATTATCACATTTTTCTTCATGAAACTTTGCTTCATTTTTCTTGTTATACCAATAATTATCTTTTGTATGTCTATATTTTCCACAAATAGAGCAAATAAGAATATTTGGATTCTTATTTTTATATCAAAAATCTTTCTCAATATGACCCTATTATTGTAATTATAACAAATAGGAAGCTCATAATTACATGAGTTGTGTTTCTCACCATTGCGACCGTTGAAGTGCTTATGAGCACTACCTTTGTTAAAGTTCTTACCGTTATTCCTACTCCAGGTTTTGTCACCATTACCTCTGCTATAATGTTTTTGAGTCTGGTTCTAACTTTTTCCTCCGCCTCGAACACTTTCACGCTTATCTTTTGAATGATTCTTTCACCCATGGAAATGTGAGCTCGCACCTGTCTTCAAGTCAATCTTTGATCGTAAAACTTCTTCAACTTAATTTTCAACAACCCTACTCAATCTTTCCTCATGTGTTTTTAATGAACCTATTAATTGAGTAAATGATAAAGTAGACAAATCTTTCGATTCCTCAATTGTAGCCACAACAAAATTATACTTTGGAGTTAAACTCCTCAAAACTTTTTCAACAATCTTTTGATCAGACATATTTTCACCAAGCGACTTTTCATCAACACGCGACGAAGAGTTTGCAATTTAAGAGTAATTACTTGATTTGAACCTGTTAGACCCAATAATAATTATATACTAATTATATAAATAGAATTAGAAGATAATCAATTTTATAATAATGACTTACTAGATGCAATTGATAAAATTTTTAAAACCAAGTCAACTGTTAGACAGTTTCTCCTTAAAACAGATTTCGTCCCCTCTATCGGTGCTTACGGATGGAACAATGGACGTCTACTTTCCAGGATAAAATGTTCTTCAACTCTCACAAGAAGCAATTCATTGGAAGAGTTCCACGTACCAATAATATTTGGATACTCTCTATTATATTTAATGAATGAAGAATGAAGAATGAATTTAATATATATTTTTAAATGGAAGGAATACTATTCTTATATAGGCATTGAAAAGTCTTTTCAGAATAGTTATGTCTATATATGAAGAGAAACCTTTATTTGGAGAGTCACACCATGTGGCTTTATTTTGCTAGCAAGTCAGTTTCAAAAAAACAGTTACAAAAAAAAACTGACTCCAACGGTATCAAACAAAAAGCAATGGTAACAAACAAATTTTATTTATTTATTTATTTTATTTTTCTAACAATCCCCCACATAAATGAAATTTGGGTGAATTAATGCAAATGAATATGCAGACAGACTTAGAGGGAGTATCAGTGAAAAAATACTGCATTGGTGAAGGTAGCTTGTGGCCTTGAACTTTTTCTAGTGAAAGACTATCGGATTTACTGGCCGATCAGTGAACGATGTCTTGAACTGTTCAACCTCTTAGTGTAAACCGAGACAATAGAATTCACACAGTATTTTTTTATATTTTATTTTATTGGTTCTCATTATTGTGTCCATTTTGGCCTTGGACACCTCCTAGTTTCATGAGTGTGCTAGAGAATTTAGCCTTTCGTCATTCTCATAGAAGTGGCCCCTTTCTCATTCACATAGGTAATTTCTATAAAGAGTATTCTGCTAATACCCCACTTGACATTTTATATTCAAACTATAGAAATTATTAAACACAAAGTTTATCCTGTTTCACTTTGCAGTTTGTGCATTGTATTATCATAGGAATGGGAAGAAGTATTTATCTTCTCACTGCTTACTGAATCACACATAATTAGGTTGTCCCTTTGAACCTATTTCTTGGGATCTCCAATCATTTAGGTTGGGTTTCCATTATGGCGACTCTTTAGGATTTTACAGGCTTTAAACCCATTCCATTTGATGAACTTCTCACCTGCTCTCCATGTATACATTTCGTTAGTGGATCCGCAATATTATCCTTTGACTTCACATAGTCAATAAATATTATACCATTTGAGAGTAATTGTTTAATAGTTTCATATCGTCGACGTATATGTCTAGACTTACCATTATAATTACTATTGTGTGCCCTACCAATCGCTGATTAACTATCACAATGAATAATGATTGGTGGCACTGGTTTAGGCCAAATTCGAATATCCTCCAAAAAATTATGAAGTCATTCTGCTTTTTCTCCTGCTTTATCTAAAGCAATAAATTCAGATTCCATAGTGAATCTTTCAATACATGTTTGCTTAGAGGATTTCCATGATACGGCTGCACCTCCCAGAGTAAACACATATCCACTTGTGGATTTAGTATCATGGGAGTCAGATATCCAATTTGCATCACTATATCCTTCAAGAACAGTTGGATATCATGTATAATGCAATCCGTCAGTTAAAGTGTATCTTAGATATCTAAGTACCTTTACTAAAGCCTTCCAATGTTCTTTTCCAGGATTACTCGTATATCAACTTAGCTTACTTATTGAGTATGCTATGTCTGGTCGAGTGCAGTTTGATAAATACATTATACTGCCTATTATACGAAAATATTCCAATTGGGATATACTTTCACCACGATTAGTAGTGAGATGAACTGTTGGGTCAACAGGTGTTCTTACTGGACTTTTCTCATATTTATTATACTTTGCAAGTATTTTCTCAACATAATGAGATTGAGACACAATAAGTCCATTAGATATTCTGGAAATCTTGATTCCTAGAATAACATCTGCTAGGCCCATGTCTTTCATTTCAAACTTGCTAATTAACATTTGTTTGGTAGCATTAATAACATCATTATTACTACCAATGATTAACATATCATCCATGTATAGACTAACTATTACATATCCCCTTTGAGTGCTTTTGACATATACACATTTGTCACACTCATTTATTTTGAAATTATTTGATATCATAACATTATCAAATTTTTCATGCCACTACTTTGGTGCTTGTTTCAAACCATATAATGATTTAACAGGCTTGCAAACTTTCTTTTCTTTTCCAGGGGAAATAAAACCTTCTGGTTGCTCCATATAAATTTCTTCCTCTAATTCACCATTAAGAAATGTAGTTTTAACATCCATTTGATGTATTTTTAAATTGTGTATTATAGCTATTGCAATTAACATTCGAATAGATGTTATCCTTGTAACTGGTGAATAAGTGTCGAAATAATCAAGTCCCCCCTTTTTCCTATAACCTTTGGCTACAAGTCTTGCTTTGTATTTATCAATAGATCCATCGACCTTCATTTTCCTTTTGAAGATCCATTTGCATCCTAATGGTTTGGTTCCTGGTGGAAGATCCACCAATTCCCAAGTATGATTTTGCATAATGGTTTCAATTTCACTATTGATCGCTTCTTTCCAATATGAAGCTTCTGGAGTAGACAACGCTTCCTTCACACTTGGAGGTTCACTTTCTAGCATGTAACTTAGAAAGTCAGGACCAAAAGACTTGGAGATCTTAACCCTTTTACTACGTCTAGGTTCATCTTCATCTCCTTGTTCATTAGACTCTTGGTCTATTATAGTTTGATGATTACTAGTCGTAGTATCATTAGGTCTTTTACGAGAACTTGTTTCTTGTGTATTTTTATATGGAAAAATATATTCAAAGAAAGATGAATTCCTTGATTCTATAAATGTATTGACATGAATATCAGGAATGTCTGATTTATGCACAAGAAACCGATATGCACTACTGTTATTTTCATAACCTATGAATATGCAATCAATTATTTTAGGACCTATCTTGACCCTCTTAGGATCAAGAATAATTACTTTTGCAAGAAACCCCCACACTCGAAGATATTTATAGGAAGGTTTTCGACCTTTTCATAATTAATAAGGTATCTTGTTTTTTCTTATGAAGCAAACGGTTGAGAATAAAATTTGAAGATATCAATGCTTCCCCCCACATGTTATGAGGAAACCCAGAACTTATTAACAAAGCATTCATCATTTCTTTTAAAGTTCGGTTCTTGCGTTCAGCAACACCATTTGATTGAGGTGAATAAGGAGCGGTAGTTTGGTGAATAATACCATTTTCTGACAAAAGTCTATAAATGGTGATTCATATTCACCACCTCTATCGCTTCTTATAGCCTTAATCTTTTTGCTAAGTTGATTCTCTACTTCATTCTTATAATGTTTAAACATTTCAATTGCTTCATCTTTTGTCCTTAAAAGATAGACATAACAATATCTTGTGCAATCATCTATATATTAATATTTATTCTTTGTGGTTTTAATGATGACAATGCTTTATTGGGCTAAAATGCTTTATTGTGCTGAAATGTGTTATTGGGCTTATATTGTTGGTTTGTAATCTGTTTGGGCCATATTGGGCAAAATTATTTATGCTAGTTAATGGATTGAATGGAATATGTATTGGACTATTAAAATAGGTATGTGGTAAATAGACTGATTGGGCTGATCCATATTGAGAATACATTACCTTATTTGTTGGGTTTGTACGAAATTGTGACGCAATCAAACTGCAAAAATTAGCGTAAGCTTGGTATATCAGAGTTTAAAATTTTCTACAAAACCATTACCTGGATCATCCTTTATGCAAATTATTAATTTAAAACGATAAATAAGAAGTTATGGAATCATACTCTTGTAGAACGAAGCTTCCACAGGTACGAGTTCAACTCCTTGTTCTTCGTGATCTCCTTGAATTTCTGAATTAGAGTCCTTCCTTTGATCAACGTTAGCCACCCAAGTGTTTGGCCTCTAGAGGTGATCCACCAAGGAAGATGAATTATCAAGAAGAAGGGTGGTTGGCTTAGTTTTCTATCCTCTATAGAAAAGGAGTACTCTCCAACAATTGGAATTGCATCAACTGATATCTATTATAAGACTCCTCTTATATAGATATTGGTCAACCCTTCTAATCCTATTAGACATGGAATTTCATTTAATTAATTAAACTCCTTTAATTAATTTAGGCTTCCCACCATATTGGGAATAATTAATTAAATTCATTTAATTAATTTGTCTCCTAATCTTATTAGGAATAAATGAGAGTACTAATATTAAATTAATTACTAAACCCCTTTATAAATTAAAATAATAATAATTGTAATAATATTAATAAGACATCTCTTATTAATTTATATTTAATATTTCTAAAATATTAAATAATAAACATTAAGCTATTTAATTTATTCTATCACCATAGATTAAATTAATTACACTTAATGCATTATTACGATCATGCCATTACCTTCTTAAATAATTATTCTTCCTTTTATGGTGTGACCCTTTAGGTTCTCCATATTAAATCGGTTGTGAATAAATCAATTATAACAATTCTAATTTTATTTAAATAAATAAATTAAACTAATAATATATTTAAATAAATAATATTTATTCTATAATAGGGATAAGCCTTCCTAGCGATCAACGACTTTTCAGATAATATAGATTTTAACATTAATCATAAAAGAACCTGTGAGTAAATAGTTACCATACAATTCAATCCTTCAACCATACAATGTCCCAATTAAATATAAGACATAGAATTACTGTCAAGTCTTATTTTATTTTATTATATGTATTTTGATTAGAAAATGCACAACTCCAAATAATGCAAATTAGAAACTCCTTTCTAATTTCATTCCACATTGGCTAAGGATTCCTGGGTTGTCATTTAACGAATCACATAGGACATATCTCCTCTTTTACTAGAGGTGGTAGATTCTTTATTGATCATTCATTATCTCCGTATATAACTCATTATACCCAAGCATACCCTTTTATATACCCTAAAGGGCTTTAAGGAATAAGTTAAAGTATAATTCATTACATACAAGATACTATGATGATCTCAAGTCCAAGGATCACTTGTACTACTATCACATTAGGAATTCCTATTGACAGGCGAGTAAACATCCATTAGGTATTCCATAGCGAGTCACGTTCAGTGAACTTATTCTCCAATAAGCACTTACATACTTGCTTTAGTGTCTCCACACAAATGATCATGAGATCAATCATCCTCATCCAATGAGCAAGCAACATATGTACCAATCTATCCGGATATACTAATCCCCTTTTTAGTAATCCCACGATTGAGAACTGTTTTAGTTTTAAGCTTTCTAAGAATTTAAATCTCATTAGCATGATCAACATCTTGATTCTAAAAGCATTGATTAAAACTATGGGTTATTTATATATTATAAAAACAGCACCATGTAGATAATTAAATGCCTTTAATAAGTTAATACTTTTATTAATAAATAAATAAGACCGTCTCCAAAGTAGATGTTTTATCATCATACATGATTGGCTTGTATGCATACTACTTTCAATCTCCCACTTGCACTAAAGCCAATCGCCATGGTATCTCATACCAACTTCTCTAAGTGACGATCAAACTGCTGTTGTGTTATAGCTTTAGTAAATGGATCTGCAATGTTATCTTGAGAGACTACACACTCTAAGGTGACGTTTCTTCTTTCAATGATTTTTTTAATCAAAGTGCCGCAACACATGTTTAGATTCAAGATGAGACTTAGGAACTATTTCTAGTTCTGTAATGAATTTTTCATCCGAAATATCAACTTGCAGCCTCACTTACAGTTATATACTTTGTCTTTGTCACTAAACCAGCAACCTTTTATTGTTTGGAACCTTTTCAATTCACTGCACCATCTTTCAAGGTAACAATTTACCCTAAAGTGGATTTTGCTGTCGCCTTGGTCAGTCTGAAAACTTGAGTCTATTTAGCCCTCTAGTGTAATTCAGACTCATCATGTGATATAATGACATCCTTAGTGTCAGTTAAGTACTTTAAGATGTATATCACTGTCTCACAGTGATCTTTCTAGAATATGACTGATCAACATCAAGTCTCGTATATTTCATTGCATACATGATAGTAACTCATTTGATCTCTCTTTTACTGAGGACAATTTTAGAGAGATACACTCCATGGTCCATCATCATGAGGCACCTTTTGGAGTTTGCCATGCTAAACGCTTTTAGCATCTAATAAATATACGTTTCCTTGGGTTATGCCGAACATCCTTTTAAATCTATTAATATAGATTTATATCCCCAATGCGAGATGTTCTACCCAAATCATTCATGGAGGAATGTTTAGACAACTTTATTTTGATCGATTTTAGCATAGAAATTTCATTCTCTATCAGTAATATATTATCAACATATAATACATGGAATGAAATAGCGCTCCCACTAACCTTCTTGTACACACATGGTTCATTCTCGTTTTTGATAGAATCAAACTCTTTGATTATCTCATCAAAACGAATGTTCCATCTATAAGAATCTTACTTCAATCCATGAATGAATTGTTGTAGCTCATATACAGGATTTGCTTCAACCATTGAAACAAAAAACTATCTGGTTGTATCATACATATATTCTCCTCTAATAATGTATATTTGAGGAAGGACGTCTCCACGTCCATTTTACCAGATTAAGCAATAATAAGCTGCAATCGCAAGTAAAATCCAAATTAACTTGAGCATAGCTTCAAAATTTATTTTAAATTTTATGGTCATCTATCATTTCTCTGAGTTTTTATTACTCATAGTCTGTTCGTAATTCAATGGATCATCATCATCCATGATGTGTACCTCATCGTCATCCTTTATGACGAATCCATACCTTTCAGGTATCTTCGGTACCTTTCCAGATTTACGAATAGGGTGTTGTACAGTAGGTGTCTCTACTTGGACAGGTTCATCCACTTGATCTGTAGTGGTTTGTGGTTCTTGAATTTCTTCAAGATCTATTTTTCTCCCACTAGCCCCTTCAAGGATAAACTCATTTTCCAAGAAGGCAATGTGTTTCGCAACAAACACCTTTTGTTCAGTAGGATTGTAGAAATAGTATCCCAAACATTCTTTAGGATATCCACAAACGTGCACTTATCAGATCTTGTCCCAAGCTTATCATTTTGAAACCTTTTCACATAAGCTGGACATCCCCAAATCTTAACATGCTTAACACTAGGTTTCCTCCCTGTCCACATCTCATATGGAGTCTTGGGGATGAATTTGGTGGAGACCTTATTTAGTAGATATGTAGCCGTTTCTAGGGCATGACCCCAGAATAAAATTAGAAGATCGATAAAACTCATCATGGAACGAACCAGGTCCAACAATGTTCGATTTCTCCTTTTAGATACTCCATTTAAATGTGGTGTACCTGGTGGAGTCCATTATGAGATTATACCATTTTCTTTGAGACAATCGAGAAACTCACCGCTTAAGTATTCACCACCTCGATCTGATCGAAGAATCTTAATACTCTTGCCCGTTTGTTTCTCTACTTCACTTCTGAACTCTTTGAACTTTTCAAATGATTCTGATTTGTATTTCATTAAATACACATATCCAAATCTTGAGTGATCATCAGTGAAAGTAATAAAATAAGAATACCCACCCTGTGCATTCGTTGTCATAGGTCCACAAACGTCTGTGTGAACCAACGCTAACAACTCTGTAACTTTTTCTCCTTTTCCACTAAAAGGAGATTTAGTCATTTTACCCATGAGACAAGATTCACAAGTTGGATATGATTCATAATCGGATAGCTCTAAGAGCCCATCCTTATGCAACTTGGATAATTTTGTTTCATTAATATGACCGAGTCTACAGTGCCACATATAGGTATAATTAATATCATCTCTTTTCCTTTTCTTATTTTGTTCTATTTGAAGTATATTTTCATGCAATTCAAGTATATAAAGTCCATTTTGCAAATTACCAACACCATATAAAATATTTCTTTTACAAATAGAACAACTATTGTTCTTTATTATAATATCAAATCCATCCATATCTAATACGAAAATAGAAATAATGTTTCTAATGATATTCGGAACAAAATAACAATTATTTAAATAAATGGACTTGCCCGTAGGCTGTGCTAAACAATAAGTGCCTACAGCTAATGGAGCAACCTTCCCACTCGTAGGACAACCTCATCCTTATTCAGCTTTCTACTTCTGACCAGTCCCTTCACATTATTACATATGTGAGAACCACAGCCGGTATCCAATACCCAAGTAGAATTTTAACTTTCTGAAAAAATAATTTCAATCATGAACAAACCTTGATTGGAAGTCGAAGCTTCTCCAAGCTTCTCCTCTGCCAAAAACTTCTTCCAGTTCCTCTTCTAATGACCCGGCTCGTTGCAATGGAAGCACATTCCTTTGCTAGCTAGAACAAGTTTCTTTTGTTCCTTTATGTTCACCTTGCCTTTGGTCATCCGAGATCGGAAGAGCTCCTTAGATATCTCATATCTAGCAGTCCTACTCTGTTCACTATACAACTCCTTGAGGTGAAGCAGCATAGTAGGAGCATCCATGTTTTTGTACTGACGCTGAAGCTCGTTATTCATGGATACGAGCATGATACATTGTGCCACAGATTCATCATCTTGCCACTTTACAATGGTGGAAATCTCTTCCTCAAAGGCTGTTTCTAGAACAATTCTAGGGACAGGTGAATTTAGGATATAAGAAATCTTTTCAGCAATGAGAACTATTCTCAGATTCCTTAGCTAGTCCGTATAATTCGGCCCGGTAAGCTTATTAGCATCAAGTATGCTTCGCAGTGAAATTAGTGATTTTGACATTTTTAAAATTTTTATATGTGAAAAGACAACATTTTTAGCAAACATTCATTTTATTAATTTTACATACCAAAATAAATTTAGGTCTTTATTTTAAATTGGTATCTCCCACTATTTTTATCAAACTATATTACCCTCACTTATATAGTTCGACAATATCTAATTAAAGATTTGCTAGTGAGATTAAGGATCCCATTTCGAATGTATATAACCTTGTGGATAGCACAACAAGCGATATACAAATAAATAGGTAGACAACTCTTGTCAATTACATCACCATGTAACTCCTTTTATTTTTCCTTCTAAATCATAATGGTCAAGTGTGTGCACATCCGAACTAAAATGATTTAAGTTAAGTCCAGCCTAACACTTCCATAAATTCAAAAAAGAAAAATATTCATCCTTGTGGATAGCACAACAAGACTAGATCGTTCAATTTTCTTGATAATCATCAAATGTGATTAATTAATATCTTAAAAACGCAATACTCGCCTTGTGAATAGCACAACAAGCTCATATTAAATATTTAATACTCTATTAATTTATCATGCTAGAAGGCGACGTTCGATATTCCAAATATCACTTGAACGCTTTCGACTTAATATAATTTCCATGAGGGGTTTGTTATTATTTGTCTCATCTTGTTTAGCGCGCATGTACACACACACACACACACACACACACACACACACACACACACACACACACACACATATATATATATATATATATATATATATATATAAAATACGCGCCATTTTATTAAACATGCGAAACATGTTTGCATAAAATATAATATATATAATATTTAGCATGCACATATAGAATACTATATTCTACCCGGATTAATTATGGACTTTTATTCTAGTTTGGTTCACTAAAACCACCAAGTGAACCAAAAGGCAAACCTAGGAGTGCAAAGATTTAAATTTAAACGTAACTATTACATTTAAACCCGAGTTCCATACAAACGGGTCTTCATGCGCTCCTTGCTTATTGGTCTCTAATTTTTCAAGATAATTCTAATTATTTCTAATACATTAAACTATTTAATTTAAATAGAAACCTTGATCAGCAGTCAGGGGGAAGTACATAGGAGGGAGATAGAATTTACATCGAGAAAAAAAATCAGTGAAGACGAGGTACGCAGACCCCATTTAATAAAACCCATTCATTCAAGCATTCAACTAAAATAAAATTCAATCACATTGGTCAAATAGTCCATAATCAATCCCTATTTATTATCATACATATCACTATATATATCAATAAATAAATATCCATCTCATGAATTAAAACATTCCATATATATAAGTATCATTTAATGGGCAATTTTAAATTGCATGAAATCTAATTTCAAGATTAAAATAAACTCTTTATTTTAATTATAAAATTATTAAGAATATATATATATATATATATATATATATATGTTAACAGGTTTGAAATCTTCTGGATACTAAAATATATAATATATATAATCAATTTTGAAAACCAATAACACGTTACTTTATTAAAACATGAATCCAGGAATCTCTTATTCACCAATTAACGTGATTCACTATATAAAATAAAAAAAATCAGCAAGCCTTTTCCTGTTAAGTCACTTAACAACACGGATGGCAGCGAACCAACAAAAAAAATCGTGTCCGCGTTTTTGTTTGTTTGTTTTTCTTTCTTTCATAAAAAAAATAATTTTATACAAATAAAATTATGCCCAATAAATTATTTTAAATACATACCCATACATATATATGAAATCAAAACAATTAATAATTGCATAAAGGTTTGGCTCTGATGCCACTGTTGGGTTTGTACGAAATCGTGACGCAATCAAATTGCAAAAAATTAGAGGAAGCATGATATATCAGAGTTTAAAAATTTCTACAAAACCATTACCCGGATCATCCTTTATGCAAATTATTAATTTAAAATGATAAATAAGAAGTTATGGAATCATACCCTTGTAGAACGAAGCTTCCACAGGTACGAGTTCAACTCCTTGTTCTTCGTGATCTCCTTGAATTTCCGGGTTAGATTCCTTCCTTTGATCAACGTTAGCCACCCAAGTGTTTGGCCTTTAGAGGTGATCCACCAAGGAAGATGAATTATCAAAAAGAAGGGTGGTTGGTTTAGTTTTCTATCCTCTATAGAAAATGAGTACTCTCCAACAATTGGAATTGCATCAACTGATATCTATTATAAGACTCCTCTTATATAGATATTAGTCAACCCTTCTAATCCTATTAGACATGGGATTTCATTTAATTAATTAAACTCCTTTAATTAATTTAGGCTTCCCACCACATTGGAAATAATTAATTAAATTCATTTAATTAATTTGTCTCCTAATCTTATTAGGAATAAATGAGAGTACTAATATTAAATTAATTACTAAACCCCTTTATAAATTAAAATAATAATAATTGTAATAATATTAATAAGACATCTCTTATTAATTTATATTTAATATTTTCAAAATATTAAATAATAAACATTAAGCTATTTAATTTATTCTATCACCATAGATTAAATTAATTACACTTAATGCATTATTACGATCATGCCATTACCTTCTTAAATAATTATTCTTTCTTTTATGGTGTGACCCTTTAGGTTCTCCATAATAAATCGGTTGTGAATAAATCAATTAGAACAATTCTAATCTTATTTAAATAAATAAATTAAACTAATAATATATTTAAATAAATAATATTTATTCTACAATAGGGATAAGCCTCCCTAGCGATCAACGACTTTTCAGATAATATAAATTTCAACATTAATCATAAAAGAACCTGTGAGTAAATAGTTACCGTACAATTGAATCCTTCAACCATACAATGTCCCAATTAAATATAAGACATGGAATTACTGTCAAGTCTTATTTTATTTAATTATATGTATTTCGATTAGAAAATGCACAACTCCAAATAATGCAAATTAGAAACTCCTTTCTAATTTCATTCCACCTTGGCCAAGGATTCCTGGGTTGTCATTTAACGAATCACATAGGACATATCTCCTCTTTTACTAGAGGTGGTAGATTCTTTATTGATCATTCATTATCTCCATATGTAACTCATTATTCCCAAGCATACCCTTTTATATACCCTAAAGGGCTTTAAGGAATAAGTCAAAGTATAATTCATTACATATAAGATACTATGATGATCTCAAGTCCAAGGATCACTTGTACTACTATCACATTAGGAATTCCTATTGACAGGAGAGTAAAACTCCATTATGTATTCCATAGCGAGTCACGTTCAGTGAACTTATTCTCCAATAAGCACCTACATACTTGCTTTAGTGTCTCCACACAAATGATCATGAGATCAATCATCCTTATCCAATGAGCAAGCAACATATGTACCAATCTATCCGGATATACTAATCCCCTTTTTAGTAATCCCACGATTGAGAATTATTTTAGTTTTAAGCTTTCTAAGAATTTAAATCTCATTAGCATGATCAACATTATGATTCTAAATGCATTGATTAAAACTATGGGTTATTTACATATTATAAAAATAGCACCATGTAGATAATTAAATACCTTTAATAAGTTAATACTTTTATTAATAAATAAATAAGATCGTCTCCAAAGTAGATGCTTTATCATCATACATGATTAGCTTGTATACATACTACTTTCATTATTAGTCCAAAAAGAGTTTACTGCAGGTTGAAGAATTGGGAGTTACTTTGTCTTAATGCTCTATCTATATCTATTTGGCTTCATTTAAAGAGTCCAAGTTTGCTGAAATTGTGTTGTGCTATGAAGATCTATTCTAATCCATATTGAAGGATGTTTCGCATTTAAAGTTCAAAACTGAAAAAGATTAAATATTTGTCTGTTATAACGAAGCTAGGATATATATATATCTCTGTGTGTGTGTGTGTTATCTGATGTTATCAAATTCGAGTATGGAATGGAGCATTTTAAGGAGTTTTGAATTTAGATGATGTAATCAGAGTGAAAGGTAACAAGATTGGTAAGATTAGTTTTATCGTTTATATTATTTATTTCCTTATATTAAACCTGTTATATATATATATATATATATATATATATATATATATATATATATATATATATATACTGCTGGACTTCTGTTTATATATATATATACCAATTCAAATTGGATTTAAAGATTATCTAGGACTCTAACAGTAATATTAGTTAAGGTCTTTTTATTCAGCTTAACATACGTGCTTATCCATATTGCTGATAAGATTATAACTAATAGTTATCTGTTATCTTTTTGAATTGTATTAGCCATTGCTAGACTACTATATATATACTTGTAGTGCTCGGCTACAAAGCTTACAAGACTACATGACTTCTAAACTGAAAGCATTCTGAAATCTCGTCTAGCAGGGCAATCATCCTTTAATCTCAGAATACTAGCAGTCTTGTAATATTCCATTAATATATTATAATTGGGTTTTAAGTCTAGGTTGGCTTGGGGGAGTTATTAGTATAATATTCGTTCTGTTTGGCAAAGAATCGAAGTCTCAGAGCTGAGAGTTGTTGCAGAGGTGCAAGGAGGGGCAGAGGTGTCCGGACGATTCTTGTCATAACAGGGAGTTTTTCATTTTGCTATGTAATTATTGAATATTATATTAATAAAGTGAGTCTCCAATACCTTTTGGTATTGGACGTGGATTAGGCTAATAGACTAGAGGATAGGGGCTGAACCACGTAAAAAATCTCGGTGTGATTTACATTCTGCCTTTGCAGTTTGATTGGTTGAGCATTCTGCAGATTTTTAGTTAGTTCATTCTTGAAATTATACTAATACGGACAGGTATTAACCTTTCGTTTATAGCAGACGAAGAACATACACTAATACGGACAGTGTTAGGGTGTCCGTTTATAAACTGCATACATAGACTTTAAAAATTGACCATTTTTATCACTATTGGGTAGTTACACCTAATCACCCCCCTTTTAGGTGTGTTATTTATGGAATTACATTTGGTATCTGAGAAAGGCTCTACTAATATTGATATTTGCAGGTCGTAGGGAAAGATCCTATGGCACGCCTCAATTTTCAAGAAGGTCAATCCACAAGCCGACCACCCTTGTTGCTCGGAAGTGAGAACTTCAACTTTTGGAAGTTCAGAATGATGATCTATCTCAAACGTGACCCATGGGAATGGTGGGTTGTTGAAAATGGACCTGTCATTTCTAGACATGATGATGGTAGACCAAATAATCTCATGGAAATGGACCCGAACGAATCTTATATGGTATCTTATGATTCCAAAGCCATGAACACGCTGCTGAGTGGTATGATTCAAGCTGAAATTGATAAAGTTTCGGCATGCACTACCGAGAAAGAAATTTGGGATACAATCATTATGAGCCACAAGGGAACTACTAAGGTAAAGGAAGTCAAGCTAAGCATGTTGATGCAGGAATATGAACTTTTCAAGTTAGAGAAGAATGAATCCATCAAAGATGCTCAAGCTAGATTTCTCACTTTAATGAACTCTTTAAGTATGCTCGGCCGAAAAACTAATCAAAGGGAAATCAACAGAAAGATACTTAGAGTCATGCCCAAACGGTTCGCACCAAAGGTTACAACTCTTAAAGACTCAACCACAATCAGTACTATGGAAACTCTCACTTTATTTAGTGAGCTTGAAGAATTCGAAAATCAACTTAAGAGGTATGATGAAGAAGATGAAGGACCTAAAAGGAAGATTTTAGCTCTTCAAGCTGAAAGCCACATGGAAGGTGATGATGAAGATTCGATAAGGAAATTGCTATGATGACCCGACAATTGAGAAAGCTGATTAGAAAGAAGAACAAGTCAAAGTTCCAAGGCAAAACATTCAACAACAAGAAATACTTTAAGCCAAAGCCACAAGAGGATACCTGTTTTGAATGTGGAAGGCCCGGACATTTCAAAAGAGACTGTTTCCAATTAAAGAGGAAGAACAAAGCAAACAATTCAAAGGAAAAAGCATTAATGACATAGAGCGGCGATGAATCCGATCATGAAGATCAAGATGATGAAACGGCTCAATTGTGCTTCACCAGATTAAGCAGTCAAGAATCATTCGAGGTATGTTTTAAAGCTAAAGTACTATCACATAAATGGTGCTAGACAGTGGATGTTCTAAACACATGACGGGCGATCGTACTAAATTCACCTCGCTAGCTACTAAAAAGGGTGGAACTGTTACTTTTGGAGATGACACCATATGCCAAATCATCGGGAAAAGTAAAGTTGGAAATGGTAAGGTATTCATTGATAATGTTCATCATGTGGAAGGATTAAAATATAATTTAATTAGTGTAAGTCAACTAATGGATAGTGGACATAAAGTAATTTTTGAAAAAGATAAATGTGCTATTATTCATGCTTCTAACAATGCTCCTTTAATAGCTAAAAGAGAAGGTAATACTTATACTATTAATTTTGAAAATCAAAATGTAGATATTTGCCTAACTGCTGTTCAAGATCAAACTATTCTATGGCATAGAAGGTTAGGACATGTGTATATGGAGTTGGTTAACAAGTTAGCTACCAAGAACCTTGTCAAAGGATTGTCAAAGCTAAAATATGAGAAGACATGTATTTGTAATGCTTGTCAATTAGGTAAACAAGCAAGAAATTCCTTTACAAGCAAAAATCAGGTATCAACTTCTTTACCTCTTCAACTATTGCATCTTGATTTATTTGGACCTGAGAGATATGCTAGCTTAGGAAATAATCATTATGCTTTTGTTATTGATGATGATTTCTCAAGATTTACATGGGTGTTATTTTTGAAAACTAAAGATCAAGCTTTTGCAGAATTTGAAAAACTTATTAAGAATGTTGAATCAAAACACAACCTCAGGCTAATTGGTATACGGAGTGACCATGGTGGAGAATTTGGAAAAGATTTTATACCTTATTGCAGTGAGAAAGGTGTTACACATGAGTTCTCCGCACCAAGAACACCTCAACAAAATGGTGTGGTGGAACTCAAAAATCGTATTCTCCAAGAAACTACAAGAACTTTACTTCAAGAAAGTAAAATACCTAAAAGATTTTGGACAGAAGTTGTAAGTACTTCATGTTACATTCTAAATAGAGTATTGATTAGACCCATTTTATTGAAAACACCATGTCGACGTTGGTTTAAAAAATCCGAGGGTCGGGTCAAAACCCGGATCTTTTAATCTCTTTTCTTAAGCTCTCTCTACCCTCACTCTTTTTATTTAGAAAAAAGGTTTTGAAGGATTTTTTAGGAGAAAGGCCAACATGTATCATGACGACGATTTGAATGTTTTACAGAGTCGCCAGTTGGTACATTTGAAATGGTTGTACCAACTCAACCGAATTTTATTTGAAAGAGGCCCAATTGCTGGACATTGTCAAAACTTGATCTTTGAAAATAAAGTTTTGAGCTCGGGGGCTTGGTTAAGTGTGGGGAAGGTGTTAGGCACACCACGACTCCCGTGTAAACACGGTACCGCATCTTTTTAATATTTTCCTTTAAAAACTAGAATGCGTGAGTGAATGCTATTTGAAAATTGGGCCTATTAATTTGATTGATTGAAAGTAGTGCTTTGCTTCGTTGAACCTATATACGAAGGGTTTTATTTGATTTGAAAATCAGTCTTTGATTTAATTTGCAAAAGCATTTAATTTGATTTTCTTTGAAAAGCTTTTCTTTTGATTGATTTGAAAATGATGTTTTGAAAGCTGGTTTATCAAACCCTTACGCTGCCATAGGAATTGAAGCCTGTTGATACTTCCAATTTTATCTTTATAGCCTTAAGGCTGCATGTAAATGGTGATTTGTCGGGCTGCGAAGCATCCTCGACCACAGAATATACAAGTGTCGGTCTCCTCATGGGTATGAAAACCATCGGAGGGACGCTGACACGACAGTCAATATTTTTTTTATTATATTGAGACCTTAAATCCTGATAACTATTTTAAGGTCTGTTTACATGTACATTTTTACAAAAAAACTGGTAGGGTACATTTGTAAATCGGAGTTTGTCCATCGTGGGAATCAACTCACATATGAGTAGCCAAAACCTGCATAGTTCAAATTTGTACAGAAACAGATAAATATCCCAATATTGCCAGAACCGAGGATTCATTCAGTAAATCTTGGTCCGCATGGCCGAATCATCTCATTCCCACTAGATAGCGATCTAAGGGACGCGAGGTTGCTTTTGAAGCTGAAACTAGAAAGAAAGCTAGATTTAAGGAAATCTCATCCATTCTAACTTTTCGGTTCGGTATGGAGGTTTTGAACCGTTTGAAAACTAGAATTGGCGAGATTTAAATAAATCTAGTCCGCCTGCAGATATGTCAGTGTCAATTCATATAAAATTAATATTTAAAGTAGCAGTTGAATAGAAAGCGAGTAAAGCAATATATATATATATATATATATATATATATACAAATATATATAAAAGCTGTAAAGGGTGATGAGTTTTCACGCCGGTGCCCGGACTAGAATTGAAATATATATATATATATATTGACAGAAACGTAGTCAACCAAGACTGAGAAGAGGACCAGTGATGGTGAAGGCTGCTCATATATGCATAAATATATATAAAAGCAATACAAAGGCCACATAATGATCCAGGCCGAACTGGAATGTAAATGTACAAAAAAGTAGTCAACCAGAGACTGGGAAGATAACCCAGTAATGGTGAAGTGTGCAAAAATAGTATAAAGGCCACGAAATAGTCCAGGCCAAACTGGAATGTAAATTACAGAAAAGTAGTCAACCAGTGACTGGGGAGATTACCCAGTATGGCGAAGAGTGCAAAATCAGTATAAAGGGCGATGGATTTTCACGTCGGTGCCCGGACTAGAATTAAAATATATATATATATATATATATATATATATATATATATATATTGACAGAAATGTAGTCAACCAAGACTGGGAAGAGGACCAGTGATGGTGAAGGCTGCTCATATATGCATAAATATATATAAAAGCAGTAAACTACCTTGGATTTGACATCCGGGCTTGACAGAATTGAAATGTTAGTATATATATAGTTAAATATATACAAAAAAGGGCCAAACCCGGACTGGAAAGATAACCCAGTTCGACGAAGTTTCCAAAACGAAGAGTTTAGTGCATTGAAGCTGCTGGAGCTGACGGATCGTCAATCCGAGTTGTAGAAATGCCAGAAAATCAGTTTATGTATAAAAATGTTCCAAATTTTGACGAAAACGGCCACGGAACTAAGTTCCGGGTATTTTTACAGAACGAAACTTAACGTGCAAGTTTATAAAAGTACGAAGAAGTAATATTCACTTTCTGATCGTGAAAATACTTACAATGGGCTGCTACACAGGCTTTTTGCCAAATCGTAGGCTTTATACGTCCAAATCTATCTGTTATTTTCTGGTATGTGGTAGTATATGGGTATATCTACGTGTTAGTGTGAAGATATTTGGGTTTGGAAGAGGTATAAAAGTCAGAAAATCAAACTGGCAGAGCTTCGCTGCGTTTCAGATTTTTTTTGAAGTGAAGGGGGGCACCTTTATTTATAGGCCAAGGAGCCTCCACTCTACCTGCTGCTGCCGCAGATAGAGGTGCGGCTCCCCTGGTGGGGCCCGCGATGCCGGGTTCCATCGTCTCGAAGTACGTGCACTCCGGACAACGCGCAGTGGAAGTCGAAACTTTCTAACTTTTGATCGGAGCGTCAATTTGAGGCGTGCAATACCTTTTCAGAAAGCCCTCGTCGAGAGTGTCGCAATGACATAAGATAAAACATTTTTCGAGTCCCAGAAGACAGGTTCATAACCAGGTCTTCGATTCCCCCGCAGTTTGTCCGTTGAGCTGTCTTGCGCTGTTTGCACTCGTGATCATCGTTATGTTTTGTTCTGACCTTGATGGCATCAATTCGGCTTGAGTTTGACCGAATCGGCTTATGGTTGGTAAAATGGCCGTTTTTCCCCTCCTGGGGTTGCCCTTGGTGGATCTGGCTTCCCAGGGTCATCTCTGGGGCTGAACAACACTTCCCGGATTGAGACCGGGATGACTCGACATGTCCTGGGTTGATGTCGAGATTGACCTGTACCTCTCGGGTTGATACCGGGGCTGACTTGATGGCCCGATTAGAGATCGGAGCTGGATAGACGGTCCGATTGGAGATCAGAGTTGGAAAGACTGCCCGATTAGAGATCGGAGCTGGATAGACGGTCCGATTAGAGATCGGAGCTGGATAGACGGTCCGATTGGAGATCGGAGCTGGATAGACTGTCTGATTGGAGATCGGAGCCGGATAGATGGTCCGATTAGAGATCAGAGCTACATAGATGGTCCGATTAGAAATTGGAGCTGGATAGACGGTCTGATTGGAGATCGTAGCTAGATAGACTATCTGATTGGAGATCAGAGATGGATAGATGGTCCGATTGGAGATCGGAGCTGGATAGATGGTCCGATTGGAGATTGGAGTTGGATAGACGGTCTGATTGGAGATCGAATTTGACTAGAATACCGACATTGGTGATCGAATTTGACTGGAATATCGACATTGGTGATTGACTGGAGTACCGATATTGGGGATCTGATTTAACTGGAGTACCGATATTGGGGATCGAATTTGGGTTTACCGAT
This sequence comes from Panax stipuleanatus, assembly GCA_020205555.1. NCBI lineage: Eukaryota > Viridiplantae > Streptophyta > Magnoliopsida > Apiales > Araliaceae > Panax > Panax stipuleanatus. The sequence goes on from CM035120.1 coordinate 21,212,075, forward strand.
ATTGGGGATCGAATTTGGGTTTACCGCCATTGGTGGCCGGATTTAGGTTTATCGATATTAGGGATCAGATTTAACTGAATGAACGACATTGGTGGCATAATTTGGATTGGAAGCCTGGTATTGGTACCGGGGTTAATTTAATTGACGGCTTTGCCCTCCTACAGTGTTCGTATTGGGGCAAAAAAAAATTCGAGTGTCTACAGATGCCCCTCTTTATCATTTCCATGCAATGTAGTGGAATGGACATGATAAAGATTAGTAGACACTAGAAATAAGACACATGCCAGAGACATTACAAAGGCTGGGTATCTTTGAGTGGAACGAGGCTGCTCTCAGTTGCTTACATCATCTATCTGCTGGGGATAACATTGTCATAGACAACCCTTAATATTATTGACAGGTTACCACGAACTATTCTTGTCATTTTCTGCTGGGGATGACGTTATTCACGGTAGCCTGTTTAACTCTGATGGGGATGCTATTATGCTACCATGGTTTGAAACCCATAGTTTCCCGGCGTCTGTCAGCATTATAAGGGGGCAGATTTCCTCTTGGTTGATGCCGTTTGTTTGTTTTTAAAGGTTCCTCTGACGGGGTTATCCCTCAGGTATCGAGTCACCTTGCTGGGATCTTTCGATGCTTATCCGGATGATAGGTTTCAATTGGCAGCTTGCAGTAGGGAGCTGAATATCCAATCTTTTACCTCATTCTCTTTTGAGGATGTGTATAACAGATTCCATCATTGACGATGGATTACTAAAATTGCCTCCGTCCTCGGATCATTCCCGATGCTTTGCTGAGGCTGTGCAATCGGTTAAACTGTATCGGTCAGTACCCGCCGCTTCGCTGGGGTTGTGCCAACGGCTGAAATTGACTTCGGTCTGTACTTGAACTTTGCTAGAGTTGAACCAACGGTTGAACTTGACTTCGGTCTGTACCCGAACTTTGCTGGGGTTATGCCAACGGCTGAACTTGACTTCGATCTGTACCCGAACTTCGCTGGAGTTGAACCAACGGCTGAAATTGACTTCGGTCTGTACCCGGACTTCGCTGGGGTAGAACCAACGGTTGAATTTAACTTCGGTCTATACCCGAACTTTGCTGGAATTGAACCAACGGTTGAAATTGACTTCGGTCTGTACCCGAACTTCGTTGGAATGGAACCAACAGTTGAACTGGCTTCGGTCTGTACCCGAACTTCACTGGAATAGAACCAATGGTTGAACTTGACTTCGGTCTGTATCCGAACTTCGCTGGAGTTGAACCCATGGTTGAACTGGCTTCGGACTATACCCGAACTTCACTGGAGTTGAACCAATGGTTGAACTTGACTCGGTCTGTACCTGACGCTCCAAAAGTGGCAGTTTTTGGCAGTTTTATACAGTTTTTTGCATAATTTTCTGTAGTTTACCCGGACATGGGGCTTCCCTTTCTGTCAGATTCCCGCTGCTTAAACGCAGATTTTCAGGACAAACCGCTCAACCGCGTAGCAATTTTTCTTCAGATTTGACTCGGCAGCACATTAGAACTCCATTTTGACCCGAACTGAACTGAGCCTAGGGGAGTGGGACCCACCCTGGGGTACCATAGGTGGAGGTGCAGCAGCCGCAGGTGGGCCCGCTTCCACCTGGGCTATTTAATGGGCTGCGGGATTTTCATTTTTCAAGTTTCAGTTTCGAGTTCCAAACGGATTTCGATCTTCTTTTTCAGATCTACGGAGCTTAGACAGCTGTTTTCTGAATCCGTCAGTTCCTACGCGATCAGCGCAGCGCAGGTAACGTTTTACGTTCTTTTTTTGAAAGTTTTGACCGTTAAAAGCATGCGAACAGCTTAGGGGCCTTTCAGACGCAATGTATGAAAAATGTATGCCTATATGACCTGCTAAATTTTTTTTGACTACATATGTATGCATATCTTACTATAATACATGTTTGGATGTAAGAAAATTCAGGTTCTGAGACAGTGCTATTTTGCAGTTTTTGATCAGTTTAGTCATCCTTTTTGAGGCCTAGTGAGCCTGGATTTTCAACTAAAAATGTCCATGATAATTTGGCTACCATGTGAGGTTGACTTTTTTTTTTTTTTTCATAAATATAAACTTTTTCTATTTTTGGGTAGGTGTGCTACTGAATGGCCACCTAGACATGCCTGTGTGCATGTGGACAGTCCATTTTACAAATGAGACTCTGGCGAAATTTTTCCAAAATCTTAGGCATTGAAAAAAATGCATTTTTGACTCTACTGGGGATTTTTTTGACTAACCCATGCAGGTTTTTAGCTTCTAGGTTTTGACAACATGCAGTTTTAACTTTACTGGGTATTTTTGACCGACCCATGCATATCTTAGGACCTAAAGATATTGATAAGTAGGTTTTATACCTACTTATTAGATATCAACTTGCTATGACTATGGCTTAAACTCAAGCATTTTATTGTCTTTTAATGCGTTTTTATCTTTGTTTTGCATTTCTTAGTCAGGAAGCTCAAGCGGGCATGAAATGGCATGATTAAGGCATGGAATGGCTTGAAAATGAGCAAAAAGGTAAAATGGCTTGGCAAGGTGGGATTGGACTTGGCATGAGAAAGCAAATGTGGGTTGGCATGATACGAAGAACATGTGCTAATGGAATTGATGCAACACAAGTGAAGGAAAAAGAAGCACAAAAGAAAGAGCAAAGAAATCAGCAAGGGATCAACACAACACAACATTGCACCAGCAGCAGAAATATGCTCGCGCGGCTACGCCATGAAAGAAAGGGAAGCCTGCTCGCCCGCGCCGGTTAGCAGGCTAGACAGGCAGCTCTGGGCATTGGCGCGCCCGCGCCCCAACTACACTATGGGGCCGCACGGCCGCACCGGACTTGACTTAAGACTTTTGACTTGTTTTATTCGGCTGGGTGTTTTGTTTATAAGGTTGTTGTGTAATGAAAGACTTATCACTTATCAGACTTAATTTTTATTACTAAGTTCCTACTTTCTAGGGTTAGAGAACTAAGGAGGAGCTTGAGAGCTTAACTCTTTCTCTTTTTCTAGTTCTAGTAGATTTCCATTTCTAGGGTTCTCTTTGGTTGGGTTTGTGGTCTGAACTTGAGCATTTAAGGCTTCTATTGGAAAGAGAACCACCAAGATTTGCATTTCCATTCTCTCTACCCTCTTTCTTTCATAGTTGTTTAAATGCTTGGTTTAAATCCCATAATGGTTTGTGGTTCAAAGATGAACTAACTACCATTATGGGATTCTAATGGATTTTATTGCTTAGTCTAGAGTTTTATGCCTCTTTGAAATTTATAGATGAAAATGTATGGTTTGCCTAGCATGGTCGGGCCCCTTTACGGTGAAAATCGTGTTCCCGCATGGCGCAGTGGAAAATTTACTCGCTTATGCGTTATTATTCTCCATGACAATTAATCAATATTAATTACTCATCTCATCAATTAATTATCAATAATATTAATTAATCCATTAATATTCTATCACTCATAATAACAATTAATATAATATTAATTATTGAATTACTTATCCATTCATCCAAAAATAAATCATCATTTCTATTCTCGTGCCACACAATACATTCTTCGAGCTTATCACAAACTCCACGTTTTCCTCAATTATTATATATTCAATTTGAAATAATTGAGTTAACTCATCTCATACTACATAAACATTATATTCGAATAAATATTCATTTCCATTAATATATTCATTTAATAATATTTAAAAATTCTCGAGTATTACATTGTCTGGCAGAGATTTAGCTTTTGCTGATAGAGATGGACTCAAGGTCGCTCTAGATGCTGGATTGATTGAGCGAGAGGAGCTCCGATCTTCCAGAGATGTAGCTGTTGTAGAGCGAGACGAGATCCGCTCGGCTAGAGACGCAACATATGTTGATATCGAGGAGACTTTGATTGCTCGAGACGCAGCTTTTGCGAAGAGGAATAAGGCTATAGCTTCTCGTGATTTCCACATTGCTGATAGTACTGCTCTTCGATCTTACACTCATGGTTTAGTCACCGAGATGAGTGTGTATATGGATGACCACAGTGCCACCTTGCAGATGACCATGGAGGTATTGAGCCGTATGGAGGTTGAGTGGATTGCACTTACAGCTGCTCCCCCATCTTCAGAGAGAGATGCCATGCTGGCATTGCTGACCCGCTTGTCCTTGGGTCCATAGACTAGCTTTATTTTTCCTGCATAGACTAGATCAGCCATTTTGGTCATGTACAGGGCATTATGTATATATTAAACAGTGTTATATATCAGAGAAATATAGTTTTGATTCACTTCCTTGATTGGATATGTACTGTCATTGCTGAATGATTACCACTTCTTTCATGACTCGCAGTTGTAGATGTATCTTAAGCTTCTCCTTGATGGACTGACAGTTGAGATGTCAGGTAGTATCTCGGATGGGCCTGTTGACCAGGATAGCTTGATAGAATTTGGCTTCTATTTGTCTTTGGTGTCTTGGAACTGGTCTTTTATTTGTTTTTTTATTTTTTTCTTAAAGGTAAAACCACGTCGTAGATGGCTGCCTACGTACTCCCGGATTGAGGGAGATCAGGTCATTCGTAGTTCAGGCTGTTTGGTTGGAGAGAGGTTTGAAAAGTATTTATCTTGGGTTTTTGAGTTTGGTTTGATGAGTTTTTGAGTTTTTTATTTGGTTTGACCGCACCAGAAATGGCTGCCTACGTACTCCCGGATGTAGGGAGATCAGGTCATTCGTAAGTTCTGGCTGTTTGGTTGGAGAGAAGTTTGAAAAGTATTTATCTTGGGTTTTTGAGTTTGGTTTGATGAGTTTTTGAGTTTTTTATTTGGTTTGACCGCACCAGAAATGGCTTCCTACGTACTCCCGGATGTAGGGAGATCAGGTCATTCGTAGTTCTGGCTGTTTGGTTGGAGAGAGGTTTGTTCCCCAGGGAGTGATAAAAGCTATTTTCTCCCGGTCCTCTTTAGCAACCATGATTTGATGATAACCAGCAAAGCAATCCACGAAGGAATACATGCCATACTGCGCAGTATTGTCGATCAGGATGTGGATGAACGGTATCGGGAAATTGTCCTTGAGGCAGGATTTGTTCAAATCCCGGTAATCCACGCAGACTCGTACCTTCCCTCCGGGCTTAGGTACGGGAACTATGTTTGACAACCATTCTAGGTATGTTAATACCATGATGATTCCGACCTTGAATTGTTTAACAATTTCTTCTTTAACTTTCAGACTCCACTCAGGTTTTAATCGTCTGAGCTTTTGTTTGACTGGTTTGAACCCTTCTTTGATGGGCATTAGATTCGATGGATGACGATATCTGTTGATAAGCCAATCATGTCTTTATGTGACCATGCAAATACATCCTGGTACTGTGTTAGAAGTTCGATCAGGTCAGCTTTTTGATTAGGTGTGAGGTCTGAACCTATTCGGATTTCTTTGATGTTTTTGAAGGTTTCTATGTTGATGGTGGTGGTTTGGTCGAGGTTTGGTTTGAGTTTGTCTTTGACCCATTCTTTGATCTCCTCGAGAACCTCATAGTCATCTTCCTCCTCTTGATCAATATCCATTAAGTCGAAGTTCAGTTCTACATCAAAGTCGTAGTCATTTTGACAGGTTGGCATCTCATCAGCAGAGACACACACATCCAATGCTTGGGTCCCTTTTCGACAGAGGAAAGGGACACTGCTCCAGTTATCCAAGGTCAGATCCTCATGAACAGGCAGGATCAAGGATTTGTGATCATCTGTCTCGTCTTGGATAATGACTGAGACATCCTTTATAATAAGGCCAGGGCTCTTCTTTGAACTGCTCCCTTTTCCCTTCTTGATTAGAGGAATTTAAACTTGATCCTTGTCATCGCTGTCTGGGATCTCATCATTCATACCCTCGTAGTTTATGATGACCCTCATGTTAGCGAATGGGTCTCGTCCTTCCTACATGATCTTTTCTTTTCCCTTTTCGCTGTTTGCCTCAGGCTTGAGGGCTTTTCTTTCATGGACAGGTATGATTGGAGGAAATAGCATGGTTGATACCGCAATCAAAATTTTCCTCGTAGGTTTCACCTATTCGGCATTTGTGAGGTTTGGCAGCAGAATTATGGAGGCATAAGCCTTGGGATGCTTGTGTGGGTTCTGGTGGCTTGACCCGGATGAATATCCCAATCCTGCTTTCCCAGTCTAACTTGGGATTTGGACTGGCATCTTGATACCTTGCTTATCCTTTCCCATCCAGGTTGGAAACCCGAAGATACCATTTCTTGCCCCACTGTCATTACTTCGGTGGAGACTTTAGGTCCGATAGGTAGATATTGAGTATCACTCACCTCTAGAGCTTGAAAACTGGCAGGTTCAATCCCCGCATCTAGGCTGATCACTGACATATCCCCATGTATATAGGTAGGGTATTCTGGTTCGGCATTCACTATGATGAGGCTGCCGTTAATAATGTACTTGAGTTGTTGATGGAGGGTGGATGACACTTCCACTGCCATGTGGATCCAGGGTCTGTCCATCAATAAGTTGTATCCGGTGGCGATGTTGAGCACCTGGAAAGATACGTAGAAAGTGTGTGGGGTAATCTCTAGAGGTAGCTCTATTTCTCCCATAGCCTGTCGGCGAGATCCATCAAAGGCTCGGATGACCATATGACTGGTTTTGATCCGGTTCGGATTGATCTTCATTCTTTCTAAAGTATCGTATGGACAAATATTGAGGGATGATCCTCCATCAATGAGCACACCTTCAATCACATATCCCGGAGGACATTACAGCTATATGCAGGGACTTGTGGTGGCCCGTTCCCTCTGCCGGGATATTATCGTCAATGAAAGATATCACATTGCTGTTGAAGATGTGCTCTATCATGTGACAGAATTTCTCAGTATCCACTGTATGTGGCAAATGAGCTTCTTCTAGTACTGTTACTAGAATGTTGCGATGATCCTCTGAGGATAGGACCAAGTCGAGGATGGACACTTGTTCGGGTGCGTCCTCCAAGCTTTGCACTACTTTGATTTCATTGTGTCCCATTTTGTTGAGGAACTCTTTGATTTTCTCTTCAGCCACCTTCTCTTTTGCTTTGATGACCTGTTTGATTACCCGCTGAGGTAGGTATAAGGGATTGTCCTTCTGCACAACGGTAATGTTGTTTGAAGTGGAGCCTTCATTATCCCCATAGTTCCATGGGACACACTTCAGATTGATGATTGGATACTGAGGTCTGAAGGGAAAGATTAGAGGTTGAGGAGCTGCCACCTTCACAGGATCTGGTATTTCTTGAACCCCTTTCCCTGGCAATACTAAGGTTTGAGAGTCGACACCCTATCGCAGGATATGACAGCCACTGTGTTCTGGTTCCATACAGTGGGGATCTAGAGAGTGTCATTGTCTGGGAGATCAAGGATTTTATTTCCCCTTATCAGGTCCCCATTTTCAATCATGTCTTGAATCAGGTTACCAAGTGCCCCGCAATCCTCGGTATCATGGCTGGGTGAATTGGAATGGTACTGACATATTTGGTCAGGTTTGAATTTTCTGGCTCAAGGGTTCAATGGAGGTAACAAGTCTGCAACCATTCCCTCGTTGATTAGCATTTGAAGGATTTCTTCCATTGATTGATTTAGGTTGGTGAAGTTCCTCTAAAATAGGAATTTCCCATCCGCTCGGAGATTCTTTTCTTCGGCCACCCTGTTGGCCCAAAGATCATTCTCATTAGACTGGTATTAATTTCTCAGGGAAGTGATCTCTGGTGTGGGAGGACGATCGACAATGGACTAGTTGATTTGTTTCACCATCTTCCTGGTGAGCTGATGCTGGTAAACGACCAGTTCTGCTAACTGCTCGATTTATTCCTTGAGAGACTTTATTTCTTGCTCTATCAAGAACTGACTTTCTGATATTTTCCAACTGTCTGGGGTGCTATTGTTGGATGGAGTTGATTCTCCCACATAACGGAGGTATTTGGATCCTCCTCCATTTGTGGTGCTGATCATATTGACATTCTCCTCTTTATACTGTGGCAGAGGATTGTCCTGCACATGGGGTTGCTCAGGCTTTGTGACCATAATCTCTCCGCTGTCAATTAAGTCTTGTATTTTGTGCTTGAGAGACCAACAGTCTTGGGTGTCATGGTCTGGAGATCCAGAGTGATAAGAACACTTCTTGCTTGGGTCGAAATTCCGACCATTAGTGTTGGTTGGTGGAAGGAGTTCGACAATCTTCTTCTGGGCTGTCAGAAGTTTGAATACATTTTCAAGTGAATCCCCTAGAGGGGTGAAATTTCTTCGCCGCCTGACCTCCATATTTTTCTGAAATGGAGGATTTGAAGGTTGTGCTGGATTTTGAAAAGAGGTATAGTTCCTCCTTTGAATGGGCATACTATTTGACTCGCCCCTTGGATTTTGTCCTTGTAAGACTAAGGACACTTCTTCGTCTTTCTTCTTATGTACCCTACGGGGATTACTCCCGTAATTTCCAGACTGGATATGCTCAGCGACAGCCTCGAGGGCGGTTAGATCTTTTATCTTCCCGTATTTGAGCCCCAATTCGGCTATTTTTCCATGTTTGATCATTTCAGAGAATGGTTTTCCTATGCCTACTAGGACCCTCTCATAATAAGGTGTTTCTTGGATGTCGATGAAGGTCATGACTATTTCAGATTCAGTCATGGCTGGGGTGACTTGTGCTGCGACCCGACTCCATCGCTAGGCATATTCTCTGAATGATTCAGTGTTATTCTTCTTGATCTTGATAATTTGGTATCTATCTGGAGCCAGCTGAGATTAGAAGCTGTATTGACCGAGGAAGGTGTGGGCCAGTTCTTCCCAACTATGGATTTTGGAGTTGTCTAGACGGGCATACCATGCTCTCGCCTCTCTGGTTAGACTCTTGTGAAATAGCTGCATTCGAAGCTTCACGTCCTCTGCATAGGATCCGAGTTCTCTAATGAATACTTTCAGGTGTGTGTAAGGATCTCCCAATCCATCGTACTTCTCGAAGTCAGGAGTTTTAAATTTTTTGGGATAACGAGCCCCGGGGAATATACAGAGGTCGGAGTAATTGACACTACCGAATGCCCCAATCCCTTTGATTGATCGGAGAGCTTCCTCCATTTGTTGTACTTTCTTCATAATGTCACCAGCTTCTTGTTCTTTAACGAGGGGGGTGATTTCAGGGTTTTGTTGGTCGTGTCCTAGTTTTGTGGTCCAGGAATCTAAGTTTCGGCCTTTTCAGTCTCTTCACAGCCAGCACTACAACCAGATGCTCCTGGTTCTGTGTGAGCTTGAGATTGTTTCCCTTTAAGGGCCTTGCTTTGTTCTCGTAGGAAACCGACTAACTCGGCTATCTGATTTTTTAGACCTTTGAACTCTTCCCTGGATACCGGGGTGGATTCTGGTTGAGCACTAGAAGCCATGTCCTTGGATGGACTGGGTGCTTTAGATTTAGACCTAGTAACAGGACCAATTTTTACCTACAACAAAACGTAGGTGTGTCAATTTCCTGATGTAGGTAAGGACAGGATGCATGATATTTTTTTTTTAGATTTTATCCTGCAAAACCGAGGTTAGTTGTTTTGATGGCAGGATAACATGGTATTTTGACAGGGAAAGGAAATCTTTCATTATGATATTTACATTGTGCTCCTCGGTAATTGGAGACTTAACATGGAATTAAAAGAGGAAGGCATGAAGAAGCTTCCCTTTGGTTTTGGTTAATCAGAGGCTGACCTATCTTAGGTTACTCTCGCGGCTTTTGTTTCGGCATGAAGGTTCCTAGATCATCGCAATCTACTAGAGGGGAAATTAATCCGATCTTTCAACTGGATCGAATCTGGGTGGTGCATTTTCATGAGCCCCAGAGACTTAGTCGTCCCCAGAGACATTACTTATCACCGATCGGGTTTTCCTCCTTGTGAGAGGGACATACAACATACATTCACATACATTGTGCCTCACCGTTGTGCATATGATGACATGGGTGCGAAGCACTAAATATAGGTGCGAAGCACTAAAAAGCAGGAAAGCATTCGTTCACATTCATTCAATGTAAAGATGCAACATTCATACATTCAATAAAGACGCAACATTCACTCATTCATTGACTGTGGAGACGCAGAATTTCACACATTCAATAGTTTGAAAGGGAAATGTTTGAAAAGATTTGAAAGAGGCCTAAGCCCTCTACTGTCCCCAGCAAAGTTGCCACCTGTCGACGTTGGTTTAAGAAATCCACGGGTCGGGTCACAACCCGGATCTTTTAATCTCTTTTCCTAAGTTCTCTCTACCCTCACTCTTTTTATTTAGGAAAAAGGTTTTAAAGGGTTTTTTAGGAGAAAGGCCAACATGTATCATGTCGACGATTTGAACGTTTTACAAAGTCTCCAGTTGGTAGATTTGAAATGGTTGTACCAACTCAACCGAGTTTTGTTTGAAAGAGGCCCCAATTGCTGGACACTGTCGAAACTTGATCTTTGAAAACAAAGTTTTGAGCTCGGGGGCTTGGTTAAGTGTGGGGGAGGTGTTAGGCACCCCACGACTCCCGTGCAAACACGGTACCGCATCTTTTCAATATTCCCTTTAAAAATTGGAATGCGTGAGTGAATGCTGTTTGAAAATTGGGCCTATTGATTTGATTGATTGAAAATAGTGATTTGCTTCGTTGAACCTATATACAAAGGGTTTGATTTGATTTGAAAATCAGTCTTTGATTTGATTTGCAAAAGCATTTAATTTGATTTTCTTTGAAAAGCTTTTCTTTTGATTGATTTGAAAATGATGTTTTGAAAGCTGGTTTATCAAACCCTTGCGCTGCCATAGGAATTGAAGCCTGTTGATACTTCTAATTTTATCTTTATAGCCTTAAGGCTGCATGTGAATGGTGATTTGTCGGGCTGCGAAGCATCCTCGACCACATAATATACAAGTGTCGGTCTCCTCATGGGTATGAAAACCATCAGAGGGACGCTGACACGACAATCAACATTTTTTTATTGTATTGAGACCTTAAATCCAGATAACCATTTTAAGGTCTGTTTACATGTATATTTTTACAGAAAAACTGGCAGGGTACATTTGTAAATCGGAGTTTGTCCATCGTGGGAATCAGATTTCGATCGTTTTGATCGTGAATCCCACGATTCCTAGGCTCACATATGAGTAGCCAAAACCTGCACAGTTCAAATTTGTACAGAAATAGATAAATATCCCAATATTGCCAGAACCGAGGATTCAGTAAGTAAATCCTGGCCTGCACGACTGAAGCATCTCGTTCCCACTAGATAGCGATCTAAGGGACGCGAGATTGCTTTTGAAGCTGAAACTAGAAAGAAAGCTAGATTTAAAGAAATCTCAGCCATTCTAGCTTCCCGGTTCGGTCTGGAGGTTTTAAACCGTTTGAAAACTAGAATTGGAGAGATTTAAATAAATCTAGTCCGCCTGCAGATATGTTAGTGCCAATTCATATAAAATGAATATTTGAAGCAGCAGTTGAAAAGAAATCGAGTAAAGCAATATATATATATATATATATATACAAATATATATATATATATATATATATACAAATATATATAAAAGCTGTAAAGGGCGATGGGTTTTCACGCCGGTGCCCGGACTAGAATTGAAATATATATATATATATATTGACAGAAACGTAGTCAACCAAGACTAGGAAGAGGACCAGTGACGGTGAAGGCTGCTCATATATGCATAAATATATATAAAAGCAATACAAAGGCAACAGAATGATCCAGGCCGAACCGGAATGTAAATGTACAGAAAAGTAGTCAACCAGGGACTGGGAAGATAACCCAGTAATGGTGAAGTGTGCAAAAACAGTATAAAGGCCATGATATAGTCTAGGCCAAATTGGAACGTAAATTGCAGAAAAGTAGTCAACCAGTGATTGGGGAGATCATCCAGTATGGCGAAGAGTGCAAAAATAGTATAAAGGGCAATGGGTTTTCACGCTGGTGCCCGGACTGGAATTGAAATATATATATATATATATATATTGACAGAAATGTAGTCAACCAAGACTGGAAAGAGGACCAGTGATGGTGAAGGCTGCTCATATATGCATAAATATATATAAAAGCGGTAAACTACCTCGTATTTGACATCCGGGCTTGACAGAATTGAAATGTTAGTATATATATAGTTAAATATATACAAAAAGGGCCAAACCCAGACTGGGAAGATAACCCAGTCCGGCGAAGATGCCAAAACAAATAGTTTAGTGCATTGAAGCTGCTGGAGATAACGGATCGTCAATCCGAGTTGTAGAAATGCCAGAATATCAGTTTATGTACAAAAATGTACCAAATTTTGACGAAAACGGGCACGGAACTAAGTTCCGGGCATTTTTAGAAAACGAAACTTAACGTGTAAGTGTATAAAAGTACGAAGAAGTAATATTTACTTTCTGATCGTGAAAATACTTACAATGGACTGCTACACGGGCTTTTTGTCAAATCGTAGGCTCTATACGTCCAAATCTACCGGTTATTTTCTGGTATGTGGTAGTATATGGGTATATTTACGTGTTAGAGTAAAAATATTTGGGTTTGGAAGAGGTGTAAAAGTCAAAAAATCGAACTGGCAGAGCTTCGCTACTTTTCTGATTTTTTTAAAATGAAGGGGGCACCTTTATTTATAGGCCAGGGAGCCTCCACTCTACCTGCTGCTGCCTCAGGTAGAGGTGCTTCTCCCCTGGTGGGGCCCGCGATGCCGGGTTATGTCATCTCGAAGTACGTGCACTCCGGATAACGCGCAGTCGAAGTCAAAACTTTTTAACTTTTGATCGGAGCTTCTATTTGAGGCATGCAATACCTTTTCAGAAAGCCCTCATCGAGGGTGTCGCAATGACATGGGATAAAATATTTTTCGAGTCTCAGAAGACAGGTTCATAATCAGGTCTTCGATTCCCATCAGTTTATCCGTTGAGCTGTCTTGCGTCGTTTGCACTCGGGATTTAAAAGTGCCTTTTTAAATGGTTACTTAAATGAAGAAATGTATGTTAAGCAACCACCGGGATTTGAACATGAAAAATATCCACATCATGTATTTAAATTAAAAAAGGCTTTGTATGAATTAAAACAGGCTGCAAGAGCCTGGTATGAAAGATTAAGCAAGTTTTTGACAATGGTTTTAATCGAGGAAAAATTAATTCTACTCTTTTTATTAAAACCAAAAATAAAGACTTATTAATTGTTCAGATTTATGTGGATGATATAATTTTTGGATCTACTAATAACTCCTTGTGTGAGTGGTTTTCTCAGTGTATGCCTAATGAGTTGATATGAGCCTTATGGGTGAGATAAACTATTTCTTGGGGCTTCAAATCAAACAAACCAATGAAGGGATTCACATTCACCAATCCAAGTATGTAAAGGAGTTATTGAAAAGATTTGGTTTTGCAAATACCAAACCAAAGTCAACACCAATGAGCACTACCATCAAGCTTACTGCAGATGCTACAGGTAAAGATATTAAAGTAACAATGTATCGAGGTATGAATTGGGTGTTTACTTTATTTAACTGCATCAAGGCCGGATATTAAGTATAGTGTATGCCTTTGTGCTAGATTTCAAGCTCAACCGAAAGAATATCATCTTAAAGCGATAAAAAGAATATTTAAATACTTATCTGGCATAATTAATTTTGGCTTATACTATTCTGTATCTCCAAGTTTTGAACTAATTGGTTACTCAGATGCAGATTATGCAGGATGCCAAGTTGATAGAAAAAGCATAAGCGGAGCTTGTGAATTTTTAGGTCAAAGCCTTGTGGCTTGGCACAGTAAGAAACAAACATCAGTTGCCTTGTCCACAACGGAAGGTGAATATTTGGCTGCCAGTAGTTGTTGTTCACAAATATTGTGGATGATACAAACTCTTCATGATTTTAATGTGATATGTGAAAATGTCCCTATTATGTGTGACAATACTAGTACAATTAATATTTAAAAAAATCCTGTGCTTCATTCTCAACTAAACATATTGAAGTACGACATCATTTTTTAAGAGACAATGTTGCTAAAGGATTAATTAAATTAGTATTTGTCCCTACTGAACATCAATTGGCTGACATTTTTACAAAACCTTTAAGTGAAGAGGCGTTTTTGCACTTTGAGAAGAGAACTTGGTATGTCTATATGTGCCTGACAATGTTGCTTGATTTATTGAGATTGATTTTCGAATAAAAATAATTATTATAATATAAATATATTTATTATATTGTTTAAATAAAACCTATATTGGTCTTCAACTCACATTAAATAAAGTACTTGCTTATGTGAGTTAGCATTCTATTCGAATTTAAATAAGGGTAAAATTGAGATTTTTAGTTTATAGGGGCTCTATTGGTATTTGTTATGATGGTTTTTGAGCGGGAATAAACCTCTAAGAGTTTTTTCAGTCCTTAACTGCTTGTATTTCTTTTTCTCACGACTCTTCATCTCCTACTCATCTTAGACCAAATTCAAAACTGATCAGGTATCAATCTTTCTAAATCCCTTTTGTATTCTGTCATTTTTTTTCCTTATATTTTTATTCTGTCTAGTTTCTTTGTATACTTAACAGATCGGGTATTTTAAAAACAAAAAATTACTAAAGCAAAAAAACCTTTCATCTCCTCTTATTTTCTCTCTCTGTATCTCGTCTTCACCCTCTGTTCTTCTCTCCCATTTTTTTCTTTTTCTTCTTTTCTCCTCACAAACTAGGGTTTCCCTCTATTCTTCTCTGTCTCACGTCTTCTCCCATAAACCTAGAGCCTTGCTTTTGTATCTCTTCGGTTCAATCTCACCCAAATCTTCAGAGATGGCCAAAACCAAAGGAGGCCATACCGTCAACACCGGTCGCGAGGCTGTTCAACGCTCCAAGGAAACACCAGAGCCGGTACAGGTACTTTCTGAAGACCCATCGTCTTCCAAAGGATCGAGAGCTGCTCGTCGTATGCACCGAAATCAGTCCAAGCTTGACTCCGATTTGGGTGTGTCTTCGAAGAAGATGAAGAAGCCAGTTCTAAAATCAAAGGAAAATCTGAAATCAAAGGGTAGTCCAAAATCCAAGGGTAAAATCCTTGTTTCTATGAGTATCCCCACTTTCTCTCATAATCTGAGTAATAGTGATTCCACTATTTTGTTTCGCTCTCACAAATTTGCTAAACAGTTTCAAAAACTAATGGTTAATAAACCAATTGTGTTTGGCAAACCTGTTGACCCTGTCCTGTTTCATAATATTGGGGTCACTGCCATGTTTAATCAATTAGGTATGACTACTTTGCTATTTCCCCCAACTTCTGCATATCCTTTGTTGATAAAACAGTTTTATGGCAATCTTTCTGTGACAAATGATAAAATCCAATCTTTTGTGCAAAACAAAACGATTTCTATAGACTCTGCTTTGCTAGGGGCTTTATTTGATATACCATGTTCTGGCCTTTCTCCATTTACTCTCAAAGGGCCTCTTGAATTTGTAGATCTTTCTATTTTGCAACAATTAAGAATTGTTAAAGATTGTCCTACAGCAGAATTTGTCTCATTGCCCACTGTTATTAAGACAACTCCTCTCAATAGTGTCATTCACAAGCTAATTCGAGCTAACATCATTCCCCGAACGGGTGGTAGGTCAGAAATGACTTATCAAGATTTGCTATTATCAGCCTTAATTTTGTCAAAAAAAAATTTAATTGTGCTCTTTTAATGATAAATCATATAGAAAGTTGTGTTAAAACAAAATCAAAATGTTTTCTATATGGGGGTTTTTTGACAAAGGTATTTGCTCATTTCAATATCTCTTTTGAGCATGAACAAGTTTTTCAAATAACTGAAGTCATTGATGATTTTATTTTTGCAAAGTCCAAACTAAAAGTTGGGGCTGATAATGTTTTATCTTGGGATGTTGAAGAAGACATTCCTGATCCTACTGCTCCTGTTGCTTCTCCTCCCCATTCTCCTACTCCGTCCTCAATTCCCATTCCTCCAGCTTCCCAAGCTTTAGACCTCTCCCAAGTGGTCAATGATATGAATTCCAAATTTGACTCAATTCTTGACCTTATGCATTCTTTTCAAGCTTCACTCAACTCACTTTATGATAGGGTATTCACTATTACTGAGAGAGTGGACTCCTTAGATACTTAATTTAAATCCTTGTCTAAGAAAATTGAGGATGGTATTGTTGGGTTTGTACGTAACGCAATCATGCAATCAAATCACATAAATAGGACGGAAGCGTAAAAACTAGGTTTTCAAAAATTTATACAAACCCATTACCATGATCATTCTTGTGCATCAATTATCAGTGAATGAAGAAGGAGAAAAACAAAATTATACCTTTGAAGATACAAGCTTCCTCAGGTACAAGTTCTACTCCTTTGATTCCTTTGATTCCTCTGTAGTGGCTCCTTCCCTTGATCAATGTCAGCCACCCAAATGTTTGGCCTCTAACGGTGATCCACCAAGGAAGATGAAGAACTCAGTAAGATGGGTTATTGGCTTAACCCTTGTTTCTATCTCTATAGAATATGTGTACTCCCAACTCTTGAAAAATTCACGTTCCTTATTTCTGATATAAGACTCTCTTATATAGATATTAGGTTAACCCTCCTAATCCAATTAGAATAGGGTTTTTATTTAATTAATTAATTAAATACTTTTAATTAATTTATATCCTAATCTTTATTAGGATTGAGAGAGAGTACTGATATTATATTAATTCCTAAACTCCTTTAGAATTAAAATAATAATAATAATAATAATATTAATAAGACTCCTCTTATTAATTTATATTTAATATTTCTAAAATATTAAATAATAAATATTAAGCTATTTAATTTATTCTATCATCATAGATTAAATTAATTATACTTAATGCATTATTACTATCATGCCATTTTCTTCTTAAATAATTCTTCTTCCTTTTATGGTGTGACCCTTTAGGTTCTCCATATTAAACCGGTTGTGAATAAATCAATTAGAACAATTCTAATCTTATTTAAATAAACAAATTAAACTAATAATCTATTTAAATAAATAATATTTGTTCTACAATAGGGATAAGCCTCCCTAGCGATCAACGACTTTTCAGATAATATAGATTTCAACATTAATCATAAAAGAACCTGTGAGTTAATAGTTACCATACAATTCAATCCTTCCACCATACAATGTCCCAATTAAATATAAGACATGGATTTACTGTCAAGTCTTAATTTATTTAATCATATGTATTTCGATTAGAAAATGCACAACTCCAAATAATGCAAATTAGAAACCTCTTTCTAATTTCATTCTACCTTGGCCAAGGATTCCCGGGTTGTCATTTAACGAATCACATAGGACATATCTCCTCTTTTACTAGAGGTGGTAGATTCTTTATTGATCATTCATTATCTCCATATGTAACTCATTATACCCAAGCATACCCTATATATGCCTTAAAAGGCCTTAAGGAATTAGTCAAAGTATAATTTGTTACATACAAGATACTATGATGATCTCAAGTCCAAGGATCATATGTACTACTATCACATTAGGAATTCCTATTGACAGGCGAGTAAAACTCCATTAGGTATTCCATAGCGAGTCTCGTTCAGTGAACTTATTCTCCAATAAGCATCTACATACTTGCTTTAGTGTCTCCACACAAATGATTATGAGATCAGTCATCCTCATCCAATGAGCAAGCAACATATGTACCAATCTATCCGAATTTACTAATCCCCATTTTAGTAATCCCACAATTGGGAACTATTTTAGTTTTTAAGCTTTCTAAGAATTTAGATCTCATT
Organism: Panax stipuleanatus; assembly: GCA_020205555.1. Taxonomy (NCBI): domain Eukaryota; kingdom Viridiplantae; phylum Streptophyta; class Magnoliopsida; order Apiales; family Araliaceae; genus Panax; species Panax stipuleanatus. The sequence goes on from CM035120.1 coordinate 21,229,855, forward strand.
ATCATGATCTCATCATGATTCTAAAAGCATTGCTTAAAACTATGGGTTATTTACATATTATAAAAACAGCACCATGTAGATAATTATATGCCTTAAATGAATATTTTATTAATAAATAAATAAGATTGTTTACAAAGTATGTGCTTTGTCATCATACATGATTGGCTTGTATGCACACTACTATCAATCTCCCACTTGCACTAAAGCCAATCGCCATGGTATCTCATACCCATCTTCTCTAAGTGACGATCAAACTACTGTTGTGTTAAAACTTTAGTAAATGGATTTGCAATGTTGTCTTGAGAGTCTACACGCTCCAAGGTGACGTCTCCTCTTTCAATGATCTCCCTGATCAAGTGAAATCGCCACAACACGTGTTTAGATTTCTGATGAGACCTGGGTTCCTTAGCCTGTGCAACCGCTCCGGTGTTGTCACAGTACACGGGAACTGCTTCTCCAATGCTAGGAACCACACCAAGTTCAGTTATGAACTTCTTCATCCAAACAGCTTCCTTTGCAACTTCACTTGCAGCTATATACTCTGCCTCTGTCACTGAATCAGCAACCGTTTGCTGCTTGGAACTCTTCCAACTCACTGCACCTCCGTTCAAGGTAAACACATACCCTGAAACAGATTTACTGTCATCTTGGTCTGTTTGAAAACTTGAGTCCGTGAATCCCTTGAGTTTTAATTCAGACCCACCGTAGACAAGAAAAATATCTTTAGTCCTTCTCAAGTACTTTAGGATATTTTTCACTGCCTTCCAGTGCTCTTCTCCTGGATTCGACTGGTATCTGCTTGTTACACTAAGTGCGTGAGCAACATCCGTTCTAGTACATATCATACCGTACGTGATAGATCCTATTGCAGAAGCATAAGGGATCTTACTCATACGGTCTCTCTCCTCAGGTGTCTTTGGGGCCTGTTTCTTGGAGAGATTTATTCCATGGCTCATCGGCATGAGACCTCTTTTGGAATCTTCCATGCTAAACCTCTTTAGCATCATATCAATGTACGTTCCTTGGGATAAGCCGAGCATCCTTTTAGATTTATCTCTATAGATCTTTATCCCCAAAATATAGGATGCTTCACCCAAGTCCTTCATGGAGAAGTTTTTAGATAACCAGATTTTAATGGATTGTAACATAGGAATGTCATTCCCTATCAGTAATATATCATCAACATATAATATAAGGAATGAAACTGCGTTCCCACTAACCTTCTTGTACACACATGGTTCATCGTCGTTTTTGATAAAATCAAACTCTTTTATTGTCTCATCAAAACGAATGTTCCATCTACGAGAAGCTTACTTCAACCCATAAATGGATCGTTGTAGCTTACAGACTTGATTTGTTCCAACGTCTGAAATAAATCCCTCTGGCTATGTCATATACACATCCTCCTCAAGTTTCCCATTGAGGAAGGCCGTTTTCACGTCCATCTGCCAGATCTCATAGTCGTTGTAAGCTGCAATCGCAAGCAAAATCTGAATGGACTTGAGCATGGCTACTGGTGAGAAGGTTTCATCATAGTCAACTCCTTGTCTTTGTTTGAAACCTTTTGCTACCAGTCGGGCCTTATAGGTCTCTACCTTTCCGTCTGCTCCAGTCTTTTTCTTAAAAACCCATTTACACCCAATAGGTTTAATACCTTCAGGTGGTGAAACCAAAGACCATACTTTGTTTTCATACATGGAGTCCATTTCGGATTTCATGGCTTCAAGCCATTTTCCTGAGTCTTTATTACTCACAGCCTGTTCGTAATTCAATGGATCATCATCATTCATGATGTGTACCTCATCGTTATCCTCTATAACGAATCCATACCTCTCAGGTAGCTTCGGTACTCTTCCAGATTTACGAACAGGGTGTGGTACAGTAGGTTCTTCTACTTGGTTAGGTACCTGACTTTGGTCCGTGGTAACTTGTGGTTCTTGAACTTCTTCAAGATATATCTTGCTCCCACTGACCCCTTCATGGATAAACTCTTTCTCCAAGAAGGTAGCATGTTTTGCAACAAACACCTTTTGATCAGTTGGATGATAGAAATAATACCCTACGGTTTCTTTAGGGTATCCCACAAATCTACACTTATCGAATTTAGTCTGTAGCTTATCATTTTCAAACTTTTTAACATAAGCTGGACAACCCCAAGTCTTAACATGCTTAAGATTTGGTTTCCTCCCTTTCCACATCTCATATGGAGTCTTTAGGGCGGATTTGGTAGGTACCTTGTTAAGTAGGTCTGCAGCCGTTTCTAGGGCATATCCCCAGAAGGAAATTGGAAGGTCGGTAAAACTCATCATGGATCGAACCATGTCCAACAGTGTTCGATTTCTCCTTTCAGATACTCCATTTAACTGTGGTGTACCTGGAGGAGTCCATTGCGAGATTATACCATTTTCTCTGAGACAATTGAGAAACTCACTGCTTAAGTATTCTCCACCTCGATCTGATCAAAGTATCTTAATACTCTTGCCCGTTTGTTTCTCTACTTCACTTCTGAACTCTTTGAACTTTTCAAATGATTCTGATTTGTATTTCATTAAATACACATATCCAAATCTTGAGTGATCATCAGTGAAAGTAATAAAATAAGAATACCCACCCCGTGCACTTGTTGTCATAGGTCCACAAACGTCTGCGTGAATCAATGCCAACAACTCTGTAACTCTTTCTCATTTTCCACTAAAAGGAGATTTAGTCATTTTACCCATGAGACAAGATTCACAAGTTGGATATGATTCATAATCAGATAGCTCGAGGAGCCCATCTTTATGCAACTTGGATAATCTTGTTTCATTGATATGACCGAGTCTACAGTGCCACATATAGGTATAATTAATATCATCTCTTTTTCTTTTCTTAATTTGTTCAATTTGAAATATATTTTCTTGTAAGTCAAGTGTATAAAGTCCATTTCGCAAATTTCCAATGCCATATAAAACATCGTCTTTATAAATAGAACAACCATTGTTCTTTATAATAACGTCAAAACCTTCCATATCCAATACAGAAATTGAAATAATGTTTTTAATAATATTCGGAACATAATAACAATTATTAAGATAAATGGATTTGCCCGAAGGCATTGCTAAACAATAAGTTCCTACAGCTAATGCAGCAACTTTTGCTCCATTTCCCACTCGTAGGATCACCTCATCTTTGTTCAGCTTTCTACTTCTGACCAGTTCCTGCACAGTATTACATATGTGAGAACCACAGCCGGTATCCAATACCCAAGTAGAATTATAACTTTCAGAAAAATTAATTTCAATCATAAACAAACCTTGATTGGAAGTCGAAGCTTCTCCAAGCTTCTTCTCTGCTAGAAACTTCTTGCAGTTCCTCTTCCAATGTCCCGGCTCATTGCAATGAAAGCACATTCCTTTAGCTGGTTCAGGTTTCTTTTGCTCCTTTTCTTTCCCTTTTCCCTTAGCCTTCTTAGATTTCTTCTTTTCAGAAGACACCTTGGGCCTCTTCCTTTTATTGGAAGAATCCACCATCAAGACATGGTTCTTCTTGGATGAGAAGTGACCTTCTGCAGTTTTCAGCATGTTAAGCAGCTCAGGTAAGCTGACATCTAGCTTATTCATGTGAAAATTAACCACAAACTGCGAGAAGGTCTCAGGGAGTGACTGCAAGACCAAGTCTTGACTCAACTCCCCATCCATGACGAACCCAAGCTGTCCAAGGCGTTCAATCAAATTGATTACCTTCAGAACATGAGTCTCGACGGCAGTGCCCTCGGTCATCCGAGATCGGAAGAGCTCCTTAGATATCTCATATCTAGCAGTCCTACTCTGTTCACCATACAACTCCTTGAGGTGAAGCAGTATAGCAGGAGCATCCATTTTTTCGTGCTGACGCTGAAGCTCGTTATTCATGGATGCGAGCATGATGCATTGAGCCACAGATGCATCATCTTGCCACTTATTGAAAGTGGCAATCTCTTCCTTAGAGGCTGTTTCTGAAACAGATTCAGGGATAGTGGAATTTAGGACATAAGAAATCTTTTCAGCAGTGAGAACAATTCTCAGATTTCTTAGTCAGTCCTCATAATTCGGGCCGGTAAGCTTATTTGCATCAAGTATGCTTCGTAGTGAGATTAGTGATTTTGACATTTTTAAAATTCTGCATGTGAAAAGACAACATTTTAGCAAACATTCATTTTATTAACTTTGCATACCAAAATAAATTTAGGTCTTTATTTTAAATTGGTATCTCCCACTATTTTTATCAAACTATATTACCCTCACTCATATAGTTCGGCAACATCTAATTAAAGATTTGCTAGTGAGATTAAGGATCCCATTTCAAATGTATATAACCTTGTGGATAGCACAACAAGCGATATACAAATAAATAGGTAGACAACTCTTGTCAATTACATCACCATGTAACTCCTTTTATTTTGCCTCTTAAATCATAATGGTCATGTGTGTGCACATCCGAACTAAAATGATTTAAGTTAAGTCCAGCCTAACACTTCCATAAATTCAAAAAAGAAAATTTTTTGTCCTTGTGGATAGCACAACAAGACTAGATCGTTTAATTTTCTTGATAAGCATCAAATGTGATTAATTAATATCTTAAATATTCAATACTCGCCTTGTGGATAGCACAACAAACTCATATTAAATATTTAATACTCTATTAACTAATCATGCTAGAAGGCGACGTTCGATATTCCAAATATCATTTGAACGCTTCAGACTTAATAATATTTCTTTGAGGGGTTTGTTATTATTTGTCTCATCTTTTAAGCGCGCATGCACATATATATATATATATATATATATATATATAAATACGCGTCATTTTATTAAACATGCGAAGCATGTTTGTATAAAATATAATATATATAATATTTAGCATACAATATAGAATACTATATTCTACCCGGATTGATTATGGACTTTTATTCTAGTTTGGTTCACTAGAGCCACCAAGTGAACCAAAAGGTCAAACCTATGAGTGCAAGAATTTAAATTTAAATATAACTATTACATTTAAACCCTGACTCCATACAAATGAGTCTTCACGCGTTCCTTGCTCCTTGGTCTCCAATTTCTTCAAAATAATTCTAACTATCTCTATTACATTAACTATTTAAAATTAAATAGAAACCTTGATCAGCAGTCAAGGGGAAGTACATAGAAAGGAGATAGAATTTACATCGAGAATAAAACTAGAGAAGACGAGGTACGCAGACCCCATTTTATAAAACCCATTCATTCAAGCATTCAACCAAAATAAAATCCAATCACATTGGTCATAGTCCATAATCAATCCCTTTTATTACCATACATATCATCATACGTATCAATAAAACTTATTCATCTCATGAAAATAAATTCATTCCATATATGTATTAATATCAGTTAATGGGCAAAAGTTTGCTAAACTTTGTTTTTGGAAAAATAAACTCCTTTATTTCATTCAAAAACAATTCCAAATTAAACTCTTTAATTTTAGCAATTCTGAAATCTCATTTCATATAAAATAAACATCTTTATTTTAAACCTTTATTAATTAAATAAACCATTCATTTAATTAAATAAAACAAAAAAAAATTCAGTTCCTGTCCAGTGGCGCAGTTGCGCCAAGAATGTAAAGGGAACCGGCGCAGCTGCGCAGCATGAAAACCAGGAACAGCACCCGGCGCAACTGCGCAACAATATTGCCTTGTACCGGCGCAGCTGCGCAGCTTCGCAGAATCTGAAAATTTTTGTTGCCCAGAACTCGATCCAATCGCATATCATACATGTATGGAATCACATAGACTGATAATTAGCACAAGATTGGCTCTGATACCACTGTTGGGTTTGTACGTAACGCAATCATGCAATCAAATCACATAAATAGGGCGGAAGCGTAAAAACTAGGTTTTCAAAAATTTATACAAACCCATTACCATGATCATTCTTGTGCATCAATTATCAGTGAATGAAGAAGGAGAAAAACAGAATTATACCTTTGAAGATACAAGCTTCCTCAGGTACAAGTTCTACTCCTTTGATTCCTTTGATTCCTCTGTAGTGGCTCCTTCCCTAGATCAATGTCAGCCACCCAAATATTTGGCCTCTAACGGTGATCCACCAAGGAAGATGAAGAACTCAGTAAGATGGGTTATTGGCTTAACCCTTGTTTCTATCTCTATAGAATATGTGTACTCCCAACTCTTAAAAAATTCACGTTCCTTATTTCTGATATAATACTCTCTTATATAGATATTAGGTTAACCCTCCTAATCCAATTAGAATAGGGTTTTTATTTAATTAATTAATTAAATACTTTTAATTAATTTATATCCTAATCTTTATTAGGATTGAGAGAGAGTACTGATATTATATTAATTCCTAAACTCCTTTAGAATTAAAATAATAATAATAATAATAATAATAATAAGACTCCTCTTATTAATTTATATTTAATATTTCTAAAATATTAAATAATAAATATTAAGCTATTTAATTTATTCTATCATCATAGATTAAATTAATTATACTTAATGCATTATTACTATCATGCCATTTTCTTCTTAAATAATTCTTCTTCCTTTTATGATGTGACCCTTTAGGTTCTTCATATTAAACCGGTTGTGAATAAATCAATTAGAACAATTCTAATCTTATTTAAATAAACAAATTAAACTAATAATCTATTTAAATAAATAACATTTGTTCTACAATAGGGATAAGCCTCCCTAGCGATCAACGACTTTCCAGATAATATAGATTTCAACATTAATCATAAAAGAACCTGTGAGTTAATAGTTACCGTACAATTCAATCCTTCCACCATACAATGTCCCAATTAAATATAAGACATGAATTTACTGTCAAGTCTTAATTTATTTAATCATATGTATTTCGATTAGAAAATGCACAACTCCAAATAATGCAAATTAGAAACCTCTTTCTAATTTCATTCTACCTTGGCCAAGGATTCCTGGGTTGTCATTTAACGAATCACATAGGACATATCTCCTCTTTTACTAGAGGTGGTAGATTCTTTATTGATCATTCATTATCTCCATATGTAACTCATTATACCCAAGCATACCCTATATATGCCTTAAAAGGCCTTAAGGAATTAGTCAAAGTATAATTTGTTACATACAAGATACTATGATGATCTCAAGTCCAAGGATCACATGTACTACTATCACATTAGGAATTCCTATTGACAGGCGAGTAAAACTCCATTAGGTATTCCATAGCGAGTCACGTTCAGTGAACTTATTCTCCAATAAGCACCTACATACTTGCTTTAGTGTCTCCACACAAATGACCATGAGATCAGTCATCCTCATCCAATGAGCAAGCAACATATGTAGCCAATCTATCCGAATTTACTAATTCCCATTTTAGTAATCCCACAATTGGGAACTATTTTAGTTTTTAAGCTTTCTAAGAATTTAGATCTCATTATCATGATCTCATCATGATTCTAAAAGCATTGCTTAAAACTATGGGTTATTTACATATTATAAAAACAGCACCATGTAGATAATTATATGCCTTAAATGAATATTTTATTAATAAATAAATAAGATTATTTACAAAGTATGTGCTTTGTCATCATACATGATTGGCTTGTATGCACACTACTATCAGGTATGTTTGAAATAGATCCCGAGGTCAATTAAGAAACTCATTTTTTTGATGATGTCAAAGGGGGAGATATGTTGAGAGTCATGTTGCTGCTGTTGCTATGTTGTATGCTGCTGCTGCTGGAAGATTGGTGTGGTTCTGAAATTTCTGAAATTCTAAAAATTTGTGGAGTTTATGGATTTTTGATAACTTTTGATAATCATTTGAATATTGGTTTTGGATAGTTTATAACTAATTTATTTGGAGCTTATAACTATTTATTTGATTATATAAGCATGATATTATGATTATTGTTATGTTTTGGCTATTACTTGTTTAAAGCATGATATATTTGATTGTGATATGCATAAATTAAGGGGGAGCCATATAGTTAGGGGGAGTATATTGACTCTTATATTGTCATCATCAAAAGGGGGAGAATGTTAATATTTATTCTTTGTGGTTTTAATGATGACAATGCTTTATTGGGCTAAAATGCTTTATTGTGCTGAAATGTGTTATTGGGCTTATATTGTTGGTTTGTAATCTGCTTGAGCCATATTAGACAAAATTGTTTATGCTTGTTAATGGATTGAATAGAATATGTATTGGACTATTGTAACAGGTATGTGGTAAATAGACTGATTGGGCTGATCCATATTTAGATTACATTACCTTTTATTAGTCCAAAAAGAGTTTACTGCATGTTGAAGAATTGGGAGTTACTTTGTCTTAATGCTCTATCTATATCTATTTGGCTTCATTTAAAGAGTCCAAGTTTGCTGAAATTGTGTTGTGCTATGAAGATCTATTCTAATCCATATTGCAGGATGTTTCGCATTTGAAGTTCAAAACTGAAACAGATTAAATATTAGTCTGTTATAACAATGCTGGGATATATATTATTTATATATGTGTGTGTGTGTGTGTGTTATCTGATGTTATCAAATTCAAGTATGGAATGGAGCATTTTAAGGAGTTTTAAATTTGGATGATGTAATCAGAGTGACAGGTAACAAGATTGGTAAGATTAGTTTTATCTTTTATATTATTTGTTTCCTTATATTAAACCTGTTTATATATATATATATATATATATATATATACTGCTGGACTTCTGTTTATATATATATACCAATTCAAATTGGATTTAAAGATTATCTAGGACTCTAATAGTAATATTAGTTAAGGTCTTTTTATTCAGCTTAACATACGTGCTTATCCATATTGCTGATAAGGTTATAACTAATAGTTATTTGTTATCTTTTTGAATTGTATTAGCCGTTGCTAGACTACTATATATATACTTGCAGTGCTCAGCTACAAAGCTTACAAGACTACACAACTTCTAAACTGAAAGCATTCTGAAATCTCGTCTAGCAGTGCAATCACCCTTTAATCTTAGAATACTAGCAGTCTTGTAATCTTTCATTAATATATTGTAATTGGGTTTTAAGTCTAGTTTGGCTTGGGGGAGTTATTAGTATAATATTCATTCTGTTTGGCAAAAAATCGAAGTCTCAGAGGTGAGAGTGCTGTTGTAGAGGGGCAGAGGTGTCCGGACGATTCTTGTCATAACAGGGATTTTTTTAATTTTACTGTGTAATTATTGAATATTATATTAATAAAGTGAGTCTCCAAAATCTTTTGGTATTGGACGTGAATTAGGCTACTAGACTAGAAGATAGGGGCTGAGCCACGTAAAAAATCTCAGTGTGATTTACATTCTGCCTTTGCAGTTTGATTGGTTGAGCATTCTGCAGATTTATAGTTAGTTCATTCTTGAAATTATACAAATATGGACAGGTATTAACCGTCCATTTATAGCAGACGAAGAACATACACTAATACGGACAGTATTAGGGTGTCCGTTTATAAACTGCATACATAGACTTTAAAAATTGACCATTGTTGATCATATTGGGTAGTTACACCTATTCACCCCCCTTTAGCTGTGTTATTTACGGAATTACACTACAAAAGTAATAAAGTACTTTTTACCACCTTTAGTTTGCACAAATCTTAAATCACATATATCAGTGTGAATTAAATCTAGAGGTTCTGAACTCCTTTCAATAGAATGAAAAGATGTTCTAGTTAATTTAGCCTCTACACATATTTTACATTTATGACTTTTGTCAATACTAAATTTTGGAATTTATTCTAAATTAATTAATTTACTTAAAGTATCATAGTTCACATGTCCTAATCTATCATGCCAAACATTCATAGACTCAAGCATATAAGCAGAAGATGTGTTTTTATTATTAATAATAACATTTGGTACAATAGTCATGACGTTCATTTTCAACATCCCATCACACATATAGCCTTTTTCAACATACATTCCATCTTTAGTAAGTACAAATTTATCAGCAAGAAACACTAGTTTGAACCCTTTCTTGCTCAAAACAGATCCAGAGACTAGATTCTTGCAAATGTCTGGCATATGTAGTACATCATTGAGTGTGAGTTCCTTGCCCGAAGTCATCTTTAACACGACCTTTCCTTTTCCTTCAACTTTAGAAGTGGAGGAATTGCCCATGAATAGTTCCTCACCATTTTCTATTTATTGATAGGTAGTAAACATTTTATTATCCGAGCATATGTGGCGTGTAGCTCTAATATCAACCCACCATTCTTTAGGATTTCCCACCAAATTGGCTTCTGAGACAACTGCTGAAAGATACATGTCAGAAACTTTAGTAGATATTTCATCTATTTATGCTATGTTCGCTTGGGCATTTTTCCTTTTGAAGTTCTCTTGCTTTTTGGGTTGCGACAATTCTTTGCAAGATGCCCTATCTTGTTGCAATTATTGTATTTCCCTTTGAAGTTCTTCGAAGGACCGCTTCCTTAACTTGTGTCTTCAATATTGTTGTGTTTCCTTTTCTTAGTTTTGTTACCACTCTCTATTACATTAGCATTGGATGTAATTGGAAGTTTTTCAACTTTCTTTTCAAACATTCGATTATCTTCTTCAATCCTCAACCTAACTATCAAGTCCTCGAGCCCCATTTCTTTACGTTTACGCTTTAAATAATTTTTTAAATCTTTCCAAGATGGGGGTAATTTTTCAATTACCGCGGCCACTTGAAAAGATTCACTTAAAACCATTTTTTCAACATGAATCTCATGAATTATCGATTGAAGCTCTTGGACTTGATTTATGGCAGTCTTTGTATCAGCCATTTTAAAATCCAGGAATCTACCGACAACGAATTTCTTCATGCCGACATCTTCCGTTTTATATTTTTTTATCCAAAGACTCCCATAATAACTTAGCAGTTTTGATTGGGCTCTACACATTATACAATGTATTGTCCAATCCATTGATGATATAATTTTTGCAAAGAAAATTAGAATGCTTCCATGCATCCACAGCATTCAATGTTGTCCTATCAGTTTCATTATCATCTACCACAGGGGAATCCTCATTTAAAAATCTTGAAAGATTCAATGTAGTAAGATAAAATAATATTTTCTGTTGCTATCTTTTAAAATCAATCCCACTAAATTTTCAGGTTTCTCACCATGACTAACATGGGTATGAACATTGATAGGAGCATTGGTTGTAATAGAGTTGGGCACAATTGAATTAGATAATTCCATAATTCTGTTAAATACACAATTCACAAAATTACTTTAATTAAAATAGAAACAGTAGAAGGAGAAAAAGAAAAACTAATAATTATTAATATTATTTTTACTTTATTTTTATAAATCAAAAAATAAATTTCTGTAATGAAACTAAACAGAACTATAATATTCTGTTTTATATATTAGTATATATTGAAAAATCTACTTTAAGATTGTTAGACCCAATAATAATTATATACTAATTATATAAATAGAATTAGAAGATAATCAATGTTATAATAATGACTTACTAGATGCAATTGATAAAAATTTTAAAACCAAGTCAATTGTTGGACAGTTTCTCCTTAAAGCAGATTTCGTCCCCCGCTATCGGTGCTTACGGATGGAACAATGGACGTCTACTTCCTAGAATTAAATGGTCTTCAACTCTCACAAGAAGCACTTCAATGGAAGAGTTCCACGAACCAATAATATTTGGATACTCTCTATTATATTTAATGAATGAAGAATGAATTTAATATATATTTTTAAATGGAAATAATACTATTCTTATATAGGCATTGAAAAGTCTTTTCAGAATAGTCATGTCTATTTATGAAGAGAAACCTTTATTTGGAGAGTCACACCATGTGGCTTTATTAAGCTATCAAGTCAGTTACCAAAAAAAATAGTTACAAAAAAAAAACTGACTCCAACGGTATCAAACGAAAAGAAACGACAAAAAGTAACGGTAACAAACAAATTTCATTTATTTATTTATTTTATTTTTCCAACAGAACCTTCATATTCATTTCGCAGCAACTCCCATGCTTCCTTTGATGTTTTTGCACCTAGGATGCTAAGAAAAATTGTATATTCCAACCCTTGTTGTATATAAGATAATGCTTTTGCATCTTTCTTGTTATTTTCTTTCATCTCTTTCATTTGGGCAACAGTGATTCCATCTCCTTTATATATTGTATATCCATTCTCAACAAGTTCCCATAAGTCAAGAGAAACAAACATGGTTTTCTTCTTAATACTCCAAAACTAATACTTTTCACCTTTAAAGATAGGAACATGTGGTTGAGAGTTGTTACCTGTTGCAGCCATACTTACTTTGACCTTGCCTCTGATGATGTTGGAATTTTTTGTCCACTTATTTAACCTACTTTGATACCAGACTTTGTTAACGCAGCACCAACACTAAGGAAAAAACAAAACAATGAATATTTAAAGGAAGGAGAAGAACTGGACTTTTTTTATTTATCTGTGGTGTCTTACATATGATAGCAAGATGACCTTTATATAGGCATTAGAATCAAGGATAAGCCTAAGAACATGATAAGGCTGATTCAAATTTAAAAACTAAACTGATTTAATTCTATTCTTTAAATAGAAGGATTGTATTCAAAAAATAACTAACAGTTGAAAATTAAAAATAAAAAATCTGGTGGAGTTTGAATTAACATCCAACAATATGAATAATTGCAATGGTTCATTCTAAACTGTAAAACTCTTTTCACTAGTCTAGTCAATGCAATAGTTTATTCTAAATATATAAAGAGGACTCATAGTTAGTGCTTCATAGATGGTTAGATATTTTAATTCTGGGAATCCAAATTCGAGTAAATAAGTCTTGAATTTATTCTCTTTTATCATCTCTATAATTTTTCTTACTCTTTATACTTCAGAGATCAAAGTGTTCGGTGATAATTCTTCATTAGTAAAAAGCGACGAATTACATATTTGTTGTATCCTAGAAAAAAATTGCACAAATCCCTGTTCCATCATGGTGGGAGTGAATATTGCTTTAAAGATAACAATTACTCGCCTCAACCCACTAATGTGATTTTCGAGTTATTAGCCATCGTTATATTTTTACACCAACAGGGTTATCAGTCTAATTTTATGTTTAAAATTAAGATATTTTTAAACTTAAAATTGAGAAAATTCATAAAGCATTATGAAACAATAAATCTTGTAATGGGTAATAAATCTTGTAATGGGTCATGAGTAATACTTTATTGATGGTTTACAGTATTTATCATTATATTGATTAAAATTAAAGTAGTCTATAATTTTGTATTTGAAAATATTTTATGTTGTCTTATCAATATGATCTACATACATGGTGTACATACATGGTGGCCAAATGCATATATAGCGCAAGGAATCCTTGCAAGATCAATCATCAATGTACATAACTTGCAGTTCATTAACAATATGAACAAATCCTCTTTGACAGCAGAATCTACCACATTGTCATGATTAAAAACAACATATATAATAACTCCGTCTTCAAAATAGATGGTACAACAAAAAGTGTTGTAGCTACTTGCACGAGTTTTGTAAGCACAATGTCTCACCTCTTAGTTTTACATGTAGCATCTACAATTTTGATAAAAGTTTGTTTTATGGCTTCAATGACCTGCCAAATACATACTAATATAACACATTTGCTAAAATGGTGTTTGTTGGTTTATAATCTTTTGTGATTTTAATGATGACATATATTTGTATGGCATGGTTTTATCTATTGGGTTGGTCTAATATATATATATTGCTTTCTTTATTGGCCCAAGATTGCTCTGCATAATGGATCCAAGTTATTTAGGGTTGCATGGAATATTCTATCTTTCAGTTTATATCTTCAGTCCGTTATTGCTTCCTTAAATATATCATGTGAAAGCCTTCCTTAAATAAAGCAGTTCAATATTATTTGAAAAAGGAGTCAATTAAGGTAACAATCTTCAATATTCAAACTGATTGTGAATGGCAAAAAAAGGAAGTAGAATACTTGAAGCATATATCAGTTCAGAAAATGTAAAGCTAATACTAGTCTTGATATATACCTTCATAGAGAGCTATTAAAGTCTATTTTTAGCAAGTTTTTGTTCTGTTGTTAATTCTTTTATTGGATGGAAAATCACATAATATTGTATTAAAAATTCTTTGTATTAAATTCTGAGTTCAAGCCTTATTTGGCTTGGTCGATCCAGTAGTGGATATGTTCTGCTTAAAGGAAGCTTTCAAGGTTGCAGAGGTGCAAAGGTCTCAATGGTGAGAAAGGTTGAAGATGTGCAAGGGGGCAGTAGTGTCCATCAGTGTGAAGCTACTTTGAATATGGAGTTCTTTTTATTGTATTTAATTGAGTATTAAGTTTAATAAAAAGAGTCTCCAATATCTTTTGGTATTAGACGTTGATATAGGCCGCAAGACTAGAGGTTAAGGGATGAACCACGTATAAATCTCGGTGTGATTTCATTTCTGTTCTTTTCCTTATTCTGCATTTTAGTGTTCTGCATTTTTTGTTCTAACATGTGCTTGAAGATACACTAAAACAGACAGGGCTTACCTATCCGATTATAACTGACGAAAAATATCTACTAACATAGACAGGGGTTACTTGTCCGATTATAGTCTGCAGCAGTAAACTTTAAAAATTGTCCACTGTTAATCACTTGTGGGTTTGTACACCTATTCACCCTTCTCTAGGTGTGCTTATTTACAGTAATTTCATTTGGTATCAAAGCGAGGCTCTACTAATATTGATCTTTACAGGTCGTAGGGAAAGATTCTATGGCACACCTTAATTTTCAAGAAGTTCAATCCACAAGCCGGCCACCTCTATTGTTAGGAAGTGAGAATTTCAATTTTTGAAAATTTAGAATGAAGATCTACCTCGAGAGGGATCCATGACAATGGTGGGTAGTTGAACATGGACCTGTTATTCCTAAACATGATGATGGTAGACCCAATACTCTCATGAAAATGGATGCAAACGAAAGCTACATGTTTTTCTACAACTCAAGAGTCTTGAACACCTTGCTAAGCGGAATGGTCCAAGCTGAAATTGATAAAGTATCATCGTGCAACACAACAAAATAAATGTGGGATACTATCTTGACAAGCCACGAAGGTACTTCCAAAGAGATGAAGTTAAGTATGCTTATGCAAGACTATGAGTTATTCAAGTTAGAAAAGGATGAAATAATCAATGAAGCTCAAGCGAAGTTCCTTACTCTAATGAACTCTCTCAGCATGCTAGGAAGAAAAATTGAACAAAAGGAAATCAATAGAAAGCTATTGAGAATCATTCCCAGACGGTTCGCTCCAAAAGTCACCACTTTACAAGACTCGTCAACAATAAGCATCATGGAAACTGCTCACCCTCTTTGGAGAACTTGAAGAGTTTGAAAATCAACTCAAGAGGTATGATGATGAAGATGAGGCACCAATAAAGAAGACATTGGCACTTCAAGCTGAGATCAACAATGAAGGTGATAACGAAGATTTTGATGAAGAAATTGAAATGCTCTCAAGAAAACTCGAGAGACTACTTCAAAGGAAGAAACAAAGGAAAAATAAAAAAGATAGCTCAACTCCAATGAGTAAGTTCAAAACAGAACAACAAGAAGAAACTGTCCAACTCTGTTTCATGGGTCTAGAAGGTGATGATCAACTTGAGGTAACAAATTTTCATGAAGCTTTTGAAATATCTACATCTGATTATCTTGCTTTACAAAATGAAAATCAACAACTCAAAGAAAAAACTGCATGTTTTAAGAATTGAGTAAATGAGCTAATGAATGAAGTTAACTCGCTTGTTAAAGAGAAAAAAGAAAATGAATATCTTAAAAATGAAAATGAAGTTTTTAAAAAAAATTTGAAAATGAGAAATGCATGCATAGATGCTTTTAATGATGGAAAAATGATGAATGTGCAAAATGATGATATTGTAACAAATGTAGAAATAACATCTTTAAAAAATGATCTTGCTAAATTTGTGCAAGGAAAAGATAACTTAAATGTTATGTTAGGGGCACAAAGGTCTAGTTTTGATAAACAAGAAATTGGGTATAATTCTATTAAAAATGTGAAAAATAGAACTAATAATAATATTAGAATGATTAATAGTAAACCAAGGTTTAAGCCACTTTATTGTTCACCTTTTGTTATTTATAAAAAATGTGGTTTTAAAGGTCATTTTGATTTTAATTGTAATAAAATTAGAATAAAGCAAATTTGGGTAAAGAAATGTGATTTATATGCTACTAACCCAAAAAAGACCCAAGAAGATTTGGGTACCAAAAAGGTAAAGACTATTTGTTTGTCTTGTAGATATCTCAAGGTCAAAATGGAGACAAATAGTACTTTACTTTGATAGAGTAAGTTACCTATAAATTATTTGACGGAATCTGTAAGTACCTCATTTTTTTAAAATAGAGTTTTAATTAGATATATTATTATGAAAACTCAATGGATTTTGCAATTCAAGGGTTCATAACATCATTTATTCTAAAGTTTTTATTGTGCTAAATGTTCCATATTTAATATACATGATAATCTTAACAAAAGGTTGAGGAATATGTTCATATTATATTTGATAAATTTGACCATGATATGTCAAAGGAAGAGAATGAGATTTCTGCAGGAAATGACAATCTGAATCATAGAACCCAAACAGTTCAATCCGGACAGCCTAAGCCGTCTTCATCAAAAGGAAAGACAGATGAAATCAGACAGCCTAACCCGTCTGTTTTAGAAGAAAGCTCAAACATGCAAACACCTAAATCCAGAAAGCTTGAACTGTCTGTTTTAGAAGACAATTCAAAAGAATTTTTAAAAGCAAAAATTGATATACCAGATCATGGACCAGAAGAGCAAATGTCAAATGCCAGCCTTCCAAGAACAACCAGAACAGTGAAATATCATCCTCCTAACCTGAGCTTTAAAGACCTCATCATTGGGATGACTAAAAGAAGAACTTTTGAAGAGATTTGGTTAAGAAAATACAAAATCCAAAGCTACCCTAAGGAGCACATCTATCAAGCTTACTACCGATAACAACAAAGTTAATATATAGGTAACAAATCACAAAGGTATGATCATTGTTGTAAGACCCTAACTTTTTATGAATAAGATTTAATTTTCTCTATATATTATTTTAAATCATAAGGTGTTGATTTGATAAATGTGATAAGTTATGGCTGATATGTGAAAATTTTATAAAATAAGCAAGTGATCATAAAATATCGTTGTGTCGGGGAATATTCGTTTGGTCGGAGAATATTCTTTTTGTCAGGGAATATTCGTACGACGACGCAATCATTGGTTGACCCCATAACGGAATAATTATCGGATATAGAAAGCGACAGAAGTAACCTTTTTATAAAAATAACAGCAAAACTTTTACCGTTAAACTGTTCAAATACCCGGTGATAAAAGAACAGTAATACGCGTTGTTGCACAGTAGCACACGGTATTACACAATAATTCTAATTATTGATTCTTACGTAAGAAGTCACTCATTCAATAATTGTTACAGTAATTACTGTTCAATATCTTATATTATTGATTTAATATTTGCTACATTGATAATTATATATTATTTTATATTATTGATTCAATAATTATCACAGTAACCACTGCACAGTATTTCACATTATTAAATCAATAATTGTCACACCTATTATTGAAATGATATTATTAGATAGCATTATTGACAATGTCTAGAATGTTCTGTCGAGGAAAGGGGTTAGGTTATATAATTGCGCGCCAATGAGGAGAAATCCTTATCAGAAAGCCCCCTCTTTCTTAGGAACGACCTGGTTATCAATATTGCTATTCTGTAATATTAATTATGAATAATAATTGATGAATAAAAATTATTGATAAATATGATAAGTAAATATTTGTTCAATTTTAATATAAATGAAGAAATTTTTGGTATGAGACATTTGTTGAAAGTTGGCATTTTATCTTCTCCGATAAAATAATTCATTCAAATATATTATTATAATATTACATTATAATAGTATAATGTGATAATATAATAGTATAGTTTTATATTTTAAATGGTAATATTATTATAATAAATTCATGGTATAAAAATAAAATGAGGTGGAAGAGAGAAAATTGAATTTGAATTCTTTTTAATAATTATAAATTTTTTAATAAAATTAAAACCATGTGTTTGGAATGGTACTGGAGGTGGAATGTTAGGTTTGAATTCCTTATTTCAAAAGTGGTGTGCTGCAAACCACCGGAGGTACATTTTGTCAATCCTGGTGTGCTGGTATTTTTCTATAAATAGGTTGCTTAGTTAAGAAATGAAAATCACACCAGAATCAGAAAATTCTTTCTCTATAATATTGAGCATATTTCTTGTGAGTATAAAATATTTTGAGTGTGGATAACAGTGCAAGATTTTCTCAGCATAATCTCCGTTATTCCAGTTAGAACTACTTTTCTATTAAGCTAAAGGATATTATTTTTCTCATAAAGGATTTTATTTTCGTTCAATATTCGTAGAGAATATTATTTTCTTCCATACCCTATAGTATGTAAGTAATATTATTTCGTTTCATATTCCCAAATTTAAACTTACTATGGTAAGTATTGCTTCTAAAATTCCTGAAATGATTAGAAATTCCTTAAGGTTTGCGCTTCATCTAATATCATTTCACTGGAATATTGGTCTGAACTTTCTTATGAAATTTTAATCTTTTCATATCGGGGTACTATTCATAATTACTATTCACAACGAAATTAAATTTTCTTTTCTTTGTCCAAGTTATCTTTTATGAATCTTATTCTTGAAATTGGATCTATGTTTTGATCTTCATTTTGAACTCTGGATAAATTGAATTATAAATCCCTAATATTTGTCCTTGATCTCACTGGATTCGTTCTTTATATCATTTTTCATCATCTTCAGTCTTAAATTGTGGTAAAAGTTATCTTTGGCCCGCAGTGTAAAGATGAACTGTTGATTGATGAATATCTTTGGCCCGTAGTGCAAAGATGAACTATTGATTGATGAATATCTTTGGCCCGTAGTGCAAAGATGAACTGTTGATTGATGAATATCTTTGGCCCGTAGTGCAAAGATAAACTGTTGATTGATAAATATCTTTGGCCGTAGTGCAAAGATGGACATGTGTTTTGCATGATCATGGCCACTGTTGATACAAATGAATATCTTTGGCCCGTAGTGCAAAGATAAATTATTGATCTAAAATATTTATTGATTGATGTTATAGGGATAAAATATTGATGATGAACTTTTAAATCGTAGAAGATAATAGACATCATTCTCTACTTGACTCTTCTAATGAATTGTTATTTTCGCTGCAGCTGTTGATCTAAAACTTGTTGTCCGTAATATTTTATCTGATTTATTGAAAGCTAAAGATAAGTTAGTCTTCATTATCTTAGTCACAATATTCTTTATTGGGTTAGTTGAACTCACCCTTTTCTTTCATTGTTCTCTTCAGGAAATGAGAATATAGCTGGGACTAGTCGGGGAATGGTGTGATGGTCCGAGATAACGCTATAGTAGTCCTCACTATTTTGTAAAATAGTATGATAATAATTATAATGAGGTATTAGTTGAGCGTTTATATTTTCGTATTATATACGATCTGTATTGAAGCTCACAGTTTGTGTGGTCATATTTTGCACGACCGTTTGATATAAAAAGATTTGTATTTGGAGTCTGTACCATGTATTTGGTGACTCAGAATGAGTTGTGTGAACCTATGTTGGGGGCGTCACAGTTGGTATCAGAGCTTAGGGATATGATCTCTGGCAGGAGATCTGGGATTAGAACTAAAAGCGGAGAGACGAGTAAAATCCTTCGCTAGTGTGTCCCACCTAAGTTTACTTGTTATTTAATTGGTCGGTCGGAATATAGGGATAATATGTGACATGCCAATTTCTTTAATTAACCCTTGTTTTGTGGTAGTATTTAAGAATGACATCTGAAAATCAAGAGATGAACTCATATAGAGTTTTAAGTGATGAATTGAGGAGATTTATTTAAAGAATAAATATTGGAGTATAATATCTTGTTATAACAAAAATGCTTATTGGGGAGTACTAATTAAGTTATTGAACTTGATTGTAGGATGTTAGGCGAAGAAGAAATTAGAGATATCCATATGGTGAGTGAAGAATTAATAGTTGCACCCGAGCTAGTCGCAGAGGTAGCAACTGAGAGTAAGGAAGAAGAGGACCCTGAGGAGGATTTATTAGGAGATTTTTATGATCAAAATGTAGAACTGCAAGATCGTATTCGTGAGTTAGAAGAGCAGGGTGAAGAACAGCAGGTGATCGTGGAACAAAGGGATGCAACAATTCAAGATTTTGCTACCCGATGTGCGAAGCTTGAACAGAAGTTCTCTCAGGCAGAGCATATGATGATAGAGCTGGAATCTGAGAATACAAATGTCAAAGATCAGCTGAAAGAAGAAACCACTGAACGAGTGAGAATGGAGGATGCATGGGTAAAAGCCGAACGACGCGTTGATATTGTAGAAAGAGACGTTCGATCCAAGAAGGCCAAATTAGAAGATATGGATTTTGCTTTTTGGACAGTAATTGGGAGAACCTAACATCGAGTTTGGAATTACCCTGTGTAGAGAGGTCAACCCCAATTCGATATGGATCGAAGATTAATGATTCAAATCATGGATCATAAGTACGGTGAAATAGTTGATAGTGGAATGTACTCTATAGCGAAGTCAAGTCCAGCTGGGATGGTGACACCAAAGGTTGTCCCAGGCAAGTCAAAGTCGACGGTTCAAAGAAGAGTATTTGTCGTGACTTCCCAAAAAGCGAGGAACCCGAACGAAGTTATTACAGGTAACCTAATCATAAACTCTTGCAAAGTCTATACCTTATTACATACCGGTTCTACCCATTCTTTTATTTCAGCTGCTTGTGCTCAACGTTTGAACTTGACCCCTGAGAAATTAGACTTCGATTTATCGGTTGAAACTCCGTTAGGAGAAACCTTCGTTACATCCACAATTTACAAATATTGTTTGATTCAAATTGGCACCCTCACATTACCTGTTGATCTCATCTCTTTGAAAATACTTGCATTTGATGTGATTTTAGGAATCGACTGGCTAACCACTCATCATGCTCAAATTGATTAGTTTCGTAAGGTTGTTAGCTTTCATATTCCTAACCAACCTGTTATGCGAATTCAAACAACCAAACCACTAAAATCAATCATTGTCATTTCAAGTCATAAAGCTATTCGTTTATTGAAAAATGGATGTCAAGCTTTTTTAGCCCATGTCACCGATTTAAACAAGAATACGTCAGATTTGAATGATATTTCTATTGTTAATAAATTCCTTGATGTATTTTCCGAAGAACTTCCTGGCCTACCCCCAGAACGTGAAGTTGAATTTTTTATTAACCTTGAACCTGGTACAAAACTCATTTCCAAAATCCCATATCGAATGGCTCCTATTCAACTTCAAGAGTTAAAGGTCCAACTACAAGAGTTGATAGACATTGGTTTCATACGTTCTAGTACATCGCCTTGGGGTGCTCCTGTTTATTCATAAAGAAGAAAGACGAGAGTATGCGACTTTATATTAACTATCGGGAGTTGAACCATGTCACCATCAAAAATAGGTATCTGTTACCTCGCATTGATGACCTGTTCGACCAGTTGCAAAGTGCGCAATTCTTTTCAAAGATCGATCTCCGTTCTGGATATCATCGGTTAAAGATTAAAACTGATGACATTCCAAAGACTGCCTTCAGAACTTGATACGGGCATTATGAATTCTTAGTAATGTTTTTTGGATTGACTAATGCTCCTGCTGCCTTCATGGACATGATGAACTAGATATTCAAGGAATATTTGGATCATTTTATAGTTGTCTTTATTGATGACATCCTCATTTACTCCAAAAACCGTGAAGATCATGAGCACCACTTAAGTCTGATACTCCAAAAGCTTCGTGAAAACAAACTATATGCCAAGTTGAAGAAATGTGAGTTCTGGCTTGAGGAAGTAGCATTCCTTGGGCACGTGGTATCGAAACATGGAATATTAGTTTACCTGGTGAAGATTGAAGCAATATAAAGTTGGGAGCAACCTAAGTCAGTAACCGAAATACGTAGCTTTCTGGGCTTAGCTGGTTATTATCGGAGATTCGTGGAAGGATTTTCTCGAATCTCTACTCCATTAAATCGGTTGACTTGAAAAAATATAAAATTCGGATGGAGCGAGGAATGTGAGAAGAGTTTTCAGGAACTCAAGAGGAGACTCATTTCGGCACCTGTTCTGACAATACCATCTGGTTCAGATGGATTTGTCATCTACAGCGATGCGTTAGGCAAAGGGTTAGGATGTGTTCTCATGCAACATGGGAAAGTCATAGCCTATGCCTCATGACAACTCAAAGAATATGAGAAGAATTATCGTACTCATGATCTAGAGTTGGCAGCAGTTGTTTTGGCGTTGAAGATCTGGAGACACTACTTGTATGGGGAGAAAGTGGAGATCTATACGGATCATAAGAGACTTAAATATTTCTTCACTCAAAAGGAACTCAACATGCGGCAACGACGTTGGCTTGAGCTGTTGAAAGATTACGACCATACCATCTAATACCATCTTGGAAAAGCGAACGTGGTAGCTGGCGCGTTGAGTAGAAGATCATATGCTGGAATAGTGCGATGCTGTTAATACAAAGGCCCATTTGGTATGACTTACAAAGGATGGAGATTGAGTTTAAGACTCCAGGGACCCACGTGAAGATGACAAATATACGCGTAGAACTAGCTTTAATTAATAAAGTTAAAGCTGCTCAAGCTATAGATTCGGAGCTGATGAATATGAAGAAGAGGGTACAAGAAGGTGCTATTCCAGAAGCAAGAATTGACGAAGAGGGAATTATTCGAGTCAACTCCAGACTTTGTGTTCCTAACGACTCTGATTTGAAGTATAAAATCATGATGGAGGCACACAACACACCGTTTGCAATCCATCCTGAGAGTACCAAAATATATAATGATCTTCGACATATATTTTGGTGGAGCAATATGAAGAGAGAGATCGCGGAGTTTATCTCAAGGTGTCTAACTTGTCAACGTGTCAAGGCGGAGCATCAAGTGCTAAAAGGTCCATTACAACCACTT
Organism: Panax stipuleanatus; assembly: GCA_020205555.1. Taxonomy (NCBI): domain Eukaryota; kingdom Viridiplantae; phylum Streptophyta; class Magnoliopsida; order Apiales; family Araliaceae; genus Panax; species Panax stipuleanatus. Next base: position 21,252,990 of record CM035120.1, read on the forward strand.
AAAATTCTAAAATGGAAGTGGGAATACATCAACATGGATTTCGTTACGGGTCTTCCTAAGGTTTCTCAAGGCATAGATGCAATTTGGGTTATTGTCAATAGATTAACCAAGTCTGCTCATTTCTTGCCTATACGAGAGACTTATTCACTTGAACGACTTGCTCGTATGTACATAAATGAGATTGTAAGATTGCATGGTATACCGGTATCCATAGTTTCTGATCGAGACCCAAGATTCACTTCACAATTTTGGGTTAGCTTGCAGAAAGCTATGGACACCGATTTACGATTCAGTTCTGCATATCATCCTCAAACGGACGGGCAATCGGAAAGGACTATTCAAACTCTTAAAGATCTATTAAGACTCTGCGTACTAGACTTCAAAGGAAATTAGGACAAGTACTTACCATTGTTGGAATTCTCCTACAACAACAGTTATCAAGCAAGTATAGGCATGGCTCCATTCGAGGCGTTGTATGGACGAAAATATCGTTCTCCAGTATGCTGGGACGAGGTGGGTGAAGCAACATTGTTTGGACCGGATTTAGTACGTATGACTACATAAAAGATTCAAATGACCCGGCAATGTATACAAACAGCACAATATCGACAAAAGGGTTATGCTGTTCTTCATCGAAGAGATGTGGAATTTAATGTCGGAGACCATGTATTGTTACGTGTTGCTCCATAGAAAGAAGTTACGAGATTCGGAAAGAGAGGAAAGCTCAAGCATGTCTCGTATTCATAACGTTTTTCACATATCCATGCTATGTAAATATGTGAAAGACCCAAACCACATTATTGAATTAGAACCAGACGAGATAGCCGAAGATTTAACGTATGAGGAGGTATCTGTCAAGATCTTGGATAAGAAAGAACATGTTCTACGCTCAAAGGTTATACCTCAAGTCAAAATTTTATGGAGAAACCATGAAATTGAGAAAATGACTTGGGAGTTAGAATCTAAAATGAAAGCAAGGTATCCTCACCTCTTCGAAATATCAGGTACGTACGTCAATTTCGAGGATGAAATTTCATAAGAAGAAGAGGTTGTAAGACCCCAACATTTTATGAATAAAATTTAATTTCATCTATATATTATTTTAAATAATAAGGTGTTGATTTGATAAATGTGACAAGTTATGGGTGATATGTGTAAATTTTACAAAATAAGCAAGTGTTCATAAAATATTTGTTGTGTCGGAGAATATTCGTTTGGTTAGGGAATATTCATCCGACGGCGTAATCATTGGTTGACCCCATAACGGAATAATTGTCAGATATAGAAAGTGACAAAAGTAACATTTTTATAAAAATAACGACAAAAATTTTACCGTTAAACTGTTGAAATACCCAGTGATAAAAGAACAATAATACGCGTTGTTGCACAGTAGCACGGTATTACACAGTAATTTTAATTATTGATTCTTACGTAAGAAGTCACTCATTCAATAATTGTTACAGTAATTACTGTTCAATATCTTATATTATTGATTCAATAATTGTTACATTGATAATTACATATTATTTTATATTATTGATTCAATAATTGTCACAGTAACCACTGCACAGTATTTCACATTATTAAATCAATAATTGTCACACCTATTATTGAAATGATATTATTAGATAGCATTATTGACAATGTCTAGAATGTTCTGTCGAGGAAAAGAGTTAGGTTATATAATTGCGCGCTAATGAGGAGAAATCCTTATCGGAAAGTCCCCTCTTTCTTGGGAACGACCTAATTGTCAATATTGCGATTCTGTAATATTAATTGTGAATAATAATTGATGAATAAAAATTGTTGATAAATATGATAAGTAAATATTTGTTCAATTTTGATATAAATGGAGGAATTTTTGGTATGAGACATTTGTTGAAAGTTGGAATTTTATCTTCTCCGATAAAATAATTCATTCAAATATATTATTATAATATTACATTATAATAGTATAATATGATAATATAATAGTATAATTTTATATTTTAAATGGTAATATTATTATAATAAATTCATAGTATAAAAATAAAATGAGGTAGAAGAGTGCAAATTGAATTTGAATTCTTTTAAATAATTATAAATGTTTTTAATAAAATAAAAACCATGTGTTTGGTTTGAATTCCTTATTTCAAAAGTGGTGTGCTGCAAACCACCGGAGGTACATTTTGTCAATCCTGGTGTGCTGGTATTTTTCTATAAATAGGTTGCTTAGTTAAGAAGTGAAAATTACACTAGAATCAGAAAATTATTTCTTTATAATATTGAGCGTATTTCTTGTGAGTAAAGGATATTTTGAGTGTGGATAACAATGCAAGATTTTCTCAACATAATCTCCGTTATTCCAATCAGAACTATTTTTCTATTAAGGTAAAGGATATTATTTTTCTCATAAATGATGTTATTTTCGTTCAATATTCGTAAGGAATATTATTTTCTTCCATACCCTATAGTATGCAAGTAATATTATTTCGTTTCATATTCCTAAATTTAAACTTACTATGGTAAGTATTGCTTCTATAATTCCTGAAATGATTAGAAATTCCTTAAGGTTTGCGCTTCATCTAATATCATTTCACTGAAATATTGGTCTGAACTTTATTATGAAATTTTAATCTTTTCATGTCGGGGTACTAGTCGTACATACGGTACTATTCATACATACGGTACTATTCATGAGTACTATTCACAACGAAATTAAAAAAAATTCTTTGTCCAAGTTATCTTTTATGAATCTTATTCTTGAAATTGGATCCATGTTTTGATCATAATTTTGAATTCTGGATAAATTGAGTTATAAATATCTAATATTTGTCCTTTATCTCACTGGATTCGTTCTTTATATCATTTTTCATCATCCTCGATTTTAAATTGTGGTGAAAGTTATCTTTGACCCGCAGTGCAAAGAAGAACTGTTGATTGATGAATATCTTTGGCCCGTAGTGCAAAGATAAACTGTTGATTGATAAATATCTTTGGTCGTAGTGCAAAGATAAACTGTTGATTGATAAATATCTTTGGTCGTAGTGCAAAGATGGACAGGCGTTTGGCATGATCATGATCACTATTGATACAAATGAATATCTTTGGCCCGTAGTGCAAAAATAAATTATTGATTTGAAATATTTATTGATTGATGTTACATGGATAAAATATTGATGATGAACTTTTAAATTATAGAAGATAGTATACATCATTCTCTACTTGACTCTTCTAATGAATTGTTATTTCCGCTGTAGTTGTTGATCTAAAACTTGTTCTCTATAATATTTTTTCTGATTTATTGAAGGCTAACGATAATTTATTCTTCATTATCTGAGTCATAATATTCTTTACTGGGCTAGTTGAGCTCACATGTTTCTTTCATCGTTCTCTTTAGGAAATGAGAATATAGTTGGGAGTAGTCGGGGAATGGAGTGATGGTCCGAGATAGCTGTAAGACCCCAACTTTTATGACTAAAGATTTAATTTTTTTTATACATTATTTTGAAATAGTAAGGTGTTGATTTAATAAATGTGGTAAGTTATCGGTGGTATGTGCAAATTTTACAAAGTAATCAAATGGTCATAAAATATTCGTTGTGTCGGGAAATATTCTTTTGTTAGAGAATATTCGTATGACGGCGCAGTCATTGGTGGACCCCAAAACAGAATAATTATCGAATATAGAAAGCGACAGAAATAATATTTTCACTGTAAAACTTTTATCGTTAAACTGTTAAAATGTCCGGTGATAAAAATACAGAAATACGCGTTGTTACACTGTAATATCCGAGAATTACTGTGTAATTTAACAATTATCAATAAACGAATTTATGTGAAATTATTGTGTGTTTTCTTTTATTTAGAGGTATATGTGTTATACATACATGTGTTATTTTATGATAGATGATGAGGAGAATTTAAATAGTTGGTTTAGTTTAATTTAACTATTTAAATTGGTTAAATATGGAATTAATTTTATTAATTTCGTGGGATGGCTTTATGGTATGAGTTTGAGTTTGGAGCGGAATTTAAAGGCGCGAACTGCGTATTTGAGTCCGGAACGTCGAAATTAGTCAAGATAGACTGTAACCACAAAAATGAGTCACGCTTGACTTTTTAGTCAAAGTCAACCGCAAATTTTGGAGGTGAATTTGACGAAACGGATAGTCCCATGACGTCCGGGACGTCGATTTTAGTAGGAATCGATATAAGTATCGCAACGTTCGGTTACGGAGGGCAAAATGGTTATTTAATTGATTATAATATTATTTTAATATGTTGATCAGCAGTTGGAGTGGGCCCACATGATAACTGATTTGGGACAAGGGAGTATACGTTTTAGAAGATTTAGAGAGGAAGGGAGTTACAATCCTTTACACCCACAAACTCTTCCATTCTCTAACTCCTCTTTTCATTTTAATATTAGTTAATCATGCAATATGTGTATAACCGTTATGAGAACATGGAGGGGCTGATGATATCAGCCTCTATCAAGCTATATCAATCTCTGTTTATACTCTCCACCCAAAACACTACCTCTTTTGCTAAAAACTTGATTCCTTGAGAGAAATTGAGAGTAATAGTTAGTGTGGAGTTATTCTGGAAATTTGCAAAGACTAAGGAAGCAAGGAGGGAAGCATTCTCGGATTCCTTGATCTGAGAATAGCGTTCAAGGTAAGAATACGAACTTATATTATGTTCTTAAGGAAATAGTGAAGAAAATGCATGTATAATTATGGGAAATGTTTCGTTGTGATTTTGTGATACCATATTAGTGTGTAATACTGATATATGGGTGTTAAGAACGAAAGTTCTGGTCTAATCATGTTTCAAATTCGTAGAGAATCGTAGAATTCATGTATGCATGCTAACTATTCGATAAAATGCCTCTTAGATGTCAATTTGTTCAAAACATGAAATGTTAGTGAGTTTGATTATTTTAACATGTGTATATGTGTTAGTAGAGGTGATCTGGACAGTAGCAACTAGTTCCTTGCATGCTAGAATCAAAATCATGAATTTTTGTCAAAGTGGGTTTACTTAGAATCTGTGACTTTTTGGGTTTTTCGGAGCCTTGGAATCATAGCTTATGTGACTCGTTGGTTGTATGTGTTAATTTTGCAAAATACTATGTAGTATGATGTCTCACCTGACCAATTTTCAAAAGAAACGGAGTTAAAATGAGCAAGTTATGAATTTCGTAAGCAAGCATGTTGGTATAAAAATCTGCAGAATTCTGGGAATTTCCAGAAATTTTTTGAGTCTGGAAGGCAGTCTGGCACGCTTATCTAGGCGACTGGATTGAGGTCTTAACATGTTAGTTTCATGTATGTTGTATTTTTGTAAAATACTGTGATGTATGGAGTGTATGGTGTCCAAATATCATGGTCATACAACCTGTAAACAAGTGGGAATTAAATCGGGAAGTAGGCTGCTCGCCAGGAAAAAAAAATTTTATGGGCATTAAGAGCAGCGCAGCTGCGCCGTTCATACGGCTTAACGCTGCGCAGCTGCGCCACTTAAAGTTGGGTTCCGGGTTTTGCCAGGCAGCGCAGCTGCGCCGGTAACACGGCTTGAGGCTGCGCAGCTACGCCGGTCCGGGTCGGTCCGGGTCATCCTGGTCGGGTCGGGTCGGGTCAGAAAAAATTCCAAAAGCTTATTTTTACTCAGATTCTCATATTGAACCACTTTACCTATATGACGCAACATGTTATATGATTAAATTAGCTTGATGATAGCATACATGATAGTTTAATAATAAAATTAAATTAAAAGGAAACCCTTTACCTTCAAATTAGAGTTCGAGGACCTAATTTCTTAACGTGACACATATGATTAGGTTATGTGAAGGTTAATTGCTAGCTTTAACGATAGCAGGCGTATCAGGCAAGTTTCCTTACTCAGATTTGATTGTGCAAGTTCTTAACCTTATTTTTGTTGAGAAATTATTCAACCCTTAATCATTTGATTGCAGCGAGGGTAAGCTTCGGACGTGTGATTGTTTACCTATTTACACAAGTTCCTTTATCATAAAATTCTATAACTTCAATTATCTTGCAAGTTTTATTGTTGACTACTCAGTTATTACTGTAACTGTTATGCTTTAAAGTTCTGTTTATTTGAAGAACTGTTTCTAAGAATGCTTTCTAGCCTTTTTGTTTCGGCTAGTTATTATTGATGAAAAGTGATATAATTCAAATCCTTTGAAGCTATTTAATGTTTACCAATCCAAATTGCTTTGGTGCGGTCTCGCATGAATACTAAGATAAACAACCCGAATAAACGGGCAAACAGATGTCAGGCATATAGTCCTATTTATGCTTATGCAGTTTAAACTTAATACTTGTGCACAATGTAGGGTACAATAGGCTGATCACCTGGAGTACTTGCAGAGACCGTTTACAATCTATTTGATTGTTAAACCGTCTGATGATTTTTCGATGAAACAAAGTAATATTCAGGGTATTTTATGCCCCTTAGTATGATATTGAGAATTCTTAAACTCTTATTCTTGATATTTCTGTTTAACACTTGATAATTCTTTCATCTATTATAGCTATTCAGATGTTTCTACTCCTGATATATGTTTTCAAACTACTTTATATACATGCTGGGCAAATTGTGCTCATTCTTGCTTAAACCTTTAAGTTAAGGATGAGAAGGCTGAGGGCTCGGGCAAGGATAAGGGGAAGTCTAAGATGAAATGATGCTAGTTACCTTATGTAATAAGTTTATATTTTCGCATATGATGTAATGTAGCGATAAACGCTAAGTTTAAGTTGTGGTTTATTAAAGGTTGTGAAGACTTGGGATTTTATTTGGAATATGTACGTAATGGTTATAATATTATTATTTTTATGGAATTTACTTAGATAGATGATGATATATATTGTATCGTGAGCACCATGTCCTGTAATCGATGTTACACGGATTTGGGGGCGTCACATACACAGTAGCACAGTATCTTTGATTATTGATGCTTACGTAAGAAGTCACTCAGTATTCAATAATTGCTACAGTAGTTGCTGCACAGTATCTCATATTATTGATTCAATTATTGTCACAGTATCATCTACACAATACTTTAAAATATTAAATCAATAATTGACACAACACAGTTACTCATATTATTATTATTAGCATTATTGACAATGTCTAGAAAGTTTTGTCAAGGAAAGGGGTTAGATTATTTAATTGCGCGCCAGTAAGGAGAAATCTTTATCGAAAAGTCCCATCTTTCCTTGGAAACGATCTGGTTGTCAATGTGACACCCCCAAATCCGGGTACTTCGTTTTCACATGATTTGGTGTTCACTTTCTAATATAACATATATCTACCCAATGAATAATGCAAAATAAACTACAACTTAAATTAAAATAAATAAATCTCCCTTAAAACAAGGGTTACAACCTTTTTAAAATAATCCCGGGTTACTCTAACCCTGACATGAATATAATAAAGTGCGAAAATAAAAACATAACATTCAAGTCTTATTACAATCATTCTCAAATAATTAAACAAGTCTTCACTTGCTTTGCTTTTTCTTGCCCTTACTTGTAGACGGAGCATCAGCGTTATCAACCTTAACTGAAATTATTATTTAATGCAAGAGTGAGTAAACCACAGCTCACTGGAGTTTAACAATAATATATACATGAAAGGATATCTTTAAAAAGATCTGAATAACTTAGCTTACTACAACAATAAAGAATTGAATAATAATTCTCTATCAACATTAAAATTTGAATATAAAATTTATCTAAGGGTCGTAAGACCTTTGAACTTTTGTCCTAGGTTATAAACATTTCCATTTAAACCTTTAACAATCAATAAGACTATGGACCTTAACTCGTACTTAGGGGGATCAGCCCTTTGTACTATGTATTGTGCACAAACATCTTAACGCTATGCGTAGTAACCTCCCCTAGTAAATAGGGTTGTTCAACTCAGTAATTTGAATTCAAGTCCGCACCAAAGAAAGTTTGGTTTGGATAAGCTTACAAGGGTAATTTAGAATTCACGTTCATCAACTAAGGATTAGTTGAATCGACTTTCAATAATTCATAAATAAAAGAATTATGAATTAACATATGCTTTAGAAGTAAACTTAAAGCAATTAAAATAATAACTGGATCTTACTTGAACAATAAGTTAAGATCATTTCAATTAAATAAGCAATTGTCCAATACAGAAATGGAAAGGACGTTCTTAACAAGAATATATGAACTCAAAAAATTGGATATAATTAACGAGTTTAGGGTTAGAAGACTTGCCTCAAGCGCAAGCTACTTAACACAATTCACGTACTTTAATACTTCCTATATACATCTAATCATAATAACCTAAATTAGTTAACACATAACTAATTCACATAAGTGGTTAACCCTTATGGTTAACTCACTCTAACTAAATAAATAATAATAATCAACCATCACATCACTTACATATTCACATAATTAAATTAATTATGTATTCAACTAAATTATAATTAAACAATTATAATTCAAACACTTACTTATAATTACTTAAATTATAATTACCATTTAAATTATAAATAATTATAATTTAAAATCAATTAAATTATAACATGCATTATAATTACACAATTGATAATTAATCATGTAATTATCGATTTATAATCCATAATTAAACATGCATTTATTAAATTATAATTACATAAATTATAATTTAAATTAACATCTAATAAATCAACCTTTATTCATTATAATTTGACCAATTTAACATTTACTCATAATTATAATTATTCAAACTATAATTAAGTAATTCATATTACAATTAAACAGTTAAAATTCACAATTTAAATACTAAATACAATTTGTAAAATTTATTTTAACGAAATGTTATAGCAACTGGATGTATACACATTATCATGGAACAATTAAACTAAGGCTTAAAATAAACTGCACAATCAATCCACTAGAACTCACTGCCTCTGCATTGGGCACGGTGCAGCTGCGCAGCCAGCAGCCTTGGCACCGGCGCAGCTGCGCAGGGGTCGAATCTGGGAAAGGCAAGCGGCGCAGCTGCGCTGCTCCTGGCCTTGCTGCTGGCGCAGCTGCGCAGCAACTCGGCCAGACGCAGACAACCACAATTCTCTGCTTTACCGAACATCCCATACAAGCCAGTAGACGAAAAATTACAGTAACATAGCCACTGTAACTCCATACATAAGCAATAATACATAACATAACATGTTTCTACAATATAACAACCATCTAAATAATGATAATCACAAGTTTTAAAAATCCAATTTGGCCATTTTCATGAAAACTCATATTTTCTCAAAAATAATCTACTGTAACTATTTTTCTCCATCAATTCGAATTTATATGCATGCATTATATACGAAGTTGAAGATAGTATCAAGTAATTACTTAATAAGCATATTAACACATACCAATTGCATCAATTTCTCAATTAAAATTAACCAAACTCATGAAATTCCATTTGAACTCATATAAATATGAATTTTTTGTTAACATATATTTATACAGTAATTTGATTTCTGAAAATCATTGATAACCACATAATTCACCATGAACAACACCATCTATATATATATATCTTCCATGTTTATGCAATTACATGAAAACTCAGTTTTCACAGAGAATAAAACATGAAACTTAAACCGAGTTCTGAAAATATGAAAGTAGAAATTATGGATTACCTTTCAGTGATAAGAGAAGAAAACAAAGATTAACTCTAGCCTTCACAATCTTCTTCTTCTTTCTCTTCTTCTCCAACTCTTCTCTGCTTTCTCTTTTCTTCTTAGTCTCAGACTTAGGAAAACTAACGTAGTTCTTTCCTCTTAACGTAATATACATATATAACTGATATAATAATGTACGTATACTAATTACACTTAATACTATAATTAACTTAGCGGTTACACAAATTCAAAAGCCTTTTGGCTTGTTTGGCAACAGGAAAATTTCAAAACTAGTTTTATTAAATGAAACATGGTTTTGAGTAAATTAGGTTTAAGCTAGTGTAAGGGCCCTGTTTGGCAACAGTCTTTAAAAACAAAAGCAAGGGCCTTGTTTGGTTAAAATCATTTAAAATCCATTTTTCTTTTATTTTAACCAATCATTTTAACACATACTTTAATGTCATATTTTAATTAATTAAATATCAATCATCTAATTTAATCAATTAAAATCTAACATCAATTAATCATATAAAATTGCCACATAATTATAATTACTCGCTAATTATAATCCATGTAACACTTCATCACATATCTCATCTAATTTAATTATCTCAATTAAATTAGAACTATAATATAAAATTAATAAACATTAATTAAATTAAATGTTACACATTCATTTAATTAATATATATACTTAATTAAATCACTCCATAAACAAAAAATATTTATTTAATTCAATAAATATTTAAAATTAAATATAAAATCTCAATCGTTACAGTCAATATTGTGAATTATAATGATGAATGGTTGATAAAAATATTTTCATTGTGTTGGAAATATTAATGTTAGTGGAAATTGATATTTATTTCGATAATAGTTGATTTTCGGATGTTAAATTGATCAAATGGGAAATTAATCAGATAAATGAGAAATTAATGGGTGGTTAGTGGTAAACATGTGGGGGCCAATATAATAAATGTTGGTGGATGGTTGTAAGGGAGGTGGTGCAAGATTGATAAACTTGAGGGACTAAATTAAAAATGGAGATAAAGATGGAGGTACTAAAGTGTAATTAATCAATTTTTTTCTAGCCTATAAATAGCAAGCTAATTTCATTCATTTCTCACAAAATTCTTGAAGAGCAAAGTTATAATAGTGAGAGAAATTATAGAGAGAGAAAGAGGAAAAGTATTATGCTACTACACTATTCCAATATCCAATCTTCTACTGAGGTAAGAGGTATTATTTCTTTTGTATTCATAAAGAATGCTATTGTCTTTCAATACTCGTAAGGGTTGTTACTCTATTCTTTATTGATCTGTGGGAGTAACCTGTCTACGCGGACTACCGCAGGCATGGTGAATAGTCCTTCGTATTCATTCTTTATTGATCTGTGGGAAGAACCTGTCTACGCGGACTACCGCATGCCTGGTGAAAACCTTTTGTATTTATTCTATTCCTTATTAATCTGTGGGAATAACCTGTCTACGCGGACTACCGCATGCGTGGTGAATCACCCTTCGTATTCATTTCTATTAAATTGTGGAAATGATCTGTCTACGCGAATTACCGCATGACGGGTGAAAATCCAATTACAGTTTCGTATATTCATTCATACTCGTACGAAACATTATTTTACTGAAATATTAGTCTGAACTTTTTATGAAATTTTCATCTTTTCATGACAAGTTACTATTCACGGTAAAAAAAATATTTTTTTTAATCTTTGATTGGATCCATATTTTGAACTTCATTCTTGAATTTTGCTCCACAATTGATTATTATGGAGTATTCTTGAACTTGGATAAACTAAATTACAAATTACAAATCCCTAATCTTTGTCCTTTATCTCACTGGATTTGTTTTTATATTATTTTTCATCATCCTCAGTCTTAAATAATAATACAAATAAATATCTTTGGCCTGTAGAGCAAAGATGAATGATTATTTGATGAATATCTTTGGCCTGTATTGTAAAGATGATTATCTGATGAATATCTTTGGCCCGTAATACAAAGATGAACATGTGTTGAGATGAACATGACCACTAGTGATACAAATGAATATCTTTGGCCCGTAGTGCAAAGATGAATATTTGATTCGAGATATATATTGATTGCTATTACAGGGATAAAATTTTGATGATGGACTTTTAAATTATAGAAGATAGTAGACATCATTCTCTACTTAACTCTTCTAATGAATTGTTATTTCCGCTGCAGTTATTGATCTAAAACTTGTTGTCCATAATATTTTATCTGATTTGTTGAAGACTAACGATAATTTATTCTTCATTATCTTAGTCATAATATTCTTTATTGGGCTAGTTGAGCTCACCCTTTTCTTCCATTGTTCTCTTCAGGAAATGAGAATATTGCGGGTACTAGTCGGGGAATAGGCTGACGGTCCGAGTTAGAGCTGTAGAAGTCCTCACTTTTTTTTTGTAAAATAGTGTGATAATAAATGTAATGAGGACTTAGTTTGAGTGTTTATATTTTTTACATGTCTGTATTGACACTCACAGTTGTGTGGTCGTATTTTGCACGACCGTTTGATATAAAAGATTGTATTTGGATTCTGTAGCATGTATTTGGCAACTCAGAATGGGTTGGGTTGATTGGACCAATTCTGGGGGCGTCACAGTTGGTATCAGAGCTTAGAAATATGATCTCTGATGGAGATCTGACAATAGAACTAGGAGGGGAGTAACGAGTAAATCCTTCGCTAGTGTGTGTCCTACCTAAGCTTATTTGGTATTTAATTGGTCGGTTGGAACATAGGATTAATATGTGATATGTTAATTTGTTTGATTAACCCTTATTTTGTGGCAGTATTTGAGAATGGCAGCTGAAAATCTAAACAATGGAGTTAATGAGACCGTTGAGACACCTTTAATCACCAACCAGGAGAACGAGCAACAGGAAGGCAATATTCCTCTTGTAAACGACACCACCAATCAAACGATGAATGATGGGATGTTTAGATGTTTTTTGCAGTTCATGCAAAACCAGACGAGGGAGACTCGTGTTCATAATACAGGTGGAAATAATAATAACTCGCGGCTTGTCGCTGCCAAGCAGTTCAAAGAGTTGGGACCACCAGAGTTTTTGGGAAAGTCGGATCCAATCAAGGCGGAAACGTGGGTTAAGCAAATTACCAAGATATTTATGTCTTGGGATGCACGGAGGAGCAAAAGGTTCCATTCGCCACCTTTATGTTCCGTGGAGAGGCAAATTACTGGTGGAAATCTGTGAAGCGTACCCAGCCTGTCTCACTTAAGATGTCTTGGGAGGAGTTCCAGAAACTGTTCGATGACAAGTACTTTTCAGAAATTATTCATCATATGAAGGAGGTAGAGTTTATCAAACTAGAATAGAACAACATGACTGTGTCCCAGTATGAGGCTAAGTTCGCGGAGTTATCCCGGTTCGCATCTCATTTGGTTGATAATGAGGAACGTATGACGCGGATGTTTCTGAGAGGTTTGAAACCCAAAATTCGTCAGTACCTCATTTCTCACAAACTTTCTTTATATTCAGATGTGGTGAACAGGGCCCAATTGTTAGAGCAAGGTAATGATTATGTTCAATCAAGGGACAACAACCAAGGTCGTACTGATGGCAACAGCCATCGGAACAATGAAAATCAGCATGGAGAAAATTATCAGGACAGAAGTGGTAACCACTCCGGTGGTAATCGTAGCTATGATAATAGAAGAAATGAGTCGGGGGGAGATTTCAAGAAGAGAATGTACAACAATGAGAACGTGAAGACATTGACAGCAGCACCAACATCAACTATTTTTAGGGGAGGAGAACGACCACCGGTCTTATGCTATAAATGCTGGCAAGAGGGACACATCAGTCCAAATTGCCCACAAGAATTCAAAACTGTGGAAAGGAAGGACACATAGCTAGAGAGTGTCCAGTAGCGAAACCAAGTCCAGCGGGGATGGTGACTCCAAAGGCTGTCCCGGACAAGTCAAAGTCGGTGGTTATTGGAAGAGCGTTTGTCGTGACTGCCCAAAATAAGAGGAACCCGAACGAGGTGATCACGGGTAAGCTAATCATAAACTCTTGCGAAGTCTATGCCTTATTAGATACCGGTGCTACCCATTCTTTTATTTCACCTGCTTGTGCTCAACGTTTGAACTTGACTCCTGAGAAACTAGACTTTGACTTATCTGTTGAAACTCCGTTAGGAGAAACCTTCGTTACATTCACAGTTTACAAATCTTATTTGATTCAAATTGGCACCCTCACCCTACCTATGGATTTTATATATTTGAAAATACTTGCATTTGATGTGATTTTTTTGAATCGACTGGTTAACCACTCATCATGCCAAAATTGATTGTTTCGTAAGGTTGTTAGCTTTCATTCAAACAACCAGACCACTAAAATCAATCAATGTCATTTCAAGTTATAAAGCTATTAGTTTATTGAAAAACGGATGTTAAGCTTTCTTAGCCCATGTCACTGATTTAAATCAGAATACATCATATTTGAATGATATTTTTGTTATTAATGAGTTTCCTGATGTATTTCCCGAAGAATTTTCTGGTCTACCCCCAGAACATGAATTTGAATTCTTTATCGACCTTGAGCCCGGTACAAAACCCATTTCTAAAACCCCATATCGAATGACTCCTATTGAAATTCAGGAGTTAAAGGTCCAACTACAGGAGTTGTTAGACATCGATTTTATACGTCCTAGTACATCTCCTTGGGGTGCTTCTGTTTTAAAGAAGAAAGACGGTAGTATGCGACTATGTATTGACTATCGGGAGTTGAACCATGTCACCATCAATAATAGGTATCCACTACCTCGTATTAATGACCTGTTCGACCAGTTGCAAGGTGCATAATTCTTTTCGAAGATCGATCTTCGTTCTGGATATCATCAGTTAAAGATTAAAACTGAGGACATTCCGAAGACTGCCTTTAGAACTTGATACACACATTACGAATTTTTAGTTATATCTTTTGGATTTACTAATGTCCATGTTGCGTTCATGGACATGATGAACGGAATATTTAAGAAATATTTGGATCATTTCGTGTTTGTCATTATTGATGACATCCTAATATACTCCCAAACCCTCAAGTATTTCTTCACACAAAACGAACTCAATAAGCGACAACGACGTTGTCTTAAGCTATTGAAACATTACGACCATACCATCCAATACCATCTTGAAAAAGCGAACGTGGTAGCTGACGCGTTGAGTAGAAGATCGTATGCGGGTACAAGTGCGATATTGTCAACACGAAGCCATCTTGTATGACTTACAAATGATGAAGATAGAGTTAAAGACTCGAGGGACCCACATGAAGATGTCAAATATACGCGTGGAACCAGCTTTAATTGATAAAGTTAAAGCTGCTCAAGCTATAGACCCGGAGCTGATGAAGATGAAGAAGAAAGTGCAAGAAGGTGTTATTCCAGAAGCAAGAATCGATGAAGAAGGAATACTTCGAGTCAACTCCAGACTTTGTGTTCTAACAATTCTAATTTGAAGTATAAAATCATGATGGAGGCACACAACACATCGTTTGCAATCCATCCTGGAAATACCAAAATATATAATGATCTTCGACATACATTTTGGTGGAGCAATATGAAGAGAGAGATCGCGGAGTTTATCTCGAGGTGTTTAACGTGTAAACATGTTAAGGCGGAGCATCAAGTGCCAAAGGTTCAGCTTGCAGAAAGCTATGGGCACCGATTCACGATTTATTGGTCCATTTGAAATCCTTGACCGGGTAGAAAATGTGGCTTATAAACTCGCTTTACAGCCAAGAATGTCTCGTGTTCATAACGTTTTTCACATATCCATGTTTCGTAAATATGTGAAAGACCCAAACCACATTATTGAGTTAAAACCAGACGAGATAGCCGAAGATTTAACGTACGAGGAGGTACCTGTCAAGATCTTAGATAAGAAGGAACATATTCTATGCTCAAAGATTATACCTCAAGTTAAAGTTTTGTGGAGTAATCATAATATCAAGGAAATGACCTGGGAGTTAGAATCGGAAATGAAAGCGAGGTATCCTCACCTTTTCGACATACCAGGTACGTACGTCAATTTCGAGGATGAAATTTCATAAGGAGGGGAGGTTGTAAGACCCCAACTTTTATGAATAAAGATTTAATTTTCTTTAGACATTATTTTGAAATAGTAAGGTGTTGATTTGATAAATGTGGTAAGTTATGGGTGGTATGTGCAAATTTTACAAAGTAAGCAAATGGTCATAAAATATTCGTTGTGTCGGGGAATATTCTTTTGTCGGAGAATATTTGTACGACGTCGTAGTCATTGGTGGACCCCATAACGGAATAATTGTCGAATATAGAAAGCGACAGAAATAATATTTTCACGGCAAAACTTTTACCGTTAAACTGTTAAAATGTCCGGTGATGAAAATACAGTAATACGCGTTGTTGCACAGTAGCACCTGGTATTGCACAATATCTTTGATTATTGATGCTTACGTAAAAAATCACTCAGTATTCAATAATTGCTATAGTAGTTACTGCACGGTATCTCATATTATTGATTCAATTATTATCACAGTATCATCTGCACAATACTTTAAAATATTAAATCAATAATTGACACAACACAGTTACTCATATTATTATTATTAGCATTATTGACAATGTCTAGAAAGTTCTGTCAAGGAAAGGGGTTAGGTTATTTAATTACGCGCCAATAAGGAGAAATTCTTATCGGAAAGCCCCCACTTTCTTGGGAACGATTTGGTTGTCAATATTGTCAATTATAATGATGAATGGTTGATAAAAAATATTTTCATTGTGTTGGGAATATTAATGTTAGTGGAAATCGACATTTATTTCGATAATAGTTGATTTTCGAATGTTAAATTGACCAAATGGGGAATTAATCGGATAAATGAGCAATTAATGGGTGGTTAGTGGTAGACATGTGGGGGCCACTATAATAAATGTTTGGTGGGTGGTTGTAGGGGAGGTGGTGCAAGATTGATAAACTTGAGGGACTAAATTAAAATAGAGGTAAAGATGGAGGTACTAAAGTGTAATTAACCAATTTTTTTCTAGCCTATAAATAGCAAGCTAATTTCATTCATTTCTCACAAAATTCTTGAAGAGCAAAGTTATAATAGTGAGAGAAATTATAGAGAGAGAAAGAAGAAGAGTATTCTGCTACTACACTATTCCAATATCCAATCTTCTAGTGAGGTAAGGGATATTATTTCTTTTGTATTCATAAAGAATGCTATTGTCTTTCAATACTTGTAAGGGTTGTTACTCTATTCTTTATTGATCTGTGGGAGTAACCTGTCTACGCGGACTACCGCATGCATGGTGAATAGCCCTTTGTATTCATTCTTTATTGATCTGTGGGAATAACTTGTCTACGCGGACTACCGCATGCCTGGTGAAAATATTTTGTATTCATTCTATTCCTTATTAATCTGTGGGAATAACCTATCTACGCGGACTACTGCATGCGTGGTGCATCACCCTTCATATTCATTTCTATTAAATTGTGGAAATGATCTGTCTACGCGGATTACCGCATGACGGGTGAAAATTCAATTACAGTTTTGTATATTCATTCATACTCGTCACTGGAATATTGGTCTGAACTTTTTATGAAATTTTCATCTTTTCATGATGAGTTACTATTCACTAGTTACTATTTACGATAAAAAATATATATATTATTTTTTATTATTATTATCTTTGATTGGATCCAAGTTTTGAACTTCATTCTTGAATTTTGCTCCACAATTGATTATTATGGAGTATTCTTTAACTTGGATAAACTAAATTACGAATCCCTAATCTTTGTCCTTTATCTCACTAGATTCGTTTTTATATTATTTTTCATCATTCTCAGTCTTAAATGATGATACAAATGAATATATCTTTCGCCTGTAATGCAAATATGAATGATTATTTGATGAATATCTTTCGCATGTAGTGCAAAGATGATTACTTGATAAATATCTTTGGCCCGTAGTGCAAAGATGGACAGGTGTTGAGATGAACATGACCACTGGTGATACAAATGAATATTTTTGGCCCGTAGTGCAAAGATTAATATTTGATTCGAGATATATATTGATTGATGTTACAGGGATAAAATATTGATGATGGACTTTTAAATCATAGAAGATAGTAGACATCATTCTCTACTTAACTCTTCTAATGAATTGTTATTTTCGCTGCAGTTGTTGATCTAAAACTTGTTGTCCATAATATTTTATCTGATTTGTTGAAGACTAACGATAATTTATTCTTCATTATCTTAGTCATAATATTCTTTACCGGGCTAGTTGAGCTCACCCTTTTCTTCCATTGTTCTCTTCAGGAAATGAGAATATCGCGTGTACTAGTCGGAGAATAGAGTGATGGTCCGAGTTAGAGCTGTAGAAATCCTCACTATTTTTTTGTAAAATAGTGTGATAATAAATGTAATGAGGACTTAGTTTGAGTGTTTATATTTTTTACATGTCTGTATTGACACTCACAGTTGTGTGGTCGTATTTTGCTCGACCGTTTGATATAAAAGATTGTATTTGTATTCTGTACCATATATTTGACGACTCAGAATGGGTTGGGTTGATTGGACCAATTCTGGGGGCGTCACAATAGCGCTATAGTAGTACTCGCTATTTTGTAAAATAGTGTGATAATAATTGTAATGAGGTCTTATTTGAGCATTTATATTTTCGTATTATATACAATCTGTATTGAAGCTCACAGTTTGTGTGGTCATATTTGCACGACCGTTTGATATAAAAAGATTTATATTTAGATTCTGTACCATGTATTTGGCGACTAAGAATGGGTTGTGTGAACCTATTTTGGGGGCGTCATAATTTTCTTTACTTGATATATGTGATTTTGTTATAAGCTTGCTCCAATGTCATTCTTTATCCTTGCGCTTATTTGTTTTTAATTTGACAAATGGGGTGAGATAACTAAATTCAACTAAATTGCTATGAATTATTTTTTGTTGATGATAAAGGGGGAGAGATAATATGGGTAATGATTATGTTTTAATCAACTTGTGTTTAATGATTAATATTCATGGTTTTATTTATCATTTTTTGATAATGACATAAGGGGAGATATTGCTTTTGGATATATGAAACTGAAACATGGGATATAGATATGCATGCTAATCATATCATGTTGAGTATTCATTGTCTCTATATGCATGCTAATCCTATCACGTTGAGTATTCATGGTCTTTTTTTTGTCATTTATAGGCATAAATTTAGGGGGAGCCATATAGATAGGGAAGCATGTAAACTAAAGATATATTATATTGTCATCATCAAAAAGGGGGAGAATGTTGGTTTATAATCTTTTGTGATTTTAATGATGACATATATTTGTATTAGATCTATTTTATGGACTTGGTTTTGTCTATTGGGTTGGTCTAATATGGTATATATATATATATATATATATATATATATATATATACATATATATATATTTCTTTATTGGCCCAAGATTGCTCTGCATAATGGATCCGAGTTATTTAGGGTTGCATGGAATATTATATCCTTCAATTTATATCTTCAGTCCGTTATTGCTTCCTTAAATATATCATGTGAAAGCCTTCCTTAAATATAGCAGTCCAATATTATTTGAAAAAGGAGTCTATTAAGGTAACAATCTTCAATATTCAAACTGATTGTGAATGGTATGAAACAGACTCTATATTATATCTCCTTAATTTCTTTATTCAAGCTAATTTAGTTTGACTTGAATATCATATCCTTGGTAACTGATTTTAAGGTCTCTATTATTTCTGTTGGCTAAAATATAATAGCTGAAATTGTGTGATTTTCCAACTAAACTAAACCTATTATGCTAACAGCTCTTTTATAGCCGTTAGCTTTATTCAATATATATATATATCTCCTTCTTCTTGGCTAATCATGCTGCAGAACACTCAATATATATATATATATATATATATATATATATATATATATTTCTTCTCCTACTCGGCAAAAAAAGGAAGTAGAATACTTGAAGCATATATCCGTTCAGAAAATTTAAAGCTAATACCAGTCTTGATATATACCTTCATAGAGATCTATTAAAGTCTATTTCCAGCAAGTTTTTGTTCTGTTAATTCTTTTATTGGATGGAAAATCACATAATATTGTATTAAAAATTCTTTGTATTAAATTTTGAGTTAAAGCCTTGTTTGGCTTGGTCAATCCGGTAGTGGATAGGTTCTGCTCAAAGGAAGCTTTCAAGGTTGCAGAGGTGCAAATGTCTCAGTGGTGAGAAAGGTTGCAGATGTGCAAGGGGACAGTGGTGTCCATCAGTGTGAAGCTACTTTGAACAGGGAGTTATTTTTATTGTATTTAATTGAGTATTAAGTTTAATAAAAAGAGTCTCCAATACCTTTTTGGTATTGGACGTGGATGTAGGCCGCTACTAGAGGTTAAGGGCTGAACAATGTATAAATCTTGGTGTGATTTCATTTCTATTCTTTTCCTTATTCTGCATTTTAGCGTTCTGCATTTTCTGTTAGGCAAAAAGCACCTTTACCCCCCTGTGGTCGTCGACTTGTAAGCATTGAGCCACTGAACTTTAAAAAAATGTAATTAGCCCACTGTATTTTTTAAAAATTCTTAATTAGGTCATTTCGTCCAATTTTGCTCACGGATGTTAAATAAACTGCCCAAATTTCCTACGTGGCTTAAAAAAATAAAAGGAAATGACATGTAAATGCTGAGGTGGCTTGTCTTCAACCTTCAGCCGGGTCAACCCACCCGTGCACATATTAAACGGGTCAAAGACATAAATCTCTTATTTTAATTCTTAATAATACAAATAATATATCAAAATTTTTGTATCAATGAGATCTATTACAACATGTTATTCATTTCACAAAAGTAATCAAAAGATCAAGAAGATCTGGCCAGATCTGAACTAATAGAAATGTTCCACTCGTGAGTGACATAAGAAAGAGAGAAGGCAAGTGAAGGGGGAAAAGAGGAGAAGCTTGGGCATTTGAAACCCTAATCAGCAAAATTGGGGAAAAGTTGTCCACTCACCGGATCCCCTGCAGTAGATCCCTCATTCGTTTTATCTCTTCTTCAAGTGAGTAATTTTTTCCCAATAACTCCATTATGCAAACAGACTTAATAAATCTTCTTAACAAATGATTTGCCTTATTGTTTACTTTTTTCTCTCTTCTCTTTTTTTCCATAGAGATAGTCATATTTGGAATGGGAATTTATGTATATCATTTATACTATGCTCCATTACTTAACCGAGCCGGATAGTTCGCCAGAGTGGTTGTATTCACTAGAATCGAATTTTTTGGGAAGTGGGTTTGGACCATTTCGGTCGAAAACGGATCCCGATGAACTTGAACTGCAGCTACTATTGCTGCTGGTGGCGGCCAATGCACTAGACCGAGTTCACAATGGGGATATGGGTGAACCCAGATCGAGTTCTCTGAAGTCCGGCTTGTTGGTGTTATTGTCATCGTCATCAAGTTCCATCGACTTTCGAAATCGATCGGTGAGTGCATCAAACCCTAGTTCCGAAATGGGTTTCCCTGAATGCGATATATCCTCTCTTCCTCTCCTGTATAATTATATAGATTGTAAGTATCTATAACTTTCTCTCAACAAAAAATTTGTATATGGGTCTATAAATCTGAGATGAAGATGGAATTGGGATATCTGATTGTAGTGTTCTAGACAATTTGGGTTTGATGAAGATGAAGAATGGTTTTGATGAAGAAGAAAAAGAACCCCAGATTAAGAATGGTTTCCACGTTGGAACCAACTTGGACAGTTTGATTAGCCAAATAAGCCACCTCAGCCATTACGTGTATTAAACTTTTTTAAAAAAAGCCATATAGGAAAATTGGCCAGATCTTTTGACGTCTGTTAGCTAAATTAAACAGAATGACTCAATTAATATTTTTTTAAAAGTTCAATGGCTTAATTCTATTTTATTAAAGTTCAGTGACCTAATGCTTACAAGTCAACAACCACAGTGGAGTAAAGGTCATTTTGCCTTTTTTGTTCTAACTTGTGCTTGAAGATACACTAAAACAAACAGGGCTTACCTGTCCGATTATAACAGACGAAGAACATATACTAAAATAGACAGAGGTTACTAGTCCGATTATATTCTTCAGCAGTAAACTTTAAAGATTGTCCACTATTAATCACTTGTGGATTTGTACACCTATTCACCCCCTCTAGGTGTACTTATTTACAGAATTTCAGTGTTTAAGGAAAAGGAGGGTGTAATTCCTTAACATTATAGAGATGAAGCTAAAAAGGTACACCAAAACTTTAAAAGATACAAGGACGCAAGAGGAGATGAAAAAAAAAGAAAAATCCAAACAGGTTTACATATATATACACTCCCTTCGTTCCAATATAAGATCGTTATTGACTTTTTGAAATCAACTTAAAACATTTTTTAAGTTCAAAATTAACCTGGATTCCATTATTTTTATTCAATACAACGATGACTATTGCAAACTATCTAAAAAATACTACTCAGTATAAGATTTATTGTTTCATAATTTCTAATGAATCATCTCAATTTTGAGTTTGAAAATGTTTCTGATTGACTTTCAAAAGTCAATAATGATCTTATAATTTGAAACGGATGGAGTACTATTTATCAATATGTGTGTATTTCTGTAAATGCACAATTAAAAATCAATAGTTAAAGGCTACACAATCTTTGAAAGCAACTCATTCATATTGAATAAATACTTCCTTAAAATAGAGTCTATCTAGAAAAAGGTTAGAAATATTAAACTATATATCATCTATTGACTGCAGAAAGAAAAATTACAAAAAACATTATTTTTTTCCACAATAAGAGTTTTATTTATAAAATTTTTGTTCAACAAAAAGAGTCTTCCTTTTATTGATAGTCATATAAAATGAAACAACTTAGTAATTTTAGGAGTAAACACAAAACAAATAGACATACATAAAATTTATAAATTTTTTAAATGGAACTCTTTTTGTAAAATTGAGGAAGTATTAAATAAAAATTTTAAGGGACAAAATGATTAAAAAAGGAAAACGAAATGTTTCAAGAACATTATCATTCATTCATAATCCATGAACAAAACTTAAAATTAATGTTTTTTGAATCAACAATAAAGTGTATAATCAAACCTGGAATATTTTGTGAAGTGCCTAACATAGGCAACATGTAGCCAACTCTTTTTATAAACACTTGCTCATTTGAATTTCCATTTGTTCCGATCAAACCAACTCCATGCATGGTGATATAAACAGGTATTGTCAGGGGTGTAAACGGATATATACGGATACGAATACAGCAGTATCCGTATCCGTTTATTTGCGGATAACTTTAAACCGAATACGAATAATATCCGCTTTTTTTTTAATACGAATAATATCCGCTTTTTCCCGAATACGGATACCGACGGATACAAATTTTCCGGTTACCATTTACAGCCTTAACTATAACTAGAATAAAAAAATTAATGAGTTTTAAAATATAGTTTATTAATGATTGAATGTTAATTAATTAATTTATAATAACTATTTAAATACAATAATAAATGTTCTAAATTATAATTCAAATAAGTTTTTATCATTTTTGAAATCCTAAATTTCAAAATGAATGTTATACTTATTAATGTTTAGATGTCCATTAATTAGTAGATGTTCATTTTATGTGTGTGGAGTAATACTGTAGTGTGTATGAATATTTATAATTTATAATTATATTCAAAAGTTTACATTGAATATTTAATTATTTTTTCTCAAATACTTGATTAAAACTATAATAATATGTTTATGGGGACTTTTATTTATAATTTATCCTCAATACATAGATTAAAATTTACATAGTTATAAAAAGTTTATTTTATTTCATTATATTTATGGAGAGTGCGAGTTATAATGTATATGTGACAACTGACAACTAGTTAATCTAACTTGATCTAAAATTTACTTTGGACTTACTTTAAATATTTGGACTTCTAATTTCTAAATAATTGGGCAAATGAAAGTGATAATTACTCCCTCCACCCGAAAATTCATAAATGTGAATTAATTATTCAACCCCTTCTAGATTATTTCTAAATTAATTTGGACTTAACATATTTTAGCAATAAATTTATATTGTTCATTGTTTTCGCCTCCCAGAATTGCAAGTAAGCTTTGAAAGTAAAAAACTTATAACAAGCTAATAGTTATAGTTTTGTTCTTCTAGTATATAATTTTCTTGTTAAGTGACACATTTTAGATATTTTAACTTTATAATAGTAAAAATTCATTAACTATACTTAAATCAATTTATTTCAGTTTATTGATATTATAATAAAAGTGTTATTTCTTACTTTTTAAAAGTGAAATGATATATTTTTAATATAATTTTCGTATGATAGTGAAAATTAACTAATTATTATATAAAGAAGACCAATTTAAAAAAATTATTTTGCTTATTATATAATAATTAATATATATATAAGTTATTTGAATACGAATTTCGGATACGGATCCGAATCCAGATATCCGCTATTTGTCGGATATATTTACGGTCGGATGTTATACGAATACGCCTATATCCGTATTCGTATCCGTTTATTTGCGGATACCTTTAAACCGAATACGAATATATCTGTTTTTTTTCGAATACGAATAATATCCGCTATTTTTCGAATACGGATACGGACCAATACGAATTTTTCGGTTATCATTTACAGCCCTAGGTATTGGTGTCATTATCTAAAACGATATAAAATTACTCAATTAAGGACAAAAAAAAGTGTCCATAGGAATCTTATATTTATATACTTTCTCAGGCAAATAAAAAGACCTATAGCCGTAACCCATCCGAAGTGACCCTACTCAATATGTTGAATAAAAACAATAAACAATCAAATGGTTTCCTTAATAATGTAGGTTTTCACTTTGCTTCTTTTGGATAGGTAGATATGAGGTGTGTGTATATATATATATAGGATAATGATTCATAATATGTATTTATTATGGATCTTTATGGGGTATACACCGTCTATACTATTAAAAATAAGAAGAAACGGTCAAAATTAGAAACTGCAAACCGATGTCCGCTACTATTAGTATCGGATGGTAAAAATACACATATCATCCACTACTAATAGTAGCGAACGTCGATCAGAATAAGAGTTTGACTTTATTTTAGGGTATAAAATTTATTAACTAGAGTTTATGATTTATAAACTAGGGTTTAGGTTTATTAATTAGAGATTAATAAAGTTAATAAACACTAAACCCAGTTAAAAAGGAGTTAATAAATCTTAAATCTTGGTTAATAAACCTTAAACCCTAGAATAAAGTCAAATCCTTATTCAAATAATAGTGGAAGTCAATTTTCAGTTTCTAATCCTTGTCGTTCCTTCTTTTTTTCAATGTTATAGATTGTGAATGCTTTATAAGGATCCATATCAAATACATGTTGTGGATCATTCCCCATATATATATATATATATATATACGGGGCTGATCCATAACTAACGTTGTAAGGATAACATTATCCTTACAATAGATCTCAATCATTCATTTACGGATCGAATGGTATATAGAAACTACAATCCGCAGTTTAATATGGGGGCGTTTGCGGTTTAGTTCTGCGGATAGGAAAAATGACCAAAAATACTCTCCTTTTTTAAAAATCATCGTCCGCATAATTGAAGTGCAGACAAAAAAAAATTCTTTTTTGTGCGTAAGAAGTTGCTGCCCATTTTTCATTTTTTTCCAAGAACGGTGCTTGTTGGCTTGGGTTCAACCATGAAATTCACGGCAACTTGATTCTTACTAAGAGCCCAATAAAATATGTTCCATACTAATGAAAGCAATACAGTTGTCGTGATCATAGACGATAATTTTTCCACGATTGTGTTGCCAAGCTTCACAAGTAAGTTGTTATAAATCAATTCCAAATCAACTCCGATTGTCAGCCTTCACCTTCTTCACCAAAATCAGTAACAACAAATTCTTAAAGAAACTAAAATTAGAATTGATTTATTAGCAGTCCCCGACAACAATTTAGTTTGAATGCGTCCTTTGATCGGTGAATTTTTTTGAGGCCTGGGTTTAATGGTAATCGATATGTAACTTGTAGTCGGTAGGTTTTCGAAGGCTTGGCTTTTGGTGGACAGATGGTCAGTGACGATTTGAATTATTTTTCTTTCTTTTTTTCATAGCAAAGGCAGCGGCAAGGGAAATTTTCTGAGTTTCCGTAGCTGACGAGAGGTAATTTTGTAATATGGGGGCAAATTGAAGAAGTATATGTCTAGCACACATCGTAGAAGACCCAAAATGTATGCAAAAAATAATTGAATAGAGCTTGCAGGATTAAAGAATATAATGCAGTGAAGGCTTCTTCTGCGTTAAAAAAGAAAAAAGAAAAAAGAAAATTTATGTGATTTTTTTAAAAAGAGGATATTTTTGGTCATTTTTCTTTTCCGCATAACTAAACTACAGACGCCTCCATATTAAACTGTGGATTGTAGTTCCTCTATACCGTTCGATCCATAAATGGACGACTGGATTTTTTGTAAGGATAATGTTATCTTTACAACATTGGCTATGTCAGTCCCCACACACACACACACACACACACACACACACACACACACACACACACACACATATATATATATATATATGATAAGGCTTTGGAACGAACAGTTCGTTTACGAACATATGTATGACCCAGTGTTGAAGGTTGTTGATTGGTCCAATTATGTACCATCATATATTCGTAATTAGTGTTAAATATTCTCATCCAATCAACAACCTTCAACACTGGGACTACATATGTTCGTAAACGAATTGTTTGTTCCAGAGCCTTATCCTACATATATATATATATATATATGGTGCTAATCCATTGCTAACGTTGTAGAAAAGTGTCTATCCTTATAACAAATCCCGATCGCCCATCCGGATATCTAACGACCTAT
Source organism: Panax stipuleanatus (assembly GCA_020205555.1). Lineage (NCBI taxonomy): Eukaryota > Viridiplantae > Streptophyta > Magnoliopsida > Apiales > Araliaceae > Panax > Panax stipuleanatus. Next base: position 21,279,641 of record CM035120.1, read on the forward strand.
ATTGCTCTCGTTCTCAGTTTAATTTTCAGTATTTTGCAGTTTAATAATGCGGACGGGATAGATGATCGAAATGCCCCTCCTTGTAAAAGTCTATCGTCCGCAATATTAACCTGTGGACTCTAAAGTCTGCAAAATCTATCGTCCGCAGTTTAATACTGCGGACGATAGGTAGTATAAGTATGGCCAATTGCTGTTGCAAACTTCATATTTCATATAATGACTTTTGGATCTAGGGTTTTCTTATCTCATTTTGACATTTTTTATGGAGAATTAGAAGTCTTCGAATTAAGGCTCAAGAATTTTTTATATCTTCTTGCGTAGTTTTATTGTTTGAACATGAATCATGTTATTTGTGCTAATGAGGCAAATTGATACCTAACAAATGGAAGGATATATGAAAAACAATTCACCCCATTGGTATATATACATTCTTCCACTTGTTTAGCCATTGATGTATCTCATCATCCCAGATTATAATAATCTGTAACAACTAACAAGAATATACAGGAGAAATAGATGATTTTTAGCTTTAATAAGTTATATATATTTTTGGATCTCATCTCATTTTTACAATACCGATCTGAGACGAGTATAGTTCGATTTAATGCTATTAATTTTTCCATTTGTTCTGGGTATTCCTTTCATCATCCCAAGATAAGATGATGAATCTGCAACAATAATACCCAGGAAAATGGAAGACTAATAGCATTAAATTGAATTATTCTTGTCTAAAGTCATCATCTGCAGTTTATACTGCGGACGATGTTTTAATTATAAAACGGTGCCATTTTTAATAAAAAAAATTTATTAACTCTCGTCTGCAGTTTAATATTGCGGACTATGGTTTAATATTAAAAAAAATAAGTCCAAAGTGGATATAAAACAATGACGTTTTATTATTAACTCCCGTCCGTAGTTTAATACTGCGACTGCTAGGTTTATTTAGTAAAATGGCACCGTTTGAAGTTAATACTAGTCCGCAGTTAGTCCGCAGAACTAAACTGCAGACTCTGATTCCACTAAATCAAATATGTAACCAACAGTAAAGGCTTCTTGTGCATTTGAGATCTAAGCAACCAACAGTTAGGGCTTCTTGCTGCGATTTGTGAGAATAGCAACCAAGCAAACGAAGATCTAATCAACCAAGCAACCAACCGTCTTCGAATATGTAAGTTTGAATTTCGTCATATGCATATATATGTTGTATTCTTCTTTGTTTATAGAAACATGCAATGTTGAATATTCAAAAGATGTTTATGTTGTTGGTTACAAATAGAAACTTTTTAACATAGTTATGTTAGTTTACAATGTGTTGTTCATATATGTTTATTTTCTCTATGTCAGTTACACTAATGGAATTCAATCCCGGGCCTAATGTCAATACATTGTTATGGGATCAACTAAACCACATCTCAACAGTTGTAATGATCATGAATTTTTGTAACAATTAAAAATATTTATCGAATAAAATAAATATTTTAGTTTGTTTATTTATTAAATAAAATAAATATTTGATGAGAGTTATTATGGAAATTATTTATTTCAGTGTGATAATATCGATTAGATTCATGTTAAAAGATTTTATAATTGGTGCGTATTATATTACGCTAATGTGTTGATGATGTCCTAATTTAATTTAATAATTAAATTAGAGGATTAGTGAATTATTAAATAATTATAATATAATGTAGTGGTAATATTCTAATTTAATTAAATTAGAGGATTAATGATTTGTAAATAAAAATTATAATTTTGTTTCTTAAGAAATTAAGTTTAATGTAATATGAAATAATAAGGTCGACATAATGGGTGTGACAAAGTATATCATATTATAAGAGAGTTTATTAAAATAAATTGGAAAGGAGCTTAAAGGGTTATTTGGGTTCTAGCCAAACATGGCCTTGTGACCCTTTGTTTTTTTAACTGATGAGACTTCTTGTTGTATAACTGATAACCACGTTAAGTTTCATCAGTTTATTTTTCTTACGCTTATATTGTTAAGCCTGAGAAAAGAGAAAATAGAGAGAGCTTGAGAGAAAAAGGAGTCATTTGTGATTTGAGAGAAAGGTCTGAGAAATCAAAGGAGGAAAAGAAGAGTAATCAAGCCATTCTAATCATCTAGCTAGTCAAGAGGTAAACAAATTAACTCTAAGTCCTTAGTTTTTTTTTTCTCAAAGTTTATTCTTTGTAATTTGGTTTGGTGGAGATTTTGTTAAGAAATTGGCTATATGTGCTATTGGGTGAGTATAATCTGATATATAGCCTCTATAAATGGTTTTGGAGTAATCAAATTTGTGTAAGCATGTTAAACAAAAAGAAATTGGTTTTGGGTTGAAATATGTATGTTTTGGGTTTGTTTGGAGGCTAAATTAGTCACGAATTTGTTCTGTAAATTGTATATTGATGATGGATTATGTTAGTGCTCTGAAAAACAAAAACAACCCAACTTGTATGGATCAAAATGGTTAAGAAACGAATTCGTGAGAGTTGATTTCGCTATATATTTTAAATATGAAGAATAGAGCGTGAACCTTCAAATTTGAGTCTCTAAATTGGATGTTAAAGTTGTTTATGTTGTTAGAGTCGCTTTATAAACGTTTAGTGTTGTGTTTATAAAGTTTATAACATTTAGGTTTGCTTAAATTGTTGTTTTGATGAAGAAATTGAGTGTTTTTGGCTTAGAACAGTGATGTGTCGCGAACTGCAGAATCAGAATCTGGGTTACTCCGCCCCGACGGAGGTTCCCAGTATAAAAACCCCGCCCCAGTGGTGATTTCCAGTTCAAGATCTGCGCCCTGGCGGTGATGGGCAGATTAACCCAGAAATGAGTTTTTAAGTGTATGATTCTAGGATGTTTATATAAACCTAATGAATGATTGTAATGAAATGTAAAACATGTTATAAGACTTAGTAACACGTTGTAATCACACAGATGATGATTATGAGATATAAACTAATAAATTATGATAAGTTTTGGATGTGTTAACGTGGGAATTAGAGTTGTTATTTAAACACCATGTTGTGTACTGTTATAGGAAGTTCAGTTTCGTGGTATGTGAAGTATAATCAGATCTAAAGCTAAAGACTATAATTTAACTAAGATGAGAATTTAAAACCAATAAGGTTAGCTTAAACGTAACTAATTAGTATTGTGATCCTAATGGTATGTGTAGGATATTTGGAGGACGTGAGTTATAGTTGTATAGCTAACGCACGAGGCAAGTTTCTTGACTCTACTTTTACATTACGCAAGTTCTTAACCTTTACTTCTTTATTCAAGTGAGGTTTCCTAAATTGTTCAAAGTCTATAATTCCTGATTAAGCTTTCTAGTTCTTTCGAAAGCATTACTTTGACATGTGATGTTTACTCAATTATGAATCATTGTTATTCAATCTTTGATTATATGTCATTATACAAGATTATATTGTTATCAAACTTCTAAATGGCTATCGAACCCTTTTTGATTCGACTAATCCATAGTTGATGAGCGTTCTAAAGATATAGAAATTCTTTTGAAGCTTTTCTAAACCAAACTTCCTTTGGTAAGGAAACTGATGTTAAAGACTGAGATGAACAACCCTATAATGAGGGATTATGTTGTCGGAAACTATAAATCCGAGCTACGCAATAGCGTTAAATGTTTGTGCACAATACATAGTACAAAGGACTGATCACCTGGAGTACAAGATAGATGGTCCGTATAGTCTTTTAACTGTTAAAGGTTTAATTGATAACTTGGGACATAGTTCGTGGTCTTGTGACCTCCAGTATGATCTTGAAATCTAAATTCATTTGAAAGTTGTTTATTTTATTGAACTCTCAGTTCTTGACTTAAAGTTTATTATTTCAAGTAAGAGTATCTTATTCAGTTAAATTTGATTTGTGTTTCATGCATTCATATATTGTTATTATTCATTGTTCTACTTGTGAGAAAGTTGTTTTGCTCACTCTTGAATAAAACATTGCAGCTAAGACCGAGAAGTCTGATGAGCCCTCTACCAGCAAGGGCAAGTGCAAGATGAATAAACAATGATGTTTAGTTTATTTTCTTTTCATGAGGCTTATGTAATCAAACTTAATTATGTTTACATTTTGTTTTCGCTGATGATGTAATAATTAAAGGTTAGATGACCTATGATGATGTAATAATTAAAGGTTAGATGACCTATGATTTTTGTATTGATTATGTAACCCTTTAATGGGAGTATTACTTATTAAAGTTTATTATCATTATTATCCTTTATTGTGGGTAGTTAGATATGAATGTAATGGATAGTGAGCACCAGATTTGTGGGATTGAAGTACCCAGATTTGGGGGTGTCACAACAGCCATATGGAACAATCCCCATTACACTAGGTCATTAAGAACTGATGAGAGTGAAAGATCTTTGGAATTGTGGGTTTTAAATGATACCCAAAAAGATTTATTACATGAGTGGGGTTTAGGAGTATTTACAAACACTAATGTCTGTAATCAAATAGATGCTTTATTGATAGAAGTATTAGTGGATCGTTGGCGTAGTGAGACCAATACATTTCACTTCCCCATCGGTGAAATGATAATAATACTTGAAGATGTATATTTCATTTTAGGGTTACCGGTTATCGGGGATCCTATAACATGTACATTAATACAAAATCCTAAACAATTTTTTAATAATAGTGAATTTAGTAAATATATTTTGGAGGATTGTTAGGTTTGTAAGATCAAAGTAGCGGAAGCGTGGTAAAAAAAACTGATTTTAAAATTTTACAAACCTTGTACCCAGATCATAATTTATACACTATTATTAATTAAACGAAAGAAAAGAAATTATAGAATCATACCCTTGTAGAACTAAGCTTCCACAGGTACGAGTTCAACTCCAAATCCTTCGTGATCTCCTTGAGTTCTCCGGGATTGATTCCTTCCTTTGATCAACGTTTGTCACCCAAGTGTTTGGCCTCTAGAGGTGATCCACCAAGGAAGAAGAGATATTCAAGAAGGTGGGTGTTTGGCTAAGCCCTAATTCTATCTCTATAGAATGTGTATACTCTCCCAACTATTGGAATAGTGTCATGTTTAACCTTGTTCCATAATAAGACTTTCTTATTTATAGATGTAGGCAACACTCCTATACCATTTAGGAATAGCGTTTCATATTAATTAATTAAACCTTTTAATTAATTAGGCTTCCCAGTCCTATTGAGAATAATTAAACTCTTTTAATTAATTAGCCTCCCAATCTTATTAGGAATATATGAGAGAGAGTATCTTATTAATTAATTTCCAAACTCCTTTAGGATTTAAATAATAATTACAGTAATAATAATAATAATAAGACTCCTCTTATTAATTTATATTTAATACTTCCAAAATATTAAATAATAAATATTAAGCTTTTTATTTATTCTATCACCATAGATAAAATTTAACATACTTAACTTATTATTACGATTATGTCATTAGCTTCTTTAATAAATATTCTTCCTTTTATGGTGGGACCCTTTAGGTTTTCCATATTAAACTGGTTGTGAATAAATCAATTAGAACAATTCTAATCTTATTTAAATAAATAAATTAAACTAATAATTTATTTAAATAAATAACATTTATTATTCAATAAGGGTAAGCCCCCTTAGCGATCAACGACTTTCCAGATAATATAGATTTTAACATCAATCATAAAAGAACATGTGAGTAAATAGTTACCGTACAATTCATTCCTTCCACTATACAATGTCCCAATAAAATATAAGACATGGATTTACTATCATGTCTTATTTTATTTAATTATATGTATTTCGATTCTAACATGCACAACTCCAAATAATGCAAATTAGAAACTCTTTTCTAATTTCATTCTGCTTTGGCCAATGACTACCGGGTTGTCATTTATTGAATTACATAGAACATTCTCTTCTTTTACTAGAAGTGGTAGGTTCTTTATTGATCATTCATTATTTTCATGTATAAATCATTATATCCAATCATACCCTTTGATATATACCCTTAGGGTCTTAAGGGATATGTCAAAGTATAACTCACCATACATAAGATACTATGATGATCTCAAGTTTAAGGATTATTTGTACTACTATCACTTAAGGAATTTCTATTGATAGGGAAGTAAAACTCCATTAGGTATTTCTTAGTGAGCCACGTTCAGTGAACTTATTCTCCAATAAGCACCTACATACTTACTTTAGTGTCTCCACACAAATGATTATGAGATCAATCATCCTCATCCAATGAGCAAGTCAACGTATGTACAAATCTATCCGGACTCACTAATCCTCTTTTTAGTAATCTAACGATTGGGAACTATTTTAGTTTTTAAGCTATCTAAGAATTTAGATCTCATTAGCATGATCCTCATCATGATTCTAAAAGCATTGCTTAAAACTATAAGTTTATCACATATTATAAAAACAGCACCATGTAGATAATTAAATGTCTTTAATTAAATAACACTTTTACTAATAAATGAATAAAATTGTTACAAAGTAAATGCTTTATCATCAAACATAATTGGCTTGTATGCATATTACTTTCAAGGATGACAAGGTGCATAATAGAGGGGAATTATGTTGTCGTGGTTGGGCAACAAATTTTGTCAAGTTCCCCTAGATGCTGATTCGGAAACGGTGGTGACGTACACCAAAGCGTATGTACTGTTTATATTGGAGAAGATACTACTTGCATCGACAAATCGCGACGTCATACATGCTAGGTATCTTATATTTTTAAAATATGTTAATAAATTTAGTGATTATGCATGGGGAGCTACGATGTTGGCTTGTTTGTACCGCAGTTTACATAAAGCAGCCCGCCTTGATGCAAAGAGCTTCTCCGGGTGTTTAACACTTCTTCAGGTATTTTATTGTCAGTATAGTTTGTTGTTTATTTAAATTGATATTAATTTTAATATTGTATGACTAAGTTCTAACTCAATCTCGTATGACACATGTGTGGGCCTATGAACGCCTGTTAATCGGTAGGCCAAATTATGCAAGAGGGGTCGAGCATTGGTTGCCCCGCGTAAGAGCCTGGGCCTACCGAAGAAATAAAGATATGGTGAAAGAGGCAAGGAGGCTATACCCCCATCACAACCAAATATTTTACCGGGGGAATTTGATGGGATGACTGGTGCCATGGTATGGTGGATGCCGTATTCAAGGTTCAATCATCTAGTGGCACAAGAGTACCAGGAAGCATTGTATAGTGGGGCCTCTCGTATTCCCCTCATTTGGCTCGACGTGGTAGAATTCTAAATTCCTGATCATGTCTTGAGACAATTAGGGGAAGTGCAAGATATTCCAGAGGACCCGACAAATATGGGTGAACTCCGTCGGGAGCGGGATGGGATCAGCACATACGACTATATCGAGTTGCGAAGTCATTACATCGTTACGTGGTATGCATCTTAAAATATTGTTGTTGATTTTATGGGGGCCATAAGACAGAATATCAGTCTGGCTGCATACCTCAGGTGGTATAGGCGGGTGACTCGTCTGAGAATTAGTCGCCCACAAATTGAGTCAGACGAGACATATACACCACGTGACTTATTTCATCAACACGAAGCTGTAAACCTCATAAGTTACAATAGAATATTTTGTCAAATTAATTTACAACGTATTATAATCTTGTTGCTAATGAAGTGTATATTGGTTTTGTACAGATCGAGGCAGCTAGATTTTGTTTGGAACATTCTTTCAAACCCGCATGTGCACAACCCGCGCCATGTGTATGAGGAGTGGTATGCAAGGTCGGTACTATTCAATGAAAAGTATCGAGGAGTTTTTGAAGAAATTTACACTACCATCCCACGTTCCCCAAGAGCAGTTCACATAAGAAACACCATTCTCCAGTTTTGATCCATTTAGTCAAAAGTAGTCAAGGATCCCCTTATAGGTCCGAGATGCCATTTGTTGCTGAGAATAAAACCCCAGTATATGTATCACCTCCTCCCCTTTTCATGCATCATTGGGGTCCGATTGCTGATGATGAGACTACGGGACAATTGTAGCCTATGCAGTTGAGCCCAATAGTAGAAGAAACCCCAGTTATTTCATCATATACACAACCTATTCTTAGTGGGGAGGAGGGCGTGTCTGGAATTTTACCTTCATGGCTAAAGGTGGAGCGGTCTTGGTACTTTAAGAAGGATCCTCTCAAGCCTCTAAAGGTAGAAAAGGTGGAGTGGATAAACTAGAATTGGCTTTCTGATGTGGTGAACGAAGATCAATTTCCTCATGTAGGTCCTGATGACGAGTACAAATTGGTGTATAAGAACCTACTATCGCTTAAGCCTGGGAAAGAAGTATGGGATCAGATGATCGACGCGTATCTCAATTTATTGAATATGCGCGAAGATCGTCTACGGCAAGAACAGTACGAGCGGAGCAAATTTTATTTCATGCCCTTCTATTTTTTCTAATTACTAGCACAATGGTACAAACTATATAGAAAACTGTCAACAACTCATAAGAAGAAATATGATGTTTCCGATGTGGCACCCTATTTTTTCAACCAAGGAGCCCAACCGAAAATGTCAGTGTGATTTTGCATTCCTTCCAGTTAACCACCATAACTCCCATTATTTTTTGTTAGTTGTAGATATTAAACAATGGCGGGTTATGTTGGTAGATTCTTTGTACGATGACGTACCAAGGTGACAAAATAAGTGTTTAATAATCCCTAGAGATAGAATATGTGGTAAGTCCTTAATTTTGCCTATTTGATGATTCAATTACATTGATGTTATAGTGTCATACTTGTAGGGATTTCGGCACACAAACGCAGCAAAAATTAAAAATTTTCTGAAACCCTAAAACAGGATCCATGCAAAAACATATTAATTCAGAGGTTTAGATATGTTTTACCGATTATTCAAGCCTGAACGGAGACGATGGAGATTCTGGTACAGCTTCGAATCTTCAACGCAATCCAAAGGAACTGCGTCTCTACGGTATCCACACGAGCGTCCCGCGAATCGTCACACGATCTGCAACAAGGAAAGCTGCGGTACTAGCCGCCAAGGATCTAGACTTTTGAAGTTTTTCTCTCTAGTCTCTCTCTAAGAGCGGCTAGGGTTTGGGTTTTTAATGAATACCCTAAAAACGGCTGATATATCATATATATATAGCAATTAAAGGTATTAACCAAAACCTAATCCAATTAGAAAAATAAAATCCGAATTTATATATATAATATATCTTAATTAAGTCTTACTTAATTAATATACATATATATACAAATTATCCTATTAATTTAAATTCGTAATTTAAATACTATCAATCATATTGATATATTTAAATCCTTACAATTTAAATTAATTTCTTTTTAATTACGTTCTAAGTGTGTGACTCTATAGGTTATTATTATGTTGGCAATAATTTTAAAATCATATTATAAAATTATAAACAGTGAGCGGCATCTAGTAATGCAACACTGCTACCCAAATAATAATAAGATCGGTGATTCGATATAACCTTTTCGTGACCAATGTTTCAATGTAATTTAATCCTTTTAACCTTAACATCCTAGATTAAACTCGAGGCATGGAATGTGTCATCCTCTTCATAATTTAATCTGAGTTTTCTTGATCGATGAGTAGACTATATGAAACAAATTACTATTTGAGCATGGCCATGCATTTCATAGTCCTACTTAATCAAGAGGCCTATGGATATCACCCCTAATATATAGGAGGGTTAAATTCTATCTAGATCACTCATATTCCTCACACAATTCATGATGTATCCAATAATCACCTTTATCGTCCACCCTAATAAAGGTGGCCTTTGATGATATCAAAGTACATAAATTCTTGTGTAGTAATACAGTGATTTCAGGTCGGAGGATCATTACATCATTGTCACTATAAGAATTGCTTATGACACTTTGTGTAAGACCCCAACTTTTATGAATAAAGATGTAATTTTTTTTTATATATTATTTCGACATAGTAAGGTGTTGATTTGATAAATGTGGTAAGTTATGGGTGAAATGTGCAAAATTTTCAAAATAAGTAAGTGGTTATAAAATATTCATTTTTTTTGGAGAATATTCGTTTGGTCGTGGAATATTCTTGTTGTCGGGAAATATTCGTACGACGGCGCAGCTATTTGTGGGCTCCACAACGGAATAACTGTCGGATATAGAAAGCGACAGAAATAACTTTTTTATAAAATAACGGCGTAGTTGTTACCGATAGTACTGTTGAAATACCCGGTGGTTAAAATACAGTAATACACGGTGTTGCACAGTAGCACACAGTATTGCACAGTATTTCGAATTATTGATTCTTACGTGAGAAGGCACTTACTCAATTATTATTACAATAATTACTGTTCAATATTTTATATTATTGATTCAATAATTGCATGATATTTTATTGATTCAATAATTGCTATGTTGATATTTTATATCAATAATTACTAAGTTGATATTTTATATGATTGATTCAATAATTGTTATCGTTGATATTTTATTATTAATTCAATAATTGTCACTGCACAGTATTTCACATTATCAAATTAATCATTCATATTATTTGAATAATATTATTAGATAGCATTATTGGCAATGTCTAAGGAAGTTCTGTCGAGGAAAGGGGTTAGGTTAATCTAATTGCGCGCCAGTAACGAGAAATCCTTATCGGAAAGCCCCCTCTTTCCTGGGAACGACCTAGTTGTCGATATTGTAGTTCTGTAATATTATTTGTGAAAAATTAATTATTAATTTATATGATAAGGAAATATTTATTTTGTGGATATAAAAGAAGGAATTAGTGCTGATGTGTTTTTATCAGTATTTTGGTGTGGAAAATCATCCGTTTATGGATTTCGAATAATTTATGTTTGGAATTTGGAAAAATTTCCTTCTACAAAGTTGTAGAGAATTAAATTTCTTATAGAAGGACATATAATTTGTATTTTTCTGACAAAAGGGCTATTTATTATGAATTATTGAAGTTTTGGAAAATAAATATTTTTTTAATGGGAGGTGGGCCCCGCCGGCGACTGGTGGCTGATGGCTTTTGAGGCGGCTGGAATTTAAAAAAATATATAATTTTATTAAAATGTCTACTTTGGCATCCTAAGCTTTTCCTATAAATAGGGTGCTTAGGTTAGAATTGAAAATCACACCAGAATCAGAAGTTTTCTCTCTCTATAATATCGAGCGTATTTTTGTGAGTATTTAGATACTTTGAGTGTTGCTATTCAGTGCAAGTTTTATTCTGTATTATATCCGATATTCTAGTCAGAAGTACTATTTTTTTGAGGTAAGGGATGTTATTTTCTTTCGTAAATGATGTTATTCTTTTCAATATCATTATACCAAAATATTGGCATGGATTTTATTATGAAATTCTTACTTTTTCTGTCAGGGTTACTATTCACGTATACGGCACGATTTACATATACGGCACTATTCACGAAAAAATTAAATTTTCTTCTATTTGTCCAAGTTGCTTGTTAAGATTCCTATCTTTGATTGGATCTAAGTTTTGAGCTTTATTCTTGAATTTTGCTCCACAATTGATTATTACGAAGTATTATTGAATTGGATAAACTAAAATACCAATCCTTAATCTTTGTTCTTTATCTCACTGGATTCGTTCTTTAAAATGTTTTTCATCATCCTCAGTACTAAAAGGTGATATAACTGAATATCTTTGGCCTGTAGAGCAAAGATGAATAATTACCTGATGAATATCTGTGGCCGTAGTGCAAAGATGGACAGGTGTTGAGATGAACATGACCACTGGTGATACAAATGAATATCTTTGGCCCGTAGTGCAAAGATGAATATTTGATTTGAGATATATATTGATTGATGTTACAGGGATAAAATATTGATGATGGGCTTTTAAATCATAGAAGATAGTAGACTTCATTCTCTACTTAACTCTTCTAATGAATGGTTATTTTCGCTACGAATATTGATCTAAAACTTGTTGTCAATAATATTTTATCTGAATTATTGAGGACTAACGATAATTTATTTTCCATTATCTTAGTCATAATATTCTTTACTGGGCTAGTTGAGCTCACCCTTTTCATCTATTGTCCTCTTCAGGAAATGAGAATGTCGCAGGAACTAGTCGGGGGACAGAGTGATGGTCCGAGTTAGAGCAGTAGTAGTCCTCACTATTTCTAATAAATAGTGTGATAATAATTGTAATGAGGACTTAGTTTGAATATTAGTATTTTCTACATATTTGTATTGACACTCACAGTTGTGTGGTCGTATTTTGCACGACCGTGTGATATAAAAGTTTGTATTTGAATTCTGTACCATGTATTTGGTGACTCAGAATGGGTTGGGTTGACTGGACCTATTCTGGGGGCGTCACAGTTGGTATCAGAGCTTAGGGATATGGTCTCTGGCGGAGATCGGGGAATAGAACTAGGAAGGGAGAGACGAGTAAATCCTTCGCTAGTATGTCCTACCTAAGCTTATGTGGTATTTAATTGGTCAGTCGGAGCATAGGGTTAATATGTGATATGTTAATTTGTTTAATTAACCCTTGTTTTATGACAGTATTTGAGAATGATAGCTGAGAATGTTAACAACGAAGTGAATAAGACTGTGGAGACACCTTTAATCACTAACTAGGAGAACGTGCAACAGGAAGGCAATGTTCATCCTGAAAACAACGCTGATCAGACGATAAACAATGAGATGTTTAGAAGTTTTTTGCAGTTCATGCAAAACCAGACGAGGGAAACTCGTGTGCAAAATACAGGTGGAGATAATAACAACACGCGAATTGTCACCGCCAAGCAGTTCAAAGAATTGGGACCACCAGAGTTTTTGGGGAAGCCGGATCCGATCAAGGTGGAGACGTGGGTTAAGCAAATTACCAAGATATTTGATGTCTTAGGATGCACGGAGGAACAGAAGGTTCCATTCGCCACGTTTATATTTCGTGGAGAGGCAGATTACTGGTGGGAATCCGTGAAGCGTACCCAGCCTGCCTCACTCAAGATGTCTTGGGAAGCGTTCCAGAAACTGTTCAATGACAAGTACTTTCCTGAAAGTATTCGTCATATGAAGGAAGTAGAATTTATCAGACTCGAACAAAATAACATGACGGTGTCCCAGTACGAGGCTAAGTTCTCGAAGCTGTCCAGGTTTGCATCTCATTTGGTGGAGAATGAGAAACGTATGACGCGGATGTTTCTGAGAGGTTTGAAACCCGAAATATGTCAATACCTCATTTCTCACAAATTTTCTCTATATTCGGATGTAGTGAACAGGGCCCAGTTGTTAGAACGAGATAATGATAACAACCAAGGTCGTACCGGTGGCAGCAGTCATCGGAGCAATGACAAACAGCGGGGAGGAAAGTATGACAGAAGCGGTAACCACTCTGGTGGTAATCGTGGTCATGATAGTAGAAAAAGCGAATTGGGAGGAGATTTCAAGAAGAGAAGGTATAACAATGAGAACATGAAGACGTCAACATCAGCACCAACATCAACTGTTTCGAGGGGAGGAGAACGACCACCGGTCGTATGCTATAAATGCTGGAAAGAGGGACACATCAGCCCAAATTGCCCACAACAATTCAAAGCATGCTATAACTGTGGAAAAGAAGGACATATAGCTCGAGATTGTTCTGTTGCGAAACCAAGTCCAGCGGGGGTGGTGATTCCAAAGGCGGTTTTGGACAAGTCAAAGTCGGTGATTCCTGGAAGAGCGTTTGTCGTTACAGCCCAAAACGCGAGGAACCCACACGAGGTGATTACGAGTAAGCTGATCATAAACTCTTGCGAAGTTTACACCTTGTTAGATACCGGTGCTACCCATTCTTTTATTTCACCTGCTTGTGCTCAACGTTTGAACTTGACTCCTGATAAATTAGACTTTGACTTATCTGTTGAAACTCCGTTGGGAGAAACCTTTGTTACATCCACAGTTTACAAATCTTGCTTGATTCAGATTGGTACCCTTACCTTACCTGTTGATCTTATATCTTTGAAAATACTTGCATTTGACGTGATTTTAGGAATTGACTGGTTAACCGCTTACCATGCCAAAATTGATTATTTTTGTAAGGTTGTTAGTTTTCATATTCCTAATCAACCTGTTGTGAGAATCCAAACCACCAAACCACTAAAATCAGTCAATATCATTTCAAGTCACAAAGCTATTCGTTTATTAAAAAATGGATGTCAAGCTTTCTTAGCTCATGTCACTGATCTAAACCAAAATACGTCAGATCTGAATAATATTTCCGTTGTTAATGAGTTTCCTGATGTATTTCCTGAAGAACTTCCCTGTCTACCCCCAGAACGTGAAGTTGAATTCTTTATTGACCTTGAGCCCGGTACAAAACCCATTTTTAAAACCCCATATCGAATGGCTCCTATTGAACTTCAGGAGTTAAAGGTCCAATTACAAGAATTGTTAGACATCGATTTTATTCATCCTAGTACGTCTCCTTGGGGTGCTCCTGTTTTATTCGTAAAGAAAAAAGACGAGAGTATGCGACTTTGTATTAACTATCGGGAGTTGAACCATGTCACCATCAAGAATAGGTATCCGCTACCTCGTATTGATGACCTGTTCGACCAGTTGCAAGGAGCACAATTCTTTTCAAAGATCGATCTTCGTTCTGGATATCATCAGCTGAAGATTAAAACTGAGGATATTCCAAAGACTGCTTTCAGAACTCGGTACGGGCATTATGAGTTCTTAGTCATGTCTTTTGGATTGACTAATACTCCTGCTGCTTTCATGGATATGATGAACCGTATATTTAAGGAATATTTGGATCAGTTCGTTGTTGTCTTTATTGATGACATCCTCATCTATTCTAAAAGCCGTGAAGATCATGAGCACCATTTGAAGTTGGTACTTCAAAAGCTTTGTGAGAACAAGCTATATGCCAAGCTGAAGAAATGCGAGTTCTGGCTTGAGGAAGTAGCATTCCTTGGGCACGTGGTATCGAATCGTGGAGTGTCTGTTGACCCAGCGAAGATTGAAGCAATACAAAGCTGGGAGCAACCTAAGTCGGTGACTGAAGTACGAAGCTTTCTGGGCTTAGCTGGTTATTATCGGAGGTTCGTAGAGGGATTTTCTCGAATTGCTACTCCATTAACTCAGTTGACTCGGAAAGATACAAAATTCGTTTGGAGCGAGGAATGCGAGAAGAGCTTCCAAGAGCTCAAGAGGAGGCTCATTTCGGCACCTGTTCTGACAATACTATCTGGTTCGGATGGATTTGTCATTTACAGCGACGCTTCAGGAAAAGGGTTAGGATGTGTTCTCATACAACATGGGAAAGTCATAGCCTATGCCTCGCGACAACTCAAAGAATATGAGAGGAATTATTCTACTCATGATCTAGAGTTGGCAGCAGTCGTTTTCGCGTTGAAGATCTGGAGACATTACTTGTACGGGGAGAAAGTGGAAATTTATACGGATCATAAGAGCCTTAAATATTTCTTCACTCAAAAGGAACTCAACATGCGGCAACGACGTTAGCTTGAACTGTTGAAAGATTACGATCATACCATCCAATACTATCTTGGAAAAAGCGAACGTGGTAGCTAACGCGTTGAGTAGAAGATCATATGTGGGAACAAGTGCGATGATGTCAAGCATACGCGTAGAACCAGCTTTGATTGATAAAGTTAAAGCTGCTCAAGCTACGGATTAGGAGCTGATGAAGATGAAGAAGAAGGTGCAAGAAGATGCCATTCCAGAAGCAAGAATCGATGAAGAGGGAATACTTCGAGTCAACTCCAGACTTTGTGTTCCTAACGATTTTGACTTGAAGTATAGAATCATGATGGAGGCACACAACACACCGTTTGCAATCCATCCTGGGAGTACCAAAATGTATTGTGATCTTCGACATACATTTTGGTGGAGCAATATGAAAAGAGAGATCGCGGAGTTTATTTCGAGATGTTTAACTTGTCAACGTGTAAAGGTGGAGCATCAAGTGTCGAAGGGTCCATTGCAACCACTTGAGATTCCAAAGTGGAAGTGGGAACACATTACCATAGATTTCGTTACGGGTCTTCCCAAGGTTTCTCAAGGCATAGATGCGATTTGGGTTATTGTCGATAGATTAACCAAGTCTGCTCATTTCTTGCCGATACGAGAGACTTATTCCCTTGAACGTCTTGCTCATATGTACGTGAATGAGATTGTGAGATTGCATGGCATGCCAGTATCCATTGTTTCAGATCGTGACCCCAAATTTACTTCACAATTTTGTATCAGTTTGCAGAAAGCTATGGGTACGGATTTACGATTCAGTTCGGCTTATCATCCTCAAACGGACGGACAATCGGAAAAGGACTATTCAAACTCTGGAAGATCTATTGAGACTCTGTGTTCTAGACTTCAAAGGGAGTTGGGATAAGTACTTACCATTGGTGGAATTCTCCTACAATAACAGTTATCAAGCAAGTATAGGAGTAGCTCCATTCGAAGCGTTGTATGGACGAAAGTGTCGTTCTCCAGTATGCTGGGATGAGGTGGGTGAAGCAATATTGTTGGGACCGGAGTTGGTACGTATGACTATAGAAAAGATCCAAATGATCCGACAACGTATACAAACTGCACAAGATCGACAAAAGAGTTATGCGGATCTTCATCGAAACGACGTGGAATTTAATGTTGGGGATCATGTATTGTTACGTGTTGCTCCATGGAAGGGAGTTACGAGGTTTGGCAAGAGAGGAAAACTCAATCCACGATTCATTGGTCCATTTGAGATCCTTGACCGAGTAGGAAATGTGGCCTATAGACTCGCTTTACCTCTAAGCCTGTCTCGTGTTCATAATGTGTTTCACATATCCGTGTTACGTAAATATGTGAAAGACCCGAGCCACATTATTGAGTTAGAACCGGACGAGATAGCAAAAGATTTAACGTACGAGGAGGTACTTGTCAAGATTTTGGATAGAAAGGAGCATGTCTTACGCACAAAGGTTATACCACAAGTTAAAGTTTTGTGGAGAAACCATGAAATTGAGGAAATGACCTGGGAGTTGGAATCAGAAATCAAAGCGAGGTATCATCACCTTTTCGACATACCAGGTACGTACGTCAATTTCGAGGATGAAATTTCATAAGGATGGGAGGTTGTAAGACCACAACTTTTATGAATAAAGATTTAATTTTTTTTATATATTATTTTGAAATAGTAAGGTGTTGATTTGATAAATGTAGTAAGTTATGGGTGAAATGTGCAATTTTTTTAAAATAAGCAAGTGGTTATAAAATATTTATTTTTGTTGGGGAATATTAGTTTGGTCGTGGAATATTCGTACGACGGCGCAACTATTTGTGGGCTCCACAACGGAATAACTGTTGGATATAGAAAGAGACAGAAATAACCTTTTATAAAATAACGGCGTAGTTGTTACCGATAGTACTGTTGAAATACCCGATGGTTAAAATACAGTAATACGCGGTGTTGCACAGTAGCACACGGTATTGCACAGTATTTTGAATTATTGATTCTTACGTGAGAAGACACTTACTCAATTATTGTTACAGTAATTACTGTTTAATATTTTATATTATTGATTCAATAATTGCATGATATTTTATTGATTCAATAATTGCTATGTTGATATTTTATATCAATAATTGCTAAGTTGATATTTTATATGATTGATTCAATAATTGCTATCGTTGATATTTTATTTTTGATTCAATAATTATCACTGCACAGTATTTCACATTATCAAATCAATAATTCATATTATTTGAATAATATTATTAGATAGCATTATTGGCAATGTCTAAGGAAGTTCTGTCGAGGAAAGGGGTTAGGTTAATCTAATTGCGCGCCAGTAAGGAGAAATCCTTATCGGAAAGCCCCCTCTTTCCTAGGAACGACCTGTTTGTCAATATTGTAATTCTGTAATATTATTTGTGAATAATTAATTATTGATTTATATGATAAGAAAATATTTATTTTGTGGATATAAAAGAAGGAATTAGTGCTGATGTGTTTTTATCAATATTTTGGTGTGAAAAATCATCCGTTTATGGATTTCGGATAATTTATGTTTGGAATTTGGAAAAATTTCCTTCGACAACGTTGTAGAGAATTAAATTTCTTATAGAATGACATAGAATTTGTATTTTTCTGACAAAAGGGCTATTTATTATGAATTATTAAAGTTTCAGAAAATAAATATTTTTTTAATGGGAGGTGGGCCCCGCCGGCGACTGGTGGCTGATGGCTTTTGAGGCGGCTGGAATTTTTAAAAAAAAATATTATTTTATTAAACAGTCTACTTTGGCATCCTAAGCTTTTCTTATAAATAGGGTGCTTAGGTTAGAATTGAAAATTACACCAGAATCAGAAGTTTTCTCTCTTTATAATATCGAGCATATTTTTGTGAGTATTTAGATACTTTGAGTGTTGTTATTCAGTGTAAGTTTTCTTCGGTATTATATCCGATATTCTAGTCAGAAGTACTATTCTTTTGAGGTAAGGGATGTTATTTTCTTTCGTAAATAATGTTATTCTTTTCAATATCATTATACCAAAATATTGGCATGGATTTTATTATGAAATTCTTACTTTTTTCGTCGGGGTTACTATTCACGTATACGGCACTATTTACGTATACGACACTATTCACGAAAAAATTAAATTTTCTTCTATTTGTCCAAGTGACTTGTTAAGATTCCTATCTTTGATTGGATCTAAGTTTTGAGCTTTATTCTTGAATTTTGCTCCACAATTGATTATTACGAAGTATTATTGAATTGGATAAACTAAAATACGAATACTTAATCTTTGTTCTTTATCTCACTGGATTCGTTCTTTAAAATATTTTTCAGCATCCTCAGTACTAAAAGGTGATATAATTGAATATCTTTGGCCTGTAGAGCAAAGATGAATGATTACCTGATGAATATCTTTGGCCGTAGTGCAAAGATGGACAGTTGTTAAGATGAACATGACCACTGGTGATACAAATGAATATCTTTGGCCCGTAGTGCAAAGATGAATATTTGATTTGAGATATATATTGATTTATGTTACAGGGATAAAATATTGATGATGGGCTTTTAAATCATAGAAGATAGTAGACTTCATTCTCTACTTAACTCTTCTAATGAATGGTTATTTTCGCTGCGAATATTGATCTAAAACTTGTTGTCAATAATATTTTATCTGAATTGTTGAGGACTAACGATAATTTATTTTCCATTATCTTAGTCATAATATTCTTTACTGGACTAGTCGAGTTCACCCTTTTCATCTATTGTTCTCTTCAGGAAATGAGAATGTCGCAGGAACTAGTCGGGGGACAGAGTGATGGTCCGAGTTAGAGCAGTAGTAGTCCTCACTATTTCTAATAAATAGTGTGATAATAATTATAATGAGGACTTAGTTTGAATGTTAGTATTTTTTACATATTTGTATTGACACTCACAGTTGTGTGGTCGTATTTTGCACGACCGTATGATATAAAAGTTTGTATTTGAATTCTGTACCATATATTTGACGACTCAGAATGGGTTGGGTTGACTGGACCTATTCTGGGGGCGTCACACTTTGCATAATGCTCCACGTAGAATTCTCATGGTGGGTCTGTCCAGTACATTGTTCTCTAACATGTACCTATGCATTGACTCAATATCTTATATATTTATGACCAATGATATTTGGCCATCAGTCAATCCACATACTAGTCTCAATGTATCATTGTTGTCCCATTAACAATGACACTCGACTAGGGACATTTAAGAGTAATGATACTAATTGTAATTATATGATCTCATGTTCAAGTCACATACTTGAAGCCATATAATTTGTATCACTATTCTAAGGACTTTTATTATGTTAACATTTATATAACGCAGTAAATAAAACCATAATAAAATAATTCATTTATTCAATCAAATATAATATCAAAAATGTTAAGCAATTACATCAAAGAATTAGCCTCTAGGGCATAAACTCTAACAGTCTCCCACTTGCACTAGAGCCAATCCCTCATGTATCTAATACCCATGGAACTAGTGTGACCTTCGTACTTATGCTGCGACAAAGTTTTGTTCAGTGGATCTGCAACATTATCATCTGTTGGCACTCTGCTTATATGTACATCTCCTCTATCAATGATTTCACGGATGAGATGGTACCGCCTAAGTATATGCTTGGATCGTTGGTGAGATCTGGGTTCCTTAGCCTGTGCAATGGCTCCATTATTATTACAGTATAGCTCAACCGAATCAACAATGGTTGGAACAACACCAAGTTCAGTGACGAACTTTTTAATCCATACAGCCTCCTTGGCCGCACTAGAAGCAGTAATATACTCAGCCTCTGTTGTAGAATCGGCTACTGTCTCTTGCTTTGAACTTTTCCAGCTAACAGCACCACCATTAAGGCAAAACACGAAACCTGACTGAGACTTATAGTCATCTGTGTCAGTCTGGAAACTAGCATCTGTGTAACCCTTTGCTGCCAGTTCGTCTTCACCTCCATATACCAAGAATGAATCCTTAGTCCTTTTCAGGTACTTGAGGATATTCTTGACTGCTGTCCAGTGACCTTCACCTGGATTTGACTGGTATCTGCTCGTCATGCTCAAAGCATACGAGACATCCGGACGAGTACATATCATTGCATGCATGATAGATCCAATTGTCGAAGCATAAGGGATCTTTCTCATACGCTCCTCATCATTATGTGATTTAGGACATTGGGC
The DNA here is from genome assembly GCA_020205555.1 of Panax stipuleanatus. NCBI lineage: Eukaryota > Viridiplantae > Streptophyta > Magnoliopsida > Apiales > Araliaceae > Panax > Panax stipuleanatus. The sequence continues at coordinate 21,300,342 of CM035120.1, forward strand.
CTTAGAGATCTTAACACCATGAGACATGGGTAAGTGTCCTCTTTTTGCCTCTTGCATGCTGAACCGTTTTAGCACTTTATCAATATATGTACTTTAACTTAAGCCGAGCATTTTTCTCGATCTATCTCGATAGATCTTGATACCTAAAATATAGATTGCATCGCCCAAATCTTTCATGGAGAAACATTTTCCTTACCATGTTTTTACAGCTTGTAAGGAAGGAATGTCATTCCCAATAATTAATATGTCGTCAACATATAATACCAGGAATACAATGTGACTCCCACTAACCTTCTTATATACACAAGGTTCATCTTCATTTTTTATAAAGCCAAACTCTTTGACTGCTTCATCAAATCGAAGATTCCAACTCCGAGAGGCTTGCTTCAATCCATAAGTGGATCACTACAACTTACATACCTTTCCAGCATCCTTTGGATTGGCAAAACCCTCAGGTTGTGTCATATACACATCCTCAAGGAGATTTCCGTTAAGGAAAGTAGTTTTGACATCCATCTGCCAGATTTCATAATCATAAAAGGCTGCAATAGCAAGTAAGATCCTAATGGATTTAACCATTGCCATTGGAGAGAAGGTTTCATCATAGTCAACACCTTGAACTTGTTTGAAACCTTTTGCTACCAGTCGACCTTTATAGGTTTGTACATTACCATCAATGTTGGTTTTCTTCTTGAAAACCCACTTGCTCCCGATTGGTTTTACCCCTTCGGGTGGATCAACCAAAGTCCATACTTGGTTAGTATACATGGAGTCCATCTCAGATTTCATGGCTTCAAGACATCTCTCAGAATCTGGTCCATTCATAGCATCTTGGAAGGAAGCAGGCTCATCATGATCTATGAGCATCACATCACCGTTTTGAGTCACAAGAAATCCATAATATCTCTCGGGCTCTTGGCGCGTCCTACCAGATCTACGAATGCCTAGTGTAATTTGAGCAGGTTCACTTTCCACAATATCTTGTGGTTCATGCTCATGTTCTAACTCAGGTTCAATGATATTTTGTGGTTCTCGAACTTCTTCGAGTTCTACTTTCCTCCCACTGTTTCCTTTAGAGACAAATTCTCTTTCTAGAAAAATACCAGTTCGAGCAACAAATACTTTGTTCTCAAAAGGTTTGTAGAAATAATACCCTTTTGTTTCCTTTGGGTATCCCACAAAATTACATTTTTCAGATTTGGGTCCGAGCTTGTCAGAAGCCAGACGTTTAATAAACGCCTCGCAACCCCAAATCTTCATGAACGACATACTAGGACGTTTCGCAGTCCACATCTCATATGGTGTCTTATGAACCGTCTTTATAGGAACACGATTAAGTGTGAATGCAGCTGTCTCTAGGGCATGACCCCAGAAACTTATTGGAAGATCTACATGACTCATCATCGATCGTACCATGTCCAACAAGGTGTGATTCCTCCTCTCAGACACACAATTCCATTGTGGTGTTCCAGGTGGAGTGAGTTGTGATATAATACCACACTCCTTTAAAAGGTCATCAATGTCTTGGCTTAAGTATTCACCTCCTCGATCGGATCGAAGGGCTTTTATGCTTTTGCCAAATTGGTTTTGAACTTCATTCTTGAATTCCTTGAACTTTTCAAAGGATTCGGATTTGTGTCTCATAAGATACACATATCCATATCTACTGAAGTCGTCAGTAAATGTAATGAAGTAATAAAACCCACCTCTTGCTAACGAACTCATGGATCTGCATACATCACTATGTATAAGTCCCAATACATCGCTAGCCCGTTCACTGTGTCCAGTGAAAAGGGCTTTAGTCATCTTGCCTAATAAACAAGACTCGCATTTCTCATATGATTCAAAATCAAATGAATCCAAAAACCCATCTTTATGGAGTTTGGATATGCGTTTCTCATTTATATGGCCTAAAGGACAGTGCCAGAGATATGTCGGATTTGAATCATTTGATTTAAATCGTTTTGTATTTATGTTATAGATAGGCATTTCTAAATTAATAATATAAAGACCATTAAACAATTGTGCAACACCATAACATATTTCATTTAAGTAAAATGAACAACCGTTGTTCTTTATTAAAAATAAAAAACCTTTCTTGTCCAAACAAGAAACAAAAATAATGTTTTTGCTCATATCAAGCACATAATAACAATCCTCTAATTCTAATACTAGCCCAGTGGGAAAAATTAAATGATAAGTTCCTACGGCTAGTGTAGCAGCTTTTGCTCCATTCCCAACTCGTAGGTCAACCTCGCCTTTCGCCAAAGTCCTACTCCTTCGGAGTTCCTGCACATTAACACAAATATGAGAACTGTTGTCCGTTTTATATAATGACAATTAACGCGCAAGTATACGCGGTCAACAAGTAATAAAGTGAAAGTACAGATATCGTTCCCACGAGGAATTAACAGATAAAAGGTCGCCAAATCAATAGTCCGTAATCATCTCGGTCTTATTTAAACAGGCGGTAAAGAGAATGAATTAAAACTAAGTTAACTAGGCAAGGAATTAAAACATGCAATAAATAATCCTAAGGTAGAATCAGATAATGAAGATAAGAGATCCCAATTTCCCCTAATGATTCGTCTAAGTCGACATACTTCCAATTAGGTCAAATTAATCATTACAGGTTGTAGGCCGAGAACACGAAAGTGAGAGAAGGCCATCTTTCGATGCACCTAATCCATATCACGTGGAATCCATAGATGATAGAACGCATGTGAACACCCACATTACCTAAACCACTATATGTCTATGTGATTTACAAATAATTAGGGTTTAAGGTCAAGTTCTCTATTGACTACGAGCGGCGCTTCGGTATATGTCTATCCTAAGCACAAACCATACGTCCAACGTCATGTGAACGTACAATCGCCCGCCACTACTATTAGATCTAAACCTACACTTCGTCTTTCAAGTCCACATAGGTTATCACAGTAATTGGTCATGACTCAATTAAGCAATAAAAGCATAAATCGCAGTAGACAATCACATAGCAATCAATAAGAACCAACATGGAAGAGAAATCAACATAGACTACTCATTAGATTTCATTGGAACCTCAAAATAAGGTCTAAGTCATAAATGACTCAAACATATCATCCACAAGTTGAATATACATCATAAGATTGCAAATAGGAAGCAAAGAGATTCAAAAGATAGAAAATAGCAAATCTGAGTGCTCAAGCTCCTTGTTGAATCTCTAATGGAATCCACTTGCTTCAATCTTCAAACCTAATCTAACCCTAGAAACTAAATAACTAACTAAACCCTAATCTAACACTAATCTACTCTCTAAACTACTCCTAATCTAGACCTAAACAATAGGTAAAGGAAGAAAAGAGAGGAGCTAGGGCATAGGGCCAATATATGATGCCCTTTCTTGCCCCAAACGAGCCCCCTTATATCCCAATCAAAAGCCAAGTCTCGTGCAATTGAAAAGTCAAGTCTGGTACAGCTGGAGATTGGCGTGGCCGCGCCCAAAAATGCCCTACAATCCGCGCGCCCGCGCCAAGCATTTTTTGATGCAGAGTCCTCTGGTAGAACGGCCATAACCTTTTATCCGGGAGGAGTTACGAGGCCTTCCACCTATTGAAGCTATCGAAGAGCTCTACAACTTTCATTCTTTGAGCATTGAGAAATAATGGATGGATGAAGGCTGAAATTGAGCTCCAAGTGATAGTTGTGCAATGAACACCCAAAACCGTGAAGTTTGACGTTCGTTGCTATACAGGGCATAACTCTCGCCTCCGAACTCCGATTGGAATGATTCAAGATGTTTCGGAAAGCTTATAAGATGCTATACAATATGAACTAAGTTCCAATCCAAGAATATGAAATGAACGTGAACCACCCAAACGATGTCCGGATTGTATTTCCTTCCCATTTGGTCGCTTGCCTTCTTTCCATTGTCAAGCCATCAATCCTTTTAGCATTCTTTGCATCGTTTTGGCCTCAAAAGCACCGAGAGAGTTCCTAAACATAAAATCTACAAAACAAAGGAAAAATATGTGAAAAGCACAAAAGTACTTGAGTTTTAGCAACAGAACAAGCTGGTTACTATCCGAATAAGTGGTCATAAAGACCACTTATCAAATACCCCCAAACTTAAACGTTGCTTGCCCTCAAGCAACCAAAACAAAACTAAACAAAAGATGCAATGCAGTATCTACAATGTATGCAACCTACGCTATCATGAATGCGAATCTAAGTTCCCAACTAGCATTGAACTTTCAAAGCAATGCCTCAGAAAACCACGAGATAGTTGAACAGATAAGCTACCCAAAACAAGACCATAAGGCATATTTTGCAAATCCAAAACTGTCAGCACTGATGTATTGTGCGTTGTGTGCTTAGCAACCATTAGATATGCATTCATATAAATAACTCACCTACTATGCTTCTTAGGGGAAAAATAAGATTTAACTTAAGAAAGACAGCAAATCATATAAGTTCTAACTAAACCATGTATTACTAGAGTTAAGAGTCAACAGGGGGTTTTCATTAAGCTTTTATTACTCACGAGGGCATATTCGCACTTTTCCATGTACATAATCTACTGTGCAATGCCTAGTCCTCTTAGGTTTTTCAATGATATCTGTGTAGCGAGCTTTTCGACCAACGATTCCTAGACCAGACGGCCTTAGGGCGCTGGGTGTAGAGACACCCCTCGAGCTTACTTGCTCGAATATCAAAGGCCCCAGAACTCGACGTAGCCGATGTGTTTATTATATTTTTTTCTTTTTCAATGCATTTTCTTTTGTTTTCTTTTCTTTTCAAAGGGGAGTGCGTTTTACGCTCCATCTCCCCACATAGCATGCAAAACCCCTGTTTCCCCCAAACTTAAGCTTTTAACAGTCTAGTTATTATTATATGCGAACTGAAACTCTTTTATTAAAACATAGTTTTTCCACCAGAAGACAAGTATGTGAAAATTTAGACTTAGTATGTCATGGTGGTTACTCTATCGTGCTCACTGGCTACACAGTATCTGACAGGTAAGGATTTACATATATGACAATGAAATCAAGCTTAAGTCTCCAATCAGTTCAACAATCAAGTGATTTCAGTTTCTTCATACGCCACATACATAACTCACCAACTGAAACTGGATTCATGCAAAATGTCCTAACACAGAATGCAAAATAGAATGCAAAAATTTTAAAATTTTGACAAATTTTAACACTACATGCACTAAATGAACTGACACAACATGAAATGAACTAACTACATGCAAAAATAAAACCAATACCCCCAAACTTAAAATGTTCAATGTCCTCATTGAAGGTAAAGGTAAAAAGAAAGGAACTCCCCTATTCGGCTTCTGATGCTGCATGAAATGAATTGGCACCCTCTCAGAAGTTTCCCCCGTCTCTCTTTCTGCTCTAACAAAATAAATCCCGCTCAGCACTGTACTCAACGAACCAACCTAACTCAATATCAATCTTGCTCTGCTAGAGATTCCACACTCAATGTCTCAATTGATCAGGTTGAGAGGCTAAGGTGGATGGGAATTGGTACTTTGGATTGAGGAGGTAGGATGTTTTAAAAACTAAGGCTTTTAGTGGGGGTGGGGGGAATTGCATTAAGGAAGAGCTGGGGGATTGCATTAAGGAACTGAGGGTTTGGGATTATAGGGACTGAGGCTTGGGGGCTGCTAATAATTGACATGAAGTGATACCCCCCAAAATCTGCAGGATTTTTCCCAAGATAGGTCCAGTCTGCATGTGGCGCGGCTGCGCGTGGTAATGCCTTGGATTAGGCACGGCCGCGCGGACCATCATATTTTGTTGCTGCAGATTTTTGGCATGAACTGAGGTTAGCTTTTGCTTTTTATTCATTCCGAGTAGCCTTTGACCTAAAATACGCAGACAATACTTATTAAGCCCTCCTAGACTAACAAAAGTATATAAAATCTATTTACATCAAGAGAATGAACATGAAAAGATATATGCATTTATATTCCCAAAAATTCTCTAAAGGCGTATACGCAATGTGCAAGTGTATCAAAATATGTGCCATAAGCTTCATGGTCCCAAAAAGATATGCACTAATGCCTAAGTTCAAAAATGTAGGCATGGAACTCCTAATCTACGAGCATTCAAAAATTTTAAACTAAATACTAAACTAATAAGAATTAAACAAGGGGGAGGGAAGTATGATAAAAAGCAGGAAATGGAGAATTAAATAAGGAGGGAGAAAGAGAAATGATGGGGTGCCTCCCATCTAGCGCTTGATTTATAGTTCTCTAGCTGGACTGTGTCTGACCACTACTATTTTACTCTCCGACGATATTGGAGAACCCCTCCATCCATCAGAATTGCTATATGCTTTTGGAGGCTTCCCAATAGAGGAGGACTCGAATTTAAACTACCTAGCATCGGATATGTATATGAATTCCCCGGACAAAAGGTCGGGGAGCTAGGCACGGGTTCCGTTGTGTAGGTGAAATGATCAGGGCATGGAGGTATAGACCACACAACGGACTCTTCTTCTATTCTCTTCTCTTCTGACCACCATGGTTTGAAGCTCACGGACTCTCTCATGTCATAGAGATCCGTATCTGTAATGTGGCTACCAAGGGGGAAAGGGTGTGCAAACTTGACTGGCTTATTCCACTCAGGCGGAGGAGGCTCTTGGGGGATTGTCACTGTTGGTTCACATCCATACTCCATAGCCCCAATTAGCTCCTCGATATCCATTACCTTTCTCTCATCCAGTTCCAAGTGTACCACAGGCTCTTCATCAGTATCTGCATCCATCTCATAGCACCAATCTTTTTTAGGGTCATAACTCACGGTTTCAGTCATTGGAGGCACAAAATCTTGCACTGTTGTCTCTTGTTCACATACCTCCTCATTCCTTAATGCCGTGCTAATCTGCTCCACCCAAATCTGAAGATCCTCAATCGATTGCTCTTGCTCAATCAAGGTCTCCTCTGTCAATGCTATGGAATTCCCCCACATAATTTCCAATCCTTCCTTTTCTGTTTCAGCCTCGGGCTCCATGTACTGATGCTCATTGGTAGGAGTGTTGTGGATTAGGGCCATCTGATTCTGGAAGTTCTGGCTTGATTGCTCTTGGCTCCTAAGCCTCTCCTCTTGGCTTTCTAAGCTCCTATACATGAATTCCAATGGAGACTGTTCTCCTAGTAAACATGGGGATTGATATGGGGGTTCTGGTGTATAAGTTGGACTTGGCTCATATTGTTCTTGATAGCTCACAGTATGGTTTTGCATCCCTTGTTCATCCTCTATCATCAAGGCCTTGCTAATCTGCTCTGCCCAGTTCTGAATACTCTTGAATGACTTTTGTTGCTCATTCAAGATGTGCTTTAGTGATTCTATGCCACTTCCTTCCTCCAAGCTTGCATTTTCTATGTCACCCTCAAAATTGTGTTGAGGCTCGTAAACTGGAGTCTGGAAGGTGTATTCTGGGGCGAATGCGGGATTTGGATCCCAGTGTTGGTCTTGATAGTAGTTTCAAGAAGGGTTTAGGTGATACCCCCAATCTTGTTGATAAGTGGGATAAGGTTCGGTGTAGGAATAACCACCCCCATACTGCTCCTGTCCATAACTGATAGGCTCCTGATGGCTCGTGTGGCTTCCAGCACCATAGTCATAGGTCATTGCCGTCTCTCGACTCTGCTGGGCTGAAACAGTATCCGCTTTCCTGGAGAGAACCTTCAACTATGCTGAAAGTGTAGCAATTGGGTCGCTGCCATCATTCCTTACTTCCCTTGGTTGCTCTTGCCTTGTGTAGTTCCATGGATAGAAATTCAAGTCCATTGTACCTGACAAGAGAATATAGGAAGAGTATTAAACAAAAATAAAAAAAATATTTAAATTAAGACTAATTTGATTGAAACTAATGTTGGCAAACAGTTATCCAATTAATTCCCCGGCAACGGCGCCAAAAACTTGTTGTCCGTTTTATATAACGACAATTAACGCGCAAGCATACGCGGTCAACAAGTAATAAAGTGAAAGTACAGATATCGTTCCCACGAGGAATTAACAATAAAAGGTCGCCAAATCAATAGTCCGTAATCATCTCGGTCTTATTTAAACGGGCGGTAAAGAGAATGAATTAAAACTAAGTTAACTAGGCAAGGAATTAAAACATGCAATAAATAATCCTAAGGTAGAATCAGATAATGAAGATAAGAGATCCCAATTTCCCCTAATAATTCGTCTAAGTCGACATACTTCCAATTAGGTCAAATTGATCATTACAGGTTGTTGGCCGAGAACACAAAAGTGAGAGAAGACCATCTTTCGATGCACCTAATCCATATCACGTGCAATCCACAGATGATAGAACGCACGTGAACACCCACATTACCTAAACCACTATATGTCTATGTGATTTACAAATAATTAGGGTTTAAGGTCAAGTTCTCTATTGACTACGAGCGGCGCTTCGGTATATGTCTATCCTAAGCACAAACCATACCTCCAACGTCATGTGAACGTACAATTGCCCGCCACTATGATTAGATCTAAACCTACACTTCGTCTTTCAAGTCCACATAGGTTATCACAGTAATTGGTCATGACTCAATTTAGCAATGAAAGCATAAATCGTTGTAGACAATCACATAGCAATCAATAAGAACTAACATGGAAGAGAAATCAACATAGACTACTCATTAGATTCCATTGGAACCTCAAAATAAGGTCTAAGTCATAAATGACTCAAACATATCATCCACAAGTTGAATATACATCATAAGATTGCAAATAGGAAGCAAAGATATTCAAAAGATAGAAAATAGCAAATCTGAGTGCTCAAGCTCCTTGTTGAATCTTCAATGGAATCCACTTGCTTCAATCTTCAAACCTAATCTAAACCTAGAAACTAACTAACTAACTAAACCCTAATCTAACACTAATCTACTCTCTAATCTACTCCTAATATAGACTAAACAAGAGGTAAAGGAAGAAAAGAGAGGAGCTAGGGCTTAGGGCCAATATATGATACCCTTTCTTGCCCCAAACAAGCCCCCTTATATCCCAATCAAAAGTCAAGTCCCGTGCAATTGAAAAGTCAAGTCTGACACAGCTGGAGATTGGCGCAGCAGCGCCCAAAAATGCCCTACAATCCGCGCGCCCGCACCAAGCATTTTCTGCTGCAGAGTCCTCTGGTAGAATAGCCATAACTTTTTATCCGGGAGGAGTTACGAGGCCTTGCACCTATCAAATCGAAGCTATCGAAGAGATCTACAACTTCCATTCTTTGAGCATTGAGAAATAATGGATGGATGAAGGCTGAAATTGAGCTCCAAGTGACAGCTGTGCAATGAACACCCAAAACCGTGAAGTTTGACATCCGTTGCTATACGGGGCATAACTCTCGCCTCCGAACTCCGATTTGGATGATTCAAGATATTCCAGAAAGCTTATAAGATGCTATATAAAATGAACCAAGTTCCAATCCAAGAACATAAAATGAACGTGAACCACCCAAACGATGTCCGGATTGCATTTCCTTCCCATTTGGTAGCTTGCCTTCTTTCCATTGTCAAGCCATCAATCCTTTTAGCATTCTTTGCATCATTTTGGCCTCAAAAGCACCGAGAGAGTTCCTAAACATACAATCTACAAAACAAAGGAAAAACACGTGAAAAGCACAAAAGTACTTGAGTTTCAGCAACAGAACAAGCTGGTTACTATCCGAATAAGTGGTCATAAAGACCACTTATCAAGAACCACATCCAGTATCCAATACCCATGATATAGAAGTGGACAAATTGACTTCTATAACATATATTCCTGAATCAGAAGTTATACTTCCTTTCTTTTTCTTTAGTTCTTCCATATAAGCATGACAATTCCTCTTCCAGTGTCCAGGTTTTCCACAGAAGTGACAATCACCTTCTTTAGCCACCTCACCTTTAGGTTTTAAAGCCTGTTTGGTTTTGGGATTGGGTTTGACAGATTTAGATCCTATCTTCTTTTTGCCTTTCCCCATTCCCTTAGCATTCCCCTTTTGCACCATCATTATAGGAGCGGGTCCTGCCCTTTTTCATGTTGTTCTCGGCAGTTCTTAACATGCTCAACAACTCAGTAAGTGGATTCTCAATTTCATTCATGAGGTAATTCATAACAAATTGAGAGTAGCTGCTGTTCAAAGATTGCAAAACAAGATCAATTTGGGCTTCCGGAGTAATCGAAAAACCCAACTTACCAAGGTACTCAATATACCCAATCATTTTTAGCACATGTGGACCAACTGGATCATGTTCACCCATCTTGCAGTGATACAACGCCTTGCTTGTATCATACCTCTCCTGTCGAGCATGCCCTTCGAACAATTTCTTGAGATGCTCGATCATCTCATAAGCATCCATTAACTCATGTTGCTTCTGAAGCTCAGAGTTTATAGTTGCTAGCATGAGACAACTCACGTCCAGAGCATCATCTTGATGCTTCTTGTAAGCATTATGCTCTACACGTGGTGCAGTGTTGGCTGGTGCTGCAGGAATGGGCCCATCAAGGACATATAGCTTGCGCTCCTGTTTGAGGACAATCCTCAAGTTCCTATGCCAGTCTAGGAAATTAATTCCACTCAATTTTTCCTTCTCAAGGACTGATTGTAGTGAAAGACTATTTGTGTTGTTGTTTGCCATTGATATCTACAATTTATAAGTGCAAAAATAATAAGTCAAATTGCAGAATTTTGATATTATGTAATTGATAATAGTACATTCAAAATATACCTCCCACTATTTTATTCAAATTAATAGCCCTCACTATTAATTCGGAAAGCATTTTCAATTAAATCTTTCTAGTGAGCTAAGATCCATATTTTATTATGCCTTAAGTTAGCATTGGCTATTCTCTCAAAACATAATTATTTAGGTAGACAACCCTTTGTCAATTATATCATATATAACTCTTAGATAGTTTGGTGAACAACATTTGTTTCTAGTCCATCTAATGGTACCTACCAAACTCTATGCCTCTAAGTCCACAATCCTATTGTGATAACTTAGTTAAGTCTGGCCCATTTTAACAGTTTGGATATCACAATTATCCTATCGCATCTTACCAAGATAAATGGGGTACTTTGCTTTGGCAAACCTACATCCATCGGTCAAGATCTTGATGAGTGTTATTCATTGGAAGGCATCTGATTTAGACTTCATAATTTTATGAGGGATTTTATTAATTAATTTAGATCTCACCAATTTTAATCTTATTAAACATGCATATTATTTATCATATCATATCGTATACAAGCATAAATAAAGTGCAAAATTAAATGTGTCACAGTTATGGCCCCAACCCTATGTCAATCTTTTCAAGCTAATGAAAAGATTGAAGGTCAGTCTAAGGTGGTAAAGGTTCTTCAAAATAGTAGCTTTCTTGGACTTTCCTCATGCATGTGTCTCCTCTCCATCATCATCTTGTCATCTTGATAGGTTACAATTGTACATTACATGACATAAAGAAACCTCGAGTTACATTCGAGGGGATTTAGATGAGAAGAGAATATTACATCAGAATTTATTGAAAGGCACGACATGCAAGCCGTATTTCAAAACCAAAAACCACTAACCTATGGGTCAAAAGGGCCATAAATGTGCACCATGCATATCACAATAAGCACATGACACAATTTATATAATTAAAGAAAACTATATATAAAATATTGGGGTCACGACCATCGTGCGCTACGACGGGGGGGTCCAAGGGGGGGGGTCTCCTCCCCTGGCGGTGGTCCGGCTGACCGATCAGCCGGCAGGTGGTCTCGTTGCCCGGTCAGCGAGCGGGGCCGTGGGCTGTGCCCTGGGATTTTTTTTTTTTGAACTACAATCTGTATTGTAGAATTTTTCATACGAATCTCTAAAACAATTCCAGAATCATATACAATCCGCCAACACACTCATAATAACAATACACCCAGAACATATCATATATGTCCAGTTTCGATTAATCATAGTAAATCGAATCTTCATATTTCTAATCCAATTAGAACAGAAGTTGAATTGTTATTCCACCTTCTAGGATACGATTATCAGAACATTACATACATGCATATATATTACAGATTTCTAGAATACGCATACATGCAGAATATCATATATTCAATTTCAGATCGGCAAACATGCATCATCATATATCATATATATTGAATTTAAAACACGTAATCTGAATTAATCGTTTCGCTAGTAGTTCTGATACCACTGTAGGGATTTAGGCACATAAACGCAGCGAAAATTAAAATTTTTCCGAAATCCTAAAACAGGATCCATGCGAAAACATATTAATTCAGAGGTTTAGATATGTTTTACCGATTATTTAAGCCTGAACGGAGACGATGGATATTCTGGAACAGCTTCGAATCTTCAATGCAATCCAAAGGAACTACGTCTCTACGGTATCCACACGAGCGTCCCGCGAATCGTCACATGATCTGCAGCAAGGAAAGCTGCGGTACTAGTCGCCAAGGATCTGGACTTTCGAAGTTTTTCTCTCTAGCCTCTCTCTAAGAGCGGCTAGGGTTTGGGTTTTTAATGAATACCCTAAAAACGGATGATATATCATATATATAGCAGTTAAAGGTATTAACCAAAACCTAATCCATTTAGAAAAATAAAATCCGAATTTATATATATATTATATCTTAATTAAGTCTTACTTAATTAATATACATATATATACAAATTATCCTATTAATTTAAATTCGTAATTTAAATACTATCAATCATATTGATATATTTAAATCCTTACAATTTAAATTAATTTCCTTTTAATTACGTTCTAAGTGTGTGACCCTATAGGTTATTATTATGTTGGCAATAATTTTAAAATCATATTATAAAATTATAAACAGTGAGCGACATCTAGTAATGCATCACTGCTATCCAAATAATAATAAGATCGGTGATTCGATACAACCTTTTCGTGACCAATGTTTCAATGTAATTTAATCCTTTTAACCTTGACATCCTAGATTAAACTCGAGGCATGGAATGTGTCATCCTCTTCATAATTTAATCTGAGTTTTCTTGATCGATGAGTAGACTATATGAAACAAATCACTATTTGAGCATGGCCATGCATTTCATAGTCCTACTCAATCAAGGGGCCTATGGATATCACCCCTAATATATAGGAGGGTTAAATTTCATCTAGATCACTCATATTCCTCACACGATTCATGATGTACCCAATAATCACCTTTATCGTCCACCCTATTAAAGGTGGCCTTTGATGATATCAAAGTACATAAATTCTCGTGTAGTAATACAGTGATTTCAGGTCGGAGGATCATTACATCATTGTCACTATGAGAATTGCTTATGACACTTTGCATAATGCTCCACGTAGAATTCTCATGGTGGGTCTGTCCAGTACATTGTTCTCTAACATGTACCTATGCATTGACTCAATATCTCATATATTTATGACCAATGAGACTTGGCCATCAGTCAATCCACATACTAGTCTCAATGTATCATTGTTGTCCCATTAACAATGACACTCGACTAGGGACATTTAAGAGTAATGATACTAATTATAATTATATGATCTCATGTTCAAGTCACATACTTGAAGCCATATAATTTGTATCACTATTCTAAGGACTTTTATTATGTTAACATTAATATAACGCAGTAAATAAAATCATAATAAAATAATTCATTTATTCAATCAAATATAATATCAAAAATGTTAAGCAATTACATCAAAGAATTAGCCTCTAGGGCATAAACTCTAACAATACTAACATTATCTCTCATTTAATGTACAATGTGATTTTGTTGCAAATGATATGTGGATCTTCAACCCTGAGAAGAACTTCCCGAAGAAAAAAATAACTTGGGCATTCAAGGCAGTCCGACCTAAACAAAAGAATCTTTTGGATTGTGGAGTCTACGTAATGAAGTACGTTGACTACATTGTCCAAGGAATGTCTTTAGGGGAGGTCGACTGGTCTGAAGAAGATGTCTCCTTGTTTAGGTATAGAATCGCCCATGAATTGCGTAAGCATAGGACTAGAGATATGTCATCTACACTTATGAGTAGTAGAGTCTCACATGTATCTTAATTTGTACAATGTTAACATGTAATAATATTAGATTTACAGTGTGGTTTGGATGGTGCAGATGATGTTTGTAAATTGATTTATATATGTGAATATTTTTTATGGATTTGTTGTTGGGTGTGATATATGTAGTTTGTGCGACTATTCTTCATTATTTGTTGTTGGTTGTGGTATTTGGTTTACAGTTTAAAAGCATACAGGGAATAACCTAAGTCCATACTATACTGTTTAAAAAAAAAATTGGAATCCGCAATTTAATATTGCGGAGCCTGTAAAGTACTTGTGGAAAAAAATCCACATTTAGCATCTATGGTATTAAACTGCGGAGCCTATAGAATTAAAACAACAATGTTTTGATTGTACCTATCGTCCGCAGTATTAAACTGCGAACGGGAGATTTTGCCTCTAAGACTGAAACGACGTCATCATGTATCCTAAGTGAGTTAGAGTCCGCAGTTTAATACTGCGGACGATAGACTTTTACAAGGAGGGACATTTCGGTCATATGTCTCGTCTGCAGTATTAAACTGTGGAATACTATAAATAAAACTGCGAACGGGAGTCATATAGGTCATTAGATATCCGGATAGACGATCGAGATTTGTTGTAAGGATAGACATTTTTTTACGTTAGCTATGGATCAGCCTCATATATATATATTACACAGTCGCCTATGACGACGGTTTTTTTTGGGCTATAGCAACGGGTGACCGTCGCCATAAACCATAATAACTATAGCGACGAGTAAACCGTCGCTATAGCCCCAAAAAAACCGTCGCCATAGGCGATCGTGTACTCCACATTTTTTCATATATATATATATATATATATATATATATATATATATATATATATATATATATATATATATGTAAGATCTTTCTACAATTTTAAAAGATTCCTCACCTTAGAAATAAATGTATTAAAAAAGAATCAAATTGATTTATACTCTTTGTGGTGTTCCACCAAACATCTAAAGTGCATCATCCCAAGCAAAAAAAAAGGGATCATCTATACAATCTTTTTGTACAAAGATACATATAACTTTTATAAGAGAATGTGAGACATTCAGGTAAAAATAAGAGACCAAAAAAGTCCAATTCAATTGCAATTATTAGCTCAAAAATTATGAATCTAAAAAAATAACCAAAAACATAAATATACCGTTGGATACTAACAATCACCCAAAATAGTCACCCAAGGCTTACTCAAAACCCATTAAAATTTTCTAAATACTCATCAATATCTCATTTCAATACTCGCATCTAGCATCATCAAAATGTCAATTTCTACATTCACCATTAAAATGTCAATTCTCATAATTTCCATAATTTTTCTCATTGAGTTTTTTAAGTTTACTTGGGTAATGTATCAAATAGTTAAACTGCAGCATAAGAAAACAAATTCTAACACTAATACATGCAATATCGGACTATTTCAAAAATATAATTAGAAAAAGTATCCGTAGGCAGTTTGAAATATTCAGAACCCAGCAAATATATATACAAAAGATCTATAAGACATACACGAAAATGAATAAAAACTGAGAATTCATACCACATTCACGAGTATTTTCCAAGATTAGACTAAATCAGACCCAAGTTTCTAAATTACAGCTAAAATTCTCAAGCTTTCTGAATATAGGCCAAACCCCAATTGAATTGGCGTTAGAGTTTGAAAATCAAATCCAAAGCCATTTCAATTGGCGTTGGAGGGTTGAAAATGATTAGATTAATTTAACCAAATTATTAGATTAACTTAACCAGATTATTTTTAAAATAAACAATTATTTTTAAAAAAAATTCTTTTAATTAATTTTAAAAACAAATTTATTTTTGTAGAATGGGAAAAATTGATCAAACGCCAAACGCCATTTGAATTGACGTTGGTTGGAAAAAAAATATTAAGCAAATTTGAAAAGAAGGAAAGCTGATGTCAGGAAAGTGGAAGTGTAAACCCGGAAAAATAAATAAATAAATAAATGACATTTTAAAATTTTATTTTAAATATTTTAATTGAGCTTTTCTTGTGTTTGGGTCGAATTATATTTAATTATGTGGACTACATTAATTGGGCCTTAAAACTAATTGGATCAAATTTATATTTGTGTAATATTAAAATCCTATTAAAATTTGGAGAGATAATAAGATATATAAATAATAAAGATAACCTAACTACATTATATCTTATACTAACTGAGGGATAGAGAGAAAGCACTGTCGCGGCTGAAAAGAAAAAAAGAAAAACGATTGGAGTAAAGAAAGGAGCAGGAAATTTACAGGTTTGATTAATTGCAAATTCTACTTTTATTGTGTACATTCATTAGAAATTAACAATTGTATAACCCAGCCTATTTGGTAACCAATGGACTGCGGAGGTATATATGTATATACATACAGTAATTAGAGAACCTACTTTGGCCATTGTTGGTTTATATATAATATGTGATGCATTGGTGGGTTCAAGCATAATGTCACAGCATGCCCTTCACGGATTATTAAATTGGCCAAAAATAGATATCAAATATTTTATTAGTTATGTGGAACTTAGTTACTTTTGGAAATCAGTGGGATTGGGCAAGATGTATTAGACTTAATCCACATATATACATAGTATATATACATATATGAATCTGATGGTTATTATTTTTGGAACGAAAAGCAGTTGACCTAATTTGTGTATATGAAACATGAAGCTATATATTATTTTATAATAATAATAATAATAATAATAGTAATAATATGAGTTAATTAACGAGTTAAATATGGAAGAAATATGTTTGCAAATGTACTTACATTTATTATTATTTTGTGTAATTAGCTCAAACGGAGGAAGTTTAACGAGTTATAATTAAAATATAATTTGGGTATTACATTACTTAATCTAGGTACAGGATTCCGTACTCCTTCAGCGATAATCCTTTTAATTTTGTTATGTTCGTTTTGCTTTTTGTTTAGATTTTGTTTATTATTTCACATGATCGTTCGTTCTCAAATTCATGTGATGATTTCGTTTTGGCGTTGATATTTGAAACTCATATTTGTACTCTTTAGTCTAGTGTATCATGTCTAGAGTTTATTTTGATATTTGTAGAAAAGTACATGTTAATATATTTTGGAGACGTGTATTGTTGATTCGTTCGATTTAACATATACGTACTAGAACCCCTTTGTGTTGATATTATGTCGCATGTGTTGTGACATGATATTTTATTAGAATGTGCCGTAGGGTATACATGAGCTATAACCACCTGTGGGGGTACCACAGACATGTCCTCTTGGCACTGAGGCATGACACCTTCCATAGCTGTGTGATCAGTGTGACGCCCTCAAAATAGGTCCACACAACCCATTCTGGGTCGTCAGATACACTCAACAAGATCCAAATACAAATCTTCATATTCCAACTATTACTCCGTCGTACAAAATATGACAACACACATACTGTGAGTTTTAATACAAATAACAGTACTTGTACTCCTTATCAATGATACGTTACATAAAGGTACAGTTAATAATTGTTTTAGGAATTAAAATCTTTGGAAAATGCTCAAGAAAATCTTCGTACATGGGAGGCTATGCATCTAAGCTATAATAGATATCGTAAGACTTGAGAATTAACCTTGGTTGACCTAACAGACCCCAAAGAAGAACAAGAAGATTACTATCCTGCCCATTCCAATGATGGGTATTTTCTTGCCATATAATTATCTCAATTTTTTCAAACTGAGGATTATATTCCAACCATACTCCAAGATTATATAGGTAGTGCTCATAGATATAATCAGCAAGTGGATGCGCACAACCATGTCTTATAATAACATAAAGTTGTATGTGGTTAGACATCTTGTATGATAGTGGCAACACACTCTTCTAAAGTCGGGTTCACCTCACTTAAGTCGGGTCACCAAAATCAACTGTTAAATGATGTATAAAATACCACACACGTATTTTAAGTCCTCAATACAATTATTCTCATACTGTTTTATGGAAAACTTCAACAGTTATAGACCATCGTTATATTCCCTTGTTATCCCCGCTCGACCTAGCTACACTTTTATTACCTGAAAGGAATTGTGAAGCAAAAGGGTGAGCACAAATAGCCCAGTAAAGAATATTATGACTAAAGATAATTAAATTATCAATAGTCTTCATCAGTAATGAATCAGATCTTTAGAACCTTAGTCCTCAACAGTGAAAAATCTGATAGACTACAATAGACAACAAGTTTTAGATCAACAACTGCAGCGGAACAGGCAATCCATTAGAAGAGTCAAGTAGAACATAATGTCTACTATCTTCTCCATGTTAAAAGTCCACCAACAATATTTTTTTCCTGTAACATCAATCAACAATTCCTCTCCACAATCATGTAAATAGTGTATGATCATAATTATGTTGATAAATTCCTCTTCGCACCTAGGACGAAGATAATTTTCATCACCTGTCTTTACCTGAAACCCCAAAGATCATGGTTATACCAAATCACAGTTCTTTTTCATAATCATGCTAATAAATTCATCTTTGCACTCAGGCCAAAGATATTCATTTGTAACATCAATGGTCATGATTATACTAGTTTACAGCCTTTAGTCATAATCATGTTAGTCAATTCATCTTTGCACTACGGGTCAAATATATTTAACAGTAACATCAAAGGTCATAATCATGCCAAAAACCTGTCCATCTTTGCACTACGGGCCAAGATATTCATCAATCAACAGTTCATCTTTGCATTACGGGCTAAAGATATTCATCAATCAACAGTTCATCTTTGCACTACGAGCCAAAGATATTCATTAATCAACAGTTCATCTTTGCACTACGGGCCAAATATATTCATCAATCAACAGTTCATCTTTGCACTACGGGCCAAAGATATTCATCAATCAACAGTTCATCTTTGCACTGCGGGCCAAATATATTCAAGTTTCATATTTCAAAGATAACGATTAAAATTTAATAAGAAGATTTAGGTAATTAAAAATTCAAGTGAAATAATATTAGATGAAATACAAATCTCAAAGGAATTTCTAATCATTTCAGAATTTATAGAAGCAATACTTATAACCATGTTGATTAATTCACCTTTGCACTTAAGCTAAAGATATTCAATTGTAAAATCAATGGTCATGATCATACCAATCAACAATTCATCTTTGCACCCCTGGCCGAAGAGAACCCATAGTCATAATCATACCAATAATCTACTCATCTTTATACTCAAGTCAAATAGAACTTCCATCACCATGATTATAAAATATGATCAAGGATAAGTATTAGAGATTGATAATTCAATTTATCCAGAGTTCAAGAATATCCAAATTATCGACATGAAGATAAAAAGATGGATCCAATCAAAAAAAATTTGGACAGAAAAAAATATAATTTTTTGTGAATAGTAATCGTGAATAGTAATTCGTGAATATTAACCCGTGAATAGTAACTCGTGAATAGTAACACGTGAATAATAATTTGTGAATAGTAACTCGTGAATAGTACCCCGTTATGAAAATATTAAAATTTCCATAAGAAGTTCAGACCAATTTTCCAGTGAAATAATATTTTATACGAGTATGAAAGAATATACGAAACTGTAAATGAATTTTCACCCGTTATGCGGTAATCCGCGTAGACAGATCATTTCCACGATTTAATAAAATGAATACGAAGGGTTAATCACCATGCATGCGGTAGTCCGCGTAGACAGGTTATTCCCACAGATTAATAAGGAATAAAATGAATACTAAAGGTTATTCACCAGGCATGCGGTAGTCCGCGTAGACAGGTTATTCCCACAGATCAATAAAGAATGAATATGAAGGGTTATTCACCATGCATGCGGTAGTCCGCGTAGACAAGTTACTCCCACAGATAAATAAAGAATAGAGTAACAACCCTTACGAGTATTGAAAGAAAATAGCATTCTTTATGAATACAAAAGAAATAATACCCCTTACTAGAAAAATAATATCTCTTACAAATACGAAAATAATAATACCCCTTACGAGTATAAAATCACATCCTTTATCAAAATATCCTTTACGCAAAATAATATCATTTACGAAAATAATATCATTTACGAAAAATAACCTCCTTTACAAAACATAATAACATCACTTAGCTCAGTATGAGATTGAATATTGAAATAGTAACCGAATACTCTTCTTCTTTCTCTCTTATTCTCTCTCTGTATTTTCTCTCTCTACAATTTTTCTCTTCAAAAATATTTGTGAGAAATGAATGAAATTAGCTTGCTATTTATAGGCTAGAAAAAAATTTGATTAATTACACTTTAGTACCTCCATCTTTAACTCCATTTTTAATTTAGTCCCTTAAGTTTATAAATCTTGCACCTCCACCCTTGCAACCACCCACCAACTATTTATTATCCACCAATAAGTGCGTCCCACATGTTAACCACCCATTATTTGCTCATTTATTCGATTAATTCTTCGTTTGGTCAATTTAACATCCGAAAATCAACTATTATCGAAATAAATGTCGATTTTCACTAACATTAATATTTCCAACACAATGAAAATATTTTTATCAACCATTCATCATGAACATTATAATTCACAATATTGACAACCAGATCGTTCCCAAGAAAGAGGGGGCTTTCCGATAAGGATTTCTCCTTACTGGCGCTCAATTATATAACCTAACCCATTTTCTTAACAGAACTTTCTAGACATTGCCAATAATTAATGTTATCTAATAATATTATTTAAATAATATAAGTGAAAATTATTGATTTAATTATGTAAAATATTGTGCAGATGATACTGTGACAATAATTGAATCAATAATATGAAATATTGTGCAGCAACTACTGTAGCAATTATTGAATACTGAGTGACTTCTTACGTAAGCATCAATAAACAAAGATACTGTGCAATACCGTGTGCTACTGTGCAATAACGCGTATTACTGTATTTTTATCACTGGGTATTTCAACAGTTTAACGGTAAAATTTTATTTTTATAAAAAAGTTATTTTTGTCGCTTTCTATATCTAACAGTTATTCCATTGTGGGGTCCACCAATGACTGCGCCGTCGTACGAATATTCCCCGACCAAACGAATATTCTCCGACCAAACGAATATTTCCCGACACAACGAATATTTTATGACAACTTGCTTACTTTGTAAAGTTTTCACATATCACCCTTAACTTTAACCTTTTATCAATTTAACCATTTACAATTCTAAGAAAAATTTAATACTTTCATTTCATAAAATTCGGGGTCTTACAATCAGTCCACGGCGTCTCCGTTTTGTGCTCCGGTCGGAGTTGGCCATTTGGTGTTTTGTTGTGGGAGGCGTATGGGTCGACCCTAGTTTTCTGTTCTGTTATGCAGATTGGTAATGTTTGTGCCAAACACACCTTCTGATTTTACATACACTTGGATTCGCGGTCCAATGTGTGTGACTTGTCTGTGTGGCATTGTTTGACTTGTATGTGTGGCAAGGTATATTTCTGTTTTATTTTGAGCTCGATATGAAATAACACCCAGCCATTTGATTCAGCCTATTATTTCGATGTATTAGCTTGTTCGGTACAGTTTAGTTCATGTTATTGAGTTAGTTATTTCGTTTCATTATTCTTGTATTCTATATCCGTACTGGGCATTTGGCTCATGCTATTTTTTTTTCTTCCGGCAGGTAATCAGGGGGATCAAGGGCAAGTGTGATGAGAGCTCCCTTCTATCCAATGATTTAGATATATTTTGTTTAGGTTGTGATACATTAATTTGTTCGGAGTTGTAATAATTATTTCAGATTATGGTTTGGGCTAGTTTGACATTTATTCTGGTTTACCTTTTGATATTTATTGGTTACAAAGACTATTTTTTTGTGGTTTAGAGCTTTAGTATGATTTCTTCAGTTTTGTTGTGTTTTGGCTAACCTCTCTTTTTATTTCGGAAAGGGGGTGTTACAGGAAGAGAGAGAGAGTTGACGCCACTTGAATTGGCTTTTCAACCTTTTTCTTTTTTTGTATAAAGCAAATATGAAAAGAAGGAAAGCTGATTTTTTTTATATATAAAGCAAAGATGAGAGAGAGAGTTGACGCCACTTGAATTGGCGTTTCAATTTCTTTTTTTAATAAAGCAAATTTGAAAAGAAGAAAAGCTGATTATATATATATATATATATATATATATATATATATATATATAAAGCAAAGATATCAGGAAAGTTGAAGAGAGAGAGATAGTTGACGTAACTTGAATTGACGTTTAAATTTTTTTTTTATAAAGCAAATTTGAAAAGAAGGAAAGCTGATTTATATATATATATATATATATATATATATATATATATATAAAGCAAAGTTGTCCGGAAAGTTGAAAAGAGAGAGAGAGTTGACGCCACTTGAATTGGTGTTTCATCCTTTTTTAAAAAAAGCAAATTTGAAGGAATAAGTTTTTTTTAACGCCACTTGAAGTGGTGTTTGAACCTTTTTTTTTTATAACGCAAATTTGAAGAAAGATGGCATGGATAAAAAAAAATTTGAACGCCAGTTGAAGTGGCGTTTGAACCAATTTTTTTTATAGAGCAAATTTGAAGAAAGATTGTAGGGAAAAGTTTTTTTTGTACGCCACTTGAAGTGGCGTTGGAGAACAAATTAACTAAATTTTTTTAAAGATTTTTTTTTTGATCCAATGCCAAATGAAATGGCGTTGAAACCTTTTTTAAATATATTTTCTAATAATTTTTTTGTTATGAAAACATCAAAAAAGAAAGAAAGAGGAAAGGTGCAGATGTTAGGAGAGAGTTGAACGCCACTTAAAGTGGCATTTGTACTCCTTTTTTTAAAGCAAATATGAAAAAAAGATGTCACATGAGCCTACAATCCCCTAGTCTAGCTATTTACATGAACATTCAATACTTTATTTTAACTATAAAAGCAACAATCCCTCGTTTCACTTTCTATCTCTCTTTTTTACTCACTTTCTCTCTTTTAGTCTATCATCTCACTTTCTATCTTCTTTTTTTCATACAATCTCACTTTTTCATCTCTTTTTCTTCTTTCTTTCAAATAAATTTATGGCTAATGACTAGATTCACCCATGTCTTATTAATGGATCATTATTGGCTCTTCAATCTTCCCATCGTTCAGAAAATATATGGCGGTGGGAGGTATGTATTATTTATTTATTTTATAGTAATAATAATAATAATAATAATAATAACTCCAAGTTTTTAATTTTAAATATTTATATCACAATAAAAAAAATTATGAAGTTGGTAATATTAACTTATTTATACATTTGGCAGGAGCTGCCTCCCCTTAAATGTAGGCATGCTGATGGGGGCTAATTTCAGCATTGGAGAGAAAATCACCCTGATTTGCGCATTCTTCATAGTATTGCACAAGTTGGATTTTATGGGATATATAGAGTAGGACAAATTAGATACATGATCGTGCTTTGATCACAACCATGATAGAGAAATGGCGAGTGGAGACTCACACATTCCATCTTCCCATTGCGAGAGTACTATCGCCCTCCAGGATGTAGAGATACTAATGGGTCTTCCCACTTTTGGATCCCCTGTGACATATACTAACAATGGGAGTGCTACCATTCCGGAGTGGTGCAATTTAGTTGAAAATATTCTCGGAAGTAGACCGACTCCTAATGTAGATATTAATTCTAATAGTCTTAGGTTGGGGTGATTGTTAGAGTTAATACAAACAGATGTTACTGATTATACATTATCATATCACATTAGGGCCCACCTGCTTATACTCATAACCCACATACTTTGTGATTGTACCCAAAATCGTGTTAAATTAAAGTTTTTACCTTTATTAGAGGATTCGGGACGGTGCATATATATAGTTGAGGTAGTGCATGTCTAGCTTATTTATATCGTCATTTATGTCGTGGGACTAATGCAGATACTTGCGATGTTGCAGGTTGTTTAGTTTTATTACAGGTAATGTTTTATTTGACTTATTTGTTAATAACATATTCATAAATTTTAACTATATTGTGTAAATTATTCTTCTATGGTTATAGATATGGACTTGGGAGTGCTTTACATCAATTGTGTCGCGTAGGCAACCAGATCATGATGACATACTTACAGACAGGCTATCAGAGTCTAGTTTATCTACGCAATTTCCTCTACCACACAAGTCGTGGGGTGCAAGGTGTGACACCGCCAAATCCGGGTACTTCGTTTTCACATGATTTGGTGTTCACTTTCTAATATAACATACATCTACCCAATGAATAATGTAAAATAAACTACAACTTCAATTAAAATAAATAAATCTCCCTTAAAACAAGGGTTACAACCTTTTTAAGATAATCCCGGGTTACTCTAACCCTGACATGAATATAATAAAGTGCGGAAATAAAAACATAACATTCAAGTCTTATTACAATCATTCTCAATTAAATAAAAAAAACAAGTCTTCACTTGCTTTGCTTTCCCTTGCCCTTACTCGTAGACGGAGCATCAGCGTTATCAACCTTAACTGAAATTGTTATTTAATGCAAGAGTGAGCAAACCACAGCTCACTGGAGTTTAACAATAATATATACATGAAAGGATATCTTTAAAAAGATCTGAATAACTTAGCTTACTTCAACAATAAAGAATTGAATAATAATTCTCTATCAACATAAAAATTCGAATATAGAATTTATCTGAGGGTCGTAAGACCTTTGAACTCTTGTCCTAGGTTATAAATATTTCTATTTAAACCTTTAACAGTCAATAAGACTATGGACCTTAACTCGTACTTAGGGGGATCAGCCCTTCGTACCATGTATTGTGCACAAACATCTTAACTCTATGCGTAGTAACCTCCCCTAGTAAATAGGGTTGCTCAACTCAGTAATTTGAATTCAAGTCCGCACCAAAGAAAGTTTGGTTTGGATAAGCTTACAAGGGTAATTTAGAATTCACGTTCATCAACTAAGTATTAGTTAAATCGACTTTCAATAATTCATAAATAAAAGAATTATGAATTAACATATGCTTTAGAAGTAAATTTAAAGCAATTAAAATAATAACTAGATCTTACTTGAACAATAAGTTAAGATCATTTCAATTAAATAAACAATTGTCCAATACAGAAATGGAAAGGACATTCTTAACAAGAATATATGAACTCAAGAAATTGTATATAATTAACGAGTTTAGGGTTAGAAGACTTGCCTCAAGCGCAAGCTACTTAACACAATTCACATACTTTAATACTTCCTACACATATATATTCAATCACAATAACCTAAATTAGTTAACACGTAACTAATTCACATAAGTGGTTAACCCTCATGGTTAACTCACTCTAATTAAATAATAATAATCAACTATCACATAGTTAATTACATCACCTACATATTCACATAATTAAATCAATTATGTATTTAACTAAATTATAATTAAACAACTATAATTCAAACACTTAATCAAATTATAATTACTTAAATTATAAACAAATTATAATTTATAATCAATTAGACTATATCATGCATTATAATTAAAATTAATCATGCAATTATCAATTTATAATCCATAATTAAGCATGCATTTATTAAATTATAATTACATAAATTATAATTTAAATTGTCATCTAATTGATTACAATAAATCAACTTCTATGCATTATAATTTCACAAAAATTATAATTTAAATTAAACATTTACTCTTAATTATAATTAATCAAATTATAATTAAGTAACTTATTTTACAATTAAACAATTATAGTTTATCATTTAAATACTATACTAAATTTTCAAAACTTCCTTTTTTTTCAAATTATAACACATGTTATAGCAGCTAGATACATGCTCATTGTCATAGAATAATTAAACTAAGCTTAGAATTAACACTGCACAAAAACTAAAGTCACTGCCACTGCCCGGGACACGGCGCAGTTGCGCCACCTTTAGCCTTGACACCGGCGCAGCTGCACAGGGGCCAAACCTGCGAAAACCCAGCGGCGCAGCTGCGCCGCTTCTACCCTTACTGCCTGCGCAGCTGCACCGGCTGGGGACAGAAACAGAGCAGCTTCGCGAACAGTGCAGAGAAAAGCCAATTTGGCTTAATTCTCTACAATGAGTACTCAATTCAGCCAACAATTTTTATATAAAACTTTACAGAAACAAAGTGCAAAGCTTCTAACATGTTTTGAACACACTAATACATCAATTAACAAGATTACAACGCTTAATTTTTTACAAAAAATTAAAAAAATTACCAATGTTAGTGTTCTAGATGAAATTGAACACTGCGAATTTGTTTTGAAACCAATTCTCACAATTCCAATCCCAATCAACTAATTTCTAAACATAATAACATATTCCACAATTAATTTATACAAAAATCAACAATCAACATATATTTTGATTTCTATGAGAAACTTTATTTTTTCCAGACACTTCATTGTGACTTTTGAAAAACATAAATTCTCCATTATATCATATATATTCATGAATTAAACAACTAATTAAGCATACCATCACATATAGACATGATATGAACACAATTATATATATATATATATATATATATATATCCATCATGCTATACAACTTCCAAAACATGTTTTACAGAGAATGAAAATATAAGGATCATAACTTTAAAACTGGTTTTATTTTGAAAATCTTTCCATGGCACACAATTACATATGAAAACATATTAACATCATATATACATAGTCATAATTATACAACTTCATGAAAACATAATTTGACAAGAAAAATACAACACATAAGAATTGATTCTATAGTTAAAGAGTATAATCTTACTAGCTTGAATTGGAAGAAGAGATGGAGATGATGATGTAGAGTTTTCCTCTTATATTCTCAAAGCTCTCTTCTTCTTCTCTGTATTCTTCTTCTCTGCTTCCTCTTTTCTTTCTTTGTTTTGTTTTGTAAAACTAATGTACTGATAAAATATACATATAATATATAATACAAGTAATATATAATATATGTAACTCCCATATAATAAGTATATACTAACTACTAATTATAACGTAAGTTACAAAATTCAAAAGCCAACTTGGCTTGTTTGGCTACAAGAAAAATTAGAAACTAGTTTATTAACTCCAAACATGGTTTAGGTAATTTAGGTTTAGCTAGTGTAAGGGCCTTGTTTGGCAACAGTCTTTTAAAACAAAAGCAAGGGCCTTGTTTGGTAAAAATTATTTAAAATTCTTTTCCTTTTATTTTAACAAATCATTTAACACATACTTTAATGTCATATTTTAATCAATTAAATATTAATCAACTAATTTAATCAATTAAAATCTAACATCAATTAATCACATAAAATTACCACATAATTATAATTACTCGCTAATTATAATTAATGTAACACTTCATCACATAATTCATTTAATTTAATTCTCTCAATTAAATTAGAACTATAATATAAAATTAATATATACACATCAATTAAATAACATTCATTAAATTAATATGTAACACTTAATTAAATCATTTTCATAAATCACATAATTATTTATTTCACTCAATAAATAATTTACATAAAATATTTATTTAACTCAATAAATATTTAAAATTAAATACAAAATCTCAATCGTTACACAAGGTAATTGAAACTTATCGTTTGTTAATATTGAAGAAATTTAATTAATTAAAATTATGTTATATTAGTTACAAAATTGCTTTAGCATTAATAATTTTCTAAAGAAAAATACAAAATGATACATATAGGGTAAGCAAATAAACTATTAACAATATATACCCCTTGTAGGTGGAACGTCCACTATACGCTAGACCGTGTTGTTCAACATATCATGCCAATCCACCGATACAGCCTAGACACACTAAGGGATGATCAGTTTGTTTGGCAACCATATACAGAAGATGTGTAGAATTTGTTGCAAGCATATTGTAGTATCGATCAGGGTCTTTGGTGTGTTAGATGTCCACTGATATGTTTTAGGGTGGTGGAATGGCATTATGTCGACAGAGTGCTCTAATAATTTGGTATACGACAGCTCATACCTCAGGCGCCAGCAAATCACACATATCTTCACAACATTACTAATTGCTCGCACAAAAATCAGGAGGCACAACACTTCTTATACATAATGTTGTGGGGTACTAGAAAAACTCGTGTGGTTACTAGAGAGGATACAGGTGAACGTTCAAAGTCTGTCCCTTATTACATGTAATACCCGTGAATTTTATAAATAATATTAATATTGATATTAATAAATCTGTGAATATTTATTCTAATATAAATGGTTATGTGGCATGAGATGGGATAACTCAATTAAATTAAATTAAATTTATGATAATTGAGAAATGTGGAGAATTTAATATGAGCCTATGAAATGCCTTGTGTGGCACGATGATGGACTTAGTGATGGTTTAATTAAATTAAAGAAGAAATGATTTTAATAAGTGAAGGATTAATTAATATTATATTCTTTAATTAATTGTTGTTAGGAGTAATAGCATATTAACGAGTAAATGGTATGATAGACTAATATTTATGATTATTAAATTATTGCTATGTACAATAATGTGTAATGTGTGATCATATGTTATAACGTGACTACATCTATTTAAAATAAAATAGGGTGTGACATTACAATGCGATTACATGATACATAAAACTATATGGTAAAATTAGAAGAATCATATATGTGACAACTCGAGAATTTATAAGATTTTAAATGATTAAATAAAGGTTAAATAATAAGACCTAGACTGGAAATAGAGTATGAATTTAAAAATTTTGTGAAGGACTTATATGGTTCTGCGTATTGTTTATATATTTATTTAACACATAAATAGAATTAAGAATAAATTCTTGTAACCTAATATATATATTAGGTATGGTAATTAAATAATCTAAGAGTTGTAATAGGAAAGGATGTTAGTATTTAAAATATTTGTGACACCCCCAAATCCGGTATCTTAATTTTTACAGGATTTGGTGTTCACTGTTCCAATATCATACAACTATATACCCATAAATAATGAAATTCATTTATTAGATAAATAAATTATCTTACATCATCTGAAATAACAATACATCATAAATCCCAGGTTAAACTTAACCTTAAATCTCTGTTGCGAAAACGTAAATAAATAAGTCTTAAGTCATCACACATAAATCTTGAACTTTAACATTCTTAACATCAACACAAGTCTTCAACACTTGTTAGCTTTTCCTTTGCCTTTGCTACTAGAAGGTACATCACTTCGTTCATTATTAGCTGCAATGTTATTATGCAAGAGTGAGCACGAATGTCCGCAAGTATAAAAATAGGACAATAATAACATGCGAGTGAAAGAAATCTGATTAACAAATAGCTCAACTTTGAATCAAGAATATTAATCGAGAATCAAATTACTTCTCAACTTTTGAATCAAGAATATTAATCGTGAATCAAATTACTTTTGAGGGTCATTAAGACCTTGAACCGAGTCTTAGGTTGTCAAGTATATTAACCTTTCAAACCTTTAACAGTCACAAGACTATAGACTTTACTTCTCTTACTTAGGGAGATCAGTCCTTCGTACTGATATTGTGCACACTATCTTAACGCTTAAAGCATCTTCATCAATCTCCTATATTAGGGTTGTTCATCTCAGTTTGACATCAGAATCCGTACCAAATAAAGTTGGTTTGGATAACTCAATAAATGATATTCAAATTGAATGTTAACTTCTCAAGGTATACAATCGAATAAGTATTGTACACTTAAATGATACTTTTAAAAGAATCATGACATCTCATTTGAAATTCTGAACTTGAATAATCAAGAATAAGAATTTGCTCAATAATAAGTTTAGGAATAGGAAACTTGCCCAACAATAATAATAAGTTAGGGATAGAAAACATGCCTCGTGCGCAAGCTACAATTATTACTCACTTCTTTAATTACTCTTACCTATCAATACATTCACAATATCAATTAATCACAGGTTCGATATGATTATTGATTTACAATTAGTGTTCTTTGAACTCATTATTAGGTTTTTCAAATAATGGTTCACGTTGATTAATTAACTTGTTAATTAATCACATAACTTAAGTTATTAACTTGTATTAACAACTTATTACATACATAACATGTCTTCATGTTTATTAGACTTAAAATAATGTCTTCATATTTATATCACATTATTTAAAGTTTACAAATAATAATTTAAGTCACATAATTAATTCATTAATTAATCACGTAACATAATTTATTAAACTCATATCAACATCCTATCATTTTTACAACATGTTTTCATGTTCATTAGATTAAAAACACATTTCACAAATTTCCAACACTTAGCATTTTTTTTCAAAATTTTCGGACAGGCGCGGCCGCGCGCCGTTTAGCCTTGCAGCCGACGTGGCCGTGAGGCTGCGGAATTCCAGAATCTGAAGTTTGCGAACGAACACAAAATTTGGCCATTTTCTCCAATTCTACACCAATATAATGATTTGTAGTGTTACCCATGAAGTATAAATTTCATAAGAACATTATATAACACTTCTAACACATTCTTAACATTTTAACACATAAAATCATATGAATTAAAATCATCAAATTCACTGTTCTTCATAACTTTTGTAAAGTTTAATGAAAAACATACAATTTATCACTACGGATTCGTTACTACACCGAATCTACTCATTCCAATTCCATTCTCATTGTTTTAACATACAAAATTATATTCATGTGTTAATTTTAATACAAACATAAGAATCAATCATTAATTTAACTCTTATGGGTTATTAACCCATATTCAAGACTCTGTCTTTTATAAAACCCATTTATTAACAAGATCACTTTGTGTAATCACTGTGAATCATGAATGTATAGCATAAATTATATCATGGACATATGTTAATATATATATATATATATATATATATATATATATATATCCATGAATCAACAATTGTCAGCTTTCTCCATTCACAGAGGACTTTACAAAATACGTATATGACAAACTCTGTAAATATTTGAAAACCCAATTAAAGGCCAAATTATATACAATTGATCCTTTTAAATCATAATTATATGTTATAAAACACGTTATGATCACATATCCTTATAGATAAAGTTATATCATAACCCAAATGGGAAACCCAATTTCACGAAAACTCTAAACTCGTATATGAAAACTTTAGAAAATATAATTTTAAAAACTTTGAAAGAAGATTACCCTTTTGTATGAAGATAATACAATCACAGACAATACTTAGTAGTTCTCAAATTTCTTTCTCTCAATCTCTTCTTAATTCCTTCTTCTTTTTCTCTCTGACTTTTCTCTAAAAAACTTCTAAGTTTCTTCTAATAATAACTTAGAAATAATAAGTATACGTATTATATAAATGTTACCATTGTATAATAAACGGATTAACCTCTCTTAAGGCCTTATTTGCCTTCCTCTTCTTTTCTTTCCCTATTTATTTTAATAAACTAATTTATTATATAATTAATTGTCACCTTACTTATTGATTAATTAATTTTATTTAAATTAATTAAATAAAATAAGATAATTCACATTAAATCACATGATCACATAATTAATATTTTATTTATTAATTATGTCAATTCATTAATTCATTAATTAATTTTTAAATTAACTAAAGTAACATATGCTTATTTAATTAATTCAATTAATCAAATAAACTCAATTAAATATATTCTTTGAACTATTAAATTACTACACATTAATTTAATTAATGTCACACATATAATTAAATTAATCTATCACAAATTCATGAATTAATTATTTAACTCAATAATTAAATCATTAAAAATATTTATTTATTTTAATAAATATTCAAATATCTTTACAAAATTCTCGTTCGTCACAATATTAACTAACACTAAGAGATTAAGTTTATTATCTCAATCTATTAATTTTATTAAAGCAAGTCTAATTGGGTTAAGTGATTACATGAGTAAGGATTTGAATTATAATTGAGTGAATAGAAACCCTAATTAAATGATTAGGGTAGGATAAAATTAAAATTAGTGGTCTATGTTAATTTACATAGCCCAATTATTTTATTGGCAAGCCCAAAGGAATTAAAGGAAGGCCCAAAGGAATTAAATAAAGCCCAAGAGTTTAGCCCAAATTGAGGAGGGTATTCTAGTCATTGTATAATGTATATATAAAATAAAATGATAAAGAAACAAAGGCCACTTGGCCGGACCATGTGGGAGGTGAGAATAGGTGGAATATGTAATGATTCTATTGCTTTAGTTGTTCACCGACCCACTTAGTTGTCATCTTATCATTTTGCCAACTTCTTTGTCCAACTTTACAAGCAACAAGGAGATAAGAGAGAGAGAGAGAAGGAGCAAGCATATGAGAAATGATTGTAGATATATCAAATATATCTACACACATATTACATATACCAAACTCTTTTCTATCTTATCTTTTAATTTATTTCATCTCATCTTACTTCCAAGCTAAAGAAAACAAAACAAGGAAGAGAGAGAGAGAGAGAGAGAGAGAGAGAGAGAGAGAGAGAGAGAGAGAGAGAGAGAGAGAGAGAGAGAGAGAGAGAGAGAGAGAGAGGGACGGTGGGGAGAGGAAGAGAAAAGGAAGGGGATTTGATCTTCAAATTACCTAAGATCAATATTTAGTTTGGAAGAACAATGAAGGCTAGCAAGAAATCAAAAGGCATAAACAACTTTTAATAAAGTTATTTTTAATTATTTTCAATCAAAACTTGAATCTAAGATTTTAAAACTCCAAAACCTTAGATCTATATGTTTATAAGTGTTATATGTTTAGATCTATCACTTTTGATGATCAAAAGTTAGATCAAAAACAAAAAAAAGGAAACTATATTTTAAAAAGTTAGAAAACAATAATTTTCTTAGCCTTGATTATGTTTTCTTGGATTTGGTATAAGTTTGATGCAATAGATCATGGATCATGGTAGATCCATAAGTCTTAGAGGTATTGATATGTATTATAATAGTTTATGGTGGTTAATGTTTGATAAATCCATAGATCATGAAAGATTTCTTAGAAAACACAAAAGTTTTAAAAACTATTTTTGGGGAAAACGTAAACTGAAATTCAAAAGACCATATCTCCTATTCTATTTTGAATTTTTGAGTGTGGTTAATTTCTGTAGTTAGATCTATAAGTCTTCTAACTTTTTCAAGTGGAATCACTGAAAAATTCCTTGTCGATTTTCGTCTGGACAGTTTTTAGCAAAGGACGTAAAATCTGAAAATGACAAAATGTAATCTGTCCGGAAATTGTAAGGGCAGTTTCGTCCACTTAAAAATTGAAATAAATTCCAATCTTTTGGGAAATTAAAATATATATTATAAAGTATCTTTTGTCCAAAAATGAGCTCATTCCGACTTAAATTGAGCAAGTTATGACTATTTCAATATTTACTTTTTTTCGACAAAAATCGCTATAACCGGAGTTGTATAACTCCGATGGCCACGAAATTTAAACTGGAGGCTCACGATAACATGCGTAAGATCCCGCCAAGAGTTGGGAATTTCTGGAGTTAAGCGTGATGTAGCAAATTTCTTAAGGAATTAACTAGAAATGGATTTTTGAAAAATACTAAAGAAAATTGAAAATTCCAGAAAAATTATTTTTGTGTATGGAATACATGTATTTATGTGTTTACAAAATATAAAAAAATAATAAGATGATTTGATTAAAAAAAGGGGAATCCAGCTTGCTGGATTGGCCATCAAGTTTCTGGATTGCAATCTGGTTTGTTGGATTGGGCATCAAGTTGCTGGATGAGATGTTTGGATAATCCAGGATGGTGGATTGGTCTGTTTAGATAATCTAGATTTCTGGATTGAAGGATTGATGAATCCAGGCTTCCTGGATTTGAGGTTAGTTGAATCTAGGCTTGCTGGATTGGATGTCAGTTTGAATCCAGACTTGCTGGATTGGAGGTCAGTTGAATCCAGTCTGCTGGATTGGAAAATAGTTTACTAAATTGAAATTCAGTCTGAATCCAGGTTGCTGGATTAGGTATTTGACTTGCTAGATTATAAAGGACTTAAAAATGAAAGATTAAGTGTTAATTCACAAGTTATATGATACAGTAGTGTTAAGTCTAAGGTAGTACAGTCGTACTCTTTAATGATTGATGTATAGTAGCTGGGCTAAACAACTCCTTCATATGGGGAAGGGATCTATGAATTAGTAACCGATCTAACTCAGTGTGAAAATAGTGTAGACTAGACGAAAACTAATTTGTTAGTTGTTTGTGGGAAACCACTCAATATACTATATTGAATATTATTAAAGACTCGATGTGTGCTAGGTTTAGACTTGTGTATATATATAGTATTGAGGTTATCTAATATTTGACTATGTGTTTAAATGTTAGATAGTTTACTTATAAGGTATGTTATGCTAATTGAAAGATCAATCTTATAACTGATAGGTCTTTACAATAAAGCGATTAAATTATGCGTAGTAGTAATCGACGGTACAGGCAAGTTCCTAAACCATACTTTTATTGAGCACGTTTCCTAACTCGAACTCGAGTTGTTATTGTAAAGCATGTTCGTGATTAATCATTGTTGATTATATCACATCTATACTGATTATTGATTCGCACCTTATGCATGTTGTATATGTTCATCAGGTATGAAAGGCTGAACACCTTCATTACCATATCATTTAGTTGAATTTGTTCATGTTTATTGTTGACCATTCATCATTATTGATTATGTCATTCAGTTTTGAAATTGATTCATATGCTTTCACAATCACTATATTGTTGAAAGTTTGACAGCTTATTATTATTCTTTTCAATCATGATATATCTTTTTTTGAACTTAAACTTGCTGGGCAAGCTTGCTGCTCACCCTTGCTATATCATGATAAAATTTTCAGATTAAGACAAAACTTTGGACACAGGCAAAGGCAAAGACAAGTTCCAGGATGGAATTATTATACGGTTAAAATGGTAATAGTATTGGATACAAATGACATTGTATGTCGTGTAAGTTATTGAATGCATATATTAAGTTAAGGTTACAGACCTTGGAAAATTATGTTGTAAAAGTTATTGTATAAACAATTTATATTTATATCTTCGGCAGTAGTTATAGAAATGATGTATCGTAACGTACCATGTCCGAAGTTCTGGGGACCCGGATTTGGGGGCGCTACAATATAACTCTATTAAAGTTACATAAAGGAGCTTATGTGACAACATGATGTGTGGTGAGTAAATTATATGTGTACTTAAATGTTATGAGAGATATTAAATTAGAATAAATAAATATTTATTATTAAATAATTATTTCAATAATTATGTGTAATTGAAATAATAAAGTTTTATGAAAATTATGGGTTGATAGTACTCAGCTATATTATATTTCAGTATTATCTGGACTAACTAATTGTACATGAATTATATGATGATGATGTATATATATATATACCTCTAACTTATCACAATGTAATAACATTACCTCATTAAAGTTGCATTGTAAACCTAAAAAGATTTAAAACCTAAGTATACATGTGTTATTTCACAAATGCCGAATATTAGGAGGGAGTGTCCCATTTTGAGTGTCACTTTCTTCATTCACGTGTTTAGACCAATGGCCTATCTCCTTTATTGTCAATTCTCAGCATTGTAGCTAATAATGAGAAGGGGAGTGGCTCAAATAGTAGCAGTGATATGCTATTCTACCAAACCATCAATATCCACCATCTTCTTCTTCTCCCTACTAAACAAAATTGGTGGACAAAGCTTTTGTATGGGTTTTTGATTTTCTATAAATTGAAGCTCTTCCCTTCTATATTCACTGGTAAAATTTTCTGAGAAGTGCATTAGAGAGTGAGTTGCTAATTGAGAGAGTATAATCAGAGAATTGAAGGAGTTTCCATCCAAGCTTCAAGAGGTAATAACCATGTTCTATGTAGTTAATTTCCAAGTTGGTAAATTTTTGTAATTATACTGAAATCTTTGTGGATTGGCTTGGAAGTTGTTAACATGTTGTTAGTTAAGTTTTATGCATGGTTGGAAACAATGTGATTGAATGCAAGAATATTTTAAAAAGAATTTCTTGGTTGAATTCTGAGTTCTGCAGAAGCAGAGGCCAAGACTGTGTCTGTACCATGGTGGCGCGGCCGCGCCACTGCCTACAAACCCAGCGCGGCCGCGCTATCTGTCAGTCATGAAATCCAAATTTTATGTTTTCTGTTATGTTAAGCATGTTAGTTTGACTTGATTATGCCTATAAATGACCATGACATATGGGTTGATGTTACTTTTGTTATAATAAGTCACTTTAGCTTGCTTTAGGTGGAGTTTGTAAAAGGAAACTTATAAGTTGAAAAATAAAACTTGACGAACCTTATGTCTTTTAAGTTCTGGCCTTATGAACAAGTGTATGTAACTTAGTTATGTGTATACATGAGTATGAAATATGGAATGTAAAGTTGCTTTGCATGCTTGGTTGGTTTAACACGAGATTTTCAAGGAAAACTTAGAAGTTGAAAATAAACGTTGTTGGAAACTACCTAACTTACATTCTGAATTTTTGGACCTTCACGATAGGACATTTTATGCATCTAGACATGATAGTTATGTACACCCATCTAGCTAAATATGTTGCGAACTAGTCAAGCATAGTTTCAAATGAGTTCTAAAGAAGTAAAACTATGCTAATTTGGAATACATGAGTAGAATAACTTGAGCATGTATATTTAAGGTTTATTAACCTCATTATGTGGTATAATGGTTAGACATGAGAAGTCTTTTGATAATTGAACTCCTTAGGCCTTGTTAAATGAAAAGTTGATATAAAACTATATAGGTGGGAGGTAAACTTAAATTAAGATGGGAACCAAACCAAATCACAAACCTCATAACATATGTTTACTGCATGTACCATCATCTATGTATGCTAGTAAGTGGGATAAGTTCATGCAGGCTCAAAGTTGTCTCTAGGTTGGACAAGGAGCAGCGCGGCGGCGCCACTCCCTAGTCTAAATCCAGCGCGGCCGCGCCACCCTTGCAGTGCAGTCTGTTCATATTATTTGCACTCTGAAATTTGATGCATGCTTACACTGATGTCTTAAACTATAAACACGTGATGGAAGTGATGTTCTAAGTGCTTAAATGTATAGTGATTACATTGATTCAATACTTATCAATATCTTTAGAAAGATTTAGATAAAGTTTCAAAAACCCATCAATGTGATAATTGTATTGTTTGACTATGTAGCTAAGAGGAGGCTTGATGTATGTGTTTAACATACGTACTAAGTAAATATATGAGATAGTTGTGCATCGAACTTGTATAACAAATTATATATTTAAATAACTATGATAAAATAGGAATTCAAAGTATCGATAAACTAAAGAGTGATAAACTACGCGAAAGGCAAGTTTTCCTAACTTCATTTGATTTTGATATTAAATGCAAGTTCCTTAGTTTCATTCTTATAATTGAATGCAAGTATCTAGATCTTGATTCTTATTATAAAGCTTCGAAATATTTGTTATATCAAACATACTTATATTGAGCAAATATCTACATTCATATGATTACTATTCATAATCGTAAAATTGATTTCATATCTCAACTCATGTTACGAGAAGTGAACTTATTGTTCCTAAAAATCGTCTAAGCCATTTGCTTCGGCTAGACTATTATCATGTGTTAGAAAGCTATCCAAACCAATTATCTTGGTGCAGACTCTTATAAATCTACTGAGATGAACAACCCTCATTAAAGGGGGGAATTATATACTGTCGGGGAACCGACGTGCGCACATATAAACATGTTTAAATGTTATGCATAACGTAGGGTACTTTAGGCTGATCATCTGTTGTACTTGTTTTTATTAGATTTTTAGCATAATACTTTTAATTCTAGTAAGAGTTCATAGTCCTTAGCGACTGCTCAGTGTTTGTTATTCTTGAACCATGAAATGGTTAAGCGATGAATCCTGTTGATATTTTTCAATCCATAGCGACATTTATTGAGAACTATTGATATTTCTTGTTATTCTTAAACTATCATTTACTGTTATACCCTTGAGATTTGAACTTCATATTATTCACCCTTATTGCTATATTACTTGCTGGGCAAATTTGTTGCTCATTCTTTCTTCCCTAAAAACATTATAGTTACGGCAGAGCAAGGCGGTACCTCTGGCACGGACAAGGGCAAAGCTACGGCATAGCTTTGTTCTCTTTTAGATTATTATGATATTGTAATAAGACTTATTTCATATTTTGTATTAGTTATGTTATGGTTTAAGATATGTTTAAGTTGCGAGACCGTGGGACGAGAATATTTATATTAAGTCAATGTAAAGTATTCTATTATTCCGTTGCATGAGATTTTAGTATGTTATTAGAATTAGTGTGTGATGCACCAAATTCGAGATACGAGTGGTCCGAATTTGGGGGCGTCATAGGTTGGTATCAAAGCGTTAGTTATAAACCTTAAGAGCGAGAGTCCTTAGACTGTAACCTTAGAAGAACTTAGAAGATAGAAGGAGATAAAACTCATGTAGTGTTTTCCTAGAGACTTAGTGTGTTATGAAATATAGTTGCATTCTGTACAATAAACTTATGTTTTATTTAACATTCTAATGGAGTTTGTTGTTTGTTTGTCTTGTGTTTGTGGTTGTAGGATGACAGACTTGGGAGGACCTAGTAGAGTAGTAGAGGAGGAGCCACGTGATATACACGTAGTGTATGAGGCTCCTTTGGTAGCCTAACTTGTGCAGGCAGTAGCACCATCCGAGTTTGATGAAGAGGATGATATAGAGGTGGAGTTGGATCCCGAGGAGGAACCCATGGAGGACGAACCCATGGAAGATTCTGACGAGGCTATGATAGAAGATAGGATGTTAGGAGAGTATGAGGAGCGGGTCTTGGAGTTAAACTGCTGAGTTTAGGAGCTAGAGGCTGAGGCTTAGGAGAGAGAGATTGAGTTGCAGAAACTGAGGGACGAAGATCACCAGAGGAAGTTAGTGATGCAAGATATGGAGATGGAGATTGCTTATCGCAAGGAAGTGGGAATTCAGATGGGAACTCTTTTCCACCGTTCGATATCTAGGAATGTGGACTTGGCAGGAAAATTGGAGGAGTTTGAGTAAAGGGAGTTGAGTGAGAAAGCTGAGAAGGAGGCTCTCCGCACTCAGCTAGAGATAGAAGTGATGGAGAAGATCCACTTTGAGGAGAAGTGGGAAGGAGCTAATGATAGGGCAGAAGATTTAGAGGATGAAGTGAGATGCAAGAAGAGTAAGATGAACAAGATGGGCTATGTTTTTCGTACAGCCATAGAGAGAGTGATTGATGGTGTATACCACTGCCAGAAAGAGCAAGGACAGACCCGACACACCATGACCAGGGATTTGATGGCACACATATCACAGGTGGAGTACAAGAGTGCCATGGAGCGCGAGATGCTAGGATGAGACCCATTAGTCTGGTAGTAGCAGTAGTTATTTTTATGTAATGTATATATTGTGATGTAATCCTAATCTTTTGTGTAAGATATGGGATAATTATGTAAACCCTGAGTAGGCTCATGTTAGAGGGGTAGTATGATAGTGTTTCCCCATCTTTTGTGATATTAGGGGATAAATATTGACATTTATAGAAGTATGCTAGGAATAATCATATCGATGTAATGATTTGGCATATGAATATAAATGTCCTTATTTCAGAAAATGTGTTATAAAATTATATTCCTTTTTGCATTAAAGAAATACTTAAGTAATATAATTAGATAATAAAAATAGAATTTTGTGATGCAGATAATGGCGCCCAGACGTAGACTAACTGCACTAGAAGAGTCGGTTAACAATGAGAGGGAGCAAGTAGACCCGATACAATGACTAGTTGACTTGTTAGGAGAAGCCCTTCGAGGAAGGAATAATGAACCCGTTCACCCCAATCCCCAAGCGGTTCCAGTTACAAACTTTAAAGACTTTAGGAGCGTAGGACCTCCTGAATTTGAGGGTACTACTGATCCTATCGTGGCGCAGACATGGATCAAAGAGATGGAGAAAGCCTTCACCATTGCTCTTGTGGGTGAAGATCAGAAAACCATGTTCGCTACATACATGATGAGGGGTGAAGCAAATTACTGGTGGGAGGCCAATCAACAGAGAGCGGGAGAAGGGACTATAACCTGGGATAGGTTTAAGACTCTGTTCTTAGAAAATTACTTCCCGAAGAGCATGAAGAATAGGATGGAGGTGAAGTTCCTAGAACTTAAGCAAGGGGAGATGACGGTGGCGTAATATGCGGCTAAGTTCAACGAGCTCGCCCGGTTTGTAGCACACCAGGTGGGGGATAAAGAAAGGAAAGCCAGACATTTCGAACAAGGACTAAAACCTTGGTTGTTTGTTGGGTAAAATCTATACGCGCTACACGCAAGTGTACGTGGTCAACAAGTAATATAATGATAAGATCAAGTATCGTACCCACAGAGACAATAATTCTAATTTAATCAAATAAGTACCAGTTTTATATTATTTTAGCTTTATTAAACTAATGATTAAATGATGATTTTGTAAAATAACTAATACTTAGACCAAAATTAACACTAATTCAGGATTTTAACAAGTTTTGGAGAAATAAGCCTATAACTTCACTTATTACTTCACTTCGAACAATTTACTTTCCTTTAGCTTATATCAATTATTCCAGATTATTAACCAAGAACACACAAGTAGATAAAACCATCTCTCGATGCATTATACCTATACTCACTCAAATCCACGATTGATAGAATTAAACAAGACACCTTAATTAACCAACTCACTATATCTCTATTTGAATTATAATTGAAAAAGATTTAATATCACGTTCTCTTCAGATTACGTATGATGCATAAATATCTCTTTCCTACACATAAATTATGAGTCCTAACTACAGTAGAAATCACAAACATACGTTACTATTGCCAGTTCTAATCCCATATATCATCTCTCGAATTTATATGGGATAACAGATAATTGGTGATCAAATAACTATATAAGTTAAACACAACATATAGTAAATAACCTGGAAATAATATTCATAAACTAAGTTGAAAGCTATTCAATCCTCCGTTACATAATAAGATCCGTTATAGGCTTAAATAAGAATTTAGTTCATCATGAATGATGAAAAACCCATAATTAACAAGGTATTAAATATTCTGAGTACAAGATAAATATGAAGAGAGAAAAATAGAATCGAAATTCTGTCGTTACTTGTCTCCACGTTCGCCTTGCGTTCGTCGTGTTAAGCTCCGCTTCAAATCTCCTCACGTGTCCAAGTCACGAACTAAAGCTTCAAACTGTCTAAGTGTATCTGAATTATCAGCTTCTGTAACCCTATATAGCCTTCTCAGCCTGCAGCAACTACTTCAGCCTTACATCAAAGTCCTATTCAAAATAGGAGTAACAAGTCCAATCTGCCGCAAATTCGCCCCGGCGCCGTTTTAACCCTTGAAGGCGTGCCCCGACGCACCTGCGCCCCGGCGCAGAATTGGCTTAGGAAATGCGCCCCGGCGCAGATTACAGAGATCCAACCCATTTTTTACTTGTAATCTTCCATTCCATCCGTTTCTCCATCCACTCAGTTCCTGCACACAACCCAATGCACATGCATGAAAAATAACCTAAAACGCACTTGAATTAACGATATCTTAAGTTTAAATGGCATCGATTCGTAGGTATGAAACCTACTTATCAAATACCCCCAAACTTAGGATTTCGCTTGTCCTCAAGTGAAAATAAAAACAAAACGCAACTAACACAATGTATCTATATGTATGCATATGCATGACCTACTTCCTACATGCCTACGAATCTAGCAATAGATCAACATGTTTTTTAACACCGACCTCAAGATATCATAAGATAGTCAAACCATACTGAAAATTCAATGAACAGTTCATCAGTAATCAATCAGTCCATCCAACCCTGTCCTCACTCATGTTGTGCGTGTGTGCTCGTTAACCATTCTAATCACCAATAATTCAAAAACATCACATACAAACTTCTGAGTGGGAAAATTTCAGTTATATCTCGATTATTCTGCATTCATGACAAAACTGGTTAAACATAGTAATTACTGAGTTCGGGGATTTCAGTTAAGGCTCATTTTTCTTATTTTTCATTCACGGGTGCGTTTTATGCTCCATCCCTTATTCACAGTCGACCGTGTAATGTCTGCATCTATTAGGCTTTTCAATGTTACCCGTTTAGCAAACTTTAGACCAACAACTCCCAAACCAGACGATTTTAGGGCGCTAGGTGCCACAGATACAAACTAGTCTATGTGTTTATTCTCTCTTTTATTTTTATATTTTCTTCCTTTTTCTCAATTTTCTACTTTCTTTCATTTTTGTTTCTCTTTTTCTTTCACCCCACTGACGCCCTCAAACTTAAGTTATTACTTACTTTTAAGCCTTAAATGTCAATATAGCAGTATCATCAAATTTTAACTAAGATTTTCCCCCGGAAACAAGTTGTGACCCCTTGAACTGAGTTGATTAGACAGTTAAGTTCTTACGTGCTAACCAGTTACACAAGTTTCAGACAGAATCGGATTTTCATCTTGATTAACCTTAGACTCATCATTAATCTTCACGTTTGTTCGAGTTAACATGCAATACCAATCCTATCATCGGTTGAGCTAAATACATGTCAATTCATTGCTTGAACTCATGCAACTTATATGCCTAAATGAAAAGAATGTATTTTTGTGAATTTTTCTTAATTTTCTTAATTTTTTTCTCTATATACCATATAACTCATGTAAACTTTAAATTCTAAAGTGCAATTAACTAATCATGCAAAATGAACTATGAATTATGCTAATATACAAACTAACTAACTATATGCAAGCTAACTACTATATGGCTAATTGTACCCCCAAACTTAAACAATTCAATATTCTCATTGGATATAACAATAAAAGTTCGAGGACTGCCCTGAGCGATCAAGCGTCATGCTTGACCGGTGGATCCTCGGTAAGTGGGTCATCAACCGGGTCCTCAACAGGCGGTGGGGGAAGAAAAGCTGGTAGCGACTGTGGAACTGGGAACTGGAAGCTTTTACTGGTAGTATTGAGTCGGGCAAAGGCAGCTGCCAGAGATGCGTTGAATTCATTCTGCGTGGAAAACATGTGGTCTTGCCTAGCTGCTAACCCTTGGAACCGCTGATCGACATACTGCTGCATATTGCGGAACTGGAAGTTGAAAGTTGCCTTTGATCGAGATGAGGTTGAAGTCCCGGCTTGGTCCTCTTCTTGCCCTTCTTCTTCAACAAAATCTTCATCCTGTGCGTCTGCCTCCTCATCATCCTCATCATCAGAAAATACAAAACCAAGGCCACATGGGTGCGACTGCCCTCCTTTCCAGCATCCATACCTCTAAATCAAATTTGGATCTAGGCAAAGTAGAGGCTGCTGGATAGGCTCCATGGAACTCCATTGGACCTCTGCCTGGGCACATAGTGCACATATCAACGATGGGTGAGGCAGGCCTCCCTGGACTGATCCACGAAGATTACAGCGTATATTGTGGTGAATGAGACGGCCCACGTCAATTGATCGGTCTTTATAAATGGTGTATAGTAGAATGGACCTTTCCTTCGTGACATCGCTCGTGTGTGTGAAACGTAGTAATTTGGCACACAAGAACGCATGCTATATCTTCCCATATAAACTTAAGTGGCTCGTCTAAAAGTGAGATCTGTTGGACGACCATGTGGCGTCGGGCATGCACAATTCGGTCAAAATCTGCTCATAGTTTGCTCCGCTTTCCTTGAGGGCCGAATACTAAAAAGTTATCTGTGGTATATTGTAATAGTCGTTAATCTCTTGCACAGTAAACGGGACATTTTTCCCCTCACGAATGCAAAGAACAATGATTTATCGGGAGCATTGGCATAAAATTCTTTGACCATCGCCACTTCGGCGGCGTTCGGATGTGCCACTAGAGTTTCCCATCTCCTCTCGCGAATTTGATTGAGCATAGCCCCATTGAACTCATCGGGAGCCAAACCACGCTCCGGTACCAATGACGTATTTGTGAGGTAGTCGAACCGATCCGCCGCCTCGGCATTCAAGAATTTGCGTCTATCGAATTGCCGCGGGGCGGTGGATGAACCTTCCCCACGTTGTCTTTTATGTTGTCTGGAAGTCATTGTGTCGTCGGTGTGCCTCTACCTTACAATAGGATGATGGAGTTGTTGGTGAGCCCTTTTGTCGAACACTTGGTATGCACACTGTTAAAGCTTGATTA
Source organism: Panax stipuleanatus (assembly GCA_020205555.1). Taxonomy (NCBI): domain Eukaryota; kingdom Viridiplantae; phylum Streptophyta; class Magnoliopsida; order Apiales; family Araliaceae; genus Panax; species Panax stipuleanatus. The sequence goes on from CM035120.1 coordinate 21,344,648, forward strand.
TCTTACCCCCAAACTTGAATTGTTATACCCAATTGGTGAATTCTTCAGAGCCTAGTGTAGAAACCTGAAAAAAATCTCTAATAATTAGCCCAAAATCAACGTTACCTGTAGTGATTGTGATGAGTTCGGAGGGTAGCCTTGTGGTGGTGAAAAATCCCCTTTTTCCTTTTGATTTTGGTTAAAGTAGGAATCCTAGAGGGTGAATTAGGAGTAGATTTGATGATGGACTTCTGAAAGTGAACTTGAGGAGGAGTCGGTTTTAGATTGGGGATGTATTTGGTCAATATTGTGTATGCCTCTTTGGTTTCGGATGATATAATAGTGTAGAATTGTGTTTGCATTAGGATTGTCACTGCTGAATGCTGCTTTTTTTAAAACTGGAAAAAAGGACACGCGCCGGGGCGCAGCCAGTTTGTACAGTAAAGTGCACCGGGGCGCATTTGGCCAGAGGGGTCGGCGCTAGGGCGCGATTTTTCTTCCTAAATCTGCGCTGGGGCGCAATTGACCAGAGACTCTGCGCCGGGGCCCGTTTTAAGCCTTTAAAATGCGCCAGGGCGCAGGTGGCATTTTCCTACTGAAAATTTTTCCTTGCTTGTCTGCACTGCCCATACCATCACATACTATTGAGTTGTTTCCTCTTTGTTTGCATGCTTGTTTTTCTTGTCATTTCCTACAATCCTAACCATACACACACTTAGTGTTGATACTGACTCTAACATTAGACACAATTTCTACTCTATGGTGCAGTCTAATCTACTGCTATTTTACTTAATCAAAACAAATAACTTTCAAAACTTGAAATAAACTACTGATTGGGTTGCCTCCCATCAAGCGCTTGATTTAAAGTCATTCAGCCTGACTACTCCCTGTTTTAAACTGGATCGGTGAGGTCAATTGAGGTTTCTTGGCGATCGAGATCACCACCCCAGTAGTGCTTTAAGCGTTGATCATTGACTTTGAATGTTTCGGAAGAATCCCTGCTATATACTTCAACGGCTCCATGTGGAAACACTGTCTTGATTGTAAAAGGGACCGACCACCTGGATTTCAATTTTCCAGGGAATAGTTTCAACCGAGAGTCGAATAGGAATACTGACTGGCCCGGTTCAAACTTTTTCTTCACTAGATTCTGATCGTGCCATTTCTTGACTTTTTCTTTGTACAACTTTGAATTCTCGTATACTTGCAGGCGGAATTCATCTAACTCATTGATTTGCAAAAGTCTTTTCTCTCCTGCCGCTGCTATATCAAAATTGAGTTTCTTGATTGCCCAATATGCTTTATGCTCGAGTTCCACTGGAAGGTGGCACGCCTTTTCGTAAACCAACTGATATGGAGACATGCCTATAGGGGTCTTGTAAGCGGTCTGATACGCCCAAAGAGCGTCTTCTAGTTTTAACGACCAATCTTTCCGATTTGGGTTGACGACCTTTTCCAATATTCTTTTCACCTCTCGGTTAGAGACTTCAGCTTGGCCACTCGTCTGAGGGTGATTGGCTGTGGCGATTTGCTGGTTGACCCCATACTTCATCAAAAGAGTGGCGAAGTACTTATTGCAAAAATGGCTCCCTTCATCACTGATGATTTCCCCTGGGGTACCAAATCGTGTGAAGATATTCTTTTGCAAGAATTTTAAAACCACCTTCGCATCATTCGTCAGTAGTGCAACTGCCTCCACCCATTTCGATACATAGTCTACTGCCAATAGAATGTACAAATTACTAAATGAAGACGGAAATGGTCCCATGAAGTCGATTCCCCATACATCAAAAACCTCAACTTCCAAAATCATATTGAGAGGCATCTCATTCCGCTTAGAAATATTCCCCACTCGTTGACATCTATCGCAGTTTTTCATTCACTGATGTGCATCTTTGAACACAGTGGGCCAGTAGAAGCCCGCCTGAAGGACTTTTGCAGACGTTCTTTTTCTCCCGTAGTGTCCCCCATATAATGAGGCGTGACATGCTTGTAATATGCTCTCTACTTCAATTTTCAGCACATATCGCCGAATTATTCTGTTAGCACACTGTCGGAACAGATACGGTTCATCCCACACATTCCACTTCACATCGTGTAAGAATTTCTTCTTTTGTTGGCGTGTCAAATTTGGTGGGAGAATATTACTTACCAAGTAATTTGCAAAATTCGCATACCATGGGAACTCACCGTGGATCAAAAATAGTTGTTCATCTGGAAAAGACTCGTTGATCACTACCTTGTCTGTCTCGTCCTGATTCGGGTTTTCCACTCGTGAAAGATGATCAGCCACCTGATTTTCTGTCCCCTTCCGATCTTTAATCTCTAAATCAAAATCTTAGATGAGCAATATCCATCGAATCAGTCTTGGTTTTGAGTCTTTCTTTGCTACTAAGTATCGAATGGCCTAGTGATCTGTGTAAACCACCACTTTTGTCCCCACCAAGTACGAGCGAAACTTATCAAATGCGTACACAATTGCAAGTAATTCCTTTTCCGTGGTTGTGTAGTTTAGCTGTGCATCAGTCAGTGTCTTGCTTGCATAATAGATAGCATGAAAGACTTTCTCTCGGCGTTGACCAAGTACAGCTCCTACTGCATAGTCACTGGCATCACACATTAGTTTGAACGGCATTGTCCAATCCGGTGCTATGATCACGGGGGTTGTGGTTAGCTTCTTCTTTAATTGGTCAAACGCCAGTAGACATTCATCATCAAATTTGAACGAGACGTCTTTCTCTAATAAACTGCATAGAGGTTTCGTGATTTTGGAGAAGTCCTTGATAAACAGACGGTAGAATCCAGCATGCCCGAGAAAACTCCGAATACCCTTTATTGAAGTTGACGGTGGCAGATTCTCTATTATTTCCAATTTAGCTCTATCAACTTCCAACCTTTTCCTGAAACTTTATGCCCAAGAATTATCCCCTCTTGGACCATAAAATGGCATTTTTCCCAGTTGAGCACCAGGTTCGTCTCAACGCATCTCTTCAGCACCAGGAGTAGATTTTTGAGACACATATAAAACAATTCCCCAAATACTAAAAAATCATCAATAAACACCTCAACACTGTGCTCCACCATATCTGAGAAGATTGCCATCATACATCGCTGAAAGGTTGCCGGTGCGTTACACAGTCCGAATGACATCCTTCTAAAGGCAAAGGTGACATACGAGCATGTGAACGTCGTCTTCTCTTGATCCTCCGGTGAAATCACAATCTGGTTGTATCCTGAATACCCATCCAACAAACAGTATTACTCATGTCCAGCTAGTTTGTCCAACATCTGATCAATGAAAGGTAAGGGAAAATGATCTTTTCGAGTTGCCTTGTTTAGATTTCTGTAGTCCATGCAGACCCTCCATCCAATCACTGTCCTCGTCGGTATCAATTCGTTGTTCTCATTCTTTACTACTGTCATGCCACCTTTCTTCGGAACACATTAAACTGGGCTCACCTATGCACTGTCTGAGATTAGGTAGATAATTCCTGCATCCAACCATTTCAATATTTCCTTTTTCACTACCTCTTTCATAATTGGATTGAGCCTCCTTTGCTGTTCCACTGTTATCTTACCATCTTCCTCCATCATAATATTGTGCATACAGAATGAGGGGCTGATTCCTTTGATATCGACGATAGTCCATCCAATAGCAGACTTGTATTCCCTCAGAACTCTTAGCAGCTTACTTTCCTGCAATTCGTTAAGTGCAGATGCAATAATAACAAGTAAAGTAGATGAATTATCCAAATAAGCATACCTGAGGTGATTGGGTAAGGGTTTTAGTTCTAGTGTCGGTGGTTCCTCTAGAGATAGCTTCATCCTTGCTGATGAAGTTTCTGCTACTTCCAATGGCTCAAACGGTAATTTGACCCTGTTTACTCTAGGATGTGCCTCTAACAACTGCAGATATTCCAATAATTCTGGCTCATTTCCATCACAATCTCCCATCAATGTGGATTTTAACAGGTCGGTACTCAATATCCAATGTTGTTCAACTCCCACCATTTTATCGATTTATCCATCTGGAAACACTTCTCATCCTCTTTGGGGTAGTTCATGGCCTTAAACACGTTGAAGGTTACCTCTTGATCTTGCACCCTCATGGTCAACTCTCCTTTCTGAACATCGATGAGAGTCCTACCGGTTGCCAAAAACGGTTGCCCAAGGATTATCAGAATATCCTTATCTTCTTCATAGTCCAAGATGATGAAATCCACTGGGAATATGAATTTGTCTACTTTCACCAAAACATCCTCAACAATTCCCCGTGGATATGTTATCGATCTCCGCCATCTGTAGGGAGATGCTTGTGGGTCTGGGTGCTGGTAAACCTAACTGAGTATAGACTAAAAGTGGCATGAGGTTTATACTTGCACCTAAATCACACAGACATTTGTTGAAGGCCAAACTCCCTATTGTGCATGGAATGGTGAAACTACCTGAATCTTTCAACTTTGGTGGAAGCTTCTTTTGCAATATCGCACTACATTCCTCTGTTAGTGCCACAGTTTCGATGTCCTCTATTTTCTTCTTCTTTGACAAGATGTCCTTTATGAACTTGGCATAACTAGGCATCTGCTCTAATGCCTCCGGGAAGGGGATGTTGATGTGAAGCTTTTTGAACACCTCCAGAAATGTAGTAAACTGCTTCTCTAATTTTGTTTATGGATCCGTTGTTAAAAGGGTGGTGGTGGGTAGACTATCGGTGTAATAACCTGTTTTTGTACCTCAAATTTTTCTCTTTCTTTCCATTCCACTGTCTCTTCCACACGTGGCTCAACTTGCTCTTTAGTTGTCGGCTTCTCTGAATCTTGCTCTGCTAACTGTTTCCCACTCCGAAGTGTGATAGCTTGACATTGCTCATGCCCTCTCCTCGGATTCTTCTTAGTATCACTTGGCAGAGCTCCTTGGGGTCTACTATTCAATGCACTTGCAATCTGTCCCATCTGAGTTTCTAGATTCTTTATCGCAACCGCCTGAGTTTTCATTGCCGCTTCATTTTTCGTTATGTATTTTGCCAGTAGCTCCTCCAAATCGGTCTTTTTCTCTTGATGCGGAGCGGCTTGTTGATGTTGATTCTGAAAACTAGGGGGTATGACGGTCGTGGAGCCTGTTGCTGATTCTGATTTTGGTTGTTGCTCCATGCGAAATTTGGATGGTTCCTTACCCCCTGATTATATGAATTCTGATATGTGTTAGGTGGCTTGTTACAGCTACCCACAAACTGTACCCAAGCTGGGTTGATCGTACACTGTTCTGTCGGATGCTCACCTGCACAAAGTTCACATATAAATGCTGCCTACTGCACGTTTCCCGTAGATATGGCATCCATCTTCTTCGATAATGCTGCTATTTGTGCAGATAGAGCTGTCATAGTATCCACTTCCAAAATACCTGCTACTTTGGGTTGAGTCATTCTCTCAGCCGGCCACTGATAGTCGTTTGTATCCATTGTTTCTATCAAGTCCCATGCTTCCTCAAATTTCTTTGCTAGAAAAGCTCCACTTGAGGCTGCATCTATGTTGGTCCGTATATGACTTCCTAACCCATTGTAGAATGTTTTTATCTGCATCCAATGCGGTAATCCATGATGATGACATTTTCTCAACAGATCTTTGTACCTCTCCCATACTTCATATAATGGCTCTCCTTGTAGCTGTGCAAATGAAGATATTTTCGTTCTCATTTTATGTGTCTTTGAAGGCGGGAAGAACTTGGCCAGAAATTTCTTCGCCAAATCATTCCATGTGGTGATTGATCCCGGTGGTAGAGAATGGAGCCAACCCTTTGCCTTATCTCTGGGTGTGAATGGAAATAGCCTTAATCTAATTTTATCATCTGAAACCCCGTTGCACTTGAAGGTATCGTAGATTTCTATGAAACTGACAATGTGCTCGTTTGGGTCATCATTTGGAAGACCCCCAAATTGGCAATTATTCTGCACCATCTGTATTGTTCCAGGCTTTTTCTCAAAGTTGTTAGCATTAATCGCCGGCGTGGTGATGCTCGACTGAATTTCTGAAATTCGCGGTGTAGCATAATCCCGCAGTGCTTTCTCTTCCGGTTCAGAAGCTATGTTGTCTTTGGGTGTTTCAAGTTCTTCTCGAGTCTTTGCAATCAATGTAGTTAACTTCTGAAACCGTTTGTCAATGTCGTCCTCGAAAGGCAACAAATCTGGCTTCTTCGATCGAGTTTGCATGCACTACTCGAGATTACCTTAAATAACCAATGAAACGAAAGAAATTAAGAATAATAATATAAATATATGTTTAACTAAAACTGAACTAATTAAACTGATATTGTAAGTAATAAACGCAATTACTGTCCCCGACAACGGCGCCAAAAACTTGTTGGGTAAAATCTATACGCGCTACACGCAAGTGTACGTGGTCAACAAATAATATAATGATAAGATCAAGTATCGTACCCACTGAGACAATAATTCCAATTTAATCAAACAAGTACCAGTTTTATATTATTTCAGCTTTATTAAACTAATGATTAAATGATGATTTTGTAAAATAACTACTACATAGACCAAATTTAACACTAATTCAGGATTTCAACAAGTTTTGGAGAAATAAGCTTACAACTTCACTTATTACTACACTTCGTACAATTTACTTTCCTTTAGCTTATATCAATTATTCTAGATTATTAACCAAGAACACAAAAGTAGATAAAACCATCTCTCGATGCATTATACCCATACTCACTCAAATCCACGATTAATAGAATTAAGCAATACACCTTAATTAACCAACTCACTATATCTCTATGTGAATTATAATTGAAAAAGGTTAATATCACGTTCTCTTCAGATTACGTATGATGAATAAATATCTCTATCCTACACATGAATTATGAGTCCTAACTACAGTAGAAATCATAAACATACGTTACTATTGGCAGTTCTAATCCCATTTATCATCTCTCAAATTTATATGGGATAACGTATAATTGGTGATCAAACAACTATATAAGTTAAGCACAACACATAGTAAATAACCTGGAAATAATATTCATAAACTAAGTTGAAAGCTATTCAATCCTCCGTTACATAATAAGATCTGTTATAGGCTTAAATAAGAATTTAGTTCATCTTGAATGATGAAAAACCCATAATTAACAAAGTATTAAACATTCTGAATACAAGATAAATATGAAGAGAGAAAAATAGAATTCGAAATTCTGTCATTACTTGTCTCCACGTTCGCCTTGCGTTCGTCGTGTTAAGCTCCGCTTCAAATCTCTTCACGTGTCCAAGTCACGAACTAGGGCTTCAAATTGTGACGCCCTCAGAATTGGTCAAATACTCAACCCATTCTGAGTCGCCAAATAAATGGTACAGAATCCAAATACAATCTTTTATATCAAACGGTCGTGCAAAATACGACCACACAACTTTGAGTGTCAAGACAGACATGTAGAAAATATAAACACTCAAACTAAGTCCTCATTACATTTATTATCACACTATTTTACAAAAAAATAGTGAGGACTTCTACAGCTCTAACTCGGACCATCACTCCATTCCCCGACTAGTACCCGCGATATTCTCATTTCCTGAAGAGAACAATGGAAGAAAAGGGTGAGCTCAACTAGCCCAGTAAAGAATATTATGACTAAGATAATGAAGAATAAATTATCGTTAGTCTTCAACAAATTAGATAAAATATTATGGACACCAAGTTTTAGATCAACAACTGCAGCGAAAATAACAATTCATTAGAAGAGTTAAGTAGAGAATGATGTCTACTATCTTCTATAATTTAAAAGTCCATCATCAATATTTTATCCTTGTAACACCAATCAATATATATCTCGAATCAAATATTCATCTTTGCACTACGGGCCAAAGATATTCATTTGTATCACCAGTGGTCATGTTCATCTCAACACCTGTCCATCTTTGCACTACGGGCCAAAGATATTCATCAGGTGATCTTTGCACTACAGGCCAAAGATATTCATCAAATAATCATTCATCTTTGCACTACAGGCCAAAGATATTCATTTGTATAATCATTTAAGACTGAGGATGATGAAAAATAATATAAAGACGAATCCAGTGAGATAAAGGACAAAGATTAGGGATTCGTAATTTAGTTTATCCAAGTTCAAGAATACTCCGTAATAATCAATTGTGGAGCAAAATTCAAGAGTGAAGTTCAAAACTTGGATCCAATCAAAGAAAAAAATAATAATATTTTTTTTATCGTGAATAGTAACTCGTGAATAATAACTTGTCATGAAAAGATGAAAATTTCATAAAAAGTTCAGACCAATATTCCAGTGAAATAATATTTCGTACGACTATGAATGAATATACGAAACTGTAATTGGATTTTCACCCATCATGCGGTAATCCGCGTAGACAGATCATTTTCACAATTTAATAGAAATGAATACGAAGGGTGATTCACCACGCATGCGGTAGTCCGCGTAGACAGGTTATTCCCACAGATTAATAAGGAATAGAATGAATACAAAAGGTTTTTCACTAGGCATGCGGTAGTCCGCGTAGACAAGTTATTCCCACAAATCAATAAAGAATGAATACGAAGGGTTATTCACCATGCATGCGGTAGTCCGCGTAGACAGGTTACTCCCACAGATCAATAAAGAATAGAGTAACAACCCTTACGAGTATTGAAAGAAAATAACATTCTTTATGAATACAAAAAAAACAATACCCCTTATGAGAAAAATAATATCCCTTTACCTCAGTAGAAGATTGGATATTGGAATAGTGTAGTAGCAGAATACTCTTCTTCTTTCTCTCTCTATAATTTCTCTCACTATTATAACTTTGCTCTTCAATAATTTTGTGAGAAATGAATGAAATTAGCTTACTATTTATAGGCTAGAAAAAAATTGGTTTATTACACTTTAGTACCTCCATCTTTACCTCCATTTTTAATTTAGTCCCTCAAGTTTATCAATCTTGCACCACCTCCCCTACAACCACCCACCAAACATTTATTATAGTGGCCCCCACATGTCTACCACTAACCACCCATTAATTGCTCATTTATCCGATTAATTTCTCGTTTGGTCAATTTAACATCCGGAAATCAACTATTATCGAAATAAATGTCGATTTCCACTAACATTAATATTCCCAACAGAATGAAAATATTTTTATCAACCATTCATCATTATAATTCACAATTTTGACAACCAAATCGTTCTTAGGAAAGAGGGGGCTTTCCGATAAGGATTTCTCCTTACTGGCGCGCAATTAAATAACCTAACCCCTTTCCTTGACAGAACTTTCTAGACATTGTCAATAATGCTAATAATAATTATATGAGTAACTGTGTTGTGTCAATTATTGATTTAATATTTTAAAGTATTGTGCAGATGATACTGTGATAATAATTGAATCAATAATATGAGATACTGTGCAGCAACTACTGTAGCAATTATTGAATACTGAGTGACTTCTTACGTAAGCATCAATAATCAAAGATATTGTGCAATACCGTGTGCTACTATGCAACAATGCGTATTACTATATTTTTATCACCGGACATTTTAACAGTTTAACGGTAAAAGTTTTGCGGTGAAAATGTTATTTCTGTCGCTTTCTATATCCGATAATTATTTTGTTGTGGGGCCCGCCAATGACTGCGCCGTCGTACGAATATTCTCCGACAAAAGAATATTCCCCGACACAACGAATATTTTATGACCATTTGCTTACTTTGTAAAATTTGCACATACCACCCATAACTTACCACATTTATCAAATCAATACCTTACTATTTCAAAATAATGTATAAAGAAAATTAAATCTTTATTCATAAAAGTTGGGGTCTTACACAAACTGTCTAAGTGTATCTTAATTATCAGCTTCTGTAACCCTATATAGCCTTCTCAGCCTGCAGTAACTACTTCATCCTTACATCAAAGTCCTATTCGAAATAGGAGTAACAAGTCCAATCTGCCGCAAATTCGCCCCGGCGCCGTTCTAACCCTTCATGGCGCACCCCGGCGCAGATTACAGAGATCCAGCCCATTTTTTACTTGTAAGCTTCCATTCCATCCGCTTCTCCGTCCACTCAGTTCCTGCACACAACCCAATGCACATGCATGAAAAATAACCTAAAACGTACTTGAATTAACGATATCTTAAGTTTAAATGGCATCGATTCGTAGGTATGAAACCTACTTATCATTGTTCAACATGGTGTCAGTTCTCCAGATCGACTCATTTGCCACCCTGTTGGAAAAGGATATCATTGCGGAGGGAGGAAATAAGGCCTTGAGTCAGTATAACAAGGAGAAGAAAAGCAAGAATACCGGAGGGGAGAGTCGTGGGGGAAGTAGCAGCGGAGGAAGTAATCTGGGGAAAAGAAAATGGGATAAGAACAACAACAAGAAGAACAACAATCAGTCGGGAATTTTTCATGGAGGCTTTAAAAAGAGATCTGAGGGATTCCTGAGGTGTGGAAAGAACCACCAGAGAGAATGCTGGAAGAGGCGCAGTACCTGTTATAACTGTGGCCAAGAGGGACACATTTCACCCAACTGCCCAAAGCCAAAGAAGATCAAGGGATGTTTCGTTTGTGGCTCAACAGAGCATCAAATCAAGGACTATCCAAAGAAGGGGAGCAGCGGAGGAAGCGGCCAACAAGGGAGAGGCAACAAGCTGATGATTGGCGGACCGACGCAATCTAACTGACCAACTGCCAGAACCTTTAACATGATTGTCCAGGACGCAGTAGCTGCGAAGAACGTGGTGTCAGTTATTATCTCAATCAATAATATAAATGCTTATGTATTATTTGATTCGGGTGCTACCTGTTCATTTGTGTCTGAAGAATTTGCTAGTCAATTAAACTTACCCCGAGAACGATTAGGAAATCCTTTGAATATAGAAGTTGCGAATAAGGAAGTAATCTCCGTAGAGTTCGTATACCGAAATTGTTGCGCAAATATTAGAGATCACAAACTACGTGTAGACTTAATTCCGATTAGATTGGGAGGATTTGTTGTGATACTAGGATTGGATTGGTTGCGTAATCATGAGGCAATAATTGACTGTCAGAACAAACGTGTGAACCTTCAGACTCCGAATCGGTCTAAGGTGGTGTTTTATGGTAGCTCGTCGCTTAAGCAATCATGTTGTCTTACGATGATGCAAGCCAAGAAATTATTCAGAAAAAGGATATGTAGGTTACTTAGCTTACATCGTAGATACTCAGAAAAAGGGAGTATAAATAAAGGATATATCCGTAGTGAGAGAATTTCAGTACGTATTTTCGAATGATCTGCCTAGTCTTCCGCCAGACAGAGAAATCAAATTCGTAATAGACTTAGCACCGGGAACTGCTCCGATTTCAAAAGCTTCATATCGTATGGCGCCAGTAGAAATAAAGGAATTGATGATACAATTACAAGAATTACTAGATAAGGGTTACATACGGCCAAGTGTGTCTCCTTGGGGAGCACCGGTGTTGTTTGTTAAGAAGAAGGACGGATCGATGAGGCTTTGTATCGATTATCGAGAATTGAACAGAGTAACGATCAAGAATAGATATCTGTTACCAAGAATAGATGACATTTTTGACCAATTAAAAGGAGCGAAGTGTTTCTCAAAGATAGACCTACGAACGGGTTATCACCAGTTGAAGGTACGGAAGGAGGACATACCAAAAACGGTGTTCCGAACCCGTTATGGTCACTACGAGTTTTTGGTAATGTCATTCGGATTGACTAATGCTCCGGCAATATTCATGGACTTGATGAACCGAGTTTTCAAGCCATACTTGGATAAATTTAGAGTAGTTTTCATCGACGACATCTTGATTTACTCAAATACCAAGGAAGAGCACGCCGAACATCTGAAGATAGTTTTGGAAGCGCTAAGGAGAGAGAAGATGTATGTGAAGTTTTCAAAATTTGAATTTTGGATGGAGAAGGTTCAATTCTTAGGACACGTGGTAGACCAAGATGGAATTTCAATGGACCCTGCAAAGGTGGAGGCAGTGAGTAATTGGGAACAACCGAGGACGCTGACAGAGGTAAGAAGTTTCTTAGGGTTAGCTGGGTACTATTGAAGATTTATCCAAGATTTTTCTAAGATAGCAACCCCGTTGACCAATATCACAAGGAAGACAGTAAAGTTTGTATGAACGAAGAAATGCAAGGAAAGTTTTCAGGAGTTGAAGAAGAAATTAAGTGAAGCACCTGTATTATCATTACCGGACGATACGGGAGGTTTCGTGGTATATAGTGATGCATCGCACAAGGGACTTGGTTGTGTGCTAATGCAACATGGCAAGGTCATTGCGTATGCATCACGACAACTGAAGGATTACGAAAAATGATACCCTACTCAGGAATTAGAGTTAGCGGCGTAATTTTTGCGTTAAAGATATGGAGACATTATCTGTATGTAGAAAAATGTGAGATATACACGGAGCACAAGAGTCTGAAATATATCTTCACACAGAAGGAGTTGAACATGCGACAGAGAAGGTGGTTGGAACTGATCAAGGATTATAACTGCGAGATTCTTTATCACCCGGGAAAGGCGAACGTAGTTGCTGACGCACTGAGTAGAAAGGGAAGGGAGAAATTGTTCCAATTGACAACTCAAGAGGAGTTAATAAGAGAAATGGAGAAATTGGAAATAGAAGTGAAGGGACCTGGAAGGTCTGAAGAAAAGGTATCTGTGATGGAAGCTCGTCCAACATTATTGGATAGAGTAAAAGAATCGCAAGAGAAGGACGAAGAATGTGAGAAGATAAGAAAGAGAATATTAGAAAATGAAGAAGAGAAGTGCAAGATAGATAGAGACGGTATATTGAGATTCGAAGGACGAGTATGGGTGCCAGCTGTAACCGAACTGAGAGGGGAAATCTTGCACAAAGCACATAATACAACGTATTCTGTTCATCTAGGAGGCACAAAAATGTATCGAGATCTTCGACAGCACTTTTGATGGCCCAATCTGAAGCGGGAAGTCGCAGAGTGCGTCAGTGGATGTCTCACTTGTCAACGAGTCAAAGCAGAGCACCAAAGGCCGAGTGGCCTGCTTCAACCTTTAGAAATACCAGAGTGAAAATGGGAGCACATTACGATGGACTTCGTGGTGGGACTTTCCAGTCACGCAGAAGGGTTATGATACCATCTGGGTTATCGTGGATCGACTAACGAAAACTACTCATTTTCTACCGATCAAGATCCGTTATAATTTAAATCAGTTAGTAAGTCTGTACGTAAAGGAAATTATTTCAAGACATGGAGTGCCAGAATTGTCTCTGATCGAGATCTGCGCTTCATGTCAAATTTTTGGAAGAGCTTACAAGAGAGGATGGGAACACGGTTAAGATTAAGTACTACTTATCATCCTCAGACAGATGGACAGAGTGAGCGAACAATACAAACGCTAGAGGACATGCTTAGAACTTGCGTGATGGACTTCAGAGGAAATTGGGATGATCACCTACCCCTAGTAGAATTTTCTTACAACAATAGTTATCATGCAAGTATCGGTATGCCACCATATGAAGCTCTTTACGGGAGAAAATGCAGGACGCCGTTGTTTTGGGAAGAAGTCAGAGAATGACGAATTTTGGGACTGGAATTAGTGCAAAAAACAGCAGATGTGGTGACAATAATAAGAGCCAAATTGGTAGCAGCTCAAGATCTCCAGAAAAAGTACGCATATTTGCATCGTCAGGACCAAGACTTTGAAGTCGGTAGTTTCGTGTTTTTAAAAGTATCTCCTTGGAAAGGAAAGATACGATTCGGTAAAAAAGGAAAATTGAGTCTGAGGTTCATAGGACCATTTGAGGTATTAAATCGAGTGGGTGAAATGACATACAAAGTAGCCTTACCACCCGAGCTGGAACACATCCACAACGTGTTTTATATTTCTGTGTTGCATCCATACAAGCCCGACTATAAGCACGTAATCTCCTATGAGCCCATTCAAGTAGAGAAGAATCTGGCGTACGAAGAAATTCCTGTCCAAATACTAGATAGAAAAGAACAGACATTAAGAAATAAAGTTATATCTTCTATAAAAGTAGTTTGGCGCAACCACGATGTCGAGGAGGCCACGTGGGAATTAGAAGATAAGATGAGGACAGACTATCCCCATCTTTTTGTGTAACCTTGTACCAATTCCGAGGACAAAATTTTTATAAGGGGGGAGGATGTTATACCCGTGAATTTTATAAATAATATTAATAGAGATATTAATAAATGTGTGAATATTTATTCTAATATAAATGGTTATGTGGCATGAGATGGGATAACTCAATTAAATTAAATTAAATTTATGATAATTGAGAATTGTGGAGAATTTAAGATGAGTTATGAAATGCCTTGTGTGGCACGATGATGGACTTAGTGATGGTTAAATTAAATTAAAGAATGAATAATTTAAATAAGTGAATGATTAATTAATATTATATTCTTTAATTAACTGTTGTTAGGAGTAATAGCATATTAATGAGTAAATTGTATGATAGACTAATATTTATTATTATTAAATTATTGCTATGTACAATATTGTGTAATGTGTGATCATATGTTATAACGTGACTACATCTATTTAAAATAAAATAGGGTGTGACATTACAATGCGATTACATGGTACATGAAACTATATGGTAAAATTAGAATAATCATATAACTATATTAAAGTTACATAAAGGAGCTTATGTGACAACATGATGTGTGGTAAGTAAATTATATGTGTCCTTAAAAATGTTATGAGAGATATTAAATTAGAATAAATAAATAATTATTTCAATAATTATGTGTAATTGAAATAATAAAGTTTTATGAAAATTATGGGTTGATAGTACTCAGCTATATTATATTTCAGTATTATCTGGACTAACCAAATGTACATGGATTATATGATAATGTATATATATATATATATATATATATATATATATACATCTAACTTATCACAATGTAATAACATTACCTCATAAAAGTTGCATCGTAAACCTAAAAAGATTTACAACCTAAGTATACATGTGTTATTTCACAAATGTTGAGTATTAGGAGGGAGTGTCCAATTTTGAGTGTCACTTTCTTCATTCACGTGTTTAGACCAATGGCCTATCTCCTTCATTGTCAATTCTCAGCATCGTAGCTAATAATGAGAGGGGGAGTGGCTCAAATAGTAGTAGTGATATGTTATTCCACCAAACCATCAATATCCACCATCTTCTTCTTCTCCCTGCTAAACAAAATTGGTGGACAAAGCTTTTGTATGGGTTTTTGATTTTCTATAAATTGAAGCTCTTCCCTTTTATATTCACTGCTAAAATTTTTTGAGAAGTGCATTAGAGAGTGAGTTGCTAATTGAGAAAGTATAATCAAAGAATTGAAGGAGTTTCCTTCCAAGCTTCAAGAGGTAATAACCATGTTCTATGTCCTTAATTTCCAAGTTGGTAAATTTCTGTAATTATACTGAAATCTTTGTGGATTGGCTTGGAAGTTGTTAACATATTGTTAGTTAGGTTTTATGCATGGTTGGAAACAATGTGATTGAATGCAAGCATATTTTATAAAGAATTTCTTTGTTGAATTCTGAGTTCTGCAGAAGCAGAGGCCAAGACTGTGTCTGTACCAGGGTGGCGCGGTCGCGCCACTTCCCAGTACAAACACAGTGCGACCGCGCTATCTGTCAGTCATGAAATCCAAATTTTGTGTTTTCTGTTATGTTGAGCATGTTAGTTTGACTTGATTTTGCCTATAAATGACCATGATATATGGATTGATGTTACTTTCATTATAATAAGTAACTTTAGCTTGCTTTAGGTGGAGTTTGTAAAAGGAAACTTATAAGTTGAAAAATGAAACTTGACGAACCTTATGTCTTTTAAGTTCTGGCCTTATGAACAAGTGTATGTAACTTAGTTATGTGTATACATGAGTATGAAATATGGAATGTAAAGTTGCTTTGCATGCTTGGTTGGTTTAACATGATATTTTCAAGGAAAACTTAGAAAGTTGAAAATAAACATTGTTGGAAACTACCTAACTTACATTCTGAATTTTGGACCTTCACGATAGGATATTTTATGCATCTAGACATGATTGTTATGTACACCCATCTAGCTAAATATGTTGCGAACTAGTCAAGCATAGTTTCAAATGAGTTCTTAAGAAGTAAAACTATGCTAATTTGGAATACATGAGTAGAATAACTTGAGCATGTATATTTAAGGTTTATTAACCTCATTATGTGGTATAATGGTTAGACATGAGAAGCCTTTTGAGAATTGAACTCCTTAGGCCTTGTTAAATGAAAAGTTGATATAAAACTATAGAGGTGGGAGGTAAACTTAAAGTAAAATGGGAACCAAACCAAATCACAAACCTTATAACATATGTGTTCTGCATGTACCATCATCTATGTTTGCTAGTAAGTGGGATAAGTTCATGCAGGCTCAAAGTTGTTTCTGGGTTGGACAGGAAGCAGCGCGGCCGCACCACTCCCTAGTCTAAATCCAGCGCGGTCGCGCCACCCTTGCAGTGCAGTCTGTTCATATTATTTGCACTTTGAAATTTTATGCATGCTTACACTGATGTCTTAAACTATAAACACGTGATGGAAGTGATGTTCTAAGTGCTTAAGTGTATAGTGATTACATTGATGCAATATTTATCAATATCTTTAGAAAGATTTAGATAAAGTTTCAAAAACCCATCAATGTGATAATTGTATTGTTTGACTATGTAGCTAAGAGGAGGCTTGATGTATGTGTTTAACATACGTACTATGAAAGTGTGACAACTCGAAAATTCGGATTGTCCAAAAATTTAGATTAAAGAATTATTAATTAATAAAAGGTATTTTATTGATTATTACTTTGTGATATATGGTTATTAATCATTCTATGACATAGAATGATTAGAAATGGGGAGGATTCTGGCTATGAGCTGAAATGAACGAGTAAGAATTTTCAAGACGAAAATAAAAGATTTACGAGAATAAAAATATTTCTAAGAAAAGACGAAATAGGCATTATTCAATCCTAAGGGTTAGGGTTTGACCCTATGGGTTAGGGTTGGAGACCCTAGGCTATTTTGAGAGTTCGGAATGTCGGAATGACATTCTATCGAAAGATTTGACGATAATATGTCGTGAAAAGTTAAGTTAACCGAGAAAAGTTTTCTCGGAAAGAAAAGGATAAAAATCACTATTCATCCGTTTCTGTTCAGGAATTTATTTTGAAATTTCGAGAAACGCGTAATGATAGGAATTTTGAGACGAGATGAAATATGTAATAATATTTTATTTATAGCTCGCGAAGTTTTCGCTTGCGGACTTAAAATCCTAAACGTTAGGGAAAATGAAATCAATGATTTAATTGATTACGTATAATAATAAATGATTATTATACGGAGGGAATATGCGTATAATACAAGGTATTGTACGAGAATGAAATGGAGAAGATACGAGAATTAATACGACGTATAATACAAATTTTTATACGGAGTAAATACGTTAAAATAAATTGAATTAAAATTAAAATTCAATAAGACGACCCGTGGGTCGAACCATTGGGTAAACGGGTGGGTTTAGCCCATGGTTCAACCCAAGGTGGTGATGTGGAGAGGAGGTGCCCATGTGCTAGCACATAGGAGGACATGGGAAGACATAGGTTGCATAAGGGGGGAGTGAGGTGGAGAGGATGTGGAGAGGAGGTTTGGTCTAATGACCATTCCACCCTCCATCTTGCTTGCCTAATGACCAACCTACCCTTAGCCTTGAATTGCCTATAAATATAAGGCTTGGCCTTCATTATTTGGTGTTTTTAAAATCACTAACTCAAGAGAGAAGAGAGGAGAAGAGGAAGAGCTTGATGAGCAAAGCAAAGGAAAGCCATGAGAGACTTTGTCAAGAACACAAAGTCACAAGCTCAAGAACACTTATAAGGTATAAGTGTTAAACTTAAGTTTCATCTTTCTTTCAATTCCTAAGTTGATAGAGAAGTGAAAATGGAAGAGCATGAATTGTAGGAAGTAATAAGGTTGGTATTAGTGGACTCTTAAACACTAAGAACCAAGAATGAGTAAAACCATAAGTAATTGGTTAAGGAGTTGATGAAGAAAATGAGTAAAACCATAATTGAATGGTTAATGAACTAAAAGAAGAATGAATGACGTGAGTGGACAATTCGGATGAGTTATATTAACTCTCCGATGTTATAAGGTTGGATTATCAAACTTATAACGTTAGAATGCGAGAAAATGTAAAATCATAATCATAATATTGATTACGAACAAAGAACGAACGAAGAACACGAAGAACGTAATGAAGGAAGTCATTAAAACTTAGATGTTTTAGATGGTTAGAATCGTAGATGAACAACCGATGGATTGATTCCATTTGGTTTGACGTAAAAATAACGAGTAAAGAAGATTCGACGGAAGTTTACGCGATTAGACGTTAAGTGTCAAAATCGTAAATTTTTTCAGAATGAAAGTCAAAAGTCACCATGTGATTCGAAAACATTGGTTTTCGATTCTAACACGTGTAATTATGCAAACAAGACTTGCGAGAGCAAGAATGAACGAATTCGGAGTTAAAACGAAGAATTGAGCGTTGAATGTTCACGAACGTTCGACGAACGCGTAAAAATGGACGAAACGGTCAATTTTCCGCCAACAGATTCAGAAATAAATTTCTACTGGATGAAATCATAGAGCATAAGATATGTGAACTATTGGCTTTGGAATGAGCCAATTCCGAGTTATAACGATCACGTTACGGACTCGGGTTTTTTGAACTACAGGTCAGGCTCGGGGCTCACCGCTTAGAAGGCATGACCAGCACGGGGCTGGGCTACTGCAGGGGTAGCGCGGGGTGCGCTGCTGCCAAGGCAAACCTAGCGCGGGCCACTCCAGGCAGAGGAAAATGTTGACCAAGTTTTTGATTAACCTTTTTTCCATGGGGATTAAAGGGTTAGTAAGTAATGAATGAACATGAATATATACCCTTTAAACAACAATGTTTAACTAAGGGTTTATGAGGATTAAACGTTGATAATGCGTAATTGAATTCTAAAACTTGAAACCCTAAAATATGAACTGGGGTTCGTGATCGAGTTTGATGCATGCCTCGAGGTTACATGTTATGTAATAGAGGTGTGGCATACAAGAATGTAAAGAAATGAAGTTAAAATGTATGTAATTTCTATACAGAGTCCGATGACGGGAATCTGGTGGAAATACGTGCGACCTAGCGAACCGATTAGGGTTTCGCTTGTCGTGAGGTCTAACGACGATCGACGAGAGTCGGTTGATGACACACGAAAGATAGTGAACATATAATTCATTTAATGTAACACTTAAATAAGTGATTTAAACCTTAAGTAAAGGTTGAATGAGATTAAGAGACTAGTAACGTGAACGCAGGATACGTGAACGATTATCGTGAATTGTATCGACGTTGAGGGAACATTTTAAGTATACATTGGTTGTATAGCTTAGACGTTAATGCATGTTAGCATAGTATGATGTTAATAAGCCGTATGGAACGGTAATAAGAAAATGAAGAACGTATAATGTGAAAAGCCAAGTTAACGTTAATAACTTGGATGAACGTTCCGGGTCGTATGGACCGAACATGGTAAGAAGGTAATGAAGAATAACTTACTGAACATTATAGTGATAATGGTTTGGATAAGTTAAGTCTAAAATGGTAATGCAGTCGTAGTCTATAGCGGTCGAGATATAGTATCTGGGCTAAACGATTCCGTCAGAGAGCGACGGTATATATGAACTAGCAATCGATCTAACTCACTCTGTAAGACAGTGTAGACGAGATGGGAAACTAGTTTGTTGGTCGTTTGTGGGAAACCACTCAGAGTACTATATGTGACTACTGTTAGAGACTCGATGTATGATAAGTAAAATGCTAGTGGAAGAATGGAAGTAAAGATTGGTCGCGTAAATGTAGATTACAAGAACCCGAACCGTAAGAAGTAAAGTGAAGTAAAGCTAATGTTTAAGTCAAGTATTTGACTAATTGGTGTTTGTTATTCCTTATATGCTACATAGGAATTTTGATGAACAGCTCAACGTAAACCCTAAGCGGTTGTGACACCCCTGAATCCAGGTCTTTAACCCGATTCGGTCGTCACGATACAGTACAAACATCTACCTCTAAACAACATACAATAACTAAATGCGAAAATATAATAAACGTATGTCGTTCATTCAAAAGGTGTTACTAGTCCCAAGATTCGATAACCTTAATACAACCATACAAATATACCCTAGAATAGTTATTAGGGTTCATATTATATAACAGTAATTAAACTAATCATAAGACAAAGTCTGCTCCTTACAAACTATTCCTACATCTTTCCATTACCCTTGTCCTTCCCTAAAGTCTCGGGCTTAACTGCAATAGAAGTCATGATATAGCAAGAATGAGCAACAAGTTTACTCAGCAAGTTTAAATACAGCAATAAAGGATATATCATGATGAACGGAATATATCTGAAAAGGAATTCAACAATATGAATAACAGAAGCAAGGATAATAATTACTTTTAGAATAATCGATAGTCGAATAGACTTTGAACTATAAATTAATCTCCAATGGAATCAATAGCTGATTGACCCTTTAGTTACTGGCTACAGAATAAGTACTTGAGGGGATCAGCCTCGCGTACGCCATGTATATGCATAACATTCAACTCTATTATTTGTATCTTATATTAAATACCTAGGGTACTCCTTTACAATATAAGGGGTGTTCTCTTCAGTCTAAGAATCCATACCAGCAATTGGCCTGGATAGCTTTTATAAAATTTCATACAATTGTCTGACCGAACAAGGGTTCAGACTCTATCTGACGTAGTTCAAGAATTATAGAACTTTAAATAATGTACAAGTCCAAGACTGTACGAACTCAAATGCACCAAGTGTGAATATCAATAAGATCGATGTGGAATAATTGTAAAGTAATTAAACCACCTAAAGCATGCTTGGAAATAAAGTTCAAGCTTAAATAATAACTTACAACATAATAATAACCTGCTTAATACAATATGAGAAGGATAGGGAACTTACACAATAAAGAGTGAAGTTTAGAAAAACTTGCACAATATACGAGTTTGGGTAAGTTAGAGAACTTGCATTCAAATTAAATGAAGTTAAGAAACTTGCTTACAAGATTCATTGAATAAAGTAGTGCAAGGGTTTAGAATACTTGCATAATATACGAGTTTGGGTAAGTTAGAGAACTTGCATTCAAATCAAATGAAGTTAAGAAACTTGCTTACAAGATTCATTGAATAAAGTAGTTCAAGGGTTTAGAATACTTGCATGTTTGCTCAGCTACAACTAGTCTAGCTTTAATTAAATTGCGTTGAAACGACCTAACATTAACAATTCGGTCTCTCAATTAGTATTGTGTAAACTGATATGAGTCTATACTTACAAGAATCTAATCATCAGATAAGTCTATCACATAAGACCACAACTAGTACCAAACATACCATATTTAGCATGTTATACGCCATTATACGTTAACTGTCAAACTCAGATTCCAACAAACTGTCCAGATCTGAAAGTGGCCTGGTGCAGCTGCTCTAGTTTATGCCTTAAGAGTGGCGCAGCTGTGCTACTCACTAGGTCAGACCAGGAATGAAATTTCATTCTACTGAAAATCCCGAGCTAACTCCCCTTCATACCAGCTACTGATATTAATCATAAACACATGCTTATAAGTTTATAAACTCAAGTTCAAACCTAGCTTGCTCATTCTATGTCCACTTCAAGGTTATATGGTTTTCATGCCGGACATTCTTATACTTTAAGCAAAACAAGTTCATGCTTCAAGGGTCCGCTACTACGGTCAGATTACCACATAACGAGACTAAACAATACTAAGTAGGCATGCTCGTGCGTATACTACACATGTATACTTTAACCACATAGTTTACACTTGAAATTTCCTTTTCATGAACATGTGTGCATAGGTGAATTCCATGTTTAAACAAATGGTGTTCATGTCAACATGTCTATAGGCCTAATGAAATCCAAATTTTTATACTTGCATGATCATAACATAACTCACACAGTGATCGATGCTATTAGCTTTCAAACTCTAAGTTTTCATTGAAAATTACACTAAGTTCCCAAAGGTAATTTAGTATATGCAAAGTGCCTTGAAATCATAACTCACTTGCCTTTGAACACATAGTTAAGCCACATAAACGTATGCAAATGGTCAGAATTTAAAAGACATAAGTCTTGGTCAAGTTTACTTCAAAGTTCTTAAGTTTTTCATTTTTGAAATCGTCTTAACCTTCAATCATGTATGCTAGTGTGTTCAACACTTTAGACTTGCATTTTATATCTATTTAGACCATACGGTCATGCTTACAAAATCAGAATATACACATATTACAGTATATGTCAAAGTTCAAATCCAAAACTATAAGTTTCATTTTAAAACATACGTTTTTCTTCCATAACACATACTAACATGGCCATGAATATACATGTAGTATCAAGAAACATATATTATGAGTTAATACCAGTTTTCAAGCTTGTCCAAAGTGGTATTACATGTTAGCATGAACAGAATTGCAACAGAAAGCAAAAAACCAAGTTCAGGGCCTGGCGCAACTGCGCTGCGCCCCAGTATAAAACTGGCACAGCTGCGACGGTGTTCAACCAGACCAGAAGCTGTTCTGCTTCGACAGTTTAACAAACCCAACTTAAAATTTCACATGAATTTGATTCTACACTAGCCACAATACATTTTTATCATGCTTACTAACTTAAATAACACTTGACAATCATATTCCAATTCAATTATCATAGAATCCATGCTTAATCCAAAATCAAGAAGTTAGCAAAATTAAGAATGAAGAACAAGAATTGGAATTTATACCTCTGCTATTGAATTCAGTTTGCTGCTAAAGTAATTACTACAATGCTGCTATAATACTCTCCCTTAATTCAATTTAAACTCTCAGTAATTGGAATGAGAAGAAGAAAAGCCTCATTTATAGAAGAATGGATACACAGATAATGCTCTTATCCCCCAATTCAAACCAATGGATTGCAAGATTGTATAATGGTTAAGGGAGAGTGGTTGAGAGTTGGTGAATTCATCATGAATCCCACTCCCCTTATGATGATTATGGCTAGGATGCTGAGTTTGATGAATATAGGAGTAGACTTAGGCTTCACGTGAGGAAGAGATGCAGATGGACACTCATATTGGGACAATGTTAACATCTCAGCAACTTGAATGCAACACACTATACTAATGTTATATATATATATAGTCTACCATGCTTACTAAGGCTATATCATGTAATACACATTTCATTTCATAAACACTTAGGTTATAAATAAATTAGAGTCACAATGTCATTTCTAATAAGCAATCAATAATACAATGTATGAAGTATGGGTACATATATATCAACATATAATCCATGTACATATCCTTAATACCGAATATAATTTAATTGGGTATTACTCATTATTATAATGGTTATTATTTCAATTATAATAACTATTGAAATCTAATCAAATAACAATTGTTTATTGATATTACTATATGGTAATAGGGTATACCTTAAGGTCTACCCAAACATATCCTGTTACATAAGCAATATTATTATGTAACTCACATAATGCAACTAATCTTACTATATAGTCTATATATATAATATATAGCCGCATTAATGCGTCACCTTGCACTTTATACAATATATAGGTAACTACCTTATACCAAAGGTTTAATTATCGCATGCTTGCATAAACAATTAATCGAGTAAAAATAATCTTATTATATTTATTAATCATTTGCTCATTAATTTACTATTTATTCACAATAATAATTAATCAACACGTTTAAATACCTTCACTATATCAAGCAAATTGAATATTTAGTTACTAACAATTCTATCAATTCTTCTGATATAAAACCTTAGGGTTGGTCCATTAATTTAATAACCCATTAGTGACTCTCTTTAATTAATCCTAGCAATTATTTGCATAGGCACAAACTCACATAACCACATAAGGTTTAAATAAGCTCACAAAACTAACTCATTAAAATTAAATTATATATTTAATTAATAATGGAGTTTAAAAATTCTCGGTCATTACAGCGGTAGCTGTGTGTAAGGCAAGTTTCCTAACTACGTTCATTTCTGTATGAATGATAGTTTCTGAACTTACTCAGATGTTGAACATGAGGAAGTATTTCTTATGTGCAAATGTGCGATATTTGTACAAGGTGATAGTATGTATGAGGCCTTGTGCCACAACGTTAACACTTCGGTGTTTCAGTGAAATGAACTGTTCTGTGATTGAATTGTTGAGTATGAAAGAGTTCGGTTTATTCATGAACCGTTCTTGTTAAGTCTGTGCTAATGATTCTAGCTAGACAGAATGTGAATGAAAGAAGTAGAAGGATGAGAGTTTGACAAAGTATATATGATGCATGTTGTAAAATGATAGGAACCAGAAAGTATTCCTATTATTCGAGCCGCTTCATAACCATTGTTCTGCTATTGAAGACTTAAAAGAACTTTGATTCTTGCTTTGGTTGTTATTCAACTGCTATGACTTGCTAAGCAATTGAATGCTCACACTTGCTTGAAATAAAAACATTTTTAGCGAATGACAATAGTATATGTTAAAGGACGTGATGAAGATCGTGATGATGGATGTCCTGTTATGGTCAGATGTTGTGGTCGCGAGCACCATTAGCTTCACCAAATGAAGAACTGTTCATGTTATGAACAAGCGTGAAGATCAAGTCGAGACTTGTAGAATAGTTAGTTAAAACTATTCTGTAGATACGGTGACTAGTTAAGTCACACTTGTAATGTGATAAGAATAATGTATTTTTCGAGGTAATAGAACCTGGGAATGTGTGAATATATCATGCATCTTCAGGATATAATGATGTATGTATGGAAAGGGGATGTATCGTAACGCACGAAATTCAGTGAAAAGATTAGGCTGGATTTCGGGGCGTCACAGTAAGTATATGAGATAGTTGTGCATCGAACTTTTATAACTTATTATATATATACATAACTATGATAAAATAGGAATTCGAAGTATCGATAAGCTAAAGAGTGATAAACTACGCGAAAGGTAAGTTTTCCTAACTTCATTTGATTTTGATATTAAATGCAAGTTCCTTAGCTTCATTCTTAAAATTGAATACAAGTATCTAGATCTTGATTCTTATATAAAGCTTTGAAATATTTATTATATCAAACATACTTATATTGAACAAATATCTACATTTGTATGATTACTATTCATAATTATAAAATTGATTTCATATCTCGACTCATGTTACGAGAAGAGAACTTATATGTCCTAAAAATCGTCTAAGGCATTTGATTCGGCTAGACTATTATCATGTGTTAGAAAGCTATCCAAACCAATTGTCTTGGTGCGGGCTCTTATAAATCTATTGAGATGAACAACCCTCATTGAAGGGGGAATTATATATTGTCGGGGAACCAACGTGCGCACACATAAGCATGTTTAAATGTTATGCATAACGTAGGGTAATTTAGGCTGATCACCTGTTGTACTTACTTTTATTGGATTTTCAGCATAATACTGTTAATTTTAGTAAGAGTTCATAGTCCTTAGCAACTGCTCAGTGTTCGTTATTCTTGAACCTTGAAA
Organism: Panax stipuleanatus; assembly: GCA_020205555.1. Lineage (NCBI taxonomy): Eukaryota > Viridiplantae > Streptophyta > Magnoliopsida > Apiales > Araliaceae > Panax > Panax stipuleanatus. The sequence goes on from CM035120.1 coordinate 21,370,315, forward strand.
TGGTTAAAACTTGAATCCTATTGATATTTTTCAGTCCATAGCGACATTTATTGAGAACTGTTGATACTTCTTGTTATTCTTGAACTATAATTTACTTTTATACCCTTGAGATTTGAACTTCATATTATTCACCCTTATTGCTGTATTACTTACTGGGCAAATTTGTTGCTCATTCTTTCTTCCCTAAAAACATTACAGTTAAGGCAGAGCAAGGCGGTACCTCTAGCACGGACAAGGGCAAGGGCAAGACTACGGCGTAGCTTTGTTCTCTTTTAGATTATTATGATATTGTAATCAAACTTATTTCATATTATATATTAGTTATGTTATGGTTTAAGATATGTTTAAGTTGCGAGACCGTGGGACGCGAATATTTATATTAAGTCAATGTAAAGTATTCTATTATTCCGTTGCATGAGATTTTAGTATTTTATTAGAATAGTACGTGATGCACCGAATTCGAGATACGAGTGGTCTGAATTTGGGGGCGTCACATTACATGCCTTGGTATCGAAGTGTTACACGACGTCAGATTTTAAATCATAGATTGGCTCAACAGACGACGGGGGAGTTCGAGGCGACACATGGAGCTACAACTAATTTGGTATGTTATAAATTAATTAATTAATTAATTGTTACTGTGACACCCCCAAATCTGAGTGCTTCATTTCCGCAGAATTTAGTGTTCACTGTCAAATTAAAGCATATCTAACTACCCATAAAAAAGGATATGAATGAAACTCATAACTAAAATAGAAATCCTCCCATGAAAGGGGTTACAACATCTTGAACAAATCAATCCCAGGTAATCTAACCTTAAATACATCAATGCGAAAACATAACATAATTTAATAAGTCTTAAACATAAATATTTGCAAATAACAAATAACAAGTCTTCATCACTTGTTCATCTTGCCTTTACCCTTACTAGTGGATAGCTCGTCATTTCTTTCAACCTTAGCTGGAATGTTATTATGCAAGAGTGAGCAAACGGCCCACAAGTATAACAATAACAATAATAATAACATGAGAGTAATCAATGAGTTCTGAATAGTATAAAGCTAGGTTCTTGAATCAAGATTAGAAAACAAGATCAAAAGTACGTCTGAGGGTCGCAAGACAATGAACTATGTTCTAGGTTATTAAGTATTACTACTTAAACCTATAACAGTCGTTAGACTATATGAACCTTCTTTCTCGTACTAAGGGGGATCAGCCCTTCGTACCATGTATGTGCACAAACATCTTAACGCTAATGCGTAAATAATCTCCTATATTAGGGTTGTTCATCTCAGTTTGACATAAGAGTTCAGACCAAAGGAAGTTTGGTTTATATTAGCTTCATTAACAGTTCTAGAATTTAAGAATGCTCATCAACTATGGACTAGTTGAATCAATAAGGGTTCACTAGCCATTCAAGGGTTCGACATAATAATATGGTATTGAACAACAGTGTTTAAATTAAGGATAGAGTCACAACATTATATAATAGAATAAAATATTATATATCCAAGGTATTACTTCCAAAGGAACTTGTTCAATAACGATAAGAAACTTGCATAATCGAAATCACGATAGGATAAAGAACTTGCTCAATATAAGAAATATAGAGTTTCGAAACTTGCGTAACGATAACAAGTTAGGGATAGAAAACTTGTCTCATGCGTAGATTATACGTTTACTATTCACGTTCCTCAAATCCTACATTTATCATTTAAAGTCATCATCGATTAAACACATTAATACTAACATCATTTGTTTATTTAATTCATTGTCATCAAGACCACAATCTTTATCTTTAAATCTAATTATACTAACCACATGAATCTGAAATTATGACATAAGGGTAGCACCTAAATAACAACACAAAACTTCACAACCACCCAAATTGAAGTCCTTACACACTTTGACAATCCTTAATTTAAAACCATCACGTACATGTTCATAATCTGTTTTAGCATCTTGTTATATGTCTAACACATTATCATTCTCATTAGACTATGTTACATTAACATGCTATGGACTGAAACTAAAAAAAAAGATTCTGATCAGGGGACGGCGCAGCTGCGCTGTTCTTAGCCCTTTAACCAGCGCAGCTACGTTGTTCTTGCCTTTGGCACCGACGCAGCTGCGCTAGTGCGCAGACAGGAATTGCAGCAGCTGTTTTCCTATACAGTTCTTCACCCCAAAACCCACGAATTTTACCTTTAAACAACAAATTTAACATACCTAGATTGTATAGACTTTACAAAAACAGCACTAAGCATGCATATACTGATTATAACAACCAAATTTAGACCTTTAAATTCCATGTTCTTGCTTAAAAACTCAATTTTTAACATGATTAGCGAGAATAATCACCACGGACTCATTTTTTAACCAAATTAGTCCATTAAACATGCATTATTTTTGTTTCTTAAAGTATTAACACAATCTACAACCAATTTACATATTGCAACATGAATTGAACACTAATTTTGAAACCCAAAACCATACATATCGTGTATATATCACCAAAACCCAATTTCATCATTTGAAAATATATTTTATGGATTTCGATTTCTAAAAACTTTTTCTAGACAACTTATAACAGATTATATATACATATTAACACATATAACAACTATCTGATTAATTCATCAACCAAAACTCAAATTTAATGAAGAACTCAAGAACACAAACTAAGAAACTTAAACTAGATTTAATACCTTTAATTCCTTGTTTGAATCTTGCTAGATGATAAAGAACTTCTACTTGATTTTCTAACTCAGCTTCTGAAATCACAAAACCTTCAACTTTCTAGTTTTCTCTCAATCTCTCTCTCTCTCTTCTCTGTGCTCTGTTTTTCTCAGACTTTGCAAAGGACTGATATAAACTTAATATACGTATAATATAATAATTGGGATGTACGTGGGTATCAGTTAAGCGCATCATGGCTTAAACTGATCCCATGTTCTCAAGGTCATGTTTGGTTAGCTCATAAAAGGTCCCTTTTTAATTTATTTTTATTACTTATTATATGGTACAAAATGTGGCACTTTAATTAATCAACTTCTAATATTTAAATTCAATTAAATTAAAGTCAACATAATTCATTAAATCAAATTATCACATAATTATAATTCTTATTTATTAATTATAATTTCCTTAGCAAATTATTAAATCACCGATTAAATATTAAATTTAATTAGAATAATATTATAATTATTTAACAACTCATTAAATTTAATTATCTCAATTAAATTCAAACTTTGAACTATAAAATTATCCAACATTAATTTAATTAATATATAACACTTAATCAAATTAATGTACAATAATTCCATCAAATATTATTTAACTCAATAAATAAATCAACAAAAATATTTATTTAATTTAATAAATATTTAAAATCAAATACCAAAATCTCGTTCGTTACATCTTTCCCTCCTTAAAAGGATTCTGTCACTAGAATCACGACTTAATTAATTCGTCCCGTTACATTCCCCCCTTACAAAGATTCCGTACCCAGAATCGCTACACATAGATTAAGCAAATAACTGAGGATAATTTTTCATCATCTGATCTTCGAGTTCCCATGTAGCTTCTTCAGCGTTGTGGTTCCTCCAGATTACTTTAACAGAAGGTATTACTTTATTTTTAAGTACTTGCTCTTTTCTGTCAACTATCTAAACATGAACTTCTTCGTAAGATAAATCTTTTTCAAATTGCAAGGGTTCATATTCTATAACATGCTTGTAATCAGGCTTGTATGGCCATAACACCAAAACATGAAAAACATTATGGATATGTTCTAATGTCGGAGGTAAGGCTACCTCGTACGCGACTTCTCCAACTCTTCGCAACACTTCAAAGGGTCCAATGAACCTCGGGCTCAGTTTTCCCTTCTTACCAAATCAAATTTTCCTTTTCCAGGAGACTCTTTCAAGAAAACGAAGCTACCAGATTCAAATTCTCGATTCTTTCGGTGTTGATCAGCATATTTCTTTTGTCTATCCTGAGCAGCTATCAGTCTTGTCCTGATAACGTTGACGATTTCGGCGATCTGTTGTACCAATTCTGGCCCTAGCAATTGTCGTTCGCCAACTTCATCCCAGCATAATGGAGTTCTGCATTTTCTGTCGTATAACGCTTCGTAAGGCGGCATGCCAATACTTGCGTGGTAACTGTTATTGTAAGCGAATTCCACCAACTGTAGATGATCATCCCAATTTCTTTTAAAATCCATGATACAAGCTCTTAACATATCCTCCAAAGTCTTAATCTTTCGTTCACTCTGCCCGTCAGTTTGAGGATGGTATGTCGTGCTCATTCTCAATTGCGTTCCCATGCATTCATGTAGTCACTTCCAGAAGTTCGATGTGAAACGCAGATCTCAATCGGAAACTATTGACACTGGAACACCGTGTCTTGAAATTATTTCCTTCACATACAATTTCGCCAACTGATCTAAATCAAATCTGATCTTGATTTGTAAGAAATGCACTGATTTTGTCAGTCGATCCACGATAACCCAAATTGTGCCAAAACCTTTCTGAGTCATTGGAAGTCCTACCACGAAATCCATCGTGATATACTCCCACTTCCATTCTGGTATCTCTAACGGTTGCAGTAATCCACTCGGCCTCTTATGTTCTGCTTTAACCTTCTGACAAGTCAAACACTTTGCCACACAATCAGCGACATCCCTTTTCATATTCGACCACCAAAAATGCTGTCGGAGATCCTGGTACATCTTCGTAATCCCCGGGTGAATTGAATACCTTGAACTATGAGCCTCGTCCAAAATTTCTTCCTTTACTTCTGGTACTGGCGGAACCCAAATTCTTCCTTCGAATCTCAATATCCCTTCTGTACCAATATTTAATTTCACTTCATCACCTTTAGACACACTTTTCTTGATTTTCTCACATTCTTCATCCTGAAGTTGTGCTTCCTTAACCTTATCCACCAACGTTATGTCGGTTCCTATTTGGAACAGTGTTTCATTCGACTCCTTCAAACTTTTAACTTCCAACTCCAACCTAGCCATTTCATCTACCAACTGCTCCTGAGTAGTTAACAACATTAATTTCTCTCGACCTTTTCTACTTAAGGCATCGGCAACAACATTAGCTTTACCCGGATGGTATAGAATCTCACAGCCGTAATCCTTAATCAGCTCCAACCATCTCCTCTGACGCATATTCAAATCCTTCTATGTAAAGATATAATTCAGACTTTTATGGTTTGTGTATATCTCATATTTTTCCTTATAGAGATAGTGTCTCCATATTTTCAGAGCAAACACCACCGCAACCAATTCCAAATTATGGATCAGATACCCCTTCTCATAATCCTTCAACTGTCGCGATGCATACGCAATGACCTTGTCGTTCTGCATAAGCACACAGCCTAGTCCCTTATGTGATGCATCACAGTATACCACAAAATTTCATGTGTTATCCGGTAGAGACAACACAGGTGTCGTACTCAACTTCTTCTTCAACTCTTGGAAACTTCCTCACACTTCTCCGTCCAAACGAACTTCACCGCTTTCCTAGTCAAATTCGTCAACGGAGTTGCGAGTTTGGAAAAATCCTGAATGAATCTTTTGTAGTAACCTGCTAATCCTAGGAAACTCCTTACTTTCGACGGTGTCTTCGGCTGTTCCCAATTTATCACAGCTTCAACCTTTGATAGGTCTACCGAAATTTCATTTTTATCAATCACATGTCCAAGAAATTTCACACGCTCTATCCAGAATTTGCACTTTGAAAACTTAGCGTACAACTTCTCTCTTCTTAACTCCTTCAATGTCTCCTTCAAATATTCTACATGTTCCTCCTTGGTTTTAGAATACACCAGAATATCATCGATGAATACCACCACGAATTTATTCAAAAATGGCTTAAACACCCTGTTCATTAAGTCCATAAATGTTGCAGGAGCATTCGTTATACCAAATGACATCACTAGAAACTCGTAATGACCATAACGAGTCCTGAACGCTGTCTTTGGTACATCTTCTTTTCTCACCTTCAATTGATGATACCCACTTCTCAAATATATCTTCGAGAAGTACCTAGCTCCCTTCAACTGATCAAACAAGTCGTCGATCCTTGGCAACAGATACTTATTCTTAATCGTGACCTTGTTCAATTCTCTGTAATCAATGCAAAGCCGCATCGATCCATCCTTCTTCTTAACGAACAATACCGACGCTCCCCACGGCGATACACTCGGTTGGATATAATTCTTGTCCAAAAGTTCTTGTAGTTGCACCATCAATTCTTTCATCTCCACCAGAGCCATACGGTACGGGGCCTTCGATATAGGGGCAATTCCTGACGCTAAATCGATCACGTATTCCACTTCCCTATCTGGTGGAAGTCCAGGAAAATCATCTGGGAATATGTTTACAAGTCTCTAACGACAGGTCTCTCCTCCAGTTTCACACTCTCCTTTCGAGTATCGACTATGTAGGCTAAATACCGTACATAGCCTTGTCTCAACAACTTCCTAGCCTACATCATCGTCAGATAACTCGTTTGTCTAGGCAACTTGCTGCCATAAAATACTACCTTTGAAGGGGTCATAAGGTTGATACACTTCTTTTGACAATTAATTATCGCCCCATAAGCCAATCCATTTCCAAAATAACGTTAAATTCCTCAAGTTTAATCGAAATTAAATCTACAATCATCACGTTTCCCTTAATATCCACCCTACAGTTCTTGTGTACAAACCTAACAGGAATTACTTCCCTATTCACAATTTCTATGTTCAAAGGCTAATCTAATTCCTCCTTAGGCAATTCTAAATTCTTAGCAAAATCATCGGATATAAATGAACAAGTAGCACCCAAATCAAATAATACATAATTATTTATATCATTGATCGAAATGATACCTGACACCACATCCCTCGACTGGACAGCATCTTGCACGGTCATGTTGAAAGTTCTGGAAGTAGGTCGACTTGACGGCGTTGATCCAGTCATATTCAGAGTGCTACCACCGTTGTTTCCCCTACTTCCACTTGCTCCTGCTCCTCCAGCTGCCTTCTTGGGATAATCCCTAGCCAGATGATCCCTTGACCCGCAAGTGAAGCAAGCGCCCTTTTTAGGATTAGGGCAATTTGATGTTATGTGACCCTTGTGGCCACAATTGTAGCAAACCCTCTTCCCCTTCATGCATACCCTCACGTTATTCTTTCCGCAGGTAGCACAAGCCTCCACTCTATTCTTCTGACTTCATTATTGATTCCTAGTAGACATACTATCATTCCACCTCCTCTTTTGACTGTTACTACCACCATTGCTACCACTAGCCTTGTTGTTCTCATTTTCACTTTTCTTCTTCTTCTATACTTTGTCAGAGCATCAGCTCCCACCTTCTGCAGTGATTGCCTTCTCCAAAACTGCTGCAAAGGTGTTCAACTGGTGTAAGACCCCGAATTTTATGAAATAAAAGTATTCAATTTTTCTTATAATTATTATTCTATTCAATAAATGATTAAATTGATAAAAGGTTAAAGTTAAGGGTGATATGTGCAAATTTTTTAAAGTAAGCAAGTGGTTATAAAATATTCATTGTGTCAGAAAATATTCGGTTAGTCGGGAAATATTCTTTTTGTCGGAGAATATTCGTACGACGGCGCAGTCATTGGTGGACCCCACAACGGAATAACTGTCGGATGAAGAAAACGACAAGAATAAGTTTTATAAAAATAACGGCAAAACTTTTACCGTTAAATTGTTGAAATACCCGGTGGTTAAAATACAGTAATACGCGTTGTTGCACAGTAGCACACGGTATTGCACTGTAATTTCTAATTATTGATTCTTACGTAAGAAGTCACTTATTCAATAATTGTTACAGTAATTACTGTTCAGTATTTTATATTATTGATTCAATAATTGCTACATTGATAATTGCATATTATTTTATATTATTGATTCAATAATTGTCACAGTAACCACTGCACAGTAGTTTATATTATTATATCAATAATTGTCACACATATTATTGAAATGATATTATTAGATAGCATTATTGACAATGTCTAGAAAGTTCTGTCGAGAAAAGGGGTTAGGTAATATAATTGCGCGCCAATAAGGAGAAATTCTTATCGGAAAGCCCCCTCTTTCCTAGGAACGACCTGGTTGTCAATATTGTGATTCTATAATATTAATTGTGAATAATAATTAATGAATAAAATAAAAATTATTAATAAATATGATAAGAAAATATTTGATCAATTTTTATATAAATGGAGGAATTTTTAGTATGAGACTTTTGTTGAAAGTTGGCATTTTATCTTCTCCGATAAAATAATTCATTCAAATATATTATTATAATATTACATTATAAGTGTATAATGTGATAATATAATAGTATAATTTTATAATTTAAATGGCAATATTTTTATAATAAATTCATAGTATATGAATAAAATGAGGAGGAAGAAAGCAAATTGGATCTGAATGGTTTTTGGTGTTATAAATATTTTTGAGGATAAAAACGTGTAAAATATTTTGGTGGAGGATTTTTTAAAATAGGTGGGTCCCACTTGTCCTTTTGTGTGTGAAATGTGCTGAAGTTTGGTTTTTTCAAAGTTGGTTTGCGGAGGATTTTATCAGTAAATATTTTGGTCAGCTTTGGTATTCTGGCATTTTTCTATAAATAGGGTGCTTAGTTAGAAATGAAAATTACACCAGAATCAGAAATTTCTTTCTCTATAATATCGAGCGTATTTCTTGTGAGTATTTAGATAGTTTGAGTGTTGATAACAGTGCAAGTTTTCCTCATCATAATATCCGATATTCCAGTCAGATCGAGTATTATACTGAGGTAAGGGATGTTATTCTTCTCGTAAGGGATATTATTTTTCTCGTAAATGATATTATTTCCTTTCAATATTCATAAAGAATATTATTTTCTTTCATATTCCATATTATGAAAGTAATAATATTTCATTCCATATTCCTAAATTCAAACTTACTACGGTAAGAATTACTTCTATAATTCTTGAAATGATCAGAAATTCTTCGAATTTTGCGTTTCATCTAATATCATTTCATTGGAATGTTGGTATGAATTTTATTATGAAATTTTTATCTTTTCATGTCGGAGTTACTATTCATCCATATATTACTATTCACGAATACGGCACTATTCACGAGTACTATTCACAGAGAAAAATTAAATTTTCTTTTCTTTGTCCAAGTTGTCTGTTATGGTTCCTATCTTTGATTGGATCCATGTTTTGCACTTCATTCTTGAATTTTGCTCCACAATTGATTATTATGGAGTATTCTTGAACTTGGATAAACTAAATTACGAATCCCTAATCTTTGTCCTTTATCTCACTGGATTCGTTCTTTATATTATTTTTCATCATCCTTAGTCTTAAATGGTGATACAAATGAATATCTTTGGCCTGTAGTGCAAAGATGAATGATTACTTGATGAATATCTTTGGCCTGTAGTGCAAAGATGAATAATTACCTGATGAATATCTTTGGCATGTAGTGCAAAGATGACCTGTTGATTGATATCTTTGGCCTGTAGTGCAAAGATGACCTGTTGATTGATATCTTTGGCCTGCTTGTAGTGCAAAGATGACCTGTTGATTGATATCTTTGGCCCGTAGTGCAAAGATGAACTGTTGATTGATATCTTTGGCCCGTAGTGCAAATATAGATAGTTAATTGGTATGATCATGACCAGGGTTGTTACGTTTGAATGTATTTTGGTGTAGGGTGTAAAGACGATACGATTATTAAGTGTCTTTAGCCTTTGTGGCAATGACATTGGGTGAATGTTTTATTAAGCCTTTGCGGCAAGGAGAAATTGTTGATTTACATGATGTTGAACATGAATTGTGAATTAATATAACCATAATCTTTGATGTTACAGGTAAAGACAGGTGATGAAAATTATCTTCATCCTGGGTGCGAAGAGGAATTTATCAACAATATTATGATTATGAACTATTTACATGATTGTGGACAGGAACTGTTGATTAATGTTGCAGGGATAAAATATTATTGGTGTACTTTTAACATGGAGAAGATAATAGACATTATGGTCTATTTGACTCTTCTAATGGATTGTTCGTTCCGCTGCGACTATGGTTGAATTTTTTTATCATTTACTATATGTTTTAAATGTCTAATTTATTACTGGTGAAGACTATTTATAATTTAATTATCTTTAGTTATGATATTCTTTACTGGGCTATTTGTGCTCACCCTTTTGCTTCACAGTTCCTTTCAGGCAATAAGAGTGTAGCTGGGTCGAGCGAGGATAACAGAGGAATAAAACGATGGTCTATAACTGTTGAAATTTCCCATAAAATAGTATGAAAATAATTGTTTTGAGAACTTTAAATGTGTGTGTCGTATTTTATACATCATTTAACAGTTAATTTTGGTAAACCAAATAGGGTGAGGTGAACCCAACTTTAGAAGGGTGTGTTGTCACCATCATACAAGATGTCTAATCACCTACGACTTCGAGTTATCATAAGACATGGTTGTGCACATCTACTTGTTGATTATATCTATGAGCACTACCTATATAATCTTGGAGTATGGTTGGAATATAATTCTCAGTTTGAGACAATAGAGATAATTATATGGCAAGAGAATACTCATCATTGGAATGAACAAGATAGTAATTTTCTCGTTCTTCTTTGGAGTTTATTGGGTCAACCAAGGGTAATTCTCAAGTCCTATGATATCTATTATAACTTAGAAGCATGGTCTCCCATGTACAAAGGTTTCCTTGAGCATTTTCCAAAGATTTTAATTCCTCAAACAGTTATTGACTGTATCTTTATGTAACGTATCCTTGATAAGGAGTGTGGGTACTATATTCATATTAAAACTCACACTTTATGTGTGGTCGTATTGTGTACGACAATTGGTTATAAAAGATTTGTATTTGAATTATGTACCATGTATATTTTGGCGACCCAGAATGGGTTGGGTGGATTGAACCTATTCTGGGGGCGTCACAACTGGAACATTAAAACCTTGCTATACAACCAGGGCTTTAATCCCTGTTCAAACCTTCTAGCCTTCCTCTCATCCTTATTCACCTGATAAGTTGCAAACCTTTCCAACTCGTTGAATTTCGCAGCATATTCTGGCACAGACATGTTATTTTGCTTTAGCTCCAAGAATTGGACCTCCATCTGGTTACGAGAACTCGTCGGGAAATATATCTCGAAGAACATCTCTTTGAACCTATCCCACGTAATTACACCCTGTCCTCCTCGAACCCTGTTCGCCTGCCACCAATAGCTGGCCTCTGACTACAGTATAAACGTTGTGAAGGCAGTTTTCTAATCGTCACTGACCCTAGCAACATCAAAGACTTTCTCCATCTCCATAATCCAGGTCTGAGCTTCAACCGGATTCATAGACCCTCTAAAATATGGCGGTCCTACCGCTTTGAAATCCTTAAACGAAGTAGCTTGTGCTTGTGGCTGATTCGCAAGTGCTCCAGCTAACAGGTTTACTAATTGCTGTACAGGATTAGCGTTGGAATCATTGTTGTTGTTATTAATATATCCTTCCTGAGGTTACTGACGTGTTTGGCGTCTTCTTAGCGGCATTTTCTGTTTAAGATATACGTTTATTATATCATTACTCAATTTCTTAAGTATTTACGACTTAACTTAAACATTTTAAGATTATCACTTAACACATAACATCTTTAAATAAACTCTGATATTTTATTCATTCAAAATCTTAAATATAGAAAAGATAGCATCATTGTTATTTACATCATCTATCCCGAGATAAAAGAATCTTTAGGATTAAATCATCATATTCCATTGTTTATATCCACACTGGAATTTACATTATTTACTACCATGGTTATTCACATATCTTATTATTCTTCCTATCATGGCCTACTAAGATGTCGAACAGCTTCTCTGCACTCCTCCTCCATGATACGGAACATCGTCCTACGATCCAACATGTACCATGACAAGTCCTCGAACCGGACTGGATAGTAGAAAACTCAGTCCTGGGCCCTATCAATTGCTATCTGAAAAGTGTAGTCTGTCTCCTTAATCTTAGCCTTCTTTGCCCATTCACTATCTTCAGCGAGATCTGCACGTCGAGAAGCCTTCATCCATGCGTCTTCCACTCTAGCACGCTTCGTTGACTCCTCTCTCAGGTCACTCTTTAGTTTCTCTAACTTAGCCGACAACTCTTCATTTTGACTCTCTGCCTGAACTAGCTTCCATTCCACGTCTTTCATCAAGATTCTCGATCTTATCATCCTTATGTTCTATAGCAGCCTGACGTATATCTGCCAGCTCCTCCAACTCTCCAACTCTTCAACTCTATCCTGTAACTCTATGTTACGATCATATAGCTCATCATACATCTCAGCACTGATAGAGTTCGGTGGAAACTCATCAGGATCCTCATCCTCCTCCTCAGCCTCTACCTCTATCTCCTCAGAGTCCTCCTCTGGATCAAACTCAGGCGCATACTCCTGACCCATAACTGTGATCAACGGAGATGGCTCTCTCTGTACTAACTGCTCCCAGACGGTATGAATGTCTCGAGGCTCCTCCTCTCTAGCTACCCGGGGCTCGACCTCCCTAGGCTGACTGGATCCTCCAACATCAGACATCCTGACAATAAAAATTTTAAGTTTTAATTACTACGTGATGCTATTCGATATTCGTGAGCACATAAGTTATAACACATAAGCACATAAAGTCTTTTATTATTAATCTTCAATAAATTCCTTAATTCATTCCTTAGAACTCGATAAGAGTTTATCACCACTATGTTGTAACCCTTTCATGGGAGGATTTCTATTTTAGTTATGAGTTTTATTCATATCCTTATTTATGGGTAGTTAGATATGCTTTAATTGGACAGTGAACACCAAATCCAGGTGCTTCATTTTCGCAGGATTTGGTGTTCACTGTCCAATTAAAGCATATCTAACTACCCATAGATAAGGATATGAATGAAACTCATAACTAAAATAGAAATCCTCCCATGAAATGGTTACAACATCTTAAACAAATCAATCCCAGATAATCTAACCTAAAATACATCAATGCGAAAACATAACATAATTAAATAAGTTTTAAACATAGATATTTACAAATAACAAATAACAAGTCTTCATCACTTGTTCATCTTGCCCTTGCTCGTACTAGTGGATGGCTCGTTAATTCTTTCAACCTTAGCTGCAATGTTATTATGCAAGATTAAGCAATAATTGTCCACAAGTATAACAATAACAATAATAATAACATGAGAGTAATCAATGAGTTCTGAATAATAGAAAGCTCGGATCTTGAATCAAGATTAGAAAACAAGATTAAAAGTACGTTTGAGGGTCGCAAGACCATAAATTATGTTCTAGGTTATTAAGTATTACTACTTAAACCTTTAACAGTCGTTAGACTATATGAACCTTCTTTCTCGTACTAAGAGGGATCAGCCCTTCGTACCATGTATGTGCACAAATATCTTAACACTAATGCGTAAATAATCCCCTATATTAGGGTTGTTCTTCTCAGTTTGACATAAGAGTCCGCACCAAAGGAAGTTTGATTTGGATTAGCTTCATTAACAGTTTTAGAATTTTAGAATGTTCATCAACTATGGATTAGTCGAATCAATAAGGATTCACTAGCCATTCAAGGGTTCGACATAATAATATGGTATTGAACAACAGTGTTTAAATCAAGGATAGAGTCACAAAATTATACAATTGAATAAAACATTGTATATCCAAGGTATTAAATCCAAAGGAACTTGTTCAATAACGATAAGAAACTTGTGTAATTGAAATCACGATAGGATAAAGAACTTTCTCAATATAAGAAATATAGAGTTTCGAAACTTGCGTAACGATAACAAGTTAGGGATAGAAAACTTGCCTCATGCGTAGATTATACGTTTACTATTCACGTTCCTCAAATCCTACATTTATCATTTAATGTCATCATCCATTAGACACATTAATACTAACGTCATTTGTTTATTTTATTCATTGTCATCAAGACCACAATCTTTATCTTTAAATTTGATTATACTAACCACATGAATCTGAAATTATGACATAAGGGTAGCACCTAAATAACAATACAAAACTTCACAACCACCCAAATTGAAGTCTTTACTCACTTTGACAATCCTTAATTTAAAACTATCACGTACATGTTCACAATCTGTTTTAGCATCTTGTTATATGTCTAACACATTATCATGCTCATTAGACTAGGTTATATTAACATGCTATGGACTAAAACTAAAAAATAACAAAACAGATTCTGATCAAGGGACGGCGCAGCTGCGCTATTCTTAGCCATTAAACCGGCTCAGCTGCACTGGAGCGCAGCTGCGCTGTTCCTGCCTTTGGCACCGGCGCAGCTATGCTGGTGCGCAGACAGGAACTGCAGCAGCTATTTTCCTACACAATTCTTCACCCCCAAAACCCACGAATTTTACCTTCAAACAACAAATTTAACATACCCAGATTGTATAGACTTTACAAAAACAACACTAAGCATACATATACTGATTATAACAACAAAACAACAACCACAACCAAATTTAGACCTTTAAAGTCCATGTTCTTCCTTAAAAACTCAATTTTTAACATGATTAGCGAGGACAATCACCACAGACTCATTTTTCAACCAAATTAGTCCATTAAACATGCATTGTTTTCGTTTCTTAACGTATTAACGCAATCTACAACCAATTTACAGATTGCAACTTGAATTGAACACTAATTTTGACACCCAAAACGATATATATCGTATATATATCACCAAAACCCAATTTCATCAATTGAAAACATATTTCATGGATTTTGATTTCTGGAAATCGTTTCTAGACAACTTATAACAGATTATATATACATTATAACACATATAACAACTATCTAATCAATTCATCAACCAAAACTCCAATTTAATGAACAACTCAAGAACACAAACTAAGAAACTTAAACTAGATTTTATACCTTTAATTCCTTGTTTAAATCTTGCTAGATGATAAACAACTTCTACTTGATTCTCCAACTCAGCTTCTGAAATCACAGAACCTTGAACTTTTTAGTTTTCTCTCAAGCCGTCTCTCTCTCTCTCTTCTCTGTGCTCTATTTTTCTCAGACTTTGCAAAGGATTGATATAAACTTAATATACGTATAATATAATAACTGGCATTACGTGGGTACCAGTTAAGCGCATCATAGCTTAAACTGATCCCATGTTCTCAAGGCCATGTTTGGTTAGCTCATAAAAGGTCCCTTTTTAATTTATTTTTATTACTTACTTATTATATAGTACAAAATGTCACACTTTAATTAATCAACCTCTAATATTTAAATTCAATTAAATTAAAGTCAACATAATTCATTAAATCAAATTACCACATAATTATAATTCTTATTTATTAATTATGAGTTCCTTAGCAAATTATTAAATCTCCGATTAAATATTAAATTTAATTAGAATAATATTATAATTATTTAACAACTTATTTAATTTAATCATCCCAATTAAATTCAAACTTCGAACTATAAAATTAGCCAACATTAATTTAATTAATATATAACACTTAATCAAATTAATGCACAACAATTCCATCAAATATTATTTAACTTAATAAATAAATTAACAAAAATATTTATTTAATTCAATAAATATTTAAAATCGAATACAAAAATCTCGTTTGTTACAGTTACACTATTATTTTTTAAATGATGCTTATTATTATTTGTTATAACTTTGCATAGACTAAAACAATATAATAAAATACTGTAAATATGTTGATACACATAACACTTTACGTATATTATCTTACAGGTTGAGAATCTTGCACGTATATACCATATATTGGTAGAGGGATACAAATATATAAATGTTCATGATAACACAATTCATCATATTACTGAAGCTATGACGCTCTGTACTACGACCTTTACTGATGTAGGCCAGGCACACTTGTTAAACCATCAGCCAACCGATCTCGCCACACAATCTAGGGAACCCCGCCCACGTAGACGTGGCAGACGACGTACGAATACATCCTCAACATCGGTTTACACTGAACACGTATGAGGTGATATCTCATCTTCATCTCGGACGCTGCAAGATGATGTAGAGACATATCATGATATAGACTATGATCCATCTCAATTTTGTACTCCAAATCATTTAGTATTTACACAATCATTCTTTAGTCCACTTCTATCACGTGGTGGAGTTCCATCTTCATATCAAGTGTTACTTTTAATGTCGCAATTTTCACTTTTCCAGTCATCGACACCTATACCTCCACTTGCACACATTCGAGAACCACGTAGAGGACCTCCAAGAGAGGCTAGAGATAGAGGGAGACCATGTGGTATACATGATCGGGTGCATAGATAGATAATTTTAGATTCTCTTGTGCCTATCTTATTGGGTTGTATTTAATATTTAAATTTAGTATAAAAGTTTGTGAAATGATGACATATTTATGTTGTCTCAAATTCTTATTGTGTTCCCGTGAGAGATTTTAGTATGGTGACATCTTTATATTGTCTCAAATTCTTATTGACGTATAAAAAAATGAAAAATAACATGGCCAATTTTTATTGTGTTCCCGTGGCCCATAGTCATTTCATGCAAGCTAATAGTCATTTCAATTGCCTGTTAGTCATTTCATGTAACGTCATGTGACTTTATTTTGACAAAATATTATTATTAATAATACTTCAATCTCTTAAAACCTCAAACAATGTACAAAATAATTATAACCCTTCCGATCTTACTTTTATTTTATTTGTTTTTTTAAAAAATATTGAGTAAAGTGCCATTGATATTAGGAAGTATAACATATATAGGAAAGTGTGATGTTTGGTAAATGACATACTCTACTATAAATGTAGGTCAAAAAGTAGGGAAAGTACGTGATGTTTGGTAGTGAAAGTAGTCCCACACGGAAGTGCGATATTTGGTAAATAAGAGATTTTAATAATTCCACATAATGTACTTTGGAGATGACCTATTTTGTACTTTTTGATATTACAACAAAAAAATTAGCTTTATAAAAAAAAAGTGAATTGATTTGTTTGTTTGAGCAGCATTCTACATGTTCTTTCAATCTAAAAAAAAATTAAACAGTGAACAGTCACATTGAGCACTAAAAGAGAGCACAAGGTTTTTTATTAAAAAAAATATTCAAGCTAAAACTAGTAGCAGGAATACCAATTAATAATGTTTTGTCTTATTTTTAGCTTAAAGTCAGACCTTTAAGTGGCATTCAACTATCTTCTGACATCTACACCTTTCATTTTTTTTGTTTGCTTAACAAAAAAATTAGATTAACCAAATTATTAGATTAACTTAAACTAAATTATTTTTTAAATAAACCATCTTTTTTTAAAAAAAAATGATCCTAATTTATTTTTAAAACAAGTAAAAAAAAATTGGATCCAACGCCAAATGAAATGGCGTTGAAACCTTTTTTTAACAATTATTTCTTAAGCAAATTTGAAAAAAGGGAAAAGGTGAAGATGTCAGGAGAGAGGAAGATGTGTGACATGAATATATTTTTTTCTTACTTTTTAAAAAAATTTATATGAATAAAGTGAAATGATGCTTTCCTTCTTTCTGCTTTTAGATTTTAGTAGTCCCATAATTTCACTGTTGTAAGTGCACGCCTAAAACTACTAAAACTGACAGCTTTTGAAAAAAATTGTTTTATTAGTTTGAACGCCACTTAAAGTGGCGTTAGAACTTTTTGAAATGAGAGATTGATAGATTATTTGGAATGACAGGACAAAGCAATCAATCTTTTGGAATGACAGGACAAAGAAAAATTATCCAACTTTTTGTCAGGCATTGGATATTATCAATCTTTTGGAATGACTGGTGTTGGATATGTTTTTTATTTATTTTTTTATTTTTATCCTTCAAAATCCTACCTTATATTCATCTGTCGCATCACTCTTTCTCCTCACTCTTTTTCTTCTCACTCTTTTTCCTCTCATTTTTATCATTCACTCTTTCATTTTTTCGTTGAGTTTTCAGCCTCCATTAATTTTGTGGTTGGACACCCTTAATTTTGTGGTTGGACACCCTTAAAGGTATGTATATTAGTATTTGTTGTACTCATTTTAATTTTATTATAACATTTAATGTTATTATAATTTTATATTTTTATGTATATTGTAGTGTTAAATTTGTTATATTATGACATTCATTTTTTTTGCGGATGAGTTAAATTTTGATATTAAATATTTGTCTACTTTTAAAGTAATGTTATGTGAATGATATTTTTTGCATAATATTTACAATGAATAGTTATGTTCAAGTCATGTGTTTCTGAGGGAGGGGAAGTTTTGACGGAAAATGTAAATGATTTCAGATACTCAATAGGTCTGAAAAAGGTTGTCATCATACAACGTAACACCTTATGTAACGAGCTGATTCATAAAATCTACAATGAGTTGGGAAAAGTTCCCTCACAATGGATTTTCAAATTAAATTGTAAATATCCAAGCTATATTGTTAATGGGGTGTCCAAGTTTTATAGATTGAACATTAACAATGACAATGACGTTGATATTATGTTGGGTATTCCAAAAAGATGCTACAACAATAATTGTGGAGTAGAATTATATATCGAGTTTGAACAAGTTACTTCATCATTAATGGGTTCTGATAATTTTCTTATGGGGCAGCGTGGATACACTAATTTGTTAACTCAACCCACCACATTAACTTTTTTGCAGTCAGAAAAGATGAATATGTCATATGAAGGTGCTTCTCATATGTATCAAAATCAAGACTTTGGTGTTAGTGGCAGTGGTCATGGAGGGATTTATTCGAATGAAGAACAAAATTATGACCACTACTACAATCGCAATGGAGACCATGTTGTTCAAGGAGTCTGCAATCCAAATGATGTAGTAGAAGTTGAGGATGAAGATGATACACGTTGGAGACCTAACCCGAATTTAATTTCTTCAGCTATCATTAATATTATTTCAGGTGAAGATTTTCCTGATAGCTATGGTGCAAGTAAGATTCCTCCCACCGATGATGAGGAAAGTGATGAAGATGGCCTCGTGCCTAGCCGAGAGGATCATAATGTATATGTAATACCGCAACTTTTTATGAATAAGATTTAAATTCCTATACATATTATTTTAAATAGTAAGGTGTTGATTTGATAAATATGATAAGTTATGGGTGATATGTGCAAATTTTACAAAGTAAGCAAGTGGTCATAAAATATTCGTTGTGTTGGGGAATATTCGTTTGATCAGGGAATATTCATATTATCGGAGAATATTCGTACGACGGAGCAGTCATTGGTGGACCCCATAATGGAATAACTGTCGAATATAGAAAGCGACAGAAATAATTTTTTTTATAAAAATAGCAGTAAAACTGTTACCGTTAAACTGTTGAAATACCCGGTGATAAAAATACAGTAATACGCATTGTTGCACAGTAACACACGGTATTACACAATATTACAAATTATTGGTTCTTACGTAAGAAGTCACTCAATCAATAATTGATACATTGATAATTGCATAATATTTAATATTATTGATTCACTAATTGCTACGTTGATATTTTATATTATTGATTCAATAATTATCACAATAACCACTGCACAGTATTTTACATTATTAAATCAATAATTCATATTATTTGAATAATATTATTAGATAGCATTATTGGCAATGTCTAGAAAGTTCTGTCGAGGAAAGGGGTTAGGTTATATAATTGCGCGCCAATAAGGAGAAATCCTTATAGAAAAGCCCCCTCTTTTCTGGGAACGACCTAGTTGTCAATATTGTAATTCTATAATATTAATTATGAATAATAATTTATGAATAAAATAAAAATTGTTGATAAATATGATAAGTAAATATTTATCCAATTTTGATATAAAGGGAGGAATTTTTAGCATGAGACATTTGTTGAAAGTGGATATTTTATCTTCTCCGATAAAATTAATTCATTCAAATATATTATTATAATATTACATTATAATAGTATAATGTGATAATATAATAGTATAAGTTTATAATTTGAATGGTAACATTATTATAATAAATTCATGGCATAAAAATAAATTGAGGCGGAAGAGAGAAAAATTGAATTTGAATTCTTTTTAATAATTATAAATATTTTAATATATATATATATATATATATATATATATATATATATATAAACATGTGGGTTGGAAAAATTGTTGGTCCTTTGTAGTGTGTTGCTTAGTTTTCAAAATGTGGGTGCTGAGAAAGCAACCGTAGGAGTAAATTGTCAACATTGGTGTGCTAAGCATTTCCTATAAATAGGGTGCTTAGTTAGAAATGAAAATCAAACCAGAATAAGAAAATTTTCTCTCCATAATATTGAGCGTATTTCTTGTAAGTATAAAGATATTTTGAGTGTTGATAACAGTGCAAGATTTCCGCAACATAATATCCGATATTCCAGTCAGATCTAGTATTCTACTAAGGTAAAGGATATTATTTTTCTCGTAAATGATGTTATTTTCTTTCAATATTCATAAAGGATATTATTTTCTTTCATATTTCATATTATGAAAGTGATAATATTTCATTTCATATTCCTAAATTTAAACTTATTATGGTAAATTTTGCTTCTATAATTCCTGAAATGATCAGAAATTCCTAGAGTTTTGTGTTTCATCTAATATCATTTCACCGGAATATTGGTATGAACTTTCTTATGAAATTCTTACCTTTTCATGTCGGGGTTACTATTTATCCGTACGGTACTATTCATAAATACGGTACTATTCACGAGTACTATTCACGAGAAAAATTAAATTTTCTTTTCTTTGTCCAAGTTATCTTTTATGGTTCTTATCTTTGATTAGATTCATGTTTTGAACTTCATGCTTGAATTTTGCTCCACAATTGATTATTATTGAATATTCTTGAACATGGATAGATTAAATTACGAATCCCTAATATTTGTCCTTTATTTCATTGGATTCGTTCTTTATATTATTTTTCATCTTCCTCAGTCTTATATCGTGGTAAAAGTTATCTTTGGCCTATAGTGCAAAGATGAACTGTTAATCGATGAATATCTTTGGCCTGTAGTGCAAAGATGAATGATTAATTGATGAATATCTTTGGTTCGTAGTGCATGGATAATTCGTTGATGGAAAATATTATTGATTGGTGTTACAAGGATAAAATATTGATGATGAACTTTTATATCATAGAAGATAGTAGACATCATTATCTACTTATCTCTTCTAATGAATTGTTATTTTCGCTGCAGTTGTTGATCAAAAACTTGTTGTACATCATATTTTATCTGATTTATTGAAGGCTAACGATAATTTATTCTTCATCATCTTAGTCATAATATTCTTTACTGAGCTAGTTGAGCTCACCCTTTTTTTCCATTGTTCTCTTCAAGAAATGAGAATATCGCGGGGACTTGTTGGGGAATGGAGTGATGGTCCGAGATAGATCTGTAGTAGTCCTCACTATTTTATAAAATAGTGTGATAATAATTGTAATTAATGAGGACTGAATTTGAGCGTTTATATTTTCGTATTATATACGATCTATATTGTAGCTCACAGTTGTGTGGTCGTATTTTGTACGACAGTATAATAGTTGAATTTGAAGATTTGTATTTGGATTCTGTACCATATATTTGGCGACTCAGAATGGGTTGTGTGAACCTATTTTGGGGGCGTCACAGTTGGTATCAAAGCTTAGGGATATAATCTCTGGCAGAGATCTGGGAATAGAACTAGAAGGGGAGAGACGAGTAAATCATTCGCTAGTGTGTCCTACCTAAGCTTACTTGTTTAATTGGTCGGTTAGAACATAGGGATAATATGTGACATGTCAATTTCTTTAATTAACCCTTGTTTTGTGATAGCATTTGAAAATGGCAGCTGAAAATCTAAACAATGGAGCATATGAGTCCATTGAGACACCTCTAATCACCAACCAGGATAATGTGCAACAAGAAGGCAATAATCCTCCTGTAAACAACACCACCAATCAAACAATGAACGATGGGATGTTGAGAAGCTTTCTACAATTCATGCAAAACCAGGCAAGAGAGACTCCTGTTCAAAATGCTGGTGGAAACAATGGTAACTCACGGCTTGTCACTGCCAAGCAATTCAAGGAGTTGGGACCACCAGAGTTTTTGGGAAAGCCAGATCCACTCAAGGCAGAAGCTTGGGTTAAGCAAATCACCAAGATATTTGATGTCCTGGGATGCACAGAGGAGGAAAAGGTTTCATTCGCCACCTTTATGTTCCGTGGAGAGGCAGATTACTGGTGGGAATCTGTGAAGCGTACGCATCTTTCCGCACTTAAGATGTCTTAGGAGGAGTTTCAGAAATTATTCAACGACAAGTACTTTCCAGAAAGTATTCGTCATATGAAGGAGGTTGAATTCATCAAACTGGAACAGAACAACATGACTGTGTCCAAATACGAGGCTAAGTTTACGGAGTTATTCTGGTTTGCATCTCATTTAGTGGATAATGAGGAACGAATAACACGAATGTTTTTGAGAGGTTTGAAACCTAAAATTTGTCAATACCTCATTTCTCACAAACTTTGTCTGTATTCAGATGTTGTGAACAGGGCTCAATTACTGGAACGAGATAATGAGTCTGTTCAACCAAGGGACAACAACCATGGTCGTACCGGTGGCAACAGTTATCGAAACAATGAAAATCAGCGTGGAGGAAATTATCATGCCAGAAGAGGTAACCACTCCGGTGGTAATTATAGCCATGATAATAGAAGAAGTGAGTCGAGGGAAATTTCAAAAACAGAAGGTACAACAATGACAATGTAAAGACGTCGGCAGCAGCACCAGCAACCGTTTTTCAGGAAGGAGAACGACCACCAGTTAGATGCTACAGATGCGAAGAGGAGGGACACATCAGTCCAAACTGTACACAGCCTTCCAAAGTGTGTTTCAGTTGTGGGAAGGACTGTCACATAGCTCGATTTTATCCTGTAGCAAAATCAAGTCCACCGGGGACGGTGACACCAAAGGCTGTCCTAGACAAGTCAAAGTCGGTGGTCCAGGGAAGAGCTTTTGTCGTGACTACCCAAAAAGTGAGGAACCAGAACAAAGTTATCACGAGTAAGCTAATCATAAACTCTTGCAAAGACTATACCTTATTAGATACCGGTTCTACCCATTCTTTTATTTCACCTACTTGTGCTCAATGTTTGAACTTGACCCCTGAGAAATTAGACTTTGACTTATCTGTTGAAACTTCGTTGGGAGCAACCTAAGTCAGTAACCGAAATATGTAGCTTTCTGGGCTTAGTTGGTTATTATTGGAGATTCGTAGAAGGATTTTTTTTTCTCGAATCGCTACTCCATTAACGCAGCTGACTCGAAAAGATAAAAATTTTGGACGGAACGGGGAATGCAAGAAGAGCTTCCAAGAGCTCAAGAGGAGACTCATTTCAGCGCCTGTTCTAACAATACCATCTGATTCGGATGGATTTGTCATCTACAGTGATGTTTCAGGCAAAGGGTTAGGATGTGTTCTCATGCAACATGGGAAAGTCATAGCCTATGCCTCGCGACAACTCAAAGAATATGAGAGGAATTATCCTACTTATGACCTAGAGTTGGTAGCTGTCGTTTTCGCGTTGAAGATCTGAAGACACTACCTGTATGGAAAGAAAGTGGAGATCTATACGGATCATAAGAGCCTCAAATATTTCTTCACTCAAAAGGAACTCAATATGCGGCAATGACGTTGGCTCGAGCTGTTGAAAGGTTATGACCATACCATCCAATACCATCCTGGAAAAGCAAACGTGGTAGCTGACGCGTTGAGTAGAAGATCATATGCGGGAACGAGTGCGATGTTGTCAACACAAAGACCCATTTTGTATGACTTACAAAAGATGGAGATAGAGTTAAAAACTCTAGGGACCAGCGTGAAGATGGCAAATATGCGCGTAGAACCAACTTTAATTGATAGAGTTAAAGCTGCTCAAGCTACAGACCCGGAGCTGATGAATATAAAGAAGAAGGTGCAAGAAGGTGTTATTCCAGAAGCAAGGTATCCTCACCTTTTCGACATACCAGGTACGTACGTCAATTTCGAGGACAAAATTTCATAAGGAAGAGAGGTTGTAATACCCCAACTTTTTATGAATAAGATTTAAATTCCTCTACATATTATTTTAAACAGTAAGGTGTTGATTTGATAAATATGATAAGTTATGGGTGATATGTGCAAATTTTACAAAGTAAGCAACTGGTCATAAAATATTCGTTGTGTCGGGGAATATTCGTTTGGTCAAGGAATATTCTTTTTGTCGGAGAATACTCGTACGACGGCGCAGTCATTGGTGGATCCCATAACGGAATAACTGTCGAATATAAAAAGCGACAGAAATAACATTTTTATAAAAATAACAGTAAAACTGTTACCGTTAAACTATTGAAATACCCAGTGATAAAAATACAGTAATACGCATTGTTGCACAGTAACACACGGTATTTCACAGTATTTCAAATTATTGGTTCTTACGTAAGAAGTCACTCATTCAATAATTGTTACAGTAATTACTGTTCAATATTTTATATTATTGATTCAATAATTGCTACATTGATAATTGCATAATATTTTATATTATTGATTCACTAATTGCTACGTTTATACTTTATATTATTGATTCAATAATTGTCACAATAACCACTGCACAGTATTTTACATTATTAAATCAATAATTTATATTATTTGAATAATATTATTAGATAGCATTATTGGCAATGTCTAGAAAGTTCTGTCGAGGAAAGGGGTTAGGTTATATAATTGCGCGCCAATAAGGAAAAATCCTTATCGGAAAGCCCCCTCTTTTCTAGGAACTACCTAGTTGTCAATATTGTAATTCTATAATATTAATTATAAATAATAATTGATGAATAAAATAAAAATTATTAATAAATATGATAAGTAAATATTTGTCCAATTTTGATATAAAGGGAGGAATTTTTAGCATGAGACATTTGTTGAAAGTGGACATTTTATCTTCTCCGATAAAATTAATTCATTCAAATATATTATTATAATATTACATTATAATAGTATAATGTGATAATATAATAGTATAAGTTTATAATTTGAATGGTAACATTATTATAATAAATTCATGGCATAAAAATAAAGTGAGGCGGAAGAGAGAAAAATTGAATTTGAATTCTTTTTAATAATTATAAATATTTATATATATATATATATATATATATATATATATAAACATGTGGGTTGGAAAAATTATTGGTCCTTTGTAGTGTGTTGCTTAGTTTTCAAAATGTGGGTGCTGAGAAAGCAACCGTAAGAGTAAATTGTCAACATTGGTGTGCTAAGCATTTCCTATAAATAGGGTGCTTAGTTAGAAATGAAAATCAAACCAGAATAAGAAAATTTTCTCTTCATAATATTGAGCGTATTTCTTGTAAGTATAAAGATATTTTGAGTGTTGATAACAGTGCAAGATTTTTGCAACATAATATCCGATATTCCAGTCAGATCTAGTATTCTACTAAGGTAAAGGATATTATTTTTCTCGTAAATGATGTTAGTTTCTTTCAATATTCATAAAGGATATTATTTTCTTTCATATTTCATATTATGAAAGTGATAATATTTCATTTTATATTCCTAAATTTAAACTTATTATGGTAAATATTGCTTCTATAATTCCTGAAATGATCAGAAATTCCTAGAGTTTTGTGTTTCATCTAATATCATTTCACCGGAATGTTGGTATGAACTTTCTTATGAAATTCTTACCTTTTCATGTCGGGGTTACTATTTATCCGTACGGTACTATTCATAAATACGGTACTATTTACGAATACGGTACTATTCATGAGTACTATTCACGAGAAAAATTAAATTTTCTTTTCTTTGTCCAAGTTATCTTTTATGGTTCTTATCTTTGATTAGATTCATGTTTTGAACTTCATGCTTGAATTTTGCTCCACAATAGATTATTATTAAATATTCTTGAACTTGGATAGATTAAATTACGAATCCCTAATATTTGTCCTTTATCTCATTGGATTCGTTCTTTATATTATTTTTCATCTTCCTCAGTCTTATATCGTGGTAAAAGTTATCTTTGGCCTGTAGTGCAAAGATGAACTGTTGATTGATGAATATCTTTGGCCTGTAGTGCAAAGATGAATGATTAATTGATGAATATCTTTGGTTCGTAGTGCATGGATAATTCGTTGATGGAAAATATTATTGATTGGTGTTACAAGGATAAAATATTGATGATGAACTTTTATATCATAGAAGATAGTAGACATCATTATCTACTTAACTCTTCTAATGAATTGTTATTTTCGCTGCAGTTGTTGATCTAAAACTTGTTGTCCATCATATTTTATCTGATTTATTGAAGGCTAACGATAATTTATTCTTCATCATCTTAGTCATAATATTCTTTACTGAGCTAGTTGAGCTCACCCTTTTCTTCCATTATTCTCTTCAGGAAATGAGAATATCGCGGGGACTAGTCGGGGAATGGAGTGATGGTTCGAGATAGATCTGTAGTAGTCCTCCTTATTTTGTAAAATAGTGTGATAATAATTATAATTAATGAGGGCTGAATTTGAGCGTTTATATTTTCGTATTATATTCGATCTATATTGTAGCTCACAGTTGTGTAGTCGTATTTTGCATGACAGTATAATAGTTGAATTTGAAGATTTGTATTTGGATTCTGTACCATATATTTGGCGACTCGGAATGGGTTGTGTGAACCTATTAATGTCGGTGATGTCTATGTGTCTACCCGAGAACATCAACCTATGGCTTCATGGTTTAAAAATGAGGAGTTCAAAATTGAGATAACTGATCGCGGTGGTTGTGGGGCAACATTTGATAGCACTTGTGATGAATTGTACCTGGGTGCTCTCTTTGCAAACAAAGATGTTCTTAAATCAGTAGTTGAATGGTTACACATTAAGGAATGTAGAAATTTTGACACTTACAAGAGCAATGAGATAATTTTTGAAGTCAAGTGTAAAACTGGAAAATTCCCTTGGAGGCTTCGTGCATCAAAATTAAATAACCATGGTATTTTCAAATCACAAGATTGTCGTACAAACACATATGTCAGTTTGCAAATCCCTCTCAAGATCATGCCAAGCTTACAGCAAAATTTATTGGAAACACCATCAAATTAATGGTAATATAAATTATGTATGTTAATATTGTCATCAATATTTTTTGGCAACTAGTTTAAGAAGTATTGTCTAATTAAAATTATGTACTTTTTGTTAATGTAATCAGATTGTGGAGAATCCAAATACCAAAGTGGTGGATATACGATCCATGATCAACAAAATATATGAATATCATGTGACGTACAAAAAGGCATGGTATGGCAAAGCTTAGGGGACAAGCTTCCGTTACTTATGAATTTTGAGCCAAGGATTTTGATTCCCTTAACTCCACGACTTAGCCAATCTCTGTTGGTTTAATTAAAATTGTGGTCCATGGAAGAAAAGCAAGTTACCAGCATACGAGGGAAAACCAATCAAGAACACATGTTTTGAAAATTTTGTTATCACATACCACTTATAGGAAAATTCCTAATCTGCCAAAGAAAAAAAACATAAGACTTGTCCGTTGAAAAAAATTAACAAATGAAGGCCATCACTATCAAAGTTACCTTACCTGGAAGGCATGGCAAATGAGGGACCATCATTTTAAAAAGAACTCCTCATCCGTCAAAATTAAAAGAAAGAATAAGTACACTACTTGGAAAGTTTGTCAAATGGGGGCAACTCAAATAAATTATAATCTTCCAAAATCCTAAAGAAAATAAGCACACCCCCTTAAGAAATTTTGGTAAATGAGGGACCTTCCCTTAAATAATTTTAAAAAAATAAGAATGTTGACATATGGGCCACTAATACTTTATTTACATAATAATTCCAACGTCAGAAAAATGGATGTTTTAATATATTCTTAGATTGTCATCTTTTAAGTAGGAAATAATTAAGAAAAGGGTTATTGCATAAAATATTCTAACGCACCAGAAGTTTGATTTCCAAGTACACTTAAACAGTTCAATATTATAGACTCACAATATTAACAATCAGATCGTTTCCATGAAAGAAAGGGCTTTTCGATAAGGATTTCTCCTTACTGGCGCGCAATTAGATAACCTAACCCATTTCATCGACAGAACTTTCTAGACATTGTCGATAATGCTAATCAATAATAATATCATAAATAATATGAGTAATTATGTCGTAGCAATTATTGATTTAATAATATGAAATAATGTACAGTTTATTACTGTGACAATTATTGAGTCAATAATATGAAATACTGTAGCAATACCCTGTACTACTGTGGAACAACGTATATTACTTTACTTTTATCGTTTGGTATTTCAACAATTAACGGTAAACGTTTTGTCGTTATTTATAAAAGGTTATTTTTATCGCTTTCTATATCCGACAATTATTCCGTTGTGGGGTTCCACCAATGATTGGTTATTTCGGCGGCGCCGTCGTACTTTACCGAATATAATATTACTCAATAGAAGGAATATTTACCGACAAAACGAATATTCTCCGATAAAATGAATATTCCCTGACACGGTATTTATTTTCTTTAATTTGCATATATAACCCAAAACTTCATCTTCATATCAAACGAACACCTTACTATTTAAAATAATATATAAAGAAAATTAAATCTTATTCATAAAAAGTTGGGGTCTTACAACCTCCCCTTCTTATGAAATTTCGTCCCCGAAATTAACGTATGTACCTGGAATTTAGAAGAGGTGAGGATACCTTGCTCTTATTTCAGATTCTAACTCATAGGTCATTTCCTCAATATCATGGTTTTTCCATAAAACTTTGACTTGAAGTATAACCTTTGAGCGTAGAATATGTTCCTTCTTATCCAAGATCTTGACAGATACCTCCTCATACGTTAAATCCCCTGCTATCTCATCTGGTTCTAATTCAATAATGTGGTTCGGGTGTTTCACATATTTACGAAACATAGATTTGTGGAAAACGTTATGAACACGAGACATGTTTGGCGGTAAGGCGAGTCTATAGGCCACAGTTTTGATAGTAGTGTGTATACAAGCCAATCATGTATGATAATAAAGCACATACTTTGTAAACAATCTTATTTATTTATTAATAAAATATTCATTTAAGGCATTTAATTATCTACATGGTGCTGTTTTTTATAATATGTAAATAACCCATAGTTTTAAGCAATGCCTTTTAGAATCATGATGAGATCATGCTAATGAGATCTAAATTCTTAGAAAGCTTAAAAACTAAAATAGTTCCTAATCGTGGGATTACTAAAATGGGGATTAGTAAATCCGGATAGATTGGTACATATGTTGCTTGCTCATTGGATGAGAATGACTGATCTCATGGTTATTTGTGTTGAGACACTAAAGCAAGTATGTAGGTGCTTATTGGAGAATAAGTTCACTGAACGTGACTCGCTATGGAATACCTAATGGAGTTTTACTCGCCTGTCAATAGGAATTCCTAATGTGATAGTAGTACAAGTGATCCTTGGACTTGAGATCATCATAGTATCTTGTATGTAACAAATTATACTTTGACTTATTCCTTAAGGCCTTTTAAGGCATATATAGGGTATGCTTGGGTATAATGAGTTACATATGGAGATAATGTATGATCAATAAAGAATCTACTACCTCTAGTAAAAGAGGAGATATGTCCTATGTGATTCGTTAAATAGCAACCCGGGAATCCTTGGCCAAGGTGGAATGAAATTAGAAATAGGTTTCTAATTTGCATTATTTGGAGTTGTGCATTTTCTAATCGAAATACATATGATTAAATAAAATAAGACTTGACAGTAAATCCATGTCTTATATTTAATTGGGATATTGTATGGTGGAAGGATTGAATTGTATGATAACTATTAACTCACAGGTTCTTTTATGATTAATGTTGAAATCTATATTATCTGGAAAGTCGTTGATCGCTAGGGAGGCTTATCCCTATTGTAGAATAAATGTTATTTATTTAAATAGATTATTAGTTTAATTTATTTATTTAAATAAGATTAGAATTGTTCTAATTAATTTATTCACAACTGGTTTAATACGGAGAACATAAAGGGTCACACCATAAAAGGAAGAAGAATTATATGAGAAGAAAATGGCTTGATAGTAATAATGCATTAAGTGTAATTAATTTAATCTATGGTGATAGAATAAATTAAATAGCTTAATATTTATTATTTAATATTTTAGAAATATTAAATATAAATTAATAAGAGGAGTCTTATTATTATTATTATTATTATTATTATTTTAATTCTAAAGGAGTTTAGGAATTAATATAATATCAGTACTCTCTCTCAATCCTAATAAGATTAGGATATAAATTAATTAAAAGTGTTTAATTAATTAATTAAATAAAACCCTATTCTAATTGGATTAGGAGGGTTAACTTAATATCTATATAAGAGTCTTATATCAGAAATAAGTAACGTGAGTTTTTTCAAGAGTTGGGAGTACACATATTCTATAGAAATAGAAACAAGGGTTAAGCCAATAACCCATCTTCCTGAGTTATTCATCTTCCTTGGTGGATCACCATTAGAGGCCAAACATTTGGGTGGCTGACATTGATCAAGGGAAGGAGCCATTACAGAGGAATCAAAGGAAACAAAGGAGTAGAACTAGTACCTGAGGAAGCTTGGATCTTCAAAGGTAAAATTCTATTTTTTTCTCCTTCTATATTGACTGATAATTGATGCATAAGAAAGATCATGGTTATGGGTTTGTATAAATTTTTGAAAACCTAGTTTTTGCACTTCCGCCCTTTTTTATGTGATTTGATTGCATGATCGCGCTATGTACAAACCCAACAGTGGTATCAGAGCCAATCTTGTGCTAATTATCAGTCTATGTGATTCCATACATGTATGATATGCGATTGGATCGAGTTCTTGGGCAACAATATTTTTTCTGATTCTGCGCAGCTGCGCTGGAGCAAGCCTTTCTTGCTGCACAGCTGCGCCTGTGTCTATACCTGGTCTTCACTCTACGCAGCTGCACCGGTTCCTTATACATTCCTGGCGCAGCTGCGCCACTGGCAGAAACTGAATTTTTTTTATTTAATTAAATGAATGGTTTATTTAATTAATAAAGGTTTAAAATAAAGATGTTTATTTTATATGAAATGAGATTTCAGAATTGCTAAAATTAAAGAGTTTAATTTGGATTTATTTTTGAAAGAAATAAAGGAGTTTATTTTTCCAAAAACAAAGTTTAGCAAACTTTTGCCCATTAACTGATATTGATACATATATAGAATGATTTTATTTTCATGAGATGAATGGATGTTTTATTGATACGTATTATGATATGTATGAAAATAAAAGAGATTGATTATAGACTATGACCAATGTGATTGGATTTTATTTTGGATGAATGCTTGAATGTATAGGTTTTATAAAATGGGATCTGCGTACCTCGTCTTCTCTGATTTTATTCTCGATATAAATTCTATCTCCCTCCTATGTACTTCCCCTTGACTTTTGATCAAGGTTTCTATTTAATTATAAGTAGTTTATGTAATAGAGATAGTTAGAATTATCTTGAAGAAACTGGAGACCAAGGAGAAAGGAGCACGTGAAGACCCGTTTGTATAAAGCCCGGGTTTAAATGTAATAGTTTCGTTTAAATTTAAATTCTTGCACTCCTAGGTTTGACCTTTTGGTTCACTTGGTGGCTCTAGTGAACCAAACTAGAATAAAAGTCCATAATCAATCCGGGTAGAATATAGTATTCTATATAGCATGTTAAATATTATATATATATTATATTTTATGCTAACATGCTTCGCATGTTTAATAAAATGACGCGTATTTTATATATATGTGCATGCGCGCTAAACAAGATGAGACAAATAATAACAAACCCCTCAAAGAAATAATATTAAGTCCGAAGCGTTCAAATGATATTTGGAATATCAAACGTCGCCTTCTAGCATGATTAATTAATAGAGTATTAAATATTTAATATGAGTTTGTTGTGTTATCCACAAGGCGAGTATTGAGTATTTAAGATGTTAATTAATCACATTTGATGCTTATCAAGAAAATTGAACGATCTAGTCTTGTTGTGCAATCTACAAGGACGAACATTTTTCTTTTTTGAATTTATGGAAGTGCTAGGCTGGACTTAACTTAAATCATTTTAGTTCGGATGTGCACACACATGACCATTGTGATTTAAGAGGCAAAATAAAAGGAGTTACATGGTGATGTAATTGACAAGAGTTGTCTACCTATTTATTTGTATATCGCTTGCTGTGCTATCCACAAGGTTATATACATTTAAAATGGGATCCTTAATCTCACTAGCAAATCTTTAATTAGATGTTGTCAAACTATATAAGTGAGGGTAATATAGTTTGATGAAAATAGTGGGAGATACCAATTTCAAATAAAGACCTAAATTTATTTTGGTATGCAAAATTAATAAAATGAATGTTTGCTAAAATATTGTCTTTTCACATGCAGAATTTTAAAAATGTAAAAATCACTAATCTCACTACGAAGCATACTTGATGCAAATAAGCTTACCGGCCCGAATTATGAGGACTGGCTTAGAAATCTGAGAATTGTTCTCACTGCTGAAAAGATTTCTTATGTCCTAAATTCAACTATCCCTGAATCTATTTCGAAAACAGCCTTTGAGGAAGAGATTGCCACTTTCAATAAGTGGCAAGATGATACATTTGTGGCTCAATGCATCATGCTCGCATCCATGAATAATGAGCTTCAGCGTCAGCACGTAAACATGGATGCTTCTGCTATGCTGCTTCACCTCAAGGAGTTGTATGGTGAATAGAGTAGGACTGCTAGATATGAGATATCTAAGGAGCTTTTCTGATCTCGGATAACCGAGGGTACTGTCGTCGAAACTCATGTCCTAAAGGTGATCAATTTGATTAAACGCCTTGGACAGCTTGGGTTCGTCATGGATGGGGAGCTTGAGTCAAGACTTGGTCTTGCAGTCACTCCCTGAGACCTTCTCGTAGTTTGTGGTTAATTTTCACATGAATAAGCTAGATGTCAGCTTGCCTGAGCTGCTTAACATGCTGAAGACTGCAGAAGGTCACTTCCCATCCAAGAAGAATCATGTCTTGATGGTGGATTCTTCCAATAAAAGGAAGAGGCCCAAGGTATCTTCTGAAAAGAAGAAATCCAAGAAGGCTAAGGGAAAGGAGAAAGAAAAGGAACAAAAGAAACTTGAACCAGCTAAAGGAATGTGCTTTCATTACAACGAGCCGGGACATTAGAAGAGGAACTGCAGGAAGTTTCTAGCAAAGAAGAAGCTTAGAGAAGCTTTGACTTCCAATCAAGGTTTGTTTATGATTGAAATTAATTTTTCTAGAAGTCATAATTCTACTTGGATATTGGATACCGGCTGTGGTTCTCACATATGTAACACTGTGCAGGGACTGGTCAGAAGTAGAAAGCTGAACAATGATGAGGTGATCCTACGAGTGGGAAATGGAGCAAAGGTTGTTGCATTAGCTGTAGGAACTTATTGTTTAGCAATGCCCTCGGGCAAGACCATTTATCTTAATAATTGTTATTATGTTCCGAATATTATTAAAAACATTATTTCAATTTCTGTATTGGATATGGAAGGATTTGACGTTATTATAAAGAACAATGGTTGTTCTATTTATAAAGACGATGTTTTATATGGTATTGGAAATTTGCGAAATGGACTTTATATACTTGACTTGCAAGAAAATATATTTCAAATTGAACAAACTAAGAAAAGGAAAAGAGATGATATTAATTATACCTATATGTGGCACTGTAGACTCGGTCATATCAATGAAACAAGATTATCTAAGTTGCATAAAGATGGGCTCCTTGAGATATCCGATTATGAATCATATCCAACTTGTGAATCTTGTCTCATGGGTAAAATGACTAAATCTCCTTTTAATGGAAAATGAGAAAGAGTTACAGAGTTGCTGGCATTGATTCACGCAGACGTTTGTGGACCTATGCCAACAAGTGCACGGGAAGGGTATTCTTATTTTATTTCACTGATGATTACTCAAGATTTGGATATGTGTATTTGATGAAATACAAATCAGAATCATTTGAAAAGTTCAAAGAGTTCAGAAGTGAAGTAGAGAAACAAACGGGCAAGAGTATTAAGATACTTTGATCAGATCGAGGTGGAGAATACTTAAGCGGTGAGTTTCTCAATTGTCTCAAAGAAAATGGTATAATCTCACAATGGACTTCTCCAGGTACACCACAGTTAAATGGAGTATCTGAAAGGAGAAATTGAACACTGTTGGACATGGTTCGATCCATGATGAGTTTTACCGACCTTCCAATTTCCTTCTGGGGATATGTCCTAGAAACGGCTGCATATCTACTAAACAAAGTACCTACCAAATCCGCCCCAAAGACTCCATATGAGATGTGGAAAGGGAGGAAACCAAATATTAAGCATGTTAAGACTTGGGGTTGTCCAGCTTATGTCAAAAAGTTTGAAAATGATAAGCTACAAGCTAAATCCGATAAGTGTAGATTTGTGGGATATCCTAAAGAAACTATAGGGTATTATTTCTATCATCCAACTGATCAAAAGGTGTTTGTTGTGAAACATGCTGCCTTCTTGGAAAAGGAGTTTATCCATGAAGGGGTCAGCGAGAGTAAGATATATCTTGAAGAAGTTCAAGAACCACAAGTTACCACGGATCTAAGTCAGGTACCTGACCAAGTAGAAGAACCTACTGTACCACACCCTATTCGTAAATCTAGAAGAGTACCGAAGATACCTGAGAGGTATGGATTTGTTATAGAGGATGACGATGAGGTACACATCATGAATGATGATGATCCATTGAATTACGAACAGGCTATGAGTAATAAAGACTCAGGGAAATGGCTTGAAGCCATGAAATCCGAAATGGACTCCATGTATGAAAACAAAGTATGGAATTTAGTTTCACCACCTGAAGGCATTAAGCCTATTGGGCGTAAATGGATCTTTAAAAGAAAGACTGGAGCAGACGGGAAGGTAGAGACCTATAAAGCCCGACTGGTTGCAAAAAGTTTTAAACAAAGACAAGGAGTTGACTATGATGAAACCTTCTCACCAGTAGCCATGCTCAAGTCCATTCGGATTTTTCTTATAACGACTATAAAATCTGGCAGATGGACGTGAAAACGGCCTTCCTCAATGGGAAACTTGAGGAGGATGTGTATATGACACAGCCAGAGGGATTTGTTTCAAAAGTTAGAACAAATCAAGTCTGTAAGCTACAACGATCCATTTATGGGTTGAAGCAAGCTTCTCGTAGATGGAACATTCGTTTTAATGAGACAATCAAAGAGTTTGATTTTATCAAAAACGAGGATGAACCATGTGTGTACAAGAAGGTTAGTGGGAGTGCAGTATCATTCCTTGTATTATATGTTGATGATATATTACTGATAGGGAATGACATTCCTATGTTACAATCGATTAAAATCTGGTTATCTAAAAACTTCTCCATAAAGGACTTGGGTGAAGCATCCTATATTTTGGGAATAAAGATCTATAGAGATAGATCTAAGAGGATGCTCGGCTTATCCCAAGGAACGTACATTGATATGATGCTAAAGAGGTTTAGCATGGAAGATTCCAAAAGAGGTCTCATGCCGATGAGCCATGGAATATATCTCTCCAAGAAACAGGCCCCAAAGACACCTGAGGAGAGAGACCGTATGAGTAAGATCTCTTATGCTTCTGCAATAGGATCTATCATGTACGGTATGATATGTACTAGACCGGATGTTGCTCACGCACTTAGTGTAACGAGCAGATACCAGTCGAATCCAGGAGAAGAGCACTGGAAGGCAGTGAAGAATATCCTAAAGTACTTGAGAAGGACTAAAAATATTTTTCTTGTCTACGGTGGGTCTGAATTAAAACTCGAGGGATTCACGGACTCAAGTTTTTAAACAGACCAAGATGACAGTAAATCTGTTTCAGGGTATGTTTTTACCTTGAACGGAGGCGCAGTGAGTTGGAAGAGTTCCAAGCAGCAAACAGTTATTGATTCAGTGACAGAGGCAGAGTATATAGTTGCAAGTGAAGCTGCAAAGGAAGCTATTTGGATGAAGAAGTTCATAACTGAACTTGGTGTGGTTCCTAGCATTGGAGAAGCAGTTCCCGTATACTATGACAACACCAGAGCTGTTGCACAAGCTAAGGAACCCAGGTCTCATCAGAAATCCAAACACGTGTTGCGGCCATTTCACTTGATCAGGGAGATCATTGAAAGAGGAGACGTCACCTTGGAGCGTGTGGACTCTCAAGACAATATTGCAGATCCATTTACTAAAGCTCTAACACAACAGCAGTTTGATCGTCACTTAGAGAAGATGCGTATGAGATACCATGGCGATTGACTTTAGTGCAAGTGGGAGATTGATAGTAGTGTTCATACAAGCTAATCATGTATGATGATAAAGCACATACTTTGTAAACAATCTTATTTATTTATTAATAAAATATTCATTTAAGGCATTTAATTATCTACATGGTGCTATTTTTTATAATATGTAAATAACCCATAGTTTTAAGCAATCCTTTTAGAATCATGATGAGATCATGCTAATGAGATCTAAATTCTTAGAAAGCTTAAAAACTAAAATAGTTCCTAATCGTGGGATTACTAAAATGGGGATTAATAAATTCGGATAGATTGGTACATATGTTGCTTGCTCATTGGATGAGGATGACTGATCTTATGGTCATTTGTGTGGAGACACTAAAGCAAGTATGTAGGTGCTTATTGGAGAATAAGTTCACTGAACGTGACTCGCTATGGAATACCTAATGGAGTTTTACTCGCCTGTCAATAGGAATTCCTAATGTGATAGTAGTACAAGTGATCCTTGGACTTGAGATCATCATAGTACCTTCTATGTAACAAATTATACTTTGACTTATTCCTTAAGGCCTTTTAAGGCATATATAGGGTATGCTTGGGTATAATGAGTTACATATGGAGATAATGTATGATCAATAAAGAATCTAACACTTCTAGTAAAAAAAGAGATATGTCCTATGTGATTCGTTAAATAACAACCCGGGAATCCTTGGCCAAGGTGGAATGAAATTAGAAAGAGGTTTCTAATTTGCATTATTTGGAGTTGTGCATTTTCTAATCGAAATACATATGATTAAATAAAATAAGACTTGACAGTAAATCCATGTCTTATATTTAATTGGGACATTGTATGGTGGAAGGATTGAATTGTATGGTAACTATTAACTCACAGGTTCTTTTATAATTAATGTTGAAACCTATATTATCTGGAAAGTCGTTGATCGCTAGGGAAGCTTATCCCTATTGTAGAATAAATTTTATTTATTTAAATAGATTATTAGTTTAATTTATTTATTTAAATAAGATTAGAATTGTTCTAATTGATTTATTCAGAACCGGTTTAATATGGAGAACCTAAAGGGTCACACCATAAAAGGAAGAAGAATTATATGAGAAGAAAATGGCTTGATAGTAATAATGCATTAAGTGTAATTAATTTAATCTATGGTGATAGAATAAATTAAATAGCTTAATGTTTATTATTTAATATTTTAGAAATATTAAATATAAATTAATAAGAGGAATCTTATTAATATTATTATTATTTTAATTCTAAAGGAGTTTAGGAATTAATATAATATCAGTACTCTCTCTCAATCCTAATAAGATTAGGATATAAATTAATTAAAAGTGTTTAATTAATTAATTAAATAAAACCCTATTCTAATTGGATTAGGAGGGTTAACTTCATATCTATATAAGAGAGTCTTATATCAGAAATAAGTAACATGAGTTTTTCCAAGAGTTGAGGGTACACATATTCTATAGAGATAGAAACAAGGGTTAAGCCAATAACCCATCTTCCTGAGTTCTTCATCTTTCTTGGTGGATCACCATTAGAGGCCAAACATTTGGGTGGCTGACATTGATCAAGGGAAGGAGCCACTACAAAGGAATCAAAGGAAACAAATGAGTAGAAGTAGTACTTGAGGAAGCTTGGATCTTCAAAGGTAAAATTCTATTTTTTCTCCTTCTATATTGACTGATAATTGATGCATAAAAAAGATCATGGTTATGGGTTTGTATAAATTTTTGAAAACCTAGTTTTTGCGCTTCTGCTCTTATTTATGTGATTTGATTGGATGATCGCGCTACGTACAAACCCAACAAGTTTCTACTCGGTCGAGGATTTCAAATGGACCAATGAATCGAGGGTTGAGCTTTCCTCTCTTTTCGAATCTCGTAACTCCTTTCTATGGAGCAACATGTAATAATACATGATCTCCGACATTGAATTCCACGTCCCTTCGATGAAGATCAGCATAACTCTTTTGTCGATCTTGTGCTATTTGCATACATTGCCGGATCATTTGAATCTTTTTCGTAGTCATGCGTACCAATTCTGGTCCCAACAATGTTGCTTCACCCACCTCATCCCAGCTTACTGGAGAATGA
This sequence comes from Panax stipuleanatus, assembly GCA_020205555.1. NCBI lineage: Eukaryota > Viridiplantae > Streptophyta > Magnoliopsida > Apiales > Araliaceae > Panax > Panax stipuleanatus. Next base: position 21,408,943 of record CM035120.1, read on the forward strand.
CACTTTCTTCCATACAACACCTCAAATGGAGCCATGCCTACACTTGCTTGATAACTGTTATTGCAGGAGAATTCCACCAATGGTAAGTACTTGTACCAACTTCCTTTGAAGTCTAGTATGCAGAGTCTCAATAGATCTTCAAGAGTTTGAATAGTCCTTTCTGATTGTCCATTCGTCTAGAGATTATATGTAAAACTGAATCGTAACTCAGTGCCCATAGCTTTCTGCAAGCTGACCCAAAATCTTGAAGTGAATCTAGGGTCTCGATCAGAAACTATGGATACTGGTATACCATGCAATCTTACAATCTCATTTATGTACATACCAGCCAGACGCTCAAGTGAATAAGTTTCTCGTATAGGTAAGAAATGGGTAGACTTAGTTAATCTATCAATAATGACCCAAATCGCGTCCAAGCCTTGAGAAACCTTGGGAAGACCCATCACGAAATCCATGTTGATGTGTTCCCACTTCCATTCTGGAATCTCAAATGGTTGCAACGGACCTTTGGCACTTGATGATCTACCTTGACACGTTGACAAGTTAGACACATTGAGATAAACTCCGCGATCTTTCTCTTCATATTGCTCCACCAAAATATATGTCGAAGATCACGATACATTTTGGTACTTCCAAGATGGATTGCAAACGGTGTGTTGTGTGCATCCATTATGATTTTATATTTTAAATCGAGGTTATTAGGGATACAAAGTCTAAAGTTGATTCAAAGTATCCCTTCCTTGTCGATTCTTGCTTCCGGAATAGCACCTTCTTGTACTTTCTTCTTCATATTCGTCAACTCTGGGTTTGTAGCTTGAGCAGCTTTAACTTTGTCGATTAAAGTCGGTTTTACTCGTACATGTGTTATCTTCATGTGGGTACCTGGAATCTTTATCCCTATATCCATCTTTTGTAAGTCATACAAAATGGGCCTTTGAGTTGCCAATATCACACATTACCCGCATATGATCTTCTACTCAACGCGTCAGCTATCACGTTCGCTTTTCCAGAATGGTATTGAATGGTATGGTCGTAATCCTTTAATAGTTCAAGCCAACGTCTTTGCCGCATGTTGAGTTCCTTTTGAGTGAAGAAATATTTAAGGCTCTTATGATCTGTATAGATCTCCATTTTCTCCCCATACAGGTAGTGTCTCCAGATCTTTAACGTGAAAACTACTGCCGCCAACTCTAGATCATGAGTAGGATAATTCCTCTCATATTCTTTAAGTTGTCGAGAGGCATAGGCTAAGAATTTTCTGTGTTGCATGAGAACACAACCTAAACCTCTGCCTGAAGCATCGTTGTGGATGACAAATCCCTCTGAACCTGATGGTATGGTCAGAACAGGTGCTGAAATGAGTCTCCTCTTGAGTTATTGGAAGCTCTTCTCACATTCCTCGCTCCATTTGAATTTTGCATCTTTTCGAGTCAGCTGAGTTAATGGAATGGCGATTCGAGAAAATCTTTCTACGAATCTCCGATAATAACCAAATAGGCCCAGAAAGCTACGTATTTCAGTTACTGGCTTTGGTTACTCCCAATTTGATACTGCTTCAATCTCTTTTAGGTCGGCAAATATTTCATGTCTCGATATCACGTGCCCAAGGAATGCTACTTCCTCAAGCCAGAACTCGCATTTCTTTAACTTGGCATATAGCTTATTTTCACGAAGCTTTAGGAGTATCAGCCTCAAGTGTTGCTCATGATGTTTATGTCTTTTTGGAGTAAATGAGGATGTCATCAATACAGACAACCACGAAATGATCCAAATATTCCTTGAATATACAGTTCATCATATCCATGAAGGCAGCAGGAGCATTAGTCAAGCCGAAAGAGATGACTAGGAATTTGTATCGAGTTCTGAAGGTAGTCTTTAGAATGTCATCAGTTTTAATCTTTAATCGATGATATCCAGAACGGAGATCGATATTTGAAAAGAATTTAGCACCTTGCAACTGGTCAAACAGATCATCAATGCGAGGTAACGGGTACCTATTTTTGATGGTGACATGGTTTAACTCCCGATAGTCAATGCAGAGTCTCATATTCTCGTCTTTCTTCTTTACGAATAAAATAGGAGCACCCCAAGGTGATGTACTAGGACGTATGAAGTCGATGTCTAACAATTCCTGAAGTTGGATTTTTAACTCCTGAAGCTCAATAGGAGCCATTCGATATGGGGTCTTGGAAATAAGTTTTGTACCGGGTTCAAGGTCAATACAAAATTTGATTTCACGTCCTAGGGGTAGGGCAGGAAGTTCTTCAAGAAATACGTCAGGAAATTTATTAACAACAAAAATATCATTCAACTCTAATGTATTTTTGTTTAAATAGGTGACATGGGCTAAGAAAGCTTGACATCCATTTTTCAATAAACGAATGACTTTATGGCTTGAGATGACATTGATTGATTTCAATGGTTTGGTTGCTTGAATTCGCATAACAGGTTGGTTAGGAATATAAAAACTAAAGACCTTACGAAAATAATTAATTTTAGCATGATGAGTAGTTAACCATTTAATTCCTAAAATCACATCAAATATAAGTATTTTCAAAGAGATGAGATCAACAGATAATGTGAGGGTGCCGATTTGAATCAAACAAGATTTATAAACAGTGGATGTAATGAAGGTTTTTCCTAATGGAGTTTTAACAGATAAATCAAAATCTAATTTATCAGGAGTCAAGTTCAATCGTTGAGCACAAGCAGGTGAAATAAAAGAGTGGGTAGAACCGGTATCTAATAAGGTATAGATTTCGCAACAGTTTATGATTAACTTACCCGTGATAACTTCGTTCGGGTTCCTCTCTTTTTGAGAAGTTACGACAAAAGCTCTCCTCTGAACCTCCGACTTTGACTTGTTCGTAGCAGCCTTTGGTATCACCATTACAGCTGGACTTAATTTTGTTACCGGACAAAATTGAGCTATGTGGCTGTCTTTTCCACAACTGTAACACACCTTGGGTTGCTGTGTACAGTTTGGACTAATGTGTCCCTCCTATCCGCATCTGAAACATCGGACTGGTGGTCGTTCTCCTCCCCTAGAAACGGGTGTTGGTGCTGCTGCCGATGTCTTTCCGTTGTCATTGTTGAATCTCCTCTTTTTAAAGTTATTTCCACTTGATTCATTTCTCCTATTATCTGGGCCAAGATTACAACCGAAGTGGTTATCATTTCTGGCATGATAATTTCCTCCACGCTGGTTATCATTATTTTGATGGTCATTACCACGGTTATGATTATTATCGTAGTTTTTCTTTCGTTGTCGGTTGTTATCTCCTATTTGTAATGTTTCTTTCTCGCGTTCCACCAATTGAGCCCTATCCACGATATCTGAATATAAACGAAGTTTATGAGATATAAGATGTTGGCAAATTTCAAATTTTAAACCTCATAAGAACATTCGGGTCATGCGTTCTTCATTATCCACCAAGTGGGGCGCATATCGGGATAGCTCGGCAAATTTGGCCTCGTATTGTGAGATGGTCATATTATTTTGTTCCAAATTAATAATTCCACTTTCTTCATATGACGAATGCTTTTCGGAAAATACTTTTCATTAAATAGCTCTTGAAACTCTACCCAAGATATTTTAGGTGCTGAATGATGAATACGCTTCACAGACTCCCACCAGTGGTCTGCCTCTCCTCGTAACATGAAGGTAGCCAAGGGAACCTTTTGATCATCAATGCAACGCAGTACATCAAATATCTTTGTTATTTGTTTTAGCCACGTCTCCGCCTTGAGTGGTTCAGATTTTTCGAGAAATTCAAGTGGTCCTAACTCCTTAAATTGCTTGGCAGTGACCATTCGTGAGTTACCCGCGTTTCCATCGGTATTATTAGCAGTAGTTCCTTTTGCCTGGTTATGCAAAAATCGCATAAAGTTTCGAAAAAACTCATCATTCATCATGTTGTTAGCATCATGATTTTCTGAGTTTGCAGCAGTATGATTTGTAGCTTCCTGATTCTCAGCCATAATTGTCTCATAGTTCATTTCTTGATTTTTAGATGTCATTCTGAAATACGGCCACAAAACAAAGGTTAGTTAAAGAATATAATTGCCACTTCTTGTCTCTATAACCGAACCAACTATTTAAATAACAAAATTAGCTTAGGTAGGACACACTTGCGAAGGATTTTACTCGTCTCTCCCCTCTTAGTTCTAATCCCAGATCTCCACCAGAGATTATATCCCTAAGCTCTGATACCAACTGTGACGCCCCCAAAATAGGTCCACACAACCCATTCTGAGTCACCAAATACATACTACAGAATTCCAAATACAAACTTCCCTATTTACAACTATTAAACTATCGTACAAAATATGACAACATATAAACTGTGAGTTTTAATACAAATATTGAACCATATCTGATACGACAATATCCACACTCAAATTAAATCCTCATTACAGTTATTGTCACATTATTTTACGTCATAGTGAGGACTACTATAGTAACTATCTCGGACCATTACTCCATTCTTCGACTAGTCCCAGCTACATTCTCATTTCCTGAGAGGAACAAACAAGGAAAAGGGTGAGCTCAACTAACCAGTAAATAATATTTTGACTAAGATAATGAATAATAAATTATTCTTAGTCCTCAACAGTGAAAACTCTGATAGAATATAATAGACAACAAGTTTTAGATCAACAACTGCAGCGGAAATAGCAATTCATTAGAAGAGTCAAGTAGAGCATGATGTCTATTATTTTCTATGATTTAAAAGTTCATCATCAATATTTTATCCATGTAACACCAATTAAAAATTATTTCAAATCAACAATTTATCTTTGCACTGCGGGCTAAAGATATTTATTTGTATCACCAATTGTCATGATCATACCAAATACCAGTCCATCTATGCACTACGTGCCAAAGAGGACTTTCACCACAAACCTTTGTCTGTAACACTAAAGGTCATGATTATACCAATACACAGTTCCTGGTCATAACCATACCAATCAATAATCCATCTATGCACTACGGGTCAAAGATGACTTTTCATCACAAATTTAAGCATGAGGATGATGACAATGATATGAAGAATTAATCAAGTGAGATCAAGGATAAATATTAGAGATTTGTAATTTAATTTATCCAGAGTTCAAGAATGTCCAAATTGTCAACATGATAACTAATTGTGGAGTAAAATTCAAGAATGATATTCAAGATTTATATTTCAAAGATAATTTGGACAAGAAAAAAAAAACTAAATTCCGTCGTGACTAGTACTCCGGTGTGAATAGTACCCAACATGATTAGATTAAATTTAATAAAAAAAACTCAGGTGAATAAGATATTCAAGTAAAATGATATTAGATGAAGCGCAAACAAACCTCAAGGAATTTCTAATCATTTCAGAAATTATAAAAGCAATACTTACCAGTTTAGATTTAGGAATATGAAATGAAATATATCGCTTACATAATATGGAGTATGAAAGAAAATGATATCCTTTACGAGTATCGAAAGAAAATAATATCCTTTACCTGAGTAGAGAACTAGATGCTGTCTGATATGTAAGAGATTATCGTGAGAAAATCTTGCACTAATAGCAACTCTTAAAGTATCCTTATACTCAGAAAAATACTCACAATATTATACTCGCAATAATTAGAAAAGTTTTTATATTATGACGGTGTATTTTTCATCGTCTGGAGATGCATCCTTTTATAAGCGAAGCTTAGGGGACAAGCTTCTGTTACTTACGAATTTTGAGCCAACGATTTTGATTCCTTTAACTCCACGACTTAGCCAATCTCTGTTGGTTTAATTAAAATTGTGTTCCATGGAAGAAAAGCAAGTTACCAGCATACGAGGGAAAACCAATCAAGAGCACATGTTTTGAAAATTTTGTTATCACATACCACTTATAGGAAAATTCCTAATCTGCCAAAGAAAAAAAAACATAAGACTTGTCCGTTGAAAAAAATTAACAAATGAAGGCCATCACTATCAAAGTTACCTTACCTGGAAGGCATGGCAAATGAGGGACCATCATTTTAAAAAGAACTCCTCATCCGTCAAAATTAAAAGAAAGAATAAGTACACTACTTGGAAAGTTTGTCAAATGGGGGCAACTCAAATAAATTATAATCTTCCAAAATCCTAAAGAAAATAAGCACACCCCCTTAAGAAATTTTGGTAAATGAGGGACCTTCCCTTAAATAATTTTTAAAAAAATAAGAATGTTGACATATGGGCCACTAATACTTTATTTACATAATAATTCCAACGTAAGAAAAATGGATGTTTTAATATATTCATAGATTGTCGTCTTTTAAGTAGGAAATAATTAAGAAAAGGGTTATTGCATAAAATATTCTAACGCACCAGAAGTTCGATTTCCAAGTACACTTAAACAGTTCAATATTATAGACTCACAATATTGACAATCAGATCATTTCCATGAAAGAAAGGGCTTTCCGATAAGGATTTCTCCTTACTGGCGTGCAATTAGATAACCTAACCCATTTCATCGACAGAACTTTCTAGACATTATTGATAATGCTAATCAATAATAATATCATAAATAATATGAGTAATTATGTCGTAGCAATTATTGATTTAATAATGTGAAATAATGTACAGTTTATTACTGTGGCAATTATTGAGTCAATAATATGAAATACTGTAGCAATACTGTGTACTACTGTGGAACAATGCGTATTACTGTACTTTTATCGTTGGGTATTTCAACAGTTAACGGTAAACGTTTTGCCGTTATTTATAAGAAGATTATTTTTGTCGCTTTCAATATCCGACAGTTATTCCGTTGTGGGGTTCCACCAATGATTGGTTATTTCGGCGTCGCCGTCGTACTTTACCGAATATAATATTCTCCGTCAGAAGGAATATTCCCCGACAAAACAAATATTCTCCGATAAAACGAATATTCCCTGACACGCTATTTATTTTCTATAATTTACATATATAACCCATAAACTTCATCTTCATATCAAACGAACACCTTACTATTTAAAATAATATATAAAGAAAATTAAATCTTATTCATAAAAATTTGGGGTCTTACATCACACGCACAGTTCCCTAGATTCATGACTGCCAGTAAGATATACAATCCGGGGAGTGTTGTAAAGATTGAGGCTGATCCGTACGTACTTGGTCAAGGTAAATCTATCTTTAAGTGTATGTGGTAGGCATTCAAGCCGGTGATTGATGGTTGGTTACATGCTCGTCCAGTTCTCACCATTGATGGTACTTTTTTAAAAGGGAAATACAAAGGGAAATTACTGGTTGCCATGAGATTTGATTCGAGAATGCGACAATACCCTGTTGCCTATGCTTTGGTTAATGAAGAAACGGGTGACAATTGGTCATGATTTTTGAAACTTCTTCTCCAATATGTGTGTAAGTAGCGATGAAAAGTGTGTTTGATTTTTGATCGTGCACAGGGCATAATACAAGCTATGAATGCACAAGAAAATGGGTTCACTACGCCTGCTAGGGTTCATCATTTCTGTCTTCATCATGTTCAAAGAAATTTTGCATCTGCAAACCCAGGTTCGGACTTAAAATTGCTCTGTTGGAAAGCGGGGAGCACCCATCAAGTACGAAAATTTGAGACATACATGAAAAAAATAAAAAAAAATATCTCATGAAGCTTATGATTGGTTGTGTAATATCCCGCCAGAGATGTGGACACTTGCCCATGACAGTGGTTGTCGATACGGTGTCACGACCTCAAACTTAGTGGAATGTTTTAACAACAATATAATGTCTGCTCGAAACTTTTTCGTTACAGCCATGGTTGAATATATATTTTACCGATCTGTTGAACTGTTCAATCTGAAACGGACGGAATCTTTGAAAGAAATCAATGATGGGAATGAGTTTTGTATTGAGTCTAGAAAAGAGTTTGAAATAATTATGCAGAAGACAACGACTCACGTGGTGAATTCATACAATGTACTAACTAGTATATTTGATGTCAAAACTGCACGATTTCGACACGGTAACAACTGGAAGGGATGCAATATACAAGTTGTGCGTTTGAACGAATGGTCTTGTTCATGCGAAAAGTGGAAAGCATAATGATGCCCCTGTTCTCATGTTGTTGCGGCATGTATGAAGATAAAAAAAGATTAGCGTATGTACATTGCAGATCATCACAAGAATGTACAATATGCAAAAATGTGGGAACCTAACTTCCAGCCACTTATGCACCAAGACTATTGGACCTTCCCGCTACCAAATAATTGGGAAGCTTTTGGGATTTTAATACCTAATGCAAATTTGAAGAGGGCAAAGACAAAAGATGGACAAAGAGGTGGCACAACAAGAATCTACACAGAGATGGATATGTCCAATAGAGTTGTCCATTATAGTGTGTGTGGACAGGAAGGACACACAAAGCGTAGTAAAAATTGTAGTAAAGTACCACAACCTCGACGTCATTAATGTTATATGTAATGGTATTTTATATGTGAACGGATGTAGTTGTGTACTATTTTTATCAATAGTTAATGTGTTGTACTTATCTTAAATATTTTCTTCATTTCTAACGAATACTTGTTCTTCATATCATTGCTTTCCTAATTTGAATGTCTTTTGTATTTCAATATTTTTTATGTTGCTATAATGTCTTTATTTGAGACGAGGGATTGTTGCTTTTATAGTTAAAATAAAGCATTGAATGTTCATGTAAATAGCTAGACTAGGGGATCGTAGGCTCATGTGACATCTTTTTTCCATATTTGCTTTTAAAAAAGAAGAAGTACAAACGCCACTTTAAGTGATGTTCAACTCTCTCCTGACATCTGCACCTTCTTTTTTTCTTTTTTTTAAAGTTTGCTTAACAAAAAAATTATTAGAAAATATATTAAAAAATAGTTTCAACGTCATTTCATTTGTCGTTGGATAAAAAAAAATTAAAAAATTTAGTTAATTTGCTCTCCAACGCCACTTCAAGTGGCGTTCAAAAAAAAACTTATCCCTGCAATCTTTCTTCAAATTTGCTCTATAAAAAATTTTGGTTCAAACGCCACTTCAACTGGCGTTCAAAAAAAAACTTATCCCTGCTATCTTTCTTCAAATTTGTGTTATAAAAAAAATTGGTTCAAACGCCACTTCAAGTGGCGCTAAAAAAAACTTATACCTTCGGCGTCAATTCTCTCTCTCTCTTTTCAACTTTCCTGACATCTTTGCTTTATATATATGAAAAAAAAAATCAGCTTTCCTTCTTTTCAAATTTGCTTTATAAAAAAAAGAAAGAAAGTTGAAACGCCAATTCAAGTGGCGTCAACTCTCTCTCTCTCTTCAACTTTCCTGACATCTTTGTTATATATATATATATATATATAAAATGCTACTATCACATAAAAAAAGCTCACATAATGCTCACATACACACATGCATATTTGTGGGCCTCACATATCACGTGGGGCCCACAAATATGCATGTGTGTGTATGTGAGCATTATGTGAGCCTTTTTATGTAATAATAGTATTATTGTAAAAAAATCAGCTTTCCTTCTTTTGAAATTTGCTTTATAAAAAAAAAGGTTGAAACGCCAATTCAAGTGACGTCAACTCTCTCTCTCATCTTTGTTTTATATATAAAAAATAAAACAGCTTTCCTTCTTTTCAAATTTGCTTTATACAATTTAAAAAAAGGTTGAAATTCCAATTCAAGTGGTGTCAACTCTCTCTCTTCCACTTTCATGACATCAGCTTTCCTTCTTTTTAAATTTGCTTAATAAAAAAAAATCCAACCAACGCCAATTCAAAAGGCGTTTGGTGTTGGACCAATTTTTCCCATTATGCAAAAATAAATTTGTTTTTAAAAATAATTAAGAGATTTTTTTTAAAAAAAATCATTTATTTAAAAAACAATATGGTTAAGTTAATTTAATAATTTGGTTAAATTAATCTAATAATTTTCAACCCTCCAACGCCAATTGAACTGGCGTTGGATTTGATTTTCAAACTCTAACGTCAATCCAATTGGCGTTTGGCTTATATTCAGAAAGCTTGGGAATTTTGGCTGTAATCTAGAAACTTGGGTCTGATTTAGTCTAATATTGGAAAATACTCCCACATTCATGGCCATGAGGACGAAGAAGGTACCAATGTTGGAGGTCTGGGCAATTGGGGGATATGGCTTTATATAGGGAGCCAATGGTCTTCATAAATTAAGGGCCATCCATCGTCTTGAGAGCTCCGGCAAAATTGGAGGAGGGGATGAAGACATGACCTTTTGGGTGTGCCTGATGTGAACTTGTTGTGAGCGTTACTCAAGAAATACTACCTAGCCATTCAAATCAGACTTGGAATTTGACTCGGGTTATTTCATATGGTATCGAGCCGATTTCGTGTCGGGTAGTATTATCTCACAATAAAGAGAGGAGGTCCCAAGTTTCAATGGAGACGTTGATTGTCTTTGATAGGAGGAAAAAATTAATGGTCATAGGCTCATAGGCATAGCTAATGAAAATGGATATGGTTATGACCAATACGAAAATGGACCGACCCGTACGAAACCCGGCAGGACGAAAAGCTATTGGAGTTTTATATTCAGTTTTATATATTCTTTAGTTAATGATTTGTATCTAATTACTAATTAGGTACCAACGACCAGGGGCATGTTGGTGAATTGGTACAAAAAAAGGGTTGAAAATGTGAAACTGAAGTTGATTTTAAATATGAATAAAATTTCTATTAAACAAATTCTCTCTCTCCTACCCACAAACCATTTCCTGAATTAAGTAGTGATAATCGTCAAGGGAAAATGGAGAGAGAAAGTATGGAAGAAGGACTAATTAAGATACCCAGAAGAAACATTAATGGTGATGATGAGAAAGATCCGGCCTCCTCTGTCACTACACTTCTTGTTCTCAGCACCTTCGTTGCTGTTTCTGGTTCTTTCTCTTATGGGTGTGCTGTAAGTAATTATAATTTAGCTTTATTGGATTATATACTTCTGAAGTTATTTAGCTTTTTTTAGTTTTAAATTAATTCTGGGAATCATCAATTCCTTGAATATCTAATTATACAAATTGTAGAATGAATGAGTTAATTGGGCTTTCAGTAAAAAAAATAATTTATAATAATTTTAAAGTGAATAATTAATAATAAATATTTGTTCTGTTTTTTTTTTAATTTGCAGACTGGGTTTTCATCTCCTGCTGAGGCTGGAATTTTGGAAGACTTGGGTCTATCTACTGCACAGGTATGTACTAATCAATACTTTCTTTGGATTTCTTTTCTTTTTTCTGTTAGATAATGTAATTTGGATGTAGATAGAATTACTGAAAAAGATTTATGTTGTGACTAAAAGATCTCGATTTTGCGAGTAGACACATAAATCAATTACCTAGTATTTGTATTAATTTATAGATTATGCCATTGTGCCTACTCGAAACAGTTTTTGTTGCAATTGTAGAAGGACTCTTAAATTACTTATTGTAGTATTTCGCTGATCTTGAAATGATTCTGTTATTGTAACAATCCGGGTCAAATCCCGAGTTCGGAACAACTCTTGGGTCAAATTCCAAGTCTGAACCGAATCAAATCCATCAGAATAAGGTCTTAAACCACTGGCCCAATAGTATCTTCTTGTGGCATCTTAGCCCACTACAAGCTCACCCAAAAGGTCATGACTTGAAGGTACTATTGGTAGTAACTTATTTCCTTATATGCAGACAAATTTTTTCTCTATCTTTCGATGTGGAATTGGAGTGTTACAAACTCTCCCACTTAAATTTCTGACGTCTCCGTCAGAACCGATCACACACGGTACACAGATCTTTGCCTCTCTAGCCATTGTGGGATAATACCGGCTGGCTTTGTGTCCCCACCTCTGGACCTTCATCTCTCAATTGTGGAATAATACCACTAGCCTTCGTGTCCCCTAATACCACTAGACTTCGTGTCCCCATCTCCGGCAAGCCAATCGGATGACCCGACCTGAGCTTTTGAGAGTCGGTTTTGATACCATATGTAACAACCTGAGTCAAATCCCGAGTCCGGAACAACTCTTGGGTCAAATCCCAACACCGAACCGAATCAAATCCATCAGAATAAGGCCCTTAAACCACTGGCCCAATAGTATCTTCTTGGGTCATCTTAGCTCACCACAGACTCACCCAAAAGGTCATGACTTGAAGGTACTATTGGTAGTAACTTATTTCCTTATATGCAGACAAATTTTTCCCCTATATTTCAATGTGGGATTGGGGTGTTACAGTTATACTGGGACAATATTAATTGACTGTTTGTGATATGACTTAATCATGTTAGTGGGCTAAATTGATATTCATCCTATTGAAGTCTCAATGTTTCTCTCAATGAAAGCTCTATAAGGGAACTTAAATGCTAGACATCCTCTTGTGGCGTCAAGTCCCTACTATGAGATTGAGTTTCAGCTGACCCTGATCCCACTATTTATGATGTCCAAAATACTTCAGAAACATTCATGGGGAAAAGCAAACCTCGCTAAAATTGGCCAAACCAATGTTACTTGGAAATTGGAATGCGGTTTGTTCGGTTTGTGGAACCGATATGGGTACGTGGTATGCTACATATCATAGTTGTCACGGCACCAAGGCGGGATGCGGCGGTAGTTGACCGCTTGGACGCCTAGGCGATAAGACGCTCACTATGGCGTCTGTATGGCGACAAGTCGTTAACAATGTGTAGTTTTTACATTATTTATTTTATTTCAAAAGTATATTGCAGAATAAAATTTTATATACATTAAAACCCAAAACATAATAACTAACACTATACTTTGTTTCTAGTCATAGCTCAAGCAAAATTATCAACTACGAAGTCATTTCCATCTCCCTCACGAGCATTACTCATTCAAAGGAGTAGGGTCATGGGTTAGGTTAAGGTCATGGGTTGAGTTACTTGGATAATTGGAAAATTTCATGAGTTATGATGAGTCATGATAAAAAATGACTTAGTCACTTAACTTGGGCCCGCTACCAATGTGTGAGCCTTGGCGGCTCGGCGTTGAAGGCATTGTCTTGCCCTTCTCCAACACCAGGACGCCTAGTCGTCGCCTAGGCGACGCCATGACAACTATGCTACATATATGGTAGATATTTTTTGAGTTCTTACTGTTAGGAATTCGCAATCTAAATGCAATACTAATGCCCATTTCGATAGGTCAATAATAGTATCTGTAACTCTGGGCTAAACTGTACTGACTAGGGAGGATTGTGAACCTGTGGGCAATTGGTCTTTGGAGGAATCCAAGACACAAAACTAACAATTCTGCACCTTGACTTGATTCATCATTCAGTTTTCCCAAAACTGAAATCTCTGTATATCTTCTCAACCAAAATAGTCAAACAGACCTATTAAAAGCCGCTAACCAACCAACTTCATCACGTGGCCTGTTCTAGAATAGGGGGGAGTGTGCACTAATTAGTACGGCAAAAATCGGGGGAAGGACAAAGGAAAGAGGACATCCAAAAAAAGAAGACCAGGTGGAAAATGCTAGAGCTTTATTGCCTAAGTTGAGTTCCTTGTTGCCGCAGGCGGCGGTTGGTCCTAGAAGCAAAGGCAGTGGCTCGAGGAGGTACATTGAATCTATGGTAGAATGTAATATCCCAGGTTTCTTGGCCTGGTATCATGCCTCTACGAGTCCGAGACCTTACCTTGAGAGTAAGAAAAGAAGGGATAGCACTAGAAAGAAAGAATCCATCTTTTCCCTCCCCAACCAAATCCAAGCAATTATTGATGCAGAATGCTTGTTCACCAAAGTTCCATCTCTAATTGGTACTGTTTGGACTGTTACTCAAACAATTCCTTATTTCTCTTGTGAAACCAAGCAAGAACTTCAGCATTCTCCATCCAATACTTGGCAAGAGACTCTATATGAGTTTTAACCTTGGTGTTTGTTGGTTTAACCTTGGTAACGGTATGCTCATCCGTCTTATCAACATGAATAATTTGTCATTCAAACGGATGTTTATAAAGTTTTTTTCATCCCAAATCAACTTTTTAGCATACAAAAAGATAGAATTCAGTTGCATCTATATCGTAAGTGCAAATGTAACAACAAACGTGCAAAACCTAGGTAAAAAGGCTAGCAAGAAGGCAGAATCTGCTTGCTAAATGATGTAGGACGAGTCCGTGAAAGTTGGTTAGAACAATATAAAAGGCTTTGGAAGCCTATATGTATTAGAAGTTGTATTTTAATTAATTTTTGTAACTTGTAGTTATCGTATTAGAGTCCAATTTAGGTTAGGAAAGTTGTTATGGAGTATTATAAATAGTATTGTACTTCATTATTTGGTTATTTGGAGACATTGAACGATTAATTGATTGAGTTTTGCGTGAGAATTGTCTGTGTGATATTAACCTTTTGTCCCAAAACCTTGTCCCCATCATTTTTGGTATCAAAGCAAGGTTTGCAATTTATTAATTGCAATTTTTGTTCCTGTTATCAATTTCTAGCAGTCCCAAATTTATTGCAAACAGGAAACATAACCTCTCGCATAAGCCTTTAAGCTGCCAAAACAACCAACATATATTAACCATCCAGCCAAGCAAAGCCTAACCCAAAGCCTAACCCAAACCCTAAACCATTGCAGAATCCTTTACTCGCTATTCACTGCCTTGAGCCATTAACAGTACACAAACAAACCAACATAATTTGCCCTAGTAGTAATCACCATATACCAAATTGAACACTCCAAAACCTCCTAAAACCCTAGCCTTCAATACTGAACTGCCCCAACTAGCTTCCAAACAAAACCCAAAAAAAGAGAAAAAAAAAAGAAACGCAGAAGAAGTAGAAAGAAGCCGCCACTACATCACCACCATCACCGCCGCTGTGTCCCGCCACTGCCGTCCTTATTTTTGTCGAGAAAGTTTCAAGTCTTTAGTTTCCTCAAGTTTGCTGTGTAAAAAGGAGAAAAAAGATATGACAAATTATAGTTAAGTACCCCATAGTTTTTATATTTTTCTAGTTTAGTCCCCTAAGTTTTCTTAAATTTCAAAATACCCCTGAAAATTTACATGTCAGTCCCTGTAGTTTCATTTTATTACATTTCAGCCCCTGAAGTTTCAACAGTTTCAGTTCAGTCCCTGTTTCTTTATACTTCCTGCACTCAAGTCCCTAGAGCAAAAAAAAAGTCTATTTTTATTTGCAGGAACCATGGTTAATGCTGGAGAAATCAATGCCAAGCTTTATGGTTATGTGTTGCCACAAGATGAGTGTCTCAAAAGGATTGAAGATTCAATCACAACACTTACTGCAAATGTTCAGGCTTCTATTACAACACTTACAGTAAAAGTTGATGTACTCACAGAATGCGTAGATAAGGGACAAGAAGATGCTCATAAAAATTTTGAAGACTACATCCCGGATCTTAATCATCTGAGACTACAGCAGCATGACTCTAATCCACTTCCTAAGATGAATGCAGTGGATAGAGGAGCAAAATTAGATGTTGAAGATTTCAATAGCGATAATGGTCCTGAGACATTCTTCGATTGGATTTATAGTTTGGAGAGCTTCTTTCGTTGGTATGAATTATTTGATGAAAGGAAACTTTTCTTTGCTGAAGCGAAGTTGAGAGGAATAACTCGTATTTGGTGGGATCAACATCAACGAAATTTGTATACAACTGCGAGAAGATGGGAAGATATGAAAGCTGCATTGACCCGACGTTTTGTACCTTCGAATTATAAGCAACTAGCATATTTGCAGTTAACTGAACTGGTACAAGGAAGTAAATCTGTAGCCGAGTATACTTCAATGTTCTATAGTTTGGTTACACGGTCTGAATTTCCTTGGGTTGAAGAAGCTTTAATTTCCATGTACCGTCGAGGATTGAATCTAGAGATTGTAGGTGGTGTAGCTACAGGTAAACTCTTACTCTTGCATGATGTTGTTCAAGTTGCCACCGAAATAGAGGATAATTTGAAAAAGAATTCTGTTAGGCCTCCAATACAAGTCCAAACTCGGAGAGAGCGTACGTTTGTGGAGTCTGTTTTAAATAGGCCAATGGAAAGATCGTCAACAAGCCCTTCAACTACTAGCAGGCCTAATCGTACCCTAGGTTCTTCTAATGTTAGCACCAACAATTCGTCTAGGTGCTATAACTGTCGTGGTTTTGGTCACATGTCTTTTGAGTGTCCTTCGCCTCTTCTCCTTCTAGGCAACTTGCTATTGTTGACAAAGAATGCGGGAAAGTCGACTTAAACGAAGAGGTTTACAAGCCAATAGACGACGAATATGAGCCCGACGAGTAAGATTTAGAAGCTGATGCTCATTTGGAAGGATGTTTAGGTGTTCTTCGACCTTTACTTGTTGCCCAGCAACATAAGGATGATCCTAAAATCCATCGTGAATGAATTTTTCAGACGAGAGTCATATGTGCAGGACAGGTGTGCTCTCTTGTGATTGATACTGGAAGTTGTACGGATGTTATTTCTGAGGAAGCAGTTAAGAAACTTGGGTTAAAAGTTGAGTTTCACCTAGAGCCGTATGATGTTGCATGGATTACCAATACAAAGTCGCGGGTTACCCAGAGTTGTATGGTTAAATTTTCCGTTGGCAAGCTTAAGGATACCGTGTGATGTTCTACCCCTTAAAGTTTGTCACATTATCTTAGGGCGTAAATGGCTACGGGATTGTCACGGTTAACATGATGCTCATGCTAATATCTATTCGATTATCAAAGGCAATACCAGATTCACTCTTGCGCTCTCGACATACCAAATTTGAAGCTTGCAAAGACTTCCTTGGTGATCTGACGTGATTGTTCTAGTGTTGATAACATGACGGAGTCGAGTTTTTTTCAGCGGAGGAGAAATGGTGTAGGTCAAGTCCGTGAAAGTTAGTTAGAACAATATAAAAGGCTTTGAAAGCCTATATGAATTAGAAGTTGTATTTTAATTAATTTCTTTAATTTGTAGTTATCGTATTAGAGTCCAATTTAGGTTAGGAAAGTTGTTTAGGAGTATTATAAATAGTGATGTACTTCATTATTTGGTTATTTGGAGATATTGAATGATTAATTGATTGAGTTTTGCGTGAGAATTGTCTGTGTGATATTAACCTTTTGTCCCAAAACCCCGTCCCCATCACTAAAGGTCTGGGTAGCAGTGATATGGCATGAGCAGATATTACAGGCCTTGAAAGAGGCTGGCAAGCTGCAGGCTGGAGGTTGCAGTCTGAGGCCTTAGAATTAACTGTAAGTGGTGTGAAGAAGTCCTTACACAGATGCGTTTATGAAATCCTATGGTTAATTAGAGACTAAGATAGCGAGAATGTCACCAAGCAGTAGGTACATGTCCATAGGAGTCTTCTAACATAGTTGATATGCAATGGATATATGCATTTATGGGATGACTTATAGCTTATTGCATCGAATTATCACTGCCCAGCCCACCAGGCGCTGCCACCATTGGCGCAGCTCCTCATGTCCACCTGATACTAAGTAGTTAGTACAAGACTCTGGTTAAGATATAAGGCTATAACTTCTGTTTAAGTTGGCTGCGCCAAGGATCCTTACAATTTTCAGCCTCTGCAGTTTCGGCATAAGTTAGAAGGCAGCTATTAGGGTGTGGGTTCTTTAATTACTACATATGCAAGTAAAATACATGACTTGGCTTAGAGGTCTGGTTCATGACATGGTTTTGTAACAAGATACTACTGTTATATATTACTCCCTCCGTCCTCAAAAGAATGAGCAAAGATATAATTATTTTTGTCTACAAAAGGATGAGATAAAGTACATAAAGTGAAGGGTAATTATGCCATTTAGTGGGATCCATTAGTATAAAAAATAAAATTATTCATCACTTTATGAATCTTGTGGGACCATTAAAGATAAATTTGAAACTTTATTTACTCTCTTTCCTCTACTTTTATTTTTCTTAATATTTGTGAAATTTGTATTTGCTCATTTTTTGAGGACGGAGGGAGTATGTACTTATGATAATACTTATATTTGACAAAAAATAGTATAATACCTCCGTCTCATTTTATATTGCCACTTTAAATTGGCCATAGTTTAAGAAGATAATTTTTACCGTTTTGTTCCACAATGTCCCCTCTTATTATATGGTGGAGTCCACAAGTTTTTCTTTCTCAACTAGTGTAACTAGTGTAAGAGTAATAAGTCTATTCCTATCAAAAGAATTAGTTTTATAAATGTTACAAGAGTTTTAGGGTTTGACGTATTTTGAATAGGGGAAGAAGAAGAAGAGAAAGAAGAGTTTTTATTGGGGTTTGTGTTCCTGTTTTTTATGTTAAGAGACAATTATATAGGCCAAACATATAAGTGTGAATGATCAGCAGAAAGCATTAAATGCTATGTGTAGCTATGTTACGTTGTTGATCTTGGTTCAGCTGTTATTATCACCAACTTAACACACCATTTAAGTTTGAGCATGAATATTTCTCATGCCCATGTTGCATATGATAGGGGGTAACATTTTACTACTCCGACATTTAGCCAAGATGTTGTTGGCTTGTTTAGGTGTTAATCAAAACAATCACACACGCAAGTGCACGTGGTCCACAAGTAATATAGAGTAAGAAAAGTATCGTTCCCACGTAGAATAATGAATGCCTCTAATCTAACCTGCAACAATTTTGTAACTATTTCGGTCTACTTAAACAGATGATCAAATTGTGATTTATCTAACAGTGTTGATTATCAATTGACAACTAATTAACAAGCAAATAAATCAGATAAGGAAGATATGGGATTATAACTTCACTTAATGCATCACTCAAGTTGATACACCTCCTGTTAAGCTCAATTGATTACTTCGGATTGTTAGTCGAGAACACGAA
This sequence comes from Panax stipuleanatus, assembly GCA_020205555.1. Classification (NCBI taxonomy): domain Eukaryota; kingdom Viridiplantae; phylum Streptophyta; class Magnoliopsida; order Apiales; family Araliaceae; genus Panax; species Panax stipuleanatus. Next base: position 21,427,739 of record CM035120.1, read on the forward strand.
AGCAAAACAGTCATCTCTTGATATACCATGTCCATACATAAAATTCACAAATGATAGAATGAATGTGAACACCCAAATTAAATAAATCACTATATTTCTATGCGACTTAACATTAACAAGGGTTTAAGTACAAGTTCTCAAATTACTACAAGTGGTACTTCGGTATATGTCTATCCGACGCACAAATTATGGAGTCTAACGCCATGTAGAATCATAAACACAAGCTAATATGGTCAAATCTAAACTCATAATTCACTTCTCAATTTCATATGAGTTATTCCGGTAATTGGTGATCAAGCAATTAAGCAATTAAAGTAAACCACATTAGACAATCCATACATAATGAATTAAAACTCAACAAGGAAGCATAGCAATCTAAATTAAGCATTTAAATCCATTAAAATCCCACAATAGAAATTAGTTAGAAGTGAACCAATATCCATCATCCAAACTTGTTCATACATTTGAAAACCAAAGATGAAAATAAAGAGAAGCTAAGGAACGAGAGATGCAAATCTGATTTCTCCTCTTCAAATCTGAACCTTCAATGTAGAACAAATCCTTCAAAACATCCAAATCTAACCCTAATCTATGCAAATCTACTAAAGAAACAAGAGAGAAAGCCAAAATGTAGAAGAGGAGGCTACACCCTCTCCGTGTTTCTCAAAAACCCTAAAAATAGTAATAATAACGTTCAATCATCATATTTCAACCTCCAAATACACCCTTATAGAGAAAACATTCAATTTGGGACTTTTAATGAAAAGTCAGCATTTTGGTCAAACTGGCAAGGCACAGCCGCGCTGCTCTGAAGCACACCAAGAGCGTGCCCGCACTATCTGCTGAGTCTGCCTGGAGTCGGGCACGCCCGCGCTGCTCTAAGGCACATATATGGCACGATTAGGCAGATTTTCTGCAGAATGCTGCTGCTGCTGGAACTTTGCTGCTGCTCCTTTCTCCCAACCTTCATATCAAGTCAATCTCACTCGCACTTCACCACAGGCCATTTGCACCTACTTGAGCCGGTTTCATGTCCATTCCATCCACGATGCCACCAAGCTAGTTTCCAAACATGCATCTTACAAAACAAAGATAAAAAGCATGAAAAGTAACTAAAACTTTATTTAGCGAAAAAAAGTAACTAAAACATGTGAGATTAAGCCTCAGTTATGGAAAGTTGATATCCAATAAGTAGGTATAAAACCTACTTATCAAATACCCCAAAACTTAAACTGTTGCTTGCCCTCAAGCAACCAACACAAATGCAAACTATATGAAATGCAAACTACGCTAACATGATAATGAGATCCAATTTCAGTCAACTTTGAATTCCAATATGAGATGCCTCAGAGAAATCACTAGGATATATGAACAATGTATCCAACCAAGAACAAGGCCATAGAACATACATTTTGAAAATCGAAAACTGTTGACAATGATATAGTGTGTGTGTGCTCAATACCACTAAGCTTGATATAGGTAAAAATTTCACATACTATGCTTCTAAGAGCGAAAAGTAAGGTTTCAAATCAAGCAAAACTGCAAACATATGAAGCTCCAACCAAGACTACACATCAATTCAATCTAAGGGTCAACAAAGAGTTTATTATGCTTTTATTCACTCACGAGGGCGATATTCGCGCATTCCCGTGGTTACACCCAACTGTGCAATGCCTAGCCCTCTTAGGCTTTTCAATGATACCCGTGTAGCGAGCTTTCGACCAACGACTCCCAAGCCAGAAGGCTTTAGGGCGCTGGGTGTAAAGACAACCCCTAGGACGTACTTGCTCGAATATCAAAGGCCACAGGACTCGACTAGCCAAAATGTTTATTTAACATATCTAATTTTCTTTTCTTTTTCTTATTTTAATTTTTTTTATACAGCATGCATACCCAATGTTTTCCCCCAAACTTGAATTTCCGAGTCATCATGGTCATTGCTAACTGTCTACAAAAACTCTATCATTAAAACAAACATTTCCCCTCAGAAGATAAGTATGTAATAATCTAAACCAACAAGCAAAAATAACAATACCGTACTATCCGGTTACATCAAAATCAATAGGCAAAGACTAACATCATGTAATGAAAATATGACTAAGCCTAAGTTATCAACAATGCTCAACAATCAATGTAATTCCAATATCATCACAGGCCACATGGAACTCAAACCAACCGAAAATGGAATCATGCAATGCGAAATACAAACTAAACAAATAAACGAAGGATAACTAACTAAAACATGCAAAAGTAAACTAACAATGCACCTAAATAACTACATGCAACTAAACACCCAATACCCCCAAACTTGAAATAATCAATGTCCTCGTTGGAAGTAAAGGGGTAAGGAAACTCCCCTAAGTAGCATCATCATGGCCATCCGACTGTGGCTCGGGTGGTGAATCTGGTGGTGGATATGGCATGACCGACCCAAAGACAAGAAACTCTACTAGCACGCCCTACTGAGCAAAGGCCTGTGCCAGTGCACCGGACAATCCATCGGTGTAGGCTTGAAAATTGACGTGCATAGCATACATCCTCGACTGTAAATGCCGCATCTGGCGATCATGACTAGTCATATAGTCCGGAGGTGGCCCTGTCGCCTGCGATGTCTATGGTGGAGCTTCTTCTACCTCAGCATCCAGCAAAATAAAACCACACCCTCGAGGGTGAGACTTGCCACCTTCGCACTCTGAATATTTCTTTATAGCAGCATGGTCGATGTCCTTCATTGGCAATTGCAGAGTTTCATCGGCCCAGTCAACACCTGCCTGCACACACAGCTGGGTAACTACTGAGGCATGTGGAATCCCGCTGGTGGTACCTCCTCGCATGTACCGAAGCATGGACTGATGGACCAAATGCCCCACATCTATGAACTTCCCAGTGATGATCCCATACAAAATAGTGGCCCTATCCGTAGTGACGTGCTGGTGGCGGGTGGGCATCAGATTGGCGCATATGAAGCTATTCCATGCCTTGGCATATTTATTCAGAGCTGTGTGGGAAGTGCGTCTTTCTGTCAGTGCCCGGCTTGATAGCCCATGTGGTGCCCGGCTTGCAGATATCCTTCACCAATCTGTCCAAATCTGTTTCAAACCGCTCGGCAACCACCCAATTCACTGTACCAGCAGGAGGGGGAAACAAATGGAAAATCTCATTAATAGCCCGAGGAGAATAGTTCACTTGCTTTCCACGCACGAAGGAAATCCCATTTTGTGTCTCCCTCGCATTGGCGTAAAATTCCCTAACTATCGCCATGGGTGCAACAATGGGAGTGCTCACAACGCCCACCCATCCCCTCTCTCTGATCATGCTCCACAAACTCCCATCCTTCTTGCTCGGCCTAAAGCCCCTTCCAACACGAACGTTTTGGTCAGCAGAACATTATTATAGTGTTGTTGGGCAGACAAATTGGCGAACTTTGATGCATCCAACATATCCCTACAACTCCCTTCACCATAGCTGTCACTGGAAGATGAAGATGAAGAACGAACTCTCTTTGGTGCCATGATTCTGCAGAAAATTTGGAGCCCTAACTTTTGCCAAACAAATTCTGAATCCCAAGCTCTTCCTTATGAATCCCTATGGAAACACTAACTCTGATGTAATGAAAGATGGGTTTGTATGTGATGGTGATTAGGGTTTATATAGACAGAGATGCTGAGATGAAGGGGAGAAGAGAATTTTGGTGGGATCGAAATTTCTGATGGTGGGGGATGTGGTTAAGAACTCTGATTGAGGAGAACGTGGAGAGAGATTACGTGGGAATGTAGAGATGAATTTGGAAGTGGGAGAATGATTAGGTTAGGTTCTATGAAAGTAGTAGTGGAGTAGGAGTGTTTTGTTCTGATATTGAGAATTTCGGTAGAAAAGAATAGGAGATATAAGGGCTTGGTCGACTCTGCATGGTTTTAAAATAAAAATTTTCGTCAGGCTGTGGCGCGGGCGCGCCGTGTCTTAGGCAAACGGGGGCGCGGGTGTGCTCTGGCCTGGGCCGAGCTGTTCAGCAGACTGATGGCGTGGGCACGCTGCATATGCCTTACAAAACGGCACGGCTGCGCTGCCCTGCACCTGATCCTGCAGATTCTGCAACACTTAGTATTTCAGCAGCCAACTTGCATGTATGAACCATTTCCTGCAAAAAGGGGTATCCAAGATGAGAATTCTTTATTCCACTAAATCAAAACTAAACTATATAAACTAAATGTATTCTACTCAAAAATGCGATATTGAAATTTTCTATACTATATCAAAAATGGTCTAAAACTTATAGTATCCAAGAATTAAACGTGAGGAGGAAGAGTGATAGATAAGTAACAAGAATTAAACAAGAGGGAGAGAATAGAGTGGATGGGGTGCCTCCCATCTAGCGCTTGTTTATAGTCGATTAGCTTAACTCTCTCGGAAATGATCATGGAGTGACAAGGGATATTGAGGCCTTTTGGCGATCGACCTCGCCTCCCCAATAGTGTTTCAACCGCTGCCCGTTGACCTTGAATGGCTTGTCTGGGTCTTGGCCTACAATCTCCACCGCACCGTGAGGGTATACGGTTTTCACAGTGAATGGCCCCGACCATCTAGACTTGAGCTTCCCCGGGAAGAGACGAAGTCGTGAGTTGAACAACAAAACGGCTTGTCCCGGCTCAAACTTCCTATCAATGATTTTCCGGTCATGCCATCTTTTCACCTTCTCTTTGTACAATTTCGATTTCTCATAAGCTTGCAGTCTAAATTCATCGAGTTCGTTTAATTGGAGAAGTCTCTTCTCCCCTGCAGCTTTGAGGTCAAAATTTAACTTTTTGATGGCCCCAGAATGCTTTGTGCTCCAATTCCATAGGAAGATGACAAGATTTACCATAGACCAACTGATACGGGGACATCCCAAGAGGTATCTTGTATGCCGTTCTTTAAGCCCAAACTGCATCATCTAGCTTTAAGGACCAATCCTTCCTAGTGGGGTTGACAATTTTCTCCAAAATTCGCTTGACTTCTCGATTGGAGACTTCAGCTTGGCCATTAGTTTTGGGGATGATAGGCTGTTGCAACTCGATGATTCACCCCATACTTAGCCAAAAGAGCCGTGAACTGTCTGTTACAGAAGTGACTGCCTTCGTCACTAATGATCGCCCTCGGTGTCCCGATCCTTGTGAAGATGCTTTTCTGTAGAAACTTCAAGACCACCTTGACGTCATTTGTTGGCAAAGCCGCCACCTCAACCCACTTGGAGACATAATCAACTGCCAACAGAATGTATAGATTGCCACAAGAAGAGATGAATTGTCCCATGAAGTCAATACCCCAAACATCAAAAATTTCAACTTCTAGAATCATGTTTAAAGGCATTTCATTCCTCTTTGAGATGTTTCCCACCCTTTGGCATCTATCACATTTTTGCACAAATTGGTAGGCGTCCTTGAATAGAGTTGGCCAATAAAATCCCTCTTGAAGCACCTTAGCCGTTGTCCTCTCACCTCCATAATGTCCCCCGTACACTGATGCATGACAATCATGTAATATGCTCTCTGTCTCACTGTGAGGGATACATTGCCTGATCATTCTGTCTACACATTGCTTGAAGAGATATGGCTCATCCCACATGTACCATTTGACATCGTGCAGAAATTTCTTCTTTTGAGGCCTTGACAACTCAAGAGGGAGGATGTTGCTAATCAAGTAGTTTGCAAAGTCAGCAAACCATGGGACTTCGCCTTGGACCATAAAAAGCTGTTCATCCGAGAAAGACTCATTAATCAAAACTCTATCATCATTGTCTTGTCCTGGATTCTCTAATCGTGACAAGTGGTCCGCCACCTGATTCTCGGTACCCTTCCTATCCTTGATCTCCAAGTCAAACTCTTGTAAGAGTAGAATCCATCGAATCAATCGGGGTTTGGCATCCTTTTTGGCGATTAAATACCGAATGGCAGCATGATCCGTAAACACCACTACTTTCTTGCCAATCAAATATGAGCGAAACTTGTCGAAGGCATATATCACATCTAGTAACTCCTTCTCAGTAGTTGTGTAGTTGAGTTGTGCATCCGTCAAGGTCTTGCTAGCATAATAAATGACATGAAACATCTTCTCCTTTCGCTGCCCCAAAACAACCCCTACTGCAAAGTCACTAGCATCACACATCAATTCGAACGGTAATGACCAATCTGGAGCCGTGATGATAGGTGATGTCGTCAACTTTCTCTTCAAATGCTCAAATGATGCCAAAAAATCCTCGTCAAATTTAAAAGGGACATCCTTCTCCAATAAACTACATAAAGGCCTTGTAATCTTAGAGAAGTCCTTTATAAATCGACGGTAGAATCCTGCATGTCCAAGAAAATTGCAGACCCCTTTCACTGAATTCGGTGGCGGTAAACTCTCTATTGTTTCCAACTTTGCCTTGTCGACCTCCAATCCCTTGCCTGAAACCTTGTGCCCAAGAATGATCCCTTCTTGTACCATGAAATGACACTTCTCCCAGTTGAGCACCAAGTTTGTCTTTACACACCGTTTCAAAACCACGACCAAGTTCTCCAAGCAAATATCAAATGAGTCCCCGAAAACCGAGAAGTCGTCCATGAAGACCTCCACGTTTTGTTCTACCATGTCGGAGAAAATGGCCATCATACACCTCTGAAAGGTAGTCGGTGCATTGCATAGACCAAACGACATCCTTCTAAAAGCAAATGTTCTGTAGGGACAAGTGAAGGTTGTCTTTTCTTGATCTTCAGGAGCAATGACTATCTGATTATATCCCGAGTATCCATCTAGGAGGCAATAATACTCATGACATGCCAACCTATCCAGCATCTGATCAATAAATGGGAGAGGGAAGTGATCTTTTCTAGTCGCTTTATTGAGCTTTCGGTAATCCATGCACACTCTCCATCCAGTGACCGTTCTAGTGGGAATCAACTCGTTCTCATTTGCTACCACAGTCATTCCTCCTTTCTTGGGTACACACTGCACTGGACTCACCCACGAGCTATCTGAAATGGGGTATATAATTCCAGCATCCAATCATTTCAGAATCTCCTTCTTAACCACTTCTTTCATAATTGGGTTGAGTCTTCTCTGGTGTTCAACTGTAGGCTTGCTATCATCTTCCAGAAGAATCTTGTGCATGCAAAAGGAAGGACTTATCTCCTTGATATCAACAATGGTCCACCCAATTGTAGTTTTGAATTCCCTTAGCACCCTCAACAGCTTGCTTTCCTGAAATGATGTTAGTGCAGATGCAATTATAACAGGCAAAGTAGAAGAATCACCCAAAAATGCATACCTTAGGTGATCAGGAAGAGGTTTGAGTTCAAGTGTAGGAGGTATCTCAAGAGATGGCTTTAAACGCTCAGATGACTTGTCTGTGTGCTCTAGCGGTTCCTCATGATTTTTAAACTTGTTCACCCGTGGCACTGTATCCAAAATCTGTAAATATTCTACCACCTCGAGGTCATCAATGCCAAGGTCTCCTATCAGTGCACTCTCCAAAGAATCAATGTTCATCACATGTGTGAACTCTTCATTCACAACCCTATCGACCACATCCATTCGGAAGCATTCCTCTTCATCGGTAGGAAATTTCATAGCCTTAAACACGTTGAAAGTGACTTCTTAATCCTGAACTCTCATAGTAAGCTCTCCTTTTTGCACATCAATGAGAGTTCTCTCAGTAGCTAAGAAAGGTCTTCCCAGAATGATAGGAATGTCCTTGTCTTCTTCATAGTCAAGGATAATGAAATCGGCGGGAAATATGAACTTGTCCACCTTCACAAGGATGTCTTCCACAATACCTCTCGGATAAGTAATGGATCTATCGGCAAGCTGAAGAGAGATATTTGTCGGTTTTGGAGCCTGCAAACCCAATTGTGTGTAAACCGATAATGGCATGAGGTTGATGCTAGCTCCCAAATCACACAAACATTTGTTAAATGACAAGCCTCCAATAGAGCACGGGATAGTAAAACTGTCGGGATCCTTTAGTTTGGGAGGTAGCTTCCTTTGTAACACCGCACTACATTCCTCAGTAAAGGCCACTGTCTCAAAATCTTTCAATTTCTTCTTTCTAGACAGAATCCTCTTCATGAATTTTGCGTAAGCCTCTGCGAATGGGATATTAATTTGCAGCTTTTTGAATACCTCAAGGAACTTGGCAAATTGCTTGTCCAATTTCTGCTTTTGGAGTCTTTGTGGATAAGGGACAGGTGGATACACTATTGGTGGTGGAACACATGATTGCTCTATTGTTTCCTGCTGTTTTGTATCAGATCCTTGCTTGCCATCCTTTTCTTTTGAAAAATCTGCAGAATTTTTTTCTGGGGATGGGCGCGCCCGCTCCGTTTCCCTTTGTTCTTGGGGCGCGGCCGTGCTAGGCTCTGGAGCTGCAGTATGCTTTCCACTCCTAAGTGTAATAACTTGACATTGCTCTTTCCCTTCTCTTCTTGGATTAGCTTCCGTGTTGCTAGGTAGAGTCCCCTGTGGTCTATTAGTAAGCATGCTAGCCATTTGGCCCATTTGATTCTCCAAATTCTTAATAGCCACAGCTTGGCACTTTATCATCACCTCGATGTTGGCCATGTACTTCAACATCATCTCCTCCATTTCTGATTTCTTTTCTAGCTGAGGAGTGGGAGCTTGTTGATGTTGTTGGTTCTGAAATCCCGGTAGATAAGAAGGCCTAGGAGCATGCTGTTGTTGATGTTGTGGTTGATGAGTTTGGTTGTTGCTCCATGACAAGTTGGGGTGGTTTCTGTTGTTGGAGTTGTAAGTGTTCTGATATTGGTTTGGTTGCCTCTGATAATTGCTCACAAACTGCACCGACTCGGGATTGATAGTGCATTGGTCTGTAGGATGTGCCCCCGCACAAAGCTCACAAACATAGGCTACTTGTTGCACTTTTGACTCGGCAATGGAATCGATTTTCTTTGACATAGCTGCTAATTGAGCCGATAAAGCCGTGATGACATCAACTTCCAGTACTCATGCGACTTTCGGTTGACTCATTCTAGAAGAAGGCTATTGGTAATCATTTGCAGCCATAGTCTCTAACAACTCATATGCCTCTTCATAACTCTTGGCCATGAATGCCCTCCCGAAGCGTCATCAATGCTAGGCCGAGTTTGACTACCCAATCCATTGTAAAATGTGTTTATCTCCATCCATTGAGGCATCCCATGATGAGGGCACTTCTTTATCATTTTCTTGTATCTCTCTCAAGCTTCATATAAGGACTTCCCATGTTGTTGCTCAAATGTAGAAAGAGCACTTCGCATCTTTGTGGTCTTTGCAGGTGGGTAGAATTTTGCCAAGAATTTCTGTGTCAAGTCTTCCCAAGTAGTAATGGACCCCGGTGGTAGCGAGTGAAGCCAACTCCTTGCCTTGTCTCTCAATGTGAAAGGAAAGAGTCTAAGTCTCACTGCATCATCCGACACTCTATTAAACTTGAAGGTGTCACATATCTCAATGAAGCTCAGTAGATGCTCATTCGGGTCATCATTAACCATACCCAAAATGAACTGAGTTTTGTACCATTTGTATTGTTTCCGGTTTAATTTTGAAGGAATTGGCGGCTATAGCTGGCCTTGTGATGCTCGACTGTAACTCATGGATACGCGGCGTTGCATAATCTCTTAGTGCTTTATGTTCTTCTGCCGCCATAACTACCGGCGTCTCAGTCTCCTCTTGAATGCTAGGGGTATCCTTACTCAGTCTCCGAACCCTTCCGTTGATGTTGTCCCTTTTGGGCACCAAAGTAGACTTCTTAGACCGAGTGTGCATGCACTAGTCAAGACTGCCTGAAACAAAATAAAAATAGAAATAAGATAAGATAAGATTTGTTTAACTAAGACCAATTTAATTTAAACTGATGACGAAAGTAATAAAAAAATCAATAATCCCCGGCAACGGCGCCAAATTGTTGGCTTGTTTAGGTGTTAATCAAAACAATCACACACACGCAAGTGCACGTGGTCCACAAAGAATATAGAGTAAGAAAAGTATCGTTCCCACGGAGAATAATGAATGCCTCTAATCTAACATGCAACAATTTTGTAACTTTTCGGTCTACTTAAACATATGATCAAATTGTGATTTATCTAACAATGTTGATTATCAATTGACAACTAATTAACAAGCAAATAAATCAGATAAGGAAGATATGGGATTATAACTTCACTTAATGCGTCACTCAAGTTGATACACCTCCTGTTAAGCTCAATTGATTACTTCGGATTGTTAGTCGAGAACACGAAAGCAAAATATAGCCATCTCTCGATATACCATGTCCATATCACATAAAATCCACAAATGATAGAATGAATGTGAACACCCAAATTAAATAAACCACTATATTTCTATGTGACTTAACATTAATAAGGGTTTAAGCACAAGTTCTCAAATGACTACAAGTGGTACTTCGGTATATGTCTATCCGAAACACAAATTATGAAGTCTAACACCATGTAGAATCATAAACACAAGCTAATATGGTCAAATCTAAACTCATAATTCATTTATCAATTTCATATGAGTTATTCCGGTAATTGGTGATCAAACAATTAGGCAATCAAAGTAAACCACATTAGACAATCCATACATAATCAATTAAAACTCAACAAGGAAGAATAGCAATCTGAATTAAGCACTAAGATCCATTAAAATCTCACAATAGAAATTAGTTAGAAGTGAATCAATATCCATCATCCAAACTTGTTCATACATTTGAAAACCAAAGATGAAAATAAAGAGAAACTAAGGAACGAGAGATGCAAATCTGATTTCTCCTCTTCAAATCTGAACCTTCAATGTAAAACAAATCCTTCAAAACATCCAAATCTAACCCTAATCTATGCAAATCTACTAAGGAAACAAGAGAGAAAGCCAAAATGTAGAAGAGGAGGCTACACCCTCTCTGTGTTTCTCAAAACCCCTAAAAATGGTAATAATAACGTTCAATCATCATATCTCAACCTCCAAATACACTCTTATAGAGAAAACATTCAATTTGGGACTTTTAATGAAAAGTCAGCATTTTGGTCAAACTGGCAAGGCGCGGCCGCGCTACTCTGAAGCACACCAAGAGCGCGCCCGCACTATCTGCTGAGTCTGCCTGGAGTCAAGCGCGCCCGCGCTGCTCCAAGGCACATATATGGCGTGGCCGCGCTAGGCAGATTTTCTGCAGAATGCTGCTGCTGCATCTGGTTTTCTGCTGCTGCTGCTGCTGGACCTTTGCTGCTGCTCCTTTCTCCCAACCTTCATATCAAGCCAATCTGACTCGCACTTCACCACAGGCCATTTGCACCTACTTGAGTCGGTTTCATGTCCATTCCATCCACGATGCCACCGAGCTAGTTTCCAAACATGTTTCCTACAAAACAAAGATAAAAAGCATGAAAAGTAACTAAAACATGTGAGATTAAGCCTCAGTTATGGAAAGTTGATATCCAATAAGTAGGTATAAAACCTATTTATCAGATGTCAACAAGTTGATTGCTCGACTTTAAATAGGCGATTATTAAGTTTCCAATTTAAAGCTCTATCGATCTCAACATGCTTGGTCCTCTCATTTTATACTGGGTCATTAGCAATACTTAGGACAGCCTTGTTCATATAACAATTTGAGTCCATAATAGGTCACACAAACCATGGGTCGTCATATTCCTATAGTCTGCCTCAGATAACTATGGCTCTTAAACTTGTGGGTATAAGAATACTTATATGGAAAACCAAAGACTTGGGACCAAGTAAAACTTGGAGACCAAGTAGAATTTGGAGACAAGTAAATGTTATATGGACTCCTCAATCTTCACTTTGTCCTGAAGTATCATGTCTAATACTCGACACTTAGGCAAGGGTATGAGTCATAGACACTTCATTTTAGTGTAAAAAATTGTCAAAATTGAGTAGTACGCCATGTCGGACTCTTTAAAGTACACGTGTATGTTCGAATACTCCATTTCAGTCCACGTAACTTAGAACTTGGCGACCAAGTTGACTTTAAAGGCTCGGGCTTCTCTTTAGACTTATACCACAATCATCTTTAAGTCCAAACCTGAAAGCTATTCCTAGAAGCCTTCTGCTACAACTTAAAAGACAAATTACTAGAATACGCTCAACACATAATCATCTCCAACTTCCAATTTCCAATTATTCTAAAACTTCAACAGTAGAATTCAAATTGACACAAAAATTGATTACATAATTGATTATGCATAATTAGTGAAGAATTTCACCTCTGACTTGCAGTTCTCATTACTTTTGGGGCTATGGTAGAGGAAACAATAAGGCATTCTGGTGTTTATAGTTTTGGTGGAGTATAAGTCAAGGAGGCTTTTTGTGCTGATTGACTTGGATTTAACAAGGTGTAACCACTGGATGCCTGCAGGCATCTGCGTTGTGGTGGCAGCTTCGATCTCTTTTGAACTTTAGGATTCTAATTCTGCTGCAATGATCGGTACCTCTGGTTGAGCAGGCATAGTGGAAGATGATCCGCATACTGACCCAAAGTGGAATACGTTGCCATTTCTCAATATAGTACTCTCTCCGTTCCAAAATATAAGACAATTATAGACTTTTTGAAGTCAATTCAAGCATTTTGAGTCTCAAATTTAGTATAGGTTTATGTAATTTTAGTCAATGTAATGATAAATTTTTTAAACTATCTAAAAGGAACTAATTATAAGATTTTATTGTTTTGTAATCATATCAATTTTAAGTTTGAAAATATCTCAAATTGACTTTCAAAAGTCAGTAATGATTTTATAATTTGGGACTGAGGGAGTATTATAAGACTTCTTAGGATGGTCTGATAGTAATTAAAAAAAGTTAAAAAGAAAAGAAGAAGAGAGAAAGAGGCATTGGCTTAGGATCTGAGAGAGAAAGGTAGAGACACCATTAAGCTCGGTAAATTGATGTCCATGCGAGACTTTGATCATTTCTTTGTCTATGTGCATAGGACAAAAAAAGGAACCAAGTAAATCGTTTGTTCACTTTCTCTTATAGACTTATCTTGTTGGATTTGTTTGCTATAATTGTCCTTTATTTTCATTTTGCCTAATCTAATCCGATCCTGCAGAATAGTAATGGAACACCGATTTTTCTCTCAGTAAATCCAGTGAGTTTACATTTGTCTGTTTGCAGTACTCAGTTTTTGGTTCAATGTTGACTCTTGGAAGCATGTTGGGTGCAATTGTAAGTGGAAAACTAGCAGATCTCCTTGGCAGGAAACGCGTAAGTGCAACCCTTCTATCATCTCAGGGCCCGTGTAAAATCTTTATTTGAAGATTACGTCAACTACTCAACTCTAACTGCGCTTAATCTGGGTATATACTTGTGTTGCAGACAATGTGGTTCCTTGAAATATTCTTCCTCATAGGGTGGCTCGCAATCATTTTCGCAAAGGTGTCTTTCCTATCCGAGTTTGCTTCGTTTATTAGGAACCGCTCTTTCTTCTAAATAATTTTGTGCTTCTCTTGATTATCAGAGGGCAAGAACTAACCATGCTTTAAATATATCTGTATCAAATATGTTTATCAAAAGAACTGGGACACAGAGTGACCAGGTTGCAACTTCATATAAGGGAATGTACAGTAAGCCTATTGGAAGAAATCTAACTCGTTATATTCATATATTGGTTAATTTTCTGAACAAACATTTAATGGTTTATTGTTCACCAATTTTAATTTTTAACATGGCTTATGCTAAATAGATTTGATTGTCATAGTAGCATTTGGTGTTTCTTTAGAGAGGCTCCTGAAAGATGCACGACGGAAATGAGCTAAAATTCCTTAGAGCCAAAACAGAAAAAAGGAAAATATAAAATGGAGAAGCGGAAGAATGAAAGTCACTGTCAAATAAAGTTAATGGATTTATTGAGTGTTTTTATCCTTGTTGAAAGGGTGCTTGGTGGCTTCACCTCGGAAGATTGTCAATGGGATTCGCAACTGGGATTCAAACTTACGTGGTAACAGTAGCAATTTTTCATCATTTAATTTACTTATCCATCTAATTGTAATTGAACTTGCATTAATTTGCATTGCCCCCCAGTCACCAGTATATGTTGCTGAAATCACACCCAAGGCTATCCGGGGAGGATTTATTGCAGCAATTCAGGTACACAAAACGTTAAAAGATTTTTATTGAACAAGAAACTGTTCTCTTACATGTTTATATACTACAAATTCTAGTTAATTGGTAAACCAAGAATTGTATTTTGTGTAGAAGTATCAAATCTTTGTTACATGCCCTCATTGTGTCTACAGTTGATGGTATGTGGTGGTGTGTCGTTGATGTTTTTCATTGGAAATGTCATTGAGTGGCGCAGCTTGGCTCTAATAGGTAACTGCTTTAGTTTAGTAATGTCTGATATGGTCTGAAGGTTGTTTGGTTTCAAATGCTTGAAATTCGTATGTTTCCAGGAGCTTTACCATGTCTTGTACAGGTGTTGGGGTTACTTTTCATACCAGAGTCACCAAGATGGTTGGTGAGTTCTTAAGAAATCTTTTTTATTTTTTATTAGTTTTTTTTGGAGTTAAACAAACAAAGAACTACATCATGAGAACAAACAAGATACCTAGAGAGTAGGGCTGTAAATGGTAACTGAAAAATTCGTATTCGTCCGCATCCGTATTAAAAAAAACGGATATTATTCGTATTCAGAAAAAAACGGATATATCCGTATTCGGTTTAAAGGTATCCGCAAATAAACGGATACGAATACGGATATAGGCGTATTCGTATTCGTTTAACATCCGACCGTAAATATATCCGGCGGATAGCGAATATCCGGATTCGGATCCGTATCCGAAATTCGTATCCAAATAACTTATATATTATATAATAAGCAAAATAATTTTTTTAAAGTGACATTTCTTATATAATAATTAGTTTTCACTATCATACGAAAATTATTTTAAAAATATAACATTTCACTTCTAAAAAGTAGGAAATAACACTTTTATTTTAATATTAATAAACTGAAATAAATTGATTTAAATATAGTTAATAGATTTTTACTATTATAAAGTTAAAATATCTAAAATGTATCATTTACCAAGAAAATTATATACTAGAAGAACAAAACTATAGTTATTAGCTTGTTATAAATTTTTTACTTTCAAAACTTATTTGCAATGTTGGGATACGGGAACAATGAACAATATAATTTTATTTTTAAAATGTGTTAAGTCCGAATTAATTTAGAATTAATCTAGAAGGAGGTTGAATAATTAATTCACGTTTATGAATTTTCGGGTGGAGTGAGTATTTATCACTTTCATTTGCCCAATTATTTAAAAATTAGAAGTCCAAATATTCAAAGCAAGTCCAAAGTAAATTTTGGATGAAGTTGGATTAACTAGTTGTCAGTTGTCACATATATATTATAACTCGCACTCTCCATAAATATAATGAAATAAAATAAACTTTGTATAACTATGTAAATTGTAATCTATGTATTAAGGATAAATTATAAATAAAAAATCCCATAAACATATTATTAAAATTTTAATCAAGTATTTGAAAAAAAAAAATTAAATATTTAATGTAAACTTTTGAATCTAATTATAAATTATAAATATTCATACACACTACAATATTGGACATCTAAACATTAATAAGTAGTATTCAAATTTAGGATTTCAAAAATGATAAAAACTTATTTGAATTATAATTAAGAACATTGATTATTGTATTTAATTATTTATTAAAAATAAATAAATTAACATTCATTCATTAATAAACTATATTTTAAAACTCATTATTTTTTATTCTAGTTATAGTTGGGACTATAAATGATAACCGGAAAATCCGTATCCGTCGGAAAAAAGCATATTATTCGTATTCGGAAAAAAGCAGATATTATCGTATTCGGTTTAAAGGTATCCGCAAATAAACGAATACAGATACTACTGTATCCGAATCCGTATATATCCGTTTACACCCCTACTAGAGAGAATAGGCATTATGTTTTTGATGTTCTGGTGGAGGATTCCGAATCCTAAGTGAAAAATATGGAAATAAAACTAATGAAATACAAGATTTCAAATTTCCAGTTCTTTTGTTTGTAATAGGGAAAAAGGTTTGCTAATTGGGAATGCTCAAATATAAATTTTGTATAACCCATTGCTATAAATTTTATGTTATCGTTGATTTGACTTTTGTTAATGCGCCTTTAAAGAGTAACATACCAAAAGTAAAATAAAGAAAATAAAACTAAAAGAGCACACATAAAAAAATATAAATAAAAGGAAAAGAAAAAGAAAAAGAACATCCATAGAAATGCTCTATTGATGATATTTTGATTATTCCAAGTATTCAACATTAAGAGAGATGAAAAAGAACATCTATTTGAGTGATCTGCTGATATATTTGCAATCATCACAGGCGAAGATCGGTCGAGAAAAAGAGTTAGAAGCAACTCTACAATGCCTTAGGGGTGAAACTACTGATGTTGTACAAGAAGTAACTGAGATCAGAGTAACTTTTCAACTTCAAATGTCGTTGAATTTTGCATTCAGTAAGTGCAAACTGTAACCGATTTTCCTTAAAGATTATGAGGAGATGAAGTTTTTCTTGTGTATTAGGATTCTACAGAAACTTTTCATCAGCTCTCAACATCTACATACGTGGAAATGTTCGAGAGAAAATATGCTCGTTCCCTCATTGTAAGCAATAGAAATGTTCTCAGTTCTAGTTGTAACCTTTTCATGACTTTTTTAACATTCACGTCAATAGGTTGGAATTGGTTTAATGATACTAATTGCATTTGGTGGAGGCCTGGGGATTGTGTTTTATGCAAGTACAATTTTCAAAGCAGCAGGTAAACAAAGAAAAAGAAAGTGTCCAATCATAAATGTATCAAAGAATTAGAAAATAATGCAAACTTTGAGAAAATGAATATCTGATGTATAGATTATAACAGGTTGTTCAGTTAGCCTTGGGACTACATCAATGGCAGTAATTCAGGTTCTTGCAATTTTCGATTTCATTTGAATATTGAATTTCATTCAAACATATTTTAGTAATTTAGATGTTCTTTTGCAGATACCCTTTTGTTTTCTTGGTGTACTCTTAATGGATAAATCAGGACGGCGTCCACTTCTAATGGTTAGAATATGAAGCATTTTTTTTCTTGAGTTTGGATGTAATTGAAAGATGAACCAATACCAGGGACTTTTCAGGTTTCTTTGGTAGGGGCATTTTTCGGAAGCTTTCTTGTTGGATTTGCATTCCTATTTCAGGTTTGTTGTGCAACAATTCCTCCGTACGTCTACATTTCATATTATTGGTTATTTCAGAAGTTATCACTTCAGTTCACAATGGGCAGGATCTTCATCAATGGAAGGAGCTGACATCCACATTAGTGCTCATTGGCATGCTGGTAATATAATTTGATAGCAATACTATTAGTCTATTACCCTTTCGATATGGTATTTGTTAACTACCAAAATGCAGAAATTAGAGCTATCTATATGATGATAACTTTTTTTTTTGGTTTTCCTTTTTGATATCTTCTGTCATCAATCTATATTGAAAAAAGTATCTGATATCAGAATATCTGAGATACTACAACCTACTTGCATCAGCAAACTCTGATTAGAAATAGTACAATAAAATTTTGGATTGAAGTGAAATGACAAAACTGTACTAATTTTTGTCCTGCATCAGCGAAAGAAGTTAATACACAACATGGCTTTGAAGCATAAACAAACCAAATTTCTGTCCAGCTCCAGATAGAATATCTGTGCTTGCAATTGCATACTTAATTTCATAATATGCTACCTCCGTTTCAAATATAAAATCACTTGGAACGATGAGAATATTATTTTCAGGGTATTTTTGTATTTTGGCAGAATAAGGGTTCTTAAGTAGTTACCTTATTCAATTCTTCATGGTTATGTCCTGTTTTGTTGCTGGTTTTGAAAGTTATTCAAGTGTTTCCATATTTGTAACGTCTTAGTTGGTTTAGGAAAGACATTTCCTCATTGAGTTTGGATATCCTTCACTTAGTAGGAAAGGGTTCTTTTACTTCTATGAAAGCATATTTTTTATTTACAACTAAATAGAGTTGATTAATAATAATTCTCATTTTACTTTTCAAAATATCACGATGATCATAAGATTCTCAACACGTTGTTTCCTTTAAAAGACGAGACTCTTTTAAAATTATTCTAGGTGAGGCCAAGGAATACTATTGACTCGACGTATGATGCTTATTATTTCCTCAATCTATTATATGCTTCTTCCGAGAAAATTTACATTTGTTCCTATATTTAATCATGTAATCGGATACTACCAGGTATATCTTTCATGCTATGCAATGAGCTTGGCTGGTATACCATGGATTATAATGGCTGAGGTAAGTGTTACCGTAATCACTCGGCCTAAAACTTGTTTTTTCTGTTTATATTTCAAAATTCAAACCAATGCCTAACATAGCAAGACTGGTTTAGCTCAAAACATAATCTTTCACCCTGTTTTAGATATTTCCACTAAACATAAAGGGCTCTGCTGGAAGTGTTGCTTCGTTTATCGCCTTGTTCTGCTCCTGGATTGTAACCTATACTTTTAACTTCTTATTCCAATGGAGCTCGGCAGGTAAATTGCTCGAATGTGGGTTAGTTTTGCATTTGTGTCGAGTTATTTCTCAGTTTTTCTTCTTACCCATATACTACTACTACAGGAGTATTCTTCATATTTGCAATTATTAGCGTGTCAACAATTTTCTTCACCTCAAAGCTGGTTCCAGAGACGAAAGGAAGAACTTTAGAAGAGATAGAAGCGTCCATACTAATTTAATTAGATATAGTTTTACAAAAAGTGCGAGTGAGATACATTCTACCTTAATTGTTATGCAGTGCCCACTTAAACATGAATATTGATTATATTCTTTCTCATGCTTTCTTCATGTCTAAATTTAAAGAGTTAGATTTTAGCCAATGAACTGTGACAATTAAGTTTCATGTTCGAAGTGAGTTTATTTCTTTCTTTATTTCTTTCTTTGAATTGTATATCTTTCTCTATGTGAGGCTTGTTTGAGTTTATTTTTTCCCTCTTGTACTAAGTTTTAATTGGTTTTTGATAGTATAATAGTGAATGATGTACTTCATTATATTGTACTTCTCAAAAAGTGAGACTTCAGGGACTTCAAAAAAAGAGAGTTATATATATATATATATATATATTTAGAGTTTCAATTCATGACAACCGGTTGTTAGGAGAACTATTTCAGCAATCATCATCTCCATCGTTGATCAATATAATTAACGGCTGAGATTTAAAAAAAAAAACTTGTCGCTATAAGTTGTAGCGGCATGAACATTACTTGTCCTGACAGCTTAAATTACTAAAGCACCCCTCCTTATTAATGATATTTGGTCAAAGGTCAAATAATTTAATTATGCCCACACCGTTGCAACATGTAGAGGCCGTCTTTTACTTCACATAAGTTATAATCTAAGTATTATATTACTGTTTCAAAGTATAATATTATATGAGTTATAATCTAATAGTACTATATTATTATTTCAAAATATAATAATACCCAACATGCCATGCAGCTACATCATGTAGCGGCGTCCTTCTCTTCACGAGTTATATTCTAATATATATTAGTATATTATTATTTCGGAGTTATAATCTAATATTATATTATTATTTAAAAATGTAATGTAATATTATATCAGTTATAATCTACTCCCTCCGTCCCAAAATAATTGCTCAGTTTTGATTTTTTTTAGTCAAATTGACTATTTTTTAAAATTATTTTTTGTACCATTTTTGCCAAAATATAGGTGAAAAGGTTATAACAAAAAAAAGTATATACAATTTACTACTAATACCAATTTTTATAATGTTAAAAATATATTTATACATGTTTAATTATTTATTTTAAAAATAGTCAATTTGACTAAAAAAGTCAAAACTGAGCAATTATTTTGGGACGGAGGGAGTAATATTATATTATTATTTCAATCATGTAATATTATATTATTATTTTAATCATGTAGTAGTTCCAAGCATTATAATGTAATATTATTAAACTTGGCAAAATATGAATTTAGTTGGTTATGATTTTCACAATGAGTTATGGATCTATTAGGAACTAAAACTATATTATTCATTTTAAATATAGATAATATAGTTCGGTCTTGTTCCCACAATAACTAACAATTACATTTGTTTAAGAGGGTTAAAGTCTAACTATCACTGCACCATCTGTTCACAAATATATATTCGTTAAAAATCAATATTAAAAATTCAAACAATAGCATAGTCTATATAAATAAATATATAAAAAGGCAAAACTTAATTTTTTGATGTTCGTCTATGATTTTTGATATAAACCTAAAATTTAATTACAATTAAAAAACTTTTCTAAAGTCTCCCTAATTTTATTATATTAATTTTAAAGCAATCCAAATAGTTATTATAAAAAATACCTTACTTATATATTAGTTATTCAAATTTAGTTACCGTTTAAAACTAAAAAGCATGATGGTAATAACTTATTAGTCTACATTAATTTTATGTCGTATAAAATTCCTTGCACTCATTTTTCAGCTCTAAAAATTATATATATTAAATTCAAAAACTATATAAAAGTTGAATATGAAATTAAAAATAGCAACTACAAAAAATATATTACTAACACTCAAATATATATGAGTCTTTGATAATTGTTTGTTTGAACAACGTTTGCAGTCATTCTAATAGTAATAAATTAATTTGAAATTCAAAATAATATTTCATAACCATCATATTTATAGAATAAATATGAAATTAAAATTAAAATATTTTTAAAAAATAACTCAAGCTTCGCATGTGGCACTTATCTAGTACTATAATAAAATATCATCACATGATGTACATGCTAATATAACTAATACATAGTACTTGTATGTACCTAAAAAATATAATTATTAACTTTAATTTCATTAAATACTTCTTATGTTCCAAAAAATCGATGAAATTTTAAAATAAATATATAGAAAAATTAAAATTATTATGATTTTAATTAAGTTTTGAACTAACAAGTATAATAATTATTAATATTTTATAATTGCTCTATTTATTTACATTAAAATTAAATAATTCTAAATAGTTGGAGGGACGACTATGGAGCAGGTATCTGACATATCTTAACCAAATCCTTCGGGTAGGTTCGACCACGCTTGTATGATCTGAGAAAGTTTACTTATCTTATAATTTTGAAAATAATTAAAATGGGGAATTTGACATTAACTTCTGATATAATGTTGGCACGGCATGGCATATAAGCCAGTTGTTCCAACTCCCTCTAAAATGTAAATAACACCAGTCTATTTGAAAGGAAAACCCCTCCCCTCGCCCTCCGCCGCCCCCCCCCCCCCCCCCCCCCCCCCCTCGCATCTCAGCAATTGAAGCTGGTTAAAGTGAAGTTATTATATTTTAACTCTAACGTCTGTTTGTGAACAACCACAAATGCAACGTTTGTAACGGAAAAACTACTATGCTTTAAAAAGATGTTCAAAGTACAAGTTTCACACAAATTAAGAAAGTTAAAGTAAGGGAGAGAGTATAAAATAAGTACCAATTTTGTCTATAATGGACCAACCCCATACAAGTATACTAATAAATCTTTGCCTATTTTAAATTAAATGGACCACCCTTTCTTATACTTTTAATGGTAAATTGTTATAAAATAATCGAGAAATAAAGTAAGAAAGAAAAATGGATTTGTATTGATAAACTTATCAAGTGGTCATTCACAATACATTTTAATATCTCTCAAATCACTTGGATGGATATCTCACAAATCTCTTAGCTACACATCTCTTTATATATGATATACATTACAAGTTAACCTCCTAATAGTAATGAAAGAATTTAAGGGCTTTTAATTTCCTTATATGCCCCATCATTTGTTTGGTTGTAACCTTCCAAAATTCAACATTTTCATTTTCCAAACTTTTCATCTTTCAATTACATTATTTCTAACACTCCCCCTTGAATGACCACTCTCCAAGAATATGCCTCGTTAAAAACCTTACCAAAGAAAAATCATGTGGGCAAAAAATTTGGCCAAGGAACAAAGTACAATATTCTTGTATATCTTTTAGTGCCTTAGGAGTGTCTCATTAAAACCTTGCAAAGGAAAGCTCAGTGGGAAAAAATCTTAGTAAATGAAAAAAATTACAATCAGCACATATCCTTTTTACTCCCCCTGATGAGTACATAGAATTTCCATTGTTCATGGTAAATATATCCTTAAGTCGACGCATGCCAATGTTGTTTACCATCTTCTTAAAAGTCGCAGTTGATAATGGCTTAGTGAACATATCATCCAAATTATCACATGATCGTATATCATCACTCTTATGGAGCTCATGTGTATAAAAGAATTTTGGTGCAATATTTTTGGTTCTATCACTCTTGATATAGTCTCCCCTAACTTAAGTGAAACAAGCAACATTATCTTCGTATATTATCGTTGGACTATTTATAATATATCGATGATAAACCACAGTTCTCACGAATATGTTGAATTACCAAACTCAACCAAACACATCATGACTTGCTTCATGAGTTGCGATAATCTCTGCATGATTTGAGGAAGTAGCAAAAATTGTTTGCTTAACAGATCTCCATAAAATAGTAGTATTTCCATAATTAATTGTCTTTGTGTGGATCATAAAAGTAACCCACATCAACATATCCAAATAATTGTGGTTTCAATCCATTTGGATAAAATAATCCCAAATTAGTAGTCACACGAAGATATCATAAAACATGCCTAATTCCATTTTAATGTCTTCAAGTTGGTGCAGAACTGTACTTCGCTAATGCTATATCAGTTCTTGTAAAATTTACAATATACATCAAAGCACCAATTACATTAAGATATGGTACTTCAGGACCAAAAGACCAATTTCACGAAGATATGGTACTTTAGGACCAAAAGTTTCTTCATTTTTTTGTGGTCAAAACGGATCTTTCTTGATATCAAGTGACCAACCCATCTTTGGAGTACTTAAATGATTAACGTTATCCATATAAAAGTGTTTCAGGACCTTTTCTGTGTACATTGATTAATGAACAAGAATTCCATTTGGAAGATGTTCAATTTGTTGGCCAAGACAAAATTTTGTCTTACCAATATCTTTCATCTCAAATTTGCTGTTTTTGTCAACTCTTCTGGAACAAGATCTTTCATCAATAAATACAACAATAATAGCAAATCAAGATTCTGATCTTGTGATGAAAATGAATGGACAAATAGGAATATTCTCAAATCCTTTTTTCAAAAGATATCCATTGAGGCGATTATACCACAATATGCATCAGGATTGCTTTAACCCATATAAAGATCTTTGTAACTTGACAGAATACATACTTCGAGATGTAGAATTTATGCTTCAAGCATTTTATATCCTTCAGGGATTTTCATGTAGATATCATTATCTAATGATCCATAAAGATATGCTGTAACAACATCCATTAAATCGCATATCCAAATTTTCTTTTACTACCAAGTTAATTAAAATTTTGAATGTAATTGCGTTCATTATAGGATAATATGTTTCTTCATAATCAATATCAGGTCTCTGTGAGAAACCTTATGCTAAAAGTTGTGCTTTGTACTTTATAATTTCATTTTTCTCATTTCGTACGAATACCCATTTTTATTCAACAGGCATCACACCTTTAGGTGTTCAGACTACAGGTCCAAAAACTTCACGTTTACTTTGTGAATTTAATTCTACTTGAATCGCCTCTTTCCACATTGGCCAAACATTTCTACGTTGACATTCATCAACGGTTTGTGGTTCATATTTATGATCATTACTTCTGGTAATATCAATAGTAACTTTATATGAAAATATGTTGTCGACAACAATTTTAGTTCTATCTAATTACTTCTCCTGTATGTACATAATGTATCGAGATTTCGTTATTTTTAGGTACCTGATCCTCTTCAGGGAATAACTCTTCAAGAGTTTTATTTTCAGGAGATTTTTTTTCATAAGTTTTGGATAAATCAATTATTTTTATGGAATGTTTCATGGGTATAGCCTCTTTATAGGCTGCAACTTGTTTTTCTTGTACTTTTCTCTTCTGAAATTTTTTATCTTTAACATCAATCGGTCTTCCACGCTTTAGGTGTGGCTTTGATTCATTTGTTGTTGTATTAACTGATTGTCCTACAAGAAATTCAATCCCTACTAGAGTATTAGTAACTGGAATGTGAGATTTTATTATTTTCTTATTATCGGTGAATACTTCTGGTAATTGATTTGCAATTCCTTACAAATGATAATCCTTTGAACTTCCTGTTCACATTGATTTGTATAAGGATCAAGATGAGATAACGTCGAAACATTCCAAGTAATCTCCTTTCTCGTGCTCCTGGCAACGATCTCACGTCATGCTTAGGCAACGACTTTTCTCCCCCTAATCGTGGAAAGACCGTTTCATTAAAATAATAATCCTCAAAACATACATTAAAAATATCACTTGTTGAGGTTATGATGCAACATGTAAAATAGCATGACCCCAAGCATAAAATGGTAATTTTTATTTCATAATTAAAGGTCGAGCAATAATTTAAAGTCTCTTGAAAATTATTCAGCTACACCATTTTGAGTATATGTATGTGCAACAGGATGTTTAACATAAATTCTAATTAACATGCAATTTTCATCAAAAACTTGAGATGTGAATTTTACCAGCATTATCTAAATAAATTTTTCTAGTTAGATAATCAGGAAATTGTACTCGCATCCTACTTATTTGAGCAAGAAGCATATGAAATGCAATATTTTTAGTTAAAAGTAAACATACATGTGACCATCTGGTTAATGCATCAATTAAAACCATAAAATACTTGAATGAACCACATGATTGGTGTATTGGTCCAAATACATCACCTTCAATTCTTTCTAAGAAATATGAACACTCAATAATAATATTTAAATATGATGTTTTGATAATAAATTTACTTTGATAACATGCATTACATGATAATTAGTAGGTAAATGAATCTTCGGGTTCTTTAAGGGATGTCCGTGGGAGTTTTCAATAATTCGACGCATCATTATTGATACTGGATGACCAATACGATCATGCCAAAACATAAAAATCATTGGATTTGAACACTTCTGGTGTATGTCACACTTCTGGTATATTGCAACATTGGTTTCAATTGTTCTCATTGTAGTATAATATAACCTAGAAGAGAAAATATACAGTTTTTCTAATATGAGCTTCTCGCCTAATACTATTGAAGTAATATATATATAAAAAAAAAATTTCTTCATTGCCTTCGTTATTGGTGTTATCATTAATATGATAACCATTATAACGTATATTCTTAAAACTGAGCAAATCTCTGCTTGCTTAAGAAAAATAGAAAGTATCATCAATACAAAGTTTATGCCCTTTGACAACATTATAATCGCTCTTCTAGAGACATCAATTAAGTTCGATGAATAATCGTTCTTCCAGAGTCTTCAATTAAGTTTGATGAGCTTCTGGCCCATGCATCTTCATAAATGTAAAACAAAAATTTAATTTTATTACTTGAAACATAAATAAAATATATCAAAATAAAAATACTTATTATAATGCCATAATATAATGAAATAAAAATAATTAATTGGTATGAAAATTTCCATCAACATCATCAAGGAAATCAAAGACATCAAAATTAGTCATATTCACTCCATTTAGAAAATCAAAATAATTCATGTGATTTTTAAGTTCATTATGATCATTCATAAGATCTTCAAGATCATTATGATCAATAAAGTTTATTTCAATTTCTTTTCCCTTTTCTTTTATGGAGTCTTGTTATAAATTTACCAAATGTTTAGGAGTACGAGAGGTACGTGACCAATTATCACACCCACGACCAAGACCAGGAACATATTTTTCTCTATATTTATCAAATGAGGTTCCATTCACTTCAGGGAATGGAGTAGATGTAATACCCGTAAATTTTATAAATAATATTAGTATTGAAAATTGAAAATGTTTGAATATTTATATTGAATACATATATATATATATATATATATGTATGTCTTGAAATGTGATAGTTCAATTTCAATTGAGCTAAGTATGTGAAAGTTGAGGAATGTGGTGGAAATAATAATGAGCTGGATTAAGCTTATGAGACATGTCTAGTGTGACAAAATGATGGAATAAATAATTTATTAATTAAACTAATGAGGGGAGGATTAATTAATGTAATGGATTAATTATTATTATTATTAATTATTTATTTATTATGTGCATTTGTGTGTAATATGTTATCATGGAGTAATTGAGGTAGCCCAATCGATTATGCTGTGAGCTGGCTACTAGGACCCAACGAATTATACTAGTATTACTATCCCAATCCAATGATGTTAAATAGTCTTGTTAAACTCATCGGGTCCGGGTCAGTGAGCCCAAAGGGGGAAATAAGATTGTTGAGTTATTGTTCACTTGTGATATTAGGATTATATATATTTACAGATTGGTTGCTTTCTCTCAGCCGAACTAGACCAAGGGTCTACAGTCACCCTATGTTACTTTAGATTAAATTAATTCCATGTGGGCTAAAATAATTTCCTACAATATGGCTAGCAGTGAGTTGGTAAGAAACTTTTCACCAAACCTCTATTAACCAATGATTGATTTAGTTAGAGCCAGTCCAAAAATATGAGCAATGACCAATGATTGGACAAAAGTTTTTTCAATAAATAGAGACCTTTATTCATCTCATAAGGCTCTCTAAAATTATAAACTCTGCATTAGAAAGAGAGATATAGTGAGTAAAGAGATAAAGAAAATCCTAGGGGAGTTCTTACTATTTGGAAAGGCATAGTCTGAGATCAGAGTAAGACTACCAGACTTAAAGGTATAATCCTGTTACCTTAAGCACCATTCCCGTTTATTAGTTTCTCGATTTGAATAATGTTATAAACTTGAGTTAAGTATAAGAGGTTGTAATGTAAGAAATGTTAAACTCTGTAGTCTCAAGAAAGTGTTACAACAACTGTGTGTTACATGTGCATAACATAATAATAACTTGAATCAGAGTTAGAATAACGGCCTTAGTCACTTTGCTCATATGGTATCAAGAGTCAGACCTGTGAACTAAAGGAACCCAGAGTGTTGTGTTTACCTTATAGGCTGGCCATAAGTGTTATACTATGATTGTGAACAAAATCAATGTAATATGTAACTGCATCTTCCATAGTGATTCCTTGTCAAAAAAAGTTCTAAACATCTGTCAAATTGACTAATACCCTGTTAAGAGAACTGATGTTAAGCCACACTCCAACCCTCAAATATATAAGACCTGAGTTAGTTGTTCGTTCCAATACCTATGGAGATTTCCTTGTAGGTCTTTGTGCCTTAACTATTAGACCAAGTCAGACTCAGTCCATGTTGTGCATGTGTTGGAATGTAAGAGTATAGCTCCAGATCAGTCTGACAAAGGTTGTCCTTTGATTTGGAATGTCGAATTATACCTTAGTCGTAAATCGTAGATTGGACCCAACGATCGTAGACTGACTCTACTGATTGTGGAGCCTAACCCCAGACAAAGACTTGATAGTTGGTTTAGTTTCATAAATCGTAATAGTGAACACTACGATGGTAGGATAACTCTGATGATCGTGGCGCTTCTTTGAGTAACTCATAGTAGTAACATTGCGATCGTAGCCTAACTCCGACGATCGTGGAGCTTTCCTGAGTAAACCATAGAATGAACCCTATGATCATAGACTAACTCTGATGATCGTGGAGCTCAGACCCAGACCAAGAAATTATGGTTGGGTTAGTGTCGAAAATCGCGGGGCGCACACTACAATCGTAGTGTGGCTTCACTTCAATCGTGGGACTATCTCACAAATCGTGGAGTGAACCCGACCATCAGAAAGCGATTTCACCAAATCGTGGAGTGACTGTAAATCGTAGACCACTTCTGCAGAGTGACTAAACACTAAAAATTCCTACTCCAGACTAGTTTAAATACTTACAAATCCTTGATAAAGCTAATTTCAGTCTATCACCAGTATAGTAAAGTGATAATGACGAGTTGGGAGAGCTAAAGAAGGTAATTGAGATAGAACTCATCAATTGTCATTCACCGTTATATACTGGTGGGATATGATTAACTTAGGAAGTATTAAGAGAATCAAGGGAAAATTGATAAAAGAGTCATCTTATTAATATCAGATCAGAGTGTTATGAGCTGTGGTGAGTTCTTATTAGGAGAGTCTTACAGTTAGGTTTATCTAGATCGTTATGTGGTTTCAACAGAGATTAATTATCAGAATGATTATGGTTAATGTAGGTTATCCAAAGAGAAGAATCGTAGAGTTAATAGTAGGCAGCAGTTCCGGCAAGTTCCCTAACTTCATTCTTATATTGAATGCAAGTATCTAAACCTTATCTCATGTTGTGCAAACTTCGAATTGTTGTTATATCAACTATATCTTTATTGAGCAAATATCTATATTTGTATGAATCATTATTCATATTCGGAAATTGATTATATATCTTGATTCAAGTTGCGAGCATTGAACTTATTGTTCCTAAATGTATTATAAAAGTTGTCTAAGCTATTTGATTCGGCTAGACTAATATCATGTGTTAGAAAGCAATCCAAACCAATTTTTTGGTGCGGAATCTTATAAATCTACTGAGATGAACATCATTAAAGGGAAAATTATATAACTGTCGGGGAACCGACGTGTGCACAAATAACATGTTTAAATGTTATGCATAATGTAGGGTACTTTAGGCTGATCACCTGTTGTACTTGTTTATATTGGATTTTCAGTAAAATACTGTTAATTCTAGTAGGAGTTCTTGGTCCTTAGTGACTACTCGGTGTTCAATCTTCTTTGAACTTTAAAATGATTAATCCTTTGAATTATGTTGATATCTTTCAATCCATAGTGACTCTTATTTCAATTCAAAGGATAGATTTAGAACAATTGATACTTCTTGTTTACAACGTTATTCTTTTAACTCCTGAACTATCATTTACCGTTATACTCTTGAGATTTCGAACTTTTTACTTGCTCACCCTTATTGCTATATACTTGCTGGGCAAATTTGTTGCTCATTCTTGCTTCCCTAAAAACATTTCAGTTAAGGCAGAGCAAGACAGTACCTCAGGCAAGGATAAAGGCAAGGGCAAGGCTATGAAGTAGCTTTGTTCCTTTATGTTAGAAGCTTAATATTTTTATGTTGTAAGAAGACCTATTTAATATTATGTATTAAGTTATGATTGAACTTAAGTTATGTAATATGTTTTAGTAACGGTTACGAGACTTGGACAATGATATTTATATTAAATTAATGTAAATTATTCTATTATTCCGCTGTACGAGTCATTAGTATGTTATTAGAGTTAGATCGTGAAGCACCAAATTCGAGATATTAGTGTCTGAATTTGGGGGCGTCACAGTAGAACTGGTTGGGCGAGATTGGTAATTTTTAAGCAAAAACTCATTATTTTGTTCAGCCACTAGAAGACATGATATCACTTCAGGGAACATAATTTCCTTTATCGCTTCATGGAATATATTGTGAACTTACGCTCTCAATATTGCTACTGCGGAGCATATTCGAGGCATGAAATGTAGTAAATATTTTCTCTAACATGTCTTTGTCAATATTTTTTCACATGGAGATGACGACGAATAAAAATTATTGATTTTGCACGATCCTACAGGATGCATGATTGTCAATTTTAATTATATCTCCAAAGTTATTTGTCTTTATATGAATCTCAGCATCAAGAGTCCATGACAAGTAATTCTTACTCGATATATGTCAAGGGCAGCAAATTCAAATTCATAAGATTTGACATCTATATAAATATATAATTACATAAGAAATTAAATAACTAAGTATATATGTTCAGATTTAATTGTAAAGAAACAATTTGTAGAATTGCACAAAAACATGAAACTAAAGTCCACTAAATCTAAACAGCAAACCGACATTACTAAAAATATTTAGATGTAGTCATCATAACAAAAGATATGAACATGCATAAAAAATGATAGTGGATCAGTGAATAAAAATATATTGTTACAGAAAACAATAATAAAACATGTGGCTTGTGCTGAATAATTGTGAGTCATGACTAGCAATGATAATGGCTATAGGTATAAATAAACATGAAGACAAACAAACAAATATATAGAAACATTTGTCTTCAGTGGTTTGAATTTGATAGCCACATAACTAACCTAGCTACTCTTGTAACTTGTACATGTGAAACATGCATTATTAATCTACGACCATATTACACTATAAACAAATAATTACAAATTTCTTAAAAAGAAAACTTACATTGAGTTGAGAGAACTACACAAGTTTTTGAAGTTTGAAGAATAATGAGAAGACAATTTCCTTCCCAAAATTGGGTAGAGTTCGTGCTGATAACGTGTTATTAAATAATCGAGAAACAAAGTAAGAAAGAAAAATGGATTTATATTGATAAACTTATCAAGTGGTCATTCACAATACATCTTAAAATCTCTCAAAACACTTGGATAAATATTTCACAAATCTCTTAACTACACATTTCTTTATATATGATATATATTTCAAGTTAACCTCTTAATAGTAATGAAAGAATTTAAGGGCTTTTAATTTTTTTATGTGTCCCATCATTTGTTTGGTTGTAACCGTCCAAAATTCATCCTTTTCATTTTCCAAACTTTTCATCTTTCGATTACATTATTTCTAACATAAATTAGTTTTTATACTTATTTTATATTTAACTTATGTACTTCTATACATTCTTTTATGAACAAAATATTTAATTTGTACATTTATACATCATTTTGAGGACGATGATATACGAGTGGTGTTAAATAAAAAGAATAATATATAACATAAATAGTTCATTAACGAGATATTATGATCTTAATATCAATATATATATACTAACACTGTATGAAATTTTAATTTAACAACTTTACCCTAACCGGATTCCCAACAACTAACTACCCTTAATAGATTTCCTCTATTTGAATGTTACCCACAAAATATTCAGACATCATGACTCTCTCTTACAGACACAATTCCCACTTTCCTGAATCACAAGCTCATTCATAATCTGGGCAAATGGAGAGAGAAAACATGGAAGAATGACTAAAAGCACCATGAGAAATGAGAAGGATGCAGCCTCCTCTGTCACCACACTTCATATACTCAACAACTTTAAGTTCTTTATATTTTAAAATATCTTAAACAAATTTTAATAATAATTATTACAATTATATTTTGAAACAATGAGAATTTATTTATAATTTTTGCAATTTCAATATAAAAATTTAGAATGAAATAAATTTTTAATTAATAGTTTTTATATACTATATAATTATAATAATTGTACCAATTAAAATTAAATAAATTTATATTAATTTAAAATTTAATATAATATTATCGTTTGAGTTCAAAAGTTAAATTATATATCTAATTGTAAAATCGAGGGAAGGAGTATTTCATGCCTAGACGTGAAAATATTGTATATCTCAGTGTATTAGAAGACTGTGTGAAGATGCACGAATTTTGTTTTCTTTTTGTTTAAAGCTAATAAGAGTAATATGTATTTGTTTGATGAGGTCCCAACTCCCATCGCACACCATTAAAATTATTGGTATTACTCACCCTCTAATTTGTATGGCCTGTTCGGGAATGATTTGTTCAAAAATGATTTTTAAGTTCAAACTTAAAATAACTTATAAGTATGACTTATAAATAAAAAAGTCTAGCGCGTTTTTGATTTATAAGTCAGAAATTCAATTAACATAAGTTGTTAATGTGTTTGACAAAAATGACTTATAAGTTAAAATAAATTATAAAGATTAGCAAAATAAGGATAAAAGAGTATTTACATTTGGTTAAACTTAAATATTTTAAAATGACTTATAAGTTAGTTTTTGAGAAGTAAAAAATTACTTTTTCTCTAAAACTACTAATTATAAGACAATTTATAAATTAAAAAATAAGTTACATACGAACACTCAAATAGTTAACAATTACTTAATGCCACTCCCGAACGGGAGTTGTTAGCATGATATTAACTTTGATCAATTGATTAATATATTGTCGACACGTAGACCGTGAGGTGATCTCTCTCTGCGTGTCAACACTGTATCGGTCAATTGATCAACTTAACATGAAGTTAATTCATAGTAATCAGATCCCGATGCCTCTTGACATTTTTGGTTGAAAATGTGACGGAAGTAATAGGGTAAGGGGTATAATAGGAACAAAGAAAATTTATAAATATAAAAGAAAGCTGAAAATTTTAAAAATAAAAATTACTAACTAAAACGTTAAAATAAACAAATAAAAAAAGTTAACATTTTAAGCTTAAAAACATTAAAGTACAAACTAAAGGGTGAGTTTTTGCATTTCAGTCTTTCCTCTCCTATAGTCCTATCTATACATTTCTAATTTTTTAAACTATAAAATGATGTGACTATTTTTATTCATACTTATTGACTACGATCACGCCAATAAAAAATTTCTAACCAATGTTTTCCGTATGTTTAGAAATATATATATATTTTTATATTAAAAATCATCGTTTTATAAATAAATATTTATGATGTGTTTTATATTATATTATGATAAACGTGCACCAAAATTTGAACATAATGCTTACTTTTAATTTTGCAGTTAATGCACTTTTACATTTTTGCGCTCCACTGTACCATTAAAATTTAGCAAAATTTATTTTACAGTGGAGCTCAACTAGTAAATTTTGGTGGACTTTTATCATTAACCACAATTTGTGGTGGACATGCTAAATTTATTATACCCTGATTGTACTGATGCATAATTTGCAGTCTGGATTTTCATCTCCTGCTGAGGCTGGAATTATGGAAGACTTGGGTCTCTACTGCACAGGTATGTAAAATTTTAATTATAAAATAGCATAATATAAATAACATTAATATAAGTAACATTAAACCTCTTGTTTTTAATTATAAAATAGCTATTAATTTATTAATCTTTTTTGAAGTAAGTATGTGATATTTTTAAATTTAAAAGTAATATAAATTTAATCAATACATATTGTAATTTATTTATAAAAAAATACTACTACTTATAAAATTTATTATTTTTACAATTCTTAGCAAAATTATTAAGTTTGAGAATACATCAAATTGACTTATAAAAATTAATAATAATCTTATAATTTATAAAAGATAGTATAATTTATCAATTGTATTTCACTGTAAAATAACTTTTATTTTATTTTAAATTTTAAGTAGTATATGGAGTTAATATTGAATGGATTGTAGCTGCAAATGTACATAAGATCAATATTAACTTTTAAAAAGTTAATTTGTGATATTTTTAAATTTAAAATTAATATGATTCATTTAAAATTTTAAAATAATACATTTTATAATTAATAGTACTTTTATAATATTTATAATTATATTGACATGAATTATGTGACGCCCCCAAAATAAGTTCAATACGCAACCCACCTATTCTGAGTCGCCAGAAATACACTTAACAAAATTCAAATACAAATTTTTCTTTTTACAACTATTACCATGTCGTGTATAGTATGATATGATTCGCACCCAAATTATTATAATGTCGTATCAAATAAAGCAACATTTATTTCAAGTTCTCAAAGAAACTCGAGAAGATTTCTGCTCTTATTATTCTAATGGGGTGCATTTTTGACGCTTTTAAAGTCGGGTTCATATCACCCTATTTGATTCACCAAAATCAACAGTTAAATGTCGTGTAAGGTACGACCCAAACATTTTTAAGTTCTCAGTACAATTATTATGTCACGCTGTTCTATGACTTGATGAGGACCGTGACTAATTTGAAACACCACTTTAATTCTACCCAGGTTCTCTCTGCTAGTTCCAGCTACACTTGTATTTCCTGAAAGGAATTGTGAAGCAAAAGGTGAGCACAAATAGTCTAGTAAAGAATATCAAGACTAAGATAATTAAATTATCAATAGTATTCATCAGTAATAAATCAGAGATTTAAAACATATGGTACATGATAAAAATTATCAACCATAATTGCAGCGAAATTAACAATCCATTAGAAGAGTCAAATAGACCATAATGTCTATTATCTTCTCCATGTTAAAAGTCCATCATCAATATTTTATTCCTGTAATACCCATCAACAGTTCTTCGTTGTACCCAAGACAAAGAGAACTTTCATCACCTGTCTTTACCTGAAACACCAAAAATTATAGTTATACAAATTCACAATTCCTGTTCATAATCATGCTAATAAATTCATCTTTGCACTCAGGCCAAAGATATTCATAAATCAACAGCTCATCTTTGCACTACAGGCCAAAGATATTCATCAATAGTTTATCTTTGCACTACAGGCCAAAGATATTTATCAATCAACAGCTCATCTTTGCATTACAGGCCAAAGATATTCATAAATCAACATCTCATCTTTGTACTACAGGCCAAAGACATATAACTGCATACCAATCAACATTTCATCTTTGCAGTACAGGCCAAAGAAAAATTTCACCACAATGATATATAATCAAAATAATAAGTTAAAAATAGATCTTATTGATTTTCAACTTAATTATCCAGAGTCTAAATTATCAACACGATACCTAGAAAATCGATTAGAATATAAAGTTCAAGTAAATATAAAGTTACCGTATCAAACATAATAACTTAAAACTGAATAGAAAGATTCTGGTCAAGATATTAGATGAATCACAAACCATTAAGCATATTCTAATCATTTTAGGACTTTTCACCATTTAATAATAATCTAAAGAACGAATAATTATCTCTTACAATAATATGGAGTATGGAAGAAAATGATATCCCTTTATCATATAATGAAACAGTGACACCCCTTACCTTAACACGTGACTGGATTATGCTTTCTATGAAATTGATCAATCTGAACACTGCTTGCATTCTTTATCAACACTTGGAGTAACCTTACACTCAAAAAAAGTACTGATAATATTATCCTCATAATATTGTAACAAATTTTTTTTTTATATTTTTGGTGTAGTCATCGTATGTGTTTAATTACTCAACCAAGTAACCTATTTATACTAAAAATTGCATAAACAACTAGCACACTAGCTTTGACAAAATAACCTAATGAGCTATATAAAAATACTGGTAGTGGAATTTGTGGTCCCACAGATAAAATTAAACCATTTGTACACGTTTTAACAAAATTTGTTCAATAATAGGGTTGTGGTCCATACTACTTTAGGAACAGTAGAGTGTCGACAAGTTCTGCCAACTTACTTTTGTAAAGAGAAAATAATTGAACAAGCATCTGCATATCATACTTATCTTTAATCAACACATTTTAACCATCAATTATTTACACTTTTTTACCCTTTCAATAATTATTTACCATCATTATTATAGACTCACAATACTTTCAACTGATTTTATAATATCATAACTGTTATTTATTAACATATGTAATAAATAAGTACATGCATGATAGGGACAAATAAATGCATGGTCTCTAAAAATTTTAGAGGCCTTAGTGGTGTCTTCATCGGCGCAACTCACTTACCCCCGATTAAATCCAGGGCTCAACTTACCCCTGAATAAATCCAGGGCGTGAGGCCACTTGAGCATAGAGGAGTTTACCAAGACTCGAATCCACGTTAATGGGAACTTATGTCCGGCTTCTCACCACTAAGCCACCATCTCAAGTGATGATAAAATACAACAATATAATTATATAAATATTTATCAAATCAACATCTTACTATAAACAATTTAATTTCTACCAAAACATATTCACCTCGAATAAAATATAATCAACTAATAATTCATAATTCATTCACGGTGCCTTTGTTTATCGCATAAAATATTAATTTTTGTTTTTATCAAAACTCATTCGTTCCTTGTGCATTTACATCCCGACATCTCATGAGCTTACTAACCCTTCTAAAATATTTAAAATATTATTCTGAATTTTTCAAACAACTTTCATATTTTTCGGATTATCCGACAATTTTTTATAATTATTTCTATTTATAAAAACTATCATTTAATAATTTCAAAATAGAAATACTAACTCCATATACTTTTATATCTTTAAAACATCATTAATATTAATCTTATATTATTATACGATTTTCCAGCAAACTTCAAAATTTTCCACCATTCATAGAACTTTTCATTAGTTTCCTCTATTTTTAAACTAACTGTAACTAGCTTAAAAATACAAGAAAATATTTATGTTATTCTATAATTTTCCAAAACTGTCCAGAAATTATAAATTAATATTATAGGTTTTTCCACCAAGTTTCATAATTAATATACCGAAACTTGTAAATTAATAACAAAACTTAAGAAACCCATATATGACAATTTATTTTTAAAACGTCAGTCCACTATTATGGTATTATCACCATTAATTAAACTTATTTGTCAAAATAATTAATTTTAACAGCAACTAGACTTCAAATACTCCAATTTAGCTTCAAGAATCACCCAAATCAGATTTAAAATCATTAAGTTATACATTTTTAAAACTTAAAGTATGTTGCTAAAATTCTGCTATAAAAATTCTGAATCAGTCACCTCTTAAAATTCATAACAAATCATACATTAATCTTTAACGATTCAAAATTTGTGGACATATACTCAACTTATATATGTATAACATATCCAAAAATTACAACGATCCAACGGTCGAATTAAGAATTATAATTTACGCAATAGAGCTTAAAAAACTGATTTTTCGGACTATAAGTCCTTCTGACCAGTTTCTTTCAAACAGTCACCACGAAAAATCCACAAGGAATTTTTTGGGTGATTCCAATTTCTATAATTAGCTTACTTTCAGAGCTTTCTTTTGATATAAATCTCATCTCCTAACTCATTATACACAAAGAGTTATAGATTTTACAAGATCAAGTAGTAAACAAATTTTCTGAAAATTTCCAGATTTTGTTCTTCTTTTGATTTCTTGATTTCTTTCATTTGATTCATGTTTATGAAAATTTAATCCATCACAAATTAATAAACATAACATAACATATTCCATGAATTTTTATAAAAATTAATAACCAAAGGTTTTGATTTCACCTTCTTCTTCTTCTCTTTCTCTACCTTTTTCTTTTGTTGAAGATTGGTTACGGGAGGGAGTGTGAACCAAAGCATGCTGATGGCTCTACCCCTTTCTCTCCTTCCTTTTTATTTTTTTCTTTCTCCCACTTTTTCTTTTTCCTCCCCCACCTTTTTGTCTTCTTCTCCTTATTTTCTTCTCTCTTTTTCTTCTACCAAATTTCACTCACATGCCATTCCCTTTCTTCTTCTTTTTTTCTCCAACTTACAGCCATTAGCCGCCTCCCCTAACATAACCCACATTTCTAGAAGCTTAATTCTCATCTTTTATTTACTCACATATCAGTTTAATTATTCGTTTGACCATTTATTAATTTAATATTTTAAAAATTTTAAAATAATAATCAAAAATTAAATTAGACATTTATTTCATAAAATTCGGGGTCTTACAAATTAAATAAATTTATATCAATTTAAAATTTGAATACATATGAAAATAATTTTTAAAAAATAAGTCAATATTAATTTTATAATTTGAAAATGAAGATGAGTTGGATAATGATTGATGAGTTGTTCACTAAAATGAGGGTGTGAAATGTCATTTTGCATGCATAGAGAATGGTATTTTGACTCCCTCATCATGAGGAGTAAAATCATATATAGAGATTAAAATAGAGAGTTAAATAAAGATAAGAAAACTGTTAGATGATGATTTGATGATGTATTTTTTAAAGTTGAGGATAGAGAGTTTATTGGAAAAATTGTTGTGAATGCTTTTACACTCTGTTTCTGAGTTTTGGAGGTAAAAGAAAATAATAAAAAACTTAAATTAAAACAGAAAAGAATAGAATAGAAAACTTGAAGTTTTCATTTGTGTTATTTCTGAGTTTTTAATAGAAAAGAATAGAAAATAGAAAAAAATTTCTCTTCTTGTGTTTTTGAGTTTCAATGAAAAACAGAAGAAAAATAACATTTTTATAAATTTATCCTTCTATTAATTATAATCATTGAACCATGAATAAAAATATGCAAGATAAATTTAATCAAAGAAAAAATTTCATAATCAAATACAAATATTCAAATAAATGTTAAACAAAAACTACTTAAAAATCATTGTCATACCATACCCAAAAGTCAACAAACATAATTTGTATTATTAATACTAACGGAGATTATTCATTAAATTTTTCAAGAAATTCAATCCCCTCTTAATGGTAACCCAAACAATGGTTGACAATAATCAAAATCCCAAGATGTCCCACACAATTCAATATAAAAATATCAGAAAATTCATTCTCAGCAGTTCACACCGAGCAAAAACAGTTCAATCTCTCAAACAACTCATAATCATATCCAGACTCTTTAAAATCCCCATCTCTCTCTCTCCCGATTATAACAAATTTTTAATTCAAATACAGTTAATAATACATTAAAGGGCATCCATTAAGTAATCATATAATAATAATTCCAAGCTCTGATCAGATAAGTAATCGAAATTATCAAACACAATAGCCATAGAAAATATCAACCCAATTTACAGGAGATTGTAGTAAAGGAAACAATAAGCAAAATAAAAGAAAACATCTCCATCTCAGAAATCAAGTTCACATTTTTACTAGTATACTGGTCAGAAATCCATACTCAGAGACAGATCAAAGAGGAAAAAAAAGGGACAGGATGATCATAGTAGGTAAGAAGTAAAATGCGTTTACCTTGGAAGAGAATTGCAGGAGATTACAAATGTGAAGTTGCTTTGGCCCAAAAGCTTTGACTATTTGGATATTAGAAAGGATGATATCCATGTTTCATGTTTGATAAAAAAAGTTGAATGGCCAGATAGAATAAATTAAAATGAATATCTTTTAATTATTATTTATTATATATATTTATATAGGTTTAGTAGATAAAAATAAATCGGGGACATGAATTGTAATTTACAATTTATTATATTGAAAGTTGAGGATAATATCAGAATTATAAAAATATTACTTATTCCAATTTCTTAACCTTGGCAGAAAAAGTGGTCAAATTTTCTATCAATTTCTTTTTTTCCCGTTTATTTAAAAACTCAGAAACATAGGAATTGGAAAAAACTTAAATTTGCAATCTATTTCTTTTCTTTTCTATCCATTTTAAAACTCAGAAACAAGTGTTAGATAAGATTTGTAGTGGACTATCAATACAAAGCAATTGGTCTCTAAACCATGTTGTTACAAGAACAATTATAATCTCCTTGGGGTGTGGAAGTTCCCCATTGTACTACCAAACAATTAGATTCTTTCCGAATTTGAATTTGTTACTCCAACCATTACCAAATTAATACCTATTATATTCAGTACTTCAGGTGCTTCTGTTGTTGTTGGAGAATAACAACGTAACGAAAATAATGGCAAAGAGAAAATAAAAGAAAAATAATAATACAAGACACAAAATTTATGTGATTCACCTAAAACGTTTGGGCTAGTCCGTGGACCCAATTATCTTTTGGGTAACTTTAGAATTATATCTGAATTAAAGTTCGGATCAGGGTTTACCAATAACAGTTTGACGCCGGACAGAATAGCGATTATCCCGCGGGCTTGATAAACAAATAAATTCACAAGCAAGGGAAGCAAAAAAATTACCCTAAACACAGAGAAACTTCTCTAATGCTTGAATTAATATTATGAAAATCAAAAACTCACTCAAATTCAACCCACAAGCCGGGTACTATAACTTAAAGGTTTCTTTTTCAATGAAATAAAATTCCTATAACTATGGAAACAAACTTCCAATAAGTAACAAATAATTATGGCAACAAAGTCCTAATAAATAACAACTCCTACAATAATTAATTACGTAATAAAATAAAAGAATTATTTCCTAATAAAACACTACTACCATAAAAGAATTCACTTCCTAATAAAATACTATCATAAAAGAACTAAATAATAATAATTTTAAAAAATAATGATAATAATAATAATAATAACCGAAGCCAAGAATCCGATCCCGTACTCCCGACTCGAAGTTCGCTCCCCCTATCCCAAATGCCGACCTGAAGGAACCGAAGTCGATCCTGAAATCGAACTCCCGATCCTGAAGTCATCCGACACCGTCGCGTTGATCCATTAACTAATGGTTTTTTTAGAGCAATCAATGTACTATCCAATAACTCAGCCTCATTGAGATCAGATCCTCCTGTACCACAGTTGCTATTATGTAACTCCCGTAGCAGATCAATTCCAAATAACCTTTTAAACTATTAATTTTTGTAATTGACTCTATAGCTTCTTCACTAAACGCCGGTTATTCGATCAAGTTTTGAATGTAACTATTTGAAAGTTATCGGGTGGATCTAGCTTTGATATATGTTTTTATCGCTGTACTATTATCCAACAAAGCTTACAGGATCTGCATTTTATTTTGCAACTAGGATTGTACGCTTTTAGGTACATTTTGGGATGTCCCATAACAGAGAGTTTGACAACATGAAATGGCAGGTACACTGGCCAAATCATGTAACCAGCTTCACTTCTGTTGTATACTTTTCCTTTCGATTGCAGTTGTTATAAATTTTCTTTTTATTTCTATTTTGGGGATTATATCTAATCCATAAACAAAGGGTAATGAAATAGTGATGTTTCTTCAAGTAAATCCAGTTATCTGCTTTTGCTTCAATGTTGACTCTTGGAAGTATGTTGGGTGCACTTGTAAGTGGCAAAAGAGTAGAGCTGTTTTGGAAGAAGACGTGTAAGTACTTCCCTTACCCCTCGGAGGACTATGTGTAAAATTGTTATTCAAAGGAATACGCCAACTCTAACTGGTCTGTGGGCACATTGCAGGCAATGCTGTTCACGGAAATATTCTGCATCATAGGGTGGCTTGCGTTGGTTTTTGCAAAGATGTCTTTCATATCCAAGTTTACCTCACATGGATGGTGGGAGATAAACTAGTTAGAATTATAAAAATCCTGATTTTGCTTCGTTCACTTACACTTGACTTGGGGAATAATTATCCAAAATATATTTTAAACCAGTCCGCTAGTTTAACTAGCGGATGACAAAATCAGTTTTAAAATCACATCCGTTGTTTTTTGGAATAGAAGGTTAGGATACTATTTGTCTATTTTTGATTCATAGCAAATACATGCTATGGATCATTGCCCTATATATATATAGGAGTTACATATATTAAACATGGGAGTTATATATATATATATATATATATATTAACTATGGGAGTTATATATATATATATATATATATATATATATTAATTCTTGTTTAATACAATGTAAGTTACACTCTCCATGTTGGATATAAAAGGAGGTGAGTGTTGATCTTTAGAAGATGCAATACACAATACACAAGAGCATTAGCGTAATCTTATAAGCCATTGGAAGTGTGACGCCCCCAAATCCACGTTCCTTTGAAATCTCGAATTCGGTGCAGTCACGATACTACCATCGTCAAACTATTACATCTTTTAATCATTAGAAAAAGAATATAACTTTGTTTATTACAAGTTAGAATATAAATTCTATTTATATCCAAGATCTCGTCTTTACATCATATTCGGTGTTACTAAAATACGAAATAATTTAAACTTTTTAATATTCTTGAATAAAATCTTTTATTGATTTCATAACTTAAATCCATTACATTTTTTCCCCTGAATCAGACTATATCATGATTCACTCTATTCAAATTTCTGTATAATCGCATACATCTTAACTTAATATCCTCTATGTATTATCTAATACATCTTTACAGTACGACAAGCATTAAACCTCGTAAACAAATATCAAGTACAACGACCAGAACCTAAACATGGTTCGAGTAATAATCTAAAAAGTATTCTTCATTGCGATACTATCTATCTTTATCAATCAAGAAGCACGAAGTCTTTATCGTAAGTCCTTAACCTGCAAAAGTGATTATTTGCAAGAGTGAGCTCGACAGCTTAGCAATTCTAATAGTTTTCATGCATCACATAGCATATAACATTATACTCAGTTCATACATTTATAAATAATTTATATTTACTACACATGTTACTTTTCACATAACAAGCATATCATCAAAGATCAACTTTCAACCTCATATATATCTCATATACAGTTCATATATAAGTTCACATCATCACATCATAATATAAGTTAACTAACAGTTATTGAATTCATATATCAAATAGGAACTGAAAGACTTGCCTGATTCGTAGTTTGACAACTACGACTTAACTGCTTAAGAATATCTGCACTTCGTGTAATCCTACACAGTTATATTAATCATAGAGCTCACACTCATCAGTTATATGTATCCACACATTCTCAATGTAATAATAAAAGTTACATTGTTGTCTAACTTGGTTCTTAGAACCTTCGTCTTACTTATCGTATTCTTAGAATAACTATGTACGTATAAGTATACCATAACCATACGTACTTACTACCATTCTTTATATACACATGCTCACCTACCACTAATCTATTTACATATAGCTAGTGT
Organism: Panax stipuleanatus; assembly: GCA_020205555.1. Taxonomy (NCBI): domain Eukaryota; kingdom Viridiplantae; phylum Streptophyta; class Magnoliopsida; order Apiales; family Araliaceae; genus Panax; species Panax stipuleanatus. The sequence goes on from CM035120.1 coordinate 21,470,304, forward strand.
AGTCCATCCTTTGAGTTAATCATATATCATTACCAACACATAAGACCATAAGAATTAGCAAACATACTCTATTAACCGTTGAAATCGGATTCAAGTATAGCATGTATACATATTAAAAGGCACTCCCATGATTGTCTAACCTTTCTAAGTTCAATCTTTCATGATATAGGTCCTAAGTCAACATTTCAACAATTTAAGGCCACTCGAGGTCATGAACATCTCAAGGTTCATCATGCTAGCTCTTTAAACACATAAAGTATTCATGTAACTCATGTTGGGCATGTTCATGAATATTCATATTTCATACATGTAACTATCATAGTTATTAGTTTAAAAACATGCTTCGTTTATCACTTTAAAACATGCTTGAACTCATGCTTGGTTAGTTGTCAATATATCCAATCATATATGAATCATATTTAGAGACGTAATAAACACAAACATGACATCTTAAATCTTTAGAATCTAGCTACTCATACTTAATGCAACTTGATTTGAAAACATATTCAAGTTCTTCTTTGAAATCATTTTAACTTGAACAATACAACTCGATACATACAAGACAACTTTAAAGCTCTTATCATGTGTAGTTAAGGCATGTTAACATCTCCACAAGATTAGAACGTTCATCATGTATTCATGTTTGTAAGGTTACTAACTCAAGTTTGAAACCTAGTATACTCATTCTATATCCAATTCAAAGTTATATGATTTTCATGTTGGTGGCCTTAAGCTAATCAAATTCATGTCTCAAGGGTCACTACTAAAGTCATAGCCCCACATAACGAGATTAACAATACTTAGTAAGCATGCTCGTGCGTATACTACTCATGTATACTTTTGTCACATAGTCTATGTTTTAGAAATTTATTTTCTATGAATAAGCGTGTATAGGTGATATTCATATATAATGCTCATGTTGTGTCAAGGTACATATCCATACATATTAAACTTGATTTCATGCATGTCTAAGTTATTTACACAAGCTACAAATATCAGAACGCATATATGATATGTTCGTGACAAGTTCACTTTAACAAATTCTAAGTTTATTTGTAAACTTTAAATCCTTTCATCCCATAACACATACTATCATGGCCATGACACATATGTAGTACTAGGAAGCTTATAATATGGGTTAATACCAGTTTCCATGCTTGACCAAAGGGTACCAACAAGTTATCACATTGCAGTTTGTAGCAGAAAAAAAAAGTCAGCATCTGGTACCGGCGCAGCTGCGCCGCTGACCAGTATAAAACTGGCGCAGCTGCGCAGGGCTTCGGCCAGGGACAGAGACAGCCTGCTTCGGCAGAACTTAGCCCAAACTCAAAATTTTCCACAGCAATTCGATTACGAGCAACTATATAATAGTTCTATCATGCTTATAAGCTATCATAGCAACTAATACACACTCTCTAATCAACTTAACATCAATTAATGCTTAAACAAGAATCTAGAATTTGAAAATTAAAGAACATAGGTAGGGAGTTATACCTCTGAAATTAGAAAATAGTTTGCTACTTAACCAATCTCACAATATTGCTAATCCTCAACTCACAAAGCTGCTATACTATTTCTCCCTTACAACTCAACTGACTTCTCTTTGAAATCTCAGCAATATCAAATGAGAGGAAGAGAAGGCTCATTTATAGGCAATGTTTACACAGACAATTTCAGTAACGTAAAACTGAGAAATGAAGCTGCTATTTATATAGTAATGGTGGACTGGCTAATGAATTTATATGGAAGTTTGAAACCAGAATGTAGAGAAAGAACACATTGGTTAACAGTGGGTTGCTCAACCACCCACCATTAGCCATTGGCATAGCAATGATCACCCATTTTCATAGCCTTTAATCACATCTTAAAAGTTACGTAAAGAAGAAGTAGGCTACTGTTCATGTACTATGAGGGCCACTGATTTTGGGACATGATTTAAATCCCAGCAATAAGCTTAGCTTGGTTCCTTTAATTCCCAAAACATAATTTTAATGTACAATTGTTACCATATTAAGAAAATTAGGGATTATTTATGTACTCACATCATATAATCTATGTACATTAGGTACACAATAAAATAACGTAGATAGGTATTATTGTCCGGGTATCTCCCATAAATATTTTTACTACTCACATAACCACATTATAACATTATTCAATATTAAATGTCCATTTTAAACATTTAATTTCTTTCCCCCAATCTCTAGAATACACTGGTATTTAATCATTTATGTATTAAAGGTTACATATGATTTCGTTGTACTACTTGGTACCTCATATCATTAATATGTATTCTTTTCATATGCTTTTAATAATGTCACACCTTACCATAATGTTCTATTTCATTTCTATAGTAATAACCCATTTTTTTCAAACTGGCCACTGGAGCAACTGCGCCAGTTTGTACTGCTAGGAGGGCGTAGTTGCGCCGGTCCCTGGCAATGACAAACTGGTTTAGCTCTAAGCCAGTTCCGACCTCTATCACCATACTAGTTTTACATGACATGAATTAACTTCCATATTGGTAATATTACTATTCAAGGAGTTTTATTCATTCCTTATTACTCATAATTAATCTTCCTCTTAATGAACTATTTCTCTTTTAATTCACTTAATGAATTTTCTCATTCCACATTATATTCTTAATATAACGTTCTTGTGACTCAAGCATTTAAATGCTAAATTACCTCAATTAATTATACTTATAACAAATATAACCTTTATGCTTATAATAATTAATATATATTCTATTAATCATTATAAATAATAATATACGCGATAAAATAATAACCTAAGTTATTTAATATATTAAAATAACTTAGTTTCCTTTCATTAATTGAACTCCCTTGAAAATACATTAGAAATTATGTATTTAGTCATATCATAAAATATTATGTTTTCTCCAAATAAGCACATTTATTATTAGAAAATAATTTACTTATTGTCTCAAGATATTATAATTAATATAATATCTATTAGAAATAATCACATGTACGACACATGTACATTATATATAGAAAATAGGTAATAAGTTTATTTTATAATAAATTATTTCCATCATATAGTAAATACTTTTTAATATATTTATCATATTAATTAATCATACCTATTATCTCATACAAAAACATATAAGGTAATATTATTATTCAAAATAACATTTCCTCCTTTTATTAAAATAATTCAATATTAGAAATTATTTTAATACCCTTTATTAGAAATATATAATAATTATTTCTCTTTCTTTTCTATAAATTATTTTCCCAAAATAATTTCTTCAAATATTCGTTTAAAGATATAATGATTTTTATTTCTCTTTAATAACGTATATATATATATATATATATTAACGTTATTTGCACATTAGACTTTCTCACATATTACCACTCTAAGTAATATATATAAAAAGTATCAACTATAATTACATATTCAACACACATCTTAATTCACTCATTTACTTAAGTAAATTAAACACTGCACCATATTATTAAGGTTCGATATTAACATTATATTATTCCATAATATAACTCCCAACTTAAATTAACTAATATTTATTCTTATTAGTTAATTCCTTAACTAACTCATGCTTCACTATCCAAACCTATTCACGGATAGCTTAAGATTTATCAATAACCTATGTTATAAGCATACTAGTTATTAATACACATACACAAGAATATGGTGATTATACATTAAGGATATTTAATGTCACCAACCTACTATGATAAAATAATTCTATAAATTATTTAATATCGATAGGAATTTATCCACTTCCTTTATCTCAACTGAATCGTCTCTACGCTAAATAACAAATATATATTAATAATATATTTATAAATCACAAAAACACATATTACATAGTCCATATTACCCTATGTAATATAATACCACATACCTCATATCACATATATATATATATATATTTTATTCGAACCCATCTCACGGTTTAAGAATTTTATTTATTAAATCCTTATTTAATAATATCTGAAAATTCGAATTCTTACAGGAAGTATAATTGAAAGCTTGAAAGCTTTGAAATTACACGAACTGTGGAGGATATATTTGGTACTCGTTTTAACGTAGTCCAAATTATCGCTGAAATCATTATTCGTTGAGTTCGTGATTCTAGCCGTTCGAGTTTGTGGGCATACACTTCAAGAGGTAACTAAAAAATTAAAGTTTTTCGGTTCAAATTTGCTGCATGTATGCTATATAATCTTACATTGGTATCAAAGCTATTTTATGCTAGAATTCGTGCTACATATGTTGTCCATGATGCCATGCATGTGTTTTGGTTTCTTTGTTACAAAAAGAAAGCTTAAATAGCATGATAATGGTAGAACATAATAAAAATATTATTTGAGCATGAAATATCATTATGTTCTAGCTTATATGATGATAATATAGCCAGAAAAATTTCGTTCAAATTGATTTTGTATTTTGAAAGATATTTAAAACCCTAGTTGCTTGTAAATATTTTTAAAAATCAAAAACTAATTTTCCTCGAAAGTCGTATCAAATTTTTGACCTCATGGTTGCGTAGAATTTTTCGATACGATTCCGTGGATATATTATTTGTATTTTTTGGAATTAAAATGAATAAGTTATGGTCGTTTTCAAAAAATGGTATCAAACTATAATTTTCCACTTGAAAACCCTTGCTGGAGGTTGGAGCGTTGACCCACGCACGCAGATCTGACCCAGTAACTCGGATCATGACCCGCGGTCTGACCCGTTTGACAGTTTTTATTTAATTTCCAAAAAATAATTTATTAATTGTTTTTGGCATGGAAATTAATTTTAAAATAGTTATATTGATTATTATATTCTGAAAATTTTACAAAAATTAATTATTAGTAGATAATTAATTTTTTCAGTGGAATTTTGTAATATTGATATATTTGGATATTTTTGGTTAATTTTCAATTAATTATACAATTGTTTATTAATTGTGATAATTAGCAAATTTATCAGAAAAATTCCAAGAAAATTTTAGTGACCTTTTTATGATGGTTATATACCGTAGTAAATTTTTCAGAAGGAATTAACTGTTTTTGGTAATTTTGGTTAATTTCAAATTAATTATAGGATGGTTAATTAATTGTGATAATTAACATAATTATCATAAAAAATTCCAGAAAATTGTAGTAACTCTTTTGTGAGGTTAAGCTACTGTCATAAAATTTTGGGGAAGAAATTAAAAATTTCAGTATTTTTGGTTAATTTCTAGTTAATTTTGTAATCATTAATTAATTGTGATAATTAACATAATTATTAAAAAAAATCCAGAATGTTTATAATTGTTTATAGACTGTATAAAATTTTTTGGTAGCTATACTATGTGTTTGACATGGTGTTGCATATTATTTGGAATAAAATGAGTAATTACGAAAGCAATAATTTATTTTTTATAAATTTTAAATTGGTCAAAAAAATTCAAAAAAATATCAGATTGTTATTTATGAATAAATGATATGTTTAAAATTTTCTGGTAGCAATATAACGTGTTTGGCATATTTTTGTATATTATGTGGCATAATATCATGTTTATTTAATTCTTTTAAATATTTAGAATATTTGATATGCAAAAGATTTTATCTATTTTTTTTAGTATGCATATAAAGGATTATTTAGAATGCCATGAACACTTATATATGCTTGAAGTTAGTGGGAGGAATTTAAGAAGTTTTTTTTTAAAATTCTATGCATATCTTTGCACTAAATAAACAATAATAAAATGATTAAATATGTAAGACCCCAAATTTTATGAATAAAGATTTAATTTTCTTTATATATTATTTTGAAATAGTAAAGTGTTAATTTGATAGATGTGATAAGTTATAGGTGAAATGTACAAATATTTCAAACTAAGCAAGTGGTTATAAAATATTCACTGTTGTCGGGGAATATTCGTTTGGTCGTGAAATATTCTTGTTGTCGGAGAATATTCGTAGGACGGCGCAGCCATTTGTGGGCCCCACAACGGAATAACTTGTCGGATGTAGAAAGCGATAGAAATAACCTTTTTATAAAATAACGACGTAGTTGTTACTGTTAGTACTGTTGAAATACCCGATGGTTAAAATACAGTAATACGCGGTGTTGCACAGTAGCACACAGTATTGCACAGTATTTTGAATTATTGATTCTTACGTAGGAAGACACTTACTCAATTATTGTTACAGTAATTGCTGTTTAATATTTTATATTATTTATTCAATAATTGCATAATATTTTATTGGTTCAATATTTACTACGTTTGATATTTTATATCAATAATTGCTACTTTACTATTTTATATTAGTGATTCAATAATTGTCATTGCACAGTATTTTAAATTATCAAATTAATAATTCATATTATTTGAATAATATTATTAGATAGCATTATTGACAATGTCTAAGGAAGTTCTGTCTAGGAAAGGGGTTGATTAATTACGCGCCAGTAAGGAGAAATCCTTATCGGAAGGCCCCCTTTTTCTTGGGAACGACCTGGTTGTCAATATTGTAGTTCTATAAAATTATTTGTGAATAATTAATTTTTGATATACATGATAAGGAAATATTTATTTTAATTTTGATATAAAAGGGAAGAATTTTTAGCATGTGACATTTGTTGAAAGTTGGCATTTTATCTTCTCCATTAAAATAATCCATTTAAATATATTATTACAATATTACATTATAAAATTATAATGCGATAATATAATAATTTTATGTGATTGGTGGGAATGTGGATGATGGCTTTGAAGACTTATTTTTTTCCCAAAGGAGTGTGCTGCACATTTTTGTCAAAGCAAGGGTGCTAGGAAAATCATCCGTATATAAATTTGAGTCATTTTTCTTTCGAAATTTGAAAAAACTTTCTTTTACAAAGTTGTAGAGAATTAAATTTCATATGAAATGGACATAAGGTTCGTATTTTTCTGATAAAAGGGCTATTTATTATGAATTATTGAAGTTTCAGAAATAAATATTTTAATATATATATATATATATATATATATATATATATTATATAAACATGTGAGAATTGATTTTGGATGAGGCTTTGAAAAGTGTGGTGTGCGGATGACATTTTCCAAAGGTGTGGGCTTAAAATTTATCCTTTGGTTAATTAAGTGAATACTGGTGTTCTGACATTTTTCTATAAATAGAGTGCTTAGTTAGAATTGAAAATCACACCAGAATCAAAAAATTTTCTCTCTATAATATCGAGCGTATTTCTTGTGAGTATTTAGATACTTTGAGTGTTGAGAACAGTGTAAGTTTTCATCAGCATTATATCTGATATTCCAGTCAGATCTAGTATTCTACTAAGGTAAGTGATATTATTTTTCGAGTAAATGATGTTATTATCTTTCAATATTCATAAAGAATATTATTTTCTTTCATATTCCATATTATGGAAGTAATAATATTTCATTTCATATTCCTAAATCTGAGCTTACTACGGTAAGTATTGCTTCTATAATTCCTGAAATGATCAGAAATTTCTTGAGTTTTGCGTTTCATCTAGTATCATTTCACCAGAATAATTTTCTGAACTTTCTCGTAAAATTTTTATCTTTTCATGTTGAGTTACTATTCACGGGGTATTATTCACGGTAAAAAAAATATTTTTTTTGATTGGATCCAGGTTTTGATCTTCATTCTTGAACTCTGGATAAATTCTCTAATATTTATCCTTTATCTCACTGGATTCGTTATTCGTATTTTTTTTCATCATCCTCAGTCCTAAATGGTGATATAACTAAATATCTTTGGCCTGTAGTGCAAAGATGAATGATTACTTGATGAATATCTTTGGCCTGTAGTGCAAAGATGATTACCTGATTAATATCTTTGGCCCGTAGTGCAAAGATGGACAGGTGTTGAGATGAACATGACCAACTGGTGATACAAATGAATATCTTTGGCCCGTAGTGCAAAGATGAATATTTGATTCAAGATGTATATTGATTGATGTTACATGGATAGAATATTGATGATGGACTTTTAAATCATTAAAGATAGTAGGCTCCATTCTCTACTTAACTCTTCTAATAAATTGTTATTTCCGCTGCGATTATTGATCTAATATTTGTTGTCCATTATATTTTATCTGATTTATTGGAGGCTAACGATATATTTTTTTTTTTTTATTATCTTAGTCATAATATTCTTTACTGGGCTAGTTGAGCTCACCCTTTTCTTCCATTGTTCTCTTAAGGAAATGAGAATATCGCGGGGACTAGTCGGGGAACAGTGTGATGATCAGAGCTAGATCTGTAGAAGTTCTATTCTATAAAATAGTGGGACAATAATTATAATGAATAAGGAATGAATTTGAGTGTTATATTTCGTATTATATACGATTTGTATCGAAGCTCATAGTTTGTGTGGTCGTATTTTACACGACCATATGTTATAAAAGATTGTATTTGGATTCTGTACCATGTATTTGGCGACTCAGAATGGGTTGAGTATTGAACCTATTTTGGAGGCGTCACAAAATATACATGCGAAATGTGATTTCCAATCTTAGCAAAGTTTCATTTTTGTGTTTATATTTGATTATTTTAGTAAGTTTATGTTATGTGGCAAAGAAAAGTTAATACTGTGGTGAACTCTTAAAATTTTCTAATAACATTCTCTTGATCGTTTAGATGACTTCAAAACAAATTATTGTTGATCTTAATAAGGGTAATAAGTTCGATGGGAATAATTATGATGTATGACATCATAAGGTCCGAATGGTTCTTGAGGAGTTAGAAGTGGAAGAGACTCTAATTACTAAGGAAACTAAACCGACTGATGATAATGCTGAAAATGTTGAAAAGCTAGCTGCCTTTGAAAATTGGCGCAAGAAAGATAGAATTGGTCGCATTAATCTCTTGAGCAGCATGAACAATGAGTTTTTGTTTGAATGTGAAGAATTCTTGACTGCTTATGAGATGTGGGAAACTCTCAAAACAAAATTCGGAGGCACCTCATTGACTAGGTTGCGCGGCTTAACTATTAGGTTTTACGGTTATAAGAAGGAGGTTGATCATTCAATGAAGAAACACCTTCAAATAATGTCAAACATGATTAGAGAGTTGAAGACTGTAGGCAATGACTTATCAGATGAGCATCAGATATCAGCTGTGGTTCGCTCACTCCCAGATAATTGGGAACATATACAGGTTAATATGACCCATAACCCGAATATCAAAAACTTTAAAGATATTCGGCGTCACTTGGAGCTTGAGGCCGAGCGCTTAGAAGCTTCTAAGCCATCCAAGACATATGTTGCTGAGTCTAGTTTTCACAAGGAGAAACCCAAGCAAAGATATAATGGAAAGAAAGCTGCTGCTGCAACTCCTGCTCCTGTGCCTGAGAAGGTAGAAAATGTAGGTGCCAAGAGGAAAAGAGGAAAAAGAACTGGCAAGAAGGACAAGGCTAAGATGGCCTGCTACAACTGTGGCAAAACGGGGCACTTCGCTCGTGAATGCACTGAGCCAAAGAAGGTACTTTCTGGTTTTGATAAAACTATGTGAAATATTACTTCTAGTATTTTTGTTGCTCAATCTCTATATTTGTGGATTGTAGATTCCGGAGCAACAAACCACATAGCTAGAGATTGAACTGGGTTCGTGCAATATCGCCGCATTCTGGCTGGCATAAAAGTATACATGGGGAATGTGCTAGGAATATACATATAAGATTTGATTATGATACAAATGAATGAATATGCAAGTATGCTTGTATTGATAAAAGCTGTAAAGCCCTTTGATAGATAATAGGAACATATGTACAAGGACTTACAATGAATTAATCAAATATGTTAGGTTGATCCTACATAAACAAAACAGCTTTGTAAAGTCCTTCAAAAGAAATGATGTACAAGGACTAAAAATAGAAAGATCAAACTTGTTAGGTTGATCTTATACAATATAATAGATAGGCATGTCTGATCGTCGAGCACTGCACCAGCCATCGTAGTATGCCAGGAGAGACAAGGAAGACTCGAGAACTATCAAGGCGAAATCGTAGTCTGCAAAGATAGTAGATCTCGGAGTTCGTAGTCTGCCAGGAGAGACAAGGCAGGATCGTAGTGTGTCTAGAAGAACTTTCTCAGAGCCGTAGTTTGCTGAGGAAGTTATGTTCAGAATCGTAGAGACAGCCTGTCTAAGAGCTGACCGAGCGCCTGCCAAAGCTAAGTCAAGAATCGTAGGTCACATTTGAAGTAATGGAGTCTACTGATCATATAAGAGGCAGAGATCGTAGTCGAGTCAAATTAGACAAGGACAGCAAGCATGAAGGCAGAAATCGTAGTTTGTAAAGATCTGATCTCGGAGTCGTAGTGTCTGCAGAACCAATGCAAGATCGTAGTCTGCAGAACTAAGGACTCAACGAAATGCTCACAATGCCAAGGCAGAATCGTAGTGTCAACACGATTCTCAACAGATGAGCACTCCCAGAATATCCAAAGTATGAAGCCTCTGGTCTGAGCTGCAAAGATACATTCCACCTGAAGGAAACCAGAGAGCACTCAACGAATGGCATGCAAGCAAATTAGAAAAAGACTTAAGATATAGTGACTGACTAAAGAAAGTCAGCAAGTGCAGTAGCTGTCAAGAGAACAGAAGATAACGATCTTGGGATTAACCAGGATCGTAGTGTTTGCCAAACAAAGCAGGAACTGATGCAGTTTTCACAGAGATACTGGCTAGCTTATGAAGAATAAGACGAAAGTGATTAAGCATGGGTCAGACCATTGATGATAGGTGAACGGGAGATCACCAGGAGAAAGAGAGCTGGGTATGCCACAAATCTGATGTGTCTTGCTATTCAGAAGAGGCCAGAATAATAAGTCAATGTAAGACCCCAACTTTTATGAATAAAGATTTAATTTCCTCTATATATTATTTTGAAATAGTAAGGTGTTGATTTGATAAATGTGGTAAGTTATGGGTGAGATGTGCAAATTTTACAAAGTATGCAAGTGGTTATAAAATATTCGTTGTGTCGGGGAATATTCGTTTGGTCGAGGAATATTCTTTTTGTCGGAGAATATTCGTACGACGGCGCAGTCATTGGTGGACCCCACAACGGAATGAATGTCGGATATAGAAAGCGACAGAAGTAACCTTTTTATAAAAATAACGGCAAAACTTTTATCGTTAAACTGTTGAAATATAAAAATACAGTAATACGCGTTGTTGCACAGTAGCAAACGGTATTGCACAATATTTTAAATTATTGGTTCTTACGTAAGAAGTCACTCATTCAATAACTGTTACAGTAATTACTGTTTAATATTTTATATTATTGATCCAATAATTACTACATTGATATTTTATATTATTGATTCAATAATTGTCACAATAACAGCTGCACAGTATTTCACATTATTAAATCAATAATTTATATTATTTGAATAATATTATTAGATAGCATTATTGACAATGTCTAGAAAGTTCTGTCGAGGAAAGGGGTTATGTTATATAATTGCGTGCCAATGAAGAGAAATCTTTATCGGAAAGCCCCCTCTTTCCTAGGAACGACTTGGTTGTCAATATTGTAGTTCTGTAATATTATTTATGAATAATTAATTATTGATATATATGATAAGAAAATATTTATTCAATGTGAATTTAAACGGAGGAATTTTTAGCATGTGACATTTGTTAAAAGTTGGTATTTTATCTTTTTCGATAAAATAATTCATTCAAATATATTATTATAATATTACATTATAGTAGTATGATGTGATTATATAATAGTATGATTTTTATAATTTAAATGGTAATATTATTATAGTAAATTCATGGTATAAAAGTAAAATGAGGTGGAAGAGAACAAATTAAATTTGAATTCTTATGATGTAAGCAATGATGTCATTAGAACGATGAGGTAAACAATGATGTCATATGATCCATGATGTAAACGATGATGTCATAAATTATGATGAAAAGACTATTTTACCCTTACTCTGTCGAGCTTATATATAGAAGCTCATTTCTTCATTATTTCTCACCAATTCACTAAAGCTATAGAGAGAGAAAGTATAGAGAGAATAAGAGAAAAAGAAAATGAGTATTCTGCTATTATACTAGTGCAGTCTCTAAATTTTTATTAAGGTAAGGGGTATTATTTCTTTCGTATTCATGAAGAGAGTTATTTTCTTTCAATACTCGTATGGGTTGTTATTCTATTCTTTATTATTCTGTTGGAATAACCTGTCTACGCGGACTACCGCATGCATGGTGAAATCCTGTTGTTATTCCATTCTTTATTAAGTTGTGAAAATAATCTGTCTACGTGGACTACCGCATGGCGGGTGAAAATTCATTTGCAGTGTCGTATATTGTTTCATTTCAGATTTCTAACTCTAAACTTACTACTGTAAGTATTGCTTCTATAATTCCTGAAATGATAAGAAATTTCTTGAGTTTTGCGCTTCATCTAATATCATTTCACTGAAATATTGGTCTGAATTTTCTTGTGAAATTTTGATCGATTCATATCGGGGCACTATTCATAAGTCACTATTCACGGTAAAAAAAATTATTTTCTTTCAAATTATCTTTGATTGTATCTAAGTTGTAAACTTCATTCTTGAATTTTGCTCCACAATTGATTATTACGGAGTATTCTTGAATTTGGATAAACTAAATTACGAATCCCTAATCTTTGTCTTTTATCTCACTGGATTCGTTCCTAATATTATTTTTCATCGTCCTCAGTCTTAAATGGTAATACAAACGAATATCTTTGGCCTGTAGTGCAAAGATGAATGATTATTTGATGAATATCTTTGGCCTGTAGTGCAAAGATGATTACCTGATGAATATCTTTGGCCCGTAGTGCAAAGATGGACTGGTGTTAAAATGAACATGACCAACTGGTGATACAAATGAATATCTTTGGCTCGTAGTGCAAAGATGAATATTTGATTCGAGATGTAGATTGATTGATGTTACAGGGATAAAATATTGATGATGGACTTTTAAATCAAAGAAGATAGTAGACACATTCTCTACTTAACTCTTCTAATGAATTGTTATTTCCGCTGCAGTTGTTGATCTAAAACTTGTTGTCCATAATATTTTATCTGGTTTATTGAAGACTAACGATAATTTATTATTCATTATCTTAGTCATAATATTCTTTACTGGGCTAGTTGAGCTCACCCTTTTCTTCCATTGTTATCTTCAGGAAATGAAAATATAGCTGGGACTAGCCAGGGGATGGAGTGATGGTCCGAGAGAGGGCTATAGAAGTCCGCACTATTTTGTAAAATAGTGTATTAATAATTGTAATGAATAAGACTATAATTTGAGCGTTAATATTTTCTACATAATATTTGTAATGACGCTCAGAGTTGTGTGGTCGTATTTTGAACGACCGTGTAATAGTTAAAATTGGAAGATTGTATTTGAATTCTATACCATGTATTTGGCGACTGAGAATGAGTTGGTATTAAACCTATTTTGGGGGCGTCACAGTTGGTATCAGAGCTTAGGGATATGATCTCTAGCGGAGATCTGGGAATAGAACTAGGAGGGGAGAGACGAGTAAATCCTTCGCTAGTGTGTCCTACCTAATCTTATTTGGTATTTAATTGGTCGATTGGAACATAGAGTTGATATGTGATATGTCAATTTGTTTAATTAACCCTTGTTTTATGACAGTATTTGAGAATGGCAGCTGAAAATGTTAACAATGGAGTGAATAAGACTGTTGAGACACCTTTAATCACCAACCAGGAGAACGTGCAATAGGAAGGCAATATTCCTCTCGCAAAAAACACTACCGAAGAAACGATGAATGATGGGATGTTTAGGAGCTTTTTGCAGTTCATGCAAAGCCAGACGAGGGAAACTCGTGTGCAAAATACAGGTGAAAATAGTAGCAACTCGCGGCTTGTCACTGCTAAGCAGTTCAAAGAGTTGGGACCACCAGAGTTTCAGGGGAAGTCAGATCCAATCAAGGCAGAAAATTGGGTTAAGCAAATTACCAAGATATTTGATGTCTTGGGATGCACAGAGGAACAGAAGGTTCCATTCTCCACCTTTATGTTCCGTGGAGAGGCATATTACTGGTAGAAATCTGTGAAGCGTACCCAGCCTGCCGCACTCAAGATGTCTTGGAGGGCGTTCCAGAAACTGTTCAATGACAAGTACTTTCCAGAAAGTATTCGTCACATGAAAGAGGTAGAGTTTATCAGACTGGAATAGAACAACATGACTGTGTCCCAGTACGAGGCTAAGTTCACGGAATTATCTCGGTTTGCACCTCATTTGGTGGAGAATGAGGAACGTATAACGCGGATGTTTCTGAGAGGTTTGAAACCCGAAATTCGTTAATACCTCATTTCTCACAAATTTTCTCTATATTCGGATGTGGTAAATAGGGCCCAATTATTAGGACGAGATAATGATTATGTTCAACCAAAGGAGAACAACCAGGGTCGTACCGGTGGCAGCAGTCATCGGAACAATGATAACCAGCGGGGAGAAAAGTATCAAGACAGAAGCGGTAACCACTCCGATGGTAATCGTGGCCATGATAATAGAAGAAGTGAGTCGGGGGGAGATTTTAAGAAGAGAAGGCGCAACAATGTTAACGTGAAGACGTCGACAGCAGCACCAGCATCAACAATTGTTTCTAGGGGAGGAGAACGACCACCGGTCGTATGTTATAAATGCGGAGAAGAGGGACACATCAGTCCCAACTGCACACAGCAATCCAAGGTGTGCTATAACTGTGTAAAGGAAGGACATATAGCTTGAGTGTGTCCTGTAGCGAAACCAAGTCCAGCGGGGATGGTGACTCCAAAGGCTGTTCCGGACAAGTCAAAGTCGGTGGTTCCTAGAAGAGTGTTTGTCGTGACTGCCCAAACTACGAGGAACCCGAACGAGGTGATCACGGGTAAGCTAATCTTAAACTCTTGCGAAGTTTACACCTTATTAGACACCAGTGCTACCCATTCTTTTATATCACCTACTTGTGCTCAATGTTTGAACTTGACACCTGAGAAATTAGACTTTGACTTATCTGTTGAAACTCCGTTGGGGGAAACCTTCGTTACATCCACGGTTTACAAATCTTGCTTAATTCAAATTGGTACCCTCACCCTACCTGTTGATCTTATATCTTTGAAAATACTTGCATTTGACGTGATTTTAGGAATTGACTGGTTAACCACTTATCATGCCAAAATTGATTATTTTCGTAAGGTTGTTAGTTTTCATATTCCTAACCAACCTGTTGTGCTAATTCAAACAACCAAACCACTAAAATCAATCATTGTCGTTTCAAGTCATAAAGCTATTCGTTTTTTGAAAAACGGATGTCAAGCTTTCTTAGCCCATTTCACTGATTTAAACTAGAATACGTCAGGTTTTAATTCTTTATTGACCTTGAACCCGGTACAAAACCCATTTCTAAAACCCCATATCGAATGGCTTTTATTGAACTTCAGGAGTTAAAGGTCCAACTACATGAGTTGTTAAACATTGGTTTCATTCGTCCTAGTACATCTCCTTGGGGTGCTCCTGTTTTATTCGTAAAGAAGAAAGACGAGAGTATGCGACTTTGTATTGACTATAGGGAGTTGAACCATGTCACCATCAAGAATAGGTATCCGTTGCCTCGCATTGATGACTAGTTCGACCAGTTGCAAGGAGCATAATTCTTCTCAAAAATCGATCTTAGTTCTGGATATCATCAGTTAAACATTAAAACTGAGGATATTCCGAAGCCTGCCTTCAGAACTCGATACGGGCATTATGAATTCTTAGTCATATCTGACTAATGCTCCTGCTGCTTTCATGGACATGATGAACCGTGTATTCAAGGAATATTTGGATCAGTTCGTGGTTGTCTTTATTAATGACATCCTCATCTATTCTAAAAGCTGTGAAGATCATGAGCACCACTTGAAGCTGGTACTTCAAAGGCTTCGTGAAAACAAGCTATATGCCAAGCTAAAGAAATGCGAGTTCTGGCTTGAGGAGGTAGCATTCCTTGGGCACGTGGTATCAAAATGTGGAGTATCTGTTGACCCGGCGAAGATTAAAGCAATACAAAGTTGGGAGCAACCGAAGTCGGTGACCGAAGTACGTAGCTTTTTGGGCTTAGTTGGTTATTATCGGAGATTCGTAGAAGGATTTTCTCGAATCGGTACTCTATTAACTCAGCTGACTCGGAAAGATACAAAATTCGTATGGAACGAGGAATGCAAGAAGAGCTTTCAAGAGCTCAAAATGAGACTCATCTCGGCACCTGTTCTGACAATACCATCTGGTTCGGATGGATTTGTTATCTATAGCGATGCTTCGGGCAAAGGGTTAGGATGTGTTCTCATGCAACATGGAAAAGTCATAGCCTATGTCTCACGAAAACTCAAAGAATATGAGAGGAATTATCCTACTCATGATCTAGAGTTTGCAGCTGTCGTTTTTGCATTAAAAATCTGGAGACACTACCTGTATGGAGAGAAAGTGGAGATCTATACGGATCATAAGAGCCTCAAATATTTCTTCACTCAAATGGAACTCAACATGTGGCAACAACGTTGGCTTGAGCTATTGAAAGATTACGATCATACCATCCAATACCATCCTGGAAAAGCGAACGTGGAAGCTGACGCGTTGAGTAGAAGATTATATGCGGGAACGAGTGCGATGATATCAACACAAAAGCCCATTTTGTGCGACTTACAGAGGATGGAGATAGAGTTAAAGACTTCAGAGACCCACGTGATGATGTCAAATATACGCATAGAACCAGCTTTAATTGATAAAGTTAAAGCTGCTCAAGCTACAGACCCGGAGCTGATGAAGATGAAGAAGAATGTGCAAGAAAGTGTTATTCCAGAAGCAAGAATCAATGAAGAAGGAATACTTCGAGTTAACTCCAGACTTTGTGTTCCTAACGATTCTGATTTGAAGTATAGAATCATGATGGAGGCACACAACACACCGTTTGTAATCCATCCTGGGAGTACCAAAATGTATCGTGATCTTCGACATACATTTTGGTGGAGCAATATGAAGAGAGAGATCGCGGAGTTTATCCCGAGGTGTTTAACTTGTCAACGTGTCAAGGCGGAGCATTAAGTGCCAAAAGGTCCATTGCAACCACTTGAGATTCCAAAATGGAAATGGGAACATATCACCATGGATTTTGTTACGGGTCTTCCTAAGGTTTCTCAAGGCATAGATGTAATTTGGGTTATTGTCGATAGATTAACCAAGTCTGCTCATTTCTTGCCTATACGAGAGACTTATTCACTTGAACGTCTTGCTCGTATGTACATAAATGAGATTATGAGATTGCATGGCATGCCAGTATCCATAATTTCAGATCGTGACCCAAGATTTACTTCACAATTTTGGGTCAGTTTGCAGAAAGCTATGGGCATCGATCTACGATTCAGTTCTTCATATCATCCTCAAACTGACGGGCAATCAGAAAAGACTATTCAAACTCTTGAAGATCTATTGAGACTCTGTGTTCTAGACTTCAAAGGGAGTTGGACAAGTACTTACCATTGGTGGAATTCTCCTACAACAACAGTTATCAGGCAAGTATAGACATGGCTCCATTCGAGGCATTGTATGGACAAAAATGTCGTTCTCCAGTATGCTGGGACGAGGTGGGTGAAGCAATATTTTTAGGACCGGAGTTAGTACGTATGACTATGAAGAAGATTCAAATGATCCAGCAACGTATACAAACTGCATAAGATCGACAAAAGGGTTATGCTGATCTTCATCGAAGAGACATAGAATTTAATGTCGGAGATTATGTATTGTTACGTGTTGCTCCATGGAAAGGAGTTACGAGATTCGGAAAGAGAGGAAAGCTCAACCCACGATTTATCAGTCCATTTGAGATCCTTGACCGAGTAGGAACTGTAGCCTATAGACTCGCCTTACCTCCAAGCATGTCTCGTGTTCATAACGTTTTTTACATATCCATGCTTCGTAAATATGTGAAAGACCCAAACCACATTGTAAGACCCCAACTTTTATGAATAAAACTTATTTCCGCTGCGGTTGTTGATCTAAAACTTGTTGTCCATAATATTTTATCTGATTTGTTGAAGACTAACGATAATTTATTCTTCATTATCTTAGTCATAATATTCTTTACTGGGCTAGTTGAGCTCACCCTTTTCTTCCATTGTTCTCTTCAGGAAATGAGAATATTGCGGGTACTAGTCGGGGAATGGAGTGATGGTCCAAGTTAAAGCTGTAGAAGTCCTCACTATTTTTTTTAAATAGTGTGATAATAAATGTAATGAGGACTTAGTTTGAATGTTAATATTTTTTACATGTCTGTATTGACACTCACAGTTGTGTGGTCGTATTTTGCACTACTGTTTGATATGAAAGTTTGTATTTGGATTCTGTACCATGTATTTGGCGACTCAGAATGGGTTGGGTTGATTGGACCAATTCTGGGGGCGTCACAGTTGGTATCAGAGCTTAGGGATATGATCTCTGGAGGAGATCTGGGAATAGAACTAGGAGGGGAGAGACGAGTAAATCCTTCGTTAGTGTGTGTCCTACCTAAGCTTATGTGGTATTTATTTTGTCGGTTGGAATATAGGGTTAATATGTGATATGTTAATTTATTTGATTAACCATTATTTTGTGGCAGTATTTGAGAATGGCAGCTGAAAATCTAAACAATGGAGTGAATGAGACCGTTGAGACACCTTTAATCACCAACCAAGAGAACGTGCAACAAGAAGGCAACAATTCTCCTGTAAACAACCCTACCGAAGAAATGATAAATGACGGGATGTTCAGAAGTTTTTTGCAGTTCATGCAAAACCAGACGAGGGAGACTCGTGTTCATAATACAGGTGGAAATAATAACTCGCGGCTTGTTACTGCCAAGCAGTTTAAAGAGTTGGGACCACCAGAGTTTTAGGAAAAGCCAGATCCAATAAAGGCAGAAAATTGAATTAAGTAAATTACCAAGATATTTGATGTCTTGGGATGCACGGAGGAACAGAAGGTTCCATTCGCCACATTTATGTTCCGTGGAGAGGCAGATTACTGGTGGGAATCTGTGAAGCATACTCAGCCTGCCGCACTCAAGATGTCTTTGGGGCGTTCCAGAAACTGTTCAATGACAAGTACTTTCTAGAAAGTATTCATCACATGAAAGAGGTAGAGTTTATCAGACTGGAACAGAACAACATGACTGTGTCCCAGTACGAGGCTAAGTTTGCGGAGTTATCCCGGTTTGCACCTCATTTAGTGGAGAATGAGGAACGTATGACGCGAATGTTTCTGAGAGGTTTGAAACCCGAGATTCGTCAATACCTCATTTCTCATAAATTTTCTCTGTATTTGGATGTAGTGAATAGGGCCCAGTTATTAGAACGAGATAGTGATTACGTTCAACCAAGGTCCAACAACCAAGGTCATACCGGTGGCAGCAGTCATCGGAACAATGATAACCAGCAGGGAGGAAAGTATCATGACAGAAGCGGTAACCACTTCGGTGGTAATCGTGGTCATGATAATAGAAGAAGTGAGTAGGGGGGAGATTTCAAGAAGAGAAGGTATAACAATGAGAACGTGAAGACGTCGACAGCAGCACCAACTATTTCTAGAGGAGGAGAACGACCGCCAGTCGTATGCTATAAATGCGGGCAAGAGGGACACATCAGTCCCAACTGCACACAACAATCTAAGGTATGTTATAACTATGAAAAAGAAGGACATATAGCTTGAGTGTGTCCTGTAGCGAAACCAAGTCCAGCGGGGGTGGTGATTCCTAAGGCTGTTTCGGACAAGTTAAAGTCGGTAGTTCTTGGAAGAGCTTTTGTCGTTACTGCCCAACAAGCAAGGAACCCGAAAGAGGTTATTACGGGTAAGCTGATAATAAACTCTTGCGAAGTTTACACTTTATTAGATATAGGTGCTACCCATTCTTTTATTTCACCTGCTTGTGCTCAACGTTTGAACTTGACACCTGAGAAATTAGACTTTGACTTATCTGTTGAAACTCCGTTGGGAGAAACATTTGTTACATTAACAGTTTACAAATCTTGCTTGATTCAAATTGGTATCCTCACCCTACCTGTTGATCTCATATCTTTGAAAATACTTGCATTTGACGTGATTTTAGGAATTGACTGGTTCACCACTTATCATGCCAAAATTGATTATTTTCATAAGGTTGTTAGTTTTCATATTCCTAACCAACTTGTTGTGCGAATTTAAACAACCAAATCACTAAAATCAATCACTGTCATTTCAAGTCATAAAGCTATTCGTTTATTAAAAAATGGATGTCAAGCTTTCTTAGCCCATGTCACTGATTTAAATCAGAATACGTCAGATTTGAATGATATTTCTGTTGTTAATGAGTTTCCTAATTTATTTCCTGAAGAACTTCCCGGTCTACCCCCAGAACGTGAAGTTGAATTCTTTATTGACCTTGAATCCGGTACAAAACCCATTTCTAAAACCCCATATCGAATGGCTCCTATTGAACTTCAGGAGTTAAAGGTCCAACTACAGGAGTTGTTAGACATTGGTTTCATTCGTCCTAGTACATCTCCTTGGGGTGCTCCTATTTTATTCGTAAAGAAGAAAGACGGGAGTATGCGACTTTGCATTGACTATCGAGAGTTGAACCATGTCACCATCAAGAATAGGTATCCGTTACCTCGCATTGATGACTTGTTCGACCAGTTGCAAGGTGCACAATTCTTTTCAAAGATGGATCTTCGTTCTAGATATCATCAGTTAAAGATTAAAACTGAGGATATTCCAAAGACTGCTTTCAGAACTCGATACGGGCATTATGAATTCTTAGTCATGTCTTTTGGGTTGACTAATGCTCCTGCTGATTTCATGGATATGATGAACCGTGTATTCAAGGAATATTTGGATCAGTTCGTGGTTGTCTTTATTGATGACATCCTCATCTATTCTAAAAGCTGTGAAGATCATAAGCACCACTTGAAGCTGGTACTTCAAAGGCTTCGTGATAACAAGCTTTATGCCAAGTTGAAGAAATGCGAGTTCTGGCTTGAGAAAATAGCATTCCTTGGGCACGTGGTATCAAAACATGGGGTATCTGTTGACTCGGCGAAGATTGAAGCAATACAAAGTTGGGAGCAACCTAAGTCGGTGACCGAAGTACGTAGCTTTCTGGGCTTAGCTGGTTATTATCGGAGATTCGTGGAAGAATTTTCTCGAATCGCTACTCCATTAACTCAGCTGACTTAGAAAGATACAAAATTCGTATGGAACCAGGAATGCGAGAAGAGCTTTCAAGAGCTCAAGAGGAGACTCATTTTGGCACCTGTTCTGACAATACCATCTGGTTTGGATGGATTTGTCATTTACAGCAATGCTTCGGGCAAAGGGTTAGGATGTGTTCTCATGCAACATGGGAAAGTCATAGCCTATGCCTCACGACAACTCAAAGAATATGAGAGGAATTATCCTACTCATGATCTAGAGTTGGCAGCAGTCGTTTTTGCGTTGAAGATATGAAGACACTACCTGTTAGGGGAGAAAGTGGAGATATATACGGATCATAAGAGCCTCAAATATTTCTTTACCTAGAAGGAACTCAACATGCGACAATGACGTTGGCTTGAGCTGTTGAAAGATTACGACCATACCATCCAATACCATCCTAGAAAAGCGAACGTGGTAGCAGACGCGTTAAGTAGAAGATCATATGCGGGAATGAGTGCGATGCTGTCAACATAAAAGCCCATTTTGTGTGACTTACAAAGGATGGAGATAGAGTTCAAGACTCCGGGGACCCACATGATGATGTCAAGTTTACGCGTAGAACCAGCTTTGATTGATAAAGTTAAAGCTGCTCAAGCTACAGACCCGGAGCTGATGAAGATGAAGAAGAAGGTGCAAGAAGGTGTTATTCCAGAAGTAAGAATCGATGAAGAAGGAATACTTCGAGTCAACTCCAGACTTTGTGTTCCTAACAATTCTGATTTGAAGTATAGAATCATGATGGAGGCACACAACACACCGTTTGCAATCCATCCTGGAAGTACCAAAATGTATCGTGATCTTCGACATACATTTTGGTGGATCAATACGAAGAGAGAAATCGCAGAGTTTATCTCGAGGTGTTTAACGTGTTAATGTGTTAAGGCGGAGCATCAAGTGCCAAAGGGTCCATTGCAACCACTTGAGATTCCAAAATAAAAGTGGGAACACATTACCATGGATTTTGTTACGGGTCTTCCCAAGGTTTCTCAAGGCATAGATGTAATTTGGGTTATTGTCGATAGATTAACCAAGTCTGCTCATTTCTTGCCTATACGAGAGACTTATTCACTGGAACGTCTTGCTCATATGTACATAAATGAGATTATGAGATTGCATGGCATGCCAGTATCCATAATTTCAGATCGTGACCCAAGATTTACTTCATAATTTTGGGTCAGTTTG
This sequence comes from Panax stipuleanatus, assembly GCA_020205555.1. Classification (NCBI taxonomy): domain Eukaryota; kingdom Viridiplantae; phylum Streptophyta; class Magnoliopsida; order Apiales; family Araliaceae; genus Panax; species Panax stipuleanatus. Next base: position 21,492,736 of record CM035120.1, read on the forward strand.
CAGAAAGCTATGGGCACCGATCTACGATTCAGTTCTTTATATCATCCTCAAACTGACGGGCAATCAGAAAGTACTATTCAAACTCTTGAAGATCTATTGAGACTCTGTGTTCTAGACTTCAAAGGAAGTTGGGACAAGTACTTACCATTGGTGGAATTCTCCTACAATAACAGTTATCAGGCAAGTATAGGTATGGCTCCATTCGAGGCGTTGTATGGACGAAAATGTCGTTCTCCAGTATGCTGGGACGAGGTGGGTGAAGCAACATTGTTGGGACCGGAGTTAGTACGTATGACTACGGAAAAGATTTAAATAATCCGACAACGTATACAAACGGCACAAGATCGACAAAAGAGTTATGCGGATCTTCATCGAAGAGACGTAGAATTTAATGTCAGAAATCATGTATTGTTACGTGTTGCTCCATAGAAAGGAGTTACGAGATTCGGAAAGAGAGGAAAGCTCAATCTACGATTCATTGGTCCATATGAGATCATTGACCGAGTAGGAAAGGTGGCCTATAGACTCGCTTTACCTCCTAGCATGTCTCGTGTTCATAACCTTTTTCACATATCTATGTTACGTAAATATGTGAAAGACCCAAACCACATTATTGAGTTAGAACCAGACGAAATAGCCGAAGATTTAACGTACGAGGAGGTACATGTCAAGATCTTGGATAAGAAGGAACATGTCCTACGCTCGAAGATTATACCTCAAGTTAAAGTTTTGTGGAGGAACCATGATATCGAGGAAATGATCTGGGAGTTAGAATCGGAAATGAAAGTGAGGTATCCTCATTTTTTCGACATACCAGGTACGTACGTCAATTTTGAGGATGAAATTTCATAAGGAATGGAGGTTGTAAGACCCCAACTTTTATGAATAAAGATTTAATTTTATCAATATATTATTTTGAAATAGTAAGGTGTTGATTTGATAAATGTAGTAAGTTATGGGTGGAATGTGTAAATTTTACAAAGTATGCAAGTGGTCATAACATATTCGTTGTGTCGGGGAATATTCTTTTGTCGAAGAATATTCGTACGACGGCGCAGTCATTGGTGGACCCCACAACGGAATAATTATCGGATATAAAAAGCGATAGAAATAACATTTTCACGGCAAAACTTTTATCGTTAAACTGTTAAAATACCCGGTGATAAAAATACAATAATACGCGTTGTTGCAAAGTAGCATACGGTATTGCACAATATCTTTGATTATTGATGCTTACGTAAGAAGTCACTTAGTATTCAATAATTGCTACAGTACTTGTTGCACAGTATATCATATTATTGATTCAATTATTGTCACAGTATCATCTGCACAATATTTTATATTATTAAATCAATAATGGTCAGTTATATTATTTAAATGATATTATTAGATAACATTATTGGCAATGTCTAGAAAGTTCTGTCTAGGAAAGGGGTTAGTTAATTGCGCGCCAGTAAGAAGAAATCTTTATCAGAAGGCCCCCTCTTTCCTGAGAACGGCCTGGTTGTCATTATTGTAATTCTGTAATATTAATTTAAATAATAATTGATGAATGGTTGATAAAAATATTTTCATTGTGTTGGAAATATTAATTTTAGTAGAAATCGACATTTATTTCGATAATAGTTAATTTTCGGATGTTAAATTGACCAAACGGAGAATTAATCGAATAAATGAGAAATTAATGGGTGGTTAACATGTGGGACCCACTTATTGGTGGATAATAAATAGTTGGTTGGTAGTTGCAGGGGTGGAGGTGCAAGATTTGTAAACTTGAGGGACTAAATTAAAAATTTAGGCAAAGATGGAGGTACTAAAGTGTAATTAACCAACCATTTTCTAGCCTATAAATAGCAAGATAATTTCATTCATTTCTCACCATTCTTGAAGAGCAAAGTTATAATAGTGAGAAAAATTATAGAGAGAGAAAGAAGAAGAGTATTCTGCTACTACACTATTCCAGTATCCAATCTTCTACTGAGGTAAGGGATATTGTTTTTCTCGTAAGGGGTATTATTTCTTTTGTATTCATAAAGAATGTTATTTTCTTTCAATATTCGTAAGGGTTGTTACTTCATTCTTTATTGATCTGTGGGAGTAACCTGTCTACGCGGACTACCGTATGCATGGTGAATAACCCTTCGTATTCATTCTTTATTGATCTGTGGGAGTAACCTGTCTACGCGGATTACAGCATGCCTGGTGAAAACCTCTTGTATTCATTCAATTCCTTAATAATCTGTGGGAATAATCTGTCTACGCGGATTACCGCATGCGTGGTGAATCACCCTTCGTATTCATTTCTATTAAATTGTGGAAATGATCTGTCTACGCGGATTATCGCATGACGGGTGAAAATTCAATTACAGTTTCATATATTCATTCATACTCGTACGAAATATTATTTCACTGGAATATTGGTCTGAATTTGTTACGAAATTTTTATCTTTTCATGACAAGTTACTATTCACGAGTTACTATCCACGATAAATTTTTATTTTTATTTTTTTTATCTTTGATTTGATCCAAGTTTTGAACTTCATTCTTGAATTTTGCTCCACAATTGATTATTACGGAGTATTCTTGAACTTAGATAAACTAAATTACGAATCCCTAATTTTTGTCCTTTATCTCACTGGATTCGTTTTTATATTATTTTTCATCATCCTCAATCTTAAATGATGATACAAATGAATATCTTTGGCCTGTAGTGCAAAGATGAATGATTATTTGATGAATATCTTTGGCCTGTAGTGCAAAGATGATTACCTGATGAATATCTTTGGCCCGTAGTGCAAAGATGAACAGGTGTTGAGATGAACATGACCACTGGTGATACAAATGAATATCTTTAGCCCGTAGTGCAAAGATGAATATTTGATTCGAGATATATATTGATTGATGTTACACGGATAAAATATTGATGATGGACTTTGATAGTAGTGTGCATACAAGCCAATCATGTATGATGATAAAGCACATACTTTGTAAACAATCTTATTTATTTATTAATAAAATATTTATTTATTAAAGGCATTTAATTATCTACATGGTGCTGTTTTTATAATATGTAAATAACCCATAGTTTTAAGCAATGCTTTTAGAATCATGATGTTGATCATGCTAATGAGATCTAAATTCTTAGAAAGCTTTAAAACTAAAATAGTTCCCAATCGTGGGATTACTAAAAAGGGGATTAGTAAATCCGGATAGATTGGTACATATGTTGCTTGCTCATTGGATGAGGATGACTGATCTCATGGTCATTTGTGTGGAGACACTAAAGCAAGTATGTAGGTGCTTATTGGAGAATAAGTTCACTGAACGTGACTCGCTATGGAATACCTAATGGAGTTTTACTCGCCTGTCAATAGGAATTCCTAATGTGATAGTAGTACATGTGATCCTTGGACTTGAGATCATCATAGTATCTTGTATGTAACAAATTATACTTTGACTAATTCCTTAAGGCCTTTTAAGGCATATATAGGGTATGCTTGGGTGTAATGAGTTACATATGGAGATAATGAATGATCAATAAAGAATCTACCGCCTCTAGTAAAAGAGGAGATATGTCCTATGTGATTCGTTAAATGACAACCCAGGAATCCTTGGCCAAGGTAGAATGAAATTAGAAAGAGGTTTCTAATTTGCATTATTTGGAGTTGTGCATTTTCTAATCGAAATACATATGATTAAATAAATTAAGACTTGACAGTAAATCCATGTCTTATATTTAATTGGGACATTGTATGGTGGAAGGATTGAATTGTACAGTAACTATTAACTCACAGGTTCTTTTATGATTAATGTTGAAATCTATATTATCTGGAAAGTCGTTGATCGCTAGGGAGGCTTATCCCTATTGTAGAATAAATGTTATTTATTTAAATAGATTATTAGTTTAATTTGTTTATTTAAATAAGATTAGAATTGTTCTAATTGATTTATGCACAACCGGTTTAATATGGAGAACCTAAAGGGTCACACCATAAAAGGAAGAAGAATTATTTAAGAAGAAAATGGCATGATAGTAATAATGCATTAAGTATAATTAATTTAATCTATGATGATAGAATAAATTAAATAGCTTAATGTTTATTATTTAATATTTTAGAAATATTAAATATAAATTAATAAGAGGAGTCTTATTAATATTATTATTATTATTATTATTTTAATTCTAAAGGAGTTTAGGAATTAATATAATATTAGTACTCTCTCTCAATCCTAATAAAGATTAGGATATAAATTAATTAAAAGTATTTAATTAATTAAATAAATAAAACCCTATTCTAATTGGATTAGGAGGGTTAACCTAATATCTATATAAGAGAGTCTTATATCAGATATAAGGTAGAGGTGAGAAATTTTCCAAGAGTTGGGAGTACACATATTCTATAGAGATAGAAACAAGGGTTAAGCCAATAACCCATCTTCTTGAGTTCTTCATCTTCTTTGGTGGATCACCGTTAGAGGCCAAACATTTGGGTGGCTGACATCATTATTCAAGGGAAGGAGCCACTATCAGAGGAATCAAAGGAATCAAAGGAGTAGAACTTGTACCTGAGGAAGCTTAGATCTTCAAAGGTATAATTCCATGTTCTCTCTTTTCTGTTATTGATAACAAGCACAAAGCATGATCATGGTTATGGGTTTGTATAAATTTTGAAAACCTAGTTTTTACGCTTCCGCCCTATTTATGTGATTTGATTGCATGATTGCGTTACATACAAACCCAACAGACTTTAAATCATAGAAGATAGTAGACATCATTCTCTACTTAACTCTTCTAATGAATTATTATTTTCGCTGCGGTTGTTGATCTAAAACTTGTTGTCCATAATATTTTATCTGATTTGTTGAAGACTAACGATAATTTATTCTTCATTGTCTTAGTCATAATATTCTTTACTGGGCTAGTTGAGCTCACCCTATTCTTCCATTGTTCTCTTCAGGAAATGAGAATATTGCGGGTACTAGTCGGGGAATGGAGTGATGGTTCGAGTTAGAGCTGTAGAAGTCCTCACTATTTTTTTTAAATAGTGTGATAATAAATGTAATGAGGACTTAGTTTGAATGTTAATATTTTCTACATGTCTGTATTGACACTCACAGTTGTGTGGTTGTATTTTTCACGTCTGTTTGATATGAAAGATTGTATTTAGATTCTGTACCATGTATTTGGCGACTTAGAATGGGTTGGGTTGATTGGACCAATTCTGGGGGCGTCACACACATTATTGAGTTAGAACCAGACGAGATAGCCGAAGATTTAACGTACGAGGAGGTACCTGTGAAGATCTTGGATAAGAAGGAACATGTCCTACTCTCAAAGATTATACCTCAAGTTAAAGTTTTGTGGAGGAACCATGATATCGAGAAAATGACCTGGGAGTTAGAATCAGAAATAAAAGCGAGGTATCCTCACCTTTTTGACATACCAGGTACGTACTTCAATTTCGAGGACGAAATTTCATAAGGAGGGGAGGTTGTAAGACCCTAACTTTTATGAATAAAGATTTAATTTCCTCTATATATTATTTTGAAATAGTAAGGTGTTGATTTGATAAATGTGATAAGTTATGGGTGAGATGTGCAAATTTTACAAAGTAAGCAAGTGGTTATAAAATATTCGTTGTGCCGTTAGTTGAGGAATATTCTTTTTATCGGAGAATATTCGTACGAAGGCGCAATCATTGGTGGACCTCACAACGGAATGAATGTCGGATATAGAAAGCGACAGAAGTAACCTTTTTATAAAAATAACGACAAAACTTTTACCGTTAAACTGTTGAAATACCCGGTGATAAAAATACAGTAATACGCGTTGTTGCACAGTAGCACACAGTATTGCACAGTATTTTGAATTATTGGTTCTTACGTAAGAAGTCACTCAATCAATAATTGTTACAGTAATTACTGTTCAATATTTTATATTATTGATCCAATAATTACTACATTGATATTTTATATTATTGATTCAATAATTGTCACAATAACTACTACACAGTATTTGACATTATTAAATCAATAATTCATATTATTTGAATAATATTATTAGATAGCATTATTGACAATGTCTAGAAAGTTCTGTAGAGGAAAGGGGTTAGGTTATATAATTGTGCGCCAATGAGAAGAAATTCTTATTGGAAAACCCTCTCTTTAACTGCAATAACTGCTATGTATGTATTAACTACTTACAACTAAACTAACTCCATGAATAATGTATGAATGTTTATGAATATCAATGAAGGGGATCTTTTACTTATTCCGCTGTGCTTGAAAAGATTCTTATGTTTGTCATATGATAACTTCTTAGTAGTACAAAATAAACTGGAAAAGTATTTGAAATCAAAAAGGATCTATTCAACCCCCCCTTCTAGATCTATTGTGTGTCTACTGGGAACTAACAATTGGTATTAAAGCGGGTTCTCATGCTATACCCAAAAGCTAATCGTTTTGAGTCTGATCCCAGGCACAAACATTGTTCTAAACTTAGTTTAGTAGTAAGTCACTTGTAAATGCAGATGAGCTCACACGTTGGAAATAACGTGTACAGGTAAATGTGTATATACACCTGAAGCTACTCAGATTGGTCCCTGTTCTTGAATGCCATAGCAACAAGACCAATCCATGTCCAAAGTTAATCTTATAGTCTGCAGATCATAGATGGGAAGTCAAGAGGCATCAACAGCAAAGAATCAAGTGTCCACCATTTTGAAAGATGAAAGGCCATACATGCTAAGAAATGCTTATCCAAAGGAGAAAGAAGAATTTCTCCAATATGTATTTGGCTAACCAGCAGTTGGATGTGAACCCTGAGGTTCAAGGTTATCAAAGAAATAAAGCTGTCAAGACTTTCCTAGCTTATATCTCCTGGACTATGACTGATTAATTTAAGGTCAAATGGAGCAACAGGCTGTCAGCATTAAATGCAAAAATATGCACATCAATGCCTAACATCATTATAGTAAGAAAAATGATTGTTAAGAGACTGACAGTGTAAAGGTACGATTCCTCATTAATACTTAATTGTTCATCATATTGCATCGCTTTGTGAACTATAACAGTATTCTATCAAGAGACCATACTCTTCCTAAAATGGAGAAGAGAGAAAGTACACTAGGGTTGGAAACTTAACTGTCAACAAACTATCTCTCCATCCAAGTTTTAGATTGAAGATAATATCTTGAAAGAAGTCTGAAATAGGTCATAAGCATATCAGGATTTAATTAAGCTTAAGTGGAGTAATCCTTGCTGAAGGGTTGGTATGTATGTACAAACCAATGTTCTAAGTGTTTGATAATACATAGAATATGATCAGTTCTAGATGAGTATCTTGAAGATTCTTAGACACTGATCATCTCCATGAATCAACCAGATACAAATAAGTAATAGAGTTGATTCTTACTCTGTGAACATTCAAAATCTGTGAACATAACCAAGCAAAGGATGAAACCATCAAAGAAAAAGAGTGTCTTATTAAAATGGTTAATCTTACACACACACTCATCATCATGCATTTTAAATGTCATATCTAAATCAAACACAGTGCATGAATATGATTGTTGATGCTAAATGTGTTGTAAATTAAAATATATGAGGAATAAGGATTTTGAAAACTGTAAGAACCCGAATTTTCAAATATTATTAAATAAGAATTTAATAAAATTCTTAAACCATGAGGTGGGTTCGAATAAGAGTATATATATGAGATATGAGGTATGTGGTATTATATTACATAGGATAATATGGACTATGTAATATGTGTTTTGTGATTTATAAATATACTATTAATGTATATTTGTTATTTAGCGTAGAGACGATTCAGTGGAGATAAAGGAAGTGGATAAATTCCTATCGATATTAAATAATTTATATAGAATTATTTTATCATAGTAAGTTGGTGATATTAAATATCCTTAATGTATAATCACCATATTCTTGTGTATGTGTATTAATAACTAGTATGTTTATAATATAGGTTATTAATAGCACTTAAGCTATCCGTGAATAGGTTTGGATAGTGAAGCATGAGTTAGTTAAGGAATTAACTAATAAGAATAAATATTAGTTAATTTAAGTTGGGAGTTATATTATGGAATAATATAATGATAGTATTGAACCTTAATTAACTATGGTGATATAGTATAGGGTTTAATTTACTTAAGCAAATGAGTGAATTAATATGTGTGTTGAATATATAATTATAGTTGGTACTTTTGTATATATTACTTAGAATAGTAATATGTGAGAAAGTCTAATGTACGAATAACGTTAAATATATATATATATATATATATATATATATATATATATATATATATATATATACGTTATTAAAGGGAGATGGAAATCATTATATCTTTAAATGAATATTTGAAGAAATTTTTTTGGGAACAATTTATAGAAAAGAAAGAGAACTAATTATTATATATTTCTAATAAAGGGTATTAAAATAAATTCTAATATTGAATTATTTTAATAAAGGAGGAAATATTATTTTTGAATAATAATATTACCTTATATATTTTTGTATGAGGTAATAGGTATGATTAATTAATATGGTAAATATATTAAAACGTATTTGCTATATGTAAATAAATTGATGAAAATAATTTATTATAATAGAAAATAAACTTACTATCTATTTTCTATATATAATATATGTACATGTGTTGTACATGTAATTATTCGATATTATATTATATTATAATATCTTGAGTTAATAAATAAAGTATTTGCTAATAATGAATATCTTTATTTGGAGGAAACATAATATTTTATGTTAGGGCTAAATACATAATTTCTAATGTATTTTCAAAAGGAGTTTAATTAATGAAAGAAAACTAAGTTATTTTAATATATTAAATAACTTAAGTTATTATTTGATCATGAATATTATTATTTGAATAGAGTATATATTATAAGCGTAAAGGTTATACTTATTATAAGTATAATTAATTGAAGTAGTTTAGCATTTTAATAGCTTGAGTTATTATATTACCGTAAAGGTTATATAGAATATTGGTGTATTTCCATTCACGATATTTTTATATATGTGAACCTTGTGACTTAATAGTTCTAATTATATTGAACATGTTATAAGTAGTAAGTGATGGGAATAATAATAAGCTTGAGATTAAGCTTGTGAGAAATGCCTTGTGTGGCACGATAATAGATTCGGTAATGAATCGATTAATTCAAGGATGAAAGAATTATTAATTAAATAATTAATCTATATTAATTGTTATTATAATAATATGTTGAATTATTATTATTTCGAGTGATAGCATGATAATAAGTATATTTGTTATAAATATAATAAGATAATTAACTATATAAATGTTAATTAATTGTTATGAAAATTATAATTCCATTGATTAAATGAGAAATAGATTAATTAATATTATTATTAATTAATTGATAAGATAAGTAATTTATTAAATTCTATGTGCAACCATGCGATATTAAAGTATAACGTATAGTAACTAACTATATATTGTACGAAATATAAAGTGCAATATGACTATGTTATTTATGAATATAAACTATATAGTAAAGTTTATTGAGTTGTAAGAGATATATGAAATGTGGGTGTGACAATGTGTATACAATAGTAATATATCATGAATATATAGTAAACAATTATTGAATTAATGAAATTTAATAATAAAAGAGACAATACACTGTGATGGTACCCGAAAGAATTATATCTAGTAGAATGAGATATATATGGATTATATGGTGATATATATGTACCTCCACTTGATATATTGTATTATGGTTTACTCATTAGAAATGACATTGTGACTCTAGATAAGCTTATAACCTAAGTGTCTATATAATGTATATATAGATCACCCAAGTATTTATACACTTGCTAGTTACTTTGTTGCTGAGAGTCATTTTTTGTCCCTAATTGAGTGACCCATTTCATCACACGTGAATGGCTACAAGGCTAGCCTATCTCCATTTCTCAAACTCAGCAAACTAGCAACAATCATGAAGGGGGAGTGGTCCTAATAGTGAAAATCAACTACTCTACCAACTCCTCTCCTATAACCATTGAATCCTTCTTCTTCCCATTAGTTTAAAATGATGTAGAAAGTTAATGTCTGTGTAATGCATGGTCTATAAATGAAGCTCTTCTCCTTCGTGTTTTCATTTGCTGAGATTTATGTTAAGTGAAAATTGAGAGAGAATATAGCATGTTAGTAAGGAGTCTAAGAATTGAGGAAGTTCTAATAACAGCAAGCTTAACAGAGGTATAAACTCTCTATTTTTGAATTCAATAAATTCTTGATTTTTGCATGAATTCTTGCTAATTGGAGTTAGGAATGTTGTAAACTTAGTATCTAAGCTAGTATGCATGATAGGAATGCAATGTAGCTTGATTAGAGTTGATTCGTGAAAGAAAATTGTGAATTGGGTTGCAGTCTGCCGAGCAGAAAGCTACTCTGTTTCTGGCCGGCCACCTGCGCAGCTGCGCCAGTTTTGTACTGGCCAGCGGCGCAGCTGCTCCGGTACCAGACTTGAGTTGGGCAAGGCCCTGCGCAGCTGCGCCAGTTTTGAACTAGGGAGCTGCGCAGGTCCCTGATCCCAGTTTCTGCTGATTTTGTTCCTGCTTGATGTCTGCTAAGTGATAGATATTGAAAGGAATTAGGACAAGCATGCTGGTATGAATAATACATATATATGGACTTGTTAAACTAGGATGTGCATATTATATTCGGATCGCTTACGTGAACGATGAAGTTATAGTTTTGAAAATAAACTTAAGGTTTTATAAACGAATTTTGGCGTATATAAGTCATGTTTATATTCTGACTTTGAAGACACATTAGTATGGTTTAAGAATGCATGAAAGGCATGTTGATTTGCATACATATGTTTTATAGTATAACATGAGCATGCCGGACCTCGTTAGTAAACATTTCCAATGAGAATGTAAGTTTTGAAGGTGGATCTTGACATGTAAATACCATGTACGCATTCTAATTTTTGTGAGCATGTTTAGATGACTTAGAAATGCATATCGAACATGTCAACCTATATATATATAGCATGAACATGTTAGGTTTTGTTAGTGAGCTTCACTAATGAAAATGCGAGCTTTGAACGTGGACGTTAACATGTTACCTTAAGATTTGAATTATGATATTTGTAAACAAGTTTGATAGTACTCGTAGACTCGATCATGTATCCTACATGTATATATACCATGATTAGGTATTGTGATTTAAATGAAGCATAAACGAAGCATGTTTTCAAAATAAAACGGTGTTAGTTGCATGAATGTGATATAATTATTCACGAGTATGTCTAATACAAAGTATATGAATACCCTATGTGTTTAAAAAGCGAGCATGTTAGACTTTATGACTTTATAGCCTTGAATGGACTTAAGTTTTTTACGGGTATTAAATTAGAACCTATATCATGTAAATTGAACGTGAAAAGGTTAAACGAGCATGAAAGTATCCTTTAATGTGTATACATGCTATGTAGAACCATATGCTAATACTTGAATCCGATTTCGACGATTAATAGAGTATATTTGCTTTGATATGGTCTTATGTGTTAGTAATGATATATGAGAATGATTAACTCAAAAGATGGATTACACTAGCTATATGTAAAGAGATTAGTGGTAGACGGGCATGTGTATGTAGAGAATGGTAGTAAGTACGTATGGTTAAAGTATACTTATACGTACATAGTTATTATAAGAATACGATAAGAAAGTAAGACGAAGGTTCTAAGAACCAAGTTAGACAACAATGTAATACTAATTATTATATTGAGAATATATGGAAGTGTATAACTGATAAGTGTGATCTCTATGATTAATATAACTGTGTAGGATTACACGAAGTGCAGATATTCTTAAGCAGTTAAGTCGTAGTTGTTAAACTACGAATCAGGCAAGTCTTTCAGTTCCTATTTGATATATGAATTCAATAACTGCTAGTTGAATTATATTATGCTGTGATAATGTGAACTTATATATGAACTGTATATGAGATATAAATGAGATTGAAAGTTGATCTTTGATGATATACTTGTTATGTGAAAAGTAACATGCGTAGTAAATATAAACTGTTTATAAATGCATGAACTGAGTATGATGTTATATGCTATGTGATGCATGAGGACTGTTAGAATTGCTGAGCTGTCGAGCTCACTCTTGCAAATAACCACTTTTGCAGGTTAAGGATTCACGGTAAAGATTTCGTGCTTCTTGATTGATAAAGATAGATAGTATCGCATTGAAGAATATTACTTAGATTATTGTCTGGACCATATTTAGATTCTAGATGATGTACTCGATAGTTGCTTACACTGTTTAATACTTGTTGTATTGTAAGAATGTATTAATTAATACATAGAGGATATCGAGTTGAGTTGTAAATGTTTATACGATAACTCAGATAAGAAGGAATCAGATTATATAGTTGATTCAAGATTTGTAATTGGTATCAAAGTTATGGAATCAATAAAAAGATTTTTATTCAAAGGATTGAAAAGTTTAAATTATTCCGTATTTTAGTAATATCGAATATGATGTAAAGACGAGATCTTGGATATGAATAGAATTTATATTCTAAATTGTAATAAACAAAGTTGTATTCTTTTACTAATGATTAAAAGATGTAATAGTTTGACGATAATAGTATCGTGACTGCACCGAATCCGAGGTTTCGAAGGAACGTGGATTTGGGGGCGTCACAAAAACTAACTTAGCAGGACCCAATCAATCTTGGGTACCAAAATAGAAATTATCTAAACCTGCAGGTACCTGATCTATCTGACCACTCTAAGGAATGCCGAAGCGGATGGCTTCAGTCACGAAGATTCAACCAGCTGGAGGTTTAGGACATTTTAGCAATGTTCTTGACTAAAATCACCCTATGCCAAAGCCTTCTTGAAGACTTGTGTTGAGTCCACATGAATGAAGCTCACATGGTTGCTGATCTCAATATGGAAGCGGGCTATTCATGACAAGATGAAAGAAATCCTCTATGCTTATTCATACAAAGCATATCAACTTAGAGGGAAAATTAAAGAAGTTCACATCAGACGATCACCAAGCATTGATCATGAAGGATGCATCATAAAAGCAAAACTCCACGTGTGCAGTCTATCTAAGAGCTTAAAGAAAATCGCAGTGCTCTCTACGATTAACACTAAAGTCAGCTTGTGCAAATCAACACACTACGATTATGGAACAATGATCAAAATCGTAGTGTCCCTTCAATCAGCATTAAAGTTCATGTATCTGATGAAGGAGGAAGGGCGACAAAATGAAGAAAGGCTGATAGACGTTGACATTGATAGTCTCAAATGACTTATCATTCATCCTTAGTATATAATGAAGAAACTAAGGAAGGACTACAAAACTGCTGAAAACACCTGCTCAGGTGTCAGATGAAGAAAACTACATTTGTAGTTCTACCAATAATTATGGAGTGATCAGTCCTGAAGATATCTCTCTATGATCCAATGGAGTCTATTCAATCATAATGATCTCATCCAGAAGGAGATATGCAAAGCTGCTCTCTTATACTTATGAAGAAGTAGAAAAAGAATTCAGCCCTCCTTGAGAAGATATCATCATCCATGGGGGAGCAGTGATCTGCAAAAGAGCAGCAGCACTAAAGGTGTCAAAGAAGACTGATGCAGCAAATTTTTTAGATCTTCCAAGAAGTAAAGATAGTCACTTGTTGACTCAGGAAGATCAAGTGAGAAGTTGAAGGTAGTGCTGAACTTCAGAAGAAGAAGAAAAGCAGTCACAAAATAAAGAAGTCCTCACTCACTACGATTGTGGAGTTATTAACAATCGTAGAGTTCAGACTAATTACTACTGCGAATGGAGAAGCTACAACAGCCTCCCAGCCTAAACAACTGTCAGGGCTGAATCTGAAGAAAGTGCAAAGAGGAAGATGATCAAAGAATTGCTGTTGAAAAGGCTGAACAAAGCAATCAATCTCCAGCATCTGGTCCAACTGAGAAAGGACCAGAATCATAGAAGATGATCAGGACATGATCAGTCATGAAGAGCACACTACTGTATCTGATCAGAATATGATCTATACTGAGAAGGAAATGCAAGAACCAAGTGATGCTGATGTGAAAGAAAAGTTGAAGGTGGTAAAGATTGTGGAAGAACAGATGAAAAAATGGAGATGGTGAAGCTCAGGGAGCGAAATGAAGAAGTGGAATTCTTGCCAGAAGATCTGAGATAAGCTCAAAAAATAAGTCAATCATGGTGCATGTCTGTCGACCACACCACGATTATCAAAACCACTTCTGTCGAATTCATAGAGAACAGGAGCTAACCTTAAACAAAAATATTCCAGTTATAGAGTCCCAAAACTTTGTGACTGATGAACCAAATGAAGATCCATAATCGGTAGTAACGTCCCAAAATGTGCTACTGATAACCATATCAACCACACACCTCAAATCGTAGAGTGCCTACGATTAAACATCTGATCGTAGTGTAAGAATAGGAGGACACCACGATTGCAGTCTACACCAAAACCAACACCAGTGAACATCAAGAGTTGGTAAATGACCTCCCCAGCAGAGAAATCAAATGTGATGTCAGTACTGACCATGCCAAAGCTCTTCATCTGATAAGCGCCTTAGGGACAAACCTAATCCTTAGCCTTGGTCTAAGAGGTTGGCCCTTCCTGAGCAACCTTAATCCAGAAGAAGTGCAAATATTAATTACATCACAAGAATCTCTGCTGAAGCAAGTAGCATCTCATCAGAAGAATACAAGCTGCAAATGAGAATTGCCAATCCCTTAGAATCTAAATGAAGAAGTCGTCTATTGAAGCATGACCACAGACTACGATCTTCGAAGAAGATGCAAAGGTTGTAGGTCAGTCTGGGAAATCGTGGAGTACCAAGCTAAGTCATAAGCCACTCCACGGATTGAAGAAGTCAATAGTCAACAGAAGAAAAGTCAAATCTGGTTAACTGACACGATGGAGAAGTTACATATTGTGACCTCTCAGCGTCTTACAACTATCCCACTAAGAAACATGGAGGGAACAATTACAAGAGGGAAAATTCAAATCAGTGACAGTTATACTTTCAAGAGTTCATCAAAAGCTGCAAGCCTGTCAAATCTATAAACTCTCTCTAGCTAGAACCTCAACACCTCCAAACAGTCAAACCCTTTCAAACAGATATCCTTTCTCAAATCGCTTTCTGATATCTCACAATAGTCCTACAGAGTCTTAAACCCAGAAACCCTTCAAATGGCAGACTGGAAAGTAATCACTGGCATTCAGCTTGGAACGAAGAAGTTTGAGAAATCCGAGAAAAAGTTCAGAGATATTCTTGAGCTTGTAAAGAAGGTCGGATTTTCTGAATGTCTTGAGTTGAACACTCTTATCTATGTCAATCCAGTTAAAGAGTTCTACTCAAATGTGACTATGAGTTTTGGAACTCTAACGACAAAGGTCAAAGGCCAGATTCTGAAGTTAAAATCTACAGACATAAATCAATGTCTAGGTTTCCCTGACCTAGGTCTGAAAAATCTTGATGAAGTCGACACTGAAGGAGCCAAGAAGATTATGCGATACCAAAGAAACCATAGTCTGAAGGATATAAAGAAAAAGGAGT
The DNA here is from genome assembly GCA_020205555.1 of Panax stipuleanatus. Taxonomy (NCBI): domain Eukaryota; kingdom Viridiplantae; phylum Streptophyta; class Magnoliopsida; order Apiales; family Araliaceae; genus Panax; species Panax stipuleanatus. The sequence continues at coordinate 21,508,381 of CM035120.1, forward strand.
TTCCTGAAGAATTTGAGTTTCTCGCAGAGATTGTAGGGAAATGCATACTATGCAAGGACACTGCACATGACACTGTGAGTGATCAACAGTTAAAGATTATATCTGCAATAGTTCTGAGGAAGCAAATCAATTTTGGAGTTATTCTGCTCGGCCTAATGTCCAAATGGCTGGACAAGGCGAAGACGAAGAGGTTAACAGGGAAATCGCTCATAAAGGTTTTCCATGGAAGGCTCCTGAGTATCATTCTGAAGAAGAAGCTGAAGAATAAGATTAAGGATGATGAAGGTGTAGTTCTAAACAGCCATAAGGTGATGACCCCTATACTAATTTCTAACTGGAAGAAGAACCCAATGGAGAACAAAAGGCTGATAACACATGGCAGCAGCAGCAAGAGTACTTCAAAGAAGAGGAAGGTAAGTGCCATGAAAGAAGAGGAGCTATCACACTCTGAAGATTCAATAATCCCAGAATCCAAGTCTGTGAGGCCGTCCAGGAAGAAAGCTAAGGTGATGAAAAGGTCAAAATTAGTTCCTCAAAGAAGTCTATTTAATGAGAAGAAAAGCATAGAGTCAGAAGATAAAAAGGGAACTGAGAGCTTCAAGGAAGAATCTTCAAGGAGCAAGTCCTCTGATGAAGAAGAAGTTGAATCTAAAAAGGAGAAAGCTGAACCTATAAAAGAGGTAGCTAAGCCTGACGATGAAGAAGAATATGCAAGTCCTATGGCTAAAACCCAAAGTAGCCACTTTGTTGATGAGAAAGATTTGAAAACCAAAGAAATTGAATCTCTTAATGCTGAAGCCACAAGGAGCCCTTCTAATGATTCAAAGGATGTAGAGTCTGAAGAAGAAACATCTGCTCCTCCTGCTGTTGAACCTCAAAGAAGTCTGTCTGATGACTCAGAGACTTCAAAATCTGAAGATGAAGAAAGATCTGAATCTCCTGAAGTTGAAACCCCAAAAAGAAGGAAGAGCAACAGATTGCATGCTCAAGCTATTCTAAGAAAGAAAGGAGAATCTTCTTCAGTAATTATTGAACTCAATGATGATGAGGCTGAATCAAAGGAAGAAGATGATGGTCAAATGCTGGAACAAACTGATGAGTCAGTTGAGGGAAGTCTACACCAATCTGACTCCAAGTTAGGACATGAAGAAAGTAAAGAAGACTCCAGCTCTGAGGATGAGGAGCCAGAAGATTTTCACATTCCTTGCCCTGTTCATCGTAAGAGGAAAATAGTGGTGGAAGTTGATGAAGAACCACTTGATGTACTTCCAGGAAAATGGATTAACCTTGGAAATGAAAGGCTGAATGTGGTAAAGATGACTGCAGCATATCTACTCAACAATCGTGAAGCTATGAAGCTGGACTCTTCAACCTTGATATATGATCCTGAAATAAAGGACCATGTGATAAGGTGGCTCTATCCTCATATGCCATGGGTAAAGGCATCCCTCACTGAAGACATCAGCTACTTCTCATGGTGCTTCTCTCACCTTCCCAACTTGGAGCTAGTAACATAAAACTTTCCAAGGGTGAAGAAGTTTGCAACTTTACTGATCAAAGACAAATCTCACTTCAAGGTCTATCGACAGGCTGGAAACCATTACATTCCCTATGAATGTCGAGCAGACTCAAATGGCAAAAGGATCATACCAAAGACTATGATCGTAGAGTCCTCTCACTCTACCCATGAAGATAATCAAACTGAGTTTGAAAAGTTCTATGCTGATCCAACAGGGCTGTTTGATAGTCTTACATCCTTCAACAATGATTGGCACTTAACAATCTACCAGATTCTCACTACCTTTGAAAGACTGCCCAAGAGTGAGAATCGTAGAGTCCAACCTGATGCTCAGCAGGAGGCTAACCAAACAGCTGTTTAGACGGAGAATGAACAACCTGATATCAGCTCTCTTCAAGAGCAAGAGTTGCTAAAGAATTCTAAAGAATTGAATGAGGAGATCTCTATTATAGCTGCAGAAGTAAAGGACCTGTCAGCAAGAGAAGACAATGAGCTGTCAAAAAGGCTTCAAGCCAGACTCTCAGACTTATCCCTCAAGCTTCAACTAAGGGATCAAGTATTTCTGAAGGTTATGAGCGATCAGAAGGATGAAGCTCTACGAGCGCAAATGACTAAAGAAGAGAAAATTTTATCTCTCTCTGACAAGATTGACAATCTGAAACAGTCTCTCTCCCAACAACTTGAGCTAAGCCAACAAGAACTCAAGATTGAGGTTGGTAACTCATCTCACATGATGGAGCAGCTTATGTCAAACGTGGAGCAGCTCTTACAAGTGATTAGTGACAAAAAGGGGGAGAAAAAGAGACATAGAAAGAGGCATTCAAGGAGTGTCATGGAGAGAAAAATGAAGGAAGAAAAGAAGGCCAAGCGCAGAAAGGCAAAGGAGAAGAAGAAGAAGAAGACAGCAACAGCAGAAGCAGAGTCATCATCTGAGGGGGAGCCAGACAAAGAAGAAGAGCATGCAATCAAACCAGAGCTTGATCAAGATGAAGAAATGGAGAATGTATCCGAGGGGAAGCAAAGGAAAGAAAGATAAGAAGATGAGTAGCTGATCAACAGACATCCTGGAGACATACATGGAGTGGAAAAGGTACATCTCTATCTAGTTAGGTATGTTCAAGATCCAGGATGTAGAGTGTTATAGTTTATGTAATTTCATATTATCTTCAATGACATTCATGATTATCTATTTTAGAAATACAGCTGCTCACTGTATATTAAGATTCATTCATCTCATGCATATGCACTGATTGTTTTTGTTATAATCAAATTGGGAGAGATTGTTAGGAATATACATATAAGATTTGATTATGTTACAAATGAATGAATATGCAAGTATGCTTGTATTGATAAAAGCTGTAAAGTCCTTTGATATATAATAGGAATATATGTATAAGGACTTACAATGAATTGATCAAATATGTTAGGTTGATCCTACATAAATAAAACAGCTTTGTAGAAAGATATGTTAGGTTGATCCTTCAAAAGAAATGATGTACAAGGACTAGAAATAGAAAGATCAAACTTATTAGGTTGATCTTATACAATGTAATAGATAGGCATGTCTGATCGTCGAGCACTGCACCAGCCATCGTAGTATACCAGGAGAGACAAGGAAGACTCAAGAACTATCAAGGCAGAATTGTAGTCTGCAAGGATAGTAGATATCGGACTTCATAGTCTGCTAGGAGAGACGAGGCAGGATCGTAGTGTGTCGTGAAGAACTTTCTCAGAGCCGTAGTCTGCTAAGAAAGTCATGTTCAGAATCGTAGAGACAGCTTGTCTAAGAGCCGACCGAGCGCCTGCTAAAGCTAAGTCAAGAATCGTAGGCCACACTTGAAGTAGTGGAGTCTACTGATCATATAAGAGGCAGAGATCGTAGTCGAGCTAGATCAGAAGAGGATAGCAAGCATGAAGGCACAAATCATAGTCTGTTAAGATCTGATCTCAGAGTCGTAGTGTCTGTAGAACCAATGCAAGATCGTAGTCTGTAGAACTAGGACTCAACGAAATGCTCACAACGCCAAGGCAGAATCGTAGTGCCAATAAGATTCTCAACAGATGAGCACTCCCAGAATATCCAAAGTATGAAGCCTCTAGTCTGAGCTGCAAAGATATATTCCACCTGAAGGAAACAAAAGAGCACTCAACGAATGGCATGCAAGCAAATCAGAAGAAGACTTCAGATATAGTGATTGACTAAAGAAAGTCAGCAAGTACAGTAGCTGTCAAGAGAACAGAAGACAACGATCTTGGGATTAACCAGGATCGTAGTGTTTGCCAAACAAAGCAGGAACTGATGCAGTTTTCACAGAGATACTGGCCAGCTTATGAAGAACAAGACTGAAGTGATTAAGCACGGGTCAGACCATTAATGATAGGTGAACGGGAGATCACCAGGAGAAAGAGAGCTGGGTATGCCACAAATATAATGTGTCTTGCTATTCAGAAGAGGCCAAAATAATAAGTCAAGCTATCAGTTCCTGAGATCAGTCAAGGCAAGCAGAAGTGTTGAAGCACTGCACAAGTGAAGGAAGAGGCGTTCTACATTGCAGATTCAAAGAACACTCTTCATAATCGTAGTGTTGTCTCTAACCAGTCTATGAGCAACATTCAACAAGACACACTACGATCAAGGTCCAAGAACATCTGCATCAGAATCATAGAGTTCGGTCATCTGAAGATTGAAGCATTGGCAACGGTTTAATCTGAAGATTGATATTCGATTGTTGCTGATTGAGAGCATCGATGCAGAAGGACAACTCCTGTAGATTCAAATCAAGGAATCAGAAAAGAGAAATAAAGGTGATTACCAGCCTAACACGAAAAGGTGACACCTCTGAGGCGGTAGGTGAAGTAGTAGACTGCTGTGTCAATAAAGTCATAAGAGAGTTATCATGTCACATCAGCAGTCTGCACCAAATAACTCGAGATCTACGAAGCAATTCAAATAGCTTCCAACAACTATTTTCCAACGGGAAGATCATGGAAGGGTATTTAACAGATGAAGCTTCAAAGATCAAGAGTTGCTGAGTTGCAGAATCGTTGAGTTATTGGAATGCTATACTGTTGACTCTACGAGTTCCACCAGAGCTGAACAGAACAAGTCTCAGTGGCAGTGAGACTACGAAAGTGGAAGTGAAGCTAATTTGAAGAAGGACTGGAACAGACTAAAGCTTCACTCAACAACGATGAGGATGCCATTGAAGTTGGCAGCTAAGCTGAGAGCCGAGAAGGCCAAGAGGATAGCATTCAGGTAAGTGGTAGAGCACAAAAAAGATCCAAAGAGCCACTCTACAAATCACCATAAACCAAAAGCTGAAATAGAACAGATGCAGAACCATGTCTACATATCATTTAAGAAGGGTTCAGGGAATGTTAAGGACTAGAAGAAGTTGACCAGCAATGTTAAGCCTTAGCAAACCCGAATGGTAATGGTGCACAGCTGACATCAGATAAAGATGAGCAGAAAAGAAAGAAGCTCAGCTGCACCAAAGATGAAGTGGTCCAGACTCTACGCAGAATGCAAAGAGGACCACGCCAAGCTGCTAAGTACAAGAGATGATAAAGCTTCAAGTCATCTTAGCAACAAAGCACCAACAACAACTACAACAACAACAAGTAGCCAGGGGTTGAGGGGTCCTTGTCCGGAGGGACTAAATTGAAGTTCCAAGGCTGCTGGCCTTGAAGAGTTTTTAGTGAACTAGAGGAGTTCCAAGCCTGCTGGGCTTGAAGAGTTCTTAGTGAACTGAAGTTCCAAGGCTGCTGGCCTTGAAGGAATCTTAGTGATCTAGGGTGCTGCCTTTTCTTTAGTGGAATTCCCACTAGTGAAGCAGAAGAGTGGATTAAGAGCTTTAGTCTCTAAACCACTTAAAATCCCTTGTGTCTTTTACATTCAGTCATTTACTTTCTGTCATTTACATTACGTACCTAACTGCTATAACTGCTATGTATGTATTAACTACTTACAACTAAACTAACTCCATGAACAATGTATGAATGTTTATTAATATCAATGAAGGGGATCTTTTACTTATTCCGCTGTGCTTGAAAAGATTCTTGTGTTTGTCATATGCTAATTCATTAGCAATACAAAATAAACTGGAAAAGTATTTGAAATCAAAAGGATCTATTCAACCCCCCCTTCTAGATCTATTGTGTGCCTATTGGGAACCTAACAATTGGTATCAAAGCGGGTTCTCATGCTATACCAAAAGCTAATTGCTTTGAGTCTGATCCCAGGCACAAACATTGTTCTAAACTTAGTTTAGTAGTAAGTCACTTGTAAATACAGATGAGCTCACACGTTGGAAATAATGTGTACATGTAAATGTGTATATACACCTGAAGCTACTCAGATTGGCCCCTGTTCTTGAATGCCATAGCAACAAGACCAATCCATGTCCAAAGTCAATCTTGTAGTCTGCAGATCAGAGATGGGAAGTCAAGAGGCATCAATAGCAAAGAATCAAGCGTCCACCATTCTGAAAGATGAAAGGCCATATATGCTTGCTTATCCAAAGGAGAGAGAAGAATTTCTCCAATATGTATTTGGCTAACCAGCAGTTGGATGTGAACCCTGAGGTTCAAGGTTATCAAAGAAATAAAGCTGCTAAGACTTTCCTAGCTTATATCTCCTATACTATGACTGATTGATTTAAGGTCAAATGGAGCAACAGGCTGTCAGCATTAAATGCAAAAATATGCACATCAATGCCTAACATCATTATAGTAAGAAAAATAACTGTTAAAAGACTGACAGTGTAAAGGTACGATTCCTCATTAGTACTTAATTGTTCATCATATTGCATCTCTTTGTGCACTATAACAGTATTCTATAAAGAGACCATACTCTTCCTGAAAAGGAGAAGAGAGAAAGTATACTATGAGGGTAAACGAAGATAAGTATATGTATATATATATATATACTTAGTAAGGTGCTATATATTTTAGCAAGAGGAATAATGAATTAAGTTAAGGATATGGGAATCAAGATAAAACTATGTTAGTAATTAGCATAGCTTGAATGTTGGCCTTGACTGACAAATAAAAAGATGAATAAGTATAAAGTTTTTAGCTAATATAATTAGCAATAAAAATGGAGTAAGTTAAAACTCAAAATTTGAGTTAGAGATAGAATTTTGAAGCACGGACTGCTCGGTTGCATCCAGAACGTTAAGTTTAGTCAGAAAATGACAGTAAACACAAAATGTAAAAGGGTTGACTTTTTGGTCAAAGTTAACAGCTTGACTTTTATGGAGAAAAGTCAAAATTAGAGTTAGGAGTGGAATATGTGATGACTTATGTGAATTATGTATATGGTTAAATAAATATACATTATATAATGTGTATACATTTATTTTGTATATAAAGGGAATTAAGAATAAAGTTATGTAACCTAATACATATATTAGGTATGCTAAATAAATAACCTATGGGATTATAATATGAGAAAATGTTAGTATTTAAAAATATATTGTGATTCCCCCAAAATAGGTTCACAAAACCCATTCTGAGTCGCCAAATACATGGTACAGAATCTGAATACAAATCTTCTTATAACACACGGTCGTGCAAAATATGACCACACAAACTATGAGCTTCAATACTGATCGTATATAATAAGAAAATATAAACACTCAAATAAGTCCTCATTATAATTATTATCACACTATTTTATAAAATAGTGAGGACTTCTACAGCTCTATCTCGGACCATCACTCCATTCCCCGACTAGTCCCTGCGATATTCTCATTTCCTGAAGAGAACAATGGAAGAAAAGGGTGAGCTCAACTAGCCTAGTAAAGAATATTATGACTAAGATAATGAAGAATAAATTATCGTTAGCCTTCAATAAATTAGATAAAATATGATGGACAACCAGTTTTAGATCAACAACTACAGCAGAAATAACAATTCATTAGAAGAGTTAAGTAGAGAGTGATGTCTACTATCTTCTATGATATAAAAGTCCATCATCAATATTTTATCCCTGTAATACCAATCAATAATATTTTCAATCAAAGAATTATCCATGCACTACGAGCCAAGGATATATGTTTGCATCACTAGTGGTCATGATCATGCCAAACACCTGTCCATCTTTGCACTACAGGCCAAAGATATTCATAAATCAACAGCTCATCTTTGCACTACGGGCCAAAGATATTCATCAATCAACAGTTCATCTTTGCACTACGGGCCAAAGATATTCATCAATCAACAGTTCATCTTTGCACTACAGGCCAAAGATAACTTTCACCACAATATAGGACTAAGGATGATGAAAAATTATATAAGGAACGAATCTAGTGAGATAAATGATAAATATTAGAGATTTATAATTCAATTTATCCAGAGTTCAAGAATATCCAAGTTGTCAATATAGAGATAAAAATATGGATCCAATCAAAGATAATTTGGATAGAAAAAAATAGAATAATTTTTTTTTCGTGAATAGTATCTCGTGAATAGTACCTGAATGAATAGTACCCCGACATGAAAAGATAAAATTTTTATAAGAAAGTTCAGACCAATATTCTAGTGAAATGATATTAGATGAAGCGCAAAACTTAATAAATTTCTGAATCATTTCAGGAATTATAGAAACAATACTTACCGTAGTAAGTTTAAATTTAAAAATATGAAATGAAATATTATCACTTTCATAATATGGAATATGAAAGAAAATAATATTCTTTATGAATATTGAAAGGAAATAACATCATTTACGAGAAAAATAATATTATTTACGAGAAAAATAATATCATTTACGAATACGAAAGAAATAATATCCCTTACCTTAGTAGAAGTTTGGATATTGCAATAGTGTAGTAGCAGAATACTCTTCTTCTTTCTCTCATATTCTCTCTCTATAAATTCTCTCTCTAAATCTTCAGTGAATTGGTGAGAAAGAATGAGCCTCTATTTATAGGCTTGGCAGAGTAAGGATAAAATAGTCTTTTTACCATAATTTATGACACCATCGCTTACCTCATCGTTCCTATGACATCATCGCTTACCGCATCGTTCATATGACATCATCGATTACCTCATCGTTCCGATGACATCATCGCTTACCTCATCGTTCATATGACATCATTGTTTACTTTGAAAAATTTGCACTATCACCCATAACTTATCACATTTATCAAATCAACACCTTACTATTTAAAATAATATATAGAGGAAATTTAAATCTTATTCATAAAAAGTTGGGGTTTTACAACCTCTCCTTCTTATGAAATTTCGTCTTCTAAATTTCATATGACATCATTGTTTTACAGCCTCTCCTCTTTATGAATATTGGGTCTCGATCCGAAACTATAGATACTGACATACCATGCAATCTTACAATCTCATTTATGTATATACGAGCAAGTCGTTCAAGTGAATAAGTCTCTCGTATAGGAAAGAAATGAGCAGACTTGGTTAATCTATCGATAATAACCCAAATTGCATCTATGCCTTGAGAAACTTTGGGAAGACCCGTAACGAAATCCATGTTGATATGTTCCCACTTTCATTTTGGAATCTCAAGTGGTTGCAATTAGATGTGGGCAAAAAAACCGATTTTTCTGGTTTTTCAGACCGGTCCGAACCGGTCGGTTCGGTACGAAAAAAACTGGTTCACTGGTAGAAAAAAATCGGTATATACCAATTTTTCGGTACCGGTTTTGGTACCGAGCTTTTATGGTTCGGTAAAAATCGAACCGAACCGGTATATATCGGTTTTCTAATTTTTTATTTATTTTTATTATTAATAAATAATTAATAATAATAATACTAAAAATAACAATAATATTAATAAAATAATGATTATAATAATAAAAATATTAAAAATATTAAAAATAATAATAATAAATAAAAATAAAATATTAATTATATTAATTTTTTGGTTTATTCGGTAAAAATCGGTACCGAACCGGTTCGGTATACCGGTCCAACCGGTACCGGTATTGGTACCAAAATTTAGCAACTTTCATTACTGATTCGGTTCGGTACCAGTCCGGTTCGGTCCGATAAAAACCAGTTGTCCACCCCTAGTTGCAATGGACCCTTTGGCACTTGATGCTCCGTCTTGACACGTTGACACGTTCAACACCTCGAGATAAACTCCGCGATTTCTCTCTTCATGTTGCTCCACCAAAATGTATGTCAAAGATCATGAACATTTTGGTACTTCCAGGATAGATTGCAAACGGTGTGTTGTGTGCCTCCATCATGATTTTATACTTCAAATCAGAGTCGTTAGGTACACAAAGTCTGGAGTTGACTCGAAGTATTCCCTCTTCGTCGATTCTTGCTTCTGGATTAGCACCTTCTTGCACCTTCTTCTCCATATTCATCAGCTCCGGGTCTATAGCTTGAGCAGCTTTAACTCTATCAATTAAATCTGGTTCTACGCGTATATTTGCCATCTTCACGTGGGTCCCTGGAGTTTTTAACTCTATCTCCATCTTTTGTAAGTCATACAAAATGGGTTTTTGTGTTGACAACATCTCACTCGTTCCTGTATATGATCTTCTACTCAACGCGTCAGCTACCACGTTTGCTTTTCCAGGATGGTATTGGATGGTATGGTCGTAATCTTTCAACAGCTCAAGCCAACGTCGTTGCCGCATGTTGAGTTCCTTTTGAGTGAAGAAATATTTGAGGCTCTTATGATCCGTATATATCTCCACTTTCTCTCCATACAGGTAGTGTCTCTAGAACTTCAACGCGAAAACGACAGCTACCAACTCTAGGACATGAGTAAGATAATTCCTCTCATATTCTTTAAGTTGTCACGAGGCATAGACTATGACTTTCCCATGTTGCATGAAAACACATCCTAACCCTTTGCCTGAAGCATCGCTGTAGATGACAAATCCATCCGAACCAGATGGTATTGTCAGAACAGGTGCTAAAATGAGTCTCCTCTTGAGCTCTTGGAAGCTCTTCTCGCATTCCTTGTTTCATAAAAATTTTGTATCTTTTCGAGTCAGCTGCGTTAATGGAGTAGCGATTCGAGAAAATCCTTCCACGAATCTCCGATAATAACCAGCTAAGCTTAGAAAGCTACGTACTTCAATTACTGACTTAGGTTGTTCCCAACTTTGTATTGCTTCAATCTTCGCCGGGTTAACCGATACTCCATGTTTCGATACCACGTGCCCAAGGAATGCTACTTCCTTAAGCCAAAACTCGCATTTCTTTAACTTGGCATATTACTTGTTTTCACAAAGTTTTTGGAGTACCACCTCAAGTGTTGTTCATGATCTTCACGACTTTTGGAGTAAATGAGGATGTCATCAATAAAGATAACAACAAAATGATCTAAATATTCCTTGAATATTTGGTTCATCATATCCATGAAAGCCGCAAGAGCATTAGTCAATCCAAAAGACATGACTAAGAATTCATAATGTCCGTATCGAGTTCTGAAGGCAGTCTTTAGAATGTCATTAGTTTTAATATTTAACTGATGATATCCAGAACGAAGATAGATATTTGAGAAGAATTTTTGACCTTGAAACTGGTCAAACAAGTCATCAATGCGAGGTAACGGATACCTATTCTTGATGGTGACATGGTTCAACTCCCGATAGTCAATACAAAGTCGCATACTTCCATCTTTCTTCTTTACGAATAAAACAAGAGAACCCCAAGGCTATGTACTAGGACGTATAAAGCGGATGTCTAATAACTCCTGTAGTTGGACCTTTAACTCTTGTAGTTCAATAGGAGCCATTCGATATGGAGTTTTGGAAATGGGTTTTGTACCGGGTTCAAGGTTAATAAATAATTCAACTTCACGTTCTGGGGTTAGGCCAGGAAGTTCTTCGGGAAATACATCAGGAAATTTATTAACAATAGAAATATCATTCAAATTTGACGTATTCTTGTTTAAATCGGTGACATGGGCTAAGAAAGCTTGACATCCATTTTTCAATAAATGAATAACTTTATGACTTGAAATGACATTGATTGATTTTAGTGGTTTGGTTGTTTGAATTCGCATAACAGGTTGGTTAGGAATATGAAAGCTAACAACCTTACGAAAACAATCAATTTTAGCATGATGAGTGGTTAACCAATCGATTCCTAAAATCACATCAAATGCAAGTATTTTCAAAGATATAAGATCAGCAGGTAATGTGAGGGTGCCAATTTGAATCAAGCAAGATTTGTAAACTGTGGATGTAACGAAGGTTTCTCCTAACGGAGTTTCAACAGATAAATCAAAGTCTAATTTCTCAGGGGTCAAGTTCAAACGTTGAGCACAAGCAGGTGAAATAAAAGAATGGGAAGAACCGATATCTAATAAGGTATAGACTTCGCAAGAGTTTATGATTGTTTTACCCGTGATAACTTCGTTCAGGTTACTCGCTTTTTGGGTAGTCACGACTAAAGCTCTTCCCTGGACCACCGACTTTGACTTGTCTGGGACAGCCTTTGGTGTCATCGTCCTGGCTGAACTTAATTTTGCTACAGGACAAAATCGAGCTATGTGACCGTCCTTCCCACAATTGAAACACACTTTGGAAGGTTGTGTACAGTTTGGACTGATGTGTCCCTCCTCTCCGCATCTGTAGCATCTAACTGGTGGTCGTTCTCCTTCCCGAGAAACGGTTGATGGTGCTGCTGTCGACGTCTTTACGTTGTCATTGTTGTACCTTCTCTTTTTAAAATTTCCCCCAAACTCACTTCTTCTATTATCATGGCCATGATTACCACCAGAGTGGTTACCATTTCTGGCATGATATTTTCTCCTCGCTGGTTATCATTGTTCCGATGGCTATTGCCACTGGTACGACTATTATCATTTTGTCGGTTGTTGTCCCTTGGTTGAACAGACTCATTATCTCACTCTAATAATTGAGCCCTGTTCACAACATCTGAATACAAACAAAATTTGTGAGAAATGAGGTATTGACGAATTTCAGGTTTCAAACTTCTCAGAAACATTCGTGTCATTCGTTCCTTATTATCCACTAAATGAGATTCAAACTGGGATAACTCCGCAAACTTGGCCTCGTATTGGGACACAGTCATATAGTTTTGTTCTAGTTTAATGAATTCTACCTCCTTCATATGACGAATACTTTCAGGAAAGTATTTGTCGTTGAATAATTTCCGGAACTCTTCTCAAGACATCTTGAGTGCGAAAAGCTGGGTACGCTTCACAGATTTCCACCAGTAATCTGCCTCTCCACGGAACATAAAGGTGGCAAATGGAACCTTTTGCTCCTCTGTGCATCCCAGAACATCAAATATCTTGGTGATTTGCTTAACCCAAGCTTCTGCCTTGAGTGGATCTGGCTTTCTCAAAAACTCTGGTGGTCCCAACTCCTTGACTTGCTTGGCAGTGACCAGCCGCGAGTTACCATTGTTTCCACCTGCATTTTGAACAGGAGTCTCTTTTGCTTGGTTTTGCATGAATTGTAAAAAGCTTCTCAACATCCCATCGTTCATCGTTTGATTGGTGGTGTTGTATACAGGAGGATTATTGCCTTCCTGTTGCACATTATCCTGGTTGGTGATTAGAGGTGTCTCAATGGTCTCATATGCTCCATTGTTTAGATTTTCAGCTGTCATTCTCAAATAATGCCATAAAATAAGGATTAATTAAAGAAATTGACATATCACATATTATCCCTATGTTCCGACCGACCAATTAAATAACAAGTAAGCTTAGGTAGGACACACTAGCGAAGGTTTTACTCTTCTCTCCCCTCCTAGTTCTATTCCCAGATCTCTGCCAAAGATCATATTCCTAAGCTCTGATACCAACTATGACGCACCCAAAATAGGTTCGCACAACCCATTCCGAGTCGCCAAATACATGATACAGAATCCGAATACAAATCTTCTTATAACAAACGGTCCTGCAAAATACGACCATACAAACTATGAGTTTCAATACAGATCGTATATAATACGAAAATATAAACACTTAAATAATTCATTATTATAATTATTATCACACTATTTTATAAAATAGTGAGGACTTCTACAGCTCTATCTCGGACCATCACTCCATTCCCCGACTAGTCCCTGCGATGTTCTCATTTCTTGAAGAGAACAATGGAAAAAAAAAAGTGAGCTCAACTAGCCCAATAAAGAATATTATGGCTAAGATAATGAAGAATAAATTATCGTTAGCCTTCAATAAATCAGATAAAATATGATGGACAACCAGTTTTAGATCAACAACTGCAGCAAAAATAACAATTCATTAGAAGAGTTAAATAGAGAATGCTGTCTACTATCTTCTATGATATAAAAGTTCATCATCAATATTTTATCCCTGTAACACCAATCAATAATATTTTCAATCAACGAATTATCCATGCACTAAGGCCAAGGATATTTGTTTACATCACCAGTGGTCATGATCATGCTAAACACCTGTCCATCTTTACATTGCAAACCAAAGATATTCATAAATCAACAGCCCATCTTTGCACTACGTGGCAAAGATATTCATCAATCAACAGTTCATCTTTGCACTACGGGCCAAAGATATTCATCAATCAACAGTTCATCTTTGCACTACAGGCCATAGATAACTTTCACCACAATATAGGAATGAGGATGATGAAAAATGATATAAAGAACGAATCCAGTGATATCAAGGACAAATATTAGAGATTTATAATTCAATTTATCCAGAGTTCAAGAATATCCAAGTTGTCAATATAGAGATCAAAACATGGATCCAATCAAAGATAATTTGGATTAAAAAAATAAATTAATTTTTTATTCGTGAATAGTACCCCGTGTATAGTACCTCGTGAATAGTACCTCATGAATAGTATTCGAATGAATAGTACCCCGACATGAAAAGATAAAAATTTCATAAGAAAGTTCAGACCAATATTCTAGTGAAATGATATGAGATGAAGCGCAAAACTCAAGAAATTTCTTATCATTTCAGGAATTATAGAAGCAATACTTACCGTAGTAAGTTTAAATTTAGGATTATGAAATAAAATATTATCACTTTCATAATATGGAATATGAAAGAAAATAATATTCTTTATGAATATTGAAAGGAAATAACATCATTTACGAGAAAAATAATATCATTTACGAATACGAAAGAAATAATATCCCTTACCTTAGTAGAAGTTTGGATACTGAAATGAAAACTGAAAAGGTTAGAAAGGGAAGACAATTTAGTTTCAGCTTGCTGAAATAATATATTCAGTCTCCTGAAATGGTAAATAGTTTACTGAGTTATAAAAAGAACTTATAAAATGAGTGATTAAGTATTAAGTCTAAAGTAGTACAAGTCGTATGCTGCAATAGTTAAGGTATAGTATCTGGGCTAAACGATCCCTTTAGGGAGCGGAGGTATATACGAATTAGTAACCGATCTAACTCGCTGTGAAAAAAGTGTAGACGAGACGAAAACTAATTTGTTGGTTATTTGTGGGAAATCACTCAGTATACTGTACTGAATACTGTTAAAGACTCGATGTGTGCTAGGTTTAAACTTGTTATTGCGTATGATGTTAAGGTTATCTAATATTTGACTATGTGGTTAAGTGTTAGATAGTTTACTTTTAAAGTAATAGTATTATGAGATAAGGTATGTTATACTAATTAAAGATCAATCTTAATAATGGTAGGTCTTTTCAATAAGGAGGTTAACTTAGATTGCGTAGCAGTAATCAACGGTACATGCAAGTTTTCTTTAACTCAAACTTGAGTCATATTTTCAAAGCATGTTCGTGAATAACTATTGTTGATTATTCACATCTATACTGATTATTTATTTGCACTTCGTGCATGTTGCATATGTTCATCAGGTATGAAAGGCTGATCACCTTCATTACCATAAAGTTCAGTTAAAGCTTTTCATGGTCCTTGTTGACATTAAACATTATTGGTTCAGTCATTCATTTATTGAAATTCTGAAATATGCTCTTTCACAATTATTATATTGTTGAAAATTCAAAAGCTCATTTTTTCTTTCAATCATGATACATCTTTGTTATATTTAAACTTGCTGGGAAAAGTAGTTGTTCACCCTTGCTATATCATGATAACACATTTCAGATTAAAACGAAGCCTCGAAGAAAGATAAAGGCAAAGGCAAACTACAAGAGTAGATTATTATGCATCTATAACTATTAGTTATCTGATGTAAATCATATATGAGAACCTTTTAAGTTATTAAAGGTTTGTATTCAGTTAAGGTTAATAGACCTTGGAAAATGTGATAGAATCATGTGAAATAAATAATTTATGTTTATATATTCCGCATTAGATGATAGAATATGTATGATAATGAAGTACCGTAACGTACCAGGTCCGAGGTTCTAGGGACCCGGATTTGGGGGCGTCACAACTCTAAACTAAAGGCTACGTGTTCATATCTGAGATTGAGTCACGAGATGTAGAGTTTCTAGAAATGGATTTTTCGAGCAGAGGTGATGTTAACAAGGATAAATACTTTTACGAGATGGAGGAAGAAAATGGTGCACCTAATCAGATGGTTGAGACTAAGGAATCTAATCCTTTGGCTCTTATAGAAAGTGGGAGTGACATAATATCAAGTCCTCTTCTGTCAAATGAAGAGTCACCTGTTATTCAATTGCGAGGATGTCAAAGATGAAATATTCCACGTCGTCTCTTTGAGATTGAGGGAACTGCTTTTATGGCTAATACGCAAGATCACGAGGAACCTCGATCTTAGCGAGAAACTATGTCATCTACATCTAGTGAAAAGTCGAAAAATTCAATGGATGAGGAAATGAAATCTATGAGGACTAATCAAGTCTGGGACTTGGTTGATCTTTCGAATGGGTGAAAAGCTGTTGGGAACAAATGGATTCTCAAAGTTAAACGCAAGTCGGATGGTTCCATTGAAAGATATAAAGCTCGCCTTGTAGCCAAGGGTTACACTCAACAAGAAGGGATTGATTGCGAGGAGACTTTCTCACCTATGGTGAGATTTGCCTTAATCCGTCTTTTATTAACTATGGTTGCATATTTGGATCTAGAACTATACCAAATGGACGTAAAGACGGCGTTTCTAAATGTAGAACTTGCCGAAGAGATATACATGGAACAACCGGAAGGTTATACAGGAAAAAAATTTTAGCGCAAAGTTTGCAAGCTTAAACGTTCCATTTATGGCTTGAAACAAGCATCGAGACAGTGGTATCTTCGATTTCATCTAGCAGTCATTTATGATGGGTTTACGATGATCAAAGAGGACCATTGCGTATATCTCAAAAAGTCTAATGGAAAGTTTATTATCCTTTTAATGTATGTGAAAGTAGTATGCATACAAGCCAATCATGTATGATGATAAATCATATACTTTGGAGACAATCTTATTTATTTATTAATAAAAGTATTCACTTGTTAAAGGCGTCTAATTATCTACATGATGTTATTTTTATAATATGTAAATAAACCATAGTTTTAAAGCAATGCTTTTAGAATCATGATGTTGATCATGCTAATGTGATCTAAATTCTTAGAAAATTTAAAACTAAAATAGTTCCCAATCGTTGGATTACTAAATAGGGGATTAGTAAATTCAGATAGATTGGTACATATGTTGCTTGCTCATTGGATAAGGATGATTGATCTCATGATCATTTGTGTGGAAATACTAAAGCAAGTATATAGGTGCTTATTGGAGAATAAGTTCACTAAACGTGACTCGCTATGGAATACCTAATGGAGTTTTACTTGCATGTCAATAGGAATTCCTAATGTGATAGTAGTACAAGTGATCCTTGAACTTGAGATTATCATAGTATCTTGTATGTAATGAATTATACTTTGACTTATTCCTTAAGACCCTTAGGGTATATCAAAGGATATGCTTGAGTATAATGAGTTACATATGGAGATAATGAATGATCAATAAAGAATCTATCATTTCTAGTACAAGAAGAGATATGTCCTATGTGATTCGTTAAATGACAACCCAAAGTCTTTGGCTAAAGTAGAATGAAATTAGAAAGGAGTTTCTAACTTGCATTATTTGGAGTTGTGCATTTTTCAATCGAAATACATATGATTAAATAAAATAAGACTTGACAGTAATTCCATGTCTTATATTTAATTGGAACATTGTATGGTGGAATGATTGAATTGTACGGTAACTATTTACTCACAGGTTCTTTTATAATTAATGTTAAAATTTATATTATCTGGAAAGTCGTTGATCGCTAGGGAGACTTATCTCTATTATAGAATAAATATTATTAATTTAAATATATTATTAGTTTAATTTATTTATTTAAATAAGATTAAAATTATTCTAATTGATTTATTCACAACTGGTTTAATATGAAGAACCTAAAGGGTCACACCATCAAAGAAAGAATAATTATTTAAGAAGGTAATGGCATAATCGTAATAATGCATTAATTATAATTAATTTAATCTATGATGATAGAATAAATTAAATAGCTTAATGTTTATTATTTAATATTTTAAAAATATTAAATATAAATTAATAAGAGGAGTCTTATTAATATTATCACAATTATTATTATTTTAATTTCTAAAAGAGTTTAGAAATTAATTTAATATTATTACTCTCATTTATTCCTAATAAGATCAGGAGGCAAATTAATTAAATAAATTTAATTAATTATTCCTAATGTGGTGGGAAGCCTAGATTAATTAAAAGAGTTTAATTAATTAAATAAAATCTCATGTCTAATAGGATTAGAAGGGTTGACCAATATCTATATAAAAAGAGTCTTATAATAGATATCAGTTGATGCAATTCTAATTATTGGAGAGTACTCTTTTTTATAGAGGATAGAAACCTAGGGTTTAGCCAACCACACTCCTTCTTGATAATTTCTCTTCTTTGGTGGATCACCTCTAGATGCCTAACACTTGGGTGGTTAACGTTGATCAAAAAAAAGAATCTAATCCGGAAATTCAAGGAGAACACGAAGAACAAGGAGTTGAACTCAGTACCTGTGAAAACTTCATTCTACAAGGGTATGATTTCATAACTTCTTATTTATCGTTTTAAATTAATAATTTGCATAAAGATTGATCCGGGTAATGATTTTGTAGAAATTTTTAAACTCTGATATACTATGTTTCCGCTAATTTTGCAATTTGATTGCACCCATGATTTCGTACAAACCCAACAGTGGCATTAGAGTCAATCTTTATTCAATTATTAATTATTTTAATTCCATATATCTATGAGTATGTATTTAAAATAATTTATTGGACATAATTAATTATATAAAATTATTATTTTTTTTGAAAGAAAAAATAATAATAATAATCCTAAAACTTCAAAAATTTGCGAAAAAGTTATTACAAGGGATCCGTTCCTGCATGTTCACGGTATTATAAAGTGAATCACTATTTAAAAATTCGTGGGTCTCTTTTCTAACGAACACTGCCACGAATTGTTATTAATAGGAAGGAACGTGGCAGGTGATTACTATCACCTTGAAAAAGGAGACCCCAGGATTTTGGTTCCTTTAATAGTATATATATATATATATTCTTAATAATTTTATAATTAAAATAAAGAATTTATTTTAATTTTGAAATTGAATTTCATGCAATTAAAATTGCTCATTAAATGATATTCATATATATATGGAATGTTTTAATTAATGAGATGAATATTTATTTATTGATGCATATGGTGATATGTATGAAAATAAATAGGGTTGATTATGGACTATTGACCAATGTGATTGAATTTTATTTTAGTTGAATGCTTGAATGAATGAGTTTTATTAAATGGGGTCTGCGTACCTCGTCTCTTTGATTTTTTTTATGTAAAATTCTATCTCCCTCCTATGTACTTTTCCTTGACTGCTGATCAAGGTTTCTATTTAAATTGAAATAATTTATGTAATAGAAATAGTTAAAATTTTCTTGAAGAAATTAGAGACCAAGGAGCAAGGAGCGCGTAAAGACCCATTTGTATGGAATTCGGGTTTAAATGTAATAGTTACGTTTAAATTTAAATTCTTGCACTCCTAGGTTTGACCTTTTGGTTCACTTAGTGGTTCTAGTGAACCAAACTAAAATAAAAGTCCATACTCAATCCGGGTAGAATATAGTATTCTATATGTGCATGCTATTATTATATATATTATATTTTATGCAAACATATTTCGCATGTTTAATAAAATGACGCGTATTTTACATATATATGTACATGTGCGCTAAACAAGATGAGACAAATAATAACAAACCCCTCAAAGAAATTATATTAAGTTTAAAGCGTTCAGAGATATTTGGAATATCGAACGTCGCCTTTTAGCATGATAAATTAATGGAGTATTAAATATTTAATACGAGTTTGTTGTGCTATCTTTTAGGAAAGTATTGCGTATTTAAGATATTAATTTAATCACATTTGATGCTTATCAAGAAAATTGAACAATATTATTTTGTTGTGCTATCCACAAAGACAATAATTTTTTCTTTTTTGAATTTATGAAAGTGCTAGATTGGACTTAACTTAAATCATATTAGTTCGAATGTGCACACACTTGACCATTATGATTTAAGAGGTAAAATAAACAAGAGTTATATGTTGATATAATTGATAAAAAGTTGTTTACCTATTTAGTTATATATCGTTTGTTGTGCTATCCACAAGACTATATACATTTGAAATGAGATCCTTATTCTCACTAGGAAATCTTTAATTAAATGTTGCCGAACTATATAAGTGAGGGTAATATAGTTTGAAAAAAATAGTGAGAGATACCAATTTAAAATAAGACATATTTTATTTTGGTATATAAAATTAATTAAATAAATGTTTGCTAAAATGTTATCTTTTCACATACAGAAATTTAAAAATGTCAAAATCACTAATTTCACTGCGTAGTATACTTGATGCTAACAAACTAACCAGCCAGAATTACACGGACTGGTTAAGGAGTCTGAGAATAGTTCTCAATGCTGAAAAGATTTCTTATGTCCGCCCGTCCTTGGAACTGTTCCAGAATCAGCCTCTGAGGAAGAGATTGTCACCATTTTAAAGTGGCAAGGTGATGCATCTTGGGCTTATTGTATCATACTCGCATCCATGAATAACGAGCTTCAGCGTCAGCATGAAAACATGGATGCTCCTACTATATTGCTTCACCTCAAGGAGTTGTATGGTGAACAAAGTAGGATTGTTAGATATGAGATATCTAAGAAGCTCTTCCGATCTCGGATGACCGAGGGCACTGCCGTAGAGACTCATGTCCTAAGGGTGATCAATCTGATTGAACGCCTAGGACAACTTGGGTTCGTCATGGATGGGGAGTTGAGTCAAGACTTGGTCTTACAGTCACTCCCTGAGACCTTCTCCCAGTTCGTCGTAAATTTCCACATGAATAAGTTAGATGTCAGCTTGTCTGAATTGCTTAACATGTTGAAAACAGCAGAAGGTCACTTCCCATCCAAGAAGAACTATGTCTTAATGGTGGATTCTTTCAAGAAAAGGAAGAGACCCAAGGTATCTTCTGAAAAGAAGAAATCTAAGAAGGCTAAGGGTAAGGAGAATATAAAGGAACAAAAGAAACCTGATCTAGCTAGCAAAGGAATGTGCTTCCATTACAACGAGTCGGGTCATTAGAAGAGGAACTATAAAAAGTTTCAGGCAGAGAAAAAGCTTTGAGAAGCTTCGACTTTCAATCAAGGTTTGTTCATGATTGAAATTAATTTTTCAAAAAGTCAAAAGTCTACTTGGGTATTGGATTCCGGCTGTGGTTCTCACATATGTAATACTGTGCAGGGACTGGTCAGAAGTAGAAAGATGAACAAGGATAAGGTTATCCTACGAGTGAAAAATGGAGCAAAGGTTGCTGCATTAGCTGTAGGCACTTATTGTTTAGCACTGCCTACGTGAAAGTCCATTTATTTAAATAACTGTTATTTTGTATAGATTATCATTAAAAATATTATTTCTATTTTCGTATTAAATATGGATGGATTTGACATTATAATAAAGAACAACAGTTGTTCTACTTATAAAAATAATATTTTATATGGTGTTGAAAATTTGCAAAATGAACTTTATATACTTGACTTGCATGAAAATATACTTCTAATAGAACAAAATAAGAAAAGGAAAAGAGATAATGTTAATTATACCTATATGTGGCATTGTAGACTTGGTCATATCAATGAAACAAGATTATCCAAGTTGCATAAGGATGGACTCTTAGAGCTATCCGATTATGAATCATATCCAACTTGTGAATCTTGTCTCCTAGGTAAAATAATTAAATATCCTTTTAGTGGAAAAGGAGAAAGAGTTACAGAGTTGTTAGTGTGACGCCCCCAAATTCGGGTCCCTTTTATTACCTCGGATCAGGTGCAGTCACGATACTACTAGTCAAATATTTACATAACTTAATGAATATAACTTTACTTTATTATAATTTAGAATATAAATTCCTTCCATTTCCAGGATCTGTATAATGACCCTAAACTTTTATAAGTTCCAATCTTGGTCATTTACCATTTCTGTCTTTATATCATATTCGATATTATAAAAATGCGGAATAATCTAAACTTTTTCAATCTCCTTTAAATAAAATCTTTTATTGATTTCATAACTTTAAATCAATTAGATATCCTTGAATCAACTTATGTTATGATTCATCCTATTCGAATTACTGTGTAAACTTTTACATCTCAATTCGATATCCTCTATATATATTGATAGTACAACTTTACAAATCAACATGCATTAAACATCGTAAACTACTATTATGAATAACTCCTAGAACCTAAGCATGGTTCAAGCAATAACTTCGACTACATAGTAATCTTCTTTGCGATACTATGGAACTCTATTATTCAAGAAGCACTTAACTCTACCGTGAATCCTTAACCTGCAAAAGTGGTTATTTGCAAGAGTGAGCTCGACAGCTTAGCAATTCTAACAGTTTTCATGCATCACATGGCATAGAATATCATACTCAGTTCATGCATTTATAATCAATTTATATTTACTACGCATGCTACTTCTCATATAACAAGCATATCATCAAAGATCAACTTTCAATCTCATACATATCTCATATACAGTTTCTATATAAGTTAACATCATCATAGCATAATATAATTCAACTAACAGTTATTGAATTCATATATCAAATAGGAACTGAAAGATTTTCCTGATTCGTAGTTTAACAACTACGACTTAACTGCTTAAAGATATCTGCACTTCGTGTAATCCTACACAATTATATAATCATGGATTTCACACTTGTCAGTTATACACATCCATACATCCTCAACATACTAACAATTGTTACATTATTTTCTAACTTGGTTCTTAGAACCTTCGTTTCACTTTCTTATCATACTCTTATAATAGCTAGGTATATATAGGTATACTTTAACTATACATATTTAATAACAACATTCATAACCTTATCACACACTTAATTCACTATGTGATCGACACATATTTAAAACTCATAGATACGGGTTCCACATTGTTCGCACGTTTTACAAACCTTATGAAAATTTATTAAGTTCGGGTTTTATATCACCATCACCTTAATGAACAACTCAAGGCATCATTTAGACTCTGTTTTATAACTCATGATAACAATGTAAGCCTACTACAAGGATCAGATTACATTTAAAATAATCAGACAAACTTGCCCTGTGGCGCAGCTGCGCCATATTTAGACCTGGGAGGGGCGCAGCTACGCAGCTCCCTCTCCAGACCAAATTTGGTCTTTTGGTCTTTGATTCTTCTTTGGTTTTCTAGCATGCATAGATACGAACACATAACATATTACACATGTTCACATACCTCCAATCTATTTTCATATAACTAATGTAGTTTAAATCATATCTAAACTCATGCTTGGATAACTTTTCTTGTGTTAAACTAGGTGAGTGCATTCATAGGCCATGTTTAATGGCACAACTAGTACTAGCATGAAACTTTACAAGTTCAGAGGGTAGGTAGCACCGTGCTCATGGATATTGGTTTCAAAACGTTTAAGTTTGCCTTTAGAAGTCATTCTAAGCCAAGCTAAATCAACTTGTGCAAGCAAGATGATAAGTGGTCTTTATGACCACTTATTCGGATAGTAACCAGCTTGTTCTGTTGCTGAAACTCAAGTACTTTTGTGCTTTTCACGTGTTTTTCCTTTGTTTTGTAGATTTTATGTTTAGGAACTTTCTCGGTGCTTTTGAGGCCAAAATGATGCAAAGAATGCTAAAAGGATTGATGGCTTGACAATGAAAAGAAGGCAAGCGACCAAACGGGAAGGAAATGCAATCCGGACATCGTTTGGGTGGTTCACGTTCCTTTCATGTTCTTGGATTGGAACTTGGTTCATATTGTAGAGCATCGTATAAGCTTTCCGTAACATCTTGAATCATCCAAATCGGAGTTCGGAGGCGAGAGTTATGCTCCGTATAGCAACGGACGTCAAACTTCACGGTTTTGGGTGTTCATTGCACAGCTATCACTTGGAGCTCAATTTCAGCCTTCATCCATCCATTATTTCTCAATTCTCAAAGAATGAAAGTTGTAGAGCTCTTCGATAGCTTCGATTTGATAGGTGGCAGGCCTCGTAACTCCTCCCGGATAAAACGTTATGGCCTTTCTACCAGAAGACTCTGCAGCAGAAAATGCTTAGCGCTGGCGCGCGGATTGTAGGGCATTTTTGGTCTCGGCCGCGCCAATCTTCAGCTGTGCCAAACTTGACTTTT
This sequence comes from Panax stipuleanatus, assembly GCA_020205555.1. Taxonomy (NCBI): domain Eukaryota; kingdom Viridiplantae; phylum Streptophyta; class Magnoliopsida; order Apiales; family Araliaceae; genus Panax; species Panax stipuleanatus. Next base: position 21,532,592 of record CM035120.1, read on the forward strand.
CAATTGCACGGGACTTGGCTTTTGATTGGGATATAAGGGGGCTCGTTTGGGGCAAGAAAGGGTATCATATATTGGCCCTAAGCCCTAGTTCCTCTCTTTTCTTCCTTTACATCTTGTTTAGTCTAGATTAGGAGTAGATTAGAGAGTAGATTAGTGCTAGTTTAGTGTTAGTTAGTTAGATTCTAGGGTTTAGTTAGTTTTTGAAGATTGAAGCAAGTGTTTTGACATTAAAGGATCCAAGCTCGGAGAAAGATTTGCAATTTCTATCCTTAATCTCTCCTTGTTATCATTGTATATTCGGATGATGTTTATCAATCTTGTGGATAATATATTTGAGTTGTCTATGACTTAAATTGTATTTTGAGGTTCCAATGGAACCTAATGAGTAGTTAATGTTGATTCTCTTCCATATTGGTTCTTATTGATTGTTATGTGATTGTCTACTACGATATATACTTTCATTGCTTAATTGAGTCATGACCAATTAGTGTGATAACCTATGTGGACTTGAAAGACGAAGTGTAGGTTTAGATCTAATCGTAGTAGCGAGCGATTGTACGTTCACATGGCGTTGGATGTATGATTTGTGCTTAGGATAGACATATACCGAAGCGCCGCCCGTAGTCAAATGAGAACTTGCCCTTAAACCCTATGTATTTGTAAACACCATAGACATATAGGGGTTTAGATAATGTGGGTGTTCACGTGTGTTCTATCATCTGTGGATTGCACTTGATATGGATTAGGTGCATTGAAAGATGGCCTTCTCTTACCTTCGTGTTCTCGGCTAACAATTGTAATGATTAATTTAACCTAATTGGAAGTGTGTCGACTTAGACGAATCATTAGGGGAAATTGGAATCTCTTATCTTCATTATCTGATTCTACCTTAGGATTACTTAGTTTAAGTTTAATTCCTTGCCTAGTTAACTTAGTTTTAATTCCAACTCTTTATCGCTCGTTTAAATAAGACTGAGGCGATTATGGACTATTGATTTGGCTACCTTTTATCTGTTAATTCCTCATGGGAACGATATCTGTACTTTCACTTTATTACTTGTTGACAGCGTATACTTGTGCGTAAATTGTGTCATATAAATCGGACCAACACAAGACAACTTTAAATCTCATTTCATAGCTAATTATGCCATGTACGCATGTTATCACATTTAGAACTTTAAGTACACAAGTTCCTTTAAGTTTGATTTCAAAGTTTCAAGTTTTCTTTAGAACCACTCACTAAAGCGACTAAGAGGTTTATGGTATTAAAAGGGGTTTGAAACCACATGGCATACCTATTTCCAAACACAACTAGGTCAACCTAATCATGTAAGGCAACTTTGGATCATATGTTATGCTCATTATACATGTTTCTACACATGCTTATAAGGTTAAAATATAACCACTCAATGTTTATAAAACTTAGTTAGCAAAACTATTTGAGTTTGCCTTTGAAATTGCTTTAAACCAAATCAAAGCAAACCAACACATACGAAACAACTTTGAATCGCATGTCATGCATATCTAGACTTCGCATACATGCTATCAAGATTAGAATCTAAGGTACACAAGTTTTGTCAAAGTTTGCTTTCAAAAACTTTTATATAAAATCTTTAAAAAATAATCATTTAAGCAACTCATGCTATGCAAAGGTACTCAAGACCATATGTCCCACTTATTTGTATGCATGACTAAGCCATTTACACAAGCTACAAATATCAAAATTCAAAAGTCTCAAGGTTAGTCTTGATTTGTTTTCAAAATCTTCAAGTCTCTTTTCAAAATATACACTAATCATGCTAAAGTAATGCATTATTATTAAGGCATCATTTAACCACATATCATGCATATCTAGACAATACAAACTTTCTTAGAATTCAGAATATAAACATCTCTAGTATAAGTCGAAGTTCATTTTCAAAACTTATAACTTTCTTTAGAAATCGCATACTAACGAAGTCAAGAACGTTCATGCTACGTCATGACACCTATATACACATTGTAACATATTCTCCATGCTTATTTAAGTAGTATCAACATGTTAGACTCACCAAATTATAACAAAAAATTTAACTTCTGACTGTGCCTAGCGCAGCTACGCTGGGCTAAGCCTTGGAAGTGGCGTAGCTAAGGCTCAGACCTTAGCAACTGGCGCATCTGCGCCGTTTTGAACTGTAGGACTGGCGCAGCTGCGCCATTCCTGGACAGTTTCAGAAACGGCTTCTGCATTGCAGAGCACCAACCCAAACACAAATTTCATTACAAAAAATGCCCAATTCAAGCTACATTGCCTTCCTATCATGCATACTAGCTTAGATACTAAGTTTACAACATTTCTATATCCAATTAGCAAGAATTCATGCAAAATCAAGAATTTATTGAATTCAAAAATATAGAGTTTATACCTCTATTAAGCTTGCTGCTAATTGAACTTCCTCAATTCTTAGATTTCTCACCACTGATATATACATACTCTTAATTCACACACTAGATCTTACTTAATAGAATTTCAGCAATTGAAATGAGAAGGAGAAGAGCTTTATTTATAGCAACTTGATAGTTAATAGTTTTCTCCACTAATTCAACCCATTGGAAGGAAGAAGAGCATGATGGTTAATGGAGAGGAGTTGGTGGAGTGGTTGAATTTCACTGTGAAGCCCATTCCCCATTGATCATTGGTTAGAATGCTGAGTTTGAGGAGAAGAAGTAGGCTAGCCTTTTTGGCTATACACGTGAGTGAGAAATAAGCCACTCGTTATGGGACAAGGCCAATAAAACTCAGCAACTTGCAAGTATGAAGTGAATTAATATCATATACAATAGATTTATATATCTACTCACATATCATACTTAGGTTTATTTCATTTTGGACAACACAAGTCACACTATGATAACTTAATAATATTCTTGATATCACTTCTTATAATATGTTCATAATGTAATATCATTACATTACTAATTCACACATCTACTTGCACATTATATAATCCATGTACATTTTGATAATGTCCATTTATGGTTGAATTGAGTATTATCACTTCACATTATTACAAACTTCATTTTTTCAATTATATTATTGAAATAATCATTAATTAACAATTGTTTGTATAGTGTAATTTGTTATCCCATACCTACACATTAATGTATCCACCCATCTCATATTGTCACATAAACATTATTCATATAGCTTATATCATTCCTTCAATCTTACTATATAGTTCTTATATAATATAGTCACATTAAAGTGTTACGCTACACTTCCTTTTAATTGAATGTAGATACTATATATTATATGATTACTTATCATCCATCTCGCACACAACAATAATTAATTCCGTTTAATCATTTCTTCATTAATTTATTTAATAAATTTCTCTTTCCATAACTTAGCCACACTAGGTACATTTCATGAGATTACATTAAGCTCATTATCATTTCCACCACACTTTAATATTCCTTTAATATAAGGTTTGTGTGACATATGCACTTCAATACTAAGTTATTTAGCTACCTTAAATAATTATACACTTATAATGCGTATAACCTTTACGCTTAGAATAATTAATATTTACTCTATTAATTATTTAAATTATACAATCTACGGTAAAATAATAACTTAAGTTATTTAATACATTAAATTAACTTAGCTTTCTTTTATTAATTAACTCTCTCGGAAATACATTAAAAATTATGTATTTTGCCATAACATGACATTAAAATGTTTGTATCATGTTTTCTTCCAATATAGGCATTAATCATAATAAAATGACTTACTCATTTTCTCAATATATTATTTTTATATAATATCTAATTATTATTGAAATAATTACATGTACGGCATATGTACACCTTTTATATAGAAAATAGATCATAAGTTTATTTTCTATTATGATAAATTGTTCCCATCAATTTATTACATATAGCAAATATATTTTAATACATTTACCATAATAACTAATCATACATTTTACCTCATACAAAGACATATAAGGTAATATTATTATTTAAAATAACATTCTACCTTTTATTAAAATAATTCAATATAAAAAATTATTTTAACATCCTTTATTAGAAATATATAATAATTATTTCTCTTTTCTTTCTATAAATTGTCCCCAAAACAATTTCTTTAATCTATACATTTGATCATTTCTCAAATATTAATTAACTCTCTAATTAATATTTATTTAAAGATATATTGGTTTAACAACGTATTTTATTAACGTCGTTCGCACATTCATATAATAACATGCCAAAAATATATATAAAGGCACTTACTATAATCACATACTCCACACATGTATTAACTTACTATTTATTTAAGTGATCTTAAACCCCTTACTATATCACCATAGTTAATTAAGGCTTTAATATTCAAATTATATTATTCCATAATATAACTTTCAATTTAAATTAATCAATATTTATACTTATTAGTTAATTCCCTTAACTAATTCATGCTTTACTATCTCCATCCATTCATGGATAGCTTAAGCACTAATAATAACCTATATTACAATCATACTAATCACTAGTACAAGAAAATGGTGAATATTCATCAAAGATATTTAATGTCACCAACTTACTATGATTAAATAATTTTATAAATTATTTAATGTCGATAGATAAATCTTATCCATCTTCTTACTAATTCATCTCTACAATTTATAACAAATATATAATAATGATATATATTTATTAAACACAAAATCACTTATTACATAGCTCATATTACCCTATGTAACACAATACTATATACCTCGTATCACCTATATATATTCTTATTCGAACTCATCTCATGCTTTAAGAATTTTATTTATCCAATTCTGGTTTTAATAATTTTTGAAAATTCGGGTTCTCACATCCTCTCCCCCTTATAAGGATTCTGTCCTCGGAATCACCAAAACCTCCTCTACTCGGTGCCATTCCGAATATTACATATTCTTTTGAATAATTTTATCCATTATCTTTTCGGAAGTTTTATTATTATAACCTTCTCAGTCGCATTCTACCATTTTCTCCTTTCTAAGGAACATTCTACTTACTACATTCATCCTTTAGAAGAATGAGAATCCTCCACGATTTTTCAATAATCGGGAAGTAGTATGAATAACTTAGATTCCAAATTATGCTGAGGGGTCACAAGACCGTGAACTTTTCTCCAGGTTTACTAATGCTTCAACACATATCTTTACACTGCAAACTAGAGTGTTTATCAATCACAAAGACTGAAAACACCCTCCACGCGTATTCTAGGTAGCCGACCTATTGTACCACTACGTTGGGCCATAACGTAGTGTGTTGTAACGATTATATGCGTTGCGTTCGGAACCATTATCCCCGAAAATATGTCCCCTTTATAGGGTTGTTCACCTCAGCTTTTCAACATCTAAATCCGTACCAGAGCAATCTGGTTTGGCATAAATACACAAGAATGCTTGAATTCCATAATTATTCTTTAACAGTCGTCTAGCCGAATCAAATAGCTTAGACTCTTATCAACAATCTGGACATCAATCGAATCTAATCCACTTAATTGATCTTTTCACAGTTCAAACGAAAACCAAAAATTCTTTTATGACATCATGATACCGTACCACCTCAGTCGTACGTTGAAGATTTTGTCATTTTATAACTTTATCATACTACATCATACCATCATGGACGGACGATCTTACGATCGCTCCGAACACTAAGTTCGATTGCATTGATGACTCCATTGTTTACCATCCTACACCATATCAAATGATGCATATGGTCAAAAATACATTTTGAAAAATTTTCAAATCATTTTTGTCTTAGCCGAAACAAATAGCATAGACATACGAATAACGGTATCGTTTTTGAAACTCATTGGTTCAGTCATCTGACCCAATATTTTTCTCAAGAAAACTGAAGTGCAAACACTAGCACGAAATTAATAAATTTTGAAAATCTAGCGTAGCTAGAAGATTTAAAAAAATCCAAATTTATCCATCAACTACAATCTCTTACTCCATTGCTTCATCATTCTATCAATCTTCTAGACCATCAATGCTTACTATACCAAAACTCTTAATTCTTGATATATAATATATCTATTCTCAGTAGAGTTCATCGAACTTACTACACCATGGAAGTTCAGGAACTTACCACAATAATACGATTTTAGAAACTTGTCCTAGCAATAAGTAGTCCAAGAACTAATCAGGGACTGTCCATACGCTTAGGGGCTCAAAATTTTATATGATTATGAGTCACAAACTTATCATAGGCACGAGTCTTAAGAACTCGAACCTAATCCTAGTATTATCTAATTTAATCTTAGAAACTTCTATCTATCAGAATAAACATGAGAAAAGAATCACCTTTTCGCCATATGTATAATGATAGCGTAACACTAACATTCCAACGATTATCAATGTGATGAACTCAGCGCAAGCACAAAACCTCTGCCCATACAAAAATTTGTACAACTAAGCCGTCACATGAGTCCTCAATGGGAGTCCAACACTTAACTCTATCTTACTCTTAACTTGCTCTTTGCTCATTACGAACTTTCTATATTTCATCATATATAACTCCTCATGAGTTCATCTCGTAACATTTCATAGTACGTTCTTTCATAGCATCAGGCTATAACCACTTAGTCGTTACAGACTATTTATCATTTCATAGTTCAATCCGATTACGTCGTGATCATCTATTTACCTTAGGGTTCTTTCTCATTATCAACTAAACTCCATTCTCATGTTTATTATCTTTGTCATATTCATCTTATAGACATCGTCTTAACATTTTTATTATCGGAGTTAGGTAACTCCTGATTCTCATTCTCTAGATACTTCAAGATTCAATTCTACTCCCTGGCAACGACGCCAAAAACTTGATGTGTTAAAATTATGTACTGCAAGTGTACAACGTCTATTGTAGATTTGGCAAGTGTATGTCAAACCACAGAGACTAGATCAATTCTTTAATATATCCTTAATTAATATTTAGGCAAATTAGAAATAAATATAGTGGAAATGATTAACCAACTAAATTATGCAAACTAAAAATTTAATGATGAAAAATAGTAATGGGAAAAACTACCTAGGAATCCGAATTCACAATTAACACAATAAATAATTTCTTATTTTCTAAATTAATTCCCAAATTATTTTCCTTTAACTTTAAAAATAATGATTCATATAATTAATATGGGCAATCAGAAGTTATGAAAAAATCACAAATTAATTATAACTTATCAAAACCTCGTAATTAATATAAGAACAATATGAAATTTGTGCGAAGGAAAATATGAAGGCAAAAATAATTAGGCACTAATTTCGGAATGGAAAGAAAATATTATTACGAAGGGCTAATTATACTTCTGTTGCATGAAGTACCATCAAATTCATAATTCGGTCCCCAAAGAATTTGGACTTATAATTTACTACATCAATTATCGAATTTGATACAATATAGCCCCCAATTTCAGAATATGGCCAAAATTAACTAGAATACCCAACTCGCCCAAAAATTTGATCGGGTCTTGTATATTTAATACCGATTGACCGTATAAATATACTGTTTGACATAATTTAAAAAATGGCTATTTATAGTTTCGTCATCAAGTACTACCATATTCATGATTCGGCACCCAAAGGAAAAAAAATTAAATTATAAATATAATAATTGTTAGCCCTTTAAAAAAAGTAACTAATACAGTAGAAATACAGTAGAAAATAATGTTAAATTTTAAATATTTATAAATAAAATTGTAAAAATTATAAATACAATTTGTAAAATTTAAGTTGTGATATAATTTGTAAAAATCAAGACGTAAAATTTATAATTATGATATAGTTTATAATTTACAAGATTTAAGTTATAAAATTTATACATACAATTTGTTAAATTATAGATACAATTTTAAAATTAATTTTTTTTATAAATACAATATATGTATTAACTACTTCTTGTTTGAAGAATAAAATGGAAAACAGACGAAAAGAAAGTGTTGTTGGATAAACTAATTAACTACTATTTGTTTGAATAATCTTTTAACTAAATAAAAACAACTCACTTTCCAAATCCAAGGCACTGAAATTTCCTATTTTTAAGGAACAAAACAATTTGAAGAATTAGAGAAAAGGGTGAGAGGAGAAAGAGCAAATGGGACAAATTTTTATTTCTTTATTTCTTTTTCAATTTTTCCTCCTCCTTTTGTATGCTCTTCCAATCTAAAAAGGTATTATTTAATTAATAAAATTTTGAACACTTTTGTCAATTGTCAATTATTTATAGACTCGCTGCTCCTTTGGTCTATAAATAGACCCCCCCCCCCATCAGCCAAAAAAGAAAAAAAAAGAAGAGGAAATTCCGTCTGTTTCAGCTCTCAACCCTACCAATAGTATTTCAAACTTCAATATTGTTCTTTGTAAACACTTTTATACGTATATATACTAACATATCAAGTTTTAACCAGTGAAAACGGAGTTTTCAAGCTAGAAAAGCAGTTTAAAGCCTTTCTCGATGTACACTGTGAGATTTATTCATATATAAAGTTTGTTACTGCTTTAATATACATATATAAGTACATCTATATATATCGTTCTTAGTTTTGCCTGGATTACAAATTCGTGGCTTTTCTGGCTTTAGTATATGTATATATAAGTATATATATATATATATATATATATATATACATATATATATATATATATATATATATTTATAAGTGTTCTTGATGCCTGGATTATAAATATGTGACTTTTTACTGCTTTAATATATATATATATATATATATAATCATATATATATATATATATTATTTCGTTTGGCCTGGATTGCTAATCTGTGGTCTTTTCAGCTTTAATATATATATATATATATATATATATATATATATATATATATATATATATATATATACGGTCCGGATCTTAAGCTCACCCAACTCACCCCTCTTTAGCGACGGACCAGGCGACGGTTTGGTCTGTCGCTATATATACAATCGTCGTCTTAGCTTTTAGCGATGGACAACATATAGACGACGGTTGTATATGTAGCGACGGACGAACCGTCGCCAGGTCCGTGGCTAAAGGGGGTGAGTTGGGTGAGCTTTTAGTTGGGTGAGCCTAAGATCCTTATTATATTTATATATATATAAATATATATTTATATTGATCAGTCACGCCTGGATTGTGAATCCGTGGCTTTTTCCTGCTTTAATTTGATTAAATATCAGTGATTTAATTTGATTAAATATCAGTCTTAACTATTCATTTGATGTAAATTTGTACTAATGTATAGTTTATGGACTAGATTTATCTAAATCTAGTCATATCTGACTTTTAACCGGTTCAAAAGTTGTAAAACTGAAACCGTTGACCTAGAATAGCTAAGATTTATTTAAATCTAGTTTTCTTTCTAGTTTTGTAAATATTAAGTAACTACGCGACCCTAAATCTATATCTAGAGGGAACGGGAAGTTTGGCTAAGCTCATGCAAGGATTTAACTGATGAATCCTTTATTTTGCGACGTCTAAATTTTAATTTGCATTTTATTTCAATATATCTGTCGTGCAAACTTTTAAATGATATTTTGTGAGCCTGGGAATCACTAGATCTACGATTAATCCCATAGATCTAGATCCGATTCCCACGGTGGACAAATTTGAACTGTATATACAGCTTGCAGCCCCTTGTAAATGTAAATAAGAAGGACCTTAAAAAAGTTATCCGGATTTAAGGTCTCAACATAGTAAAAGCGCTATTTCTGGTGCTCGGGTCACTTCGATGGCTTTCATGCCCCGAAGGAGCCCGACACTTATATATATATATATATATATATATATATATATATATATATTATTTTGTCGAGGATGTTTCGTATCTCGAGAATAAAATCAAATCAAGTCAAATATGGAATAAAAATGGAAGTATCAAAAGGCTTCAATTCCTATGCCAGCGAAAGGGTTTGAAAACCATCTTTCAAAACATCAATTTCACAAAATGACGGAATCCTCAACGGACTGTAGAGACAGTGCGGTATCATGACGTCATTAAATGATTTTCAAAATTTTGAACTATTTAAAGATAAGTCAATGCCAACTAAAGTGGCTAGAAAATTGTTTCGATTGATGTCCAAATTATTGGTATACGTCTAAGCTATTTGATTCAAATGTTTATGAAAATTCAAGTATTCTTTGAGAATTTATGCCAAACCAAATTATTTTGGTGCGGAATCTTGTGTTAAGTCTGAGGTGAACAATCCCGAAAAAGAGGGATATACTGGTTGGATAACATGTTCCGGTCTATGAACACATAAAGCGTCATAAAGTACAATAGGCAGATCACCTAGAGTACGCGTTTCAGTATGAAGAATTGTGATGAAGAACTGTTACATTTTGGTTTACAGTATGAAGTACTGTGGTGAAGTATTGTTAACCTTTTTCGAGGTAGATTACCTTTTTCGTAATTGAAAGAGTTAACAGGTATGAATACCCCAAAACCTCAATGTTCATGCTCTATATGACCCCTCAGCATAATACGAAAAGTTCTAACTCCTTAGGAAGAAGACATTGTAGAATAAGATGATAGAAGAGAAATCCTCAGAGGAGGAAAGAGAATTATTTGCAAGATATTGAAGTGAAAATGTAAATGTTAAGTTGAAAACCTAGTTTTGATTAATAGAATGAATAGAGATTAGTATGCTACAATTTCGAGGACAAAATTCTTAAAAGAAGGTGTGAATGTAATAACCCGAAAATTTATGAGACTTGTAAATAAGATCTCGAATAAATAAATAAAGGTTTAAAGAATAAAACCTAGATTTGAAAATAGAGGAATGATTAAATTTTTTGAGAAAAACCTATATGGGTTAACATCTAAAAGAATATGGCGTTTTAAATTTTCTAAATATACTAAAGTAAGAACTTAAATAAATAAAATTCTTATTAAATGATATGCTATGTGATATTTTGTTGCATACGTAAATACGAACTATGCAATATGTGATTTTGGTTAATAAATATTATATTTTTATCATGTGTAAATAAATTGTAGGAACAATTTATAATGTGAGAGAATAAATTTATAAGTGATATATGAACTGCGTGGTGTGTTGTTTAGCCGTGAGATAATAAATAAATAAATATATATATATGTATGTATTACGCGAGAAAATAAAATTGTTGTGAATAATTTGCGCAATGAAGCGAATGAGGTGGTTTAGGTATATATAAAATTTAGATACCTTACCCAAGAGTATTAAAATAAATTCTTGCGTGGAAATATTTTAATGAGGTAGGAATATTAGTAATATCTTTTAGATATCATTAACGCATTTATTTGGCATAAGAATGTGATAAAGACATATTATGGAGTACATAATTTATATATTCTATGTATTTCCAAGAGGGAAGAATATTTAAAAGAGATTAAGAGATTAAGTTATTTAAATAATAACTTACTAAATAAACTTAAGTTATTACATGAGGTATATTAAGAATAAGGTATTATGATTTATGTGAATTAATCGTGGGAAGAGATTATGTAAGAAATTTTATAATGATGTATGAAGAAAATTTATTAAGGAAATAAATTTCGAATAAAGATATATTATAAGGATAAAGTGAATGTGTATAAGTATAAACTTGGGGATGTGATATTTATATTTTAGCTAAACAAGAGTTGTAATATCCTTGAATTTTATAAATAATGTTAGTATTGAAAATAAAAATGTTGAATTATTATATATTTGGGTGTCTTGAAATGTGACAATTCAATTTAAATTAAGAATGTGATAAGTAAGTAATGTGGTGGAAGTGATAATGAGCTTAAGCTTAAGTGATATGCCTAGTGTGGCATAATGATGGACTAAGTAATTGTTTAACTAAATTAGTGAGGAAATAATTAAATAATGTGATGGACTGATTATTGTCATTATTTAAATTACTCATTTGTTATGTGCAATTATATGTGTGAGCATATAAATAGTAGTACAATAAAGTTGCTCCATAAAATATAATATGGGATGTTAAGAATAATATGATGTTGTCTGAATAGTTATAATATAAGACTATATGGTAAAAATAGGCTTGAGTTATATAAATTACCAAGCTTGTATAAATGAGACTTGTGTGACGCAATGATTCATGGTGAATCAATTAAAAGATTATTTTAAAAGTATGGAAGAAAGTTAATTTCTAGAAAATAAATATTTGATATTAATTATCATAGTTGGGTGTATTTGAGATAATAAGTTTTATGAAAAATGATGTGTTGTTAGTATCCAATTAGTTTATATTCTAAATCCATTTAAATAATATTTGGACTAGAGCTGCAAACGATCCGAACCGAACCGAACATTCTCGAACTTGAACAGAACTCGAGCAGTTATACTCGAACTCGAACACGTTCGAGTAACTCTGTCGAACTAGAAGCTATGTACGAGTTTGTTTCGATTGGTGTTCACGAACATGATCGAGCTCGCGAACATGATCGAGCTCGCGAACATGACCGAGTTGGTCGCGAACATGATCGAGTTCCTGAACATTATCAAGTTCGCGAACATGATCGAGTTGTTCGCGAATATAATCGAACAAATCAAGTTTGCGAACATTTACTAATGCACTGAACTGAGAAAATTGAGAACTCAGAAGCAAATTAAAAACAGTTAAATAAATACAAAAAAATATCTTCTCTAACTCTAAGTACTTCAATTAAAAATTAGACCAAATATTATAATCATCATTTATCCCAAAAATGATTACTGAAAAGTTAGAAGTTAGAACTTAGAATTAGAACTTAAAAGTTAACAACTAATATTAGTTTTGTTATTTGTATTTTGTTATTTTGTATTAGTTTTGTTATTTTAATTTCTTTAGGAATAGGATATAAATATATAATATATATCATATTATCATATATATATATAATATTAAATTAGTAGTAGTGGACTAGTGGTCAATATTATAATTTATTACATAATTAGTCTAGAATAAATGAATAATATTTTATCTATTTCATAAAAAGAGTCTTATTTAAATTTTTTTATAATAAAATTGTAAAATTCTAAGATTTAAAATAATGTGAATTTAGTTGATTTAGATTAATTTAATATCTAATAGACTAATATTGTTAACCTTTAAATGTATTAGTACCAAATATTTCACTTATTCTGAAATATAAGTAATAAGATCAATTGATCAAGTCAAGTATAAATTTTCAAAGTCGATAGAAAATATTTTTAATTCAAAAGGGATGTGATAATTAATTTTTGAATACAATAAATCTTGAGAATAACTTTATAAAAATTTTATAATTTTTATAATTATATTGTTTAAAAATAAATAAATTAACTACGATTCTACGATAAAAGGGTCAAAGCTATTTTGAGGCTTTGTTTATTTTTTTTTAAAAATTGCTTATTCTAATTTAAATTAATAACTCATTTTAATTTCATTCAAACGGTACTGTAAGTCTATGATATATTGTTGAATTGGACTTTTCTCAACAACTTTTTAGTTTTAACACTAAATATGATTACTTAATTGCGTAAATGATAAATCAAAGTTAGTCAATCACTCTCTCTGTCTCACATATACATCGCAAGTCTGTAAGACTGTAATACTAAAAAAAATCAAAAATTGGTAAACTTAAGTTTACACTTTTAATTATATAATTGATAGTTGATGTTAATATACAATAGTAATTGACTAATTGTACAATGACTATTACTCTATTAGTGAAGTTTCGATACTTTGATGACTTAATTTCTCTATTATCTATCTCGATTTGACAATTTTAATAACTCGTGTAAATGTAAGCAACTGTATTATATTATTTTTTTAATTAATATCAAATTGTCATTGCATGATGATTATTGACTTTATTTATGTGATTTATGACATGGGTTATAACTTATAATCTATTAAATTATTAGGGATGTAAATTGTAATAATTCAACAATCATTGTTAAAATTCTTATGAAAATAATAAAATTATTTTCATTAAAATTTAGAGGTGAAAAAGTACACATTATTATTTATTAATTATTTAATAAAAATATTTACTTATAATCAATTATTAAAAACACAAATAGATGTTTAAGTAATAAAAAAAGAAAATTACTACAAATTTAAACATTATTGATAAGACAAACATTATAATTTAATATGAAATAAACAAAACCAATTATTTATATGTAGAAATTTAGAAACAATTTAAAATGAACATATATATAAGAAATCGAACACCTCGAACCTATATCGAACTCGACAATCGAACCAAACTCGAACAATCGAGCCGAACCCGAATTCTAACTTATCGAGTCGAACCGAACTCAAACCGTTCGCGAACACAGGCAAACCGAACTACATGGTTCTCGAACATATTCGATCGAGCAAACGAACGGAACACCTTGTGCGAACTCGACTCGATTAGAAGCTCAACTCGAACTCGAACCGAACCGAACTCGAACCAAACCAAACTGGTTCACGAATGGTTAGGTTCGTTTGTAGCTCTAATTTGGACTAACCCAATGTACATGGATTATATAATAACATGTATTGGTATATATTAAAGTGTATGTATACTTATAGATATGTGGGTGTATATATAACTATATATATTTGTGTATATGTACCTCTAACTTATCACAAGGTAATAATATTAACTCATTAAAATTGCACTTGTGAGCCCAAAGGGGATTAACCTTAGTATATTAAGTAGCCTTTTCGCTAATGCAGTAAACTACATAGCTTGTCCCAAAATCAGTGTCCCGTTCATTTATTAGCCGTAACAGGCCATTGGCCTATTACCTGTTCCATGCACAAACTCAGTGAATTGCAATGATGGTGGGGGAGTGGCTTGAATAGGAAGAGCAGTACAAGCTTTCCATCTACTCCTTCTTACCCAATGGCTTATTCCAATTCACGTTGGTCCAAAGATTTGGACAAAATCAGTGCATGGGTAATAGTTTGGCTATATATAGGAGCTCTTCCTTCATAAATTAAGTTGTTTAAATCTTTTGATAAGTTCATATTAGAGGGAGTGCTGCTAAATTGAGTGAGCAATCTGAATTAGGATCAAGGATTATCATTTTAGCTTCAAATGAGGTAATGTCTTCATATATGTTTTGGATTTCAAGTATTGGTAAATTCTTAGAAATTTCATGAACTACTTGTTAATTGATTGAGGAATTGATGACAACATGTTAACTGAGTTTATATGTGTGTATGGAATCAATATGATTAGTCTGAGCATGTTACATTATAGGATTTCATGTTTTGGTTTCTGAGTTCTTCAAAAGCAGAGCCGTTCCTGGAACGGTCCAGGAAGAGTGCAGTTGCGCCCCTCCTACAGTTCAAGCCAGCGCAGGTGCGCCGGATGCTGTTTCTAAAACTGTCCTGGAAGGGCACAGCTGCGCCACTTCCACGGTACAGAACAACGCAGCTGCGCCGTGCACCAGAAATGGATAGCGACTTTTTGTTGTAATGTGATACCTCTAGCATGATAGTTTGGCTTAGATATGCATGAAAATAGGTCTGACATGTGGTCTAGAGACCCTTTGCATATAATGAGTTACTTTAGTTGCTTTAATGTATATTTTCTAAAGAAAATCTGAAACTTTGAAAACGAACTTGATGAAACTTGTATACTTTAAGTTTTGACCATGTTGTTAGTTCCCAGTAGGTGCACAATAGATCTAGAAGGGGGGTTAAATAGATCCTTTGCGTTTTTAAAGTCTTTTTCATTTTATTTTGTATTGCTAAGAAGTTAGCACATGACAAACATAAGAATCATTTCAAGCACAGCGGAATAAGTTAAATGTCCCCTTCATTGATATATTGATAAATATTGATACATTATTTTTGGAGTTAGTTTAAATGTAAGTAGTTAATACAAACATAATAGTTATAGCAGTTAAGTACATAATGTAAAGACAGAATGTAAATGACAGAATGTAAAAGACACAAGGGATTTTAAGTGGTTCAGAGACTCAAGCTCCTAATCCACTCTTCTGCACTATCGCAGGAAATCCACTAAGGAAGGGGGGCACCCTGAATCACTAAGATTCCTTTAAGGCTAGCAGCCTTGGAACTTCAGTTCACTAAGAACTCTTCAAGGCCAGCAGCCTTGGAACTCCAGTTCTCTACGAACTCTTCAAGCCTAGCAGGCTTGGAACTTCATTTAGTCCCTCCGAACAAGGACCCCTCAGGCCCTGGCTACTTGTTATTGTAGTTGTTGTTGTTGGTGCCTTACTGCTAAGATGTCTTGAAGCTTAATCATCTTTGTACTTAGCAGCTTGGCGTGGCCCTCTTTGCATTCTACGTAGAGTCTGGACCACTTCTTCTCAGGTGCAGCTGATCTTCATTTTGTTCAGCTCATCTTCTTCTGATGTCAGCTGCGCACCATCACCACATAGGTCTGCTAAGGCTTTTCATTGTGGGTCACCTTTTTCTGATTCTTAGCAGCCTTTGAACCCTTCTTGATTGATATGCAGACATGGTTCTGCATATGTACTTGTTCTACTTCTGGTTCTTCATGGTGATTTGTAGAGTGGCTCTTCTGATCTTCTTTATGCTCAGCCACTTTCCTGAATGCTATCTTCTTGGCCTTCTCGGGTCTCAGCTTAGCTGCCATCTTCAATGGTATTCTCATCCTTATTGAGTGAAGCTTTAGTCTGTTCAAGTCCTTCTTCAAATCTGCTTACTTCCACCTTTGTAGTCTCACTGCCACTGAGACTTGTTCTGTTAAGCTCTGGTGGAACTCGTAGAGTCAACAATGTAGCATTCCAACAACTCAATGATTCTTCAACTTTTGCAACACTTTCATCTTTGAAGCTTCAGCTGTTAAATACCCTTTCAGGATCTTCCCGTTGGAAAATAGCCGTTGGAAGCTATTTAAATTGCTTCGCAGATCTCGAGTTATTTGGTGCAGACTACTAATATGATGTGACAGCTCCTTTTTGACTTTACTGACACAGCAGTCTGCTACTTCACCTACCGCCTCAGAGATGTCACTATTCTGTGTCAGGCTGGTAGTCACCTTTATATCTCCTTTCTGATTCTCTGATTCGAATCTACAGAAGTTGTCCTTTTGCATCGATGCTCTCAATTAGCAATATTCGGATGTCAGTCTTCATATTGAGACGTTGCTAGTGCTTCAATATTCAGATTCCCGAACTCTACGATTCTGATGCAAATATTCTTGGACCTTGATCGTAGTGTGTCTTGTCGAATGTTACTCTTTGACTGATTAAGACAACACTACGATTCTGAAAAGTGTTCTTTGGGTCTGCATTGTAGAACACCTCTTCCTTCACTTGTACAGTGCTTCAACACTTCTGCTTGCCTTAACTGATCTCAGGAACTGATAGCTTGACTTGTCGTTCTGGCCTCCTTCTGAATAGTAAGACACATCAGATTTATGGCATACCCAGCTCTCTTTCTCCTGGTGATCTCCCGTTCACCTATCAACGATGGTCTGACCCATGCTTAATCACTTCTGTCTTGTTCTTCATAAGTTGGCCAGTACCTCTGTGTAAACTGCATTAGTTCCTGCTCGTTTAGCAAACACTACGATCCTGGTTAATCCCAAAATCGTTGTCTTCTGTTCTCTTGACAACTACTGCACTTGCTGACTTTCTCTAGTCAGTTACTTTATCTAAAGTCTTCTTCTGATCTGCTTGTGGAGGACTTCATCTCGAATGGCTTCACAACTCATCCTGGATGACAATTGAGTTGGTGCTTAGATATTTTATTAGCTTGCATGCCATTGTTGAGTGCTCTCTAGTTTCCTTCAGGTGGAATGTATCTTTGTAGCTCAAACCAGAGGCTTCATCTTTGGATTCTATGGGAGTGCTCATCTGTTGAGAATCGTGTTGACACTACGATTCTGCCTTGGCATTGTGAGCAACCTCTGTAGACGCCTTAGTCCTGCAGACTACGATTTAGCCTTATTTCTGCAGACACTACGACTTCGAGATCAGATCTTGACAGACTAGTATTTCTACCTTTTATGCTTGCTGTCCTCGTCTGATCTGGCTCGACTACGATCTCTGCCTCTGGTATGATCTGTAGACTCCACTACTACAAGTGTGATCTACGATTCTTGACTTAGCTTTGGCAGATGCTCGGTCGGCTCATAGACAGGCTGTCTATACTATTCTAAGCATAACTTCCTCAGCAGACTATGGCTCTGAGAAAGTTCTTCCTGACACACTACGATCCTTTCTTGTCTCTCCTGGCAGACTACGAACTCCAAGATCTACTATCCTTGCAGACTATGATTCCGCCTTGATAGTTCTCGAGTCTTCCGTGTCTCTCTTGGCAGACTACGATGTTGGTGCATTGCTCGATGATCAGACAAGCCTATCTATTATACTTTATAAGATCAACCTAACAAGTTTGATCTTTATATATTTATAGTCCTTGTACATCATTTCTTTTTAAGGACTTTACAAAGCTATTTTGTTTATGTAGGATCAACCTAACATATTTGATCATTTCAGTCTAAGTCCTTGTACATATATTCTTATTATCTATCAAAGGACTTTATAGCTTTTATCAATGCAAGCATACTTGCATATTCATTCATTTATATCATAATCAAATCATATAAAATAGGAATAACATTCTCATGTATATTCTTAACAATCTCCCCCTATTTGATTATGACAAAAACAATCAGTGCATATGCATGAGATGAATGAATCTTATATACAGTGAGTAGCTATATTTCTAAAATAGATAATCATGAATGTCATTGATGATAGTATGGAATTACATAAACTATGACACTCTACATCCTGGATCCAGAACATACCTAACTAGATAGAGATGTACCTTTTCTGCTCAATATATGTCTCCAGGATGTCTGTTGATTATCTATTCAGCTACTCATCTTTCTTTCTTCTTTTTCTTCTTTCCCCTGCTCCCCCTCAAATGTATGCTTCATTTCTCTGTCTGATCAGGTTCTGGTTCAGTTGCATGCTCTTCTTTGTTTGGCTCCCCCTATGATTCTGTCTTTATAGGGTCATCATCTTTTTGCTCGCCCTCAGATGATGACTCTTCTTCTGCTGCTACTGCTTCTACTGCTGCTGTCTTTTTTTTTCTTCTCCTCCTTTGCCTTTCTGCTCTTGGCCTTCTTTTCTTCCTTCATTCTTCTCTCCTTGCTCCTCCTTGAATGCCTCTTTCTATGTCTCTTTTTCTCCCCCTTTTTGTCATTAATCACTTGTGAGAGTTGCTCCACGTTTGGCATAAGCTGCTCCATTAGGTGAGATGAGTTACCAACCTCAATCTTGAGTTCTTGTTGGCTTAGCTCAAGTTATAGGGAGAAAGACTGATTCAGATTGTCAATCTTGTCAGAGAGAGATAGAATTTGCTCTTCATTAGCCTTCTGAGCTCGTAGAGCTTCTTCCTTTTGATCATTTATAGCCTTCAGAAAAACTTGATCCCTTAGTTGAAGCTTGAGGGATATGTCTGAGAGTCTGGCTTGAAGCCTTTTTGACAGTTCATTGTCTTCTCCTGTTGACATGTCCTTGACTTTTGCAGCTATAAGAGAGATCTCCTCAATCAGTTCTTCAGAGTTCTTTAGCAACTCTTATTTTGAAGAGATCGGCATCAAGTTGTTCATCCTCTTTCTGAGCAGCTGTTTGGTCAGCCTCCTGCTGAGCGACTGGTTGATCAATCTCATGCTGAGAACCAGATTGGACTCCACGATTTTCACCCTTGGACAAGTTTTCAAAAGTAGTGAGAATCTGATAGATCGTTGAGTACTAATCATTGTTGAAGGATGAAGGATTATCAGTCAGCACTGCTGGATCAGCATAGAGCTTTTCAAACTCAGTTTGATCATCTTCATTGGTAGAGTGAAAGGACTATACGATTGTAGACTTGGGTAAGATCCTTCCACCATCTGAATCTGCTCGACAATTGTAGGGGATGTAATGATTTTCAGCATGTCGATAGACCTTGAAATGAGATTGGTCTTTGATTAGCAGAGTTGCAAATTTCTTGACCCTTAGAAAGTTTTGTGCCACTAGCTCTAGGTTGGGAAGATGGGAGAAACACCATATGAGATATCCATTGCCTCCGGTGAGGGATGCCTTTACCCATGGCATGTGAGGATGAAACTATCTTATAGAATGATCCTTGATTTTAGTATCATAAATCAAGGTTGAAGAGTCTAGATTTATAGTTTCACGATGGTTGAGTAGATGTGCTGCAGTCATATTCACCACATGCAGCCTTCCATTCCCATGATTAATCCATTTATTTGGAAGTGCGTCTAGTGGTTCTTCATCAATTTCTACCTCTATTCTTCTCTTGCGTTGAACATGACAAGGGATGTGAAAATCTTCTGACACGTCATCCTCAGGATTGGAATCTCCTTTACTTCTTTACGATCTGAGCTTAAGTCAGACTGGTGTAGACTTCCTTCAACTAACTCATCAGTTTGTTTTAGCATTTGATCATCATCAGCATTACATCAGCAGAGCTTGCCTTTGCAGATTCACTAGTCTTCAGCCTTTTTCTGCAATTCTTTGCAGACATCTTCATTTGTCTTCCCTTTGATACAGCCTCATCATCACTGAGTTCTATGATAGCTGTAGACGATTCTCCTATCTTTCCGAGAATAGCTTGATCACATAATCTGTTGCTCTTCCTCCTTTTTAGGGGTTCAACTTCAGGAGATTCAGATCTTTCTTCATTTTCAGATTTTGAAGTATCTGAATCATCAGACAGACTTCCTTGAGGTTCAACAACAGGAGGGACAGATGTTTCTTCTTCAGACTCTATGTCTTTTGAACCATCATAAGGGCTCCTTAATACTTCAGCACTATAAGAGCTAATTGTTTCAGGATTAGATTCTCCTTATCAGCAGAATGGCTACTCTGAGGATTAGCCATAGGACTTGCAGCTTCTCCTTCATTATTAGACTTGCTCCTTAAAGAATCATCCTTAAAGTTCTCAGTTCCCACTTTATCTTTTGACTCTATGTTTTCTTCTTCAGTAGATATACTTCTTTGGGGAACTGACTTTTGCTTCTGCACCATTTTGGCTTTCTTCTTAGAAGGCTTTACAGACTTGGGCTCTGAATCTTCAGAGTGTGACAGTTCCTCTTCTTTCATGGCACTTGCCTTTCTCTTCTTTGAAGTACTCTTGTTGCTGCTGCCATGTGTTAGCCGTTTATTCTCTATTGGGTTCTTCTTCCAATTTGCAAACAGCTGTGTAGTCATTATCTTATAGCTGTTAAGAACTTCACCTTCATCATCTTTAATTTTGTTCTTCAGCCTCTTCTTCAGAATAATACTCAATAG
The DNA here is from genome assembly GCA_020205555.1 of Panax stipuleanatus. NCBI lineage: Eukaryota > Viridiplantae > Streptophyta > Magnoliopsida > Apiales > Araliaceae > Panax > Panax stipuleanatus. The sequence goes on from CM035120.1 coordinate 21,553,890, forward strand.
CCTTCCATGGAAAACCTTTGTGAGTGGTTTCCCTATTAACCTCTTCTTCTCTGCTCTATCCAGCCATTTGGACATTTGGTCGATCATAATAACTCCAAAGTTGATACGCTTCTTCAAGACTATCGCAGATATGATCTTCAGCTGTTGATCACTCACAGTGTCATGTGCAGTGTCCTTGCATAATATACATTTGTCTACAATCTCTGCGAGGAACTCAAATTCTTCAGGAAGCTTCTTTTTCTTCATGTCCTTCAGACTAGGGTTTCTTCTGTACTTCATGATCTTCTTGGCTTCTTCAGTGTTGACTTCATCAAGATCTTTTAGACCTAGGTCAGGAAAACCTAAGCACTGATTAATGTCAGAAGATTTCAGCTTCAGAATCTGACCTTTTACTTTGGCAGAAAGGGTTCTAGAGTTTGTAGTCATGTTGGAGTAGAACTCTTTAACCAAGTTAACATAGATTGGAGTATTTGACTCAAGGCATTCTGAGAATCTAGCTTTCTTCACAAGTTTAAGAATATCTCTGAACTTGTTCTCAGATTTCTCAAATGTCTTAGTCCCGAGCTGAATGCCAGTGATTACTCTCCAATGTGCCATTTGAAGAGTTAGGGTTTTCTAGGTTTATGGCTTTGTGAGGATCTTGTGAGGTAGCAGGAAGCGATTTGAGAAAGGATATCTATTTGAGAAGGTTTGACTGTTTGGAAGTGTTTAGATTTTGGCTTGAGAGGGTAAGTGTATGGATTTGACAGGTTTGCAGCTTTTGATGAACTCTCTAAAATGAAATTGCCAATAATTTGAATTTCCCTCTTGTAACTGTTCCCTCCACGTTTCTTAGTGGGACAGTTGTAAGATGTTGATAGGTCACAATCTGTAACTTCTCCATCGTGCCAGTTAACTAGATTTGACTTTTCTTCGGTTGACCATTGACTTCTTCAATCCGTGGAGTGACTTATGACTTAGCTTGGTACTCCACGATTTCCCAGACTGATCTATATCCTTTGCATCTTCTTCGAAGATCGTAGTCTATGGTCATGCTTCAATAGACAACTTCTCCATTAGCCTCTAAGGGATTAACAATTCTCATTTGCAGCTTGTAATCTTCTGATGAGATGCTGCTTACTTCAGCAAAGATTCTTGTGATGCATTCCACATTAGCATTCTTTCTAAAGTAAGGTAGCTCAGGAAGGGCCAACCTCTTAGCTCAACGCTAAGGATCAGGTTTATCCCTGAGGCGCTTACTAGATGAAAAGACTTATACAAGGTTAGTATTGACATCACATCTAACCTCTCTGCTGGGGAGTTCATTTACCAACTCTGGATATTCATTGGTGTTGGTTTTTGTAAAGGTTGTAATCGTGGTATCCTTCTGTTCTTATACTATGATCAGATGTTTGATCATAGGCACTTCATGATTTTGAGGTGGGTGGCTGATATGACTATCAGTAGTGTAATACCCGAGAATTTCCATCTATTATTAAATGAAAATATTAATGAAAATGAGAATTTATTTAATATAAATGATTTTGTGTTATGAAAAGGATTAATTCAATTCTATTAAATTGAATAGTTATAATAATTGAGAAATTGATGGAATTTGCGATAAACTCATTGATAGCCTTGTGTGGCACAGTGACGTAATATAAGAATGATTATATTAATTTAAGCAAACAATTAATCTATATTAATGGTAGAATATTAATTAATTGTCATCGTAGAATAATTAATTATTATGGAATATTAAATGTGATTGATTAAGACTATGTGATTATTATTATTGCAAGAAATATAATAATAATAAACCACTTGTTTATAACTGTGCTGAGATTTATAGTTGTTAATGTGATAATTAATCATATAAGTGTTAATCGATTATTATGGAAATTAATAATCAATGAGGAATAGATTAATTAATATTATTGTTAATTAATCAATGAGATAAATAATTTATTTATTTGACATTATGAATAATAAAACAAATAAGTAAGTTATTAATATAATAAGATTATATCAATTGATCTGTGCAAATGTGCAATACTTGAATATATATAAAATATATGGAATACAACTATATTATATAGTGTAGTGAGACACGTAAGTGTGACCATGCATGTATATATAAACTATAGTGCAATGTGATTATACTATACATAGAAACCATATATTATATGAAGCATAATGTGATTATATTATGTACATAAACTATATAGTAAAGTTATTAAATTATGAGAGTTACATGAAATGCCTATATAACAATGTGAATATACATTAAAGTGAGACATCATGAGTATGTGGTAGATAATTTAATAATACATGAGATAATGTGATGTGATTATATCCGAATAAATTATATAGGTAAGATAAAAATGTACATGGATCAGATGTGTGTGGATTATACTTACTACATTATGTAAATAACATGATTATTGGGATTACATTGTAATTCTAATTGTAATATAAATATATATATGATAACATAAGTATATGGTGTGTGAATATAAGTGTAGTATTTGCAAATGCTGAGTTCTTGTCCCATTTTGAGTGTCCATTCCTTCCATATTTCTCATTCACGTGAAAGGCCAAAGGCCTAAGCTACTCCCTCATATCAACTTCCTAGCTAGCCAATGATGCTCATGATGAAGAAGGATGTGGGTGATGGGGGTGGTTGGCAACTATTTCACCTAATGCTTGTTGCCCATCATCTCTTCTCCTTCTCCAATGGTTTGATTTCATGGACAATGGCTTGGCATGGTTATTCATTTCCCTATAAATTGAGCACTCCCCTTCTCAATTCATTTTGCTAGACTAATTACTAAGTGTTCTAGAGAGAGTAAGGATATTGCTTAGGCAGAATTCTGAGATTAGGAAGCAAGTCTTGTGCAATTTGAAGCTTAAGAGGTATAATATCTAAACCCATTTAAAATTCAATTCATAAAAATCAGCAAGTTTAGTTAGAATTGGTTATATGAAATGATGATTAACATGCTAGGACAGTATATAGATGTGTTATATGTGCAATGTAATAGTTAGCAAGCATGTTTCATGAGGAAATGTGAAGATTGGTTGGAACTCTACAAATGCAGAGAAGTTTCTGGTCTGGAACAGGAGCCGCGCGGCCGCGCGTCTCCCTAGTACAATTTGGGCGCGGCCGCGCACCACTGCAGAAATTGTTGATGATTTCTTTTATATCTTCTAATGTATTAAACATGTTGTACTAGTAGGGTATGCTTATAACTCACATTAACATATGGAATAAGGTTACTAGGTTATAGCAATCCATGCTCGTTGTTTAGTTGAATATTTCAAAGAAAACTTAAAGTTATGAAAAGGGGAACTTGGATATATAAATACCATAATAGTATTCTAACTTTTGAGACATGTTAGTATGACTTAGAAACACATGGAATGCATGCTAACTTATGTATATGGGTTCCGTGATACATTATGAACATGTGAACCTAACTAGTGCACATTTCTAACAAAAGCGTAGAGTTTGAAAACAAACTTTGATAAATTATATCCATGTTGATATTCTGATCATACACGCATGTTGATATGGTTAAGAATGCACGAAAGGCATGTTGACTTGTTTAGATATGTTTCATAGCATGACATGAGCATGTGGACTTCGTTTGCGAACTTTACTAAGTGAAAGTATAAGTTTGAAACGTAAATCTTAACATGTTATTGTTAGTTTCATATTCAAATATTTATGGACACATGTGATAGTATTCTTAGACTCACTCACGTATCATGTATGTATATATACCATGATTAGTTGCCGTGATTCAAGTTTAGCATAAACGAAGCATGTTTTCAACTAATAACTATGATAGTCACATGTATGGAATGCGAATACTCATAAGTATGCTTAATATAAATACCTTAAGTGCTTACAAGGAGAGCATGCTAGATATTGTAACATCATGACCTTGAATGGCTTTAAATTATTGAAAGTGTTGACTTAGAATCTATTGCATGTATGTTTAGAACGAGGAAAGGTTGTATACAAACATAAAAGTATCCTTTAAACATGTATACATGCTACGTGATATTATATGATGTCACTTGAACCCGATTTTGACGGTTAACTTATGAGAATGCCATAACTTGCTAAAATAAAATATATTTAGTATTGATTGTAGTCTTATATGATATTAATAATATGAGAATATGTTTGCTAATTGTGGTAGTCTCACATGATAGTAACGATGTATGAATATGATCAACTTGAGAAAAGAGAAAGTTAAGAATAGAAATTAGATACTAAATAATTGTGTAGCTAGGGTAAAACTTAGCTTGTGTGTTGATCGTATATTCGAAGATATAATGTGAAGTTAAATTATATGACTAATGAATATCATATATATACGTAATTATATTACGATAGGAATCCGAAAGTGTTGACTAGCTTTACGTGAGTAAACTACGCAAAAGGCAAGTATCCTAAACCCTTGCATTATTTTATTCAACGGATATCGTAAGCGAGTATCTAAACCTTATCTCTTTGGATACAAGTATTCTATCTTTGTATATTGTAAACTAGTTTCCTACTTAATCGTTTGAATTGAATTAGCATACTTGAACTCTTATTTCATTAAAGCTATTATTCATGTTGAACTTAGTATTGTTCTTGAATATTGTGAAAGTGTCTATGCCATTTGATTCGGCTAGACTTATATTATTGAAAAGCGACCCAAACTAATTGATTTGTGCGGGATCTTGTATTTGACTGAGAAGAACAACCTTCTTTGAAGGAAATATATAATTGTCGGAGAACCGACGTGCACACTTGAGTATGATTGATTGTTATGCATAACGATGGTGCTTTAGGCTGATCACCTGTTGTACCTGTTTTTATTGGATTTTTAGTTTATTACTGTTAATTCTAGTAGAAGTTCATAGTCCTTAGCGACTGCTCAGTATTCAGTTATCTTGAAATCTTGAATTGATTTGTTATTGAATCACATTGATATTATTCTGTCTTTAGCGACTATTATTGAAAACTATTGATATTCTTGTTATCCTTGAACTATCAAACTTTGTTATACCCTTTCAAAAATTAAGGATTATATCACTTACCCTTATTGTATATTACTTGCTGGGCAATTTGTGCTCATTCTTGCTTTCCCTAAAATATTTCAGTTAAGGCAGAGCAGGGTGAACCTTCGGGCGTTGATAAGGGCAAGGGCAAGGCTACCAACTAGCTTGTCTCTTTTATGTTTTTAAATATTTTATTGTTGTATTAAGATGATGTAGTAAGACTGGTTTTGATTATGTTTAAGCTTAAGTTAGGTTATGTAATAAGTCGTTAATTGATATTATTATGTAATCTATTAAGTACTGTAGGTTGCGAGACTTGGGGGAATAATTATAATAAATCATTGTAAATTATTCTAGAATAGATTTTCCGTTGTGATGTGTGTTATTTAGTTATTAATATTGTGATGTATTACCATGAGCACGTGATGAACCGAATTCGAGAGACCAAGTGGCGGTCCTGGAATTTGGGGGCGTCACAAGTAGCATGTTTTGGGACATTACTACTGACTATGATGGATATTCATTTGGTTCATCAGTCATAGAATTTTGGGACTCTGTAACTGGAATTTTTCTATTTTGTATTAGCTCCTGTTCTCTATGATCTTTGGCAGAAGTGGTCTTGATAATCGTGGTATACACCATGATTGACTTATCTTCTGAGATTTTCTCACAACTTTTGGAGATTTTCTCACAACTTCTGGAGATTTTCTCACAACTTATGGCAAGAATTCCACTTCTTCATTTTGCTCCCTGAGCTACACCATCTCCATATCTTCATCTGTCAGATCAAACTCCTTGATAAATTTCATGGTCCTCTTCTTTGATTTGGACACAGCCTTTGTACTTTCTTCAGATTCAGCCCTGATAATTGTTCAGGCTGAGAGGCCGTAGAAGCTTCTCCATCTGCAGTCATAATTTGTCTAGACTCTACGATTGGTGACACCTCTTCAATTGTAGTGAGTGAGAACTTCTTAGTTCTGTGACTATTTTTCTTCTTCTTCTGAAATTCACAGCTTCTTCAGCTTCTCACTTGATCTTTCTGAGTCAATCAAGTGACTATCTTTTCTGCTTGGAAGATCTGAAGGATTTGCTTCATTAATCATCTTAGACACTTTTAGTGCTGCTGCTCTTAGCAGATCACTGCTCCCCCATAGATGATGTTATCTTCTAAAAGAAGCATGAACTCTTCTTCTTCATAGTCATCAGAAGGCAGTCTTGCATATCTCCTTCTGACTGAAATCATCTCTATCATAAAAGCTTCCTTGGCTCATGGAGAGAGATATCTTCAGGACTGATCACTCCACGATTGTTAACAGAACTACGAACGTAGTTTTCTTTTATCTGATACATGAACAAGCATTTTCAGTAGGCTTGTAGTCCTTCCTTAGTTTCATCAATATACACTAAGGATGAATGAAGACTCATTTGGGACTATTAACTTGTCAACATCTAACAGCCTTCCTTCAGTTAGTTTCCCTTTTTCCTTAATCAGAATTGCGAGCTTTGATGCTGACTGGAGGAACACTACGATTGTGGTCATTGTACCATAATCGTTGTGTGTTGGCTTGCACAGGCTTGACTCAGTCTTGACCGTAGAGAATACTACGATTTTCTTTAAGCTCTTTGATAGACCGCACTCATGGAGTTCTACTTCTATGATGCATTCTTCATGATCAATGCTTGATGATCCTCTAATGTGAACTTCTTTGATGTTCCCTCTGAGTTGATATGCTTTGTATGAATAAGCGTAGAGGATCTTTTTCATCTTGGCATGAATGGTCAGCTTCCATATGTAGATCAACAATCTTGTGAGCTTCGTTCATGTGGGCTCAGCAAATCTTCAGAAACCGGCTTTAGCATAGGATAAATTTTGACAAGAACATTGCTGAAATGTCTTGAGCCTCCAACTGGGTGAATCTTCATGACTGAAGCTATCTGCTTCAGCATTCTTTAGTGTGGTAAGATAGGCCAAGTACCTGCAGGTTTAGATAATTTCTATTTTGATTCCCAAGCTTGATTGAGTCCTGCTAGGTTAGTTTTCTCAAAATCCCTATTCCTCATATATTTGAATTTACATCAAATTTAGCATCAATGATCATATCCATGCATGTATCAGATTTAGCTATGACATTTAAAATGCATGATGGTGAGTGTTTGATGGTTTCATCCTTTGCTCGGTTATGTTCACAGATATTGAATGTTCGCAGAGTAGAAATCAACTCTATTACTTATTTGTATCTGGTAGATTCATGGAGATGATCAGTTTCTAAGAATCTTCAAGTTACTCTTCTAGAACTGATCATACTCTATGTATTATCAAAAACCTAGAATATAGGTTTGTACATACATACTAACCCTTCAACAAGGATTACTCCACTTAAGATTAATTAAATCTTGATATGCTTATGACCTATTTCAGACATCTTTCAAGATGTTATCTTCAACCTAAGACTTGGATGGAGAGAAAGTTTGTTAGCAATTAAGTTTCCAATCTTAGTGTACTTTCTCTCTTCCCCTTTTTAGGAAGAGTATGGTCTCTTGATAAAATACTGTTATAGTATATAAGGTGATGCAACATGATGTACACATTTATAATGAATGAGGAACCGTACCTTTACACTGTCAGTCTCTTGACAGTCATTTACCTTGCTATAATGAGGTTAGGCATTGATGTGCATATCTTTATATTTATTTTGACAGCTTGTTGCTCCAGTTGTCCTTCGATCAATCAGTCATAGCCTTGAAGAGGTAAGCTAAGAACGTCTTGGCATCTTTAGTTCTTTAATCAACTTGAACCTCAGGGTTCACATCCAACTACTGGTTAGCCAAATACATATTTGAGAAAGTCCTCTTTCTCCTCTGGATAAGCGTTTCTTAGCATGTATGGCCTTTCATCTTTCAAAATGGAGGATGCTTGATTCTTTGCTGTTGATACCTCTTGACTTCCCATTTCTGGTCTTCAGACTACAAGATTGACCGTGGACAAGGATCGGACTTGTTGCTATAGCATTTGAGAACATGGACCAATCTGAGCAGCTTCAGGTGTATATACACATTTACCTATACACATTATTTTTAACTTGTGAGCTTATCTGCATTTACAAGTGACTTACTAGTAAACTAAGTTTAGAATAATATTTGTGCCTAGGATCAGACTCAAAGCAATTAGCTTTTGAATATAGCATGAGAACCTACTCTAATACCAATTGTTAGTTCCAGTAGGCACACAATAGATCTAGAAGGGGGGTTGAATAGATTCTTTGCGTTTTTAAAGTTTTTTCCATTTTATTTTGTATTGCAAAGAAGTTAGCACATGAAAAACATAAGAATCATTTCAAGCACAGCGAAATAAGTTAAATGTCCCCTTCATTGATATATTGATTAACATTGATACATTGTTCTTGGAGTTAGTTTAGATGTAAGTAGTTAATACAAACATAACAGTTATAGCAGTTAAGTACATAATGTAAACATAGAATGTAAAAGACACAAGGGGTTTTAAGTGGTTCAGAGAGTTAAGCTCCTAATCCACTCTTCTGCACTCTCGCATGAAATCCACTAAGGAAGGGCAGCACCCTAAATCACTAAGATTCCTTCAAGGCCAGCAGCCTTGGAACTTCAGTTCACTAAGAACTCTTCAAGGCCAGCAGCCTTGGAACTCCAGTTCTCTACGAACTCTTCAAGCCCAGCAGGCTTGGAACTTCATTTAGTTCCTTCGGACAAGGACCCCTCAGGCCCTGGCTACTTGTTGTTGTAGTTGTCGTTGTTGTTGGTGCCTTACTACTAAGATGTCTTGAAGCTTGATCATCTTTGCACTTAGCAGCTTGGCGTGGCCCTCTTTGCATTCTGCGTAAAGTCTGGACCACTTCTTCTCAGGTGCAGCTGATCTTCATTTTGTTCAGCTCATCTTCTTCTGATGTCAGCTGTGAACCATCACCACATAGGTCTGCTAAGGCTTTTCATTGTGGGTCACCTTCTTTTAATTCTTAGCAGCCTTTGAACCCTTCTTGATTGATATGTAGACATGGTTCTGCATATGTACTTGGTCTACTTCTGGTTCTTCATGGTGATCTGTAGAGTGGCTCTTCTGATCTTCTTTATGCTCAGCCACTTTCCTGAATGCTATCTTCTTGGCCTTCTCAGCTCTCAACTTAGCTGTCATCTTCAATGGCATTCTCCTCCTTGTTGAGTGAAGCTTTAGTCTGTTCAAGTCCTTCTTCAAATCTGCTTCACTTCCACCTTTGTAGTCTCACTGCCACTGAGACTTGTTCTGTTCAGCTCTGGTGGAACTCGTAGAGTCAACAATGTAGCATTCCAACAACTCAAAGATTCTTCAACTTTTGCAACACTTTCATCTTTGAAACTTCAGCTGTTAAATACCCTTCCAGGATCTTCCCGTTGGAAAATAGCCATTGGAAGCTATTTGAATTGCTTCGCAGATCTCGAGTTATTTGGTGCAGACTGCTGATGTGACGTGACAGCTCCTTTTTGACTTTACTAACACAGCAGTCTGCTACTTCACATACCGCCTGGGAGATGTAACTATTCCGTGTCAGGCTGATAGTCACCTTTATATCTCCTTTCTTATTCTTTGATTCTAATCTACAGGAGTTGTCCTTTTGCATCGATGCTCTCAATTAGCAACGTTCAGATGTCAGTCTTCATATTAAGACGTTGCCAGTGCTTCAATATTCAGATGCCCAAACTCTACGATTCTGATGTAAATGTTCTTGGACCTTGATCGTAGTGTGTCTTGTCGAATGTTGCTCTTTGATTGATTAAGACAACACTACGATTCTGAAAAGTGTTCTTTGGGTCTGCATTGTTGAACACCTCTTCCTTCACTTGTGCAGTGCTTCAACACTTCTGCTTGCCTTGACTGATCTCAGGAACTGATAACTTGACTTGTCGTTCTGGCCTCCTTCTGAATAGTAAGACACATCAGATTTGTGGCATACCCAGCTCTCTTTCTCCTGGTGATCTACCGTTCACCTATCAACAATGGTCTGACCCATGCTTAATCACTTCTGTCTTGTTCTTCATAAGCTGGCCAGTATCTCTGTGTAAACTACATTAGTTCCTGCTCGTTTGGCAAATACTACGATCCTGGTTAATCCCAGGATCGTTATCTTCTGTTCTCTTGACAGCTACTGCACTTGCTGACTTTCTCTAGTCAGTTACTTTATCTAAAGTCTTCTTCTGATCGGCTTGTGGAAGACTTCATCTCGAATGGCTTCACAACTCAACCTAGATGACGATTGAGTTGGTGCTTAGATCTTCCGTTAGCTTGCATGCCATTCGTTGAGTGCTCTCTGGTTTCCTTCAGGTGGAATGTATCTTTGCAGCTCAAACCAGAGGCTTCATCTTTGGATTCTATGGGAGTGCTCATCTATTGAGAATCGTGTTGACACTATGATTCTGCCTTGGCATTGTGAGCAACCTCTGTAGACGCCTTAGTCCTGCAGACTACGATTTAGCCTTGTTTCTGCAGACACTACGACTTCGAGATCAAATCTTGACAGACTACGATTTTTGCCTTTCATGTTTGCTATCCTCACCTGATCTGGCTCGACTACGATCTCTGCCTCTGATATGATCAGTAGACTCCACTACTACAAGTGTGATCTATGATTCTTGACTTAGCTCTGGCAGATGCTCGGTCGGCTCATAGACAGGCTGTCTCTACGATTCTGAGCATGACTTCTTCTGCAGACTACGGCTCTGAGAAAGTTCTTCCCGACACACTACGATCCTTTCTCGTCTCTCATGGTAGACTACGAACTTTGAGATCTACTATCCTTGTAGACTACGTTTCCGCCTTGATAGTTCTCGAGTCTTCCTTGTCTCTCCTAGCAGACTATGATGCTGATGCAGTGCTCGATGATCAGACAAGCCTATCTATTACACTTTATAAGATCAACCCAACAAGTTTTATCTTTCTATATTTATAGTCCTTGTACTTCATTTCTTTTTAAGGACTTTACAAAGCTATTTTGTTTATGTAGGATCAACCTAACATATTTGATTATTTAAGTCTAAGTCCTTGCACATATATTCCTATTATCTATCAAAGGACTTTACAGCTTTTATCAATGCAAACATACTTGCATATTCATTCATTTATATCATAATCAAATCATATAAAATATGAATAACATTCTCATGTATATTCCTAACACATGTTAGCAGGTGTATATGGCTTAGTTATGTATGAAATGTGATTCAATGTTTCCTTGCATGTACTAAGTTGCTTTAGCTGGGTTTAGAATGACTTTTAAAGGCGAACTTGGACTTTTTGCAAACTTATATCCATTAGCATTGCGTTACTTACATTTTGAACTTATAATATTGCATGCTAGTACTCCTTATGTCACTAAACATGACTAGCATATGTACTCATCTAGTTAGACACAATATAAGTTATTCAAGCATAATTAAAACAAGTTTTCATGTGATGAACTATACTAGCTATATGTAAATAAGTTGAATACATGTGAGCATGCGTATATGATATGTGTTAGTACCCATGCATGCTAGAAGTAAGCTGTAACCAGGAGAACTCAAAACTCAAATCTGGTATGGACAGGGAGTTGCGCCCCTCCCAGGCCAAACTGCAGCGCAGCTGCACCGCAAGGCAATTTTGCCTAGCTATTTTAAATGTGATCTGAACATGGCAACATGTTACCTTATTATCCTAAGTGATAAAACAGAGTGTGAGTGATGTTTTAAGTTTTCAATGGTGTAGTGGTTGTATTACATGAAGATTTCAAAAGTTGTAAAAGGTTTCTAAATGAAGTTTTCAAAAAGTAAAGACAATGTTGATTTCAAAACTACGTGGTTTGATAGTGTGCTAATATATGTGGCCTAATTGTATAACAAAAATAGGGTTAAAAATATGTACCTATCAGACGTGCTTGATCATGTGTATATTATGTGTGTAGGATTGTTGGTTTACGTATCGAGCTTGTGCAACTACTGAATGTGCATAAGTATGATACAATAGGATATTGAGGTGACATTAAGTTATAAGTTGGTAATCAACGCGAAAGACAAGTTCCCTAACTTACACAACTTTGGATATTAAGCAAGTATCTAAACCTTATCTCTTTAAGCAAGTATCCTAACCTATGCAATTAACTTATGCTAGGAATCTATGATTTCGTAAGTTTCCTAACTCAAACTCGAGTTATTATTTTTCAAGCATGCTAGTGGTTTAATTATTGTTAATTATTTCACATCCATGATAATTGTTGTTATTCGCACTTAGTGCAAGTTTCGTATATTCATCGGGTATGAAAGGTTGATCATCTCGATTACCAAAATGTCAAGTTAAATTACAGATAAACTTTCATGTTTATTCATGGTCATTGTTGGCCACTCTACATTACTGATTCATTCACTCATGTATTGAAATTTGATTCACGCTCTTTCATAATCCTTATATATTATTAAAAATTCGAAAGCTTATTCTTTTTTCAATCATAATATATCTTTATTGTATTTAGACTTGCTTAGTAAAGTAGTTGCTCACTCTTGCTATATTATGATAATATTTCAGTTAAGCTCGAATGCTTCAGGAGGAACAAAGACAAGAGAAAAAGTTCAAGAGTAACTTAATATGCGTTAATTATTATGATTATCTTATGTAAATGATTATATAAACCTTTTGAGTTATTAAGGTATGTATTGAGTTAAGATTGTAGACCTTGGGAAAGGTGGTAGAATCATTTGTAATAAGCAATGTATGTTTATATATTCCGCATTAATTATAGAATGTGTAAGAAGATGACGTATCGTGACACACCAGGTCCGAGGTTCAAGGGACTCGGATTTGGGGGGCGTTACAGGCTCATTATGGAGATTTCAACCGATGAAATCATCTATTATCGAGTTTAGGATATGTTGTATATATGTTTATGTATAATAATGTGAGCCTAGGAATCCTGGGGTCGAGATCTAATGATTGGATCTTGACTAGATTCCCACGATGGACCTTTAGTTTGCTATGCAATGTTTAAATAACGCGAAATCGTTGTGCATGTAATAATGGATCTTAAAAACGAGTTCAAGGGGTTCGTCCCGAGAAAACGGATTTAAGATCCCGTGATAGTGGAGATTATGATTGTGGGTGTTCGGATTCGTCAAGACGGCTTTCATGCCCAATGATGATCCGACCCTTTTTGGCTCTTTTAAGCATGCATTATCACTAAAAAACGATTTTGCAATCAAAATAACAAAGAGCTTTCATAATAATAATGAAGCATTTCGGGGATAGACATTTAAATAATAAATGGAAGTATCAAAGGTCCTCGATTACTGTTCGGGCGAAGGATTTGAAAACTATGTTTTTCAAAATATCATATCAATATATATTTTATCTAAAAATGAACTTTTTGCTAAATCAAATCATTCGTACATAGGTGCAATAAAAGAACAACACTACTTTCAAATAACTCACAATGAGGCTTAGAATAAACTTTCAAATTAAAGCACTGAGCACAATAACACATATACACACACACACACACTTTATGTATAGAAAATCAATAAGATGCGGTAACTGTATTTTTACGGAAGTCGGGGGGTGCCTGACACATTCTTCTCGCTTAAGCAAGCCCCCAAACTCTATGAATCTTGGGTTTCCAGACCATTCCTGCGGAGTCACATATTGGAACATATTACGAAAATCTTCAAAATTTGAATGAGTTGGTACATCCATTTAAAATCATACCAACTAGCGGCTCTATTTAATTCGGTCCAATCATCAAGATTAAATTGTTCAAATCAATCTTTTCATATTCGTCGACATTCATGTCGGTCTCATTTTCCTAAAAATTCTCCCTTTAAATAAATCAATTGACATAGCGAAGTACAAAGGGTAAACAAATTTAGGAAACAAAATTTTCTCGGCGTCGACACACACTTTTTGCATACACTACGTAGAAAATAAGCAGATAAGCACCAAAAAAACAAATAAGAGAAAATAGTAATAAATAAAAGAAATTACTTCTAAGGTCAAACTAAATAAAATCTAGATAGCTCCTAATTATTCCAAATTACACCACAAGGTCCACTAAATTTAAAATTAATCACACTACTAGCCAGTTAAGTGTAAGAAAGGTGGGAGTCTCTCCGTAGGTACGATGACTAATTGAATAACCACACATTCTTTAGGCGTTTGCCATTTGAATCACTTGCCTAGACACCAGTAATTTGATTAATTTAAAATTTAGACTCCTCTTTGAGTTTCTTGTCCTAATTGAGCTTGAGAATCCTAGGGCCAACGTCTACTTGATTTTATTAGGTCAAGGTTATGCAATATACAAGTTGGGTTGTTTGTGGGCCAAAGAAGGGTGATGAAATTTCCACCTTATCTTGCTACAGGTTTTTGCCCTTAATGTCAGACTAAAGATGAAAATGCACAAATAAAAAAAATTGTAACAAAATAAAGTGTCCTAAAACTATGTGAATTACGAAAGAATGAAAAATTTTGAAAACCTCAATCCTCTAGCAATCACCACAGTTTATATTTGACAAAAAATAGAAATAAAATAAAAACCTAACAAGATGTGCTATATGTGAGTGAATGCATGAATGAGACAATTAAAAAAAGTGTTAATAAATAAACTTAAGCTACTAATTTTTTTTTATATTGTTTTTGGAGATACACAGTATCAAAGAAAGCGCAGCAACAAAATCTTTATCTTTTCGCTTCTTCGATCCGCTTCGATAATCCTGAAAAAAAATAAAAAATATTAAAGTTAAAAACTAATTCAAATAAATAAAAATTAAGGAATAAAAAATTAATTCTACACCCTGGCAACGGCGCCAAAAATTTGATGTGTTAAAATTACGTACTGCAAGTGCACAATGTCTATTATAGATTTGGCAAGTGTATGTCGAACCATAGAGACTAGATCGATTCTTTAATATATCCTTAATTAATATTTTAGGCAAATTAAAAATAAATATAGTGGAGATGATTAACTAACTAAATTATGCAAACTAAAAATTTAATGATGAAAACTAGTAATGGGAAAAACTACCTACGAATCTAAATCCACTATTAACATAATAAACAATTTCTTATTTTCTAAATTAATTCCCAAATTATTTTTCTTTAACATTAAAAATAATGATTCATATAATTAATATGGGCAATCATAAGTTATGAAAAATTCACAAATTAACTATAACTTATCAAAATCTCGCAATCAATATAAGAACCATATGCAATTTGTGCGAAGAAAAATATGAAGGCGAAAATAATTAGGCACTAATTTCGAAACGGAAAGAAAATATTATTATGAAGGGCTAATTATACTTCTGCTGCATGAAGTACCATCAAATTCATAATTCGGTCCCCAAAGAATTTGGACTTACAATTTACTACATTAATTGTCGAATTTGATACAATATAGTCCCCAATTTCAGAATCTGGCCAAAATTGGCCGGAATACCAACCCACCCAAAAATTCGATCGGGTCTTGTGTTTTTAATATCAGTTGACCGTATAAATATACGGTTTGACTTAATTTAAAAAATGGCTATTTACTGTTCTGTTACATCAAGTACCACCATATTCATGATTCGGCACCCAAAGGAAAAAAAATTAAATTATAAATATAATAATTGTTAGCCCTTTTAAAAAAGTAACTAATACCGTAGAAATATAGTATAAAATTATAAATATTTATAAATAAAATTGCAAAAATTATAAATACAATTTGTAAAATTTAAGTTGTGATATAATTTGTAAAAATCAAGACGTAAAATTTATAATTATGATATAATTTATAATTTGCAAGATTTAAGTTATAAAATTTATACATACAATTTGTTAAATTATAGATACAATTTTAAAAATTAATTTTTTTTATAAATACAATATATGTATTAACTACTTCTTGTTTGAAGAATAAAATGGAAAACAGACGAAAAGAAAGTGTTGTTGGATAAACTAATTAACTACTATTTGTTTGAATAATCTTTTAACTAAATAAAAACAACTCACTTTCCAAATCCAAGGCGGTGAAATTTTCAATTTTGAAGGAACGAAACAATTTGAAGGATTAGGGAATAGGGTGAGAGGAGAGCAAATGGGTCATTTTTTTCTTTTTTTTTTCTTTTTCAATTTTTTCCTCCTCCTTTTGTATGCTCTTCCTATATAAGAAGGTATTATTTAATTAATTAAATTTTTAACACTTTTGTCAATTGTTTAAAAGTTTAGTGTTATTCGTGTTAAAAATATAATTTGTATGTTTAAAAGTTTATTGATTTTTTGGTAATTAAGTCTTTTTTTTTAATTTTTTTTAAAAATTTATATTTGGTAATCTTTATATTAATATTTAATTTTAATAATTTAACATATAATAATTATTTATAAGGACTTATACAAATTTAATACGTCAAAATAAGTATTTAGACAATTTTATACGAATTAGATACTTGATATAGTAAATTGTGAATTTGGTGGTAGTTGATGTAAAATAAGTGTTATTATCTCATATTCTATACGGTCAAACTGTATACAATTCTTATCTCGTCGAAAAATTAGGTATTTCGATCAATTTTGGCCGAATTCAAAAATTGGGGGCAAAATTGTATGAAATTAGACACTTGATGTAGTAAAGTGTAAGTCCAAATTTTTTGGGGGCCTAATCATAAATATAATGATTCTTCATGTAGTAAATTGTATTTAGCCCTATTATAAAATACCTAGTTTCATTTTCGTCCTAAGTATTAGAAATTTAGCTAGTCATGCACTACTATAAAATAGTAAATAGATAACACTTAATAGACAAAGTTTTTATAAAAAATGTTGTAGTTTTTTTTACACAACGTTTTTTTTGAGAAAGTGTTGTAGTTTGATATACAAAAACGTTGTGTATTGAGAAGGATAACTTTTCGTGTTAAACTTATAACGTTTTCTTAACGTTATCTATTACAAAAAACACGGAGCTACTCTTCTCTCGCTCTCTCTCTCTCTCTCAACTCTCTGGTTCTCACTCTTCTCTTCAATAAGTGCCTCACTCTTGCTCTCTCTGGTTCGGGTAGTAGGGGATTCAACAAATCAAACCCTTTCAATCTCCTTTCAGTCTTCTCCAGTCCTCTCCCTACTCTCTAACCCTTTCAATCTCATGACTCCCAACCTCAAAACCTAAATCTTCTTAGCCGAAACCTAAATATTGTTAGCCGAATCACACCCTAAGTAGACGGTCACTCTCAATCGAAGGTCAATGGAACCAAAGGTTGCTCTCAATCGACATAGACTGGGAGGGGATAACGTGAGAGGCAGCTACCGGGACCTTCATCCCGGTCCGGTGAGCCTCCTGCACTGGAGCGACAGTAGCAAGCAACGCCAGTCGGTTGCCTATTTATAGTGTTATATATTTACAAGTTATGTTATAACATTTTCGATTTCATGATTTACAAGTTATGTTAATCAATTTCATGATTTATGGGTAGCTTCTTAATGTGCGTCCTTCTGAAAATTTTAAATGTGATTTGGAAGTCTGGAACATGATTTCTCAGGGAGCATACATCTATGTTTGTGGTGATACCAAATGCATGGCCAGGGATGTTCACCGAATGCTCCACATGATTGCACAAGAGAAGGTACGTTTTTCGTTAAGATTATTAAATGTAATCACATGTTTGTTTCCTTTCCTCTGAAAAGCTATAATCTGTTTATTGTTTAGGTGGATGCCTACACAACAACTTTGATTGGAAGAAATTAAAATAATTGAGCCTTATGACTAGAATTGAAGATGCGGTTAACATATATCAGTTTATTAGTGAAGAGGCAAAAGAATATTGATTTGTAAACTTTAATATTCAGAGGCAGGCAGGCTGATTTAAGGTCTTTGAGATGGAGTGTTATCATCCGCTGGATCGTTAAAGAGGGCTAAGGCACCAGGTAATATGACCCAAGTTGTTTCATGCTTGGTTGATGGTTGCAATTCAGATCTTAGTTACCGACGACATAAAGTATGTGAGTATCACTCAAAGACCCCAAAGGTTACAATTGGGGGTCAAGAGCGGCGCTTCTGTCAACAGTGCAGCAGGTTAAGCACTAAATGCTTTCATGTTGTCACTTCGGCCCGCCCTTGCTATGTTAAATTTCTGTATACTAATGCTCTGCATCCCACTGAATTTGTTTCCACACTAGATTTTTTCTGTCAGAAAGTTTGTTATGAAAGTTTGACTGTGCTTAAGGTTTCCTTTTGTCGTTAACATAATGGCTAGCTAGCTAGGCTTGTTATTGATTTTATTACGAAAGACCGTTTCCCATAATAAATGAAACATCCCATCATATTTTTCATGGCATTTGGAGGATCTAAGTGGTGCATTTCGTGGCAATCAACGAGTATGTTTACTTTTTCAATTTCCTTATTGTGGAATAATAAAGTAATTTATGATACTTCCTGTGAACTCCTTCACTCCTGCAGATTCTGATACATCTTTGTTGTATTATTTCCAATTTGAAAACTTGTCCAACTTGATAGTTTCTAGCACGTTTAGTTAGGTTATTTTCATTTGATTGGCTGTTTTATCCGACTTATAGGTCTTGATAGTTTTATTTTCTTCCCTATAGCTACGAGCCTCTTAGTTTAACTGATTTCTTCATATCACGAGCAAAAAGTTTTTTTTCTTATTTAATGCACTTGAAGTGTTTGGGTACATTACATATTGATTTTATGAAGTAGGATGCAGGCAGTCATCACCAGACAAATGCAACAAACAGTGGTTTGATGGGGTTGAGTGAATGGATACACGAATGGAGCTATTTCAAAGATTTAATTATGCTTAAATATGTGTAGGCATTAATAGGTGAATCTGTTAATGTCCTCTAGTTGCTTTGCAAAGTGTCCTTAAATATCATCCCAGTCATTATCTTGAAATATGTTAATGCTTAAATTTGTGTGGGGCTAGTGTTAATTTCTGTATTTTTTCCTTCCATTCAAGTCAATCACATATTAACCTTGTTAGTTATGTTTGGTGTCATACTTTTTTGTTTTGCAGCAACTGTATGCTATGGTCCTTTCATGAGGCTCACTAGAGATATCCAGGAATTTGTATGCTTTTGATCTTTACTCTCTCCGAATATGCTTGTTATGAATTTTTTTT
The DNA here is from genome assembly GCA_020205555.1 of Panax stipuleanatus. Classification (NCBI taxonomy): domain Eukaryota; kingdom Viridiplantae; phylum Streptophyta; class Magnoliopsida; order Apiales; family Araliaceae; genus Panax; species Panax stipuleanatus. Next base: position 21,573,060 of record CM035120.1, read on the forward strand.
TGTTCAGATCTGAAGATGGACATAAATCTTGTGGAAGCTTACAACAAATGGAGCAGGATACTGCAAAAAATGGCTCAAAGTAAGAGTCATGGGTGTGTAAAAGAGCTAAAGAGGCCGTGTTGTCCAGATAAAAGGTCGTGTTGCTTGTGAGATAAATTTTATAAAGTCAATATTGTTCTTATAAGTTGGAACGGAGGGAGTATTACGTGTCTTGGTGCTTATTTTATGTCTTATTGAAGAAGAGTATTTTCTTATTTTTTTTTTATAAATTAGTAGTAATGCATTATACTTTTGAAAAATGGATAGATATATAGAGAAGTGCACATGCAATTCTGGTGTAGGCCAGTTTTCTTCCTGTCTGCTTTAGTGACCTATTAAACTCGTTATGAACCTCTTTTCTCGACTTGCTGATCTATTATATTGTATGTGCGGGGTGGGTGTTTTATGTGGGAAATGATGCTGTGTAGCTGCTGATGATGGTTGAGATTGTCGAATTTGCTAAATTGAGATCATCTTTTGCTCAAAACTACTTTATTTTCCCAGTTGTAAATCCATAAATATACCAAGCCACATTCTTGAATTGCAGGTTAAGGTACGGGAAAGTGAAACGGATTGGGGTTGGGGAGTAGTAGTCAATGTGGTTAAAAATCCCCCGGCAGCATTAGGAACTTTGCCCCCGACATTGTCTTCTTTACGTGGTTGTAGCTATATCGTGGATACTTTACTTCATTGTTCACTTGGTTCAAGTGAAAATGGTTCTCGTCCAAAACCATGTCCACCTCGTCCTGGTGAGAAAGGTGAAATGCACATGGCAAGTTTACAGTCCAGCAAGAGGACAATTTTTGTACACTTTGTTATGCTGGAATGTAGTTCAGTTAGGACTTGGCTTGCATAACTAAATTGAATAGTGAAGTCCATATTTGTTGGTTCCATTTTAGGTTCCAGTCCAGTTACGCCTTATATCTGCACTGAGCAAGATCAGAATTTCTATTCCTCCGGATCTTCGGCCAGCTGAAGCACGGGAAAGTATATTGCTTGCTGTACAGAAGCTTGGTAAACGTTTTCCTCAGGGCTTCCCAAAGCTTAATCCTGTAAAGGTATTATATGAGTTATAGATGCTCAACTTCAATTTTTAGTGTCTTGACTCTTGATTGTGCTAGCTTGTGACTCTTTATATTTTCAATCCTATATAGATCATTGGGCAATTGGTATGGATTGAGGGTTAATATCTAATTTTTTCACTGTTTATCATTACTCAATAGTTTGCTAAAGATGTGATGCTAATTTACCAAACTAAGCACAGACTGCATCCAGTATTTTGTTGGCTTTGGCTTGTTGTACTTTCATTTGAAATTGGAATTTCATGGTCGAAAAATGGCAACAGTGAAATAATTGAAGTTATTGCTGCAGTTGATGGATTTTTCTTGGAATATATACTTTTTGAAAGTATTCAATTACTTCCATATTCTGTTGTAATATATCTGGCTTTCTAGAATTAATTGTGATGATAGTGTTTTATTTTGGGCATAGGATGCCCTTAATTGTCCTGCTACTATTCAGTATTATGTGGCACTATTATTTTCAGATTGATGCTGTTCTGCTATTTTTTGTGGGTTAAGTTTCTTTCTGAATACCCTTGTTCTTTTTGGTCATTCAGCCACTTCTAAAACTGCACAGGTTCAAAAAAATTTAAGGTCTTGTGCATCACATCGATCCTTCATGGCATGTGGCAGGGTTAGTTTTTCGTTAAGGCCTGCTTCTTAACTCACAACTTCGCTCCAAAAAAAGAAGTGATTCTTTATCAAAGAAAGCATCATGAAAAATGTCCTCTCTCTGATTTTTTATATTTTTGTTCTTTCTTTCTCAAAGTTTTAGCATTACTGACCTGTTTATGGATAAGCTTTATCATACAAAATCGATAAATGTAAGAGAATGCTGTGTTGAATTTATTTTTTAAGTGTAACTTCTGCTCAATTGCTAAATATTGATGTATGTCTTATATAATCTCAATACAAAGGGCCACTGTTATATTCATACACGTACTTCCTCATTGGAAGAGGAGTTTCATCTTCATTTCTAGTTGCCACCTCTAATTTACCAGTAACATTACAAAGCAAAGTTACTTCTTCTGGCTTCCTTTTGGGTATGGGATCACTGAACGTGAGGACCGTTAATTTCTCTTACCTTGAAAATTGATTTCATACTTTCCTTGTGAAGGATTTTAGAGCTGCTCTGAAGATGTTTGGAAGTAACATTATATTCTCAAATGGCCTATTAGATCCTTGGAGTGGTGGCAGGTCCCTTTTACTCAGCATATATGTGTGGTATTTATTATAAAACACTATCGAGTTTTTGACAAATTTAACAATATCTGCAGTGTTTTGGAGGATATCTCTGAAAGAATTGTTGCTCTTGTTACAGAAAAAGGTAACTCTGTAATGTGCATGCCTCATTCTTAAAATTGCCATATTTAGTGTGTCCTGGTGAAGCAATATTCCTTTGTTTTGACTTGCGTCTATCTGCCTGCCCAGTGTTTTTTGGCGGTCTTGAATATGTTGGCTGTTACGAGTTATGAAGTAAATCTATCAGTGATATTGACACCTATAAACTTGTTGGTCTGAATCATAAGCCACAAAAGTAGACAGATGTAAGCAATATCTGGTAATCACCCTATGGTTAACTAATAACTAATTTAGCTATATTTTCATCTGATTCGTTTACCATGGAATAGTATATTATGTTTTTTTTATCTTCCTCCCTTTTCTCATCGTTCTTAAATAAATTATAGTTCTAGTAAAATTAAATCATTCGGCATACAAGGGTAGATTAAATCCCATTGGATGTCCCTCTCAACATTGCTTTTGAAGCATCCACTACTATATCTGGTAAATGCATTGATTGGCATGGTGATTTTCACTCTGCAATTTAAAAGAAAGTATTATTGATCTTTTGTGCTGAAGGGACTTTTACATTTCACAGGGGCCCATCACATAGATTTGCGAGCAGCAACTGTCGAGGATCCTGATTGGTTGGTGGAGCAGAGGGCAACCGAAATCAAGCTGATTCAAGGTTGGATAGAATTATACAAGGAGAGGAGGAAGGGATTTCATGACCGTGAAGATTGATCTGTGTTTAGCACACCTTGGCACTTGACTTTTTTCTGTTACCAAATAACACTATGGGGAAGGAGTTTAAGAATAGTATATACTTCTCCTGGCATGTACCTAGTCAATCATCCTGTGAATAGGTACCACATATAACCCTTTTGATGGAAAAATACAAGACTGGCCACTTGGTCGAACGTACCTAGTCAATCATCCTGTGAATATTTTGTGGATGTTGTCAAATTCGCAATTCAATGTACGTACTAGTAATTATATTGAAAAGTGAATTTGAAACTGTAAACGTATGGTATTATTGAGATGTATGGTATTTTGAAACATAGAATGTTTATATTTTGGCTTTAAATGTTGTGGATTGTATTTTTTAAATAGACAACGTTTTTTAGAAAAAAATGTTGTCTAATATGTCAAATAGACAACGTTTTTTAAAAAAAAATATTGTCTAATGTGTGCAATAGACAACGCTTTTAGAAAACACGTTGTCTAATATGTCAAATAGACAACGCTTTTTAAAAACAAGTGTTGTCTAATGTGTCAAATAGACAACGTTTCTTTGAAAAAGCGTTGTCTAATGTGTCATAAGACAACATTTTAAAAACGTTGTCTATTTGACAAATAGATAAAAAAACGTTGTCTAATGTGTCAAAAGACAACGTTTTTTAAACGTTGTCTATTTGTGTCTAAAAAGCGTTGTCTATTTGACAAATAGACAACGTTTTTTTGAAAAAACGTTGTTTAATATGTCAAAAGACAACGTTTTTTAAACGTTGTCTATTTATGTCTAATAGATGACACTGCTAACCACGATACTTTTGGGGGACCTATTACAACACTTTTTAAACGTTGTCTATTTACTTTTTTCTACTAGTGATGGAATCAAAAATTAATACTACTATTGCATATATGAAATAAGAACAATAATTAAAAAGATAATTTCTATTAAATCACTAAAAGAAAGTTACAAATACTCCCTGACACTAGTACCACACATGATTTGAAAAAAAGACAAAAGCTCTAAATATCTCACTCCATTCTGCACGAGCGAAAAACTAAGGAAAAAAAAAGAAGTGGTGCCTCTTCTCTCTAAAACAGAAGGCTTATTTATAGAACAAATAAATCCGTGCCCTAATTTAGGTTCCTTAAACTTGGACACTTTGTTTTCCTTTTTCTCTCTTCTTTCCTTCTTGACTTCAATTTCTATATGGTAATCCTCCAAGAGTCATTTTTCATATTTAAAAGTTGGATATAAATCCTTTATTTGCTCCTCAAGAAAAATAAATATTGTTTCTTACAAAATAAAATAAAATATATTAGTTAAATAAAATAAGCATATAAAATAATAAATATGAAAATATTAAAATGTATTAATTATGTGTCTGTCATGCGCGCATACACGCGTGTCTATAAATGTATTAGGTTTTGTGTTTATGTTTTGGCATCCTATGGTATTGCTCTCTTAAAATCTCTTATAATAACAATCCTCAATGTTCAATAGTAAAGCACTATCTTCTTAACCTGATGAATATATTGTGGTTGATCCTGGGGCTGGCAATGCGTATTAATATTCAGAGGTTGAGAGTTCAGGGTTGTGGCAGCATTTGTTCAAACATAATTGTTAACGCCTAATTTTATACGCTTGACGAAATCACCAAAACAGCAGGTCAAAATCGCGCTAACGGTTGATTGTATTGTTGTGAAGTCAAACTCACGAAATACACACAGATAAACATACATACATCAATTGTAAGAGATATAAAACATGGACACAAGAATTTACGTGAAAACCAATTGGGAAAAAACCACGGAGAGAGATAAAAAACCCACTATAATAATGAGAGTACAAATTATGTATTTGTGTTTGTATGTAATTGTCCCCCAAACCCTTGTCTGTATTTATAGAAGTCATGTCCACCCGAATCCTACTAGGAGTAGGAGTCCTTTTTAGAATCATCTTATAACTACAATTAATGACTGATTGCTTCCTTCCTAAGTTAGATCTCCTTACCCCACCAAATAAGAAAACACAATCTTATTTTAATAAGGACTCTCCCACTGTCAAAATAAGTATATATGGACCAACACCAGATCCGACCATTAAATAAATTGGGTTGCACCATGGCTAGACCCAAATAATCACATCCCAACATTGCCCCCAGTCTCTTATTTATAAGTAACTTAAAATAAGAGAGTATACAAAAAGTCCACCATACCCTCCGACTGTCATGTTGGTAAAACTACTGAACCCACCACATCTATTGTCATTTGTCTTTCAGGAGAACAAAGCCTTCCCGAAGGATGTTTATTCGAAGGATGTTTATCTGTAAGATGTTTATCCGTAGAATGTTTATCCCTTCGGGAGGAACTAAGCCTTCCCGAATGATATTTATCCGTAGGATGTTTATTCGTAGGATGTCTATCCAAAGAATGTTTATTCTTTCGGGAGAACAAAGCCTTCTCGAAGGACGTGTATCCCCCCTTATACCCCCAATCCGAGATCTTATCCCTATAATAGCCTTCCCATTCCCTTGAGAGTCTTTGATCCGATATTATATCTCCAAATGTAGATAACCGAAGACCTACTGAAGCCGATGTGATATGGTGTAATGCCCGAGAAAATAGAATGATTATGTAAATGAATTTTATTTGATTTATTGAATAAAATTTGATTATTTGTTTATTAAACTGAGTAAGCAAATTAAAGGTCGTTTTATGACCTAGAGATGACTGAAATGGTTAGTATTCTGGCTATGTGCTAAAAATAAATGATGTGAATTTATAAGATGAAAATAAAATCTTTATGAGAAAAAGACGAAATAAACACTATTTACGAAATCCTAAGAGTTAGGGTTTGACCCTAAGGGTTAGGGTTAAGACCCTAAGCCTGTTTAAGAGTTCGGAATGTCAGGATGACGTTCTGTCCAAAGATTTGACGATAATATACCGTGAAAATTATGTTAGTCAAGAAGAAATTTTCTTGGAAGAAAAGTACAAAAATCACTATTCATCGATTTCTGCTCGAGAATTGATATTGATATTCTGAGAAAGGCGTAATGATAGGATTTCACGGCGAGGTGAAATATGTAATAATATTTCACTTATGGCTCATGATGTTTTTGTGTGGAGAATTCAAAATCCTAAGCGTTAGAAAAAGTGAAATGTAAAGGATTAATCGAGTACGTATAATAATAAATGATTATTATAAGGAAGGAATACGCGTATAATACGAGATGTTATACGAGAATAATACGAAGAAGATACAAGAATTAATACGACGTATAATAAAAATTTTATACGAAGTAAATACGTTGAATTTGAATTAAAGTTAATACTTTAACTCGTGGGTCAAACCATTGGGTAAACGGGTGGGTTAACCCATGGGGAAACCCATTGAGCAACCCATGGCCACATTGGAGCATGTGGAGCACAAGGGGGGACATGTGCTAGCACATGCTAGCACATGGGGAGACATAGGCAAGATGAGGGGTTGAGGAGGTTTGGTCCAAAGACCAAACTACCCCAACTCTTGCAATCTCTATAAATAGAGAGTCTTGCCTCTTTATTTTGTTGTTTGACAATTTCCACCAACATCTAGAGAGAGAGAAAAGAAGCTAGTTTATTTCTATATGCTTGGTCCTAGAATGCATGACAGGATTATTTGTTATTCCTATGGCACTTGTGTCATTACAGTGTATGGGTATAGATTTGAAATCAAACCCATAATCTGTTAGCTGGTTCTTCATCCATAGGATTTGAGCACAACAGCTGCCTGCAACAATGTATTCAGCTTCTGCTGTTGAAGTTGATATTGAGTTTTGCTTCTTGCTGAACCAGGACACTAGTCTATTTCTTAGCAGTTGACAAGTGCCACTGTACTTTTTCTATCTATTTTGCATCCTACAAAGTCAGCATCTGAATATCCTGTCAGTTCAAATGAGGACTCCTTGTGATACCATAGACCCAAGTAGGGTGTACCTTTAAGATACCTAAAAATTCTTTTTACAGCAGTTCAGTGTGATTCCTTAGGATTTGCTTGAAATCTAGTACATATACATGTTGCAAACATTATATCTGGTCTACTGGCAGTTAGGTAGAGAAGGGAGCCTATCATACCTCTGCATTGAGTAATATCAATACTTTTACCTTTCTCATCTTTGTCAAGCTTAGTTGCTGGAGCAATTTGTGTTTTCATAGGAGAGGCTGATTCCATGCCATACTTCTTAAGTAAGTCTTTGATGTACTTGGCTTGACTTATGAAGATACCTTCATCAGTTTGCTTTACTTGTAGTCCAAGGAAGAAATTCGTCTCACCCATCATGCTCATTTCGAAACTTGCTCTGCATAAGCTTGGCCAATCTCTTACACAAATTTTCATCAGTAGAGCCAAAGATAATATCATCTACATATATTTGAACTAGTAAAACTTTATCTTTGTGCTTCCTAAGAAATAGTGTAGTATCTACTCTATCTCTAGTGAACCCTTTTTCAATAAGAAAGTTTGTTAGTGTTTCATACCATGCTTTAGGTGCTTGTTTAAGTCCATATAAGGCTTTATCTAATCTATAGACATAATCAAAGAGGGTTAGATTGACAAAACCTGGGGGTTGTTCCACATATACTTCTTCTTGAAGTTCACCATTGAGGAATGCACTTTTGACATCCATCTGGAATACTTTGAACTTCATATGAGCAGCAAATGCAAGGAATATTCTGATTGCTTCAAGTCTGGCAACTGGTGCGAAGGCCTCATCGTAGTCTCTGCCTTCTTCTTGAGAATAACCTTTGGCCACCAGTCTAGCTTTGTTCCTTGTGATCACCCCATCTTCATCCATCTTGTTTCTGAATACCCATTTGGTGCCGATGACTGGGTGATTCTTTGGTCTTTGAACTAATCTCCAGACTTTACTTCTCTCAAATTGATTTAGTTCCTCTTGCATGGCTTCAATCCAGCTTGCATCTAGCATTGCATCTTCAATCTTCTTGGGTTCTATTTGAGATAGAAAACTCAAATAGAAACACTTATTCTGAGTTGCAGATCTTGTTCTGATTCTGGCTGTTAGATCTCCAATGATCAGATCTTGAGTGTGATCTCTTGCCCACCTGTTCTCTGTTGGAACATCTGTTCTGGTGCCTTCTTGTCTGAACTCCTCAAGATTGACTTCTGGTTCTTATCGTTCAGAATCATCGTCTGGTTCAACTCTCTCTACGATTTCTTCTTCGGACACTATAATTTTTTGTTCAGGAACTACGGTCGTAGTGTCAGGCTCGACCACTTCATTCGTAGTGTCGGTATCGTCAATCGTAGTGTCTTGTGGTGCAGACTTGTCCGAGTCTGTTTCATCAAAGATGATGTGGATTGAGACTTCAACACTTAATGTCTTCTTGTTGAACACTCTGTATGCTTTGCTGTCTGTGGCATATCCAAGGAATATTCCTTCATCTGACTTGGGTTGGAACTTAGTCAGATATTGCTTCCCATTGTTGAGAATGTAGCATGAACAGCCAAACACATGGTACTAACTGACATTTGGCTTCTTCCTTTCCACAACTTGTAGGGAGACTTCTTCAACGTAGAGTATACAAGAGATTTGTTCTGTATATAGCACGCAGTGTTGATGGCTTCTGCCCAGAAGTATTCAGGCAGATGAGTTGCGGCTAGTAGAGTTCTTCCAGCTTCTATAAGTGTTCTGTTCTTTCTTTTAGCTACTCCATTTTACTGAGGAGTTCGTGGTGCTGAGAAGTTGTGACTGATGCCATTATCTGCACAAAACTGATCCATTTCTGAAAAGTCAAACTCTCTGCCATGATCACTCCTGATTGCCTTGATAGTCTCTCCTTTTTCATTCATCACCAGCTTGAACATCTTTATCAGTTAGGAGCTCGTCTTATCTTTTGAGTTGAGAAAGGACACCCATGTGTATCTGGTGTAGTCATCCACTACGTCCAGTGAGTATCTCTTTCCACCTAGGCTCACAGTTGGGATTGGCCCAAAGAGATCCATATGTAGTAACTAAAGGGGCCTGTTAATTGAGTTAACTGCTTTGCCTTTGAATGAGCTCCTTGTTTGCTTTCCAAGCTGACATGCATTACATGGTCTTTCTTTGATGAAGCTGAACTTGGGTAAACCTGCTACCAGATCTTTGGAGGCCAGCTTAGACATACTCTTGAAGTTGAGATGAGATAATCTTCTATGCCAAAGCCAACTTATTTCTTCAGATGCTTTAGCAAGAAAACATACTGTCTCATCAGAACTGAGCTGAGCAAGGTTGACAATGTATACATTTCCTTCTCTTGTTCCTGTCAACTTGATAGAGGATGTCTCCAGATCTCTGACTTGACACTGATTATTGAGAAAGGTGACTTGATGGCCTTTATCACAGAGTTGGTTGATGGTAAGAAAATTATGCTTTAGTCCATCAACATAAGCCACTTTGCTGAAGGATACCACACCATTTCCAGCTGATCCATAGCCTCTTGTCTTGCCAGAGCTGTTATCTCCAAAGATAATTATTGGTCCCTCCTTCTCTGTGTAGTTCGACAGGAGGGTCTTGAGCAACCACTGTCTAGATACCATGTTGTAGTCGTGGTGCTCATTTCCTACAGTTAGATTCAGTTTTCATGTTGGTACCCAGATTGGCATGGGTCCTGCAATGTTAGTAACCTTGGGAACCCAAATCTTTTTTGAATTTTGGCCCTTCCATGCACAGTGGTATGATAACATGTTGCAACGTTATAGCTATTCCAATCATAAGCAAAACATTTTGTATAAGGCATGCTAGAGTGTGTGTATGGATTCCTTATCCATTTGAACTTGTGTGAGTACTGGTTTGCCTTATCCTTGTATTGCATCTTTCTTTTCCATGCAGCCTTGGGATTCACATTTTGTGTTGAGTAAGCCTCAACACCACGATTCTTTCCAGGTTGATCCGTGGAGTCTGTTTTACTTGACTCTACGATTCGTCGAGGTTGGACAGTGGTGACTGAGTTTTTCTTCTCTTTTTTGAATCCCAAGCCAACGTGAGATCCGTAGTGTTTAGAAACATGTCTTGGATCAGAAGAGCAAGGTTGCACTGTTTCTTCCTTCTATGTGGATTTCACAAATACAATGGTTCTATTTGAATTAGAAGCAATGATACAGTTTGTGTCCTTAATCTTTTCCACACTTGACTCTAAGGTAGATTCCCCATAACCCAAACTTGTCCTTTCAGAAGTACTTGTCTGACTTGAGATTAGGGAATCCGTGGACGAGGAAGATCTATTCCACATAGAGATAGTCTTTTCTAGCTCCTCAATTTTATAAGTTAGTTTTGACTCTCTTTGTGTGCTCAGTTCATTTGTCTGTTTTAAGATTTTATTTTCTGCTTCAACTTGAGAGAGAAATGCACAACTAAGTAGAGCTATTTCCAGTTCTTTCTAAACCTTCTCTTTCTCTATTTGAAGATCAGAATAATTCTTGGGCAGAATTCTGAACCTCCTCATATAATGATAAAGATCATATGCTATGTCATGAATAATAGTTTTTAAGCAACATATACTTACATCAGAAATGTCAAAGTCAAGTACCTCATCTATGTTTACCTCAGGATGGTCAGTGTTTTTCATGTTGTCTGCATCCTTGGCCATTAAACATAGGTTTTCCTTTTGAGGTTCTTCATCATCTCCAGACTCAGCATTTGTATCATTGTCCAAGTCACTCAACGAACTTCCAACTACAAGGCCTTTGTCTTTCTTCTTTTGTTTCTTGTAGCCTCTAAACTCCTACTTTGGATTTGTTCTCCTTTTGAGTTCTTCTTTGATGGGATTGTTGCAGTTTGCAATGAAGTGGCCAGGCTTTTTGCAGTTGTAGCATAGCTCATTGATCTGCTCCTGACTGCTGATGTTTTTAAATTTCTTATGTCTACCGCTTCTTCCTTTACGCATGAACCTTCTTAGTTTTCTGGCCAGCTTTGCAACTTCGTCAGCATCAGCATCATCATCTTCATCAGATGAAGATTCTTCTTCCTCACAGGCTTTGAATATTTCTTCTGTTGCCTTGAGAGCAACTCCCTTATCCTTCTTTCTTCCTTCAGATAGAGTCTCAGCTCGTTGAGTCAGCTCTAGTTTATATGTAAGAAGGTTTTCATAGAGTTGTTGAATAGTCATCTCATGCAGGTTCTTTGATTTTCTTATTGCAGTGGTCTTGGCATCCCATATGCTTGGTAAGGGCCTCATGAACTTGATGACTATATCTTTGTTTGGATATTTCTTTCCATATGCTCGAAGAGAGTTGAGCAGTGTAGTGAATCTTTTATAAATGGAAGTGACGTTTTCTCCTGGAATATGAGAAAATATCTCATACTGTTGGGTCAGTAGAGATTGCTTATTTTCTCTGACTTCTTTAGTTCCTTCATGCATGATGAACAATGCATCCCAGACTTCTTTAGCAGTTTGGTAGTTGGCCACATTTTTAAATAGAACATCTTCTAAAGACTGGAATAGAATGTTCTTAGTTTTTTTGTCTAGCTGCACATTCTTTTTCTCGTTTTCAGTTCATTCAGCTTTGACCTTGATTACCATGTTGTTTGGATCTTCTGGAGTTGGTGCAAGCCTTTTTGGAACATAGGGCCCATTCAGAATTGTTTCAAATAGATCATCATCTATTGAATCCATGTAAGCCTGCATCCAAACTTTCCAGTTGGAAAATTTATCTTTGTTGCACATAGGTGGTTTGCTTCCTCCACCTGTCTTGGTCTAGCTTATCGGTTGTGCCATTGGATCTACTCAAGCTTGTATGAGAGTTGAGAGAACCTGCTCTGATACTAATTGTTAGTTCCCAAAGGCACGTTAGTTATCTAGAAGGGGGGTTGAATAGATATTTTAAAAAATTCTTTGTTTAAAATACTTTGTCAGTATTGATTATACTGACAGCAGCGGAATATATGTTTTGTTCCCCTTCAAGATATTACAGTTATGGTTTGATAAGCAGTTATTGCAGTTATAACAGATATGACAGTTATAACAATTAATGAGAGACAATGAGACACAAGGTTTTAAGTGGTTCAGAGCACACAAAGCTCCTAATCCACTCTTCTACTCCACGAGTAGGAAATCCACTAAGGATGTCTCTAATAACTGGATCACTTAGATCCCTTCAAGGCCAGCAGCCCTGGAACTTCTCTTAGTTCACTTTTGAACTCTTCAAGTCCTCTGACTTGGATTTGCTCTTAGTTCACTTTTGAACTCTTCAAGTCCTCTGACTTGGATCTTCACTTAGTTCACTTTTGAACTCTTCAAGTCCTCTGACTTGGTTCCTCACTTGGATTGACAGTAGTTGTTTGAGGTGTGCTACTCAGTTGCAATTAAGCATCATTTCTAAAGGACTGAGTAGCAAAGCAAGCTTTCCTTTTTCAGGATCGTAGAGTTGATCGTTGAGTGTTCTTGAGCATTTCTCTTGATAATCTTTCTTTTTGTATCTTGCATGCTTTGTCTGAATCTTTGTCTGATGTCCTTATAAAAGAGCCATTCAAAATATATCCGTTTGAATGCTCCCGTTGCTGCATTTAATGCTTCAGATGTTTCTGTGCAGTTGATGTTGACATCTTGCTTTCCTGCGGCACTGGAGACTGGCCCACTGACACAGCAGATTGCAAACTCACCTAACACCTGAAAAGGTGTTTTCTGCAGGCGGTTTAGTCCTTTCCTTATCTTCTTCAATACGCATCTTTGATTTGAACTAAGGATGAATATGGAATTATTGGGACTATCAAATTATCAACAGCTATTAGCCTTTCTTCATTTGTTGCTCTTCCTCCCTTCATCAGAACTATGATCTTTGATGTTGACTGGAGGAGCACTACGATTATGGTCATTGTACCATAATCGTTGTGTGTTGGCTTGCACAGCTTGACTCAGACTTGATCGTTGAGAACACTACGATTTCTCTTAAGCTCTCTGGTAGACTACGATTCCTACTTGCTTGTCTTGCGGACTTCACACTTCCAAGAGCACAGTGCGTTTCTTGACTTGGCTCGGATTTTCTCCATGATTCTCAATGTGACTTGCAAGGGCAGACTACGATTCTGATACTTTCACTTAAGCTCCACGAATCTTGCTTTGGTCTCTGCAAGCTTGATTCTCTTGGCAGACTACGATGTTGGACATCTTCATTTAAGCTCCATGATTCTGCCTTGTCTTCTGAATGCCACCTTTGACAGACTACGATTCTATCAAGGCTTTAACATTTACAGCACAAATAGATCAACCTAACAAATTTAATATTTCCTTCTATACATTTATTTACATAAATGATAAACATTAAAGCTCAGATCAACCTAACATTTTTGATCTATCATCTAAGTCCTTGTATATATGATCATTGAAGGACTGTACACTTAAGCATTTATATTTACTTTCAATATCAAATATGAATATGCAATTCCCAACAATCTCCCCTATTTGATGTTGACATAATCAAGGAGATTTCGATCATAGCATCATTTTCTAAGTGCAGGGTGCTAGAAAGTAAATATGGCTTAGTGTTTTAGTGAACAGCTGAAATGTCTAGAGAATAAGCATGAATTTATTGGTGTTTAAAAAGATATTACAATCTAGCATAGAAACATCAATGCACAGTTAAACTTAGACTTATCTCTATTTTCTTTGTCTCTTATTTCTCGGAGGGTTGGCATGCTCTGCAGCTCTCCTTCTTCTTGAGGCTTCATCTCTTCTTGCAATGTCTTCTAGCTCATCTCGGGTCAGTGGTTCTGAATGATCATGTCTGTTCATGAAAGCATAATCTCCAACTGGCAGACTAAATCCAGTGGAGGTTATACCTTGTGAGCTAGAAGCTTGACCTTGACTCCTTTGAGTGGGTTCAGCCATGAGAGGTTTTTGCAGATGTTGATCCAATCGTGGAGGTTGAGATCTCGGACTTCTGATATAGCCCCCGACGATTGGCCAATGTGAGTTTGTCTTTGCCTTCTACTTCCTCCTTTGCCTCTGCCTCTATCTTCTCATTCCTCATTATTCTCCCCCTTTATGTCAGCATCAAGGGTTCGAACATCTTCAAAGGGGCGTTTGATTCCTTCAACCAGCTCATGCATCTGTGAGTGGTTTTGAGAAGTATCACTATGATTTTCAGTAACTCTAGCCTCAGTGTGTCTTTGTTGTTGTTGAATTCGCTCCATTGCACTGTGATTCTGATTGAGTTGAGTTATGCTGGAGGTTTGGAAGAATTGAAGTGAGGTGCGCAGTTCTGAAATTTGGTTGGTCAGCCTTTCATTTTGAGATTGCTAATTTTTTTGCATTATCTGCATAGCTTCTTTATGCTTCTCTGTGGCAGCAAATTGAATAGCATCCCTTTGATTTAGACTTTCAGCCATTTCCTTGACAATCTCTTTCAACTTCTTTGACAATTCAGTTTCCAACTTCCCTGGTAGAGGCTTGACTGATTCGATTATATGGTCGAATCTCATATGAAGTGCTAGGGAGTGTGCTTCAAGAAGCTCTCCAAATTCTGACCCTATTTGATTTAATGCTCCAGTCAGCTCTTCCTTTGTTGGTATGAGAGACAGCTGATTGAGAATTCGTTGTGTCTCTAGGGGAAGAGCTGTCGTAGTGTTTTCACCTCTCCTTGACATGCTTGCGAGGGCAAGTGTCATGTCAAAATACTCGTTGTTGGAGAATGAGGGGACAACTGCTTGGGTTAGGGGTGTGGCCATATGGTGTATGGGTGAGATGTTTGGTCCAGGTGCATTGATCTGTTCTTGGGACTCTACGATTGCCGAGTCAGATTGATCATTTGGCATAGATCGTAGTTCATCATCTTGAGTAGATGTCTCAATGGTTGATCTATCGAGCATCTCTTCGATGATTTTGGTGACGTGCTCAATAACCCTTGGATCATAGGCAGTTTGCTCGATGATGATAATTTGGTTATTTGGTCCGTCGGTCACAGAGTTTTGGGACTCTATAACTGGAAATTGGTTGAGTGGGTGAAGAACCACTTCCATCCATTTAGGTATTTCATAGAATTCATTAAAGTGTGATGATGGAGAGTGATTCATAATAAATGAAAGAGGAGTGGAATGTACCTCATGCTCAGACTCTAAGGTTGAAGCATTCTTGATTAGTTTCTGGGCAAACCTCCTTTCTCTTGGGAATCCATGGGCAAGCACTGAGATTGCTAGATATGCCTTGAAAGTCCAGAATATGTGATCCCAGGAGTTGAGAATCATAGCTCTATGATATGGCATAATGGGCAAGTAATTAAACATCTGATTGTAGTTTGCTGTTCTTTCACCATCTTGTTCCACATATATGACCTCAAGATTGTCATCTTCTTCTTCATCACTCTCTGCATCATCATCAGCAATATTCACCATTCCTGCAATATCAGACTCTACGAATTCTTTTCGAATTGAGGGGACTTTAAGAATTTCTTTTGGTGGCTCCCCCTCAGCTTTTGCATTCTCTGTCTCCATTTCTTCTAACAGAGATTCATTAGCATCAACACCAGTATCAGGCATCTCCATATCATCTTGATTTATAGTCTTATCTGGTGCAACAGAGTTGTGAGTATCTCTGATGTAAGTTAGTACATCTTCAATGATTCTGATCTCTTGTGAAGTTGGACCAGATGGTTGAGGCTCGGTGACCTGTTCAGCCTTCTTAGTAGTCTTTCTTTCATCATCTTCTTCCAATATTTCTTTATTGGTAAGACCACCTTTCTTAGCCATCTTCTTTATCCTCTTCTTTTCCTTATGCACATCCTTTACATCTTTCTCAGCTTCAGCCCTTATAATCTGTTCAGGCTGAGGGGCTATGGTGGCTTTTCCTTCTTTATTGGCAGTCAATCTAGACTTTACGATTAGAGATGATTCCACAATCGTAGTGAGTGAAGACTTCTTTGCTCTTTTGCGGTGTTTCTTCTTCTGTTGAGGTTCAGAGCTATCTTCAGCGTTATCTTCACTCATCTCCCTCTTTTTCTTCTTCTTCTTTTCTTTCAGAACCTTCTCTGGTGATTCAGAAGTGATGACTCTGTTGGATGTAAGATTTATGAACTCCACATCAGTACCAGGACCCTCTTGGAGTGCATCAGTAGTTGAGCCTTGGTGCTCTTCAGTTGCTTGAACATTTTCATACATTTTCTTTTTCCCTTTACTCTTTTTGGTCAGAGCTACAGTCTCTTCTTGGTTGACCTCTTCTTCTTCTTCTTCCCTAGGCTCCCTTACAGCAAATGAAGTTGTAGACATCATCTTCACATTTTCTGCTGGATTCCTCTTCCAGTTCTGGAACAGCTGCTGGGACATCTTCCTATTAGGATTGATTGAAATGCCTTCACTGTCCCCAATTTTGTCACCCAGTGCACACTGAATAATGATGCTGATAGACCTCCCATAGGGCATTTTGGCAGTGCTCTTGGTCTTCTTTGGGCTTTGCATCCATTTTCCAAACCATTCCATCAGCAGGGCTCCATAGTTGAGTTTGATTCTGAGGCGGATGGCTGTCATGAGCTTCAAGTTTCTTTTCGTTGACTGAATCGTGACCGGAGCTCTTGCAGCACATGCACTTCCCAATAATGTCAGCTAGGAATTTATATTCTTGGGAAAATTCTTTCTTTTTATATCCATTCTTCCCTTCAGTTTTTGTATAGTCCATCTTCTTCAGACCCTTATGGAAGTCAACAGCCTCCATGGATGAAAGACCTTCATTTTTGAAACCTAGGACTTGGTTTATGCTTTTAGCGTTGAGTCGAATTTGCACATCAGTTGACTTTGGTAAGAATGAAATCTTCATTAACAATTCCATTGCAATAGAACTTCTTCACCAGCTTTGGATATATCGGTGTGCTGGTGCTCAGAGCATTTTTGAGGCCTGCTTTCTTCGGGAGTGAAAGGATTTTGTGTATCTCAGGTTCAGCCTCCTTGAATCCTTCAAAGCATAGTTGGTAGCCGGAAACTATAATGGAAGCAGCCATTTATGTAGATTGATTTTCCTGTAACGAACGATTTTGGCTTAGTTTTTTGAAACTTAGGGTTCTGCTTGAGAGAGAGAGAGAGAAATAGAACTGTTTGGAATTCAAAAAGTAAATTGACAAAAGATAATTTAAAATTGATTTAAAAACTTCCCTTCATATGTTCTGCGTAGTGGGACACGTGTTAGATTCTGCAGAACTCTACAATTTTAATCCATGTGAAAATCTCCGTTTTGCCCTTAGCTCCCCCTGAGCTAGTGAGTCCTTGTGAGAGGACTACGATTGCCGAGAACCACTTCACGATTGTTGAGTTCCATCCTTTGCTTGCTCCTTGACCGTAGACTCTACGGTTTTTCTGTGATACCTTCTGAAATGACATACCCTCTTGTTTAAGGTTGCTCAGGAAGGGCCAACCTCTTAGTTTGCTACTAAGGATCAGGTTTGTCCCTGAGACACTTATCAGAAAGGTTGTTTGGCTGGATGATGCTGCTATCACAGTGAGCTTTTCTATCTTGACTGGATCACTCCACGATCGTGGTTTCTCTTAGCCATCTCTACGATTTTGACTTAGCCTTTATAGCTGCAAGGTTAGCATCATCTAGAGCATAGAATTTACGGTTGCAAATTCAACATACCTAACTCACATATCAGTTTATTAAATCTGGATTCATCTAAAGGTTTTGTAAACACATCAGCAAGTTGATCTTCAGTAGGGATATATTGCAAAGATATTGTTCTATTTTGAACATTATCCCTAATAAAATGATATCTTATTTCTATATGCTTGGTCCTAGAATGCATGACAGGATTATTTGTTATTCCTATGGCACTTGTGTTATCACAGTGAATGGCTATAGATTTGAAATCAAACCCATAATCTTCTAGCAGGTTCTTCATCCATAGGATTTGAGCACAACAGCTGCCTGAAACAATGTATTCAGCTTCAGCTATTGAAGTTGATACTGAGTTTTGCTTCTTGCTGAACCAGGACACTAGTCTATTTCCTAGCAGTTGACAAGTGCCACTGGCACTCTTTCTGTCTATTTTGCATCCTGCAAAGTTAGCATCTGAATATCCTGTCAGTTCATATGAGGACTCCTTGTGATACCATAGACCCAAGTAGGGTGTACCTTTAAGATACCTGAAAATCCTTTTTACAGCAGTTCAGTGTGATTCCTTAGGATTAGTTTGAAATCTAGCACATATACATGTTATGTTGCAAACATTATATCTGGTCTACTGGCAGTTAGGTAGAGAAGGGAGCCTATCATACCTCTGCATTGAGTAATATCAATACTTTTACCTTTCTCATCTTTGTCAAGCTTAGTTGCTGGAGCAATTGGTGTTTTCATGGGAGAGGCTGATTCCATGCCATACTTCTTAAGTAAGTCTTTGATGTACTTGGCTTGACTTATGAAGATACCTTCATCAGTTTGCTTTACTTGCAGTCCAAGGAAGAAATTCAGCTCACCCATCATGCTCATTTCAAACTTGCTCTGCATAAGCTTGGCAAATCTCTTACACAAATTTTCATCAGTAGAGCCAAAGATAATATCATCTACATATATTTGAACTAGTAAAACTTTATCTTTGTGCTTCCTAAGAAATAGCGTAGTATCTACTCTACCTCTAGTGAACCATTTTTCAAAAAGAAAGTTTGTTAGTGTTTCATACCATGCTCTAGGTGCTTATTTAAGTCCATATAAGGCTTTATCTAATCTATAGACATAATCAGAGAGGGTTGGATTGACAAAACCTGGGGGTTGTTCCACATATACTTCTTCTTGAAGTTCACCATTGAGGAATGCACTTTTGACATCCATCTGGAATACTTTGAACTTCATGTGAGCAGCAAATGCAAGGAATATTCTGATTGCTTGAAGTTTGGCAACTGGTGCGAAGGTCTCATCGTAGTCTATGCCTTCTTCTTGAGAATAACCTTTGGCCACCAGTCTAGCTTTGTTCCTTGTGATCACCCCATCTTCATCCATCTTGTTTCTGAATACCCATTTGGTGCCGATGACTGGGTGATTCTTTGGTCTTTGAACTAATCTCCAGACTTTACTTCTCTCAAATTGATTTAGTTCCTCTTGCATGGACTTCAATCCAGCTTGCATCTAGCATTGCATCTTCATTCTTCTTGGGTTCTATTTGAGATAGAAAACTCAAATAGAAACACTTATTCTGAGTTGCAGATCTTGTTCTGATTCTGGCGGTTGGATCACCAATGATCAGATCTTGAATGTGATCTCTTGCCCACATGTTCGCTATTGGAACATCTGTTCTGGTGCCTTCTTGTCTGAACTCCTCAAGATTGATTTCTGGTTCTTGTCGTTTAGAATCATCATCTGGTTCAGCTCTCTCTACGATTTTTTCTTCGGATACTACGATTTTTTGTTCAGGAACTACGGTCGTAGTGTCAGGCTCGACCACTTCATTCGTAGTGTCGGTATCGTCAATCGTAGTGTCTTGTGGTGCAGACTTGTCCGAGTCTGTTTCATCAAAGATGATGTGGATTGAGACTTCAACACTTAATGTTTTCTTGTTGAACACTCTGTATGTTTTGCTGTCTGTGGCATATCCAAGGAATATTCCTTCATCTGACTTGGGTTGGAACTTAGTCAGATATTGCTTCCCATTGTTGAGAATGTAGCATGAAAAGCCAAACACATGGTAGTAACTGACATTTGGCTTTCTTCCTTTCCACAGCTCGTAGGGAGTCTTCTTCAACGTAGAGTGTACAATAGATCTGTTCTGTGTATAGCACGCAGTGTTGATGGCTTCTGCCTAGAAGTATTAAGGCAGATGAGTTGCTGCTAGTAGAGTTCTTCCAACTTCTATAAGTGTTCTGTTCTTCCTTTCAGCTACTCCATTTTGCTGAGGAGTTAGTGGTGGTGAGAAGTTGTGACTGATGCCATTATCTGCACAGAACTGATCCATTTCTGAAAAGTCAAACTCTCTACCATGTCACTCCTGATTGCTTTGATAGTCTCTTCTTTTTCATTCATCACCAGCTTGAACATCTTTATCAGTTGGGAGCTCGTCTCATCTTTTGAGTTGAGAAAGAACACCCATGTGTATTTGGTGTAGTCATCCACTACGACCAGTGAATATCTCTTTCCACCTAGGCTCACAGTTGGAATTGGCCCACAGAGATCCATATGTAGTAACTATAGGGGCCTGTTAATTGAGTTAACTGCTTTGCCTTTGAATGAGCTCCTTGTTTGCTTTCCAAGCTGACATGCATTACATGGTCTTTCTTTGATGAAGCTGAACTTGGGTAAACCTGCTACCAGATACTTGGCAGCCATCTTAGACATACTCTTGAAGTTGAGATGAGATAATCTTCTATGCCAAAGCCAACTTATTTCTTCAGATGCTTTAGCAAGAAAACATACTGTCTCATCAGAATTGAGCTGAGCAAGGTTGACAATGTATACATTTCCTTCTTTTGTTCCTGTCAGCTTGATAGAGGATGTCTCCAGATCTCTGACTTGACACTGGTTGATGAGAAAGGTGACTTGATGGCCTTTATCACAGAGTTGGCTGATGGTAAGAAGATTGTGCTTTAGTCTATCAACATAAGCTAATTTGCTGAAGGATACCACACCATTTCCAGCTGATCCATAGCCTCTTGTCTTGCCAGAGCTGTTATCTCCAAAGATAACTGTTGGTCCCTCCTTCTCTGTATAGTTCGACAGGAGGGCTTTATTTTCGGTCATATGTCTTGAGCAACCACTGTCCAGATACCATGTTGTAGTCGTGGTGTTCATTTCCTGTAGACAGATTCAGTTTTCATGTTGGTACCCAGACTAGCATGGGTTCTGCAATGTTAGTAACCTTGGGAACCCAAATATTTTTTGATTTTGGCCCTTCCATGCACAGTGGTATGATAACATGATGCAGCTTTATAGCTATTCCAATCATAAGCAAAAAATTTTGTATAATGCATGCTAGAGTGTGTGTATGGATTCCTTATCCATTTGAACTTGTGTGAGTACTGGTTTGCCTTATCCTTGTATTGCATCTTTCTTTTCCATGTAGCTTTGGGATTCACATTTTGTGTTGAGTAAGCTTCAACACCACGATTCCTTCTAGGTTAATTCGTGGAGTCGATTTTACTTGACTCTACGATTCATCGAGGTTGGACAGTGGTGACTGAGTTTCTCTTCTCTTTTCTGAATCCCAAGCCAGCATGAGATCCGTAGTGTTTAGAAACATATCTTGGATCAGAAGAGCAAGGTTGCACTGTTTCTTCCTTCTATGTGGATTTCACAAATACAATGGTTCTATTTGAATTAGAAGCAATGATACAGCTTGTGTCCTTAATCTTTTCCACACTTGACTCTAAGGTAGATTCCCCATAACCCAAACCTGTCCTTTCAGAAGTACTTCTCTGACTTGAGATCAGGGAATCCATGGACGAGGAAGATCTATTCCACATAGAGATAGTCTTTTATAGCTCCTCAATTTTATAGGTTAATTTTGACTCTCTTTGTGTGCTCAGTTCATTTGTCTGTTTTAAGATTTTATTTTCTGCTTCAACCTGAGAGAGAGATGCACAACTAAGTAGTGCTGTTTCCATTTCTTTCTGAACCTTCTCTTTCTCTATTTGAAGATCAGAATAATTCTTGGGCAGAATTCTGAACCTCCTCATATAATGATAAAGATCATATGCTATGTCATGAATAGTAGTTTTTACGCAACATATACTTACATCAGAAATGTCAAAGTCAAGTACCTCATCCATGTTTATGTCAGGATGGTTAGTGTTTTTCATGTTGTCTGCATCCTTGGCCATTAAACATAGGTTTGCCTTTTGATGTTCTTCATCATCTCCAGACTCAGCATTTGTATCATTGTCCAAGTCACTCCACGAACTTCCAGCTACAAGGCCTTTGTCTTTAGTTTTTCTCTGACTTCTTTAGTTCCTTCATGCATGATGAGCAATGCATCCCAGACTTCTTTGGAAGTTTGGCAGTTGACCACATTTTCAAATAGAACATCTTCTAAAGACTGGAACAAAATGTTCTTAGCCTTTTTGTCTAGCTGCACATTCTTCTTCTTGTTTTTAGTCCATTCAGCTTTGACCTTGATCACCATGTTGTTTGGATCTTCTGGAGTTGGTGCAAGCCTTTTTGGAACATAGGGCCCATTCAGAACTGTTTCAAATAGATCATCATCTATTGAATCCATGTAATCCTGCATCCGAACTTTCCAGTTGGCAAATTTATCTTTGTTGCACATAGGTGGTTTGCTTCCTCCACCTGTCTTGGTCTAGCTTATTAGTTGTGCCATTGGATCTACTCAAGCTTGTATGAGAGTTGAGAGAACCTGCTCTGATACCAATTGTTAGTTCCCAAAGGTACGTTAGTTATCTAGAAGGGGGGTTGAATAGATATTTAAAAAAAATTCTTTATTTAAAATACTTTGTCAGTAGTGATTATACTGACAGCAGCGGAATATATGTTTTGTTCCCCTTCAAGATATTGTAGTTATGATTTGATGAGCAGTTATTGCAGTTATAACAGATATGACAGTGATAGCAATTAATGAGAGACAATGAGATACAAGGTTTTAAGTGGTTCAGAGCACACAAGGCTCCTAATCCACTATTCTACTCCACGAGTAGGAAATCCACTAAGGATGTCTCTTACAACTGGATCACTTAGATCCCTTCAAGGCCAGTAGCCCTGGAACTTCTCTTAGTTCACTTTTGAACTCTTCAAGTCCTCTAACTTGGATTTGCTCTTAGTTCACTTTTGAACTCTTCAAGTCCTCTGACTTGGATCTTCACTTAGTTCACTTTTGAACTCTTCAAGTCCTCTGACTTAGTTCCTCACTTGGATTGATAGTAGTTGTTTGAGGTGTGCTACTCAGTTGCAATTAAGCATCAGTTCTGAAGGACTGAGTAGCAAAGCAAGCTTTCCTTTTTCAGGATCATAGAGTTGATCGTTGAGTGTTCTTGAGCTTTTCTCTTGATAATATTTCTTTTTGTATCTTGCTTGCTTTGTCTGAATCTTTGTCTGATGTCCTTATAAAAGAGCCATTCAAAATATATACGTTTGAATGCTCCCGTTGCTGCATTTAATGCTTCAGACGTTTCTGTGCGGTTGATGTTGACATCTTGCTTTCCTGCGGCACTGCAGACTGGCCCACTGACACAGCAGATTGTAAACTCACCTAACACCTGAAAAGGTGTTTTCTGCATGCGGTTTAGTCCTTTCCTTAGCTTCTTTAATACGCTTCTTTGATTTGATCTAAGGATGAATATGGAATCATTGGGACTATCAAATTATCAACGGCTATTAGCCTTTCTTCATTTGTTGCTCTTCCTCCCTTCATCAGAACTATGATCTTTGTTGCTGACTGGAGGAGCACTACGATTATGGTCATTGTACCATAATCGTTGTGTGTTGGCTTGCACAGCTTGACTCAGACTTGATCGTAGAGAACACTATGATTTCTCTTAAGCACTCTGGTAGACTACAATTCCTACTTGCTTGTCTTGCGGACTTCACACTTCCAAGAGCACACTGCATTTCTTGACTTGGCTCGGATTTTCTCCATGATTCTTAGTGTGACTTCCAAGGGCAGACTACGATTCTAATACTTTCACTTAAGCTCCACGAATCTTGCCTTGGTCTCTGCAAGCTTGATTCTCTTGGCAGACTACGATTCTGGACATCTTCATTTATGCTCCACGATTCTGCCTTGTCTTCTGAATGCTACCTTTGACAGACTACGATTCTGTCAAGGCTTTAACATTTACAGCACAAATAGATCAACCTAACAAATTTGATCTTTCCTTCTATACATTTATTTACATAACTAATAAACATTAAAGCTCAGATCAACCTAACATTTTTGATCTATCATCTAAGTCCTTGTACATATGATCATTAAAGGACTGTACACTTAAGCATTTATATTTACTTTCAATATCAAATATGAATATGCAATTCCCAACAGTATAACATAAGAAAATTGTGTAAAGATTCTCTCTTCTTTCAAAAGTAAAATTGATAGAGAAGTGTTTAAGGGAATTATGATTATGGAGAAATTATAAGGATGGCGTAATGGTGGATTAGGAAACTTAACAAGCCATGCATTATGTAATAATAAGAATTCAATAAGGTCAAATAAAGAACTTAATGAATTCATGAGAAGTTGAATAATGAAAAGGTTAAATCATTAAAACTTAATGTTTTGAATGGTTAGAATCAGTAATGATCAACCATTGGATTGATTCCAATTGGTTCGAAGTAAAAATAACGAAGAACGAAGATTCGGCGAAAGTTATGCGATTAGAAAACGTAAATTTCCCGGAATGGAGCTCAAAAGTCACCGTGTGATTCGTAAACGGTGGTTTTCGATTGTAACATGTGTATTTAGGTAAATAAGACTTGCGGGAGCAAGAACGAACGAATTCCGACTTAAAACGAAGAATTGAGCGTCGAACGTTCACGAACGCGTAAAAATGGACTAATCGGCTAAGTTATAGCCAACGGATTCATAAATGAATTCCGACTTGATAAAATGATAGAACATAACGTTTATGAACTTTTGGCTTTGGAATGAGTAGATTTCAAGTTATAACGATCACGTTACGGACTCGGGAATCTCAAAAAATTTCATAACTTAGAAAAATTTGTGAAGTGCATAGTCGGCGCTGCTGCGCCGCCCAAGAGACATAAACCGGCGTCGCTGCCCCACTCCGGGGAGAGATCCCTGTATGGTTGGCGCCGCAGTGCCACCTAGCAAGGCAAAGGTGGCGCCGCAGCGCCAGTATGGGGGAAAGTTCTAACATTGCTAGTAATTACTTAACCCTTTTCATAACGATTAAGGGGCTAGTAAGTGATGAATGTACACCCTTTTAAACAACATGTTTAACCAAGAGTTTATAAGAATTAAACGTTAATCAAACATAATTAAACTTGAAATTTGGAAACATAAACCGTAAACCAAAATTAAATTAAGGAACAAGTGAAGTCTCATTATGATCATGCTTAATGATAATTGATAAGAGTTCGGTTTATAACATAGTAATGTTAATAAGCCGTAATAAACGTTAAATAACTTGATCGAATGTTATTAATTTAACAATTCGGTTAAGTTATACAAGGAGAAGTTAAGCTAAGCATTGTATATCGAATATGATTTCTCATTGGTATACTATGTGTTATGCTTTGTAGAAGTTGTAAAGACCAAGTAGCGTACCTTAAAGGTTTAAGAGACGCAAAGGCAAGTTTTCTAACCTTGTTCAAGTTCTACTTGATGAAAGTTTTCTAACTTCGTTCATACTTTATTATGAATGCAAGTTTTCTAACTCTTGTATTAATGTTACGTTATGCAAGTTTTCTAAACTCTTGCATTACCATGGTGTTATGCAAAGGTTGCTAAACTCTTGTTTATACCTTATGGTTGGACAAGATGTCATTATGCATAACTGCTTATGCATAAAAGAGTTATTGAGTAGTCGATGCCATCTGATTTGGCTAGACTGAGATTAAATATATTTTGGTGGGTTTCTCCATAAATCTTTCCAGAATATATATATATATATATATATATATATATATATATATATATAATGTGCTAATCCTACGCTAGGTGATTGGTAAGGATTCTCAAGTAACCCTGAGAGTGAAAGACAAATGTATTTACGTCGTTAATTCGACGGGCACTTGAAGTTGCCAATAATTAAATGTAAACACATTTAATGAATAAGTGTTGATCAACATAGAGTACTACAGGCTGATCACCTGGATGTGCTCGTAAGAGATATCGAACTTACGGCTTTAGTACCGGGTTGTTCCTTTCAAAAATGAGAACCAAGTGATGGTTCGTGGTCATTGACCAGTGAAGATTCCAAAGAGACTATAAGTCCTTGGAAATGATTTTAAAGAAATCAAAACGATATTTTGATTGTTCATGAGTACTTCATAGCTATTGTACAACTATCGAAGCAGAAGGGATATGATTCTTGACTTTGTGTTTTCAAGATATAATATTAAACTTGCTGAGCTATTTATGCTCACTCTTGCATGATACTAAATGATTTCAGATAAGCGCAACCGGACCAAAAGATCAGGAAAAGATAAGGGAAAGTCCAAGATGGACAAGTAGTGACCTTGTAATAGTATAGCATTAGTATTGTAATTACTGATATTATGACTCAGAAATGGTTATCGAGAACCTTGGAAGGAATGAATAGAATAAAATGTTTAGTAAACTCATACTTGATATTGAAGTCTTTCAGTTGAATGTATGAGTAGATAGTATTACCGTGAACACCATATCCAAGGTTTGAATGTACCCGAATTTGGGGGCGTCACAAGTTGGTATTAGAGCCTTAGGTTATAAAACATAAGGGGTAAAAACCTTAGGCTATAACCTGGAGAAGAGAAGTAGAAGTTAGAAGTAAATAAACTCGGGAAGAGTTTTGAAAGAAGAAAGTAACCTTAAACATATTAAATGTGATATATGTTGCTAATATCTTGATTGTATACTAATCCAGTTATTTATGTTTTATTTTGGATAACAGGAATAATGAACATGTATAATGAAGTACATGAGATTAGCAAGGATTCAGTCAACTTTATAGAGATTGTACCCCTGTTGGTAGCAGAGGTACCCGTGGTAATTCTAGAGGAGACTGATATAGAAGAAGAGTATTCGTTTGAGTACTCTGATAACTTTGATTTCGCGTCATTGTTCGATGGTATGTCGGAGGAAGAGGTGGAGACAGTGCCGATTAATACGGTACTGCCTACTGAGGAGGTGGAGGATTCTACACCTGAGGAGTCCATGAAATTCTATTCATGACAATATTGGACAGAAATGTCCAATTGAGTAAGGAGGTCATTGACCTCAAAAAAGTATTCGACGACGTGGTAGAGGACAGAGAAGATATGGAGGTCTTCTGGGAGGCCGAGCATAACGAAAGAGTGCTGGCCAAAGATAAAGTTCGGGACTTGAAACTAGAAGTCCAGGAATTAAAAGTTGATCTTCTGAACAAGAAGCAGAGAATAGGTCGGATGTCCTATATCCATAGGTGTTCGAACGAGGATTACCAGCATCAGATTGCTGAGTATCCTGTGGAAGAGGGACAGACTTGACATACGATTAGCAAAGACATTGTGGCCGGTATGGCCGATGCGGATTACATGAATGTTGTGAAGCAGATGTAGTCCAGTAATATGTATAGAAGAATTAGCTATTTAAATATTTGTGTAGCTAGTAATGACGTAAAACCCTCTTTTGTATAGATAAGGGTATTCTTTTGTAAATCCCAACTTTTGAAAGTAAATTCGGGATGGTATTGTAAATGGCTGAAGCCATGTAATGTACAGTGTAGTGTTATACTACGAAGAAGCATTTTAATATAAAAGTTTATTGAAATGCTTGTTAATATGATTGAGTTATTATTTGATTGTTAATAATAACCAAAGAAAGAAATAAGTAATAACGAAAATGTTTTTGCATTAACAGAAAATGCCGCCAAGAAGACGATAAAGAAACCAAGAAGAAGAACCTTGTAATGAGGAGGAGCATGGGAATAATAACCCGATTCAAGAATTCGTGAATTTGTTAGCGACGGCTCTCAATCGAACGAGAGATACCGTACGCACTAATCCTGGGGTAGGTCGTGGGACTACCTTTAAGGAGTTCAAAGTAATAGGTCCGCCTGAGTTCTATAGAACTATGGACTCTATAGCTGCCCAAGGTTGGGTGAAAGAGATCGAAAAGGCATTTGTTATTGCAAATGTCGGTGAGGCGCAGAAGACTTCTTTTACGACTTACATGATGAAGGGCGAGGCCAACTATTGGTGGGAGGCCAACCAGAGTAGGGCCGGAACAGACGTGGTTACGTGGGAATGGTTTAAGAAGTTGTTCTTCGAGAACTACTTTCCCCCGAGTGCAGGGGAGGATGGAGATCCAGTTCTTGGAACTGAAGTAGGGGGACATAACGTTTCCCCAATATGCAACCAGGTTTAATGAACTGGCGAGGTTTGATCCACACCAAGTGGACATGGAGCTGCGGAAGGCACGACGGTTCGAGTAAGGATTGAAAACCTGGGTCTGTAACCGAATATCAGTTCTCCAAAGTGTTACCTTTGGAGCTGTGTTAGAGAAGGCTATTATAGCAGAGGGTGGTAGTGAGGCGTTGACCTTATACCACAAGGAGAAAAAGAATAAGGCTAAGGCTGAGGTGTCAGTCAAAGTTGAAGGAGCCAGTGGGAGTGGCCAGAAGAAGAAAGGCTTTAGCTCCGGGAATACCGGAGTAAAGCAAGAGTTCCCTAAGAGGAAGATGGAGACATGCAAGAATTATGGTAAGACTCATCAGGGAGTCTGCCTCAAGGGTGAAGCGCTTTGTTATAACTGCGGACAAGAGGGGCATATTTCGCCTAACTGTCCCAGTCCTAAGAAGAGCCACGGTTATTTTATGTGTGGATCCACGGACCACATGGCACAGAACTGTCCGAAGTAAGGTTCGGATGGTGGGAGAGGTTCTGGCACTGGTAAGCTAGCAAGTGGTGGCGCAGTACCACAGGGTAGACCGACTGCCCGTACGTTTAATATGATGGTCCAGGATGCACTAGCATCAAGCAACGTCGTAGCAGGTATTATCCCGGTCAATGACATAAATGCGTATGTACTGTTTAATTCGGGTGCAACATGTTCATTCATAGTATGCGAGTTTGCTAAACGACTAGAATTACTTTTCGAGAAACTTGTAATACCGTTGAACATTAAGGTAGCAAATGAGGAGGTAATTCTTGTTGATTCTGTTCACAGGAATTTTTATGTACACATAAGAGGTAATAGATTATCGGTAGATCTTATACCGATAAAGTTGGGAGAACTCGATGTAATTCTCAGAATGGACTGGTTAGTTAACCATGGGGCGATGATAGATTGCCAAAATAAAAATGTGAACCTTCAGATTTCTAAGAAACCCAAGGTAGTTCTACGGTAGTAAATCACCGGGACGCTCTTGTTATCTAACCATGACACAAACTAGGAAATTGTTGGGGAAGGGATGTGAAGGTTACCTGTGCCATGTTGTTGATACCCAATGATTGGGAGCAATATTGGAACAGGTACCTATCATCAATGAGTATACAGATGTTTTTCTGACTGATTTTGCCAGGTCTTCCACCAGATAGAGAGACCGAATTCTTTATAGATCTTGCGCCTGGAACGGCACCAGTTTCGAAGGCACCATATCGTATGGCGCCAGTCGAATTGAAAGAGCTGATGATTTAGTTACAAGAACTGTTGGATAAGAAATACATTCAATCGAGTGTTTCTCCATGGGGAGCACCGATATTATTTGTAGAGAAAAAGGATGGATCGTTGAGACTTTGTATCGACTATCGGTAGTTGAACAAGCTAACGATAAAGAATAAGTACCCATTGCCCAGGATCGATGATCTTTTTGATCAGTTGAAAGGGGAAAAATATTTCTCGAAGATAGATTTACGGACGGGGTATCACCAGTTGAAGGTTAGAGCGGAGGATCTACCCAAGACAGTATTTAGGACTCGTTACGGCCATTACGAGTTCTTAGTGATGTCATTTGGGTTGTCGAATGCGCTAGCCGCATTCATGGACATGATGAACAGAGTGTTCAAACAATATTTGGACAAGTTCGTCGCGGTGTTCATCGATGATATCCTAGTCTATTCCAAGAAAAAGGAGGATCACGCTGAACATTTGAGATTAGTGTTGGAAGCACTAAGAAAGGAGAGGTTGTATGCAAAATTCACTAAGTGTGAATTTTGGTTGGAAAGAGTGTAGGTTTTAGGGCACGTTATTGACAAGGAAAGGGTTTCAGTGGATCCTTCAAAAGTGGAATCAGTTATTAACTAGGACAGCAGAAAATACAGACTGAGGTGAGGAGTTTCCTAGGGTTAGCGGGTTACTATCGGAGGTTCATTTAAGACTTCTCGAAGATAGCTAATCCGTTAACAAATCTGACTAGAAAGACAGTAAAGTATACATGGATAGAGAAATGTGAAGGCAACTTTCAAGAGCTGAAGAAGAGATTGAGTCAAGCACCGATATTATCATTACCGGATAAGACAGGAAATTTTGTAGTATATAGTGACGCTTTGCATAAAGGACTGGGTTGCGTGCTCATGCAACATGGCAAGGTCATTGCGTATGCGTCTAGGCAGTTGAAGGAGTATGAGGGGAATTATTCTACTCATGACCTTAAACTTGTCGCAGTGGTTTTTGCCTTAAAAATTTGGAGGCATTACCTATATGGGGAGAAATGTGAGATTTACACAGACCATAAAAGCCTGAAGTATATCTTCACACAAAAGATTTGCACATGAGGCAGAGAAGATGGTTGGAGTTGATAAAGGATTACGATTGCAAAATCCTGTATCACCCAGGGAAGGCTAATGTGTTGGCCGACGCTTTAAGTCGAAAGGGTCGGGAGAAGCTGTCAATGTTAACAGCTCAGGATGAGTTGATAACAGAGATGGCCATAATGGAATTAGAAGTGAGGTGTCCAAGTAAAGGAGAGAAACTGTTTGTGATAGAAGTTCAACCTACTATCGTAGAGAAGGTGAATGAAGTGCAACTTAGAATTGAGGAGTGTGAACGAATAAGAAAGAAGATTGCAGACGGTACAGAGAAGGCGTACAATCTTGATAACGAAGGGTTATTGAGATTTGAAGGAAGAATTTGGGTTCCATGTGAGCCAGAATTGAAAGAGGAGATAATGGATGAAGCTCATCACTCGATGTACCCGATTCATCCTGGTAGTACCAAGATGTATCAAGACCTTCGAACCAATTTTTGATGGCCTAATATGAAGAGGGAGATAGCAGAGTACGTTAGTAGGTGCTTAACTTGTCAAAAAGTTAAGGCCGAACACCAAAGACCCAGTGGTTTGTTACAATCATTGGAGATTCCAGAATGGAAATGGGAGCATATCACGATGGATTTTGTGGTGGGACTTCCAACGACGCAGAAAGGATACGGTGCTATTTGGGTAATAGTGGATTGTTTAACAAAGTCGGCTCATTTCTTGCCGATAAGGGTCAGGTATAACCTGGACCAGCTAGCTAAACTTTATGTCAAGGAGATTGTCTCCCGACATGGAGTTCCAGTTTTGATTATGTCAGATCGTGACCCGCGATTCACTTCGAATTTCTAAACGAGTTTAAAAGAACAGATGGGAACGTAACTGAGGTTGAGCACGGCGTATCATCCACAAACGGATGGGCAAAGTGAGAGGACAATTCAAACACTAGAAGATATGTTAAGGTCTTACGTTATGGATTTCAAAGGTAGTTGGGACGATCATCTACCATTGGTAGAGTTCGCCTACAACAATAGTTATCACGCTAGTATAGGCATGCCGCCTTACGAAGCGTTATATGGACGAAAGTGTCGAACGCCACTTTGTTGGGATGAAGTGGGAGAGCGTCGAATGTTAGGACCAGAGATGGTGCAACAAATGGCAGAAGTAGTTAAGTTGATACGAACGCGACTAGTAGCAGCTCAAAACAGACAGAAAAAGTATGACGATCCACATCGGAAGAACAGAGAGTTCGAAGTAGGTTCGTATGCGTTTCTGAAGGTGTCACCCTGGAAGGGGAAGATACGTTTTGGGAAGAAAAGAAAGTTAAGCCCTAGGTTCATAGGACCTTTTGAAATTTTAAAAAAGGTATGGGAAGGTAGCATATGCGATAGCATTACCTCCTGAGTTGGGACATATCCATAACGTGTTTTACGTTTCGGTATTGCGTCCCTATAAGCCGGATTACAAACATGTAATCGAGTATGAACCAATTCAAGTCGAGAAGGACTTAACGTACGAGGAGATTCCTATTCAAGTCATTGATAGAAAATAACGAGTGCTAAGAAGTAAAGTCATACCTTCGGTGAAGGTGTTATGGAGGAACCACAATATCGAAGAAGCAACGTGGAAACTCGAGGACAAGATGAGGAAAGCTTATCCTCATTTGTTTGAGTAACTTATGTGTAAATTATGGGGACACAATTCTTATAAGGAGGGGCGAATGTCGCCCAAGAAAATCGAACGATTATGTAAATGAATTTTATTTGATTTATTGAATAAAATTTGATTATTTATTTATTAAATTGAGTAAGCACATTAAAGGTTGTTTTATGACACAGAGATGACTGAAATGGTTAGTATTCTGCCTATGTGCTAGAAATAAATTATGTGAATTTATAAGACAAAAATAAAATCTTTCCTAGAAAAAGATGAAATAGGCATTATTCACGAAACCCTAAGGTTAGGGTTGAGACCCTAAGCCTGTTTGAGAGTTTGAAATGCCAGAATGATATTTTGTCTAAAGATTTGTCAGTAATATACCGTGAAAAGTTATGTTAGCCAAGAAGGAGTTTTTTGCAAGAAAAGTACAAAAATCACTATTCATCCATTTCTGCTCGGGAATTTATATTGAAATTCTGACAAACGCGTAGTGATAAGATTTTAAGACGAGGTGAAATATGTAATAATATTTCACTTATGGCTCACGAAATTTTCGTGTAGGGACTTAAAAATCCTAAGCGTTAGGAAAAGTGAAATGTAAAGGATTAATCGAGTACATATAATAATAAATGATTATTATACGGGACGAATACGCGTATAATACAAGATGTTATACGAGAATAATACGAAGAGGATACGAGAATTAATACAACGTATAATACAAAATTTATACGGAGTAAATACGTTGAATTTGAATTAAAGTTAATACTTTAACCCGTGGGTCGAACCATTGGATAAACGGGTGGGTTAACTCATGGGGCAACCCATTGAGCAACCCATGGACACATGGGAGCATGTGGGAGCACAAGGGGGGCCATGTGCTAGCACATGCTAGCACATGGGGAGACATAGGCAAGATGAGGGGTTGAGGAGGTTTGGTCCAAAGACCAAACTACCCAAACTCTTGCAATCTCTATAAATAGAGAGCCTTGCCTCTTCATTTTGTTGTTTGACAATTTCCACCAAAATATAGAGAGAGGGAGAAGAAGAAGCTAGTTTATGCTTTGACAAGAGAATCCAAGCAATAAAGAAGCTAAGAAGAAGGATTGAGTATTTCATACTCACTCAACAAAGAACGCTCAAGGTATAACATAAGAAAATTGTGTAAAGATTCTCTCTTCTTTCAGAAGTAAAATTTTTAGAGAAGTAATTAAGGGAAATATGATTATGGAGAAATTATAAGGATGGCGTAATGGTGGATTAGGAACCCTAACAAGCCATGCATGATGTAATAATAAGAATTCAATAAGATCAAATAAAGAACTTAATGAATTCATGAGAAGTTGAATAATGAAAAGGATAAATCATTAAAACTTAATGTTTTGAATGGTTAGAATCAGTAATGATCAACCACTGGATTGATTCCAATTGGTTCGAAGTAAAAATAACGAAGAACGAAGATTCAGCGAAAGTTACGCGATTAGACGATAATCGTCGAAAATGTAAATTTCCCAGAATGGAGGTCAAAAGTCGCCATGTGATTCGAAAATGGTGGTTTTCAATTGTAACACGTGTATTTAGGTAAATAAGACTTGCGGGAGCAAGAACGAACGAATTCTGACTTAAAACGAAGAATTGAGCGTCAAACGTTCACGAACGCGTAAAAATGGACTAATCAGCTAAGTTATCGCCGACGAATTCAAAAATGAATTCTGACATTATAGAATGATAGAACATAACTGTTTATGAACTTTTGGCTTTGGAATGACCCGATTTCGAGTTATAACGATCACGTTACGGACTCGAGAATCTTAGAAATTTTTATAACTTTGAAAAATTTCTGAGGTGCATGGTTGGCACTGTCGCGCAGCCCAAGAGGCATAAATCGGGGTCCCAAAGCCACTCCGGGGAGAGATCCCTGTATGGTTGGCACCGCAGCACTGCCTAGCAAGGCAAAGCTGGCGCCGTAGCTCCAGCATGGGGGAAAGTTCTGACATTGCTACTAATTACTTAACCTTTTTTATAACGATTAAGAGGCTAGTAAGTGATGAATGTACACCCTTTTAAATAACTTGTTTAACCAAGGGTTTATAAGAATTAAACATTAATCAAACGTAATTAAACTTAAAATTTGGAAATATAAATCGTAAACCAAGATCAAGTTAAGGAACAAGTGAAGTCTCATTATCATTATGCTTAATGATAATTGATAAGAGTTCGGTTTATAACATAGGAATGTTAATAAGCAGTAATAAATGTTAAATAACTTGAACGAATGTTATTAATTTAACAATTAGGTTAAGTTATACAAGGAGGAGAAGTTAAGCTAAGCATTGTATATCGAATATGATTTCTCATTGGTATACTATGTGTTATGCTTTGTAGAAGTTGTAAAGACCAAATAGCGTACCTTAAAGATTTAAGAGACGAGAAGGCAAGTTTTCTAAACTTGTTCAAGTTCTACTTGATGCAAGTTTTCTAACTTCGTTCATACTTTATTATGAATGCAAGTTTTCTAACTCTTGTATTAACGTTATGTTATGCAAGTTTTCTAAACTCTTGCATTACCATGGTGTTATGCAATGGTTGCGAAAGTCTTGTTTATACCTTATGGTTGGACAAGATGTCATTATGCATAACTGCTTATGCATAAAAGAGTTATTGAGTAGTAGATGCCATCTGATTCGGCTAGACTGAGATTAAATATATTTTGGTGGGTTTCTCCACAAATCTTTCCAGAATATATATATAATGTGCTAATCCTATGCCAGATGATTGGTAAGGATTCTCAGGTAACCCTGAGAGTGAAAGACAAATGTATTTACGTCGTTAATTCGTCGAGCACTTGAAGTTGCCAATGATTAAACGTAAACACATTTAATGAATGAGTGTTGATCAACATAGAGTACTACAGGCTGATCACTTGATGTGCTCGTAAGAGATATCTAACTTACGGCCTTAGTGCTGGGTTGTTCCTTTCAAAAATGAGAACCAAGTGATGGTTCGTGGTCATTGACCAGTGAAGATTCTAAAGAGACTATTAGTCCTTGGGAATGATTTTAAAGAAATTAAAATGATATTTTGATTGTTCATGAGTACTTCATAGCTATTGTATAGCTATCGAAGCAGAAGGGATATGATTCTTGATTTTGTGGTTTTAAGATATAATGTTAAGCTTGCTGAGCTATTTATGCTCACTCTTGTATGAAACTAAATGATTTCAGCTAAGCTCAACTGGACCGAAGGATCCAGAAAAGATAAGGGAGAGTCCAAGATGGACAAGTATTGACCTTGTAATAGTATATCATTAGTATTATAATTACTGATATTATAACTCAGAACAATGTAATGGTTATCAAGAACCTGGGAAGGAATGAATAGAATAAAATGTTTAGTAAACTCATACTTGATATTGAAGTCTTTCAGTTGAATGTATGAGTAGACAGTATTATCGTGTAGCACCATATCTAGGGTTTGAAGCTATCCGAATTTGGGGGCGTCACATATAGTCTGAACTGAACTGGCATTATTTGAAGCGGGCCTGCCCAATAATATTTTGGTGACTGCAATGATTGAACGTGCTAACGGATGTGGGTCGCTATGATTAAATTCCACAAAGTCATTGAAGTGGTGGTGCCTGCCGAAGGTGACGAGGCTTCCCTTTTGCAGCTTCCATTGACTATTCATGTTTAGGCTTCTGAAAAATTAATTCTTTATCTCGCACTGAAAATCATGCACTGAATCACAAAAACTCAAATGGACATTAACATTTTGCAGGAATTCATCAGCAAGTCCATCAATGAAAAGATGTCCATGCTAGTTTTCAAATCACAACTCTTCTTTGAAACCTGGATAGTAATTTAAATATGAAGACATATATACTGTTCTTGTACTACCTAGTGATATTAATCACATTGGTATGATTTATTAATTTGAATAAAGGAAATTAATCATATAAGTGAAATGATGCAACAGTGGGCTTTTATAAGTATAGACTATATGAATTTTATCATTTAAAAGCATAACATCAATTTGTAAATAAAAAGTCTACCAAGTCAATGACTTTCAATACCAAATTTATATCACATGTAAAATAGTAACAATAATCATGTTGATTTCGTAAATAAAAAAGAATCACTTATCTTTTATGAGAATCTCCTCTTCTTGGTAAATCACTGATTTTAATTCAATATTAGAACAAACGTTCTCACAGACGGCGCCAATGTTAACTCCTGATTTTGTACGCTTGACGAAATCACCAAAATAGCAGGCCAAAACTGCGCTAACGGTTGATTGTATTGTTGTGAAGTCAAACTCATGAAATACACACAGATAAACATACACACATCAATTGTAAGAGATATAAAACATGGACACAAGAATTTATGTGAAAACCCAATTGGGAAAAAATCACGGAGAGAGATGAGAAATCCACTATAATAATGAGAGTACAAATTACGTATTTATGGTGTATGTAATTGTCCCCCAAACCCTTGCTTGTAGCTGTATTTATATAAGTTATGTCCACCCGAATTCAACTAGGAGTAGGAGTCCTTTTTAGAATCACCTTATAACTGCAATTAATGACTGATTGCTTCCTTCCCAAGTTAGATCTCCTTATCCCACCAAATAAAGAAACACAATCTTATTTTAATAAGGACCCTCCCACTATCAAAATAAATATATATGGGTCAACACCAGATCTGGACCATTAAATAAATTGGGTTGCACTATGACTAGACCCAAATAATTATATCCCAACATTGCCCCCAGTCATTTATTTATAAGTAACTTAAAAGAAGAGAGTATACAAAAAGTCCACCATACCCTCTGACAGTCATGTTGGTAAAACTACTGAACCCACCACATCTACTGTCGTTTGTCTTTCATGAGAACAAAGCCTTCCCAAAGGATGTTTATTCAAAGGATGTTTATCCGTAGGATGTTTATCCATAGAATGTTTATCCGTAGGATGTTTATCCCTTCGGAAGGAACTAAGCCTTCCCAAATGATCGAATTAACTCGGTGTTTATTATTTTGGGGGTTGAGGGCTTGACATGTTTCCTCAACTTTTTCTTCATCAGTACGAGCTTATCGAATCGAATTAACTCCACTGATTACTTGGTAGTGAGTCGGGGTGCCACAGAAGTTATCGGTTGAGCTCGGATTGGGGTCTCGTCAAAGATAGCAGTGTTAGAATGGGTAATTAGAGAAGCGTTCGGAGGAGTGTCAAGAGCTAATTTTAGTGATCAGAACGGTTTTAATGTCGACGCTCTAATTAGTTATTGGTTGGGCGATCGGTTCATCAGAAGGGGACCTCGATGGCTCAGCGACCTCGACCTCATCCGGTTTAAAAATTAACACTGACAATAGAAAGAAGGTTTTATGTTAGCATTTAAATCATTATCTGGGAGATATGAAGATAGAGAGTACAGATACTTACAGCCATGTTGATATAGCCACGAGGGGTTAGCTAGCATTTTTATCGACCATTCGGTCTTCTTTATTTGGCTGTACAAGGCTTCGAAAAGCCTTTATACGCCTCTTTGGGAATTGGGTTACCTTCAGCAAGGGGTCGTTCTGGGCGGCCCAGTTGGCAACAGTTTTAGATCCGTGCCTTTGATGAAGATCCATTGAGAATGCCAGCATCGGTTGCTGGATGGAGTTTTAATAAGGGTGATTGTTCCGGGTCGGAGGCCGAGCTGTCACAGTCCGGATTCACCACTTTTTGATAAAGTGTATAGGGCGAAGAAGAAGTTCAGCCCCGAGGCATTTTGGTTGATATGACAGAAGGCGAGGAAGGAATTGAGATAAATGTCTGAGTTAGGCATCAGTTAGGCCAGACCAGTCCCAATTAGTCCTAAGAAAGATGAGATGAATTCGGGAAGGGGGAATCGAAGGCCATATTTGAGGGCATAGATATGTGATAAGTAGGTTTTATACCTACTTATTGGATATCAACTTGCTATGATTATGGCTTAAACTCAAGCATTTTATTGTCTTTTAATGCGTTTTATCTTTGTTTTGCATATCTTAGGCAGGAAACTCAAAAGAGCAGGAAATGGCATGATAATGGGCAAAATGGCATGGACTATGCAACAAGGCAGGTGGGATAGCATCAGATAGCTTGGTATGAAGATGGTTTGAGGTTAGGGGCATGTGATGATGGCCTCAAAGTAGCATTGTGAAGGAGCAAGAAGCAGCAAAAGAAGGAGCAAAGGTGATAAGTTGGTTTTATACTAACAAATTGGTATCCGTTATAGCTTGTTTCTTGCTTACTTTGAGTTATTTTAGTATCATTTTACCTGGTTTCATGTTATGTTGTGCAGGATTTGATTTGAGGAGAAACTAGGAAGAAAAAAGGGTAAAAGTGTAGTTTTTGCAGAAAATGACCCCCTGCTGGGGCGGGAGTCTCCAAGCCAAAACCCCCGCTACGGCGGGGGTGAAAATTGTCCACGCAGGAAAGTCACCCCCCGCCGGGGGCGCACCAAAGGCTAAACTGTCGCCGGTGCGGGCTTACGGCTGGGAAAAATAATCAGTTTCCTGTTCTGATTGGGATTGTGCAGAATATAAAAGACATAATATACAGCTGTTATTGCAGCTGGGAGCATATAAAAGACATAATATACAGCTGTTATCTAGAGACTTGGACGGATCGAGAAGCCCTAATTGAAGGATTAAACGTGCACGGAGAATTAAAGCATCAAATTGACACGACGGACATAAGATCGGAGGGGAGAGTGGTGATATTGTTATAGTGTTCCTTTTTCTCTATCTTTTTATCTTGTATTCAGGATGTTTGGTACGATGTGGATCATTGGATTTCATTTGTCTATGATGAACTAAATCCCTTTTAAGCCTACAACAGATCTTTGATTGTAATGGATGATTAAGTATTTTTAAACTCAGTTTATGGATGTTATTCCCGGGTTATTCACTATGTGTGTGATTCATTTATATAATTGCCTGATCAACAATTATCTGTTATTTCTTATGAACTTGTGAAGGAACATAGGGGATTAGAACTAGCCATAGTGACATATGTTTGTGAATTCTGCATAGATGGAATTCGTGATTCGTGTTTAGGATAGAAGTATGCCTTTACGCCATATGTAATCTGAAAGAGAACTTGATAATAAATTCTTATTAATTATAATTCACATAAAAATATAGTGAATTGGTTAATTAGGATATCTCACTTGAATCTATCATATGTGGATATAAGTGAGTATGGATATTATGCATCGTGAGGTAGTTTTATCGACGTTAGTGTTTTTGATTAATAATCTGGGGTAACTGAAATAAACTAGGAAAAGGATATCATCAGAAGTGCAATTCTAAGTGAAGTTGTGGGCTTAATTCTCTTAAACTTGTTAAAGTCTCGATTTAGTGTTGCGATTATTTTCAGTATTAATTTAGATATAGAAGAAAACACCTTTTTACCGATAGTTTGATAAAGCTGAAATATTACAAAGTTGGTAATTGTTTGATTGAACATAATTATTGTCTCTGTGGATACGATACTTGATTTATCACTTTATTACTTGTGGACCACGTACACTTGCGTGTTGCGTGTAGAAAATACCCAACAAAAGGATTGCACAAGAAAGTAGCCACAACCAGATTGCACCAGTAGCAGAAAAGTGCTCGCGCGGCCACGCCAAGAAAGCAAGGGAAGTCCGCGCGCCCACGCCGAGTGCCAGAACCAGAGGACTGCTCTAGAGGAGCGCGCGGCCGCGCCGCCAATAAGACTAGAGCCCGCGCGCCCGCACCAGTCAAAGATGCTGAACTTTAGTTTATTTTGCTGAGTGTAATCATTTATAAGGCATGTGGGTTGCATTTGAATGTATATACTTATCACTTCTCAGACTAAACATTTATTACTAAGTTCCTACTTTCTAGGGTTAGAGAACTAAGGAGGAGCTTGAGAGCTTAACTCTTTCTCGTCTTCTAGTTCTAATAGATTTCGATTTCTAGGGTTCAAGTTGGTTAGTTTGTGGTCTGAACTTTAGCTTAAGAGCTTCTATTGAAAGGGGAACCACAAGATTTGCACTCTCTATCTCTCTTTGTTCTTACTTTCATAGTTGTTTAAATGCTTGGTTTAAATCCCATAATGGTTTGTGGTTCAAAGATGAACTAACTACCATTATGGGATTCTAACGGATTTTATTGCTTAATCTAGGGTTTTATGCCTCCTTGAAATGTATGGATGAAAATGTATGGTTTGCCTAGCATGGTTTCTTTGTATGTTTAGATGCCTGATCAACATCTATTGTAATAGTTCATATGGACTTGAAAAATGAAGTGTAAACTTAGATTTTGCCATTCTAGCATATGTTCGTGAAACTTGAACAATATGAGTTTTGTGATTC
This sequence comes from Panax stipuleanatus, assembly GCA_020205555.1. Lineage (NCBI taxonomy): Eukaryota > Viridiplantae > Streptophyta > Magnoliopsida > Apiales > Araliaceae > Panax > Panax stipuleanatus. The sequence continues at coordinate 21,613,491 of CM035120.1, forward strand.
ATAATCCGGATAGAAATATATCGTATTTCCATGTGTAGTCAATAGGGAGCTTGCACTTAAACTGATATAGATTGTAAATCACATAGACATATAGTGGTTTAGGTTTTATCGGTGTTCATGTGATTTCTATCTCTTTTGTGGATATTATATGATATGGACTTGGTTTATTGAAAAATAGCCCTGTCTCACATTTGTGCTCCTGGCTAGCATTCCTATGTGTTTATTTATACTTGACATGAGGTGTTGATAACCTGGATGATGCAATAGATGAAGTTAGGATCCCATATTTCTCTAATTTGAACCCCTCGTCTATTAATTAATTAAGTTTATGTTAAAATCAGTCTAGTTATTTAAAGAACACTTTGATACACTTTTGAGCAAACAAAAATAACCATAGGACTGTTGCATGATAGTTTAAGCCTGACTCCTTTCTCCGTGGGAACGATCTCGACTTATCGAATTTATTACTTGTCAACCGTGTATACTTGCACGTGTTTTGTGCCCATTTTTGTGAACACCGAAGTGGCGCAACAAGTTTTTGGCGCCGCTGCCGGGGACAGTTGTTAGTTTATTACTATTGACATCAGTTTTTGTTAGATTTGACTGACTTGAACAAATCTCTTCTTATCTCATTTCTAACTTTATCTTTATTTGTGTTTCAGGTACTTGTGGGTAGTTTATGCAAACACGATCAACCAATCCTGAGTTAGTGCCTCTGCAAGAGAACATTAACGGCAGAGGTTAGAGAGCAAACACTAGAAACACCAACCCACAAGGAGAACCTGAACGACCGAATAAATGGCCGAAGAATAGAGGGCCGATAATAGAGCCTTAAGGGACTACTCCATACCCAAAATCACTGATCTGCAGTCCAGCATAGTTAGGCCAGCTATAGCTGCGAATACATTCGAAATCAAACCAGGAACACTACAGATGGTTCAAAACACTATCCAGTTTGGGGGTGCTGCTTCAGAAGACCCAAATGAGAATATCCTGAGCTTCATAGAGATATGTGACACATTTAAATTCAACAAGATTTTGGATGATGTGGTGAAACTTTGATTATTCCCATTCACCTTGAGGGATAAAGCGAAGAGTTGGTTGTAATCATTACCCTCAGGATCAATCACCATGTGGGAAGACTTAGCCCAGAAATTTCTAACCAAATTCTTCCCTATGGCTAAGACTGCTTCCATGAGGAGTGCTTTGAGTCAGTTTGCACAGCAACAAGGGGAAACGTTGTATGAGGCATGGGAACGCTACAAAGAAATGCTCAGGAAATGTCCGCACCATGGAATGCCTGACTAGATGGTGATAAATTCATTTTATAATGGTTTGGGGTGGCAATCAAGGCCAATCATTGATGTCGCATCGGAAGGAGCCCTGTGGGCCAAGGACTACCCGACAGATTATGATCTGATTGAAACTATGACGACCAATGAGTATCAGAATCGAACAGCAAGAATGGTTCAACCTAAGGTGGCCGGAGTATTGGATGTTGATGCCATAACAGCATTGTCAACACAAATGGCAGCACTGAACAAGAAGATAGATTCTATGGCTGAAAATAGAGTCCAGCAAGTTGCTTTTATATGTAAGTTGTGTGCCGGAGCACACCCGACTGAGCAATGTGCCATCACTACCGAGTCGGTCCAGTTTGTTAGCAACTACCAGAAGCCTCAGAATCAGTTTTCAAACTCCTACTATCCCAACAATCGTAACCATCCAAATTTTAATTGGAGCAACAACCAAAATACCCAACAACCACAACCATACCAAAATGCTCAAAGTTCCCAACAGCCTCAAACATCACAACAAAATCAGTACCAACATCCTCCACAACAATCACAATATCAACCTTATCAACCAAAATCTCAATCACAACAGTCCCAACATCAGTGTGCTCCTAGACAGTCACACCCTCCTGGATTTAACCAACAACAATATCAACATCACTCAGATCCCGCACCTCAGCAAGAAAAGAGATCTGAAATGGAAGAATTGATGCTGAAGCATATTGCTAACACTTAGTTGATGATGAAGAGCCACGCGGTGGCAATCAAGAATTTGGAAAATCAGATGGGCCAAATGGCAAATTTGATCAACAACAGACCGCAAGGCACTCTTCCAAGCAATACGGAAGCCAATCCGGGGAGAAGAGATGGCAAGGATAAATGCCAAGCAATCACTTTAAGGTCTGGGAAGCAGACTTCTGATCTAGAGGCTGGTGCGGCCGCGCCCCAGGAAGGCCAAAACCCGGCGCAGGCGCGCCCAAGTGTAGAAATTTCTAAGACAGTTTTGGAAGATGGGAAAGATGAGGGACATGCAATTGAGCCAGAAAAGGAAGTCATCAATGAGAAAACCAATGTTCCACCACAAGTAATCTACCCTCCTGCACCATACCCATAGCGAATACAAAAGCAGAAACTGGATAAGCAATTTGCCAAGTTTTTGGAGGTTTTCAAGAAACTGCAAATCAATATTCCCTTTGTCAAAGCGTTGGAGCAAATGCCAAGCTAAGCAAAGTTTATGAAAAGGATATTGTCAAGGAAGAAGAGGTTAGAAGACTATGAAACAGTGGCCTTGACAGAGAAGTGCAGTGCCATTTTACAGAGGAAACTACCTCCAAAGCTTAAGGATCCAGGGAGCTTCACAATTCCTTGTTCTATTAGGGAGTTGTCCTTCAACAAGTGTCTATGCGACCTGGGGGCAAGCATTAATTTGATGCCACTATCGGTGTTCACTCAATTGGGTTTACCGGCTCCTAAGTCGACAAACATATCTTGCAGCTGGCCGATAGATCCATCACCTACCCCAGAGGCATTGTTGAAGACGTGTTGGTGAAAGTAGACAAGTTCATATTTTTTGCAGACTTTATAATTCTGGATTTCGAGGAAGAAAAGAACATTCCAATTATTCTGGGGAGACCGTTTCTAGCAATCCGGGAGAACACTCATAGATGTACAAAAGGGAGAATTGACTATAAGGGTTTAAGACCAAGAGGTGACGTTCAATGTCTTCAAGGCTATGAAGTTTCCCACAGATGAGGAAGACTGTTTCAGAATTGATACCGTCGACAAGATACTGCAGGAGGATACCAAACACTTGCTGAGTGTGGATCCATTAGAGAGTGCTCTACTGGGAGACTCAGACATAGAGGAAACTGATGTGGTGGAGTGCATACAACTTCTGAATACGGTGCCTCAGATGCAAAAGTTTAAAATTCCCATCGAACCTCTTGGACAGACTGGGGAGTCATCAGAGTGACTAAAACCTTCTCTAGAGGTGGCTCCCACACTTGACTTGAAACCTCTTCCGGACCTATTGAGGTATGCATATTTGGGAGAATCTTCTACATTATCGGTTATTGTTTCCTCTGCTCTATCATCTGATCAAGAGATCAAATTGTTGGGGGTCCTAAGGGAATTTAAATCAACTATTGGGTGGACCATAGCTGAGATCAAAGGGATCAACCCTTCCTACTGCATGCACAAGATACTCTTAGAGGATGACAACAAGTTATCAATAGAGCAACAATGAAGATTGAACCCGATCATGAAAGGGGTTGTCAAAAAGGAGATCCTCAAGTGGTTAGATGCGGGAATAATTTATCCAATATCAGATAGCTCCTGGGTGAGCCAGGTGCAGTGCGTCCCGAAGAAGGGGGTATGATAGTCGTGACTAACAAAAAGAATGAGCTTATTCCTACCAGGACAGTTACGGGATGGAGAGTCTGCATAGACTATCGCAGACTGAATAAAGCTACAAGGAAAGATCATTTCCCTCTCTTGTTTATTGATCAGATGCTGGATAGGCTAGCAGGCCACGACTATTATTGCCTCCTGGATGGTTACTCGGGATATAATCAAATTATCATAGCCCCCGAGGACCAAGAAAAGACCACCTTCACATGCCTATATGGCACTTTTGCTTTTCGAAGGATGTCTTTCAGGCTATGCAATGCGCCGGCCACTTTCCAGAGATGCATGATAGCTATTTTTTTGGATATGGTCGAACACAACGTAGAAGTCTTCATGGACTTTTTCTCTGTCTTTGGGGACTACTTCGACATCTGTTTGGAAAATCTATCCCTAACTTATTATTATTGTTGGGCAAGTTTCCTAAACTCAAATCTTTACATTTGAGCAAGTTATAGTTTTAAATTCTATATCGAGCAAAGTATTTATTCTTGATTATTCAAGTTCAAGGATTCATACGAGATGTTATGATTCTTTTACAAGTATCATTTCAATATACAATACTTATTCGATTGTATACCCTTGAGAAGCTATTATTCAAAGTGAATATCATATGTTGTTGAATCTTTTAAGACTAGTGAACCCTTATATGATTCGACTAGTCCATAGTTGATGAGCGTTCTAAATTCCAAAATAATTAATGAGTTATCCAAACCAAACTTTATTTGGTGCGGATTCTGATGTCAAACTGAGATAAACAACCCTAATATAGGGGATTGATGATGATGCTTTAAGCATTGAGGTAGTGTGCACAGTATCAGTACAAAGGGCTGATCTCCCTAAGTACGAGAAGTAAAGTCTATAGTCTTATGACTGTTAAAGGTTTGAAAGGTTAATATACTTGACAACCTAAGACTCGGTTCAAGGTCTTAATGACCCTCAGAAGTAATTTGATTCTCGATTAATATTCTTGATTCAAAAGTTGAGCTTTCTGTTATTCAGAATTTTTTTATTTGAATGTTATTATTCTGTCATATTTTTATACTTGCAGGCATCCGTGCTCACTCTTGCAAAATAACATTGCAGATAAGAATGAACAGTCTGGTGAGCCTTCTAGTAGCAAGGGAAAAGAAAAATCTAACAAGTGATGAAGACTTGTGTTGTCATTAACAATGTTAAAGTTTAAGACTTATGTGTGATGATTTAAGACTTATTTATTTACGTTTCCGCAACAGAGATTTAAGGTTAAGTATAACCTGAGATTTATGATGTATTATTATGTCAGATGATGTAAGATGATGATTTATTTATCTAATAAATGAATTTCATTATTTATGGGTAGATAGTTGTATGATATTGGAACAGTGAACACTAAATCCTGTGGAAATTAAGATACCGGATTTGGGGGTGTCACAAGTTGGTATCAAAGCCATAGGTTATGAACCTTAGGTGGGGGGAAAACCTTAGGATAGTACCCTTCGTGAAGATAGTAATGATAACTCTGATTGAGTTCTAAGAAAGATAATAAATTTACCTTATGTGCTATATGCTTATGTGTTCATACTTGTTAGAGAATTGATTAGCATCACGTAAAAACTAAGACTTAAAACTTATTTTGTCAGGATGTCAGATACTGGAGGAGCTAGTCAGCCCAGGGATGTTGTACCCCTAGAGACTAGAGATGAGGAGCCCCGGGACATACATACTGTCTGGGAGCAGTTAGTACAGCCAGAGCCATCTCCTGTGATTCCAGATTTTGGTTAGGAGCATGAGCCAGAGACTGACTCAGAGGAGAACCCTGAGGAGGTTGAGATTTCGGCCGAGGCAGCCGAGGAGGAGGAAGAAGACCCTGAGGAGTTCCCACCGAACTCTGTCAATGCTGATATGTATGATTTATTGTATGATCGCAATGTAGAGTTACGAGATACAATTCAGGAGTTGAGGGAGCAGTCAGTTGCTCAGGGTGGTCAGATTGAGACACTCCACACCCGTCTTGGCAATGTGGAGTGGGATTTGGTTCATGAGAAGGGCCAAACTGAGAAGAAAACAGAGGAGATAGAAAAGTTAAAGAATGAGTTGAAAGAGAAATCTGAAAGACTCGCCATAATGGAAGAAGCTTGGGTGAGAAATGCACGACGTGCAGATCTGGCAGAGGATGATGCGCGTGCGAAGAGAGTTAAGGTTGAAGAGACGTGCTACACGTTTCTGAGGGCAATGGATGAGGCCCAGGACCGAGTTATGAGATATCCAATTCAGTTCGAGGGACTGCCTGGGTATATATTAGATCGCAGGACTATGTCCCGCATTATAGAGGAAGAGCGTAGTGAAGCTGTCCGACGCCTTAGTAGGCCGTGATAGGACAATATGATATTGTTAATGTTTAAATAATCGTAAATAATGTAAATTCTGATGTGATTATAAACAAAGGAATATTGTGATAATGTAAATCCTGTAGAAACTTTATTTCAGGATAGTTGATGTAAATGGCAGAAATGCTATCATATTGTATTAAAAGCTTTTGATTTTAATAAAATAATAAAGTTTGTTCAAGATTATATGGGTTAAGTGAGTATGTTAAAGTATTTAATATTATGTGATACTTTTTGGAGTAGTTATTGTAAATTCCGATGTGATTAAAAATAAATGAATATTTTGAGAAACTAAATCCTGAAGATTCTTTATATTGGGATAGTTGAAGTAAATGGCAGAGATGTTATAGTACCATATTTAAAACTTTTGATTTAAATAAAATATCAAAGGTTATTTGAAAAGAAAAGAGTTAAAGTGGTTATGTTAAATATTTGAGTTAAGTCTTAAATATTTAAGAGATTGAATAAAGATCTAATGAGCGTATATTTTTAACAGAAATATGCCGCCAAGAAGAAGACAAAATCGTCGACAAGCCCAAGAAGGGTCAACCAATAACAATAACAATAATGATGCCAATGCGAACCCCGTTCAGCAGTTGGTAAATCTGTTGGCTGGAGCGATGAACAATCAGCCACAAGCTCCACCGAACACCTCATTTAAAGACTTTAAGGCAGTGGGACCGCCAGATTTTAAGGGTTCCACGAACCCGGTAGAAGCTCAGACTTGGGTTATGGAAATGGAGAAAATTTTTGAGGTCGCCCGAGTTAGGGAGGATCAGAAGACTGCCTACGCGACATTTATGTTAAAATCAGAAGCCAGCCACTGGTGGCAGGCAAATAAGATCAGGGGAGGAGAATGTGTAATAACCTGGGAAAGGTTTAAAGAAATATTTTTCGAGATGTATTTCCCGACCAGCTCCCAGAATCAAATGGAGGTGCAGTTTATGGAGTTGAAGCAGGGGAATATGTCTGTGCTCGAGTACGCGGTAAAGTTTAACGAATTGTCTAGGTTTGCCCAATATCAGGTGCATACTGACGAAAGAAAGGCTAGGCGTTTTGAACAGGGACTGAAACCCTGGTTGTATAGCAAGGTATCAATGTTTCAATTGAACACTTTTGCTGGAGTTTTGGAGAAGGCCATCCTCGCTGAAGGTGGAAGCGAGGCAGTGTCCAAGTACAATCAGGATCAAAAGAAAAAGAAGAATGATAGTGAAGGAAACAATAAGGCTAGTGGCAGTCACACAGGGGGAACTAATAATCATAAACGAAAGTGGAATGACAACCCGTCGTTTGTAAATCAGCAAGGTAGTCAGAAGAAAAAGTTAGAACCATGCCCAACCTGTGGGAAGACTCACTTGGGAGTCTGCATGAAAGGCAAAAGAGTTTGCTATAATTATGGTCAGGAAGACCACATAGCACCTAACTGCCCTAACCCTAAGAAGGGCGCCTGCTACACATGTGGGTCAAAGGATCATTTGGCTAGAGACTGTCCAAAGAAGGCATTTGGAGGGGCAGGGTCAGGTGGAAATAAGGGAAATAATAGTGGAAATCCTCTTACCATTATCGGACCGACTTCGATAAACTGACCAACTGCAAGGACATTTAACATGATCGTACAAGACGCTGTGCAGTCTCGTGTGTGGTGTCAGGTATCATTCCGATCAATAAAGTTAATGTTTATATTTTATTTGATTCGGGTGCTACTTGTTCATTTATATCCGATGACTTTGCAAAGAATTTAGAATTTCTTAAAGATGAATTAGAAATCCCTATGAATATAGAGATTGCGAACAAGGAAGTAATTCCTGTTAAGTATATACACAAGAACTGTAGAGTGGATATTAAGGGTAACGTTATGAATGTAGATCTTATCCCGATTAAACTTGGGGAATTTGACGTTATCCTGGGAATGGATTGGTTATTCAATTATGGAGCAGTAATTGATTGCCAGAAGAAATGTATTAACCTTATGACCCCTTCAAAGGTTGTGTTTTATGGCAGCAAGTTGCCTAGACAAGCGAGTTGTCTGACGATGATGCAAGCCAGGAAGTTGTAAAGACAAGGCTGTATGGGATATTTAGCCTACATAATCGATAGTCAAAAAGAGAATCCAAAGTTAGAGGAAATACCAGTAGTAAGGGACTTCATGGATGTGTTTCCAGATGATCTGCCAGGACTTCTACCTGATAGGGAAGTAGATTTTGTTATCGATTTGGTGCCAGGGACGGCTCCAATATAGAAAGCACCGTACCGGATGGCTCCGATAGAAATAAAGGAATTGATGGTACATCTACAAGAGTTGTTGGACAAGAAATATATTCAACCAAGCGTATCACCGTGGGGAGCGCCGGTATTATTTGTTAAGAAGAAGGATGGAACGATGCGACTCTGCATCGACTATAGAGAATTGAACAAGGTTACCATTAAGAATAGGTATCCGTTGCCAACGATTGATGATCTGTTTGATCAATTAAAAGGAGCGAGATATTTATCGAAGATAGACCTAAGAAGTGGTTATCATCAGTTGAAGGTGAGGCCATAAGATGTCCCGAAGACAGCGTTTAGGACACGATATGGTCACTACAAATTTTTGGTTATGTCATTTGGTCTGACAAATATGCATACAGCATTTATGGGCTTAATGAATGGAGTGTTCAAGCGATTTCTGGACAAATTCGTAGTGGTTTTTATTGATGATATATTGGTGTATTCTAAGACCAAGGAAGAACATGTTGAGCATTTGAAGTTGACGTTAGAAGTATTAAGAAAAGAGAAGTTGTATGCCAAATTCTCAAAGTGTGAATTCTGGATTGAAAGGGTGCAATTTCTCGGACACGTGATTGATAAAGATGGAATTTTCGTGGATCCCTCCAAAGTCGAAGCAGTGATGAATTGGGATCAGCCGAAAACACCGTCGGAAGTAAGAAGTTTTCTTGGATTAGCCGGTTATTACCGAAGATTCATTCAGGATTTTTCCAAGATCGCCACTCCATTAACGAATTTGACTACGAAAGTTGTGAAATTCGTTTGGACGGAGAAGTGTGAGGAAAGTTTTCAAGAACTTAAGAGAAGGTTAAGTACAACACCTGTGTTGTCCCTTCCGGATGACACAGGAAATTTTGTGGTATATAGTGATGCGTCGCATAAAGGGCTAGGCTATGTGCTTATGCAAAACGGCAGAGTCATTGTGTATGCATTACGACAACTAAAAGATTACGAGAAGGGATATCCAACCATGATTTGGAATTGGCTATGGTGGTATTCGCTTTAAAGATTTGGAGACACTATCTCTATGGGGAGAAGTGTGAAATATATACAGACCATAAGAGTCTGAAGTATATTTTCACATAGAAAGACTTGAATATGCTCCAAAAAAGATGGCTGGAGTTAATAAAGGATTATGATTGTGATATCTTATACCACCCAGGAAAAGAGAATGTTGTAGCCGACGCCTTAAGCAGAAAGGGTCGGGAAAAGTTGATGATGCTGACAGCACAGGAAGAATTGATTTCAGCAATGGAAAAGCTGGAATTAGAAGTAGGATGTCCAATGGAGATTGATGAGAAGCTGTTCCAGATGCAAGCTGGTACAACTTTGTTGGATAAGATTAAGGAAGCTCAAATACTAGATAAGGAATGTGAGGAAGTAAAGAAAAAGATATCTGAAGGGACTGAACTTAGATTTAAAATGGACAGCGAAGGATTGTTGAGATTTGAAAGTAGAGTTTGGGTACTGCCAATACCAGAAATCAAGGAGGACATTCTGAGTGAGACTCATAGTTCGAGGTATTCCATTCACCCCGGAAGTACCAAGATGTATCAGGATTTACGACAACACTGTTGGTGGCCAAATATGAAGAGAGACGTTGCCGATTGTGTTGCCAAGTGTCTGACTTGCCAAAGGGTCAAGGCAGAACACCAAAGACCAAGTGGTTTGTTACAACCTTTAGAAATCCCAGAATGGAAATGGGAACATGTTACAATGGATTTTGTTGTTGGCCTTCTGACGACCCAGAAAGGCTATGACGCAGTATGGGTTATCGTCGACTGATTAACGAAATTCGCACACTTTCTTCCGATCAAAATCAGATTTAACCTAGAACAATTGACGAAGTTATATGTAAAGATATTATTTCGAGGCACGGGGTGCCAGTGTTAATTGTTTCTGACTGTAATTCGCTCTTCACATCGAATTTCTGGAAGCGACTGCAAGAATGCATGGGAACACAGTTGAGGATGAGCACTGCTTATCACCCTCAGACTGACGGGCAAAGTGAAAGAACGATCCAAACATTAGAGGATATGCTGAGAGCATGCATAATGGATTTTAAAGGCAATTGGGATGATTATTTGCCGCTTGTAGAATTTGGTTATAATAATAGTTACCACGCTAGTATTGGTATGCCGCCTTACGAAGCGTTGTACGGTAGAAAGTGCAGAACTCCACTGTACTGGGATGAAGTTGGCGAAAGACAGTTGCTAGGATCAGAGTTAGTCCAACAAACGGCAGAGATAGTTAAAGTAATTCAGACAAGATTATTAGCGGCTTAGGATAGGCAGAAGAAATACCGCAAGAATGTAGAGTTTGAATCGGGTAGCTTTGTATTTTTGAAGGTCTCTCCTTGGAAGGGAAAGATCAGATTTGGTAAGAAGGGAAAATTGAGCCCGAGGTTCATTGGACCCTTTGAGGTATTACGACGAATTGGAGAAGTAGCCTGTGACACCCCCAAATTCCAGGACCGCCACTTGGTCTCTCGAATTCGGTTCATCACGTGCTCATGGTAATACATCGCAATAATGATAACTAAATATCACACAACCACAGCGGAAAATCTATTCTAGAATAATTTACAATGATTTATTATAATTATTCCCCCAAGTCTCGCAACCTACAGTACTTAATAGATTACATAGCAAGATCAATTAACGACTTGTTACATAATCTAACTTAAGCTTAAACATAAACAAATCCAGTCTTACTACATCATCTTCACACAATATTAATATATTTGAAACATAACAGACATAAGCTAGTTGGTAGCCTTGCCCTTGCCCTTATCAATGCTCGAAGGTTCGCCATGCTCTGCCTTAACTGAAATGTTTTAGGGAAAGCAAGAATGAGCACAAATTGCCCAGCAAGTAATATACAATAAGGGTGAATAATAAGATTCTCAATTCTCGAAAGGGTATAGCAAGATTTGATAGCTCAAGAATAACAAGAATATCAACAGTTCTCAATAACAGTCGCTAAGGACAGGATAATATCAATATGATTCAATAATAAGACAATTCAAGATTTCAAATAATTGAATACTGAGTAGTCACTACGGACTATGAACTTCTACTAGAATTGACAATAATAAACTGAAAATCCAACAAAAACAGGTACAACAGGTGATCAGCCTAAAGTACCCTTGTTATGCATAACAATCAATCATACTAAAGTGTGCACGTCGGTTCTCCGACAATTTATATATTCCCTTCAAGAAGGTTGTTCTTCTCAGTCAAATACAAGATCCCGCACCAATCAATTAGTTTGGGTTGCTTTTCAATAACATAAGTCCCGCCGAATCAAATGGCATAGACACTTTCACAATATTCAAGAACAATACTAAGTTCAACATGAATAATAGATTTAATGAAATAAGAGTTCAAGTATGCTAATTCAATTCAACCGATTAAATAGGAAACTAGTTCGCAATACACAAGATAGGATACTTGCATAGTAAAAGAGTATAAGTTAGGAAACTTTCACAATCATAGATTTCCTTGCATAAAGTAAATGCGTCGGTTAGGATACTTGCACTTTAAAAGAGTGTAAGTAAGAGAACTTGCCTTTAGCGTAGTTTATCCACGAAAAGCAATCAACACTTTCGAATTCCTATCGTAATACAGTTACGTATATATATGATATTCATTAGTCATATAATTTAACTTCACATTTTCTCTTTGAATATACGACCATCACATAAGGTAAGTTTTACCTAGCTACACAGTTATATAGAATATAATTTCTATCCTTAACGTTCCTTCTTTAGAGTTTAAACGCATTCTCAAATTATATAAGATCTCAACAATTAGCAAACATGCTTGCATATTATTAATATCACATAAGGCCACAATCAATACTAAATATATTTCATTTTAGCAAGTTACGGCATCTCCTTAAGTTAACCGTCAAAATCGGGTTCAAGTAACATCATATAATATCACGTAGCATGTATTCATATTTAAAGGATACTTTCATGCTTGTATAACTTTTCCAAATCCAATCGTACATGGTATAGGTTCTTAAGTTAATACTTAAAGCCATTCAAGGACACGAACTCATATGGTCTAACATGGCCGCTTTTAAACACATAAGATATTCATATAACTTGTATTAGTCATGCTCATGAGTACTCGTATTGCATATATGTAGCTAGCATTGTTATTATCATGAAAACATGCTTTGTTTATGCTAAACTTTAATCACGACAACTAATCATGGTATATATACATGTATGACACATGAATGAGTCTAAGAGTACTATCACATGTGTTCATAAATGTCAGATTCTAATTCTCGTCATAACATACCAACGTTCACGTTCAAAGCTTATACTTTGTTAGTATAGTTCATTAATAAGGTCTATCATGTTCATGCTTCCTTATGAAACCCATATACACAATTTAACATGCTTTTCATGCATTTCAAGGCCCTATAAACATGCTCAAAAAGTCAGAATGTATACATGGTCTTTACATGTCAATATCAACCTTCAAAACTTGTATTTTTGTTAGGTATGTTTAATAGTGAGGTCTAACAGGCTCTTGTCATACTATGAACCATATATACATAAATTAATATGTCTTTCATACATCTCTACCTCATACCGACATGCCTTGAAAAATCAGAATATTAACATGCTTTATATATGTTAACGTTCGTTTATGAAACTTTAAGTTTGTTTTCAAACTATATGTCGTTTGGTTAACCATGCATGCTAATATACTAAAACAAGCTTACATTGCCTCATTAGGTTTATATATATGTATTAATCATGCTCCCATGCTTGTTTAAACAAAAATCAAACAATTGGTATATAACAGTTTTGTTGCAGAATGCAGAAAACTGAACACAGAGGCCGGCGCTGCGGCGCGGCAACAGCAGCCACAATCTGGCGCGGGTGGCGCTGCGGCGCGGGCATAATGCCCTGGAATTGGCGCTGCGGCATGGGAGACGCTGGTACTGCCGCGTTCTGGCGCTGCAGCGCGCAGCTAACGCTGTGCATCGGCGCTGCGGCGCGGCATTTGCAGACTCAGTTCGCTGCAGCCAAAATCGTCCCCAAACTTCCCATTTCATCGATTTCAACATACCCAGATGCTATTAGACTAACCTTTTTAACTTACTAACACATATATATGCTTATATAACAGTCAATCGCCCAAACGATTCCCAATTTCATGAACTCCAACTAATTTCACGAATTCGATGCTTTACAGAAATTACAGAGCAACAATGGAAATGAAAGTCAAGAAAGCTATATAGTGGTTCCATCACGTATGTATGTTCATATAACAACAATATAAGGGTTCTACAAACCAATCATGAACCAATTTGGCATAATCAAAAATTTGAAGGAAACTTCGGAAACAGAAAACGAAAATGAAGAACAAAGGAAGAGGGATTATACCTCTGCTAGGATTCAAATATAGTTTGCTGCTAATCCAACTTCTCCTACTGATATATGTATATTGCTTTCACTCACCACTTATGCAAACTCTCAGCAAATTGAAAACGAAGAAACATGGCTGCTATTTATAGAAGAATCCTTACACAGACAATGCAATTGTCCATTAAATTGAACCACTAGATTGAAGCTTTGTATATCAGCTAAGGAAGAGTTGGTAGAGTGGTTGAAGAACACTGTTGTGCCCACTCCCCGTATCATGATTTGCTAGAATGCTGAGTTTGAGAAGGTAGGAGTAGGCTAGCTTCATGAGTGTTTTACGTGTACAAGGTTTGTGTCTTATTAATATGGGACAAGGCATAAAAATCTCAGCATTTCCAATTTGTAAACAAACTAGTGTTAATACTTAGGTTATATACACACACATATTTAGACACTTAGGTCTTTAATTGAAATGTCACAATAATTCATATACTGTAGTAAGTGTAAATTGACACATATAATCCATGTACATTTTGTTAATACCGGATATAATCTAATCAGATGTTAACACATTACACTGTCTCCTTTATTAAAACTAATTGTTTACAATATGTTCATGATATATTATACAATGTATACCCACATATTTATTGTCACACAAGTTATTAATCAAGTAGCTCACATGGTTTAATAAGCCTTACCATATAATAGTGTCATATTACACTTCACATAATACATAGTCAGCTAATATATGCTACACATTTAATTCGCATGCTTGCACATATAATTTCTCATCTTATAAATTGAATATTAATTAATAATATACACATATCCTACATCAATCAATATAATTGTTAACCTCCATAACAATTTAATTAACCCTTATATGATTAATTATCACTTTGATATAAATCTTATTATATTTATAAACACGTTGCTCATTATTATTATGTTTCTTGCAATAATAATAATCACATATTATTAATCAATCCTCATTAGTATTTTATAACAGTTAATTAATATTCTTCGATTAACAATTAATATAGATTAATTGTTCGCTTAAATTAATATAATCATTCTTATATTACGTCACTGTGCCATACAAGGCAATCAACGAGTTTATCACAAACTCCACCAATTTCTCAATTATTATAATTATTCAATTATATATAATTGAATTAATTTATCTCATAACACAAAATCATTTATATTCAAATAAATTCTCATTTCCATTAATATATTTATTTAATAATATATGGAAATTCTCGGGTATTACATCCTCCCCCCCTTATAAAAAGTCCGTCCCGGAATTGCTACAAGGTTACACAAATAGATGGGGATAGTCCCTCATCATCCTATCTTCTAACTCCCACGTTGCCTCCTCGACATCGTGGTTACGCCAAAGTACTTTTACAGATGAAATAACTTTATTTCTCAAAGTTTGTTCTTTCCTATCTAATATTTGGACAGGAATTTCTCCATACGCCAAGTTCTTCTCCACTTGAATGGGCTCGTAAGAAATCACGTGCTTGTAGTCGGCCTTGTACGGTCGCAATACGGAAATGTAAAACACGTTGTGGATGTGCTCCAGTTCGGGTGGCAATGCAACTTTGCATGCCACTTCGTCCACTCGCTTCAGTATCTCGAACGGTCCTATGAATCTTGGACTCAATTTTCCTTTCTTGCCGAAACGGATTTTTCCCTTCCATGGAGATACCTTCAAGAATACGAAACTGCCTACTTTGAAGTCTCGGTCCTACCGATGCAAATCTGCGTATTTCTTCTGGCGATCTTGAGCTGCTACAAGTCTGGCTCTTATCACTGTCACCACGTCTGCGGTTTGTTGAACTAACTCTGGTCCGAGTATTCGTCGTTCTCCGACTTCGTCCCAACATAACGGCGTTCTGCACTTTCTCCCGTAAAGAGCTTCGTACGGTGGCATGCCGATACTCGCATGGTAGCTATTATTATATGCAAATTCTACTAAGGTTAGGTGGTCGTCCCAATTTCCCTTAAAATCCATCACGCAAGTCCTAAGCATGTCTTCTAGCGTTTGTATTATTCGCTCACTTTGTCCGTCTGTTTGAGGATGATAAGTTGTACTCAACCTCAACTGCGTTCCCATTCTTTTTTGCAAACTCTTCCAAAAATTGGACGTGAAGCGCGGATCTCGATCAGAGACAATTGACACCGGCACTCCATGTCATGAAACAATTTCTTTTACATATAGGCTTGCTAATTGGTTCAAACTGTAGCGGATCTTGATTGGTAGAAAGTGTGCGGTCTTCGTTAGTCGATCCACGATAACCCAAATAGCATCATAACCTTTCTGCGTAACTGGAAGTCCTACCACGAAGTCCATGGTAATATGCTCCCATTTCCACTCTGGTATTTCTAACGGTTGTAGTAAACCACTCGGCCGCTGATGCTCTGTTTTAACGCGTTGGCAAGTCAAGCATCTACTGACGCACTCCGCGACTTCCCGTTTCAAATTGGGCCACCAAAAATGTTGCCTTAGATCTTGGTACATCTGTGTGCCTCCCGGATGAACGGAATAGTCGTATTGTGTGCCTCGTGCAAAATCTCTTCCCTCAACTCGGTTACCGCTGGTACCCACACTCTCCCTTCAAATCTCAAAATACCGTCTTTATCCATTCGAAATTTTTCTTCCTCATTTTCTGTGATCCTCTTTCGGATTTTCTCACACTCTTCATCCTTTTCCTGAGCTTCCTTTACTCTATCCAACAACGTCGAACAAGCTTCCATTACAATTAACTTCTCACCAGACTTTTCTGGTCCTTTCACTTCTATCTCCAATTTCTCCATCTCTCTTATCAACTCTTCCTGAGTCGTCAAATTAAACAACTTCTCCCTTCCTTTCCTGCTCAGAGCATCGGCAACCACATTTGCCTTTGCCGGGTGATAAAGAATATCGCAGTCATAGTCTTTGATTAATTCTAACCACCTTCTCTGCCGCATGTTTAACTCCTTCTGTGTGAAGATATATTTCAGACTTTTGTGGTCCGTGTATATCTCACATTTTTCTCCGTATAGATAATGTCTCCATATCTTTAACGCAAAAACTACTGCCGCTAACTCTAAGTCGTGAGTGGGGTATCATTTTTCGTAATCCTTCAATTGTCGTGATGCATATACAATAACCTTGCCATGTTGCATGAGCACACAGCCAAGCCCCTTGTGCGATGCATCACTATACACCACAAAATTTCCCGCATCATCTGGTAATGATAACACAGGTGCTTCGCTCAATCTCCTTTTCAGTTCTTGAAAATTTTCTTCGCATTTGTCGGTCCATACAAATTTCACCGTCTTTCTAGTCAAATTGGTCAACGGGGTTGCTATCTTAGAAAAATCTTGGATGAATCTTCGATAGTACCCAGCTAACCCTAGAAAGCTTCTCACCTCCGTCGGTGTTCTCGGTTGTTCCCAATTACTTACTGCTTCGACCTTTGCGGGGTCTACTGAGATTCCATTCTTATCCACCACGTGGCCTAAGAATTGAACCTTCTCTATCCAAAATTCGCACTTAGAAAATTTTGCATACATCTTCTCCTTCCTTAGTGCCTCCAAAACAATCTTCAGATGTTCGGCGTGTTCTTCCTCTGTCTTTGAGTAGATCAAAATGTCGTCGATAAAAACCACTACAAATTTATCCAAGTATGGCTTGAAAACTCGGTTCATCAAGTCCATAAATACTGCCGGAGCATTAGTCAATCTGAATGACATTACCAAAAACTCGTAGTGTCCATAACGGGTTCGAAACGCAGTCTTTAGTATGTCCTCATCCCTCACTTTCAGTTGATGATATCCTGTTCGTAGGTCGATCTTTGAGAAACACTTTGCTCCCTTCAGTTGATCAAATAAGTCGTCTATCCTCGGTAGCGGATACCGATTCTTGATCGTTACTCTGTTCAATTCTCGATAATCGATACAGAGCCTCATCGATCCGTCCTTCTTCTTAACGAATAGTACTGGTGCTCCCCAAGGAGAAACACTCGGTCGAATGTAACCCTTATCCAAAAATTCTTGTAATTGTATCATCAATTCCTTCATTTCTACTGGCGCCATACGATATGGAGCTTTCGAAATCGGTGCCGTTCCCGGTGCTAAGTCTATTACGAATTCGATTTCTCTGTCTGGCGGAAGACCAGGCAGATCGTCCGGAAACACATCTTGGAATTCATTAACTACGTATATATCCTTAATTTCTACTCCCTTTTTCCGAGTATCAACGATGTAAGATAAATATCCTACACATCCTTTCCTTAACAATTTCTTGGCCTGCATCATCGTAACGCAACACGATTGCTTAAGCGATGAGCTACCATAAAACACTACCTTAAACTTACTCGGAGTCTGAAGGTTCACACATTTGTTCTGACAGTCAATTATCGCAGCATGGTTATACAACCAATCCATTCCCAGTATTACGTCAAATTCTCCCAGTCTAATAGGAATCAAGTCTACGCTCAGTTCATGTTTACTAATACTTGCGCGACAATTTTGATAAACGTATTCTACAGGGATCACTTCCTTATTAGCAACTTCTATGATCAAAGGATTTTCTAAAAGTTCTCGGGGTGTACTAAATCTACTAGCAAATTCTTCAGATACAAAAGAACAGGTGGCACCCGAATCAAATAATACATAAGCATTTATATCATTAATTGGGATTATACCTGACACCACATCCTTCGCAGCCACTGCGTCTTGGACGGTCATGTTAAAAGTTCTGGCGGTTGGGCGGTTGGATTGTGCCGGTCCACCGATCACCAGCTTGTTTCCTCCTTGCTGATTACTACCCCCGCCACTTCCCTTCTTTGGGCAGTCCTTAATTCGGTGCTCCATCGAGCCACACGCAAAGCATCCTTGTATCTTTTTCGGTTTCAAACAGTTGGGCGAGATGTGCCCTTCCTGTCCGCAGTTGTAGCAAGTGCCACGTCCCTTCCAGCATTCGCCCTGGTGATTCTTCCCACACTTCGGGCATCCTTCAGCCCTCTTCTTGAAACTTCCAAGAAAATTCCCTGATTGATTATTATTGTTGTTTTTGTTGTTGTTGTTGTTGTTGTTCTCCCACTTTCTCTTTCCCAAGTTGCTTCCTCCGCTACTGCTTCCTCCCGTACGATTCTCTCCTCCAGTATTCTTTCCTTTCTTTTCTTTGTTATACAGACTTAAGGCCTCACTGCCGCCTTCCGCAATGATTGCCTTCTCCAGTAATGTTGCAAAGGAATCAATTTGAAGAACTAATACCTTATTGAACAGCCATGGCTTCAACCCTTGTTCAAAGCGTCTAGCCTTCCTCTCTTCATCACCAACTTGGTGCTCCGCAAATCGCGCTAGTTCGTTAAACCTAGTCGCGTATTGCGCCACCGTCATCTCACCTTGTTTTAACTCTAGGAATTTCACCTCCATCCTATTCTTCATACTCTTCGGAAAGTAATTCTCGAAGAACAGTGTCTTAAACTTATCCCAAGCTATTATCCCTTCTCCAGCTCTTTGTTGATTAGCCTCCCACCAGCAGTTTGCTTCTCCCCTCATCATGTACGTGGCAAACACCGTCTTCTGATCTTCGCCTACGCTAGCTATAGTGAAAGCTTTTTCGATCTCTTTGATCCACGTTTGTGCGACGATTGGGTCGGTAGTTCCCTCGAACTCCGGGGGTCCTACACTCTTAAAGTCTTTAAAGGTTGTTACTGGCACAGTTTGAGGGTTCGGGCGAACGGGTTCATTGTTCCTTCCCCTTAAGGCTTCTCCTAACAAGTCTACCAGTTTCTGGATCGGGT
This sequence comes from Panax stipuleanatus, assembly GCA_020205555.1. Taxonomy (NCBI): domain Eukaryota; kingdom Viridiplantae; phylum Streptophyta; class Magnoliopsida; order Apiales; family Araliaceae; genus Panax; species Panax stipuleanatus. Next base: position 21,633,016 of record CM035120.1, read on the forward strand.
CTACTTGTTCTCTCTCATTATTAACAGATTCTTCGGGTTCAGTCAATCTACGTCTGGGCGGCATTATCTGCATCACAATTTTTCATTTTATTATTATTCAAGTATATCACTTAAGTATTTCTTTTAATACTAAAAGAATAAATTTATAACACGTTTCTAAAATCAACTCCATTTATATTCATATGCCATTTCATTTCATTACATGATTTTCCTAGCATACTGCTATAAATGTTATCACATATATCCCCTAATATCACAAAAGACGGGGAATATACCAACCTACTGCCATACTACCCCTCTAACAAAAGCTAACTCGGGGTTTACATCATCATCCCACATCTTACACAAAAGATCGGGATTACAACATAGTATATACAATACATAAAGACACAACTAGTACTACCACTAGACTGACTAAGGAAATCTCATCCCATCATCCCGCGCTCCACTGCGCTCTTGTACTCCAACTGTGCTATATACGCAACCAGCTCTCGGCTCAAGGTATGTAGAGTCTGTCCCTGTTCTGCCGGGTAGTGGTACACACCATCAATCACCCTTTCAAAAGCTGAACGGAACACATACCCCATCTTGTTCATCTTTCTCTTCTTGCACCTGACCTCGTCCTCAAGGTCGTCAGCTCTCTCATTGGACGCTTCCCACTTCTCCTCGAAGTGTAACCTATCCATCACCTCCAACTCTAGCTGAGTACGGAGTGCCTCTTTCTTAGTTTTCTCACTCAGCTCCCTCTGCTCAACCTCTTCTAGCTTCTCTGCCAAATCTACATTCCTAGCCACTGACCTGTGAAATAGAGTCCCCATCTGGATCCCTGCCTCCCTACGGTAGGCAATCTCCACCTCTAACTCTTGCATAGCCAGCTTCCTCTGGTGGTCCTCGTCCCTCAGCTTCTGGAACTCAGATTCTCTCTCGTGGGCCTCTGCCTCCAGCTCCTGGACTCTGCAGTCTAACTCTAGAATACGCTCCTCGTACTCGCCTAACATCTATTCCTCTATAGTAGCCTCATCAGAGTCCTCTACTGGCTCATCCTCCATCGGCTTCTCCTCTGGATCAGACTCTATCTCAATCTCGTCCTCGTCGTCGGACTCGAACGGTGCAACAGCCTGCACTGGTGTAGCCTCTAGAGGTGCCTCGTACACTACATGTATATCCCTGGGCTCCTCCTTGGCCACTCTACTAGGTACTCCTATGTCTGTCATCCTACAATTACAAACACAAGACAAGAAATAGCATCTCCATTAGAATGTTAAACAAAATATAAGTTCATTGTATAAAATGAAGTTACATTTCATAACAGACTAAGCCTCTCAAGGAAAACTCTACATGAGTTTTATCTCCTTCCTAACTTCTAAGTTCGCCTAAGTTATAGTCTAAGGACACTCGTTCCTAAGGTTTATAACTACGGCTTTGATACCAACCTGTGACACCCCCAAATTCCAGGACCGCCACTTGGTCTCTCGAATTCGGTTCATCACGTGCTCATGGTAATACATCGCAATAATGATAACTAAATATCACACAACCACAGCGGAAAATCTATTCTAGAATAATTTACAATGATTTATTATAATTATTCCCCCAAGTCTCGCAACCTACAGTACTTAATAGATTACATAGCAAGATCAATTAACGACTTGTTACATAATCTAACTTAATCTTAAACATAAACAAATCCAGTCTTACTACATCATCTTCACACAATATTAATATATTTGAAACATAACAGACATAAGCTAGTTGGTAGCCTTGCCCTTGCCCTTATCAATGCCCAAAGGTTCGCCATGCTCTGCCTTAACTGAAATGTTTTAGGGAAAACAAGAATGAGCACAAATTGCCCAGCAAGTAATATACAATAAGGGTGAATAATAAGATTCTCAATTCTCGAAAGGGTATAGCAAGATTTGATATCTCAAGAATAACAAGAATATCAACAGTTCTCAATAACAGTCGCTAAGGACAGGATAATATCAATATGATTCAATAATAAGTCAATTCAAGATTTCAAATAATTGAATACTGAGTAGTCACTACGGACTATGAACTTCTACTAGAATTGACAGTAATAAACTGAAAATCCAACAAAAACAGGTACAACAGGTGATCAGCCTAAAGTACCCTTGTTATGCATAACAATCAATCATACTCAAGTGTGCACGTCGGTTCTCCGACAATTTATATATTCCCTTCAAGAAGGTTGTTCTTCTCAGTCAAATACAAGATCCCGCACCAATCAATTAGTTTGGGTTGCTTTTCAATAACATAAGTCCCGCCGAATCAAATGGCATAGACACTTTCACAATATTCAAGAACAATACTAAGTTCAACATGAATAATAGATTTAATGAAATAAGAGTTCAAGTATGCTAATTCAATTCAACCGATTAAATAGGAAACTAGTTCGCAATACACAAGATAGGATACTTGCATAGTAAAAGAGTATAAGTTAGGAAACTTTCACAATCATAGATTTCCTTGCATAAAGTAAATGCGTCGGTTAGGATACTTGCACTTTAAAAGAGTGTAAGTAAAAGAACTTGCCTTTAGCGTAGTTTATCCACGAAAAGCAATCAACACTTTCGAATTCCTATCGTAATACAGTTACGTATATATATGATATTCATTAGTCATATAATTTAACTTCACATTTTCTCTTTGAATATACGATCATCACATAAGGTAAGTTTTACCTAGCTATACAGTTATATAGAATATAATTTATATCCTTAACGTTCCTTCTTTAGAGTTTAAACGCATTCTCATATTATATAAGATCTCAACAATTAGCAAACATGCTTGCATATTATTAATATCACATAAGGCCACAATCAATACTAAATATATTTCATTTTAGCAAGTTACGGCATCTCCTTAAGTTAACCGTCAAAATCGGGTTCAAGTAACATCATATAATATCACGTAGCATGTATTCATATTTAAAGGATACTTTCATGCTTGTATAACTTTTCCAAATCCAATCGTACATGGTATAGGTTCTTAAGTTAATACTTAAAGCCATTCAAGGACACGAACTCATATGGTCTAACATGGTCGCTTTTAAACACATAAGATATTCATATAACTTGTATTAGTCATGCTCATGAGTACTCGTATTGCATATATGTAGCTAGCATTGTTATTATCTTGAAAACATGCTTTGTTTATGCTAAACTTTAATCACGGCAACTAATTATGGTATATATACATGCATGACACATGAATGAGTCTAAGAGTGCTATCACATGTGTCCATAAATGTCAGATTCTAATTCTCGTCATAACATACCAACGTTCACGTTCAAAGCTTATACTTTGTTAGTATAGTTCATTAATAAGGTCTATCATGTTCATGCTTCCTTATGAAACCCATATACACAAGTTAACATGCTTTTCATGCATTTCAAGGCCCTATAAACATGCTCGAAAAGTCAGAATGTATACATGGTCTTTACATGTCAATATCAACCTTCAAAACTTGTATTTTTGTTAGGTATGTTCAATAGTGAGGTCTAACAGGCTCTTGTCATACTATGAACCATATATACATAACTTAATATGTCTTTCATACATCTCTACCTCATACCGACATGCCTTGAAAAATTAGAATATTAACATGCTTTATATATGTTGACGTTCGTTTATGAAACTTTAAGTTTGTTTTCAAACTATATGTCGTTTGGTTAACCATGCATGCTAATATACTAAAACATGCTTACATTGCCTCATTAGGTTTATATATATGTATTAATCATGCTCCCATGCTTGTTTAAACAAAAATCAAATAATTGGTATATAACAGTTTTGTTGCAGAATGCAGAAAACTGAACACAGAGGCCGGCGCTGCGGCGCGGCAACAGCAGCCACAATCTGGCGCGGGTGGCGCTGCGGCGCGGGCATAATGCCCTGGAATTGGCGCTGCGGCATGGGACAAGGCATAAAAATCTCAGCATTTCCAATTTGTAAACAAACTAGTGTTAATACTTAGGTTATATACACACACATATTTAGACACTTAGGTCTTTAATTGAAATGTCACAATAATTCATATACTGTAGTAAGTGTAAATTGACACATATAATCCATGTACATTTTGTTAATACCGGATATAATCTAATCAGATGTTAACACATTACACTGTCTCCTTTATTAAAACTAATTGTTTACAATATGTTCATGATATATTATACAATGTATACCCACATATTTATTGTCACACAAGTTATTAATCAAGTAGCTCACATGGTTTAATAAGCCTTACCATATAATAGTGTCATATTACACTTCACATAATACATAGTCAGCTAATATATGCTACACATTTAATTCGCATGCTTGCACATATAATTTCTCATCTTATAAATTGAATATTAATTAATAATATACACATATCCTACATCAATCAATATAATTGTTAACCTCCATAACAATTTAATTAACCCTTATATGATTAATTATCACTTTGATATAAATCTTATTATATTTATAAACACGTTGCTCATTATTATTATGTTTCTTGCAATAATAATAATCACATATTATTAATCAATCCTCATTAGTATTTTATAACAGTTAATTAATATTCTTCGATTAACAATTAATATAGATTAATTGTTCGCTTAAATTAATATAATCATTCTTATATTACGTCACTGTGCCACACAAGGCAATCAACGAGTTTATCACAAACTCCACCAATTTCTCAATTATTATAATTATTCAATTATATATAATTGAATTAATTCATCTCATAACACAAAATCATTTATATTCAAATAAATTCTCATTTCCATTAATATATTTATTTAATAATATATGGAAATTCTCGGGTATTACATCCTCCCCCCCTTATAAAAATTCCGTCCCGGAAAATTCTCGGGCAATCTTTCTTTTTAATTTTAAAATTTTGTTTTTCTCAAAGTCTTCTTTACGTATATTTTTAAGTTCTGTGAAAATTGGGTTTTCCAATTGGGTTATGATATGGCTTTATCTATATGGGTATGTAATCATAACGTATTTTTTAACATATAATCATGTTTTAAAGGATCAATTTTATTTAATTGGGCCTTAATTGGATTTTGGAAAATTACAGAGTTTCTATTCACGTATTGTGAAAGTTCTCTGTTAATGGTTGTTTTGGAAAATTAAGTGACATATGATCATATAGGGATTGGAATATGTTAGTATCATGTGTGGAATCATGTATATGTGATTTACACTGATCACACTAAGGAATTTTGTTAATAATTAGGTTCTTGAAATTACATAGTGTTGAATATGGATGAATAACCTATATGAGTTAAATTAATAATTGGATCATATGTTTATATTTAAATTGATATATGAATATGATTATATATGTTAAAATAAAGAGAATGGAATTGAAATGAATGGATTCGGTGTAGTAACGAATCCGTAGAGATAAATTGCTTGTTTTTCAATAAATTTTGCAAAAGTTATGAAGAACAGTGAAATTAATGATTTGAATTCGGATAATTTTATGTGTTAGAATATTAAGAACATGATATAAGTGTTGTATAATGTTTCTATGAAGGTTATACTTCATGGGTAATATTACAAATCAGTGTAATGATGTAAATTGGGAGAAAATGGGAGAAAATCTGTGTTCGTTCGCGAACTTTAGATTCTGAAATTCCCCAGCCGTGCGGCCGCACCGAGTGCAAGGCCAAAAGGCGCGCGGCCGCGCACAGTCAGAAAATTTTGAAAAAAAAATGCTAAGTGTTGGAATTTTGTGAAATGTGTTTGAATCCAATAAACATGAAAACATGTTGTATATATGATAAGATGTTGATATAAGTTTAATAATTTATGCTACGTGATTAATTAATAAATTAATTACGTGACTTAAACTATTAATTGTAAAGTTTAAATAATGTATTATAAACATGAAGACATTATTTTAAATCTAATAAACATGAAGACATGTTATGTATGTAATAAGTTGTTAATACAAGTTAATAACTTAAGTTATGTGATTGATTAACAAGTTAATTAATCCACGTGAATCATTATTTGAAAAACCTAATAATGAGTTCGAAGAACACTAATTGTAAATCAATAATCATATCGAATCTGTGATTAATTGATATTGTGAATGTATTGATAGGTAAGAGTAATTAAAGAAGTGAGTTAGAATTTGTAGCTTGCGCACGAGGCAAGTTTTCTATCCCTAACTTATTATTATTGTTGAGCAAGTTTCCTAAACTCAAATCTTTACATTTGAGCAAGTTAGAGATTTAAATTCTATATCGAGCAAAGTATTTATTCTTGATTATTCAAGTTCAAAATTTCATACGAGATGTTATGATTCTTTTACAAGTATCATTTTAATATACAATACTTATTCGATTGTATACCCTTGAGAAGCTATTATTCAAAGTGAATATCATATGTTGTTGAATCTTTTAAGACTAGTGAACCCTTATATGATTCGACTAGTCCAAAGTTGATGAGCGTTCTAAATTCCAGAACAATTAATGAGTTATCCAAACTAAACTTTATTTGGTGCGAATTTTGATGTCAAACTGAGATAAACAACCCTAATATATGGGATTGATGATGATGCTTTAAGCGTTGAGGTAGTGTGCACAGTATCAGTACAAAGGGTTGATCTCCCTAAGTACGAGAAGTAAAGTCTATAGTCTTATGACTATTAAAGGTTTGAAAGGTTAATATACTTGACAACCTAAGACTCGGTTCAAGGTCTTAATGACCCTCAGAAGTAATTTGATTCTCGATTAATATTCTTGATTCAAAAGTTGAGCTTTCTGTTATTCAGAAATTTTTTATTCGAATGTTATTATTCTATCATGTTTTTATACTTGAGGCATTCGTGCTCACTCTTGCATAATAACATTGCAGATAAGAATGAATAGTCTGGTGAGCCTTCTAGTAGCAAGGGAAAAAGAAAATCTAACAAGTGATGAAGACTTGTGTTGTCATTAACAATGTTAAAGTACAAGACTTATGTGTGATAATTTAAGACTTATTTATTTACGTTTTCGCAACAGAGATTTAAGGTTAAGTATAATTTTGGATTTATGATGTATTATTATGTCAGATGATGTAAGATGATGATTTATTTATCTAATAAATGAATTTCATTATTTATGGGTAGATAGTTGTATGATATTGGAGCAGTGAACACTAAATTCTGTGGAAATTAAGATACCGGATTTGGGGGTGTCAAAGTTTTCTCGGCCATGCAGGCTTCTACCGGCGTTTCATCAAAGACTTCTCGAAGATTACTAAGCCTTTGTGTAGTTTACTCGAGAAGGACATCCAGTTCAAATTCGATGAGGAATGCCTGGTAGCCTTTGAACATTTACAAAAGAAATTAACTACGGCTCCCGTCATTACAGCACCAGACTGGTCTCTCCCCTTCGAACTGATGTGTGATGCAAGTGACTTCGTCGTGGGGTAGTATTGGGACAGCGCAGGGACAAGATCTTTTATGTGATTTATTACGCAAGTAAAACCCTGACAGATGCCCAGTTAAACTACACCACCACTGAGAAGGATCTTCTTGCAGTGGTCTCTGCTTTTGGCAAATTTAGGTCATATTTGATTGGCACAAAGGTAATTGTATATACAGATCATGCTGCGATCAGATACCTGATTAGTAAGAAAGATGCCAAACCTCGCCTTATTAGGTGGAGACTCCTTCTTCAAGAATTCAACTTAGAAATTAAGGACAGAAAAGGGACCGAGAACCAAGTGGCTGACCACTTATCTCGACTAGAAAATCCGGGGATGGACAGAAACGACAAAGTATTGATCAATGAGTCCTTCTTGGACGAGCAGTTGTTTGTGGTGCAAGGCGAGATGCCCTGATTTGTAGATTTTGCAAACTTTCTAGTGAGCAATATTATCCCGTCTGACTTCAATAGAGCACAAAAGAAGAAGTTTCTGCACGATGTTAGATGGTACAATTGGGATGAGCCATACTTTGCGCTGATAGGGTGATTAGGCGGTGCATCCCAGAGAGCGAGATGGAAAGTATACTGCGAGATTGTCACTCATCTGTGTATGGAGGCCATTATGGGGGCGAGAGGATAGCCGCCAAAGTGCTGCAGGCCAGTTTTTATTGGCCAACACTGTTTAAGGATGCGCATAACTTTGTCCAGAGCTGCGACTGTTGTCAGCGCGTAGGGAATATATCCAAGAGAAATGAGATGCCTCTGAATATGATCCTCGAGGTTGAAATCTTTGACGTATGGGCAATTAATTTCATGGGGCTTTTCGTATCTTATTGTGGAAATTTATACATATTGCTGTAGTCGATTATGTGTCTAAATGGGTAGAGGTAGCAGCCTTACCAACCAACGTTGCTCGGGTGGTCCTATGTTTTCTTCAGAAAAGCATATTCACACGTTTCGGGACGCCTAGAGCCATCATCAGTGATGAGGGTACACACTTTTATAATTGTCAGTTTTCTGCGCTTCTGGCCAAGTATGGGGTAAATCATCGTATTGCTACTACTTACCACCCCCAGACAAATGGCCAGGCTGAGGTATCAAATCGTGAGGTGAAGAGAATATTAGAAAAGATTGTGAATCCCACACGAAAAGATTGGTCCCTCAAGCTAGACGATGCGGTGTCGGCCTATAGGACTGCTTATAAGACGCCACTTGGGATGTCTCCATACCAACTTGTGTATGGGAAGGCCTGCCACCTCCTCATGGAGCTTGAGTATAAGGCCTACTGGGCCATCAAGAAGCTTAATTTTGACGTAAAGGCTGCAGGGGAGAAAAGACTTCTCCAGCTTAATGAGCTTGACGAGTTCAGATTGCAACCTTATGAGAACTCAAAGCTATATAAGGAGAAGGCCAAAAGGTGGCATGACCGAAAGATTATGGAGAGAGTATTTGAGCTGGGGCAGGCAGTATTACTATATAATTCTCGTCTCTGACTATTCCCTAGAAAGCTCAAATCTCAATGGTCAGGCCCCTTCACGGTGAAAACCGTATTCCCGCATGGTGCAGTGGAAATCTATGATCAATACCCGGACAAGCCATTTAAGGTGAACGGACAAATATTAAAGCACTACTATGGCGGCGAGGTGAATCGAGAGAAGGTTGCCTCGATCCTTTCCACCACTTGACCGATTCAGACAGAGTCTAGCTTATGGACTGTAAACAAGCGCTCGATGGGAGGCACCCCATCATCTCTATCTCTCCCTCAGTTTAATTCTTGCATCATAATCTCTATATCTGTCTCATATTTAATTCTGGTCACTAATCTCTACATTTCCCTTCCCTCGTTTAATTCTAAGCATTTGAAAAAGGTTGACTATTTTTTAACATTGTGGTGTTAGGATGCTCATTGCCTATATTTTTGAACTTTAGGCATGTTGCATATATTTTTGGGAGTTAGAAACTCATTGTATATATTTATTGGATTTGAACGATCATTGACTACGTTTTTGAACTTAGGCATAGTTGCACATATTTTTGGTGTTGAAAGCTCATTGAACATACATTTGACATGATAGCATATCGCATATAAGCCTATAGCAAAAAAATTTGGGAATTCACATAAATATTATTCACTTACATAACATTGCTAAGGAATTGACAATACATACATCTTACATATGCATTTTTGATAATGGAATCAAGTTAGACTTATTTTTGATTGTTATATGTGCAGGTAAGACAAGTGTTTCAAAAGTTGCTTCTTGAGTCTTCACAATGTTGCTGCAAAAAGAAAAGCAAAATTTCAGCTGAGTTCAGGGCCACGCAACCGCGCGTCCAGCAAAGCCCAAGATGGCGCGCCCGCGCCCGATCCCAGCTCCAGTTAGTTTTTAATTTTCAAAATTGGAGTCCATCCCTTATATCATATATCTATTGAAGTCGGCCCTTTCTCTCAAATACACAAAACCCTATTTCAATATCAACATATACCATTCTCCTTTGTAATCTCTCTTTCATATTTTATCCCTTATTCTCTTCAATTCATATTCAAACCGATCCATCTCTCCAATCCTCAATCACGACCTAAGGTTCCATACAAGCAAAAGTCAGATATTGGGTGGGGTTGTTCTTCGAATTTAAGTTAGGGTTTGTTCAATTGGTGTGCAGAGATACAAGTTTAGGGGGAAATTCTTCTTTAACAGTGATCTAGGGTTTGAAAGGGTAATTTTCTGAAAATCATCAATGGGTCCAAAACATTCAAGGTCTGTCGCTTCCGCATCCGCTTCGCCCGCTCGCAGCACCTCGGACGACGACATCACAGTGGATTTGACTAAATCCATTAGCATTGAGGCCCAAATTGAGTATTATCGGATCGCGGCCAAATTAGTTTTGAAGGAACGGGGTTTGAAGCCCACCAAAGGTGCCGTTGGCTTTAGTCCATGAATTCTATGCCAACGCCAAAATGACGCAGAGCGGCCGGTCCTTTGTTCAGGGCCAAACCATTGATTACCGCCCGGCTGCAATTCGTGAGATTTTAAATTTGCCATCAGTGCCGGCCAGACAGGTGAACTGGGTCGAGGAAGAAAGGTTTGGAACTAACCTGGATCAGTTGCTCCATGATTTGTGTGCGCCAGGCACAGTTTGGAAGATTAAGAAGTATACTGCGGATGAGTATACCACTTTCCCTGCCTCCGGGCTGAACCGATACTGCTAAGGCATTGAATCTGTTCCTCTGTGCCAACTTAATGCCATCCACGCACCAGCACGAGGTTACAGTTGAGAGGGCCATCATTCTGTGGGGGATCATTACGGGGAAGTACATTAATGTCGGCCATCTGATTCACCAGACCATGCTGAGGTTTATGAGAGGCAGTACCACAGGCTCCATTTCACATGCTTCCATAGTGGCCCATCTCTGTGCTGAGGCAGGGCTCGAATGGCCCAATGAGCAGATCCAAATACCGAGTGGGGACGTCAATCACAGCACTATCAAGAATTTTGTGAATTGGGCTGGAGGCACAGCAGACCCGAGGGGAAAAGGGTTCGTGATATTAGCTCCTCTTCTAGTTCCTCCACCGCAGCTACAGCCAAACGAGGCCACAACTCCTCCTCCAGCCGGTGACATAGCAGGGTCGCCAGTTTCATCGTATAGAGCGGAGGATAGACGTACTACATGAGAGCTTCGCCGTGTTCGCTGATGGATTGACTCGTGCACTGTCTGAGGCCTTTGCACAGCAGGGCACGATGCTGGAATGGCCTGTTTTCAGTTTCGACTTGCCATACCCGCCACCAGATACACCACCTTAGGAGGGTTGCCATGTCGATCAGTAATGGAGTTTCCTGACCCTTTACCTTCAATGAGGACGTTGAATATTACAAGTTTAGGGGTATTGGGTGTTAGTAGTAGTAATTGCATATAGTGTTAAATTTTTTGCATTTAGTTTTAATTGCATTTAGTTAATTGCATATAGTTTTTATTGCATGTTAGGTTGTATATAGTAGTTGCATTGCATTATAGTTTGTGTTACTTAATTTTGCATAAAAAAAATTTAGTTTTATTTTATTTTGTTTATTTAGTTGTGTTTAATTGCATTGCATGGCATAATCCCTTTTGTTTAGCCTGTTGAATTCCAGTCTGGCCAATGATGACATTGAGATATGATAGATTATTGAACTCTGTTAGTAGCTTAAGCTCAGTTATATTTTTATACATGATGAATCTATACCTGTTGCTTTGATGTCACCGGATAGCACAGTTTTGTCTTTACTTGCTTGTTGGCTAGATTATTGCATGCTTGTCTTCTGAGGGGGGGAAATTTTGTTTTTAATTGCTAAAATTGTGTAATAAAAGCAATAATGACCTTAACAACACTGGAATACAAGTTTGAGGGAAAACTTTGGGTATGCATGCTAATAAAAAGAAAAAGCAAAAGAAAAGAAAATAAGCTGTGAAAAAGAAAAAAATAGAATAAGCACCTTGGCTAGCGAAGTCTTGTGGCCTTTGATACTCGAGCAAGTACGCCCTAGGGGATTGTCTTTACACCCAGCGCCCTAAGGCCTTTATGGTTTGGGAGTTGTTGGTTGAAAGCTCGTTAAATGGGTATCATTAAAAAGCATAAGAGGGCCTAGCATTGCACAGTCGGGTGTAGCTGCGGGAAAAGTGCGAATATCGCCCCCGTGTGTGAATAAAAGCATAATAAGCCCTTGTTGCACTTCAACTTGTATTTATGTGTTGGTTTGATCATTGTTTTGTATAAATGATAAATTCTCGATTCAAAACCTCAATTTTCCTTCCTTAGAAGTATAGCATGTGGAATCTTTACCTCTGTCAAGCTTGTTTATGACATTGCACACACACACTACATCTGAGTAACAGGTTGTGATTTACAGATTGTCTGTCTATATAACTGTAGCTTGAGCCGATACGTTGTTCATTGTTCTTGTTATCTGTATAAGGCACTTCTTACTAGAGTTCACATCATGGGTGATATATTGGGATTCATTTTTATGTAGTTTAGTTGCATATCATGTAGTTTACATTCGTGTTTGTTGCTTGAGGGCAAGCAATAGTTCAAGTTTGGGGGTATTTAATAAGTAGGTTTTATACCTACTTATTGGGTTTCAACTTGCTATGATTATGGCTTAAACTCAAGCATTTTATTGTCTTTTAATGCGTTTTATCTTTGTTTTGCATATCTTAGGCAGGAAACTCAAAAGAGCAGGAAATGGCATGATAATGGGCAAAATGGCATGGACTTGGCAACAAGGAAGGTGGGATGGCATCAGATAGCTTGGCATGAAGATGGTTTGAGGTAAGGGGCATGTGATGATGGCCTCAAAGTAGCATTGTGAAGGAGCAAGAAGCAGCAAAAGAAAGAGCAAAGGATTGCACAAGAAAGCAGCCATAACCAGATTGCACCAGCAGCAAAAAATTGCTCGCTCGGCCGGGCCAAGAAAGCAAGGGAAGTCTGCGCACCCGCGCCTAGTGCCAAAACTAGAGGACTGCTCTAGAGGAGCGCGCGACCGCGCCGCCAATAAGACTAGAGCCCGCGCGCCCGCGTCGGTCAAAGATGCTGAACTTTAGTTTATTTTGCTGAGTGTAATTGTTTTTAAGGCTTGTGGGTTGCATTTAAATGTACATACTTATCACTTCTCAGACTTAACATTTATTACTAAGCTCCTACTTTCTAGGGTTAGAGAACTAAGGAGAAGCTTGAGAGCTTAACTCTTTCTCTTCTTCTAGTTTTAGTAGATTTCCAATTCTAGGGTTCAAGTTGGTTGGTTTGTGGTCTAAACTTGAGCTTAAGAGCTTCTATTAAAAGGGGAACCACAAGATTTGCACTCTCTATCTCTCTTTGCTCTTACTTTCATAGTTGTTTAAATGCTTGGTTTAAATCCCATAATGGTTTGTGGTTCAGAGATGAACTAACTACCATTATGGGATTCTAACGGATTTTATTGCTTAATCTAGGGTTTTATGCCTCCTTGAAATGTATGGATGAAAATGTATGGTTTACCTAGCATGGTTGCTTTGTATGTTTAGATGCCTGATCAACATCTATTGTAATAGTTCATATGGACTTGAAAAATGAAGTATAAACTTAGATTTTGCCATGCTAGCATATGTTCGTGAAACTTGCACGCGATGAGTTTTGTGATTCGCAATCCGGATAGAAATATACTATATTGCCATGTGTAGTCAATAGGGAGCTTGCACTTAAACTGATATAGCTTGTAAATTACATAGACATATAGTGGTTTAGGTTTTATCGGTGTTCATGTGATTTCTATCTCTTTTGTGGATATTATATGATATGGACTTGGTTTATTGAAAAATAGTCCTATCTCACATTTGTGCTCCCAGCTAGCATTCCTATGTGTTTATTTATACTTGACATGAGGTGTTGATAACCTGGATGATGCAATAGATGAAGTTAGGATCCCATATTTCTCTAATTTGAACCCCTCGTCTATTAATTAATTAAGTTTATGTTAAAATCAGTCTAGTTATTTAAAGAACACTTTGATACACGTTTGAGCAGACAAAAATAACCATAGGACTGTTGCATGATAGTTTAAGCCTGACTCCTTTCTCCGTGGGAAAGATATCGACTTATCGAATTTATTACTTGTCGACCGTGTATACTTGCACGTGTTTTGTGCCCATTTTTGTGAACACCGAAGCGGCGCAACAAGTTTTTACCGACTTTCCATTCCCCTTGTGGGTGCCAGTACATCCTCTCGTGCGATTCTGGAGCCCTGATGGAGTATTCGAGCGGAATTTGGTATTGTTGTCGAATAGTTGGTATTTGGGCGACTGTAATGGTTGATTGAGTGTTGACATGGGAATAGGCTTTGGCTGATTCGTATTTCGCTCATGACCGTGCTTTGTGAAAGTAGTATGCATACAAGCCAATCATGTATGATGATAAAACATATACTTTGGAGACAATCTTATTTTTTTATTAATAAAAGTGTTCATTTATTAAAGACATTTAATTATCTACATGATGTTGTTTTTATAATATGTAAATAACCTATAGTTTTAAGCAACGCTTTTAGAATCATGATGTTGATCATGCTAATGAGATCTAAGTTCTTAGAAAGCTTAAAACTAAAATAGTTCTCAATCGATGGATTACTAAAAAGGGGATTAATAAATCCGGATAGATTGGTACATATGTTGCATGCTCATTGGATGAGGATGATTGATCTCATGATCATTTATGTGGAGACACTAAAAAAGTATGTAGGTGCTTATTGGAGAATAAGTTCACTGAACGCGACTCGCTATGGAATACCTAATGGAGTTTTACTTTCCTTTCAATAGGAATCCTAATGTGATAGTAGTACAAGTTATCCTTGGACTTAAGATCATCATAGTATCTTGTGTGTAATGAATTATACTTTGACTTATTCCTTAAGACCCTTAGGGTATATCAAAGGGTATGCTTGGGTATAATAAGTTACATATGGAGATAATGAATGGTCAATAAAGAATCTACCACTTCTAGTAAAAGAAGAGATATGTCCTATGTGATTCTGTAACGACCCCAAAATTCATACAATACAACTCTCGACATCGGTCGTTAACAATACATCGAACATCTAACTTTACATCATTAATCGGTATTAAACTTAATAAAATGTAAAATAATTAAAACTTTTTTGTCTACTTTCTATATTTCCCTGAATCACAACCTTTATCATTACATATCTTTGATTCAAATTTACATTTATGACTCGCTTCATCAGATGTATAAACAAAATATTACATTACAAATCAATATTCGTTATACATCAGACAACTCAACTTACAACTCAACAATTATAATACATTTAAACCATCAAATATATTTCTCAGCTAAAAGAAAATAATCTTCTTGAATTGATATTGATCTCTAACATTCAATTAGCACATATCATTACCTTGAATCCTTAACCTGCAAAAATGGTTATTTTGCAAGATTGAGCTCGACAGCTCAGTAAATCTAACAGTTTTCATGCATCACATAGCACACAATATCATTCTCAGTTCATACATCATAATCGTTTAACTAAATATATCATACATGTTGTATTTCACATCTCAATTAAAGATTGAGTTTCATAACCCAATCGGTTTAGTCATAAATTGACTTTCATAGTGTAAAACATCATTTATGATTGCACATACATTTAACAGTCTAAATTACAACAATCAGTTACCAAATTCATAAAGCAAATAGGAACTGAAAGACTTACCTGGTTTGTAGATTACCAATTATAGAAAATAGCTTACAATTATATATATGCACTTCATGAATCCTACACAATTATATAATCATGCACATCATTTATTAGTCACATAGCAACGCTTAGTAATCATTTAAGTAAATGCACTCTACGATCTACTATCATCTTCTTTAGGTTTGACACACAAAATGTTCAATTTATGTGGTTAAGTCCTGTTAGGGCTCCTCATTGTCCATTCGATTTATTCACATTAAACTTTCTTTTACTTCTCATCATGTTCTATTCTAATACACTTAATATTTATTTAAGTCTTAAACCTTGTCTTTACATCACATTAGATGTATAATGTTTGTTAACATTAATTAAGTTAGCCTTCGTTTCATATTTGTTTATACTTCTCTTTTAATCGACACTTAACTTTTAGTTAAGTCGATATAGTTGTCATTACATCATTGATTAATGTTAAACATTGTTATATTTCATAATATTCATGATTTATAACTTAGAACAACATCTTTTATCGTCGACAACACTATACTTGAGTATGTATATGTTCGACGCCCTCCGATTGCCTCTTAAAACACATCAGTCATAAAGATGGTCATTTTGACCCCTTCTAACATCTTCAAATCGAAAAAATTTAAGAATAAAAGTTGTAAGTCTACTCGTTATCTTTCCGAATCACCCTGAATCACCTTAATTGGAGTTCGTATGAATAAGTTATGCTTATTTTACTACATGAGGTCAAAATAGTTTTGCATTACACTACTTAAACTATTTCGGACAGCATGTACCTCCGCTGGGGCGAGGGTTTCTAGGCCAAAAGCCCCGCTGGGGTGGGGCCCTCTGCTGGTGGGTTCCTCGGCTCACGAACTGTGTAGAGAAAAAGCCAATTTGGCTTATTTCTTCGCACCAAAGTCTGATTTTAACTAACACAATGCACATGAAACTTCATAAAAACAAAATCTTAAACTTCTAACATGTTTTTAACATACAATAACACTACAGCACATAATCAAAATACTTAATTTCCTGATTTTGAAGAAAACGCCATTTTTAAGCGTTCTTGAAGAAAATTAACATTATGACTTTATTTTTAAACCAAATCAAACAATTCAAAGCATGTTAATTTTGTTTCTTGATATATTATCATAATCTATAATCAATTTATATAATATATCACAATCAAACACAAATTTAGATTTTAAAAGAGCTATTTATCAAAACCAATTTACTTTAACTTTTGATGAACATGATTTCTTCATGTTCATCATGTTTACATGGATTAAATCACTTAAATCATTATACTAATCACATATAAGCATGTTATAACATAAATTGCATATAAATTTTATGTTTTCATTAATTTCATACTAAATTCATATATACAGAGAATTAAAACTTGAAGAACATAGAAACAAAATTCTAAAAACTACAAGATATGATTATACTCCTAAGCTTAGTGAGGAAAAAGAAGATGATGATGTTTGTTGGTATAGCAAGGATTCTCTCAAACCTTTTCCCTTTTTCTCTTCTTCTTCTCTCTTCTTTTCTCTCTAACTTTCTCTGTACTTCTCTTTCTAACACTGATAAAATTCTAACTTTGTTTTGTTCTTCTAAACTAACGTATATACATATAATATAACTGTTATAATATTTAATACATATAATTATATATAATAACTAACAATTAATATATCAGTTATAATATTTTAAGTTTTAAAAGCCATAAGGCTTGTTTGGCAAACAGCTTATTTAAAAACAGGTTTTTAGTAGTTAAGGCCCCGTTTGGCAAAACGAAATTAAAACAGGTGCAAGGGCCTTGTTTGGCAAAACTCTTTAAAAATAGTTTTAAGGGCCTTGTTTGGTAAAACTCATTTAAAACCCTTTTAAATTCTTTTAACACAACTTTCAATGTTATACTTTATTTAATTAAATCTTAACATCCCAATTTAATTAACTTAGAGCTAACATCAATTAACTAAATAAAATTGCCACATAACAATTATAATTACTCATTAATCATAATTTCATGTAACAATTAGTAAATCTCTACTAACAAATACCACAAAATTACTTAAACATCAATTTAATATTAAACATTAATTTAATTAATGTATTGCACTTAATTAAATTACTCCAATACATGAATATAATTCTCTTCATACCAAATTGCATATTTCAGAATATAACACATATACACATACTCGTACTCGAAACATCTTAAAATAAAAATTTTATTTATTAAATTCTCATTTATTAATTCTTAAAAATTTGGGTTGCCACAGATTCGTTAAATGACAATTTAGTAGTCCTTGCCAAGGCAGAATGAAATTAGAAAGGAGTTTCTAATTTGCATTATTTAGAGTTGTGTATTTTCTAATTGAAATACATATAATTAAATAAAATAAGACTTGACAGTAATTCCATGTCTTATATTTAATTGGGACATTGTATGGTGAAAGGATTGAATTGTACGGTAACTATTTACTCACACGTTCTTTTATGATTAATGTTAAAATCTATATTATCTAGAAAGTCGTTGATCGTTAGGGATGTTTATCCCTATTATAAAATAAATATTATTTATTTAAATAGATTATTAGTTTTATTTATTTATTTAAATAAGATTAGAATTGTTCTAATTGATTTATTCACAACCGGTTTAATATGGAGAACCTAAAGGGTCACACCATAAAAGTAAGAATAATTATTTAAGAAAGTAATGGTATAATCGTAATAATGCATTAAGTGTAATTAATTTAATCTATTGTGACAGAATAAATTAAATAGCTTAATGTTTATTATTTAATATTTTGGAAAAATTAAATATAAATTAATAAGATGAGTCTTATTAATATTATTATAATTATTATTATTTTAATTTTTAAAGGAGTTTAGGAATTAATTTAATATTAGTACTCTCATTTATTCCTAATAAGATTAGGAGACAAATTAATTAAAGGAGTCTAATTAATTAATCCCAATATGTTGGGAAGCCTAATTAACTAAATGAGTTTTAATTAATTAAATGAAACCCTATGTCTAATAGGATTACAAGGGTTAATCAATATCTATATAAGAGGAGTCTTATGTTAGATATCAGTTGATGTAATTTTAATTGTTGGAGAGTACTCCTTTTCTATAGAGTATAGAAAACTAGGGTTTAGCCAACCACTCTCCTTCTTGAATAATTCATTTTCGATGGTGGATCACCTATAGAGGCCAAACACTTGGGTGGCTAACGTTGATCAAAGGAAGGAATCTTTCCCGGATATTCAAGGAGATCGCGACGAACAAAGAGTTGAACTTGTACCTGTGGAAGCTTCGTTCTATAAGGGTATGATTCCATAACTTCTTATTTATCGTTTTAAATTAATAATTTGCATAAAGGATGAATCGGGTAATGGTTTTGTAGAAATGTTTTAAACTCTGATATACCATGCTTCTGCTAATTTTTGTAATTTGATTGCGTCACGATTTCGTACAAACCCAACACTTCGGCCGGCTCAGGTGAAGATTGAGTCCCGAAAGAGGGGGTAGAGGATGTGAAAACGGCCCTGTAGCCGGGGGTTTAGATGACTGTTGCGACGGGGACTTCAACAACGATTAAGTCATCGGTGCCCATTGAAACGTTTGGGGGGTTGCTATGGGTTCATTCGCAGGGGTTGGGGTAACAGTGGCAGAGGTGTTGGGAGCGGCCATGGAAGCAGTGAAAAGTGTGCCTCTGTAGATGAGTAGGGGGAAAGAGTTTTGCAGAAAATATTTTGCTTAAAGGCGAGATAGAGGAAATGGGTTGCAGAGAGAATGCTTGGAAGGAAAGTTGGGGAAATGGCGGTTGTAGTGATGTAGTGTTTTACTTCAAATAAAACTTTTTATATTTTCTCGAATACAGGAATACAGCGCGATTAATGTATGCAATGATGGGGAAGTGGGAGTAATTTGGGGCCCGAAATATGTAACGGTCTGTGACGGTCTATGATAGTGGGCCTTGATATCGATAATTTGTTGGGCTTCGTCTAGCAGCCTTCTGTTATGTATTGCTTATATAATAGAAGACTGGGGGGCATTGTTGGGCTGTGGACTTTTAGGTCCGAACTGTTTAGTGGGTCAGAGCCCATAAGGGGTGGCGTAGCCAAAATGGGCTCCTATTATGGAAATTAGAATATTTTAAGTAATCATTGATTATGATTGACTTTCTATTTATGGAATGGGAGTTAGGATTCAATCCAACTACCTTTTATCAATGAGATTTGATGCGATCCCATTAAGGAATTATACCTAATAAGGAATCCAATTCTACATGGGAAAGGACTCTGTAAAGGTGGTGAGATCTCTATAAGTACAAGGTTAAGTTTCATTCTAAAGTACACACATACATCATTATTATTTTCCAGCACTAGAGCATTAAGCCTCCATTGTTAACCTTAATCAGCCTGTACTTATTCTCACACCGGAGCTATCCACCGGCTGCCTAAGTCGTCAAGCTTTTAGCGTTTAGTCGTTTCTGTGCAGGATTTGACGCACTTTGGTGATTAGAGCACGTAGACTGATCTTAGCATTAACAATAATTTTTGGTATTAGGAGATGGTTGTCTTGTTGACTATTATTGAGGGAAGGGCCACGGGCGGGTCAGGAGGACGCTGTGAGGTGGAAGGAGCACAATAGTGGTGGTGGAATTAATTGTGAAGAGCCCATTAGCATTTTTGCGATCAGTGAGGTTAGAAAGGTTCCTATAGGCTGTAGCAGCTATGCACTAGGAGGGGCAAGATATTTGCAAATGTCTCATATTGTGAGCTTCTGCTACATTGACCGTGAAGGTCCATTTAAGGAATTTAATCAACCTATGCTAACAAGAAATTTGCTAGTTGCTAGGATCAGTTTGAGATACTTATGGGTGTTGTCTTGACCAATTAAGTATGTCTGTGAGGATGTTTTTGTGTCTGTCTTAGTAGGTGGACTAAAGAGGAAACAAGAAAGATCATGAAACTTCTAGAGCCGACACAAGCTTACAAGCCTGACTTTTTGAATAGAAGGCATCAGTGCCAGCAAGAATGAAATAAAATAAAAAAAATTCTTGCTCAATGTCGATGGATGACTAATAACCACCGACTGTGCAACCATTTGAACGAATTGCTCCTATGCGCCTATGCAAATCGCTTATGGTAATGAGGAACAATTGTGATGCTACTTATTGAAAATTGGGACTCAGAAATTCTGTAATGCTTGGGGAGATATCTCTTGGAAATGGTTTGGCCAAGGGTCGATGATAGTCATTGGTAGGTGTTTATACTGGACAAATTTTGGTAAGTGTTGACAAAGGGAGACGAAGGAGAGAGTAACTATCAAATTTTGGGGATTTTACTCCTTGAGTTACAGTAGGAGTCTAGGGCCTCTTGAAGATACCCCTCATGCATATACTACCCACTTCATATGAATGCCTACTTTCTCTTTTCCCATAGGTCATTTTGTTATAGTTGTTGCGTTGGAATTTTACTCGTTCATATTTGTGGACAAAAGCATGTACATGTATGTGAATATTGAAGCCAAGAGGATATTTTCCTTCTGACAAGTAAGATGGGAAAGGGGTTTATATTCAATATTCAAAAATTGAATTAATCTTCTATTATAATTTGGTTGAATGTAAAATATGTTAATATTTAGGATCCTTTACAGTACTATACAACAATTAGAAAGTAATTACACAATTAGTACAGTCACAAAATAATTACAAAAATAACACAATAAATTCAAACCATTCAATTTCACATTAATAAGGAAACCTAAAATCAAGGCTGCCATAATTAATAATTTAAATTCAAATCTTTGGGATCTAACAACAAAAACAAATCCAGAATTCAAAATACAAATCAAAGGATCAAAAACAAAAATTATGTTCTCGTCATCTTCCTCCTTCACCTTTTCCGGCCAACGGCGCTCCCACTTTTCCTCCGTACTCTCTCTCATCCTATCTCTCACCACCAAATTCAACGCTTCAGCCACTTTTCCTCTAGTCTTCAACAAAAACATGCAATATATATCACTGTTAATTTTAAAGAGAAAAAAAACAAAAAACTAACTTGAATGGCTTTGCGGTAGGTGGGAGATAAGAGAGTAAAAGGAATAGAGAAGAAGCCTTCAATGACAATCATATATTCTTTCATTAAATTCTCAGTCCACTCGCATGGATCAAAGCTCATCAACTGCTTCACTGTTAACTCAAATGTAATCTTCTCTATCACTGTTAACGCCAATGAGAAGAAGGAGAATATTCGCCCTACAAACATAAGTTTGAAAACAAATAGATGTAACTCTTACTATTCTGAAATTTTTTATGACTATTTGGTTACCCACAAAAACTAAAATGGTTACCTTTGTATGAAGGTTTGGCTACCAACTGCACTATGAAAAAATTGTAGGTGTAGATGTGGATTGGTTACCTTGGTATGAAGGTTTGGTTACCTTGGTATGAAGGTCTGGTTACCTTAGTATGAAGGTTTGGTTACCAACTGCACTATGAAGATAACCTAATAAAATTGAATTGGTTACCTTGGTATTAAGATTTGACTACCAACTGCATGAAGGTTTGGCTACCAACTGTATCACATTCAAAATAAATTGGTAACCTAATAAAATTGAACTGGTTACCTTTGTACGCAGGTTTGGTTACCAACTGCACTATGAAAAAACTGCAAGTGTGGAGGTGAATTCTTTACCTTGGTATGAAGGTTTGGTTACCAACTGCATTATAAAAAAACTACGGGTGTGGAGGTGGTTTGGTTACCTTGGCATGAAGGTTTGGTTACCTTGGCATTAAAGTTTGGTTACCTTAGTATGAAGGTTTGGTTACCAACTGCATTATGAAAAAACTGCAGGTGTGGAGGTGGATTGGTTACCTTGGTATAAAGATTTGGTTACCTTGGTATGAAAGTTTGGTTACCTTGATATGAAAGTTTGGTTACCAACTGGTTACCTTAGTATGAAGGTTTGGTTACCTTGGTATAAAGGTTTGGTTACCAACTGCATTATGAAAAAACTGTAGGTGTGAAGGTGGATTGGTTACCTTGGTATGAAAGTTTGATTACCTTCGCATGAATGTTTGGTTACCTTGGGAAGACTTGGGGAAGAATTTAAAAGGAGGTTTTTTAACTGTGGTACTGGTAAGAGAAAAATATAAATATATATATAGAGAGAGAGATAGTGGAGAAGTTGTGGGGGCATAATTAAAGTTACTGACTAATGGACTCGTAAAAAGAGAGGAGACTGTATATTATTTGTCCCGGCCCTTCCACTACTTTCTTATAGTCTTTGGTTTCTTCTAGGGGGCAAAAGATCCAAGATAGGAGAAGTGGATGTGACGGATTATGTTGTTGAGAAGTTTAAGGAAGTGCTAGTGATGGTGGGAAACTTGTGGGGTGAAATGATAGGATGGATAGACAAGGTGTTTCCACCGGAAACCAGAGGAGAAAAATTACAGCACTGGATCCATGTTGATGCGCCTTTTCTGATTGCAGGGCTGGTGTTGGTGCTCTGTATACGTTACCTTGGTATGATGTGGAGGTCTGCACCGGTCGCCGGATAGTGGGTAGAGAGATGTCTTTGGGTATTGGGTTAGCTGTTAACATATTTGCAGAACCAGACCAACTTTGATCCAACTGCAGCAGTGCAATTGCAGAAAACTATGGATGTTTGCAGTGGAGGAGAGAGATCGGTGAATGAACGAGATAAATTTTTGTTTCTTTTTGATGATGATGATGACAACAATGAAGATGCTATTTAAAATTTAAAATACTCACCTAAATTAAAAAAATATTAATTACATTAATTTTGTAAATAAATTATTAAAAATGTATTACTTTTATAATTATTTTATGGATGTATTGTTGTTGTAATTATTTCTAAAAATGTACTAGAATATGTAATTCACCCTAATATTTATACTTTGTGGTTTTAATGATAACAATGTTTTATTAGGCTGAATTGATATATTGGGCTTAATTTATATATTGTTGGTTTGGTGGTTTGTAACCTGCTTGGACATTATTGGACAAAATTGTTTATGCTTGTTAATGGATTGAATGCTATATATGATTGGACCCTTATAACAGATATGAGTTAATAGACTAATTGGGCTAATCTATATTGAGATTATATTGAAGTATTATACCTTTTAGTAGCCCAAAAGAGTTTACTGCATGTTGAAGAATTGGGAGTTACTCTTTATTAATGCTCCATCTATATCTATCTTGCTTCATTTAAAGAGTCCAGATTTGCTGTGATTCTGTTTTGCTATGAAGACCAATTCTAAACAAGATTGCAGTTTATTTCGAATATTTGAATTACAAGGTAAACTGATTGGTTTCAAAATCTTATCTTTAATATTATTTTGATAAAGCTGGGATATATATATATATATATCATATATATATATATATATCATATATATATATATGGTATCTGTTGTTACCAAATTCGAAATATGAAATAGAGCTTTTTAAGGAATTTTGAATTTGGGATGATGAAGTCAGAGTAACAGGTAACATGATTAGTTTTATCTTTTATATTCTTTGTTTCCTTCTATTAAATCTGTTAAATTCAAATTGGATTTGCAGATTATCTAGGACTCTAACAGTAATATTAGTTAAGGTCTTTTTATTCAGCTTAAAATACATGCTTATCCATATTGCTGATAAGATTAGAACTAATAGTTATCTGCTATCTTTTTGAATTGTATTTTAGCCGTTGCAGGGTACTATATATATACTTGCAGTGCTCGGCAACAAAGCTTACAAGACTACACAACTTCTAAACTGAAAGCATTTTGAATTCTCTTCTAGCAGTGCAATCATTCTCTAATCTCAAAATACTAGCAGTCTTGTAATCTTCCATTAATATATTGTACTTGGGTTTAAGTCTAGGTTGTCTTGGAGGATTTATTAGTATAATATTCTTTCTGTTAGGTGAAGAATCGAAGCCTCAGATGTGAGAGCTGTTGTAGAGGTGCAAGGAGGGGCAGAGGTGTCCGGACGATTCTTGTCATAACATGGAGTTTTCATTTTACTGTGTAATTATTGAATATTATATTAATAAAGTGAGTCTCTAATACCTTTTGGTATTGGACGTGGATTAGGCTACTATACTAGAGGATAAGAGCTTAACCACGTAAAAAATCTTGGTGTCTTTTACATTCTGTCTTTACAGTTTGATTGGTTGAGCATTCTGCAGATTTTTATTTAGCTCGTTCTTGAAATTATAACTAATATGGACATATATTAACCGTCCATTTATAGCAGACGAAGAACATATACACTAATACAGACAGTGTTAGGGTGTCTATTTATAATCTGCATACATAGCTTTTAAAAATTGACTATTGTAGATCACTATTGGGTAATTACACCTATTCACTCCCCTCTAGGTGTGCTATTTACGAAATTACAAAATAAAGTTCTCTCTTTGAAGGGAATTTATAGGGTTATCCAACTATGTGGCCAATTAGTTATTAATAACTTGAATTATTATTATTTCATAGGATATTATTCTATAGTTGTATGTGTAAAATAACAAACAACTGTCCGCAAAATGAATGTGCCCTTATTTAGATCAAAACTGTATGTTGATTGTTTAAAGTATTATTTTAGAGGACATCACTCTATAACTTTCTGCCATCCAGCCTCAAACACATGGTTGTTTAGTTCCAGTTCTTCCTTAGATTATACAAAAATCAGAGTTCTATGTGCGGGATTGTGTTAAATCAAATTAATTTTAATTTTTCGTTCATTGCATGGGTCAAGAGTAGAATATATATGTGTGTGCGCTCATGCAGCTCTAGTATGTATTTAGAGAGAGATATATAGAGAGAGAGGGTATGTATACATGCAGATTATTTCGGCAAAAAATCTATACACAGAAACAAATGTATAGAGAGAATAGATATCTAGAGTGTATAAGAGTAAATGATTCACTAGCTTATACAAAATAAATCTACCAATTGTACAATCTCTTCCTGCTGTAACTTCCCTTATAATTAGGATATTTGTTACCTTAAACTTAGGCTATTCTGTTTCTTAAACTTAAACTATTCTGTTGCTTATTCTCATTGTAATCTCTATATAAACAAACTGCAATATAATGTAAAGATATCTTTTTACCAAATCCTTTATGGTATCAGAGCAGCCACGCTCCCACGAGCATTCAAATCTAGCTTTTGCTTCCATGGCAGAAAATTCTCAAACAAATTCAGCCTCTGTTGTGTCTACCCCTGCTATTGCAGCACCAAATTATTTGATTGTGATCAATGTCGTATCACAACTACCTCTCAAACTCACGCCAATAAATTACCTGACATGGCGTGCTCAGTTCAACGCTCTCCTCATTGGATATGATCTCATGCGATATGTGGATGGCTCTTATCCGGAACCACCCAAAATCTTGAACGAAGCATCCAATCCTGCTCACCTGCTCTGGCTTCGACAAGATCAACTTCTGTTGCACTCCATCGTTGCCTCTGTTTCAGAACAAATTATGCCGCTCATTGCTTCCGCAACAACCTCCCGCATGGCATGGGAGAAACTTAACACTCTCTACGCAAATCGCTTGTGATTCAGAGTTATTAGTCTCAAGGAATGACTCACTGCCACCACCCGTGGTTCCAACCCTATGGGTGAATTTCTAAACACCATGAGAAGCATATCTGATGAACTTCCAATCATTGGTGAGCCTCCTAGTGATATTGATTTGGTTGTCCACGTCCTCAATGGTCTTGGTCCAGCGTTCAAAGAAATCGCGGCAGCGATTCGTGCTCGCAACAAACCCATCAGCTTTGAAGATCTTCATGATAAACTTGTGGAGTATGGAAATTTTCTAAAACTTAAGGAGGTACGTGCTGTGTCTCCCACAATCACGGCTCATGTCACTCAACGATCTAGACAATCCAACACATCTACTCCCAGGCACTACAACAACAACAACAAAGCCTCCTCCAACAATCGTGGACATCAGCCATTCTCTACGTTTAATCATGGCTATCAAGGCTCAAATCAACCCCAGAAAAAAAGCCCAAGCCAGGGTTACAAAGGCTTCTGTCAATTGTGTGATCAACAAGGTCATAGTGCTAAACGCTGCCCTCGCGTCCGCCCTGATTTCTCTATAGCTCCTACGGCCAACTACACTACAACTGCTTCTCCAAAGCCACTAAATTGGATTCTTGATTCTGCCGCATTTCATCATGTCACATATGATCTCAACAATCTCGCACTTACATCGGCATATGAAGGTTCGGATGCTATTTTTATAGGTGACGGCACAGGTTTGCGCATAACTCATATTGGCAATGCAACTCTTCCCACTCATTCCCTACCTTTGCCCTATCTAATGTTCTTTGTGTTCATTCCATAAAGAAAAATTTGCTTTCAGTCTCTCAATTTTGTAAATCCAATAATACATCTATTGAATTTTTTCCTACTTATTTTTTGGTGAAGGATCTTCGCACAGGGGCGACTCTGATTCGCGGCCGGAATAATAATGATGTGTACGTGTGGCCTCAGTCTTTGTCTCCTTCGACACACTTCCATGCTATGGTTGGTGTGAAAGCTCTAATGATCAACTGGCACAGACGGCTTGGCCATCCCTCCTCTCGTATTCTACATCATCTTGTTACCTCTTGCACTCTTCCTCTATCTACATATTCTAGTGAAATAAACTGTAACTCATGTTTTTTTAATAAAAGCCAGCAGCTTCCCTTTCATGTATTTTCTCTCAAGAGTCGTGGTCCCTTAGATTTAATTTACACAGATGTTTGGGGTCCGACTCCAGTAACTTCAACAGAAGGTTATCGTTTTTATGTCATTTTTGTTGATCATTTTACCAAATATATTTGGTTCTATCCTATTTGTCATAAATCTGATGTTTTTATCATTTTTCCCAAATTCAAAATCACTGTTGAAAACTATTTTAAAAAATTAATTGTTTCCACTTACTCGGATAATGGGGGCGAATACATCACAATGAAAGAATATTTTGCTACCCATGGTATCACCCACCTCACTACTCCTCCACACACTCCTCAACACAATGGAACCGCTGAACGCCGTCATCGGCACATAGTGGACACGGGTCATACCATGCTCCATCAGGCCTCACTTCCACTCTCTTTCTGGCCCCATGCTTTTCAAGCTGCCACGTACCTCATTAATCGCCTCCCTACTCCCATTCTCCACCTTAAATCCCCATTTGAACCTCTTTTTGGTGATCCGCCAAATTATCTCAAGCTTCGTGTCTTTAGATGTTTGTGTTACCCATGGCTCCTTCCGTATGCTAAGCACAAACTTGACTCTCATAAATGTCCATGTGTTTTTTTGGGTTATTCTCTCACTCAGAGTGCCTATAAGTGCCTTGATCCCACTACCCAACGCCTATTCATCTCTCGCCATGTCCGCTTTGTTGAATCTGAATTTCCATATGCTACATCCCCCATACACGCCTATCCTCTCACTCCCTTCCCAATTGGACATCATCATTTGACATTCCTTCTCCATCACCTATACCTCTGTCTTTATCCTCTCCTACTCCTCTCCATTTGACCACGCCGGTCTTGTCTCCTGCAGTCCTTTCACCACACCAACAGCAGGTCACCCTACACTCATGCTGGTCTTTAACCCCGTGCAACAATCTCTTATCCCCATCTAGTCCTGACCTATCTACCTTGCCACCATCATCACCATCCACACCACCTTCTCCCCCACCACCTTCTGTCCCGACCCATCCCATGATCACCCGTGCCAAAAATAATATTTTTAAACCTCGCCAACTTAATGTGACCACTAAACATCCCTTACCTGTCACCCTTGAACCATCTTGTGTATCTCAGGCTCTTCAACACCCAGAGTGGCGAGCAGCCATGTCAGATGAGTTCAATGCTTTTGCCCGTAATGACACTTGGGAATTGGTCCCTCCCTCTCCTAAACAGAATTTGGTGGGTTGTAAATGGGTATTCCGGATCAAAAGAAAACCAAATGGTTCTATTGACAAGTACAAGGTCCGTCTTGTAGCAAAAGGCTTTCATCAATGTCCTGGTCTTGATTATACTGAGACATTTAGCCTCGTTATAAAGCCTACCACCATTCGTGTTGTGCTCTGCTTAGCTCTTCGACATGGCTGGCCTATTCAACAACTTAATGTCAATAATGCTTTTCTTCAGGGATCTCTTTCTGAGGAAGTCTACATGGCTCAACCCCGAGGTTTTGTTGATGATTAGCTGCCTAATCATGTTTGTCGTCTCCATAAAGCCATCTATGGTCTTAAACAGGCTCCACAAGCTTGGTACAATGAGTTGGCCATATTTTTCATCTCTCAAAAGTTTGTCAACTCCAAAGCTGATACTTCTCTGTTCATCTACAATTATGATGGCATCATTGCCTATTTCTTGGTCTATGTTGATGACCTCCTCATCACTGGCAACAATGGTTGTTTTTTAGCTTCTTTTATTACTACATTGTCCTCCCGCTTCTCTGTAAAGGACATGGGTGCTCTCCATTACTTCTTTGGTGTTGAAGTAATACCCACATCCACTGGTCTTTTCTTGTCCCAACACAAATATATTCATGATTTACTTGTCCGCACCACTATGACAGGTGCAAAGGAGGCCACTACACAACTCTCCACCACTACCTGCCTTACTCTCAATGATGGGTCTGCCTCCATGGATGCTAGTGAATTTCGAAGTGTTGTTGGGTCCCTTCAGTGCCTCTCGCTAACCCGGCCGGACATTGCTTTTGCAGTGAATAAACTTTCTCAATTCATGCATAAACCGACTCAGCTTCATTGGCAAGCTGTTAAGCGTCTCTTACGGTACCTCAAGGGAACAATTCATCATGGCCTCTCACTCACATGTAATCCTTCCACTTCATTATATGCCTTCTCAGATTCAGATTGGGCAGGTAATCCTGATGACCGCACGTCTACCACGGCCTACATTTTATTTTTGGGCGATAATGTTGTCTCTTGGGCCTTTCGAAAGTGGCGCTCAGTTGCTCGTTCTTCTACTGAGGCAGAGTATCTGGCAGTTGCTGCAACTGCTGCCGAGTTATCTTGGGTTCAACATCTCTTGGGTGAGTTGGGTGCACTTCCTCCCACTTCACCGACGATTTATTGTGCTAATGTGGGCGCAACTTACCTCTGTGCCAATCCAATCTTCCACTCTCGCATGAAACATATAGCTATTGATTTTCACTTTGTGCGTGATCATATAAACAATGGTCATCTTCGAGTCTCATGTTTCTACTACTGATCAGCTGGCGGATGCTCTCACTAAACCACTTTCTCGGCTACGGTTTACCCTTCTTCGGACCAAGATTGGTGTCTCCGATGGAAGCACCATCTTGCGGGGGCGTATAAGAGTAAATGATTCACCAGCTTGTACAAAATAAATCTGTCAATTATACAATCTCTTCCTGCTGTAACTTCCCTTATAATTAGGATATTTGTTACCTTAAACTAAGGCTATTATATTGCTTAAACTTAGGCTATTATGTTGCTTATTCTCATTGTAATCTCTATATAAACAAACTGCAATATAATGTAAAGATATCTTTTTACCAAATCCTTAGAGTGTATAGTTACAGAAAGTAGTACTCTTATGTTGAAATAGAGGGATTATTTTCTTTATACCATTTTAATTTTTTGTAGCAAAGAAAAATTTTAATCGGATGATTGTTTGTTTTGTTGGATCGGTATCATGATCAATCACATGATGGAGGAGATCATGATCCATATTCATTTATAGTTGACTGGAGCAATCCAAGCCTTCCATTAACAGACCTAGCTGTAACTGAGTAATGGGAGTTGTACTCTGCTGTGGCCATCTTTCAGAATTCCAGCTATAACCAACCCTTGTGACACCGCGTATTAAACTACGTCAATCAGGGGAAACCGTGTAGTTAATGGTTACTAGTTACTTGTCCCGTAACTTTGCTTATTGAGCTATCTTTGTTCAGTTACAAGAAAGCGGAACCTACTTTGAATCTTTGGAGACCATTGTCCAAAATGCTGCTCAGCAGCCTCAGCTTCTGTCACTCAGCTTGTTATGCTTCACGGAGGTATGGTTCTAAGATTCTTTTTTTGTAAGGGAATTTAATTTGAGGGTCTTGTTTATGTTGATCTTAAACACTTTGTGCTTCAGGATGCCCAACTCCTTGTTCCACTGTTTTGCATACTTGTAGAGGAGAGGGCTATCAGCTCCAAGTGCCTGCAACTGAGGGTAGCAGAATAAGTGAACTAAAGTGGTCTCTTCTTCCCGCGATCCTTTTGTGGATGATCAAGGATAAGTTAGATGTGTTTGATGATATTCGACTATCTGCGGTTTATCGTGGTTGATGGGGTGCATCTGCAATTTATCCAAACAAAAAGCAATCTGTTAGGGATGGGATGCCATGGATCACATGCAATATGGACTACCGGAGTTGATCTACTATGTAGTCCTAGCCTAAGCAGCAGTGTAAGGGAATTCCCGAGTTGATCTACTCTATAGTCATGCTATATGGAATACCTAAGAAGCAGTGTAAGGGAGTTTATTTGCATTACAAGAAAGAAGAGATTTACGGTTGACCTAACCAAGTTGATGTACTCTATATATAGTCCTTGCCTCAAAACAACAATGGATTCTTATGTGATCAACAAAGTTATCCATGTTCTTGATAAATCACGTTACAAAGGATATAATCAAGATGCCCCGTGTAGAACGATTGGATCACCCATAGTTTGCTTCCTTTTCCACCACCTATGAGGGCTATCCTCGATGCGTGGTCCTCTGGCTCTATATGCGTATTAATGATGAAGTTACCATTAGAACAGCAGTACCCTGGTGATCAAGTGTGGACTGAGCATTCTTATGTACAGCGGCGGGAAATCTATTGCGTTGCGTCGAACCAATTTTGGTAATTATTGGTGAACATGTCTACTGCTTTGTTACTGAAGGTTGTTGAGGGTTGTATTAAATATGGATATTAAATTATGGGAAGAGTTTATCTATGAATGTGGGTCAAAAGAATTAGGATCCTCTCCATTTTACCCTCCATTTCACTCTTCATTTCATGGTCCAGATTTAAAATGTGCGCTCTCTCTCCTGTCAGCATGATGTCACATTTCTTTACATTTTAAATATAGTTCATAAAATGGAGAGTGAAATGGAGGGTGAAATGGAGAAGATCCTAGTCCGGGTCAACAACGCATGTTGGTTGCCATGGGAACATCAGTTTCTTGGCTTCCGTGCAAGGGAGAAAGGTTTTGAAAGTTTATTATTCTACTATGATAAGTAAAATCGAATATTATCATGCTCGTGATTTCTCACATGACATGGTAAGTTCCTATATTCCCCATGCTCTAAGAATATCTATGCTCGATTTCTTAATCATCTGGTTCACGATGTCATGGATGGAAGTGCTGACATGATTGATTCTTCCTTTTCCAATTCGTCAATCCGCCAGGTGGGTCGATATTGGTTAATTAGTTCTTTTTCTTCTTTCTAAACATTGACACATCCATTAATCGTAATGCAACATTGGCACAGAAACACACATATTTAGTGTTAGTATTTCAATACGTAGGCCCTTCAGATAGCACTGAAGTTTCTTTCACTTGCTTTCTTTGTGAGTTCTTTCACTAGCTTTCTTTGTCAATTCTTAATATATATATATATATATATATATATATATATATATATATATCATTACTTTTATAATGAGTACTATTATATGTTGGGGTAAATTTATATTGAATTACTATAGCAAAAATATCATGAGATTTGATAGAATTAGATGAGAATCCTACTTATTACACATTTCTTTAAAATAGTTACCACTAATATTTATTAATTTAATTTACGTAACTGACAATTATATAGCCGGCCTAAACATTCACAAATGACAATATATATTATTTTTCTACTTTTATTGTTTGTTGGGTGAGGTAGGTATTAAATATGCAGATAAAAGTTATGTAAATCCTAAATATATCTAAATGAACTTACATTAGTGGTTTGTAAGACAGAATCTATTAATGTATGAGAAATTGTACATTATAATTTATCAATGCTAACCTAAATATATTTAGCAATTTTGTAGGAAACGACTCCGTTAAATAAATTGATGTGTTATTTTCCATGGATCGCGATCAATACTACGTGATAGAGTAAAAAAATGTAATTTTAACTAAACAACAATATAATAAGTGCGGAGGAAATCTAAAGAAACTAACTTGTATCCCTTCTCTTTAATTATTCTACGATCCAAGTATTTAACATATAATTACATGAGCAATCTGGCAGCATAATTAATAACAAGAAGAAAAACAAGTCAATTATTGATAATAGAGAATTATATGAGCAATTGAGGCAGCATTATTTCATAATCATATATTTATTTAGTCTTCCGGTGGAGTTCAATTACAGCTACTGCCTAATATTAGGTAGCAGAGCGCCATAATTGAGCTACAAATTCGCCAATGTTGTTATCTGAACTTCCACCTTCATCAATGGCTTGTCTAGCCAAATTCTTCCAATTAAACGCGTTCTTCTTGATCTCTTTTCCTTTCTCTCCCTCCAGAATTTCCCTTATGCAGGACTCCAGCACTTGACTTTTCACAATGCCCTTCTCATCCAGCCTAGTGCTGAGCCCCATATGCCAAACTTCCTCCACATACTTGGCGTTCACTGGTTGATCTGTCCACTATGGCACCGCCACCATTGGCACTCCCAAACTTATCGCTTCAAGAACAGAATTAAACCCACAATGTGTAACAAAACACCCTACTGAATCATGCACTAATATCTCCAGTTGAGGACTCCATGTCACAACCAAACCCCTTTCGGATGTCTCGTTGATAAAGTTGTTTGGAATCTTTGCCGCTTCTGATGCCCTCACAACCCACAAAAAGTTAAAATTGTCGTCTTTAAGACACCGTGCCATTTCTTCCATTTGTTCGGCTTCAAGTTTGGCCATGCTCCCAAATGAAACATATACAACCGTGCCACAAGGTTTATCCTTTAGCCACTCCATACAAGCCCCGGAATTTGGCTTGAAGAGATTGACACCATAGTCTTGATCATCTCCCAGTCTCTTATCTAGGTACATGGATGGAAGTGTTGGTCCTATTGTCCTCACCTTCCACAATTTTGCCACCCACTCAACCACCTATATATAACCAAAAAGGAAAAAAGAGTCTTACCATAAATTCTTACATAATTCAAATCCAAATAATTCCAAGGGTTGGTCCAAAATCATGATAAGTATCTCGACAAGCTATATATATCATGTTTTAAGGCGCTTTGGGGTCAGAAGGTTTCAGAACACACCAGAAGACGCTAGTAGATGCAAGTTCACATCAAAATTTTTAAAAAAATAAAAAATTAAAGTTAATATATATATATATATATATATATATAGTACCTCTTCCTCCAATTTGTGAAAAGTGTTATAAAAGACCCAATCTACTTGATCAACGTTAGAGAATTGATTGACTACCAAATCAAAGAAATCTTTTGGAGATGGGGTCTCCCAAGATTGAAGCAGTGGCAATCCAGGAATGGAAAGGACTGATGATGATTCCTGAGAAAGTGGGAGAGAAACAAGTCCCTGATGGACATGGTAATATATGTTATTGACAGCACAAGACTGAGTAAAAAACACAGCTCCAAGCAGTCCAAACATTTTGGCTACATCAAGAGCCCAAGGCAGGAACCCATCATAAACGAGCACATCGACAGGGCGGCCAAATTCATCGAGTTTTTTGATAAGACTGGCTAGAGTTTGAGAGCCGATGGTACCTAAACTTGAAAGGTAGGCATCAGCGGTTTGTGCTTGGGCATAGCCACCTTGGTCGAAACCATCGGACATGGTGTCGAAATTGATGGGGAAGTTGGGCTTGGGTTGAGCAAAAACGGAGGAGTTGGAGATGTAGACAGTGTTCGCTAGTGTGATTTTGATGCCTCTGGAGACCAAGCGTTTGGAGAATTGGAGCATGGGGTTTATGTGGCCTTGGGCAGGGTAGGGGAGGACCAGAACATGAGGACCTTTCTTCTCTTTCTCTATTCTCTCTCTCTAGGTAGTAGTCTCAGTTGAAGAACATATTGATTGATGATAGGAATTGAACATATGTATTGATGATGCTATATCCTCAAATTTTCGATGTGGGCCCGACTCCTTCGGACCTACTCAAATGTCCTCACGTGGGTAACGGCATCGGCCGGCATAAGAAACCTCCGATGTGATTCTTAGTAAGTGGAAATAGAGATACAATATCAATCTTACGAGTTTTAAGTATTAAATGAGTGTCTAACTTCACCACAGTGGCCGGAAGTTCTTTTTATGTGAGACAGCCTTGGGACGTCCTGTGACGCCCCCAAAATAGGTTCAATACTCCACCCATTTTGAGTCGCCAAATACACTCAATGAAATTCAAATACAATCTTTCATATCACACGGTCGTGCAAAATACGACCACACAACTGTGAGTGTTAATACAGACATGTAGAAAATATTAACATTCAAACTAAGTCCTCATTACATTTATTATCACACTATTTTAAATAAAATAAATAGTGAGGACTTCTACAGCTCTAACTCGGACCATCACTCCATTCTCCGACTAGTACCCGCGATATTTTTATTTCCTGAAGAGAACAATGGAAGAAAAGAGTGAGCTCAACTAGCCCAGTAAGAATATTATGACTAAGATAATGAAAAATAAATTATCGTTAGCCTTCAATAAATCAGATAAAATATTATGGACAACAAGTTTTAAATCAATATTCACATCGAAAATAACAATTCATTAGAAGAGTTAAGTAGAGAATGATGTCTCCTATCTTCTTTGATTTAAAAGTCCATCACCAATATTTATCCCTGTAACATCAATCACTATACATCTCGAATCAAATATCCATCTTTGTATCACGGGCCAAAGATATTCATTTGTATCATCAGTTGGTCATGTTCATCACAACACCTGTCCATCTTTGCACTACGGGCCAAAGATATTCATCAGGTAATCATTCATCTTTGCACTACACGCCAAAGATATTCATCATGTAATTATTCATCTTTGCACTACAGGCCAAAGATATTCAGTTATATCACCATTTAGAACTGAGGATGATGAAAAATAATTCGAATAACGGATCCAGTGAGATAAAGGACAAATATTAGAGAATTTATCCAGAGTTCAAGAATGAAGATCAAAACCTGGATCCAACCAAAGATGATTTAGAAGAAGAAAAAAAATATTTTTTTTAACCGTGAATAGTACCCCGTGAATAGTAACTCGTAAATAGTAACTCGTGAATAGTAACTTATGAATAGTAACTCGACATGAAAAGATAAAAATTTCACAAGAAAGTTCAGACCAATATTCCAGTGAAATAATATTAGATGAAGCGCAAAACTCAGATAATATCCGATCATTTCAGGAATTATAGAAGCAATACTTACCGTAGTAAGTTTAGAGTTAAGAATCTGAAATGAAATAATATACGAAACTGCAATTGGATTTTCACCCGTCTGGTGGTAGTCCGCTCAGACAGATTATTTTTACAATTTAATAACAACTGAATACGAAGGGTTATTCACCCGTCTGGCGGTAGTCCGCTCAGACAGATTATTTCCACAATTTAATAACAACTGAGTACGAAAGGTTATTCACCCGTCCGTCGGTAGTCCGCTCAGACAGATTATTCCAACAGAATAATAAGGAATGGAATAACAACCCTTACGAATATTAAAAGAAAATAACTCTATTCATGAATACGAAAGAAATAATACCCCTTACCTTAAAATTTGGAGACTACACTAGCGTAATAGCAGAATACTCTTCTTCTTTCTCTCTTATTCTCTCTATACTTTCTCTCTCTATAGCTTTAGTGAATTGGTGAGGAATAATGAAGAAATGAGCTTCTATTTATAGGCTCGGCAGAGTAAGGGTAAAATAGTCTTTTTGCCATAATTTATGACATCATCGCTTACATCATCGATCATATGAAATCATTGTTTACATCATCGCTCTGATGACATCCTTGCTTACCTCATCGCTCCGATGACATCATTGTTTGCATCATAAGAGTTCAAATTCAATTTGCACTCTTCCACCTCGTTTAACTTTTATACCATGAATTTACTATAATAATGTTACCATTCAAATTATAAAAATTATACTATTATATAATCACATCATACTACTATAATGTAATATTATAATAATATATTTGAATGAATTATTTTATTGGAGAAGATAAAATATCAACTTTCAACAAATGTCACATGTTAAAAATTCCTTCCGTCTAAATCCACATTGAATAAATATTTCCTTATCATATATATCAAAAATTAATTATTCACAAATAATATTACAGAACTACAATATTGGCAACCAGGTCGTTCCTAGGAAAAAGGGGGCCTTCCGATAAGGATTTCTCCTTACTGGCGCGCAATTAATCAACCAATTTCCTAGACAGAACTTCCTTTGACATTGCCAATAATGCTATCTAATAATATTATTCAAATAATATGAATTATTGATTTGATAATTTGAAATAATGTGCAATGACAATTATTAAATCAATAATATAAAATAGCAAAGTAACACTTATTGATATAAAATATCAACGTAGCAAATATTGAACCAATAAAATATTATGCAATTATTGAATCAATAATATAAAATATTGAACAGTAATTACTATAACAATAATTGAGTAAGTGCCTTCCTATGTAAGAATCAATAATTCGAAATACTATGCAATACCGTGTGTTACTGTGCAACACCACGTATTACTGTATTTTAACCACCGGGTATTTCAACAGTACTAACGGTAACAGTTTTGCCGTTGTTTTTATAAAAAGGTTACTTCTGTCGCTTTTTATATCCGACATTCATTCCGTTGTGGGGTCCACCAATGACTGCGCCGTCGTACGAATATTCTCCGACAAAAAAAATATTCCTCAACCAAACAAATATTCCCCAACACAACGAATATTTTATAACCACTTGCTTACTTTGCGAACTTTGCACATCTCACCCATAACTTATCACATTTATCAAATTAACACCTTACTATTTCAAAATAATATATAAAGAAAATTATATCTTATTCATATAATTTGGGGTCTTACACGTCCCCTCGAACATGTCTCATCGAGGAGAAATTGGGGCTAACCCACATGAGATGGCCAGAGTTGTCCCGTCATAGGACGATTGCACTGTCTCATTCCATACCCTGCACAAATGACTAATGTGATCGGTCGCCTTCCATTTGGTGGGACCCTCATAATTGGTGGGCTCTAGCTCCAAACCTGCTTGGTAGGCCTTCGGGCCTTTGATCTTGCGGGCCTAGTCATTAGTCATTGTACCGGGCGACAGTTCGGTCCGTCGCTATATATACTACCGTCGTCTTAGCTTTTAGCGACGGACAACATATAGACGACAGTTGTATACATAGCGACAGACCGAACCGTCGCCCGGTCCGTCGCTAAAGGGGGTGAGCAAGGTATGTTGGATAAAGGGTGAGTGATAGACACGTAATTAATACATTTTAATATTCTCATATTCATTATTTTAATTATATGCTTATTTTATTTAACTAATACATTTTATTTTATTTTGTAGAAAATAACATTGGTTTTTCTGGGGGAGCAAATAAAGGATTTATATCCATCTCTTAAAGATAGAAAAGGACTATTGGAGAATTGCCATTTAGAGATTGAAGTCAAGAAGGAAAGAAAAGGATAAAAGGGAACAAACCTGTCCAAGTTCAAGGAATCTAAATTAGGGCAAAAATTTATTTTCCCTATAAATATGTCTCTTGTTTTAGAGAGAATGGGGGATTAGGTATTGTATTACTCTAGGTTAGGAGTAGGAGTAGATTAAATTGTTTCATTGTACGCTTGTTAGAGAATCGTCAATAAAGAGAGTTTTCTTATTTATTTTTAATCTTATTCTTCTTCTTTATTTTAGTTAGTTATTTTTTTTCTCATGTCTAGTTAATTTTTCATATCTAGGTTGAAGATGAAATTAAATAATTATTCATGATAATATTTTTATCTCTTCTATTATGTATGCTTTTATGTTTAATTAATTTCGCCTTCATGTTTCGTTATTGAAATACCTTCGTTTTATAATTCTTATGTGATTTTAAATTAATTAAGAAATTTTGATAAATTATTGTTAAGATATGAGTTTTTCATAATCCATGCTTACTCGAAGAAGTTTTGATGGGTTATAGTTAATCCTTAAATTTTCATAGTTTATGCTTGCCCACATTAATTGTAAAATTACTAAATTAAAGGGAAGGGAGATCAAAATCATAGTTGAGTTATAAAAATAGAAGAGATTGAATTATATGTTATATTTATTATTTAATGGATTTGGATTCCTAGATTGCTTCCTCGTTATTAATTTTCATATTCTAGTTAATCAATTCTCAATCTTTAATTCTAATTCGCCTAAAATATATATTAAGGATATATTAAAATTAATCTAGTCTCTGTGGGTTCGACTTGTACTTGCCAGTTCTTCAACTGACACTGTGCACTTGCAATTACATATTTTTATCCCACCAAGTTTTTGGCGCCGTTGCCGGGGACTAGAATTAATTTTATTTATTCCTTAATTTTTATTTATTCGGATTAGTTTTTTTTATTTCTAATATTTTTTTTAAAAAAATTCAGAATTATTGAAGCGGATCAACAGTGCGGAAAGACAAGATTATTATTGTGCTTTTTCTGGTATTTTGTATCTTAACTCAAAAAAAATAGTAGATTAGTTTTTTTAAAATTTTATTGTTTAATTAGAAAACTAATTGTCGCATTCATGCATTCACTCACGTAGAGCACATCCTATTTAGGTTTTTATTTTATTTTTTTTTGTCAAATATAAACTGTAGTGTTTGCTGGAGGATTGAGGTACGTCAAATTTCTCATTCTTTCGTAATTCACATAGTTTTAGGACATTTTATTTGTTTTATTTGTTTTTAATTTTATTTGTGCATTTTCATATTTAATCTAACATTAAGGGCAAAAACCTGTAACAAGATAAGGTGGGGATTTCATCACCATTCCTTAGCCCACAAATCACCCATTCATTGTGCATAACCTTACCTTAATAAAATCAAGTAGACGTTAACCCCTAGAAATTTCGAGCTCAATTAGGACAATAGACTCCAAGAGGAGACTAAATTTAAAATTAATCAAATTACTGGAGTCTAGGCAAGTGGTTCAAAAGGAAAACGCCTAAAGAACGTGTGGTTATTTAATTAGTCACCGTACCCACGAAGAGACTCCCACCTTTTTTACACTTTTATGGCTAGTGGTGTGATTAATTTCGAATTTTATGTACATTAAGGTGTAACTTGGAACAGTTAGGAGCTGTCTAGATTTTATTTAGGTTAATCGTAGAATTAGGATTCTTATTTTATTTTATTTTTTATTTTTATTTTTATTTTTTTTGTGACTTTCGTGGTTAGTTGTTTATTTGTTTTTTGATTTGTGGAAAGATGGATTCTTATTATAGTTGGAATAATAATTTTGCTTGGAATCAAGGACCCTATGAAAATTTTAATGCACACCAAGTAAATCAATTTTTTCTAACTTATGAAAATTCTTATCTAAGCTCATATCCATGTTCATAGTCATATTCATATTCAGATCTAGAACATCAATATCCACAAGAATTTTCAAATGAAGCAGAGGAAAGATTCAACACCTTAGAGAAAACTATGGAAGCTTTCATGGAAAACACAAATCATGCTATATCTCATCTAGAAATTCAAATGAGTCGATTAGCCACCATAATAAATGAACAAGATGTGGGTGAATTTTCTAGTAACTCTGAGGTTAATTTTAAAAATCTTGATGGTTGTGGAAATGATGATGAAAACGAAAATTTTGTATTCTATTCTACACAGTTTGAGTCAAGCAAATTTGAGGAGTCTAAAAATTATGAGTCTATACCTAAAATTGACCATGTCACATTTAATGAGTCGGTTGAAAAAGTCTATAAGCCTAATGCTCCATACCTTGAAAGACTTATTCCTAAAAAATCACCTAGTGATTTTTTGGACCAACCCATTAAAATAAACATAATCCAAGAGTTGTCCATGACCCAAGAGATAATTGAAAATAGACTCTTGATTGAAAATGATCCAATTGATTTTTTCTTAAATCACCTTGACCAAAATTGGAATGAATCAGAATATTTAGATAAGGTCAATGAGCTGTTGAGATCCACCACAAATAAGTCAACTAAACTAGAACATGTATTTGAACCAATACTTCCATCATTTAAACATGTTAGTAAAAGTTTTCTTGAGGTAAATTTTAAGCATAATTCTGATAAAAATTATGACTATTTTTAATTTTCTAGACCTCCTGAAAATAATGAAAAGTTCACACTCACTTGCCCATTTGTATCATTCATTTTTAGTCACATACTTTTTAGGATGAAATTCATAGGTATGTACATTTGTTTTCCTTCTCACCAAATTTTCTTACAGAATAAATGCCCTGCATACAAGGTACAAATCTTTCACATCTTTGTTCTCTTTTTTTTATTTGCATACATTGAGGACAATATAGTAAAAAAAATTAAAAATTTTGTTTGCCTTTTTATGAGTTGGATTAATTCTAATAAGCGTTTTGTGGAGCAAAACTCATGAGTAAGATTGAAGGATTTAGAACTCTTGAATCTTTGATAAGATACGAAATCTTGGTTTGAAATACCATCTGAAATAAAATTTGATTTCATAAGCATTATGCACTTCACGTTTGCACTAATTCTTAGTTATGAGATATAAACTATGATTCGAGTAATTTCAAAAACAAAAGGAAAGAAAAAAAAATAAAAAAAGTTGGAAAAGAACAAATAAATAAATAACTGCTTCAATATTCATTGAACGAAATAAATGGGTATCCAAGCCTTATGAAGAATCGATATTCACGCTGAAGAGTGTGATGGATATAAGCAGCTTGACTAGTCTAGTTTTGTGGCCTTTGTTACTCGAGTTAGCAAGCCCTTAGGGGTGTCTCTACACCTAGTGCCCTAAAATCAATTGGTTTGGGAGTCATTGATCCAACGCTCGCTACATGGGTAACTCTAAAAATCCTAAGAAAATGAGACATTGCACAAGTTGAGAAAAAAAATCAAAAAATAAATGGAAAAAAAAGGAAAAAGAAAGAAGAAAAAGAAAAATCAGTTTGCTTGATTTTCATGGTAAAAATCCCTACTAAGAGTTACATTACATACACATGCATGCATCACATGGAATTAATTTAATGAAGGATGGTGTCTAGAATAAAGATTGAATATTTTTGATAAGGTGAAAGTGTGATTTTGAATTTAATCTTGCTTATGTATAATGCCCATGGATATTTAGAAAT
Source organism: Panax stipuleanatus (assembly GCA_020205555.1). NCBI lineage: Eukaryota > Viridiplantae > Streptophyta > Magnoliopsida > Apiales > Araliaceae > Panax > Panax stipuleanatus. The sequence continues at coordinate 21,675,112 of CM035120.1, forward strand.
TTTATTTCAATTTCATAACTTGTTGAACTCCAAAATATTTTTTGAATTTTGTGGGTATATTCACTGCAAACCCTCACGAGACACAACTCGTCCACTTGGGGTTTAAAGGTTTGTTGCACATGCTAAGTGTAATCGTGTTTCCTACGAAAATAGGGTAGTATCATTTTTGTTTTATTTTTATTTTACTCGAGGACGAGCAAAAGCTAGGTATGGGGGTATTTGATAGACACGTAATTAATATATTTTAATATTCTTATATTCATTATTTTATATGCTTATTTTATTTAACTAATACATTTTATTTTATTTTGTAGAAAATAACATTTATTTGTCTTGGGGAGCAAATAAAGGATATATATCCAGCTCTTAAAGATAGAAAAAGACTCTTGGAGGATTGTCATATAGAAATTGAAGTCATGAAGAAAAGAAGAGGATAAAAGGGAACAAAAGTGTCCAAGTTCAAGAAATCTAAATTAGGGCACAAATTTATTTTTCCTATAAATATGTCTCTTGTTTTAAAGAGAAGGGGGGATTGGGTATTGTATTACTCTAGGTTAGGAGTAGGAATAGATTAAATTATTTCATTGTACGCTTGTTAGAGAATCGTCAATAAAGAGAGTTTTTTTATTTATTTTTAATCTTATTCTTCTTCTTTATTTTAGTTAGTTATTTTATTTCTCATGTCTAGTTAATTTTTCATATCTAGGTTGAAGATGAAACTAAATAATTATTCATGATAATATTTTTATCTCTTCTATTATTTATGCTTTTATGTTTAATTAATTTCGTCTTCATGTTTCGTTATTGAAATACCTTCGTTTTATAATTCTTATGTGATTTTAAATTAATTAAGAAGTTTTGATAGATTATTGTTAAGATATGAGTTTTTCATAATCCATACTTACTCGAAGAAGTTTTGATGGGTTATAGTTAATCCTTAAATTTTCATAGTCTATGCTTGCCCACATTAATTGTAAAATTACTAAATTAAAGGGAAGGGAGATCAAAATCATAGTTGAGTTATAAAAATAAAAGAGATTGAATTATATGTTATATTTATTATTTAATGGATTCGGATTCCTAGATTGCTTCCTCATTATTAATTTTCATATTCTAGTTAATCAATTCTCAATCTTTAATTTAATTTGCCTAAAATATATATTAAGGATATATTAAAATTAATCTAGTCTCTGTGGGTTCGACTTGTACTTACCAGTTCTTCAACTTGACACTGTGCACTTGCAGTTACATATTTTTATCACATCAGTGAATTTAAGATACGGACCGTATATATATATATATATATATATATATATTAAGAGTATTTCATTCAAACAAACATAAGTGATGGGGTAAGGGTTCATTTGCACCCAAAAAAATAAAAGAAAAGAAAAAGAAGGCAAGGGTCATCATCTACAACGAAAACTATATTGGTTAAATTAATATTTTTCATAAGCTTGGGTTATGAGTTTTTAACAAGTGTGGATGCATATTAAGAAGAAAGCAAACTCCACATATAAGACGTCAATCAATCGCATTCGCTTTCTATCAGTCGTGAATTTTATGTTAACTAATGATGCCTCAAGGAATCATTGTCCAACTAAATGCATTTGCCATCCCCTCTCTGCTCAGCTGCCTCAATTCTTATTTAATTCTCACATTCAGGCATCTAATTGAAAAGGAACTTTGTCAATTGCCGAAGTATTTAGGAGTTGCACATGAATGTCATAATCACCACAGGCACACCCCATAATCACAACATCACCAAAACAAATTTAAGTAGTATAAGATTTATCACGTGTTTCAAAATTTTCTTTTTAGGAAAAAATAAAACTGAAAATTCGTGGTTATCAATTTCGTTTGAAATCAATGTTATAGAAGCAATTGCTAGAGATATTTAAATTGCTATGAAATAACCTATCAATTTGGACTCTATTGGATAAATTTTAAGAAAATAAAAAATATTTACAATTATTTATTGAGATTTATTGTGTTTAAATATGAAGGTTACAAATTTCATTACGATGAAATGTTACAATTCATAGTACTCCCTCCGTCCCTTAATATAGGACGTTTTAGAGTTTTTTATTTGTCCTTAATTATTTGACGTTTGTTAAAATCTAGGAGAATTTGTCATAATTTTTCTAAAATTACCCCTCATTACTCTACTTAATTTTTTGATAAACTAAAGAATTGGATAAGTTGTTTTATGAGGATGGAGAGGGAGACCAATAAGTAAATGAGACTAATGAGTTTTTTTAGGAGAAATTATGGGAAAATGTGTGAGAGGGAGTATGAGATACTCCCTCCGTCCCTTAATATAAGACTTTTTAAAGTTGTGCACAAGCATTAAGAACATGATTGTATAGCATTAAATATAATATCAAATGTCTATATTGTCCTTGTATTGAAAAAAGAGATTGTTATTTATTGGACAAAAAATAGTGAGAGAACCAAAGTTATATTTAATACTTGGGGTAATATTGGAAACTAAGCAATTAATGCTTACTTGAAATTCTAAAACGTCATATATTAAGGAACAAAAAAACTTCTCTAAAACGTCTTATATTAAGGGACGGTGGGAGTAATTATGATAAGATAAGATTTAAGGGTATTATAGACAATTGATACTATATTTAATGCTTTTCAATTATTATCTTAATTCTTGTGTAACACTTTAAAACGTCCTATATTTAAGGGACGGAGGGAGTATTTACCTTAGTCCATTTATGACACAATAATATCATGCATTAATTACAATAAACAAAAATGATTGGACAAATAATAGGTTAGACTCATGTGCTCCTCAATATCCTATTCTAAAAGCTTCTCATAATTCTCAGTGTATCACTTGCATCTTGCAAATATCCTACCAAACTAAACAGAGCACTGGTTGATATAGAAATTGGGATAGTGGAGTAAGTCCAACATACAAGTGAAGTTAATAACATACCAACAGATTGTCACTATGAATCATGATGTATAGAGTATATGAGTGCTTTCACGAGCAGTCTATCTACTTCTAGTTGGTAAGACATATATATAGCTTTGCAAACTGAGTCGAATATTTATTCTTCCACACAACATAATAATGCACGGATAAGGAAGAATGTAAGAAAAATAGACCGCTAGCAAAATATATCTAAGGTAGGTTGTGTTATAACTATATATGTGGTCATTTAAACTTCATGTCATGACATTGTCTAATTATTGTTGTGGTCTAACGTTATGTGCAAAAGTATTATCTGTGTTACTTATATATGATTTTGGTATTTTTGACTTACAGATGGACATGCGACAAATATGATGAGGAACAAATGTTGGAGACATAAATTTATATTGCTATGATGGTTGTGTTTTTCTCATTTTTATTTATTGCATTTTTTTATTAGTTTTGGAGTATTACTATTATTAAAAAAAATTACTCCATGAGTAAAGAGTACTAAACTAAAATGTTGTGTTATAATAATTCATTGAGCTTCAAATTCTTACCGACTTAGAAATGCGGCGGGGAGGGGGGAGAGGATGGGGGAAGAACACTGTCCGATATGCCTTGACTAAATTTCATTTTTATGGTTGAGTTGTCCTTTTGTAAAGGTACTAAGATTTTTTATCCATAGTCCCACAATCCATAAAGTCAACCTAAACATTACCCATTACTAGTTATCATAAAACACAGATAAAACATTTGTCTTTCTCCATGAGTAAAATGTGGTGGTTAAGTTACATAAGTTAAACTGCATTATGTGTTAGAAATGGTTAAGATATGCATATTTAAATTAGATGATGATGTTATAATAATGTATAATTGTTCAATAGTTTTGTAAAGTCCTTAATGATGATATATGTGTAAAAGAACTAGAAATAGAACGATCAAACTTGTTAGGTTGATCTTTTAAGTTTATTGAATGTATAAATGATATGATTAATTGATCGTATAGTCTTATTAAACGATAGTAGAGTTACTCTACCTGTTTGTAGTGTTAGATCTGTTTCGTGGAGTAATTTAGATGTTCGTAGAGCATCAGTTGAACTAACCATAAAGTTGTAAAGAGATAACGAAGAATTCAGTCTGTTCAAAGAGCGGTTTTCGTAATCATAGAGCTGCTGAAGAGTTCTCAGAGTAAAGAGAAATTCGCAAAGTCTGCTCAAGCATTCGTAGAGCGGTGGTAGAGTCCAAGTTCGTAGAGCAGAACGCAGAGCTCAAACTCTACGTTCCGCATCAGACTCTACAATTATCCAAGTTCGTAAAGCAAGTCAGGACTGACAAGAAGACTGACAAGGGAAAGTTGTTGATTGAAGGTCCCGATGCATTCACCAAACATCCTTGGTTGAGATCGAAGTTCAGAAGATGTGTCTAAACAGCTAGCTTGCTGAAAGCGACAACTGCCTGGTGGTTGGTGAGATTGCAGTCTGATGTGACAGGCCCAAGCGACAAAGCAAGCTGACACAATACCTTATAACGTCAACATCAAGGATCCCATGATATTTGAGCATTAAATGCACCAACGAGATGATTTTTAGAGGTCTATAAAAGGAGTGCGAGGATTCAAATCCAAGTACGAATCACGAAGTACAAAACTAAACCTCTGCCAAAATACATAAAGCTCTACTCTACGATCTTGAAGATCTCATTCAAACTGCTAGGTATCAGAAAGAAGCAAACATATTGCAAAGCTTATCAGCACCCAACACTACTATTAATTCAGTGTGATTCGGTTGTGTTAGTGATTTTCTTCTAAGTCTAAGTAACTTGAAGATATCTAAATGACCTGGTCTGAATGACCATTTCGAGACTAAGTGACTCGAAAGAACCTTAGTGGATCAGTTGTAATAGATCTTAATGATCTGGTTTTAGTGACCCTATCCTTAGTGGATTTTCTACTTGTTGAAGTAGAAAAGTAGACTAGGAGTTGATTGTAATCCGAACCACTTAAATATCTTGTGTCATTTACTTCATGTCCTTACATTCTGACATATATCTGTTATCTTTGTGAAGTAACCAATATCCACAAGAACTAAATTTATAACTGAGATTTCATTAAATTAATCTTTAAGGGGAGTTTCAAACTAATATTCTGTTGTGTTAAGATTAATTGAACAAATTAATTATCTGGCAACAAATCTTTAAATAGACAAAAGTTTTTAAAAGATCTATTTCATCCCCTCCCCTTCTAGATCTCTTTTGTGCCTCTTGGAAATAACATTATATATTCATGTAATTAGACAAAAATATATAGAAATATAAAATCAAAGTAACTAATTTATGTCAACCAAATTCGTGCTTTACACGGGTTTAAGAGCTAGTCAATACAAATATATAAAGTCGCAAGAGGCAATTCGCTATTTTGCTATTTTTTATTTGGCCGAGTTGTATTGAGTTACTTTCAAGTTGGTCCTTAGTCACTCCAATTTGGATTGTAGGATCGAAGAGTCATTATTTCCTAAAACTCTTCTTTTTCGAATCTGTATACTTTTTAATTTGGATTGTAAGATGGATAAAATTACTTAGATCTTAAGAGGAGAAAATAGAGATCAACAAACCAACAACAAATTATTGACGATTTCTCTTATTATTAGTAGTGGACAGCCTGTTCAAAATTTAAAATAGTCAAAGTAAGAATATGGACACGAACGGCGAAGTAGGAATCTGGACATGGACATATGAACATAATCTGTCCGCTACAAGGACATAAGCCGTCCGCTACATGGCAACCATGACAAAAAGCCAACTATCCATTCAAATCCAATAATAAATATCATGAGTATCAGTTCAATTAAAAAATATATATACATCCAAAATTAGTCAAAGTAAGTATTCAAAATTACTAAATTATACAGAATTAGTAAAGTACCCAAAATTAGTAAAGTATTGAAAATTTTTAAAGTATTGAAATTTGTAAAATTAGTCAAATTCTTAAAGTATTCAAAATTAGTAGATTATAAAAAATTATTAAAATTAGTAAAGTATTCAAAAATTAGTAAATTATTAAATTATACAATATCAGTAGCATAGTCAAATTAAATCAATTTGGGTCAACATTAATACATTAAAAGAAAAATATTTTTACAAGATAGATGCAGTAATAAATATTATTATATTTTCTTTTATTCAACATTGTGCACAACAACAACACTAACTGTATAACTAAAAATATAATCAAAATTATAAATATCCCAAATTGTGACATATAATCAAGAAAATTTAACATATAAAAATCATAATATGAAACTAAGAATTCAAATAATAATTTTTGTTGTTAAACACCAAAAGCTAAACTATCAATATACCCAATCACTCTAATTAGAACAACTCTATTAATAATTTAATTTAAAATTCTTAATATTTGTAGGAAACTGATAAATCCACAATAGAAAATGATATTTTCACATGAAAATCGTCGTTATAGATCTTATAGCGACGGTTTTCACCGTCGCTATACATCTATAACGACACTTTTCATGTGAAAATATAAAAAAAGTGTTGTGGAAATATCAATTTCTTATTTGTATCACTTAGCCAAAAATATGTGTTAATTAAATTAAATTAGTTTTTTTAGAAGTTGCCAATAATTTGAATGAGATAGTCTTAATTATAAATAAAATTATAATTAAAATGTATTGTATTAAAAAGGATAACTAAACATATATATATATATATATATATATATATATTATTCAAAAATTAATATTTGATAACATTCAAGGGTAAATATGTAATTTTATCTATTTAAACAATTCTAAAAACTTGCAGGGGTACTAACTGTTAATTAAAAAAATTAGAGAGCAGGTGAGTGTTATTATGATTATCTAGAAGGGGTGTCACTGTATTTTAATTAAATTGACAAGCTTAATAGCCAGAGCAAAGCATGATTAAGCTTAAAAATGATTTTTCAGATAAATTTTATATATGACATTTTTGAACGACATTTTTGTTGATCTCGAGTCAACTCAGCAGTCCTAATTTGGTCATTTGACAGCCCAATTTTCTTTCTTTCTTTATTTTGTTTATATTTACTCAAAAGATACGTACATTATATCTTTAATAATAAATGTGTAGTAATTTTTTTTGAAAAACTTAACTTTTGAGCTTTTGAGTTGACTTTGATTTTGAGAATACCAAATTTATAATTAAGAAGACATGAAAATCAAAACATAAAAAAAGCTTTGGAGCTACCAAATCTCCAATTTTTTTTATCTTTCTTTATTTTTTTTATCTTTACTCAAAAGATACATTATATATGACATTTATTCAAGGACATTCTCAATATAGAATGAACACCGACATATGCACAAAATACAATTCGGGGATGCTCCCGTAGACAATGATTCAAAAGAAAAGGTAATCTAATTAACAAAACACAACTGATTTTGATTTTTCCGCTCACCTTAATAAACGATCAGGACCATCCAAAGTTTGGGATAAATTTCACCGCCATTATATCTTCTTTAACTTCAAAGAAAAAAAATTGTTCTCTCTCACTCTCAGATTCTCCTCCGTTTTTCTCATCCCGAGCTCGCCCTCTGCCTCCTCCATTCTCTAGCGCCGACAATTTCTCTTCCCCCTTCCCCTTCGTACGTAGTGCCGGAGGCACGGGTAGTACATCTAGTATATATATATGGTGTCAATCCTTAGTAACCGATTACTATTCCAACAACCATAATATACACCTTTGATCAATAAAATGGACGACCTGAATTAACAAAAAAAAAAAACCATACCTGCCGCTACAAGCTGTAGCGGCAGTTCTAATTACTCATGTTGCTTTGATCACCATTATTTCATTGCCCATATTACTTCTTTGCTCCTTTGTATGTTATTGCAGTTTTTATTGTTGGCTCCAAGGATAATAATATTAGTAATAATATATATTAATATTAATATTGGTATTATTATTAAATATTAATAGTAAATATCAATACTAAATAATAAATATTAATATTGATATTAATATTGAAATTGAAGTGTAATATTAATATTAATATTAATTAATATTGAAATTAAATATCAATACTAAACTATTTATATTTATATTGATATTTATATTAATATTAATATGAATATTAATATTTATTATTTAGTATTGATATTTAATATTTAATATTTAATATTACTATTAATATGTAATATTACTATTACTATTAATATTAATACCAATATTAATATATATTATTACTAATATTATTATCCTTGGAGTCAACAATAAAAACTGCAGTAACATACAATGGGGCAAAAAAAGTAATATGGACAATGAAATATTGGTGATCAAAGCCACACGAATAATTTGAACTGCCGCTACAGCTGTAGCGGCAGGTGTGAATTTTTAATTTTTTTTAATTCAAGTCGTCTATTTTATTGATCAAGGGTGTAGATTATGGTTGCTGGAATAGTATCCTAGAAACCGGTTGCTACGGATTGACACTCATCTATGTATCATATATATATATATATATATATATATATATATATATATATGAGAAAAAGGAGTATATATGTATATATCCCTTTTCCCTATATATTACTTCTAATAAATAAATAAAAAAAATTGTGAAACAAATATAATTAGTAAATGAGAATTTTTTGCGAAATGGAGGGAGTCATTAAACTTTTGGAGGCACAAAACTTGGAAGGTAGTTGGCCAAAATCGGAATAATTTATTTCTCCCCTAATAAATAAGCAGCCACACAATATAATATGTAATCTGATGAAGATTAGACTTCAAATTGAAGAATAAATCATCCATATGATACATAGATGATATCACTAAATGAAGCCACTACGTAAATGTAGAATTTGTTCTCCATTTATCCCATTTAAGGCTTTTCTTTGAATCTTCACGTATATATTTCAATCTTATCTTTCCCTCTCTCAGGTTATAGTCTAAGGTACTCTTACCTAAGGTTTATAACCTACAGCTCTGATACCAACCTGTGACGCCCCCAAATCCGGGTTCCTTTTATTACCTCGAATCCGGTGCAACCACGATACTACTAGTCAAATATTTACATAACTTAATGAATATAACTTTAATTTATTACAATTTAGAATATAAATTCCTTCCATTTCCAAGATCTGTATAATGACCCCAAACTTTTATAAGTTCCAATCTTGGTCATTTACCATTCTTGTCTTTACATCATATTCGATATTATAAAAATGCGGAATAATTTAAACTTTTTCAATCTCCTTTGAATAAAATCTTTTATTGATTTCATAACTTTAAATCAATTACATATCCTTGAATCAACTTATGTTATGATTCATCCTATTCGAATTACTGTGTAAACTTTTACATCTCAATTCGATATCCTCTATATATATTGATAGTACAACTTTATAACTCAACATGTATTAAACATCGTAAACTACTATTATGAATAACTCCTAGAACCTAAGCATGGTTCAAACAATAACTTCGACTACATAGTAATCTTCTTTGCGATACTATGGAACTCAATTATTCAAGAAGCACGTAACTCTACCGTGAATCCTTAACCTGCAAAAGTGGTTATTTGCAAGAGTGAGCTCGACAGCTTAGCAATTCTAACAGTTTTCATGCATCATATAGCATAGAATATCATACTCAGTTCATGCATTTATAATCAATTTATATTTACTATGCATGCTACTTCTCACATAACAAGCATATCATCAAAGATCAACTTTCAATCTCATACATATCTCATATGCAGTTCATATATAAGTTAACATCATCATAGCATAATATAATTCAACTAACAGTTATTGAATTCATATATCAAATAGGAACTGAAAGACTTGCCTGATTCATAGTTTAACAACTACGACTTAACTGCTTAAAGATATCTACACTTCGTGTAATCCTACACAGTTATATAATCATGGATTTCACACTTGTCAGTTATACACATCCATACATCCCCAACATACTAACAATTGTTACATTGTTTTCTAACTTGGTTCTTAGAACCTTCGTTTCACTTTCTTATCATACTCTTATAATAGCTAGGTATGTATAGGTATACTTTAACTATACATATTTAATAACAACATTCATAACCCTATCACACACTTGATTCACTATGTGATCGACACGTATTTAAAACTCATAGATACGGGTTCCACATTGTTCGCACGTTATACAAACCTTATGAAAATTTATCAAGTTCGGGTTTTATATCACCATTACCTTAATGAACAACTCAAGGAATCATTTAGACTCTGTTTTATAACTCATGATAACAATGTAAGCCTACTACAAGATTCGGATTACATTTAAAACAATCAGACAAACTTGCCCTGTGGCGCAGCTGCTCTACATTTAGACCTGGGAGGGGCGCAGCTGCGCAGCTCCCTGTCCAGACCAGATTTGGTCTTTTGGTCTTTGATTTTTCTTTGGTTTTCTAGCATGCATAGATACGAACACATAACATATTACACATGTTCACATACCTCCAATCTATTTTCATATAACTAATGTAGTTTAAATCATATCTAAACTTATGCTTGGATAACTTTTCTTGTGTTAAACTAGGTGAGTGCATTCATAGGCCATGTTTAATGGCACAACTAGTACTAGCATGAAACTTTACAAGTACAGAGGGTAGGTAGCATCGTGCTCATGGATATTGGTTTCAAAACGTTTAAGTTTGCCTTTAGAAGTCATTCTAAGCCAAGCTAAATCAACTTGTGCAAGCAAGACAACTTTAAATCTCATTTCCTAGCTAATTATGCCATGTACGCATGTTATCACATTTAGAACTTTAAGTACACAAGTTCCTTCAAGTTTGATTTCAAAGCTTCAAGTTTTCTTTAGAACCACTCAATAAAGCGACTAAGAGGTTCATGGTATTAAAAGGGGTTTGAAACCACATGGCATACCTATTTCCAAACACAACTAGGTCAACCTAATCATGTAAGGCAACTTTGGATTATATCTCATGCTCATTGCACATGTTTCTACACATGCTTACAAGGTTAAAATATAACCACTCAATGTTTATAAAACTTAGCTTGCAAAACTATTTAAGTTTGCCTTTGAAATTGCTTTAAACCAAATCAAAGCAATCCAACACATACGAAACAACTTTGAATCTCATGTATATCTAGACTTCGCATACGTGCTATCAAGATTAGAATCTAAGGTACACAAGTTTTGTCAAAGTTCGCTTTCAAAAACTTTTATATAAAATCTTTGGAAAATAACCATTTAAGCAAATGCTATACAAAGGTACTCAAGACCATATGTCCCGCTTATTTGTATGCATGACTAAGCCATTTACACAAGCTACAAATATCAAAATTCAAAAGTCTCAAGGTTAGTCTTGATTTGTTTTCAAAATCTTCAAGTCTCTTTTCAAAACATACACTAATCATGCTAAAGTAATGCATTATTATTAAGGCATCATTTAACCACATATCATGCATATCTAGACAATACAAACTTGCTTAGAATTCAGAATATAAACATCTCTAGTATAAGTCAAAGTTCATTTTCAAAACTTATAACTTTCTTTAGAAATCGCATACTAACGAAGTCAAGAACGTTCATGCTACGTCATGACACATATATACACATTGTAACATGTTCTTCATGCCTGTTTAAGTAGTATCAACATGTTAGACTCACCAAATTATAACAGAAAATTTAACTTATGACTGGTGCCTAGCGCATCTGCGCTGGGCTAAGCCTTGGAAGTGGCGCATCTGCGCTGTCCCGGGTTAGGCTAAGACCTTAGCAACTGGCGCAGCTGCGCCATTCCTGGACAGTTTGAGAAACGGCTTCTGCATTGCAGAGCACCAACCCAAACACAAATTTCATTACAAAAAATGCCCAATTCAAGCTACATTGCATTCCTATCATGCATACTAGCTTAGATACTAAGTTTACAACATTTCTATATCCAATTAGCAAGAATTCATGCAAAATCAAGAATTTATTGAATTCAAAAATATAGAGTTTATACCTCTGTTAAGCTTGTTGCTAATTGAACTTCCTCAATTCTTAGATTTCTCACCACTGATATATACATACTCTCAATTCTCACACTAGCTCTTACTTAATAGAATTTCAGCAATTGAAATGAGAAGGAGAATAGCTTTATTTATAGCAACTTGATTAAACAGTTAATAGTTTTCTCCACTAATTCAACCCTTTGGAAGGAAGAAGAGCATGATGGTTAATGGAGAGGAGTTGGTGGAGTGGTTGAATTTCACTGTGAAGCCCAGTCCCCATCGATCATTGGCTAGAATGCTGAGTTTGAGGAGAAGAAGTAGGCTAGCCTTTTTGGCTATACACGTGAGTGAGAAATAAGCCACTCGTTATGGGACAAGGCCAATAAAACTCAGCACCTTGCAAGTATGAAGTTAATTAATATCATATACAATAGATTTATATATCTACTCACATATCATACTTAGGTTTATTTCATTTTGGACAACACAAGTCACACTATGATAACTTAATAATATTCTTGATATTACTTCTTATAATATGTTCATAATGTAATATCATTACATTACTAATTCACATATCTACTTGCACATTATATAATCCATGTACATTTTGATAATGTCCATTTATGGTTGAATTGAGTATTATCACTTCACATTATTACAAACTTCATTTTTTTTAATTATATTATTGAAATAATCATTAATTAACAATTATTTGTACAGTGTAATTTATTATCCCATACCTACACCTTAATGTATCCACTCATCTCATATTGTCACATAAACATTATTCATGTAACTTATATCATTCCTTCAATCTTACTATATAGTTCTTATATAATATAGTCACATTAAAGTGTTACGCTACACTTCCTTTTAATTGAATGTAGATACTATATAGTATATGATTACTTATCATTCATCTTGCACACAACAATAAATTAATTCCGTTTAATCATTCCTTCATTAATTTATTTAATGAATTTCTCTTTCCATAACTTAGCCACACTAGGCACATTTCATGAGCTTACATTAAGCTCATTATCACTTCCACCACACTTTAATATTCCTTTAATATAAGGTTTGTGTGACATATGCACTTCAATACTAAGTTATTTAGCTACCTTAAATAATTATACACTTATAATGCGTATAACCTTTACGCTTAGAATAATTAATATTTACTCTATTAATTATTTAAATTATATAATCTACGGTAAAATAATAACTTAAGTTATTTAATACATTAAAATAACTTAGCTTTCTTTTATTAATTAACTCTCTCGGAAATACATTAAAAATTATGTATTTTGCCATAATATGACATTAAAATGTTTGTATCATGTTTTCTTCTAATATTGGCGTTAATCATAATAAAATGACTTACTCATTTTCTTAATATATTATTTTTATATAATATCTAATTATTATTGAAATAATTACATGTACGGCACATGTACACCTTTTATATAAAAAATAGATCATAAGTTTATTTTCTATTATGATAAATTATTTCCATCAATTTATTACATATAGCAAATATATTTTAATACATTTACCATAATAACTAATCATACATTTTACCTCATACAAAGACATATAAGGTAATATTATTATTTAAAATAACATCCTCCCTTTTATTAAAATAATTCAATATAAAAAATTATTTTAACATCCTTTATTAGAAATATATAATAATTATTTCTCTTTTCTTTCTATAAATTGTCCCCAAAAAAATTTCTTTAATCTATACATTTGATCATTTCTCAAATGTTAATTAACTCTCTAATCAATATTTATTTAAAGATATATTGGTTTAACAACGTATTTTATTAATGTCGTTCGCACATTCATATAATACCATGCCAAAAATATATATAAAGGCACTTACTATAATCACATACTCCACACATGTATTAACTCACTATTTATTTAAGTGATATTAAACCCCTTACTATATCACCATAGTTAATTAAGGCTTTAATATTCAAATTATATTATTCCATAATATAACTTTCAATTTAAATTAACCAATATTTATACTTATTAGTTAATTCCCTTAACTAATTCATGTTTTACTATCTCAATCCATCCATGGATAGCTTAAGCACTAATAATAACCTATATTACAATCATATTAGTTACTAGTATATATATTCAAAAAAATTGTGATTATTCATCAAAGATATTTAATGTCACCAACTTACTATGATAAAATAATTCTATAAATTATTTAATGTCGATAGATAAATCTTATCAATCTTCTTACTAATTCATCTCTACAGTTAATAACAAATATATAATAATGATATATATTTATTAAACACAAAATCACTTATTACATAGCTCATATTACCCTATGTAACACAATACTACATACCTCGTATCACATATATATATTATTATTCGAACCCATCTCATGCTTTAAGAATTTTATTTATCCAATTCTTGTTTTAATAATTTCTGGAAATTCGGGTTCTCACATCCTCTCCCCCTTATAAGGATTCCGTCCTCGGAATCACCAAAACCTTCTCTACTCGGTGCCATTCCGAATATTACATATTCTTTTGAATAATTTTATCCATTCTCTTTTCGGAAGTTTTATTATTATAACCTTCTCAATCGCATTCTACCATTTTCTCCTTTCTAAGGAACATTCTACTTACTACATTCATCCTTTAGAAGAATAAGAATCCTCCACGATTTTTCAATAATCGGGAAGTAGTATGATTAACTCAGATTCCAAATTATGCTGAGGGGTCACAAGACCGTGTACATTTCTCCAGGTTTAATAATACTTCAACACAATTCTTCACACTGCAAACCAGAGTGTTTGTCAATCACAAAGACTGAAAATACCCTCCACGCATACTCTAGGTGGCTGACCTATTGTACCACTACGTTGGGCCACAACGTAGTGTGTTATAACGACTATATGCGTTACGTTCGGAACCATTGTCCCCGAAAACATGTCCCTTTTATAAGGTTGTTCACCTCAGCTTTTCAACATCTAAATCCGCACTAGAGTAATCTGGTTTGGCATAAATACACAAGAATGCTTGAATTTCATAATTATTCTTTAACAGTCGTCTAGCCGAATCAAATAGCTTAGACTCTATCAACAATCCGGACATCAATCGAATCTAATCCACTTAATTGATGTTTTTCACAGTTCAAATGAAAACCAAAAATTCTTTTATGACATCATTATACCGTACCACCTCAGTCGTACGTTGAAGATTCTGTCATTTTATGACTTTATCATACTACATCATACCATCATGGAAGGACGATCTTACGATCGCTCCGGACACTAGGTTCGATAGCATTGATGACTCCATCGTTTACCATCCTACACCATATCAAATGATGCATATGGTCAAAAATATATTTTGAAAGATTTTCAAATTATTTTTGTCTTAGCCGAAACAAATAGCATAGACATACGAATAGCGGTATCGTTTTTGAAACTCATTGGTTCTGTCATCTGACCCAATGTTTTTCTCAAGAAAACTGAAATGCAAACACTAGCACGAAGTCAATAAATTTTGAAAATCTAGCGTAGCTAGAAGATTTAGAAAAATCCAAATTTCTCCATCAACTACAATCTCTTACTCCATTGCTTCATCATTCTATCAATCTTCTATACCATCAATGCTTACTATACCAAAACTCTTAATTCTTGATATATAATATATCTATTCTCAGTATAGTTCATCGAACTTACCATACCATAGAAGTTCAGGAACTTACCACAATAATACGATTTTAGGAACTTGTCCTAGCAATACGTAGTCCAAAAACTAATCAGGGACTGTCCATACGCTTAGGGGCTCAAAATTTCATATGATTATGAGTCACAAACTTATCATAGGCATGAGTCTTAAGAACTCGCACCTAATCCTAGTATTATCTAATTTAATCTTAGAAACTTCTATCTATCAGAACAAACATAAGAAAAGAATCACCTTTTCGCCATATGTATAATGATAGCGTGACACTAACATTCCAACGATTATCAATGTGATGTACTCAGCGCAAGCACAAAACCTCTGCCCATACAAAAGTTTGTACAACTAAGCCGTCACATGAGTCCTCAATGGGAATCCAACACTTAACTCTATCTTACTCTTAACTTGCTCTTTGCTCATTACGAACTTTCTATGTTTTATCATATACAACTCCTCATGAGTTCATCTCGTACCATTTCATAGTACGTTCTTGTATAACATCAGGCTATAACCACTTAGTTGTTACAGACTATTTATCATTTCATAGTTCAATCCGATCACGTCGTGATCATCGATTTACCTTAGGGTTCTTTCCCATTATCAACTAAACTCCATTCAAGTTCATTTTTATTATCTTTGTCATATTCATCTTATAGACATCGTCTTAACATTTTTATTATCGGAGTCAGGTAACTCCTGAATCTCATTCTCTAGATACTTCAAGATTCTTCTTTGAATCTTCACGTATATATTTCAATCTTATCTTTCCCTCTCTCAGGTTATAGTCTAAGGTACTCTTACCTAAGGTTTATAACCTACAGCTCTGATACCAATCTGTGACTCCCCCAAATTCGGGTCCCTTTTAATACCTCAGATCGGGTGCAGTCACGATAGTACTAGTCAAATATTTACATAACTTAATGAATATAACTTTACTTTATTACAATTTAGAATATAAATTCCTTTCATTTTCAAGATCTGTATAATGACTCCAAACTTTTATAAGTTCCAATCTTAGTCATTTACCATTCCTGTCTTTACATCAGATTCGATATTATAAAAATGCGAAATAATTTAAACTTTTTCAATCTCCTTTGAATAAAATCTTTTATTGATTTCATAACTTTAAATCAATTACATATCCTTGAATCAACTTATGTTACGATTCATCCTATTCGAATTACTGTGTAAACTTTTACATCTCAATTCGATATCCTCTATATATATTGATAGCACAACTTTACTGTTGGGTTTGTACGAAATCTTGACGCAATTAAATTGTAAAAATTAGCGGAAGCATGGTATATCAGAGTTTAAAATTTTTTACAAAATCATTACCCGGATCATCCTTTATGCAAATTATTAATTTAAAACGATAAGTAAGAAGTTATGGAATCATACCATTGTAGAACGAAGCTTCTACAGGTACAAGTTCAACTCCTTGTTCTTCGTGATCTCCTTGAATTTCTAGGTTAGATTCCTTCATTTGATCAACGTTAGCCACCCAAGTGTTTGGCCTCTAGAGGTGATCCACCAAAGAAGATGAATTATCAAGAAGGAGGGTGGTAGGCTTAGTTTTCTATCCTCTATAGAAAAGGAGTACTCTCTAACAATTGGAATTGCATCAACTGATATCTATTATAAGACTCCTCTTATATAGATATTGGTCAACCCTTCTAATCCTATTAGCAATGGGATTTCATTTAATTAATTAAACTCCTTTAATTAATTTAGGCTTCCCACCACGTTGGGAATAATTTTTTAATTAATTTGTCTCCTAATCTTATTAGGAATAAATGAGAGTACTAATATTAAATTAATTACTAAACTACTTTAGAAATTAAAATAATAATAATTGTAATAATATTAATAAGACTCATCTTATTAATTTATATTTAATATTTCTAAAATATTAAATAATAAACATTAAGCTATTTAATTTATTCTATCACCATAGATTAAATTAATTACACTTAATGCATTATTACGATTATGCCATTACCCTTTAGGTTCTCCATATTAAATCGGTTGTGAATAAATCAATTAGAACAATTCTAATCTTATTTAAATAAATAAATTAAACTAATAATCTATTTAAATAAATAATATTTATTCTACAATAGGGATAAGCCTCCCTAGCGATCAACGACTTTCCAGATAATATAGATTTCAACATTAATCATAAAAGAACCTGTGAGTAAATAGTTATCATACAATTCAATCCTTCCACCATACAATGTCCCAATTAAATGTAAGACATGAATTTACTGTCAAGTCTTATTTTATTCAATTATATGTATTTCGATTAGAAAATGCATAACACCAAATAATGCAAATTAGAAACTCCTTTCTAATTTCATTCTACCTTGGCCAAGGATTCCTGGGTTGTCATTTAACGAATCACATAGGACATATCTCCTCTTTTGCTAGAGGTAGTAGATTCTTTATTGATCATTCATTATCTCTATATGTAACTCATTATACCCAAGCATACCCTATATATGCCTTAAAAGGTCTTAAGGAATAAGTCAAAGTATAATTTGTTACATACAAGATACTATGATGATCTTAAGTCCAAGGATCACTTGTACTACTATCACATTAGGAATTCCTATTGACAGGTGAGTAAAACTCCATTAGGTATTCCATAGCGAGTCACGTTCAGTGAACTTATTCTCCAATAAGCACCTACATACTTGCTTTAGTGTTTCCACACAAATGATTATGAGATCAATCATCCTCATCCAATGAGCAAGCAACATATGTACTAATCTATCCGAATTTACTAATTCCCTTTTTAGTAATCCCATGATTAGGAACTATTTTAGTTTTTAAGCTTTCTAAGAATTTAGATCTCATTAGCATGATCAATATCATGATTCTAAAAGCATTGCTTAAAACTATGGGTTATTTACATATTATAAAAACAACACCATATAGATAATTAAAAGCCTTTAATAAATGAATATTTTATTAATAAATAAATAATATTATTTACAAAGTATGTGCTTTATCATCATACATGATTGGCTTGTATGCACACTACTATCAATCTCCCACTTGCACTAAAGCCAATCGCCATGGTATCTCATACCCATCTTCTCTAAGTTACGATCAAACTGCTGTTGTGTTAAAGCTTTAGTAAATGGATCTGCAATATTGTCTTGAGAGTCTACACGCTCTAAGGTGACGTCTCCTCTTTCAATGATCTCCCTGATCAAGTGAAATCGCCGCAACACGTGTTTAGATTTCTGATGAGACCTGGGTTCCTTAGCCTGTGCAACTGCTCCTGTGTTGTCACAGTAAACGGGAACTGCTTCTCCAATGCTAGGAACCACACCAAGTTCAGATATGAACTTCTTCATCCAAACAGCTTCCTTTACAGCTTCACTTGCAGCTATATACTCTGCCTCTGTCACTGAATCAGCAACTGTTTGCTGCTTGGAACTCTTCCAACTCACTGTGCCTCCGTTCAAGGTAAAAATATACCCCGAAATAGATTTGCTGTCATCTTGGTCCGTTTGAAAACTTGAGTCTGTGAAGCCCTCGAGTTTTAATTCAAACCCACCGTAGACAAGAAAAATATTCTTAGTCCTTCTCAAGTATTTTAGGATATTCTTCACTGCCTTCCAGTGCTCTTCTCCTGGATTCGACTGGTATCTACTTGTTACACTAAGTTATTAAGCAACATCCGGTCTAGTACATATCATACCGTACATGATAGATCCTATTGCAGAAGCATAAGGGATCTTACTCATATAGTCTCTCTCCTTAAGTGTCTTTGGGGCCTGTTTCTTGGAGAGATGTATTCCATGGCTCATCGGCATGAGACCTCTTTTGGAATCTTCCATGCTAAACCTCTTTAGCATTGCATCAATGTACGTTCCTTGGGATAAACCAAGCATCCTTTTGGATCTATCTCTATAGATCTTTATCCCCAAAATATAGGATGCTTCTCCCAAGTCCTTCATGAAGAAGTGTCTAGATAACCAGATTTTAATCGATTGTAGCATAGGAATGTCATTCCCTATCAGTAATATATCATCAACATATAATACAAGGAATGAAACTGCGCTCCCACTAACCTTCTTGTACACACATGGTTCATCGTCGGTTTTGATAAAATTAAACTCTTTGATTGTCTCATCAGAACGAATGTTCCATCTACGAGAAGCTTGCTTCAATCCATAAATGGATCGTTGCAGCTTACAGACTTGATTTGTTCCAACCTTTGAAACAAATTCCTCTGGCTGTGTCATATACACATCCTCCTCAAGTTTCCCATTGAGGAAGGTCGTTTTCACGTCCATCTGTCAGATCTCATAGTCGTTATAAGCTGCAATCGCAAGCAAAATCCGAATGGACTTGAGCATATTTACTGGTGAGAAGGTTTCATCATAGTCAACTGCTTGTCTTTGTTTGAAACCTTTTGCAACCAGTAGGGCCTTATAGGTCTCTACCTTGCCGTCCTGCTCCCGTCTTTCTTTTAAAGACCCATTTACACCCAATAGGCTTAATGCCTTTGGGTGGTGAATCCAAAGTCCATACTTTATTTTCATACATGGAGTCCATTTCGGATTTCATGGCTTCAAGCCATTTTTCTGAGTCTTTATTACTCATAGCCTGTTCGTAATTCAATGGATCATCATCATTCATGATGTGTACCTCATCGTCATCCTCTATAACGAATCCATACCTCTCAGCTATCTTCGGTACTCTTCCAGATTTACGAACAGGGTGTGGTATAGTAGGTTCTTCTACTTGGTCAGGTATCTGACTTTGATTCTTGGTAATTTATGGTTCTTGAACTTTTTCAAGATATATCTTACTCCCACTGACCCCTTCATGGATAAACTCCTTTTCCAAGAAGGCAGCATGTTTCGCAACAAACACCTTTTGATCAGTTGGATGATAGAAATAATACCCTACAATTTCTTTAGGGTATCCCACAAATCTACACTTGTCGGATTTAGTTTGTAGCTTATTATGTTCAAACTTTTTGACATGAGCTGGACAACCCCAAGTCTTAACATGCTTAAGATTTGGTTTCCTCCCCTTCCACATCTCATATGGAGTCTTTGGGGCGGATTTGGTAGGTACCTTGTTAAGTAGGTATGCAGCCGTTTCTAGGGCATAACCCCAGAAGGAAATTGGAAGGTCGGTAAAACTCATCATGGATCGAACCATGTCCAACAATGTTCGATTTATCCTTTCAGATACTCCATTTAACTGTGGTGTACCTGGAGGAGTCCATTGTTAGATTATACCATTTTCTTTGAGACAATTGACAAACTCACCGCTTAAGTATTCTCCACCTCGATCTGATCGAAGTATCTTTATACTCTTGCCTGTTTGTTTCTCTACTTCACTTCTAAACTCTTTGAACTTTTCAAATGATTCTGACTTGTATTTCATTAAATACACATATCCAAATCTTGAGTGATTATCAGTGAAAGTAATAAAATAAGAATACCCACCCCGTGCACTTGTTGTCATAGGTCCACAAACGTCTGTGTGAATCAATGCCAACAACTCTGTAACTCTTTCTCCTTTTCCACTAAAAGGAGATTTAGTCATTTTACCCATGAGACAAGATTCACAAGTTGGATATGATTCATAATCGGATAACTCGAGGAGCCCATCTTTATGCAACTTGGATAATCTTGTTTTATTGATATGACCGAGTCTACAGTGCCACATGTAGGTATAATTAATATCATCTCTTTTCCTTTTCTTAGTTTGTTCAATTTGAAATATATTTTCTTGCAAGTCAAGTGTATAAAGTCCATTTCGCAAATTTCCAATACCATATAAAACATCGTCTTTATAAATAGAACAACTATTGTTCTTTATAACAACGTTAAATCCTTCCATATCCAATACAGAAATTGAAATAATATTTTTAATAATATTCGAAACATAATAACAATTATTAAGATAAATGGACTTGGCCGAAGGCATTGCTAAATAATAAGTTCCTACAGCTAATGCAGCAACCTTTGCTCCATTCCCCACTCGTAGGATCACCTCATCATTGTTCAGCTTTCTACTTCTGACCAGTTCCTGCGCAGTATTACATATGTGAGAACCACAGCCGGTATCCAATACCCAAGTAGAATTATGACTTTCAAAAAAATTAATTTCAATCATAAACAAACCTTGATTGGAAGTCAAAGCTTCTCCAAGCTTCTTCTCTGCTAGATACTTCTTGCAGTTCCTTTTCCAATGTCCCAACTTGTTGCAATGAAAGCATATTCTTTTAGCTGGTTCAGGTTTCTTTTGTTCCTTTTCTTTCCCCTTTCCCTTAGCCTTCTTGGATTTCTTCTTTTCAGAAAAGAATCCACCATCAAGATATGGTTCTTCTTGGATGGGAAGTGACCTTCTGCAGTTTTCAGCATGTTAAGCAGCTCAGGAAAGCTGACATCTAGCTTATTCATGTGAAAATTAACCACAAACTGCGAGAAGGTCTCAGGGAGTGACTGCAAGACCAAGTCTTGACTCAGCTCCCCATCCATGACGAACCCCAACTGTCCAAGGCGTTCAATCAAATTGATCATCTTTAGGACATGAGTCTCGACGGCAGTACCCTCGGTCATCCGAGATCGAAAGAGCTCCTTAGATATCTCATATCTAGCAGTCCTACTCTGTTCACCATACAACTCCTTGAGGTGAAGCAGCATTGTAGGAGCATCCATATTTTCGTGTTGACTCTGAAGCTCGTTATTCATGGATGCGAGCATGATGCATTGAGCCACAGATGCATCATCTTGCCACTTATTGAAAGTGGCAATCTCTTCCTCAGAGGCTATTGCCAAAACAGATTCAGGGACAGTTGAATTTAGGACATAAGAAATCTTTTTAGCAGTGAGAACAATTCTCAGATTTCTTAGCCAATCCTCATAATTCGGCCCGATAAGCTTGTTTGCATCAAGTATGCTTCGTAGTGAGATTAGTGATTTAGACGTTTTTAGAATTCTGCATGTGAAAGAAAATAACATTTTAGCAAACATTCATTTTATTAACTTTGTATACCAAAATAAATTTAGGTCTTAATTTTAAATTGGTATCTCCCACTATTTTCATCAAACTATATTGCCCTCACTAATATAGTTCGGAAACATCTAATTAAAGATTTACTAGTGAGAATAAGGATCCCATTTCAAATGTATATAACCTTGTGGATAGCACAACAAACGATATACAAATAAATAGGTAGACAACTTTTGTCAATTACATCACCATGTAATTCCTTTTATTTTGCCTCTTAAATCATAATGGTCAAGTGTGTGCACATCCGAACTAAAATGATTTAAGTTAAGTCCAGCCTAGCACTTCTATAAATTCAAAAAAGAAAAATATTCGTCCTTGTGGATAGCACAACAAGACTAGATCGTTCAATTTTCTTGATAAGCATCAAATGTGATTAATTAACATCTTAAATACGCAATACTCGCCTTGTGGATAGCACAACAAGCTCATATTAAATATTTAATACTCTATTAATTTATCATGCTAGAAGGCGACGTTCGATATTCCAAATATCATTTGAACGTTTCGGACTTAATATAATTTCTTTGAGGGGTTTGTTAATATTTGTCTCATCTTGTTTAGCGCACATGCACATATATATATAAAATACGCGTCATTTTATTAAACATGCGAAGCATGTTTGCATAAAATATAATATATATAATATTTAGCATGCTATATAGAATACTATATTCTACCCGGATTGATTATGGACTTTTATTCTAGTTTGGTTCACTAGAGCCACCAAGTGAACCAAAAGGTCAAACCTAGGAGTGCAAGAATTTAAATTTAAACGTAACTATTACATTTCAACCCGAGCTTCATACAAACGGGTCTTCACGCGCTCCTTGCTCCTTGGTCTCCAATTTCTTCAAGATAATTCTAACTATTTCTATTACATTAAACTATTTAATTTAAATAGAAACCTTGATCAGCAGTCAAGGGGGAATACATAGGAGGGAGATAGAATTTTACATCAAGAAAAAAATTAGAGAAGACGAGGTACGCAGACCCCATTTAATAAAACTCATTCATTCAAGCATTCAACTAAAATAAAATCCAATCATATTGGTCAAATAGTCCATAATCAATCCCCATTTATTATCATACATATCACCATATATATCAATAAATAAATATTCATCTCATGAATTAAAACATTCCATATATATATGAGTATCATTTAATGGGCAATTTTAAATTGCATGAAATCCAATTTAAAGATTAAAATAAACTCTTTATTTTAATTAAATTATTAGAATATATATATATATATATATGGAAAAAAAAAACTCCTGCTATCTATTGATCACATTTTTACTTCCTGGGTACATTCCTTTTGAAATAAGCTGCAGAAAGGTATATATATAATATATAGTAATGATACCATTTTTGAAATCACCTAAAGGGATTTACTTTTCAAAACTGTATCCTGCATTCACAAATAGTTAATATATATATAACGAATTTGTGATTTGCTTTTCAAAAAAAAAAGGTGTCTTGCATTCACTAATAGATAGAACTTACCCACGAAATACAAACACAGCCAGATGCCCGGCGGCGGGGGAAAAAAAACAGTACTCGTGATTCTCTTTTCTTTCTTTTTTTTTCATAAAAAATAATTTTATACAATTAAAATTATGCCCAATAAATTATTCTAAATATATACCCATACATATATAGAATCAAAACAATTAATAATTGCATAAAGGTTTGGCTCTGATGCTACTGTTGGGTTTGTACGAAATCTTGACACAATTAAATTGTAAAAATTAGCGGAAGCATGGTATATCAGAGTTTAAAAATTTCTACAAAACCATTACCCGGATCATCCTCTATGCAAATTATTAATTTAAAACGATAAGTAAGAAGTTATGGAATCATACCATTGTAGAACGAAGCTTCCACAGGTACAAGTTCAACTCCTTGTTCTTCGTGATCTCCTTGAATTTCTAGGTTAGATTCCTTCATTTGATCAACGTTAGCCACCCAAGTGTTTGGCCTCTAGAGGTGATCCACCAAAGAAGATGAATTATCAAGAAGGAGGGTGGTAGGCTTAGTTTTCTATCCTCTATAGAAAAAAAGTACTCTCTAACAATTGGAATTGCATCAACTGATATCTATTATAAGACTCCTCTTATATAGATATTGGTCAACCCTTCTAATCCTATTAGCAATGGGATTTTATTTAATTAATTAAACTCCTTTAATTAATTTAGGCTTCCCACCACGTTGGGAATAATTAATTAAATTCATTTAATTAATTTGTCTCCTAATCTTATTGGGAATAAATAAGAGTACTAATATTAAATTAATTACTAAACTACTTTAAAAATTAAAATAATAATAATTATAATAATATTAATAAGACTCATCTTATTAATTTATATTTAATATTTCCAAAATATTAAATAATAAACATTAAGCTATTTAATTTATTCTATCACCATAGATTAAATTAATTATACTTAATGCATTATTACGATTATGCCATTACCTTCTTAAATAATTATTCTTTCTTTTATGGTGTGACCCTTTAGGTTCTCCATATTAAATCGGTTGTGAATAAATCAATTAGAACAATTCTAATCTTATTTAAATAAATAAATTAAACTAATAATCTATTTAAATAAATAATATTTATTCTACAATACGGATAAGCCTCCCTAGCGATCAACGACTTTTCAGATAATATAGATTTCAATATTAATCATAAAATAACCTGTGAGTAAATAGTTATCATACAATTCAATCCTTCCACCATATAATGTTCCAATTAAATGTAAGACATGAATTTACTGTCAAGTCTTATTTTATTCAATTATATGTATTTCGATTAGAAAATGCACAACACCAAATAATGCAAATTAGAAACTCCTTTCTAATTTCATTCTACCTTGGTCAAGGATTCCTGGGTTGTCATTTAACGAATCACATAGGACATATCTCCTCTTGTACTAGAGGTGGTAGATTCTTTATTGATCATTCATTATCTCCATATGTAACTCATTATACCCAAGCATACCCTATATATGCCTTAAAAGGTCTTAAGGAATAAGTCAAAGTATAATTTGTTACATACAAGATACTATGATGATCTCAAGTCCAAGGATCACTTGCACTACTATCACATTAGGAATTCCTATTGACAGGCGAGTAAAACTCCATTAGATATTCCATAGCGAGTCACGTTCAGTGAACTTATTCTCCAATAAGCACCTACATACTTGCTTTAGTGTCTCCACACAAATGATTATGAGATCAATCATCCTCATCCAATGAGCAAGCAACATATGTACTAATCTATCCGAATTTACTAATTCCCTTTTTAGTAATCCCATGATTAGGAACTATTTTAGTTTTTAAGCTTTCTAAGAATTTAGATCTCATTAGCATGATCAATATCATGATTCTAAAAGCATTGCTTAAAACTATCGGTTATTTATATATTATAAAAACAGCACCATATAGATAATTAAATGCCTTAAATAAATGAATATTTTATTAATAAATAAATAAGATTATTTATAAAGTATGTGCTTTATCATCATACATGATTGGCTTGTATGCACACTACTATCATTTACAACTCAACATGTATTAAACATCGTAAACTACTATTATGAATAACTCCTAGAACCTAAGCATGGTTCAAGCAGTAACTTCGACTACATAGTAATCTTCTTTGCGTTACTATGGGACTCTATTATTCAAGAAGCACGTAACTCTACCGTGAATCCTTAACCTGCAAAAGTGGTTATTTGCAAGAGTGAGCTCGACATCTTAGCAATTCTAACAGTTTTCATGCAACACATAGCATAGAATATCATACTCAGTTCATGCATTTATAATCAATTTATATTTACTACGCATGCTACTACTCACATAACAAGCATATCATCAAAGATCAACTTTCAATCTCATACATATCTCATGTACAGTTCATATATAAGTTAACATCATCATAGCATAATATAATTCAACTAACAGTTATTGAATTCATATATCAAATAGGAACTGAAAAACTTGCCTGATTCGTAGTTTAACAACTACGACTTAACTGCTTAAAGATATCTACACTTCGTGTAATCCTACACAGTTATATAATCATGGATTTCACACTTGTCAGTTATACACATCCATACATCCTCAACATACTAACAATTGTTACATTATTTTCTAACTTGGTTCTTAGAACCTTCGTTTCACTTTGTTATCATACTCATTATAATAGCTATGTATGTATAGGTATACTTTAACTATACATATTTAATAACAACATTCATAACCTTATCACACACTTGATTCACTATGTGATCGACACGTATTTAAAACCCATAGATAAGGGTTCCACATTGTTCGCACATTTTACAAACCTTATGAAAATTTATCAAGTTCGGGTTTTATATCACCATTACCTTAATGAACAACTCAAGGCATCATTTAGACTCTGTTTTATAACTCATGATAACAATGTAAGCCTACTACAAGGTTCGGAATACATTTAAAACAATCAGACAAACTTGCCCTGTGGCGCAGCCGCACCACATTTAGACCTGGGAGGGGCGCATGTAACGACTAAGAATTTTATATATTAATTGTAAATATTTATTGAACTGAATAAATATTTTATTGAATTTATTTATTGAGCTAAATAAGTAAATTGTGTTATTATTGTGGATAATTTAATTAGGTGCTATAGGATTAATTAAATTGATATGTTAGTAATAGTGTAGCATAATTCTAATTTAGTTGAGAATAATTAAATTAGATTTAAAATTATGTGCTAAGTGTTTGTTGTAATTTACTAATTGTTACATGAATTGAATTTCAAGTGTGACAATTGAGTATTATGTGTTATTGATTAATGAATGTTAGTTTTATTTAATTAAATTAGAAGGGTGCAATTTAATTAAATAAGTGTAGCATTTAACCTATGGATTAAAGAATTATTAAAAGAATGGAGAAGGATTTTTAAGTGATTTTATCAAACAAGACCTTAAGCTCAAAAAGTTAATTTTTAAAATAATTCTGTTTTGGCCAAACAAGTTTTAGGGCTTTTCAAATTCAAAAGTTTTGTAACTTACCTAATTAATAATAGTTAGTATATGTAATTATTATTAGGAGTTACATATTTTATGTATTATATGTATTATGTATTATATGTATATACTACAAGTTACGTTAGTTTAGAGTTAGTCAGTTAGAGACAAAGAAAGAAAGAAAGCAGAGAAAGAGCAGAGAAGAAGAACTCAGAGAAAAGTTAGAGAAATAGAGAAAGAAGAAGAAGGATTCCTACTTATCATCATCTTCTTCCACTCTCCTAGAAAAGGGTATCATCTTAACCTCTGTAATTGTAAAATCAATTCATATGTGTTGTGATTCATTCTCCTGTCAAATTAGGTTTTCATGGAAATTGCATAATCATGAATGTTATATGTATATGTTGTATTCATATGTAATTGTATGCCATGAAAGGATTTTCAGAATTCAATTGTCTTACAAACAAGTTTTAAGTTATGTTCTTCAATATTTTCATAGTTTAAAACTTCTCTATAAAAGCTTTTTGTGTAAATTATTTGATCATGATGTATATATGTGATATATATATATATATATGGATGATTATATATGAGTTATATAGTTGTTTCAACAATTCAATCCATGTAATTTTGATAAACAAGAAGAATTGTGTTCATATGAATTATTGTAAACCAATTTTTAAAAAAATGGCCATTGAAACTATCAAATTGGTGTTTGATTGTGGGTTATCGTTTAAATTGATCATGGATTATGTTGGTATGTTAAAAGTAAGAGTTATTACAATTGGAATTACTTGAATTGATTAAAAAACGAATTTGTAATAGCAAATTTTGTCAAGGAAGCTTGATATGGTGTTTTCTTCAAAGAAATCATGAAACCTTAGTTTTGATTATCTATTGTATGAATTATATATGATATAATCATGTTTAAAAGTTCAAAATATTGTTGTTAGTAAGTTTCATGTTAATCATGTTGGAAAAAATCGAATTCGGTGTGAATAAATAAGCCAAATTGGCTTATTTCTCTGCCAATTCGCGAGCTGGAAATTTCTCCTGAGGAGGGACCCGCCCCAGCGGGGCTTTTGTGCCTGGGGGACCCATCCCAGTAGGTATCCCTGCGGTCCGGATTTTTCAATTTTTGTTTCGTTGAGTTTTCATGCCCCGTTTGTTTAGCTAACTTATTTCTATGACTTGATAAGTGTAATAGGTAATAAGATAACATGTTTTTGATGTGTTTAAGATAGATTGAAGTTTTATATGAATGTGTTACATGTGTATGAGTGTGTTACTTTCATAAGGTACACAACACGATTTAAAGTGTTATGAGCTTATGAAGGTATGTTGTGAGTATAGACTCACGTGCGTGGCTAGTTAGCGACTTATGTTATAAACAACGTTGTGAGTTGGACTTTAGTATGAAGTTCGAATGTTTAAACATTGTAGTTGGGTACTAATAGACGTTTTAAATGTAATGTAAATGTGTAGGGTAACTGTGAAGTGATTGTAATTGTTAAAGTGTAGCTTGCGCTTGAGGCAAGTTCTCTAATCCTTATTCTCTTACGTTAAGCAAGTTTCTATTTCTAAACTTGTTATTTACTTTGTACAAGATTTCTAAACTATTCCTGTACGCTATGAAAGCCTATTCATTGTATCTTTTCATTATGCAAGTTTCCTAACCCTTGCTCAATGTATCATGAATGTTCATTTATGTTTCTTAACTTGTTATATATTGTACAGGTTATACTGTACTCCAATATTCATAAAGCATAAGTATTGAATTGTTACTTTAGTAATATGATCTTGACTTAGTTGTTCAAGAAAGATCTACTTGATCTATCGAATGCTTTAAGATATTTCCAAAGCATGCCTAGCTATCATGAAATCTATTGTTGTATTTTACATTTGATTCAGATTCTCGTATTATCGAACTGTTAAAACACTGTGATTCGATTCAACTACTCCTAGTTGATGATAGTTGAAACTCCAAAGTTCCTTTACCTATCCAAACCAAACTTTCTTTGGTGCGAACTTGCATTCAATTACTGAGAATGAACAACCTTATTTATTAGGGCATATTTATGCGAAATCGTTAAATGTTTGTGCACAATACATGGTACGAAGGACTGATCCCCCTGAGTACGAGTTGAAGGTCTATAGTCTTAATGACTGTTAAAGGTTTAAATAGAAATATTTATAATCTAGGACATAGTTCAAGGTCGTATGACCCTCAGATAAGTTCTGTATTCGAATTTTAAAGATGATGAAAGAATTATTATTCAATTCTTTATTTTGATGAAAGTAAAGTTATTCAACCTCTTTTGAAACTATTCAGTTATGTCATATCACTGTTGTATTTCAAGTGAGCTTTTGTTTGCTCACTCTTGCATATTTTACCACCCCTTGTAGTGGAAACCAAGAATATTGACATACCGTCAACAAGTAAAGGAAAAGGAAAGATGAGCAAGTGAAGGCTTGTTGTTTCAAGTTTCTATTGTAATAAGACTTAGTTGATAATGTTTTATTTTCCGCATTTATTTTGTTTGATATTAAGGTTTAGTTAACCCTGGGATTTTATTTGGAGAAGTTGTAATCCTTTGTCAAGGAAGATTTTATTTAAGCATTTATGAAGGTTGTAAATTTACTTTGCAATTCGTTATTATTGGGTAGATGTATGTTTTAATTAGAAAGTGAACACCAAATCATGTGAAAACGAAGTACCCGAATTTGGGGGTGTCACAGGTTGGTATCAGAGCAGTAGGTTATGAACCTTAGGTGGGGGGGAAACCTTAGGTAGTAGCCTTATAGGAAGATTGAAAAGATAGTGGTGATAGGTAAAGATAATAAACTACCTTATGTGCTATGTGTTTACGTTTAGGTATTCGAAGAGTGACGACTCGATATCACGTAATTATAAACTTTAAAATTCTTTTGTCAAGATGACGAACATTGGAGAATCCAGTCAGGCTAGAGAGGATATACCTCAGGTGCCTAGAGAGGAAGAGCCCCGAGACATCTATGTTGTCTGTGAGCAGTTGGTTAGGAGAGGGCCATCTCCAGTGATCACCGTAGCTGGTCGAGAGCGTGAGCTGACACCTATTCCAGAGGAAGAGGGCGAGGACGAGTCTGAAGAGGAGGTAGATGAGGAAGAGGATCCCGAAGAGGAATTCCCACCTCACTCTGTTAGTGCGGAGATGTACGAGGTGGTTTGCGATAGTAACGTGGAACTTTATGGTCGAGTAGGAGAGCTCAAAGAAACCATCTAGCAGCGGGATGAGACTATCGAAGAGATAGCTAGTGATCTAGGAGAAGTGCAGTGGAAGCTAATCCATGTAGAGAATGATAGAGACGAGGGACGAGCTGAGCTAGCAAAGCTGAAGCAAGATATCTAAGAGGAGTCGACAAAGCATGCCAGAGCTGAGGAAACAAGCTTGAGGGCTACCCAACGAGCCGATCGAGCTGAGAATGAGGCTGAAACTAAGAGAGCCAAGCTAAGGGAAATAGAATACGCTTTCCATACGGCCATAGATAGGGCCCAAGACCGTATCTTCTATTACTCAGCTCAGTTCCAAAGTTTACCTTGGTATGTGGTGGACCAAAGGACAGCGTTTCGGGTGATAGAGGAAGAACGAAGAGAGGCTGTGCGACGTCTTAATATGCCTAGACATTAGAGCTTTTAAATTATGTGTTTCTTTTTGTAATAAATAGATGTAAATCCTATAATTTGAGATAATAATGGGATAAAGTGATGATGTAGTCCTGTAACTTGTTCCAGTTCAGGAAAGATGATGTAAATAGCAGAAATGCTATCTATCCTATGTTTTTAAAACTACGAGTAATAAATAAAAGAAGTTTATTGATGTGTTATGTGTTCATATACGAACTGAGTTATTTAAATGTTTAAGCTAAACTTGAATACTTTAGAAGTGAATAAAGGAGCTAATAATAATTTTTTTAACAGAAAATGCCTCCTAGAAGAAGACCAACACGTCAAAACCCCGAGGGTTCGACGAAAAATAATAACAATGATGGAACAAACCCTAACTCAGTTCAGCAGTTAGTGAACCTACTGACAGGAGCGATGCCGAATCGTCCGCAAGTGCAGGGTACTACATTTAAAGAATTCAAGGCAGTAGGCTGAATTCAAGGGATCGACAAACACGATAGAAGCACAGACGTGGGTTATGGAAATGGAGAAGGTCTTTGACGTGGCTAAGGTCGGCTGAAGACCAGAAAATGGCATTCGCGACTTTCATATTAAAGTCAGATGCTAGCTTCTGGTGGAAGGCTAATAAGACCAGAGAGGGTGAAGGAGTCATAACGTGGGAACGTTTCAAAGAGATGTTCTTTGAAATGTACTTCCCTGTGAGTTCGCAGGACCAGATGGAGGTCCAATTCCTAGAGCTTAAGCAGGGAGGGATGACATTATTGGAATACGCCGTAAAGTTCAACGAGTTGGCCGGGTTCGCTACATACCAGGTTAAAACGGACCCTAGGAAGGCGAGGAGGTTTGAGCAGGGACTGAAAACCTGGCTCTACAATAAGGTCTTTATGTTCCAGCTGAACACGTTTGTAGCTGTGCTGGAAAAGGCCATACTTGCTGAGGGAGGAAGCGACACGGTGACTAAGTTTAACCAAGAGAAGAAGAAGAAGAAGAAGAATGAGGCAGAAAACAAGGCTGGTGGTAGGGGGGCTATCCATCAGAATAGGAAGTGGAATGACAACACCTCTGCTGGGAGTCAGCAGGGGGGCCTACAGAAGAAGAAGCTCGAAGCATGTGCTATATGCGAGAAGACTCACACTGGAGTGTGCATGAAAGGGAAACGGGTGTGCTACAATTATGGTCAAGAAGGCCACATCGCGCCAAATTTCCCAAACCCGAAGAAGGGAGCTTGCTGTACATGTGGATCCAAGGATCACATGGCTCGTAACTGCCCTAAGAAGCCAATGTCAAGGTCAACAGAAAATGGAGGAAATGGCAGCGGCAGTACTCTGACTATCGCTGGACCGTCGCCACTGCAAGCCGTTCGACCCACTGCCCGTACGTTCAACATAACGGTGCAGGACGCCGTGTAATCAAAGGATGTGGGGCAGGTATTATTCCGATCAATAGTATAAATGCATATATATTATTTGATTCGGGTGCTACTTGTTCATTCATATCTGATGATTTTGCTAAAACCCTAGACTTACCTGTAGAGGAGTTAGCCTTACGCCTTGAACATAGAAATTATAAATAGAGAAGTCATTCCTGTTAGGTTTGTATACAAGAACTTTAGGTTGGACATTAAAGGTCAGGAGCTGAGGGTAGATTTGATTCTGATAAAACTTGGGGAATTCGATGTCATATTGGGGATGGACTGGTTGTTCAACCATGGGGCGGTAATCGACTGTCAGAAGAAGTCGGTAAACCTTACGACTCCGTCAAAGGTAGTGTTCTATAGTAGTAAATCACCTAGACAAGGGAGTTGTCTGACGGTGATGCAAGCCAAGAAACTTTTGATGCAAGGCTGTGTAGGATATCTAGCCTACATAGTACATACGCGTAATGAGAGCCCGAAGATAGAAGAGATACCAGTGGTTAGGGAATTTGGGGACGTGTTTTCGGACTATTTACCAAGACTTCTGCTAGATAGAGAGATAGAGTTTGTGATCGACTTAGCGCCGAGAACTGCTCTAATTTTGAAGGCTCCGTACCAAATGGCTCTAGTCGAGATGAAGGAACTGATGGTTTAACTTCAAGAATTGCTAGACAAGAAGTATATTCAACCGAGCATTTTGTCGTGGGGAGCGCCAATGTTGTTCGTGAAGAAGAAGGATGGATCGATGCATCTTTGCATTGACTATAGAGAATTGAACAAAGTTACGATCAAGAATAGGTATCCCTTACCTAGGATCGATGACTTGTTTGATCAATTGAAGGGTGCTAAATACTTCTCAAAAATTGATTTGAGAAGCGGGTATCATCAATTGAAGGTCAGAAAGGAAGATATACCGAAAATGGCTTTTAGGACTCGATATGGTCATTACGAGTTCTTGGTGATGTCATTTGGTCTAACGAATGCCCCAGCTACATTTATGGACTTAATGAATAGGGTGTTTAAGCCATTCCTGGACAAGTTTGTAGTGGTGTTCATAGATGATATTCTGGTTTATTCCAAGACCGAGGAGGAACACATTAAACACTTAAGACTAACCTTAGAATCGTTGAGACAAGAGAAGCTTTACGCTAAATTCTTGAAATGTGAATTCTGGTTGGAACGTGTGCAATTTCTTGGCCATATAATCGACAAGGATGGGATTTCGGTAGATCCGTTGAAGGTTGAAGCGGTAATGAATTGGGATCAGTCAAAAATGTCGTCTGAAGTGAGGAGTTTCTTGGGATTGGCAGGTTATTACCAGAGATTTATCCAAGATTTTTCCAAGATCGCAACTCCGTTAACAAATTTGACTCGTAAAATAGTTAAGTTTGTTTGGACGAAAAAGTGTGAGGAAAGTTTTTAAGAGTTGAAGAAGAGGTTGAGTACTGCGCCTGTATTGTCTTTGCCGGATAGTACGGGAAATTTCGTATTATATAGTGATGCCTCACATAAGGGTTTAGGATGCGTGTTGATGCAGAGCGGCAAGGTCATTGCTTATGCATCACGTTAGCTGAAGGATTACGAAAAGGGGTATCCGACCCAAGACTTAGAATTGGCGGCAGTAGTGTTTGCTCTAAAGATTTGGAGACACTACCTATATAGAGAGAAGTGTGAAATATACACAGATCACAAGAGTCTGAAGAATATCTTTACCCAAAAATGATTTGAACATGCACCGAAGGAGATGGTTAGAACTGATCAAAGACTACGACTGCGAAATACTTTACCATCCTGGTAAAGCTAACGTTGTCGCCGACGCTTTGAGCAGAAAAGGTCGGGAGAAGCTGAATATGTTAACTGATCAGGATCAATTGATAGAACAGATGGCTAGATTAGAGCTGGAAGTTAAGTTTTCAAAGGAATCGGATGATAAGTTATTTCAAGTAATTACTGGTTCTACTCTGGTAGACAAGGTGAAAGAAGCTCAACTTCACGACGATGAATGCAAGAAGATTTAAAAGAGAATAGCCGATGGCGAAGAGTTTAAATTCAGAATCAAAAGTGAGAGACTGCTATGATTTGAAGGTAGAATCTGGGTACCAGAAGTTAAGGAGGAGATCTTGAGTGAAGCTCATAGTGCAAAATATTCAATTCACCCTGGGAGTACGAAGATATACCAGGATCTTAGGCACCAATTCTGGTGGCCGAATATGAAGAGGGATGTTATGGAATGCGTTGCAAAATGTCTAACTTGCCAGAAAGTCAAGGCAGAGCACCAAAGACCTAGCGGATTGCTACAACCGTTGGAAATTCCAAAGTGGAAGTGGGAGCATATCACGATGGATTTCGTGGTTGGTCTTCTAGCGACTCAGAAGGGATTTGATGCGATATGGGTCATTGTGGATCGATTGACGAAGTCAACCCACTTTCTACCAATCAGGATTAAGTACAACTTAGAACAATTAGTGAAGCTATACGTTAAGGAAATTATTTCTCTACACGGTGTTCCTAGTGTCAATTGTGTCCGACAGAGATCAGCAGTTTATATCAAATTTCTGGAAGGGATTGCAAGAGTGTTTGGGAACGCAATTGCGAATGAGTACAACATACCATCCTCAGACCGATGGCCAGAGCGAGAGAACAATACAGACGCTTGAGGATATATTGAGAGCTTACGTGATGGATTTCAAGGGAAGCTGGGATGATCATCTGTCATTGGTGGAGTTCGCCTACAACAATAGTTACCATTCGAGTATCGGCATGCCGCCTTACGAAGCATTATACGGCAGGAAATGCAGAACTCCCTTGTGCTGGGATGAAGTCGGTGAACGTCAGCTGTTGGGACCAGAATTAGTGCAACAAACTGCCAAAATAGTGAAGCTGATCAGAACAAGATTGGTTGCTGCTCAAGACAGACAAAAGAAATATGTCGATCAACATCGACAGAACCGAGAATTCTTACCAGGGAGTTTCGTTTTCCTAAAAGTATCTCCCTGGAAGGGAAAGATTCGATTCGGCAAGAAGGGGAAGTTGAGTCCCCGATTTATTGGACCTTTCGAGGTACTACGAAAGGTGGGCGAGGTTGCTTACGAGGTAGCATTACCTCCGGAGTTCGAGAATATATATAACGTCTTTCACATTTCCGTGTTACGACCTTATAAACACGACTATAAACATGTAATAGAATACAAGCCTTTATAATTTGATAAAGACTTAACTTATGAAGAAGGTTCCTGTTCAAATAGTTGATAGAAAGGAGCAAGTACTTATAAATAGAGTAATACCTTCTATAAAGGTAATTTTGAGGAACCACAGTGCTGAAGAAGCCACGTGGGAACTCGAAGATGTTATGATAAAATCTTATCTGCAATTATTTGTTTAACTATTTGTGGGACCCCTTATGTATCGATTCTGGGGACATAATCCTTTTAAGGGGGAATGTAATAGATGAGAATTTTTATGAGAATTTTTTTTTATATTATAATTCTGGGGACAGAATCCTTTTAAGGAGAAAAGATTGTAACGACTGATAATTTTATATATTAATTATAAATATTTATTGAATTAAATAAATATTTTATTAAATTTATTTATTGAGCTAAATAAGTAAATTGTGTTATTGTTGTGGATAATTTAATTGAGTGCTATAGGATTAATTAAATTGATATGTTAGTAATGGTGTAGCATAATTCTAATTTAGTTGATAATAATTAAATTAGATTTAAAATTATGTGCTAAGTGTTTGTTGTAATTTACTAATTGTTACATGAATTGAATTTCAAGTGTGACAATTGAGTATTATGTGTTATTGATTAATAGATGTTAGTTTTATTTAATTAAATTAGAAGGGTGCAATTTAATTAAATAAGTGTAGCATTTAACCTATGGATTAAAGACTTATTAAAAGAATGGAGAAGAATTTTTAAGTGATTTTATCAAACAAGGCCTTAAGCTCAAAAAGTTAGTTTTTAAAATAATTCTGTTTTGGCCAAACAAGCCTTAGGGCTTTTCAAATTCAAAAGTTTTGTAACTTACCTAATTAATAATAGTTAGTATATGTAATTATTATTAGGAGTTACATATTTTATGTATTATATGTATTATGTATTATATGTATATACTACAAGTTACGTTAGTTTAGAGTTAGTCAGTTAGAGACAAAGAAAGAAAGAAAGCAGAGAAAGAGCAGAGAAGAAGAACTCAGAGAAAAGTTAGAGAAATAAAGAAAGAAGAAGAAGGATTCCTACTTATCATCATCTTCTTCCACTCTCCTAGAAAAGGGTATCATCTTAACCCCTGTAATTGTAAAATCAATTCATATGTGTTGTGATTCATTCTCTGTCAAATTAGGCTTTCATGAAAATTGCATAATCATGAATGTTATATGTATGTGTTGTATTCATATGTAATTGTATGCCATGAAAGGATTTTCAGAATTCAATTGTCTTAAAAACAAGTTTTAATTTATGTTCTTCAATATTTTCATAGTTTAAAACTTCTCTATAAAAGCTTTTTGTGTAAATTATTTGATCATGATGTATATATGTGATGTATATATATATATATTGATAATTATATATGAGTTATATAGTTGTTTCAATAATTCAATCCATGTAATTTTGATAAACAAAAAGAATTGTGTTCATATGAATTATTGTAAACCAATTTTTAAAAAAATGGCCTTTGAAACTATTAAATTGGTGTTTGATTGTGAGTTATCGTTTAAATTGATCATGGATTATGTTGGTATGTTAAAAGTAAGAGTTATTACAATTGAAATTACTTGAATTGATTGAAAAATGAATTTGTAATAGCAAATTTTGTCAAGGAAGCTTAATATGGTGTTTTCTTCAAAGAAATCATGAAAACTTGATTTTGATTATGTGTTGTATGAATTATATATGATATAATCATGTTTAAGAGTTCAAAATATTGTTGTTAGTAAGTTTCATGTTAATCATGTTGGAAAAAATCGAATTCGGTGTGAAGAAATAAGCCAAATTGGCTTATTTCTCTGCCAATTCGCGAGCTGGAAATTTCTCCAGAGGAGGGACCAGCCAAAGTGGGGCTTTTGTGCCTGGGGGACCCCCCCCAGCGGGTATCCCTGCTGTTCGGGTTTTCAATTTTTGTTTTGTTGAGTTTTCATGCCCCGTTTGTTTAGCTAACTTATTTCTATGACTTGATAAGTGTAATAGGTAAGAAGATAACATATTTTTGATGTGTTTAAGATAGATTGAAGTTTTATATGAATGTGTTACATGTGTATGAGTGTGTTACTTTCATAAGGTACACAACACGATTTAAAGTGTTATAAGCTTATGAAGGTATGTCGTGAGTATAGACTCACGTGCGTGGCTAGTTAGCGACTTATGTTGTAAACAACGTTGTGAGTTGGACTTTAGTATGAAGTTCGAAGGTTTAAAAGTTGTAGTTGGGTACTAATAGACGTTTTAAATGTAATGTAAATGTGTAAGGTAACTGTGAAGTGATTATAATTGTTAAAGTGTAGCTTGCGCTTGAGGCAAGTTCTCTAATCCTTATTCTCTTACGTTAAGCAAGTTTCTATTTCTAAACTTTTTATTTACTTTGTACAAGCTTTCTAAACTATTCTTGTACGCTATGAAAGCCTATTCATTGTATCTTTTCATTGTGCAAGTTTCCTAACCCTTGCTCAATAT
Organism: Panax stipuleanatus; assembly: GCA_020205555.1. NCBI lineage: Eukaryota > Viridiplantae > Streptophyta > Magnoliopsida > Apiales > Araliaceae > Panax > Panax stipuleanatus. Next base: position 21,713,605 of record CM035120.1, read on the forward strand.
ATCATGAAAGTTCATTTATGCTGCTTAACTTGTTATATATTGTACAGGTTATACTGTACTCCAATATTCATAAAGCATAAGTATTGAAGTGTTATTTTAGTAATATGATCTTGACTTTGTTGTTCAAGCAAGATCTACTTGATCTATCGAATGCTTTAAGATATTTCCAAAGCATGCCTAGCTATCATGAAATCTATTGTTGTATTTTACATTTGATTCAGATTCTCGTATTATCGAACTGTTAAAACACTGTGAGTCGATTCAACTACTCCTAGTTGATGATAGTTGAAACTCCAAAGTTCCTTTACCTATCCAAACCAACCTTTCTTTGGTGCGAACTTGTATTCAATTACTGAGAATGAACAACCCTATTTATTAGGGGATATTTATGCAAAAGCGTTAAATGTTTGTGCACAATACATGGTACGAAGGACTGATCCCCCTGAGTACGAGTTGAAGGTCTATAGTCTTAATGACTGTTAAAGGTTTAAATAGAAATATTTATAATCTAGGACATAGTTCAAGGTCGTATGACCCTCAGATAAGTTCTGTATTCGAATTTTAAAGATGATGAAAGAATTATTATTCAATTCTTTATTTTGATGAAAGTAAAGTTATTCAACCTCTTTTGAAACTATTTAGTTATGTCATATCACTGTTGTATTTCAAGTGAGCTTTTGTTTGCTCACTCTTGCATATTTCACCACCCCTTGCAGTGAAAACCAAGAATATTGACATACCGTCAACAAGTAAAGGAAAAGGAAAGATGAGCAAGTGAAGACTTGTTGTTTCAAGTTTCTATTGTAATAAGACTTAGTTGATAATGTTTTATTTTTCGCATTTATTTTGTTTGATATTAAGGTTTAGTTAACCCTGAGATTTTATTTGGACAAGTTGTAATCCTTTGTCAAGGAAGATTTTATTTAAGCATTTATGAATGTTGTAAATTTACTTTGCAATTCATTATTATTGGGTAGATGTATGTTTTAATTATAAAGTGAACACCAAATCATGTGGAAACGATGTACCCGAATTTGGGGGTAACACAGCGCAGCTGCGCAGCTCCCTGTCCAGACCAGATTTGGTCTTTTGGTCTTTGATTCTTCTTTGGTTTTCTAGCATGCATAGATACGAACACATAACATATTACACATGTTCACATACCTCCAATCTATTTTCATATAACTAATGTAGTTTAAATCATATCTAAACTCATGATTGGATAACTTTTCTTGTGTTAAACTAGGTGAGTGTATTTATAGGCCATGTTTAATGGCACAACTAGTACTAGCATGAAACTTTACAAGTTCGTGCTCATGGATATTGGTTTTAAAACGTTTAAGTTTGCCTTTAGAAGTCATTCTAAGCCAAGCTAAATCAACTTGTGCAAGCAAGACAACTTTAAATCTCATTTCATAGCTAATTATGCCATGTACGCATGTTATCACATTTAGAACTTTAAGTACACAAGTTCCTTTAAGTTTGATTTCAAAGTTTCAAGTTTTCTTTAGAACCACTCACTAAAGCGACTAAGAGGTTCATGGTATTAAAATGGGTTTGAAACCACATGGCATACCTATTTCCAAACACAACTAGGTCAACCTAATCATGTAATGCAACTTTGGATCATATGTCATGCTCATTGTACATGTTTCTACACATGTTTACAAGGTTAAAATATAACCACTCAATGTTTATAAAACTTAGCTTGCAAAACTATTTGAGTTTGCCTTTGAAATTACTTTAAACCAAATCAAAGCAATCCAACACATACGAAACAACTTTGAATCTCATGTCATGCATATCTAGACTTTGCATACATGCTATCAAGATTAGAATCTAAGGTACACAAGTTTTGTCAAAGTTTGCTTTCAAAAACTTTTATATAAAATCTTTGGAAAATAACCATTTAAGAAACTCATGCTATGCAAAGGTACTCAAGACCATATGTCCCACTTATTTGTATGCATGACTAAGCCATTTACACAAGCTACAAATATCAAAATTCAAAAGTCTCAAGGTTAGTCTTGATTTGTTTTCAAAATCTTCAAGTCTCTTTTCAAAACATACACTAATCATGCTAAAGTAATGCATTATTATTAAGGCATCATTTAAGCACATATCATGTCCGTTTTCATGCGTATTTAGACAATACAAACTTGCTCAGAATTCAGAATATAAACATCTCTAGTATAAGTCGAAGTTCATTTTCAAAACTTATAACTTTCTTTAGAAATCGCATACTTACGAAGTCAAGAACGTTCATACTACGTCATGACACCTATATACACATTGTAACATGTTCTTCATGCTTGTTTAAGTAGTATCAACATGTTAGACTCACCAAATTATAACAGAAAATTTAACTTCTGACTGGTGCCTGACGTAGCTGCGCTGGACTAAGCCTTGGAAGTGGCGCAGCTACGCTGTCCCGGGTTAGGCCCAGACCTTAGCAACTAGCGCAGCTGCGCCGTTTTGAACTGTAGGACTGGCGCAGCTGCGCCATTCCTGGACAGTTTCAGAAACGGCTTCTGCATTGCAGAGCACCAACCCAAACACAAATTTTATTACGAAAAATGCCCAATTCAAGCTACATTGCATTCCTATCATGCATACTAGCTTAAATACTAAGTTTACAACATTTCTATATCCAATTAGCAAGAATTCATGCAAAATCAAGAATTTATTGAATTCAAAAATATAGAGTTTATACCTCTGTTAAGCTTGCTGCTAATTGAACTTCCTCAATTCTTAGATTTCTCACCATTGATATATACATACTCTCAATTCTCACACTAGCTCTTACTTAATAGAATTTCAACAATTGAAATGAGAAGGAGAAGAGCTTTATTTATAGCAACTTGATTACACAGTTAATAGTTTTCTCCACTAATTTAACCCATTGTAAGGAAGAAGAGCATGATGGTTAATGCAGAGGAGTTGGTGGAGTGGTTGAATTTCACTGTGAAGCCCACTCCCCATTGATCATTGGTTAGAATGCTGAGTTTGAGGAGAAGAAGTAGGCTAGCCTTTTTGGCTATACACGTGAGTGAGAAATGAGCCACTCGTTATGGGACAAGGCCAATAAAACTCAGCAACTTGCAAGTATAAAGTGAATTAATATCATATACAATAGATTTATATATCTACTCACATATCATACTTAGGTTTATTTCATTTTGGACAACACAAGTCACACTATGATAACTTAATAATATTCTTGTTATCACTTCTTATAATATGTTCATAATGTAATATCATTACATTACTAATTCACACATCTACTTGCACATTATATAATCCATGTACATTTTGATAATGTCAATTTATGGTTGAATTGAGTATTATCACTTCATATTATTACAAACTTCATTATTTCAATTATATTATTAAAATAATCATTAATTAACAATTATTTGTTTAGTGTAATTTATTATCCCATACCTACACCTTAATGTATCCATCCTTCTCATATTGTCACATAAACATTATTCATGTAACTTATATCATTCTTTCAATCTTACTATATAGTTCTTATATAATATAGTCACATTAAAGTGTTATGCTACACTTCCTTTTAATTGAATGTAGATACTATATATTATATGATTACTTATCATGCATCTTGCACACAACAATAAATTAATTTCGTTTAATCATTCCTTCATTAATTTATTTAATGAATTTCTCTTTCAATAACTTAGTCACACTTGGCACATTTCATGAGCTTACATTAAGCTCATTATTATTTCCACCACACTTTAATATTTCTTTAATATAAGGTTTGTGTGACACATGCACTTCAATATTAAGTTATTTAGCTACCTTAAATAATTATACACTTATAATGCGTATAACCTTTACTCTTAGAATAATTAATATTTACTCTATTAATTATTTAAATTATACAATCTACGGTAAAATAATAACTTAAGTTATTTAATACATTAAAATAACTTAGCTTTCTTTTATTAATTAACTCTCTAGGAAATACATTAAAAATTATGTATTTTGCTATAACATGACATTAAAATATTTGTATATGTTTTCTTCCAATATAGGCGTTAATCATAATAAAATCACTTACTCATTTTCTCAAGATATTATTTTAATATAATATCTAATTATTATTGAAATAATTACATGTACGGCACATGTACACCTTTTATATAGAAAATAGATCATAAGTTTATTTTCTATTATGGTAAATTGTTCCCATCAATTTATTACATATAGCAAATATATTTTAATACATTTACCATAATAACTAATCATACATTTTACCTCATACAAAGACATATAAGGTAATATTATTATTTAAAATAACATCCTCCCTTTTATTAAAATAATTCAATATAAGAAATTATTTTAACATCCTTTATTAGAAATATATAATAATTATTTCTCTTTCCTTTCTATAAATTGTCCCCAAAATAATTTCTTTAATCTATACATTTGATCATTTCTCAAATATTAATTAACTCTCTAATCAATATTTATTTAAAGATATATTGGTTTAACAACGTATTTTATTAACGTCGTTCGCACATTCATATAATACCATGCCAAAAATATATATAAAGGCACTTACTATAATCACATACTCCACACATGTATTAACTCACTATTTATTTAAGTGATCTTAAACCCCTTACTATATCACCATAGTTAATTAAGGCTTTAATATTCAAATTATATTATTCCATAATATAACTTCCAATTTAAATTAACCAATATTTATACTTATTAGTTAATTCCCTTAACTAATTCATACTTTACTATCTCAATCCATCCATGAATAGCTTAAGCACTAATAATAACCTATATTACAATCATACTAGTCACTAGTATATATATTCAAGAAAATGGTGATTATTCATCAAAGATATTTAATGTCACCAACTTACTATGATAAAATAATTCTATAAATTATTTAATGTCGATAGATAAATCTTATCCATCTTCTTACTAATTCATCTCTACAGTTTATAACAAATATATAATAATGATATATATTTATTAAACAAAAAATCACTTATTACATAGCTCATATTACCCTATGTAACACAATACTACATACCTTGTATCACACACACACACATATATATATATATATATATATATATATTCTTATTCGAACCCATCTCATGCTTTAAGAATTTTATTTATCCAATTCTTGTTTTAATAATTTCTGGAAATGCGGGTTCACACAGTTAGCGTTGGTTCAAACAGACGTTTGTGGACCTATGACAACGAATGCACAGGGAGGGTGTTCTTATTTTATTACTTTCACTGATGATCACTCAAGATTTGGATATGTGTATTTAATGAAATACAAATCTAAATCATTTAAAAAGTTCAAATAGGTCAGAAGTGAAGTAGAGAAACAAACGGGCAAGAGTATTAAGATTCTTCGATCAGATCGTGGTGGAGAATACTTAAGCGGTGAGTTTCTCAATTGTCTCAAAGATAATGATATAATCTCACAATGAACTCCACCAGGTATACCACAGTTGAATGGAGTATCTGAAACGAGAAATCAAACATTGTTGGACATGGTTCGTTCCATGATGACTTTTATCGATCTTCCAATTTCCTTCTGAGGTTATGCCCTAGAATTGGCTGCATATCTACTAAATAAGGTCCCCTTGAAATCCGTCCCCAAGACTCCATATGAGATGTGGACAGGGAGGAAACCTGCTCTTAAGTTTGTTAAGATTTGGGGATGTCCAACTTATGTGAAAAGGTTTCAAAATGATAAGCTTGGGACAAGATCTGATAAATGCACATTTGTGGGATATCCTAAAAAAAATTTGGGATACTATTTCTACAATCTTACTGAGCAAAAGGTGTTTGTTGCAAAACACGTTGCCTTCTTGGAAAAGGAGTTTACCCTTAAATTCAAGAACCACAAATCACTACAGATCAATTGGATGAACCTGTCCAAGTAGAGACACCTACTGTACAACACCCTATTCGCAAATCTGGAAGAGTATCGAAGATGCCTGAAAGATATGAATTTATTATAGAGGATAACGATGAGGTACATGCCATGAATGATGATGATCCATTGAATTATGAACAGGCTATGAGTAATTAAGACTCAGAGAAATGGTAGATGACCATAAAATCTAAAATGGATCTTTGAAGCAATGCTCAAGTTCATTTGGATTTTACTTGCGATTGCAGCTTATTATTATTAAATCTGGAAAAATGGACGTGGAGACGCCCTTCCTCAAATATACATTATTAGAGGAGAATGTATGTATAATACAGCTAGAAGTATTTGTTTCAATGGTTGAAGCAAATCATATATATGAGCTACAACGATCCATTTATGGATTGAAGCAAGCTTCTCCTAGATGGAACATCCATTTTGATGAGACAATCAAAAAGTTTGATTTTATCAAAAATGAAGATGAACCATGTATGTACAAGAAAGTTAGTGGGAGCGCTGTTTCATTCCTTGTATTATATGTTGATGATATATAACTGATAGGGAATAACATTCCTATGCTACAATCGATCAAAATAAAGTTGTCTAAACATTCTTCTATGAATAATTTGGGTAGAACATCCTAAATTGAGGATATAAATGTGTATAGATAGATTTAAAAGGATGTTCGGCTTAACCCAAGGAACGTGTATTCATTAGATGCTAAAAGCATTTAGCATGGCAAACTCTAAGAGGTGTCTCATGATGATGAGCCATGAAGTGAATCTCTCTAAAATTATCCTCAATAAAAGAGAGATCGCATGAGTTACTATCATGTATGCAATGAAATATACGAGACTTGATGTTAATAAGTTATATTTTGGAGAAGATCACTGTAAGACAATGATAAACATCTTAAAGTACTTAACTGATACTAAGGATGTCATCATGACACATAATGGGTCTGAATTAAACTAAAGGACTAAACAGACTCAAGTTATCAAATTGACTAAGAAGACAACAAATCCACTTTAGGATAAGTCGTTACCTTAAAAGGTGGTGCAGTGAATTGGAAAGGTTCCAAACAGCAAAAAGGTTGTTGGTTTAGTGACAAAGAGAAAGTATATAACTTTAAGTGAAGCTGCAAGTTGATGTTTCGGATGAAAAGTTCATTACTGAACTAGGAATAGTTCCTAAGTCTCATCTTGAATCTAAACATGTGTTGCGGCATTTTGATTAAAAACATCATTGAAAGAAGAGACGTCACCTTAGAGCGTGTAGTGTGACGCCCCCAAAATAGGTTCAATACTCAACCCATTTTGAGTCGCCAAATACACTCAACAAAATTCAAATACAATCTTTCAAATCACACGGTCGTGCAAAATACGACCACACAACTACGAGTGTCAATACAGACATGTAAAAAATATTAACATTCAAACCAAGTCCTCATTACATTTATTATCACACTATTTTAAATAAAAAATAGTGAGGACTTCTACAGCTCTAACTCGGACCTTCACTCCATTCCCCGACTAGTACCCGCGATATTCTCATTTCCTGAAGAGAACAATGGAAGAAAAGGGTGAGCTCAACTAGCCCAGTAAAGAATATTATGACTAAGATAATGAAAAACAAATTATCGTTAGCCTTCAATAAATCAGATAAAACATTATGGACAACAAGTTTTAGATCAATATTCGCAGCGGAAATAACAATTCATTAGAAGAGTTAAGTAGAGAATGATGTCTACTATCCTATTTGATTTAAAAGTCCATCATCAATATTTTATCCCTGTAACATCAATCAATATACATCTCGAATCAAATATCCATCTTTGCACTACGGGCCAAAGATATTCATTTGTATCATCAGTTGGTCATGTTCATCTCAACACCTGTCCATCTTTGCACTACGGGCCAAAGATATTCATCAGGTAATCATTCGTCTTTGCACTACAGGCCAAAGATATTCATCACGTAATTATTCATCTTTGCACTACAGGCCAAAGATATTCAGTTATATCACCATTTAGAACTGAGGATGATGAAAAATAATACGAATAACGGATCCAGTGAGATAAAGGACAAATATTAGAGAATTTATTCAGAGTTCAAGAATGAAGATCAAAACCTGGATCCAATCAAAAATGATTTGGAAGAAAAAAAATAATTTTTTTACCGTGAATAGTACCCCATAAATAGTAACACATGAATAGTAACTCGTGAATAGTAACTCATGATGAAAAGATAAAAATTTTACAAGAAAGTTCAGACCAATATTCCAGTGAAATAATATTAGATGAAGCGCAAAACTCAAGGAATTTCTGATCATTTCAGGAATTCTATAAGCAATACTTACCGTAGTAAGTTTAGAGTTAGAAATCTGAAATGAAACAATATACAAAACTGCAATTGGATTTTCACCCGTCTGGCGGTAGTCCGCTTAGACAGATTATTTCCACAATTCACCAGGCATGCGGTAGTTCGCGTAGACAAGTTATTCCCACAGAATAATAAAAAATAGAATAACAACAGGATTTCACCATTCATGCGGTAGTCCGCGTAGACAGGTTATTCCAACAGAATAATAAAGAATGGAATAACAACCCTTACGAGTATTGAAAGAAAATAACTCTCTTCATGAATACAAAAGAAATAATACCCCTTACCTTAAAATTTTGGAGACTACATTAGTGTAATAACAGAATACTCTTCTTCTTTCTCTCTTATTCTCTGTATACTTTCTCTCTCTATAGCTTTAGTGAATTGTTGAGAAATAATAAAGAAATGAGCTTCTATTTATAGGCTCAGCAGAGTATGGGTAAAATAGTCTTTTTGCCATAATTTATGACATCATCGCTTACATCATCGATCCTATGACATCATTGCTTACATCATCGCTCAGATGACATACTTGCTTACCTCATCGCTCCGATGACATCATTGTTTGCATCATAAGAGTTCAAATTCAATTTGCACTCTTCCACCTCGTTTAACTTTTATACCATGAATTTACTATAATAATGTTACCATTTAAATTATAAAAATCATACTATTATATAATCACATCATACTACTATAATGTAATATTATAATAATATATTTGAATAAATTATTTTATCGAACAAGATAAAATACCAACTTTCAACAAATGTCACATGTTAAAAATTCCTCCGTCTAAATCCACATTGAATAAATATTTTCTTATCATATATATCAAAATTAATTATTCACAAATAATATTACAAAACTACAATATTGACAACCAGGTCGTTCCCAAGAAAGAGGGGGCCTTCCGATAAGGATTTCTCCTTACTGGCGCGCAATTAATCAACCCCTTTCCTAAACAGAACTTCCTTAGACATTGCCAATAATGTTATCTAATAATATTATTCAAATAATATGAATTATTGATTTGATAATTTGAAATAATGTGCAATGACAATTATTGAATCAATAATATAAAATAGCAAAGTAGCACTTATTGATATAAATATCAACGTAGCAAATATTGAACTAATAAAATATTATGCAATTATTGAATCAATAATATAAAATATTGAACAGTAATTACTGTAACAATAATTGAGTAAGTGTCTTCCTACGTAAGAATCAATAATTCGAAATACTGTGCAATACCGTGTGCTACAGTGCAACACCACGTATTACTATATTTTAACCACCGGGTATTTCAACAGTACTAACGGTAGCAGTTTTGCCGTTATTTTTATAAAAAGGTTACTTCTATCGCTTTCTATATCCGACATTCATTCCGTTGTGGGGTCCACCAATGACTGCGCCGTCGTACAAATATTCTCCGACAAAAAGAATATTCCTCGACCAAACGAATATTCTCCGACACAACGAATATATTATAACCACTTGCTTACTTTGTAAACTTTGCACATTTCACCCATAACTTATCACATTTATCAAATCAACACCTTACTATTTCAAAATAATATATAAAGAAAATTAAATCTTATTCATAAAATTTGGGGTCTTACATGTAGACTCTCAAGATAACATTGCAGATCCATTTACTAAAGCTTTAACACAACAGCATTTTGATCGTCACTTAGAGAAGAAAGGTATGAGATACCATCGCGATTGGCTTTAGTGCAAGTGGGAGATTGAAAGTAGTATGCATACAAGCTAATCATATATGATGATAAAGCATATACTTTGGAGAAAATCTTATTTATTTATTAATAAAAGTATTCACTTACTAAAGGCGTCTAATTGTCTACATGATGCTGTTTTTATAATATGTAAATAATCCATAGTTTTAAAGTAATGCTTTTAGACTCATGATGTTGATCATGCTAATGAGATCTAAATTCTTAGAAAGCTTCAAACTAAAATAGTTCCCAATCGTTGGATTACTAAATAGGAGATTAGTAAATCCGGATAGATTGGTACATGTGTTGCTTGCTCATTGGATAAGGATAATTGATCTCATGATCATTTGTGTGGAGACACTAAAGCAAGTATATAGGTGCTTATTGGAGAATAAGTTCACTGAACGTGACTCGCTATGGAATACCTAATGGAGTTTTACTTGCCTGTTAATAGGAATTCTTAATGTGATAGTAGTACAAGTGATCCTTGGACTTGAGATCATCATAGCATCTTGTATGTAATGAATTATACTTTGACTTATTCCTTAAGACCCTTAGGGTATATCAAAGGGTATGCTTGGGTATAATAAGTTACATATGGAGATAATGAATGATCAATAAAGAATCTACCACTTCTAGTAAAAGAAGATATATGTCCTATGTGATCCGTTAAATGACAACCCAGAAGTCTTTGGCCAAGGCAGAATAAAATTAGAAAGGAATTTCTAATTTACATTATTTGGAGTTGTGCATTTTCCAATCGAAATACATATAATTACATAAAATAAGACTTGACAGTAATTCCATGTCTTATATTTAATTGGGACATTGTATGGTGGAAGGATTGAATTGTACGGTAACTATTTACTCACATGTTTTTTTATGATTAATGTTGAAATCTATATTATCTGGAAAGTCGTTGATCGCTAGGGAGGCTTATCCCTATTGTAGAATAAATATTATTTATTTAAATAGATTATTAATTTAATTTATTTATTTAAATAATATTAAATTGTTTTAATTGATTTATTCACAATCGGTTTAATATGGAGAACCTAAAGGATCACACCATAAAAGGAAGAATAATTATTTAAGAAGGTAATGGCATAATCGTAATAATGCATTAAGTATAATTAATTTAATCTATGGTGATAGAATAAATTAAATAGCTTAATGTTTATTATTTAATATTTTAAAAATATTAAATATAAATTAATAAGAGGAGACTTATTAATATTATTATAATTATTATTATTTTAATTTCTAAAGGAGTTTAGGAATTAATTTAATATTATTACTCTCATTTATTCTTAATAAGATTAGGAGGTAAATTAATTAAATAAATTTAATTAATTATTCTCAATGTGGTGGGAAGCCTAGATTAATTAAAGGAGTTTAATTAATTAAATGAAACCCCATGTCTAATAAGATTAGAAGGGTTGACCAATATCTATATAAGAAAAGACTTATAATAGTTATCAGTTGATTCAATTCCAATTGTTGGAGAGTACTCCTTTTCTATAGAGGATAGAAACCTAGGGTTTAGCCAACCACCCTCCTTCTTGATAATTCCTCTTCCTTGGTGGATCACCTCTAGAGGCCAAACACTTGGGTGGCTAACGTTGATTAAAGGAAAGAATCTAACCCGGAAATTCAAGGAGATCACGAAGAACAAGGAGTTAAACTCGTACCTGTGGAAGCTTCGTTCTACAAGGGTATGATTTCATAACTTCTTATTTATCGTTTTAAATTAATAATTTGCATAAAGGATGATCCGGGTAATGGTTTTGTAGAAAATTTTAAACTCTGATATACATACTTCTGCTAATTTTGCAATTTGATTGCGCCCATAATTTCGTACAAACCCAACAGTATATTGATGACATTCTACTTGCTGGGAATGATAAGGAGATGATAGTCGCCACTAAAAGGTGGTTGTCCTCTAACTTAGAAATGAAGGACATGGGAGAAACAACATATGTTCTTGGAGTAAAGATCTTCAGAGATCGATCAAGAAAGATTCTTGGTTTGTCCCAAGAGACTTACCTTAAGAATGTTCTTGAATTATTCTAGATGAACAACTGTAAACCCATTGACACTCCTATTGTAAAAGGTGATGCTATTGGCCCTGAGTATTGTCCTACTTCTCCCGAAGAAATTGAAAAAATGTCCTATGTTCTATTGGAAAGTTAATGTATGCATTTCAGTGCACACGACCATATATAGCATTTGTTGTTTATGTCCTTGGTTGATATCAGTCAAACCCTGAAATTGCTCATTGAAAAGCAATTAAGAGGATCATGCGGTACTTGAGAAGAATATTAGAATTTCATTGAATATTATATTAGAATTATTTATCATTTAATACAAAAGACTTGTTATTTTCCACATTATCTTTATTGGCATATGATAAATTGAGTTCACACAGTTATTAACAATAATTACATATTATATATGTATTCTAGAATTATATGTCTAACAGGTTGATTGGCTCTCTCACACGAGCAATCACCTTTGGCGCTTTAGATAGAGAGCAATTGATGTTTTAGATAAACAATCAATTGGCACTAGAAAGCGAGCAAATATGAGATATTTTATTTAATTTTGCTTTGGATAACGAGCTATTGACGCTTCGGATAACGATCAATTGGCGCTTAGTAGCGAGAAAAATGATATTTTTTATATATCGCCTTGATTAGAACCAAAATGAGGTTAATTGTATTTAACCGAATGTGGTAAGTCCCACTATCCATATTAACCTGGTAAAGAGTCGGATGCGAAATCTTAGAGTTAGCGCTTATAGAAGCGAGCAATTTAAAAATTCGAGTTAGGCACTCGAGGAGTGACTGAACTAAGATCCGCACAGCATGACTATAAGACATATGCTCACAAGAGTGAGATTGTCTGCTGTGACATGTTATATGGACCTAAAATTTTAAAAATAGTGCTTTGAAAAGCGGGCAATTTGAAAGTTTGAAGTTAGGCACTCGAGGAGTGAATAGACTGAAGTCCACACAACAAGACTATTTAATTAGTATGTTGTGATAGTATAACATGAGTTTAGCGATAAAATAAAGGAAGTGAGAAAAGGAATCCTTACTTTCTCACTGTGTGTTGTCCTTTAAAGAATAAGGTATTCGTTAATCCTTTTACTAAGTACTCTTTGTGATCTTTGACTATGTTACAAAGAGATGAATTAATGTCGCTACTTTGATTTTATTTCCTAAAGTACGGACTATGAGACTGTATAGGGTGATTCTGGAAAAGCAGTTGATTTAGATTGAGTAACATTAGGGCAAATGGAAGATAACTTAATTTCACCATGCTCTGCACTTATTGTCGACAACTATAATGTTTTGGAAACGATATAGTAATAAATGAAATGCAAAACAGACATAGGCCTAAAGGGGTTAAGTACGGCTCTGAGGGATCAGAGATACTTAACTAGGTGAAAATTGAAGTTAGCTTGGGGTACTCTGAGTTTAAGAGGTTGTAGCCTCAATGCAAACCTTAACCAGTTTAGCTTGAAGGCTCCCACATTGCATTTTTGTTAAAAGTGTTGATGTCTCTATTTTGGCCCTAACGGGTCTGATTTAGAGCTCCCGCATTGCAGGTAAACTTAGCGGTCGCACGGTTCGGTAACTAAACAAATTTTTCAGCTTACACATTTAGACTTTATTGGCTTATATGATAACAACGTCGTCCTCGCCATGGGCGAGTGAGAGATGTTGGTTATTTGATCCAAACCGGTGCACTCATAGAGCGGTCGACCCGGCGGATACATGGTTCATTGTCTAGATACAATGAACATGTGTATATTCATCTCCATTTATAACTTGGGAGTTACATATATGTATATATATATAGGAGTTACATATATTAAACATTGGAGTTATATATATTAACTATGGGAGTTATATATATATATATATATATATATATATATTAGTTCTTGTTTAATACAATGTAAGTTACACTCTCCATATTGGATATAAAAGGAGGTGAGTGTTGATCTTTAGAAGATGCAATACACAATACATAAGAGCATTAGCATAATCTTATAAGCCATTGGAAGTATAATTGACAGCTTGAAAGCTTGAAAGCTTGAAAGCTTGAAAGCTTTGGAGTTACACGAACTGTAGAGGATATATTTGGTACTCGTTCTAACGTAGTCTAAATTATCGCTGAAATCATTGTTCGTTGAGTTCGTGATTCTAGCCGTTCGAGTTTGTGGGCATACGCTTCAAGAGGAAACTAGAAAATTAAAGTTTTCCAGTTCAAATCCACAGCATGTATGCTATATAATCTTATAAAAGATCATGTAAAGTAAATTTCATTATCCCGATAGAATGATATAAAGTGGCATAAGAAATCAATACCTGCAGCAAATGCGATTCCAATTTGGAGTCGACTCTTAATCAATTTGAGTCAATTTCGTTCAATTCTAGTGAGTTATTTATCGAGTTGTTCTAATCTATTTCGTTCAATTTCAATGAGTTATTTATCGAGTTGGTCTCATCCTTATCCTCAACAACGATCCGTCCCTATCCTCAATTTCAAAAACTGGTGAGTGATTATGAGTCGTCTCTTCCTCTCTTCTTAGTGTCAATCGATTAAGGAATTCTTAATTGCCCAATCATCTACCCATCTCTTCATCTCTTCCTACTATATAAATCCCATCTCTTCATCAGTAATTAATCAGTCGGTTTGATCTCTTAGTCACGGAGAAGGATCAGAAGAACATAGTTTTCATCCATCCCCAGTCGCTTCCTGCTGCTACGGGAGACGTCTTCAGTAGTGCGGTGGAAGGTGAGGGGTTTTCCACAACCCTTCCTTTCCTTTCCTCTGTCCATATTCAAGCCACCCAATCTCTTCTTATCCATCTATTCACTCAAAAATCATTCAACATCCCTAATTTTTTACATCCTTCAATAGTTTTAGAGAAAAATTTGTATGAATTTATAAATCAAAGATGCGACTTGCACGATTAACGGGAGGAATCACCGGACGAGATTTACAAGATTAATCAAACAAATCACCAAACGAGAGTTGCACGATTAACAGAAGGAA
Organism: Panax stipuleanatus; assembly: GCA_020205555.1. NCBI lineage: Eukaryota > Viridiplantae > Streptophyta > Magnoliopsida > Apiales > Araliaceae > Panax > Panax stipuleanatus. Next base: position 21,728,733 of record CM035120.1, read on the forward strand.
TCACCTTAAATCTCTTCATGGGCAACCAATTTGTAAGTTTGTGTTGGATATTGGGTATCCAAATGGGTCACCCATGGAGGGTCCGACCTAATGGATTTGTCAACTGACCTCCTACACGACTTAACGTGGTGAGATCGTGAGGACGTGGGGAAATGGTTCAACCACTCCCGTACGTATTAAATACCCATATTCTATCAATCAATTAATATATGATTCATTATTCAGTTGGCCAATACAGAGCGCTCCCATCACAGACCAAACCCAATTGTTACGAACTGTGAAATATAATTCTGTTCTCGATCGTAGTTCGGAGACATCCGTTGGGCTTCAGTAACAGGAGGTTTTTCGCATCAAAGGTTCAACCACGCTTCAAGGGTATGTCTTTGATCCTCCTATCATGTGTAAATATATGAATAGCATACATATAAAGTCCTTCATTGGTATTAGAGCAGAGTTTAACGATCTCATGTATGCTATATAAGTTATATTTACACCCTATGCCATGATTGCATGTTTAAAAAGCTTGAAAACATCATTAATGGAAAAATTAGATACACTAAATATTAAGGGCTAATATTTCAGTATATTGTAGCCTAAACACAGTGTATATAATCTACATATTTTGGGTTTAATTGGATTTGTATTTTAAAATTAATTTTAAACCCTAGTTTACGAACATCTTTCTTTGAACAGCCTTAACTTTTTCTGTGATTGTCCGTTTTGAATAATTTTGGTATGTATACGTAGTACTCGTTGTAAGCTTTCCAACGATATAGTATGAGCCTAAATCGGAGTTATATGGACTGAGATATGACTTCTCAAAGTTTTGGGTCGCAAAATGTCATTTCTGTAATTTTTTGTTGCCGGAGGTTGAAGGTGGGCTGACCCGCGCGTCAGACCCGACCCAACACGCTGAACCGGCCCGCTGTTCTGACCCATGCTGGAAGATTTTCCATATTTAATTTCCAGAAAATGATTTCTTAATTGTTTTAATCATGGAAATTAATTAATAAATAGTAATAATGATTATTAAATTCTGAAAAATTTACAGAAATTAATTATTAGCATGTAATTGCTGTTTCCATGGAATTTTGAATTATTGACTATTTATGATAATTTTGGTTAATTTTCTATCTATTGATTAATGGTTTATTAATTATAAAAATTAGCAAACTTATCATAAAAATTCTAGAAAAATTACAATGGCTATTTTGTGATATTAGGTTACTATTGTGATTTTTCAGATGGAAAATGACTGATTTTGATATTTTTGGTTAATTTCCAATTAATTATGCAATAGTTTATTAATTATGATAATTAGAATGATTATCAGAAAAATTCCAAAAAACTACAGTAACATATTTATGCTGATAAGCTACTGTTACAAAATATTTTTGGAAGAAATTAAAAGATTTGGATATCTTTGGGTAATTTCCATCTATTTATGCATGATTAATTAATTGTGATAATTAGCAAAATTATCAAAATAAATTCCAAAAAATTACAGTGATATTTTGTGATGTTAATATACTGTTGAAATTTTTTTAGATACATTTTAATGTTTTTATAGCATACTTGATTTATTAATTGAGTATTAATGTATATTATTTAATTCCTTTTGTTAATATTGTTGGAATATTAATATGTGATGCTTGGAATTAAATTACTATGCTATAATTACAAGTATAACCCTATTCTTAGTGGGAGTGATTTAGGTTGTAGTAATTTAATTAAATTATTCCCTAAATTACACATTTTGTGCGCTGAAAAATTAAATTTAAATAATTAGACATTTATACGGATTGTGATTCCTAAGACTAGCGAAGTCTCCCTTCCATATTTATGTTTTATTAGTTTTATGTTAATTTGGTTCATGCGGCAAAGATATCTTATATACTGTGGTGAACATTGAATATCTCTAATAAATTCTCATATTTAAATCAAATCAGAAAATGGCTTCAAAACACATTATCGCAGATCTTAACCAAGGAAACAAACTAGATGGAGATAACTATGATGTGTGGCACCGGAAAGTCAGGATGGTCTTGGAGGAGCAAGAGGTTGAAGAAACCCTGCTGTCCAAGATGACAAAGCCGGAGGGTGAAAATGCAAAAGATCCGGTCAAGGTTGCAGCCTTCAAAAGTTGGCGCAAAAAGGACCGTATCTCTCGCATAACGTTGCCGAGTTGCATGAATAATGACTTTCTGTTTGAGTATGAACAATACTCCACTGCACACGACATGTGGGAGGCTCTCAAAACTAAGTTTGGTGGCACCTCGTTGACAAGGCTGAGGGAATTAGCCATAAGGTTTGATGGTTACAAAAATAAAGACAACCACACTATGAAACAACACCTTCGAATCATTGCTAATATGATCCGGGAATTGAAAACTGATGGTACTCAATTGTTAGACGAACAGCAGATTTCAGTATTGGTTCGATCCCTTCCCGATAATTGGGGGTATATGCGGGTCAACATGACTTATAACGAGAATATCAAGAATTTTGATGATATTCGTCGTCACTTGGAGCTCGAGGCTGAGCGACTTGATGTTGTCAAGACCTCCAGGGCATATGTGGCTGAATCAAACTCTCGTAAAAGGTTCAAGCCCAGGAAGGGGAAGAAACCTACTCATCCTACTGCGCCTAGAGTGGCTGCGAGTGGGGGTGTTGCCAAACGAAAAAGAGGCAAACGAGGTTCTGGTAAGGACAAAACCAAAATGACATGCTACAACTGTGGCAAGGAGGGACACTTCGCTCGTGAATGCACTGAGCCGAAGAAGGTAATTCCTAGTCCTAATCTATCTATGTGCTTAGTATCAAGTACTGTTTTTGTTGCTCATTCTCTCCATATGTGGATTGTAGACTCCGGAGCAACGGACCACATAGCTAAAGACCGGAGTGGATTCGTGGAATACCGTCGCATTCCGATTGGCAGAAAAGTATACATGGGGAACGATTCTAGTGTGGACGTGCTAGGCATTGGCACTTACAAACTGGAAATGCGAGAATGCTCAGCATTGATCCTTTATGATGTACTTTATGCACCGGATGTCCGGCAGAATTTATTTTTTGTTTTATCAGTACTTCGTTTAGGCTACTCTGTTAGTTTTGAGAACAATTCTGTAATAATTTGGCATGGGACGAATGTTTTTGGATATGGTTTTATGATTTTGGATACTATTGATTCTAGCATTAATAGTAGTGATTCTTATTCCTTACTTGTTGAAAATGATCATGATGGTTCAATTCAATGGCATGCTAGATTAGGCCATATTGGACAAGATAGAATGGCCAGGTTAGCTCTAGCAGGTCTTTTAGGCCCACTCGCTAAGGTTAATCTATCCACATGTGAACATTGTTTGGCAGGGAAATCAACAAGAAAACCATTCGGTAAAGCCACTAGGGCAGAGACACCATTGCAACTTATTCACTCAGACATCTGTGGCCCTATGAATGTAAAAGAAAGTCATGGACGTTCCTATTTTCTCACAATGATAGATTACTATACGCGCTTTAGGTACACCTTCTTGATCTCTCATAAGTCTGAGGCATTAGATTGCTTTAGACGTTATTTGATTGAGGTCGAGAATCAGTTAGATAAAAGTGTTAAGGCACTTCAAACTGACCGAGGCCGCTAGTATCTGTCCGATCAGTTTAAAGAACTCTGTGAGGAAAAAGGGATAATCAGGCAACTGACAATCCCTAGAACTCCGCAGCAAAATGGTGTGGCGGAGAGGAGGAACCAGATATTATTAGACATGGTTAGGTCTATGATGGTGCAAGCCAATTTGCCTATCTCCTATTGGGGTGATGCATTGTTGACTGCGACATATATACTTAATCGTGTGCCTTCGAAATCAGTTGAGTCCATCCCATATGAAATGTGGACCGGTAGAAAGCCCGAATTGGGCGGAATGCGGCCTTGGGGATCAGCTTGATGGGACTGTATCTGAGATAGAGTCACGAGATGCAGATTTCCTTGAGATGGATTTCCCTAATAGAGGTGATGTGAGCAAAGAGATGAACCTTTATGAGATGGATGAAGATTTAGGCGCCCGAACTCGTACAGTAGAAGTCGAAGAGGTTAATCCTCAAGCTCCTGTAGAAAGTGGGAGTGACATGCCTTCGAGTAGTTCTTATCCATCAAATGAAGAGTCTCTTGTTCCTCAAATGCGTAGAAGTCAAAGGGGTAACGTTCCACGTCGTCTTTTTGAGATTGAGGGGAATGCCTTTGTGGCTGATGTGCAGGACGATGAGGAACCTCGATCTTATCGAGCTGCTCTATCATCTGCTATGAAAGATAAGTGGATGATTGCAATGGAAGAAGAAATGGAGTCCATGAGGACTAATCAAGTCTGGGACTTGGTTGAACTTCCACCAGGGCGAAAGGCTATTGGGAATAAATGGGTTCTTAAAGTCAAACTCAAGGCAGATGGTTCCATTGAAAGGTACAAAGCTCGTCTTGTAGCCAAGGGCTATACCCAGCAAGAGGGAATTGATTACGAGGAAACTTTCTTACTAGTTGTGAGGTTTGCCTCAATTCGCCTCATCCTAGCGATTGTTGCGCATTTGGATTTAGAGTTATATCAAATGGACGTTAAGACAGCTTTTCTCAATGGAGATTTAGCTGAGGAGATATACATGGATCAGCCAGAGGGTTTCGTCATGGAAGGACAAGAGCGCAAAGTATGCAAGCTCAAACTTTCTATCTATAGTTTGAAACAGGCATCCAGACAATGGTATCTGAGATTCCATCGAGCCATCATTAGTGATGGGTTTACGATGATCGAGGAAGACCATTGTGTATATATCAAACGGTCCAAAGATAAATTCCTTATCTTATCTATGTATGTCGATGACATCCTACTAGCTGGGAACGATAAGGAGATGATTATCGCCACCAAAGGGTGGCTGTCCTCTAACTTTGAGATGAAGGACATGGGGGAAGCAGCTTATATTCTTGGAGTTAAGATCTATAAATATCGCTCAGGAAATCTTCTTGGAGAGCAATTTCAAATGAACAACTGCAAACCCATAGACACTCCTATCGCTAAAAGCGACACTATTGGACCCGAACAATGCCCCACTTCTCCCGAAGAAATTAAGAAGATGTCCCATTATCCGTATACCAATGCTATAGGAAATCTAATGTATGCAGTTGTGTGTACTCGGCCTGATATAGCATATGCAGTCGGTTATCTCGGTCGATATCAGTCAAACCCTGGGATTGCTCATTGGAAGGCAATCAAGAGGATCTTGTAATATTTGAAAGGTACTTTAGACTACATGTTGTGCCATGGAGGACCAGACCTGCGCTTGATTGGTTACTCTGATGCCAGTTGGGGAGGTAACCAGGGGATGCGCAAGTCAACCTCAGCATATGCATTCTTGCTACATGGTGGAGCCATTACTTGGTGTAGCAAGAAACAGACTTGCGTTGCTCTTTCTACGATGGAGTCGGAGTTTGTAGCTTGTACGTCAGCTGTTCAGGAAGCCATGTGGCTGAGGAGATTTTTCGAGGACCTTGGAGTCGTCTCTCATGCTTCGGAACCTATGACTGTTTTCTGTGATAGCACGGCAGCCTTAGATTACACTAAGGACCCCAAGTCTCATAGCAGGACGAAGCACATTGACTTGAGGATGAACTTCATCAGAGAGAACATAGCAAATAATGAAGTGATATTGAAATACATGCCCACTAGACTTATGGTAGCTGATCCTTTGACGAAGCCGATTCCTAAAAATGCTTTTTGTAGGCATGTTAGTTCATTAGGGCTTCATAGGGTTTGATGTACTTTATTATTTCTTTGTAATCACTCATTACTTGGCTTGTATTAGAGATGTTCATTATTATTTCGAGATTATTTGTCATCTATGCGAGTTTCATTTGTTTCGACTTATGATTGTGTCCTTTTAGCGCATATGATAAATTTTAGATGTTCACACATTATATTATGCATATTGGATATGCACACACTAAATATATGTCAACAGGTTGATTGGCTCACTTACACGAGCAATCACCCTTGGCGCTTTGAAAAGCGAGCAACGTTGAGATAGTTCATAGTTTGGCGCTTTTAGTAGCGAGCTGTTGATGCTTTAGATAACAATCAATTGGCGCTTAGTAGCGAGCAAAATGGACATGATGTCGCCTTGGCATGAGCCAAGATGAGGTTAACTTGGATTAACCGAATATAGTATGCCCCACCATCTATATTAACCTGTACTGATAGCCGGATACGAAATTTTAGGTTTGGCGCTTGGAAAGAGAGCAACCTGGAAATTCGAGTTAGGCGCTTATGAAGCGACTGAGCTAAGATCCGTACGGCATGACCATTGGACATATGCTCATATAGATGAGATTATCTGCCATGACATGATAACCGGACGTGAAGTTTCAAATGTGGCGCTTAGATAAGCGAGCAATTTGAAATATTTAAAGGTCCACACAACAAGGCTATAGAATAGTATGTTGTGAGCGAGTTACATGTGTTTAGCGACCACATATGGGAGGTGAGAGAATGAATCCTTGTTTTCTCACCGTGTGAGTCCTGTAGGACAAGTTTTGTTTCTACATAAAGTGCTCTTTGTGATCTTTGACTATACTGCAAAGACATGAATTAATGTTGCTACTTTGGTTTCGATTCCTAAGGTCAGGATTGATGAGACTATAAGGACCGATTCTGAGAAAGCAGTTGATTCATTTTTTTAGTAGTATTAGGGCAAAGGGAAGACAATTTGATTTCACCTCGTTCTGCACTTATTGTCGACAACTATAGCGCTTTGATAGGGATATAGTAATAAGTGAGATACGAAATGGACTTGGGCCCAAAGGTGGTTAAGTAAGGCTCTCTAAGGGATTAGAGATACTTAACCTAGTGAAAATTCAAATGTGTCTGGGGTACTCTGAGTTTATGGATTGTAGCCTCTACGTGAACTAATTAAGTTTGGCGTGAGAGCTCACGTACTGCTTTTCTTAAAAAGGGTAGATGTCTCTATGTTGGCCTTAACGGGTTTGATATAGAGCTCCCTCATTTTAGGTGAACTCAGCGGTCGCATAGCTCGGCAGTTAGACGTTTACATGTTTTGGTTCGAGCTGGTTTTGGCAGATATGAGGATTACATCGTCCCCGCCATGGGCGAGTGGGAGATGTTGGATATTGGGTATCCAAATGGGTCACCCATGGAGGGTCCGACCCAATGGATTTGTTAACTGACCTCCTACACGACTTAACGTGGTGAGATCGTGAGGACGTGGGGAAGTGGTTCAACCACTTCCGTACATATTAAATACCCATATTCGATCAATCAATTAATATACGATTCATTATTCAGTTGGCCAATACAGAGCGCTCCCATCACAGGCCAAACCCAATTGTTACGAACTGTGCAATATAATTATGTTTTCGATCGTAGTTCGGAGACGTCCGTTGGGCTTCAGTAACAGGAGGTTTTCCACATCAAAGGTTCAACACGCTTCAAGGGTATGTCTTTGATCCTCCTATCATGTGTAAATATATGAATAGCATACATATAAAGTCCTTCAGTTTGTAATTCCAATTTAGATGAATTCAAATTGATTTATGTTGTCTCACTTTACATTATGGTTTATATATTACAATGCTTTATTTTGATGCCTAGTCAGCGCATGTCTCAATAGCTGTTAGGAGATTATGGCTTAATTTTAAGCTTGGGATTTGATATCTTCATATCACAGTTTTTAATATCTTTGTTTTAGGAGTTTAAGAAAAAACAAAATAACTGCAAACATATCTTTTAGCAGTTAGAAGTACTCTGATTAAAATGACTTTATTTCCGGTAGTTGTTGCGTTTCTGACAATCGAAATATTTTTTTCACCAGAAATATTTGGATCAAAATCAGAAAAGATTACTACTTTCATTAAAATTATCCATCTATTGAGTTTATCTACTGTTTGGGGCACTGCTTTTTGGGTCACCTTCATCGGTGGTATCATCATGTTCAAGTAAAACCCAATTACCCATTTCCTTAAACCGTTTTTGTTTACTTTTTCCCTTTTCAAATTTGCAAACGTGCTAACATTTTTTAATGAAATTTTAGGAATCTTCCTAGGCATCAGTTTGTAAATATGCAGAATAAAATGTTCTCGGCGTATTTTTTGATGTTGGGTGTTTGTTGTGCAGCATCGGTGGCCTGTTTTGGTTACACACATCCATGGAAGTCATCTTCCACTGCTAAGAAGTACCAGCTGGGGTTTGTACTATCTGTCTTTGCGTTCAATCTTAACAATCTCTTTGTCTTTACTCCTATGACCATTGAGCTAAACAATTATCTTTGTTGTCATAGAAAGATTTGTCAGTTGTTACAAGAATTTCCAAGTCTTTTGGTGTTTTACAATGTGTGTGGTAGTAATTAGTATGATTAGTTGGTTTTCGAATTTGGTTAATGACTAATGATAGTTTATTTATGTTTAGCTCATTTATATTTACAAATAACAGCATTGACACTTCCTGCTCATGCGTAAAAAGGTTTTGGCCCTTCTGTATTAAAATGTTGGTGTATATTTTGAAGTGGTATATACTAAAATTTAAGACCCAAAAGTTCTCTCTTTTAGATGCATGAAAACACTTTACCACACTTTTTTGGTGCAATGGAAAGTCCTCAACCTAGAAGTCTAGAACCAAGATGAATTGACACCGACTATCAGCAAATATGTTAGGCTGAATAGCTAGCTAGGGGTAGTTATGAACATAAAAAAATAAATGGAAAATCCCTTTTTAGTAAGTATCGGCTTTAATACCCTTCATGATATATTTGTCTCAACTAAAACTCCTAATTTCTGCCCATGAGATCTCGGTAGTCACCCACGGGCCATGGGGTGGAATTCCACTTTTATTTTCTTAAGCATGATGATGACAACAACTGCATTCACCTTATAAAAAGCTTTGTGAAAGTCCTGCTCCCCAGTGAACCAACCAACATCCCGTGCCCAACCTTTTTAACACAGGTGTTACATTGTTAGAGTATCTCAAGCTGCAAGACAATCCATTGAGCTACATCTCTTCCCAATTATTTACAAAAATTCTCTTTGGGAAGTGACGAATAGATATCGTCCATGGAAGAAACTAAACAAAGGATCTATTTTCAGTATGTTTTGTTACTTTTAGTTGGTTCCTTTGCTTCTCACATCTTCGCTTCTACTAATACGGTATGTAACAATTATAACTCTGTTTCAATTTGTATGTGTCTGTGTGGATCTGAATAATGAATGGATGGACTATTTTTGCAAATTTTTTATGATGAAGATTTCAATGGATGATGGATAGCCTCTGAGAAGGATGAATACCAATGTATATTTAATTTTTTTTATTTATTTATTTTGGATCTGTTCTGTTTCTTACTCTTTGATTTTGTCTTAATAGCTTGAGATCTTGAATTTTAATAGTGTTGAGAAATCAAATGAGAATTCCGATGGATTATATTTTAGTATTAAAATTATTGATTGAAAATTAGCAGGATCTTGAGCAGGAGGGAATCGAGTAAAGGATTTGAGGAAGATGAATTGTTGTTCTATTAAAATTATTGATTGAAAACTACCTGTTTGTTGGAATGACACAAAGAGGTCTTGCATAGTTTTTAACCTTGAATTAGACAAATTAGCATATCCTTGAAAAATGAAGTGTTACACGTATCACTTTGTTTGCATTGTATTTAAGTTGTTACATATTTTCTTTAGTTATGTGTAACCAATATCTTATGCATAACTTGCAAGGAGTATAACTAACTGCTACTTCAGATCAAGTATGTCATCATTTTTACATCTAAATCCTTATCATGCTCCAACTTTTTTGGGTTGAAAAAGTTCTCAGAAACAATTAATACATCATGTGTTGCCCAAACTTGCCTCTACAATTCTGTTGATCCGTCTTTAGCCCCGTCTCTTCCTTCTGTTTCTTGACATAAACGGATTGAAAATTTTAATATTCTGAAAATTGTCTTTGCTCACATCTAATTGTAGTCATGTAGTGTATGGTTTCAATTATTAGATAAATTATACAATCTGTTAACCCGTGCATTGTACGTGCTATCACCTAGTTCCCATAATTTGACGTCTTAACATCAAATTTAGATTCCATTTCACATTTTTACTCAATGTAATAGAGTTAATGCTTTTATTGTTACTCGAAAAAAATTATATCTTCACCCCTACTTGAGAAAATTTATTTTCATCCAAGTAGTCACACCCAGTAAGGGTAAACAGCCACCAACTTGTGAATCTTTTATTTATGTGATATATTTTATCAAATAATACTAATTGTGTACCATGTGATTGTGGAAAGCACCTCCCCACATAATATATTTCTTCACAATAAAAAGTTATTTCAAATATATTGATATGCATTTCTAATTAACAAGTGTCAATCATGTATTTGACAAATTAAGACACTTATCACAAAATATTAGTCAATACATATATTCCAATAAAATCAAATGTTACAAAATAGTAACACACTTTAAAATATTATTCTCTGATTGTCAAAAAAAATTGGCGTCATGTAAATATAAACATGCATGTGCACCACTCATTTATAACATAGACATATTATTATATTTCACAAGACAAACATACAAATAATCCACTTGATTATTTTATACAAATAATCCTACAAGATTATTTTTTTACAAATAAAATAATTTAACTAGCTTATTTTCACAAATACATAATCCAACTTAATTATTGTAAACCTTTGAAATAGTCCTATACACATAAATTTTATTCTCTCAACATAAAATTGAAATATATTTGTTATATGCAAATTTTATACCACCAATTGACATAAATAATTTTTTATGTCACAAAATAAACATGCATATCTCTAAGTATGAAAATAATCATAATTATAATGCATGCTACACTATAAAATTCACATATAAACACATAACTAAATTGCATTAAACAAATCATGCTATTCACCAATTTAGTATAGAATAAAAATGTTAACATAAGCAAATATGGTTGGCTCGGTGGTAACAAACGCATTGTCTATTTAGATGTCAGCGGTTGAAAACCTCTCAACCCCATCCTTAGTTTCTACTTTAAAAACGGTTTCAACGTTAACGGTTTCAAACATCATTAATCATCTTAATTCAACCTCTAAATCATTATTCAAACTTTATGAAAACTTAAAATGATTATAATTTTCCATTTCTTAACGAAATATTATGTTTTTTACATGGTTAAAAAGCTCTTGACAAGAATAGGGGCGGGGTAGTGGGGGGCACCTGCCCCCACTGAAATTTCAATGGGTCTATGGGTCAACTTTAAATTTTTTTTCTGAGAGATATTAAATGAAATTGTTATGTTTGATTTAAAAAGTAAAAACTGTTAGAATACTTAAACAAACTACTCTCAGTTCCCAACTACTCCACAAAATAATTTTAAAAACAATCCCATTATCCCAAAACAAGACCAACAATCCCATTATCCCAGTTAAAACAAGGGATATTGATTGTATGGACGGCACCCAAGGCCAATTCTATTATCCCAATTCCCACTACTCCACTAGTAGTTTTAATCTCTTAGTACTTCATCTGTTCAAGTGGTTCATCAACATAGCAACATACAACAGTCATTTAGTCAACAGAGCAACAACAACTCCTAGTCTCCAAATTCGCAAAAGAGGCATATAGTAACTCCAAGTGTTTAGGTTATTTTAATTTTAGTTTTTAAATTTCATAAATTTAATAATTGCTTTAGGAATTTTTATAATTATTTATAGGTTCTTTTTTTTGTACTTTTATAAAATTAGGATTTTTTACTTCTCCAAGCAACACTGCAACCCAACAATGAAGAGAACTCCATCAAATAAAATTTCTTCAAATTGAGAAAAAAAGAATATAATAAATTAAAAGGGGAAGCATAAATTTTTTTTAAAAAAATCTAAAAAAGAAAAGGAGTAAAAAGAGATCCAAATAAACTTATAATGTGCATAGTATAATGTTTAATGTTGATACTGTTTTGATTTTTATATTTGTAATTATTTTCATTTGGCTATACATTAGTTATTAATAATATACAATGGTGGATATTGTTTCAATTTTTGAGCAAAACCCAACCCCAATGAAACCTATATAACGGTACATTATATTTCTACAACTATTAAAAATAAGGTTATCATGCAATAATTTCAAGCAATGAAACCTCGAAAAATGTTATTGTAAATAATATTTGAGGATTATTTAATTTTGTGATTCATTTTATTAAATTTTTATTCTTAAATAATTTTTTTCTTTCTAAAGTTGACTCCACTAAACTCCGCGGCTAGATCCGTCCCTGAACAAGAACTACACAACCATTTAAAATTTTATAAATAACGCTCAACATGAAAAATCAGAAATATCGCTCAAAATGAAAAAATAAGAAAATTAAACATGTATATATCTCATCATATATGCATATTAAATTATCAAAAATTAAGAAACATTTCAAGACTTCAAGTGATACATATGAACAAAATCATATACATATACATATACACGCAACTTCTCTGCAAAAAATTGACGCACTTTTCGGAATCTTTTATCAATCTCGTTTTCGTGCGGCACTGGTTCCTGACATTTCGATCGCGTTTGCACACAAGTTCAAAATTGCATGCACAAAGAAGATAATTAAAACAAAACAAAATAATGTTTAAGATAAGACTAAACCAATGGAAATTAATATTGGAAAATTGATTATCACAATATTCCTCGACAACGACTTCAAAAATTTGTTTGTCTAATTCTATACTTAGAAAAATACACACTTGTCTAATTCTATACTTAGAAAAATACACACAAGTATACGCGATCAAATATATAATATATTAGAAAATAGAGTATCATTCCCAGCAGGAATATGAAATAACCTAATAATCCAGCTACTAACTTTAAATCAGTTCGATTTTATTTAAATGATTGCAATTGAGTTTTTCAATCTAATTATTAAAATTAAATAACTAATTAACAAAGATTATCAATAAATAGAAATATTAAGATTACAACTTTCCCCGATACTTCATTTGAATCTCTTTACTCCCTTTTTAATTAACTAACTACTTAGAATCGCCAACTGAGAATTCCTAACTATTCATATAACCCTTCTTGCAAATGATTACATAAAAATATTCATTCTAATTAATTCACTATATTCCTATGTAAAATTAATAAAGAATAAATTTATTGAACAACAATTCTCAAATACCTCACTTGCAGTATATAGATATTGGCCCAATTGGTGTAGACATTTTAGAAGCCAAATTAAGCAAAATAAGCAATCAAAATTTGGCAAATATTTGGTGCAATGTATCGGGGCAAGGAGGGAGTATTTGAGCACATGTGATTTTATTTTCCAAGAGTTGGAAGATTTAGTGAAGATACGAAAGAGAAATAAGAAGATTTACAAGATTTAGGAGAGAGAAAGGAGAGATTTGCTGGAGATTTGGAAGATCTTGGAAGAGATTTGTTAGGAGATTTATATATACATAAATAAGTTATATATCTACATTCTTCCAACTATAAATACCTCTCATTTCTTAGCCAATAAAAACTTTATTTCATTTCTACTCTTCCAAAGAGAAAAAGAAGGAAAATAGAAAGAGAGGAGAGAGGAGGGCTTTGACAGCAATAAGAGGAAGGGGAATAGATTTGTAAGACCTCAACTTTTATGAATAAAGATTGAATTTTTTCTATATATTATTTTTAAAATAGTAATGTGTTGATTTGATAAATGTGATAAGTTATGGGTGAAATGTGTAAATTTTTCAAAGTTAGCAAGTGGTAATAAAATATTCATTGTGTCGGAGAATATTCGTTTGGTCGAAAAATATTCTTTTTATCGGGGAATATTCGTACGACGGCGTAATCATTGGTGGGTCCCATAACGAAAAACTGTCGGATAAAGAAAACGACAAGAATAAATTTTTAATAACGGTGTGGTTGTTACCGTTAAAACTGTTGAAATACCCGGTGGTTAAAATAAAGTAATACGCGGTGTTGCACAGTAGCACACGGTATTGCACAGTAATTCTAATTATTGATTCTTACGTAAGAAGTCACTACTCAATAATTGTTACAGTAATTACTGTTCAATATTTTATATTATTGATTCAATAATTGCTACATTGATAATTGCATAATATTTTATTGATTCAATAATTGTCATCGCACAATATTTTAAATTATCAAATCAATAATTCATATTATTTGAATAATATTATTAGATAGTATTATTGGCAATGTCTAAGAAAGTTCTAGACAGGAAAGGGGTTAAGTAAATCTAATTGCGCACCAGTAAGGAGAAATCCTTATCGGAAAGCCCCCTCTTTTCTAAAAATGACCTGGTTGCCAATATTGTAGTTCTGTAATATTATTTGTGAATAACTAATTATTGATTTATATGATAAGAAAATATTTATTTCAATTCTAATATAAATAAAATAATTTTTAGGATGAAATATTTGTTGAAAGTTGGGCATATTTTTCTGTGGAATTTCAATTATTTCCTCCGATAAAATATTCATTCAAATATAATATATTATAATTATTTAAATAATAATATTATTATAATATATATATATATATATATATATATATATATATATATATATATATATATACACACATGTGATGATAAGGGACGGAAGTAACCAAAATGTATTTGAATGCTTTGTTTTCATAAAGCAATGTAGCATTGTATTGATTGGTGGAAATGGTTGGTGGAGAAAATGGTCTGCAAAGGCATTTCAAATTATGTTTTCTCATGCGTAGGGCCTCAACCTTGGAAATGAGGGAGTGTTAGGTAGAAAGAAAATGGGAGAAATTAGGTAGAGAAAAAGAAAGGGAGTTAGGCGAGTTAGGCAGGCAACACGCTTAACCTTTTCTCCCTTCGTTGCACTATAAATAAGGGGTAACCCCTCTTTCTTAAAACACACCATTTCAATATCAAAAATTCTTATTTTATAGTATTGTGAGTATTTTTCTTAAGTATAAGGAAACTTTGAGTGTAGCTTTTTGTGCAAGATTTTCTCAGAATAATATCCGATATTCCAGTCAAATCCAGTTTCTAATAAGGTAAAGGATATTATTTTATTGCAATACTCGTAAGAAATATTATTTTCTTTCATATTCCATATTATAAAAGCAGTAATATTTCATTTCATATATCCAAATTAAAATTTACTACGGTAAGTATTGCTTCTATAATTCCTGAAATGATCAGAAATTATTCGAATTTTGCGTTTCATCTAGTATCATTTCATTAGAATGTTGGTATGAATTTTATTATGAAATTTTTACCTTTTCATGTCGGAGTTACTATTCACGTATACGGCACTATTCACGTATATGTCACTATTCACGAATACAGCACTATTCACAGAAAAATTAAATTTTCTTTTATTTGTCCAAGTTATCTATTATGGTTTCTATCTTTAATTGGATCTAAGTTTTGATCTTTATTCTTGAATTTTGCTCCACAATTGATTATTATGGAGTATTCTTGAACTTGGATAAACTAAATTACAAATCTCTAATCTTTGTCCGTTATCCCACTGGATTCGTTATTTATATTATTTTTCATCATCCTCAGTCCTAAATGGTGATATAACTGAATATCTTTGACCTGTAGAGCAAAGATGAATGATTACCTGATGAATATCTTTGGCCCGTAGTGCAAATATGGACAGGTTTTGAGATGAACACGACCAATTGATGATACAAATAAATATCTTTGGCTCGTAGTGCAAAGATGAATATTTGATTTGAGATGTATATTGATTGATGTTACAGGAATAAAATATTGATGATGGACTTTTAAATCATAGAAGATAGTAGACTTTTAAATCATAGAAGATAGTAGACTTCATTCTCTACTTAACTCTTCTAATGAATTGTTATTTTCGTTGCAGTTGTTGATCTAAAACTTGTTGTCCATAATATTTTATCTGATTTGTTAAAGACTAACGATAAATTATTCTTTATTATCTTAGTCATAATATTTTTTACTGGGCTAGTTAAGCTCACCCTTTTCATCTATTGTCCTTTTCAGGGAATAGTGTGATGGTCAGAGTTAGATCTGTAGAAGTCCTCACTATTCTATAAAATAGTGGGATAATAAAATTATAATGAATAAGGAATGAATTTGAATGTTTATATTTCGTGTTATATACGATTTGCATTAAAACTCATAGTTATATGGTCGTATTTCTCACGACCTTTCGTTATAAAAAGATTTATATTTGGAATTCTGTACCATGTATTTGGCAACTCAGAATGGGTTGGTATTGAACCTATTTTTGGGGGCGTCACAGTTGGTATCAGAGCTTAGTGATATGATCTCTGGCAGAGATCTGAGAATAGAACTAGGAGGGGAGAGACGAGTAAAACCTTCGCTAGTGTGTCCTACCTAAGCTTATTTGGTATTTAATTGGTCGGTTGGAACATAAGGTTAATATGTGATATGTTAATTTGTTTAATTAAACCTTGTTTTATGGCAGTAATTGAGAATGACAGCTGAAAATCTAAACAATGGAGTGAATGAGACCGTTGAGACACCTTTAATCAACAACCAAGAGAACGTGCAACAGGAAGGCTATATTCCTCCTGTAAACAACCCTATCAAAGAAACGATGAATGATGGGATATTTAGGAGCTTTTTGCAGTTCATGCAAAGCCAAACGAGGGAGGCTCATGTTCATAATATAGGTGGAAATAACAACTCGCGGCTTGTCACTGCCAAGTAGTTTAAAGAGTTGGGACCACCAGAGTTTCAGGGAAAGCCAGATCCAATTAAGGCAGAAAATTGGATTAAGCAAATTACCAAGATATTTGATGTCTTGGGATGCACGGAGGAACAGAAGGTTCCATTAGCCACATTTATGTTATGTGGAGAGGCAGATTACTAGTGGGAATCTGTGAAGCGTACCCAGCACGCCGTACTCAAGATATCTTGGGAGGAATTCCAGAAACTGTTCATTGACAAGTATTTTCTAGAAAGTATTCGTCATATGAAGGAGGTAGAATTTATCAGACTGGAACATAACAACATGACGGTGTCCCAGTACGAGGTTAAGTTCGCGGAGTTATCTCGGTTTGATCCTCATTTGGTGGAGATTGAGGAACGTATGATGCGGATGTTTCTGAGAGGTTTAAAACTAGAAATTTTTCAATACCTCATTTCTCACAAATTTTCTCTATATTCGGATGTAGTGAACAGGGCCCAGTAATTAGAACGAGACAATGATTATGTTCAACCAAGGGACAACAACCAAGGTCGTACCGTTGGCAGCAGTCATCGGAACAATGACAACCAGCAGGGAGAAAAGTATCATGACAGAAGCGGTAACCACTCCGGTGGTAATCGTGGTCATGATAATAGAAGGAGTGAGTCGGGGGGAGATTTCAAGAAGAGAAGGTACAACAATGAGAACGTGAAAACATCGACAGCAGCACCAACATCAACTGTTTCTAGGGGAGGAGAACGACCGCCGGTCGTATGCTATAAATGCGGGCAAGAGGGACATATCAGCCCCAACTGCACACAACAATTCAAGGTGTGCTATAACTGTGGAAAGGAAAGACATATAGCTCGAGTGTGTCCTGTAGCGAAACCAAGTCCAGCGGGGGTAGTGATTCCTAAGGCAGTTCCGGACAAGTCAAAGTCGGTGGTTCCTGGAAGAGCTTTTGTCGTGACTTCCCAACAAGCAAGGAACCCGAACGAGATTATTACGGGTAAGCTGATAATAAGCTCTTGCGAAGTTTACACCTTATTAGATACCAGTGCTACTCATTCTTTTATTTCACATGCATATGCTCAACGTTTGAACTTGACTCCTGATAAATTACACTTTGACTTATCTGTTGAAACTCCATTGGGAGAAACCTTCGTTACATCTACAGTTTACAAATCTTGCTTGATTCAAATTGGTACCCTCACCCTACCTGTTGATCTTATATCTTTGAAAATACTTGCATTTGATGTGATTTTAGGAATTGACTAGTTAATCACTTATCATGTCAAAATTGATTATTTTCGTAAGGTTGTTAGTTTTCATATTCCTAACCAACCTATTGTGCGAATTCAAACCACCAAACCACTAAAATCAGTCAATGTCATTTCAAGTCATAAAGTTATTCGTTTATTAAAAAATGGATGTCAAGCTTTCTTAGCACATGTCACTGATCTAAACCAGAATACGTTAGGTTTGAATGATATTTCTGTTGTCAATGAGTTTCCTAATGTATTTCTCGAAGAACTTTTCGGTCTACCCCCAGAACGTGAAGTTGAATTCTTTATTGACCTTGAACCTGGTACAAAACTCATTTCTAAAATCCCATATCGTATGGCTCCTATTGAACTTCAGGAGTTAAAGGTCCAACTACAAGAGTTGTTGGACATTAGTTTTATTCGTCCTAGTACGTCTCCTTGGGGTGCTCCTGTTTTATTTGTAAAGAAGAAAGACGGGAGTATGCGACTTTGTATTGACTATCGGGAGTTGAACCATGTCACCATCAAGAATAGGTATCCATTACCTCAGTATTGATGACCTGTTCGACCAGTTGCAAGGTGCACAATTCTTTTCAAAGATCGATCTTCGTTCTAGATATCATCAGTTAAAGATTAAAACTGAGGATATTTCAAAGACTACTTTCAGAACTCGATACGAGCATTGTGAATTCTTAGTCATGTCTTTTAGATTGACTAATGCTCCTGCTGCTTTTATGGATATGATGAACCGTGTATTCAAGGAATATTTGGATCAGTTTGTGGTTGTCTTTATTGATGACATCCTCATCTATTCCAAAAGCCGTGAAGATCATGAGCACCACTTGAAGCTGGTACTTCAAAGGCTTCGTGAAAATATGATATATGCCAAGTTGAAGAAATGTGAGTTCTGGCTTGAGGGGGTAGCATTCCTTGGGCACGTAGTATCAAAACATGGAGAATCTGTGGACCCGGCGAAGATTGAAGCAATACAAAGTTGGGAGAAACCTAAGTTGGTGACCGAAGTACGTTGCTTTCTGGGCTTAGCTGGTTATTATCGGAGATTCGTGGAAGAATTTTCTCGAATCGCTACTCCATTAACTCAGCTGACTCGAAAAGATACAAAATTCGTATGGAACGAGTAATGCGAGAAAAGCTTTCAAGAGCTCAAGAGGAGACTCATTTTGGCACCTGTTCTGACAATACCATCTGGTTCGGATGGATTTGTTATCTACAGTGATGCTTCGGGCAAAAGGTTAGGATGTCTTCTCATGCAACATGGGAAAGTCATAGCCTATGCCTCGCGATAACTCAAAGAATATGAGAGGAATTATCCTACTCATGATCTAGAGTTAGCAGCAGTCATTTTTGCGTTAAAAATCTGGAGACACTACCTGTATGGGGAGAAAGTGGAGATCTATACGGATCATAAGAGCTTTAAATATTTATTCTCCCAGAAGGAACTCAACATGCGGCAACGACGTTGGCTTGAGCTGTTGAAAGATTACGACCATACCATCCAATACCATCCTGGAAAAGTGAATGTGATAGCTGACGCGTTGAGTAGAAAATTATATGCGGGAACAAATGCGATGCTTTCAAGGCCAATTTTGTGTGATTTACAAAGGATGGATATAGAGTTCAAAACTCCAGGGACCCATACGATGATGTCAAGTATACGCGTAGAACCAGCTCTGATTGATAAAGTTAAAACCGCTCAAGCTACAGACCCGGAGCTGATGAAGATGAAGAAAAAGGTGCAAGCAGGTGCTATTTCAGAAGCAAGAACCGATGAAGAAGGAATACTTCGAGTCAACTCCAGATTTTGTGTTCCTAACGATTTTAATTTGAAGTATAGAATCATGATGGAGGCACACAAAACACCGTTTGCAACCCATCCTGAAAGTACCAAAATGTATTGTGATCTTCGACATACATTTTAGTGGAGCAATATGAAGAGAGAGATTGCGGAGTTTATCTCGAGATGTTTAACGTGTCAACGTGTCAAGGCGGAGCATCAAGTGCCAAAGGGTCCATTGCAACCACTTGAGATTCCAAAATGGAAGTGGGAACACATTACCATGGATTTCGTTAAAGGTCTTCCCAAGGTTTCTCAAGGCATAGATGCGATTTTGGTTATTGTCAATAGATTAACCAAGTATGCTCATTTCTTGCCTATACGAGAGACTTACTCACTGGAACGTCTAGCTTGTATGTACGTAAGTGAGATTGTGAGATTGCATGGCATGCCAGTATTCATAGTTTCAGATCGTGACCCAAGATTCAGTTCACAATTTTGGGTCAGTTTGCAGAAAGCTATAGGGCACGGATTTACGATTCAGTTCGGCTTATCATCCTCAAACGGAAGGGCAATCAGAAAGGACTATCCAACTCTTGAAGATCTATTGAGACTCTATGTTCTATACTTCAAAGGGAGTTGGGATAAGTACTTATCATTGGTGGAATTCTTCTACAACAACAGTTATCAGGCAAGTATAGGCGTGGCTCCATTCGAAGCGTTGTATGGACGAAAGTGTCGTTCTCTAGTATGCTGGGATGAGGTGGGTGAAGCAACATTGTTGGGACCGGAGTTAGTACGTATGACTACGAAAATGATCCAAATAATCCGACAACGTATACAAACGGCATAAGATCGACAAAAGAGTTATGCGGATCTTCATCGAAGAGACGTAGAATTTAATGTCGGAGATCATGTATTGTTACGTGTTGCTCCATGGAAAGGAGTTACGAGATTCGGGAAGAGAGGAAAGCTCAATCCACGATTCATTAGTCCATTTGAGATCCTTGACCGAGTAAGAAATGTGGCCTATAGACTCGCCTTACCTCTAAGCATATCTCGTGTTCATAACATTTTTCATATATTTGTGTTACGTAAATATGTGAAAGACCCAAATCACATTATTGAGTTAGAACCAGACGAGATAGCCGAAGATTTAACGTACGAGGAGGTACCTGTCAAAATCTTGGATAGGAAAGAACATGTCCTACACTCAAAGGTTATACCACAAGTCAAAGTTTTGTGGAGAAACCATGCTATTGAGAAAATAACCTGGGAGTTAGAATCATAAATGAAAGCGAGGTATCCTCACCTTTTCGACATACCAGGTACGTACGTCAATTTTGAGGACGAAATTTCATAAGGAGGGGAGGTTGTAAGACCCCAACTTTTATGAATAAAGATTGAATTTCCTCTATATATTATTTTGAAATAGTAATGTGTTGATTTGATAAATGTGATAAGTTATGGGTGAAATGTGCAAATTTTTCAAAGTTAGCAAGTGGTAATAAAATATTCATTGTGTCGGGGAATATTCGTTTGGTCGGAGAATATTCTTTTGTCGGGGAATATTCGTACAACAGCGCAATCATTGGTGGGCTCCATAACGAAAAACTGTCGGATGAAGAAAACGACAAGAATAAGTTTTTAATAACGGCGTGGTTGTTATCGTGAAAACTGTTAAAATACCCGGTGGTTAAAATATAGTAATACGCGGTGTTGCACACTAGCACACGTTATTGCACAGTAATTTTAATTATTGATTCTTACGTAAGAAGTCACTACTCAATAATTGTTATAGTAATTACTGTTTAATATTTTATATTATTGATTCAATAATTGCTACATTGATAATTACATAATATTTTATTGATTCAATAATTGTCATTGCACAATATTTCAAATTATCAAATCAATAAATTATATTATTTTAATAATATTATTAGATAGCATTATTGGCAATGTCTAAGGAAGTTCTGTCGAGAAAAGGGGTTAGGTTAATCTAATTGCTCGCCAGTAAGGAGAAATCCTTATCGGAAAGCCCCCTCTTTTCTAGGAACGACCTGGTTCTCAATATTGTATTTCTGTAATATTATTTGTGAATAACTAATTACTGATTTATATGATAAGAAAATATTTATTTCAATTCTAATATAAATAAAATAATTTTTAGAATGAAATATTTGTTGAAAGTTGGGCATATTTTTCTGTGGAATTTCAATTATTTCCTCCAATAAAATATTCATTCAAATATATTATTATAATATATTATAATTGTTTAAATAATAATATTATATATATATATATATATACATGTGATGATAAGGGACGGAAGTAACCAAAATGTATTTGAATGCTTTGTTTTCATAAAGCAATGTAGCATTGTTTTGATTAGTGGAAATGGTTGGTGGAGAAAATGGTCTGCAAAGGCATTTCAAATTATGTTTTCTCATGTGTGGGGCCTCAACCTTGGAAATGAGGGATTGTTAGGCAGAAAGGAAATGGGAGAAATTAGGCAGAGAAAAAGAAAGGGAGTGAGGCAGGTTAGGCAGGCAACACGCTTAACTTTTTCTCCCTCTGTTGCACTATAAATAGGGGGTAATCCCTTTTTCCTAAAACACACCATTTCAATATCAAAAATTCTTATTCTATAGTATTGTGAGTATTTTTCTTGAGTATAAGGATACTTTGAGTGTAGCTTTTTGTGCAAGATTTTTTCAGAATAATATCCGATATTCCAGTCAAATTCAGTTTCTACTAAGGTAAATGATATTATTTTATTGCAATACTCGTAAGAAATATTATTTTCTTTCATATTTCATATTATGAAAGCGATAATATTTCATTTCATATACCCAAATTAAAACTTACTACGGTAAGTATTGCTTCTATAATTCCTGAAATGATCAGAAATTCTTCGAATTTTGCGTTTCATCTAGTATCATTTCATTGGAATGTTGATATGAATTTTATTATAAAAATTTTACCTTTTCATGTCGGGGTTACTATTTATGTATACGACACTATTCACGTATACGACACCATTCACGAATACGGCACTAATCACAGAAAAATTAAATTTTCTTTTATTTGTCCAAATTATCTATTATGGTTCCTATTTTTGATTGAATCTAAGTTTTGATCTTTATTCTTGAATTTTGCTCCATAAATTACTTTGGAAGAAGGAGAAAATTTCCCATAAGAACAAGGTATAAGAAAATCAAACCCTAAATTAGTTTTATGTATTTTATTTTGATGATTTGATGAAATAAAGAACTTATGTTCTTGAACTCTAAAGCCTTAGATCTATATGTTTTAGATTGTTTTATGTATAGATCTAACTATTTTTGGTGTTAAAAGTTTGATCAAAAGAAAGAAAAGAAAACTAGTTTTCTAAGGGCTAGAAAACCCTAGTTTTATTCTACTTTGAAAGCTTACCATTTGAAATCTACACATCTTTTTTGTGATCCGTCAAACATGGGTGTTAGCTAGATATACAAGTTAACTTTTAAACCCAACTGGTATCACTCAAAAAGGATTTTTGAGCATCAAATGACAACTATTTTTCCATAAGCAGTCCATCGGGTGAAAGATAAAATTTGGGCACAAAAATAGTTCCTGGCCAGTTTGTTAAAGAGGCTGTTTCGACTACTTGTGATGGTCTAAAAATTCTGAGATTTTTTGGTATGGTAATATGTTAAGTTAACTAAGTCCAGTCCAAAGATGGTGATTTTTAGAAGTCTAGAATTCAAGTTATGATTTTTACAAGAAAAGACTATTTTAAAAGTGAACGAGAATAACTTTTTGTGTGTAACCCAGAAAATTTCAAAATTTTTATTGGAGCTAGATGTTCATAACAGGAGCTAACCTTGAAAAGTTCATAATTGTTGGACAAAGGAATAATTTATGATAAATAGTGCTAGATCTGACTGTTTTGGACCATTTTAAAAATGTAAACGAAATTGAAAAATGCAAGAAAAATATATGATCATTAAAATATCATGTTCTGTTGTTTCCCAGAAAAGAAATTTTTTTGGAGATGTTTTGGTATTTTTCATGCCTTTGTTTAAGTTATGAATAAATGGATAAATTAAGCTAAATGAAGTTGAAAATTATGAAAATGTGATTTTATGACTTAAAGACCCTAAATATGATGTGTTCAGATTTTTAGAGGGTATTTTGGTCATTTTCGATAAAATTTTATATTTCTGGCATTTTAGGGGATAAACAATTAAATTAAAATTGTTTATGAGTTTCATAAATGATTAAAATATTATTAAAAGATTAATAATATTATATTAAAATATTATTAAGTAATTAATAATATTTATATTATAAAATATTTTGAAAAAGGATTAATAATATTAAATTAAAATATTTTTAAATTATTAATAATATTAGATTAAAATATTATTAAATAATTAATAATATTAGATTAAATTTAAATTAAAATATTATTAAATAATTAATAATATTTGTAATTGATTAATAATATTAAAGTTTAATTAAATGATTATTAATATTAGAGTTTAATTAAAATATTATTAAATAATTAATAATATTAATAAGAGATTAAAATATTATTAAATAATTAATAATATTAGTAATTGATTAAAATATTATTAACTGATTAACAAAATTAGTAAAGAAATAAAATATTATTAAAGGATTAATAATATTTATAAATGACTAGGATATTAGTATGATTAAAATATTATTAAAAGATTAATAATATTAGAAAGTGATTGAATATTATTAAATAATTAATAATATTAAAGTATGAATAGAATATTATTAAATGATTAATAATATTTGTAAGCGACTAAGATATTATTAAATGGTTAATAATATCAGAAAATGATTAAGATATTAAGTGAATAAATATTATTAAGTGTTTAATAATATTAGACGGAAGTTTTAGGATGATGATAAAGTGATTTAAATATTATCAAAGGACGGTAATATTATTAAGGGATTAAGGAATTATTTGATGTTTTATTATTTGGTTAAATGTTAGATGATTTATTGGTATTATGAGATATGATATTATATGCTGATTGGAAGATCAATTTAATGATAGGTCTTTTATAAGAGATTAAAATTAGATTGTGTAGCAGTAATCGACGGGCAATACAAGTTTTCTAACTCAAAATCGAGTTATTATGTTTCAAGCATGCTAGTGGATTATTTATTGACAATTATTCCACATCTATGATTATTGTTATTTGCACTTAATGCAAGTTGCATATGTTTTATCTGGTATGAAAGGCAGATCACCTTGATTACTAAATTTGTTTATGGTCATTGTTGACCACTTAGCGTTATTGATTCAATCATTCATGTATTAAAATTTGATTCATGTTCTTTCACAATCACTATATTGTTGAAAATTCGAAAACTTATTCTTTCTTTCAATCATGGTATATATTTATTGTATTTAAACTTGCTGAGTAAAGTAGTTGCTTACCCTTGCTATATCATGATAATATTTCAGTTAAGTCTGAGTGCTTCAGGAAGGACAAAGACAAGAGGAAGAATTCAAGAGTAGTTTAATATACGTTTAACTATGTTGTTACCTACGTAAAATTTTATGTAAATCTTTTGAGTAATTAAGGTATATGTATTCAGTTAAGGTTGATAGACCTTGGGATTGATGAAGAATTTGTTATAGTAAACAAATTATGTTTATAATTCCGCATTAGTTTATAGAATATGTATGAAGATGATGTATCGTGACGCAACATGTCCGAGTTTCAAGGGACCCAGATTTGGGGGCGTTATAGATACTTTATTGTTTTATCATGTTAGAAGGCTTCGTCCGACATTCTTAATGTTCTTGAACGTTACAACTTAATATATTTATTTTCTTGAGGGATTTGTTATTATTTGTCTTATCTTGTTTAGCGCGCATGCAAATATATATAAATACGCGTCATATTAAACATACATCCCATGTATAATAATATATTAATATATATAACTAGCATGCACATAGAATGTTATATTCTACTTGGGATGATTATGGACTCAATTCTAGTTTGGTTTGTTCGAGCCACCAAGTGAACCAAAAGGTCAAACCTAGGGTGCAAAAACAAAACATGAACATAACTATTGCATTCATCCCATACGTCATTACAAATGAGTTTTCAGTGCTCCTGCTCCCTAGCTCCAATTTGCTTAGTAATTTAATCATATTACATTCTATTTAAAAAAAACAGAAACCTTGACCAGCTGTTAAAGGAAAGTACATAGGAATGAGAAAGAATTTATATCATAAAAATAGATAGGCGAGGTACGCAAACCCCATTTATGAAAACCTCATTCGTTCATGCATCCATCAAAAATTAAATCTAATCTTATTGGTCAATGGTTCATAATCATCCCCTTTATTATCATATATATCATCATATGTATCAATAAAATTTTTATTTCATAAATTAAACATTCCATATATATATTGATATCATTTAATAGGCAATAAAAGTTTGTATGAAATCCAATTCCAATTCCAAATCAAAATAAATTAATTTATTTTAATTGTCAAAAATTGCCTAAAACTGGACTAGCAAACACACGAGCTCTGCGGTGCTGCATAAGAATTAGAAGCATTGCGGCGCTAGCGCACGTACTACAACGTTGCGGTGACATTCTGATCCGATTTTGGCTTTTCAAGATAGCGATTTTTGCTGCTTTGTCCATAAAACACGATTTAATACAACAATTATGCCCAATTAAATTATTTTAAACACATATCAACATATATATAATCAAAACAATTAATAATTCACATAAGGATGGCTCTGATGTCACTATTGGTTTGTATAATTTAGAACATACATACAATCACATGTATATAAAGCGGAAGCATGACATAAATAGTATTTGAATTTTTTACTACAATCCCAAGATCACCTTAATGTGATATTATTAATTGCGGAAGGATAAAAGAAATACGTTAAGAAGATTAATCAACTACTTGATTTGATCTTCAAGTTCCAATCCTTTGATCATCCGCGCTTCTTCGAATCCACATATCAAACGTTAGCTACTCAGTGTGTGCAACGCTCTAAATGTGATCCACCAAGAGATTATGATTGAAGAAGTAAATTTAGGTTTTTTCCAAAACCTTGGGTAGTTAGCCCCAATTTTCTCTCTCCTAACTCCTTAGGTTGCAGAGAATTATTTTAAAGTATTTCTATACTCACAGTTATGTCCACTCTTAATCTATCATAAGGTCTCTCCTTATATAGACCAATCCCATTCCTAAAATTTTTAGGACTTAGGGTTTTAATTCAATTCTGAAACTATTTAGGAACTAAATTATTTATAATAATAATAATAAGACTCCTCTTATTAATTAATAATTAGTATTTCTTCAAATACTTAATTATAATTATTAATCTATTTAATTTATTCTACTAATAAATTAAATATACTTAATTTATTATTATTATTATTAAGCCAATTACTTCTAAAATAATATTTCTTTTTTATGGTGTGACCCTTTAAGTTCAATATTATACCGCTAGTAAAAAAATAAATTAGAACCATTCTAATATTATTTATAATGAATTAAACTCATTTAATTCAAATATAAATAAATAATATTTATTCTATATCATGAGGGACACCTCTTAGCATATCGTGACTATCCGGATAATATGAAATCAACATTTAATCACCAAGAACCTATTTCATGAATAGTTACTGTATAATTCAATCCTTCTACCATACAATGTCCCGATCAAACATAAAACATGGAATTACTAACAAGTCTTACTTATTTGATCATATGCATTTCGATTCTAAAATTATGCACAACTCTAGTTAATGTAAATTAGAAACTCCTTTCTAATTTCCATTCACCTTGGCCAAGAATTTCTAAGTTGTCATCTATCGAATCGCACAGGACATTCTCTCCATTTACTGAAAATGGTAGATTCTTTGTTGATCATTCACCTAACTCTATGTACACTTTATTATTCCCAAACATACCATTTGATATACTTAAAGAGTCTTAAGAAATATGTCAAAGTATAACTCAGAATACACAAGTTACTATAATGATCTTAAGTTCAATGATCACTTGTACTATTGTTAGGCAAGTAAAACTCCATTAGGTGTTCCTTAAGCGAGTCACGTTCAATGAACTTATTCTCCAATAAGCACCTACATACTTTCTTTAATGTCTCAACACAAATGATTATGAGATCAATCACACTCTTCAACAGAGCAAACATAGTATGAATTAATCTATCTGGAATCAGTAACCTCACATTAGTGATCCAAAGATTAGGAACACTTTAGTTTTAAGCTATCTAGAATTTAGTTTTCATTAGCATGAACTCTTCATGATTCTAAAAGCACTGTTCCAAAACTACAGGTTTATCCTAATTAATTTAACCGATTAAACATGGACAAGTAAATGCCTTTGAATAGATGAATTCTTTTATTAATAAATGAACAAGATTATAAAGTAAAGGCATATCACATCCAATATGATTGGCTAGATGGCATACTACTTTCAGTTAGTTCATTAGGGCTTCGTTGGGCTTGACGTACTTTTATGGTTTTTTAGTGTATCACTCATTTTTTGGCTTGTATTAGGGATATTCTGCATAGTTTTTGACACACTTATCATTTATGTGAGATTCATTTGTTCCCACTTATGATTGTGTTCTTTTTGGGGCATATGATAAATAATAATAGTTCACACAGTTATTGTAACGCCCCCAAATTCGGGTACCTTCAAACCCTAGATATGGCGCTACACGGTGCTGCAACATACATATATAATCAACTATATAACATGAATGTAAATACTAATTATTACATCATATTCCAACATTCTCCCAGGTTTCTATAATCATCATTGTTTGTCATAATATTATTCATTACAAAAGTAATATTATTCTATTATAGGATAATCTACTTATCCATCTTCGCCTTTCCCTTATCCTTATCAGATCCTTCAATTTGTTCGGCCTTAGCAGAAATCATATCATTTAAGCAAGGTATGAGCATTAAATTGCCCAACAAGTTTAACAGTTCTAATAACAACAAAATCAAGAATCATATGATTTATCATCAATAACTGAACAAATTGTTATGAAGTACTATGAATAACAAAATAACACTTTTCTTTCCTTTAAAACTTTTCCAGATGACATAACAGTTATTAAAATTTCTGAGTTGGTCAAATACCATGAACATTCTTTTATTTCTTTCATTGAAAAGGACAACCTGGTACAAAGACCGTAAATTCGATATATCTTACGAGCACTTCTAGGTGAACAGCCTATAGTACTTTATGTTGATCAACACTCATATGTTAAACGTATTTACGTTTAATTTTGACACCTTTTGCGTCAGTTGATATACGACTAAAAATATTTCGTTTATTCTTCCTTAGGCTTACCTTGAATCCGTACCGAAGCAATTGGCTTATGATAGCATTAATAATATTTTGAAAGACTTATAATTAAATCAACAAAACATTTTAACATCTGTCTAGCTGAATCAAATGGCATCGACACTTTCTTAAATATTTCATGGCATATCATATCTTAAACACTTATACAAATACTAAAAGATTTGTATAAGTTTAGAATACACATATTTACGGAAGAATTGTGTATACTTTCTTTATTATATCATATATATTCATATGAATAAAATCAAATGAAGCAACAACTTGTCTAATATAGAGTATAGAAAGGAGTTAGAAAACTTTCCTTGAGCATTCTTCTTATTTGACTTTAATTTGGTCTTTATATGCTCTACATGATATAATCATAATAGCACACCAATTAGCTACCAAACAATCTTTACACATTGTTTAAACCAACTTCTCCTTCTATCATATCATATTTGAATCGTTAAGCTTATAAGGTTCGTTAAGTTATTTGTCGTTCATTACGGCTTTTCGACATTTAAATGGCATATCTTATTATTATTCATTAACGTCTAAGACATACAACCTATGTATGCTAAGATCATTCGTCCGATATGTATATTAAACATTTACCTCGTTTAAGTATTGTACATTTACATTTCTTAACCTTTTAATCCATGTTCAAACATTAGCTTAAGGTTTAATCACTTCTTAAAGTGTTACATTATGTGAACATTAAGTTCATTATCGTTCCCTAAACTTTCCCCAAACTTTGAATAATTAAACTTTCTTTACTATGCTTTGCCATGCACCAGTGCTGCGGCGCCCGGATCCTAGGCTAAATCCGGTGCTGTGGCACCCAAAGACAGTAGCTAATCTCCCGAAGCGGTGCTGAGGCACTCGGTTTTTTAGCTTGGTCGGTGTTCCAACGCCATGCACAATTCTTTGAAAATTTCTCTAAGTGTTCAACTTGGTTGAAACGCTAACTTCGCTAACTCGTAACTTGATCATTCCAACTTGGAATGAATTCGTTCCCAAGCCAAATTCTTGCTTTCATTACATACTACGATTTCCCTCGGACAGAATAATTTTTTGAATCCCTTAATAAGCCTTTTAACATGCTCAAATTCTCTTCCTCGCTCATTTTATGTTTTTAACGCTTTTCGTTCGTTCGTCCGTAACTTACTCATCCGATACCCGAATGAGTTTGTTCTCGAGCCTATAGCCAACATTTTTTATTTTCTCTAACATTATTATGAAACCCTAATTATTCGAGTTCATTAGCTGACAATACATATTCGTCCAGAAATTATAGTTAACTACGAATTCAACGATTAACGTCTTTTACTAAAATTTTCGCCATAATTTCGTTATAGCATATTTTTACTCCGTTCCAATTGGAACATTTCCACAAATTACTTATGTCTAACATATCCTAACCAAACATAATCGACTAAGATATATACGATGGTTTTATACTTGTCCTTCAACAATAAGCTCTAAGATTTTCATGCGTTCTTCGTTTAGTTCGTTATTAACTATTATGATTTCACTTAGCATACGATTATTAGTGTTTTAAGTTCACTAACTTCTTCCTTATTCCACCGGAACAAGCTATGATTCCAATGAATCATTCAACAACCACCAATAAACAATTCCTAACATATCTACAACTTGGACAAGATGAAGATTTAGAGTTCTTAAGTATCACCTCTTGTGTTCTTGATGATTTGATGAATTAATCTAGCTTCTCTTCTCCTTGAATCCAAAATTCCCTCTTCTCTCTCAATGTTTGATCTTTCTCTTTGTGTGTTAGTTGAAATAATGGTAGACACTTGGTAGAGAAATGTCTTAGCTTTTATAGAAAAAGTAAGACTTAGAGTAGGACCCTTACGAATTGGCCACTTTAATTTGGGTCTTGTAAGGTCAACACCTTTAGGTTTACATAACTTATTAACCATCCCCTCCTTAACTATCATCAACTAACCCTAGTTTGATTAAAATGATGATACACAACTTTTGTGTTATCTTTTCATTAATGGCACTTCCTCACCTTTATGTGATATTTTTCCAAGCTTCCCAAGGAAGCTTGGTGGATGGATTTTTAGTCCCCAAAGGGGCCCTATATGGGTTTCCCCATCTCATTTACCCACCCATTTGATCCTTAGTTGACCCATGGGTTTGAATCTTGGTTTGGGCTTGGTTCGATTTCATTTTCGGCCAATCTTTGGGCTTGAATTAACATTCATTTGGGCCTTGATTTAATTCATCATTGGGCCACCTAACACTTCCTATTGGGCTTCTCAAAGTCAAAGCCCAATAGCCTAATAGTCCATTAGTCCATGTTGACTTTTGTTGACCAAGACTTTGGTTGACCTTGACTTTCCATATTTCTACCGTATAATTTTCGTATTATATTCGTATCATTTTTGTATTCTAATCGTATTATACTGTATTATTCTTCGTATTATACTCGTATTATTTTCTATTCTTTTTCTTTAACTTCCTAAAATTCAATACACAGTCGAAAAATAGCGTGTTTCATTCTCAAATTTTAATTGATATTCCGTCTTTCCTCGGCATTCTAACATTTACGCGTTCTTCGAAAAATCAAAAATACTCAAAAGCATTTTTGGGTGAATAGTGTTATTACATCTTTTTCTCAAAAAAAAATTATTTTCTCATACGTTCTCGGATTCGTAAACCCTAATATTCAAACACATTCTAGGTCATAGAATCGACCTTTCAACATATAACACATAATAAATTCACATAATCTCATTTTATTCAATATAATCAAATAAAACTTATTTACATCCTAGTACGATTTTCTCGGTCGTTACATTCTTCCTCTCTTATAAGGATTATGTCCATAGAATTCCGATACAAGTTAATCAAATAGATGGGGATAATTCTTCTTCATTTTATCATCGAATTCCCACGTTGTTTCTTCAGCATTGTGGTTCTTTCAAATTACCTTTACTGAAGGTATTACTTTATTTCTTAAGACTTGGTCTTTTCTATCAATAATTTGAATTGGAATTTCTTCATATATTAAGTCTTTTTTAACCTGAATATGTTCATATTCTATTACGTGCTTTTAAGCTTATAAGGGCGTAATACTGACACGTGAAACACATTATGAATATGCTCCAGCTCTGGAGGTGTAGACACTCGAAATTTTATTTTCCTGTTACTAACATTGTAAGAGGGCAAAATTATCTTCTCAAATCAACCTCGGTCTCAATACCGGGTCATCAAATCAAACCCGGTCTCAATACCGGGTCTTCAAATTAATCCCGATCTCAATACCAGACCATCAAATCAACCCCGGTCTCAATATCAGGTCATCAAATCAACTCGGGAGGTACAATTCAGCCCCGGTCTCAACCCAGGAAGTACATGTTAGCCCCGGTCTCAACCCGGGTACAGGTCAGCCCCGGTCTCAACCCGAGAGGTACAGGTCAGCTCCGGTCTCAACCCAAGAAGTATAGGTCAGCCCCGGTCTCAACTCGGGAGGTACAGATAAGCCCCGGTCTCAACCTGGGAGGTACAGGTCAGGCCTGATCTTAACTCGGGAGGTACAGGTCAGCCCCGGTCTCAATCCAGGAGGTACATGTCAGCTCCGGTCTCAACCCGGGAAGTACAGGTCAGCCCCGATCTTAACCCGGGAGGTCCGGTCAACTTCAAAAATAATCCTGAAGCATCACAACATCTCCAGAGGAAAACATAGAATGAACAAGTCAGCCTTGGATACAACCCTGAGGACAAACAAGAATCAACTGGGATCCAAACCTTGGAAACAACCCCAGGAAGCCAGCCGGAGGCCATTCCAACACTGAAAGCAACCCCGGAAGGGGAAAAATGGTCATTTTACCAACTTAAAGTTGATTCAGTCAAACTCAAGCCGAATTGATGCCATTAAGGTCAGAACGAAGCATAACAATGATCCCGAGTGGAAACAGCGCAAGACAGCTCAACAGACAAACTGCAAGGAATCAAAGACCCAGTTATGAACCCATCTTTTTGGACTTGGAAAAGGTTTTCTCCCATGTCATTACGACGCGCTCGGCTAGGGCTTTCCGGAAAGGTATCGCACACCTTAAACAGACGCTCCGATCAAAAGTTAGAAAGTTTTGAATCTAATATCGTATTGCTCGGAGTGCACGTACTTTGATGCAATGGGACCTGCCACGTGGGCCCTGCCACGTGGATCCACATCTCTACCTGTGGCTATAGCAGGTAGAGCTACTTCTCCTGATCTATATATATGAGCTCACCACCAGCTCATTTGAAGAATTTGAAAACGCTCTGAACCCCTGCCTGTTTGGTCTTCCAGCCATTTTCTTGTCCTCCAAACCTAAATTTTTTCAGTCTAACACGTAGATATACCCACATACTACCACATATCAAAAATTAATCGGTAGATTTGAACATTTAATGCCTATGATTTGGCAAATAGCCTGTATAGCAGTCCATTGTGAGTACTTTTACAATCAGCAAGTTTATATTACTTCATTACGCTGTTATACACTTGCATATCAAATTTTGTTTTCTAAATATGCCTGGAACTCAGTTCTATGGCTGTTTTTGTTAACTTTTACTACATTTTAGTACCTAAACGCATTTTCTGGCATTTCTACAACTCGGATTGACGATCTGTCACTTCTAACAACTTTCATATACTAATATCTTAGTTTTGAGCAACTTCGCCAGACTGGGTTATCTTCCTTGTCCGGGTTTGGCTTTTTGTTGTATATATTTAATTATATATATACTAACTTTTTAATTCTGTCAAGCCCGGATGTCAAATCCGCGGTAGTTTACCGCTTTTATATATATATATATATATATATATATATGCACCTTTCACCGGACTTGGTTATCTTCCCAGTCCCGATTTGACTATTTGTTTGTCTATATTTAATTATAAATATATATATTTACATTCCAGTTTGGCTTGGATCATTCTGTGGCCTTTTTACTGCTTATATATATATATATATATATATATATATTTATATTTCCGTCCGGGCCTCGAAGTGAAAACCCACCACCCTTTACCGCTTTTATACATATATATATATATATATTTTTATATTCTGTTCAGCCTAGATCATTCCGTGGCTTTTATACAGATTTTATAAATATATATTTATATTTCAGTACGGGCACCGGAGTGCAAAACCATCGCCCTTTATAGCTTTCGTATATATAATTATATATATGGCTTTACTCATTACGATTAAATTGCTGCTTTAATATTCATTTGATATGAATCAGCACTGACATTTCTGCAGGCGAACTAGATTTTTTTAAATCTCGCCAACTCTAGCTTTCAAACGGTTCAAAATAGGTCCAGACAGAACCGGGAAGCTAGAATGACTGAGATTTATTTAAATCTAGCATTATTTCTAGTTTCAGTTATGAAAGCAACCCCGCGGCCCTTAGATCGCTATCTAGTGGGAACGAGATGCTTCGGCTATGCGCATGCCAGGATTTACTGATGAATTCTTGGTTCTGGCAATATTTGGATATATTTCTGTACAAATTTGAGCTGTGCAGGTTTATTGGCTTCCTATATGAGCCTAGGAATCGTGGGATTCATGATCAAACATATCAGAATCTGATTCCCATGATGGACAAACTCCACTTTACAAATGTATCCTGCCAGTTTTTCTGTAAAAATGTACCTACAAAAGACCTTAAAACGGTTATCCGGATTTAAGGTCTCAACATAGTGAAAATATGGTTTGTCGTGTCAGAGTCACTCTGATGGCTATCATGCCCATGAGAAGATCGACACTTGTATATATTCTGTGGTCGAGGATGCTTCGCTGCCCGACAATCACCATTTAAATTGAGCCAAAAGGCTGAAAAGATAAAAAATAGAAGTATCAAAATGCTTCAATTCCTATGTTAGCGTAAGGGTTTGAAAACCTTCTTTCAAAACATCATTTTAATAATCTTGTCTAAAAAAGACTTTTGCAAATCAAATCAAACCCTTCGTATATAGGTTCAACGAAGAATGTCCATGTGTTCAATCAATCAAATATAGGCCCAATTTCTTCCAGCATTCACACACACATTGAAGATTTAAAAGGGAAATATTGAAAAGATGCGGTACCGTATTTACACGAGAGTTGTGGGGTGCCTAATACCTTCCCTACACTTAACCAAGCCCTCAAACTCAAAACTTCGGTTTCAAAGATCAAGTTTTGACAGTGTTCAGCAATTGGGCCTCTTTCAAACAAAATCGGTTGAGTTGGTACAACTATTTCAAATCTACCAACTGGCGACTCTGTAAAACGTTCAAATCGTCGACATGATACATGTTGGCCTTTTCCTAAAAAACCCTTCAAAACCTTTTTCACAAATAAAAAGAGTAAGGGTAGACATAACTTAGGAAGGGAGAAAGATCCGGGTTGTGACCCGGCCCACGGATTTTTTCTTGACGTCGACAGGTGGCGACTCTGCTGGGGACTTTAAAGGGCTTAGGCCGCGTTCAAATCTTTTCAAAAATTTCACTTTCACATCTGCGTATGTGTGAATTCTGCATCCTTGCATTGAATGAATGCGTGAATGCTGCGTCTTTACATTGAATGAATGTGAATGAATGCTTTCCTGCTTTTTAGTGCTTCGCACCCATATTAGTGCTTTGCACCCATGTCATCATATGCATAACGGTGAGGAACGATGTATATGAATGTATGTTGTGTGATTCCTCCACCAGGAGGCAAACCCCTCGGTGATAAGTAATGTCTTCGAGGGCGAATAAGTCTTCGGGGCTCATGAAAAAGCACCACTCAGACTCGTTCCAGTTGAAAGATCGGATTAATTTCCCCTCTAGTAGATTGCGATGATCTGAGGACCTTCATGTCAAAAAGTCGCGAGAGTAGCCTAAGATAGGTCAGCCTCTGATTAACCAAATCTGATGGGAAACTTCTTCATGCCTTCCTCTTTCAATTCAATGTCAAGTTTTCAATTCTAATGTAAAGGAGCACAATGTAAATATCATAATAAAATTATACATTCCTTGTTATAAACATCTTGTCATCCTGTCATCAAAACAACTAACCTCTGTTTTGCAGGATAAGATTAAAAAACCACAAAAAACACATCATGGCATGCATCCTATCCCTACCTCCTTCAGGAAATTGACACACCTACGTTTTTTTGTAGGTGAAAAATTGGTCCTGTTACTAGATCTAAGTCTAAAAAAGCACTAAGTCCATCCACGGATATGACTTCAAGTGCTTAGCCAGAATCCACCCGTGTCTCTAGGGAAGAGTTTGAAGGACTGAAGAATTAGATAGCCGAATTGGCCAGTTTCCTGAGAGAACAAAGTAAGGCTCTTTAACGGAAGCAAGCCCAAGCTCACACAGAACCAGGAACACCTGGTGGTAGTGGTGGCAATCAAGAGACCGAAAAGACAAACACTCAGATTCCTGGACCACAAAGGCAGAACATAACCAACAAAACCCCTGAAATCACCACCCTCAACAAAGAACAGGAAGCTGGTGACATTTTGAAGAAAGTCCAGTAGATGGAAGAAACCATTCGGTCTATCAAAGAGACTGGGGCATTTAGCAGCGTCAATTATTCTGATTTATGCATTTTCCCTGGGGCTTGTTATCCCGAAAAATTTAGAACTCCTAATTTTGAGAAATATGATGGATTGGGAGACCCTTACACTCACTTGAATGTATTCATTGGAGAACTTGGATCCTATGCAGAGGTTGAGAAACTCCGAATGCAGTTATTTTAGAAGAGTCTGACCAGAGAGGCTAGAGCCTAGTACACCCATCTAGACAACTCCAAAATTCACAGTTGGGAAGAGTTGGCCCATGCTTTCCTCAGTCAGTACAGTTTCCAATCTCAGCTGGATCCAGAAAAATACCAGTAACCAAAATCAAGAAATAATGTACTGAGTCATTCAGAGAGTATGCTCAACGGTGGAGGCAGGTTACAGCACAAGTCACCCCTCTATGACTGAGTCTGAGATAGTCATGACCTTCATCGATATTCAAGACGCTCCATATTATGAGAGAGTCCTAGCAGGTATAGGAAAACCATTCTATGAGATGTTCAAGCACAAAGAGATGGCCGAAATAGGGCTAAAGTCTGGGAAGATAAAGCCGTTGCCAAACATATCTATTCCGGAAATTACGGGAGTAACCCACGGAGGGTACATAAGAAGAAAGATGAAGAAGTGTCCTAGTATTGCAAGGACAGAATCCAAGGGGTGATTCAAGCAATATGCCCATGCAAAGGAGGAATTATACCCCTTTTCAAGCTCCTGCACAGCCTTCAAACCCTCCATTTCAAAAGACTATGGAGGCCAGACGTCGGAGAACATTCACCCCGTTAGGAGATTCACTCGAGATTGTGCTAAAATTGTTAACCACACAGAAAAATATTGTACAACTTCTTCCACCAACCAACACCGGGGGGGGGGGGGGGGGGGCGGAATTTCGACCCTAAGCAAGAAGTGTGCCTACCATTCTGGATCTCTGGGCCATGACACACAAGACTGTTGGTCTCTCAAGCACAAAATTCAAGACTTGATTGACAACGGAGAGATTGTGGTGACAAAGCCCGAGCAATCGCACGTGCAGGATAATCCCCTCCCTCAACACAAAGAGGAAAATGTCAACATGATCAACACAGGAAATGGTAACAGATCCAAATACCTCCGTTATATAGGAGAGTCGAATACATCTAGCAACAACAACCCAGACAGTTGGGAAGTCTCAGAAAGGCAATTCCTGATAGAGCAGGAGATTAGGTCTATCAAGGATTAAATTGAACAGTTAGCAGGACTGGTCGTATACTAACATCAGATCACCAGACAGATGATGAACCAGATCAACCAATCTGATGTAAATCCTCCTACACCTGGAGATTAGTCACATCCCCATGAGGGATCATTACCGATCTCATGAGCATGAATCCTGGGACGACAAGGTGGCCAAAGATGAGAATTTCCAAGCTGGTAGGAAATTCGCCTTTCAAAGGAATTTCACTAACCTGAACCAGCCGATGAAGGAAATCCTCCAGATGTTAATCAACGAGGGAATGGTTGCAGATTTATTACCTCCATTAAACCTGCGATCCAGGAAATTCAAGCCTGACCAAACTTGTCAGTACCACTCCAATGCACCCGGCCATGATACTGAGGATTGCTAGGCACTTCGTAACCTGATTCATAATATGATTGAAAGCGGTGAATTGATAGGAGGGAATCGGGAATATGGCTTCCTAGATGAGGAAATTATTTTTATTCCCACTGCGTGGAATCAAGATATTGTGGCTGTTATTTCCTGTGATAAGGAGTCATCTCTCACACCCTTAGTACTGCTAGGGAAAGGGGTCCAAGAAACACCAAATCCTGTGAAGGTAGCCGCACCCGAGCCTTTAATCTTACCTTTCAGACCTCAGTATCTAATTATCAGTCTGAAGAAGGTCCCATGGAACTACGAGAATGATGAAGGTTCCACCTCAAACAACATTACCATTGTGCCAAAGGAGAATCCCTTGTACCTGCCTCAGCGGGTGATCAAACCAGTCCTCAAGGCCAAAGAAAAGGTGGCTGAAGAGAAAATCGAAGAGTTCCTCAACAAAATGGGACACAATGAAATTCGGGTGGTACAAAGTTTGAAGGATGCACCCAAGAAAATGTCCATCCTAGATCTGGTCCTATCATCGGTGGAGCATCGTGACATTTTAGTAAAAATACTGGAAGAAGCCCATCTACCACATATCGTGGATGCCGAGAAATTCTGTTAGGTGGTAGAACACATTTCCAACAGCAATGTGATATCTTTCACTGACGATGATATACTTGCAGAGGGGACGGGTCGTCGCAAGTCATTACACATAGCAATGATGTCTTTCGGTTATGTGATCGGAGGTGTGCTCATAGATGGAGGATCATCCCTCAACATCTGTCCCTACGATACCTTGGAAAGAATGAAGATTAACCCGAACCTTATCAAAACCAGTCATGTGGTCATCCGAACATTCGATGGATCTCGACGACAAGCTATGGGGGAAATAGAGCTTCCTCTGGAGATTGGTCCGCATACTTTCTATATGTCCTTTCAGGTGCTCAACATCGCCACTGGATACAACTTGTTGCTGGACAGGCCAGGGATCCACATGGCAGGGGCAGTGCCATCCACCCTCCATCAACAACTTAAATACATTATTAACGACAACCTAATCATGGTGAATGGTGAACCGAAATACCCTGTCTGCATACAGAGAGACATGCCGGTGATCAGCCTGGATGCAGGGATTGAACCTGCTAGTTTTCAAGCCTTGGAGGTGAGTAATACTCAATATCTACCAGTTGGGGCACCGGCCTTGAAGCCTAAAGTCTCCCCTGAAGTGATGACAGTAGGCAAAGAGATGGTATCTTTGGGTTTCCAACCTGGAGAAGGGTTAGGAAAGAAATAACATGGTATTGCAAGTCCAGCCCAAATCCCGAGCCAGATAGGGAGAGCCGGATTGGGTTATTCATCCAAGTTAAGCCGTCAAAATCCACATAAGCACCCTAAGGCTCATGCTCTCACCATACGGCTGCCAAACCTCACTAATGCTGGCTTTGTAAAACCAATAAAGAAGATCCCTGCTGTGGTGTTTGCCATGCTATTTCCTCCAGTCATACCGGCTGGTGAAAGAAAATCCCCAAAGCCTGAGGGGGATAGCAAAAAGGGAAAGGAAAAGATTCTGTACGAAGGACGAGACCCATTTGCTAACATGCGGGTTATCATAAACTACGAGGGTATGAATGATGAGATCCCAGACAGTGAGGACGAGGATCAGATACAAATTCCTCACATTAAAAAAGGAAAAGGGGGCAGTTCAAAGAAACGCCCCGACCCTATTGTAAAGGACGTCTCAGTTATTCTCCGAGACGAGGCAGACGAGCACAATTCCTTGATCCTCCCTGTTCATGAGGATCTAACCCTGGATAACTAGAGCAGCGTACCTTGCCTCAGTTAAAAAGGATAAAGGGGCAAAGAGACTGTCTGCCCTGTAACATGCTTTCATTTACTGCTTACTTTTGATTACACAGCTATAGCAGTAACTTTTATCATACTTTGCCAAATGCTTTGTATATTTAAGCAGTTGCATATATTAAAGTGAAAGCATTTTTGTTTTCAGGACTCCAGAGGTGGATTTGTCTGTCACTGCTGGTGAGATGCCAACCTATCACAGTGACTACAACTTTGATGTAGAACTAAACTTCAACTTGATGGATATTGATCAAGAGGAGGAAGATGACTATACGGTGCCCGAGGAGATCAAAGAATGGGTCAAAGACAAACCCAAACCGAACCTCGACCAAACCACCACTATCAACATAGGAACCTCTGAAAAAATTAAAGAAATCCAGGTAGGCCTAGACCTCACACAAGATCAAAAAATCGAATTGATCGAACTCCTAACACAGTTCTAGGATGTGTTTGCATGGTCACATGAAGACATGATTGGCATATTTACTGATATTGTCATCCATCGAATGCCCATCAAAGATGGATTTAAGCCAGTCAAGTAGAAGTTCAGGCGTTTGAAACCTGAATGGAGTCTGAAAGTCAAAGAAGAAGTCTTTAAATAATTCAAAGCCGGTATCATCGTGGTATCAACATACCCAGAGTGGTTGTCAAACATAGTTCCCGTACCTAAACCAGGAGGAAAGGTACGAGTATGCGTGAATTACTAGGATTTGAACAAAGCCTGCCTCAAGGACAATTTCCTAGTACCTTTTATCCACATCCTAATAGACAACACGGCGCAGTACTACATATATTCTTTTATGGACTGCTTTGCTAGTTACCACCAGATTATGGTTGCTGAAGAGGATAGGAAACAAATAGCTTTCATCACTCCCTGGGGAACCTTCTGCTATAGATGACTATCCTTCGGCCTCATTAATGCCGGCACCACGTATCACAAGCCATGATGGCGCTGTTTTATGACATGATGCACAAGGAGATAGAGGTTTATATGGACGACATCATCATCAAATCCTGGATGGAGGATGATCACCTTGACCATCTCAGGAAGGTGTTCAACAGGTTGCGTAAGTATAACCTCAAGCTAAATCCAGCCAAGTGTGCTTTTGGCGTCAAATCGGGCAAGTTATTGGGATTCCTGGTGAGTAATTGAGGCATCAAGCTAGACCCTGCCAAGATCAGCCATCACTGAGATGCCAGTACCTCGAACACAGAAGGAGATACGCGGGTTCCTAGGAAGGATCAATTTCGTAAGCAGGTTCATTTCCCAGCTCACAGCAACCTGTGAACCTATATTCAAGCTACTAAGGAAGAATTCCTCCACCAAATGGAATGTGGATTGTCAGAAAGCCTTCCTTGTCATCAAAAAGTAGCTGATCAAAGCACCAGTCTTGGTACCCCCAAGGGACGGAGTTCCCCTATTTATGTACTTGTCCGTCAACACCAATGCAATGGGCCGTATGTTGGGACAGAAAGATGATAGTAGCAAGGAGAGAGCCATCTACTACATCAGCAAAAGATTTAGCAGTGGTGAACAAAAGTACACCCTGATCAAAAAGACATGTTGTGCGTTAGCATGGGCTGCAATGAGGTTACAACATTACCTCCATGGGCACACGACCTACCTCATATCCCGCATGGATCCATTGAAGTACGTATTCAGAAAGCCAATGTTGAATTGTTGACTGTCCAA
The DNA here is from genome assembly GCA_020205555.1 of Panax stipuleanatus. NCBI lineage: Eukaryota > Viridiplantae > Streptophyta > Magnoliopsida > Apiales > Araliaceae > Panax > Panax stipuleanatus. The sequence continues at coordinate 21,770,646 of CM035120.1, forward strand.
ATGGCAGTTGATCCTACAACAGTTCGACATTGCCTACATGACTAAGAAGTCCATCAAAGGTCAAGGCATTGCAGATCAATTAGCCAAAGCACCATCAGGAGGGTTTGAACATCTGGAGACTTATTTCCCAGATAATGGGATCATGAGAATTTAATAACTCCAATAAGAGAATACAGTCCAATCATGGAAAATGTATTTCGATGAAGTGATAAACATGGAGTGTGCCGGAGCTAGGGTAGTCCTTATCTCTATTATATGAGAACAATATCATGTGGCTACCAAACTATAATTTGGCAACACCAACAACACAGTCGAGTATGAAGGCTGCATAATGGGGTTGAAGTTAGCCCAATCCATGGGCATCAAACATTTACTAGTCTTCGGAGGCTCTAAATTGGTTATCAGACAAACCACTGGAGCATATCACACCAAAGAACTGCATTTGATGCCCTATCTGTCAAAATATCCGTGGAGTTTGAAGACATAACCTTCATCCATATACTTTATGGTAGGAATGACTTCGCTGATGCATTGGCAACGTTGGCTTCCTTATTCCACATATCCGATAGGAGTGGAATTCCCTGCATCAAATTCACAAGACAAAAGGCCCCGACATACGGGAATTACATTGGAGACATATCAGATGAAATACTTCCTATCAAACAGCCTTGGTCTCAAGACATCAAGGAATATCTCCGAGATGGATCTACACCTGCTGGGGCAAGCCAATCCGAGCAGATGCGGATTCACAAGATGGCCCTGAAGTTCTATCTGAGCGGAGACGTATTACAGAAAAGGGATACTAGAATAGGATTGTTAAGATGCCTTGATAAAGATCAAGCCCAGAGATTGATGAATAAAGTTCACGGTGGAGTATGTAGTCCACACATGAGCGGTTTTCTACTGGCCAAGAATATTTTAAGAACAGGGCATTACTGGATCTCTCTCAAAGCTGATTGCGATGATCATGTCAGGAGATGCTTTCAATGCCAAGTACATGGAAATGCCATACACGCTCCTCCAAATGAGCTACACAATATGAGTTCACCATGATCTTTCTCCATGTGAGGAATGGATGTGATCGGTCCAGTAGAACCAAAAGCCAGCAATGGTCACCGTTTCATCTTCACCATTATCGATTACTTTACCAAGTGGGTTGAAGCTGCCTCCTTTCCTAAAGTCACCAAAGAGGTCATCATTGGTTTCATCAGAAACAATGTCGTTTGTCGATATGGACAACCGGAGGTGATCATATTAGACAACGCCAAGAACCTGAACAATCAAATGATGAAAGAGCTATGTAGTAAGTTCCACAATAAACATCTCAATTCCATTATCTATTGGCCCAAGATGAATGGTACTATCGAAGCAGCCAACAAAAACATCAAAAAGATCATGCAAAAAATGTCTTCCAATCACAAAGAATGGCCTGACATGCTGCCTCAAACCCTATTAGTCTACAGGACATCAATGCGTACCTCTATTGGGGCTACCCCCTATTTATTGGTCTATGGCATGAAAGCAGTCCTTCCCATAGAAGTAGAGATGGAGTCCTTGCGAGTGTTAATCGACGCTCAGATAGACGAGGAACAGTGGTTGCAAGATCTGCCACCAACTGTCCCTGATAGATGAAAAGAGGGCTACAACCATTTTCACGGGCAGTTATATCAACAAAGGATCGCTCGATCCTACAATAAAAAAGCCTGAATACGGCAATTCAAAGAAAACAACTTGGTGCTAAAGAAAGTTTTGTCCAATCAAGATGAAGCCAAAGGAAAGTTCGTCCCTAATTGGGAAAGCCCTTTCATTGTTAAGGAAGTGTTGACGGGAAGAGCTATCAGATTACAAGAGATAGACGGGAGTGAATTTCCCCAACTCATCAACTCAGACACCATAAAAAGGTACTATGTCTGAAACACATGTATACCAATATCCTAGTCCTACGAATCAAATCAGGTTTGGTTTTTACTAGAAACCGGAACTACGAATGACCTGATTTCCCTCAACCCGGGAGTACGTAGGCAGCCATTTCTGGTGCGGTCAAACCAAACAAAAAATTCAAAAAAAATCATCAAACCATACTCAAAAGAGGCACTTCTCAAACCTCTCACAAAAAAATTGAACTATGAATGACCTGATCTCCCTACATCCAAGAGTACGTAGCCAACCGTTCATGGTGCGGTTTGACCTTCAAAAAAACCCCAATAAAAAGCCAGTCCCAAGACACCAAAATCATATGAAACCTAGATTCTATCAAACCTTCACGGTCAATAGGCCAATCTGAGATATTCTCCGATATCTCAATGTCAGTCTATTGAGGAGAAGCTCAAGATACATCAACAACAGCAAGTCATGAAAAAAGTGGTAATCACTCAACAATGACAATACATATCCAAACAGGAAAGGGAATCAAAATCTATTTCTCTGATATATAATACTGTTTGATATATACATAGTGTCCTGTATATGACAAAATGGCTGATCTAGTATGTGCAGGAAAAACAAAGCTAGTCTATGGACCCAAGGACAAGCCAGACAGCAACGCCAACATGGCATCTCTCTCTGAAGATGAAGGAGCTGCTGCAAGTGCAATACCCTCAGCCTCTATATGGGTCAAAACATCCACAACCATCTGTATAGTGGCACCGTGATCCTCAATGTAAACAGCCATCTCTGCAACCAGACCATGAGTATAGGATCGGAGAGCAGTACTGTCTGCAATGTGGAAATCTCGGGAAGCTATGGCCTCGTCCCTCTCTGCAAAAGCAGCATCCCTGGCAATCAAAACCTCCTCAATCTCCTCGTAAGCTGCATCTCTGGCAGATCAAATCTCATCCCTCGCTGCGAAAGCTGCATCTCTGGCAATCAATGTCTCCTCAATATCAACAAAAGTGGCGTCTCGAGAAGATCAAGCCTCGTCTCTCTCAACCAATGCTATATCTCGAATGGCTCGAGCCTCATCTCTATCCGCAAAAGCTATTTCTCTGCCAGACAGGGCAGTCAACATCAGCGCTCTAGCCTGATCTTTCTCAAATATCATCCTAGCTATTGAGTCTGCTAAAGATGGATATGTCCCGGCAGAAATGATAGGCGGATCACTAACTAGTGCTGTTGTCAGACCCGTGAACAACTCATCCTCAGTGGGAGAATCAGGATCCTCCATAGGCTCCTTGTCTAAATCCACTATCGGAGCTGACTGGATGAATGAAGCTGATGCTATACCTGCCTCCAACCACGCTGAGTACTCTGGAGAACGATTCGGATGGCTACTAGAGAAATCAGCCCTCTCCTAATGAGTCCAACACTCATACACTCTGATCAAATCGAAAGATGACATAGACGAAGCTGACATCCTCTGATCAATAGCCCCCTCAAACTGATACATGCTCTAAAACTGATCGAACTGGCCCATAACAGCCAGAGGATGGTAAGTAGTCACTCCCCTTAATCCCACTAGGGGCAAGTAGTCTATGCCAAATGCGTGGGTGATGAAGATATAGGGGGAAACTAGCCCTGAGCATGGCAGAATCGAGAATGGATGCGCAATATCAGACAAAAATGCTGACCATGTCTTTGCGTCGGTACACTCTGCTGGCTGAAAGGAGTAAGACATGGCTATCTCATGGGTGAAACAGTACCCCTAGTGTCTGAAAAATCCAATCGGTCGTAAATGGGACATGAGCCATATGTACAGCAAGACCGAACTACCTCTAAAAAACCCCTCCGGGTGGGTACTACAGTGGGTGGCTGCTCTCAGTGTCTCCGCCAATATCATCAGAAGAATGGTGCTACCCTGTCTAAGGGCCCAGACCACGACTATCAAACCGACATCCAGGTGGTCCAAGTGAAGTGGCATATAGACGTAGGCTACTATGCACATCAACAAAACATTTGTCCTGGCCAAATTCCATGCCTCTGCCTAAACAATAAAATCTCCAGCATGACGATTGTAGCTATCCAGCTGGCCAAAACGATCAATCAAAAAGTCTATAGAGATCAAATGTCCATAAACAATCTCATCCGAAACTACACTATGACGTAGACCAGACATCCATAAGAACGGTCTCCTTATGTCGCTAATCGTAGTACGAGCGCAGGGCAAGTCTAAAGCCAAACCAGTGAACCGCTCATACTCCTCTAAAGTCGGAGTCAGCTCGTGCCGTAGAAAGCGAAAAACTTATCTTTTGAGTATCCAAAAGGGTAAAAGACCATCTACAAACCCGTACGTAACCTGAAAGTCTACGAGGGCCAATGAATGCCCTAGCATCTGATCCATTGCCCCTCTGGCTGGAAGGGCAGGCTCTCATACCATGATCTTAAGGATGATGCCACCATAGATGGTGGTAAGTGCTCAATACGATTGACGGTGGATGACGACATCTATATTACCGTATCACAAGACCATCCAAATCTGAACTCATCTGTCTAAATGCATACACATGACATAATACATACATAATGACAATGATAAACAAGATGCGATAGATAGGAAATATCATGCATATCTACAATAAACTATCTACTACAAGCATCATCCCTGTCTGATAATACAAAGCAAAATAAAAAGTACAGGGATATGGGGCACAGCCGCCCAACTAATAACAGTGGCCTATCAAAATGGGGCACAACTGCCCAACAACCAAAATAGTGGCCTATCAAAAGATATAGCTACAATAGCTATCCAAAAAGATCCAAAATGTCTACACTCAGGCTGTTAACTTGCTCCATCTCCTCCGTGGAGACAAAGTCGCAGTCATCAGGTATATCTGGGCGGTACAAAGGAGGATCAGCCCCTGTATATCTGCTAGAAAATAGACCTAAAGAGGGGCCTGCTCTTGAGCTGGAAGGGTCAAAAGAAGATGCCTCTGACGGATCTCGGCCAAGATGCCTGATGAACAAATGAGCTCTCTCTAACTACTGGGTCAGTCCTGTAATCTGGTCGAAGTGAGTATTCTCCCTGAGGTAAGTTATCCAGTCTATCATCATCACAGACCCCGGCACCATGTTTTCCATGAACTAGGTAGCACGAGTCTGAGCCCCAATACTGCGAGGACTCCACCAGCTGCTGAATGCCTCCTGGCTATATGGACCCTCTAACAGGGTAAAGCCATCTATGCCCTCCATCGAAATATCTGTGAGTGGCTGGACTAATGGCCAATGATGCCAAGCTAGAGGAACAAAGGGAATGTGGATCTGACCCGTGATACTCCGGATAGCATGTTCTCCTGATAGAGCTCCCAGCCTCCCTCTGTGGCGCCCCCAAAATAAGTTCAATACCAACCTATTCTGAGTCGCCAAATACATGGTATATAATTCTAAATACAAATCTTTTATAACAAAAGGTCGTGAGAACTACGACCATACAACTGTGAGTTTCAATACAAATCGTATATAATACGAAATATAAACACTCAAATTTAGTCCTCAATAATTACAATTATTATCACACTATTTTACAAAAATAGTGAGGACTACTACTGCTCTACTCTGACCATCACACTGTTCCCCGACTAGTTCCCGCAACATTCTCATTCCCTGAAGAGGACAATAGATGAAAAGGGTGAGCTCAACTAGCCCAATAAAGAATATTATGACTAAGATAATGAAAAATAAATTATCATTAGTCTTCAATAAATCAGATAAAATATTATGGACAACAAGTTTTAGATCAATATTCACAGCAAAAATAACAATTCATTAGAAGAGTTAAGTAGAGAATGAAGTCTACTATCTTCTATGATTTAAAAGTCCATCATCGATATTTTATCCTTGTAACATTAATCAATATACATCTTGAATCAAATATTCATCTTTGCACTACGGGCCAAAGATATTCATTTGTATCACCAGTTGGTCATGTTCATCTCAACACCTGTCCATCTTTGCACTACGGGCCAAAGATATTCATCAGGTAATCATTCATCTTTGCTCTACAGGCCAAAGATATTCAGTCATATCACCATTTAGGACTGAGGATGATGAAAAATAATATAAATAACGAATCTAGTGAGATAAAGGACAAAGATTAGGGATTCGTAATTTAGCTTATCCAAGTTCAAGAATACTTCATAATAATCAATTGTGGAGCAAAATTCAAGAATGAAGTTCAAAACATGGATACAATCAAAGATAGTAACCATAACAGACAACTTGGACAATTAAAAGAAAATTTAATTTTTCTGTGAATAGTGCCGTATACGTGGATAGTGCAGTATACGTGAATAGTAACCCCGACATGAAAAGGTAAAAATTTCATAAGAAAGTTTATACCAATATTCCAGGGAAATGATACTAGATGAAATGCAAAATTCGAAGAATTTCTGATCATTTCAGGAATTATAGAAGCAATACTTACCGTAGTAAGTTTTAATTTGGGTATATGAAATGAAATATTATCGCTTTCATAATATGGAATATGAAAGAAAATAATATTCTTTATGAATATTGAAAGAAAGTAACATCATTTACGAGAAAAATAATATCCCTTACCTTAAAAGGAGAGTATTTCTGACTGGTATGACGGGGATATTCTTGAAGAAAACTTATACTATTTTCTACACTCAAAGCTTCCTTAAACTCAAAAGAAATGCGCTCAATATTATAGAAGAAGAATTCTCTGATTCTGATGTGATTTTTATTTCTAAACTAAGCATCCTATTTATAGGAGAATGACAGGGTACTATTTGAATTAGAAAATCATGGGTACACAGTAAAGGATTCACGGACGATTTTTACGGACGAATTCTGAAAATTTTTGATTTTACTATGCGGTACTATGCAAACACTATGCAGTACTATGCAAACAATAAAATATAATATATTCTATTTATATATATATGTATATATATATATATATATATATATTCACACACACCCACACACACACACGTAAACACACACACACATTTAATATATATATATATATATATATATATATATATATATATATATATATAAGTAATAAAACAAAATTGAGATAACTTTCTACCGACGATTTTGAAAAATAGATAAGTGGGGGTCCATGTAATAAGCCAAACTTACAACAAATACTTCATAAAAAATTCCTCTATTTATCTCAAATCACTTGTATTCAATAAACACATTTTTGATCAATAATTATTCATCATTAATATTATAACTTGTAATATTAATAACCAAATCATTCCAAGGAAAGAGGGGGCTTTCCGATAAGGACTTCTCCTTATTGGCGCGCAATTAGATGACCTAAGCCCTTTCCTCGACAGAACTTTCTAGACATTGTCAATAATGCAAATAATAATATAAATAACGGTGTCGTCTCATTTATTGATTTAATAATATAAAATATTGTGCAGATGATACTGTGACAATAATTGAATAAAACTGAGTGGCTTCTCACGTAAGCATCAATAATCAAATATACTATACAATACCGTGTGCTACTGTGCAACCACGCGTATTACTGTTCTTTTATCACCGGGTATTTCAACAGTTTTAACGGTAAATTTTTTTGTAACGATTGAGATTTTTATATTTAATTTTAAATATTTATTGAGTTAAATAAATATTTTATGTGATTTATTTATTGAGTTAAATAAATAAATTATGTGATTTATGGAAGTGATTTAATTAAGTGCAAATATTAATTAAATGAATGTGTAATATTTAATTTAATTAATGTATATTAATTTTATATTATAGTTCTAATTTAATTGAGATAATTAAATTAGATGAGATATATGATAAAGTGTTACGTGAATTATAATTAGCGAGTAATTATAATTATGTGGCAATTTTATGTGATTTATTGATGTTAGATTTTAATTGATTAAATTAGATGATTAAAATTTAATTAATTAAAATGTGACATTTAAAATAGATGTTTAATGATTTGTTAAAATAAAAAAAAGGATTTTAAATGATTTTAACCAAACAAGGCTTTGCATTTGTTTTTAAATCTATTTTTCAAACAAGGCCTTAACTAATAATTTGTTTTTTAAAAAGTAAAGGGTTTGCCAAACATGACCTTAAGTTTTAAATTCAAAATTTTGTAACTGATATTAGACTTAATATAGTTATAATGCTTTGTCAGTTATATTATATATAATTAATCCTATATCTATTACTACGTATTATATTATACGTTAGTTTAGTTTACTCTAAGTTAGTCTAAGCTAAAGAATATAGAGAGAAAAAGAGAGCAGAGAAAAGAAAAGAGAGAAGAAGACGTAAGAAGAAGGAGGAGAAAATTGTTAATCAAGCAGACAATCATCACCATCTTCACCTTTCTCTACTAAATCAAAAAGGTATAATTTCTAGAACTTATTGTTTTGAAGTTGAATTTTATGTTCTTCATATTTTCATTCTCTGTAAAAGTAAATTTTCATGAAAGTGGTATAATCATGAATTGAATATGTATTGTGTTCATGTTATACTAATAGTGATTGTATGCCATAACGATTTTCAGAAATCAAATTAGTGTAGAAAGATATTTTAATAGAAAATTTATGTTGATATGAGTTCATATGAGTTTTAGTTTTGTGTCAATTTTGGATTGAGAAATTGATGAATTGGAATATGCTAGCATGCCTATTGAGAAATTGTTTGATGATTATATTCAATTACGTATATAATGTATGTATATAAAGTAGAATTGATGGAGAAAATTTCTTACAGTGGATCATTTTGGAAAATATGAGTTTTTATAAAAATGGCCAAATTGGATTTTTAAAACATTTGATTATTGTTGTTTAGATGGTTTTTGTGTTTAGAAACATGTTATGTTATATATTATTGCATGTGTATGGAGTTACAGTGGCTACGATACTGTAATTTTCTGTTTGTTGGCTTGTATGGGTTGTCGGTAAAGTAGAGAGTTGTGGCTGTCTGCGTTTGGCCTAGTTGCTGCGCAGCTGCGCCGGCAGCAAGGCCAAAAGCAGCGCAACTGCGCCGCTTGCCCTTCCCAGATTCGACCCCTGCGCAGCTGCGCCGGTGCCAAGGCTGCTGGCTACGTAGCTGCGCCGTGCCCAATACTGAGGCAGTAAAGTTTAAGTGTTGTGCAGTTTATTTTTAGCCATAGTTTAGTTGTTGCTAGAATAATAACCATATAGTAAGTGGCATTACCATATCATTAGCATGAAATTGAGAATTTCATAATTTGAGAAAAAGAAGTTTTGAAAACCTTAATGTAATATTTAAATTATAAGTTTTAATTGTTTAATTGGAATTTCGTTAATATGAATTACTTAATTATAATTTCAATAATTATAATTAAGAGTAAAAGTTTAAATTATAATTTTTGTTAAATTATAATATATAGAAGATGATTTATTTTAATCAATTAGATGTTAATTTAAATTATAATTTATGTAATTATAATTTAATAAATGCATGCTTAATTATAGATTATATTTGATAATTGCATGATTAATTATAATTTGTGTAATTATAATGCATGATATAGTTTAATTAACTATTAATTATGAATTTGTGATAATTCAAGAGGTAATTATAGTTTAAGTAATTATAATTTGATTAAGTGTTTGAATTATAATTGTTTAATTATAATTTAGCTAAATATATAATTGATTTAATTATGTGAATATGTATGTGATGTAATTAACTATGTGATAGTTGATTATTATTATTTATTTAATTAGAGTGAGTTAACCATGAGGGTTAACCACTTATGTGAATTAGTTATGTGTTAACTAATTTAGGTTATTATGATTGGATGTGTATAGGAAGTGTTTAAGTACGTGGTTGAGTTAAATAGCTTGCGCGTAAGGCAAGTTTTCTAAACCCTGATCTTGTATTAATTTTATGCAAGTTTTCTAACCCTAAACTTGTTAATTCTATACAATTTCTTGAGTTCATATATTCATTGTTGAGAATGTCCTTTCCATTTCTGTATTGGACAATTGTTTATTTAATTGAAATGATCTTAACTTATTGTTCAAGTAAGATCCAGTTATTATTTTAAATGCTTTAAGTTGATTCTAAAGCATATGATAGTTCATAATTCTGTTATTTATGAATTATTGAAAGTCGATTCAACTAATCCTTAGTTGATGAATGTGAATTCTAAATTACCCTTATAAGCTTATCCAAACCAAACTTTCTTTGGTGCGGACTTGAATTCAAATTACTGAGTTGAACAACCCTATTTACTAGGGGAGGTTACTGCGCATATCGTTAAGATGTTTGTGCACAATACATGGTACGAAGGGCTGATCCCCCTAAGTACGAGTTAAGGTCCATTGTTTTATTGACTGTTAAAGGTTTAAATAGAAATATTTATAACCTAGGACAATAGTTCAAAGGTCTTATGACACTCAGATAAATTCTATTTTTGAATTGTAATTGTGACGAAAGAATTATTATTCAATTCTTGAAGAAAATCATATTATTCAGATTCTTTGAAAGATATCCTTTCATGTATATATTATTGTTAAACTCCAGTGAGCTGTGGTTTGCTCACTCTTGCATTAAATAATAATTTCAGTTAAGGTTGATAACGCTGATGCTCCGTCTACGAGTAAGGACAAGGGAAAGCAAAGCAAGTGAAGACTTGTTTTATTTAATTGAGAATGGTTGTAATAAGACTTGAATGTTATATTTTTATTTCCGCACTTTATTATATTCATGTCAAGGTTAGAGTAACCCGGGATTATTTTAAAAAGGTTGTAACCCTTGTGGTAAGGGAGATTTATTTATTTTAATTTAAGTTGTATTTTACTTTGCATTATTCATTGGGTAGATGTTTGTTATAGTTAGAAAGTGAACACTAAATCATGTGGAAACGAAGTACCCGAATTTGGGGGTGTCACTGTTTTGCCGTTATTTATAGAAAACTTATTCTTGTCGTTTTCTTCATCCGACAATTTTCTGTTATGGGGCCCACAAATGATTGCGCCGTCGTACGTATATTCCCCGATGAAAAGAATATTCCCCGACCAAACGAATATTCCACGACACAATGAATATTTTATGACCACTTGCTTACTTTGCGAAATTTGCACATTTCACCCATAACTAAAGCATTATATCAAATCAACACCTTACTATTTCAAAAAAATATATAAAGAAAATTAAATCTTTATTCATAAAAGTTGGGGTCTTACACCCTTTGTCAAAAATACTCTGCGGGTCAACAATGCAAACTCCCGACTAGTAAGGAAGCCTCTCTCAAATCCAACAGTCAAAAACTCGGAGGTATATGGGATCCATGAGATAGCTCCGGCTGTCAAAAGCTTCAACTGCAAGCGGGAATGAGTAAAGCCCTCAACAACAGGGACCTCCGTCAGAGTGGAGTGATGCCAACGCCGTCCTCGGGGATAGGTCTCCAAACCTAAAACAGTGGCGGGCCGTAGGCAAGGAAGCCTCTCATACGCCCAGAACTGGCCATGCGAATATCAAAAGTCCTCAGTGACCAAGGTTGACAAATGTAAATGTAGAAATCAAAAAGGTACATGAAAGATGTATTCACCAGCAGAAATGGGTAGAACCCTAACCAAGCCTCCGTCAAACCCTCCGAGAGCATGCGTATACCTCGGAGAAAATTGGCAAAGGTGTAGGAACCCCAATCAAAGTCATTGAGGTGCTCTACATGTCGGGTAGCACTGACCAGGGAAAAGGACACAGTCAATGAGTTGTTTGCCAAAAAACCTGATGATCACAAAAAACAATCGCCTCAGGATGCGATCCCTAACCCTCTAATCATCAGGCGGAGGTTCAAGTAAAGCCCCACTTTGGGCATATATTCTCAAAGGACCAGATCGGACCGTCCGACCCTTGAGCGCCGACAAAAAAACTCCCAGCAGGGATCTAACGGCAGTGGGCGTAATGTCAGCCACAACAGGCACGTGCTCACCCTCAAACTCTATGCCTGTGATGAACCTCCAGTCTATAGGTGTCATCATCACCTCACAGTCCAACAAGTGGAGAGACTGAGTCTGGTGAAACCAGTGCTCAGACAAAGCCCTCATATAACCCTAGGGGCAACGACGGGGAAGAATAGAGAAGAAGGCCTGAAACCCCCAGCCGTCAACGATATCCTTGTACTCCTGGTGCAAAGTGTGGTAGCGGAAGTGCACGTTGAACCAGTTCCCTCGAGGCTGCGTGAAGCCAAGAACCTACATCAAAAGCAAACCCATGTCAAAAACCTGTGCCCCGAGAATGGCAAAAGAAAGAAAGAGAACCCAGAGAGAAGAAAACTTCAAGTCACCTCATTGGCATGAGGAAACCTCGAAGGATAACGACTCAAATCTCCCAGCAACTCCTGGGTTGGCATAATAATGCCCGGAAGCTCTGCATGTGGGGCCTGACCTGGGACGGGAGCAACAAAAGGAGCCTCCTCATCATCTATATCAACAGGCGGCTCGTCCTGGGCTGAACGAATCACCGACTCTGCTAATCTGTGAGGCGGCTGAGCTGGACGTAGGCTGAGGAACATCAGAAGCTCACCTCCGTCTAACTCCTGAAACTACCCTGCTAGCACTGCCGGGTCTATCTCGGTCCATCACCTGGATAAAGTCTTCAAATCACCTCAAAAAGGGTGTGGTAAGCCTAAAACCCGTGGCTTATTAATTTAAATTAGTATTTTATGCATTTCTAAGTCCTAAAACATGCATGAGTCAGTCAAAAATCCTAAGTAGAGTCAAAATTGCATGTTTTTCAAAAAGTTAAATCCTAAAAATGTGCATGGGTCAGTTAAAAATTCTCAGTAGAGTCAAAATTGCATGTTTATTAAATGCTCGGGTTTTTGAATGTTTTTTTTACCAAAGTCTTCTTTGTAAAATGGATTGTCCGCATGCACACAGGCATGATTAGGTGGCCATTCAGTAGCACACCTTTTCAAAAATAGGAACAGTTCATACTTATAAAATAAAATCAAAAGTAAACTTCACATGGCAGCCAAATTACCATGGACATTTTTAGTTGAAAATCCAGGCTCACTAGGCCCCCAAAAGGATGAGTAAACTGATCAAAAAGAGCAAAATATGACTGTCTCAGAATCTGATTTTTCTTACGTCAAAACGTGCATTACAGTAAAATATGCATACTTATGAAGTCAAAAAACTTTTAGCAGGTCATATAGGCATACATTTTTCATACATTGCGTCTAAAAGCACCCTACGTGGTTTACATGCTTTTAAAGGTCAAAACTTGCGAAAAAAGGATGTAAAACGTCACTTGAGATGTGCAGAACACGCATCAGCTGACGGAATCTAAAAAAAGCTGCCCAAACTCCATAGATCTGAAAAAGAAAATCGAATTCCGTTTGAAACTAGAAATGAAAATGAGTTTATGAGCCCGCTGCTGCCCATTTTAAAAATGCAAGTAGAAGTAGGCACACCTGCGACTGCCGTACCTCTACCTGTGGCTCCATAGGGTGGGTCCCACTCCCTCCAGCTCGATTCGGTTCGAGTTGAAATGAAGTTTATATGAGCTTAAAAGTCAAATCTGAGAAAAAATCACTACGCGATTGAGCGGTTTGTCTTGAAATCCTGCGTTTAAGCAATGGAATCCTGACAGAAAGGCGAACTGCCTAAAAGCCATTGGTATTCATCCCAAAGCAATGTCTGGGGATCAATGATGAAGAATACTGAAAAACTGCCAAAAAACTGCGTAAAACTGTCGAAAACTGCCACTTTTGAAGCGTCAGGTGTTGACCGATGATAGTCCAGCCGTTGGCACAACCCTAAGTGAAGCGTCAGGTACTGACCGATGACAGTTTAGCTGTTGGTACAACCCCAGCGAAGCATCGGGTACTGACCAATGATAGTTCAGCCGTTGGCACAACCCCAGCGAAGCGTCGGGTACTGTCCGATGACAGTTTAGCCCCCCAGCAAAGCGTCGGGTACAGATCGATGACAGTTCAGTCGTTGGCACAACCCCAGCGAAGCGTCGGGTACAGACCGAGGACAGTTCAACCGTTGGCTCAACCCCAGCGAAGCGTCGGGTACAGACCGAGGACAGTTCAACCGTTGGCTCAACCCCAGCGAAGCGTCGGGTGTAGACCGAGGAGAGTTTAACTGTTAGCTCAAACCCAGTGAAGTGTCGGGTACTGACCGATGACAGTTCAGTCGTTGGCACAACCCCAGTGAAGCGTCAGGTACTGACAGATGATAGTTTAGCCGTTGGCACAACCCCAGCAAAGCATCGAGTACTGACCGATAACAGTTCAGCCATTGGCTCAACCCTAATGAAGTATCAACCATTGGCTCAACCCCAACGAAGTATCAGCCTTTGGCTTAACCCCAGCGATGTCTCAGCCATTGGCACAACCCCGCGAAGCATCGAAAATGATCCGATGATGGAAGTAATATAATAATCCATCCCCGATGATGGAATCTATTATACACATCCTAAGAGAGAGTACCAAGAGGGATTGGTTATTCAACCCCTGTTGCCAACTACCGGTGTAGATTATTATCAAGATAGACATCGGAAGCACACCCTGAGGTCACTCAGTAATCGAGATGTATCCTCAGTGGAGAAATCGGTAGTAAGGTACAACGACATCAACAGGAAAGAAAATATGCCCATGAAGAGTATCGGCAGGTGTGGGAAACCATTGGTCTCAAACCAAGGTAGCATCAATAATGTCATCCCCATCAGAGTCAATAAAGCTATCACGGAGGACGTCATCCCCAGCAGAAAGTGATGAGAACAGTCTGGGATAGCTTAACTTTGATGTCCTACCAGCGACTGCATGATAATGCTGCAACAAGGGTTATCACGGGTAACGTTATCCCCAGCAGAAACTAACGTAATCAATCAGTGGTAACCTTACCCCCTCGAAGGTATCTACATTCATCACCTATCCTGCCATGCATTGCTTTGCCGTTGCATTTGCATTTCTAGTGTCTAGCAATATTTATCCTGTTCATTCCACTACATTGCATGAACATGATAAAGAGGGGCATCTGTAGTCACTCAAAATTTCGTTTCCCTATTACTAACATTGTAGGAGGGAAAAACTGTCTTCTCAAATCAACTCCGGTCTCAATATCGAGCCATCAAATCAATCCCAATCTCAATACTAGGTCATCAAATCAACCCGGGAGGTACAGGTCAGCCCCGGTCTCAACCCGGGAAGTATAGGTCAGCCCTGGTCTCAACCCAGGAGGTACAGGCCAGTCCCGGTCTCAACCTGGGAGGTACATGTCAGCCTCGATCTCAACCTGGGAGATACAAGTCAGCCCCGGTCTCAACCCGAGAGGTAAAGGTCAGTCCCGATCTCAACTCGGGAGGTACAGGTCAGCCCCGATCTCAACCCGGGAGGTACAGGTCAGCCCCGGTCTCAACCCGGGAAGTACAGGTCAGCTCCAGTCTTAACCTGGGAGGTCAGGCCAACTTCAGAAACAATCCTGAAGCATCACAACATCTCTAGAGGAAAACCTGGAATGACCAAGTCAGCCTCGGAGACAACCCTGAGGACAAACAAGAATCAACTAGGATCCAAACCTTGGAAACAATCCCAGGAAGTCAGCCAGAGGCCATGCCAACACTGAAGGCAACCCCGGGAGTGGAAAAATGGTCATTTTACCAACTTAAAGACGATTCGGTCAAACTCAATCTGAATTGATGCGACTAAGGTCAAAACGAACCATAACAATGACCCGAGTGGAAATAGCGCAAGACAGCTCAACAGACAAACTACGAGGAATCTAAGACCATATTATGAACCCATCTTTTTGGACTCAAAAAAGGTTTTCTCCTATGTCATTGCGATGCGCTCAGCGAGGGCTTTCCGGAAAGGTATTGCATGCCTCAAACGGACGCTCCGGTCAAAAGTTAGAAAGTTTTAAATTTGACATCGCATTGCTCGGATTGCATGTACTTCGATGCAATGGGACCCGCCATGTGGGCCATGCCATGTGGAGCAGTACCTCTACCTGTGGCTGCAACAGGTAGAACTGCTTCTCCTGGGTCTATATATATGAGCTCACCCCCATCTCATTTGAAGAATTTGAAAACGCTCAAAACCCCTGCCCGTTTGGTTTTCCAGCCATTTTCTTGTCCTCCAAACCCAAATTTTTTCACTCTAACACGTAGATATACCCACATACTATCATATATCAAAAATTAACCGATAGATTTGGACGTTTAAAGCCTACGATTTGGCAAAGAGCCCGTGTAGCAGTCCATTATGAGTATTTTTACGATCAGTAAGTTTATATTACTTCAGTACGCTGTTATACACTTGCATATCAAATTTCATTTTCTAAATATGCCCGAAACTCAGTTCTGTGGCCGTTCTTGTTACTTTTAGTACATTTTAGTACCTAAACGCATTTTTTGGCATTCTACAACTCGAATTGACGATCTGTCACTTCTAACAGCTTTCATATACTAATATCTTCGTTTTGAGCAACTTCTCCTGACTGGGTTATCTTCCTAGTCCGGGTTTGGCTTTTTGTTGCATGTATTTAACTATATATATGCTAACTTTTCAATTCTGCCAAGC
Organism: Panax stipuleanatus; assembly: GCA_020205555.1. Lineage (NCBI taxonomy): Eukaryota > Viridiplantae > Streptophyta > Magnoliopsida > Apiales > Araliaceae > Panax > Panax stipuleanatus. Next base: position 21,787,099 of record CM035120.1, read on the forward strand.
CCGGATGTCAAATCCACGGTAGTTTACCACTTATATATATATATACATATATATGCACCTTTCACTGAATTGGGTTATCTTCCCAGTCATGGTTTGCCTATTTTTTTTGTCTATATTTAACTATAAATATATATATATATATATATATATATATATATATATATATTTACATTTCAGTTCGGCCTGGATCATTCTGTGGCCTTTTTACTGCTTTTATATATATATTTATATTTTCGTCCGGGCCTCGGAGTGAAAACCCACTGCCCTTTATCGCTTTTATACATATATATATATTTACATTCTGTTCAGCCTGGATCATTCCATGGCTTTTATACAGATTTTATAAATATATATTTATATTTTACTACGGGCATCGGAGTGCAAACCCATCGCGCTTTATAGCTTTTGTATATATAATTATATATATATATATGGCTTTACTCATTACGATTAAATTGTTGCTTTAATATTCATTTGATATGAATCGGTACTGACATTTCTGCGGGCAAACTAGATTTCTTTAAATGTCGCCAACTCTAGCTTTTAAACGGTTCAAAATAGGTCCAGACAGAACCGGGAAGCTAGAATGGCTGAGATTTATTTAAATCTAGCATTTTTTTTCTAGTTTCAGTTATGAAAGCAACCTCGCGGCCCTTAGATCGCTATCTAGTGGGAACGAGATGCTTCGGCCATGCGCAGGCCAGAATTTACTAATGAATCCTTGGTTCTAGCAATATTTGGATATATTTTTGTACAAATTTGAGTTGTACAGGTTTATTGGCTTCCTATGTGAGCCTAGGAATCGTGGGATTCATGATCAAACAAATCAAAATATGATTCCCATGATGGACAAGCTCCACTTTACAAATGTATCCTGCCAGTTTTTCTGTAAAAATGTACCTTCAAAAGACCTTAAAACGGTTATCTGGATTTAAGGTCTCAACATAGTGAAAATATGGTTTGTCGTGTCAGAGTCACTCTGATGGCTGTCATGCCCATGAGAAGACCGACACTTGTATATATTCTGTGGTCGAGGATGCTTCGCTGCCCGACAATCACCATTTAAATTAAACCAAAAGGCTGAAAAGATAAAAAATGGAAGTATCAAAATGCTTCAATTCCTATGTTAGCGTAAGGGTTTGAAAATCTGCTTTCAAAACATCATTTTAATAATCTTGTCTAAAAAAAGAGACTTTTGCATATCAAATCAAACCCTTCATATATAGGTTCAACGAAGCATGTCCATGCTTTCAATCAATCAAACATAGGCCCAATTTCTTCCAGCATTCACACACATTGCAGATTTAAAAGGGAAATATTGAAAAGATGTAGTACCGTGTTCACACAGGAGTTGTGGGGTGCCTAAAACCTTCCCCACACTTAACCAAGCCCCTGAACTCAAAACTTTAGTTTCAAAGATCAAGTTTCGACAGTGTTCAGCAATTGGGCCTCTTTCAAACAAAAATCGGTTGAGTTGGTACAACCATTTCAAATCTACCAACTGGCAACTCTGTAAAACGTTCAAATCGTCGACATGATACATGTTGGCCTTTCCCTAAAAAACCCTTCGAAACCTTTTTCACAAATAAAAAGAGTAAGGGTAGACATAACTTAGGAAGAGAGAAAGATCCGGGTTGTGACCCGACCCACGGATTTTTTCCCGACGTCGACAGAAGGTAATTAATGCTATTACATAAGCTACCTCTCTTACTCTCTTTAATACGTTTAATGGTCCTATAAATCTTGGAATCAACTTTCCCTTCTTTCCAAAATGTATCTTTCCTTTCCAAGGAGATACCCTCAAAAATGTGTACGAACCTACTTCAAACTCTATCTTCTTACGATGCGGATCTGCATACTTCTTTTGTCTATCTTGAGCTACTACAAGTCGGGTATGTATCAACTTAACTACATCTGCCGTTTGCTGAATCATCTCTGGTTCTAGCATCCGACGTTCCGCTATCTCATCCCAGCATAATGGAGTTCTGCACTTCCTTCCGTATAACCCTTTGTAAGGAAGCATGCTTGCATGATAGCTATTATTATAAGAAAATTCTACTAATGGTAGGTGATCATCCCAATTCCCTTTAAAATCCATAACGCAAGATCTTAACATATCTTCTAGCATCTGAATTATTCTCTCACTCTGTCCAACGGTTTGAGGATGGTACGCTTGTACTCAACCTCAACTGCGTTCCCATTTGCTCTTGTAAAGTCCTCTAGAAATTCGATGTGAATCGTGGATCACAATCTGACACAATCAAAATTGGTACTCCATATCTTGAAACAATCTCCTTGACATAAAGCTTAGCTAACTGATCTAGGTTAAACCTAGCTCTTATCGACAAAAAGTGAAACAAATTCGTCAAACTGATCCACTATAACCCAAATAGCGTCGTATCCATTCGATGTAACTAGAAGTCCTACCACAAAGTCCATCATAATATGCTCCCATTTCCATTCTAGAATCAATAATGGTTGTAACAACCCACTTGGTCTTTGGTGTTCGACCTTGACTTTTTGACAAGTCAAGCACCTACTAGCACACTCTGTTATTTCTTTTTTCATATTCAGCCACCAAAAATTTTGTCAGAGGTCTTGATACATCTTAGTGCTACCAGGATGAATCGAGTAACTCGAACTATGGGCCTCTTGAAAAATTTCCTCTTTCAATTCTGTTTCACACGGAACACAAATTCTTCCTTCAAATCATAATAACTGCTCGTTATCTAGATTTTACTTAGTCTCTTCTCCATCTAAAATTCTTTTCAATGCCTAGACATGACGCAGACCGCATGAGGATCACAAAGTTAAGAGAAGTGGCCATAAGAAGCCACCGCAGCAACCATTGAACTGAATGTCGTTCAAGACGATCCAATTGATGACCTTCGTAAACCAAAAGATACCTTTCAGCTTATAGCATCATCTTCCCGGACTCCGATTTCGTCAGACTCGACCTTATTTCGTAGCCTTTCGCAAGGACTTTCTGGGATTTTTGGGTATGGAGCTCAACTTTCACTAAATTGAGATCGAAGGAACAAACTTTGAGGCAAATGGACCCGTGGGTTCCAACCTCAGATGTACCTGCTCCATTTGCAGGTACACCTGCGGCTTCCTCTAGAGGCTTATACCAGCAGCCAGCAGCTCATTTAGAAAAAAGAGAGGAAGAAGTTAGAGAGAGAAGCTGATTCTAGAGAGAAAAACCATTGGGTTTGATACTATAACACTAGTTTTAGCTTATTTTCATCTCATATATTGTGTATCTCAGCCGCATAGAGTGGTAGAGCATAGTTTGGTGATCCGAGAGGCTTGTTTACGCATTCCCTAAGGTGAAAAACACTCATTTTAAGCCCTTTCCTTTGTAAACTTTGTTTAATACATTAGATCAATGTTATATATTATTTAGACATAGTATAACTTATTGTTTTGCATATATATTGCGTAGTGGGTGGTTGATCTAGATATCCCACCGGTTATTTTGTGTTTTTACACTTGTAGATCTAGGTAGATGTAGATCTAGTCCGTAGGCTAGATCTACCTAGATCTAAGCCGGATCTAGCCTTCTGAGTTGTTATTAAGCATAAAGCTTTAACCCATATGCTAGATCGTTTAGAACCATGGTAGATCTACGTGTTTTACTACTTTTGGTCAGTCTCGTTCACTCCGTAGAGCCCTAGATCTCTATTTAGCGGCGAGAGGGTCCTAATGTCTCGTGATGGAGATTTTTACTGATGAAATCATTCATTATCGAGTTTAGGATATGTTTTATATACATATTTAAGTATATTAATGTGAGCCTAGGAATCCCGGTGTCGAGATCCAACGATCGAATCTTGACTTGATTCCCACGATGGACTTGTTTTTGCGATGTAATGTTTAAAAAATGTGAAATCATTGTATATGTAATGTTTGGATCTTGAAAACGAATTCGAGGGGTTAGTTTCGAGAGTTCGGATTTAAGATCCCGTGATAGTGAAAACTTTGATTGTGGGTACTCGGATTCATCGAGATGGCTTCCATGCCTGATGATGATCCGACCCTTTTTGGCATTTTCTAGCATGCATTTTCACCAAAAAATGATTTCCATATCAAAATAACAAAGTGCTTTCATAATAATAATAAAGTGATTTGGGGATAAATGTTTAGATAATAAATGGAAGTATCAAAGGACCTCTATTCTTATTTGACGAAGGATTTGAAAACTTTGTTTTCAAAACATCATTAATATATATTATGTTCTAAAAATGAATTTTTATATAAATCAAATCCTTTGTGCATAGGGTTAAAGAGGTACAACACTACTTTTGAAATAATTTCATAGACTTAAGAATTATTAATGGAAGTATCAAAGGTCCTCGATTACTATTCGGGCGAAGGATTTGAAACCTTGTGTTTTTCCCAAAATATCATATGAAGTGTATATTTTTTCTAAAAATAAACTTTTTGCTAAATCAAACCCTTTGTACATATGTGCAAAAGAGGAACAACACTACTTCCAAATAACTCACAATGAGGCTTAGAATAAACTTGGAAAATAAAAACACACACTCACACACTTTATGCATAGGAAATCAATAAAATGCGATACCGTGTTTTCACGGGAGTCGGGGGGTGCCTAACACCTTCCCCTCGCTTAACAAAACCCCCGAATTCCATGAATCTCGGGTTTCAGACCAATCCTATGGAGTCACATATTGGAACATATTGCGAAAACCTTCAAAATTTGGATGAGTTAGTACATCCATTTAAATCCTACCAACTGGCGGCTCTATCTCATTCGGTCAAATCATCAAAATTAAACAATAAAATCAAACTTTATAAAATAAGTCGACTAATGTTGTTCTTTTTCTTAAAATCTCACCTTTCAAAAAATCAATTGACACATCGAAAGATATAGGGTAGAAAGATGGAAAAAAAGGAAAAAATAATCAAAAGCACAAAAACAAGAAGATAAGTTTTTTCCCGGCGCTGACAGGTGGCGACTCTGCTGGGGACTACATAGGGCTTAAGCCGCATTAAATCTTTTGATTTTCATTCTACATGTGCATATTGTGTGAATGATCTTTGTGTGTGTGATAAATGTCTCTAATCATTAAGTGCTTTATATTAGTACCTCGCATAATATATCAGTACCTTAAATAATGCCATCATTGCATCCGGTGAGGACGATGAATGTATGAATGTATGTTATGTGGTACCTCCATTAGGAGGCGAACCTATTGGTTGTTCATTACTGGACTGTAAAGAGTGTTCTCTTGTAAGGCTCAGGAAAGGCACCTGTGACGCCCCCAAATTCGGGTACTTTCAACCCACGGATGTGGTGCTACTGTCTACTCATACATTCAATTAAAGACTTCAATGATAAGCATAAGATTGCTAAATATTACATCATACTGATCCCTTCCCTGGTTCTTTGTAACCATTACATTCGTTCTGTATCATAATATCATTCATTACAAAAATAATACTATGGTATTACAAGGATAATCTATTTATTCATCTTGACTTTGTCTTTATCCTTATCGGATCCTTCGGTCCGCTCGCTCTTAGCTGCAATCATATAATTTAAGTAAGAATGAGCATAACTACCTCAGCAAGTTTAAATATTATATATACTGCAACCACAAAATCAAGAATCATATGATTTAATCTTAAATAACTGCACAATAGTTATGAAGTACTATAAATAATTAAAATAGCATTTTGATTCCTTTAAAACCATTCCCAAGGACTTATAGTCACTTAATAAATCTGAGTCGGTCAATGACCATAAACATTCCCTTTAGCTTCATTCATAAAAAGAACAACCAGGCACTAAGACCGCAAGTTCGATATAGCTTACAAACACATTTTGGTGATCAGCCTATAATACTCTATGTTGATCAACATTCATTTATTAAACGTATTTACGTTTAAGTTTTGGCAACCTCATATGCCCGTCGATTTAACGACGTTAAAATCTTTGTGTATTCATACTCAGGCTTACCTTTGAATCCGTACCAAAGCAATTAGCATAGGATAACAACATTATGAATATTTTGGAAAGATTTGTGGAAAAATTAACTAAAATAATTGAAGTCTCAGTCTATCTGAATCAAATGGCTTTGACTATTCAATAATAGTTCATGCATAAAAAAATCATGCATATTGACAGCTTGTCCAACTTAAAGTGTAGACAAGAGTTTAGAAAACTTGCCTCAAGCGTCTTCAAACTTTTTAAGTCTACTTTACTTGAGTCCTTCTAGATTCTACATGATATAAACACATAACATACCAATTAGGTTACCACAATTAATACACATGATGTAAACTATCTTCTCCTTCTTGCATAGTTTAGTCGAATTGTTAAACTAATAACATCCGTTAAGTTTTCCAACACTCATTAAGTAAATGTTCTAGTTATTCATTATAATATGTTCATCATATATGAATACCGTTCCTTTCAATAAACTTGGTTTAGATGTTAAGTTCATTGACATTTGTTTAGTTAAATATTTCCTCTTATAGAGATTCATTTTCAATATTGATATTGACATCAAATCTTAAACCTAACCATCTAAAATTATAGGTCGTTTCGTTAGCTTTTCGGATCATTTTGAATCATCCAATTCGGAGTTTGTATGACCAAGTTATGTTAGTTTTAAAATTGGACGTCGAATGTCAAAAGTCAAGCTCTGACATCCATTGCCCCGCCCGCACGCCGCCTCTGCGTGCATCTCGTCTATGCCTGGCTAGCGCCAGTGTGTCTGTACCCAAACTGCAGTGAATCCCTGCCTCCTTTGTCGCGCCCGCGCCAAGTTACGTGCGGCCGCGACAAAGAGCTGCCTCAATTTTGTTTTCTGACAAGTAACTTCGCAGCGTTATAACTTTCACTCCGATTATTCAAATGTGTCCATTCCGTATGCGTTGGAAAGCTTAGATTTCCCTCTACAACCCACCTTAGACCAATTCGATTTTTGAACATCTTAATTAAGCTTTTAATTGGTTTTAAAATCCAACCTTGCAACATTTTAACGTTTTCATTCATTCGTTCGTATCTTATTCATTTTACTTCTGAATTCCTTCGTTCTTGAGCCTATGTTCCACAAAATCCAAGTTCTCAAATATGATTACAAAACCCTAGCTTTCTAGGTTTGTCATTAATATTCCATTATTGTGACGCCCCCAAATCCGGGTACTTGAAACCCGTACTTGGTGCTACACGATATCCATTCATTCGAACTGCTTAATATATTATAAACTTAATTTTTTTTATCAAAGTTAACTAATCCCCAGGTACAGACCTCTAAGTACATTATTATATGATAAATATCATATTATCATAATACATAACTCTAATTATTATAGATAACACCTTATGTCTTATTCCTTCAGCTTCCCCTTTCCTTTGTCCTTGCCAGAACCTTCTGGTCGATCACGCTTAACTGAAAACATTTAATTTAAAGCAAGAATGAGCATTTAATTGCTCAGCAAGTAATAGAAGATAATAAACATCAGTTGAAAGAAATAAATATTTTCTTTGAGGTATACTTCTATAACGAATCAATAGTTGTGAAGCCATTTGAAACAATTCATAACAACATATCAAACCGTTTAAAATTTTGAAATGATGTAGTGACTATAAATGCTGAGTGGTGAATAGACCTTAAACCATTGTTTTCAATTTTGAAAAGGTTTGTACAGAAATTAATCTGCAAACCGTCATATCTTACGGACACGTTGGGTGATCAGCCCATATGCCCTGTATTGATCAACACTACATGCTGGAACGACATATCCGCCTTCGGCGCATAAAAATTTTCCAATTTCGGGATGTTCATACTCAGTCTGGAGTCCGAACCAAAGCAATTTAGTTGGACGACTCTATGCTAACCAATAATATTCAACGATATATTTTAAACTATGTCTAGCCGAGTCAAATAGCTTAGACAACTTTTAAACCATGTATTTATACCAATATTAAATGGTAGGCATTAATACTTGTATTATCAAAGAATTTTGAGTTCAAGGATACTTGTTTAGATACAATCATTCATAGAAGTGAGGACACTTGCACAACCAAACTTAGCTTACAAATAACAGAACAATTTTGATTATAAATGAATCATATGAAGACAGTAATAAGATACTGGTAAACAATAAATGAATCAATAATAAATAAGTTAGAGATACTTGCTTACACAAAGAACCATTGCATAAAGTAAATGCAAAGGTTGGAATACTTGCACAATAAAAAGTAAGGTTTCGATACTTGACTTGTTCGCTGCTTACTGCTACGCAATATAGTTTTATCTTTAACATAAAGACCTATCATTAATAAGATTATTCTTGAAATCAGTATATCACATTATACTTCATAATACTACTACTTTATAAGAAAATTATCTAGCATGTAATCTCATAATCAAACATTAGATAACCTCTTAACATCTTAATTATTCACTTATAAGTTCTTATTTATAAACTAGTAAATCATATAACCAATCCAGCAAACTGCATTGTCAATCCAGCAACCTGGATTGACCAAACCTACCAATCCAGTAACCTGGATTATCCAAATAGACCAATCCAGCATCCTGGATTATCCAAACATACCAATCTAGCATCCTGGATCATCCAACGTAACAATCCAGCAGCCTCGTGGCTAATCCAGCAAACCAAATTGCAATTCAGTAAACTGGATTATAATCCAGCAAACTTGATGGCCAATCCAGCAAGCTAGATTGCAATCCAGTAAATTGGATTCCAATCCAGCAAACTGGATTCGCATCAAAATACCAAATCATATTATTATTTTTTTATATTTTGTCCACATATATATACAAATATTCCATATATAAAAATAATTTTTCTAAAATTTTTCAATTTCCTTTAGTATTTTTCAAAAATCCATTTCTAGTTAATTCCTTAAGAAATTAGCTACCTTACGCTTAACTCTAAAAATTTCCAACTCTTGGCGGGATCTTACACATGTTAACGTGGACTTTCAGTTGAAATTTCGTAGCCATCGGAGTTACAGAACTCCGATTATAGCGATTTTTGTCAAAAAAAACCCAAATATTAAAATGACCATAACTCGGTTAATTTAAGTCGGAATAAGTTCATTTTTGGATAGGAGGTAGTTTATATCATATGTTTTCATATCTCAAAAGATTGGATTTTATTTCATTAATTAAGTTACCAAAAATGCCCTTGAAAATTTTGGACAGATTGCTTTTGTTCATTTTTCAGATTTGACATCCTTTACTAAAATCAGTCCACACGAAAATCTAGAAATCCTTTTTCAGTGATTCCACTTGGAACAGTTAGAAGACTTATAGATCTAACTCTAAAAATTGACCACACTCAAAAATTCAAAATAGAATGAGAGATATGGTTGTTTTAATTTCATGTTCCATTTTCTCAAAAATATAATTTTCTAACATTTGTGTTTTGTAAGAAAACATCCATGATCTCTTGATTAATCAAACATTAAACATCATAAACCATTATAATGCATACTAATACTTCTTAAGATTATAGATCTACCATGATCAATCATTTATTTCATTAAAACTTCACCAAATTCAAACAAAAAATAATCTATGCTAAGAAAAATTAGGGTTTTCTAATTTTTCAAAACATAGTTTCTATTTCTTGCTTTTGATCCAACTTTTGACATTCAAAAGTGATAGATCTAAACATAAAACACTTATTAACACATAGATCTAAGGTTTTGAAGTTTTGAAATCTTAGATCCAAGTTTTGATTGAAAATAATTAAAATAAAATGCATAAACTAGTTTAATGTTATACCTTTGCTCAAAATCTTCCATCTTCTTTCTAAAGTTTGTTTATGGGGCTATATGGCTTACAAAAACTCTCCCTCTCTCTTCCTCAAAGCTGGCCAAAATTCTCTCTTCTCTCTCCCTCTTGGTTTTGTTTTTGCTATCTTTTGATGAAAGAGAAAAAAATAAAGGATGAAAGAAAATGAAATGATTTTGGGTGTTATTAAATTATGTATAGATATTATGTATATCATATACATTTCTCCAACTCTCTTTCTCTTTCTCTCTCTCTCTCTCATTTATTAATGACTTGCTTGCAAGATATAACAATTGTTGCTTGCACACTTGGTGAAAAGTTATGGCTTATTAGAAATTTGACACATGGAAGAGTAGGTAAATAGTTGTTAAAAGTTAATCATTACATTCCTTCCCTTCTTTCCTTTCTTACTTGGCCGAATTTCTTGGCCTTTTTCTCTCAATTTTTTTTATTGCAATATTTTGCTTTACTAAATATCCAAAATGCTCCTCTTCAACTAGCTAAAAGATTAGGCTTTAATTAATTTCTTTTAGGCTTTCTAAACAATTATTTGGGCCATGCAATTTAGGTTAGGTCCAATACTTTTAATTTTATTCTTACCCTAATAATTTAATTAGGGTTTTCATTTTACTTATTTGTAATTCAAATAGTCACTCACGTACCTTTAATTCTATAACCCAATTAGATTTGCTTTACTTAAGTTATAAAATTAACTAATTGAGATATATAAAATAAATCCCTTAGGGTTAGTATATATTTTAAATACTAAAATTATTCCACATAATTCATAACACATTTATCATTGTTGATAAATTCTTTAAATACTCACATTCTCATATAATCAATATTTATAATTCATATCAATAATTAATCACTTAACATTAATCACATAATGTACATATATATCATCATAAATACAATAAAAATTGTATTAATATTCAAATCCATATTTGAAATTCAAATTAGGGTTTTGAAAAATTATTCATCTTAGCTTGCTTTCTTAGTCAACTCATAATTATTAAATTGGCTAACTTGTTTAATTCATATCGCATATGTTCAAAATATTATTGATAACAATAATGATAAAGTTAATAAAATAATAATATATATATAAAAAATTCATTCATAAAATTTTAGTCGTATAAAATTCTCGGTCCTTACAATTATCGCCCAAAAACCCTAGTTAACTATGATTTCGATGATTAACGCCTTTTACTAAAAATTTCGCCATAACTTCGTTATGCGAGATTTTTATGTCAAAACTGTTGGGTTTGTACGAAATCATGGCGCAATCAAATTACAAAATTAGCGGAAGCATGGTATATCAGAGTTTAAAATTTTTTACAAAACCATTACCCGGATCATCCTTTATGCAAATTATTAATTTAAAACGATAAATAAGAAGTTATGGAATCATACCCTTGTAGAACGAAGCTTCCACAGGTACAAGTTCAACTCATTGTTCTTCGTGATCTCCTTGAATTTTCGGGTTAGATTCCTTCCTTTGATTAACGTTAGCCACCCAAGTGTTTGGCCTCTAGAGGTGATCCACCAAGGAAGATGAATTATCAAGAAGAAGGGTGGTTGGCTAAACCCTAGTTTTCTATCCTCTATAGAAAAGGAGTACTATCCAACAATTAAAATTGCATCAACTAATATCTAACATAAGACTTCTCTTATATAGATATTGGTCAACCCTTCTAATCCTACTAGACATAGAGTTTCATTTAATTAATTAAACTCCTTTAATTAATTTGGCTTCTCAACATATTGGGATTAATTAATTAAAACTCCTTTAATTAATTTACCTCCTAATCTTATTAAGAATAAATGAGAGTACTAATATTAAATTAATTCCTAAACTACTTTAGAAATTAAAATAATAATAATTGTAATAATATTAATAAGACTCCTCTTATTAATTTATATTTAATATTTTCAAAATATTAAATAATAAATATTAAGTTATTTAATTTATTCTATCACCATATATTAAATTAATTATATTTAATGTATTATTACAATTATCCCATCACCTTCTTAAATAATTATTCTTCCTTTTATGGTGTGACCCTTTAGGTTCTCCATATTAAACTGGTTGTAAATAAATCAATTAAATTTTTTTTAATCGTATTTAAATAAATAAATTAAACTAATAATATATTTAAATAAATAATATTTATTCTACAATAGGGATAAACCTCCCTAGCGATCAACGACTTTCCAGATAATATAGATTTTAACATTAATCATAAAAGAACCTGTGAGTAAATAGTTACCGTACAATTCAATTCTTCCACCATACGATGTCCCAATTAAATATAAGATATGAAATTACTGTTAAGTCTTATTTTATTTAATTATATGTATTTCGATTAGAAAATGCACGACTCCAAGTAATGCAAATTAGAAACTTCTTTCTAATTTCATCCTGCCTTGGCCAAGGACTACTGGGTTGTCATTTAACGAATCACATAGGACATATCTATTCTTTTACTAGAAGTGGTAGATTTTTTATTGATCATTCATTATCTCCATATGGAACTCATTATACCCAAGCATACCCCTTGATATACTCTAAGGGTCTTAAGGAATAAGTCAAAGTATAAATCATTACATACAAGATACTATGATGATCTCAAGTCCAAGGATCACTTGTACTACTATTACATTAGGAATTCCTATTGACAGGAAAGTAAAACTCCATTAGGTATTCCATAGCGAGCCACGTTCAGTGAACTTATTCTCCAATAAGAACCTACATACTTGCTTTAGTGTCTCCACACAAATGATCATGAGATCAATCATCCTCATCCAATGAACAAGCAACATATGTACCAATCTATCTGGATTTACTAATCCCCTTTTTAGTAATCCCACGATTGGGAACTATTTTAGTTTTAAGCTTTCTAAGAATTTAGATCTTATTAGCATGATCATCATCATCATGATTCTAAAAGCATTGCTTAAAACTATAGGTTATTTATATATTATAAAAACAGCATCATATAGATAATTAAATACCTTTAATAAATTAATACTTTTATTAATAAATAAATAAGACGTCTCCAAAGTATATACTTTATAATCATACATGATTGGCTTGTATGCATAATACTTTCAATCTTCCACTTGCACTAAAGCCAATCGCCATGGTATCTCATACCCATCTTTTCTAAGTGACGATCAAACTGTTGTTGTGTTAATACTTTAATAAATGGATCTACAATATTGTCTTGAGAGTCTACACGATCTAAGGTGATGTCTCTTCTTTTAATGATTTCTTTAATCAAAGTGCCGCAACACATGTTTGGATTCAAGATGAAACTTAAGAACTATTTCTAGTTCTGTAATGAACTTTTCATCTGAAACATCAATTTATAGCTTCACTTACAGTTATATACTTTGTCTTTGTCACTAAACCAGCAACCTTTTGCTGTTTGGAACCATTCCAATTCACTGCACCACCTTTCAAGGTAACGACTTACCCTAAAGTGGATTTGCTGTCGTCTTGGTCGTCAGTCTGAAAACTTGAGTCTGTTTAGTCCTCTAGTTTAATTCAGACCCATCATGTGTTATGATGACATCCTTAGTGTCAGTTAAGTACTTTAAGATGTTTATCACTGTCTTACAGTAATCTTCTCCAGAATATGACTGATCAACATCAAGCCTCGTATATTTTATTGCATACATGATATTAACTCATGCGATCTCTCTTTTATTGAGGATAATTTTAGAGAGATACACTACATGGCTCATCATCATGAGACACCTTTTAGAGTTTGCCATGCTAAACGCCTTTAACATCTAATGAATATACGTTCCTTGGGATAAGCCGAACATACTTTTAAATCTATCTATACAGATTTAAATCCTCGATGTAGGATGTTCTACCCAAATCATTCATGGAGGAATGTTTAGACAAATTTATTTTGATTGATTGTAGCATAGGAATGTTATTCTCTATCAGTAATATATCACCAACATATAATACAAGGAATGAAACAGCGTTCCCACTAACCTTCTTATACACATATGGTTCATCCTCATTTTTGATAAAATCAAACTCTTTGATTGTTTCATCAAAACGGATGTTCCATCTAGAGAAGTTTGCTTCAATTCATAAATGGATCGTTGTAACTCATATACATAATTTGCTTCAACCATTGAAATAAATTCATCTGGTTGTATCATACATACATTCTCCTCTAATAATATATATTTGAGGAAGGGCGTCTCCACATCCATTTGCCAAATTTAGTAATAATAAGCTACAATCGCAAGTAAAATCCAAATGGGCTTTGAGCATTGCTTCAAAGATCCATTTTAGATTTTATGGTCATCTACCATTTTTTTGAGTCTTTATTACTCATAGCCTGCTCGTAATTCAATGGATCATCATCATGCATGATGTGTACCTCATCGTCATCTTCGATAACGAATCCATACCTTTCAGGTATCTTTGGTACTCTTCCAGATTTACGAATAAGGTGTTGTACAGTAGGTGTTCTACTTGGACAGGTTCATCCAATTGATCTGTAGTGGTTCGTGGTTCTTGAATTTCTTCAAGATCTATTTTCCTCCCACTAGCCCCTTCAAGAATAAGCTCATTTTCCAAGAAGGCAACATGTTTAGCAATAAACACCTTTTACTCAATAGGATTGTAGAAATAGTATCCCAAACTTTCTTTAGAATATCCCACAAACGTGCACTTATCAGATCTTGTCCCAAGCTTATAATTTTGAAACCTTTTCACATAAGCTGAACATCCCCAAATCTTAACATGCTTAAGACCAGGTTTTCTCCTTATCCACATCTCATATGGAGTCTTGGGGACGGATTTCGAGGGGACCTTATTTAGTAGATGTGGACACTCAAAATTTTCCTTGCCCAATACTAATACTGTCGGAGGGCAAAATCGTCATTCAATTCAAATCCGGCCACAAATGCCGGTTCTTCAACTCAAAACCGGTAGTCAATACCGGCCCTTCAACCTAAATTCGATCCCCAATATAGGTAATGCAGCCAAATCCGATCTCCAACCAGACCGTCTATCCAGCTCTGATCTCTAATCGGACCATCGATCCAGCTCCGATCTCTAATCGGACAGTCTATCCAGCTCCGATCTCCAATCGGACCGTCTATCCAGCTCTGATCTCCAATCAGGCCGTCAATCCAGCTCCGATCTCCAATCAGACCGTCAATCCAGCTCCGATCTCCAACCGGACCATCTATCCAGCTCCGATCTCTAATCGGACCATCTATCCAGCTCTAATCTCCAATCGGATCGTCTATCCAGCTCCGATCTCTAATCGAAGCGTTAATCTAGCTCCGATCTCCAATCAGATAGTCTACCCAGCTTCGATCTCTAATCGGACCGTCTATCCAAATTCGATCTCCAATCGGACCATCTATCCAGCTCCGATCTCCAATCGAACCGTTTATCCAGTTTCGATCTACAATCAGACCGTCTATCCAGCTCCGATCTCCAATCGGACCGACTATCTAGCTCCGAACTCTAATCAGACCGTCTATCCACCTTCGATCTCCAATCGGACCATCGATCCAGCTCCAATCTCTAATCGAACTGTCGCTCCAGCTTCGATCTCCAATCGCACCATCGATCCAGCTCCGATCTCCAATCGAACCATCTATCCAGCTCCGATCTCTAATCGGACCGTCTATCCAGCTCCGATCTCCAATCGAACCGTCTATCCAGCTCCTATCTCTAATCGGACAGTCTATCCAGCTCCATCTCCAATAGGACCCTCGATCCAGCTCCAATCTCCAATCGAACCATTGACCCAGCTCGGATCTCCAATCAGACCATCTATCCAGCTCTGATCTCCAATCCAACTGTCTATCCAGCTCCGATCTCCAATCGGACTGTCTATCCAGCTTCGATCTCCAATCGGACCTTCGAACCAGCTCCGATCTCCAATCGGACCGTCTATACAGCTCCGATCTCCAATCGAACCGTCTATCCAGCTCCAATCTCCAATCAGACCGTCTATCCGGCTCCTATCTCCAATCAGATCGTCTATCCAGCTCTGATCTCCAATCAGATTGTCTATCCAGCTCCGATCTCCAATCGAACTGTCTATCCAGCTCTGATCTCTAATCGGACTGTCGATCCAGCTCCGATCTCTAATCGGTCCGTTTATCCAAATCCGATCTCCAATCGGACCGTCGGTCCAGTTTCGATCTCCAATCGGGCTTTCAAATCAGCCCCGGTCTCAACCCGAAAAGTACAGGTCAACCTGGACATCAACCCAGGACATGTCAAGTCATATCCGGCGTCAATCCGGGAAGTGCAGTTCAGCCCCAGAGACAACCCTAGGAAGCTAGATCCATCAAAGGCCGTACCGACACCACAGACAACCCCGGGATGGGCAAAATGGCCATTTTACCAACTCTCAACTGATTTGTTCAAACTCAAGCCGATTTAATGCCATCGAAGTCAGAACGAACCACAACAACGATCCTGAGTGCCAACAGTGCAAGACAGCTCAACAGACAAACTGCGGGGAATCGAAGACCTGGTTATAAACTCGTCTTCTCGGACCCAAAAAATGTTTTATCCCATGTCATTGCGACACTCTCGGTGAGGGATTTCTGAAAAGGTATCGCACGCCTCAAACGGACGCTTCAATTAAAAGTTTGAAAGTTCTAACTTCGACTGCATGTTGTTCGGAGTGCACGTACTTCGAGATGATGGAACCCAGCACGTGGGCCCCATCTAGGGGAGCCGCACCTCTACCCGCGGTAGTCGAAGGTAGAGCTAGGGCTCCCTGGCCTATAAATAAACATGCACCCCCCTTCATTTTGAAGAATTCCAAAGCGCAGCGAAGCTCTGCCCGTCTGATTTTTTGATTTTTACAGCTCTTTCAAACCCAAATATTTTTACTCTAACACGTAGATATACCCATATACTACCACATATCAGAAAATAACCGGTAGATTTGGACGTTTAGAGCCTACGATTTGGCAAAAAGCCTGTATTGCAGTCCATTGTAAGTATTTTTACGATCAGAAAGTTAATACTACTACTTTGCACTGTTTTCCACTTGCACATGAAGTTTCATCTTCTAAATATTCCCAGAACTTAGTTCTGTGACCGTTTCGTCAAAATTTGGTGCATTTCTGTACATAAACGTAAATTTTTGTATTTCTACAACTCGGATTAATGATCTGTCCGCTCCAGCAGCTTCAATGCATTAGCACACACAATCTGGCAACTCCGCCAGACTGGGTTATCTTCCTAGTCTGGGTTTGGCCCTTTTTCTATATATATTTAACTATTTATGTACTAACATTTTAATTCTGTCTAGCCCGGATGTCAAATCCGAGGTAGTTTATCGCTTTTGCATATATTTACGCATATGTAAGTGACTTTCACCATCACTGGTACTCATATCAGTCCTGATTGACTACATTTCTGTTAATATATATATATATTTATATATTTTCTGTCCAGCCTGGATTACTTCGTGGCCAATTTACTGCTTTTGTACACTTTGCCATACTGGGTGCTCTCCCCAGTCACTGGTTGACTATTTTTCTGTCAATTTCAATTCTAGTATGGGCACCGGCGTGAAAACTCATCTCCCTTTTTACTATTTTTCTATATATATATATATATATATATATATTTCATTTCTGTCACAGCTTGGATTATTTGGTGGCTATTTACAATTTTTATAAATATATATATTTCAATTCCAGTCCGGGCTCGCGAGTGAAAACCTATCGCCCTTTTACAGCTTTTGTATATATATATAATCATATATATACTGCTTTACTCAAATTTATTCAATTACTGCATTTAACATTCATTTGTATATGAATCTGCACTAACATATCTACGGGCAGACTAGATTTATTCAAATCTAGCCAATTCTAGTTTTCAACGGTTCAAATAGGTCCCGATAGAACCTAGAAGCTATAATGACTGAGATTTCCTTAAATCTAGATATTTTTATAGTTTCATCTTTGAAAGCATACTCGTGTCCCTTAGATCGCTATTTAGTAGAAAAGAAACTCTTTATCCACTCACAGCCAGGATTTACTGATGAATCCTTGGTTCCATTGCGACGTGATGATGTATATATATTCATTTCTGTGCAAATTGGAACTGTGCAGGTTTTGGGCTACTCATATGTCAGCCTAGGAATCATGGGATTCACGATCAAATCGATCGGGATCTGATTCTCATGATGGACAAACTTGAATTTACAGATGTACCCTGCCAGTTTTTCTGTAAAATGTACATATACAGACCTTAAAACGATTATCCGAATTTAAGGTCACATCATAGTAAAATATCAAAATTGTTATGTCAGCGTCCCTTCGATGGTTTTCATACCCATGAGGAGACCGACACTTGTCTATTCCTGTGGTCGAGGATGCTTCGCAGCCCGGTAAATCACCACTCACATGCTGCCTTAAGGCTATAAAGAAAAAATTAAAAGTATCGATAAGCTTCAATTCCTATGGCAGCGTAAGGGTTTGATCAACCAGCTTTCCAAACATCATTTTCAATCAAAAGAAAAGCTTTTGTAAATCAAATTAAATGCTTTTGCAAATCAAATCAAAGACTGATTTTCAAATCAAATCAAACCCTTCGTATATAGGCTCAACGAAGTTTGTCAAAGCTTTCAATCAATCAAATCAATAGGCCCAATTTTCAAATAGCATTCACTCATGCATTCACAATTTTAAGGAAAATATTAAAAAGATGCGGTACCGTATTTACACGGGAGTCGTGGGGTGTCTAACACCTTTCCCACACTTAACCAAGCCCCCGAACTCAAAACTCCGATTTCAAAGATCAAGTTTCGACAGTGTCCAACAATTGGGCCTCTTTTCAAATCAAACTCAGTTGAGTTGGTACAACCATTTTCCAATCTACCAACTGGAAACTCTAAACGTTCAAATCGTCGACATAAAAATATGTTGGCTCTTTCCTAAAAAAACCCTTCAAAACCTTTTTCCTAAATAAAAAAAGTTGGGGTAGAGAGAACTTAGGAAGATCGATTTGAGAAAACCCGGGTTATGAACCAACCCGAGGGGTTCTTAAATTTTCCAACGTCGATAGGTGGCGACTCTGCTGGGGACAGTAGAGGGCTTAGGCCGCTTTCTAATCTTTTCAAACATTTCCCTTTTAAAACTATTGAATGCATGAAATCCTACGTCTCCACAGTCAATGGATGAGTTAATGCTGCGTTTTTACATTGAATGAATGTGAATGAATGCTTTCCTAATTTAGTGCTTCGCACCCTTATTAGTGCTTCGCACCCAACTGTCATTACATGCATAAACGGCAAGGCACAATGTATGAGAATGTATGTTGTGTGTCTTTCTCACAAGGAGGATAACCCGGTCGGTGTTAAGTAATGACTTTGGGAACAATTAAGTCTCTGGGGGTGCCTCATGAAAATACACCACTCAGATTCTCTCCAGTTGAACGATCGGATTAACTTCCCTTCTAGCAAATTACGATGATCTGGGAGCCTTCATGCCAAAACAAAAGCTGTGAGAGTAAACCTAGGATAGATCAGCCTCTGATTAACTAAATTCGAAGGGAAGCTTCTTCATACCTTCCTCTTTCAATTCCATGTCAAGTCTCCAATTACTAAGGAGCACAATGTAAATATCAATAATGAAAGATTTACTTTCCCTGTCAAATACATGTCATCTTACCATCAAAATAACTAACCTCGGTTTTACAGGATAAACACTAAAAAACACATCATGCATCTAACCATTACCTACCTCAGGAAATTAACACGCCTACGTTTTGTTGTAGGTGTCAAAATTGGTCTATATCTAAATTCAAGAAAGCACTCAGTCCATCCGCGGACATGGCTTCAAGTGCTCCACCAGAACCCTCCCCTGTCTCCAAGGAGGAATTCGAAGGACTGAAAAATTAGATAGCCAAGCTAGCCGATTTTTTGCGAGAACAAAGTAAGGCCTTTAAAGAGAAACAGTCTCAAGCTCATCTAGAACCAGGAACATCTGATAGTGGTGCTGGCAGTCAAGATGTAGAAAAGGCCAAAACTCAGATTCTTGGACCACAAGACTAGGACATAACCAACAAAACTTCTAAAATCACCCCCTCGTCAAAGAGTCGGAAGCTAGTGACATTCTCAAGAAAATGCAACAGATGGAAGAAACCCTTCGGTCTATCAAAGGGACTGGGGCGTTTGGCAGTGTTACTTACTTTGACCTCTGCATATTTCTCGGGGCTCGGTATCCCAAAAAATTTTAAGTCCCTGAGTTCGAGAAATATGACGGAACTGGGGATCCTTACACACACCTAAAAGTCTTCATCGGAGAACTCGGATCCTATGCTAAGGATCAGAAGAGTCTAACCGGAGAAGCCAGAGCTTGGTATGCCCATTTGGACAACTCCAAAATTCATAGTTGGGAAGAGCTGGCAAATGCCTTCCTCAGCCAGTACAGTTTCCAATCACAGCTGGCTCCATACAGATATCAAATAACCAAAATCAAGAAAAAGAACACTGAATCATTCAGAGAATATGCCCAGCAATGGAGACGGGTTGCAGCACAAGTTACCCCTGCCATGACTGAATCTAAAATAGTCATGACCTTCGTCGATATCCAAGAAGCGCTTTATTATGAGAGTGTCCTAGCGGGAATAGGAAAACCATTCTCTGAAATGATCAAGCATGGCGAGATGGCAAAAATGGGGCTCAAATTCGGGAAGATAAAAGATCTAACCGCCCTCGAAGCTGTCGCCGAACATATCCAATCTGAAAATTATGGGAGTAATCCCCGGAGGGTCCATAAAAAGAAAGACGAAGAAGTCTCCTTGGTTTTAGAAGGACAAAATTCAAGGGGCGAGTCAAAACACATGCCCATTCAAAGGAGGAACTATACCCCTTTCCAAGCTTCAGCACAGCTTGCAAACCATTAGTTCCAGAAAAATATAGAAGTCAGATGTCAAAGAAATTTCACCCCACTAGGGGACTCCCTCAAGAATGTGTTTAAACTTCTGATAGCTCAGAAGAAGATTGTTCAATTCCTTCCACCAACCAACACTAACGGAAGGAATTTCGACCCTAACAAGAAATGTGCTTATCATTCTGGGTCTCCAGGCCATGATAATCAAGACTGTTGGTCTCTCAAGCATAAAATTCAAGACTTGATTGACAGCGGGGAAATTGTGGTAACAAAGCCTGACCAACCCCATGTTCAAGACAATCCTCTCCTACAGCACGAAGAGGAAAATGTCAACATTATCAGCGCCTCAAATGGAGAAGGATCTAAATACCTCCACTACGTTGGGGAACCAAGTCAATCCAATCTTAGTAGCCCAGAGAGTTGGGAAACTTTTGAGAAGCGATTCCTGATGGAGCAAGAAGTTAAGTTTCATAAGGAACAAATTGAGCAGTTGGCTAAACTGGTCGTCTACCAGCATCAACTCACCAGGAAGATGCTGAAGCAAATTTATCAATCCATTGGCAGTCATTCTCCTCCTACGAAAATCAATTCCATCCCCAATAGGGATCATTGCCAGTTGCACGAACAACCAATGGTGAAAAATGAGTATACCCAAGAAGGTAGAAAATTCCTGTTTCAAAGGAATTTCACCAATCTGAACCAATCAATGGAAGAAATCCTCCAAATGATGATCAACGAGGGGATGGTTGCAGATCTATTACCCCTATTAAACCCTCAATCCATAAAATTTAAACCTGGCCAAATATGTCAGTACCATTCCAACTCTCCCGGCCATGATACAAAAGAATGCTGGGCACTTTGTAACCTAATTCAAGACCTGATTGAGAAAGGTGACCTAATCAGAGGAGATCAAATCCTTGACTTGGCAGATAAAGATAGCCTCTGGATCCCCAATGCATGGTACCAGGACACAGTGGCTGTCATATCCTGCGATAAGAAATCAATACTCACACCCCTGGTACTGACATGGAAAGGGGTCCAAGAAGTCCAAAATCCTGTGAAGGTGGCTACACCTCAGTCTCTAATCTTGCCCTTCAGACCTTAGTATCCAATCATCAGTCTGAAGAAGGTCCCATAGAACTATGGGGACATTGAAAGCTCTACTTCAAACAACATGTCCATCCTATCAAAGGATAATCCATTATACCTGCCTCAGCGGGTGATTAAACCAGTTACCAAAGAAAAAGAAAAGGTAGTTGAAGAAAAGATCACAGAGTTCCTCAACAAAATAGGACACAATGAAATCAAGGTAGTGAAAATCTTGAAAGACGCACCCAAGCAAGTGTCTATCCTCGATCTGGTCTTATCATCAGAAGACCATCGCAACATTCTAGTGAAGGTACTAGAGGAATCCCATCTGCCATACACGGTAGACATAGAAAAATTCTGTCACATGATAGAACACATTTTCAACAACAATGTGATATCCTTCACAGACGATGATATCCCGGCTGAGGGAAGGGGCCACCACAAGTCCCTGCATATAGCTGTGATGTCCTCCGGATACGTGATCGGAGGAGTACTAATTGACGGAGGATCTTTCCTCAACATTTGTCCATATGACACGTTGGAAAAAATAAAGATCAATCCGAACCGGATCAAATCTTGTCATATGGTCATCCGGGCTTTCGATGGATCTCATCGCCAGGCTATGGGGGAAATCGAGCTTCCTCTAGAAATTGGTCCACACACTTTCTACGTATTCTTCCAAGTGCTCAATATTGCCACTGGATACAATTTATAGTTGGGCAGACCATGGATCCACATGGCAGGAGCAGTGCCATCCACCCTCCATCAGCAACTCAAGTACATCATTAACGGCAGCCTCATCACAGTTAATGCCGAGCCAGAATACCCTACCTACATACATGGGGACATACTAGTGATTAGCCCAGACGCGGGGATTGAATCTGAAAGTTTTCAAGATTTTGAGGTAAGCAATATTCAATACCTCCCAATCTAGGCACCAGCCATAAAACCTAAAGTGTCCACTAAAGTAATGACCGTAGGCCAAGAGATGGTATCTTCGGGTTTCCAACCTGGAGAAGGGTTGGGAAAAGATAAGTAAGGTATCAAGATACCAGTCCAAATCCCAAGTCAGATGGGAAGAGCAGGATTGGGATATTCATCAGGGTCAAGCCACCGAAATCCACACAAACATCCCAAGACTCATGCCTCTACAATTTTGTTCCCAAACCTCACAAATGCCGGCAAGGTGAAACCTACGAGGAAGATCCCTACGGTGGTATCAGCCATATTATTTCCTCCAATCATACCTGTCCATGAAAGAAAAGCCCTCAAGCCTGAGGCAAACAACGAAAAGGGAAAATAAAAGATCTTGTACGAAGGACGAGACCCATTCGCTAACATGAGAGGCATTCTCAACTACAAGGGTATGAATAACAAACTCCCCGACAGTGACGACGACCGTGTCCAAATTCCTCACATCAAGAAGAGGAATGAGCTACAAAAAAGCCTTGGCCTGATTCTCAAGGATGTCTCAGTCATCATCCAGGAGGAGGTGAAAGAGCACGATTCCTTGATTCTCCCAATTAATGAGAATCTGACACTGGACAACTGGAGCAGTGTCCCTTGCCTAAGTCGAAAAGGGTAAAGGGGCAGAAAGTACATCTGCCCTTAATCATGCTTTCATTTACTGCTTACTTTTAATTACACAGCTGGAGCAGTAACTTTTGTCATGCTTTGCAAATGCCATGTGTTTAAGCAGTTGTATATATTAATGAAAGCATTTTTGTTTTCAGGACCCAAGCATTGGATGTGTGTGTCTCTGCTGATAAGATGCTAACCTGTCAAGATGACTCCGACTTGGATGTAGAATTGAACTTCAACTTGATGGATATTGATCAAGAGGAGGAAGATGACTATGAGGTGCCAGAGGAGATCAAAGAATGGGTCAAAGAAAAACCCAAACTAAACCTCGACCAAACCTCCACCATCAACATAAAAACCTCCGAAAACATCAAAGAAATCCAAATAGGTTCAGACCTCACACCAAATCAAAAAGCTGACCTGATCGAACTCCTAACACAGTACCAGGCTGTGTTTGCATGGTCACATGAAGACATGATCGGTCTATCCACAGACATTGTCATCCATCAAATGCCCATCAAAGAAGGGTTCAAACCAGTCAAACAAAAACTCAGGCGATTAAAACCTGAGTGGAGTCTCAAAGTCAAAGAAGAAGTCGTTAAGCAATTCAAAGCCGAGATCATTATGGTATCAACCTACCCCGAATGGCTATCAGACATAGTCCCCGTACCTAAACCAGGAGGGAAGGTACGAGTATGCGTGGATTACCGGGATTTAAATAAAGCCTGCCTCAAGGACAACTTCTCAGTACCTTTCATCCACATTCTAATCGTCAATACTGCGCAGTATGGCATGTATTCATTCGTGGATTTCTTTGCTGGTTACCATCAAATCATGGTTGCTGAGGAAGACTGGGAGAAAATAGCTTTTATCACTCCCTGGGAACTTTCTGCTACCGATGACTATCCTTCGGCCTCATCAATGCCGTAGCAACGTATCAGCGAAGCCATGATGGCCCTCTTTCATGATATGATGCATAAAGAAATAGAAGTCTATATTGACGACATCATCATCAAATCCCGGAGGGAGGATGATCACATAGACCATCTCAGGAAGCTATTCAACAGGTTACGTAAGTACAACCTCAAGCTAAATCCCTCCAAATGTGCTTTTGGCTTCAGAGCAGGAAAACTGTTAGGATTCCTGGTGAGCAATCGGGGCATTGAACTCGACCCCTCCAAAATCAAAGCCATTACTGAAATGCCTGTACCTTGTATAGAGAAGGAGATATGTGGATTCCTGGGAAGGATTAACTTTATAAGCAGATTCATTTCCCAGCTCACAGCAATCTGTGAGCCCATATTCAAGCTGTTAAGGAAGAATTCCTCCACCACGTGGAATGAGGATTGTCAACAAGCCTTCCTTACCATCAAGAAATAGCTGACTGAAGCTCCTGTTCTGATACCCCCAAGAGAGGGAGTCCCTTTATTCATGTACCTGTTCGTCAATACCAATGCAATGGGCTACATGTTAGGACAGAAGGATGATAGTAGCAAGAAAAGAGCCATCTACTACATCAGTAAAAGATTCAGCAGTGGGGAACAAAAATACACCCTGATCGAGAAGACATGCTGTGCATTAGCATGGGCAGCTATGAGGTTGCAACACTATTTGCACGGGCATATGACCTACCTCATATCCCGCATGGATCCGCTCAAATATGTATTCAACAAACCAATACTGAACTGCCAACTGTCCCAATGGCAGTTGATCCTACAGTAATTCGACATTGTCTACGTGACTCAGAAGTCAATCAAGGGTCAAGGCATTGCAGATCAATTAGCAGAAGCACCTTCAGAAGGGTTCGAGCCCCTCGAGACATATTTCCCGGATGATGGGATCATGACAATTCAACAACTCCAGTCTGAGAATATAGTCCAACCATGGAAAATATATTTCGACGGAGCGGTAAACATGGAAGGTGCTGGAGCTGGGGCAGTCCTCATCTCTGGTACAGGTGATCAATATTCTGTGGCTACCAAACTTTAATTTCGCAAAACCAACAGCACGGCCGAGTATGAAGGCTGTATCATGGGGTTGAAGCTAGCCCAATCCATGTCTATCAAACACTTACTTGTCTTCGGAGATTCTGAGCTGGTCATCAGACAGACTTCCGACGCGTATCTCACCAAAGAACTGCATTTGCTGCCCTACCATCGGCAAGTCCTCAAAATATCTCGGGAATTCGAAGCAATAACCTTCGTTCACATTCCTCGGGGTCAGAATGACTTTGCTGATGCACTAGCAACATTGGCTTCATTAATTCGCATGTCCGATAAGAGCAGATTGCCCAACATTCAGTTCACGATTCAGAAAGCCCCGACATATGGGAATTAAATAGGAGAAGTATCAGATGAAATACCGCCTGTTAAGCAACCTTGGTTTCAAGACATCAAGGAATATCTCTGTGATGGATCCACACCCGCTGGTGCAAGCCAATCAGAGCTGAAATAGATTATCAGAATGGCCATGAAGTTCTATCTGAGCGGAGATGCACTTTATAAAAGGGATGCTGGAATAGGCATGTTAAGATGCCTCGACAAGGAGCAAGCCCAACGACTAATGGATGAAGTCTATGGCGGAGTCTGTGGTACACACATGAGCGGCCATCTACTGGCCAAGAAGATAATTAGAACAGGACATTACTGGATCTCGCTCAAAGCTAATTGCAATGATCACGTCAAGAGATGCTTTCAATGCCAAATACATAGAAATGCCATTCACGCTCCTCCAAATGAGCTGCATAACATGAGTTCATCATGGCCTTACTCTATGTGGGGAATGGACATAATAGGTCCAGTGGAACCCAAATCCAGCAATGGTCATCGATTCATCTTCACTATGATCGATTACTTCACCAAATGGGTTGAAGAAGCCTCTTTTCCCAAAGTCACAAAAGAGGTCATCATCAGTTTCATGAAAAACAATGTCGTCTGTTGATATAGACAACCGGAGGTGATCGTATCAGACAATGCCAAAAACCTGAACAATCAAATGATGGTGGATCTGTGCAGTAAATTCCACATCAAGCATCTCAATTTCGTCATCTATCGGCCCAAGATGAATGGTGTTGTTAAAGCGGCCAACAAAAACATCAAGAAGATCATGCAAAATATGTCCGCCAATCATAAGGGCTGGCCTGACCTGCTGCCTCTAACTCTGTTAGCATACAGGATGTCAATGAGCACCTCTACTGAGGCTACCCCCTACTCGTTGGTCTATGGCATGGAAGCAGTCTTACCCATAGAAGTAGAGATGAAATCTTTGCGAGTATTGATCGACGCTCAAATAGATGAAGATCAATGGTTGCAAGACCGATATCATCAGCTGTCTTTGATAGATGAAAAGAGAGCTACGACCATTTTCCACGGACAGTTATACCAAAAAAGGATCGCCAAATCCTACAATAAAAAGGTTTGAATCCAGCAATTCAGAGAAAATGACTTGGTGCTAAAGAAAATCCTTGCCAATTAGGATGAAGCCAAAGGAAAATTTGCCCCAAACTGGGAAGGCCCTTTCATTGTCAAAGAAGTGTTGACTAGGGGCGCTATCAAACTGCAAGAGATGGATGGGACTGAGTTTCCCTAAATCATCAATTCAGACACCGTGAAAAGGTATTACGTCTGAAGCACATGCATACTCGAATCCGGGTCCTACAAATCAAATCAGGTTTAGTTTTTCACTAGAAAGCCGAAACTATGAATGATCTGATCTCCCTCAACCCAGGAGTACGTAGGCAGCCATTTCTTGTGCGATCAAACTAAGAAAAATCCAAAAAATCAAACCATCCTGGCATTAGCCGAAACTACGAATGACCTGATCTCCCTTAACCCGGGAGTACGTAGGCAACCATTTCTGGTGCGGCCAAACCAAATAAAAACACAAAAACTCATCAAACCAGACTCAAAATCCAAGATAAACTATTTTCAAACCTCTTCAACCAAACTAGTCAAAAATACGAATGACCTTATCTCCCTCAACCCGGGACTACGTAGGCAGCCATCTACGGTGCGGTTTGACCTTCAAGAAAAAAATAATAAAAGACCAGTTCCAAGACACTAAAGAAAAATAGAAGCTAAATTCTATCAATCCTATCCTGGTCAACAGGCCCATCTGAGATACTCCCTGACATCTCAACTGTCAGTCCATCAAGGAAAAGCTCAAGATACATCAACAAATGCGAGTCATGAAAGAAGTGGTAATTACTCAGTAATGACAATACATCTCTAGTCAGGGAAGTGCATCAAAAATATATTTCTCTGATATATAAAACTGCTTTATATACATGATGCCCTGTACATGACAAAAATGGTTGATCTAGTCTGTGCAGGAAAAATAAAGCTAGTCTATGGACCCAAGGATAAGCGGGTCAGCAATGCCAACATAGCATCTCTCTCTGAAGATGGTGGAGCAGCCATAAGTGCAATCCACTCAGCCTCCATATGGCTCAGAACATCCACAGTCATCTGCAAGGTGGCACTGTGGTCATCAATATAAGCCCTCATCTTGGTGATCAAACCATGAATGTAAGATCGAAGAGCAGTACTATCAGCAATGTGGAAATCACGAGAAGTTATAGCCGCATCCCTCTCCGCAAAAGCTGCTTCTCAAGCAATCAAAGTCTCCTCGATCTCAACATATGCTGCATCCCTAGCCGAGCGAATCTCGTCTCGCTCTACAACTGCATTATCCAGAGCAGAGCGGAGCTCGTCCAGCTCAATTAATCCAGCATCCAAAGAAGCCTTGAGACCATCCCTCTCAGCAAAAGCTAAATCTCTGTCGGATAAGGCAGCCAACATCTGTGCTCTAGACGAGTCTCGCTCAAAGGTCATCCTGAATAGTGAGTCTGCTAAAGCCGGATCTGTCCCCATAGGAATGGTCGGGGAATCGCTAACCAGAGCAACGGTCAAATCCGTGAACAGCTCATCCTCGGTAGGAGAATCTGGTTCCTCCATGGGCTCCTCCTCATCAGAGTCCACACCAGGAGATGAAGAAGCCTCTACTACCACTCCTATCTCTGCCTCCAACCATGCAGAATACTCCGGAGAACAGCCCGGATGGCTACTAGAGAAATCAGCCCTCTCCCGATGATTCCAACAATCATATACTCTGACCAAGTCGGCGGATGACATGGAAGAAGCCGATATCCTCTGATCAGCAGATCCCTCAAAATGGTGCAAACTCTGCAACTGATCAAACTGACACATGACTGCAAAAGGATGATAGGTAGTCACTCCTCTCAAACCCGCTAGAGGAAAATAATCCAGGCCAGATGCATGAGTGATAAAGTTATATGGGGATGTTATCCCTGAGCATGGCAAGATCACAAACGGATGATAAATATTCGACAGAAATGCCGACCAAGACTCTGCATCAATGTACTCCGCAGGCTGAAAAGAAAAAGCTCTGGATGTCTCGTGAATAAAGCAAAAACCCCTAGGCCTGAAGGATCCAATCGGTCGTATATGGGACATCAACCATATATACAGCAAGATCGAGCTACCACTAAAAAACCCCTCTGGATGGGTACTACAATACGTGGCAGATCTAAATGTCTCAGCTAATATCATCGGGATGATGGTGCTACCCTGTCTAAGGGCTCTAACCACTACTACCTATCCCACATCTAGATGATCTAATCACAACGACATGTAGATATATGCCACAACACACATCAGCAGAATGTCTATCCTGGCCACATGTCATGCCTCTGCTGAACAAACAAAATCTCAGACGTGGCGACCATAACTGTCAAGCTCGCCAAAGCACTTAATCAAGAAATCCATAGAGATCACGTGCCCCAAAATGATCTCATCCATGACTACACTCTGACAGAGACCGGACAGCCTGATAAATGGCCTCCTCATATTACTAATCGCCATCAGAGAGCACGACAACTCTAAATTTAAGCCAGTAAATCTCTGGGACTCCTCCAGAGTCGGCGTCAGCTCACGCCGCCCATAGCGGAACACCTGTCTATCGGTAATCCAGCAAGGTAGAAGGCCATCAACAAATCAGGCCGGAACCTAAAAATCTACAAGGGCCAATGAATGCCCCAACATCTGGTCCACAGTCCCCCTAGCTGGAAAGGGCAGACTATCATACCAGAACCTCAATGATGCTGCCACCGCAGATGGTGGTAAATGCATACACATGATATAATACATGTATGATGACAATAATATAAACATGATGCAGAAGATAAGATATGGCAGGAATATCTATTAAAAGCTATCTACTGCATATAACATCCTGTATCCTGTTACAAAGTGAAAGGAAGAATACAGGGAAAATGGGGCACCACCACCCAACTACTACAGTGGTCTATCAAAATGATGGCACAAATGCCGCATAGCCAAAACAGTGGCTGACCAAAAAGTATTGCTCTAATAGCTATCAGAGGAAGTCATAGACATCAGTGTCCAATCGATCAACCTGTTCCATCTCCTCTGTCTGCACAAAGCTGCTAGGATCAGGCATATCTGGGCGGTATAAGGAAGGATCTGCCCCTATATAGCTGCTGCTAAATGGACCTGAAGAGGGACCTGCTCCTGAGCTGGATGAGTCAAAAAAAGATGCCTCTGATGAATCTTGGCCAAGGTTCCTAATAGAGAAACGAGCCTGCTCTAACTCCCTAGTTAGATCTGCTATCTGGTCTGCATGAGTCGGCTCCCTGAGGCAAGCTATCCAATCTGTCATCATCACGGATACTGGCACCATGTCTGCCATAAACTGGGTAGCTCGAGTCTGAGCTCCAATAGTACGAGAGCTCCACCATCTGCCAAATGCCTCCTGGCTATACGGGCCCTCTGATAGGGTGAAGTCATCAATGCCCTCCAAAGGGATGTCTGTCAAAGGCACAGTCAATGGCCAATGATGCCAAGCTAGAGGAATAATGGGAATGCGGATCTCCTCCATGATGCTCCTTATAGCACGCTCTCCAAGATAAAGCTCCCAGCCTCCCGCCATTAACAACGGTACCCTGCGGGTCGATAAGTCAAACTTTCGGCAAGTAGGGACTCCTCCCTCGAATTCAACGGTCAAGTGCTCGGATGTGTATGGCGTCCAGGTGATCAAATCTGCTGTTAAAAGCTCCAACTGTAGACGGGTATGAGTGAATCCCTCAGCAACAGGGACCTCCGTCAAAGTAGAGTGATGCCATTTCTTTCCTCGAGGATAGGTCTCCAGACCTAAAGCAGTAGCGGGCCATAGGCAAGGAAGCCTCTTAAATGCCCAAAGCTGACCATGCAAATACCAAAAGTCCTCAGTGATCAAGACTGATAAAAATGCTGAAATCAAAAAGGTACAGAAAGATGTACTCACCAGCAGGAATGGGTAAAATCCTAACCAAGCCTCCGTCGTACCCTCCGAAAGTATGTGCATGCCCCAGAGAAAATAGGCAAAGGTATAGGAGCCCCAATCATAGTCACTGAGGTGCTCTACATGTCGAGTGGCACTGATCAAAGCGAAGGACACAGTAGACGAGTTGTCCGCCACAAAATAACCCCTGATGATCGACAAAAACAATCGCCTCAGAATGCGATCTCTATCCCTCTAGTCATCAGGAAGAAGCAAGTACAAAGTCCCATCCTGGCATCTATACTCAAGGGACCAGATCGGACTGCCCGACCCTTGAATGTCGTCGTCGGGACTCCCAACAGGGACCAAACGATAGCAGGCAAAATGTCAGTCATGACAGGCACTGACTCGCCCTCAAACTCAATGCCGGTGATAAATCTCCAATCCATAGGAGTCATCATCACCTCATAATCCAGCAAATGAAGGGACTGAGTCTGGTGGAACCAGCGCTCAGACAAAGCCCTCATATAGCCCCTGGGGCAAAGGCGGGGAAGGATCGAGAAAAAGGCCTGAAATCCCCAGCCATCTACAATCTCCTTATAATCCTCATGCAAAGTGTGATACTGGGAGTGCATGTTAAACCAATTCCCTCGAGGCTGCGTAAAGCCGGGAACCTGCATAAAAAGTCAACCCAAGTCAAAAAAATATGTGCCCCAAGAATGGCAAAAAGGAATAAAATAATCCAGAGAGAAGAAAGACTTCAAGTCACCTCGTTGGCATGAAGATATCTCGAAGGATGGCAACTCAAATCAACCAGTAGCTCCTGAGTAGGCACAGCAATGCTTGGGACCTCCGCAAGGTGAGCCTGAGCGGGAGCAGGAACTGGCAAATGGAGCCTCCTCATCATTAATATCCAATGGTTGCTCATCCTATGCTGGACGAATCCTGCCCTCTACCAGTCTACGAGGCATCCTAGCCGGACGTGGCTGTGGCACATCAGAAGCCCTCCTACGTCTAATACCCGAGGAGACCCTACTGGAATTATCAGGTCTATCATGATTCATCTACGATAACAAGTCTTCAAATCACCTTAGAAAGGGTGCGGTAAGCTTGAAACCTGTGGCTTATCATTTTCAATCAGTCCAACATACATCTCTAGGTCCTAATACATGCATGGGTCAGTCAAAAATACCCAGTAAAGTCAAAACTGCATGTTTTCAAAACCTATCAACTCAAAACCTGCATGGGTCGGTTAAAAATTTCCCCACATAGTCAAAAATGCATGTTTTTCAAAGCCTAAGATTTTGGGAAACTTTTTCCAGAGTCTCCTTTGTAAAATGGACCGTTCACATGCACACAGGCATGCCTAGATGGCCATTTAGTAGCACACCTACCCAAAAATAGAAATAGTTATATTTACTGAAAAAAATCAAAAATCAACCTCACATGGTAGCCAAATTACCATAGATATTTTTAGTTGAAAATCCAGGCTCACTAGGCCTGAAAAAGGATGACTAAACTAATCAAAAAGTGAAAAATTGACTGTCTCAGAACCTGGATTTTCTTACATCCAAACGTGCATTACAGTAAGATGTGCATACATATGTAGTAAAAAAAAAATTTACAGGTTATATAGGCATACATTTTTCATGTATTGCATCTAATTGCACCCTAGGCGGTTCGCATGCTTTTAACGGTCAAAAACTGCAAAAAAAAAAGCATGTAAAACGTTACCTGCGCTGCGCTGAATGTGTAGAAACTGATGAAATCAGAATCCGACTGCCAGAACTCCGTAGATTTGAAAAAGAAGATCTAAAATCCTTTCGCTGCTCAAACGGGAAACTTGCAAAATGAAAACTCCCGAGCTCCATTTAAAGCCCAGGTAGCCGCACCTCTACCTGCGGCTGTCACACCTCCACCTGCGGTAGCCCAGGTGGGTCCCATTTCCCCCTGGCCCGGTTCGGTTCGAGTTAAAACAGAGTTTAAACGGGCTGCCAAGTCAAATCTGAAGAGAAATCGCTACGCGATTGAGTGGTTTGGCCAGAAATCCTGCGTTTAAGCAACATAATCTTGGCGGAAAGGGAAAACTGCGAAAACTGCGCAAGAATTGCGCAAAACTGCCAAAAACTGTCATTTTTCGAAGTTCGGATACTGACCGAAGCAGTTTCAGCCGTTGGCTCAGCCCCAGCGAAGTTCGGGTATTGACCGAAGCAGTTTCAGCCATTGGCTCTGCCCCAGTGAAGTTCACGTACTGACCAAAGCAGTTTCAGCCATTGGCTCAGCCCTAGCAAAGTGATAACGTAGGCAGCTAACGGAAGCCCCATTCCACTCAAAGATGCCCAGCCTTCAAAGCAGTGCTGGCACTTATTATTTCCAGTGTCTACTAATCTTTATCATGTCCATTCCATTGCATTGCATGGACATGATAAAGAGGGGCATCTGTAGACACTCAAAATTTTCCTTGCCCAATATTAACACTGTAAAAGGGCAAAACCGTCCTTTAATTCAAATTCGGCCACCACTGCCGGTCCTTCAACTCAAAACCGGCTGCCAATGCCGGTCCTTCAACTTAAATTTGATCCCTAATATCGATAAACCTAAATTTAATCCCCAATGTCAGTAATGCGGCCAAATCCGATCTCAAATCGGACCGTCTACCCAGCTCCGATCTCCAATCGGACCATCGATCTAGCTCCGATCTCCAATCAGACCATTTATCCAGCTTCGATCTCCAATCAGACCGTCTATCCAGCTCTGATCTCCAATCAGACCATCTATCTAGCTTCGATCTCCAATCGAACCGTCAATCCATCTCCGATCTCCAATCGGACCTTCTATCCAGCTCCGATCTCTAATCGGATCGTCTATCCAGCTCTGATCTCCAATCGGACCATCTATCTAGCTTCTACATTCAATCGGACCGTCTATCCAGCTTCGACCTCCAATCGAACTGTCTATCCAGCTCCGATCTCCAATCGAACGGTCTATCCAGCTTCGATCTCCAATCGGACTGTCTATCCAGCTCTGATCTCCAATCGGACCGTCGATCTAGCTCTGATCTCCAATCGGACCGTCTATCCAAATCCGATCTCTAATTGGACCATTGATCCAGCTCTGATCTCTAATAAAGCCTTCAAATTAGCCCCGGTCTCAACCCGGGAAGTACAGGTCAACCTGGACATCAACCCAGGACGTGTCAAGTCATCCCCGACGTCAATCCGGGAAGTGCAGTTTAGCCCCAGAGACAACCATGGAAAGCCAGATCCATCAAAGGTCGTGCTGACACAACAGGCTACCCCGGGAGGGGAAAAATGGTTATTTTACCAACTCTCAACTGATTCGGTCAAACTCAAGCCGAATTGATGCCATCGAAGTCAAAACGAACCACAACAACGATCCCGAGTGCCAACAGCGCAAGACAGCTCAACTGATAAACTGCGGGGAATCGAAGACCTGGTTATGAACCCATCTTCTCGGACCCAAAAAATGTTTTATCCCATGTCATTGCGACACTCTCAGCGAGGGCTTTCCGAAAAGGTATCGCACGCCTCAAACGGACGCTCCGATCAAAAGTTTGAAAGTTCTGACTTCGACTGCCTGTTGTCCGGAGTGCATGTACTTTGAGATGATGGAACCCAGAATATGGGCCCCACCTAGGGGAGCCGTACCTCTACCCACAGCAGCCGCAGGTAGAGCTAGGGCTCCCTGGCCTATAAATAAACGTGCACCCCCTTCATTTTGAAGAATTCCAAAGCGCAGGCGAAGCTCTGCCCGTCTGATTTTTTGACTTTTACACCTCTTTCAAACCCAAATATTTTTAGTCTAACACGTAGATATACCCATATACTACCACATATCAGAAAATAACTGGTAGATTTGGACGTTTAGAGCCTACGATTTGGCAAAAAGCCCGTATTACAGTCCATTGTAAGTATTTTTACGATCAGAAAGTTAATACTACTACTTTGCACTATTTTCCACTTGCACATGAAGTTTCATCTTCTAAATATGCCCGGAACTTAGTTCTGTGGCCGTTTTCGTCAAAATTTGGTACATTTCTGTACATAAACGTAAATTTTTGTATTTCTACAACTCGGATTAACGATCTGTCAGCTCCAGCAGCTTCAATGCACTAGCACACACAATCTGGCAACTCCGCCGGACTGGGTTATCTTCCCAGTCTGGGTTTGGCCCTTTTTCTATATATATTTAACTATTTATGTACTAACATTTCAATTCTGTCTAGCCCGGATGTCAAATCCGAGGTAGTTTATCGCTTTTGCATATATTTACGCATATGTAAGTGACTTTCACCATCACTGGTACTCATATCAGTCCTGATTGACTACATTTCTGCTAATATATATATATATATATATATATATATATATATATATTTATATATTTTCTGTCCGGCCTGAATTACTTCGTGGCCAATTTACTGCTTTGGCACACTTTGCCATACTGGGTGCTATCCCCAGTCACTGGTTGATTATTTTTCTGTCAATTTCAATTCTAG
Source organism: Panax stipuleanatus (assembly GCA_020205555.1). Lineage (NCBI taxonomy): Eukaryota > Viridiplantae > Streptophyta > Magnoliopsida > Apiales > Araliaceae > Panax > Panax stipuleanatus. Next base: position 21,822,316 of record CM035120.1, read on the forward strand.
TATGGGCACCGGCGTGAAAACTCATCTCCCTTTTTACTGTTTTTCTATATATATATATATATATATATATATATATATTTCATTTCTGTCACAGCTTGGATTATTTTGTGGCTATTTACAATTTATATATATATATATATATATATATATATATATTTCAATTCAAGTCCGGGCTCGTAAGTGAAAATTCATCACCCTTTTACAGTTTTTTTTATATATATAATCATATATATACTGCTTTACTCAAATTTATTCAACTACTGCATTTAACATTCATTTGTATATGAATCTGCACTAACATATCTACGGGCGGACTAGATTTATTCAAATCTCGCCAATTCTAGTTTTCAACGGTTCAAATAGGTCCCGATAGAACCTGGAAGCTATAATGGCTGAGATTTCCTTGAATCTAGTTATTTTTATAGTTTTATCTTTGAAAGCATACTCATGTCCCTTAGATCGCTATCAAGTGGGAACGAAACGCTTTATCCACTCGCAGCCAGAATTTATTGATGAATCCTTGGTTCCATTGCGACGTGATGATGTATATATATCCATTTCTGTGTAAATTGGAACTGTGCAGGTTTTGGGCTACTCATATGTGAGCCTAGGAATCGTGGGATTCACGATCAAATCGATCGGGATCTAATTTCCATGATGGACAAACTCCAATTTACAGATGTACCCTGCTAGTTTTTTTGTAAAATGTACATATACAGACCTTAAAACGGTTATCTGAATTTAAGGTCTCATTATAGTGAAATATCAAAATTGTCGTGTCAGCGTCCCTCCGATGGTTTTCATACCCATGAGGAGACCGACACTTGTCTATTCCTGTGGTCGAGGATGCTTCGTAGCCCAGCAAATCACCATTCACATGCAGCCTTAAGGCTATAAAGAAAAAATTAAAAGTATCGATAAGCTTCAATTCCTATGGCAGCGTAAGGGTTTGATCAACCAGCTTTCCAAACATCATTTTCAATCAAAAGAAAAGCTTTTGTAAATCAAATTAAATGCTTTTGTAAATCAAATCAAAGACTGATTTTCAAATCAAATCAAACCCTTCGTATATAGGCTCAACCAAGTCTGTCAAAGCTTTCAATCAATCAAATCAATAAGCCTAATTTTCAAACAACATTCACTCACTGCATTCACAGTTTTAAGGGAAATATTGAAAAGATGTGGTACCAGTCTTTACACGGGAGTCGTGGGGTGCCTAACACCTTCCCCACACTAAACCAAGCCCCCGAACTCAAAACTCCAATTTCAAAGATCAAGTTTCGACAGTGTCCAGCAATTGGGCCTTTTTTCAAATCAAACTCGGTTGAGTTGGTACAACCATTTTCCAATCTACCAACTGGCGACTCTAAACGTTCAAATCATCGACATAAAAATATGTTGGCCTCTTTCCTAAAAAACCCTTCAAAACCTTTTTTCTAAATAAAAAGAGTGGGGGTAGAGAGAACTTAGGAAGATCGATTTGAGGAAACCCGGGTTATGAACCAACCCGAGGGGTTCTTAAATTTTCCAAGGTCGACAGTAGATATGCAGTCGCTTCTAGGGTATAACCCAAGAATGATACTGGAAGATCGGTAAAACTCATCATGGAACGAACTATGTCCAATAATGTTCGATTTCTCCTTTCAAATACTCCATTTAACTGTGGTGTACCTGGTGGAGTGTGACGCCCCCAAATTCGGACCACTCGCGTCTTGAATTCGGTTCGTCACTTTCTAATGATCTAATAACACAATAACATCTCGCGCAATAGAAATATCAGAATAAATCACATTTATTTAATATAATTATTCGTGCCCCAAGGTTTCGTAACTTAAAAATACTTCAACATCTTAAACATTACTTTACATAACTAATACATAATACGAATAAGGTTTTATTACATCATCGTAATATTTCTAATCAAGTACAAAGCTATTCCGTAGCCTTGCCCTTGCCCTTATCAGTGCCCGATAGTCCGCCTTGCTCTGCCTTAGCTGAAATATTTTTAGGAAAAGCAAGAATGAGCAACAAGTTTGCTCAGTAAGTAATATAACAATAAGGGTGAATAATATAGTTTTTAAATCCCAAGGGTACAACAGTGAATGATAGTTCAAGAATAACAAGAAGTATCAATAGTTCTCAATAACAGTCACTAAGGATAGAAAGATATCAATACAATTCAAGGTTTAACCTTTTCAAAGTTCAAGAATAATGAACACAGAGCAATCACTAAGGACTATGAACTTCTACTATAATTAACAATAATATGCTGATAATCCAATAAAATAAGTACAACAGGTGATTAGCCTAAAGTATCCTACGTCATGCATAACATTTAATCGTACTCTTGTGCGTACGTCAGTCTCCCGACAAATATATAGTTTCCCCTTCAATGAGGGTTGTTCATCTCAGTCAATTATAAGATTTCCGCACCGAACAATCGGTTTGGATCGCTTTTAAATTCATAATATAGGTCTAGCCGAATCAAATGGCATAGACCGCTCTTTCAATAAGAATAATTTATAAGTTCAATACTCAAAATCAAAGTTTGAAGAATATAAACAAACTTTATCTTAAGATATGAAGCATTAATTCATAAGACATGAATCATACTATCAATTGTTTACTCGTACGATCAGTAATAGTATAAGTGTAAGTAGTTCTCAATAACGAGTAAGGTTCGAATACTTGCATAAAGTAAATGCTTCGGTTAGGATACTTGCCTTAAGCGTAGTTTATCAACCTTTAGCTTATCGATACCTTGTAATCATATTGTAACGTAGTTATGTATATATGTATCTCATTAGTTACATAAGTCGAATACATATGCTTGATATGTAAGTTAAACACATACATACAATTCTAACTTAGTCGTATAATCCTATACGCACATTATTACGTACTTACATACATATAACACAAAATCAGTTTGTAAGACACTAATTGATTAATATAATTCGAAATCTTCGTTGTCTTAACATTTAAAAGTTTGTAAACATTCAACCATTATATAGTTCTATTGATAGCATGCTCATTAAAATTGGATTCACTAATGAACATATATAGCAGTTTAGGACGTCAATACAAGCATGCATCAGTTTTTAGATTGTAAAAAAAACAGTCAGACTACACTGCAGGGTGGCGCGACCGCGCTTGGTTTGAACTAAGGAGTGGCGCGGCCGCGCTACTCCCAGTTCAAACCAGAGTTGAGTTTCATGGCCTAGCTCGCTCACCCACATACTTTTATGACGACACATACAGAACATACATGTCATGAGGTTTATAACTAGGTTTGATTCTTATATCTTGCCTTCAATATAGTCCATATCAATTTTCCACTAACAAGCTTAACGTGCTCGATTACGAAGTTTCTCACTGTTTAGTCATTATACATAGGCAATGAGATCAATAAGCCTCAATTATACATGCTCAAGTCATCCTGGTCATGTACTTCAAGTTATATAGTTTTACTTCATTTAGACTCGTTCTAAACAATGCTCAACTAGTTTACAACGCACGTGGCTAGCTAGGCATACATGTCAATCATGTCTACATGCATATGATATCTTAACATGATAGTCAAAATTTCAGAATACTCGTAACGTGGTTATCGACAAAACTAATTTTCAAACTATTAAAGTTTCATTTGAAAATCTCATGTTAACCAACCAATCATGCAAAATATCTTCACATATTATATATCATACTCATGTACACACATAAATAGTCCACATAAGCATGCTCACAAGTTCATAACTTAAAGTGTACTTAGTTCATCAAGTTTATTTTTGAAAACTCTAAGTTTCTCTTTGAAAATCATCAAAACCAAGCTATGGTAAGTGATTGCATGCAAGGTCACCTATATCAGTATGTCATGGACAAAAATTGTAAGACCCCAACTTTTTATGAATAAAATTGAATTTCCTCTATATATTATTTTGAAATAGTAAGGGGTTGATTTGATAACTTTTATAAGCAAGTGGTTATAAAATATTCATTGTTGTCGGGGAATATTCGTTTGGTCGTGGAATATTCTTGTTGTCTGGGAATATTCGTACGACGGCGCAGCCATTTGTGGGCCCCATAACGAAAAACTGTCGGATGAAGAAAACGACACGAATGTGTTTTCTAATAATAACGGCGTAACGGTTATCGTTAAAACTGTTGAAATACCCGATGGGTAAAGTAAAGTAGTACGCGTTGTTGCACAGTAGCACACGATATTACACAATATTTTATATTATTGTTAATTCAATAATTGTTACTGCATAGTATTTCACATTACAAGATCAATAATTCATATTATTTGAATAATATTATTAGATAGCATTATTGGCAATGTCTAAGGAAGTCCTGTCTAGAAAAGGGGTTTGGTCACCTAATTGCGCGCTAGTAAGGAGAAATCCTTATCGGAAAGCCCCCCTTTTCTTGGGAACGACCTAGTTGTCAATATTGTGGTTCTGTAATATTATTTGTGAATAATTAATTATTGATAAAAATGATAAGGAAATATTTATTCAATGTGGATATAAATGGCGGAATTTTTAAAAGAGACAATTGTTGAAAATTGATATTTTATCTTTTCTGATAAAATAATATATTCAAATATATTATTATAATATTACAAGTGTATAATGTGATAATATAATAATATAATAATGATGATATTTTTTTACAATAAATTCATGGTATATGAATAAGATGAGGTGGAAGAGAGAAAATAGAATTGGAATTGTAAATATTTTAATATATATATATATATATGTGTGTGTGTGTGGAGGAAATAATGGAGAGAGAAAAGAGAGAGAATTAGTGGGAAAGTATGGGAAAGGATGAAAAGAAAGAAAAAGGTGACTGGTGGTGGAGGATTTTAAAAATAATGAATGCTCCGTATGTAAATTTGGGTCATTTTTCGTTCGGAATTTGGAAAAATTTTCTTCTACAAAGCTGTAGAGAATTAAATTTCATATGGAATGAACATAAGGTTCATATTTTTCTAATAAAATGGCTATTTATTATGAATTATTGAAGTTTCGGAAATAAATGTTTTTTTTAAACATATGGTGGGCCCCACTCTTGTTTATTGTAAAATGCAGGAGAATTTGTTCTAGAATGGTGGGCCCCACTTGTTGATTAAATGCTGAAAATTGTTTTTCTATAGTTGGTTGGCGTCCGATTTTTTTTTCTTTGGTGTTCTAAGCATTTTCCTATAAATTGGGTGCTTAGTTTAGAATTGAAAATCACACCAGAATCAGAAGTTTCTCTCTCTATAATATCAAGCGTATTTTTGTGAGTATTTAGATACTTTGAGTGTTGATATACAGTGCAAGTTTCCTTCAGCATTTTATCCGTTATTCCAGTCAGAAGTACTATTCTTTTGAGGTAAGGGATGTTATTTTTCAAGTAAAAGATATTATTTTCTTCAATATCATTTCACCAAAATATTAGTATGAATTTTATTATGAAATTTTTACCTTTTCATGTCAGAGTTACTATTCACGTATACAGTACTATTCACGTATACGGCACTATTCACGAATACGGTACTATTCACGAATACTATTCACGAAGTATGATTTTTCTTGTGAAATTTTTACCTTTTCCTGTTAGGATTACTATTCACGTATATAGCACTATTCACGAATACGGTACTATTCACAGAAAAATTAAATTTTCTTTTCTTTGTCCAAGTTGGCTATTATGGTTCCTATCTTTGATTGGATCTAAGTTTTAAACTTCATTCTTGAATTTTGTTCCACAATTGATTATTATGGAGTATTTTTGAACTTGGATAAACTAAATTACAAATCCCTAATCTTTATCCTTTATCTCACTAGATTCGTTCTTTAAAATATTTTTCATCATCCTCAATCTTAAATGGTGATACAAACAAATATCTTTGGCCTGTAGTGCAAAAATGAATGATTATTTGACAAATATCTTTGGCCTGTAGTACAGAGATGAATGATTATTTGATGAATATCTTTGGCCTGTAGTGTAATGATGATTACCTGATGAATATCTTTGGCCCGTAGTGCAAAGATGGACATGTGTTGAGATGAACATGACAACTGGTGATACAAATGAATATCTTTGGTCCGTAGTGCAAAGATGAATATTTGATTTGAGATATATATTGATTGACATGGATAAAATATTGATGATGGACTTTTAAATCATAGAAGATAATAGACATCATTTTCTACTTAATTCTTCTGATAAATTATTATTTTCGCTGTAGTTGTTGATCTAAAATTTGTTGTCCATTATATTTTATCTGATTTGTTGAAGACTAACAATAATTTATTTTCCATTATCTTAGTCATAATATTCTTTACTGGACTAGTTGAGCTCACCCTTTTATTCTATTGTCCTCTTCAGGAAATGAGAATGTCGCAGGGACTAGTCGGGGGACAGAGTGATGGGCAGAGTTAGAGCAGTAGTAGTCCTAACTATTTTTGTATAATAGTGTGATAACAATTGTAACTGTTGAGGACTGAATTTGAGCATTTATTTTTCGTATTATATACGATATGTATTGAAGCTCACAACTTGTATAGTCGTCCTGCTCACGACCTTTTGATATAAAAGTTTGTATTTGGATTCTGTACCATGATTTGTCTGGCGACCTAGAATGGGTTGGGTGGATTGAACCTATTCTGGGGGCGTCACAGTTGGTATCAGAGCTATAAGTAAAGAGCCCCGAGCCTCTCGCTGGTGACTTCCTGTTTATGAGGGATGCACCGAAGCCAGACTCTCCGTAGGGGACGCCGTTTTACAGTGGCAAACTGATAGGTACCATTGTAAGGTGCTATGGTTGGAGCACCATGAGAGTCACAGTTGGAATCGAGGAAATGACCTGAGACTTGGAATCGAAAATAAAAATGATGTTATCCTCACCTTTTCGAAACACCAGGTATGTACGTCAATTTCGAAGACGAAATTTCATATGGAGGGGAGGTTGTACGACCCCAACTTTTTATGAATAAAATTGAATTTACTCTATATATTATTTTGAAATAGTAAGGGGTTGATTTGATAACTTTGATAAGTTATGGGTGATACGTGCAAATATTTCAAAATAAGCAAGTGGTTATAAAATATTCATTGTTGTCGGGGAATATTCGTTTGGTCGTGGAATATTCTTGTTGTCAAGGAATATTCGTACGACGGCGCAGCCATTTGTGGGCCCCATAACAAAAAACTGTCGGATGAAGAAAATGACACGAATGTGTTTTCTAATAATAACGGTGTAACGGTTATCGTTAAAATTGTTGAAATACCCAGGTGGGTAAAGTAAAGTAATACGCGTTGTTGCACAGTAGCACACGGTATTGCACAGTATTTTATATTATTGTTAATTCAGTAATTGTTACTGCACAGTATTTTAAATTATTAGATCAATAATTCATACTATTTGAATAATATTATTTGATAGCATTATTGGCAATGTCTAAGGAAGTTCTGTCTAGGAAAAGGGCTTGGTCACCTAATTACGCGCCACTAAGGAGAAATCCTTATCGGAAAGCCCCATCTTTCCTGGGAACTGACCTAGTTGTCAATATTGTGGTTCTGTAATATTATTTCTGAATAATTAATTATTGATAAAAATGATAAGAAAATATTTATTCAATGTGGATATAAATGGAGGAATTTTTAAAAGAGGCAATTGTTGAAAATTGATATTTTATCTTTTCTGATAAAATAATTCATTCAAATATATTATTATAATATTATAAGTGTATAATGTGATAATATAATAATATAATAATGGTTATATTTTTTTACAATAAATTCATGGTATATGAATAAAATGAGGTGGAAGAAAGAAAATAGAATTGGAATTGTAAATATTTTAATATTTTAATATTTATATATATATATATATATGTGTGTGTGTGTGTGTGTGTGTGTCTACGTATTTGTGTGTGTCTGTGTGGATGAAATGATGGAGAGAGAGAGAAAAGAGAGAGAATTAGTGGGAAAGTATGGAAAAGGATGAAAAGAAAGAAAAAGGTGATTGGTGGTGGAGGATTTTGAAAATAATGAATGCTCCGTATATATTTGGGTCATTTTTCGTTTGAAATTTGGAAAAACTTTATTCCACAAAGTTGTAGAGAATTAAATTTCATATGGAATGGACATAAGGTTCATATTTTTCTGATAAAAGGGCTATTTATTATGAATTATTAAAGTTTCGAAAATAAATATTTTTTTTAAAACATATGGTGGGCCCCACTCTTGTTTGTTGTAAAATGCTGGAGAATTTATTCTAGAATGGTGGGCCTCACTTGTTGATTAAATGCTGAAAATTGTTTTCCCATAGTTGGTTGGCGTCCGATTGTTTTTTTTCTCCTTTGGTGTTCTAAGAATTTTTCTATAAATAGGGTGCTTAGTTTAGAATTGAAAATCACACCAGAATCAGAAGTTTCTCTCTCTATAATATCGAGCGTATTTTTGTGAGTAATTAGATACTTTGAGTGTTGCTATACAGTGCAAGTTTCCTTCAGCATTTTGTCCGATATTCCAGTCAGAAGTACTATTCTTTTGAGGTAACGGATGTTATTTTTCAAGTAAATGATGTTATTTTCTTCAATATCATTTCACCAAAATATTGGTATGAATTTTATTATGAAATTTTTACCTTTTCATGTCAGAGTTACTATTCACGTATACGGCACTATTCACGAATACGGTACTATTCACGAGTACTATTCACGAAGTATGATTTTTTATGAAATTTCTACCTTTTCATGTCGGGATTACTATTTATGTATACGGTACTATTCAAGTATACGACACTATTCACGAATACGGTACTATTCATAGGAAAAAAAAGTCTTTGTCCAAGCTATTATGGTTCCTATCTTTGATTGGATCCAAGTTTTAAACTTCATTCTTGAATTTTGTTCCATAATCAATTATTATGGAGTATTCTTGAACTTGGATAAACTAAATTACGAATCCCTAATCTTTGTCCTTTATCTCACTAGATTCGTTCTTTAAAATATTTTTCATCATCCTCAGTCTTAAATGGTGATACAAACAAATATCTTTGGCCTGTAGTGCAAAGATGAATGATTATTTAACGAATATCTTTGGCTTTTAGTGCAAAGATGAATGATTATTTGATGAATATCTTTGGCCTGTAGTGCAAAGAAGATTACCTGATGAATATCTTTGGCCCGTAGTGCAAAGATGGACAGGTGTTGAGATGAACATGACCACTAGTGATACAAATGAATATCTTTGGCCCATAGTGCAAAGATGAATATTTGATTTGAGATATATATTGATTGACATGGATAAAATATTGATGATGGACTTTTAAATCATAGAAGATAGTAGACATCATTTTCTACTTAATTCTTCTGATAAATTGTTATTTCTGCTGCAATTGTTGATCTAAAATTTGTTATCCATCATATTTTATCTGATTTGTTGAAGACTAACGATAATTTATTTTCATTATCTTAGTCATAATATTCTTTACTGGGCTAGTTGAGCTCACCCTTTTATTCCATTGTCCTCTTCAATAAATGAGAATATCGCAGGGACTAGTCGGGGGACAGAGTGATGGGCAGAGTTAGAGTAGTAGTAGTCCTCACTATTTTTATATTATAGTGTGATAATAATTGTAACTATTGAGGACTGAATTTGAGCATTTATATTTCGTATTATATACGATATGTATTGAAGCTCACAACTTGTATGGTTGTCCTGCTCACGATCTTTTGATATAAAAGTTTGTATTTGGATTATGTATCATGATTTGTCTGGCGACCCAGAATGGGTTGGGTGGATTGGTCCTATTCTGGGGGCGTCACAGAAATAGGCATAATGAAGTTATACTAGCATGCTCCATACATCAGAAAACATAAAAATCATTATTTGGTTCTGCAGATGGGCGCGGTCGCGCCCTGTTTGTACTAGAGAGTGGCACGGCTGGGCCACTCGGTTTCCAGGCAGGGAGTTTTTCTGCTATTGCAGAGCTTCAAACCAACTCTCCAATTCTTTATGAAATAAGCTGGAAAACAACTACATTGTATATATAACATGCATACAAACTCTACTAACTTACTAACATCATCTCATATAACCAATTCAACTAAATCATAAAATTTTCTATGAATCATTAAACTCCAAAACTAAGAACACAATATAAGGTTATACCTCTTGAGCTTGAATGAACAAAGTTAGCTACCAAATTTCAGAATTCTCTCTCAATGCTCTCTCTATATCAACTCAACCAATAACTTAACAAAATCAAATGAGAAGGGAAGGGTTCTATTTATAGAGAAATGTATGTCCATGCCAAAGCTTTGCTTATATAATTAAACTAAGAGATGGAAGAAGAACACATTGGGTAATCAAGGTTAGGTGTAATAGTTGCCAACCACACCCATCACCCACACCCTTCTTCATTATGGCCATAATTAGCTAGCTTGAGAAATACAAGGAAGGAGAAAAGGCTATGCTATTAGCAATACATGTGAAAGAGGAAATGGGTCAATCAAATTGGGACAAGACTAAATCTCAACAACTTGGCAAAATGAAATACCACATACTTAGGTTTAATACACATACACATATATGTATACTTAGGTTTTAACTTCAATTAGGTGTATACATGGACTTTTAATGAAACAATAATGTCATATTGTAGCAAGTTGGGGGTATATATTTATACACATTATATAATCCATGTACATTTTAATAATACCAAAATATAATTTAATTGAGTATTATCATACCACATTAGCATAAACTTTATATTATTTCGATTATACTTAATCATTGAAATAATTATTAAATAACAATTATTTATTTAGTTTAATTTAATATTCTTCATAAAGTACATATTAATGTACCACACATAACACATTGTCATATAAGCATCATTTAAGCAACTTATGTAATTCATTTAATTTTACTATATAGTTTTATATATAATATGGTCTCCTTGTAATGTCACACTACACTTTATATTATATATGTGACTCCCCCAAATTCCAGGACCGTCACGGGGTCGATCGAATTCGGTTCGTCACGTGCTCATGATAATACATCACAATAATAATACGACTAAATGTCGCATCACACAGCGGAATAATACACAGTGATTACATAGCTTAGACATATCTTAAGCATAAGTAACCTTAACTAGTACATAATATCATAAGTTCTTTATTACAATCATAAGCCCTATATAATTTAAGCTACTCAGTAGCCTTTCCCTTGCCCTTATCTGTGCCCGAAGGTCCGCACTGCTCGGCCTTAACTGAAATATTTTTAGGGAAAGCAAGAATGAGCACAAATTGCCCAAAAAGTAATATACAATAAGGGTGAGTAATATAATTCTTAATTCTCGAAAAGGTATAGCAAGGCTTGATAGTTTAAGGATAACAAGAATATCAACATTCTCAATAACAGTCGCTAAGGACAGAATAATATTAATGTGATTCAATAATAAATCAATTCAATATTTCAAGATAACTGAATACTGAGAAGTCACTAAGGACTATGAACTTCTACTAGAATTAACAGTATTAAACTGAAAATACAACAAAACCAGGTACAACAGGTGATCAGCCTAAAGTACCATCGTTATGCATAACAATGAATCATACTCAAGTGCGCGCGTCGGTTCTCCGACAGTTATATTTTGTTCTTCTCAGTCAAATACAAGATCCCGCACAAATCAATTGGTTTGGGTCGCTTTTCAATAATATAAGTCTAATCGAATCAAATGGCATAGACACTTTCACAATATTCAAGAGCAATACTAAGTTCATCATGAATAATAACTTTAATGAAATAAGAGTTTAAGTATGCTAATTCAATTCAAACGATTAAGTAAAGAAACTAGTTCGCAATATACAAGGATAGAATACTTGCATAAAGTAAATGCGTCGGTTAGGATACTTGCACCGTAAAAGAGTGTAAGTTAGGAAACTTGCATCCAAAGAGATAAGTTTAGATACTTGCCTTATGCGTAGTTTATCCACGATAAGTAATTCAACACTTTCAAATCCCTATCGTAATATAATTACGTATATATATATATATATATATGATATCCGTTAGCCATATAGTTTAACTTCACATTTTGTCTTCGAATATACGATCAACACATAAGCTAAGTTTTAACCTAGCTACACAGTTATATAGGATATAATTTCTATCCTTAACGTTCCTCCTTTAGAGTTTAAACACATTCTCATATTATATAAGATCGCAACAATTAGCAAACATGCTCTCATATTATTGATATCACATAAAACTACAAGCAATACTAAAATATATTTCATTTTAGCAAGTTATGGCATTCTCATAAGTTAGCCGTCGAAATCGGATCCACGTATCAACATATGATACACATAGCACAGTATACATATTAAAGAGTCTTTCCATGTTCGTTCAACCCTTTCACAACCAATTTACAGGATATATGCTCTATGTTAATACTTTTGACGACTTACGGTCATTCATGGTTATGACGTTACGAAATCTAGCATGCTCACCTTGTAAACACATAAGGTGTTCGTATACTTATATTGAGCATGTTCATGAGTATTCATATCGTATACATGCAACTATCAGTGTCATTAGTTTGAAAACATGCTTCGTTTACGCAAATTTTGAATCACGGCAACTAATTATGGTATATATACATGCATGATACGTGAGTGAGTCTAAGAATACTATCACATGTGTCCATAAATATCAGAATATGAAACTTACAATAACATGTTAAGGTTCACAATCAAAGCTTATATTTTTGTTAGAAATGTTCAATAGTGAGGTCTAACATGCTCTTGTCATACTATAAACCATATATACATAAGACCACATGTCTTTTATACATTTCTAAACCATTTTAACATGCTCGTAAAATCAGAATGCGTACATGGTATTTATGTTAATGTTCACCTTCAAAACATACATTTTCGTTAGGAATGTACGCTAGAGAGGTTCACATGTTCATATTACATTATAACACCTATATACGCGAGTTAACATGCTTCTCATACATCTTTAAATCATACTAATACGCTTGCAAGGTCAGAATGTTAAATGGAAAGTATACATATCGAGTTCGTTTCCAAAATTCGAAGTTTGTTTATAAAATGCTAAGTTTATTTCAAAACTATAAGTATACGTGCAACTCTTAGTTGAACATGCTTACATTGTCTCAATATATCCATATAGGCATGCCAAGATCATTAGTACACTTGTTCAAGTCACATTAGTTATTTATACCATAACAGATTTCTAGCAAAAAGCAGGAACTGGATCCAGTAACTGGCGCAGCTGCGCTGCGCCTCAGTGTATAACCGGCGCAGCTGCGCCACGTCCGGACTGAACCAGAAGGTTCCCTGCTTCGGTAGAAATCCAGCCCAAACACAGAAACTTTATACGAATTTGATTGCACGCATGCTACATTGTATACTAATAGGATTATAAGTCTTATACAACATCTAACAACCATTATCCATTCATAACTTCATGGATTTCATGCTTAACTCAAGAATTAAGAAATCTCAGAAAATAAAAGATGAAGAACAAGAAAGAATTTTATACCTCTACTATAAGTGAATTGGACTTGCTGCTACTGAATTCTCTCTAAATTCTAGAATGATATTACTAATGTATGTATGCTTCAATTCACTTCTTAGAAAATCTCAGCAAATCAAATTAGAAGGAAAAGAGGCTATATTTATAGAAGAACTATAATCCAGACAATGCATTCTCCCATTAATTCAAACCAATGAACTGAAGATTTGTATATTGGTTAAGGAAGAGTAGATAATTAGTTGGTGAATTACACTATTTTGCCCACTCCCTTGTTTATCATTTGCTAAAGAGCTATAGAGGTTTGCTGAGTTTAAGGAAGAATAGGGAGTAGACTTCATAATGCTAATCACGTGTATGAGGAATTGGAGAGCAAATGGGACACTTAAAATGGAGCAATTGATTTAACTTCTCAGCATTTGCAAATACTACACTTGTATTCACACACCATATACTTATGTTATCATATATATATATATATATATATATATATACACACACACACATACTATATATTTAGATTACAATTAGAATTACAATGTAATCCCAATAATAATATTACCATGTTATTCACATAATGCAGTAAGTATAATCCACACACAAATAATTTATGTACATTTCTATCTTATCGATATAATTTAATCGGATGTTATCACATTATATTATCTCATGTATTATTAAATTGTTCACCATATATTCATGATGTCTCACTTTAATGTATATTCACATTGCATTATATAACATAATTTATGTATACTTGCATGGTCACACCTAAGTGTTTCTCTACACTATATAATATAGTCGTATTTCATATACTTTATATTATTGCATGCTTGCACATAGAATTACTCATCTTATTAATTAATAATATACACACATCCTTCATTAATCAATATAATCTTATTATATTAATAACTTACTTATTTGCTTTATTATTCATAATGTCAATAAATAAATTATTTACCTTATCAATTAATTAACAATAATACTACCTCCGTCCCATAATAAGTGTTTTTTAGCTTAAATCACACATACCAATATACAAGTTAAAATGACAAAAATATCCTTAATATACTTTCTACTTTCCAATAAATACGCAATAAATACCATTGGTTGCACAAAGGCACATATGAGAAAATAGTGTAAAAATTATATTGAAATTCTAACACATCACTTATTTTGAGAAAAAAATATTAAGCCTAAAAAATCACTTATTGTGGGACGGAGGTAGTATTAATTAATCCATTCCTCATCGATTATTAATAACACCTAATTAATAATCATAGGATTAATTATCACATTAACAAGTATAATTCCCAGCATATTTATAACAAAGTGTTTTATTATTATTATTATATTTTTTACAATAATAATAATCACATATTATTAATTAATCACCATTAATATTCTATAACAATTAATTAATATTCTACGATAACAATTAATTAATATTCTACAATTAACAATTAATATAGATTAATTGTTCGCTTAAATTAATATAATCATTCTTATATTATGTCACTGTGCCACACAAGGCTATCAACGAGTTTATCGCAAACTCCACATATTCTCAATTTATTATAATTATTCAACTTTATATAATTGAATTAATTCATTTCATAACACAAAATCATTTATATTCAAATAAATTCTCATTTCCATTAATATATTTATTTAATAATATTAAGAATTTCTCGGGTATTACAATATAGATGTACTTACTATATAACATATAATTATATATCGATGCACATAACAATTAATTGAATAAACACTAATCTATTATATTAATTAATCATTTACTCATTAATATGCTTTTGCTCATAATAATAATTAATTAATAATATAATATTAATTAATCATTCACTTATCAATTCCTTCTTTAATTTAATTAAACCATCATAATTTTCATCGTCGTGTCACACAAGGCATTCTACAAGCTTATTATAATTCTCCATATTTTCTCAATTATCATAAATTCAATTTAATTTAATTGAGTTACTCACTTCTTGCTACATAAACATTTATATAAAATAAATATTCATATTCTTATTAATATTAATATTAATATTTATTCATAAAATTCACGATTCTTACATGGAGTCCATTATGAGATTATACCATTTTCTTTGAGACAATCGAGAAACTCATCGCTTAAGTATTCACCACCTCGATCTGATCGATGAATCTTAATACTTTTGCCAGTTTGTTTCTTTACTTCACTTCTGAATTTTATGAACTTTTCAAATGATTCAGATTTGTATTTCATTAAATACATATATCCAAATCTTGAGCGATCATCATTGAAAGTAATAAAATAAGAATACCCTCCCCGTGCATTCGTTGTCATAGGTCCACAAACGTCTGTGTGAACCAACACTAACAACTCTGTAACTCTTTCTCCTTTTCCACTAAAAGGAGATTTAGTCATTTTACCCATTAGACAAGATTCACAAGTTGGATATGATTCATAATCGGATAGCTCTGAGAGCCCATCCTTATGCAACTTGAATAATCTTGTTTCATTGATATGATCGAGTCTATAGTGCCACATATAGGTATAATTAATATCATCTCTTTTCCTTTTCTTAGTTTATTCTATTTGAAGTATATTTTCATACAAGTCAAATATATAAAGTCCATTTCGCAAATTACCAACACCAAATAAAACATTGCTTTTATAAATAGAACAACTGTTGTTCTTTATTATAATGTCAAATTCATCCATATCTAATACAGAAATAGAAATAATGTTTCTAATGTTATTCGGAACATAATAACAATTATTTAAATAAATGGACTTGACTGTAGGCAGTGCTAAACAATAAGTGCCTACAGCTAATGCAGCAATCTTTGCTCCATTTCCCACTCGTAGGACAACCTCATCCTTGTTTAGCTTTCTACTTCTGACCAGTCCCTGCACAGTATTACATATGTGAGAACCACAGCCAGTATCCAATACCCAAGTAGAATTTTGACTTTCTGAAAAATTAATTTCAATTATGAAAAAACCTTGATTGAAAGTCGAAGCTTCTCCAAGCTTCTTCTCTGCCAGAAACTTCTTGCAGTTCCTCTTCCAATGACCCGACTCGTTGCAATGAAAGCACATTCCTTTGCTAGCTAGATCAGGTTTCTTTTGTTCCTTTCTGTTCACCTTGCCCTTAACCTTTTAAGATTTCTTCTTTTTAGAACATACCTTGGGCCTCTTCCTTTTCTTGAAAGAATCCACCATTAAGACATGGTTCTTCTTGGATGGGATGACATTCTGCAGTTTTCAACATGTTAAGTAATTCAGGCAAGCTGACATATAACTTATTCATGTAAAAATTAACAACGAACTGCGAGAAGGTCTTAGGGAGTGACTGCAAGACCAAGTCTTGACTCAACTCCCTATCTATGACGAACCCAAGTTATCCAAGGCGTTCAATCAGATTGATCACTCTTAGGACATGAGTCTCAACGACAGTGCCCTCGGACATCCGAGATCGGAAGAGCTCCTTAGATATCTCATATCTAGCAGTCCTACTTTGTTCATCATACAACTCCTTGAGGTGAAGCAACATAGTAAGAGCATTCATATTTTCATGCTGACGCTGAAGCTCGCTATTCATGGATGGGAGCATGATGAATTGAGCCACAGATGCATCATCTTGTCACTTTACAATAGTGGCAATCTCTTCCCTAGAGGTTGTTTCTGGAACAGTTCCAGGCATAGGTGAATTTAGGACATAATTTTTTTTTCAGCAGTGAGAACTATTCTAAAATTTCTTAACCAGTCCGTGTAATTCGACCCTAGTTAGTTTGTTAGCATCAAGTATGCTACGCAGTGAAATTAGTGATTTCGACATTTTTTTTATGTATGTGAAAAGATAACATTTTAGCAAACATTCATTTAATTAATTTTATATACCAAAATAAATTAGATATTATTTTAAATTGGTATCTCCCACTATTTTTTTAAACTATAATACCCTCACTTATATAATTCGACAACATCTAATTAAAAATTTGCTAATGAGAATAAGGATCTCATTTCAAATGTATATAACCTTGTGGATAGCACAACAAACGATATATAAATAAATAGGTAAACAACTCTTTGTCAATTACATCAACATGTAACTCCTTTTTATTTTGTCTCTTAAATCATAATGGTTAAGTGTGTGCACATCCGAACTAAAATGATTTAAGTTAAGTCCAACTTAGCACTTTTATAAATTCAAAAAAGAAAAATATTGTCCTTATGGATAGCACAACAAAATAATATTGTTTAATTTTCTTGATAAGCATCAAATGTGATTAAATTAATATATTAAATACGCAATACGTGCCTTGTCGATAGCACAACAAACTCGTATTAAATATTTAATACTCTATTAATTTATCATGCTAGAAGGAGACATTCGATATTCCAAATATCTTTGAACGCTTTAAACTTAATATAATTTTTTGAGGGGTTTGTTATTATTTGTCTCATCTTCTTTAGCGCGCATGCACACACACACACACACACACACACACACACACATATATATATATATATATATAAAATATACGTCATTTTATTAAAACATGCAAAAATATTTGCATAAAATATAATATATATAATACTTAGCATGCACATATAGAATACTATATTCTATCCGGATTGATTATGAACTTTTATTCTAGTTTAGTTCACTCGAGCGACCAAGTGAAACAAAAGGAACCTAGGAGTGCAAGAATATAAATTTAAGCGTAACTATTATATTTAAGCCCGGGCTCCATACAAACGGGTCTTCAAGCGCTCCTTGTTCTTTGGTCTTCAATTCTTCAAGATAATTCTAACTAATCCTATTATATAAACTATTTTAAATTTAAATAGAAATCTTGATCAGCAGTCAAGGAGAAGTACATAAGAGAGAGATATAATTTATATCAAGAATAAATTAGAGATGACGAGGTACGCAGACCCCATTTAATAAAACACATTCATTCAAGCATTCAACTAAAATAAAATCCAATCACATTGGTCAATAGTCACATAATCAATCTCATTTATTGTCATACATATCACCATATATATCAATAAATAAATATTAATCTCATGAATTAAAACCATTCCATATATATATGAGTATCATTTAATGGGCAATTTTAAATTACATGAAATTCAATTTTAAAATTAAAATAAACTTTTTATTTTAATTATAAAATTATTAAAAATAATATATATATATATATATATATATATATATGTTACTATAACTTTTTGTAAACCTGCATGATCGTATAGTCTCCTGCATCAACTTTTTGATTTTGAATCCACGGTTAACTTTAAAAGAAAAAATAATGCTACTATTACATAAATTCTTTTACATAACTCTCACATACACACACATACATATTACGCGTTCTGCATGTCAGGTGGAGACCCACAATATGTATGATTGTGTATGTGAAAACTATGTAATAGAATTTATGTGATAGTAGCATTGCTCTAAAAGAAAACATGGGTCGCCTTTTGAAACTAAGCTACAGGTTTACTTATAAAAGGAGTCAATTCGCCTCTTTCAATTCGCCTCCTTTTTTCTTTTTCTTTTTTTAAAACAAACCGTGGGTGCAGCGAAAGAGAATCCCTTATATCTCCTGATCTGTGCAATCAATTCGCATACCTTGATTCTTTTTAAAAAAAAATCGTGGCAGCCTGGCTACCTTTTCGCGAATTTTTTTCATAAAAAAAAAATTTATACGACTAAATTATGCCCAATAAATTATTCTAAATACATACCCATATGTATATGAAATCAAAACAATTAATAATTGCATAAAGGTTTGGCTTTGATACCCATATGTATATGAAATCAAAACAATTAATAATTTGCTAAAGGTTTGGCTTTGATGCCACTGTTAGGTTTGTACGAAATCATAGCGCAATTAAATTGTAAAATTAGCGGAAACATGGTATATTAGAGTTTAAAATTTTCTACAAAACCATTACCTGGATCATCCTTTATGCAAATTATTAATTAAAACGATAAATAAGAAGTTATGGAATCATACCCTTGTAGAACGAAGCTTCTGTTAGAAATAAGAATGAGAATGTTATTCCTATTTATATAAGATTTGATTATGATCTTAATGAATGAATATGCAAATATGTCTGTATTGATGAAAGCTGTAAAGTCCTTAAATAGATAATAGACATATATATAAAAGGACTTAGACTGAAATGATCAAATGTGTTAGGTTGATCCTCAATGAACAAAATATTTTTGTGAAGTCCTTCAAAAGAATATGATGTACAAGGACTAAATATAGAAAGATCAAGCTTGTTAGGTTAATCTTATGTAATGTAATAGATAGGCCTGTCTGATCGTCGAGCACTGCACCAGCCTTCGTAGTCTGCCAGGAGAGACAAGGAAGACTCGGAGACTATTAAGGCAGAATCGTAGTCTGTAAGGATAGTAGCTCTCGAAGTTCGTAGTCTGCCAGGAGAGAAAAGGTAGGATCGTGGTGTGTCGAGAAGGACTTTCTCGAAGTTGTAGTCTGTTGAGGAAGTCATGTTCAGAATCGTGGAGACAGCCTGTCTAAGCGCTGTCCGAGCGCCTACCGAAGCCAAGTCAAGAATCATAGGCCACACTTGAAGTCGTGGAGTCTATTATTCATATCAGAGGCAGAAATCGTAGTCGAGCTAGATCAGTCAAGGGATAGCAAGTGTTAAAGTAGAAATCGTAGTCTGTTTTATGATCTGCTCTCGGAGTCGTTGTGTCTGCAGAACCAAAGTAAGATCGTAGTCTGTAAAACAAAGACTTCGACACAGTCTATCAAATGCTCACAACGCCAAGGAAGAATCGTAGAGACAATACGATTCTCATCATATGAGCACTCCCAAAGTATCCAAAGAATGTAGCTTCTGGTCAGAGCAGTAAAGACGCAATCTATCAGAAGAAAGCTAGAGAGAACTCACCTAATGGCCTGCAAGCAATTAGAAGATCGATGCACCAACTCTATTAGCTAAAATGATTGAGAAGTGAAGCTATTCAGAAGAAGTCTTCCACAAGTAAGTATTAGAAGACAATAAATGAAGTGACTGACTAGATAAAGTCAGCAATGCAGTATCTGTCAAACCAACAGAAGACAACGATCTTGGGTATAACCATAATCGTGGTGCTTGCCTGATGACCAGCAAGATCTGATGAAGCACATATAGTGGAACTGGCCAACCTATAGATCAGACGAAAAGGATTGTCAATGGCTCAGCCTCATCATGTAAAGTGAATGGGAGATTACAGGGAAAAATATAGAGAGAGCTGAGCATGACTAATCAAAAGAGTCTTGCAATCCAGAAGGGTCAAAGCATTCAGGCAAGTTGTCAGCTTATAATGCAAGTCAAGGCAAGTAGAAGTATTGAAGTACTGCACGAATGAAGGAAGGGAGGTTCTACATTGTCAATCCAATGAAACACTCTCAGAATCGTAGTGTTGTCTCAACCAGTCAATGAGCAACATTCAACAGACAAACTACGATCTAGCTCATGGTCATCCACATCAAAATCGTGGAGTTCAGTCATCTAATTATTGAAGCCTTGACAAAGTCTCAATATGAAGACTAACATTCTAACGTTGCTGATAGAGAGCATCGATGCAGAAGGACAACTCATGTTGTTTTAATCAAGGAATCAGAAAGGAGAAATAAAGGTGACTACCAGCCTGACACATAAGAGTGATATCTCTGAAGTGGTAGGTGGAATAGTAGACTGATGTGTTAGAAAAGTCAAAAAGAGACTGTCACATAAAATCAACAGTTTGCACCAAATAACTCAGAATCTGTGAAGCAATTCAAATGGCTCCCAACGGCTATATTCTAACGGGAAGCTTATGGAAGATTATATAATAGCTAAAGTTTCAAAGATGAAAGATGAGTTGAGTTGTTGACTCTACGAGTTCTACAGAGCTTATCAGAACATGTCTCAGTGGCAGTGAAACTACGAAAGTAGAAGTGAAACAGATTTGAAGAAGAGCTTTAACTGATGAAAGCTTCACTCAACAAAGAAGAGAATGCCAAACAGATTGGCATCTGAGCTGAGAGCCGAGAAGGCCAAGAAGACAAGAGGAAGAATGGCAAACCAGAAAGCAGATCCAAAGGGCCACTCAACGATTCACCATGAACAACCTGTGCTAAAGAGAAACAGATGCAGAACAAAATCTGCACACAAGTCAACCTATGTTCAAGGGATGCTAAGTACCAGATGGAGTCTACCAAAAATACAAAGACTTAGCAGACCCAAGTGGTAAATATGTGCAAAGTTGTAATCAAATGAAGACAAGCATCAACCATAAGATCAGCTACACCAAAGAAGAAGTGATAGACTGCTAAGTACTCAAAGATGTCAAGCTTCATGAACATCTTAGCAGTTCATCAAAGGTGGTCCAGTCTCGATACAGAATCCAAGGAGGATCACACCAAGCTGCTAAGTACCAAAGGATGAACAAGCTTCAAGTCATCTTAGCAGTTCAGCACTAACAACAACATCAACAAGTAGCCAGGGCCTGAAGGGTCCTTGTCTGTGGGACTAAATCAAAGTCAAGTCTGCTAGACTTGTTGTACCAGAGGGTACAAGAGTTTCCAAGTCTGCTGGACTTGAAGAGTTCTTAGTGAACTGAAGTTCCAAGGCTGCTGGCCTTGAAGGAATCTTTGTGATTCACGTGTTACCCTTCTTCCTTAATGGAATCCCTGCTTGTTGAACCAGAAGAGTGGATTAGGAGCTTAAGTCTCTGAACCACTTAAAATTCCTTGTGTCATTTATTTTTAGTCATTTACCTTATGTACCTTTAACTGCTATAACTGTAATAATCAGTTACAACTAAACTAACTCTAGAACATTGGTCAACAAGATATATATGAAGGGGATCTTTAAGTTATTCCGCTGTGTTTGAAATGATTCTTATGTTTGTCATATGCTAAAAACGGAAAAGATGTTTGAAATTAAAAAGGATCTATTCAACCCCCTTCTAGATTTATTGTGTGCCCTCTGGGAACTAACAGCTTCCACAGGTACGAGTTCAACTCTTTGTTCTTCGTGATCTCCTTGAATTTCTGGGTTAGATTCCTTTCTTTGATCAACGTTAGTCACCCAAGTGTTTGGCCTCTAGTGGTGATCCACCAAGGAAGAAGAATTATCAAGGAGGGTGGTTGGCTAAACCCTATTTTTCTATCCTCTATAAAAAAGTAGTACTCTCCAACAATTGGAATTGCATCTACTGATATCTAACATAAGACTCCTCTTATATAGATATTGGTCAACCCTTCTAATCCTATTAGACATAGGGTTTCATTTAATTAATTAAACTCTTTTAATTAATTTTGCTTCTCAACATATTGGTATTAATTAATTAAAACTCCTTTAATTAATTTGCCTCTTAATATTATTAGGAATAAATGAGAGTACTAATATTAAATTAATTCCTAAACTCCTTTAGAAATTAAAATAATTATAATTATAATAATATTAATACGACTCCTCTTATTAATTTATATTTAATATTTCCAAAATATTAAATAATAAATATTAAGCTATTTAATTTATTCTATCACCATAGATTAAATTAATTACACTTAATGTATTATTACAATTATGTCATTACCTTCTTAAATAATTATTCTTCCTTTTATAGTGTGGCCCTTTAGGTTCTCCATATTAAACCGGTTGTAAATAAATCAATTAGAACAATTCTAATCTTATTTAAATAAATAAATTAAACTAATAATCTATTTAAATAAATAATATTTATTCTACAATAGGGATAAGCCTCCCTAGCGATCAACGACTTTCTAGATAATATAGATTTCAACATTAATCATAAAAGAACCTGTGAGTAAATAGTTACCGTACAATTCAATCCTTCCACCATACGATGTCCCAATTAAATATAAGATATGGAATTACTGTCAAGTCTTATTTTATTTAATTATATGTATTTCGATTAGAAAATGCACAACTCCAAATAATGCAAATTAGAAACTTCTTTCTAATTTCATTCTGCCTTGGCCAAGGACTACTGGGTTGTCATTTAACGAATCACATAGGACATATCTCTTCTTTTACTAGAAGTGATAGATTCTTTATTGATCATTCATTATCTCCATATGTAACTCATTATACCAAAGCATACTCTTTGATATACCCTAAGGATCTTAAGGAATAAGTCAAAGTATAAATCATTACATACAAGATACTATGATGATCTAAAGTTCAAGGATCACTTGTACTACTATCACATTAGGAATTCCTATTGACAAGCAAGTAAAACTCCATTAGTTATTCCATAGCGAGTCACGTTCAATGAACTTATTCTCCAATAAGCACCTACATACTTGCTTTAGTGTCTCCACACCGTCGACGTTGGTTTAAAAAATTCGCGGGTCGGGTTACAACCCGGATTTTTTAATCTCTTTTTCTAAGTTCTCTCTACCCTCACTCTTTTTATTTAGGAAAAAGGTTTTGAGGGGTTTTTTTAGGAGAAAGACCAACATGTATCATGTCGACAGATTTGAATATTTTACAAAGTCGCCAGTTGGTAGATTTGAAATAGTTGTACCAACGCAACCGAGTTTTGTTTGAAAGAGGCCCAATTGCTGGACACTGTCGAAACTTGATCTTTGAAAACAAAGTTTGAGCTTGGGGGCTTGGTTAAGTGTGGGTAAGGTGTTAGGCACCCCCACGACTCCCGTGTAAACACGGTACCGCATCTTTTCAATATTTCCCTTTAAAACTGGAATGCGTGAGTGAATGCTGTTTGAAAATTGGGCCTATATTTGATTGATTAAAAGTTTTAACAGGCTTCATTGAACTAATATACGAAGGGTTTGATTTGATTTAAAAATCCGTCTTTGATTTGATTTGCAAAAGTATTTAATTTGATTTTCTTTGAAAAGCTTTTCTTTTGATTGATTTGAAAATGATGTTTTGAAAGCTGGTTTATCAAACCCTTACGCTGACATAGGAATTAAAATCGGTTGTCACTTCCAATTTTATCTTTATAGCCTTAAGGCTGCATGTGAATGGTTATTTGCTGGGCTGCGAATCATCCTCAACCACAAAAGTAGACAAGTGTCGGTCTCCTCATGGGTATGAAAACCATCGGAGGGACACTGGCATGACAATCCATATTTTCACTATGTTGATACCTTAAATCCAGATAACCTTTTTAAGGTTTGTTTACATGTACATTTCTACAGACAAACTGGCAGGGTACATTTGTAAATCGGAGTTTGTCCATTGTGGGAATCAGATTCTGATCAGTTTGATCATAAATCCCACGATTCCTAGGCTCACATATGAATAGCCAAAATCTGCACAGTTCAAATTTGTACAGAAATAGATAAATATCCCACAATTGTCAGAACCGAGGATTCATTCAGTAAATCCCGGTCCGTATGGCCAAAGCGTCTCGTTCCCACTAGATAGCGATCTAAGAGACGCGAGATTGCTTTTGAAGCTGAAACTAGAAAGAAAGCTAGATTAAACAAAATCTCAGCCATTCTAGCTTTCCGGTTTAGTCTGGAGGTTTTGAACAGTTTGAAAACTAGAATTGACGAGATTTAAATAAATCTAGTCCTCCAGCAGATATGTCAGCACCAATTCATAGAAGATGAATATTTACAGCTATAATTGAATAAAATGAGCAAATAAAGCAATATATATATATATATATATATATATATATATATATATACAAAAATATATAAAAGCTGCAAAGGGTGATGGATTTTTACGTGGGAGCCCGGACAGGAATTGAAATATATATATATATATATATATATATATATATATTGACAGAAATGTAGTCAACCAAGACTGGGTAGAGGACCAGTGTTGGTGAAGGCTGCTTATATATGCATAAATATATATAAAAGCTGCAAAGGGCGATGGGTTTTCACGCCAGTGCCCGGACTGGAATTGAAATATATATATATATATATATTGACAGAAACGTAGTCAACCAAGACTGGGTAGAGGACCAGTGATGGTGAAGACTGCTTATATATGCATAAATATATATAAAAGCAATAAAAAGGCCACAGAATGATTCAGGCCAAACTGGAATGTAAATGTATAGAAAAGTAGTCAACCAGTGACTGGGGAGAGCACCCAGTATAGCGAAGTGTGCAAAAAATAATATAAAGGCCACGAAATAGTCCAGGCCAGATTGGAATGTAAATTACAAAAAAGTAGTCAACCAGTGACTGAGGAGATCACCCAGTATGTCGAAGAGTGCAAAAATAGCATAAAGGGCGATGGGTTTTCACGCCGGTGTCCGAACTGAAATTGAAATTGCATAAAAATAGTCAACCAGTGACTGGGGAGATCACCCAGTATGGCGAAGAGTGCAAAAGCAGTTTAAAGGGCGATGGTTTTTCACGTCGGTGCCCGGACTGGAACTGAAATATATATATATATATACATATATATATATATATATATATATATATATATATTGATAGAAATGTAGTCAACCAAGACTGATACGAGGACCAGTGATGGTGAAGGCTGCTTATATATGCATAAATATATATAAAAGCAGTAAAACTACCTCGGATTTGACATTTGGGCTTGACAGAATGGAAATTTTAGTATATATACAGTTAAATATATACAAAAAAGGGCCAAACCCGGACTAAAAAGATAACCCAGTCCTGCGAAGTTGCCAGAACGTGTGTGCTAGTGCATTGAAGCTGCTGGAGCTGACGGATCATCAATCCGAGTTGTAGAAATGCCAAAAAATCAGTTTATATACATAAATGTACCAAATTTTGACGAAAACGGCCACAGAACTAAGTTCCGGGCATTTTTAGAAAATGAAACTTAACGTACAAGTGTATAAAAGTACGAAGAAGTAATATTCACTTTCTGATCGTGAAAATACTTACAATGAACTGCTACACGGGCTTTTTGCCAAATCGTAGGCTCTATACATCCAAATCTTCCAGTTATTTTCTAATATATGGTCGTATATGGGTATCTATTGGTTAGAGTGAAGATATTTGAGTTTGGAAGAGGTGTAAAAGTCAGAAAATTGAACTGCCAGAGCTTCGATGCATTTTTTGTTTTTTTAAAATGAGGGGGGTGGCCTCATATTTTAGACCAGGGGGCTCCACTCTACCTGCTGCTGTCGCAGGTAGAGGTGCGGACTCCCCTGGTGGGGCTCGCAGTGCAGGGGTTCATCTCGAAGTACGTGCACTCTGGACAACTCGTAGTCGAAGTCGAAACTTTCTAACTTTTGATCGGAGCGTCCGTTTAAGGCGTGCGACACCCTTTCGGAAAGCCCTCGCAGAGAATGTTGCAATGAAATGGGATAAAACATTTTTTGGCAGAAGACGGGTTCATAACCAGATCTTCGATTTCCCGTAGTTTGTCCGTTGAGCTGTCTTGCGTCGTTTGCACTCGGAATCGTCGTTATGGTTTATTCTAACTTCGATGGCATCAATTCGGCTTGAGTTTGCACCGAATCAACTGAGAGTTGATAAAATGACCGTTTTTCCCCTCCCGGGGCAGTCCTTGGTGAATCTGGCTTCCCAAGGTTATCTCTAGGGCTGAACTGCACTTCCCGGATTGATGTCGGGGCAGATCTGTACTTCCCAGACTGAGATCGGGGATGACTTGACATGTCCTAGATTGATGTCAAGGTTGACCTATACCTCCTGGGTTGATGCCGGAGCTGACTTGACGGTCCGATATTGAGATCGGGATTGATCGGTACCTCCCGGGTTGCTGCCGGGGTTGACTTGTACCTCTCGGATTCCCGTCGAGGCTAATTTGAAGGTCCGATATTGAGATCGGGGTTTGACTTGATGGCCCCATCAAATATCAGGGTTGATTTGATAGCCTAATATTGGGATCGGGGTTGATCTGACTGTCCAATTAAAGATCGGAGCTAGATAGACGGTCCGATTAGAGATTGGAGCTGGATTGACGGTCCGATTGGAAATTGCAGCTGGATTGATGGTTCGATTGGAGATCAGAGCTGGATTGACTGTTAGATTGGAGATCAGAGCTAGATTGATGCTCCGATCGGAGATCGATGCTGGATTGACAGTCCGATTGGAGATCGGAGCCGGATTGAGGATCCGGTTGGAGATCAGAGCTGGATTGATGGTTCGATTGGAGATCAGAGCTGGATTGACTGTCAGATTGGAGATCAGAGCTGGATTGACGGATTCGATTGGAGATCAGAGCTGGACTGATGGTCTGATTGGAGATCGAAGCTGGATTAATGGTCCGATTAGAGATCGGAGCGGGATTGACGGTCCGATTGGAGATCAGAGCAACATTGTCGATCTAATTAGAAATCGGAGCTGGATTGAAGGTCCGATTGGAGATCGAAGCTGGATTGACGGTCCGATTGGAGATTAAAGCTGCATCGCCTATCCAATTAGAGATCGGAGCTGGATTGATGGTTCGATGGGAGATCGGGGCTGGATTGACGATCCAATTAGAGATCGAAGCTGGATTGAGGGTCCGATTAGAGATCGGAGATGGATTGACTGTCCGATTAGAGATCGAAGCTGGATTGACGGTCCAATTAGAGACCGGAGCTGGATTAACGGTCCGATTGGAGATCGTAGCTGGATTGACTGTCTGATTGGAGATCGAAGCTGGATTGACTGTCCAATTGGAGATCAAAGCTGGATTGACAGTCCGATTGGAGATCGGAGCTGGATTAGCTATCCGATTAGAGATCGGAGTTGGATTGATGGTCCGATTGGAGATCGAAGCTGGATTAATGGTCCGATTAGAGATCAGAGCTGGATTGATTGTCCGATTGGAGATCGTAGCTGGATTGATGGTACGATTGGAGATCGGAGCTGGATTGTCGGTCCGATTGGAGATCAGAGCTTGATTGAGGGTCCGATTGGAGATCGGAGCTGGATTGATGGTCCGAGTGGAGATCGGATGCTGGATTGACGGTCCGATTGGAGATCGAAGCTGGATTGAGGGTCCGATTAGAGATCGGAGCTGGATTGAGGGTCCGATTAGAGATCAGAGCTGGATTAATGATCCGATTGGAGATCGGAGCTAGATTGGAGATCAAAGTTGGATTGACTGTCCAATTGGAGATCGGAGCTGGATTGACAGTTTGATTGGAGATCGGAGTTAGATTGACTGCCCGATTGGAGATCAGAGCTGGATTGACAGTCCGATTGGAGATTGGAGCTAGATTGACGGTCCGATTGGAGATCGGAGCTAGATTAACAATCCGATTGGAGATCAGAGATGGATTGACTTTTCTATTGGAGATCAGAGCTGGATTTATGGTCCGATTAGAGATCAGAACTGGATTGACGGACTGATTGTAGATCAGAGCTGGATTTATGGTCCGATTGGAGATCGAAGCTGGATTAACGATTCGATTGGAGATCAGAGCTGGATTGATGGTCCGATTGGAGATCAGAGCTGGATTGACGGTCTGATTGGAGATCGGAGCTAGATTGATGGTCCGATTGGAGATCGGAGCAGGATTGACGATTCGATTGGAGATCGAATTTGACTGGAGTACCGATATTGGGGATCGGATTTAGGTTTACCAATATTGGGGATTGGATTTAGGTTTATCGATATTGGGGATCAAATTTAGGTTGGAAGCCCGGTATAGGTACCGGGGTTGGCTTGATTGACGATTTCGTCCTCCCACAGTGTTCGTATTGGGGTAAAGAAAATTTTGAGTGTCTACTGATGCCCCTCTTTATCATGTCCATGCAACGTAGTGGATTGGACATGATAAAGATTAGTAGACACTGGAAATAAGACAAATGCCAAAGTCGTTACGAAAGCTGGGTGTCTTTGAATGGAACGGGGCGGCTCTTAGATGCTTACGTCATCTATCTGCTGAGGATGACGTTGTCCTGGACAGCCCTTTATGTTATTGATAGGTTACCGCGAACTATTCTTGTCATTTTCTTCTAGGGATGACGTTATTCACGATAGCCTATTTAACTTTGATGGGGAGAAGGTTGTCGAAGATGAGCTATCACAGATTGTTCTCGTCTTGATCTTCTTGGGATAACGTTCTCTGCGATAGCTTCGTAGATTCTGATGAGGTTGATATGATTGATACTACCTCAGTGATCCCTTTGAGGATGTGTATAATAGATTCCATCCTAGGTGATGGATTATTATAATTGCCTCCGTCACAGGATCATTCCCGATGCTTGGCTGGGGTTGAGCACCCGGTTAAACTGTATCGGTCAGTACCCGATGATTCGCTGGGGTTGAACCAATGGCTGAATTTATTTCGGTCGGAACCCGAACTTCTCTGGGGTTAAGCCAAAGGCAGAATTTGTTTCTATCAGAATCTGAACTTCGCTGGGGCTGAGCCAACGGCTGAACTTGTTTCGGTCGGAACCCGAACTTCGCTAGGGCTGAGCCAACGGCTGAACTTGTTTCGGTTGGAACCCAAACTTCGCTGGGGTTGATCCAACGGCTGAACTGTCATCGGTCAATACTTGATGCTTCGCTAGGGTTGAGCCAACGACTGAAATTGTTTCGATCTGTACCCGAACTTCGCTGGGGCTGAGCCAACGGCTGAAATTATTTTAGTCAGAACCCGAACTTTGCTGGGGTTGAGCCAACGGCTGAAACCTATTTCGGTCTGTACCCAAACTTCGCTAGGGCTGAGCCAACAGCTGAAACTGCTTCGGTCTGTACCCGAACTTCCCTGGGTTGGGCCAATGGCTGAAACTGCTTCAGTCAGTACCCGAACATTGCTAGAGCTGAGCCAACGGCTGAAACTGCTTCGGTCAGTACCCGAACTTCGCGAGCCAACTGCTGATATTATTTTGGTTGGTACCCGAACTTCATTGGGGTTGAGCCAACGGCTGCAAACTACTTTGGTCTTTACCCGAACGTCGCTGGGGTTGAGCCAACGGCTGCAACTGCTTCGGTCTATGCCCGAACTTTGCTGGGGCTGAGCCAACGGCTGAAACTACTTCGGTCAGTACCCGAACTTCGCTGGGGTTGAGCCAACGGCTGAAATTGCTTTGGTTAGTACCCAAACTTCGCTGGGGCTGAGCAAACGGCTAAAAATTGCTTTGGTCTGTACCCAAACTTCGCTGGGGCTGAGCCAACGGCTGAAACTGCTTCGGTCAGTAACCGAACTTCGCTGGGGTTGAGCCAACTGCTGCAACTGCTTCGGTCAGTACCCGAACTTTGTTGGGGTTGAGCCAACGGCTGAAGCTACTTCGGTCCGTACCCAAACTTCGCTGGGGCTGAGCCAACGGCTGAAAGCTTCTTCGGTCTTTACCCGAACTTCGTCGGGGCTGAGCCAACGGATGAAAACTGCTTCGGTCTTTACCCGAACATCGAAAAATGATAATTTTTGGCAGTTTTTTGCAATTTTTGCTATGTTTTTCTGCAGTTTGCTTTATTGATCCCTAGACATGGCTTCGGGATGAATACCAAGGGTCTCTGTGGGGTTTCCCTTTTTGTCAGATTCCCACTGTTTAAACGCAGATTTTCAGGATAAACCGCTCAATCGCGTAGCGATTTTTCTTCAGATTTGACTTGGCAGCACATAAGAACTCCATTTTGACCCGAACTGAACTGAGCCCGGGGGAGTGGGACCCACCCTGGGCTGCCGCAGGTGGAGGTGAGGTAGCCGCATGTAGGACTACTTCCACCTGGGCTATTTAATGGGCTGCGGGATTTTCATTTTCTAAGTTTCAGTTTTGAGTTCCAAACGAATTTTGATCTTCTTTTTCAGATCTACGGAGCTTGGACAGCTATTTTCTGAATCCATCAGTTCCTACGCGATCAGCGCAGCGCAGGTAATGTTTTACGTCCTTTTTCGTAAGTTTTGACCATTAAAAGCATGTAAACCACTCAGGGGCCTTTAAGATGCAATATATGAAAAATGTATGTCTATATGTCCTGCTAACAATTTTCTGAATACATATGTATGCATATCTTACTATAATGCACGTTTGGATGTAAGAAAATTCAGGTTCTGAGACAATGATATTTTGCACTTTTTGACCAGTTTAGTTATCCTTTTTGAGGCCTAGTGAGCCTGAATTTTTAACTAAAAATATCCATGGTAATTTGACTACCATGTGAAGTTGACTTTTGATTTTTTTATAAATATGAACTGTCTCTCTTTTTTTGGGTAGGTGTGCTACTGAATGGCCACCTAGACATGCTTGTGTGCATGTGAACAGTCCATTTTACAAAGGAGACTCTAGTGAAATTTTTCCAAAATCTTAGTTATTGAAAAACATGAATTTTTGACTCTACTGGGGATTTTTTGAGTGACCCATGCAGGTTTTTAGCTTCTAGGTTTTGAAAAATATGCAGTTTTGACTTTACTGGGTATTTTTGACCGACCATGCATGTCTTACGACCTAGAGATATATGCTGTACTTATTGAGAATGATAAGCCACAGGTTTTAGACTTACCTCACCCTTTCTGAGGTGATTTGGAGTATTGGTGTATGCGATGGATCACGAGAGACCCGGCAGTTCTAGTAGGGTATCCTCAGGGATTAGACGGAGGAGGGCTTCTGATGTTCCCCAATCTCGTCCAGCTCGGACGTCTCGTAGATTGGTGGAGGCGGTGATTCGTCCAGCACAGGACGAGCAACCACTTGATATTGATGATAAGGAGGCTCCTTTTATTGCTCCTATTCCCGCTCAGGCTTCACGTGCGGAGGTCCCTGGCATTGTTGTGCAGACGTAGGAACTGCTGGGCGACTTAAGTCGCCATCCATCGAGATACCTTCACGCCAATGAGGTGACTTGAAGTTTTTTCTCTTCTTAGATTCTTTTTCTTTCTTTTTGCCATTCTCGGGGAATAGGATTTTGACATGGATTGGTTTTTGATGCAGGTTCCTGGCTTTACGTAGCCTCGAGGGAACTGGTTCAGTGTGCACTCCCTGTATTATACATTGCACGAGGATTACAGGGAAATTATAGATGGCTGGGGCTTTTAGGCCTTTTTCTCGATCCTTCCTCGCCGTTACCCCTGGGGGTATATGAGGGCTTTGTCTGAGCGCTGGTTCCACCAGACTCAGTCCCTTCATCTTCTGGACTGTGAGGTGATGATGACTCCTATTGATTGGAGATTTATCACCGGCATTGAGTTTGAGGGTGAGCTAGTGCTTGTTGTGGCTGACATTACGCCCACTGTCGTTCGATCCTTGCTGAGAGTCCCTAAGACGATATTCAAGGGTCGGACAATCTGATCTGGTCCCTTGAGTATAGATACCTATGATGGGACTTTACAGGAGTCCCCGCCTGATGATCAGAGGGCTAGAGATCGCATTTTGCGATTATTTTTGTCGATCATCAGGGGTTATTTTGTGGCGGACAACTCCTCTACTGTGTCCTTCGCTTTGATTAGCGCCACTCGATATGTAGAGCGCCTCAGTGACTATGATTGGGGCTCCTATACCTTTGCCTATTTTCTCCATGGCATGCGCATACTTTCGGAGGGTGTGATGGAGGCTTGGTTAGGATTTTACCCATTTCTGCTGGTGAGTACATTTTTCTGTACCTTTTTGATTTCAGCATTCATTTTTGTCAGTCTTGATCACTGAGGACTTTTGATATTTGCATGATCAGCTTTAGGCATTTGAGAGGCTTCCTTGCCTACGGCCCGCTTCTGCCCTAGGTCTGGAGACCTATCCTCATGGACGGAGATGGCATCACTCCACTTTGAGGGAGGTCCCTGTTGCTGAGGGATTCACTCATGCCCATTTGTAATTAGAGCTTTTGACTGCGGGTTCGATCACCTGGACGTCGTATACCTCTGAGTTTCTGACCGTCGAATTCGAGGGAGGTGTCCCTACAAGTCGGGAGTTTGTTTTGTCGACCCGCAGAGTCCCTTTGTTGACAGTGGGAAGCTGGGAGCTCTAACTTGGAGAGCATGCGAATAGGAGCGTTACGGGGGAGATCCGCATTTTTATTGCTCCTCCTGCTTGGCGTCATTGGCCATTGATCGTGCCATTGACATATATCCCTATAGAGGGCATAGATGGCTTTGCCTTATCAGAGGGCAGGTACATCCAGGAGGCAGTTAGCAGTTGGTGGAGTCCTCGAACTATTAGAGCTCAGACTCGTGCTACCCAGTTCATGGCAGACGTGGTGCCAGGGTCCGTGATGATGACGGATTGGATATCTTGCCTCAGGGAGCCCACTCATGCAGACCAAATAGCAGATCTATCCAGGGAGTTGGAGAGAGCTCATTTCTTTATTAGGCACCTTGGCCGAGATCCGTCAGAGGCATCTTCATTTGACCCATCCAGCTCTGGAGCGGGTCTCTCTTCAGGTCCATTTAGCAGCAGCTATGCAGGGGCAGATCCTCCTTTATACCGCCCAGACATGCTTGATAGCAGCGGTTTTATATCTACTGAGGAGATGGAGCAGGTCGATCGCTTCGACACTGATGTCTTCGACTTCCTCTGATAGCTATTGGAGCTATATTTTTGGTCAGTCACTGTTTTGGCTATTTGGCAGTTGTGCCATCATTTTGATAGACCATTGTATTAGTTGGGTGGTGGTGCCCCCATTTCCCTGCATTTTCCTTTCTGCTTTGTATTGTCAGCCAGGGATGATGTCCTGCAGTAGATAGTTTGTTGTAGATATCCATGATCTTCTTTATCTATTGCATCATGTTTATATTTGTAATCATGCATGTATTATGCCATATGTATGCATTCACACAGGTGAGTTTGACCCCTAGACGGTCTTGTGGTATGATAACACAGATGACATCGTCTTTCGTCAGCCGCATTGAGCATGTACCGCTGTCAGCGGTGGCGGTATGATTGAGGTTCTGGTATGAGAGTCTACCCTTTTCATCCAGGGGATAGTGGACCATATGTTGGGGCATTCGCTGGCCCTTGCAGAGTTTAGAGTTCCATACGGGTTTATTAATGGCCTTTTACCCTTATGGATGCCTGAGAGGCAGGTGTTCCGCATCGGGCGGCGTGAGCTGTCATCAACTCTAGAGGAGTACCAGAGATTCATCGGTTTGGACTTAGAGTTGCTATGCGCTCGGACGACGATTAGTGACATGCAGAGACCGTTCATTCGGCTGTTCGGTCTTCGTCAAAGTATAGTTATGGATGAGATCATTTCTGGGCATGTGATCTCCATTGACTTCTTGATCGAGCGCTTTGGCGAGATTGATAACTATAATTGCCATATCGAGGATTTTGTTATTTCAGCAGAGGCATGGCATGCGGCCAGGGTACATATTATGCTGATGTGTGTCGTGGCATACGTATACATGTCGCTATGCTTGGATCATTTAGATATGGGATTAGTAGTCATTGTTAGGGCCCTTAGACATGGTAGTACCATCATCCCTATGATTTTGGCTGAGACGCTGAGGTCAGTCACCCATTGCAGTACCCATCCGGAGGGGTTTTTTGAGTTAGTTTGATCTTGCTGTATATATATGGCTGATGTCCCACATACGATCGATTGGATTCTTCAGGCCTCGGGGTTTTTGCTTCACTCACGAGACATCCATAGTTTACTCCTTTCAGCCTGTGGGGTGCATCGATGTAGAGTCATGGTTGGCATTTTTATTGGATATTGAGCATCCATTCTCGATCTTGCCATAATCAGGGCTAGCGTCCCCATATAGCTTTATCACCCATGCTTCTAGCCTGGATTATTTGCCCCTAGCCGGTTTGAGGGGAGTGACTATTTATCATCCCCTGGCAGTTATGGAGCAGTTTGATCAGTTTCAGAGTTTGCACCACTTTGAGGGGGATGCTGATCAGAGGATGTCGGCTTCGTCTATGTCATCCGCCGACTTGGTCAAAGTATATGAGTGTTGGACTCATCGAGAGAGGTCTGATTTCTCTGGTAGCCATCCGGGTCGTTCTTCAGAGTATTCTGCATGGTTAGAGGCAGAGACAGCAGTTACAGTAGCAGAGCCTCATTTACCTCCGATTGTGGACTCCGACGAGGAGGAGCCTATAGAGGATCTGGATTCTCCTACTGAGGATGAGCTGTTCATGGGTTTGACAGAGGCTCTAGTTAGTGATTCACCGATTATTCCTGTAGAGACGGATCTGACTCTGGCGGACTCACTATTCAGGATGACCTTGGAGCGAGATTCAGCTAGAGCGCAACTATTGGCCGCCTTGTCTGGTAGAGATTTAGCTTTGGCGGAGAGAGATGGGCTCAGGGGCACTTTGGATGCTGAATTGATTGAGCAGGAGGAGCTCCGATCTGCCAAAGATGCAGTGGTTGTGGAGCGAGACAAGATTCGCTCGGCTAGAGACGCAGCATATATTGAGATCGAGGAGACTTTGATTGCTCAAGACGCAGCTTTTGTGGAGAGGGATGAGGCTATAGCTTCTCGTGATTTCCACATTGCTGATAGTACTGCTCTTTGATCTTACACTCATGGTTTGGTTACCGAGATGAGTGCATACATTGATGACCACAGTGCCACCTTGCAGATGATTGTGGAGGTATTGAGCCGTATGGAGGCTGAGTGGATGGCACTTATAGCTGCTCCCCCCTCTTCAGAGAGATGCCATGCTGGCATTGCTGACCCGCTTGTCCTTGGGTCCATGGACTAGCTTTATTTTTCCTGCACAGACTAGATTAGCCATTTTTGTCATGTACAGGGCATTATGTATATTAAACAGTGTTATATATTAGAGAAATATAGTTTTGATTCACTTCCCTGATTGGATATATACTGTCATTGTTGAGTGATTACCACTTCTTTCATGACTCGCAGTTGTTGATGTATCTTGAGCTTCTCCTTGATGGACTGACAGTTGAGATGTCAGGGAGTATCTCAGATGGGCCTGTTTGACCAGAGTAGATGGATAGAATTTGGCTTCTATTTGTCTTTGGTGTCTTGGAACTGGTTTTTTTTTTCTTGAAGGTCAGATCGCGCCGTAGATGGCTGCCTACGTACTCTCGGGTTGAGGGAGATCAGGTCATTGATAGTTTTGGCTATTTATCAGAATGGTTTGATTTTTGGATTTTTTAGATTTTTTCTTAGTTTGACCGCACCAGAAATGGCTACCTACGTACTCCCGGGTTGAGGGAGACCAGGTCATTCGTAGTTCCAGCTTTCTAGTGAAAAACTGAACCTGATTTGACTCATAAGACCCGGATGTGGGTATGCATGTGTCTCAGACGTAGTACCTTTTTAAGGTGTCTGGATTGATGAGTTGAGGAAATTTGTTCCCATCCATTTCTTGTAGTCTGATAGCTCCCCCTGCCAACACCTCTTTGACAATGAAAGGGCCTTCCTAGTTAGGGGCAAATTTTTCTTTGGCTTCATCCTGATTGGCCAGGATTTTCTTTAGCACCAAGTCGTTTTCTTTGAATTATCGGATTCGGACCTTTTTGTTATAGGATCTGGCGACCCTTTGATGGTATAACTGTCCGTGGAAAATGGCTGTAGCCCGCTTTTCATCTATCAAGGACAGTTGATGATACCGGTCTTGCAACCACTGATCCTCGTTTATCTGAGCATCGATCAATACCCGCAAGGATTCCATCTCTACTTCTATGGGAAGGATTGCCTCCATGCCATAGACCAACGAATAGGGGGTAGCCCCAGTAGAGGTGCGCATTGATGTTCTGTATGCTAATAGGGTAAGAGGCAGCAGGTCAGGCCATTCCTTGTGATTGGCGGACATTTTCTGCATGATCTTTTTGATATTTTTATTGGCCTCTTCGACCGCGCTGTTCATGTTGGGCCTATAGATGACGGAATTGAGATGCTTGATGTAGAACTTACTGCACAATTCTTTCATCATTTGATTATTCAGGCTCTTGGTGTTGTCTGATATGATCACCTCCGATTGCCCATATCGACATACGACATTATTTTTGATGAAACTAATGATGACCACTTTTGTGACTTTGGGAAAAGAGGCTACTTCAACCCATTTGGTGAAGTAATCGATCATGGTGAAGATGAATCGATGACCATTACTCGCTTTTGGTTCCACTGGACCTATCACATCCATTCCCCACATGGAGAAAGGCCATGGTGAACTCATATTGTGTAGCTCATTCGGAGGAGCGTGGATGGCATTTCCATATATTTGGCATTAAAAGCATCTCTTAACGTGATCGTCGCAGTCAACCTTAAGAGAGATCCAATAATGTCCAGTTCTGATTATCTTCTTGGCCAGTAGATGACCACTCATGTGTGGACCATAGACTCCACCATGGATTTCATCCATAAGTCTTTGGGCTTGCTCCTTGTCGAGGCATCTCAACAGGCCTATTCCAGCATCCCTTTTGTAAAGTGCGTCTCCGCTCAAATAGAACTTCATGGCCATTTTATGAATTTCACTTTCTCTCAGATTGACTTGCCCTAGTGGGTGTGGATCCATCGCGGAGATATTCCTTGATGTCTTGATACCAAGGCTGCTTGACAGGAGGTATTTCATCTGATACTTCTCCAATGTAATTCCCATATGTAGGGGCTTTCTGAATTGTGAACTTGATGTTGGGCAATCCACTCTTATCTGATATGTGGATTAATGAAGCCAACATTGCTAATGCATCAGCAAAGTCATTCCGACCCTGAGGAATATGAACAAAGGTTATGTCTTCGAATTCCAAGAATATTTTGAGGACCTGTTGATGATAGGGCAACAAATGCAGTTCTTTGGTGAGAGATGCGCTAGTGGTTTGTCTGATGACCAGCTCGGAATCTCCAAAGACTAATAAGTGCTTGATAGACATGGATTGGGCTAATTTTAATCCCATTATACAACCTTTGTATTTGGCCGTGTTGTTGGTATTGCCAAATTGAAGTTTGGTAGCCACAAGATACTGCTTTCCTGCACCAGAGAAGAGGACTGCCCCAGCTCCGGCACCTTCCTATGTTTACTGCTCCGCTGAAATACATTTTCCATGGTTGGACTGTATTCTCTGACTGGAGTTGTTGAATTGTCATGATCCGATCATCTGGGAAATATGTCTCCAGGGGCTCAAACCCTTCTGAAGGTGCTTCACCTAATTGATCTGCAATGCCTTGCCCTTGATTGACTTCTGAGTCACGTAGACAATGTCGAACTGCTATAGGATCAATTGCCATTTGGACAGTCGACAATTCAGTATTGGTTTGTTGAATACGTATTTAAGTGGATCCATATGGGATATGAGGTAGGTCATATGCCCATGCAAATAGTGTTGCAACCTCATAGCGGCCCATGCTAACGCACAACATATCTTTTCGATCAGGGTGTACTTCTGTTCACCATTGCTAAATCTTTTACTGATGTAGTAGATAGCTCTTTCTTTACTACTATCATCTTTTTTGTCCTAACATGCAGCCCATTGCGTTGTTATTGACAGACAGGTACATGAATAAGGGAACTCCATCCCTTGGGGGTACTAAAACAAAAGCTTCAGTCAGCTGTTTTTTGATGGCAAGGAAGGCTTGTTGACAATCCTCATTCCATTTGGTGGAGGAATTCTTCCTTAACAGCTTGAAGATAGGTTCACAGGTTGCTGTGAAATGAATTGACTTATGAAGTTAATCCTTCCTAGGAATCCCTGTATCTTCTTCTCTGTACGAGGTACGGGCATTTCAGTAATGGCTTTAATCTTGGCAGGGTCAAGTTCGATGCCCCGATTACTCACCAAAAATCCTAGCAACTTGCCTGCTTTGACTCCAAAAGAACATTTGGTGGGATTGAGCTTGAGGTTATACTTACGTAACCTATTGAATAGCTTCCTAAGATGGTCAATGTGATCATCCTCCATCTGGGATTTGATGATGATGTCATCAACATAGACTTCTATCTCTTTGTGCATCATGTCATGAAAAAGGGCCATCATGGCTCGCTGATACGTGGCTCCGGCATTGATAAGGCCGAAGGATAGTCGTCTATAGCAAAAGGTTCCCCAGGGAGTAATAAAAGCTATTTTCTCCCGGTCCTCTTCAGCAACCATGATTTGATGATAACCAGCAAAGCAATCCACGAAGGAATACATGTCATACTGCACAGTATTGTCGATCAGGATGTGGATGAAAGGTACCGAGAAATTGTCCTTGAGGCAGGCTTTGTTCAAATCCCGGTAATCCACGCAGACTCATACCTTCCCTCCGGCTTAGGCACGGGAACTATATTTGACAGCCATTCTGGGTATGTTGATACCATGATGATTCCGACTTTGAATTGTTTAACAATTTCTTCCTTGATTTTCAAACATCATTCAGGTTTTAATCACCTGAGCTTTTGCTTGACTGGTTTGAATCCATCTTTGATGGGCATTTGATGGATGACAATATCAGTGGATAGGCCAATCATGTCTTCATGTGACCATGCAAATACATCTTAGTACTGTTTTAGGAGTTTGATCAGGTCGGCTTTTTGATTAGGCGTGAGGTCTGAACCTATTTGGATTTCTTTGATGTTTTCGGAGGTTCCTATGTTGATGGTGGTGGTTTATTCGAGGTTTGGTTTGGGTTTGTCTTCGACCCATTCTTTGATCTCCTTGGGCACCTCATAGACATCTTCCTCCTCTTGATCAATATCTATCAAGTCGAAGTTTAGTTTTACATCAAAGTCATAGTCATTTTTGACAGGTTGGCATCTCATCAGCAGAGACACCCACATCCAATGCTTGGATCCTGAAAACAAA
Organism: Panax stipuleanatus; assembly: GCA_020205555.1. NCBI lineage: Eukaryota > Viridiplantae > Streptophyta > Magnoliopsida > Apiales > Araliaceae > Panax > Panax stipuleanatus. Next base: position 21,862,517 of record CM035120.1, read on the forward strand.
AATGCTTTCATTAATATATACAACTGCTTAAACATACAGAGCATTTGTAAAGAATGACAAAAGTTACTGCTATAGCTGTGCAAGCAAAAGTAAGAAGTAAATGAAAGCATGATTAAGGGCAGATTGACTCTCTGCCCCTTTACCCTTTTCGACCGTGGCAAGGGACAGTGCTCCAGTTGTCCAAGGTCAGATCCTCATGAACCGGGAGGATCAGGGATTTTATGATTATCTGTCTCGTCTTGGATGATGACTGAGACATCCTTTACAATAGGGCCAGGGATCTTCTTTGAACTATTCCCTTTTCCCTTCTTAATGCGAGGAATTTGAATTTGATCCTTGTTGCCGCTGTCTGGGAGTTCGTTATTCATGCCCTCATAGTAGATAATGACCCTCATGTTAGCGAATGGGTCTCGTCCTTCGTACATGATCTTTTCTTTTCCTTTTTCACTGTCTGCCTCAAGCTTGAGGGCTTTTCTTTCATGGACAAGTATGATTGGAGGGAATAACATGTCTGATACCGCAGTCGAGATTTTCCTCGTAGGTTTCACCCATCCGGTATTTATGAGGTTTGGCAACAGGATTGTGGAAACATAATCCTTGGGATGTTTATGTAGGTTTCGGTGGCTTGTTCCGGATAATATCCCAATCCTGCTCTCCCCGTCTGACTTGGGAGTTGGATGGGCATCTTGATACCTTGCTTATCCTTTCCCAACCCTTCTCCAGGTTGGAAGCCCGAAGATACCATTTTTTTCCCCAGTATCATTACTTCGGTGGAGACTTTAGGCTTTAGGGCTGGTGCCCCGATAGGTAGATAATGAGTACTGCTCACCTCTACAGCTTGAAAACTGGCAGGTTCAATCCCCGCATACAGGCTAATCACTGGCATATCCCCATGCATATAGGTAGGGTATTCTGGTTCGGCATTCACTGTGATGAGGCTGCCGTTGATAATGTACTTGAGTTGTTGATGGAGGGTGGATGGCACTGCCCCTGCCATGTGAATCCAAGGTCTGCCCAGCAACAAGTTGTATTCGGTGGTGATGTTGAGCACCTGGAAAGATATGTAGAAAGTGTGTGGGCCAATCTCTAGAGGAAGTTCTATATCCTCCATAGCCTATCGGCGAGATCCATCGAAGGCCCGGATGACTATATGACTGGTTTTGATCCGGTTCAGATTGATCTTCATCCTTTCTAAAGTATCGTATGGACAGATGTTGAGGAATGATCCTCCATCGATGAGCACACCTCCGATCACATATCCGGAGGACATTACGACTATATGTAGGTACTTATGGTGGCCCGTTCCCTCTGTCGGGATATCATCGTCAGTGAAAGATATCACATTGCTATTGAAGATGTGCTCTATCACGTGAAGGAATTTCTCGGTGTCCACTGTATGTGGAAAATGAGCTTCTTGTAGTACTTTTACTAGAATGTTGCGATGATCCTCTGAGGATAGGACTAAGTCGAGGATGGACAATTGTGCAGGTGCGTCCTTCAAGCTTTGCACTATTTTGATTTCATGATGTCCTATCTGTTTGAGGAATTCTTTGATTTTCTCTTTAGTCACCTTTTCTTTGGATTTGATGACTGGTTTGATCACCCGCTGAGGCAGGTACAATGGATTGTCCTTTTATAGGATTGTAATGTTATGAGAGGTGGGACCTTTGTCGCTTCCGTAGTTCCATGGGACCTTCTTCAGACTGATGATTAGATACTGAGGTCTGAAGGGCAGAATCAAAGGCTCAGGGTGCAGCCACCTTCACAGGATTTTGTATTTCTTGGACCCCTTTCCCTGGCAGTACTAAGGGTTTGAGGATTGGCTCCTTATCGCAGGATATGACAGCCACTGTGTTCTGGTTCCATACAGTGGGGATCTAGAGAGTGTCATTATTGGGGAGATTGAGGATTTGATTTCCCCTTATCAATTCCCTGTTTTCAATCATGTCTTGAATCAGGTTACAAAGTGCCCACCAATCTTTAATATCATGGCTGCGTGAATTTGAATGGTACTGACATATTTGGTCAGGTTTGAATTTTTTGGCTAGAGGGTTCAATGGAGGTAGTAAGTCTAAAACCATTCCCTCGTTGATCAGCATTTAAAGGATTTCTACCATTGATTGATTTAGGTTGGTGAAGTTCCTTTGGAATAGGAATTTCCCATCTACTCGGAGATTCTCTTCTTCGGCCACCTTATTGGCCCAAAGATCATTCTCATTAGACTGGTATTGACTTCTTGGGGAAGTGATCTCTGGTGTGGGAGGACGATCGATAATGGACTTGTTGATTTATTTCACCATATTCCTGGTGATCTGATGCTGGTAAACGACCAGTTCTGCTAACTGGTCGATCTGCTCCTTGATAGACTTGATCTCTTGCTCTATCAGGAATCACTTTTCAAAAACTTCCCAACTATCTGGGCTGATGTTGTGGGATTAAATTGATTCTCCTACATAACGAAGGTAAATTGGATCCTTCTCCATTTGTGGCGCTGATCATGTTGACATTCTCCTCTTTATGCTTTGGCAGAGGATTGTCCTACACATGGGGTTGCTCAGGCTTTGTGACCACAATTTCTCTGCTGTCAATCAAGTCTTATATTTTGTGCTTAAGAGACCAACAGTCTTGGGTGTCATGGCATGGAGATCCAGAGTGATAAGCACACCTCTTGCTTGGGTCTGACCATTAGTGTTGGTTGGTGGAAGGAGTTGGACAATCTTCTTCTGGGCTGTTAGAAGTTTGAACACATTCTCAAGTGAATCCCCTAGAGGGGTGAAGGGTCTTCGACGCCTAACCTCCATATTTTTCTGGAGTGGAGGGTTTGAAAGCTGTGCTGGATTTTGAAAAGAGGTATAATTCCTCCTTTGAATGGGCATACTATTTGACTCGCCCCTTGGATTTTATCCTTGTAAGACTAAGGACATTTCCTCGTCTTTCTTTTTGTGTACCCCCCGGGGATTACTTTCGTAATTTTTGGATTGGATATGCTCAGCGACAGGTTCGAGGGTGGTTAGATCTTTTATCTTCCTATATTTGACCCCCAATTTGGCCATTTTGCCATGTTTGATCATTTTAGAGAATAGTTTTCCTATGCCTGCTAGGACCCTCTCATAATAAGGCGCTTCTTGGATGTCGATGAAGGTCATGACTATTTTAGATTCAGTCATGGCTGGGGTGACTTGTGCTGCGACCCGTCTCCATCGCTGGGCATATTCTCTGAATGATTCAGTGTTATTCTTCCTGATCTTGGTAATTTGGTATCTGTCTGGAGACAGCTCAGATTGGAAGTTGTATTGACCTAGGAAAGCGTGGGCCAGTTCTTCCTAACTATGGATTTTGGAGTTGTCCAGACGGGTGTACCATGCTCTTGCCTCTCTGGTTAGACTCTTTTGAAATAGCTGCATTCGAAGTTTCTCATCCTCTGCATAGGATCTGAGTTCTCCGATGAATACTTTTAAGTGTGTGTAAGGATCTCCCGTTCCATCATACTTCTCGAAGTCAGGAGTTTTAAATTTTTCGGGATAACGAGCCCCAGAGAATATACAGAGGTCGGAGTAATTGACACTACTGAATGCCCCAATCCCTTTGATTGATCGGAGAGCTTCCTCCATTTGTTGTACTTTCTTCACAATGTCACCAGCTTCTTGTTCTTTGACAAAGGGGGTGATTTCAGGGGTTTTGTTGGTCGTGTTCTGGTTTTGTGGTCCAGGAATTTGAGTTTCGGCCTTCTCAGTCTCTTGACTGCCAGCACTACCACCATATGCTCCTGGTTCTGTGTGAGCTTGAGATTGTTTCCCTCTAAGGGCCTTGCTTTGTTCTTGTAGAAAACCAGCTAACTCGGCTATCTTATTTTTTAGTCCTTCAAACACTTCCCGGGATACCGAGGTGGATTCTGTTTGAGCACTAGAAGCTATGTCCGTGGATGGACTGGGTGCTTTAGACTTAGACCTAGTAACAGGACCAATTTTTACCTACAACAAAACGTATGCGTGTTAATTTCCTGATGTAGGTAAGAACAAGATGCATGATGTGTTTTTTAGATTTGGATCCTGCAAAACCGAGTATAGTTGTTTTGATAGCAGGATGACATGGTATCCTGACAGGGAAAGTAAATCTTTCATTATGATATTTACATTGTGCTCCTTGATAATTGGAGGCTTAACATGGAATTGAAAGAGGAAGGCATGAAGAAGCTTCCCTTCAAATTTGGTTAATCAGAGGCTAACCTATCCTAGGTTACTCTCGCAGCTTTTGTTTCGGCATGAAGGCTCCCAGATCATCACAATCTACTAGAAGGGAAGTTAATCCGATCGTTCAACTAGAGAGAATCTGAGTGGTGTATTTTCATGAGACATCCCCAGAGACTTAGCAGTCCCTAGAGTCATTACTTAACACCGACCGGGTTATTCTCCTTGTGAGAGGGACACACAACATACATTCACATACATCGTGCCTTACCGCTTATGCATATGATGACATTTGCGTGTGAATCACTAACAAGCATAGAAACATTCATTCACATTTATTCAATGTAAAGTTGCAGCATTCATACATTAAATAAAGACGCAGCATTCATTCATCCATTGACTATGGAGATGCAGGATTTTATGCATTCAATAGTTTTGAAAGGAAAATGTTTAAAAAGATTTGAAAGCGGCCTAAACCCTCTACTGTCCCCAAAAGAGTCGCAACCTGTCGACGTAGGTTTAAAAAATCGGATCACAACCCGGATCTTTTAATCTCTTTTCATAAGTTCTCTCTACCCTCACTCTTTTTATTTAGGAAAAAGGTTTTGAAGGGTTTTTTAGGAGAAAGGCCAACATGTATCATGTCGACGATTTGAACGTTTTACAGAGTCGCCAGTTGGTAGATTTGAAATGGTTGCACCAACTCAACCGAGTTTTGTTTGAAAGAGGCCCAATTGCTGGACACTGTCGAAACTTGATCTTTGAAAACAAAGTTTGAGCTCGGGGGCTTGGTTAAGTGTGGGGAAGGTGTTAGGCACCCCACGACTCCCATGTAAACACGTGTAAACACGGTACCACATCTTTTCAATATTTCCCTTTAAAACTGGAATGAGTGAGTGCATGCTATTTGAAAATTGGGCCTATGTTTGATTGATTAAAAGTTTTGACAGGCTTCGTTGAACTTATATACGAAGGGTTTGATTTGATTTGAAAATCAGTCTTTGATTTGATTTACAAAAGCATTTAATTTGATTTTCTTTGAAAAGCTTTTCTTTTGATTGATTTGAAAATGTTGTTTTGAAAGCTGATTTATCAAACCCTTACGCTAACATAGGAATTGAAATCGGTTGTCACTTCTAGTTTTATCTTTATAGCCTTAAGGCTGCATGTGAATGGTGATTTGTCGGGCTGTGAATCATCCTCGACCACAGAAATAGAGAACTGTCGGTCTCCTCATGGGTATGAAAACCATCGGAGGGACCCTGACACGACAATCCATATTTTCAATATGTTGAGACCTTAAATCTGGATAACCGTTTTAAGGTCTGTTTACATGTACATTTCTACAGAAAAACTGGGAGGGTACATTTGTAAATCAGAGTTTGTCCATCATGGGAATCAAATTCTGATCAGTTTGATCATGAATCCCACGATTCCTAGGCTCAAATATGAATAGCCAAAACCTGCACAGTTCAAATTTGTACAAAAATAGATAAATATCCCACAATTGCCAGAACCGAGGATTCATTCAGTAAATCCAGTTCCGCACGGCCAAAGCGTCTCGTTCCCACTAGATAGCGATCTAAGGGACACGAGATTGCTTTTGAAGCTGAAACTAGAAAGAATACTAGATTTAAGGAAATCTCAGCCATTCTAGCTTCCCGGTTCAATTTGGAGGTTTTGAACCGTTTGAAAACTAGAATTGGCGAGATTTAAATAAATCTAGTCCGCCCGCAGATATGTCAGCACCAATTCATATAAGATGAATATTTACAGCTGCAATTGAATAAAATGAGCAAATAAAGCAATATATATATATATATACAAATATATATAAAAGCTGCAAAGGGTGATGGATTTTTACGCGGGAGCCCGGACTAGAATTGAAATATATATATATATATATATACCAATTTGACTAAGGTTATTACTGGAAACCTCTTTCTCGGAAGAAACGACAGAAGAAAGAGCAACATTAGCAACAGGAGAAAAGAATCCATAATTCCATTTAAGAATCCATGGAATTTTGTATTTACTGGCGAAATGAAGAATTATTGGAATGCAGCAATTAGACTGCACTGCAGGAACTCTAGCACTGAAAACATTAAGGACTGACTGAAGCTCAATTGGAGGAATTTTATAGATGAGACCAAAGCGTTCCCACCATAAAATGAACCAATGAGGAATTTGACTTTTAAATTTGTGGTCAAATTGAATGAACCACGAATGACTAAACGATGGAGTTTGAGAGTTAATTAGTAAGATTACTGATAAAAATTTAAAATTACAGTACATGAAACAGTTAAAAGAATTATTTACTAAAAATATTTCTGAAAAAAGTAAGGTTATTAAAGGAAAAGACAAACCAGTAATTAGCCTTAATAAAACCCTTGAAAGATTTAAGACGGCTGAGAAAGAAATAACTCTTCCAGAATTAAATCAAGAAGTTAACAAACTAAGTTTCTTGGTCATGATATTCATCATGGTTTGGTCCGTCCAATCCAAAGAGTCATTCAATTTCCTGATAAATTTCCTGACAAAATTATTGATAAAACTCAACTCCAGCGTTTTTTAGGATCTCTTAATTACGTCGGCAAGTTTTATCAAAATCTTAGAAAAATCTGTAAACCTTTGTTTCTCCGTTTACAGAAGAATCCTCCTCCTTGGACTGATGAGCATACTGCCATCATCCAACAAGTTAAGAAATATGTTAAGGTCCTTCCTTGCCTTGGCATATCTAATGAATCCGCCTTCAAAATTGTTGAAACTGACGCCTCCGAAATTGGCTTCGGTGGTATCTTGAAGCAGAAATTGACTCCTGCTTTATCTGAGCAAATTGTTCGGTTCCACTCTGGCGCGTGGAATCAAGCCCAATTAAATTATAGCACGATTAAAAAAGAAATTTTAGCTTTGGTTTTATGTATTAGTAAATTTCAAAATGACTTATTAAATCAAAAATTTTTGGTTCGCATTGACTGTAAGTCAGCAAAATATATTTTGGAAAAGTATGTTAAAAATATTGCTGCCAAACATATTTTTGCCAGATGGCAATCTATTTTAAGCATTTTTGATTTTGATATTGATTACATTAAAGGCAGTGATAATTCAGTTCCTGATTTTTTGACTCGGGAATTTATTAATTCAGGTACCCCTCAAATTCAAAATGAGTGTGAGAGGATCCAGTAAGAATGGTCGGGCCCCTGGCCCTGACCAGCCTAGTCAGAAGCCCATGGGAGCTGTAATCCCTCATCCAGTAACACCTCTTACTGTAGTTAATAGGTTTGCCCCCTGATTTCTGGAACAAAGCCCTACACTTCGGCTCTGGTCCAGCCTCCTCGTATGATTGATCCTTTTGCTTCGTCCAGTAATCCTTCTGCTGGACAACGTACTCCAACTGAGTACATTCCTGTTTATTCCACCAATTTATTTGCTGTTTTTATTTCTTATAGTTTTGCTATAGTTGTAATTCAGCTTTTATGCGCCACTCTTTGTCTCTTCAGTGTTCCGCCTTTTGGTATCAGAGCCATGTGTTGTCTATTCTCTAAGCATAGTTCTTCATCTGTTTAATCTTAGTCATTTTTAAAAAATTAAAAGTTTTGACCTCTCTTGGTTCAAGAAGTCACCTAGTCTATTTGTATAAACCACCCTCCATCGCCATAGGTCCCTGTCCAGCCTTTGTAAGTCTCGAGTGTGTGAGCAGTTTTGGCTTTCTGGGAATCACTAGATGATAGGGTATGTGTTTATGTTAAGCAAAGAAAGGGGTATGTATGGAAGAACCCAGAAATATTAAAACCTTTTATTTTTAAACATGAGTAGATTATTCAGGTCTAGTTCATCGGTTAGTAATAGATCTTCTCTCCCTTCTGTTCCAAACATAGTTATGAAAACATTAATCAAACCCTTAATAACTGGAACATACCTAGTGTGTCTCCTAAGGAGATTTACCAGTCAACTTTTATTGATAATTTTAGAACTGATTATAATGTTAAAACTGTTGAACGTGTTTATGCTATTAATAAATAATATGAAAATTGTAGTCTTCTTTCTCCTGAAGTTATTAATAAACATCGTAAGAAAGGTTATAATTTTATTCATATTGGCCTAGTTCAGGTTGCTGTTAAACCATTAACTATTAAAGGAATAAACTCAAGTGTCTTTTTATGTTTAAGAGATGCTCGATATCTCAATTATGCTCCTAGTATTATTAGAATCATGGAGTCTAGTCTGCATGATGGTCCTATTCATTTTAATTGCTTTCCAGATCTTCCTTTGAGTTTATCTGATATTAATTTATTAAAAGCTTTAACTTTGAATATTAAAACTGCTGGCGAGATAACTCAAATGATTGAGGGTTCTCAACCTTTAGCCTTGATTTACAGAATTTATTATAAGGTTATGAACCAATTTAAATATACACGCACTCAATAAAAGTCCTAAAGATCATACTGCATTAATTCAAAGTAGTACTAATAACGCTAATATTCAAACACCAAAGACTATTCTTTGGAAAGACGTTACGTTACCTAGTCAATGGATTCTTCCCCAGGAAATTCCACAAAAACCTATTAATAATAATTTATTAAATTTAGATAATATTAAATAATTTTCTGATGGTACTGTTCGAGTTAGTTTCGAACGTACTAAAAGACCTATTATTATTAAAGAATTTACTAGTTCTTCAGTCCCTTCTGCCTCCAGAAGAGATACCGAAGTTTTAAGTGACTTTTCTATTCCTGATGTCAAAATGAAAGGTCTGTTGAATCAGGGACAGACAAGTCATCCTTGTTACACTTCTGCCTTTCAGGCTGAAGGAGAACAAGATGATGTGTCTCCTACAGTTTCTGTAGGACTTTCTCCCACTGATTTTGAAGCCCCTATTAATCACCAGTTAAGAGTCATTACTAAAGTCTCTAAATTGGATTGGGACAGCCTTGTTACTGATTTTAATTCAAAAGCAAATCAACAAAAACGTCATGTTTTCAGAAATATGTGCGATAAACATGAAAGAGATAAAATTGTCCATAATTGGAAAAAATATATTAAGCTTACTGAAGAGAACCTTACATTTTATGATTGGTATGATAAGCATCATTCTCAGTGTAAAGTTCTTACTAAATCCCAATAGGCTAAAAGAAGATAAATCTAAAACTTTAGCTTCTCATCCTCCCCTTGAAACTATTCTTTTACAAGTTAAAAATGCCTCTGTAGTTGCTAGTCCTTTTAAAGTCGCTGACGGTAAAACTGATGATAAAAAAATTATTGAACAAAATAATTTCACTAATCAATATTTAGCCACCATAGGTAAACAACTTGATAAAATTGAAGAAAAATTTGATAATACTCTTATTAAAAACCCTGATAAGAAACTTGACCAACCTTTATTAACTCTCCCTGATAACAGAGATGGAAAGGGATTGCCCAGCAAAGATTCTGACTTAGTTAAAAGTATTGATAAACTTATTAAAAATATTGGTTCGAGTTCTGGCGAAGCCAGTGGAACCGTGGCCATCATTGATTAGATCCAAGAATCTGACAATGAAAGCAATAGTGATTCAGAAGAAATTTCTGATGTCGCTTCTGTTCCTGACCTTACTGAACAATTAAATAAGTTAACTTTCAATAACACTAGTGTTACTAAAAATTGGTATACTAGACCTACTCCCCCTGATCTTCAGTTCGAAGAAAAAAACCTTGATAATCAATTTTCTGTTTCGTCTAATAAAATTTATGAACGGAATATTGACGGTTTCAGTGAGCATCAAATTCTCACTAAGATGAACCATTTGTCTATGGTAGCCAATAGTTATATCACAGCGTTTAACAATCTTTCTCAGCCTGATATCGTTGAAATTTTAACTAATGGTTTTACGGGTGTTCTTCGTTCTTGGTGGGAAAAACACCTGGATGAGGACGCTAGGAATTCTATTATTCATGCTTACCAGTTAGATGACAATGGTCAGCCTATCTTCAGAGAGGATATTGGCTTTGGTATTCCTGATGGTATTAACACGTTAATTTTCACAATAATAAAACATTTCATTGGAACCCCTAGCAATATCACTGAGAGGATCCATGATCAGTTAAGTAATCTCACTTGTCCTACCTTAAGTGATTTTAGGTGGTATAAGGATGTTTTTATTTCACGTGTTATGCTTCGTAATGATAGTAACAAACCCTTTTGGAAAGAAAAATTTGTTAATGGTCTTCCTTCTTTATTTGCTCATAAAGTCCGTGAAGAACTTAGTAAAACTTTAGGGTATATTGATTATGATAATCTGACTTATGGTGATATAATCAGCTATATTCAAAAAATTGGACTGAAAATGTGTATTGACTTTAAAATTGCTAAACAAGGCGCTAAGGATAAGAAGAACGCTAAATATGAGCTTGGTACTTTTTGTGAACAATATGGTTTGCCTTCTATTGCCCCTTCTAGACGAAAATATAAGAAGAAGCAAATGAAAAGCCACAAAAAACGTAAGCATCATAAGAAGCGTTCTAATCAAAATAATGATAAAGAGAGTTAGTATGATAAACCTAAGTCTAAAAGAAAAACTCATAATAAAAAACCTGCCTTAAAATCTAGTGAAAAGAGTAAAATAACCTGTTACAATTGTGGTAAAAAAGGACATTATAAGAATGAGTGTAAGGTAAAACAAAAGTTAAGTCAGTTAAATATCTCTAATGAAGATACCGAATTTTTTTTAGAATTAATAAGAATTCAGTCGGATGTTGATAATAATCACTCTGATATTCCTTTTTCTTCTAATAATAATGATGATAGTAATCAGACCCCTAGTGAAGATAATGAAGTTACTCTTTGTATTGATAATTGTAGATCTGATTGTTGTAAAACTATTAACGTTCTTAACAAAGAAGATCAAGAAAGCTCTTTGTTAATCGAGTTAATTAGTAAACTTACTGATGAAAATTTAAAATTACAGTACATGAAACAGTTAAAAGAATTATTTACTAAAAACATTTCTGAAAAAAGTAGGGTTATTAAAGGAAAAGACAAACCAGTAATTAGCCTTAATAAAACCCTTGAAAGATTTAAGACGGCTGAGAAAGAAATAACTCTTCCAGAATTAAATCAAGAAGTTAACAAACTTAAAAAGGAAATCTCTGGTCTTAAAACTGATATCTCTGAGTTAAGAAACGATATGACTAATTTGGCCTCTAAAAAGTCAGATCTTCATATTTCCGATTCTTCCGATAGTGATGATCAACCTGAATCTTCAGGAGCCAAGAATGAAGAGTCCCTGCTTATGGTCCAAGGTAATTCATTAAAAAGATTAAAAGATATTACTATTCAAAAATGGTACATCATTGTTCGTTTAATGAACAATGGAACTTTTGCTATTCAACTTCCTGCTCTAGTGGATACTGGTGCAGACCTAAATTGTATTCAAGAAGGTTTAATCCCTACCCAGTTCTATGTTAAAACCAGTGAACGATTAAACTCTGCTAATGGTAGCTGTATGGAAATAAAATATAAACTACCTAGAGTTCATATTTGTCAAGATAATATGTGTTTCAAAACTTCCTTTGTTCTAATTCGAAACTTGACTGATAAAATAATTTTAGGTTTACCGTTTATATATTTATTATATCCTTTCACTACTAGTAACAATGGCCTGACTACTGAACACCTAGGACAGAAGGTGATATTTGAATTTATCACTCAACCTAAGGAAAGAGACTTAAAATTCATTCAGAATGAATCTATTTCAAAGTCGCTCAATTTGTTAAATTGTAAAACTTCTCAGTTAAAATACTTAAAACAAGAGATTAAGTATAAACATGTTGAGGATCTTCTTCTTCTTGATAAGATTCAGGATAAAATAGAAGAACTCCGTCTATTTATGGTTAAAAATTTATGTGCTGACTCTCCCAATGCCTTTTGGCATCGAAGGAAGCATGTTGTTAAACTCCCTTATGCTAGGAATTTAAGGAGCATTTAATTCCTACTAAGGCCAGACCTATCCAGATGAGTCATCAATAAATGGAATTATGTAAGCAAGAGATCAATGATTTGCTTGCTAAAGGCCTATAAAACATAGTAAGTCTCCTTGGTCTTGTCCAGCCTTTTACGTTAATAATGAAGCTGAAAAAGAAAGAGGAGTCCCTCGCCTAGTTATTAATTATAAACCTCTTAATAAGGTTCTCGAATGGATTAGGTATCCCCTTCCTAATAAAGAAGACCTTTTGAGTCGACTCAATAATGCTACTATTTTTAGTAAATTAAATCTTAAGTCGGGATTTTGGCAAGTCAGTATTCATCTCAGTGATAGATATAAAACTGCCTTCACTACCCCTTTTGGTCATTATGAATGGGTTGTTCAAGCGTTTGGCTTAAAGAATGCCCCCGGTGAATTTCAAAATATTCTCAATGAAATTTTGAATCCTTTCAATCATTTTATCATTGTTTATATTGATGACATTCTGGTTTTTTCCATGTCAATTGATGAACATTTCAAACACTTGAATTCGTTCTTCAAAGCCATTAAAATCAATGGTTTGGTTCTTTCACCGACCAAGTGCAGTCTCTTCCAAGTTAGAGTTAAGTTTCTTGGTCATGATATTCATCATGGTTTGGTCCGTCCAATCCAAAGAGTCATTCAATTTGCTGATAAATTTCCTGACAAAATTGTTGATAAAACTCAACTCTAGGGTTTTTTAGGATCTCTTAATTACGTCAGCAAGTTTTATCAAAATCTTAGAAAAATCTGTAAACCTTTGTTTCTCCGTTTACAGAAGAATCCTCCTCCTTGGACTGATGAGCATACTGCCATCATCCAACAAGTTAAGAAATATGTTAAGGTCCTTCCTTGCCTTGGCATATCTAATGAATCCGCCTTCAAAATTGTTGAAACTGACGCCTCCAAAATTGGCTTCGGTGGTATCTTGAAGCAGAAATTGACTCCTACTTCATCTGAGCAAATTGTTCGGTTCCACTCTGGCGCGTGGAATCAAGCCCAATTAAATTATAGCACGATTAAAAAGAAATTTTAGCTTTGGTTTTATGTATTAGTAAATTTCAAAATGACTTATTAAATCAAAAAATTTTAGTTCGCATTGACTGTAAGTCAGCAAAATATATTTTGGAAAAGTATGTTAAAAATATTGCTGCCAAACATATTTTTTCCAGATGGCAATCTATTTTAAGCATTTTTGATTTTGATATTGATTACATTAAAGGCAGTGATAATTCAGTTCCTGATTTTTTGACTCGGGAATTTATTAATACAGGTACCCCTCCAATTCAAAATGAGTGTGAGAGGATCCAGTAAGAATGTTCGGGCCCCTGGCCCTCCTGGCCTAGACCAGCCTAGTCAGAAGCCCATGGGAGCTGTAATCCCTCATCCAGTAACACCTCTTACTGTAGTTAATAGGTTTACCCTCCTGATTTCTGGAACAAAGCCCTACACTTCGGCTCTGGTCCAGCCTCCTCGTATGATTGATCCTTTTGCTTCGTCCAGTAATCCTTCTGCTGGACAAGGTACTCCAACCGAGTACATTCCTATTTATTCCACCAATTTATTTCATATTGAAAGACATATGAAATCTATTGATGATCCTATTAAGCTGGCAGCTCAGTTCTTTCCAACTGGTTGGCATTTTATTCCTTTGGCTCCTTATAAATCTCTTATGTATTATAAGGATGTCTTGCTTCAAACTCAGTCAATCCTTATTAAACCAATTTATGATAGAAATGATTCCTCAAAAATCATCTATCACTCTCTATATATTAAACAGATTATCACCATGCCTAACTGGGATAATCATCCGTCAGATTTAAGACAGTTAGATGGTCATGATAGCCAGTTCTGCTATTATGATTACATGGAAGCTTGGAACAGGGTTTTTCTGTTTCAAACTCCATCGTTTAGTCATTCGTGGTTCATTCAATTTGACCATAAATTTAAAAGTCAAATCCCTCATTGGTTCGTTTTATGGTGGGAACGCTTTGGTCTCATCTATAAAATTCTTCCAATTGAGCTTCAGTCAGTCCTTAATGTTTTCAGTGCTAGAGTTCCTGCTGTGCAGTCTAATTGCTGCATTCCAGTAATTCTTCATTTCGCTAGTAAATACAAAATTCCATGGATTTTTAAATGGAATTATGGATTCTATTCTCTTGTTGCTAATGTTACTCTTTCTTCTGTCGTTTCTTCCGAGAAAGAGGTTTCCAGTAATAACCTTAGTCAAATTACTCATGTTACTTCGTGAATTTTTAGTAAAATGGTGGGATAAGTTTGATCCTTATCGCATTGTTGGTCAAGTCCAGAAGGAATTTCCTAATCCTTCTCCTATTCAAATGGTTCCCCCTTTAAACGAATCATCCTCTAGTAAATAAAAATCCAAAAAATCTTCTACTTCAAAGATAGATTTTGCGGATATTGATCATTGTACTGATAATGAGTTAAAATAGTTATCTCGTCTTATTAAAAAACGAATGGATAAACTCAGTGAGGACTCAGTTCCCTCTGTTTGTTCATCCTCTTCGTCCCATTCCAGTCACCATTCTAGTTATAATGATCCGTACGGAAGCATCTCCCTTCAAGATGCTCAGGACCCATTTGCCTAGAATTCCTACAGTTACATCGGTCAGCCTTGTTGCAAGATGCTCCTGCCCGAGCAGCCCGTGCTCCTTTGTCCAAAGCAGCCAAAAGCATGTGTTGAGTCATTTGTCGTCTTGTATTAGTCATGTCCTGTTTGTCGGCCTGCTGTGGTCGATTAGTCAAAAGTTTTTCTTTTCTGTATTTTTGTGTCTGTATTTTATTCAAAACGCGTCTGTAATAGTGAAAAACTGATTGTAATAGTCAAAAGTTGTAATAATGCTTTCATCTTTTGATAAAGCATTACTGTTATGTAATAGTCATTCATGTTTTGTAATCATTGAGTTGTATTAGTAACGCCTTTTCTCTTCCTATATAAGAGAGGCTTGGTCATTTGGTTGAAGCAGGATTTAGTAATCCAATAGAGCGCTTGTGAAGACTTAGATTCCTATCTAATGAATCTTCAACACTCTTGCCTTCTTCCTTAGACATGTTAAGTTTCTATAATCGAGTCTGTTTGTAAGTAACCCTAGTCACTTTGTTTGTAATTATTTCATTATTTAATAAAAGTTTTGTTTATATTTAAACTCTTGTTTCTACTTATGAACTGCTGTTCTTATTTCTTATAGTTTTGCTATAGTTGTAATTCAGCTTTTATGCGCCACTCTTTGTCTCTTCAGTCTTCCGCCTTTTGGTATGTTCAGTAGTCAGGCCATTGCTACTAGTAGTGAAAGGATATAATAAATATATAAACGGTAAACCTAAAATTATAACCTTTCTTACGATGTTTGTTAATAACTTCAGGAGAAAGAAGACTACAATTTTCATATTCTTTATTAATAGCATAAACACGTTCAACAAAATTGAGCGACTTTGAATTTATCACTCAGCCTAAGCGTAGTTCATGAGTCATTTAGGGTTACTGTTATGGTGATATAATCAGCTATATTCAAAAAATTGGACTGAAAATGTGTATTGACTTTAAAATTGCTAAACAAGCCGCTAAAGATAAGAAGAAAGCTAAATATGAGCTTGGTACTTTTTGTGAACAATATGGTTTGCCTCCTATTGCCCCTTCTAGACGAAAATATAAGAAGAAGTAAATGGAAAGCCACAAAAAACGTAAGCATCATAAGAAGCGTTCTAATCAAAATAATGATAAAGAGAGTTATTATGATAAACCTAAGTCTAAAAGAAAAACTCATAATAAAAAACCTGCCTTAAAATCTAGTGAAAAGAGTAAAATAACCATGTTACAATTGTGGTAAAAAGGGACATTATAAGAATGAGTGTAAGGTAAAACAAAAGTTAAGTCAGTTAAATATCTCTAATGAAGATACCGAAATTTTTTTAGAATTAATAAGAATTCAGTCGGATGTTGATAATAATCACACTGATATTCCTTGTTCTTCTAATAATGATGATGATAGTAATCAGACCCTTAGTGGAGATAATGAAGTTACTCTTTGTATTGATAATTGTAGATCTGATTGTTGTAAAACTATTAATGTTCTTAACAAAGAAGATCAAGAAAGCTCTTTGTTAATCGAGTTAATTAGTAAGCTTACTGATGAAAATTTAAAATTACAGTACATGAAACAGTTAAAAGAATTATTTACTAAAAACATTTCTGAAAAAAGTAAGGTTATTAAAGGAAAAGACAAACCAGTAATTAGCCTTAATAAAACCCTTGAAAGATTTAAGACGGCTGAGAGAAATAACTCTTCCAGAATTAAATCAAGAAGTTAACAAACTTAAAAAGGAAATCTCTGGTCTTAAAACTGATATCTCTGAGTTAAGAAACGATATGACTAATTTGGCCTCTAAAAAGTCAGATCTTCATATTTCCGATTCTTCCGATAGTGATGATCAACCTGAATCTTCAGGAGCCAAGAATGAAGAGTCCTTGCTTATAGTCCAAGGTAATTCATTAAAAAGATTAAAAGATATTACTATTCAAAAATGGTACATCATGGTTCGTTTAATGATCAATGGAACTTTTGCTATTCAACTTCTTGCTCTAGTGGATACTGGTGCAGACCTAAATTGTATTCAAGAAGGTTTAATCCCTACCCAGTTCTATGTTAAAACCAGTGAACGTTAAACTCTGCTAATGGTAGCTGTATGGAAATAAAATATAAACTACCTAGAGTTCATATTTGTCAAGATAATATGTGTTTCAAAACTTCCTTTGTTCTAATTCAAAACTTGACTTATAAAATAATTTTAGATTTACCGTTTATATATTTATTATATCCTTTCACTACTAGTAACAATGGCCTGACTACTGAACACCTAGGACAGAAGGTGATATTTAAATTTATCATTCAACCTAAGGAAAGAGACTTAAAATTCATTCAGAATGAATCTATTTCAAAGTCGCTCAATTTGTTAAATTGCAAAACTTCTCAGTTAAAATACTTAAAACAAGAGATTAAGTATAAACATGTTGATGATCTTCTTCTTCTTGATAAGATTCAGGATAAAATAGAAGAACTCCGTCTATTTATGGTTAAAAATTTATGTGCTGACTCTCCCAATGCCTTTTGGCATCGAAGAAAGCATGTTGTTAAACTTCCTTATTCTAAGGAATTTAAGGAGCATTTAATTCCTACTAAGGCCAGACCTATCCAGATGAGTCATCAACAAATGGAATTATGTAAGCAAGAAATCAATGATTTACTTGCTAAAGGCCTAACAAAATATAGTAAGTCTCCTTGGTCTTGTCCAGCCTTTTACGTTAATAATGAAGCTGAAAAAGAAAGAGGAGTCCCTCGCCTAGTTATTAATTATAAACCTCTTAATAAGGTTCTTGAATGGATTAGGTATCTCCTTCCTAATAAAGAAGACCTTTTGAGTCGACTCGGTAATGCTACTATTTTTAGTAAATTTGATCTTAAGTCGGGATTTTGGCAAGTCAGTATTCATCCCAGTGATAGATATAAAACTGCCTTCACTACCCTTTTTGGTCATTATGAATGGGTTGTTCAAGCGTTTGGCTTAAAGAATGCCTCCGGTGAATTTCAAAATATTCTCAATGAAATTTTGAGTCCTTTCAGTCATTTTATCATTGTTTATATTGATGACATTCTGGTTTTTTCCAAGTCAATTGATGAACATTTCAAACACTTGAATTCGTTCTTCAAAGCCATTAAAATCAATGGTTTGGTTCTTTCACCGACCAAGTGCAGTCTCTTCCAAGTTAGAGTTAAGTTTCTTGGTCATGATATTCATCATGGTTTGGTCCGTCCAATCCAAAGAGTTATTCAATTTGCTGATAAATTTTCTGACAAAATTATTGATAAAAACTCAACTCCAGCGTTTTTCAGGATCTCTTAATTACGTCTGCAAGTTTTATCAAAATCTTAGAAAAATCTGTAAACCTTTGTTTCTCCGTTTACAGAAGAATCCTTCTCCTTGGACTGATGAGCATACTGCCATCATCCAATAAGTTAAGAAATATGTTAAGGTCCTTCCTTGCCTTGGCATATCTAATGAATCCGCCTTCAAAATTGTTGAAACTGACTCCTCCGAAATTGGCTTCGGTGGTATCTTGAAGTAGAAATTGACTCCTGCTTCATCTGAGCAAATTGTTCGGTTCCACTCTGGCGCGTGGAATCAAGCCCAATTAAATTATAGCACGATTAAAAAAGAAATTTTAGCTTTGGTTTTATGTATTAGTAAATTTCAAAATGACTTATTAAATTAAAAAAATTTGGTTCGCATTGACTATTATTCAGCAAAATATATTTTTGAAAAGGATGTTAAAAATATTGCTGCCAAACATATTTTTGCCAGATGGCAATCTATTTTAAGCATTTTTGATTTTGATATTGATTACATTAAAGGCAATGATAATTCAGTTCCTGATTTTTTGACTCGGGAATTTATTAATTCAGGTACCCCTCAAATTCAAAATGAGTGTGAGAGGATCCAGTAAGAATGTTTGGGACCCTGGCCCTCCTGGCCCAGACCAGCCTAGTCAGAAGCCCATGGGAGCTGTAATCCCTCATCCAGTAACACCTCTTACTGTAGTTAATAGGTTTACCCCCCTGATTTCTGGAACAAAGCCCTACACTTCGGCTCTGGTCCAGCCTCCTCGTATAATTGATCCTTTTGCTTCGTCCAGTAATCCTTCTGCTGGACAACGTACTCCAACCGAGTGCATTCCTGTTTATTCCACCAATTTATTTCATATTAAAAGACATATGAAATCTATTGATGATCCTATTAAGCTGGCTACCCAGTTCTTTCCAACTGGTTGGCATTTTATTCCTTTGGCTCCTTATAAATCTCTTATGTATTATAAGGATGTCTTGCTTCAAACTCAGTCAATCCTTATTAAACCAATTTATGATAGAAATGATTCCTCAAAAATCATCTATCACTCTCTATATATTAAACAGATTATCACCATGCCAAACTAGGGTAATCATCCGTCAGATTTAAGACAGTTAGATGGTCATGATAGCCAGTTCTGCTATTATGATTATGGGAGCTGTCGTTTACACTCCTAAATTAACCTCACTTTCACTTCACAAATTTAAATAATGAGCACAGTAGTAAGCAAGGATCGATCCCACAGAGAGTGATTTATTTTATATTTATCCTATGATATCTAATAAAAAGGGGTTTTGAATTGATTAAACTAAATTAACAAGAATAAAGTAATAAGAATTAACAATTAATAAAAAGCTTCAGTTCTTCAGTTCAGTATCACCTTTTCACAATTATAGAGTAATCAAGTTGTATAGTATTTATCCCTTCAATGAAACTAATAGCCCTAGGTAACAACAAGCTCTGCTACCCGAAACTCCCCTTAGATTGTCACTCAATGAAACAAGCTCTTCACAAGATTCTAACCATTGTATAACCTAGAACAAGCTCTCTAGATTTAATATAACAGCATCATTAAAAACTAGGAAATTAGACTATTCCAAGCAACAAACACATAAGCTCGAATTATTTAACTTGTTTTCTGATAATCATAGCAATACTCAAAAGGTTGTCCACAATCAGGTATTACTAATTGCTACTTGTGATTAAGAACAATATCAATTACACGTAATACTATTCCTTGATCTAGCATATGACACTAATTCACTAATTTAATCATACAGAATCACGTTAGTAAATTGAATAGCATACAAGAAATTAAAGTAGATTATCAAAATAAATCTCATGTAAGAAGGAATAAATAAAATAAACTTGATCAAACCGTTAATTACGAATAAGGTTCAACATCCCTTCTGAACTGAATTGAAAGAATTAGTTCATGCCTCCAAATAAACCTAAATCTAATATGAAAGAAAATAAGAAGATTCAAAAGTACAAGAGAATGGATCCCCTATTTATAAATATTAAAACATAGGATTATTTCATGCCCTTGCTGCTTTCTTACTGTAGTCGAGTCCTATTCACAAAGGGAAATTAGCATTAGACATACCGCCTACCCGCTGGGGCGACGAAACACACTGTCCGGCTTTGCCTTTATTCGCATGGATTTCCTTTAGCAGCTGCTGCTCGTGATATGCATGTGCTGCTTTGGAAGGCATGTGAGCTACTAGAACTCCTTGGACTTCTTATTGGCTATCAAATTCATGGGCCCACTTGAATTAGCTGGAAACCGTAAGCTGCTGGACTCCTTAAGTACCTCCAATTCGTGATATGTCAAAACCGTGAGCGGCTTAAATTCCTTTCCAAGCTGGTGAACCCAATCCGTGTGCTTCTTGGAAATAACAAGGTTGGGCTGCTTTATTTTTACTTTGCATGCTTAGCACGTGGGCTACTTGTTTAGATTTTATCATATCATGCGGCCCACTAGTGTAGTGTAATTCTTTTGAAGGCTTGCATGATCCCACTAATACATATACTAATATGCCGCCATAATTCGTGGGCCCCTCTTGGCATTCTTTTAATGGCTTAATCCGTAAGCTACTTGGATTCCTTGTAATTAGATGGCTGGTTGCTTGGCACGTGAGCAGCTTGGATTTCTACTTGCCTTTTCCATTTGGAATTCCCTTTAATTGCATTCCTTTAATTGCATTAGAAACCGAGACCTGCTAGGATTTATTAACCCAACCGTGCATGTGCTGGACTAATCTACTAATTTTGGAATTCCTTTTTGCTTGATGATGACAACGTGGCCCTTCTTAGAGTAACAATCCTTGAGTTTAATATCATTATATCCGAATCGGAATAAGAGAAGTGCTGCTGGGCTAATCCTTTAATTGTTTGCTTATTTCATAGCCCTCTTGAATTGCATGAAGCTTCAACTTGTTTATTTTGCTGGACCAAACCGTGGGCTGCTCTTGATTGGCTGAACAAATTCGTGGGGTCATGGTCATCCAAGCTGCTCCTTAAACCACATGTGCATGGCCCACTCAATTTGGAATTATCAACTCATTCTCCAATTTGTAATATGTCAAAGGCGTGGCCCACATGCTTGGCATGATGATGATTTTATGTGATATATATTAGTTGCCATGTTGCCTTAGAAATTCGTAACCTGCTAGGACTTGTGTGGACTACTTCCTTTGAAGGCTTGCATGATCCCACATGAGGTGCTTATTTCGTGGGCCCAGTAGGAGAATTGTCTTGTTGCAATTCCTTTAGTGAGCTGCTCGGATCCATGCAAAACTCCTCCATGATATTATATGTTGCATTGGTCTTGCTGAAACCGAGGGGCTGGGCTGCATTTCAAGACCCAAACCGTGGGCTTACTTATATAATGTTTAAACCATATTTGCAACGTGCCCATGTAATATTCAATTCCAGCTGCTGCAATAATTCGTGTGGGCTAACAATCCGTTTGTCCGTCAATTGCCGAATTGGGTCAGCCCAATTGGTCCGGCATTGAGTTTGTTCCATATTAAACTCCAATTCATCCCGTTTCAATATATTAGCTCCACATAATCCTGAAAATAATAAACAACATATTAAGCTCATATCCACATGAAACATGTAATAAAACTAAATATAAAGGAATAATAATCATCGAATATTATGTACTTATCAGATTACATGGAAGCTTGGAACATGGTTTTTCTGTTTCAAACTCCATCGTTTAGTCATTCGTGGTTCATTCAATTTGACCACAAATTTAAAAGTTAAATCCCTTATTGGTTCGTTTTATGGTGGGAACGCTTTGGTCTCATCTATAAAATTCTTCTAATTGAGCTTCAGTCAGTCCTTAATGTTTTCAGTGCTAGAGTTCCTACTGTGCAGTCTAATTGCTGCATTCCAGTAATTCTTCATTTCGCTAGTAAATACAAAATTCCATGGATTCTTAAATAGAATTATGGATTCTATTCTCCTGTTGCTAATGTTGCTCTTTCTTCCGTCGTTTCTTCCGAGAAAGAGGTTTCTAGTAATAACCTTAGTCAAATTACTCATGTTACTCGTGAATTTTCAGTAGCATGGTGGGATAAGTTTGATCCTTATCGCATTGTTGGTCAAGTCCAGAAGGAATTTCCTAATCCTTCTCCTATTCAAACGGTTCCCCTTTTAAAGGAATCATCCTCTAGTAAATTAAAATCCAAAAAATCTTCTGCTTCAAAGATAGATTTTGCGGATATTGATCATTGTACTGATAATGAGTTAAAATAGTTGTCTCGTCTTATTACAAAACGAATGGATAAACTCAGTGAGGACTCAGTTCCCTCTGTTTGTTCATCCTCTTAGTCCCATTCCAGTCACCATTCTAGTCATAATGATCCGTACGGAAGCATCTCCCTTCAAGATGCTCAGGACCCATTTGCCTAGAATTCCTACAGTTACATCGGTCAGCCTTGTTGCAAGATGCTCCTGCCCGCGCAGCCCGTGCTCCTTTGTCCAAAGCAGCCAAAAGCATGTGTTGAGTCATTTGTCGTCTTGTATTAGTCATGTCCTGTTTGTCGGCCATCTGTGGTCGATTAGTCAAAAGTTTTTCTTTTCTGTATTTTTTTGTCTGTATTTTATTCAAAACGCGTCTGTAATAGTGAAAAGCTGATTGTAATAGTCAAAAGTTGTAATAATGCTTTCATCTTTTGATAAAGCATTACTGTTATGTAATAGTCATTCATGTTTTGTAATCATTGAGTTGTATTAGTAACGCCTTTTCTCTTCCTATATAAGAGAGGCTTGGTCATTTGGTTGAAGCAGGATTTAGTAATCTAATAGAGCGCTTGTGAAGACTTAGATTCCTATCTAACGAATCTTCAGCACTCTTGCCTTCTTCCTTAGACATGTTAAGTTTCTATAATCGAGTCTGTTTGTAAGTAACCCTAGTCACTTTGTTTGTAATTATTTCATTATTTAATAAAAGTTTTGTTTATATTTAAACTCTTGTTTCTACTTATGAACTGCTGTTCTTATTTCTTATTGTTTTGCTATAGTTGTAATTCAGCTTTTATGCGCCACTCTTTGTCTCTTCAGTCTTCCGCCTTTTGGTATCAGAGCTATGTGTTGTCTATTCTCTAAGCGTAGTTCTTCATCTGTTTAATCTTAGTCATTTTTAAAAATCAAAAGTTTTGATCTCTCTTGGTTCAAGAAGTCACCTAGTCTCTTTGTATAAACCACCCTCCATCGCCATAGGTCCCTGTCCAGCCTTTGTAAGTCTCGAGTGTGTGAGCAGTTTTGGCTTTCTGGGAATCACTAGATGATAGGGTATGTGTTTATGTTAAGCAAAGAAAGAGGTATGTATGGAAGAACCCAGAAATATTAAAACCTTTTATTTTTAAACATGAGTAGATTATTCAGGTCTAGTTCATCGGTTAGTAATAGATCTTCTCTCCATTCTGTTCCAAACATAGTTAATCAAGAAGAACATAGTTATGAAAACATTAATCAAACCCTTAATAACTGGAACATACCTAGTGTGTCTCCTAAGGAGATTTACCAGTCAACTTTTATTGATAATTTTAGAACTGATTATAATGTTAAAACTGTTGAACGTGTTTATGCTATTAATAAAGAATATAAAAATTGTAGTCTTCTTTCTCCTGAAGTTATTAATAAACATCGTAAGAAAGGTTATAATTTTATTCATAGTGGCCTAGTTCAGGTTGCTGTTAAACCATTAACTATTAAAGGAATAAACTCAAGTGTCTTTTTATGTTTAAGAGATGCTCGATATCTCAATTATGCTCCTAGTATTATTAGAATCATGGAGTCTAGTCTGCATGATGGTCCTATTCATTTTAATTGCTTTCCAGATCTTCCTTTGAGTTTATCTGATATTAATTTATTAAAAGCTTTAACTTTGAATATTAAAACTGCTGGCGAGATAACTCAAATGATTGAGGGTTCTCAACCTTTAGCCTTGATTTATAGAATTTATTATAAGGTTATGAAAACCAATTTAAATATACACGCACTCAATAAAAGTCCTAAAGATCATACTGTATTAATTCAAAGTAGTACTAATAACGCTAATATTCAAACACCAAAGACTATTCTTTGGAAAGACGTTACGTTACCTAGTTAATGGATTCTTCCCCAGGAAATTCCACAAAAACCTATTAATAATAATTTATTAAATTTAGATAATATTAAACAATTTTCTGATGGTACTGTTCGAGTTAGTTTCGAACGTACTAAAAGACCTATTATTATTGAAGAATTTACTAGTTCTTCAGTCCCTTCTGCCTCCAGAAGAGATACCGAAGTTTTAAGTGACTTTTCTATTCCTGATGTCAAAATGAAAGGTCTGTTGAATCAGGGACAGACAAGTCATCCTTGTTACACTTCTGCCTTTCAGGCTGAAGGAAAACAAGATGATGTCTCCTACTGTTTTTGTAGGACCTTCTCCCTCTGATTTTGATATTAATCACCAGTTAAGAGTCATTACTAAAGTCTCTAAATTGGATTGGGACAGCCTTGTTACTGATTTTAATTCAAAAGCAAATCAACAAAAACATCATGTTTTCAGAAATATGTACGATAAACATGAAAAAGATAAAATTGTCCATAATTGGAAAAAATATATTAAGCTTACTGAAGAGAACCTTACATTTTATGATTGGTATGATAAGCATCATTCTCAGTGTAAAGTTCTTACTAAATCCCAATGGCTAAAAGAAGATAAATCTAAAACTTTAGCTTCTCATCCTCCCCTTGAAACTATTCTTTTACAAGTTAAAAATGCCTCTGTAGTTGCTAGTCCTTTTAAAGTCGCTGACGGTAAAACTGATGATAAAAAAATTATTGAACAAAATAATTTCACTAATCAATATTTAGCCACCATAGGTAAACAACTTGATAAAATTGAAGAAAAATTTGATAATACTCTTATTAAAAACCCTGATAAGAAACTTGACCAACCTTTATTAACTCTCCCTGATAACAGAGATGGAAAGGGATTGCCCAGCAAAGATTCTGACTTAGTTAAAAGTATTGATAAACTTATTAAAAATATTGGTTCGAGTGCTGGCGAAGCCAGTGGAACCGTGGCCATCATTGATCAGATCCAAGAATCTGACAATGAAAGCAATAGTGATTCAGAAGAAATTTCTGATGTCGCTTCTGTTCCTGACCTTACTGAACAATTAAATAAGTTAACTTTTAATAACACCAGAGTTACTAAAAATTGGTATACTAGACCTACTCCCCCTGATCTTCAATTCGAAGAAAAAAACCTTGATAATCAATTTTCTGTTTCGTCTAATAAAATTTATGAACGGAATATTGACGGTTTCAGTGAGCATCAAATTCTCACTAAGATGAACCATTTGTCTATGGTAGCCAATAGTTATATCACAGCGTTTAACAATCTTTCTCAGCCTGATATCGTTGAAATTTTAACTAATGGTTTTACGGGTGTTCTTCGTTCTTGGTGGGAAAAACACCTGGATGAGGACGCTAGGAATTCTATTATTCATGCTTACCAGTTAGATGACAATGGTCAGCCTATCTTCAGAGAGGATATTGGCTTTGGTATTCCTGATGGTATTAACACGTTAAGTTTCACAATAATAAAACATTTCATTGGAACCCCTAGCAATATCACTGAGAGGATCCATGATCAGTTAAGTAATCTCACTTGTCCTACCTTAAGTGATTTTAGGTGGTATAAGGATGTTTTTATTTCACGTGTTATGCTTCGTAATGATAGTAACAAACCCTTTTGGAAAGGAAAATTTGTTAATGGTCTCCCTTCTTTATTTGCTCATAAAGTCCGTGAAGAACTTAGTAAAACTTTAGGGTATATTGATTATGATAATCTGACTTATGGTGATATAATGTAGATCTGATTGTTGTAAAACTATTAATGTTCTTAACAAACTGCTTTGGACAAAGGAGCACGGGCTGCGCGGGCAGGAGCATCTTGTCAGAAGGGGATACCTAATCCATTCAAGAACCTTATTAATCTCTTGTTTTAAGAAATAAGAATTCAGTCGGATGTTGATAATAATCACTCTGATATTCCTTTTTCTTCTAATAATGATGATGATAGTAATCAGACCCCTAGTGAAGATAATGAAGTTACTATATATATATATATATATATATATATATATATATATTGACAGAAATGTAGTCAACCAAGACTAGGTAGAGGACCAGTGATGGTGAAGGCTGCTTATATACGCATAAATATATATAAAAGCAGTAAAAGACCACAGAATGATCCAGGCCGAACTGGAATGTAAATGTATAGAAAAGTAGTCAACCAGTGACTGGGGAGAGCACCCAGTATGGCGAAGTGTGCAAATAATAGTATAAAGTCCACGAAATAGTCTAGGCTAGACTGGAATGTAAATTGCAAAAAAGTAATCAACCAGTGACTGGGGAGATCACCCAACAAGGCGAAGAGTGCAAAAACAGTATAAAGGGCGATGGGTTTTCACACCGTTTCCCGGACTGGAATTGAAATTGTATAAAAATAGTCAACCAGTGACTGTGGAGATCACCCAGTATGGCGAAGAGTGCAAAAGTAGTCTAAAGGGCGATGGGTTTTCACGCCGGTGCCCGGACTGGAATTAAAATATATATATATATATATATATATATATATATATATATATATATATATATATTGACAGAAATGTAGTCAACCAAGATTGATACAAGGACCAGTGATGGTGAAGGCTGCTTATATATGCATAAATATATATATATATATATATATATATATATATATATAAGCAGTAAAACTACCTCAGATTTGACATTCGGGCTTGACAGAATGGAAATGTTAGTATATATACAGTTAAATAAATACAAAAAAGGGCCAAACCCAGACTGGGACGATATCCTAGTCCGACGAAGTTGCCAGAACTTGTGTGCTAGTGCATTAAAGTTGCTGGAGCTGATGGATCTTCAATTTGAGTTGTAGAAATGCAAGAAAATCAGTTTATCTACAGAAATGTACCAAATTTTGACAAAAACGGCCACGAAACTAAGTTCCGGGCATTTTTAGAAAATGAAACTTAACGTGCAAGTGTATAAAAGTACGAAGAAGTAATATTCACTTTCTGATCGTGAAAATACTTACAATGGACTGCTACACGGGCTTTTTGCCAAATCATAGGCTCTATACTGCCAAATCTATCGGTTATTTTTTGATATGTGGTAGTATATGGGTATATCTATGGGTTAGAGTGAAAATATTTGGGTTTGGAAGAGGTGTAAAAGTCAAAAAAATTGAACTGCCAGAGCTTCGCTGCGTTTAACAATCTTTCTCAGCCTGATATCGTTGAAATTTTAACTAATGGTTTTACGGGTGTTCTTCGTTCTTGGTGGGAAAAACACCTGGATGAGGACGCTAGGAATTCTATTATTCATGCTTACCAGTTAGATGACAATGGTCAGCCTATCTTCAGAGAGGATATTGGCTTTGGTATTCCTGATGGTATTAACACGTTAAGTTTCACAATAATAAAACATTTCATTGGAACCCCTAGCAATATCACTGAGAGGATCCATGATCAGTTAAGTAATCTCACTTGTCCTACCTTAAGTGATTTTAGGTGGTATAAGGATGTTTTTATTTCACGTGTTATGCTTCGTAATGATAGTAACAAACCCTTTTGGAAAGGAAAATTTGTTAATGGTCTCCCTTCTTTATTTGCTCATAAAGTCCGTGAAGAACTTAGTAAAACTTTAGGGTATATTGATTATGATAATCTGACTTATGGTGATATAATGTAGATCTGATTGTTGTAAAACTATTAATGTTCTTAACAAACTGCTTTGGACAAAGGAGCACGGGCTGCGCGGGCAGGAGCATCTTGTCAGAAGGGGATACCTAATCCATTCAAGAACCTTATTAATCTCTTGTTTTAAGAAATAAGAATTCAGTCGGATGTTGATAATAATCACTCTGATATTCCTTTTTCTTCTAATAATGATGATGATAGTAATCAGACCCCTAGTGAAGATAATGAAGTTACTATATATATATATATATATATATATATATATATATATATATATATTGACAGAAATGTAGTCAACCAAGACTAGGTAGAGGACCAGTGATGGTGAAGGCTGCTTATATACGCATAAATATATATAAAAGCAGTAAAAGGCCACAGAATGATCCAGGCCGAACTGGAATGTAAATGTATAGAAAAGTAGTCAACCAGTGACTGGGGAGAGCACCCAGTATGGCGAAGTGTGCAAAAAATAGTATAAAGTCCACGAAATAGTCTAGGCTAGACTGGAATGTAAATTGCAAAAAAGTAATCAACCAGTGACTGGGGAGATCACCCAACAAGGCGAAGAGTGCAAAAACAGTATAAAGGGCGATGGGTTTTCACACCGTTTCCCGGACTGGAATTGAAATTGTATAAAAATAGTCAACCAGTGACTGTGGAGATCACCCAGTATGGCGAAGAGTGCAAAAGTAGTCTAAAGGGCGATGGGTTTTCACGCCGGTGCCCGAACTGGAATTAAAATATATATATATATATATATATATATATTGACAGAAATGTAGTCAACCAAGATTGATACAAGGACCAGTGATGGTGAAGGCTGCTTATATATGCATAAATATATATATATATATATATATATAAGCAGTAAAACTACCTCAGATTTGACATTCGGGCTTGACAGAATGGAAATGTTAGTATATATACAGTTAAATAAATACAAAAAAGGGCCACACCCAGACTGGGACGATATCCTAGTCCGACGAAGTTGCCAGAACTTGTGTGCTAGTGCATTAAAGTTGCTGGAGCTGATGGATCTTCAATTTGAGTTGTAGAAATGCAAGAAAATCAGTTTATCTACAGAAATGTACCAAATTTTGACAAAAACGGCCACGAAACTAAGTTCCGGGCATTTTTAGAAAATGAAACTTAACGTGCAAGTGTATAAAAGTACGAAGAAGTAATATTCACTTTCTGATCGTGAAAATACTTACAATGGACTGCTACACGGGCTTTTTGCCAAATCATAGGCTCTATACTGCCAAATCTATCGGTTATTTTTTGATATGTGGTAGTATATGGGTATATCTATGGGTTAGAGTGAAAATATTTGGGTTTGGAAGAGGTGTAAAAGTCAAAAAAATTGAACTGCCAGAGCTTCGCTGCGTTTTTCATTTTTTGAAAATGGGGGGGGGGGGGGGGGGGTGGCCTCATATTTATAGACCAGGGAGCCTCCACTCTACCTGCTACTGCCGTAGGTAGAGGTGTGGCTCCCCTGGTGGGGCCCACATTGCCTGGTTTCATCTTCTCAAAGTACGTGCACTCCGGACAACGCGTAGTCGAAGTTGAAACTTTCTAACTTTTGATAGGAGCGTCCGTTTGAGGCGTGCGGCACCTTTTTAGAAAGCCTTCATCGTGAGTGTTGCAATGACATGGGATAAAACATTTTTGGTCGAGAAGACGGGTTCATAACCAGGTCTTTGATTCCCCGTAATTTCTCCGTTGAGCTGTCTTGCGTCGTTTGCACTCGGGATCGTCGTTATGGTTTATTCTGACTTTGATGGCATCAATTCGGCTTGAGTTTGACCGAATCGACTGAGAGTTGATAAAATGACCGTTTTGCCCCTCCTGGGGTTGTCCTTAGTGAATCTGGCTTCCCAGGGTTATCTCTGGGGCTGAACTGCACTTCCCGAATTGATGTCGAGGCTGATCTGTACTTCCCGGGCGGAGAACATGGATGACTTAACATGTCCTGGATTGATGTCAAGGTTGATCTATACCTCCCGGGTTGACGTCGGGGCTGACTTAATAGCCCAATATTAAGATCGGGATTGATCGGTACCTCCCGGGTTGCTGCCGAGGTTGACTTGTACCACTCGGATTACTGCCGAGGCTGATTTGAAGGTTCGATATTGAGATCGGGTTTGACTTGACTGCCCGATAGGATTTCTGGGTTGATTTGATAGCCTGATATTGGGATCGGGGTTGATCTGACGATCCGATTGACTATCAGAGCTAAATAGACGGTCCGATTGGAGATTCAAGCTGGATTAAAGGTTCGATTAGAGATTGGAGCTGGATTGACGATCTGATTGGAGATCGAAGCTGGATTAACTGTCTGATTGGAGATCAGAGCTGGATTAATGGTTCGATTGGAGATCAGAGCTGGATTGATGGTCCGATTGGAGATCGGAGCTGGATTGATGGTTCAATTAGAGATCGGAGCTGGATTGACGATCCGATTGGAAATCGAAGCTGGATTGACTATCCAATTGGAGATCAGAGCTGGATTAACAGTCCGATTGGAGATCGAAGCTGGATTGCCTGTCCGATTCGAGATCGGAGCTGGATTAATGGTCTGATTGGAGATCGAAACTGGATTGATGGTCCGATTGGAGATCAGAGCTGGATTGAAGATCCGATTAGAGATCAGAGCTGCATTGACGGTCTGATTGGAGATCGGAGCTGGATTGTCGATCCAATTTGAGATCGGAGCTGGATTGATGGTCCGATTAGAGATCGGAGCTGGATTGATGGTCCAATTGGACATCAGAGCTAGATTGATGGTCCGATTGGAGATCGGAGCTGGATTGCAGATTCGATTGGAGACCGGAGCTGGATTGATGGTCCAATTAGAGATCGGAGCTGGATTGATGATTTGATTGGAGATCGGAGCTGGATTGATGGTCTGATTGGAGATCGGAGCTGGATTGACTGTCCGATTAGAGATCGGAGCTGGATTAATGGTCCGATTGGAGATCGGAGCTGGATTGATGATCTGATTGGAGATTTAATTGGACTGGAGTATCGATATTGGGGATCAGATTTAGGTTTATCGATATTGGGGATCAGATTTAGGTTTACCGATATTGGAGATTAGATTTAGGTTGAAAGCCCGGTATAGGTACCGGGGTTGGCTTGATTGACGGTTTCGTCCTCCCAAAGTGTTTGTATTGGGGTAAGGAAAATTTTGAGTGTCTACACACACAAATGATCATGAGATCAATCATCCTCATCCAATGAGCAAGAAACATATGTACCAATCTATTCGGATTTACTAATCCTCTTTTTAGTAATCCCACAATTGGGAACTATTTTAGTTTTAAGCTTTCTAAGAATTTAGATCTCATTAGTATGATCATCATCATGATTCTAAAAGCATTGCTTAAAACTATGGGTTATTTACATATTATAAAAACATCATCATGTAGATAATTAAATGCCTTTAATAAATTAATACTTTTATTAATAAATAAATAAGATCGTCTCCAAAGTATATGCTTTATCATCATACATGATTGGCTTGCATGCATACTACTTTCAAAACCAAATGGAATCAATCTATTGGTTAATCATCTAAGTTCTTAACCAAACATTTTGCATCTAACCTATACATGATGGTTTTCAATTTGTTCATCAACAACAAGCTCTAAGTTTTGATGTTTTTCTTCATTAAATGCTTAATCATACTTTATGATTTCACTTGATACATGGTTATTAATGTTTAAAGTCCACTAATTAGACATCCTTATTTCTTTGGTTGAGACATGCTCCAATAATTCACTTCTCTATCAATCTTTTAAAAGAAAATAGAAGAAGATTAGGGTTTGAATGAGTATACCTCTTAGGGTTCTTCCTTGTTCTTGTGTTTGCTCTTGAAAAAAGACTTAACTAGCTTTCTTCTCATTTGATTCCTTTGTATAGCTCTCTTCTCTCTCAACTTATATGTGTTGGTGAATTGAATAACCTAACAAATGAAGACTTAAGCCTCCCTTATATAGAATTGCAAGAGTTAGGGTAAATTGGTCTTTTCCACCTCAAACCTCCACAACTCCACCTCTTTACTATCCATCAAACCTCCTTAGAAGTCTTGGCCATCAATTTGGTCGGCATGTACCTTCATGGGGCCGCCCATGGGTTGCCCTATGGGTTTTATCCACCCGTTGACCCATCAGTTTGACTAACGGGTTCAGTTCTTAGTTCGAGCTTAGAATTAATTCAAATTGGGCCTAATCTTGGGCTTGATTTAAATTATCATTGGGCCTTGATATAATTCATCACTAGGCCTCATTCGTTGATTCAATTGGGCTTGGCAATTGTTTAAGTCCAATAGTTAAAGTCCATTAGGTTTTATTCATATTCTTACCATACGTTTCTCGTATTCTCTTCGTATATACCACATATGACATTCATATTATACGTTGTATTATCTTCGTATTATACTCGTATTCATCATGTATAATAGTCATTATTATTACATTTAAGCTTTTCTTCTTCGGTTTCATTTTCCCTAACCCTTAGGGTTTTAAGTCCTCAGGCGAAAACTTCGTGAGACATAACTGAAATATTATTGGATATTCCATATCGCATCAGAATTCTAACATTACGCGTTTCTCAGAAATCCAAAAATAATTCATGAGCAGTTTCGGATGACTAGTGATTTTACGTAAATTTCTCAAAAATATTTTATTTTCGCCTTGGAAATTCATATCATTTATTTCTAGCATATAGCCAGAATCCTACAATTATCCCACCATTCTAGGCCATAAAACGACATTCATACAGCTTACTCAGTTTAATAACCATATATTCGAATTTTATTCAGTAAACTTAAATAAAATTTATTTACATAAAAGTCTAATTTTCTCGGTCATTACATTCTCCCCCCTTATAAGGATTCTGTCCCCATAATCTCGATACAAGTTAGTCAAATAGATGGGGATATGCTTTCTTCATCTTATCTTCGAGTTCCCACGTTGCTTCTTCGACATTGTGGGTCCTCCACATTACCTTCACCGAAGGTATTACCTTGCTCTTTAAGACTTGTTCTTTCCTATCAATAATTTGAATTAGAACTTTCTTGTACGTTAAGTCTTTCTCAACTTGAATAGGTTCATACTCTATTATGTGCTTATAATCTGGCTTATAAGGACGCAATACAGATATATGAAATACGTTGTGTATATGTCCCAACTTTGAAGGTAATGCTATTACATACGCTACCTCTCCTACCCTCCTTAAAAACTCAAAACGTCCTATAAACCTCGGGCATAATTTTCCCTTCTTTCCAAAGCGTATCTTTCCTTTCCAAGGCGATACCTTTAGAAATACGTACGAACTAACTTCAAACTCTCTCTTCTTTCGATGCGGATCTGCATACTTTTTCTATCTATCTTGAGCTGCCATCAGCCGTGTTCGTATTAATTTGACCACCCCTGTCATTTGCTGTACCATTTTTGGTCCTAACATCCAACGTTCTCCTACTTCATCCCAGCACAGAGGAGTTCTGCACTTTCGTTTGTATAAAGCTTCATAAGGCGACATGCCTATACTTACTTGAAAACTGTTGTTGTAGGCAAACTCTACCAACAGTAGATGATTGTCCCAACTTCCTTTAAAATCCATAACGCAGGACTGTAACATGTCTTCTAGCATTTGACTTATCCTCTCACTTTGTCCATCCGTCTGTGGATGATACGTCGTACTCAACCTTAACTGCGTTCCCATTTGCTCTTGCAAACTTTTCAAAAAATTTGAGGTGAATCGTGGATCCCGATCTAACACAATCGAAATTGTTACCCCATGTCTTGAAATAATCTCCTTGACATAAATCTTAGCTAATTGGTCCAAGTTAAACTTGACTCATATCGGCAAGAAATGTGTCGATTTTGTCAAACTATCCACTATTACCCAAATAGCGTCGTATCCTTTCTGTATAGTTGGAAGTTCTACCACAAAGTCCATTGTGATATGCTCCCACTTCCATTTTGGAATCTCCAATGATTGTAATAAACCAGTAGGTCGTTGATGTTCAGCCTTAACTTTCTAACAAGTTAAGAACCTACTTACATATTCTGCTATTTCCCTCTTCATGTTTTGCCACCAAAAATTTTGTCGAAGGTCTTGATACATCTTGGTACTACTAGGATGAATCGAGTACCTCGAGTTATGAGCTTCATCATTATCTCTTCCTTCAATTTTGTATCACACAGAACCCAAATTCGTTCTTTAAATCTTAATAACCCTTCGTTATCAAGACTATACTTATCTTCTGTACGGTCTGCAATCTTTTTCTTTATCTGTTCACACTCATCATCTCTTAGTTGCACTTCCTTCACTTTTTTCCCTATTGTAGGTTGAGTCTCTATTGCAAACAATTTCTCTCCCACCTCACTCGGTAATCTTACTTCTATTTCCATCCTTGCCATCTCTGTTATCAACTCATCTTAAGCCGTTAACATTGATAATTCTCCCGACCCTTTCTACTTAAAGCGTCGGCCACTACATTTGCCATCCCTGGGTGATACTGGATATTACAATCGTAATACTTTATCAACTCTAACCATCTTTATTGTCTCATATTCACCTCCTTCTATGTGAAGATATACTTCAGACTTTTATGATCTGTGTATATCTCACATTTCTCTCCGTATAGGTAATGCCTCCAAATTTGTAAGGCAAAAATCACCGCTGCAAGTTCTAAATCATGAGTAGGATAACCTTTCTCATAATCCTTCAACTGCTGAGATGCATACGCAATGACCTTGCCATGCTGTATGAGCACGCAACCTAGTCCTCTATGCGAAGCATCACTATAAACTAAAAAATTCCCCGTATTATCTGGTAAAGAAAACACAGGTGCCTCACTCAACTTCTTCTTCAATTCTTAGAAAATGTCTTCACACTTCTCCTTCTATACATACTGCACTATCTTTCTTGTCAAATTTGTCAACGGAGTAGCTACCTTGAAAAAATCATGGATAAATCTTTGATAGTATCCCGCCAAGCCTAAGAAACTCCTCACCTCGGTTGGTGTTTTCAATTGTTCTCAATTAATCACTTCTTCTACCTTTGCTGGATCTACTGAAATCCCATCCTTGTGGATAACATGCCCCAAAAACTGCAGTCTCTCCAGCCAAAATTCACATTTAGTGAATTTCGCATATAACTTTTCCTTTCGTAGTGCTTCCAACACTAATCTTAAATGTTTAGCGTGATCTTCTGACGTCTTTAAATAGACTAGAATATCATCAATGAACACTACGATGAACTTATTCAAATACTATTTGAACACTCTGTTCATTATATCCATGAATGCGACTGGCGCATTAGTTAACCCAAACGATATTACCAAGAACTCGTAATGACCATAACGAGTCATGAATGTTGTCTTAGGTACATCTTCTTCTATAACTTTCAGCAGGTGATACCCCGTTCGTTAATCTATCTTAGAAAAATACTTTGCCTCTTTTAACTGATCAAAAAGATCATCGATCCTGGGAAATGGGACATTTATTCTTTATCCTTAACTTGTTCAACTCTCGGTAGTCGATACAAAGTCTTAACGATCCGTCCTTTTTCTTTACAGACAATACCGGCGCTCCCCACGGAGAGACACTCAGTTGAATGTACTTCTTATTTAACAGTTCTTGCAACTGAATCATTAACTCTTTCAATTTTACTGGCGCCATACAATACGGTGCCTTCGAAACTGGTGTCGTCCCTGGCACAATGTTATAATTCAATCTCCCTATCGGGTGGAAGACCTGGTAACTCGTTCGAAAATACGTCTGTAAATTCTTCAACTATAGGTATCTATTCCAATGTTGCTCCCATTCGCTGGGTATCAACAACATGACACAGGTATCCTACACATCCTTTCCTTAGTAGTTTTCTAGCTTGTGTCATGGTTAGACAACAAGAGCGCCCCGGTGATTTACTACCATAGAACACTACCTTGGGTTTCTTAGAAATTTGAAGGTTCACACTTTTCTTTTGGCAATCGATAATCGCCCCATGGTTAAACAACTAATCCATCCAGAGAATTACATCGAATTCTCCCAACTTTATCGGTATAAGATCTACCGATAACTTGTTACCTCTTATATCTGCCGTAACAAACGAGAATTTTGTATATTAATTTTAAATATTTATTGAATTAAATAAATATTTTAATTGATTTATTTGTTGAGTTAAATAAATAATTGATGTGATTATGTATGGAGTAATTTAATTAAGTGCAATATGTTAATTAAATTGATGTGTAATAATTTTGTGGTGTAGTTCTAATTTAATTGAGATAATTAAATTAGATTAATATTATGTGGTATTTGTTAATAGAGATTTACTAATTTGTTACATGAATTATGAGTAATAAGTGAATTACAATTGTGTAGCAATTTAGTATTATGTGGCAATTTTACTTAGTTAATTGATGTTAACTTTAATTTAATTAAATTGGGATAGTAAGATTTAATTAGATAATGTGTGACATTGAAAACTATATGTTAAATGAGTTATTAAAATAAATTAAAAGAGTTTTAATTCAATTTTGCCAAACAAGGCCCTTAAATCTATTTTAATCCTGTTTTACCAAACAAGGCCTTAACTTCTAAAAATCTGTTTTTAAATTTAAAGAGTTTTTGCCAAACAAGCCCTAGTTGCTTTTGATTTTCAAAAATATATAACTGATATGTATTTAGTAGAGGGATTAAATATTTTGTCAGTTATATTATATGTAATTAAGTTATATTATATGTATATCAGTTATATGTATATTACATTATACGTTAAGTTAAGTTAGTCA
Source organism: Panax stipuleanatus (assembly GCA_020205555.1). NCBI lineage: Eukaryota > Viridiplantae > Streptophyta > Magnoliopsida > Apiales > Araliaceae > Panax > Panax stipuleanatus. The sequence goes on from CM035120.1 coordinate 21,899,208, forward strand.
AAAGTTAGAATAGAAGAACATAGTAAGGGAGTTAGAGAGAAGAGAGAAGAAGAAAGAAAGGAAGAAGAAAAGCTTGTGAATTCATAAAGATAATCACCATCATCACCGTCTTCATCTTCTGAATTTAGAAGCAAATGTATAACCTAGTTTTAATTATTGTTCTTCATTGTTTCTTCACAGTTAGTTCTCCATATTTGAGTTTTTTATGAAATTGATGTAAACATGAAGTTTATATGTAATATGTGTTATAACATGCTTATATACGATTTATATGATTGTATATGTGGTTCAATTCATGTAAATATGATGAACATGAAGAAATCATGTTCATAGCAATTTATAGTGAACTAGTTTGAAAAATAATTTCTTAAATATCAAAATTTGTGTTTGATTGTGATATGGTATGTAAATTGATCATAGATTATAATAATATGTTAAGAAACGAAGTTAACATGATTTGAAGTATGTGTTTTGATTTAAAAACAGAGTCGCAGTGTTAATTTTCTTCAAGAACGTTTAACAATGGTGTTTTCTTCAAAAATCATAAATTAAGGGTTTTGATTATGTGTTTTGATGTTTATATATATTAAAAACATGTTATAAGTTTAAAGTTATGGTTTTATAAAGTTTTATATACAATATATGTACAAAAATCTGAGTTTGGTGCGAGAAAATAAGCCAAATTGGCTTTTTCTCTACATAGTTTGCGAGCTGATTTTTCCATCAGCCTAAATACCCGCCCTAGCGGACATTTACCCACCCCAGCGGGCTTTCCTGATGTCCAAAATTTTGTGTTGTGTCTTTTAAGTCCTAACATGATGAACTAATTGAATGTAATGAATTTGATGACATGTTAAGTATATAAAACAATAATATAACATATTGTTGACATGTATGAGACAATTTGAAGTCTCATATTAACAAGTTATGTGTGAATTTGAATATTATTCTCGTAAGGTATGATTATGATGGTTTAAAAGGTTATACATGTGTGATATGCATGTTGTGAGTTTAGATTCACATTATGTGGTTAGTTAGCAAGTTAAGTTTACGAACCACGTTGTTAAGTTGACCTTAAGTGAGAAGTTCAATGGTTAAGCGTAGTGGTTATGAAACTAATTGATATTGTAAACGTAATGTAATATGTAGGATAATTGTGGAACATGATTGTAAATTGTATCTTGTGCACGAGGAAAATTTCTAAACCTTTCTTTTACATTACGCAAGTGTTCGAAACTCAAACTTTACTTTTATTGAGCAAGTTGTTCTACCCTTTCTTGTTATAATTATGCAAGTTATTTTACTCTCTAATATCCCTATTGAGCAAGTATATTGTTGAAGTCATTATTGAATTAATATAACCTTGACTTAATTGTTCAAGCAAGATTTTATTGAATCTTTTAAATGCTTTAAGTTTAATTCTAAAGCATTACTATTGAATATGATGTCTATTGTTATGACTCATAGTTATTTCATAATTCTTTTATTATCAAATTCTTATTTATTGTAAGTCGATTCAACTACTCCTTAGTTGATGATAGTTGAACTCCAAATTACCTTGAGCTTATCCAAACCAAACTTTCTTTGGCGCAGACTCGTTAAATAAATACTGAGATGAACAACCCTATTAATAGGGGATTACCATGCGAAAGCGTTAAGATATTTGTGCACAATACATGGTACGAAGGGCTAATCCCCCTAAGTACGAGTTAAAAAGTCCATATAGTCTAACGACTGTTAAAGGTTTAAATAGAAATGTTTATAACCTGGGACATAGTTGAAGGTCTTATAACCCTCAGATGAAATCTTAAATCTTATTCTTGATTATCGATGAATGAAATATTAACTATCCAGTTAAAGCTATTCAATACTATGTCATCACTATTGTTTGCTATTTCAAGTGAGCTTTTGTTTGCTCACTCTTGCATTATATAACCATTGCAGCTAAAGTTGAAAGAGTTGACGAACCGTCAACTAGTAAAGGCAAGAGCAAGATGAACAAGTGAAGACTTGTTTATATTTATGATATGATTTGGAATAAGACATAAATTTTATTATGTTATGTTTTATTTTTTCGCATTTGTTGATGTTAAGGTTAGATGACCCTGGGAATGTTTTTGACAAGGTTGTAATCCTTTTTATAAGGAAGATTTTATTTAATTATTAAGGTTGTAATTTATTTTGCATTCCTTATTTATGGGCAGTAGTTATGTTTTATTTAGATAGTGAGCACCAAATCCTGTGGAAATGAAGTACCCGAATTTGGGGGTGTCACATCTACACAACAACTCCTATGAATATAACTGACAGGAATTACTTCTTCGTTTGTTACCTTAATATTCAAAGGTATTACAAGTTTTTCAAGGAGAAATCCTAACCGTTTAGCAAATTCACATACTATAAAAGAACAAGTAGCACCCGAATCAAACAGTACATATGCATTTTTATCGTTGATTGGGATAATATCTGCTACTACATTGCTTGATGCAACCACATCCTAGACCGTCATATTAAATGTACGGGTCGTCGGTCTACCATGTGGTTCAGAACCACTAATAGCTAGCTTACCACTACTAGCTCCCTTCCCACTATCCGATCCCTTTCTCGAATAGTTCTTTTCCATGTGGTCCGTTGACCCACACACAAAGCATCCATTATTCTTCTTAGGGTTAGGGCAGTTAGGCGAGATGTACCCTTCCTGCCCACAGTTGTAGCACACAGCTTTACCCTTAAGATAGACTTCCAAGATGAGTCTTCCCACACATTTTGCACACCTCAATCCTTCTTTTAGGATCACCCTGCTTCACTCCGGTATTCCCCGAGTTGAATCCCTTCTGCTTCGGTGCACTTCCGCTACTGCTAGTTCCCTCTGTTTTGACTCCCTCGTCAAACTTATTCTTATTCTTCTTCTCCTTGTGGTACAGGCTCAAAGTCTCACTACCACCCTTCGCTATTATAGCCTTCTCTAACACGGTTCCAAAGATTTCACTCTGAAATACTGAGACCCTAATGTAGAGCCAAGGTTTCAAGCCTTGCTCAAATCTCCCCGCTTTTCTCACTTCCGTGTCCACTTGATGTGGCGTAAATCTTTCCAGTTCATTAAACTTGGCAGCGTATTGGGGAACTGTCATGTCCCCCTACTTCAGCTCTAGAAATTTGACTTCTATCCTACTCTGCATGCTTTTAGGGAAATACTTCTTGAAGAAGATCTTCTTGAACTGTTCCCACGTAGCGTTTCCTACGTCAACCCTACTCTGGTTCACCTCCCACCAGAAGTTGGCCTATCCCTATGACATTTGCTATCACAAATGCCTTCTTTATCTCTTTTACCTAAGTTTGGGCTGCGATAAGATCCGTAGTTCCTTTGAACTTCGGTGGACCTACGCTCTTAAAGTCCTTAAAAGTAGCAACCTACTACCCCAGGATTAACTCGTACACCCCCTCCAGTCCTATTAAAGGCCGCAGTTATTAGGTTTACAAATTCCTGCATAGGGTTATTCTGATCCCCTTGCTCCTCCTCATTACGAGGTTCTGCTTCTGAGTTTTTCTGTCGTCTTCTTGGCGGCATTTTTTGTTAATCATAAGTATTCATCATTATTTATTTCTTTCAGTTAATTATTATTCATAGTTAATAATAACTCAAACACATTGCCAAGAATTTCAATAAACTTCTTATATTAATATGCTTCCTTCTTGTAGTATAACACTACAAATGTTCGTCATTACATAATCTTAACCATATACAAGACTATCCCACCATAGCTTTCCAAAAATTGGGATTTACAAAAGACTACCCTTTGATTATACAAAAGAGGGTTTTACGATATTACCTAGCTACACAAATATTTACATAGCTATTCCTTCTCTAAATACTAACTAGACTATATCTGCCTAACGGCATTCGTGTAATCCGCCTTGGCAAGACTGGCCACCACATTCCGGCTGATAGTGTGCCGAGTCTTCCCTTCCTCTATAGGATACCCAGCAACTTGATGCTAGTAATCCAGATGTGAACTCCTATGAATATAGGACATTCTCTTGATCTTCTGCTTCTTGCTCAGAAGTTCTACCTTAAGTTCCTGGACCTCATATTTCAGATCTCCGACCTTATCCTTAGCTAGCACTTTCTCATCATGCTCCACCTCCCAAAAGGTTTCCATGTCCTCCTTCTCTTCCTGGATGTCGTGAACTTCCTCCTTCAGATCACAAACCTCCTTTCTCAGCTGGACATTCCTATATAAAACCGTTATGAACAATGCCTTCATTGACTCTGTCGATGTCAGCTCCTCCTCCTCCGTAGGTAATACCGTGTTAAACGATACCATCTCTACTTCCTCCTCGGACATACCATCGAACAACGATGTAAATCCAAGGTCGTCAGAATGCTCAGACAGATCCTCCTCTTCTGGATCAGTCTCCTCAATATTCATAATAGCTACCTCAGCTATTGGCATCAGTACTAGCTCTATTAGGTTGATAGATTCTTCACTTACTACATGTATATCCCTATACATGGCAGTATGTACTGACATCTACAATAAGACACAATATCTTGATTAGTACACAACATCAAAATATTATAAACATATATCATATTTAATATGTTTAAGGTTATTTTCTTCGTAGACGCTCTACTCGCGTTTATTTACTTCTAACTTCTACTTCTCTTCTCAAGGTTATAGCCTAACGTTTTCCCTCCTTATGTTTTATAACCTACAGCTTTGATACCAACCTGTGACGCCCCCAAATCCAGGTACTTTCAACGCACAAATGTGGTGCTACACGGTGCTACTATCTACTCATACATTCAATTGATGACTTCAATGATAAGCATAAGTTTACTAAATATTACATCATACTAATCCCTTCCCAGGTTCTTTGTAACCATTACATTCATTTTGTATCATAATATCATTCAGTACAAAAATAATACTATGCTATTACAAGGATAATCTATTTATTCATCTTAGCTTTGCCCTTATTCTTACCGGATCCTTCGGTTCGCTTGCTCTTAGCTGCAATCATATAATTTAAGCAAGAATGAGCATACCTAGCTCAACAAGTTTAAACATTATATATTGCAACCATAAAATCAAGAATCATATGATTTAATCTCCGATTACTGCACAATAGTTATGAAGTACTATGAATAATCAAAATAGCATTTTGATTCCTTTAAAACCATTCCCAAGGACTTATAGTCACTTAATAAATCTGAGTCGGTCAATGACCATGAACATTCCCTTTAGTTTCATTCATAAAAAGAACAACCTGGCACTAAGACCGCAAGTTTGATATAGCTTACGACCACATCTAGGTGATCAACCTATAGTACTCTATGTTGATTAATATTCATTTATTAAATGTATTTACGTTTAAGTTTTGGCAACCTCATGTTCCCGTCGATTTAACGAGGTTAAAACCTTTGTGTATTCATACTCAAGCTTACCTTTGAATCCGTACCAAAGCAATTGGCATAGGATAGAAACATTATGAATATTTTGAAAAGATTTGAGGAAAAATCAACCAAAATAATTTAAGTCTCAATCTAGCCGAATCAAATGGCTTCTTCGACTATTCAATAACAGTTCATGCATAAGAAAATCATGCATATTGACAGCTTGTCCAACTTAATATGTAGACAAGAATTTAGAAAACTTTCCTCAAGCATCTTCAAACTGTTAAGTCTACTTTACTTGAGTCCTTATAGATTCTATATGATATAAACACATAACATACCAATTAGGTTACCATAATTGATACACATGATGTAAACTATCTTCTCCTTCTTGCATAGCTTAGCCGAATTGTTAAACTAATAACCTCCGTTAAGTTATCCAACACTTATTAAGTAAATGTTCAATTTATTCATTCTTATATGCTCATCATATATGAATACCATTCCTTTCATCAAACTAGGTTTAGATGTTAAGTTCGTTAACATTTGTTTAGTTAAATACTTCCTCTTCTAGAGATTCATTTTCAATATTTATATTGACACCAAATCATAAACCTAACCATCTACAATGATAGGTTGTTTTGTTAGCTTTCCGGATCATCTTGAATCATCCAATTCAGAGTTCGTATGACCAAGTTACGTTAGTTTTAAAATTGGACATCGAATGTTAGAAGTCAAGCCCTGACATCCATTGCCCTGCCCGCATGCCGCCCGCGCTCGCATCCCATCTTTGTCTGGCCAACGCCAGTGCATCTATGCCCAGACCACGGTGAATCCCTGCATCCTTTGCCGCGCCCGCGCCAAGTTTCGCGCGGCCACGGCAAAGTGCTGCCTCAATTTTGTTTTTGGACAAGCAACTTCGCGGCGTTATAACTTTCACTCTGGTTATTAGAATGAGTTCATTCTAGATGCATTGGAAAGCTTAGATTTCCCTCTAAAACCCACCCTAGACCAATCTGATTTATGAACATCTTAATTAAGCATTTAATTGGTTTTAAAATCCAACCTTGCAATATTTTAACGTTTTCATTCATTCGTTCGTATCTTATTCATTTTACGTCCGAATTCCTTCATTCTTGAGCCTATGTTCCATAAACTCCATGTTCTCGAATATGATTACAAAAACCTAGCTTTCTAGATTCATCATTAACATTCCATTATCGCCCGAAAACCTTAGTTAACTATGATTTTGAGGATTAACGTCTTTTACTGAAAATTTCGTCATAACTTCGTTATGTGAGATTTTTATGCCAAACCAATGAAATCAATCCATTAGTTAATCATCTAAGTTCTTAAACAAACATTTTTCATCTAACCTATACACGATGGTTTTTAATTTTTCCATCAACAACAAACTTTAAGTTTTGATGTTTTTCTTCATTAAATGCTTAATCATACTTTATGATTTCACTTGATACATGGTTATTAATGTTTAAAGTCCATTAATTAGCCATCCTTATTACTTCGGTTGAGAAATACTCCACTAATTTACTTCTCTATCAATCTTCTAAAAGAAAATAGATGAAGATTAGGGTTTAAATGAGTATACCTCTTAGGGTTCTTCTTTGTTCTTGTGTTTGCTCTTGATAAAAGACTTAGCTAGCTTCCTTTTCCTTTGATTCCTTGTTATAGCTCTCTTCTCTCTCAACTTATATGTGTTGGTGAATTAAATAACCTAACAAATGAAGACTTAAGCTTCCCTTATATAGAATTGCAAGAGTTAGGGTAGATTGGTCTTTTCTACCTCAAACCTCCACAACTCCACCTCCTTACTATTCATCAAACCTCCTTAGAAGTCTTGGCCATCAAGTTGGCCGGCCATATGCCTTCATGGGGCCCCCCATGGGTTGCCTTATGGGTTTTATCCACTCGTTGACCCATCGATTTGACCCATGGGTTCTGTTCTTGGTTCGGGCTTAGAATTAATTCAAATTGGGCCTAATCTTGGGTTTGATTTAACTTATCATTAGGCCTTGATATAATTAATCATTGGGCCTCATTCATTAGTTCAATTGGGGTTGGCAATTGTCTAAGTCCAACAGTTAAAGTCCAATAAGTTTTATTCGTATTCTTACTGTACGATTCTCGTATTCTATTCGTATATACCACGTATGACATTCGTATTATACTCGTATAATAACTAGTATTATACTCGTATTCATCATATATAATAGTCATTATTATTACACTTAAGCTTTTCTTCTTCGGTTTCACTTTTCCTAACGTTTAGGGTTTTAAGTCCTCAAGCGAAAACTTTGTGAGCCATAACTGAAATATTATTGGATATTCCATCTCGTATCAGATTTCTAACATTATGCGTTTCTCGAAAATCCAAAAATAATTCCCGAGCAATTTTGAATGAATAGTAATTTTTCAGAAATTTCTCAAAAAACCTTTATTTTTGTCTTGGAAATTCAAATTATTTATTTCTAGCATATAGCCAGAATCCTATAATCATCCCACCATTCTAGGTCATAAAACGACCTTCATACAGCTTACTCAGTTTAATAAACATATATTCGAATTTTTTTCAATAAACTTAAATAAAATTTATTTACATAAAAGCCTGATTTTCTTGGTCGATACAGCACCACTCAAATTCGCTCCAATTGAAAGATGAATGTCTTCATCAAGTAAATTGCGAAGATCTAGAAACTAATTTCAAAAAGCCAATGAGAGTAACCTAAGATAGGTTAGCCTCTGATAAACCAAACGTGCAGGATGTCTCTTCATGCCCTGTACTTTAAGAATTTACAAATGTCATCCATCCTAAACTATCAGTTGTACATCCTTCTTATCATGTCATAAAGTCAATTAACACCTTGTTTTGAAGGAAAAGATTAAAAACCCCATAAACCAATGCATAACATATCATGCATCCATATCATCTTCCAATATCTAGACTAAACTAGATACTAATTTTGTGCATATTGGTCCTAGAACTCGATTCTGAGCCAAAAAAGGTACATGCACCACCAGTCCAAATGGCTGAAGGAAGTTCATCGAACCTATCCCTGTATCTCGAGAAGAATTTGAGGAGTTTAAGAAGCAAATTGCCAAGATGACTACCCTATTAAGAGAACAGTGTAAAATATCGCAGAAGCCCAAACTGAAAACTCCAACTAAACCCTCTGTACAAGGAGATATGCGAATGGTGGAAAAGGAAAGTGATACCCAGATGTCCACACCTATCTCCCCCTTCGATGTCAGAGTAGCCAAAGAAGCCCTGGTCCGAAAGATGACAAGGGAAATAGTAGACCTCTAAGACGACATAGAAACTGGAGATATCAGGAAAAAAGTTAGACAAATGGAGGACATTATCCGTCTATTAAAGGGACAGGATCACACGGGAGCGTGAATTATTCGGATCTATGTATTTTCCCAAAGGCAAGGTACCCGGATAAATTTTAAGTCCTAGAATTTAAAAGTATAATGGATTGGGCGATCCCTACACTCATTTAAAAGTCTACATAGGTGAACTTGGATCTTATATCGAGGATGAGAGCCTCCGAATGCAGCTATTCTAGAAGAGCCTTACCAGTGAAGCCCGAACTTGGTACGCCCCGATTGACAACTCTAAAGTCCAAGGTTGGGAAGATTTATCCCATAAATTCCTCAACCAGTATAGTTTCCAATCTCAGAAGGCACCTGACAGTTACCAAGTGACCAAAGTAAGGAAACTGAGCGGTGAATCGTTCAAGGAGTATGCACAGAGATGGAGGTGAATGGCCGCCCAAGTTAGCCCCTCAATGGATGAAAGTTAGATGGTGATGACTTTTATTGACATTTAATAAGCTCCATATAACGAGAGAGTCATGTCAAGAATAGGAAAACCCTTTTCTGAAATGATAAAGCATGGGGAAATGGCAGAACTGGGTTTGAAATGCTGCAAAATCAAGGACCTTACAACCTTGGAGGCAGTGGCGGAGCATAAACAATTAGGAAATTACTCGAGCGCTCCTAAGAGGATACCTAAAAGGAAAGAGGAGGACGTCTCTTTAATATTGCAAGGGAAATCAACGAGCAATAGTCCACCTATACAGAAGCAAGGGAATTACCCTGCATTCCAGTCATCTGCAAACGCCCGAAATCCTATGGTACCGAGGGTCGGGGAGAACAAGAAAAGAATGATATTCACTCTATTAGGGGATTCATTGGAGAATATATTGGCACTGCTGGTTGCACAGAAGATAATTACTGAGCTTGCTTCGCCTGTCGATCATAAAGGAAGGCAGTATGATCCCAGTAAGAAATGTGTATCATTCTAGAGCACCGGGGCATGACACTCAAAACTGTTGGACCTTAAAGCATAAGATTCAGAATATGATTGACATTGGGAGATTGTGATAAAAGCGCCTGAGCAGCCCAATTTTAATAACAATCCCTTACCTCAGTATGATGTAAAGGGAGTCAATATGATTAGTGCAAAAAGTCGGGAAAACCAAAAGTATTTGAAGAAATTGGGAGAAGCTCCCGCCGTGACTGATCCTTCTATATAGGGTCACCCAAAAAAAAGTATACGATGGAACAGAGTTTGGCCTCAATCAAGGTGCAAGTGAACCAATTAGCAGACCTAGTTGTATACCAACATCAGTTGACTTGCCAGTTGATCGATCAAGTCCTGCAAGGGCAGATCAACATTCCACCTCCTAAAGTTGTCCCATTTCTAAAGAGAGATCAGATTCGTCTCCAAGCACAGAGCCAAGGGATGGAGAAAGTAGCAAGGGAGGCTAGATTTCACTCTCGACTGGAATTTACAGTCAAGAGAAAATTTACCCCACTAGGGCAAACTAGGGAAGAAATCCTGTGAATGTTGATCAACGAGGGATAGATCACGGAGTTCTCACCACCCCTGGATCCTCCATTAAAATGTTTCGACCCCAGTAAAACCTGCCTATATCATTCAAATGCCCTTGGATATGCCACTAAGGAATGTTGGGCCCTACGCCAGCTAATTCAGAATCTGATTGAATCAGGAGAGCTGGAGATGATAAGGGATGTTGAGATTTTCCCTGATGAAGAGATAGTATATCATCGAAGGGTGCAAGGTTCAGAAGAAATAGTGGCAGTTATCACTAGCATAGAAGAAACTTCCACCCTGCCTCTCACCATCCGAGGATTGTCTAATAGGGGAGACAGAACTCCATTGAAATAGTTGCGCCAATATCGATGATGTTGACCCCTCGGCCGCATGTCTCTATTTTTAATCTGAAAAAGGTTCCTTAGAACTATGGAAAGGGTATAAGGTCGGAGACCGAATGTAGTGCGATCCTTCCAAAGGATAACTTATTGTGCCTCCCGGGGTGGGTAATGAAGCCAATAGCTAAAACCATGGGAAAGGTGCCATTAGAGAAGATTGTGGATTTCCTTAACAAAGTAGGACATAATGAGGCACGAGCGATAAAGCAGTTGAAGGAGGCACCACCCCAAACCTCCATCCTTGACTTGGTGCTAGCCTCCGAGGACCACCTTCAAATTCTAATCCAAGTGTTGGAGGCACTTGCTCAAAAACATCGATACTGAGAAGTTCTAGCATCCGATTAGCCACGTACTAGAGATCAACGTAATATCTTTCACTGATGATGATATACCAGCCGAAGGAACTGAACATCGCAAGCCATTGCATATCGCGGTTATATCATCTGGGTATGTGATAGGAGGCGTACTTATCGATGGGGGCTCATCCCTGAATATCTACCATCAAGATACCCTAGAAAGGATGAATATCAATCCAAATCGAATCTGAGATAGCTATGTGGTAATCCGAGCTTTTGATGGATCACAGAGGGATACAGTGGGGGAAATTAGACTTCCCATGGAGATTGGTCAATTTATTTTCAATATATCCTTCCAAATATTGAATATCACTACTGGGTATAACCTATTATTGGGGCGACCATGGATTCATATGGCTGAAACCGTTCCGTCCACTCTTCACCAGTAATTGAAATATATCATCAACGACAACTTAGTTACCGTTAATGTCGAACATGAATATCTGATTCATACTCTGAAAGATATGCCTATGATCGGTCTGAAAGAAGGTATTGAGCTTGCGAGTTTTCAAGCCTTCGAAGTAAGCACACCCCAATACAAATCTTTGGGCTTGCCAGCATTGAAACCTTGGATATCCTCCGAAGTGATAGCAGTTGGTCAAGAGATGCTTTCCAATGGACATCGACTAGGCCAAGGGATAAGGCGGAATGGTCAGGGGTGCAGGACTCCTATTCATATACCAACGCAGTTAGGTAGGACTAGACTGGGCTATCTCGATGGTTTCAAAAACAGTAATCCTCATAAGCATATGCCTATCCACATGATGATTCCCCTCAAGTCGAACCTCACTAAAGCAGGATTCAAAGAGCCATTAAGGAAATTCCCCACTAATATCTCAAATTTCTTGATACCCCAAGTCAATCAGAGTGGAGATGAGAAATCCTACGAGGAAGGACCTCTTAAAGATGAGGCTATAGAGGCTAGAGAGGCCAAAAACAAGAAGTTTATAGAGGAGATTCAGTTTCGATTTCTGTGCAAATTTAGCCTCGCCGAAGGTGCTCATAAGGATTCATCTGGACAAGATCTAATAGACGATCATCCCGACGTCCTGTTCATTTACTGGAAGAGTGTTAACATCCCAAAGAAGGCTACGGGGTCTAGTTTAGAATCAGTCATGGTCATCCTTAGAGACAGCAGTGACTACGGTGACACCTCCATCTCAGCCATCCCTGAAGATCTGACTACCAGTAATTAGATGATCACTTCTCAGATCGTCCAGAAAGGGTAAAAACAAAAAGTGATCTGTTAGCGGAAAGACTATCCTTTATATTTTATTCTATTTTATTATATATGCAACTTGTTATTGCCTTTCGTCATATTAACTGCTGAACCCTTTTGTAATTAACAACTGTTATATATATATATATATATATATTAAGCAATCAAGTTTTCTTCTCAGGTTTCAAAATTTGAGTATTTCTAGCCCTGTCCTTGACTTGTTAAATTTGAGTAGTAACTATGATTTTAATATAGAATTGGACTTTGACTTGACGGGGATTAAGAAAGAATTGGTAAACGGTGATGAGGTGCTTGATGAAACTAAAGGATGGGTCGAAGACCATAAACATCAAAAATCCTGACCTCCCTAAAGAGCTATATTTTAGAACCAACCTTCCCTCTAGCCAAGAAAAAGACTTAATTAACCTCCTAACCCAATTCTAGGATGTTTTTGCTTGGTCTTATGTGACATAGTCGTCCATCGGTTACCAGTTAAGGAAGGGTTCAAACCAATTAAGCAGAAGCTAAGACAGTTGAAACTAGAATGGAGCCTGAAGGTTAAAGAAGAAATTATCAAATAGTTCAATGCGTGTATCATTATGGTATCAACCTACCCAAAATGGTTATCTAATGTGGTCAGAGTGCCGAAGCTTGGTGTAAAGGTGCGAGTCTATGTAGATTATCGAGATCTTAACAAGTTCAGCCTTAAAGATGTCTTCCCATTACCATTCATCTATGTGTTGATAGATATTATGGCGCAGTACGAGATGTACTCCTTTGCCGATTGCTTCACCGGATACCTCCAGATTATGGTTGCTGAAGAGGACCGGGAAAAGACTGCTTTCCTCTAGGGCACATTCTCCTATAAAAGATTGTCTTTTGGCCTCACTAACTTTGGCGCTACTTATTAGAGGGCCATGATGGTGTTATTCCATGATATGCACAAAGAGATAGAACTATATATAGATGATATCATCGTAAAGTCCAAGGAGGCAGATAATCATTGTACCCATCTTCGAAAGTTGTTTGAGCGGCTTCGTAAATATGATTTGAAGTTGAACCCCGCCAAGTGTGCTTTTGGCGTGAAGTCAGGTAAACTTCTTGGATTCCTTATAAGCAAACGAGGTATCGAATTGGACCCAGCCAAGATAAAAGCCATCATTAAGATGCCTGAGTCAAGAACTGAGAAAGAAATCATAGGTTTCCTTGAAAGGATAAACTTTATCAGCCGATTCATCTCGTAACTGACAGCCACATGTGAACCCATTTTCAAGTTGTTGAGAAAGAACTCCTCCGAGAAATGGAACAAAGAATGTCGAAAAACTTTTCACATAATCCAGAAGAGGTTGATTGAGGCACCCATTCTGGTACCCCCAAGGGAGGGAGTCCCGTTGTTCATATACATATCAGTTAAATCCAATGCCATGGGTTGTTTACTGGGGCATAGGGATGATATGGGCAAGGAAAGGGCCATTTATTACCTCAACAAGTGATTCAATAGTGGAGAATAGAAATACACGCTGATAAAAATGACTTATTGCGCATTGGCTTAGGTTGCTGTGAGGTTACAACATTACCTACACGACCATACCACCCATTACATATCTCGCATAGATCTTTTGAGGTATATTTTTAGTAAACCGATGTTGAACTGTCGATTATCCAAATGACAGCTAATCTTTCAACAGTTCGACATCGTCTATGTGACCCAAAAGTCCATTAAGGGACTGGGAGTCGCATACCATCTATCGACAACACCAACGAAAGGTTATAAGCCTCTTGAGACTTACTTCCATGACGATGAGGTGATGGAAATCCAGCAAGCCCATAAGGAAAACATGAGACAATTCTGGAAGTTATACTTTAACGGCGCTGCCAATGCAGAAGGATTCGGGGCAGGGACAGGGGCAGGGGCAGTTCTTATATCTATCACTGGGGAGCAGTACCTCATGGCAACTAAATTGTGATTCAACAACTCCAACAACACAGCAGAATATGAAGGATGCGTCTTGGGATTAAAATTGGCTCAATCCATGGGTGTCAAATGATTGGCAGTATTCAGAGATTCAGAGCTAGTCATCAGGCAATCCATAGGGGCCTACAGTACTAAGGAATTACATCTATTGCCATACCACCACCATGTTATCAAGATGGTGGGAGAGTGTGAAGATATTGCCTTTATACATATCCCTCGGAATAGGAACGACTTTGCCGATGTAATGGCTACGTTAGCTTCTTTGGTGAACCTATCAGCACGAGAGGGTATGCCTGCTATCACATTCACGGCACAAAAAGCCTAATATTATGGAAATTATATGGGGGAAATATCAGATGAGATAACCCCGAATGATCAACCTTGGTATCAAAACATCAAGGAGTATTTACGAGATGGATCCGTCCCCGAGGGAATGAGTTGGGATCAGCCGAAGACGCCGTCTGAAGTGAGGAGTTTCTTAGGATTGGCAGGTTATTATCGTAGATTTATCCAAGACTTTTCTAGAATTGCAACTCCGTTGACGAATTTGACTCGTAAAACAGTTAAATTTGTTTGGACGGAGAAATGTGAGGAAAGTTTTCAAGAGCTGAAGAAGAGGCTGAGTACTGTGCCTGTATTGTCTTTACCGGATAGTTCGGGGAATTTCATGGTATATAGTGATGCCTCACATAAAGGATTAGGTTGTGTGTTGATGCAGAGCGGTAAAGTCATTGCCTATGCGTCAGGTCAACTGAAGGATTACGAGAAGGGGTATCCGACCCATGATCTAGAATTGGCAGCAGTAGTGTTTGCCCTAAATATTTGGAGGCACTACTTATATGAAGAGAAGTGTGAAATATACACAGATCACAAGAGTCTGAAGTATATATTTACCCAGAAGGATTTGAACATGTGCCAAAGAAGATGGTTGGAACTAATTAAAGACTACGATTGCGAGATACTTTACCATCCGGGTAAAGCTAATGTTGTTACCGACGCTTTGAGCAGGAAAGGTCGGGAGAAGCTAAACGTGTTAACTGATCAGGATCGGTTAATAGAAAAAAAGTCTAGATTGGAGTTGGAAGTGAAGTTTTCGAAGGAATCGGATGAGATGTTGTTTCAAGTAACCACTGGTTCTACTCTAGTAGACAAGGTGAAAGAAGCACAACTTCATGATGAAGAATGCGGGAAAGTACGGAAGAGGATAACCGATGACGATGAGTTCAAGTTCAAAATCGATAATGAAGTTCTATTACGATTTGAAGGTTGAATATGGATACCGCCAGTACTAGAGGTTAAAGAGGAGATTCTGAGTACAGCTCATAGTTCTAGATATTCTATTCACCCTAGGAGTACGAAGATGTACCAGGATCTCAGGCATCATTTCTGGTGGCCGAATATGAAGAAGGACATTGCTGAATTTGTTGCGAAGTGCTTAACGTGCCAGAAAGTTAAGGCAGAACACCAGAGACCAGGTGGTTTGCTGCAACCGTTAGAAATTCCAGAGTGGAAGTGAGAGCACATCACGATGGATTTTGTGGTAGGTCTTCCAGCGACTCAGAAGGGATTTGATGCGATATGGGTTATAGTGGATTAACTGACGAAGTCAGCCCACTTTCTGCCGATCAGGGTTAAGTTAAACCTGGATAAGCTAGCAAAGCTATACGTCAAGGAAATTATTTCTAGACACAGTGCTTCCAGTGTCGATTATGTCCGATAGAGATCCGCGTTTTACGTCTAATTTTTGGAAGCAATTGCAAGAATGTATGGGAACACAATTGCGAATGAGTACAGTGTATCATCCTCAGATCGATGGCCAGAGCGAAAGAATAATTCAAATGCTTGAGGATATGCTGAGAGCTTGTGTGATGGACTTCAAGGGAAGCTGGGAGGATCATCTACCATTGATGTAGTTCGCCTACAATAATAGTCACCATGCGAGTATAGGCATGTCGCCTTACGAAGCATTATACGGCAGAAAATGCAGAACTCCTTTAAACTGGGATGAAGTCGGTGAACGTCAGTTGTTGAGACCAGAATTGGTACAACAAAACGCCAAAATTGTGAAGCTGATCAGAACGAGATTAGTTGCTGCTAAAGACAGACAGAAGAAGTATGCCGATTTACATCGACAGAACCAAGAATTCTTACCAGAAAGTTTCGTTTTCCTGAAGGTATCTCCTTGGAAAGGGAAAATTCGATTCGGTAAGAAGGAAAAATTGAGTCCCCGATTTATTATTTATTGGACCTTTTGAGGTACTACGAAAGGTGGGCGAGGTTGCTTACGAGATTGCATTATCTCCGGAGCTCGAGAATATACATAATGTCTTCCATATTTCTGTGTTAAGACCTTACAAGCACGATTATAAACATGTAATAGAATATGAACCTTTACAGTTTGAGAAAGACTTAACATATGAAGAAGTGCCTGTTCAAATAGTTGATAGAAAGGAACAAGTACTTAGGAATAAAGTGATACCTTCTGTTAAGGTAATCTGGAGGAACCACAGTGCTGAAGAAGCTACGTGGGAACTCGAAGATGTTATGATGAAATCTTATCCGCATTTATTTGTTTAGTTGTGTGTAACCCTTTATATACTGATTCTGGGGACAAAATCCTTTTAAGGAGAGAAGAATGTAATATACGAGAATTTTTATGTGTGATTCTGGGGACAGAATCCTTTTAAGGAGGGAAGATTGTAACGATTGAGATTTTATATTTATATTTAAATATTTATTGAGTTAAATAAATATTTTATGTGATTTATTTATTGAGTTAAATAAATAAATTATGTGATTTATGGAGTGATTTAATTAAGTGTTATATATTGATTAAACGAATGTGTAATATTTATTTAATTAATGTATATTAATTTTATATTATTGTTCTAATTTAATTGAGATAATTAAATTAGATGTGTTATGTGATAAAGTGTTACATGGATTATAATTTGCGAGTAATTATAATTATGTGGCAAAAAATTTATGTGATTAATTGATGTTAGATTTTAATTGATTAAATTATTTGATTAATATTTAATTGATTAAAATATGACATTAAAGTATGTGTTAAAATGATTTGTTAAAATAAAAAAAAAAGATTTTAAATGGTTTTAAATAAACAAGGTTTTGCATTTGTTTTTAAATCTATTTTCCAATCAAGGCCTTAACTAATAATCTGTTTTTAAATAAAGGGTTTGCCAAACATGGCCTTATGGCTATTCAAATTCAAATTTTATAACTGTTAAATTAATTAAGTTATTAAGTATTAGTTAATACGTATATTATTGATACATCAGTTATATATCTATATACTACGTAAAGAAAAACTACGTTAGTTTTCTAAGCCTAAGTCTAAACTAAGAACAAAGAAAAGAAGAGCAGGGAATTTAGAGAGAGAAGGGAAGAAGAGAAGGAAGAGAAAGCTTGAGAAGGCTAGAGTTAATCTAATATTCTTCTACAATCATCAAACAAAGGGTAATTACTATCTCATAGTTTTAAAATTTTTAATTAGTTGTTCTTCCTTGTTTTGAGTTTCTATAATTTTGGTTTACTGTAAATTTCAAGAAAACGTATTAACATGAATTGTACGTATATATATATATATATATATATATATATATATATGGTGTTCATGTATTGTCAATAGTTGATTGGTAGGCTATAAACGAGTTTTCAGAAATCAAATTATAGTAGAAACATGTTTTAATGAATAAAATATGTTCATATGAAATTTCATGTAATTGGTTGATTTTAGAGAAAAATTGATGAATTAGTATATGTTAACATGCTTATTAGGAATTTGGTTTGATGTTATCTTCAATTTGGTATATAATACATATATATAAAGTTGAATTAGTTGAGAAATTGAATTACAGTGAATTGTTTTATGAAAATTATGAGTTTGGGAGAAAAATGATTTTCTCAAGTTTTTATTTAAAATTTAGTGTTTTAATCTTGTAATTTTATGTCTTGGTATGTTAAAGGTATGTTAGAAGCTTTATATGATGTTTCTGTAATGTTATATGAATCAATCTTTGGCTAAATTGAGAACTCAATGTGGAGAATTAAGCTAATTTGATTTTCCTCGGCACTGTTCGCGAAGCTGCTCTGTTTCTGTCCGCTGCCAGCGCAGCTGCGCAGGAAGTAAGGGTAGAAGCGACGCAGCTGCACCGCTGGGTTTTCTCAGGTTTGACCCTTGCACAGTTGCGCCGCTGTCAAGGCAAAGGGTGGCGCAGCTGCGCCGTGTCCTGGGCAGAGGCAGTGAGTGTTAATCAAGTGTGCAGTGTATTTTTATGTTTCCATTACATTATTGCTAAGATAAGGAGCATGTATCTAGCTGCTATAACATGTGTTAACATGAAGTTGATAATTTCATAATTTGAGAAAAAGAAAGTTTTGAAAACCTAATATAGTATTTAAATTATAAGCTATAATTGTTTAATTGTAAAATAAGTTAGTTAATTATAATTTGATTAATTATAATTAAGTGTAAATATTTAATTTAAATTATAATTCTGTGAAATTATAATAGTTGATTTATTTTTATCAATTAGATGTTAATTTAAATTATAATTTAAGTAATTATAATTTAATAAATACATGTTTAATTATGAATTTTAAATTGATAATTACATGATTAATTATAAATTGTGTAATTATAATGCATGTTTAACTATTGATTATAATTGATAAATACATGATTAAATTATGTAATGATAAATGCATGATATAGTTTAATGGATTATAAATTATAAATTTTTAATAATTTAAAAGATAATTATAATTTAAGTAATTATAATTTGATTAAGTGTTTAAATTATAATTGTTTAATTATAATTTAACTAAATACATAATTAATTTAATTATGTGACTACGGATGTGATGTAATTAACTCTGTGATAGTTGATTATTATTATTTATTTTACTAGAGTGAGTTAACCATGAGGGTTAACCACATATGTGAATTAGTTATGTGTTAACTGATTTAGATTATCATAATTGAATGTGTATAGGAAGTATTAAAGTACGTGAATTGTGTTAAGTAGCTTGCGCTTGAGGCAAGTTTTCTAAATCCTGATCTTGTATTACTTTTATGCAAGTCTTCTAACCCTAAACTTGTTAATTCTATACAATTTTTTTGAATTCATATATTCATTGTTGAGAATGTCCTTTTCATTTCTGTATTGGACAATTATTTATTTAATTGAAATGATCTTAACTTATTGTTCAAGTAAGATCTAGTTATTATTTTAAATGCTTTAAGTTGATTCTAAAGCATATGTTAGTTCATAATTCAATTATTTATGAATGGTTGAAAGTCGATTCAACTAATCCTTAGTTGATGAACATGAATTCTAAATTACCCTTGTAAGCTTATCCAAACCAAACTTTCTTTGGTGCGGACTTGAATTCAAATTACTGAGTTGAACAACCCTATTTACTAGGGGAGGTTACTACGCATAGTGTTAAGATGTTTGTGCACAATACATGGTACAAAGGGCTGATCCCCCTAAGTACGAGTTAAGGTCCATAGTCTTATTGACTGTTAAAGGTTTAAATAGAAATATTTATAACCTAGGACAAGAGTTCAAAGGTCTTATGACCCTCAGATAAATTCTATATTTGAATTTTAATGTTGATAGAGAATTATTATTCAATTCTTTATTGTTGAAGTAAGCTAAGTTATTCAGATCTTTTTAAAGATATCCTTTCATGTATATATTATTGTTAAACTCCAGTGAGCTGTGGTTTGCTCACTCTTGCATTAAATAACAATTTCAGTTAAGGTTGATAACGCTGATGCTCCGTCTATAAGTAAGGGAATGGGAAAGCAAAGCAAGTGAAGACTTGTTTTATTTAATTGAGAATGATTGTAATAAGACTTGAATGTTATGTTTTTATTTTCGTACTTTATTATATTCATGTCAGGGTTAGAGTAACCCGGGATTATTTTAAAATGGTTGTAACCCTTATTATAAGGGAGATTTATTTATTTTAAATCAAGTTGTAGTTTACTTTGCATTATTCATTGGGTAGATGTATGTTATATTAGAAAGTGAACACCAAATCATGTGAAAACGAAGTACCCGGATTTGGGGGTGTCTCAGGTTGGTATCGAAGCTATAGGTTATGAAACCTTAGGTGGGGGAAAACCTTAGGTAGCATCCTTATAGGTAAGATCGAAAAGGTAGATGTGATAGGTAAAAGATAATAAACTACCTTATGTGCTATGTGTTTACATTTTAGTATTCGAAGAGTGACAACTCGATATCACGTAATAATGAACTTTAAAATTCTTTTGTCAGGATGTTGAACGTTGGAGAACCTAGTCAGGCTAGAGAGGATGTACCTCAGGTGCCTAGAGATAAGGAGCCCCGTGATATACATGTTGTCTAGGAGCAGCTGGTTAGGAGAGAGCCATCTCCAGTGATCACCATAGCTAGTCGGGAGCGTGAGCTGACACCTATTCTAGAGGATGAGGACGAGGAAAAGTCTGAAGAGGAGGAAGAGGATCCCGAAGAAGAATTCCCACCTCACTCTACTAGTGCTGAGATGTACGAGGCAGTCTACGATAGCAATGTGGAGATTCATGGACGAGTAGGAGATCTCAAGGAGACTATCCAGCAGCGAGACGAGACGATCAAGGAAATGGCAAGTGACCTAGGAGATGCACAGTGGAACCTGATACATATGGTGGTTGATAGAGATGCTGCTCGATTTGAACTGGCAAAACTGAAGCAAGATATCCAGGAGGAGTCGAGGAAGCGTGCCAGAACTGAAGAGTCAAGCATGAGGGCTAATCAACGAGCCGATCGAGCTGAAGCTGAAGCTGAAGCCAAGAGGGCTAAGCTGAGGGAAACGAAATATGCTTTTTATACAGCGATAGAGAGAGCTTAGGACCATATTTTCTACTACCCAGCTCAGTTCCAAGGTTTACTGTGGTATGTGGTGGACCGAAGAATTGCATTTCGGGTATTGGAAGAGGAACGCAGAGAGGCTGTGCGACGTATTAATATGCCTAGGCAGTAGCAGTAGTAGCAGTAGTAGCAGTAGTAGCAGTAGTAGAGTTTTGTTTATGTATTATTTTTTTGTAGTAAATAAAGTAAATCCCATCATTTGAGATAAGAATGGGATGAGTTAATAATGTAATCCTGTAACTTTTCCAGTTCAGGAAGGATGATGTAAATGGCAGAAATGCTATCTGTTTGATATTTTTTTTAACTACTAGTAATGAATAAAAGAAGTTTATGGACGTACTATGTGTTATATATGAACTGAGCCATTTAAACGTTTAAGTATGAACTTGGATACTTAATAGTTGAATAAAGGGTCTAAGAATAAAATTTTCTTAACAGAAAATGCCTCCTAGAAGAAGACCAACGCGTCAAAACCCCAAGGGTTCGACGAATAACAATAACGATGGGACGAACCCCAACTCGGTTCAGCAGTTGGTAAACCTATTGACTGGAGCTCTTGCGAATCAGCCGCAAGTACAAGGAACAACGTTCAAGGAATTCAAGGCAGTAGGACCGCCTGAGTTCAAAGGATCGACTAACCCTATCGAGGCTCAGACGTGGGTTATGGAAATGGAGAAGGTATTTGTTGTGGCTAGGGTAGGGGAATACCAGAAAACAGCGTTCGCGGCTTTCATGTTGAAGTCGGATGCTAGCTTTTGGTGGCAGGCTAACAAGACCCGAGAGGGAGAGGGAGTCATCACTTGGGAACGTTTCAAGGAAATGTTCTACGAGATGTACTTTCCAGTGAGTTTGCAGGACTAGATGGAGGTCCAGTTCCTAGAACTTAAGCAAGGAGGGATGACGGTGTTCGAGTACGCCGCTAAGTTTAACGAGTTGGCCAAGTTCGCTAATTACCAGGTCAGCACTGACGCTAGGAAAGCGAGGAGGTTTGAGCGGGGACTGAAGCCCTGGCTCTACAACAAGGTTTCTATGTTCCAGCTAAATACCTTTGCAGCGGTGCTGGAGAAAGCCATACTTGCTGAGGGAGGAAGCGAAGCGGTGATGAAGTTCAACCAAGATAAGAAGAAGAAGAATGAGGTAGAAACCAAGACTGGGGGTAGCAGCGCTGTGAACCAGAAGAGGAAGTGGTCTGATAATACCTCTGCTGGGAGTCAGCAGGGAAGCCAGCAGAAGAGGAAGTTTGAAGTATGTGCTACATGCGGTAAGAATCACACTGGGGTGTGCATGAAGGGGAAGCGGGTGTGCTTCAACTGTGGTCAGGATGGCCACATCGCGCCTAATTGCCCAAACCCAAAAAAGGGAGCTTGCTTTACATGTGGATCCAAAGATCACAAGGCTCGCAACTGCCCATAGAAGCTGACGGCAGGGTCAATAGGGAGCGAAGGGAATGGAAGCGGCAGTACCGTTACTATTGCTGCACCATTGCAAGCTGTTTGACCCACTGCACGAACATTCAATATGATGGTGCAGGATGCTGTGCAATCAAAAGACGTGGTGTCAGGTATTATTCTGGTCAATAGTATAAATGCATATGTATTATTTGATTCGGGTGCTACTTGTTTATTCATATCTAATGATTTTGCTAAAACCCTAGACTTACCTGTAGAGGAGTTAGTTTACCCTTTGAACATAAAGATTGCGAATAGGGAGGTTATTCCTGTTAGGAGCGTTTATAAGAACTGTAGATTGGACATTAAGGGTTAGGAGCTTAGAGTAGATTTGATTCAGATTAAACTTGGGGAATTCGACGTCATACTAGGTATGGATTGGTTGTTTAACCATGGGGCGGTAATCAACTGTCAGAAGAAGTCGGTAAACCTTACGACTCCATCGAAGTTGGTGTTCTATGGTAGCAAATTGCCTAGACAAGCGAGTTGTTTGACGGTTATGCAAGCCAAGAAACTTCTGACGTAAGGTTGTGTAGGATATCAAGCCTACATAGTAGTTACGCGTAAGGAAAGCCCGAAGGTGGAGGAAATATCGGTAGTTAAGGAGTTTGTGGATGTTTTTCCCAGCGATTTGCCAGGACTTTCGCCAGATAGGGAGACAGAGTTCGTGATCGATTTAGCGCCGGGAACTGCTCCAATTTAGAAGGCTCCGTACCGAATGGCTCCAGTCGAGATGAAGGAACTGATGGTTCAATTGCAAGAATTGCTAGACAAAAAGTATATCCAATCAAGCGCTTTGCCGTGGGGAGCGCCTGTTTTGTTCGTTAAGAAAAAAGATGGATCGATGCGTCTTTGCATTGATTATAGGGAGTTGAATAAAGTTACGATCAAGAATAGGTATCCTTTACCTAGGATCGATGACTTGTTTGATCAACTGAAGGGTGCGAGGTACTTCTCGAAAATTAATTTGAGAAGCGGGTATCATCAGTTGAAGGTGAGGAAGGAAGATATACCGAAAACGGCTTTTAGGACTCGATATGGTCATTACGAGTTCTTGGTAATGTCATTTGGTCTCACGAATGCCCCAGCTGCATTTATGGACCTAATGAACAGGGTGTTCAAGCCATTTCTAGATAAGTTTGTAGTAGTGTTCATAGATGACATCCTGGTTTATTCCAAGACCGAGGAGGAGCATGATGAACACTTACGACTAACCTTAGAAGCGCTGAGACGAGAGAAGCTTTATGCTAAATTCTTAAAATGCTAATTCTGGTTGGAACGTATGCAATTTCTTGGCCATGTGATCGACAAGGATGGAATTTCGATGGATCCGTCGAAGGTTGAGGTCGTAATGAGTAGGGATCAGCCGAAGACGCCGTCTGAAGTGAGGAGTTTCTTAGGATTAGCAGGTTATTACCGTAGATTTATCCAAGACTTTTCTAGAATCACAACTCCGTTGACAAATTTCACTCGTAAAACAGTTAAATTTGTTTGGACGGAGAAATGTGAGGAAAGTTTTCAAGAGCTGAAGAAGAGGCTGAGTACTGCGCCTGTAATTGTCTTTACCGGATAGTTCGGGGAATTTCGTGGTATATAGTGATGCCTCAAATAAAGGATTAGGTTGTGTGTTGATGCAGAGAGGCAAAGTCATTACCTATGCGTCATGTAAGCTGAAGGTTTACGAGAAGGGGTATCCGACCTATGATCTAGAATTGGCAGCAGTAGTGTTTGCCCTAAAGATTTGGAGGCACTACTTATATAGAGAGAAGTGTGAAATATACACAGATCATAAGAGTCTGAAGTATATATTTACCCAAAAGGATTTAAACATGCGCCAAAGAAGATGGTTGGAACTAATTAAAGACTACGATTGCGAGATACTTTACCATCCGGGTAAAGCTAACGTTGTTGCCGACGCTTTGAGCAGGAAAGGTCGGGAGAAGCTAAACGTGTTAACTGATCAGGATCGGTTAATAGAACAAATGGCTAGATTGGAGTTGGAAGTGAAGTTTCCGAAGGAATCGGATGAGATGTTGTTTCAAGTAACCACTGGTTCTACTCTAGTAGACAAGGTGAAAGAAGCACAACTTCACGATGAAGAATGCGGGAAAGTACGGAAGAGGATAACCGATGACGATGAGTTCAAGTTCAAAATCGATAATGAAGGTCTGTTATGATTTGAAGGTAGAATATGGATACTGCCAGTACCAGAGGTCAAAGAGGAGATTCTGAGCGAAGCTCGTAGTTCTAGATATTCTATTCACCCTAGGAGTACGAAGATGTACCAGGATCTCAGGCATCATTTCTGGTGGCCGAATATGAAGAGGGACGTTGCTGAATGTGTTCCGAAGTGCTTAACGTGACAGAAAGTTAAGGCAGAACACCAGAGACCATGTGGTTTGCTACAATCGTTAGAAATTCCAGAGTGGAAGTGGGAGCACATCACGATGGATTTCGTGGTAGGTCTTCCAGCGACTCAGAAAGGATTTGATGCGATATGGGTTATAGTGGATCGACTGACAAAGTCAGCCCACTTTCTGCCGATCAGGGTTAAGTACAACTTGGATAAGCTAGGAAAGCTATACGTCAAGGAAATTATTTCTAGACACGGTGTTCCAGTGTCGATTGTGTCCGATTGAGATCCGCGTTTTACGTCTAATTTCTAGAAGCGATTGCAAGAATGTATGGGAACGCAATTGCGAATGAGTACAACGTATCATCCTCAGAGCGATGGCCAGAGCGAAATAACAATTCAAACGCTTGAGGATATGCTGAGAGCTTGTATGATGGACTTCAAGGGAAGCTGGGAGGATCATATACCATTGGTGGGGTTCGCCTACAACAATAGTCACCATGCGAGTATAGGCATGTCGCCTTACGAAGCATTATACGGCAAAAAATGCAGAACTCCTTTGAACTGGGATGAAGTCGGTGAACGTTAATTGTTGGGACCAGAATTGGTACAACAAACCGCCGAAATTGTGAAGCTGATCAGAACAAGATTAGTTGCTGCTAAAGACACGAAGAAGAAGTATGCCGATTTATATCGACAGAACCCAGAATTCTTACCAAGAAGTTTTGTTTTCCTGAAGGTCTCTCCTTAGAAAGGGAAAATTCGATTCGGTAAGAAGGGAAAACTGAGTCCCCGATTTATTATTTATTGGACCTTTTGAGGTACTACGAAAGGTGGGCGAGGTTGCGTACGAGATTGCATTACCTCCGGAGCTTGAGAATATACATAATGTCTTCCATATTTCTGTGTTAAGACCTTACAAGCACGATTATAAACATGTAATAGAATATGAACCTTTACAGTTTGAGAAAGACTTAACATATGAAGAAGTGCCTGTTCAAATAGTTGATAGAAAGGAACAAGTACTTAGGAATAAAGTGATACCTTCTGTTAAGGTAATCTGGAGGAACCACAGTGCTGAAGAAGCTACGTGGGAACTCGAAGATGTTATGATGAAATCTTATTCGCATTTATTTGCTTAGTTGTGTGTAACCCCTTATATACTGATTCTGGGGACAGAATCCTTTTAAGGAGGGACGAATGTAATATACGAGAATTTTTATGTGTGATTCTGGGGACAGAATCCTTTTAAGGAGGGAAGATTGTAACGATTAAGATTTTATATTTAATTTTAAATATTTATTGAGTTAAATAAATATTTTATGTGATTTATTTATTGAGTTAAATAAATAAATTATGTGATTTATGGAGTGATTTAATTAAGTGTTATATTGATTAAATGAATGTGTAATATTTATTTAATTAATGTATATTAATTTTATATTATAGTTCTAATTTAATTGAGATAATTATATTAGATGTATTATGTGATAAAGTGTTACATGGATTATAATTTGCGAGTAATTATAATTATGTGGCAAAAAATTTATGTGATTAATTGATGTTAGATTTTAATTGATTAAATTATTTGATTAATATTTAATTGATTAAAATATGACATTAAAGTATGTGTTAAAATAATTTGTTAAAATAAAAGAAAAAGGATTTTAAATGGTTTTAAATAAACAAGGCTTTGCATTTGTTTTTAAATCTATTTTTCAAACAAGGCCTTAACTAATAATCTGTTTTTAAATAAAGGGTTTATCAAACATTGCCTTATGGCTATTCAAATTCAAATTTTATAACTGTTAAATTAATTAAGTTATTAAGTATTAGTTAATACGTATATTATTGATACATCAATTATATATCTATATACTACGTAAAGAAAAACTACGTTAATCTTCTAAGCCTAAGTCTAAACTAAGAACAAAGAAAAGAAAAGCAGAGAATTTAGAGAGAGAATGGAAGAAGAGAAGGAAGAGAAAGCTTGAGAAGGCTAGAGTTAATCTTCATATTCTTCTACAATCATCAAACAAAGGGTAATTACTATCTCATAATTTAAAAAATTTTAATTAGTTGTTCTTCCTTGTTTTGAGTTTCTGTAAATTTTGGTTTACTATAAATTTCAAGAAAATGTGTTAACATGAATTGTATATATATATGGTGTTCATGTATTGTCAATAGTTGATTGGTAGGCTATAAATGAGTTTTCAGAAATCAAATTATAGTAGAAATATGTTTTAATGAATAAAATACGTTCATATGAAATTTCATGTAATTGGTTGATTTTAGAGAAAAATTGATGAATTAGTATATGTTAACATGCTTATTAGGAATTTGGTTTGATGTTATCTTCAATTTGGTATATAATACATGTATATAAAGTTGAATTAGTTGAGAAATTGAATTACAGTGAATTGTTTTATGAAAATTATGAGTTTGGGAGAAAAATGATTTTCTCAAGTTTTTATTTAAAATTTAGTGTTTTAATCTTGTAATTTTATATCTTGGTATGTTAAAGGTATGTTAGAAGCTTTATATGATGTTTCTATAATGTTATATGAATCAATCTTTGGCTAAATTGAGAACTCGATGTGGAGAATTAAGCCAGTTTGGTTTTTCTCGGCACTGTTCGCGAAGCTGCTTTATTTCTGTCCGCTGCAGGCGCAGCTGCGCAGGCAGTAAGGGTAGAAGCGGCGTAGCTGCGCTGCTGGGTTTTCACAGGTTTGACCCCTGCGCAGCTGCGCCGGTGTCAAGGCAAAGGGTGGCGCAGCTGCGCTGTGTCCTGGGCAGAGGCAGTGAGTGTTAATCAAGTGTGCAGTGTGTTTTTATGTTTTCATTACATTATTGCTAACATAAGGAGCATGTATCTAGCTGCTATAACATGTGATAACATGAAGTTGATAATTTCATAATTTGAGAAAAAGAAAGTTTTGAAAACCTAATATAGTATTTAAATTATAAGCTATAATTGTTTAATTGTAAAAGAAGTTACTTAATTATAATTTGATTAATTATAATTAAGAGTACATGTTTAATTTAAATTATAATTCTGTGAAATTATAATAGTTGATTTATTTTTATCAATTAGATGTTTATTTAAATTATAATTTAATAAATACATGTTTAATTATGGATTTTAAATTGATAATTACATGATTAATTATAAATTGTTTAATTATAATTCATGTTTAATTATTGATTATAATTTATAAATACATGATTAAATTGTGTAATGATAAATGCATGATATAGTTTAATTGATTATAAATTATAAATTATTTATAATTTAAAAGATAATTATAATTTAAGTAAGTGTTAAAATTATAATTGTTTAATTATAATTTAACTAAATACATAATTAATTTAATTATGTGACTACGGATGTGATGTAATTAACTATGTGATAGTTGATTATTATTATTTATTTTATTAGAGTGAGTTAACCATGAGGGTTAACCACTTATGTGAATTAGTTATGTGTTAACTGATTTAGATTATTATAATTGAATGTGTATAGGAAGTATTAAAGTACGTGAATTGTGTCACGTAGCTTGCGCTTGAGGCAAGTTTTCTAAACCCTGATCTTGAATTAATTTTATGCAAGTCTTCTAACCCTAAACTTGTTAATTCTATATAATTTTCTTGAATTCATATATTCATTGTTGAGAATGTCCTTTCTATTTCTGTATTGGATAATTGTTTATTTAATTGAAATGATCTTAACTTATTGTTCAAGTAAGATCCAGTTATTATTTTAAATGCTTTAAGTTTATTCTAAAGCATATGTTAGTTCATAATTCTATTATTTATGAATGGTTGAAAGTCGATTCAACTAATCTTTAGTTGATGAACGTGAATTCTAAATTACCCTTATAAGCTTATCCAAACCAAACTTTCTTTGGTGCGGACCTGAATTCAAATTACTGAGTTGAACAATCCTATTTACTAGGGGAGGTTACTACGCATAGTGTTAAGATGTTTGTGCACAATACATGGTATAAAGGGCTGATCCCCCTAAGTACGAGTTAAGGTCCATAGTCTTATTGACTGTTAAAGGTTTAAATAGAAATATTTATAACCTAGGACAAGAGTTCAAAGGTCTTATGACCCTCAGATAAATTCTATATTCGAATTTTAATGTTGATACAGAATTATTATTCAATTCTTTATTGTTGAAGTAAGCTAAGTTATTCAGATCTTTTTAAAGATATTCTTTCATGTATATGTTATTGTTAAACTCCAGTGAGCTGTGGTTTGCTCACTCTTGCATTAAATAACAATTTCAGTTAAGGTTGATAACGCTGATGCTCCGTCTACAAGTAAGGGCAAGGGAAAGCAAAGCAAGTGAAGACTTGTTTTATTTAATTGAGAATGATTGTAATAAGACTTGAATGTTATATTTTTATTTTCGCACTTTATTATATTCATGTCAGGGTTAGAGTAACCCGAGATTATTTTAAAAAGGGTGTAACCCTTGTTGTATGGGAGATTTATTTATTTTAAATTAAGTTGTAGTTTACTTTGCATTATTCATTGGGTAGATGTATGTTATATTAGAAAGTGAACACCAAATCATGTGAAAACGAAGTACCCGGATTTGGGGGTGTCTCAGTAACATCTCAACGTCTCTCTATCAGATTTTGCACAAGGATGATGATAGCCACTCTATATCAAAACAATAAATCATGAATCCAAAATGGCAATCAGCATACAGGTCTAGACATACTCAAACGAGGGAAGTGGGCTAAACTTGTTACTTTTTATATATACAACTGTTTAGAATACAAAATCTGTTCCAATATGCGACAAAAGATAATAACATAGTCTGTGCAGGAAAATACTGCGGTCAGGCGAGACAACATCTCCAAGTACCTAGCTGTATCTGTAGTCATAGGACCAGCTCTGATCTCCTGCTCTAGTGTATCAACCCGTCTCAGTAACTTTATCGCTGACCTAAAGATGCCCTCCTGACTTTGGTTAACCTCTCGATTATGACCAGTGAGCTCATCCGCAAAAATCAGACTGCATCCCTATTGGCTATAGTCTCATCCTGCGCAGTAAAGGCCACATCTCTCTCAGCAATGGCTACCTCCCTACTGGTGATGGCGGTCAACATCAAGGCCCGAGCCTGATCCCGCTCAAAAGTCAAGAGACGCACATAACGATCCAACTCATCGCTAGAGGATGAAGCAAAACTTGGAGATGTGCTAACCATAGCCGCTGTCAAACCTACAAACAGTTCCTCCTCAGTAGGAGATACGGGGTCCTCCATCAGCTACTCATCATCAGTCGACCTATCCCCTACCTCGGCCTGATCCACTACAACCAGAGCTGCATCCAACTCTAACCAGGTTGAATACTCTGCTGATCTACCCGAATGGCTATCTCTGAACTCTGCAGTTTGTCGATTGGACCAAAACCCGTAAACCCAGGCCAAATCTGCCTCGGTGGCTGAGCAAATGGGAAATCGATAATCCTCAGTCCCCTCGAATGCATAAACATCCTGATACTGATCAAACTGACCCATCACTGCTAGAGGATGATATGTGGTCACACCCCTCAAACCGGCCAAAGGAAGGAAGTCTAGATCAGCCACATGGGTGATAAAGCTCAGGAAGGAGCAATAGCCAGAATAGATGATAATCTGAAATGGCTCCTCCATGACATCCAGAAATGCGGTCCAAGACGGCATGTCCTCGTATGAAGATGGACAGAATAAATAGGTCGATGCCATGCCATGACCAAATCAGAACCCATGTCGACGAAGCCTACCAATAGGTCTCAAATGGGTCATGAACCAGATCTATAAAAGAACGGGGCTACCACGAAACTCCTGATCATCGACAAACCTGTAGAAGGATGCTGAAATGAAGGTCTCCGCTAAGATAAGGGGAAGAATGGTAAAGTCATCTCTGAGAGCCCTGACGGCCATCAACATCCCTACGTCTTTATGATCAACATAGAAGGGCATATACAAGTAAGATAAGATGCACATGATTAGGGCATCTACCCGTGCAGTCTGTTATCGCTCCTTGAAAATAGCAAAATCTGTCGGATGGACAAGGAAGCTATCAGTAGAGGCGAAATGGTCTATCATAAATTCAATCGAGATAATGTGGCTAGCACCAACCTCTGCTAAGACGACTGCCCTCCTCAAACTAGTGATAGACATGAACTGGCGGCACATATGCCCCACTGCCGCTCTAGCGTAGGGCCCCTCCATAGATAAACCGAAAATACGACCATACTCCTCCAAAGTGGGAGTCAGCTCATCTGACCCAAACCTGAAGACATGGCACTCGAGGATCCAATGAGTGAGCATCCCGTCGATAATTTCCTCTGGAATATGGAAGGATAGAAAATATAGGGAGTGACCTAGCATGCGGCCAACTATAATGCGAGCAAAATCAGACAAACTGTGGTGCTAAGACCTCAAACTAGTGGCTATCCGGCTAAGCAAAAGGTGATCTAAGCGAACAATGGACGAGGAGGCCATCTATAAAAAATTATGTCAAAAAGACCATATAGAGGTCAATCTTTATCCAAGAATTTCTATATATATAAAGCACGCATCGTAATGAGTGATAATACATCATATGAAATAAACAATCAGAAAAGACAACATCATATATATCAAAATGAAATACATCAGTTTTATATATATTCATCAATGTCATACCTATGATATATGTGAAAACTAAAAATAAAAAGTATAGGATAATGAGTCACATACGCCCAATGTCTAACAAATACCTATAAAAGAATATCCATATCATCCAGGAAGGTGCTAGAATCATCGAACTAATCAACCTGAGCTAGATCATCCTGAGTAGGAATACCTTGCATATTTGGGTGGTAATGCACATCCTGCGTATCCTGACGATGAGGCATCTCCTGCATACCTGGGCGATAATCAAAGGGACCCTCTCCATCCATAAAGCCACCAGTACCTGATGGTATGGCCTCTTGTCCTTGGGAATCAAACGTACAAGCTAATGACGGATCCCCACCCAAATGGCGACAATACATCGATAGGCGCTCCACCTGATAAGTCAAATCTGTGATCTGGAACTGATGAGACGGCTCCTGAAAGCAAGCAATCCACTCGACCATCAGAATGAACCTTGAAACTATGTCTCCCAAGAACTGGGTGGCCCTGGTCTGAGCTCTAATAGAGCGAGGACGCCACCAAGCAGAGAAGTCATCCGATGTAATGGGGTCGTCTGATAGGTGAAACCCCTCATACCCGGCTACAAGAATCTCTGAAACAGGCAGAGCCAAATGCCAAAACTTCTTGGGCGGAGGTAGGAAGGGAAGACGAACCTCCCTAGTGATGCATCTGAAGGCACGCTCTCCAAGATAGAGCTCCCAATAGGAGTGATCATTCGGTTATAACCGAACCGAATAAGCTATTCGGTTATAACCGAATACCGAATTATCCATTATTTTACTATCCAAAATAATAACCAAAATTTGGAACTAACCGAATTACCGAACACCGAATTAACGAATTGTACATTCGGGTATTCGGGTAATAATCGAACCTGTGCTCTGTTTTTTCATTTATCAATCAAAATAAATACCATTTAAAATTAACATTACAGCAGCAGTGCAGCAGTTAATTAACTGTCCTTAACAAAGTTTATAGCTTAGTACAAAGTCTAATTATAATCTTATTAGTAGCAACATCCAATATGCAACAGCAAGTCAGCAACTAGCTGCACTGCAGCAACATGAACATGAGTCACATGACTACATGAGCAGCAAATTGTAGGTTTCCTCTTGCTTGTCTAAGATTTTGTGTCTGAACGCACAATCAGTAAAGCATGTCTCCACAAGGGAATTATACATCCTCAGGCTGAAAAGAAATCAAAAAAAACCATTAGAGAAGTTGTCCCATGAATCATGATTAGACAACCAATACAGAAATACTATGTTTGAGATTGCAGTAGCCAAAAGACAAATTCAAATCACAACTTTGGACAGAAAATAATGAGTAATGAGAGGCCCTAAATTTTTTATGAACTAATTTTATTTATTTATTGATACATTCTACTGAGGTACTTCTAAATCTCTCTCCTCCACATTTTTCATAAATGATAAGAAATTCATTTCATCAGTACTTATGAATATAACAAGGAACAAAGTTCAGTACCCTATCAGAACAAGAGGGAAAGAGATTCAATTGATACTCCTTCTGTCTCACAAAACAAATTTCATTGAATTTATTTCCTAATTAATTTGTTAGATTTCTGTAATTTTTGAATCCGCCTACTACTTTAGCCGAAAGATGTTCAGGAACAAAAGAATCAAAGACTAGAAATACAAGGTTAAAATTTGCAATTTAACCATGAAGCTCAATCTTGTTACCTATTTCTTTTTCTGAAAAAGAAAAAAAAATGTCACTTATATCCCAAAAAGAATCATCAAGGTCTCTCCCAACAAAAGAAAAATCAATAAAGGGGTGAGGGAAGTGATGGTGAAAAGAACAATTACAAAGGGACTCTCATAAAGGTTGGCCAAAGGCTGCACACTTGGCCTTGGCTAATAAATTGCCTCAAGATTAACTACTTAAGCACACAAAATAGAGGCCATAGTACCCAAAGTTCAATAGCATAACCAAGGCAAGAAGCAACTGGCAAAAAAGGCTCCTACTAACAGTGACATTATGGAATCCCACCATTATTAGAGGCAAAAGAGGCATAATTTAGCTTGTACAGCTAAAAATTCACAATAATTGTGAGTAAGAGTCCGGGAGTGAGTGCAAGATCTAATCTTGGCTCAATTTTCCATCCATGACAAAACCTAGTTGTCCTATTTGTTCAATCAGATTGATCATCTTAAGGACATATGTCTTTACTGTATTACCATCGGTCATTCTAGATTGAAAGAGCTCCTTAGATATCCGATATCTATTAGTTCTACTTTCCTCACCATTCAACTCTTTGAAGTATAGGAATATAGTAGGAGCATCTATAGTTTCATGCTGACGTTGAAGCTCGTTACTCATGGATGCGAGCATAATGCATTGAGCCAACTATGCATCATCTTGCTACTTTCTAAAAGTAGCAATCTCTTCCTCAGAGGCATTGTTTGCAACCATTGCAGGAATAGGCGTATTAAGGACATAAGATAGCTTTTCAGCGTTGAGAACTATTTTCATATTCCTTAACCAATCCGTTTAATTCAGTTCGGTTAAATAGCATCTAATATGCTACGCAGTGATAGTAATTTAGACATTGTAAAATTCTGTAAATAAATTTATAATTAACAACATTATAGCATACATTCTTTTATTAATTTCCAAAATAAATTAGGTCTTGTATTAAATTGGTATCTCCCACTATTTTCTTCAAACTATATTACCCTCATAATATATAGTTCGAAAAATCTAATTAAAGATTTGCTAGTGAGAATAAGGATCCCATTTAAAATGTATATAGTCTTATGGTGACACAACAAATTATATATAAATAAATAAGTACACAACTCTTGTCAAAGACATCATTATGTAACTCCTTTTGTCTCTTAAATTATTTTGATCAAGTGGTGGCACATCCGAATCAAATATATCTAAGTTAAGTCCAACCTAGCACTTTCATATATTCAAATAGAAAAATACCATTCTTGTGGTGACACAACAAAACAGTATCGTTCAATTTCTTTATAAGCATCAAATGTGATAAAATAACATCTTAAATATTTAATACTTGCATTGTGGTGACACAACAAACCCATATTAAATATTTAATACCCTATTAATTTTATCATGCTAGAAGGCGACGTTCGATATTCCAAATATCTTTGAACGCTTAGGACTTAATATAAATTCTTTGAGGGATTTGTTATTATTTGTCTCATCTTGTTTAGCGCGCATACACATATATATAAAATACGTGTCATATTAATTAACATGTGAAACATGTTTTATAATATATAATATATAATAAGCACGCACATATAGAATACTATATTTTACCCGGATTGATTATGGACTTTTTTCTAGTTTGGTTCACTAGAGCCACCAAGTGAACCAAAAGATCAAACCTAGGGTGCAAGAATTAAATTTAAATATAACTATTACATTTAAATTCCAGGCTCCATTACAAACGGGTCTTCAATTCTTCAAGTAATTCTAACTAATCCTATTACATAAACTATTTACATTAAATAGAAACCTTGATCAGCAGTTAAGGGGAAGTACATAAGAGGGAGATAGAACTTACATTAAGAAAAATTAGAGAAGACGAGGTACGCAGACCCCATTTAATAAAACCTATATATTCAAGCATCCAACTAAAATAAAATTCAATCACATTAGTCAATAGTTCATAATCAACCCTATTTATTATCATACACATCAACATATGCATCAATAAATAAAACATTCATCTCATGAATAATAAACATTCAATATATACATTGATATCAATTTAATGGGCAATTTTAGTTAACATAAAATTCAATTCTGAATTAAAATAAACTCTTTTATTTTAATCCAAATTTAAATCAAAATAAATTATTTATTTTAATTTATCCATTTTTGAATAAAAATAAACTCCTTTATTTTTTAATCAAAATAAACTCCTTTATTTTAATTAATATGGAATCCAATTACAAGTCAAAATAAACTACTTTATTTTAACTTTTAAAACTGTTTCGAAAAAAAAACAAAATATATGGAATCCAATTCTTTATCAAAATAAACTCCTTTATTTTGATTAATATGAAATCCTCTTTCATATCTAAATAAACTCCTTTATTTAAGGAAACATGGAATCCCTTTCCTAATCATAAATAAACTCCTTTATTTTAGGAAATAAAAAATTCAATTTCATCTCCAATTAGTTATTATGGAATCCAATTCTAACACTAATTAGTTAGCAAGAAATTAAAATCTAATTAAAATAAATATCTTTATTTTAATTCAATTCCAAATAAAAATAAACTACTTTATTTAAATTTAGAATTACTGGAAAAACATGGAATTTAATTTTTAATTTAAATAAACCATTTATTTTAATTAAAAATCAAATTTTTAAATAAAATAAAATTTTATTCAATTTTGGGTACCGGCGCTCTGGCGCCCAGAATGAACTTGATTCGGGCGCTGCGGCGTCGGGTTACCCATTTATTAAAAAAAATCGTGACCAGCACTGCGGCGCCCAATGTATACTGCAAACCGGCATTGCGGTGCAGGGTCACCCATTTGAAAACCCAAAACGGCGCTGCAGCGCCCGGATTATAATATAATCCGGCACCGTGGCGCCAGTGTCCAGAAACTATTTTTCCAGTTCGCGAATTATGCAGTTTTTCTCCAAAAACATGATTCTACGCCAATAAATATGCCCAAAAAAATTGTTCTAAACACATATCAATATACATATCAAATCTGAATAATTAATAGCATGGATAAAGGTTTGGCTCTGATGCCACTGTTAGGTTTGTAGTATTCATGAACGCAATTAAATTGCATAAAATTAGCGACAGCATGATAAATTCAAAGTTTTAAAATTTTACAAACCTTATACCCGGATCATCCTTTATGCACAGTTATTAATTAAACAAAATATTAAGAATAAGATTCATACCCTTGAAAATTATAGCTTCCTCAAGTATGAGTTCAACTTCAAATCCTTTTCACCTTCTACTTGAATCCACTGGGTTGATTCCTTTCTTTAATCAACGTTAACCACCAAAGTGTTTGGCCTCTAGAGGTGATCCACCAAGAAAAAACAAGAATTCAAGAAGAATGGTGTTTGGCTAAACCCTAGTTTCTATCTCTATACAATTATGTGTACTCTCCCAACTCTTGGAAAGATCATCCACACCAAATCAAAATTAGACTCCTCTTATTTATAGATGTAGACAACCCTCCTAAACAATTTAGGATTAGGGTTTCATATTAATTAATTAAAATCCTTTAATTAATTAGGCTTCTCAATCCTATTGGGAATAACTAATTAAACTCTTTAATTATTATGCCTCTTAATCTTATTAGGAATATATATATGAGAGAGTATCTTATTAATTAATTCTCAAACTTCCTTTAGGAATTAAATAATAATAATAATAATAATAATAATAAGACTCCTCTTATTAATTTATATTTAATATTTCTAAAATATTAAATAATAAATATTATGCTATTTAATTTATTATATCACCATAGATTAAATTAAATATATTTAACTTATTATTACGATTATGCCATTTGCTTCTTTAATAAATATTTTTCCTTTTATGGTGTGACCCTTTAGGTTCTCCATATTAAACCGGTTGTGAATAAATCAATTAGAATAATTCTAATCTTATTTAAATAAATAAATTAAACTAATAATTTATTTAAATAAATAATATTTATTCTACAATAAGAATAAGCCCCCTTAGCGATGAACGATTTTTAAGATAATATAGATTTCAACATTAATCATAAAAGAATATTTGAGTAAATAGTTACCATACAATTCAATCCTTCCACCATACAATGTCTCAATTAAATATAAGACATAGAATTACTGTCAAGTCTTATTTTATTTAATTATATGTATTTCGATTTCAAAATACACAACTCCAAATAATGCAAATTAGAAACTCCTTTCTAATTTCATTCCACATTGGCTAAAAATTCCTGGGTTGTCATTTATCGAATCACATAGAACATATCTCTTCTTTTACTAGAAGTGGTAGATTCTTTATTGATCATTCATTATCTCCATATATAACTTATGACACCCAAGCATACCCTTTGATATTGTGACACCCCCAAATCCGGGTACTTCAATTTGTGTTCACTGTACAAATATCATCTATCTATCTACCCATAAAAAATGCAAACCATGCACTAGATAGAAATAAATCCATCATCTCCCCTTATGGGGTTACAACATCTGAATAATAATATATAATCAATCCCAGATCATACTTAACCTTAAATCTCTGTTGCGGAAACGTAGACAAATAATAAGTCTTAAGCAACATAAACATAAGTCTTAAACAAATATTATCAATTAAAAAAAAGTCTTCATCACTTGTTGACTTTTCCGTTGCCTTTTCTAGTGGAAGGCTCGTCAGATCTTTCGTTCTTAACTGCAATGTTATTATTACGCAAGAATGAGCACGTTTGCCCACAAGTATACAAATATAACAATATAATAACATACGAGTGAATTAAAGACTTCTGAATAAAGAAAACTCGACTTTTGAATCAAGAATGAATAACAAGAATTAAAAGAACATTTGAGGGTCATAAGACCTTGAACTATGTCTGAGGTTGTCAAGTGTTTTTACCTAAACCTTTAATAGTCGTTAGACTATGGACCTTACTTCTCGTACTTAGGGGGATCAGCCCTTAGTACCATACTGTGTACAATATCTTAACGCTAAAGCATCATCAATCCCCTATAATAGGGTTGTTAATCTCAGTTTGACATCAGAGTCCGCACTAAAAGAAGTTTGGTTTGGATAAGCTCAGTAATAGTTCTAGAATTTAGAACGTTCATCAACTATGGACTAGTCGAATCAATAAGGGTTCGTTAGTCTTACAAGGTTCAACAATAAATGATATTCAATTTGAATAATAAATCTCAAGAGTATACAATTGAATAAATATTGTATAACTGAAGTAATACTTCAAAAGAATTATAATATCTCATATAAAATCTTAAACTTGAATAATTAAGAACAAGAACTTGATTGATATAGAATCATAAGTATAGAACTTGCTCAACGAATAACTTTGTAGTTAAAAAACTTGCTCAATTTAAAGAGTATGAATAAGAAAACTTAAATAATCATAAACGAGTTAAGGTAAGGAAACTTGCCTTATGCGCAAGTTACAAATATAGTTAAAATTCAATTCCTCAACGTCCTACACATTACATTATGCATACGATGTCGATTAGTTTCATAACTTCAATGTTCAACTGTTGAACTTTTTATTTAAGTTCAATTTACAACTTGGTTCCTAGTGTTAACTTATTAACTAACCATATAACATGAGTATGAATTCACAATATGCATATCATATAGGTATAATCCTTCAAACAATCATAATCAAGTTTTACAATCACAATATTCAAGTTCGCACTTAGTTTGTTAACTTGAACCTTCACATTATCTTATATATGTTAATAACTTAGTTTATTAACATGAACTTCAAATCATATAATATGTATTAATAACATGTTATAGCATAGCATTACATGTTCATCAAGTCCTCAAGTATGTTATAGCATAGTATTACACTTGGCACGACGTTTCGACGTTCATTCACCGCATGCCCGATTCGTCCCTCTTACGTACGCTTAACATTCTCATACAACGTTTCTAAAACATTATTGATTAATGTTAAATATCATTATATTTCATAATATTCATGTTTTATAACTTAGAACAACTTCTTTTATCATCGAGAGCACTACACTTACGTACGTGCATGTCTGACGCCTCCAGCGCCGCTGCGCCTCCAGCGCCGCAGCCCCAGCTTGTTGCTATTGTTGCCGCGCCGCAGCGCCGCTGTGCAGACAGGCCTAGAAATGACTATCTGTTTGTCCAGTCCGAGAGCAGTGAAATTATAATTCATAGTAAGTAAATGTAATATGATTTATGGAGTCCCTTTTGTGCAATACATTTTTTCATAATTTACTTAACATAAAAAGAGAACTAATGATTTTGAAAACAACTCTTGACAAAGCATATGTTATTTAAGTCCGAACTTGCTAGCATATGCTCTTAACTTAACTAGGTGTGAGATATGATTTGAAATTGCCTATATGAACTAGATTGCTTTGGCTTGGTTTAAAATGATTGTTAAAGACTAACTCGAATATGTTTGCAAACTAAGTTTCATACACGTTGCATGGTTGTATTATGAACTTATAGGGTTGCATGCTAGTATTCTTTATGTCGCTACGCATGATCTATATGAACACTCACATAGTTGGACACGACGTAAACTATTCAAGTATGATTTTCTAAGACAAATACAAGGTAAGGACTATAATTGATTATTAAACTATGTGGTTTGTTAATATATAGTTATACGATTTGATTGTGTAGCTAAGATAGAACTTGATGTATGTGCTTAATTTACATGTCAAGTATGTGAATCCGACGTGTATAACTAATAAGTGTGTGTGTATATATATATATATATATTTATATATATACGTTAGTAGGATAGCATAATTCTTTGAAGCAATATTAGGCTTTACGTGGAAGGCTATTATCGCCGAGAGAGGAAGTGAAGCTTTGAGCTTGTATAACAAAGAGAGGAAAGGAAAGAACACTAGTAGTCAAAATCGTAGAGGAAGCAGTGGCGGAGGAGGTAACTCCGGGAAGAGAAAATGGGACAACAACAACAACAACAATCGAAACAATAACCAAGGTGGGAGTCACCAAGGAAGCTTTAAGAAAAGGACTGAGACTTGCAACAAATGTGGAAGAACCATCAGGGAGAATGCTGGAAGGGGAAAAGCACGTGTTATAACTGCGGTCAAGAGGGCCACATCTCGCCCAACTGCCCGAAGCCAAAGAAGATTAGGGGATGTTTCGCTTATGGATCAACGGAACACTAGATAAAGGACTGCCTAAAGAAAGGAAATGGTGGAACTAGCGGAGGTTAAAGTGGAGGTAGCAAGTTGATGATTGGAGGACCCGCACAACCCAACCGATCGATCGCTCGAACATTTAACATGACCGTCCAAGATGTCGTAGCTGCAAAGGACGTAGTGTCAGGTATAATCCCAATCAATAATATAAATGCTTACGTATTATTTGATTCGGGTGCCACATGTTCTTTTGTATCTGAAGAATTTGCTAGTAAACATAATTCACCCCGAGAAAGATTATAAAATCCCTTGAACATAGAAGTTGCGAATAAGGAAGTGATCCCTGTAGAATACGTTTATCGAAATTGTAGTGCAAAAATTAGAGAACATGAACTAAAAGTAGACTTGATTCCTATCAGATTGGGAGAGTTTGACGTAATACTGGGAATGGATTTGTTGTATAACCATGCTGCGATAATTGACTGCCAGAATAAATGTGTGCACCTTCAGACTTCGAGTAAGTCTAAGGTAGTGTTTTATGGTAGTTCATCGCTTAAGCAATCGTGTTGCGTTACGATGATGCAGGCCAAGAAATTGTTAAGAAAAGGATGTGTAGGTTATTTAGCTTACATCGTTGATACTCGAAAAAAGGGAGTAGAAATTAAGGATATATCCATAGTAAATGAATTTCAAGACGTGTTTTCGGACGATTTGCCTGGTCTTCCGCCAGACAGAGAAATTGAATTCGTAATAGATTTAGCACCGGGAACGGCACCTATTTTGAAACCTCCATATCGTATGGCGCCAATAGAATTAAAGGAATTGATGATACAACTGCAAGAGTTATTGGATAAGGGTTACATTCGAGCGAGTGTGTCTCCTTGGGGAGCACCAGTATTATTCGTTAAGAAAAAGGACGGATCGATGAGGCTCTGTATCGATTATCGAGAATTGAACAGAGTAACAATCAAAAATCGATATCCGCTACCGAGGATAGACGATTTATTTGATCAACTAAAGGGAGCAAAATATTTCTCGAAGATCGACCTACGGACAGCATATCACCAACTGAAGGTACGGGATGAGGACATACCAAAGACTGCGTTTCGAACCCGTTATGGGCATTACGAGTTTTTGGTAATGTTATTTGGTTTGACTAATGCTCCGGCATCATTTATGGACTTGATGAACCGAGTTTTCAAGCCATACTTGGATAAATTTGTAGTGGTTTTTATCGATGACATTTTGATCTACTCGAAGACAGAGGAAGAACACGCCAAACATCTAAAGATTGTTTTGGAGGCACTAAGGAAGGAGAAGATGTATGCAAAATTTTCAAAGTGCGAATTTTGGATGGAGAAGGTTCAATTCTTAGGCCACGTGGTGGATAAGAATGGAATCTCTGTAGACCCTGCGAAGGTAGAAGCAGTAAGTAATTGGGAACAGCCGAGAACACCGACGAATGAGAGAAGCTTTTCAGGGTTAGCTGGGTACTATCGAAGATTTATCCAAGATTTTTCTAAGATAGCAACCCCATTGACCAATTTGACTAGAAAGACGGTAAAATTTGTATGGACCGACAAATGCGAAGAAAGTTTTCAAGAACTAAAAAGGAGATTAAGCGAAGCACCTATGTTATCACTACCAGATGATGCGGGAAATTTTGTGGTGTATAGTGATGCATCGCACAAGGGGCTTGGCTGTGTGCTCATGCAACACGGCAAGGTCATTGCATATGCATCACAACAATTGAAGGATTACGAAAAACAATACCCTACTCACGACTTAGAGTTAGCGGCAGTAGTTTTTGCGTTGAAGATATGGAGGCATTATTTGTATGGGGAGAAATGTGAGATATACACGGAACACAAGAGTCTGAAATATATCTTCACACAGAAGGAGTTGAACATGCGACAGAGAAGGTGGTTAGAATTAATCAAGGACTATGACTGAGATATTCTTTATCACCCGGGGAAGGCAAACGTGGTTGCCGACACTCTAAGCAGGAAAGGAAGGGAAAAATTGTTTCATTTGACGACTCAAGAAGAGTTGATAAGAGAGAAGGAGAAATTGGAGATAGAAATGAAAGGACCAGGAAAGTCTGAAGAGAAGTTGTTTGTAATGAAAGCTCATCCGACATTGTTGGATAGGGTAAAGGAAGCACAGGAGAAAGATGCAGAATGTGAGAAGATCAGAAAAAGGATCACAGAAAATGAGGAAGAGAAATTTCGAATAGATAAAGACGGTATTTTGAGATTTGAAGAAAGAGTATGGGTACCAGCGGTAACCAAGCTAGGGGAAGAGATTTTGCACGAGGCACACAATACGACGTATTCCGTTCACCCGGGAGGCACGAAGATGTATCGAGATTTGAGGCAACATTTTTTGTGGCCCAATTTGAAACGGAAGGTTGCAGAGTGCATCAGTAGATGTTTGACTTTCCAACGCGTTAAAGTAGAGCATCAACGGCCGAGTGGTTTACTACAACCGTTAGAAATACCAGAGTGGAAATGGGAGCATATTACGATGGACTTCGTGGTAGGACTTCCAGTTACCCAGAAAGGTTATGATGCTATTTGGATTATTGTGGATCGACTTACGAAGACCACATATTTTCTACCAATCAAGATACGCTACAGTTTGAATCAGTTAGCAAGCCTATACGTAAAGCAGATTATTTCACGACATGGAGTGCCGGTGTCAATTGTCTCTGATCGAGATCCGCGCTTCACGTCCAATTTTTGGAAGAGTTTGCAAGAGAGAATGGGAACACAGTTGAGGTTGAGTACTGTTT
The DNA here is from genome assembly GCA_020205555.1 of Panax stipuleanatus. NCBI lineage: Eukaryota > Viridiplantae > Streptophyta > Magnoliopsida > Apiales > Araliaceae > Panax > Panax stipuleanatus. The sequence continues at coordinate 21,942,487 of CM035120.1, forward strand.
ATCATCCTCAGACAGACGGACAAAGTGAACGAACTATACAAACGCTAGAGGACATGCTTAGAACTTGCGTGATGGATTTCAAGGGAAATTGGGACGACCACCTACCCTTAGTTTAATTTGCGTATAATAATAGTTACCATGCGAGTATCGACATGCCACCTTACGAAGCTCTTTACGGAAGAAAGTGTAGAACGTCACTATGTTGGGATGAAGTCGGAGAGCGACAAATACTCGAACCAGAGTTAGTTCAACAAACCGCCGACGTGGTGACGGTGATAAGAGCCAGACTAGTAGTAGCTCAAGATCGTCAGAAAAAGTATGCAAATTTGCATCGACAGGACCGAGACTTCAAAGTTGGTAGTTTCGTATTTTTAAATGTATCTCCATGGAAGGGAAAGATCCGTTTTGGCAAGAAAGGAAAGTTGAGTCCAAGGTTCATAGGACCGTTCGAGATACTGAAGCGAGTGGGCGAAGTGGCATACAAAGTTGCATTACCACGCGAGTTGGAGCACATCCACAACGTGTTCCACATTTCCGTGTTGCGACCGTACAAGGCCGACTACAAGCACGTGATTTCTTACGAGCCCATTCAAGTGGAGAAGAACTTGGCGTATGAAGAAATTCCTGTCCAGATATTAGATAGGAAAGAGCAAACATTAAGAAATAAAATTATACCTTCTGTAAAAGTACTTTGGCATAACCACGATGTTGAGGAGGCAACGTGGGAGTTAGAAGATAGGATGATGAGGGACTATCCCCATCTATTTGTGTAACATTATAGCAATTCCGGGACAGAATTTTTATAAGGGGGGGAGGATGTAATACCCGAGATTTTCCTAATATTATTAAATAAATATATTAATGGAAATGAATATTAATTCGTATATAAATGATTTTTGTGTTAAAAGATGAGTTAACTCAATTATGTTAAATTGAATAATTATAATAATTGAGAAAAATGTGGAGTTTATAATAAACTCGTGAAAGCCTTGTGTGGCATAGTGATGAGGAATATTAGTGATGATATTAATTGACAAAGGACTTATTAAGTGAACAATTAATTAATTGTTAATTGTTGTTAATTGTCATCGTAGAATATTAATTAATTCCTATAGAATATTAATGATAATTAATTGATGATGTGGGGATTATTATTATTGCAAATAATATAATAATAATAAGCAACGTATTCATAAATATAATAAGATCTATATTCATATGATAATTAATCATATGATTATTAATTTAGTGTTATTAATAATTATGAGAAATGGATTAATTAATATTATTGTTAATTAATTGATAAAATGAATAAATTATTTATTTGACATTATGAATAATAAAACAAATAAGTAAGCTTGTATTGATTGTTGATTGTTATGTGCAAGTATGCAATAATTGATAATATAAGGTATATGGAATACAACTATATTATATAGTGTAGAGAGACACTTAAGTGTGACCATGCATGTATATATAAACTATAGTGCAATGTGATTATACTACACATAGAAACCATATATTACATGAAGCATAATGTGATTATATTATGTACATAAACTATATAGTAAAGTTATTGAATTATGAGAGTTACATGAAATGCCTATGTAACAATGTGAATATACATTAAAGTGAGACATCATGAGTATGTGGTAGATAATTTGATAATACTTAACTATCTTATGTTATCTTCATTGATTATAAAACAATGTGAAACCAATGTACATGGGTTAAATAATAAGAGTACATATATAATCCCTAAACCTTCTACTTATAGTAATGTTATGTATTGGAATTACATGTGGAAACCAAAAGGAGAACTAAAAAGAACTGCATTGAACTAAATAAACATATTGCTGGAAGATTTAAACTCATCAGTTACATCATAGTACATAAACAGTAGCCTAAGGCTAAATCACGTAACTTCCAAGTTTATATCAGTGGCTAAGCATAGGTGATGATTGCAAAGCCAATGGCTATGGGGATGGCTGGTGGTGGGTTGTTAAACCACTCCCAATTAACCAATGTTTTCTTCTATTATACCATAGACTCCAACCTCAGTACAATGCAAATGTCCAGTCCAAGTTTCCTTTATAAATAGAAGCTCCATTTTCAGTTTTTGTGTTGCTTGCAATTGTCTGATAAATTCTAAGTTTGAGAGTTCTAAGTTGCTGAGCAATTGTAGAAGCATATTCAGTGTGTGAGGAGTCCAATTAACATATAGCAGAGGTATAATCCTTCTTTTTTTGTTCTTCATTTTTGTTTTCTGTTTTTGAAATTTTTGTAAAATTCTTCAATTCTTGAATTTAGTTGGAGTTTATGAAATTGGGAATCGATAAATGGCGATTGAATGTTATATAATCATATATATATATATATGTGTGTGTTAGTAAGTTAAAGAGGTTAGTGTAATAGCATATGGGTATATTGAAATCCATGAAATGGGAAGTTTTGGATCAGTTTTGGCTGCAGCGTGAACTACAAGAACTGAGTTCGCATCGCGGCACTGCAGTGCCGATGCGCAACGTTATCTGCGTGCTGCAGCGCCACAGTGCCTCAGTCCCAGCAACCCCACACCGCAGCGCCAATCCCAAGCATTGTGTCCGCGCCGCAGCGCCTCCAGCGCCGCAGCGCCAGCTTGTTGCTGTTGTTGCCGCGCCGCAGCGCCGCAGCGCCGCTGTGCAGACAGGCCCAGATATGACTATCTGTTTGTCCAGTCCGAGAGCAGTGAAATTATAATTCATACTAAGTAAATGTAATATGATTTATGGAGTCCCTTTTGTGCAAAACATGTTTTCATAATTTACTTAACATAAAAAGAGAACTAATGATTTTTAAAACAACCCTCGACAAAGCATATGTTATTTAAGTCCGAACTTGCTAGCATATGCTCTTAACTTAACTAGGTGTGAGATATGATTTGAAATTGCCTATATGAACTAGATTGCTTTGGCTTGGTTTAAAATGACTGTTAAAGACTAACTCGGATATGTTTGCAAACTAAGTTTCATACACGTTGCATGGTTGTATTCTGAACTTATAGGGTTGCATGCTAGTATTCTTTATGTCGCTACGCATGATCTATATGAACACTCACATACTTGGACACAACGTAAACTATTCAAGTATGATTTTCTAAGACAAATACAAGTAAGGACTATAGTTGATTATTAAACTATGTGGTTTGTTAATATATAGTTATACGATTTGATTGTGTAGCTAAGATAGAACTTGATGTATGTGCTTAATTTACATGTCAAGTATGTGAATCCGACGTGTATAACTAATGTGTGTGTGTGTGTGTGTGTATATATATATATATATATATATATATACGTTAATAGGATAGCATAATTCTTTGAAGCAATATTAGCTTTACGTGGATAAACTACGCTTAAGGCAAGTATCCTAACCGACGCATTTACTTTATGCAAGAAAATCTATGATTGTGCAAGTTTCCTGACTTACACTCATTTATAGTGCAAGTATCCTAACCCTTGTATTACTTTATTCAACGAATATTGTAAGCGAGAATCTAAACTTTATCTCTTTGAATGCAAGTTATCTTACTCGTTCATTTGAGCTAGTATGTTTAAACTCTTGTTAAAGCTATTATTCATATTGAACTTGGTATTGTTCTTGAATATTGTGAAAGTGTCTATGCCACTTGATTCGGCTAGACTATATGCATGTTTATAAAACTGTCCAAACCTTTTTATCGGTGCGAAAATCTTGAAAACAGAGTTGAACAACCCTTATGGTAAGGGGAGTGTTTATTGTTAGAAGCCCCAATACACGCGTGAATATTATTGTGGTTATGCATAACATAGAGTATTGTAGACTGATCATCTATTATACTTGTTTCTTTTGGGTTATCAGTTTAATATTGGTAGTTCTAGTAGATGTTCAATAGTCCTTAGTGACTGCTCAGTATAAATTATTTTATCAAGTTGGATACGTTGATAGCCTTTGAATTCATATATATCTATTGATCTATATTGAATTATCATTTCATATTCCAAAGATGTGATTCGAGAATTGTTGATATTTGTTGTTCCTGATATTATTCTGAAACTCTGAACTATCTTAGAGATTATACTTCGATATTTCAAACTCATGATATAATACTCATCACCCTTGTTGTATATTACTTGCTGGGCAATTTGTGCTCATTCTTGCTTATTTTAAAACCTTTCAGTTAAGGCGGAACAGGAAAATGTCTCTGGAAAAGACAAAGGCAAGGGCAAGGCTACCGACTAGCTTGTTCCTTTATGTTTCAAATTGTTATGTTGTATTAAGACCGTCTTCAGACTATGTTTAAGCTTAAGTAGGATTATGTAATAAGTCTTTATTCGATATCATTATGTAATCTATTAAGTACTGTAGGTTGCGAGACTTGGGAAAATAATTATAATAAATCATTATATATTATTCTAAATTAGATCTTCCGTTGTGAATGTGTGATTTTAGTTATTATTGTATTACCATGAGCACTTGACGAACCGAATTCGAGTGACTAAGTGGCGGTCCCGAATTTGGGGGCATCACACTTAGTAACTCTTTTTCCATTGTTTTAATTAACTTCTTATTATATAGTTTAATGATGTCACACCTTTATTAATCAAATAATCTTATTTAAATCAATTAAATAAAATAAAATAAATACACATTAAATCACATAATTAAAATTCTCATTTATTAATTATGTCAAACCATTACATCTCTAATTAATTATTAAATTAATTAAAATAATATTATGCTTATTAAATAATTCATTTAATCAAATAAGCTCAATTAAATTCATACTCTAAATTCAAAAATTACTACACATTAATTTAATCAATGTAACATATATAATTAAATTAATCTACCATAATTCCATCAAATAATTATTTAACTCAATAATTAAATCATCAAAAAATATTTATTTAATTCAATAAATATTAAAAATAAATTATAAAATTCTCGTTCGTCACATCTTTCCCCCCATAAAAGGATTCTGTCCCCAGAATCACGGTTCTGTTAAATTCGTCCCGTTACATTCTCCCCCCTACAAAGATTCTGTCCCTAGAATCGCTTACACAGAAATTAAGTAAATAAATGTGGGTAATTCTTCATCATGTGTTCTTCGAGTTCTCACATAGCTTCTTCAGCGTTATGGTTCCTCCAAATTACCATAATAGAAGGTATAACATTATTTTTGATAACTTGTTCTTTTTTGTCAATAATCTGAATAGGAACTTCTTCATAGGATAAGTCTTTCTCAAATTGTAGGGGTTCATATTCAATCACATGTTTGTAATCGGGTTTGTATGGTCGTAATACTGACACATGGAAGATGTTGTGGACATTCTCTAGTGTTGGAGGTAAGGCTACCTCATATGCGACTTCTTCTATTCTTCGCAGTACCTCAAAGGGTCCAATGAACCTTGGGCTTAATTTTTCCTTCTTTCTGAATCTGATCTTTTGTAATAACCTAATATTTTCGATACAATTAAATAAAAAATTTTGTGTATAAATTTTTTTAAAAATATTATTTCTATCAAAATAAAGGTGGGAATATATGTAAGGTAAATGATATGTATATAGGTGATAAGTATATACTTATTTATTGCATGAATAATTGTAAATAAAATTTTCCATAAAGAAATGGTTGATTATTATAAATTATATTCTTATAATAAATTAATTTTTATAGTAAAAATATTTTATTATTTATTTTTTCATGAAAATATGATTAATATATTATTTAAATAATATATGAAAGGATTCTTAGAATTATTGAATTAATTATTTATTATATGAATTTATCAAGATTGGTTAAGTTAATTATTTTAACTTAATTAATAATGGTATATTAGGTAAAGTGTGATTATAGGTCAAAAGACTCAAAACCCTAATGTTGATCTATGTTATGAAATTTCATAAATTATTACAATTATTTTATAATTGTATTTAAAAAGAAAGTATATTATGTTATGAATAATAAGAAATTATTTTCTTAAGGAATTTGGATGTTAAATATAATTATTAATTATATTCATCTTCAAATATATGTAAAGATATTAATATGATTTATGATTATAGATTTTAATTATAATTATGATAATTAACATAATTATATGAATATATGTTAAGGATTTATTTGTTTATTTTGTTTAAATATTAAACATAGTATTTAATATGTTTGTATTTAAATAAAAGTATGGATATTATGTGATTAAGAATAATGATTAAGAAACCCTAATTCATAAATTTGGGAACCCTAATTATAACAAGAAATCTTAATTTTTAATTAGTGTGTTCTAATTAATTTTTTATTTAATTTTTATTTAATTTTTCAAACCCTAGGTATTATTTGGCAAACTCTAAGGGTTAAAACCTAACGGTTAAATCTTAGAAGTATGTCTCATGGACAAGTATACCCTTAAAAGGATTTATTATTTATAAAAATACCATTTTTAGATTTATTTTATTAGCTAGCTTGCAAATCTTTACAAGATATATGCTAGGATTTTATCACATGCTCAAATCTCAAGTGAATCAACCAAATCTTTGACACCTAGCTGATCAGATCCATTGAACCAAATGGATAGGAATTAAAGATAGAAAAAAAAAAAGAAAAGCTTTTAATTATTTTCACCCACACAAGCCAAGACTTTTTCTATCTCTAAGACCCACGAAATTCTCTCTCTAACTTGGACACAATATCAAACAATAACATCCCATACACTAACCCAGAACAGATCAAGAAGTAGAAATCAAAAATTTCTCAAGAAAAGGTATAAAACCCTAACCCTCATGCTAGATCTTTAAAATTTTGACAGATGTTCTGATTAAGTATTTAAATATGTTATATATTATGTGTATTGATGATCTGGGTTGAGAAACAACACTTTCAAAACATCAAAAGGCTCAAAATCATGAATTTCTCAAAACTGCCAAGAACCCTAATTTTGTGCTCTGACAGCCCAAAGTCGGGGCCTATAAATCCCATCCTGTTAATGATTTGTTGTGTTTAATGTTTGGTATGTGTAGTATGTTATGTGCTTAGTAAACTGCAAAAGAAATCATGCTTATAGCATGTCTAGAACTAAAGTTATTCATGGTCAAACATGGTTGTCCGATTAGATTTTCATTTCTGGAAAACCCAGAAATCTTATGAATGTTGAACAGTTTCTGATAGACATTTTGCAAAGCTTAGATCTTCAATCTGTGAAGTTGTTAGGTCATATAAGTGTATTAGTTTTAAACCCTGTCATATATACTACACATCCATGTCCTTAGATCATCTATTACATTGCCATAATGAAAGTTATTTAAGGTCAAAGTGCGTTGACCAGTCACGGATTTGAGTTTTCTGGAAAACCCAGAAAACTGAAGAACCGATTTTGACAGTGACTTTGACCGGCTTGGATCTACATGTGTGATGTTGTTTAAGCTTAACCAGTGTATTGATTTTGAACCTTGGTATGTATACTTCATGTTGGTGACACTCTAACACTTAATCATTTCCCTAGAATCCAAGTTATTAATCATCAAAACTCATTGACCGTCAAGATATGAAATCTGGGTAACCCAGATTTCGTGGGCAGTGGTCTGACTAGTTTTTGTAAAATTTATATCTTGCTAGTAGTTGATACCTAGACATTCTAAGTGCTCAAACCATGTACCCTGGTAGTTGTACTACAAAGCCCGACGTCTAACACCCTTAAACCATAAACAACCTGCAAGATATAAGGACCCAAAGTACGTTAACCGGCATTGACTGGCCGTTTCTGGGCTGCCCAGAAAATGAAGAACAGCTCTGACAACTTGTTCAATAGCTTATATCTTCAAGATGTATTGTAGTTTGACCTAGAAATTGTTATACACTTGTAGTATTAAATCAATACTACATAACCAATACATTGCCATACCCAGAAACATCATGATCAAGAAATTATAGGTGGTCAAAGTAGGTACTTAAGGGTTGTTCTTGAAGGTTCAAGAACACCAACAGTGACAGTTAGTGTCGCTAAAGTTCTTTAGCGACGGTTTTAATAAAAATTAATTATATTAATTAAAATAAATAGAAATTAATTATTAAAAATTCATAAAATTATATTAAAAATTATTTTAAGTTATAAAAATTAACTTTTAATATTTTGACATAAAATTCATTAATATTTTAATTTAATTAAATATTAATGATATTTAATTTATTTAATATTTATATTAAATAAATTAGTTAAAAATGATTTTAATATATTAAAAATCATTTTAAATGATATTAAAGTATTAAAAAATATTTTAACTTATAATAAATGACTTTTAATATTTTGAGATAAATTTCATTAATAATTTAATATTGATGATAATAAATTTAATTAATAATTATATTAAATAAATTAGTTAAAAATAGTTTTAATACTTAAAAAATGATATTAAAGTATTTTAAGTTATAATATTTTGATAAGAATTTCATTAATATTTTAATATTAATGATAATAAAGTTATTTCATAATTATATTAAATAAATTATTTAAAAATAATTTAAATATTTTATACATCATTTAAAGGTGAAATAAATATTTTAAATTATAATAAATAACTTTTAATATTTTGATATGAATAACATTAATGATAATTATTTAAAAATGATTTTAATACCTTCAAAATTATTTAAAGGTATTATTCAGGTTTGAAAAATATTTTTAAGTTATAATAAATAACTTTTAAAGTGTTGACATGAATTTTATTAATATTTTAAATTATTTAAATATTAATAATAATGATATTAATTGACTATTAAATCATTAAAAATGATATAAGTGTTTGAAAAATTATTATAAATGATTATAATATTTGGAAAAATATTATAAATGATAATTAAATTATCTATTATAATATTTAAGTTCTTGAACAAAGTTTTATTAAAAATAAATTCGTTAATTATCAGATAATACAATCAGAATGCCAAAACGATACCGAACTCAAACCAAACCGACATAGTTTGACTAGGTATACATTCTTATATGTTGTAATGACTAACATAAATATGTGACAACATGTTTAAGAAGTATTATGTGTTAAGTTGTATTATTCTAATTAAAAGAATAATTATATTGATAATAGTACTTTATATTAAAGATAAAAGCATAAGCTATACTACGTAGCAGTAATCAACTATCAAGGCAAGTATCTGAACTATTCTCTTTCATTGTGTAAGTTTCTTATCTCAATTTATTATTGAGCATGTATCTCTACTCATTGCATTTACTTTATGCGATGGATTCTAGTAAGCGAAAAGCATATTCATGAATAATTATTGTCAATTATTCATATTCATAATGATATCCAGGATACGTTTATGAAAATTATTCTTATATTGTAAAATTTTATTCAATTCGATTATTATTTATTAATATCTCATTATTGTCTTTTATTATACAAGTGTCCCCACTTGTATAAACTATTGTATTCAAACAAGAACCCTTGAACTTGAAATTCTTTGATATGACAAATTCTATTATAAACTATTAAACTTCGGTATGTATTTATGGTTTAAAGACTGTCTAAGCTAATTGACTCAGCTAGGTATAGTTTGAATTATTTAGGACTCCAGACTGAGCATGAACAACCCGTAATGGGAAAATTATTTATGTGCCCAAGGCGAACAGAGTGAACGAATTTATCGTTCAAACAGATAGTATTGATCAATACAGGACATAACGGGGTTGATCACCCTACATGTCCGTAAGACCAGAGCGGTTTATAGATGAATTTCTGTTTAAACCTTTTCGAAAATGAAAAATAAAAGTTCATAGTCCATTGACCGCTCAGCATTTATAGTCACTACGTCTTTTTAAAATTTTAAACTATTTGATATGTTATTAAGATATGTTTCGAAAGACTTCACAACTATTGATTCGTTATAGAAGTATACCTCAAAGAAAATATTTACTTCTTTCAGCTAAAGTTTATTAACTGCTATTACTTGCTGAGCAATTGAATGCTCATTCTTTCTTTAAATTAAATGTTTTCAGCTAATCGTGATCAACCAGAAGGCTCTGACATAAACAAAGAGAAAGGAAAGCTGCAAGAATAAATGTTATGGTATTTTGTGTAATAGTTAGACTTTATTAAGATGATAATATTTATTATCTATCATGTAATGAAATGCTTTAAAGGTCGTGTACCTGGGATTAGACAACTCTGATATGTATATTAATTTATTAAATTATATTATTCCGCTCAAAGGAATGATATCGTGTAGCACCAAGTTCGGGTTTCAAGTACCTGAATTTGGGGGTGTCACAGGTTGGTATCAGAGCTTTAGGTTAGAAACCATAGGTGGGGGATACCTTAGGCTATAACCTTAAGCTAGATAGAAGCGTTGAAAAATAAATAACTCAAATACAGTTTAAAGGAGATGAATTAAGGAAATTCATCGTAAAATGAAATAAAAAGTAACTTATATAAACTATTATTTGTTATGTGTATATATATTATGTGCTAATCAAGACAATTTGTGTATAGATGTCCGGAAGGAAAGGATTAGAAGACTCGCATGTCATAAAGAAGGAGCAAATCACTCCGCTTAAAAGCAACTAAGATGAAGTCATCATTTTGGAAAACATAGAACCAGAACCAGAACCAGAAACGGTGTTATTGACAAATAGTGATTCAGACACTGAAGTTGGAGCTGGCCAAGCATCAACGAAAGTGCAGAATCTAAAGAACAAACTATTATGTTTGGAAAGGTTGTTGGAAGTGGAAAGGCTACTAAATAGCCAGTTGCAAAAGGCGTTAATTGAAACAATGGAAGAGCAAGATAAATTAAAGGTTCAAATTGAACAGATGGGAGCCAAAAATAGCATATCGTGTGCAGCTCCAAGCCAGAAAGGGACAAGAAAAATGAATGACCGTGATTTAGGAAATTCTGATTTTAATCAAGAGAACTTCAAGAAAGTAGGAACGTGTGCGAACTGTAATCGAAAACATGAAGGCGTATGTATGAAAGGACAGAATGTATGCTATAATTGTGGATGTGAAGGACATATCTCATCTCATTGCCCTGATCCGAAGCAATGCATATGTTTTGTCTGTGGGTTGATAGGTCATCAGGCAAAAGCTTGTCCAGGATCTAGGGAAGGCGTAGGGAATGAATAGGATAAGTAAAATAGGATTTTATATAGTATGTATAGGTGTGAAATATTTATTTTTGCGTAAGTATCATGTTGAATCCCGACTTTTGTTATCACTAAGGGATAGTAAATGACTATGGCAGTTTGTATTGTGTAATGAAAAGTACTATGTATTGTTTGAATATGAATATAAATGTTATGATATTATTATATGTCAAGATGGTATGTTGATCAAATGACAATTTGTTAATTCGGTAAGCTGAATTTGGGAATCCAGCAAGCTGAATTGGTCTAAATTTAGAATTTTATATTCTATTTTCTATGTTACCATTAATAATGGTATATGAATGATAAGATAATAATATTTAGATTTTGTTTAACCAGATAATGACGCCAAGATGTCAAACTCAAAACCAAAGGGCAGAAGAATCTGTAAACAACGCAGAAGGACACGTAGATCCAATGCAGAATTTTGTGAATATGTTGACACAAGCAATGCGTAATCCAGCACCGGTAGCAAGAAGAAATTGGCCAGATAATCAATTGGCGAACTTCAAAGATTTTAAGGCAGTAGGACTGCCTGAATTTAAAGGAACGACTGACCCTATAGAAGCCCAAACTTGGGTAAAGGAAATAGAAAAAGCATTTGTTATTGCTGGGGTAGCGGAGGAGAAAAAGATAGCTTTTGCTACCTATATGTTGAAAGGGGAAGCGAACTTCTGGTGGAAGGCTAATCAAACTCGAGCCGGAGAAGATATGGTAACATGGACAACTTTCAAATAACTGTTCAACGAGAATTACTTCTCGTTTAGTATGCAGGACAAGATGGAAGTTAAATTTCTAGAATTGAAACAAGAAAATATGACCGTCTCAGAATACACCGCCAAGTTTAACGAATTAGCCAAGTTCTCTCCACAACAAGTGAACACTGAAGCAAGGAAGGCACGAAGATTCGAACATGGTTTAAAGCCCTGGATTTACAACAAGGTTGCAGTTCTGCAGATTAACTCATTTAGAACGTTATTGGAAAAGGGTATCATTGCTGAAGGAGAAAGTGAGGCCATGAGCCTCTATAACAAGGAAAAGAAGAATAAGAGTAAGGTCAAAGGAAAAGTTAAGGTGGAAGGAAACAGTGGAAGTGCAAGTGGAAAAAGAAAATGGATAAGTTCTGGAAATACTAGTAATAGTCAGGGAGGAATAAGGAAAAAGGTGGAACCATGTGAAAATTGTGGGAAGAGTCACTCAGGTGAGTGTCTCAAGGGAAAGTTTGTGTGCTATAAGTGCGGGCAGGAGGGACACATCTCTCCTAATTGCCCCAATCCAAGAAAAAATAGTGGTTGTTTCATCTGCAGATCAACTGCTCATATAGCAAAGGATTGTCCGAAAAGAAACGCCGATGGTGGAAATACGAATGCTGGAAAAAGCAGTGGAAAGCTGGCGATCACGTATCCAACTCTGACAAATAAGCCAACTGCAAGGACCTTCAATATGACGGTTCAAGATACGGTAGCAGCCGGGGATGGAATTCCAGGTATTATTCGAATAAATTTTATTTCTTATATATGGTTTTCTTATATATAATAAATCATTTTATTAAGAAATTTTGAAGAAGGAATTTAAGTTTTATTAGAAATCAGATTCTGTTTAATCAGATAGACAAGCTTTATGCTGAATAAGTTAAAGATCAATTCGGTCGAATCTGATCGAGATCTACTTGCAATGAATGCGTATATTATTTACCCTAGTGTGTATAAGTTTTGAAACGGTGATTCCGGGGACGGAATCCTTATAAGGGAGGGTGAATATAATAACCTAATATTTTTGATACAATTTGTTGGAAATTGTATATTCATATTTGATATTGAAAGTAAATATAAATGCTTAAGTGAACAGTCCTTTAATGATCATATGTACAAGGACTTAGATGATAGATCAAAAATGTTAGGTTAATCTGAGCTTTAATGTTTATCATTTATGTAAATAAATGTATAGAAGGAAAGATCAAATTTGTTAGGTTGATCTATTTGTGCTATAAATGTTAAAGCCTTGACAGAATCGTAGTCTGTCAAAGGTAGCATTCAGAAGATAAGGCAGAATCGTGGAGCTTAAATGAAGATGTCCAGAATCGTAGTCTGCCAAGAGAATCAAGCTTGCAGAGACCAAGGCAAGATTTGTGGAGCTTAAGTGAAAGTATCAGAATCGTAGTCTGCCCTTGGAAGTCACACTGAGAATCATGGAGAAAATCCAAGCCAAGTCAAGAAAAGCAGTGTGCTCTTGGAAGTGTGAAGTCTGCAAGACAAGCAAGTAGGAATCGTAGTCTACCAGAGAGCATAAGAGAAATCGTAGTGTTCTCTACGATCAAGTCTGAGTCAAGCTGTGCAAGCCAACACACAACGATTATGGTACAAAGACCATAATCGTAGAGCTCCTCCAGTCAGCATCAAAGATCATAGTTCTGATGAAGGGAGGAAGAGCAACAAATGAAGAAAGGCTAATAGCCGTTGACAATTTGATAGTCCCAATGATTCCATATTCATCCTTAGTTCAAATCAAAGAATCATTTTGAAGAAGCTAAGGAAAGGACTAAACCGCCTGCAGAAAACACCTTTTTAGGTGTTAGGTGAGTTTGCAGTCTGTTGTGTTAGTGGGTCAGTCTGCAGTGCCGCAGGAAAGCAAGATGTCAACATCAACTGCACAAAAACATCTGAAGCATTAAATGCAGCAATGGGAGCATTCAAACGAATATATTTTGAATGGCTCTTTTATAAGGACATCAGACAAAGATTCAGACTAAGCAAGCAAGATACAAAAAGAAAGATTATCAAGAGAAAAGCTCAAGAACACTCAACGATCAACTCTACGATCCTGAAAGAGGAAAGCTTGCTTTGCTACTCAGTCCTTCAGAACTGATGCTTAATTGCAACTGAGTAGCACACCTCAAACAACTACTGTCAATCCAAGTGAGGAACCAAGTCAGAGAACATGAAGAGTTCATAAGTGAACTAAGTGAAGATCTAAGTAAGAGGACTTAAAGAGTTCAAAAGTGAACTAAGAGCAGATCCAAGTCAGAGGACTTGAAGAGTTCAAAAGTGAACTAAGAGAAGTTCTAGGGCTGCTGGCCTTGAAGGGATCTAAGTGATCCAGTTGTAAGAGACATCCTTAGTGGATTTCCTACTCGTGGAGTAGAAGAGTGGATTAGGAGCCTTGTGTGCTCTGAACCACTTAAAACCTTGTGTCTCATTGTCTCTCATTAATTGCTATAACTGTCATATCTGTTATAACTGCTTATCAAACCATAACTGCAATATCTTGAAGGGGAACAAAACATATATTCTGCTGCTGTCGGTATAATCAATACTGACAAAGTATTTTAAACAAAGAATTTTTTAAATATCTATTCAACCCCCTTTCTAGATAACTAACGTGGCTTTGGGAACTAACAATTGGTATCAGAGCAGGTTCTCTCAACTAGCATACAAGCTTGAGTAGATCCAATGGCACAACTAATAAGCGAGACCAAGACAGGTGGAGGAAGCAAACCACCTATGTGCAACAAAGATAAATTTGCCAACTGGAAAGTTTGGATGCAGGCTTACATAGATTCAATAGATGATGATCTATTTGAAACAGTTCTGAATAGGCCCTATGTTCCAAAAAGGTTTGCACCAACTCCAGAAGATCCAAACAACATGGTGATCAAGGTCAAAGCTGAATGGACTGAAAACGAGAAGAAGAATGTGCAGCTAGACAAAATGGCTAAGAACATTCTGTTCCAGTCTTTAGAAGATGTTCTATTTGAAAATGTGGTCAACTGCCAAACTGCCAAAGAAGTCTGGGATGTATTGCTCATCATGCATGAAGGAACTAAAGAAGCCAGAGAAAATAAGTAATCTCTACTGACCCAACAGTATGTTGTAAGACCCCAACTTTTATGAATAAAAATTTAATTTTCTTTATATATTATTTCGAAATAGTAAGGTGTTGATTTGATAAATATGAAAGTTATGGGTGAAATGTGCAAATATTTTTAAAATGAGCAAGTGGTTATAAAATATTCCTGTTGTCGGGGAATATTCGTTTGGTCGTGGAATATTCTTGTTGTCGGGGGAATATTCGTACGACGGCGCAGCTATTTATGGGCCCCCACAACGGAATAACTGTCGGATATAGAAAGCGACAGAAATAACTTTTTTACAAAATAACGGCGTGGTTATTACCGTTAGTACTGTTGAAATACCCGGTGGTTAAAATACAGTGATACACGGTGTTGCATAGTAGCACACGGTATTGCACAGTATTTCGAATTATTGAGTCTTACGTGAGAAGCCATTACTCAATTATTGTTACAGTAATTACTGTTCAATATTTTATATTATTGACTCAATAATTGCTACGTTGATATTTTATATTATTGACTCAATAATTGCTGCATTGATATTTTATTGACTCTATAATTGCTACGTTGCCATTTTATATGATTGATTCAATAATGACTACAGTTGATATTTTGTAGTATTGATTTAATAATTGTCGTTGCACAGTATTTCACGTTATCAACTCAATAATTCATATTATTTGAATAATATTATTAGATAGCATTATTGACAATGTCTAAGGAAGTTCTGTCTAGGAGGGGTTATTTAATTGCGCGCCAGTAAGGAGAAGTCCTTATCGGAAGGCCCCCTCTGTCCTGGGAACGACCTGGTTGTTAATATTGTAGTTCTATAATATTATTTGTGAATAATTAATTATTGATTTATATGATAAGGAAATATTTATTTTGTGGATATTAAAGAAGGAATTGGCGCTGGTGAGTTTTTATCAATATTTTGGTGTGCGAAATCATCTGTTTTTGGATTTCGGATAATTTATGTTTGGAATTTAGAAAAACTTTCTTCTGCAAAGTTGTAGAGAATTAAATTTCCTATGGAAGGACATAGAATTTGTATTTTTCTGACAAAGGGGCTATTTGTTATGAATTATTGAAGTTTTGAAAAATATATATATTTTTTAATGGGTGGGCCCCACTTTTGTTGAAATCTGATTTTTTTGGTAGCAGCCGGCGGCTGGAGAATTTTAAAAATAATAATATTATTTTATTATTTTAGTCTCCTTTGGCATCCTAAGCTTTTCCTATAAATAGGGTGCTTAGGTTAGAATTGAAAATCACACCAGAATCAGAAGTTTTCTCTCTCTATAATATCGAGCGTATTTTTGTGAGTATTTCAATACTTTGAGTATTAGTATTCAGTACAAGCTTCCGTCGGTATTATATCCGATATTCCAGTCAGAGATACTATTCTTTTGAGGTAAGGGATGTTATTTTCTTTCGTAAATGATGTTATTCTTTTCAATATCATTATACAGAAATATTGTCATGGATTTTATGTTGAAATTCTTACTTTTTTTCGTCGGGGTTACTATTCACGTATACGGCACTATTCACGGAAAAATTAAATTTTCTTCTATTTGTCCAAATTGCTTGTTAAGGTTACTATCTTTGATTGTATCCAAGGTTTGAGCTCTATTCTTGAATTTTGCTCCATAATTGATTATTACGAGGTATTTTTGAATTGGATATACTAAAATACGAATCCTTAGTCTTTGTCTTTTATCTCACTGGATTCGTTTTTTAAATATTTTTCATCATTCTCAGTCCTAAAAGGTGATGTAACTGAATATCTTTGGCCTGTAGAGCAAAGATGAATGATTACCTGATGAATATCTTTGGCCTGTAGTGCAAAGATGACAGGTGTTGAGATGAATATGACCACTGATGATACAAATGAATATCTTTGGCCTGTAGTGCAAAGATGAATATTTGATTCGAGATGTATATTGATTGATGTTACAGGGATAAAATATTGATGATGGACTTTTAAATCATAGAAGATAGTAGACTTTATTCTCTGCTTAACTCTTCTAATGATTTGTTATTTCCGCTGCGAATATTGATCTAAGATTGGTTGTCCATTATATTTTATCTGATTTATTGAAGGCTAACGATAATTTATTTTCCATTATCTTAGTCATAATATTCTTTACTGAGCTAGTTGAGCTCACCCTTTTCATCTGTTGTCCTCTTCAGGAAATGAGAATGTTGCGGGAACTAGTCGGGGGACAGAGTGATGGTCCGAGTTAGAGCAGTAGTAGTCCTCACTATTTTTGAGAAATAGTGTGATAATAATTGTAATGAGGACTTAGTTTGAATCTTAATATTTTCTACATATTTGTATTGAGACTCACAGTTGTGTGGTCGTATTTTGCACGACCGTATGATATAAAGTTTGTATTTGAATTCTGTACCATGTATTTGGCGACTCAGAATGGGTTGGGTTGAATGGACCTATTCTGGGGGGCGTCACAGTTGGTATCAGAGCTTAGGGATATGATCTCTGGCGGAGATCGGGGAATAGAACTAGGAGGGGAGAGACGAGTAAATCCTTCACTAGTATGTCCTACCTAAGCTTATGTGATATTTAATTGGTCAGTCGGAGCATAGGGTTAATATGTGATATGTTGATTTGTTTAATTAACCCTTGTTTTATGGCAGTATTTGAGAATGGCAGCTGAGAATGTTAACAACGAAGTGAATGAGACCGTGGAGACACCTTTAATCGTTAACCAGGAGAACGTGCAACAAGAAGGCAATGTTCATCCTGAAAATAACGCTGGTCAGACGATAAACGATGAGATGTTTAGAAGTTTTTTGCAGTTTATGCAAAATCAGACGAGGGAGACTCGTGTGCAACATACAGGTGGAGATAATAACAACACACGAGCTGTCACTGCTAAGCAGTTTAAAGAATTGGGACCACCAGAGTTTCTGGAAAAGCCAGATCCGATCAAGGCGGAGACGTGGATTAAACAAATTACCAAGATATTTGATGTATTGGGATGCACGGAGGAACAGAAGGTTCCATTCGCCACGTTTATGTTCCGTGGAGAGGCAGATTACTGGTGGTAATCCATGAAACGTACCCAGCCTGCCGCACTTAAGATGTCTTGGGAAGCGTTCCAGAAACTGTTTAATGACAAGTACTTTCCTGAAAGTATTCGTCATATGAAGGAGGTAGAATTTATTAGACTCGAGCAAAACAACATGACGGTATCCCAGTACGAGGCTAAGTTCGCGGAGCTGTCCAGGTTTGCACCTCATTTGGTGGAGAATGAGGAACGTATGACGCGGATGTTTCTAAGAGGTTTGAAACCCGAAATACGTCAATACCTCATTTCTCATAAATTTTCTTTATATTCGGATGTAGTAAATAGGGCCCAGTTATTAGAACGAGATAATGATTATGTTCAACCGAGGGACCACAACCAAGGTCGTACCGGTGGCAGCAGTCATCGGAGCAATGACAACCAGCGAGGAGGAAAGTATGACAGAAGCGGTAACCACTCCGGTGGTTATCGTGGCCATGATAGTAGAATAAGCGAATCGGGAGGAGATTTCAAGAAGAGAAGGTACAACAATGAGAACGTGAAGACGTCGACATCAGCACCAGCATCAACTGTTTCGAGGAGAGGAGAACGACCACCGGTCGTATGCTTTAAATGCGGGAAAGAGGGACATATCAGCCCAAACTGCCCACAACAGTTCAAAGGATGCTATAACTGTGGAAAAGTAGGACATATAGCTCGAGATTGTCCTGTTACGAAACCAAGTTCAGCGGGGGTGGTGATTCCAAAGGCGGTTGCAGACAAGTCAAAGTCGGTAATTCCTGGAAGAGCATTTGTCGTGACAGCCCAAAACGCGAGGAATCCACACGAGGTGATTACGGGTAAGCTGATCATAAACTCTTGCGAAGTTTACACCTTGTTAGATACCGGTGCTACCCATTCTTTTATTTCACCTGCTTGTGCTCAACGTTTGAACTTGACTTCTGATAAATTAGACTTTGACTTATCTGTTGAAACTCCGTTAGGAGAAACCTTTGTTACATCTACAGTTTACAAATCTTGCTTGATTCAGATTGGTACCCTTACCTTACCTGTTGATCTTATATCTTTGAAAATACTTGCATTTGACGTGATTTTAGGAATTGACTGGTTAACCACTTACCATGCCAAAATTGATTGTTTTCGTAAGGTTGTTAGTTTTCATATTCCTAATCAACCTGTTGTGCGAATTCAAACCACCAAACCACTAAAATCAGTCAATATCATTTCAAATCCCAAGGCTATTCGTTTATTGAAAAACGGATGTCAAGCTTTCTTAGCTCATGTCACTGATCTAAATCAGAATACATCAGATTTGAATGATATTTCCGTTGTTAATGAGTTTCCTGATGTATTTCCCGAAGAACTTCCCGGTCTACCCCCAGAACGTGAAGTTGAATTCTTTATTGACCTTGAGCCTGGTACAAAGCCCATTTCTAAAACCCCATATCGAATGGCTCCTATTGAACTTCAGGAGTTAAAGATCCAATTACAAGAGTTGTTAGATATCGGTTTTATTCATCCTAGTACATCTCCTTGGGGTGCTCCTGTTTTATTCGTAAAGAAGAAAGACGGGAGTATGCGACTTTGCATTGACTATCGGGAGTTGAACCATGTCACCATTAAGAATAGGTATCCGTTACCTCGTATTGATGACCTGTTCGACCAGTTGCAAGGAGCGCAATTCTTTTCAAAGATCGATCTTCGTTCTGGATATCATCAGTTGAAGATTAAAACTGAGGATATTCCAAAGACTGCTTTTAGAACACGGTACGGGCATTATGAGTTCTTAGTCATGTCTTTTGGATTGACTAATGCTCCTGTTGCTTTCATGGATATGATGAACCGTGTATTTAAGGAGTATTTGGATCAATTCGTTGTTGTCTTTATTGATGACATTCTCATCTATTCTAAAAGTCGTGAAGATCATGAACACCATTTGAAGTTAGTACTTCAAAAGCTTCGTGAGAACAAGCTATATGCTAAGCTAAAGAAATGCGAGTTTTGGCTTGAGGAAGTAGCATTCCTTGGGCACGTGGTATCGAAACGTGGAGTATCTGTGGACCCGGCGAAGATTGAAGCAATACAAAGCTGGGAGCAACCTAAGTCGGTGACCGAAGTACGAAGCTTTCTAGGCTTAGCTGGTTATTATCGGAGGTTCGTAGAGGGATTTTCTCGAATCGCTACTCCATTAACTCAGTTGACTCGGAAAGATACGAAATTCGTTTGGAGCGAGGAATGCGAGAAGAGCTTCCAAGAGCTCAAGAGGAGACTTATTTCGGCACCTGTTCTGACAATACCATCTGGTTCGGATGGATTTGTTATTTACAGCGATGCTTCGGGCAAAGGGTTAGGATGTGTTCTCATGCAACATGGGAAAGTCATAGCCTATGCCTCGCGACAACTCAAAGAATATGAGAGGAATTATCCTACTCATGATCTAGAGTTGGCAGCAGTCGTTTTCGGGTTGAAGATCTGGAGACATTACTTGTACGGAGAGAAAGTGGAGATTTATACGGATCATAAGAGCCTTAAATATTTCTTCACTCAGAAGGAACTCAACATGCGGCAACGACGTTGGCTTTAGCTGTTGAAAGATTATGATCATACTATCCAATACCATCTTGGAAAAGCGAACGTGATAGCTGACGCGTTGAGTAGAAGATCATATGTGGGAACGAGTGCAATGATGTCAAGTATACGTGTAGAACCAGCTTTGATTGATAAAGTGAAAGCTGCTCAAGCTACGGATGCGGAGCTGATGAAGATGAAGAAGAAGGTGCAAGAAGGTACAATTCCAGAAGCGAGAATCGATGAAGAGGGAATACTTCGAGTCAACTCCAGACTCTGTGTTCCTAACGATTCTGACTTGAAGTATAGAATCATGATGGAAGCACACAACACACCGTTTGTAATCTATCCTGGGAGTACTAAAATGTATCGTGATCTTCGACATACATTTTGGTGGTGCAATATGAAGAGAGAGATCGCGGAGTTTATCTCGAGATGTTTAACTTGTCAACGTGTAAAGGCGGAGCATCAAGTGCCGAAGGGTCCATTGCAACCACTGGAGATTCTGAAATGGAAGTGGGAACACATTACGATGGATTTCGTTACGGGTCTTCCCAAGGTTTCTCAAGGCTTAGATGCGATTTGGGTTATTGTTGATAGATTAACCAAGTCTGCTCATTTCTTGCCGATACGAGAGACTTATTCCCTTGAACGTCTTGCTCATATGTACGTGAATGAGATTGTGAGATTGCATGGCATGCCAGTATCCATAGTTTCAGATCGTGATCCCAGATTTACTTCATGATTTTGGATCAGTTTGCAGAAAGCTATGGGTACGAATTTATGATTCAGTTCGGCTTATCATCCTCAAACAGACGGACAATCGGAAAGGACTATCCAAACTCTTGAAGATCTATTGAGACTCTGTGTTCTAGACTTCAAAGGGAGTTGGGATAAGTACTTACCATTGGTGGAATTCTCCTACAACAACAGTTATCAGGCAAGTATAGGCGTAGCTCCATTCGAAGCGTTGTATGGGAGAAAGTGTCGCTCTCCAGTATGTTGGAACGAGGTGGGTGAAATAACATTGTTGGGACCGGAGTTAGTACGTATGACTACAGAAAAAATCCAAATAATCCGACAACGTATACAAATCGCACAAGATCGACAAAAGAGTTATGCGGATCTTCATCGAAAGGACGTGGAATTTAACGTTGTGGACCATGTATTGTTACGTATTGCTCCGTGGAAAGGAGTTACAAGGTTTGGGAAGAGAGGAAAGCTTAACCCACGATTCATTGGTCCATTTGAGATTCTTGACCGAATAGGAAATGTGGCTTATAGACTCGCTTTACCTCCAAGCATGTCTCGTGTTCATAACGTGTTTCACATATCCGTGTTACGTAAATATGTGAAGGATCCAAACCGCATTATTGAGTTAGAACCAGACGAGATAGCCGAAGATTTAACGTACGAGGAGGTATCTGTCAAAATCTTGGATAGGAAGGAGCATGTCCTACGCTCAAAAATTATACCTCAAGTTAAGGTTTTGTGGAGAAACCATGCAATTGAGGA
This sequence comes from Panax stipuleanatus, assembly GCA_020205555.1. Taxonomy (NCBI): domain Eukaryota; kingdom Viridiplantae; phylum Streptophyta; class Magnoliopsida; order Apiales; family Araliaceae; genus Panax; species Panax stipuleanatus. The sequence continues at coordinate 21,964,644 of CM035120.1, forward strand.
AATGACCTAGGAGTTGGAATCGGAAATGAAAGCGAGGTATCCTCACCTTTTCGACATACCAGGTACGTACGTCAATTTCGAGGACGAAATTTCATAAGGAGGGGAGGTTGTAATACCCCAACTTTTATGAATAAAAATTTAATTTTCTTTATATATTATTTCGAAATAGTAAGGTGTTGATTTGATAAATATGAAAGTTATGGGTGAAATGTGCAAATATTTTTAAAATGAGCAAGTGGTTATAAAATATTCCTGTTGTCGGGGAATATTCGTTTGGTCGTGGAATATTCTTGTTGTCGGGGGAATATTCGTACGACGGCGCAGCTATTTGTGGGCCCCCACAACGGAATAACTATCGGATATAGAAAGCGACAGAAATAACTTTTTTACAAAATAACGGCGTGGTTATTACCGTTAGTACTGTTGAAATACCCGGTGGTTAAAATACAGTGATACACGGTGTTGCATAGTAGCACACGGTATTGCACAGTATTTCGAATTATTGAGTCTTACGTGAGAAGCCATTACTCAATTATTGTTACAGTAATTACTGTTCAATATTTTATATTATTGACTCAATAATTGCTACGTTGATATTTTATATTATTGACTCAATAATTGCTGCATTGATATTTTATTGACTCTATAATTGCTACGTTGCCATTTTATATGATTGATTCAATAATGACTACAGTTGATATTTTGTAGTATTGATTTAATAATTGTCGTTGCACAGTATTTCACGTTATCAACTCAATAATTCATATTATTTGAATAATATTATTAGATAGCATTATTGACAATGTCTAAGGAAGTTCTGTCTAGGAGGGGTTATTTAATTGCGCGCCAGTAAGGAGAAGTCCTTATCGGAAGGCCCCCTCTGTCCTGGGAACGACCTGGTTGTTAATATTGTAGTTCTATAATATTATTTGTGAATAATTAATTATTGATTTATATGATAAGGAAATATTTATTTTGTGGATATTAAAGAAAGAATTGGCGCTGGTGAGTTTTTATCAATATTTTGGTGTGCGAAATCATCTGTTTTTGGATTTCGGATAATTTATGTTTGGAATTTAGAAAAACTTTCTTCTGCAAAGTTGTAGAGAATTAAATTTCCTATGGAAGGACATAGAATTTGTATTTTTCTAACGAAGGGGCTATTTGTTATGAATTATTGAAGTTTCGAAAAATATATATATTTTTATGGGCGGGCCCCACTTTTGGTGGAAAATTTTTAGCCGCCAGGCGGCGCAAATTTTAAAAAATATATAATATTTTATTCATTTAGTCTCCTTTGGCATCCTAAGCTTTTCCTATAAATAGGGTGCTTAGGTTAGAATTGAAAATCACACCAGAATCATAAGTTTTCTCTCTCTATAATATCGAGCGTATTTTTGTGAGTATTTCTATACTTTGAGTATTAGTATTCAGTGCAAGTTTCCTTCGGTATTATATCCGATATTCCAGTCAGAGGTACCATCTTTTTGAGGTAAGGGATGTTATTTTCTTTCGTAAATGATGTTATTCTTTTCAATATCATTATACAGAAATATTATCATGGATTTTATGTAGAAATTCTTACTTTTTCCGTCGGGGTTACTATTCACGTATACGGCACTATTCACGTATACGGCACTATTCACGAAAAAATTAAATTTTCTTCTATTTGTCCAAATTGCTTGTTAAGGTTACTATCTTTGATTGTATCCAAGTTTTGAGCTCTATTCTTGAATTTTGCTCCATAATTGATTATTACGAGGTATTTTTGAATTGGATATACTAAAATACGAATCCTTAGTCTTTGTCTTTTATCTCACTGGATTCGTTTTTAAATATTTTTCATCATTCTCAGTCCTAAAAGGTGATGTAACTGAATATCTTTGGCCTGTAGAGCAAAGATGAATGATTACCTGATGAATATCTTTGGCCTGTAGTGCAAAGATGACAGGTGTTGAGATGAATATGACCACTGATGATACAAATGAATATCTTTGGCCTGTAGTGCAAAGATGAATATTTGATTCGAGATGTATATGGATTGATGTTACAGGGATAAAATATTGATGATGGACTTTTAAATCATAGAAGATAGTAGACTTTATTCTCTGCTTAACTCTTCTAATGATTTGTTATTTCCGCTGTGAATATTGATCTAAGATTGGTTGTCCATTATATTTTATCTGATTTATTGAAGGCTAACGATAATTTATTTTCCATTATCTTAGTCATAATATTCTTTACTGAGCTAGTTGAGCTCACCCTTTTCATCTGTTGTCCTCTTCAGGAAATGAGAATGTTGGGGGAACTAGTCGGGGGACAGAGTGATGGTCCGAGTTAGAGCAGTAGTAGTCCTCACTATTTTTGATAAATAGTGTGATAATAATTGTAATGAGGACTTAGTTTGAATCTTAATATTTTCTACATATTTGTATTGAGACTCACAGTTGTGTGGTCGTATTTTGCACGACCGTATGATATAAAGTTTGTATTTGAATTCTGTACCATGTATTTGGCAACTCAGAATGGGTTGGATTGAACGGACCTATTCTGGGGGGCGTCACATATGAGATGTTTGCTCATGTTCCAGGAGAAAACTGTGACTTCCACTTATGAAAGATTCACTACACTGCTCAAATCTCTTCGAGCTTATGGAAAGAAATATCCAAACAAAGATATAGTCATCAAGTTCATGAGCTCCTTACCAAGAAGATGGGATGCCAAGACCACTGCAATAAGAGAATCGAAGAACCTGCATGAGAAGACTATTCAACAACTCTACGAAAACCTTCTTACATATGAACTAGAGTTGACTCAACAAGCTGAGACTCTACCTGAAGGAAGAAAGAAGGATAAGGGAGTTGCTCTCAAGGCAACAGAAGAAATATTCAAAGCTTGTAAGGAAGAAGAATCTTCATCTGATGAAGATGATGATGCTGATGCTGACGAAGTTGCAATGCTGGCCAGAAAACTAAGAAGGTTCATGCGTAAAGGAAGAAACGGCAGACCTAAGAAATTCAAAAACATCAGCAGTCAAGAGCAGATCAATGAGCTATGCTACAACTGCAAAAAGCCTGGCCACTTCATTGCAAATTGCAACAAGCCCATCAAAGAAAAACTCAAAAGGAGAACAAATACAAAGAAGGAGTTCAGAGGCTACACGAAACATTAGAAGAAAGACAAAGGCCATATAGTTGGAAGTTCGTGGAGTGACTCAGACAATGATACAAATATTAAGTCTGGAGATGATGAAGAACCTCAAAAGGCAAACCTTTGTTTAATGGCCAAGGATGCAGACAATATGAAAAACACTGACCATACCGAGGTAAACATAGATGAGGTACTTGACTTTGACATTTCTGATGTAAGTATATGTTGCTTAAAAACTACTATTTATGACATAGCATATGATCTTTATCATTATATGAGGAGGTTCAGAATTCTGTCCAAGAATTATTTCGATCTTCAAATAGAGAAAGAGAAGGTTCAGAAAGAACTGGAAATAACTCTACTTAGTTGTGCATCTCTCTCTCAGGTTGAAGCAGAAAATAAAATATTAAAACAGACAAATGAACTGAGCACACAAAGAGAGTCAAAACTAACCTATAAAATTGAGGAGCTAGAAAAGACTATCTCTATGTGGAATAGATCTTCCTCGGATTCCCTGATCTCAAGTCAGAGAAGTACTTCTGACAGGAAAGGTTTAGGTTATGGGGAATCTACCTTAAAGTCAAGTGTGGAAAAGATTAAGGACACAAACTGTATCATTGCTTCTAATTCAAATAGAAGCATTGTATTTGTGAAATCCACACAGAAGGAAGAAATAGTGTAACCTTACTCTTCTGATCCAAGACATGTTTCTAAACACTACGGATCTCATACTGGCTTGGGATTCGGAAAAGAGAAGAGAAACTCAGTCACCACTGTCCAACCTCGACGAATCGTAGAGTCAAGTAAAATAGACTCCACGGATCAACCTAGAAGGAATAGTGGTGTTGAGGCTTACTCAACATAAAAGGTGAATCCCAAGGCTGCATGGAAAAGAAAGATGTAATACAAGGATAAGGCAAACCAGTACTCACACAAGTTCAAATGGATAAGGAATCCATACACACACTCTAGCATGCATTATACAAAATGTTTTGCTTATGATTGGAATGTCTATAATGTTGCATCATGTTATCATACCACTGTGCATGGAAGGGCCAAAATCAAAAAGATTTGGGTTCCCAAGGTTACTAACATTGCAGGACCCATACCAGTCTGGGTACCAACATGAAAACTGAATCTGTTTGCAGGAAATAAGCACCACGACTACAACATGGTATCTGGACAGTGGTTGCTCAAGACATATGACCAGAAACAAAGCACTCCTGTCGAACTACACAGAGAAGGAGGGACCAACAGTTATCTTTGGAGATAACAGCTTTGGCAAGACAAGAGGCTATGGATCAGCTGGAAATGGTGTGGTATCCTTCAGCAAAGTGGCTTATATTGATGGACTAAAGCACAATCTTCTTAGCATCAGTCAACTCTATGATAAAGAGCATCAAGTCACCTTTCTCAACAATCAGTGTCAAGTCAAAGATCTAGAGATATCCTCTATCAAGCTGACAGGAACAAGAGAAGGAAATGTATACATTGTCAACCTTGCTCAGCTCAGTTCTGATGAGACAATATGTTTTCTTGCTAAAGCATCTGAAGAAATAAGTTGGCTTTGGCATAGAATATTATCTCATCTCAACTTCAAGAGTATGTCTAAGCTGGCCTCCAAAGATCTGGTAGCAGGTTTACACAAGTTTAGCTTCATCAAAGAAAGATCATGTAATGCATGTCAGCTTGGAAAGCAAACAAGGAGCTCATTCAAAGGCAAAGTAGTCAACCCAATTAACAGGCCCCTAAAATTACTACTTATGGATCTCTTTAGGCCAACTCCAACTGTGAGCCTAGGAGGAAAGAGATACTCACTGGTCGTAGTGGATGACTACACCAGATACACATGGGTGTTCTTTCTCAACTCAAAAGATGAGACGAGCTCCCAACTAATAAAGATGTTCAAGCTGGTGATGAATGAAAAAGGAGAGACTATCAAGGCAATCAGGAGTGATCATGGCAGAGAGTTTGACTTTTCAGAAATGGATCAGTTCTGTGCAGATAATGGCATCAGTCATAACTTCTAAGCACCACGAACTCCTCAGCAAAATGGAGTAGTTGAAAGGAAGAACAGAGCACTTATAGAAGCTGGAAGAACTCTACTAGCAGCAGCTCATCTGCCTGAATACTTCTAGGCAGAAGCCATCAACACTGCATGCTATACACATAACAGATCTCTTGTACACTATACGTTGAAGAAGACTCCCTACGAGCTGTGAAAAAAAAGAAAGCCAAATGTCAGTTACTTCCATGTGTTTGGCTGTTCATGCTATATTCTCAATAATGGGAAGCAATATCTACCTAAGTTCCAACCCAAGTCAGATGAAGGAATATTCCTTGGATATGCCACAGACAGCAAAGCATACAGAGTGTTCAACAAGAAGACATTAAGTGTTGAAGTCTCAATCCACATCATCTTTGATGAAACAGACTCGGGCAAGTCTGGACCACAAGACACTACGATTAACGATACCGACACTACGAATGAAGTGGTCGAGCCTGGCACTATGACCGTAGTTCCTGAACAAAGAATCATAGTGTCCGAAGAAGAAATCGTAGAGAGAGCTGAACCAGACGATGATTATAAACGACAAGAACCAGAAGTTAATCTTGAGGAGTTTAGACAAGAAGGCACCAGAACAGATGTTCCAACAGGGAACAGGTGGGCAAGAGATCACACTCAAGATCTGATCATTGGTGATTCAACCTCCAGAATCAGAACAAGATCTGCAACTTAGAATGAGTGTTTCTATTTAAGTTTTCTATCTCAAATAGAACCCAAGAAGATTGAAGATGCAATGCTAGATGCAAGATGGATTGAAGCCATGCAAGAGGAACTAAATCAATTTGAGAGAAGCAAAATCTGGAGATTAGTTCAAAGACCAAAGAATCACCCAGTCATCGGCACCAAATGGGTCTTCAGAAACAAGATGGATGAAGATGGGGTGATCACAACGAACAAAGCTAGACTGGTGGCCAAAGGTTATTCTCAAGAAGAAAGCATAGACTACGATGAGACCTTCGCACCAATTGCCAGACTTGAAGCAATCAGAATATTTCGTGCATTTGCTGCTCACATAAAGTTCAAAGTATTCCAGATGGATGACAAAAGTGCATTCCTCAATGGTGAACTTCAAGAAGAAGTATATATGGAACAACCCCCAGGTTTTGTCAATCCAACCCTCTCTGATTATGTCTATAGATTAGATAAAGCCTTATATGGACTTAAACAAGCACCTAGAGCATGGTATGAAACACTAACAAACTTTCTTATTGAAAAAGAGTTCACTAGAGGTAGAGTAGATACTACACTATTTCTTAGGAAGCACAAAGATAAAGTTTTACTAGTTCAAATATATATAGATGATATTATCTTTGGCTTTACTGATGAAAATTTGTGTAAGAGATTTGCCAAGCTTATGCAGAACAAGTTTAAAATGAGCATGATGAGTGAGCTGAACTTTTTCCTTGGACTGCAAGTAAAGCAAGAAGCAAAACTCAGTATCAACTTCAACAGCAGAAGCTGAATACATTGTTGCAGGCAGCTGATGTGCTCAAATCCTATGGATGAAGAACCAGCTAGCAGATTATGGGTTTGATTTCAAATCTATACCCATACATTGTGATAACACAAGTGCCCCAGCAATAACAAATAATCCTGTCATGCATTCTAGGACCAAGCATATAGAGGTAAAATATCATTTTATTAGGGATCATGTTCAAAATGGAACAATATCTTTGTAATATATCCCTACTGAAGATCAACTTGTTGATGTGTTTACAAAACCTTTAGATGAATCCAGATTTTATAAACTGATAAGTGAGTTAGGTATATTGAATTTGCAACCATAAATTCTATACTCTGGATGGTGCTAACCTTGCAGATATAAAGGCTAAGTCAAAATCTTAGAGATGACTAAGAGAAACCACGATCGTGGAGTGATCCAGTCAAGACAGAAAAGTTCACTGTGATAGCAGCATCATCCAGCCAGACAACCTTTCTAATAAGTGTCTCAGGGACAAACCTAAACCTTAGTGGTAAACTAAGAGGTTGGCCCTTCTTGAGCAACCTTAAACAAGAGGGTATGTCATTTCAAAAGGCATCACAAAAAACCGTAGAGTCTACGGTCAAGGAGCAAACAAAGGATGGAACTCGACAATCGTGAAGTGGTTCTCGGCAATCGTAGTCCTCTCACAAGGACTCACTAGCTCAGGGGGAGATAAGGGCAAAACAGATATTTTCACATGGATTAAAATCGTAGAGTTCTGCAGAATCTAACACGTGTCCCACTATGCAGAACATATGGAGGGAAGTTTTTAAATCAATTTTAAACTGTCATTTGTCAATTTACTTTTTGAATTCCAAACGATTCTATTTCTCTCTCTCTCTCAAGTAAAACCCTAAGTTTCAGAAAACTAAGCCAAAATCGTTCGTTATAGGAAAATCAATCTACATAAATGGCTGCTTCCATTATAGTTTCCGCCTACCAACTATGCTTTGACGGATTCAAGGAGGCTGAACCTGAGTTACACAAAATCCTTTCACTCCTGAAGAAAGCATGCCTCAAAAATGCTCTGAGCACCAGCACACTGATATATATCCGAAGCTGGTGAAGGAGTTTTATTGCAATGGAATTGTTAATGAAGATTTTATTCTTACCAAAGTCAACGATGTGCAAATCCGAGTCAACGCTGAAAGCATAAACCAAGCCCTAGGTTTCAAAAATGAAGGTCTTTCATCCATGGAGGCTGTTGACTTCCATAAGGGTCTGAAGAAGATGGACTATACAAAAACTGAAGGGAAGAATGGATACAAGAAGAAAGAATTTCCCCAAGAATATGAATTCCTAGCTGACATTATTGGGAAGTGCATGTGCTGCAAGAGCTCCGGTCACGATTCAGTCAACGAAAAGCAACTGAAGCTCATGACAGCCATCCGCCTCAGAATCAAACTCAACTATGGAGCCCATCTGATGGAATGGTTTGGAAAATGGATGCAAAGCCCAAAGAAGACCAAAAGCACTGCCAAAATGCCCTATGGGAGGTTTATCAGCATCATTATTCAGTATACACTAGGTGACAAAATTGGGGACAATGAAGGCATTTCAATCAATCCCAATAGGAATATGTCCTAGCAGCTGTTCCAGAACTGGAAGAGGAATCCAGCAAAAAATGTAAAGATGATGTCTGCAAATTCATCTGCTGTAAGGGAGGCTAGGGAAGAAGAAAAAGAAGAGGTCAACCAAGAAGAGACTGTAGCTCTGACCAAAAAGAGTAAAGGGAAAAATAAAATATATGAAAATGTTCAAGCAACTGAAGAGAACCAAGGCTCAACCACTGATGCACTCCAAGAGGATCCTGGTACTGATGTGGAGTTCATAAGTCTTACATCCAACAGAGTCATCACTTTTGAATCACCAAAGAAGGTTCTGAAAAAAAAAGAAGAAGAAAAAGAGGGAGATGAGTGAAGATAAGGCTGAAGATAGCTCTGAACCTCAACAGAAGAAGAAACACAGCAAAAGAGCAAAGAAGTCTTCACTCACTAGATTGACTGCCACTAAAGAAGGAAAAGCCACCACAGCCCCTCAGCCTGAATAGATTATAAGGGCTAAAGTTGAGAAAGATGTAAAGGATGTGCACAAGGCAAAGAAGAGGATGAAGAAGATGGCTAAGAAAGGTGGTCTTACCAATAAAGAAATATTGGAAGAAGATGATGAAAGAAAGACTACTAAGAAGGCTGAACAGGTCACCGAGCCTCAACCATCTGGTCCAACTTGACAAGAGATCAGAATCATTGAAGATGTACTAACTTACATCAGAGATACTCATAACTCTGCTGCACCTGATCAGACTATAAATCAAGATGATATGGAGATGCCTGATACTGGTGTTGATGCTAATGAATCTCTGTTAGAAGAAATGGAGACAGAGAATGCAGAAGCTGAGGGGGAGCCACCAAAAGAAATTCTCAAAGTCCCTTCAGTTCGAAAAGAATTAGTAGAGTATGATACTGTAGGAATGGTGAATATTGCTGATGATGATGCAGAGAGTGATGAAGAAGAAGATGATGATCTTGAGGTCATATATGTGGGACAAGATGGCGAAAAAATAGCAAACTACAATCAGATGTTCAATTACTTGCCCATGATGCCATATCATAGAGCTATGATTCTCAACTCTTGGGATCACATATTCTGGACTTTCAAGGCATATCCAGTAATCTCAGTGCTTGCCCATGGATTCCCAAGAGAAAGGAGGTTTGCCCAGAAACTAATCAAGAATGCTTCAACCTTAGAGTCTGAGCATGAGGTACATTCCACTCCTCTTTCATTTATTATAAATCACTCTCCATCATCACACTTTAATGAATTCTATGAAATACCTAAATGGATGGAAGTGGTTCTTCACCCACTCAACCAATTTCCAGTTACAGAGTCCCAAAACTCTGTGACTGACGAACCAAATAACCAAATTATCATCGTCGAGCAAACTGCCTATGATCCAAGGGTTATTGAGCACATCACCAAAATCGTCGAAGAGATGCTCGATAGATCAACCATTGAGACATCTGCTCAAGATGACGAACTACGATCTATGCCAAATGATCAATCTGACTGGGCAATCGTAGAGTCCCAAGAACAGATCAATGCACATGGACCAAACATCTCACCCATACACCATATGGCCACACCCCTAACCCAAGTAGATATCCCCTCATCCTCCAACAACGAGTATTTTGACATGACACTTGCCCTCGCAAGCATGTCAAGGAGAGGTGAACACACTACGACAGCTCCTCCTCCCCTAGAGACACAACAAATTCTCAATCAGCTGTCTCTCATGCCAATAAAGGAAGAGCTGACTGGAGCATTAAACCAAATAGGGTCAGAATCTAGAGAGCTTCTTGAAGCACACTCCCTAGCACTTCATATGAGATTCGACCATATAATTGAATCAGTCAAGCCTCTACCAGGGAAGTTGGAAACTGAATTGTCAAAGAAGCTGAAAGAGATTATCAAGGAAATGGCTGAAAGTCTAAATCAAAGGGATGCTATTCACTTTGCTGCCATAGAGAAGCATAAAGAAGCTATGGAGATAATGCAGAAAAATCAGCAATCTCAAAATGAAAGGCTGACCAACCAAATTTTAGAACTGTGCACCTCACTTCAATTCTTCCAAACCTCTAGCATAACTCAACTCAATCAGAATCACAGTGTAATGGAGCAGATTTAACAACAATAAAGACACACTGAGGCTAGAGTTACTAAAAATCATAGTGATACTTCTCAAAACCACTCACAGATGCATAAGCTGGTTGAAGGAATCAAACGCCTCTTTGAAGATGTTCTAAACCTTGATGCTGACATAAAGAGGGAGAATAATGAGGAAGGAGAAGATAGAGGCAGAGACAGAGGAGGAAGTAGAAGGCAAAGACAAACTCACATTGGCCAATCGTCGGGTGGCTATATCAGAAGTCCAAGATCTCAACCTCCACGATTGGATCAACATCTGTAAAGCTCTCTCATGGCTGAACCCACTCAAAGGAGTCAAGGTCAAGCTTCTAGCTCACAAGGTATGTCCTCCACTGGATTTAGTCTGTCAGTTGGAGATTATGCTTTCATGAACAGACATGATCATTCAGAACCACTGACCCGAGATGAGATCGAAGACATTGCAAGAAGAGATGAAGCCTCAAGAAGAAGGAGAGCTGCAGAGCATGCCAACCCTCCGAGAAATAAGAGACAAAAAAAATAGAGATAAGTCTAAGCTTAACTGTGCATTGATGTTTCTATGCTAGATTATAATATCTTTTTAAACATTAATAAATTCATGCTTATTCTCTAGAGATTTCAGCTGCTCACTGAAACACTAAGCCATATGTACTTTCTAGCACTCTGCACTTAGAAAATGATGCTATGATCCAAATCTCCTTGATTATGTCAACATCAAATAGGGGGATATTGTTGGGAATTGCATATTTATATTTGATATTGAAAGTAAATATAAATGCTTAAGTGAACAGTCCTTCAATGATCATATATACAACGACTTAGATAGATCAAAAATGTAAGGTTGATCTGAGCTTTAATGTTTATTATTTATGTAAATAAATGTATAGAAGGAAAGATCAAATTTGTTAGGTTGATCTATTTGTGCTGTAAATGTTAAAGCCTTGACAGAATCGTAGTCTGTCAAAGGTAGCATTCAGAAGACAAGGCAGAATCGTGGAGCTTAAATGAAGATGTCCAGAATCGTAGTCTGCCAAGAGAATCAAGCTTGCAGAGACCAAGGCAAGTTTTGTGGAGCTTAAGTTAAAGTATCAGAATCGTAGTCTGCCTTTGGAAGTCACACTGAGAATCATGGAGAAAATTCGAGCCAAGTCAAGAAACGCAGTGTGCTCTTGAAAGTGTGAAGTCTGCAAGACAAGCAAACAGGAATCGTAGTCTACCAGAGAACTTAAGAGAGATCATAGTGTTCTCTACGATCAAGTCTGAGTCAAGCTGTGCAAGCCAACACACAATGATTATGGTACAAAGACCATAATCGTAGTGCTCCTCCAGTCAGCATCAAAGATCATAGTTCTGATGAAGGGAGGAAGAGTAACAAATGAAGAAAGGCTAATAGCCGTTGACAATTCGAGAGTCCCAATTATTCATCCTTAGTTCAAATCGAAGAAGCGTATTGAAGAAGCTAAGGAAACGACTAAACCGCCTGCAGAAAACACCTTTTCAGGTGTTAGGTGAGTTTGCAGTCTGCTGTGTCAGTGGGCCAGTCTGCAGTGTAATAGGAAAGCAAGATGTCAACATCAACTGCACAAAAATGTCTGAAGCATTAAATGCAGCAACGGGAGCATTCAAACGAATATATTTTGAATGGCTCTTTTATAAGGACATCAGATAAAGATTCAGACTAAGCAAGCAAGATACAAAAAGAAAGATTATTAAGAGAAAAACTCAAGAACACTCAGCGATCAACTCTACGATCCTGAAAGAGGAAAGCTTGCTTTGCTACTCAGTCCTTCAGAACTGATGCTTAATTACAACTGAGTAGCACACCTCAAACAACTATTGTCAATCCAAGTGAGGAACCAAGTCAGAGTACTTGAAGAGTTCAAAAGTAAACTAAGTGAAGATCCAAGTCAGAGGACTTGAAGAGTTCAAAAGTGGACTAAGAGCAGATTTAAGTCAGAGGACTTGAAGAGTTCAAAAGTGAACTAAGAGAAGTTCTAGGGTTGCTGGCCTTGAAGGGATCTAAGTGATCTAGTTGTAAGAGACATCCTTAGTAGATTTTCTACTCATGGAGTAGAAGAGTGGATTAGGAGCCTTGTGTGTTCTGAACCACTTAAAACCTTGTGTCTCATTGTCTCTCATTAATTGCTATAACTGTCATATCTGTTATAACTGCAATAACTGCTTATCAAACCATAACTGCAATATCTTGAAGGGAAACAAAACATATATTCCGCTACTGTCGGTATAATCAATACTGACAAAGTATTTTAAACAAAGAATTTTTAAAATATCTATTCAATCCCCCTTCTAGATAACTAACGTGCCTTTGGAAACTAACACAATTAAATAAGAAATTTTGCGTGTAATTTTTTTTTTAATATTATTTCTATCAAAATAAAGGTCGTAATATGTGTAAGGTAAAGGATATGTATATAAGTGATAAACATATATTTATTTATTGCATGAATGATTGTAAATAAATTTTTCCATAAAGAAATGGTTGATTATTATAAATTATATTCTTATAATAAATTAATTTTTATAGTAAAAATATTTTATTATTTATTTTTCCATGATAATATGATTAATATATTATTTAAATAATATATGAAAGGATTCTTAGAATTATTGTATTAATTATTTATTATATGAATTTATCAAGATTGGTTAAGTTAATTATTTTAACTTAATTAATAATGGTATATTAGGTAAAGTGTGATTATAGGTCAAAACCCTAATGTTGATCTATGTTATGAAATTTTATGAATTAATACAATTATTGTATAATTTTATTTAAAAAGAAAGTATATTATGTTATGAATAATAAGAAATTATTTTCTTAAGGAATTTGGATATTAAATATAATTATTAATAATACTTGTCTTTAAATATATGTAAGGATATTAATATGATTTATGATTATAGATTTTAATTATAATTATGATAATTAACATAATTATATGAATATATGTTAAGGATTTATTTGTTTATTTTGTTTAAATATTAAACATAGTATTTAATATGTTTGTATTTAAATAAAACTATGGATATTATGTGATTAAGAATTGATTAGGAAATCCTAATTCATAAATTTAGGAACCCTAATTATAGCAAGAAACCCTAATTTTTAATTAGTGTATTCTAATTAAATTTTTATTTAATTTCTATTTAATTTTTCAAACTCTAAGAATTATTTGGCAAACCCTAAGGGTTAATACCTAAGGGTAAAACTCTAGAAGTATGTCTCATGGACAAGTATATCCTTAAAAAGATTTATTATTTATAAAAATACCATTTTTGGATTTGTTTTATTAGCTAGCTTACAAATCTTTACAAGATATATGCTAGAATTTTATCACATGCTCAAATCTCGAGTGAATCAACCAAATCTTTGACACATAGCTGATCAGATCCATTGAACCAAATGGATAGGAATTAAAGATAGAAAAAGAAAAGAAAGCTTTCAATTATTTTCCCCCACACAAGCCAAGACTTTTTCTCTCTCTAAGACCCACGAAATTCTCTCTCTAACTTGGACACAATATCAAACAATAACATCCCATACACTAACCCAGAACAGATCAAGAAGTAGAAATCAAAAAATTCTCAAGAAAGGTATAAAACTCTACCCCTCATGCTAGATCTTTAAAATTTTGATAGAAGTTATGATTAAGTGTTTAAATATATTGAATATTATGTGTATTGATGATCTGGGTTGAGAAACAATGCTTTCAAAACATCAAAATGCTCAAAATCATGAATTTCTCAAAACTGCCAAGAACCCTAATTTTGTGCTTTGACATCCCAAAGTCGGGGCATATAAATCCTATCCTGTTAATGATTTGTTGTGTTTAATGCTTGGTATGTGTAGTATGTTATGTGGTTAGTAAACTGCAAAAGAAATCATGATTATAGCATGTCTAGATCTAAAGTTATTCATGGTTAAACATGGTTGATCGATCAGATTTTCATTTCTGGAAAACCCAGAAATCTTATGAATGTTGAACAGTTTCTGACAGACATTTTGCAAAGCTTAGATCTTCAATCTGTGAAGTTGTTAGGTCATATAAGTGTATTAGTTTTAAACCCTGTCATATATACTACACATCCATGTCCTTAGATCATCTATTACATTACCATAATGAAAGTTATTTAAGGTCAAAGTGTGTTGACCAGTCACGGATTTGAGTTTCTGGAAAACCCAAAAAACTGAAGAACCGATTTTGATAGTGACTTTGACCGGCTTGGATTTACATGTGTGATGTTGTTTAAGCTTAACCAGTGTATTGATTTTGAACCTTGGTATGTATACTTCATGTTGGTGGCACTCTAACACTTAATCATTACCCAGAATCCAAGTTATTAATCATCAAAACTCGTTGACCGTCCAGATATAAAATCTGGGTAACCCAGATTTTGTGGGCAGTGCTCTGACCAGTTTTTGTAAAATTTATATCTTGCTAGTAGATGATACCTAGACATTCTAAGTGCTCAAACCATGTACCCTAGTAGTTGTACTACAAAACCCGACGTCTAACAACCTTAAACCATGAACAGCCTGCAAGATATAAGGACCCAAAGTACGTTGACCGGCACTGACCGACCGTTTCTGGGCTGCCCAGAAAATGAAGAACATCTCTGACAGCTTGTTCAATGACCTATATCTTCAAGATGTGTTGTAGTTTGACCCAGAAATTGCTATACACTTGTAGTATTACATCAATACTACATAACCAATACTTTGTTATGCTCAGAAACATCATAAGCAAGAAATTATAGGTGGTCAAAGTCAGTACCTAAGGGCTGTTCTCGAAGACTCAAGAACACCAACAGTGACAGTTAGTGTCGCTAAAGTTCTTTATTTAGCGACGGTTTTAACAAAAATTAATTATATTAATTAAAATAAATAAAAATTAATTATTAAAATTTTATAAAATTATTTTAAAAATTATTTTAAGTTATAAAAATTAACTTTAAATTTTTTAACATAAAATTCATTAATATTTTAATATAATTAAATATTAATGATATTTAATTTATTTAATAATTATAGAAAATAAATTAGTTAAAAATTATTTTAATATATTAAAAATCATTTAAATGATATTAAAGTATTAAAAAATATTTTAAGTTATAATAAATGACTTTTAATATTTTGAGATAAATTTCATTAATAATTTAATATTAATGATAATAAATTTATTTAATAATTATATTAAATAAATTAGTTAAAAATAGTTTTAATACTTTAAAAAAACATTTAAAAATGATATTAAAGTTTTTTAAGTTATAATATTTTGATAAGAATTTCATTAATATTTTAATATTAATGATAATAAAGTTATTTAATAATTTTATTAAAAAAATTATTTAAAAATTATTTAAATATTTTATAAATCATTTAAAGGTGAAATAAATGTTTTAAAAATATTTTAAGTTATAATAAATAACTTTTAATATTTTTATATGAATAACATTAATGATAATTATTTAAAAATGATTTTAATACCTTAAAAATCATTTAAAGGTAATATTCAGGTTTTAAAAATATTTTCAGAATATAATAAATAACTTTTAAAGTGATGACATGAATTTTATTAATATTAAATTATTTAAATATTAATGATAATGATATTTATTGACAATTAAATCAACTCGATTTTTATGAATAAAGATTTAATTTTCTTTATATATTATTTTGAAATAGTAAGGGGTTGATTTAATTAATGTAGTAAGTTGTGGGTAAAATGCGCAAATATTTCAAAATGGGCAAGTGGTTATAAAATATTCCTTGTTGTCGGAAAATATTCGTTTGGTTGTGAAATATTCTTATTGTCGGGGAATATTCGTACGACGGCGCAGCCATTTGTGGGCCCCACAACGGAATAACTGTCGGATATAGAAAGGGACAGAAATAACTTTTTTTTAAAATAACGGCGTAGTTGTTACCGTTAGTACTGTTGAAATACCCGGTGATTAAAATACAGTAATACGCGGTGTTGCACAGTAGCACACGGTATTGCACAGTATTTTGAATTATTGATTTTACGTAAGAAGACACTTACTCAATTATTGTTACAGTAATTACTGTTCAATATTTTATATGATTGATTCAATAATTGCTACCGTTGATATTTTGTATTATTGATTCAATAATTATCACTGCACATTATTTCACATTATCAAATCAATAATTCATATTATTTGAATAATATTATTAGATAGCATTATTGACAATGTCTAAGGAAGTTCTGTCTAGGAGGAGTTATTTAATTGCGCGCCAGTAAGGAAAAATCCTTATCGGAAGGCTCCCTCTTTCCTGGGAACGACCTAGTTGTCAATATTGTAGTTCTGTAATATTATTTGTGAATAATTAATTATTGATTTATATGATAAGAAAATCTTTATTTTGTGGATATAAAAGAAGGAATTAGTGCTAAGGTGTTTTTATCAATATTTTGGTGTGGAAAATCATCCATTTGTGGATTTCAGCTATTTTCGGTTGGGATTTTAAAAAAACTTCCTTCTACAAAGTTGTTGAGAATTAAAATTTCCATGAAAAGGACATATAATTTATATTTTTTTGATAAAAGGACTATTTATTGTGAATTATTGAAGTTACGAAAATAAATATTTTTTTATTAAAAACATGGGTGGGCCCCACTTTTGTTTTTTGGTGGAAAAATTCTGAATTCTAAGCTGGTGTGCGTTGGAAATTCAGAAGGTTGAAGCCACCGGTAGCAAGTAAGTCAGCTTTGGTGTTCTAACATTTTCCTATAAATAGGGTGCTTAGGTTAGAATTGAAAATCAGACCAGAATCAGAAATTTTCTCTCTCTATAATATCGAGCGTATTTTTGTGAGTATTTAGATACTTTGAGTGTTGCTATTTAGTGCAAGTTTTCTTCAGTATTATATCCGATATTCCGGTCAGAAGTACTATTCTTTTGAGGTAAGGGATGTTATTTTCTTTCGTAAACGATGTTATTCTTTTCAATATCATTATACCAAAATATTGTCATAAATTTTATTATAAAATTCTTACTTTTTCCGTCAGGATTACTATTCACGTATACAGCACTATTCACGAAAAAATTAAATTTTCTTCGATTTGTCCTAGTTACTTGTTAAGGTTCCTATCTTTGATTGGATTCAAGTTTTGAGCTCTATTCTTGAATTTTACTCCACAAAGTATTATTATGGAGTATTTTTGAACTTGAATAAATTAAAATGCGAATCCTTAATCTTTGTTCTTTATCTCACTGGATTCGTTGTTTATATTATTTTTCATCATCCTCAGTCCTAAACGGCGATATAACTAAATATCTTTGGCCTGTAGAGCAAACATAAATGATTACCTGATGAATATCTTTGGCCGTAGTGCAAATATGACAGGTGTTGAGATGAACATGACCACTGGTGATACAAATAAATATCTTTGGCCTGTAGTGCAAAGATGAACATTTGATTCGAGATGTATATTGATTGATGTTACAGGAATAAAATATTGATTATGGACTTCTAAATCATAGAAGATGGTGGACCTCATTCTCTACATAACTCTTCTAATGAATTGATATTTCCGCTGCAGTTGTTGATCTAAAATTTGTTTTCCATAATATTTTATCTGATTTGTTGAAGACTAACGATAATTTATTTTCCATTATCTTAGTCATAATATTCTTTACTGGGCTAGTTGAGCTCACCCTTTTATTCTATTGTCCTCTTCAGGAAATGAGAATGTCGTAGGGACTAGTCGGGGGACAGAGTGATGGTCCGAGTTAGAGCAGTAGTAGTCCTCACTATTTCTAATAAATAGTGTGATAATAATTGTAATGAGGACTTAGTTTGAATGTTAATATTTTCTACATATTTGTATTGACACTCACAGTTGTGTGGTCATATTTTGCACGACCGTGTGATATAAAGTTTGTATTTGAATTCTGTACCATGTATTTGGCAACTCAGAATGGGTTGGGTTGACTGGACCTATTTTGGGGGCGTCACAAAAAGTGATATAAGTGTTTAAAAAATTATTATAAATAATTATAATATTTTGAAAAATATTATAAATGATAATTAAATTATTTATTATAATATTTAAGTTCTTGAACAAAGTTTCATTAAAAAAAATCGTTAATTATTCGATAATGCAATCGGAATGCCGAAACGATACCGAACTCAAACCAAACCGACATAGTTTGACTAGTTATACATTTTTATGTGTTGTAATGACTGACATAAATATGTGACAACATGTTTAAGCAGTATTATGTGTGAAGTTGTATTATTCTAACTAAAAGAATAATTCTATTGACGATAAGACTTCATATTAAAGATAAAAGCATAAGCTATACTACGTAGCAGTAATTAGCTATCAAGGAAAGTATCTGAACTATTTTCTTTCATTGTGCAAGTTTCTTATCTCAATTTATTATTGATCATGTATCTCTACTCATTGCATTTACTTTATGCGATGGATTCTAGTAAGCAAAAAGCATGTTCATGAATAATTATTGTCAATTATTCATATCCATAATGATATCCAGGATACGTTAATGAAAATTATTCTTATATTGTAAAATTTTATTCAATTCGGTTATTATTTATTAATATCTCATTATTGTATTTTATTATACAAGTGTCCCCACTTGTATAAACTATTGTATTCAAACAAGAACCCTTGAACTTGAAATTCTTTGATATGACAAATCCTGTTACAAACTATTAAACTTCGGTATGTATTTATGGTTTAAAGACTGTCTAAGCTAATTGACTCAGCTAGACATAGTTTAAATTATTTAAGACTCTAGACTGAGTATGAACAACCCGTAATAGGAAAATTGTTTATATGCCCAAAGCGAACAGAGCGAACGAATTTATCGTTCATACAGATAGTATTGATCAATACAGGACATAACGGGGCTGATCACCCTACATGTCCGTAAGACTAGAGCGGTTTGCAGATGAATTTCTGTTTAAACCTTTTCGAAAATGAAAAATAAAAGTTCATGGTCCATTGACCGCTCAGCATTTATAGTCACTACGTCGTTTTAAAATTTTAAACGATTTGATATGTTATTAAGATATGTTTCGAAAGACTTCACAACTATTGATTAGTTGTAGAAGTATACCTCAAAGAAAACATTTACTTCTTTCAGCTAAAGTTTATTAACTGCTATTACTTGCTGAGCAATTGAATGCTCATTCTTGCTTTAAATTAAATGTTTTCAGCTAAACGTGATCAACCAGAAGGCTCTGGCATAAACAAAGGGAAAGAAAAGCTGCAAGAATAAGTGTTATGGTATTTTTGTAATAGTTAAACTTTATTAAGACGATAATAATTATTATCTATCATGTAATGAAATGCTTTAAAGGTCATGTACCTAGGATTAGACAACTCTTATATGTATATTAATTTGTTAAATTATATTATTCCGCTCAAAGAAATAATATCGTGTAGCACCAAGTTCAGGTTTCAAGTACCTGAATTTGGGGGCGTCACATCTTTCCCTTCCAGGGAGAGACTTTCAAAAACACAAAGCTACCTGATTCAAATTCAACATTCTTGCGGTGTGGATCGGCGTATTTCTTCTGCCTATCCTGAGCTGCTACTAATCATGTCCGAATCACTTTGACTATCTCTGCTATCTGCTGTACCAACTCTGGACCTAGCAATTGTCTCTCGCCAACTTCATCCCAGTACAGTGGAGTTCTACACTTTCTGCCGTACAACGCTTCGTAGACAGCATGCCAATACTAGCGTGGTAACTGTTGTTATAACCGAATTCCACAAGTGGTAGGTGATCATCCCAATTTTCTTTGAAATCCATGATGCACGCTCTCAACATATCCTCCAATGTCTGGATCGTTCTTTTGCTCTGCCCGTCTGTCTGAGGGTGATATGCCGTACTCCATGCCTCAATACAATTTCTTTCACATAAAGCTTCACCAACTGATCTAGGTTGAATCTGATCTTGATCGAAAGGAAGTGTGCGGATTTCGTCAATCGGTCAACGATAACCCATACTGCGTCGTAGCCTTTCTGAGTTGTCAGAAGGCCAACCACGAAATCCATCGTAATATGTTCCCATTTCCATTATGGGATCTCTAGAGGTTGTAGCAAACCACTCGGCCTCTGATGTTCTTCTTTCATTTTCTGACATGTCAGGCACTTGGCAACACAATCGATGATAACTCTTTTTAAATTTGGCCACCAGAAATGTTATCGGAGATCCTGGTACATCTTAGTACTAACAGGTGAATCAAATACCGTAAACTATGAGCCTTGCTCAAAATTTCCTCCTTAATCTCTGGCACTGGCGGTACCAAAACTCTGTTCTTAAATCTCAACAGTCCTTCACTCTCCACCTTGAATTTTAGTTCATCCCCTTCGGATATCTTCTTCTTTACCTTCTCACACTCTTCGTCCTAAAGTTGAGCTTCCTTAACTTTATCCAGCAAAGTTGTACCAGCTTGTATCTGAAATAGCTTTTCGTCAATCTCCATTAAACATCTTACGTCCAATTCCAGCTTCTCCATTGCTGAAATTAGCTCCTCTTGAGCGGTCAACATCATCAATTTCTCCCGACCCTTTCTGCTTAAGGCGTCGGCAACCACATTTGCTTTACTCGGATGGTATAAACTTTTGCAATCATAGTCCTTAATTAACTCCAACCATCTTCTCTGGCGCATATTCAAATTCTTCTGTGTAAAAATATATTTTAGACTTTTTTTGGTCTATATATATTTCACACTTCTCCCCATAGAGATAGTGTCTCCAGATCTTCAAAGCAAATACTACCGCAGCCAATTCCAAGTCATGAGTCGAATACCCCTTCTCATAGTCCTTCAATTGTCGTGATGCATACGCAATGACATTACCATTTTGCATAAGCACACAGTCTAGTCCTTTATACGACGCATCACTATACACCACAAAATTTTCCGTGTCATCCGGAAGAGATAACACAGGTGCTGTACTCAATCTCTTCTTAAGCTCTTGGAAGCTTTCCTCACACTTCTCCGTCCAAACGAATTTCACAACTTTCCTAGTCAAATTCGTCAGCGGAGTTGTGATCTTGGAAAAGTCCTAAATGAATCTTCTATAATAACCTGTCAATCCAAGAAAACTTCTCACTTTCGACGGCGTCTTTGGCTGATCCCAGTTCATCACAGCTTCAACTTTAGAGGGATCTACCGAAATTCCGTCCTTATCAATCACATGCTCGAGAAATTATACCCGCTCAATCCAAAATTCGCATGTCAAAAACTTGGAATACAACTTCTCTCTTCTCAACGCCTCTAATGTCACCTTCAGGTGCTCTACATGTTCCTCCTTGGTCTTCGAATACACAAAAACATCGTCGATAAAGACCACAATAAATTTGTCTAAAAACAGCTTGAACACTCCATTCATTAGGCCCATAAATGCTGCAGGCGCATTTGTTAGACCAAATGACATCACCAAAAATTTGTAGTGACCATATCGAGTCCTAAACGCTGTCTTCGGAACATCCTCTGGCCTTACCTTCAGCTGATGATAACCACTTCTCAAGTCTATCTTCAAGAAATCTCTCGCTCCCTTCAACTGATCAAATAGGTCGTCAATCCTAAGCAACGGATACTTGTTCTTAATTGTGATCTTGTTCAACTCTCTGTAGTCGATGCAGAGCCGCATCGTCCCATCCTTCTTCTTCACAAATAACACCGGCGCTCCCCACGACAACACGCTAGATTGAATGTACTTCTTGTCCAGTAGCTCTGCAGCTGTACCATCAATTCTTTCATCTCTATCGGAGCCATCCGGTACGGTGCCTTCGATATTGGAGCCGTTCCTGGCGCCAAATCGATCACAAACTCAACCTCTCTATCTGGCAAAAGTCCTAGTAGATCATCCAGAAATAAGTCCACGAAGTCCCTCACGACTGGTATATCTTTTAACTTTGGGTTCTCTTTACGACTATCGACTATGTAGGCTAAATATCCTACGCAGCCTTGTCTTAACAACTTTCTGGCCTGCATCATCGTCAAATAACTCGCTTGTCTAGGCAACTTGCTGCCATAAAACACAACCTTTGACGAATTCATAAGGTTAATACACTTCCTTTGGCAATCAATTATCGCTCCATAACTGAATAGCCAATCCATTTCCAAAATAACATCGAATTCCCCAAGTCCAATTGGAATAAGATCTATATTCATAACGTTACCCTTAATATCCACCCTACAGTTCTTGTGTACATACTTTACAAGGATCACTTCTCTATTCGCAATCTCTATGTTCATATGGTATTCTAAATCGTCCTTAGGCAATCCTAAGTTCTTAGCAAAATCATCGGATATGAATGAGCAAGTAGCACCCGAATTAAATAATATATATGCATTAACTTTATTGATCGGAATGATACTTGACACCACATCGCGAGACAGCACAGCATCCTGCACTGTCATGTTGAATGTCCTAGCAGTCGGTCGGTTAGTTACGGTTGGTCCCGTGATAGTTAGAGGATTGTCACCGCTGTTTCCCCTGTTCCCTCTTGTTCCTGCCCCTTCAAGTACGTTCTTGGGATAGTCTCTTTCCAAATGATCCTTCGAACCACACGTGAAGCAGGCGCCCTTCTTAAGGTTAGGACAGTTCGGTGATATGTGGCCTTCTTGACCACAATTGTAGCACACCCGCTTTCCTTTCATACAGACCCCAAGGTGAGCTTTCCCGCAGGTCGAACATGATTCAACCCTCTTCTTCTGGTTTCCCTGGTGATTATCGGTTGGTGTGTTATCAGTTCATCTCCTTTTTTGATTGTTGCTTCCTCTCGTGTTGCTGCCACTAGCCTTGTTATTTCCTTCGCTTTCATTCTTCTTCTTCTTCTGATCCTGGTTGTACTTGGTCATCGCATCGCTTCCACCTTCAGCGAGGATGGCCTTCTCCAATACCCCAGCAAAAGTGTTCAATTAAAACATTGACACTTTACTATACAACCAGTGTTTTAGTCCCTGCTCAAATCGCCTAGCCTTTTTCTCATCAGTATGTACTTGGTATGTGGCAAACCTAGCCAACTCATTGAACTTTGCAGCGTAATCTGGTACAGACATATTCCCCTACTTGTGCTCCAAAAATTATACCTCCATTTGGTTCTGCGAGCTTGTCAAAAATATATCTCAAAGAACATCTCCTTGAACCTCCCCTAGGTGATCACACCTTTTCCTCCCCGGACTTTGTTTGCCTACCACCAATAGCTGGCTTCAAATTTCAATATAAATGTAGCATAAGCAGTCTTCTGGTCCTCGCCGACCCTAACAACGTCAAAAATCTTCTCCATTTCCATGACCCAAGTTTGTACTTCAATCAGGCTCATGGATCCATTAAATTCTGGTGGTCCCACCGCCTTGAAGTCCTTGCACGTTGTATTCAGTAGAGCTTGAGGTTGATTGTTAATCGCTCCAGCCAATAAGTTTACCAACTGCTGAACGGGGTTGGCGTTAGCATTGGCGTCGTTGTTGTCGTTTGTTGGCCCTTCCTGGGCCGATTGACGGTTGGGTCTTCTTCTTGGCGGTATATTTCTGTTAAGATATACGCTTATTAGACCTATATTCAATTATTTAAATATTTAAGAATTAACTTAAATACTTTAAGATAACACATAACATCACAAATAAACTCTGATATTTTATTAATCAAAAGTTTTAACCATAAAAAGATAGCATCGCTGCTATTTACATCAACTGTCACGAGTTAAAGAATTTTCAAGATTTAAATCATCAAAATATTCCTTTGTTTTTAATCACATCGAAATTTACATTATTAACTACTCAAAGAAGTATTCATATAATTAAACTGTTTCTATCACTGCCTGCTAAGGTGTCGAACAGCTTTACTGCGTTCTTCCTCCATAATGCGGAACATCGTTTTGCGATCTAGCATATACCAAGGCAGACCCTAGAACTGAACTGGATAGTACATCACCCGATCCTAGGCCTTGTCAATTGCATTCTGAAACGTATAATTCGTCTCTTCAATATTTGCTTTCTTTGCGCAATCGTTATCCTCTACAAGATCTGCACGTTGTGAATCTCTCACCCAAGCATCCTCTGCTACGGCAAGCCTTGCTGATTTCTCTATCAAATCATTCTTTAATTTATCTATCTCCTCTTACTTCTGCTCAACTTGGCCCTTCTCATGAACTAACTCCCACTCTACGTCCCCAAGACGTGTGTGAAGAGCTTCAACCTCACCATCCTTCTGCTCGATAGTAGTCTGTTGAGTAACCGTCTGCTCCTTCAGCACCTAAATAGTATCCCGTAACTCTATGTTACGGTCATACAGTTCATCATACATCTCAGCACTGATAGAGTTCGATGGGAACTCTTCAGGGTCTTCATCATCCTCCTCAGCTGCCTCAGCCTGAATCTTGATCTTCTCAGAGTCCTCCTCTAAATTGAACACTGGCTCATGCTCCTGACCAACAACTGTGATCAAAGGAGATGGCTCTCGTCGAACTAACTGATCCCAGACTGTATGTATGATGCCCCCAAATTCTGACCGTCACTGATCTCGAATTCGGTTGGTCACGTACTAATCCTGATAATAACTAAAATCTCAGACAATGGAATAATAGAATAATTTACATTGATATAACATAAATATTCTCGACCCAAGCCTCGAAAATATTACTAATACACTTCATAACTTAAACCAAACATATCTTAATACATAACATTAAATAAGTCTTAATGCAACATAACGAAAACATCCTAACATAGAAAAGCATAGCTACTTCATAGCCTTGCCTTCGCACTTGTCCTGTCCTGAGGTTCCACCTTGCCCTGCCCTAACTGAAATGTTTATGGAAAGCAAGAGTGAGAAACAAATTTGCCCAGCAAGTAATATGCCAATAAATGTGAACAGGAATATATACGGTTATAAATCTTCAAGGGTAAAACGGTAATTAATCGCTCAGGAATTCAAATAAGAATGTTATGAACAAAATAAATAGCAATGACTTCCAAATCTATTATGTGAAGTTGAATAAGGACCACTACGGGTCAAGAAGTTATTAAAGAATTCAAAAGTTTCAACAATTTCAAGTGAATGAATAGATATCACTGAGTGTCGCTGTGGACCAAGGATTAATAAAAGAATCCAACGGGTTCAAAGTTTCAAGTTAACAAATACTGGATACTGAGTGATCGCTAAGAACCACGAACTTCTACTAAAATCACCAAAAATATTTCTGGTAACCCAAACAAGTATAATTAGGGGATCAGCCTATCGTACCTGGTGTTATGCATAACCTATCACGCTACTGTCGGCACCCCGACTATATAGTTCCCCTTTTTACGAGGGTTGTTCAACTCAGTCAATTTATAAGAGTCTGTACCAAGGCAATTGGTGTGGATCGCTTTCCAATTCATGAGTCTAGCCGAATTAAATGGCGTAGACAATTTCAACAATGTCTATAAGAACAATTTATGAGTTCAATACTCGTAACAATAATTCGAAGAATATAATCGTAATTTAAATCAAGCTATGAAATATAATTTTATAAGGCAAGAATTATTCTAATTCCTATTTACTCGTACGATCAATAGTAGTACAAGCTCAAATATGTGTTCAATAAGGAGTATGAATCAAATACTTGCACAATAAAAAAGTAGTCAGATACTTGCATTCAATATATAAATCAAATGAAGTTAGGAACCTTGCTCGATAAAAGTAGAGTAAGAACTTGCATTAAAGAGATAAAGTTTAAATACTTGCACAAAATCCAAAGTTGGGCAAATTAAGAGACTTGTTTACAAGATTCATCGAATAAAGATGTGCAAGGGTCTAGGATACTCGCAATTTATAATACAAGAATGGGTTCAAGGAAACTTGCACTGTAAAAGAGTATAAATTAGAGAACTTGCCTTAAGCGTAGTCTATCCACGTTAAGTAAATCAACACTTTTGAATCCTATTTATATATTATATGTATAGGATGTTCATTAGTCACTTACGCTCATATATGATATGTAAATTTAAACGCACCCATAAACGTTTAACTTAGTCGCATACTATACACATACTTCATCACATACTTTTGCGTACATATAGCACAGTTCAGTTTACAAGACATCATGAAGTCATCAACATAGTTTCTAATCGTTGCTTTATAGTTCACAAATACCTTTTAGACTTATCATTGGGAAGTTTATAATCAAACGTTCAATTCTATCACTTAGCATGCCTCTTAACACATTACTTAGCATACTTGTCATATACTACAAGTTAAAGTAATCATATAAGCTAACTGTCAAAACTCAGATCAACAAACTAACTCAATCCTGATTCCAGGCTGACGTAGCTGCACCATGGCTAAGCTTAGGGCCGACGCAGCTGCGCAGCCCTCTGGCCAAGCCAAGGCTAAGCTATTGCCTTGTGGTTTCTATTCGGTCATGAATGCAACATTCACATATAATATAATAACATATTAAAGGGTCTTGCATGCTTTTATTGCGATCTTACACTTATTCTTGATACGCTATGGTTTTTAACTTATGATTTCAAATGAGCTAAGGCCAATCAAGATCATGAAATCACAAAGGCTACAATGTTTGCTATGCATACATGTGAGGTAGTTATGATATCAGTTTGTATGTATGCTTACATAGGTCCTTATCTTATATGCATAATTAGTATTAATTATTTCCTCAAAATATCTCTAACTCATGCTTGAGTAACTTTCAATGTGTTTATCCAAAAATGAGCATGCGTATGTAGTGTGTTTGGTCACATAAGAAATATAAATCACGCATGTTCTACTCTCAAATATACACTACATCATGTTTAGATTATAACACATCCAAGCTTGTTGTGAAAGTTATTTTAAACTTGAACAACCCACTTTCGCATATACAAAACGTCCTTAACGCTCTTTTCATGTGTAGTTAAATCATGTTAACCTCTTCACAAGGTCAGAACATATATCATGTAATGTTCATGCATATTAGTCTCGATATATCAAGTTTTTCTTTGAAAAGTTTTGCTAGCTCAATACCTATAATTTTGATTATGAACAAAGGACTATAAGTCATAACTCATGCTTATTCATGTTCAGAAATCAATCATGTGTATGCTATCTCATGTATGCATGTTTACCAAAATCAGAACTTAAGGTTCATTATTTTCATTAAAGCCTATTTTCAAAACTATCTTTTCCCTTATTACATACATACTAATCACCAACCAACACATTCATGCTATGCCAAGGAACCTAAATAGTTATGTTAAACTTATTTCCATGCATGTTCAAGTAATATTGGTATGCTAGAATTGACCAGATTGCAAACAGAATAAGGAACTGTCTCTAGAGGCCGGCGCAGCTGCGCTGCGCCTCAGTTATAAACCGGCGCAGCTGCGCCGTGCTTCGGCCAGCACCAGTGAGTTCCCTGCTTCGGCAGGTTCCATCCCAAATCACAAAATTTCCTACGAATTTGCTATTAGACTAACTACATTACCTTTCTAACACTTGTATTAGCTTATATGATAACTAATTTAACATTATCAAATCACCAAATCATAAATTCCAACTAAAATCAAGAATTAACAATTCTCAGAAATTTCAGAAAATAAGAATTGAAGAACATGAAATATACCTTCTGATAAATTGTGAATGAGCTTGCTGCTAATTGAATTCTGCCAATTCTAGAATGATACTACTAAAGTATATATGCTCTCAATTCCACCCTAAAACAAAATTCTAAGCAATGAATTAGAAGGAGGGGGCTTAATTTATAGAACAAACAATAACCAGACAATGTTTTTCTCTCCCAAACCAAACGAACGGATTGAAGGATTGAATGAAGGTTAAGAAAGAGTAGGTAATTAGTGGTTGGAATCAATCATGAAAACCACTCCCCCCTTGATGATTGCTATAAAGCTATCCTAGTTTGCTGAGTTTGAGAAGGATGGTAGCCTTTATCCTTTCACGTGTGTAGGAGAATTGTGACTTTTATTATGGGACAACAAATACATGCTCAGCTATTGGTCAATGAACTATATGCTACACTTATGTTATAATACACACACCATATACTTAAGTTGTATTCATATAATACATGCTTAGGATAAAATTTTAATGTCATCATGTAATTCACACAAATAATATTTCAATGTAGTAGATGTAATTTGCACACATATAATCCATATACAATTTATCACACCGGTATAATTTTAATCGGGTATTATCATGTTACATTACTTCATCTATTATTCAATTACATTAAATTATTGAAGTATTTATTAATCAATAATTGTTTATAACATATTCATGAGGTGCCAATTAAATGTTCACTCACACATATATTCACACAGGCATAGATCATGTAGCCTATATAATTTAATTAATCTTAAAACATGCTCTCTATATATAGTATATTCACATTTATCGTCACACTACGCTATATAATATAGTTGTAGCCACCATACCTTATATGTTTAATTATCATAACAATAACTCGAGCGATTATAATCATATTAATAATCTACTCGTTTATATATATTATTATTCTCAATGGTAATTAATTAATTACTTATCTTATCAATTAATTAATAATAATATTAATTAATCCCTTCTTCATCAATCAATGTAATTATTAATCTCCATAACAATTCATTATCACTTATAGGATTAATTACCACATTTAATAAATACAAATTTTATTATACTTATAACCAAGTCACTTATTATTATTATATTACTTGCAGTAATAATAATCACATATTATTAATAATTAATCACCATTAATATTCTATAACAATTAATATTTTATTTCTCATAATAACAATTAACAATTAATATAGACTAATTGTTTGCGTAGTAATTCCTTCATTAATTTACCCTTATCAGTTATTATTATGCGAGAAATAATCACATTCCTCAATAGTTTAATAAATACAATCTTATTATATTT
This sequence comes from Panax stipuleanatus, assembly GCA_020205555.1. NCBI lineage: Eukaryota > Viridiplantae > Streptophyta > Magnoliopsida > Apiales > Araliaceae > Panax > Panax stipuleanatus. The sequence continues at coordinate 21,993,980 of CM035120.1, forward strand.
ACAAACAAGTTGCTTATTATTATACTATTACTTGTAATAATAATAAATCAACAGACTATTATTATATTTCTCATAATAATAATTAACAATTAATATAGATTAATTATTCACTTAATAATTCATTTACTATTTAATCGATTATTATTCATAATAACACTTAATAACGTTATTGTATGATTAACTATCACATGTATTGCACTCAACAAATAATCAGTTATATTCATCAATTACTTATTCGTAAATATTTTGTTAATCCCAATAACATACTATTAATAATTACTAATTAATAACAACAATTAATTAATAATAATATATTAATTAATCCTTCGCTTATTGATTTCCCTCTTGAATTAATTAAATCATCATTTCCATTCTCATGCCACACAAGGCATTCTACAAGTTCGTTGAATTTCTCCATATTTCCTTCTAAATTCAATTTAATATAATCGAATTACTTTTCTCATAACTCGTAAACATTATGTTCCAATAAGTATTCATTTTCTTATTATATTAAATAAAAAATTTATTCATGAAATTCACGGTTCTTACAGTATGAATGTCTCGGGGCTCCTCCTCGATAGCCACTCGGGGTACAACATCCCTAGGCTGACTGGATCCTCTAACATCCGACATCCTGACAAATCAAATTTTAAGTCTTAGTTATTACGTGATGCTAATCGATACTAGCGAGTACTTAAGTATAAACACATAGCACATAAGGTAAGTTATTATCTTTCTTAGAACTCGATAAGAGTTTATCATTACTATGATCTCGAAGGCTACTATCCTAAGGTTTTCCCTTACCTAAGGTTCATAACCTACAGCTCTGATATCAACCTGTGACACACCCAAATCCGGGTACTTCAATTTCCACGGGATTTGGTGTTTACTGTACAAATATCATCTATCTATCTATCCATAATAAATGCAAACCATGCAATAGATAGAAATAAATCCATCATCTCCCCTTATGGGGTTACAACATCTGAATAATAATACATAATCAATCCCAGGTCATACTTAACCTTAAATCTCTATTGCCGAAACGTAAACAAATAATAAGTCTTAAACAACATAAACATAAGTCTTAAACAAATATTATCAATTAAATAACAAAGTCTTCATCACTTGTTGACTTTTCCCTTGCCTTTGCTAGTGGAAGGCTCGTCAGATCTTTCGTTCTTAACAGCAATGCTATTATTACGCAAGAATGAGCACGATTGCCCACAAGTATACAAATATAACAATATAATAACGTGCGAGTGAATTAAAGACTTCTGAATAAAGAAAACTCGGCTTTTGAATCAAGAATGAATAACAAGAATCAAAAGAACATTTGAGGGTCATAAGACCTTGAACTATGTTCGAGGTTGTCAAGTGTTTTTACTTAAACCTTTAACAGTCATTAGACTATGGACCTTACTTCTCGTACTTAGGGGGATCAGCCCTTAGTACCATATTGTACACAATATCTTAACGCAAAAGCATCATCAATCCCCTATAATAGGGTTGTTCATCTCAGTTAGACATCAGAGTCCGCACCAAAGAAAGTTTGGTTTAGATAAGCTCAGTAATAGTTCTAGAATTTAGAACGTTCATCAACTATGGACTAGTCGAATCAATAAGGGTTTGCTAGTCTTACAAGGTTCAACAATAAATGATATTCAATTTGAATAATAAATCTCAAGAGTATATAATTGACTAAATATTGTATAACTGAAGTAATACTTCAAAAGAATTATAATATCTCATATGAAATCTTGAACTTGAATAATTAAGAACAAGAACTTGATTGATATAGAATCATAAGTATAGAACTTGCTCAACGAATAACTTTATAGTTAGAAAGCTTGCTCAATTTAAAGAGTATGAATAAGAAAACTTGCATAATCGTAAACGAGTTAAGGTAAGGAAACTTGCCTCGTGCGCAAGCTACAAATATAGTTACAATTCAATTCCTCAACGTCCTATATATTACATTATGCATACAATGTCGATTAGTTTCATAACTTCTATGTTCAACTGTTGAACTTTTCATTTAAGTTCAACTTACAACTTAGTTCCTAGTGTTAACTTAATAACTAAGCACATACCATGAGTTGCGTATCATATAGGTATAATCCTTTAAACAATCATAATCAAGTTTTACAATCACAATATTCAAGTTCGCACTTAATTTTTTAACTTGAACCTTCACATTATCGTATACATATCAATAACTTAGTTTATTAACATGAACTTCAAATCATATAATATGTGTTAATAACATGTTATAGCATAGCATTACATGTTCATCAAGTCCTCAAGTATGTTATAGCATAGTATTACACTTGGCACGACGTTTCGACGTTCATTCGTCGCACGCCCGATTCGTCCCTCTTGCGTACGCTTAACATGCTCATACAACTTATCTAAAACATCATTGATTAATGTTAAACATCATTATATTTCATAATATTCATATTTTATAACTTAGAACAACATCTTTTATCGTCGAGAGCACTACACTTGCGTACGTGCATGTCCGACGCCCTCCGATTGCCTCCGAATACGCATTAGTCACAAAGATGGCCATTTTGACCCCTTCTAACGACTTCAAATAGAAAAACTTAAAGAATAACAATTGTAGGTCTACTCGTTATCTTTCCAAATCATCTTGAATCGCCTTAATCGGATTTCGTATGAAAAAGTTATGCTTATTTTACTACAAGAAGTCAAAACAGTCTCGCCTTACACTATTTACCCACTAGGGCGGGTCTTAGCCAGCTGGGGTGGATTCAAAATCTGCACGGGGCCCGCTGTGGCGGATGGCTCCGCCCTGCTCAGCCCCAGTTCGTGATTTTGACAGTTTTAGGCTAATTAAATGCAAATTAAACTAGTACCGTGATTTCTATGAAGTATAAAGTTCAGAGAAACATCATATAATGATTATAACATGATTTTAACACTTTATATCATGTAATTACTCAAATCAAATCACATATTTTCACTATTCTTGGTATTTTTGAAAGTTTTGGAGAAAAACATAAAAATCATCGTCACGGATTCGTTATAACTCCGAATCCATCCGTTCAAAGTTTATTTTCTTTGTTTTAACATGTATAATCATAATCTACTGTAAAATTTAAGTTAAACAAACAATTCATGACATACAATTTGTTCATAAGAGCCACATATACAACTTTCATACCCTATAACTTCACAAAATCTAATTAAAACATAATTACATGGTGTTGATCACTGTAATTCATATATGCATGATATAAAACATATTAGTAACATATAATGAAACATATATGATCATATCTTAAGTTAGTCATCAAAATAGTTCTTCACAGAGAACTTCAAAGAGTTTTCATGGAGAAAATATAAGAACGTGAAATAAGAATTGAGATGAAGGGATTACCCTTGAAATCTCTGTGAAGATGATGTAACTCCTTTTGATACTTTAATTTCTTTCAATTCTCTCAAATCTCTTATCTCTCTAAGTTTTTCTCTGAACTTCCTTAATTGATGAATGTGATATATGAAGTAGTATAGTTATAATATACGTACATATGTTATATGATGTATCCTGATGTCGTAGTGGTCAGTTAATCCCATTATGGGTTAACTGCCCAACTCATTCTAAGGCCTCGTTTGGCTGGCCGTTTAATAACTCTTTTCCCATTATTTTAATTAACTTCTTATTATATAATTTAATGATGTCACGCCTTTATTAATCAAATAATCTTATTTAAATCAATTAAATAAAATAGAAGAAATCCACATTAAATCACATAATTAAAATTATCATATATTAATTATGTCAAATTATTACATCTCTAATTAATTATTAAATTAATTAGAATAACATTATGCTTATTAAATAATTCATTTAATCAAATAAGCTCAATTAAATTCATACTTTGAACTCAAAAATTGCTACACATTAATTTAATCATTGTAACACATATAATTAAATTAATCTACCACAATTCCATCAAATAATTATTTAACTCAATAATTAAATCATCAAAAAATATTTATTTAATTCAATAAATATTAAAAATAAATTACAAAATTCTCGTTTGTCACAGATATACCATATTAAGGGACATGTCAAAGTATAACTTATCATACACAAGATACTATGATGATCTCAAGTCTACAGATCACTTGTACTACTATCACTACAGGAATTCCTATTGACAGACAAGTAAAAATCCATTAGGTATTTATTAGCGAGCCACGTTTAGTGAACTTATTCTCCAATAAGCACCTACATACTTGCTTTAGTGTCTCCACACAAATGATCATAAGATCGATCATCCTCATCCAATGAGAGAGCAACGTATGTATCAATCTATCCGGATTCATTAATCCCCTTTTTAGTAATCCAGCAATTGGGAATAATTTTAGTTTTAAGATATTTAAGAATTTAGATCTCATTAGCATGATCATCATCATGATTCTAAAAGGATTGCTTAAAACTATAGGTTTATCACATATTATAATAACAACATCATGTAGATAATTAAATGCCTTTAATTAAATAATAATTTTATTAATAAATAAATAAGATTGTTACAAAATATATGATTTATCATCAAACATTATTGACTTGTGTGCATATTACTTTCAATAAGAAGCCACCGCAGCAACCATTGAACTGCATGCTGTTGAAGACGAGCCGATTGATGACCTTTGGGAACCGGAAGATACCTTTCAGCTTATTGCATCATCTTCTCGGACTCCGGTTTCGTCAGACTCAACCTTATTTCACAGCCTTCCGCAAGGACTTTTTGGGATTTTTGGGTACGGAGCTCAACTTTCACCAAACGAGACCATAAGAACAAACTTCGAGGTAACCAGACCCATGAGGCCCAGCCTCAGATGTACCTGCTCTATTCGCAGGTACACCTTCGGCTCCCCCTGAAGGCTTTATCAGCAGCTAGCAGCTCATTTAGAAAAAAAGGAAGAAGTTTGAGAGAGAAGCTGATTCTAGAGAGAGAAACCCTCATGTTTGATACTATAACACTAGTTTTAGATTATTTTCATCTCATATATTTCGTATCTCACCACATAGAGTCGTAGAGCATAGTTTGGTGATCCAGGAGGCTTGTTTACGCACCCCCTAAAGTGAAAAACACTCATTTTGAGCCCTTTCCTTTGTAAACTTTGTTCAATACATTAGATCCATGTTATATATTGTTTAAAAATAGTATAACTTGTTGTTTTGCATATATATTGTGTAGTGGGTGATTGATCTAGAGATCCCACCGGTTATTTTGTATTTTTACATTTGTAGATCCAGTCCGTAGGCTAGATCTACCTAGATCTAAGCCGGATCTAGCCTTCTGAGTGGTTATTAAGCATGAAGCTTTAACCCGTATGCTAGATTAGTTTAGATCCATGGTAGATCTATATGTTTTACTACTTTTGGTCAGTCCTGGTCACTTCTTAGAGCCCTAGATCTCTATCTAGCGGTGAGGGGGTCCTAATGTCTCGTGATGGAGATTTTAACCGATGAAATCATCCATTATCGAGTTTAGGATATGTTGTATATACATATTTAATTATAATAATGTGAGCCTAGGAATCCCAGTGTCGAGATCCAATGATCAGATCTTGACTTGATTCCCACGATGGACTTATTTTTGCAATGTAATGTTTAAATAATGCGAAATCATTGTACATGTAATGTTTGGATCTTGAAAACGAACTCGAGGGGTTAGTCCCGAGAGTTCGAATTCAAGATCCTGTGATAGTGAAAACTTTGATTGTGGGTGCTCGAATTCATCGAGATGGCTTCCATGCCCGATGATGATCCGACCCTTTTTGGCGCTTTCTAGCATGCATTTTCACCAAAAAATGATTTCCAAATCAAAATAGCAAAGAACTTTTATAATAATAATAAAGCGATTCGGGGATAAACATTTAGATAATAAATGGAAGTATCAAAGGACCTCGATTCCAATTTGCTGACGGATTTGAAAACTTCATTTTCAAAACATCATTGATATATATATTGTGTTCTAAAAATGAACTTTTATATAAATCAAATCCTTTGTGCATAGGGTTAAAGAGGTACAACACTACTTTCGAAATAATTTCATAGACTTAAGAATTAATAATGGAAGTATCAAAGGTCCTCGATTACTATTCGGGCGAAGAATTTGAAACCTTGTGTTTTTCCTAAAATATCATATGAAGTGTATATTTTGTCTAAAAATAAACTTTTTGCTAAATCAAACTCTTCGTACATAGGTGCAAAAGAGGAACATCACTACTTCCAAATAACTCACAATGAGGGTCAGAATGAACTTTCAAAATAAAATATACACACACACACACACATACTTTATGCATAGGAAATTAATAAAATGCTGGTACCTTGTTTTCACGGGAGTCGGGGGTGCCTAACACCATCCCCGCTTAACCAAGCCCCCGAATTCCATGAATCTCGAGTTTCAGACCAATCCTATGGAGTGAATATTGGACCATGTTGTTAGGAATATATATGAGAATGTTATTCTTATTTATATAAGATTTGATTATGATACAAATGAATGAATATGCAAGTATGCTTGTATTGATAAAAGCTTAAAGTCTTTTGATAGATAATAGGAATATATGTACAAGGACTTAGAATGAATTGATCAAATATGTTAGGTTGATCCTACATAAACAAAACAGCTTTGTAAAGTCCTTCAAAAGAAATGATGTACAATGACTAGAAATAGAAAGATCAAACTTGTTAGGTTGATCTTATATAATGTAATAGATAGGCATGTCTGATCGTCGAGCACTGCACCAGCCATCGTAGTCTGCCAGGAGAGACAAGGAAGACTCAAGAACTGTCAAGGCAGAATCGTAGTCTGCAAGGATAGTAGATCTCGGAGTTCATAGTCTGCCAGGAGAGACGAGGCAGGATCGTAGTGTGTCGAGAAGAACTTTCTCAGAGACGTAGTTTGCTGAGGAAGTCATGTTCAGAATCGTAGAGACAACTTGTCTAAGAGCCGACCGAGCGCCTGCCAAAGCTAAGTCAAGAATCGTAGGCCACACTTGAAGTAGTGGAGTCTACTGATCATATAAGAGGCAAAGATAGTAGTCGAGCCAGATCAGACAAGGACAACAAGCATGAAGGTAGAAATCGTAGTCTATCAAGATCTGATCTCGGAGTCGTAGTGTCTGCAGAACCAATGCAAGATCGTAGTCTGCAGAACTAAGGACTCAACGAAATGCTCACAACGCCAAGGCAGAATCGTAGTGTCAACACAATTCTCAACAGATGAGCACTCCCAGAATATCCAAAGTATGAAGCCTCTGGTCTGAGCTACAAAGATACATTTCACCTTAAAGAAACCAGAGAGCACTCAACAAATGGCATGCAAGCAAACAGAAGATCTAAGCACCAACTCAATCAACATCCTGATTGAGTTATGAAGCCATTTAAGATGAAGTCTTCCATAATCAAATCAGAAAAAGACTTCAGATATAGTAACTGACTAAAGAAAGTCAGAAAGTGCAATAGCTATCAAGAGAAAAGAAGACAACGATCTTGGGATTTACCAGGATCGTAGTGTTTGCCAAACAAAGCAGGAACTGATGCAGTTTACACAGAGATACAGGCCAGCTTATGAAGAACAAGACAAAAGTGATTAAGCATGGGTCTGACCATTGATGATAGGTGAACGGGAGATCACCAGAAGAAAGAGTGCTGGGTATGCCACAAATCTGATGTGTCTTGCTATTCAGAAGAGGCCAGAACAATAAGTCAAGCTATCAGTTCCTGAGATCAGTCAAGGCAAGCAGAAGTGTTGAAGCACTGCACAAGTGAAGGAAGAGGCGTTCTACACTTCAGATTCAAAGAACACTCTTCATAATCGCAGTGTTGTCTCTAACCAGTCTATGAGCAACATTCAACAAGACATACTACGATCAAGGTCCAAGAACATCTGCATCAGAATCGTAGAGTTCGTCATCTGTATATTGAAGCATTGGTAACGGTTTAATCTGAAGATTGATATTTGAACATTGCTGATTGAGACCATCGATGCAAAAGGACAACTCCTGTAGATTCGAATCAAGGAATCAAAAAAGAGAAATAAAGGTGACTACCAGCCTGACACGAAAAGGTGACATCTCTGAGGCGGTAGGTGAAGTTGCAGACTGCTGTATCAGTAAAGTCATAAGGGAGATGTCACGTCACATCAGCAGTCTACACCAAATAACTCGAGATCTGCGAAGCAATTCAAATAGCTTCCTAACGGCTATTTTCCAACGGGAAGATCATGGAAGGGTATTTAATAAATGAAGCTTCAAAGATCAAGTGTTACTGAGTTGCAGAATCATTGAGTTGTTGGAATGCTATATTGTTGACTCTACGAGTTCCACCAGAGCTGAACTGAACAAGTCTCAGTAGCAGTGAGACTACGAAAGTGGAAGCGAAGCTAATTTGAAGAAGGACTGGAACAGACTAAAGCTTCACTCAACAAGGATGAGGATGCCATTGAAGATGGCAGCTAAGCTGAGAGCCGAGATGGCCAAGAAGATAATATTCAGGAAAGTGGCAGAGCACAAAGAAGATCCAGAAAGCCACTCTACGAATCACCACAAAGAACCAAAAGCTGAAGTTGAACAGATGCAGAACCATGTCTGCATATCATTTAGTAAGGGTTCAGGGAATGCTAAGTGCTAGACGAAGTCTACCAAAAGCTCAAAGACTTAGCAAACCTAAGTGGTGATGGTGCACAGCTGACATCAGATGAAGATGATCTGAACAGTATGAAGATCAGTTGCACCAGAGAAGAGGTGGTCCAGACTCTACGTAGAATGCAAAGTACAAAGATGATCAAGCTTCAAGTCATCTTAGCAGCAAAGCACCAACAACAACAACAAGTAGCCAGGGCCTGAGGGGTCATTTTCTAGAGGGACTAAATTGAGTTCCAAGGCTGCTGGCCTTGAAGAGTTCTTAGTGAACTGGAGTTCCAAGCCTGCTGGGCTTGAAGAGTTCTTAGTGAACTGGAGTTCCAAGCCTGTTGGGCTTGAACAGTTCTTAGTGAACTAGAGAAGTGCCAAGGCTGCTGGCCTTGAAGGAATCTTAGTGATTCAAGGTGCGGCCCTTTCCTTAGTGGAATTCTTGTTAGTGAAGCAGAAGAGTGGATTAGGAGCTTTAGTCTCTGAACCACTTAAAATACCTTGTGTCTTTTACATTCAATTATTTACTTTCTGTAATTTACATTACTTACTTAACTGCTATAACTGCTATGTATGTATTAACTACTTATAACTAAACTAACTCCATGAACAATGTATGAATGTTTATGAATATCAATGAAGGGGATCTTTTACTTATTTTGCTGTGCTTGAAAAGATTCTTATGTTTGTCATATGCTAACTTCTTAGCTATACAAAATAAACTGGAAAAGTATTTGAAATCAAAAAGGATCTATTCAACCCCCCCTTCTAGATCTATTGTGTGCCTACTGGAAACCAACAATTGGTATCAGACCAAGTTCTCATGCTATATTCAAAAGCTAATCGCTTTGAGTCTGATCCCAGGCACAAACATTGTTCTAAACTTAGTTTAGTAGTAAGTCACTTGTAAATGCAGATGAGCTCAGACGTTGAAAATAATGTGTACAGGGTAAATGTGTATATACACCTGAAGATGCTCAGATTGGTCCATGTTCTTAAGTGCCATAGCAACAAGACCAATCCATGTCCAAAGTCAATCTTGTAGTCTGCAGATCAGAGATGGGAAGTCAAGAGGCATCAACAGCAAAGAATCAAGCGTCCACCATTCTGAAAGATGAAAGGCCATACATGCTAAGAAATGCTTATCCAAAGGAGAAAGAAGAATTTCTCCAATATGTATTTAGCTAACCAGCAGTTGGATGTGAACCCTGAGGTTCAAGGTTATCAAAGATATAAAGTTGTCAAGACTTTCCTAGCTTATGTCTCCTGGACTATGACTGATTAATTTAAGGTCAAATGGAGCAACAGGCTGTCAGCATTAAATGCAAAAATATGCACATCAATGCCTAACGTCATTATAGTAAGAAAAATGATTGTTAAGAGACTGACAGTGTAAAGGTACGATTCCTCATTAATACTTAATTGTTCATCATATTGCATCGCTTTATGAACTATAACAGTATTCTATCAAGAGACCATACTCTTCCTAAAAAGGAGAAGAGAGAAAGTACACTAAGGTTGGAAACTTAACTGACAACAAACTTTCTCTCCATCCAAGTTTTAGGTTGAAGATAATATCTTGAAAGAAGTCTGAAATAGGTCATAAGCATATCAGGATTTAATTAAGCTTAAGTGGAGTAATCTTTGCTAAAGGGTTGGTATGTATGTACAAACCTATTTTCTAAGTTTTTGTTAATACATATAGTATGATCAGTTCTAGATGAGTATCTTAAAGATTCTTAGAAGCTGATCATCTCCATGAATCAACTAGATACAAATAAGTAATAGAGTTGATTCTTACTCTGTGAACATTCAAAATCTGTGAACATAATCAAGCAAAGGATGAAACCATCAAAGAAAAAGAGTGTCTTATGAAAATGGTTAATTTTACACACACTCATCATCATGCATTTTAAATGTCATATCTAAATCAGACACATGCATGAATATGATTGTTGATGCTAAATGTGATGTAAATTCAAATATATGAGGAATAGGGATTTTGAAAACTAACCTAGCAGGACCCAATCAATCTTGGGTACCAAAATAGAAATTATCTAAACTTGTAGGTACTTGGTCTATCTGACCACTCTAAGGAATGCCGAAGCAGATGGCTTCAGTCAAGAAGATTCAACCAGTTAGAGGTTCAAGACATTTCAACAATGATCTTGATAAAATCACCCTATACCAAAGCCTGTTCTTGAAGACTTGCTGTGCCCACATGAATGAAGCTCACATGGTTGCTGATCTCCATATGGAAGCGGATTATTCATGACAAGATGAAAGAAATCCTCTATGCTTACTTATACAAAGCATATCAACTCAGAGGGAAAATTAAAGAAGTTCACATCAGAGGATCATCAAGCATTGATCATGAAGAATGCATCATAGAAGCATAACTCCACGTGTGCAGTCTATCTAAGAGCTTAAAGAAAATTACAGTGCTCTCTACGATTAAGACTGAAGTCAGCTTGTGCGAACCAACACACTACGATTATGAAACAATTCAAAATTGTAGTGTCCCTTTAATCAGCATTAAAGTTCATGTATCTGATGAAGGAGGAAGGGCGAAAAACTGAAGAAAGGATTATAGACGTTGACAAATTGATAGTCTCAAATGACTCATCATTCATCCTTATTATATATTGAAGGAACTAAGGAAGGACTACAAAACTGCTGAAAACACCTGCTCAGGTGTCAGATGAAGAAAAACTATGTTCGTAGTTCTGTCAATAATTGTGAAGTGCTCAGTCCTGAAGATATCTCTCTATGATCCAATAGAGTCTATTCAATCATAATGATCTCATCCAGAAGGAGATATGCAAAGCTGCTCTCTTATGCTTATGAAGAAGTAGAAGAAGATAGCATCATCTATGGGGGAGTAGTGATCTGCAAAGAGCAGCAGCACTAAAGATGTCAAAGATGACTGATGAAGCAAATTCTTCAGATCTTCCAAGCAGTAAAGATAGTCACTTGTTGACTCAGGAAGATTAAGTGAGAAGCTAAAGGTAGTGCTGAAACTTCAGAAGAAAAAGAAAGGCAGTCACCAAACAAAGTAGTTCTCACTCAGTACGATTGTGAAGTTATCAATCATAGAGTTCAGACTAATTACTACTGCAAATGGAGAAGCTGCAACAGCCTCCCAGCCTGAACAACTGTCAGGGCTGAATCTGAAGAAAGAGCAAAGAGGAAGATGATCAAAGGATTGCTGTTGAAAAGGCTGAACAAAGCAATCAATCTCCAGCATCTGGTCCAACTGAGAAAGGACCAGAATCATAGAAGATGATCAGGACATGATCAGTAATGAAGAGCACACTACTGTATCTGATCAGATTATGATCTATACTAAGAAGGAAATGCAAGAACCAAGTGATACTGATGTGAAAGAAAAGTTGAAGGTGGTAAAGATTGTGGAAGAACAGATGAAGATATGTAGATGGTGAAGCTCAGGGAGCGAAATGAAGAAGTGTAATTCTTGCCAGAAGATCTGAGATAAGCTCAGAAAATAAGTCAATCATGGTGCATGTCTGTCGACCACACCACGATTATCAAAACCACTTCTATCTAGTTCATAGAGAATAGGAGCTAACCCTAAACAGAAATATTCCAGTTACAGAGTCCCAAAACTTTGTGACTGATGAACCAAATGAAGATCTATAATCAAGTAGTAACGTCCCAAAACGTGCTACTGATAACCATATCAACCACACACCTCAAATCGTAGAGTGCCTACGATCAAACATCTGATCGTAGTGTAAGAGCAGGAGGACACCACGATTGCAGTATACACCAAAACCAACACCATTGAACATCAAGAGTTGGTAAATGAACTCCCCAGCAGAGAGATCAAATGTGATGTCAGTACTGACCATGCCAAAGCTCTTCATCTGATAAGTGCCTCAGGGACAAAACTAATCCTTAGCCTTGGTCTAAGAGGTTGGCCCTTCCTGAGCAACCTTAATCCAGAAGAAGTGCAAATATTAATTACATCACAAGAATCTCTGCTGAAGCAAGCAACATCTCATCAGAAGAATACAAGCTGCAAATGAGAATTGCCAATCCTTTAGAATCTAAATGAAGAAGTTGTCTATTGAAGCATGACCACAGACTACAATCTTCGAAGAAGATGCAAAGGTTGTAGGTCAGTCTGGGAAATCATAGAGTACAAATATAAGTCATAAGTCACTCCATGAATTGAAGAAGTCAATAGTTAATAGAAGAACAGTCAAATTTGGTTAACTGACATGATAGAGAAGTTACAGATTGTGACCTATCAGCGTCTTACAACTGTCCCACTAAGAAACATGGAGGGAACAGTTACAAAAGGGAAAATTCAAATCAGTGACAGTTATACTTTCAAGAGTTCATCAAAAGCTATAAGCCTGTCAAATCTATACACTCTCTCAAGTAAGAACCTAAACACCTCCAAACAGTCAAACCCTTTCAAACAGATATCCTTTCTCAAATCGCTTTTTGATATCTCACAATAGTCCAACTGAGTCTTAAACCCAGAAAGCCCTAACCCTCCAAATGGCAGACTGACAAGTAATCACTGGCATTCAACTTGGAACGAAAACGTTTGAGAAATCCGAGAAGAAGTTCAGAGATATTCTTGAGCTTGTAAAGAAGGCCGGATTTTTTGAATGTCTTGAGTCGAACACTCTTATCTATGTTAATCTAGTTAAAGAGTTCTATTCAAATGTGACTATGAGTTCTGGAAATCTAACGACAAAGGTCAAAGGCCAGATTCTGAAGTTAAAACCTACAGACATAAATTAATATCTAGGTTTCATTGACCTAGGTCTGAAAAATCTTGATGAAGTCGACACTGAAGGAGCCAAGAAGATTATGCGGTACCAGAAAAACCCTAGTCTGAAGGATATGAAGAAAAAGGAGTTTTCTGAAGAGTTTAAGTTCCTCGCAGAGATTGTAGGGAAATGCATACTATGCAAGGACACTGAACATGACACTGTGATTGATCAGTAGTTGAAGATCATGTCTGCAATAGTTCTGAGGAAGCCAATCAATTTTGGAGCTATCTTACTTGATCTAATGTCCAAATGGCTGGACAAGGCAGAGAAGAAAAGGTTAACAGGGAAACCGCTCACAAAGGTTTTCTATAGAAGGTTCTTGAGTATCATTCTGAAGAAGAAGCTGAAGAATACGATTAAGGATGATGAAGGTGTAGTTCTAAACAGCCATAAGGTGATGACCCCTATGCTGTTTTCAAACTGGAAGAAGAACCCAATGGAGAACAAAAGGATGATGACACATGGCAGCAGCAGTAAGAGCACTACAAAAAAGAGGAAGGCAAGTGTTGTGAAAGAATAGGAGCTATTACACTCTAAGGATGCAATTATTCCAGAGTCCAAGTCTGTAACGCCCTCGAAGAAGAAAGCTAAAGTGGTGCAGAAGCAAAAGTTTGTTTCCCGAAGAAATATATCTACTAAAGAAGAAAACATAGAGTCAGAAGATGAAAAGGGAACTGAGAACTTCAAGGAAGAATCTTCAAGGAGCAAGTCCACTGATGAAGAAAAAGGTGAATCCAAGAAGGAAAAAGCTGAACCTCTAAAAGAGGTAGCTAAGCCTGACGATGAAGAAGAATATGCAAGTCTTATGGCTAAAACCCAAAGTAGCCACTCTGCTGATGAGAAAGATTTGAAATCCAAAGAAATTGAATCTCCTAATGCTGAAGCCATAAGGAGCCCTTCTAATGATTCAAAAGATGTAGAGTCTGAAGAAGAAACATCTGCTCTTCCTACTGTTGAACCTCAAAGAAGTCAGTATGATGACTCAGAGACTTCAAAATCTGAAGATGAAGAAAGATCTAAATCTCCCGAAGTTGAAACCCCAAAAAGAAAGAAGAGCAACAGATTGCATGCTCAAGCTATTCTAGGAAAGAAAGGAGAAACTTCTTCAGCAATTATTGAACTCAATGATGATGAGGCTGAATCAAAGGAAGAAGATGATGATTAAATACTGGAACAAACTGACAAGTCAGTTGAGGAAAGTCTGCACCAGTCTGACTCCAAGTTAGGACAGGAAGAAAGTAAAGAAGACTCCAACTCTGAGGATGAGGAGCCAGAAGATTTTCACATTCCTTGCCCTATTCATTGCAAGAGAAGAATAGTGGTGGAAGTTGATGAAGAACCACTTAATGTACTTCTAGGAAAATGGATTAACCTTGGAAATGGACGGCTGAATGTGGTAAAGATGACTGCAGCATATCTACTCAATAATCGTGAAGCTATGAAGCTGGACTCTTCAACCTTGATATATGATCCTGAAATAAAGGATCATGAGATAAGGTGGCTCTATCCTCACATGCCATGGGTTAAGACATCCCTCACTGGAGACATCAGCTACTTCTCATGGTGCTTCTCCGACCTTCCCAACTTGGAGCTAGTAATACAGAACTTTCCAAGGGTTTGCAACTCTGCTGATCAAAGACAAATCTCACTTCAAGGTCTATCGATAGGCTGGAAACCATTACATTCCCTATAATTGTCGGGCAGACTCGGATGACAAAAGGATCATACCAAAGACTATGATCGTAGAGTCCTCTCACTCTACCCATGAAGATAATCAAACTGAGTTTGAAAAGTTATATGCTGATCCAACAGAGCTGTCTGGTAGTCTTCCATCCTTCAACAACAATTGGCACTCAACAATCTACCAGATTCTCACTACCTTTGAAAGACTATCCAAGAGTGAGAATCGTAGAGTCCAACCTGATGCTCAGCAGGAGGCTGACCAAACAGCTGTTCAGACAGAGAATGAACAACCTGATGCCAGCTTTCTTCAAGAGCAAGAGTTGATAAAGAATTCTAAAGAACTGAATGAGGAGATCTCTCTTATAGCTTCAGAAGTAAAGGACCTATCAGTAGGAGAAGATAATGAGCTGTTAAAAAGGCTTCAAGCCAGACTCTCAGACTTATCCCTCAAGATTCAACTAAGGGATCAAGTATTTCTGAAGGCTACGAGCAATCAGAAGGATGAAGCTTTACGAGCTCAAAAGACTAAAGAAGAGCAAATTATGTTTCTCTCTAACAAGATTGACAATCTGAAACAGTCTCTCTCCCTACAACTTGAGCTAAGCCAACAAGAACTCAAGATTGAGGTTGGTAACTCATCTCACCTGATGGAGCAGCTTATGTCAAACGTGGAGCAGCTCTTATAAGTGATTAATGACAAAAAAGGGGAGAAAAAGAAGAGACATAGAAAGAGGCATTCAAGGAGTGTCAAGGAGAGAAGAATGAAGGAAGAAAAGAAGGCCAAGCGCAGAAAGGCAAAGAAAGAAAAGAAGAAGAAGACAGCAGCAGCAAAAGCAGAGTCATCATCTGAGGGGAACCAAAAGATGATGACCCTATGAAGACAGAATTTGAGGGGCAGCAAGATAAAGAAGAAAAGCATGCAATCAAACTAGAGCTCGATCAAGATGAAGAAATGGAGCATGCATCTGAGGGGGGGCAAAGGAAGGAAAGAAAGATAAGAAGATGAGTAGCTGATCAACAGATATCCTAGAGACATACATAGAGTGGAAAAGGTACATCTCTATCTAGTTAGGTATGGTCTGGATCCAGGATGTAGAGTGTCATAGTTTATGTAATTTGATATTATCATCAATGACATTCATGATTATCTGTTTTAGAAATACAACTACTCACTGTATATAAGATTCATTCATCTCATGCATATGCACTGATTATTTTTGTCATAATCAAATAGGGGAGATTGTTAGGAATATACATGAGAATGTTATTTCTATTTATATAAGATTTGATTATGATACAAATGAATGAATATGCAAGTATGCTTGCATTGATAAAAGCTGTAAAATCCTTTGATAGATAATAGGAATATATGTACAAGGACTTAGAATGAATTGATCAAATATGTTAGGTTGATCCTACATAAACAAAACAGCTTTGTAAAGTCCTTCAAAAGAAATGATGTACAAGGACTAGAAATAGAAAGATCAAACTTGTTAGGTTGATCTTATATAATGTAATAGATAGGCATGTCTGATCGTCGAGCACTGCACCAGCCATCGTAGTATGCCAGGAGAGACAAGGAAGACTCGAGAACTATCAAGGCAGAATCGTAGTCTGCAAGGATAGTAGATCTCGGAGTTCGTATTCTGCCAGGAGAGACGAGGTAGGATCGTAGTGTGTCGAGAAGAAATTTTTCAGAGCCGTAGTCTGCTGAGGAAGTCATGTTCAGAATTGTAGAGACAGTTTGTCTAAGATCCGACCGAGCGCCTGCCAAAGCTAAGTCAAGAATCGTAGGCCACACTTGAAGTAATGGAGTCTACTGATCATATAAGAGGCAGAGATTATAGTCGAGCCAGATCAGAAAAGGACAGCAAGCATGAAGGCAGAAATCGTAGTCTGTCAAGATCTGATCTCGGAGTCGTAGTGTCTGCAAAACCAATGCAAGATCGTAGTCTGCAGAACTAAGGACTCAACGAAATGCTCACAACGCCAAGGCAGAATCGTAGTGTCAACACGATTCTTAACAGATGAGCACTCCCAGAATATCCAAAGTATGAAGCCTCTGGTCTGAGCTGCAAAGATACATTTCACCTGAAAGAAACCAGAGAGCACTCAACAAATAGCATGCAAGCAAATAGAAGATCTAAGCACCAACTCAATCAACATCCTGATTGAGTTGTGAAGCCATTTAAGATAAAGTCATCCATAAGCAAATCAGAAGAAGACTTCAGATATAGTAACTGACTAAAGAAAGTCAGAAAGTGCAATAGCTATCAAGAGAAAAGAAGACAACGATCTTGGGATTTACCAGGATCGTAGTGTTTGCCAAACAAAGCAGGAACTGATGCAGTTTACACAGAGATACAGGCCAGCTTATGAAGAACAAGACAAAAGTGATTAAGCATGGGTCTGACCATTGATGATAGGTGAACGGGAGATCACCAGAAGAAAGAGTGCTGGGTATGTCACAAATCTGATGTGTCTTGCTATTCAGAAGAGGCCAGAACAATAAGTCAAGCTATCAGTTCCTGAGATCAGTCAAGGCAAGCAGAAGTGTTGAAGCACTGCACAAGTGAAGGAAGAGGCGTTCTACACTTCAGATTCAAAGAACACTCTTCATAATCGCAGTGTTGTCTCTAACCAGTCTATGAGCAACATTCAACAAGACATACTACGATCAAGGTCCAAGAACATCTGCATCAGAATCGTAGAGTTCGTCATCTGTATATTGAAGCATTGGTAACGGTTTAATCTGAAGATTGATATTTGAACATTGCTGATTGAGACCATCGATGCAAAAGGACAACTCCTGTAGATTCGAATCAAGGAATTAAAAAAAAGAAATAAAGGTGACTACCAGCCTGACATGGAAATGTGACATCTCTGAGGCGGTAGGTGAAGTTACAGACTGCTGTGTCAGTAAAGTCATAAGGGAGATGTCACGTCACATCAGCAGTCTGTACCAAATAACTCGAGATCTGCGAAGTAATTCAAATAGCTTCTAATGGCTATTTTCCAATGAGAAGATCATGGAAGGTTATTTAATAGATGAAGCTTCAAAGATCAAGTGTTGCTGAGTTGCAGAATCGTTGATTTGTTGGAATGCTATATTGTTGACTCTACGAGTTCCACCAGAGCTGAACAGAATAAGTCTCAGTGGCAGTGAGACTACAAAAGTGGAAGTGAAGCTAATTGAAAGAAGGACTGGAACAGACTAAAGCTTCACTCAACAACGATGAGGATGCCATTGAAGATGGCAGCTAAGCTGAAAGCAGAGAAGGCCAAGAAGATAGCATTCAGGAAAGTGGTAAAGCACAAAGAAGATCTAGAAAGCCACTCTACGAATCACCACGAAGAACCAAAAGCTGAAGTTGAACAGATGCAGAACCATATCTGTATATCATTTAAGAAGGGTTTAGGGAATGCTAAGTGCCAGAAAAAGTCTACCAAAAGCTCAAAGACTTAGCAAACCTAAGTGGTGATGGTGCACAGTTGACATCAATGAAGATGAGCTGAACAGTATGAAGATCAGTTGCACCAGAGAAGAGGTGGTCTAGACTCTACGCAGAATGCAAAGAGGACCACACCAAGCTGCTAAGTACAAGAGATGATCAAGCTTCAAGTCATCTTAGCAACAAAGCACCAACAACAACTACAACAACAACAAGTAGCCAGGGCCTGAGTAGTCCTTGTCCAGAGGGACTAAATTGAGTTCCAAGGATGCTGGCCTTGAAGAGTTCTTAGTGAACTGGAGTTCCAAGCCTGCTGGGCTTGAAGAGTTCTTAGTGAACTGGAGTTCCAAGCCTACTGGGCTTGAAGAGTTCTTAGTGAACTAGAGAAATGCCAAGGCTGCTGGCCTTGAAGGAATCTTAGTGATTCAGGGTGCTGCCCTTTCCTTAGTGGAATTCCTGCTAGTGAAGCAAAAGAGTGGATTAGGAGCTTTAGTCTCTGAACCACTTCAAATCCTTTGTGTCTTTTACATTCAGTTATTTACTTTCTGTCATTTACAATACGTACTTAACTGCTATAACTGCTATGTATGTATAACTACTTACAACTAAACTAACTCCATGAACAATGTATGAATGTTTATAAATATCAATTAAGGGGATCTTTTACTTATTCCGCTGTGCTAGAAAAGATTCTTATGTTTGTCATATGCTAACTTCTTAGCAATACAAAATAAATTGGAAAAGTATTTGAAATCAAAAAGGATCTATTCAACCCCCCCTTCTAGATCTATTGTGTGCCTACTGGGAATTAACACATATTGTGAAAACCTTCAAAATTCGGATTAGTTGGTACATCCATTTAAATCCTACCAACTGGAGGCTCTGTCTCATTCGTTCCAATCATTAAAATTAATCAATAAAATCAAAATTTGTAAAATAAGTCAACTAATGTCGTTGTTTTCCTTAAAATCTCACCTTCCAACAAATCAATCGACACATCGAAAGATAAAGGGTAGAAAGAAGGAAATCAAGGAAAAAATAATCAAAAGCTCAAAAACAAGAAGACCAGTTTTTTCCCTGACGTCGACACACCCCTTTTAACTGATTAAATAGATCATCGATCCTGGGCAATGTATACTTATTCTTAATCATTACTTCGTTAAACTCCCTATAGTCGTTACAAGTCTCAACGATCCGTCCTTCTTCTTTACAAACAACACCGGTGCTCCCCATAGAGAAACAGTTGGTTGAATATACTTCCTATCTAATAATTCTTGTAACTGAATCATTAACTCCTTCATTTCTAATGGCGCCATACAATATGGGGCCCTAGAAACTGGTGTCGTTCCTGGCACAATATCTATTACAAACTCTATCTCCCTATCCAGCGGAAGACCTGGTAACTCGTCTGGAAATACATCCGTAAATTCTTTTACTGTAGGTATCTGCCCCAATTCTGCTCCGACTTGTTGGGTATCAACAATATAGCACAAATAACCTACACATCATATCTTTAATAACTTCCTAGCTTGGGTCATAGTTAGACAACAAGAACGTCCCGGTAATTTACTACCGTAAAATACTACCTTAGACCGCTTCAAGGTTAGAAGGTTTATACTTTTCTTTTGACAATCTATAATTGCCCCATGGTTATACAACCAATTGAAACTAGTATGCAAACAAGTCAATCATGTTTGATGATAAAGTATATACTTTGTAACAATCTTATTCATTTATTAATAAAAGATTTGTTTATTTAAAGGCATTTAATTATCTACATGGTACTGTTTTTATAAAATGTGATAAACCCATAGTTTTAAGCAATACTTTTAGAATCATGATGATGATGATCATGCTAATGAGATCTAAATTCTTAGATAACTTAAAACTAAAATAGTTTTCCTAAAAAGAGGATTAGTGAATCCGGATAGATTGGTACATACGTTGTTTGCTCAATAGATGAGGATGATTGATCTTATAATCATTTGTGTGGAGACACTAAAGCAAGTATGTAGGTGCTTATTGGAGAATAAGTTCACTGAACGTGGCTCATTAAGGAGTACCTAATAGAGTTTTACTTGCCTGTCAATAGAAATTCCTGTAATGATAATAGTGCAAGTGATTCTTAGACTTGAGATCATCATAGTATCTTGTGTATGATAAGTTATACTTTGACATGCCCCTTAAGACCCTTAGGGTATATCAAAGGGTATGCTTGGGTGTAATAAGTTATATATGAAGATAATAAATGATCAATAAAGAATCTATCACTTCTAGTAAAAGATAGGAAATGTCCTATGCGATTCAATAAATGATAACCCAGGAATCCTTGGCCAATGTGGAATGAAATTAGAAAGGAGTTTCTAATTTGCATTATTTGGAGTTGTGCATTTAAGGATCGAAATACATATAATTAAATAAAATAAGACATGACGGTAATTTCATGTCTTATATTTAATTGGGACATAGTATGGTGAAAGAATTGAATTGTACGGTAACTATTTGCTCAAAGGTTCTTTTATGATTAATGTTGAAATCTATATTATCTGAAAAGTCGTTGAGCGCTAAAGGGCCTTCTCTTATTATAGAATAAATGTTATTTATTTAAACAAATTAATAGTTAATTTATTTATTTAAATAAGATTAGAATTGTTCTAATATATTTATTCACAGCCGATTTAATATGGAGAACCTAAAGGGTCACACCATAAAAGGAAGAATATTTATTAAAGAAGCAAATGGCATAATTGTAATAATAAGTTAAGTATATTTAATTTAATCTATGGTGATAGAATAAATTAAATAGATCAAAATTTATTATTTAATATTTTGGAAATATTAAATATAAATTAATAAGATAAGTCCTATTATTATTACTACTTTTATTATTATTAGTGTCGACGTCGAAAAAAAATCCGCAGGTCGGGTCCCAACCCGGATCTTTCTATCTTCCTAAGTTATCTCTACCCTTACTCTTTTTATTGTGAAAAAGGTTTTGAAGGATTTTTTAGGAAAAGGCTAACATGTATCATGTCGACGATTTGAACATTTTACAGAGTCCCCAGTTGGTAGATTTTAAATGGTTATACCAACTCAACCGAGTTTCGTTTGAAAAGAGCCTCAATTGCTGGACACTGTCGAAACTTGATCTTTGAAACTGAAGTTTTGAGTTCAGGGGCTTGGCTAAGTGTGGGGAAGGTGTTAGGCACCCCACAACTCTCGTGCAAACACGGTACCGCATCTTTTCAATATTTCCCTTTTAAATCTGTAATGTGTGTGTGAATGCTAGAAGGAATTGGGCCTATGCTTTGATTGAAAGTATGTTTATGCATCATTGAATCTATATACGAAGGGTTTGATTTGATTTGCAAAAAGTGTTTTATTTGATTTGCAAAAGTGTTTGATTTGATTTGCAAAAGTTTCTTTTTTCGATAAGATTATTGAAATGATGTTTTGAAAGAAGGTTTTCAAACCTTTACGCTAACATAGGAATTGAAGCATATCAATACTTCAATTTTATCTTTTCAGCCTTTTGGCTTAATTTGAATGGTGATTGTCGGGCTGCGAAGCATCTTCGACCACAGAATATACAAGTGTCGGTCTACTCATAGGCATGACAGCCATCAGAGTGACTCTGACATGACAAACCATATTTTTACTATGTTGAGACCTTAAATCCGGATAACCGTTTTAAGGTCTTTTGTATGTACATTTTTTACAGAAAAACTGACAGGGTACATCTGTAAATTGGAGTTTGTCCATCGTGAGAATCAGATTCTGATCTGTTTGATCATGAATCCCCCGATTCCTAGGCTCATATAGGGAGGCCAATAAACCTGCACAACTCAAATTTGTACAGAAATATATCCAAATATCGCCAAAACCAAGGATTCATCAATAAATCCTGGCTCATACATTGTCGAATCGTCTCGTTCCCACTAGATAGCGATCTAAGGGCCGCGAGGTTGATTTTATAACTGAAACTATAAAAATGCTAGATTTAAATAAATCTCGGCCATTCTAGCTTCCCGGTTCTGTCTGGACCTAATTTGAACCATTTGAAAGCTAGAGTTGGTGAGATTTAAAGAAATCTAGTTTGCCCGCAGAAATGTCAGTGTCGATTCATATCAAATGAATATTAAAGCAGCAATTTGATCGTAATGAGTAAAGCAATATATATATATATAATTATATATACGAAAGCTGTAAATGGCGATGGATTTTCACTCGCAAGCCCGTACTGGAATTGAAATATATATATATATATATATATATATATATATAAAAGCTGTAAATAGCCACGGAATGATCCAGTCTTTGACAAAATTAAAATATATCTATATATATATATGAAAAAGTAAAAAGGGCGATGGGTTTTCACACCTGTACCTGGACTAGAAAGTAAATATATATATATAGCAAGGATAAAGAGCATAACTCCTTAAAGAGCATAACTCCCCTTTAGCGACGGACCAAACCGTCGCTAAATGCGTCGCCATAGGTCAGTCCATCGCCATAGGTCCGTCCGTCGCTATATATTGTCCGTCGAATAAGACCTATGGCGTCGAACGGACCTATGGCAACGGACATGCGACGGTTTGGTCCGTCGCTAAAGGTGTTATGCTTGTTATGTCTTTTAAGAGTTATGCTCTTGAAATGCTCCCTATATATATATTTATAAAAAGCTGTAAAAGTCACGGAATGATCCAGGATGGACAGAATTGAAATATATATATATATATATATATATATATATATAAAACAGTAAAGGGCGGTGGGTTTTCACTCTGATGCCCAGACTGGAATGAAAATATATACATATATATATTTATAAAAGCTGTAAATAGTCACGGAGTGATCCAGGCTTTGACAAAATTGAAATATATATATATATATATATATATGAAAGAGTAAAAAGGGCGATGGATTTTCACGCCTGTACCGGGACTGGAAAGTAAATATATATATATTTATAAAAAGCTGTAAAAGCCACGGAATAATCTAGGCTGGACAGAATTGAAATATATATATATATATATAACAGTAAAGGGCGGTGGGTTTTTACTCCGATGCCCAAACTGGAATGAATATATATATATATATATATATATATATATATATATAAAAGTAGTAAAAAGGCCACAGAATGATCCAGGCCGAACTGGAATGTAAATATATATATATATAGTTAAATATAGACAGAAAAGTAGTCAAACCAGGACTGGGAAGATAACCCAGTATGGTGAAGGTTGCATATATATGCATATATATATATATATATATATATAAGTAGTAAACTACCGCGGATTTGACATCCGGGCTTGACGAAATTAAAAAATTAGTATATATACAGTTAAATATATACAAAAAAAATCCAAACCCGGACTGGGAAGATAACCCAATCCGACGAAGTTGCTCAACACGAAGATGCAAGTATATAAAAACTGTTGGAAGCGACGGATCGTCAATCTGAGTTGTAGAAATGCCAGAAAATGAGTTTAGGTACTAAAATGTAACAAAAGTTAACAAAAACGGCCACGGAACTGTGTTACGGGCATATTTAGAAAACGAAACTTGATATGCAAGTGTATAAAAGTGCAAAGAAGTAGTAATAACTTTCTGATCGTAAAAATACTCACAATGGACTGCTACACGGGCTTTTTGCCAAATCGTAGGCTTTAAACGTCCGAATCTACCGATTATTTTCTGATATGTGGTAGTATGTGGGTATATCTACGTGTTAGAGTGAAAAAATTTTGATTTGGAAGATAAGAAAATGGCTGAAAAACCAAACAGGCAGGGGTTCAGAGCGTTTTTCTTTTTTTAAATGAGCTTGGGGTGAGCTCATATATATAAACCCAGGAGCCTCCACTCTACCTGCTGCTGCCGCAGGTAGCGGTGTGGCTCCATATGACAGGGCCCACATGGCGGATCCTATTGAATCAAAGTACGTGCACTCCGAGCAATGCAATGTCAGGTTCAAAACTTTCTAACTTTTGATCGAAGCGTCCGTTTGAGGCCTGTTGTACCTTTTCGAAAAGTCCTCACCGAGAGTGTCACAATGATATGGGATAAAATATTTTTCGGGTCCAAGAAGATGGGTTCATAACCAGGTCTTCGATTCCCCACAGTTTGTCCGTTGAGCTGTCTTGCGTTATTTGCACTCGGGATCATTATTATGGTTCGTTCTGACCTTGGTGGTATCAATTCGACTTGAGTTTGACCGAACCGTCTTCAAGTTGATAAAATGACCATTTTTTTGCTCTCGGGGTTGCCTTCAATGTAGGCATGGCCTTCGGATGACTTCCTAAGGTTGTTTCCAAGGTTTGGATCCCATTAGAGTCTGTCCGTCCTCAGTGTTGTCTCTGAGGCTGACTTGGTTCTTCCAGGTTTTTCTCCGAAGATGTTATGATGCATTAGGATGGTTTCTAAAGTTGACCTGACCTCCCGGGTTGAGATCGGGGCTGACATGTACCTCCCAGGTTGAGACCGGGGCTGACATGTACCTCCTGAGTTAAGACCGGGGCTGACCTGTACCTCCCCGATTGAGACCTGGACTGGCCTGTACCTCCCGGGTTGAGATCGGGGCTAATATGTACCTCCCGGGTTGAGACCGGGGCTGAATTGATAGCCCAATATTGAGATCGAGGTTGATTCGATGGCCCGATATTGAGACTGAGGTGGATTCGACTGCCCGATATTGAGACCGGGGTTGATTTTAAAAGATAATTTTGCCCTCCTACAGTGTTAGTAATAAGAAAAGAAAATTTTGAGGGTCTACAAATGACCGTCTTTATCATGTTCATGCAATGTAGTGGAATGAACAGCATAAAGATTAGTAGACACGGGAAATTCACATGCAAAGGGGAAGCAATGCATGGCATGATATGCGATGAATGTTAGATACCTTCAAGGGGTAAGGGTTATCACTGACTGATTACGTTAGTTTCTGCTGGGGATAACGTTACCCGTGATAACCCTTGTGGCAGCACTGTCAGACGATTACTGGTAGGATAACCACTGATAGGTTATCAGAGTTAGGCTACCACAGATTGTTCTCGTCTCGTTCTGCTGGGGATGACGTTATCCGTGATGAACCTGCCAACTCTGATGAAGATGATATTATTGATGCTACCTTGGTTTGAGACCAATGGTTTCCCATGTCTGTCGAGATTCTTCACAAGGCATATTTTCCTTCCCGACTGATGTCGTCGTATCTTTCTATCGGTTTTCCCCCGGGAATGTATCTTGGTTACCGAGTACCTCAGTATGTGATTTTGATGCCTATCTTGATGATAATTTACACCGGTAGTTTACAACAGGGGGTTGAATCATCAATCCTTCTTGGTACTCCCTTTGAGGATGTGTATAACAAATTCCATCATCGGGGATGGCTTATTATATTGCTTCCATCACTGGATCACTTTTGATGCTTCGCGGGGTTTGAGCCAATGGCTGAGCCATCGCTGGGGTTGAGCCAACGGCTGATACTTTGTTGGGGTTGAGCAAATGGCTGAACTGTCCTCGGTCTGTAGCCGATGCTTTGTTATGGTTGAGCCAACGACTGAACTGTCCTCAGTCTGTACCCGACGCTTCGCTGGGGTTGAGACAACGGCTGAACTGTCACCGGTCTATACCCGATGCTTCGCTGCGATTGAGCCAACAGCTGAACTGTCCTCGGTCTGTACCCGATGCTTTGCTGGGGTTGTGCCAATGGCTGAACTACCACCGGTCTATACCCGACGCTTCGCTGGGATTGTGCCAATAGTTGAACTGCCACCGGTCTATACCCGACGCTTCGCTGGGGTTGAGCCAACGGCTGAACTGTCCTCGGTCTGTACCCGACTCTTCGCTAGGGTTGTGCCAATGGCTGAACTGTCATCAGTCAATATCCGACGCTTTGCTGGGGTTGTGCCAACGGCTAAACTGTCACCGGTCAGTACCCGACGCTTCGCTGGGGTTGACCCAACGGCTGAACTGTCACCGGTCTGTACCCGACGCTTTGATGGGGTTGTGCTAACGGCTGAACTGTCATCGATATGTACCCGACGCTTCGAAAGTGACAGGTTTCGGCAGTTTTGCGCAGCTTTTTGGCAGTTTTTTAGCAATTTTCATCATTGGTCCCCGAATATCACTTCGGGATGATAACCAATGGCTTTCACAAAGATTTTCCTTCTATCAAGACTCCACTGCTTAAACGCGTGATTTCATGATAAACCGCTCAATCTCGTAGCGATTTTTTCCCAGATTTGACTTCTCAGCTCATATAAACTCCATCTTAACTCAAATTGAACCGAGCCGGAGGAAGCGGGGCCCACCCTGGGGAGCCGCAGGTAGAGGTGCGGCAGCCGTAGCTGGTCCCGCTTTTACCTGTGGCTTTATATTGGGCAGCGGGAGTCATTTGAAATCAGTTTCATTTCGAGTTTCAAACGGAATCCGATTTTCTTTTTCAGATCTACGGAGTTCGAGCAGCCTTTTTTAGATTCCGTCAGTTCCCACACGTTCAGCGCATCGCAGGTAACGTTTTACGTCCTTTTTTTGCAAGTTTTGACCGTTAAAAGAATGTAAACCACGTAGGGTGCTTTTAGACTCAATGTATAAAAAATATATGCCTATATGACCTGCTAAAAATTTTCTGACTTTATATGTATTCATATTTTACTATAATACACATTTTGACGTAAGAAAAATTCAGATTCTGAGACAGTCATATTTTGCTCTTTTTGATCAGTTTACTCATCCTTTTTGGAGCCTAGTGAGCCTAGATTTTCAACTAAAAATGTCCATGGAAATTTGGCTACCATGTGAAGTTTACTTATGATTTTATTTCATAAATATGATATGTTCCTATTTTGGGAAGGTGTGCTACTGAATGGCCACCTAGTCATGCCTGTGTGTATGCGGACAGTCCATTTTACAAAGAAAACTCTGGCAAAAAATTTTCAAAAGCCCGAGCATTTAATAAACATGCAATTTTGACTCTACTGGGGATTTTTGACTAACTCATGAACATTTTTAGGATCAAGATTTTTTGAAAAACATGCAGTTTTGATTTTACTGGGGATTTTTGACTGACCCATGCATGTTTTAGGACTTTAGAAATGCATAAGATACTAATTTAAATTAATAAGCCACATGCTTTAGGCTTACCACACCCTTTCTGAGGTGATTTGGAGACTTTGTCCAGGTGATAGACCGAGACAGACCCGGCAGTGCTAGCAGGGCAGTTTCAGGCGTTAGACGGAGGCGTGCTTTTGATTTTCCTCAGCCACGTCCAGCTCGGCCGCCTCACATATTAGCAGAGTCAGTGATCCATCAAGCTCAGGACGAGTAGTCGATTGAAATTGATGATGAGCAGGCTCCTTTTGCTACTGCTGCCCCGGCTCAAACCCCACGTGCGGAGCTTCCGAGCATTGTTGTGCCGACCCAGGAGTTGCTGGGAGACTTGAGTCATCATCCATCGAGGTTTCTCCACGCCAACGAGGTGACTTGAAGTTTTCTTCTCTCTGGATTCTCTTTCTTTCTTTTTCCATTCTCGAGGCACATATTTTTTGACATGGGTTGGCTTTTGATGCAGGTTCCCGGCTTTACGCAGCCCAGAGGGAACTGGTTTAATGTGCACTCCTTTTACCATACTTTTCACTAGGAGTACATGGATATTATTGATGGTTGGGGGTTTCAAGCCTTCTTCTCTATTCTTATCCCCCGCCGTTGCCCCTAGGGTTATATGAGGGCTTTGTCTGAGCGCTGGTTCCACCAGACTCGGTCCCTTTATTTATTGGACTACGAGGTGATGATGATGCCTATGGATTAGAGGTTTGTCACCAGCATAGAGTTCGAGGGTGAGCTAGTGCCTTTCGTGGCTAACATCACACCCACTGCCGTTCGATCCCTGCTGGGAGTTCCTACGACGACGATCAAGGGTCGGACCGTCCGATCGGGTCCCTTGAGCATAGATGCCCAGAGTGAGGCTTTACTTAGGCCTCTGCCTGATGATCAGAGGGTTAGAGATCGCATCCTAAGGCGATTATTTCTGGTGATCATCAGGGGTTATTTTCTGGCGGACAACTCATCGACTGTGCCCTTCACCCTGGTCAATGCTACCCGACATGTAGAGCACCTCAGTGACTTTGATTGGGGTTCCTACACTTTGCCTATTTTCTCCGAGGTATGCGCATGCTCTCGGAGGATTTGACGGAGGCTTGGTTAGGGTTCTACCCCTTCTGCTGGTGAGTACATCTTTCTTGTACCTTTTTGATTTCTACATTTACATTTATCAATCTTGGTCACTGAGGACTTTTGATAATCACATGACCAGTTTTGGGCGTATGAGAGGCTTCCTTGCCTACGGCCCACCACTGCTTTAGGTATGGAGGCCTATCCTCGGGGACGGCGTTGGCATCACTCCACTCTGATGGAGGTCCATATTGCTAAGGGTTTTACACATTCCTGCCTGCAGTTGGAGCTTTTGATAGCCAAAGCGATCTCGTGGATCCTATATACCTCCAAGTTTTTGACTGTTGGATTTGAGGGAGGCTTCCCCACTAGTCGGGAGTTTGCATTGTCGACCCGCAGAGTCCCGTTTTTGATAGAGGGAGGCTGGGAGCTCTATCTAGGAGAGTGTGCTATCCGGAGTATCAAGGGTCAGATTTGCATTCCCTTTGTTCCTCCAGTTTGGCATCATTGGCCGTTGATCTAGCCACTGACAGATATCCCTATGGAGGGCGTGGACGGCTTTACCCTATCAGAGGGCCCTTTCAGCCAGGAGGCATTCAGCAATTGGTGGAGTCCTCGCACGATTGGAGCTCAGAATCGTGCCACCCAGTTCATGGCAGACATGGTGTCGTGGTCTGTGATGATGACAGACTGCATAGCTTGACTCAGGAAGCCTACTCACTTGGACCAAATTACAGGACTGACCCAGGAGTTGGAGAGAGCTCATTTGTTCATCAGGCATCTTGGTCGAGATCCGTCAGAGGCATCTTCTTTTGACCCTTCCAGCTCAGGAGCGGGCCCCTCATCAGGTCCATTTTCTAGCAGTTTTACAGGGGCTGATCCTCCCTTGTACCCCCCAGACATGCCTGATGACCTCGAATTTGTGTCCACGGAGGAGATAGAGCAGGTTAACCACTTGAGCATAGATGTTTTAGATCTTTTTGGATAGCTATTGTAGCTATATCTTTTGGTCGGCCACTATTTTGGCTTTTGGACGGTTGTGCCCCATTTTTATAGGCCACTGTTAGTAGTTGGGGGGTTGTGCCCCATATTCCTGTACTTTTTATTTTACTTTGTATTATCAGACAGGGATGATGCTTGCAGTAGATAGTTTATTGTAGATATGCATGATATTTCCAATCTATCGCGTCATATTTATCATTGTCATTATGCATGTATTATGTCATGTGTATGCATTTAGACAGATGAGTTCAAATTTGACCCCTAGATGGTCTTGTGATATGGTGATACAGATGTTGTCGTCCACTGTCAGTCGTATTGAGCATTTACCATCATCTGTGGTGGCATCATCCTTGAGATCGTGGTATGAGAGCCTGCCCTTCCCAGCCAGAGGGGCAGTGGATCAGATGTTAGGGCATTCACTGGCCCTCATAGACTTTCAGGTTCCGTATGGGTTCGTAGATGGTCTTTTATCCTTTTGGATACCCGAGAGATAGGTTTTCAGCTTTGGGCGGCAGGAGCTGACTCCGACTTTAAAGGAGTATGAGCGGTTCACTGGTTTGGCTTTAGACTTGCCCTGCGCTCGTACTGCTGTTAGCGATATGAGGAGACCGTTTCTTCGGATGTCTGGTATACGTCATAGTGTAGTCTCGAATGAGATCGTTTATGGACATGTGATCTCTATAGACTTCTTGATTGATCATTTTGGCTGGCTGGACAGCTACGATCGTTATGCTGGAGATTTTATTGTCTCGGTAGAGGCATAGCATTTGGCCAGGGTAGATGTTTCGCTGATGTGCATAGTAGCCTACATCTATATGCCATTTCATTTGGACCACTTAGATGTCAGATTGATGGTCGTGGTTTGGGCCCTTAGACAAGGTAGCACCATTCTTTCGATGATATTGGCTGAGACGCTACGACCCACTGCAGTACCCACCCAGAGGTGTTTTTTAGAGGCAGTTCAATCTGGTATTGGATTTTTCAGACACTAGGGATACTGTTTCACCCATGAGATAGCCATGTCTTACTCTTTTCAGCCAGCAGAGTGTACCGACGCAGAGACATGGTCAGCATTTTTGTCTGATATTGCTCATCCATTCTCGGTTATGCCATGCTCAGGGCTAGTTTCTCCCTATAGCTTCATCACCCACGCATCTGGCATGGACTATTTTCCCCTAGCGAGATTGAGGGGAGTGACTACTTATCATTCTGTGGCTGTTATGGGCCAGTTCAATCAGCTTTAGAGCCTGCATCAGTTTGAGGGGGCTGTTGATCAGAGGATGTCAGCTTTGACTATGTCATCTGCTGATTTAATTAGGGTGTATGAGTGTTGGACTCATAGGGAGAGGGCTGATTTCTCCAGTAGCCATCCGGATCGTTCTCCAGAGTACTCAGCGTGGTTGGAGGCAAATATCGCATCAGCGACATTCATTTAGTCAACTCCGATAGTGGACTTAGACGAGGAGGAGCCTATGGAGGATCCTGAGTCTCATACTAAGGATGAGTTGTTCATGGGTCTGACAGCAGCACTAGTTAGTGATCCGCCTATCATTCCTGCTGGGGCAGATCCAGCTTTGGCTGACTCATTAGCTGGGATGACCTTTGAGAGGGATCAGGCTAGTGCGCTGATGTTGACTGCCCTGTCTGGCAGAGATATAGCTTTTTCTGAGAGAGATGAGGCTCGAGCCACTCAAGATATGGCATTGGTTGAGAGAGACGAGGCTCGATCTTCTTGAGACGTTGCTTTTGTCGATATTGAGGAGACATTGATTGCCAGGGACGCAGCTTTTGTGGAGAGGGATGAGATCCGGTCTACCAGAGACGCAACCTTTGAGGAGATTGAGGCAGTTTTGATTGCCAGGGATGTTGCTTTTGTGGAGAGGGATAAGGCCATAGATTTTTGGGATTTCCACATCGCTGATAGTACTGCTCTTCGATCTTATACTCATGGTCTGGTTGCCGAGATGAGTGTTTATATTGATGACCACAGCGAGACTATGCAAATGGCTGTGGATGTTATGATCCGTATCGAGGCTGAGGGTATTGCGCTTGCAGCGGCTCCTCCATCTTCAGAGAGAGATGACATGTTGGCATTGCTGTCCCGATTATCCATGGGTCCATAGACTAGCTTTGTTTTTCCTGCACAGACTAGATCAGTCATTTTTGTCATGTACAGGACACTATGTATATCTCAAAAAGTATTATATATCAGAGAAATATATTTTGATTCACTTCCCTATTTGGATATGTATTGTCATTGCTGAGTGATTACCACTTCTTTCATAACTTGCTGTTGTTGATGTATCTTGAGCTTCTCCTTGATGAACTGACAGTGAGATGTCAGAGAATATCTCAGATGGGCCTGTTGATCATGGAGGCTTAATAGGATTTAGGTTTTATATGGTTTTTTGTATTTTCTTGGAAGTCAACCCGCACCGCTAATGGCTACCTACGTACTCCCGGGTGTAGGGAGATCAGGACATTCGTAGTTCAAGTTTCTGTGAGAGAAGTTTGAGAAGTGTCTCTTTTGAGTTTGGTTTATTGAATTTTTTTAATTTCTATATGGTTTGACCAAACCAGGAATGGTTGCCTACGTACTCCCGGGCTGAGGGAGATCAGGTCATTCGTAGTTCCGGCTTCTAGTGAAAACCGAACCTGATTTGATTTGGCAATACCAGGATGCGGGTATGAACGTGCTTCAGACATAGTACCTTTTTATGGTGTCTGAGTTGATGAGTTGGGGAAATTTGCTCTCATCCATCTCTTGTAGTCTGATAGCTCCTCCCGTCAACACCTCCTTAACAATGAAAGGGTCTTCCCAATTAGGGGCGAACTTTCCTTTGGCTTCATCTTGATTGGCCAAAACTTTCTTTAGCACCAAGTCATTTTCTTTGAATTGTCGTATTCGGTTTCTTGTTATAGGATCGAGCGATCCTTTGCTGATATAATCGCCCATGGAAAATGGCTGTAGCCCTCTTTTCATCTATCAGTGACAGTTGGTTGTACCGGTCTTGTAACCACTGATCTTTGTCCATCTGAGCGTCGATTAACACTCGCAAGGACTCCATCTCTACTTTTATAGGAAGGACTGCTTCCATGCCACAGACCAATGAATAGGAGGTTGCCCCAGTAGAGGTACGCATTGATGTCCTGTATGCTAACAGGGTTAGAGGCAGCAGGTCAGGCCATTCTTTGTGATTAGCGGACATTTTCTGCATAATCTTTTTGATATTTTTGTTGGCCGCTTCGACAACACCATTCATTTTGGGCCGATAGATGACGAAATTAAGATACTTAATGTGGAACTTGCTGCATAGTTCTCTCATCATTTGATTGTTCAGGTTCTTGATGTTGTCTGATACGAACACCTCCGGTTGTCCATATCGACAGACAACATTGTTTCTGATGAAACTAATGATGACCTCTTTGGTGACTTTAGGAAAGGAAGCAGCTTCAACCCACTTGGTAAAGTAATCGATCATGGTGAAGATGAAACGATGACCATTGCTGGCTTTTGGTTCTACTGGACCGATCACATCCATTCCCCACATGGAGAAAGGCCATGGTGAAGTCATGTTGTGTAGCTCATTTGGAGGAGGGTGTATGGCATTTCCATGCACTTCGCATTGAAAGCATCCCCTGACATGATCGTCGCAGTCAGCTTTGAGAGAGATCCAGTAATGTCCTGTTCTTAATATTTTCTTGGCCAGCAGGTGACTGCTCATGTGTGGACCACAAATTCCACCGTGGACTTCATCCATCAATCTCTGGGCTTGCTCTTTATCAAAGCATCTTAAGAGTCCTATTCCAGCATCTCTTTTGTATAGTGCATCTCCGCTCAGATAGAACTTCAGGGCCATCTTGTGAATCCTCTTTCTCTCGGATTGGCTTGCCCCTGCGGGTGTAGATCCATCTCGGAGATATTCCTTAATGTCTTGATACCAAGGCTGTTTGATAAAAGGTATTTCATCTGATATGTCTCCAATGTAATTCCAGTATGTCGGGGTCTTCTGACTTGTAAATTTGATGCAGGGAATCCCACTTCTATTGGATATGTGGATTAAGGAAACTAACGTCGCCAATGCATCAGCAAAGTCATTCCTACCCCTAGGAATATGGAAGAAGGTTATGTCTTGAAAATCCAGAGCTATGTTAACGACCTGCCGGTGATAGGGCAACAAATGCAGTTCTTTGGTGTGATATGCCCCAATGGTTTGTCTGATAACCAATTAAGAGTCCCCAAACACTAGTAAATGTTTGAAACCCATAGATTGGGCTAACTTCAACCCCATTATGCAGCCTTCATACTCGGTTGTGTTGTTGGTGTTGCCAAATTGCAGTTTGGTAGCCACAGGACTCCTGTACCAGAGATAAGGACTGCCCCAGCTTCGGCACCCTCCATGTTTACCACTCCATCGAAATACATTTTCCATAGTTGGACTGTATTCTCTTGTTGGAGTTGGTAGCCACAGGATATTATTCTCCTGTACGAGAGATAAGGACTGCCCCAGCTCCGGCACCCTCCATGTTTATCGCTCCATCGAAATACATTTTCCATGGTTGGACTGTATTCTCTTGTTGGAGTTGTTAAATTGTCATGATCCCATCATCCGAAAAATAAGTCTCCAGAGGTTCAAACCCTCCTGATGGTGCTTCGGCTAATTAATCTGCAATACCTTGACCTTTGATGGACTTCTGAGTCACGTAGACAATGTCGAACTGTTGTAGGATCAACTGCCATTTGGACAGTCAACAATTCAACAATGGCTTGTTGAATACGTATTTCAGTGGATCCATGCGGGATATGAGGTAGGACGTGTGCCCATGGAGATAATGTTGTAACCTCATGGCGACCCATGTTAACGCACAATAGGTTTTCTCGATCAGGGTGTACTTTTGTCCACCACTGCTGAACCTTTTGCTGATGTAGTAGATGGCTCTCTACTTGCTACTATCATCTTTTTGTCCCAGCATGTAGCCCATGGCATTGGGATTGACGGACAAGTACATAAATAAGGGAACTCCGTCCCTTGGGGCTACCAAGACTGGTGCTTCGATTAGCTGCTTCTCGATGGCAGGGAAGGCTTTCTGACAATCCTCATTCCATTTGGTGGAGGAATTCTTCCTTAATAGCTTGAAGATGGGTTCACAGGTTGCTGTGAGCTGGGAAATAAATCGACTTATAAAATTGATCCTTCCCAGGAACCCACGTATTTCCTTTTCTGTTCGAGGTACTGGCATCTCAGTGATGGCTTGGATCTTGGCAGGGTCTAGCTCGATGCCTCGATTACTCAGCAGGAATCCCAACAACTTGCCTGATTTGACGCCAACATTTGGCAGGATTCAGCTTGAGGTTGTGCTTACTCAACCTGTTGAATAGCTTCCTGAGATGGTCGAGGTGATTGTCCTCCTTTCAGAATTTGATGATGATGTCATCCATATAGACCTCTATCTCTTTATGCATCATGTTATGAAACAGGGCCATCATGGCTCGCTGATACGTGGCTCCGGCATTAATGAGGCCGAAGGATAGTCGTCTATAGCAGAAAGTTCCCCAGGGAGTGATTAAAGCAGTTTTCTCCCTGTCCTCTCCAGCGACCATAATTTGATGGTAACCAGCAAAGCAATCCACAAAGGAATACATGTCATACTGCGCCGTGTTGTCTATCAGGATGTGGATGAAAGGGACTGGGAAATTATCCTTGAGGCAGGCTTTGTTCAAGTCCCAGTAATCCACACATACTCGTACCTTCCCTCCGGGTTTTGGCACGGGAACTATGTTTGACAGCCATTCTGGGTATGTTGATACCATGATGATATCGGCTTTAAATTGTTTAACGACCTCTTCTTTGACTTTCAGACTCCATTTAGGTTTCAATCGCCTGAGCTTCTACTTGACTGGCTTGAATCCATCTTTGATGGGCATTCAATGGATGACAATATCAGTAGACAGGCCAATCATGTCTTCATGTGACCATGTAAACACATCCTTGAACTGTGTTAAGAGTTTGATCAGGTCAGTTTTTTGATTTGTTGTAAGGTCTAACTTATCTGGATTTCTTTGATGCTTTCGGAGGTTTCTATGTTGATAGTGATGGTTTGGTAGAGGTTCGGTTTGGGTTTGTCTTCAATCCATTCTTTGATCTCCTCGGGCACCTTATAGTCATCTTCCTCCTCTTGATCAATATCCATCAAGTCGAAGTTCATTTCTACATCAAATTTGTAGTCCCTGTGACAGGTTGGCATCTCATCACCAGTGACAAACAAATACAACTCTGGAATCCTGAAAACAAAAATGCTTTCACTTTAATATATGCAACTACTTAAATATATAAAGCATTTGGCAAAGCATGACAAAAGTTACTGCTATAGCTGTGCAATCAAAAAGTAAGCAGTAAATGAAAGCATGTTACAGGGCAGATGGACTCTGCCCCTTTACCCTTTTCAACTGAGGCAAGGGATGCTGCTCCAGTTATCCAGGGTTAGATCCTCATGAACAGGGAGGATAACGGAATTGTGCTCGTCTGTCTCGTCTCGGATAATGACTGAAACATCCTTTACAATAGGGTCAGGGTTTTTCTTTGAACAACCCCCTTTTCTCTTCTTGATGTGAGGAATTTGAATTTGATCCTCATCGTCACTGTTTGGGTTCTCATTATTCATACCCTCATAGTTTATAATAACTTGCATGTTAACAAATGGGTCTCATCCTTCGTACAGGATCTTTTCTTTTTCGTTTTTGCTATCACCTTCAGGTTTTGGGGATTTCCTTTCCCCAACCGGTATGATTGGAGGAAACAACATGGTTGATATCACAGCGAGGATCTTCCTCATTGGCTTTACGAATCCAGCATCAGTGAGATTTGGCAGCAGTATGGTGGAAGCATGAACCTTAGGGTGCTTATGTGGATTCCGACGGCTTGACCCGGATGAATAACCCAATCTGGCTCTCCCTGTCTTGCTCGGGATTTGGACTGGACTTGTAATACCTTGTTGGCTCTTTCCTAACCCTTCTCCAGGTTGAAAACCCAAAGATACCATCTCCTGGCCCACGGTCATCACTTCAGGGAAGACTTTAGGCTTCAAGGCTGGTGCCCCAACTGGTAGATATTGAGTATCACTCACCTCCAGGGCTTGAAAATTAGCAGGTTCAATCCCTACATCCAGGCTAATCACCGGCATGTCTCCCTGTATGCAGACAGGGTATTTCGGTTTGACATCCACCGTGATTAGGTTGTCGTTGATAATGTATTTGAGTTGTTTATGGAGGGTGGATGGCACTGCCCCTGCCATGTGGATCCATGGCCTGCCTAGTAACAAGTTGTATCCAGTGGCGATGTTGAGCACCTGAAAAGACACATAGAAAGTATGCGGACCAATCTCCAGAAGAAGCTCTATTTCCCCCATAGCTTGTCGACGAGATCCTTCGA